>BSYO01000021.1:696473-3511712 GCA_033239525.1 Nepenthes gracilis
AAAACAACCACTAAAGCGGAATATAGAATCGATTTTTATACCTCCCGCCATTTGCGTGCTCTGTTTTCGAACGTGAGAGTTGGACCGGTTTCGAGCTTCTGGATACTCCTTCACTCCTTTGGATGGTGTAATACTTGAGTAGTGTGCCAGAGATAAAGCCAGAATGTTTAATTTATAGGCGAAATTATCATTCACCTCAACTATGCATTTCGAACTCAAATCGGCCAAGAATTGATAATTGACTTAATGGGAGAGTTATCATTACTAAATGGACCACTAATATTTCAGCAATTAACTGAGTAAAATAGCAAATGGTGATGAATCAGTCGAGGAAGATGAAACGAACGAAACCCTTCTGCGGCTTGGATTCGGCTTGATAAAGCCGACTTCACGGCTCGCTCGCCTAACGGGCCGAGCTCAGTTAATTGGGCCAGATGCTGAAGCCCATAACACAAGCTTCAAGTTAGATTTACTCCTTATAGAACTCAACATTTTATGTCTACATAAGTATCCCAATCTAGGAATTCATTTTATATATCTAGGTTTGTGCCTGCAAGTCACTTTTATGGCAAACATAGCCATATCCAACCTCAATGTAAATTCATTATTAAGAATTCTTATTTTGGGTTCTATCAAATTCAAGAATTTGAGTGTCAAATTCATAGGTTAGAATTGTTGGGATCTTCCTTGACCAATAAGGTCAAGACTAAAAAGGAGGATTTGGGTGGGAAGGAATTGGTTAATAAAGCTAAGGGGGCCCTATTTTTCCTTGAGAAGCAATTTATTTTCTCATGCATGTAGCTAGGTTTCACTATGCATTAGGTTAGTTGGACTCGCATTAAAGTAGATGCTATTACCTCATGCATTTTTACTATTTGTGTAATTTTTATAAAAATTTTATTAAAAATGTTAAATTTATGAAAAATGAAATTGAGTAGGTTAGGCATATAAAATATTTATATTTTCATAAATTTGGTAATTTAGTTTACACAACTTATAAAGACTCAACAGTACTCTTCACATTCTTTGTTGCATAATTTACATAGCCACACACTTCATTCCATTATAAAAATTTGACTGATAATATGTACCTCAAAATTGTAATCTAATATGGGTTAGATTGACTTTTAATTAAAATTGATCTCAAACTAATTGAATCTTATTTCATATTAAACCTTAGAAAAATAAAAATTTTAAAAATATATATAAAAAGAGAAAAACAAAGTGTGAAAGTAAGAAAGTTCATAAGAAAAATTCAAAAAAGCAAAAATGGAAAAAGGAGACATTTATTTAATATGAAGAACCTCAATGAAATGCTTACAAAAAGGGAAAGAAAAGGAGACATGATGGTTCTAGTAGATTTAGGTTTGACTTTCTTGTACCAAAGAATGTACATCAAAGCATACCGAAAAAAGCCATACCGTGTGTATTATTTGAAACTTTTAGTCACTCCTATGAAATTTGGTGCATTCACAACACATATCTTACTTAATTTATTTGATAACTTAACCTAATATTGTGTGTATTTTACTATAAGTATGCCTTTAAATTAATATAAACAATTATATAAAAATCATATTCAACAGATTTTTCTTGTGATCTAAACTTTTGATACAAAAATGATTTTATTTCATATGCATTGCATTTTCATTAAATCAAACTTAATTATTTATTTAGAATTATTTACACTAGAATTTTGGCACATCTATAATTTGAGTTCTTAAACTATATATTTGGCACAAAGTTCACTCAACTTTTCATCCAAATGAGACATTAAATTTTATGTTTTAATGTTCAAATAAAACATTGTGTGACCTACCTTCCTCATTTCATTTCCACACTCTTCCCTTGTTCGTGCTCTCTCTTTGTTCTCTCTTTTCTTCTCTTCTATTCTCTTCACTCCATTTTAAATAAATTTACTTTATTCAAGCAAATTTCTACCAAAATCTATATCATCCTTGCATATCTAAGGTAGATCCTCACTAATTTTCTTCATTTTACTTATGTTTCATTGTTTTTAGATCGTTATCTAAGGTAGATTCTTGTATCTTTCTGTTTTCCTAAAAAATTCACTAATTTAAGTGTCAAATGAAATACCGGAAAACGAATCCCATATATTTTTAACTTCTCACTAAGTTGTTGTGGTGCGTAGAATCAAAATTTTCAGTTACGAAGACTAAACCCGTAGTCTTTTAGATTAGTCAAAGGATTCGTCCGACTTTTTAATTTATACAATCATTTATACTTGAGGAAAATTATGAGTACGGTCAAGCACGAGCTGGCCCGAATCCAATGCACAGACAAATAAAAGGCCCGAATAACAATTGCCCAACAGAAGATACCTCCGAACTCATCAGGCAAATGGCGTAACGCATGAACCAAAGAACACGACCTAATAGCCCAAAAATAAAGGGTCATCATGAGTCGCTTCCGAATACGGGTGGCGGTAGAATTGATCTAGAAGCTAGAAGCCAAGCGGTTCAAACATTAAATGAAGGTGGCCATTACACATGTGGGCAATGCCCTCACCAATGAAACGAAGCGGCACATGCCCATGCATTGATTCCAGGTGCCTGAGAATCAAATGATGCTTCTCACTATCAATAAAGTTTCTCCCCCAAAGAAAAAGGGAGATGAAGAATGAAGGATGAAGAATGAAAGACAAAGACACATCTATAGTTAGCGGCTCTAACACCCAAATCGACACGTCTATAGTGCCGCGCAGATTATGATATCCTGACGTATCATTTCTCAAAGTGACAAACTAAAGATAGGCAACCCTGACATTACTCAAGATTGATTCAATTGATTTATGGATATGCAAAAAGAGCATTCTAAGTAATTGTCACACGTCAGATTGCCAAAAGACCGAATTGTTAGTGGTATGAGTTGTCAAATTGTCAAAAATTACATAGTAAAAAATAGCATTCGTGGTGCTTCAATTATTCAAAGAATACAAGAATATTGGAGCCATACGAAAAAATAATAATAATATTCGGGTAGTTCTATTCATTGATTTATTTCGTAACATACCAACTTACAACAATAAAAATACAACTAGGAATAAAATAAAGTAGACGTAGAATGACAACCCAATAAAAGAAAGATGTCCACCCAAACCGGCAACATATATCTCGATCACTTCTACGATGATCAGTGAGAAAAGGGCACAATTACGACATTCGAGTTCAGCATTGGGGTGGACGCAAAAATGAAGAAAAGCCCTCTCCCCGGGACTACAATAGTTTTCTCCAAGAACTACAACACTTCCATGGGGTGAGGTGACTACAAAAATTGTTCGCCAAAACCTGTTGTAACCACCTAGTTGTTGCGATGGAGGCCTAGTTTGGACACGAACGTAGTAGAGAAAAATCAAGGTGATTTTCCACATAAAAGAGGGTAACCGAGATAGTTTTCAAGCATATGCTCAGATCTCGATTTCAACAGTTGGAGGAGAACTCCCACTGACTCAAGTTCATGTCATTGAAGGCACCATGTTGGCTTAGGACGGTTACACCATTAAGAAAGATAAATGATGCCTCATGATGCAAAGTAAAGAAAACTCTGCAAAGTACTCAATGAGCATTCAATTCGAGAAAATATCAAATCGCAACATTGATGGTAGAGAATAAAATCCTACAAAATAAGACCCCAAGTCAGTAGGATATTTGGGGAAGGATCACACGTTGATGGAGTTGCAGCTGGTATCCCAACGGTGACATGCCAGGAGTTGAAATTAGAATCTCCCAGCATAGGAGTAGTGATAGGTATGGCCAAGTACGGGACAGCCCAAATCTAATGCACAGACGGATAGGAGGTCCGAATGACAACAACCCAACAAAAAACATCTCTGAATCCATTAGGCAAATGGCACAACGTATAAATTAGGGGACATGACCTAAATAGACAAGCATTAAAAGGACACAATGAGTCATTTAAAAGCCAATTACAAACGATAGTAGAATTGATCCAGAAGCCAGAAGTCAGGTGATCCAAACATTAAATAAAGATAATTGTTATACATGCGGGTACTGCCCCTCACCACTGAAATGAAGTAGCACATGCCCACACATTATTCCATATGCTTGCAAACCAAACTGCACCTCTCACTATAAATAAAACTTCTTCCTCAAAGAAAAGGAGGACGAAGGACAAAATATAAAGTCAAACTAAGATAACAAAACGAAAGAAAGTTAGAGATTTCACTAGTCGAGTACACAACTATTAAAACTACTCATCAGTTGAATGCACAATTATTAAAGCCACTCCTCCGGTCAAGTGTACAAAAATGTGCATTATCCTCCATACAAATATTATTTTCCATTCTCTCTAAATTCTAGCATACACAACCTTACATCTTTCTCACCTAAATAGAGAGATTTTTAATTTCAGAGTTGAATGATTTATTGGGAAGCGAATCTCGTATATTTTTTATCGCTTATTTATCTTATTGTTGTGTGTAAAATTTAAATTCAGAATTACAAAAATTAGACTCATAATTATTTGAACATCTAAAAACGACAATATAGTTTTTTAATTTATACATCAATTAGAATCCTCAAAATATATCAAGATGCATCACATATAATCTTAAACATATCGAGTTCTACTTCCTTCTAATAAATGGTCGAAAAGTTAGTAAGCAAATTTGACCTCTTGACAGGAGTTTTTTTTTTTTAAAATCAACCAAAAAAAAAAACCTTTCAAGATTTTTAACTTTAAATTATACTAGTTTCCGTAATTTTTTTACTTTTTTATAATCTTAAATTTATTTAGATGGCAAACACTTCATCAAGGTAAAGTAGATTGACACTATTCAGAAATTAACAATAAATGACGTACTAAAAAACTGACACTGTACTTACCTCTAAACACTGTCCCTGACAACCGGCGCCGGTGCTAAAATCCGCCGACTTATCGGCAATAGAACGGCGAGCTTTTCCATGTTTTACATGCATAAATAAAATATACATTCTTCAAACTAGTATAATGCAACAAAAGGATCCAAGGGAAAGATATCATTGATATCTTGAAAATAATCATCCGCTTGAGACGTCGACAATGGCGACGACCCCCGATCATTCGAGTAGCCGGCGAATAGATCTCTGAAATCTCCATTCATTAGTAATTTATCCGGCAAAACCGGAGACGGAGGATCGCCCAACAGCATTATCTCCGGCGACTGGAAGATGAAGAAATCGTGCAAATCCGTCGGCATATAATCGGCTGAGTACTCCCCAGCTGCATTATTGACATCGCCTTTGCATTCATGAGACGCCTCTTCTTCTCGAGGCGGATCGAGCCCCCAACTTTGCAACTCCTCATCCAAAACCGATTGGAATAGGGGTTCCGGATCGAACCAGTTCGAACAGGTTGTATTTGTATGCACTTGGCATTCTTCAAACTCTTCTCCCTGAACGGGATCCTTCCAACAAACATGCGACTTGCTCAGCTTAACTGGTTCAAATCGATTCCCCTGTTCAGTCTCGTCGTTGGCATTAGTCCGGCGATGGAGCACAGAGATGGGGGAGCAGCGGTTGTGTGATGACTCTTTGCCGGACTCGTAACCAGATGTCGACGGCGCGTCGGCCTCAGGCTTGCTCTCCCGCGGCGCCGAAGTGTCGAAGTTGGTCAGGGCGTCGGGGCCTCGGAGTTGGATGGCGGCGTTGTCATAGACCCTCGCCGCCTCCTCGGCTGTGTCATAGGTACCCAGCCAGAGCCGCACGCGCCGCACCGGATCTCTAATCTCCGCTGCCCACTTCCCCCATGGGCGCTGCCGGACTCCCCTGAACTTCCGGACGCCCGACGCCTCCCCACAAGGAGTCGTGCTCTGTTTCATCCGCTTCTGATTCTCCACCTTCTTGACGGGAATCCTCGAATCAACAATTCTCTTAGGACTTCCTCCCTCTTCTATCATGATTTCATTCAAATACCTCTTCACTCTTTTCCGGCCGAAAGGCGGGGTTTCCTCGTCGCTAGAAGAATCAGTAGCGTCACTATCAACCACCGAGATTCTAATGATTCTCGGCGCCGATTTCCTGACGTCGGGAGGAAGATTTTTGTTGTGTTTCTGGGTGATGTCTTTGTGCTCTGTGTATTTGATCGGACGTAACAGAGAGAAACCCATTGCTCCCTGTTTTTTTTCTTTTTTGGTTATCCCTTCTATTGTGACCTCTCTCAATTTCTATACAATGATGCCGAAACTAAAGAGGAGAGAGGCAATGAGGAATAAAGAAAGCGGAAGAGGCGTAAAAGGCAAGTTTTCAAAACCGCAGAGGAATCAAAAGGAAAGCTGATTCACAAAATCAGCCTAAAAACACATCAAAAGCTGAACCCCCACTTAACAGCTTATACACGGGTGGCCGACCCTTCTCAGTCTCAACAGAGCAAGTAACAATCCAAGTAGTGGGAGAGAGAGACAGTTACTGTAGAAAGATTGGGGGAATATGGAAGTTTCTTTGATTTGGTGAGAGCAAGGCACAATGAAAGCGCGGCGAGAAGGAAAGTAAATAACGAGGAAGATTCAGTGCAGATAGAGGATTCTATTTTTCCTTTTTATTATTATTATTATTTTTTGACCGATAATTCAGCGAAGAAAAGCGGGAAGTGGGAAGAGGGAGAAGGAGACGGTTGAGCGCGTTTCGGGGGCTGTCCCTGTCCGTTGGATTAAATCCAGCTGGCAGTGGTTTTCCCTTTTTTTTCTTTTTTTTCCCACTTTTTCTAATTTAATTTATTTTATTTTATATTACTTTTTTTTTATTTTTAAATTTTTTTATAAAATAAGTAAATATTAAAAAAAATATTTTTTATAATTTTTTAAAACCTATTAATATAATAATATTTTAAAAATATATTATTATAAAAATATTATTTTATATGTTTATAAAATATAATCATCATTATATAATAATATTTTAATAATATATAACCATAAATTATTATTTTATAAATTTATAAAATATAATACTACTTATATAATAATATTTTAAAATATATAATTATAATATTATTATTTTATAAATTTATAAAATATAAATATAAATATTTAATAAATAATAAAAATTTATCCAATTTATAAATAAATTTATTTGTATATTTAATTTTTATATAAGTTTATATTTTATAAAAATAATTAAAAATATATAAATATGATATGTCTTTAGATTCGGGTCATCGAATGAATCATAAAGCCATTTGGCCTCATCTAATAGGTTAAATTGAAACTGATTTGATTTTCATCCCTGTGAGTCTAGATCTTGCATGCCATAATGAACAAATGAGAGGTCAGAGAATAATAAGACTCGCTCTACGGTATATTCTTCGACGCTCAAATTAGAAATATTTTCTTCGATTGAGAGAAATATAAAGGAATGTGAAAATGCATGAATGCAAGCATAAGAGAGGGGAATTGAGTGTTATGGAGGATTTAGCTTCAAAAAGTATACTCGTTTGGAAACGGCTTTTAAAGAGTATGCTATTTAGGAGAGGCGGTTTTGAAATGGTTGCACTTGACAGCAAAATGGCTTTCTAGGACCTCGGTGCATATGAATCTATGGTATATTTTTTGACACTAAAATTAAAAATCTTTCTTTAATGGGGAGAAATATAAAGAAATATAAAAATGCATGAATGCAGGCGTAAGAGAGGGGGATTGAGTTTTATGGAAGACTTAGCTTCAAAAAGTGCGCTTGGTTAAGAGCGACTTTTGAAGGATACGCTCTTTAGGAAGGGCAACTTTAGAATGGTTGCACTCATCAATGAAATGGCTATTTAGGTCCTCAATGTGTATGAATGACTAAGTGTGATAAGGATGCTCTAAATGCGATGATTGTTTGATTATTTGATTGACCACCTCAATGATCTCCCTTATCATGGGAGAGAAGGGGTATTCATGGAGCAAACACCAATTTAGCCTTCCTTGAACTTCGAGGCTGGTAACAATTACTCGCGTGGATCCACTGAGTTGTCTCGACAATCACGATGACCGATTATGGTAACCGTTACTGTTTGAAAATATTTACTCCACTGTCAGAGCAATCACGTGGAGCGTTATATGGCAACTGCCTCCTAAGAAGATTTATTAAGTCATAATTACCGTATCGGGAGTGATGTGCAATCATGGGGGCGCAATCATGGGAACACAATCATTGGGCGGTATTATGGAAAGTGTCGCTAGCTTGTATGTATTGAGCTGTAAAGGTTGTTAGCTGTTAAGTTAGAGGGACGACTGCTAGAGTGACAAATCACATAACCCTAATTACCTATTTTTTATTGGATGGTTTCGAATTAATTCGTTTGGACCAACCGCTTTGTCTTTTGAATCTTTGGGCTAATGAAGCGTCCTACTTGGCCTCTATCTCTTGGCCTTTTTTCTTTTTGTGAATTGTTTTTAGACTAGTCTATAAGAAGTCATACCTGCCCGTTTGCTTAAAACTAACGAGTAAGGCTGCGGCATAGTACCACTCATCGATGTCAAGCTTGGGATCCTACTTCGGTGCGTTTTGCCTCTGCTTCTCATCTCAATCAAACATAAATGCCACTCTGCAAGCCGGAAAGTTGAAATTGGATACTCCATTTTTATTTTCCTTTTTCTTTAAAAAATTAAAATAAGTGAGAGTCGGGTGGTTAGGGTGAGGTGCGACGGTGACGTGGGCAGCGGGAAGAGGGTGCCAGGAATCTCGACAAGACAAGAAGGCAGTCAATCCGCCGGATACTGACGACAAACGATGGTTCCTACGGGGGTTTCTTCGCATACATATTTTACAAGTAGGATTATAAAATATAATCCTGCAGGGACTGTTGAATTAAGTTGGCTTAAAAGGATGGCCAGTCTAAAAAAGTACGACACGATAATCTAAAGAATAGTCAATATCTCAATTAATCAGAGATGACATTCAGACAGTCAAATGCAACCCAAATCGAATATGGCCCATGATCCTCTTCTTACGTACGAGAAATTACTTGTCTTAACTTATTAAGATTTAGAATATTTTTTTAAATCACGATCTCCACTAGAAATGAAATCTTCAATTCAGCGCATCTTTCACAATTGAAATCCCAATATTTACCGTGTGCAATATCTCTATAATAAAGGAAGGAATCCCTCTGACCTATTGTGGTTGCGTTAAATAGCACCAACATCTCCTCGATAGATAAAAGAGATCTCATCCAAACAGTTGGCAACCAACCTCACCTTCCAAAAAAGGGCAACAAGATTCTATGGCTATAAAACGCCCTCGAGACAAATGCCAAAAACACACCCTTTTCAATACTCAAACTGATACAAATGATGCCACCCTCGAACGAGTCCCCCAAGCAATGTTCTCTCTTCCCATTACTCATTCTTTGTCAACCCAGAATCCAAAAAAAGTCGCTCTCTACGGAGGCAACATCATTAAAAGTCGCTCTCTACAAACGCAACACCGCCAAAGTCGCTCCATATCAAGCTCCACCTCTAAGTCAAACTCAAAAGTCACATTCCCCGCATCATTCCCAGTGAATTCTGTCTTTACATTCTTCATTTTGAAAGAATGATCATTAACTTGAGCGTTAAAAGATAAATTGAGGAGCGAATCTTAGCGTTTTTCTCTGACGTCTTATCTTTCGTTATGATATGTAGGATCCAAGTAAATGAATATAGAGATGAGTCCAATATCCATTCGAACCCAAGGACCAATTATACTCGAATTCATTAACAACTCAGATCAAAGGTGCATCAAATTTTATTTGTATAATAATATTTTTAAATGCATAATTATAATATTATTATTTTATAAATTTATAAAATATAATCCTCCTTATATAATATTATTTTAATAAATATGACTATAAAATATTATTTTATAAATTTATAAAATATAAATATAAATATTTAATAAATAATAATTTAATCTAATTTATAAATAAATTTATTTATATATTTAATTTATATATGAGTTTATATTTTATAGAAATAATTAAAATATATATATATATAATAAATATATAAAAAATATGATTAAATAAATTAAAATATGAAAAAAAAAAGAGAAAAAAAAGGGGAAAAGTTCTTGCCATGTTGGGCCCTTCGATTACATCCAACGGTTACAAATGTACGGCACAACTGCTGTGTCGTATGGCACAGCGCCTCTCGAACCCAGTGCAGACCACATTCGAACACGTGTTGGAAGTGAGTCTTGTGTGGAGCAATGAGCGTGCGCCCAACAGGGTGCTGAGTCAGCAACATGATTTTACCTCGGAGTGCGTGTAGCCGGTCACGTGAGACCCAAGGTACCCTCTCTCTTTCTTCCGTTCAGAGAAATTATACAAATATGTAAATACTCTATTATTTTATTTTTACTTAATTTATCTTATAAAAAAATATACTCCAATTTAATTCTTATAAAAAAAGATACAAACATGTATCTGCTGACATTATGATTTAACTGATAATTCATTTATCTCAATTTGTTTATATATAATGTATTATAACTAAAACAAATATGAATAATATAATTAAGATAATATTAAATTTTATAAAAAATAAAAATGAACATTTATAAAATTGTTTGACTAATTATAAATAAAAATAATTATACATAACAATCCTATAGACCAACTCAGAAAAACAAAAATACTAATTGGCCACTAAACACAACTTTAAAAGACACATAGTCCGATCTTAATTCAATTTTAATCAAATAAATCAAGATTAGGCAGGAGACTGAATGACTAAGTAGTCGTTGAACAAATTAAATCATAGCTCAAATAGTTGGATATCCAAATATCAAATGAAACAATTAATCCAACTAAATGATTAACCTAGCCTACTAGTTAAAACCAATGAGTGGTTTGTATACTCTATAATTATTATAAGTGAAGATCTTCTGAGTGACCAACAACTTCTCATCACCATTGATTTAACCTTCTCAAGAATATCTCATGATCAAAATATGTATAAAGGCATTTAAACTAATCGATTTTTGATTGACCTAATTATTCAAATCTTAGCCAGTTTATTCTTATGCAAAAACTGTGAACAGGTAGCAACGGACTATAAATATGCCCCATTTTTCCTAGAAAGGATGACAAATTTTGGAAAATAAGAAATATAGAATTGTCTTCCAACACACTTGTTATTTCGTAAAATGTAGGGCTAAACCCTCCATCTTTCTTACTTTCTCTCTTATCCTTATAATTTCTCCAACATTCTAACTTCTTAAAAAAGTTTAATAACTTGAGAGTTAGAGAATTTATCGATAAGAGAATCTCATTTTTTTTTTATGGTTTTCAATTGTCATTATAGTGTGTAATAGTCAAATAGAAAGTTCAATAATTCGATCCAAATTTATTCGAACTATAACTCATATTCCAAATATGCAATTCGATTATTTAATCATGGCTCGAATGATTGGATATCTAAGTGTCAATATGAGTGGTTTTCTAACCGGATGGCTAATCTAACAGAACGATTAACCCAACCTACCAATTAAACCAAATGAGTGTCTTGCGTAATCTATAGTTAGCCTAAGTGAAGGTCTCCTAATTGACCAATGATAACTAATCGTTACAATCAGTTTAACCTCCTCAAAAAAACCTTATGATCAAAATATATACAAAGGTGATTAAATTAATTAATTTTTAATTAATTTAACCACTTCAATTGTGACCAATTATTCATCTTTAAGAAATCACCCTCAACCGATCACATAACTATAAATATACCCTATTTTTCCTCAAAAGGATGACAAATTTAGGAAAGTAAGGAACAAAGCATTGTCCTCTTACACACTAATTCTTTCTCAAAATATAGAGCCAAGCCATCTATCTTTTTCACTCCCATTCTCATAATTTCTCTAACATTTTAGATTTTTAAAAAATTTTACTAACTTGATAGTCAAAAATTATATTAATAAACGAATTTCAATTCAGTTGTAATTCTTATCTGGTATTGTAATGTGTTAAATTGAGATAGAAAGTTTAATTATTCAGCCTAAATTTATTCAAATTGTATTTTAAATTCTAAGTATGTATCAGTGGTACCATCTGTTAAAACTACAATCATGTTAATCGTTCCTATTTAAACCAAATAACACCCATAAAAATTTATAAATCCACAATCTTTGACGAAATTGGTTAATATAGTGAACAAATATCACATAAACAATCAAATTAACTGCCAAATAATGTCTCCTCTCATGTCATCCTTTCCGAAGAAGATAGTCAATGAAGTACTCACTCAACGACTATTCCAAACATTGAGCCCTATCCTCTCATATACAAGATATGTCAAATTTGTTGAAATTTCTCATAGACATATTTGAGGATTAGACCTATTGAGATGAGGCCCTCAATCCATAAGTTTTGACCTCAAAGAGGAGGTTGAAGGGCAAGAAAACCATATCAAGGGGGAACCAATCCTGGCCAAAGACACCCATAACTCCCGAAGCACAAAACCAAGTTGTTTCCTCTTGGCTTAAAGGTCATTTAAACTTCAAGGTAAGAGAAGAGAGTCCAAGATGATAGAATCCCTGGGATACTCGAGATTTTAGGCATCACTCTATCAAAAAGAAAGGATCAAAAGTAAATAAAGAAATAACAAAACTATTATTTGAAGAATTATCAAAAGTAATTGCAAAAATCTTACTAAATATTTTAAATTTATTTATAATAATATTAAATATTTTTAAAATTATGGAAGACGTGTGTGGGTACTCAAAAAGTTTAAAGCCAATAATTCTTTGTAATTTCTATTTTCTGAAATCTAATGGGTTGTAGCATAAATATAAAGTAAATTATTATATGATAACCATATATTACTAGTTAAAGAAATATTAGATTTTATGTTTATTAATTTTGAAATAGATTTTTATTTAAAATGAATAGCATTACTTTTAACAGTTTGTCAAGATACTTTTATATATTTAGGTTACAAATACTTCTACATATCCATTTTAAATTTATAGTCTTTTGCCGTAAGAAAGGGACAATTGGACTAAACTACATATGTCATTAATCCTTTCGAACTTAACCACTAGTCATATTGAAAGCTCTTAACTCTACAATACCTAAAAATATTAGTACAATTTAAGTTGAAAATAATTATTATCTCTTATATATTTTCATGTGTTTCTTCAAGTGTCTTATACCCTTTCAATATTCACACATACATTTTTTTTATATTTTTTTAAATAAATAGCCTATTCTTAACCGTTAACTAATTTAATTTTAAAAAGTAACTATATATTACTAGAACGTTTTCAAGAGGAGGCCATATCTAAAATAAGCAACAATAGTATCTAGGTTAAAATAAGGTTATGATTCCTATTTTTAAAATTACTATCAATGTATGTATGTAATATAATCGATATGAAAGTATCAAAATAAGTTTTTCATATTCCTTTAGCATCAAAACTAAAAAAATTATATTTCATAAATAATAATTAATTCATAAAATGATAATATTAATATATAGATTATAAATAAAAATTAATAAAATTAATATAAATATATCAATAAATATCTTATAATATCATTTATTATACTATAAGAGTGTAGATAATAGAGAGTAGAGAGTGTGTATTGAGCTTGTGTATGTGTGAGAAAGGGGATACAAATAGATTTTTATATTAATATTTTTGGAGGCAACAATCAAAACCTCCCATGACAATAGTCAATGACCATTTGTGCATAAAAAAATTCAAACATGACACTATTTTCCCTGGGTCATACTTGGCACGACTCCCCGTAGGCTAGGTAATGCCTTACCAAAGGTGTCATGTCCCATTTAATACTTTTATTGAGCAATTATAGATACGGAGCCTCTTTAGATAATAAAAGATGTACAAAGGCTAACTAAGCGAGTTACAATCCTATTCCATTTCATGCTAAGCTAGTGAGAAGTACTTAATATTCTTCAAACTATTGAGAGGAGTGATTTTTGGTGGACGGATGATTGCCAATAAGTTTTCTAAGATTTAAAGAAATAATTGACAGAATCACATTTATTAACCCGTTCAAAGGTGGATGAGAATCTATATTTTTACTTGGCCATTATAAAAATAGTTTTGAGTATCATTTTGATATAGAAAGAATCAAGAATATAGTGAGCAATGTATTATGCCAACAAAATCCTAACTAACTCACAGACTTGGTATGCACAAATAGAAAATGCTACTTTAGCTTACTTTTTGCAGCCAAGAAACTCCGACAATATTTTTAAACCCATAAAATCATTGTCCTAACAAATCAGCTCCTAAAAAAGAATCTATAAAAATTAAAAGTATTTAAACACTTAATTAAGTGGTTAATCTAATTGGATGAGTTCAGCATAGAGTTTCAGTTACAACCTTTCATAAAGGGTCAAACCTTTGTAGATTTTATTGTCAAAACAATGACCCCAATATTAGATGAGGCAAATGAAGAGTCCTTGAAGGGTATTCTAGACACATTACTACCAAGGTAGACACTATTTGTGGATGGAACATCTACCCAAATAAGTCCAGAACATGAATTGTTCTGGCTTCACACGAAGAAACTTAGATCAAACATTTGATCACAGTTAGGTTTCCAATAACCAACAATGTGGCCAAATGTAAAATTTTGTTAATTCGTCTAACATTGGTCAAAGAATATTCCATTAATAATCTAACCATCTATGCTAATTTAAATTAGTAGTCAATCAAATATTAAATAACTGTAAAACTACCAATCCAAAGTTGGCCAAATATCTCTACAAAGCCTAGATTTTCTTATCTTTCCTCGATAGGTTTGAGATCATCCACAATCCCGAAAAAATATCTTGAAAGTATGTCATCTTTCTAAAATAACAACATTAGGCTGTTTAAAATAATATGCACAGAATATATAAAAGATACTCTAAAAACTTAGTATTTAGGAGTAAGACGAAAATTTCCAAGTGTATGATGGGACAACATGGCGGAACCCTCATTAAAAGTACCTTCATAACAAAATGCTACCAAGCCATCCAATGGAGGCAAAGTGAATCACAAGAACTATGAGTTGGTATACTATAGTGAATAAATCATTGTATAAAATGGGTTATTTAATATCCTATATGTACTGTTTGACTCCGACAGAAGACAATTACACCTTTAGAAGGTACATCTTGACATATGTAGAGGACATATGGAAGGGAAGAATTTGGCTTTTAAAATTATGAAACAAGGATACTATTGTACAACAATGAATGATACTATACAGTTTGTCAAAAAATATGACAACAATCTGATTTATGGCTGTGACGAAACAAGTTATTTTTCTCTAATAACCTCTACCAACTAACATACTAAACTAATATTCATAATTAAATAATATAAAATTTCTACAAAAAATCGAATAGAGTTCCTTTTAAAAATGGTCTAAAACCCATACAAACAACCTGTTTTACACAACCTGCATACAACATATATATATCCCAACCAATATATTCAACCATAGCGCATACACAGGATTAATAAATACCATATCATCCATCACTCCAACACAACAATTCTCAACTATTGTGTTGGATCTAATAGAAATGTCATCTAGGCTAGAGCAAAATCCAAAAACATCCAAATAAATAAAGAAGTAGAACTAAATCTATAAGTCACTTACAGAAGGATAACAATAACCATAATAATAATATGCTATAAATTTTATTATATATCAATACATTAATTATAACAGAACTCTATGTCTCTCCAGAAGCAGCAACTTTCCTTGGGTGATCTCTTTTCTTACTCTAACTAATCGGGTATCAGCTCGTGTCTCTCATTTAAAAAGAAGAAGAAGTAAGAGTGAACTAAAAAGCTCAACAAATACATCATGAACAAATGGAATAAATAATATAAACAAAGTTAAGTAGAAGAGAGATATGTGAATATTAACGATATGCATATGTGACTTTCATGAATTCAAAGAGAAAGCTTTATAATTTGTCCGGTGTTCTTTAATTTCTTCCTTTGTCTCTTCTTGGTTATTAACTTATTTCAAAAACTTATTTCGTTTGGGGGTCAAGTATGAGCAGGCCTTACTGATAAGGAAGCGGTTGGTCGTGTCTCGGATTATGTGCACCTATACAATCAAAAGGCTATCCTCTTCCTATTAGGACACAGAGGTAGGTCATCTACGTACCAATCCCTATATATGGGGCCATAGGCCGCCCAACGGCTCCAAAACAGACCACGACATCTCATTAAAATATACTAAAGTATGCCCAGAACATTACCCGCGATAAGATACAATCAAGATACACGGCTAGAGTAATCCTCGAGATTCCACTATAATATTTGGGCATATCTAAGTTTGTTATCCATAATTCTTGGTCCAGGTTCTTATTCTTTAGGAAATTTTGTTCTCGAGTACAAAATCTTTTGTTCTCACCCTGTTAGAGAACGTTCCAAAAGACCATAGTTCAAAAGTCCATATCTCAATTACAGAATTTCTTCCATGATCAAATTTCCTTTTCATAAATATATTTCCATATTTTCATGAGCTTGGGACTTCACGTGTTCATAACTCATACATAATATTTCTTGAAACTTAGAAGGATTATGAAATCCCCTTTTGATCATGGCAGACAGAATTCTTAAAGCCTTCGATCGTTAGCTCTTTCGTAAACAATTCATAATACGATTTTTGGAGCATTTAAATCATTGTATTCATAAGACGTGCATAAATCATCATAAGATAGGAACAGTTAGAAAATTCTTACTAGAATGAGCATAACCTGTCTTTGGAGCTTCCGGATGACAAAATCCTTTGTGATTTCATACATATAACTTTCGGAGCTGAAATCTTGCACAATTATGATTAATTCAGACTAAGTTTCAAGAGGACATGGGTTAGGGTTTCGGGAAGTATAAAACCCTACAAAACTACTAATTCGGACATCCAATGATAAATTAACTTGTTCATAGTGCGGGTAATAACATCCTAGAGCCAATTTAACCATAATCCCAATTTAATCGGTTAATTTCTTTGAACCGTAGGTTTAAGATTTTCTATTCGAAAACGGATTAAAACTACAAATTTGGGTATAACATTCACACAATCATGGGTATCAATCATCTAAAGCCAATTCATGCTTTAAACCGAATATGATTGATCAAACGTGGTCCGGATGCACCATAGGATTCCGACGAACGGGTTTTCACCTAAAATCACCCAATCAGATATCCAATCGATAAATTAACTTATACTAAATATAGGTAATAATATTCTAGTCCCAAATTATACAAAAACTCTAAAAATTTGTGGGTAAAATAGTCTCGGGCACGGGTGAATACTACTTGCGCAAAAGCTAGGGTTTTCGGATTGCGATACACTACTCTAAACTTGATATTTGGACATGATTTTGGTATATTATCATATCTAGATTATGAATAATACAATATATAAATTTATTTAGGTATTGGAATAAGGATACTCGAAGAAAATAGAATAAAAGTGCATGAAAATGAAAAAGAAGAGTATGAGTGCACTTGCCTTGACCCGATTTACAACTTTTCGAACTAGCTCGAAACCAAAATCGAACTCGGGGACCTCCGTTTCCTCCTTTATTCCTTCATGCAGTTCTCCTTCCGTGCCGGCCTCCGCAGCTGCTGCCGCTGCTCCACCCTAGCTACGCCAACTGGACACCGCCGCACGACCGTCGCTGACTACTGCCAACCTCCATGCCGCCTCCCCCGGCACTGCCTTCCTTTCTCTCTCTCTCTCTCTCTCTAGTGAAACCCTCGCCTGAAACCCCCTGCTTCTTCCATTTTTTCCTTCTGGTTTATGTTATTATTATTATTATTATTATTATTATTATTATTATTATTACGTTTTTTTTAATCTCAAAATTTAAATCAATATCCGAACGATCAAATGAGCACACTCTGAACACCGGCCCAACAAATCCAAATATCCTCTAAAATTTTACAATATTTAATTAATTTTTTTTACGTCTAAATTACCCAAAATAATAAATAATTTTAATTATTTCGGATAAAAATTTGAGATGTTACGGTGGCATTGTTCCCAAGCAATCACATTTGGAAATCCAACCCTTATGGACCACCTGACCATTTGCACAATGGAATTCCAACCCTTATATGCTTACCAAGGTATTAGGTGAAGAATTTTACTTCTGATCAAAATTTTTAACTCAAATAAAATTTGGATCTCTTGGAGGAAGTTAGAGAAGTGGCTCACATCTAAATCATGACCTACTAACAGTGGGTTGCCTGGTATTATAATAAAAATATGAACGCACAAATGTTTGAAGTTAACGGCATGATAGTAAGGAACATTGAAACCACTTGGAAGCTTACACACAGGAATTAGTTATCTCTAACTTAAGAAAGATCATTTTTAGTATCTACAATATTTTGAAATGGGACATATAAAATATTAACCCAAAATGGAAAGCTTATCACACACATTTAAGCAACCTTTGTCTAAAAAAATATTATCAGTAAAAAGGCCAACCTGTGAGCATGGAGGCATGCCCAACCTGTCGCCTTGGATTACTTGGGTGATGTAAACCTTTTATTCATTATCAATAAAAATAAGTTTTCTGTACAAGTTTGCATGAGGGTATGTGTATGAATTGCTAACAAATACAGTAATTTGACCACAAATAACCCTAAGTCAAATAAATGCTTTTGACACCCTACCTGTTAAAACAAACTGACCTAAAAGGGGGATTATGGCGTAGGTTCAAAGAAACCGCATGACTCTAAGTGTGATTAGACATCCAAAATATAATAAAATTCAGGGGCTTAAGACCAAAGCATTTGATACCCTTTTAATATGTCTAATATCAAACGAGTTGAGGTTCTCCAAGACTTGACTATCAACATAGTCACCCGACTTATTAAGCTTCAAGGACACTACATGCGCAAAAATGATGATAAAACCCTTGGTGAGACATACACGATTAGTCATATAGTCAATGACTAATATCTTCTCTTACCAGTGATGATAGTCTAAAATTTTAATTTCGAATTATTTCAACCATCACATCATCAAGAAACTAGAATTTATATACTCAGGGGCTAGAACCCACGATCTACATTCATATATGAGAATCAATTCTAGTTATATAGTGAGGCAAACAATTCGAGAAATATTCATTGGAATACAAATTACATTATTAAAATACAAAGTTGAGAAATTGTGTTATAAATTAAGGGATAGAAAATTTGACAGTATAACCTTACAACTAATCTTTAGCTCTAGAAATAGGGACCTGAAGATCCAATTGAGGTTTGACATATTTAACTTCTAAGGTTAAAACAATTCTACAATTCTTTACATCTAAGCAGTCGATAGAAATATCATAAAATACCATTGAAGTTATTATTTTGTCAAGATTGATGCCCTCAATAAATCGAATATCATACAAAGGACCAAGCTCCTATGGTTAAACACTCCTTCCCATTGTCTTCTCAAACCTCAGGTAGTCTACCAATCATTCCTTAGCAAAATATTCAGCCGTGGATGTACATCAATCCACCTCAATAGCCCAATCCTCAAAAGAATTAGTACTTTCCTTTGAAATAGTAGTTCAATTATCAAACAAACTATTTCAGCTTTCCATATCTTGAGTTATGCTGATCCACTCAGTCAATCATCTCTCTAAGTGGATCAATTTATCCTCAAGACTCACGCCCTGTCTTTGGCGGCCACTATTTTACATTCCAAGACCCTATTTACAACTGGATCAACATTTGATCTTGATAAGCATGTAATTTCTTGATCTTAAAAGAAGAGTCTACCATGACTTAATTTGCCAGCTTCAAAAACCACAAATAGTGTGTTATCAATAAGCATTAAGTAATAAAATCAAAGTCAAAGGATAAAAAAATATCTCCCGAATGAAAAAAAAAAACCTCTCTTGTAATGGAGTCCAACAAAAGTCCAATAATACCAGGGTCTGTAGAGGATGAAGGCCTCCAACAAAGAAGTAACAAAATTGGTTGAAATATAGCATTGACAACCGTTGGAGCCCCCTTAAAATATCAACCTCCTTGCTACTTGGAGAATAAGATAGCAAATGGGTCTCAATATCAACAAAGGCGTCATCTGTAAGACTTTTTTTATCTTGAGGAAGAGATGTGAGTAGTTAGAGCTTCCACTACTGGTCAAGCTAAAGAAGGGAAATTGGGAATGATGAGGATCCCAAATTCAGCAATAATGGGAGCACCAATAGCCAGCAAATTGCTACTTATGGAGTGGTGCAAAAAATAATACTCCTCATTTGACAAAATAATTAGAATCCTCTTATTATCACACAAAAATAGGCATCCTTTCAAAGGACCTCACAATAAAAAAAGGTAAGGACTAAATTGAATGTTATATGGTCTCTTCCACGACCACTTCAGCCACACACTCGGAAAAACAGTATCGACTTTCCTTAAAACGTCATTAGTATCAGAAGCAACTAGTGAAGTTATTGGGCGATTGTTGGACCTATCAATGTCAGTGTGAACCCTAGGGGTCGTCCCTAATACAATGTCCCTTCTCCTTTTCAAGGGTAAGGAGGCAAGCCAACAACTGTATCACCCCCAACAATAATATACCAAACCACATCATCCAAGGTAGAAGGATGAGAAAACTACCTATATTGTACAATTCATTAGCACGTTCTTTTACAATATCTGTATGAGATCTAATATAAAAAGATTCATTTTTGTTGACTAAATTAAAATAAGATAAATTCATATAAGTCCAATCATTCAAAAATATCCAATCTAGCAAACTTTTAATATAGAAGAACAAATCATTCTAATTCTTCATGGAATCAGAATTTCCTCTACTTATTTTAAAATCATTTATAGGGTTCAAAGAGATTATGTTCCTCACTAAAATAAAAAAAAAATGATCTAAATTTAAGACATGCATTAATATCTATCATATGAAAATATATATTTAGAATAACTAATTAATTAATATTATAATACGAGTCATATATTATATAATTGATTAAATATATAAGTCAAAATGTCACCCTAACTTATATGACTGTCACAGCACCATGACCATTCACCACTTTGACTATTAAGGGTTTTAAGATCTGATTATTATAATCAAATCGCATTGCAACTCTTAATTACACTGCGCAACGATTTGATCATTCTGTTGGGTTTGATTACTCCCTTGTGGGATAACTCAACAAAAGAAAAATCATCGAAGGTTGCACGAGGCTTGTGCGGTGTGCTATAAACTGGCTGCAGCAAAGGACCGAGGACGGCCAGTGGTATCAAGGACCGAGGACTTTTTGCAGTTGTGGCTCGTGGACTTGTACGCTGAGAAAGGCCCAAGGACTTGTGTGCAGGAAATGGTTCGCAGACTGGTGTGCAAAAAAAGGACTAAGGACTTGTGTGGAAAATGACCAAAATAGATTTGTAGGTGGAGTGGCTAATTTGCCGGTTGCCCAAAATGACCGGGTAGCCAAAATGGAAGGTTGGCAAAATGGCAGGTTGTACCATTTTGTCAATTTGGAGCAAAACGCTAGAATGACTATTTTGTCCAATTTGGAGCAAAAGGCCGAAATAGGTCATTTTGCCGGTTTGGAGTAAAATGCCAAAATGGCCATTTTGGCTAGTTTGGAGCAAAAGGCCGGAATGGGCCATTTTGTTGGTTTGGTGCAAAATGCCGGGATGGCCATTTTGTCCGATTTGGACAAAATGGCCAATTTGTCCAAAACAACTAAGGTGCAGATAACGCCCAATGACATGAGTTGATGCCGGAGGCCTAGACACATGAATGTCAATTGAGAAGATTGATTAAGCATGTGTAATATCTGATGAGTCGGTGCCATCTTGCAGAGCACGATGATTTGCAGTGCATGCGTCATATGTGTAAGTGGCAAGGTTGCGAGTAGCTAATGGTAGGTGTTTGTCTACACACAGCCTGCCTATTAGACAGATGGTCTCCAGGAAAATCAATACATATATATATATGCATGCTGGGCATGCAGGTTGAGAACACAATGGTGAATAACAAGTGTGTGACACTATATGTAAAGAAGAAAAGAGAGTGGAATATACCACCGGTAAGAAGAAGAGAACAAAAACAGAGAGATAAAGAGCGAAATGAAGATTTCCTTACTCTGGTGTTGTTTTTCTTAGTTTGTCTAAAGTGTGCAGTGGATGTTCTATCTCGAATATTTTTGTAATCAATCTTCACATAGTGGACTTGCTTGTGAATTAAGTGTCTGTAATTTTTTTCTTTGGTTTCCCACACAAGGTAGTGAGGAAAAGTTTGTTGAATTTGGTTACTCCCTTGTAGGATAAGTCAACAAATGAAAAATCATCGGATGTCGTATAGGCTTGTGCGGTGTGCTGCAAATTGGCTGCAATAAAGGATCGAGGATGGCCGGTGGTATTAAGGACCGATGACTTTTTGCGGTTGTGGCTCGGAGACTTGTGTGCTGAGAAAGGCCCAAGAACTTGTGCGCAAGAGATGGTCCACAGACTGGTGCATAGGAAAAGGGTCGAGGACTTGTGCTGGAAATAGCCAGAATGGATCTACAGGCGGAGTGGCCAATTTACCGGTTGGGCAAATTGGCCGGTTGGCCAAAATAGAAGGCAAAATGGCAGGTTGTGCTATTTTGCCCAGAATAACCATTTTGCTGGTTTGGAGCAAAATTCGAAATGGCCATTTTGCCCGGTTTTGAGCAAAATGCTGAAATGGCTATTTTGCCTAGTATGGAGCCGAAGGTCGGAATGGCCAGTTTTCCTAGTTTGGGCAAAATGGCTGGTTTGCCCAAAACAGCCAATATGCAGATAACGCCCAAAGACATGGATTGATGCTTGGAGACCTGCACACGTGGATACTAGCTGAGAAAATTAATTAAGCTTGTGTAATCTCTGATGAGTGGGCACCGTCTTGTAGAGTATGATGATTTGTAGTGCATGCGTCGTATGTGCAGGTAGCAAGTTACAGAACTGTTGGTGACAGGTGTTTATCCATACGCAGCCTGTCTATTGGACAGATAGTCTTAAGGAAAATCAACATATATGTGTGTGTGTGTGTGTGCGCGCGCGCGCGGCTGGGCATGCAGGGTGAGAGCACAAGGGTGAAGGACAAGTATATGACACTGTGTGTGATGAAGAAAAGAGAGTGGAGTGCATCATCGATGAGAAAGAGAGAAGAAAAATAGAGAGATAAAGAGCGAAAGGAGGGTTTCTCTAATATGGTATTGTTTTTCTTAGTCTATCTCAGGTGTATAGCGAGATACTCTATCTCGAAGAATTTTATAACCAATCTTCACATAGTAAATTTATTGTGGATTAAGTGTCCCGTAATTTTTTTCTTCGATTTGTGATGAGTTTTCACGTAAAATTTATGTATTCTTTTTCTCTCTCTCGTTATGTATTTGTGTACATTCCTATTCGATCAGTCTCCTTTTGCCCCAATACATTCTTCCCACTTATTATTCCCAAAAATTTTAAAAATAAAAAATCACAGTTATGGCACATTCACATTTAAATTCTTGAACCATAGAGCAACCCTTTTCATCAATAATCTATTTAATTTATGAGAAATAGTTTATTTATAAGCTGAAATTATTGAAATTCAATTGAAATACACGCACAACCAATGTAACGAAAATAAACCTAAATTTTTGTTTAATCGTTAACCACCAACCCTTTAATACAAAAAACACATACAACCAAGCACATACAATTATACAATAATATTTAACGTAAAAAACTCTTCTAAATCAAAGAAAAAAGTATGAAATAATTTTTGAATAAATTTATTATAAAATGGTGATTGGTTATAAATATAACTCCATCCGAGAATCACTTCCGACAACACTTCACTGCAACCAGAATAAATAATTGTTTAATACGACCCTCTCAATGCACATTACAATTCAGAAGAGAAGAATATAATAAGAATAAGAGAAGCAAATAAGTTATATACCACAAAATTAAGATTATGATAACATATCAAAATTTAGTAAAGAATAGTACTTAAATTGGGCCTTAACTGGATGCCAAAAGTCTTCCTCCTCCATCTTTTCTCCCTTCTCTCTTTTCGTGTATCGCCCTTGTGTTAAAAATACTCTTAGATTTGTATTAAAAATTACACTGGATATTTTATACTAGTATTGGTATATAAGTGCCGGTTATATGCGCATCAAACACGACCCCTCTAAACAAACCACATGTGCACCCTTCAGATGTGGGTCTCACTAAAATTGGTGCATGAGCGCCCTCTAGTGCATATCATACACGTCAATTCTATCTTAAATACGTACAGTCAGCCATTACAAACCTATCAAGCGTGAATATTTCAATTCGTTAAATATAATTTTGATTAAACGCACATTGCACAAGCTTCAAACGAACTTCTAGTAAATTCTATCACTTGAACGACTCTCGTACGAGAATCGCTCGACTCTTGCTTAACAATTCTATTTGAGTATGTCTCTTGTGAATATCACGTATCCTTTAGATTATCCGTCTATTTAATGTGAAGCTAAATAGGAAGAGTTATGAAAACCAAAAAAAATAATTTTTTAAAAATTAAGTTATTAAAGGTAGACATTTTTGAGAGAGAGAGAGAGAGAGAGAGATTTTGTTTAGATCAATCGAAGTAATTGTTGCCAATCAAAAGAGAATAAGGCTTCAGTTTATTTATTTATTAAGCTTATGTGTGGTTTTATTATTATTATTTTGGTTAACCTCAATATTAAATTTATTGAATTTTAACGTAAGTCTGAACTGCTCCTGCCTTTAAAAAACATTATACATATATATTTATATCATATAACACAATAATTAATTATATTTAATAAATGTTTAAAAATATTGAAAAATGATTTTAAAACCATGATTATTATGTCTCAACAATTAATTGGATTTAATATATATTTGAAAACGATGGGTTTTTAATAACTAATAATATTGTACAGAGATAGAATATTCTTTTTATACTGTTTGGTTAATTAAGAGGATGGGGGGGGGGGTCAGTATTTATGTTATCCTAATTAAGTATACATATATATTATTTATCATTAAACCTTGATTTTAAAATCTTATAGCATATGCACGTATACAAAATTTATTAAACCCATAGACTATGCTCAAGCGTTACGTAAAAACAAAAATAAGTTTAGTAAAAAATCAAATTATATAGCTTATAATAAAAGGTATTATTTATAAAGAAACTTATCATAATTTTATGAAAAAACTTTATTCAAAGCTAATTTATATAAATAAGAATATCTTTACTTTATACTTACAAGTTATATTTACCAAAGTCCCTTTAAACTTTCGCTAGTTTTAATAAAGTTATGAATTTATAGTTACAATAAAATAGTAAGGATTTTATAAATAGACACTTTAAATAAGGACTTACAATCTCCTCTTAATACAAACATTACTCTTTCTTTCTCTTTAAAAATCACGTCGGTAAAATATTTTATCACAATTTACTTATTTTTTCTTTTATTTTCATTTCCGTTCTTTCTCTTTTTTTTTTTTTTTTTTTTTTAATTTTAACATCTCTTTTTTTCTTTTTCTAATTTTTTAACAACTAATTTTAATTTATAAAATAAGAATAATATGATAAACGAAAAATAATACATCAATAATCAGCTCTTAGACTTCGTCGTGTCCTTTTTATTGAACACGAAATTATAAAATTCACATGCGTTTACATTTTTCGTCCTTTTCTTTTACTTTTTTTCTTTGTTTCTCTCTCTCTCTCTCTCTCTCTTTTTTTTTTTTTATTATATATACTTTTTATATTTCTCCCTCAATAGTCTATCTATCTCAAGGTATTTTGGATAGAATAAACATTTAATATGTCTAGAATCAATTTTGTGATATGAATAAACTAAAAAATAGAATTACAAACTTAAAATTTTCATGCCAGAATTAGTTTTAAGTAGTTACCGAATAAAAAATAAAATAAACTCAGCCTTAAAAATTTAAAAACATACGGTAAATGTCATCTTCAAGGGGAATAATGATAACCCATTTTATAAAATTAAGTAATTTTTATTTAACAATGATTAAATATCAACAATAATAAGTTTAAAGCAAGTATAATGAAATTATTAAGAGATTTTGCCAAAAAGATTTTCATTATAAGAGTAACAATTCAAACCCTGCCAAAAAAAAAAAAAAAAAAGCTCAAAAACTATTAAATCTTCACTATAATAAGATAATAATATAGAATATTTGGATAAATTTTAGGTACATAATATGATAATCTCTCAAAATTATATCATCAAACAATGCAATCATAAAGTTTACGAAGTTATTGTTCAAATCTAATTAATCTTAAAATTAGTAGTAATCTCACAAGGTTTACAAGATTACCCCCCAGAAAATTTTTATTTTTTATTATTTTTTTTGAATTTCCTTTGAGAATTTAAGATTAATTTTTAAATTTTTTACATAAACCAAATCCGGTTTTTTAAAAATTTTGAAAAAGGGTACTTTCAACGATCATGATAATTTTAATGGCTAAGATTATAAAACAGGCCCAACACATTTTATTACGCCTTGCTGCTATAATAAAATCATTGCCGTTAGAATGTGAGGGACGAAAAATAGGATTACGAGGAAAAGGAAGCTTTTGAAGGAAACAAATAAGATTCAAACGTTGACAGTTCTAGCGATATCTTCGCCCATATATTTCATTTAATATAGAATGTAGCTTCTGGATAATTCCTGTTCTCTTTCCATATTTTATCCAAAAGAAGAAACAAATAAAGTACAAGAGAGAGAGAGCAATGCCCATCATCACCAACATGGGTCAGATCAGACCAATCCTTACAAGCTTCTTAGCCCATGGCATACTTCTGCGTCCAGCTCCTCGCAGTGGTCTCGTACTTGGCCCTATCGGTCTTGTACATGTGAGCAATTTCCGGCACCAAAGGATCATCGGGGTTTGGATCGGTCAACAAGGAACAGATTGAGAGCAACACCTGCAGAACGAACGATGTAGACGATGAAAAATCAAAGTAAAACACCATTATATTAAATCAGTGACACTGGCACATTTACAAACCGCCCTGCTGCTGCTTCTCATGCTAAAGCAAAAAAGAATTTTTTTCTTGGCATTTGAGTTTTATATGTTTGTGCGTGTGTCTGTGTCTGAGCATCCACAGCTACTTCTAACCGTGTAACTTAGCAATGGCATCAGGCTGGGGGCACTGTGGATTATGAGGTTGAAGAATCAAACAATTATAAACAAAAATGAACCTTAGAAATGGTGAGAGCGGGGCTCCACTGCTCCTTCAGGATGTCGAGGCAAATGCTTCCATTACTGTTGATATTTGGGTGAAACACCTTGGTCCTAAATGCTACCTGCAAGTGAGAAATGGACCTTTGAAAGCGATTCCCTCTTTACAATAAAATTTAAAAGAAACATACAATTGATAACAATGAAAATTGGAAAAATCAACCAGCATACGGCTTGAATAAGTTCCCCGTCGGAACTAAATATTGGAGTTGTACGTGCAATTTAATAAATGAACCTGGAAAAGCATTAGAAACAGGACCAAATTTTTAAGTCCTAGGTCCTATCTTGCCCGTCAGATCCTTCCCTTAACCTATTCAATACTATATTTCTCGACAGGTTCATAACATCAACACTTTAGAAATGGAAAACTGGCAGTTTAAAACCATGCATAGCATATAAAATGTATCGCCAATAACAACTACTAAACTTCGATAAAGCCTCAGGGATCTACAAATGCAATAGCATTTAACATTCTAAATCAAGATCCTTAGTCGAATTAGCACAATTCTATTTTAATGCTATCCTAAGTTTGTCCTCCATCACTAGTTCTGCCCTACTCTCTCCTAATTTCTTTAACCACAATCGCATCACTCCACATGGACTATGTTGCCAGGGTAGTACCATAAGTCATAGGCTATATAACCTCTACTTCAGCTCATTGCAAATGACATTTCTAGTTATGCAATACACATCTAACTTGACATTCACACCTTCACTATCTTTGGCAAATGTGGTCAAACCTACTAAAATAGCATCAACAAGGTCGGTCAAAACTCCTATAAATACGTTTTCCATTCAGTGCCCCCAAAAAAAAAAGGTATCTATTATATGAAGGAAATACACAGAAGCGGGACTTCGCATTGGCATCTAATTTTTTGGCTATAGCAAATACATTCAAATAATCAATTTATATTTTATCCTACAACAAACTTTTCCAATTAATGTATAAAATCACCTACCTTGAAAAATGCTACAACAACGGCTAACAGCTTGAGAAAACCCACCCTAAAGGCAAAGATAAATGTCATTTAAGGAAACTTAGAGCTTAAGGAAATGAATGATTCATGTAACTTCATGCAAATACAAAACCAATAGCCGCCAGATCTCCAATAATGTCACAGCTGGTAACAGGAAAAAACCACATCACTATCAATTGTCCACACACAAGGATTCAATCACCATGCATACACAGTCTGTCTGGCCATATGCCATTCCCAATGGCATTATGGATAACAGTATATCAATATTTCTCACATCATAATGCACGACTTAAGTTTCCAGCCAGCACTTTTCTTTCTTGTTTCTCTCCATAATAGAAATCAACTACGGTGAAGAAAGATTTCAAAAATCGGCTCCAACAAATCAAGCAAGAATCCAAAAATAAACAGCATGGGAACAACAAGCATATAAACATCTAGTCCAATGAATTTGGGCAACCAAAACACCTTTGGGGGCTTAAATGGATAATCCGGAGGGAAGTGGATGGTAACTAAGAAAACCCCTCCAGCATAAGGACTGTCAGGAGGACCCATAATAGTGGCTTGCCAGTGGAACATGTCTTCAGCCACAGGACCTACAACGAGAAGACAGAAAACAGAATCAAACAGATAATATAAAACGTCAAGGCAAAACAATGATGAATTATCGTTAAATCAACTTACACATGGAATGAGAAGCCAGCCAAAACATACAACAAACAACAATGTAATATTTTCATGTGATATACTAACACGTACAAGTCAAGAAAAGGGAGATTCAGTATAGCAAGTAAAAATATCTCAGTTACAACGCTGCATGAAAAAAGTTGGACAAGTCAGAAAATAATCAGAAATGTAGACCCAGCTTGTCTATAACATACTAACATGCGCAGACTGTCAGTCAATTATTAAAAAGTTCCTATAACCAGCCCACGAATAATTGTACTTCATGTGATTGCAAATTTTGCAAATATCTCTCTCTGCTGGCAAAATACTTACATTTAAAACATCTGAAAATGCAAAAGCACAAACACAATGAATTGATGTAAGGAGATGTTTAAGAGTTACAGTAACAGCCGAGAAACATGTAAAACAAAAAGGCTGCCTTCATCAACTTCAACAAAAGAGATGGAGGGCACAAACGGTAGCTGTGTGAGGAGATGAAAGGCGCGGCAATGTTTCTATCCACCCACTTAAACAACAGGCTTAACCACACCCCAATAATATATGCTTAGGCTACATTTGGAATTGCAGCTCCTGCTACCAAATGCACCGTTTTGAAAAAGCAGCCCGTCTTTTTGCAAAAAGGACACAAAGTACAATACAGATACCCTCACACCGTGATGGATGTAAAGGCAGATTTGGATAGATTATAGCAAAAACAACTACTATTCCTAAAAAATGGCTTTTTGCAGCAGCTGCGTCAATCCAAAGCACAACATTAACAAATATTTATCTTTTAAAGAAAGAAATTTTCTACTACTAGAACAGTAACCCACAAAAGATGTGAAAGATGATCAAATAAGCAAACGAAAAAAATGTTATTTTTATTCCACTTTCCCACTGCAACTCTTCATGCATCCAATACTATTTTCAGCACAACGTGAAATGACTAATTAAAAAGACAAGGGAGCAAAATCGGCACAATAAAAACAACAGGAAGTAACAGAAGTAATACAACAGCCCCATCAAGCATCAGCTCATTCACAAAACATTTGATCAATTATTTTCCTGCATGTTTCACCAACTTATATGTTAAAATTAACTTTTCTTTTGTGATCAAAATGTCTCTCAAATTAAAAAAAAATTATTATAAGACAGCTATTAGACCAACTCAATCTTATGTGGCAGAATGTAGGGAATTAAACATGTTAAAAAATTGTGTTGGGATATGAGAATTTAAGTGGGGTTACTCTAACAGATAAGAACATTAGCAAATATATTTGTAGCCATCTACAGAAGAAAAATGAGGGGAGAATATTGAGCTGATTCGAACCCTGACAAAGTAGATCAAATGAAGTGCGGTGAGCAATGATGGTTTGGTTGACATTAGATCATGGATATCGGTCGATATATATCAGTATCAGGCCTCGATACTAATATTTCCCAACACTTGGCAAAATTGTAATATACTATCATATCGATGACATATCATGATAAATTGGCTAATATTAGCACGTCAGCTTATGTCTCTCTCTCTCTCTCTTTTTTTTTCTTCTAATATATTTAATAGGTTATCAATGTGCTAAATACTAATATGGTCACGACTGATACCATTACCGAGTTAAATGTCATAAAACAGGAAAAGTAGGCCCAAAATCTCGGAATCATGTAACTAAAATAATATGCAATTGCTCATACTCTCAGTGGTATTGAACTAGACCAAGTGAAATGAAGATAGCACAATGATATGGCAAACCATATAGGTTTCCCCTCTTTTAGGCTTATATATTTTCCAAATGTCTAACAGTTTGTCCAGTACAAATCACAAGTACAATTTAATTCAATTAAATTGAATTGATAAATAGATATAAACAAATAGGTATCATTTGTGGGTTCGTGAGATTCTCTACTTCAAAGGAAAGATAAATTGATGTCAACAAAAAATATCTATAGCAACGATGCTATTGGATTTGAGAGATCAGTATGGATATCATTAGTGGGTTTATTAGTGGGTTTCAGATCTCATGCAGGTGTTATATACTTGGAGAATAGTGTTGTTATGATTGGCATTTGCTTACTAAATCCTATAAATGAAATTATTATTCTTAAAGAAATATTATTGATGCGTCCCAGGTATATGGGTTGTTATACGGGTTAAGGAGCTACTCGATTTTCTGCGTCGGGTTGAACAGGAGCCAATCCGGTCCCCGTCTCTTCGAACCTAGACCCTGAACAACACAACTAAAAACAAAAGGTCAGAGGATTGACAAAACTCGCTTCCCGGTATATCCTCCAACGCTCAAATCAGATATCTTTCCAAGATAATAGAAAGATGCGAGGATGTAAAAAGATGTGTAGATGCATGTGGTGGGGATTGAGTGTTTGCATGCATCCGGCCGAGGGGCAATTTAGAGGTGCACCTGACTGAGGAGCGGTTTAGAGGTGTGCCCGACTGAGGAACGGTTTAGAGGTGCGTTCATTTGAGGGGCGACTTCAAGAAGCGTCCAACTGAGGGGCGTCTTAGAAGTAAAGGATTGAGCTCCGCTGATGATGGGCCGGCCTCCTGGTCGCCTAAGCAGAGGGCTAGCTCCCTGAACAGAGGGCTGGACTCCTCGAGCAACGCCTCTTGGACAGAGGGCTGGTCTCCTCGACAGGCGCCTTCGAACGGGGGGCTAGCCTCCTGGACGGAGGGCTAACTATTAGACGGAGGACTGGCCTCCTGAATGAAGAGCGGACCTCTTGGATGGATGGCGATCCTCCTGGACTAAGGGTTGGATCCTGGACCGAGGGCTCCTAGATCCTGGACCGAGGGCTGACTCCTAGATGGAGGGATGGCCTCCTCGGGCAATGCCTCTCGGAGGGGGAGCTGGCCTCCAAGATGGAGGGCTAACTTCTAGACGGAGGACTGGTCTCCTAGATGAAAAGCGGACCTCCTGGATGGATGGCGATCCTCCTGGACGGAGGGCTCCTGACTCTTGCACGGAAGGCCGACTCCAGGATGGAGGGCTGGCCTCCTTGGGCAGCAGCTCGAATGGTTGGTTCAGTGCCTCTCGGCGAAGAGCTAACTAGATGGAGGGTAGGTCTCCTGGATGAAGAGGGGATCTCCTGGGTGGAGGAATATTCTCTTGGACGGAGGGCTCTTAGATCTTGGACGGAGGGTTGGCCTCCTCTCTGAGGATGCCAAGCCGTCCGAAGCTTGCCCTTCCAAGCTTGCCGTTTGAAGCCCCCTTCCCAAACTAGAGGGTGCCTGATTTATAGTATAATCTGCAGATGTACTCCTTTTACTTCGGCAATGTGGAACCTTTCACTTTGGAAAAATTTTGCTAAGCTGAAGCTGAGGTGTGGGCCTGCTGTGGGGCTGGGACCTTAGACCGATGGCTGCTGGACCCATCGCTAGATCCCCATGCCGGGAGGTTTGAAGTTCAACTCCTGGCATATCATGATGGGACGTCATCGCATAGGTCAATATGCACGATCTCGTTGATTTAATGCTGGTGGACTCCCTCTTTCGGCTATAAATGGAGGGCTCTCTATGCCCTGCGTCACGAATCGTCTCCACTAGCCAAGTGATACGAGAGTTCGGAGCTAGCACAAAGCCCGCACAACCACATGCGGGGATCGGCAGGAGTTTCCCATCCTTGCTTGAAGTTGATGATTTGGGGATGCATCTGAAGTCTGCCTTAGCTGCTAGCAAGTTGTCGAGGAGGCCGGCTTGTTTAGTCTTCGTCGGTCGACCTAGGCATAAGCAACTCATCTGAATGGACCGTGGGCGATGAGCTCCTTAGCAAACTTTGGTGCTGGAACGAACCGCTGGCGTTGACCGTAAGAGGTCCAAGTATCAAGCAAAATCCGAGAGCTCACAAAGGGAAAGCCTTGGGCTCCAGATCGGATCACCTTACTGTGAAGAAGGATACTAGGAGGCCGAGTGGTGTCTTGCTAATCTACATAGCAAACTTGCTCGAAGGGACAAAAGGCTGGAGACTCGGCTTTGTCGGGAAGACGTCTGTCAATTTAGACTTTCCTGCTAGTGCCTTGTTGCTATGGTTGCCAAGTTTGGAAGGACATACCTGCTCGGCTGCGCTCGCTCCTTCCAAGAGGAGGTAGTGGTGCAAGGATCACTTGCTGGTCGGCTAAGCGTGGCCTGCCATTGTTGTCAGGCTCGATTGATCAATTGAATCGAGGAGCGCTCGTTCCTATGAAACGAAGTCATGGCACTGAGGGAGGTTCCGCGAGGTCCGAGAAAACTTTCGAAGTTTGGAATGACCTCCCCTGTTTCCCTGGTCTTCTATTGTTCGGATCTCAGACATTTCGACGGGGTGGCGTGATGACGGCTCGATCTTCTGGGGGATCAATGCTCAGCCTCTCCGCCCAACACTTGTTCTGGGCGCGGGCCATCTACCTCGCCTCGAGTTTGTCGGGGTCATACACCGCCAGTCTGCCGTTCGAATCATAGATGTTTTGACGGTCTGGCCTATCGGCAACCCGGTCTTCTAGCAAGTCGATGCTCGGCCTCTCGTCCCAACACTTGGTTTGGGTGGTTGACCTCGCCACAAGCCTGCCGCGGCTGTATGCTCACTACTTGGATTGTTGATCTTCTGGTGGACTGGTCCATTGACGACTCGGTCTTCTAGCAAGTCAACTCATAGCGGTTGGCTTTGAAGCTCTATCAAGGAACGGCCGGTCGGATCAGCCTCAAACCTGCTAGAGCCGGGCACTGTCGGCTGGTCAACTCCGAGGCACGGTGCACCAGCTCCAAGGAAGTGGAATGCTGGGTCAATGTTGTTGCTGTCGAGGCGCTTCAGAGTCAGAAGCGGGACAGCTACCTCGACCGAGCACTGTCCAAGTCCGAGACGAGATCCCAATAGCTCTCAGAGGCTAATGTTTGGGCTTTGGATCGGTCGTGTCGCTCGAGGACGAGCTTCAAGAGAGCCAGCGCGGCTCACTGATTTGTCGAACACGTGCAGAAAAAAATAGACCATAGGGTCAATACTGCTGTTGCCGAGGCGCTTTAGAGACAGCAGCAAGCCAGCTACCTCGATCGAGCACTATCTCAGTCCGAGGCAAGATCTCAAGAGCACTCAGAGGCTAATGTTTGGGCTTTGGATCAGATCGTATCGCTCGAGGACTAGCTTCGGCAGAGCCGGCGACAGCTCATTGATCTGTTGAACACATGCGCTTGACTTAAGGGAGAGATAGGGGCCAAGTTCTGCTTAATGGGGTGGCCTAATCCGCCTCTACTGATGAACAGTCTCTCCAGCAGCTCAAGGCTTTCCTGCTAGCTTTCCAAACTCTAGGAATGTTGGATCTCTTCGTTGCCCTGACCGGATAGACTTCCTAGTTAGAGAAGGTGGAGGGCTTGTGCCACGCTCTTCGGGGGGCCCTCGTCCTTAGGATAGTCATCTAGTAAGGCCGTAAACGCAGATAACATCTTGTATCTTTTGAAACCATTAGATGTCTTTTGATGTGTATCCTGATGAGTCAATTGGATCCCTTCAATCATTGTTGCCGACATTTTTATTGTTCATGCTAGACTTCTTCGTCGTTACTTTTCTTCTCGCCGGCTAAGTGCTGCCAATGGCACCGCTAAGGCACCGGAGGGTCCTGTGCTAGCCGCTTGTCTCGACTGCAGGCTGTCTGAGCCTTAGGCGAGATCGAGGAGGCCACCGAGGAGGAATCTCAGGCTCTAGCCCAAATCGTCAGGTTGTGAGGACGGACTTTGAGAGAGTGCGATGAGAGAGATGGAGAGTCGAGCAAGCGCTATTGTCGTCATTGCCATCGGGGTTGGCCGGGGCATGCACCCCGGGCTGCACTTGTTCCTGCCAATAAGAGTTCGTGGCATAGGGAGAACTCGCTTGCTAGCCAAGCATGAGTGTTGTCGTCGTCGGACTTGACCGAACACATCTGGTTGATTATACTCGCTTCTGTCCGGAGAAGGTCGTGGCGCTGAAAATATATGATTGCCAGCTAAGCCTTAAGGCTATCGTTGTTGGGCTTACTAGACGCATTTGTCTGTTTGTGCTCTGTCCTACAGAAATACGTTGTGGCACAGGGATAGGTGAGCCTCCCAAGGGCCGGCTGGGTTTCATAGCCACAGCTGCCCAACTTTGGGGAAGTTTAGACCGTCGCTCGCACATAACCATTTCGACGCTCGGTCCTGTTCGAGGACGTTATAGCTCACGTGCATCTGGTGCTAGTCCACCGACCGTCGTTGACTGATGGTACTCTCTCCGTCGAAAGGTCACGGTATGCATGCTGTAGAAGCCCCCTAAGGTCTTAGTGGCCACTTGATGGGAAGTTCCAAGAGTCCCCGGGCCTGGGCATTTGACAGCAAATGGGCCATTAGGTGTCGGGACTGAGGTTCAAGTTTGATCGTGTGTGGGCTGCTCGCTGCTGGACCAAGATTCAAATTCGACCGAGATTCAAATTCGACCGCATATAGGCCACTCAGTACGGGACTGAGATTATTTGATCATTCGTAGGTCAACTTACAAGCGAACAAATGTTCCCCTGACTTAGGGGCAATCTAGCTCACTTGTTATTATAAGATGGTATGCAGGCACTCGCATTAGCAGTTAAAGTGGCTATTCTATTAATGGAAACGTGATTTGAGCAGGCAGTATAACGCATACAAGACTTACCTAGATTTGGCATGGAATCGACAACGGTGCAAGTGGTGGATGATGGGCTACGCCGGGGCCGGTTAATTGTCCCGGGTGCACGGCCAGCGCGCATCACTTCGGAGCGTCACCGAGGCGCTTTGGTTTGCGGCCTCTACGCTCCGTGGGACTGGGTCCTTCGCCATGGGCTAGTTGGGCAGCACCCAGCTGTTGTGCTAGGTAGTCTAGTGGCCAGTGGCTCGGAATCTGTGATCATCTGGTTTGGCCTCTGGCGACCCGGGCTAGTACAACGCTTGGCCGGATGATGCCGGTTGGATACAATGGGTAGCGGGTCGAGTATGTTGAACCCCCATCGTGAGAACCACAATGGCTTCTGCACAATCTGTTGCTCTTTCTGGGACTAAAGAGAGGCGGTGCCGCGGGAGAATGATAAGGCGCCCCTGAGCCAGGCCTTTCGCTCCAGCGAGCCCGCTCGCAAGTAGAGAGCTGAACACTTTAGAGGTTCTCTGCGGGGTCGAGCCTCTCGCCCCAGCGTGAGAATGATAAGGCGCCTACTGGTGCTGCAGAAGTCTTCTTCATGGGATGAAGGTCATCGGTCACCGTGGGAGTAGCGAAGGTGTCGCCTCATTAGGCTTTTGCCTTGCACTCCAGGATCGGGTCGATCCTTCTTCCGGAAGTGGGCCCTAACGCTCGGATCCTCCCGAATACAGAGGTCGTTGGGCTAATACGATGGGATCTTGTGGGCAATATTTTGCTCCGGCCTCTCCTTTCGGGTGCCGACGTTGCGCAAGGGAGGAAAGAGCCCCTAGCTGAGAGCACATCAAGGGAAGGCTATGTATCGCCATGGCTACCCAGGGGGCTCGTCGCCACGGGCAGCGATATCTCTGGCTGACGTGCTGCTGGGGCACTAGTATTGACCGTGCTTGTTCTTGTAGTTGCGGCAGTAGACTTTTCAGTCATTTCCACAAACAACGCCAATGATGCGTCCCTAGTATCCAAATTGTTGTATGGATTAGGGAGTTACTCAATCTTCCGTGTTGGGTTGAACTATATCCGATCCGGTTCCCGTCTCTTCAAATCTGAACCCAACGCAACACAACTAAAAACAATAGGTCAGGGAATTGGGGGATTGGCGGATTCGCTCCCCGGTATATCCTCCAAAGCTTAAGTCAGATATCTTTTTAAGAAAATAAAAAGATGCAATGATGTAAGAAGATGCGTTAATGCATGTGGTGCGGATTGCGTGTTTGGATGCACCCGACTGAGGTGCGGCTTAGAGGTACGCCCGGTTGAGGAGTGGCTTAGAGATACGCCCGATTGAGGGCGGCTTAAAGGTGCACCCAGTTGAAAGGCAGCTTAGAAGAGCGTCTGCCCAAGGGGTGGCTTCGAGGTGCGCCTGGGTGAGGGGCGGCTTCGAGGTGCGCCTAGCTAAGAAATGACTTAGAAATGGAGAACTGAGCTCCGCTGACGGTGGGCCGACCTCCTGGTCACCTGAGCGGAGGGCTAGCTCTCTAGACTGAGGGCTGGACTCCTCAAGCGGCACCTTCTGGACAGAGGGCTGGCCTCCTCGAGCGGCGCCTCTTGGACGGGGGGCTAGCCTCCCAGACGGAGGGTTGGCCTCCTGAATGGATGGTGATCCTCCTAGATGGAGGGCTAGCTCCTAAACAGAGGGCTCTTGGCTCCCGGTCGGAAGGCTAACTCTTGAATGGAGGGATGGTCTTCTCGAGCGGGCCTCTCGAACGGGGGTTGGCCTCCTGGATGGAAGGTTGACTTCTAGACAGAGGACTAGCCTACTGGATGAAAAGCGGACCTCCTGGACGAATGGCAATCCTCCTGGATGGGCTGGATCCCAGGCGGATGGCTCTTGGTTCCCGACCAGAGAACTGACTCCTAGATGGAGGGTTAGCCTCTTTGGGCATCGAGCGGTGCCTCCTTAACGAAAGCCTGGCCTCCTCGGGCGGCACCTCAAATGGTTGGCTCAATGCCTCTCAGCGAAGGGCTGACTAGACAAAGGGTTGGCCTCTTGGATGAAGGGCAAACTTACTGGGTGGAGGGTGATCCTCTTGGATGGAGGGCTGGCTTCTAGACAAAGGGTTGGCCTCCTCTCTAGGAATGTCGAGCCATCCAGAGCTTGCCCTCCCAAGCTTGCCATTTAAAGCCCCCTTCCCAAGGTTGAATGTGCTTGGCTTTATAGTGTAATCCGTAGATGTACTCCCTTTACTTGGGCAATGTAGAACCTTTCACTTTGGAATAATTTTGCTGGAGCTGAGGTGTGGGCGTGTTGTGGAACTTGGCCCTTTAGACCCATGGTTGTTGGACCCATCAGTTATTAAGTAAACATTTTAAGTTAATAAAAAAAAACAAAAATAAAAAACAAAACAAAGAACTAAATAAAATTATCAATTAAACAAGAAAAAATACAATAGAAAGAAAACTGGTGCCACGCTCCTTATCCCACTATCAACTACCATACCCACTGTGAGAAACCATACCATGAGCCCCATCCTCACTCCTCCCACCGTGCTCTTCTTTTTGTTGGAAAATGTAAGTGCCAAAATGCAGCAAAAATATAAAAGCTTTTAATTTGTCAATCCAGGATCATCTTTTAATTCAGTTAGATTGTTCATATAGTGTGGGAAAATATTTTCAAATGAGCTTATGCCCATTTGTCATAGAGCCTACTACACTAAATGAACATGAGCTCCGTCATACTTCTTAATGAGTTGAAATAACGTGCACTAATCAATCGTAGCCCGTCTTAGTGATCCCAGCTATAAATATTTAAGGATGGAACTTACAAGCAATTGGGAGCCCATAAACATGATCCCGTCATGATTCTGCAACTATATTACTCAATTCCAATGATTTTTATTATGTAAGAATATATTAATAAATAAATAATAATAATAATAATAATTGTCATATAATGAAATCGATGATTAAATATTAAGATTGCAAACAAACAGTTTTACGAATACATCCACTGTGATTGTCACGTAGGACACTGATGCATGCATCTTGATCGTGGCTGGCGAAGTCATCGTCGGTGTCGACTGGAGTGACCGGCGAGGGGAGTTCTGGCGGAGGAATCGGTAGACGGAGGCCGATTAGGGTGAGGGAAGGGAAGAGGAAAACAGAACGAGAGAGAGAGAGAGAAGAAGCAGACGAGAGAGAGAATCGAGAGAGAGAGAGTTGAGAGACGAAACTAATTTCCTTCCTTCATTAGCAAAATGAGTGGTTACATTTATAAGAGTCTAACCGAATTGTTACCCAAACCAAAACCAAACATCAGAAAACAAACATGTGGGGAACGGGGAAAACAGCCAAAGGGAATAAAAATAGAAATTGGAATCCGTCACTTTAGGTTTAATCACTGTGCTGAATATTGCTGTCCAACTTCGGAGGATGTACAGGCGAATACGTAACATTGCCGTCCCCATCAAAACAACATTGTCCTCAAGGTTGAGCAAGAGAAGTGCCGGTAGAGAACTAGCAACGGCTTTACCAGTGTTCTCTCGGGCCCAACCCGCAGTGACATATTCAAAAAATACAAACGTTGGCACAAACCCACAGTAACTCGCATGCATGATTGCCTTCCCCATCAAAATTATGCCACAGCTATGTAGCCTTGAAATAGAAACTGCATCCTGAATTGCCATGAAAATTCCGTGCAAAATTGATATAGGATTTCCTTCATCAAATCTTTGTGGAGAAATAGCAGCTTGCTGTCTCCCATCCGCAGCATTATAGGAATTACAAAATGGAGTTACTGAATTACTTTTCTTAAAATCCTCCAATGCCGAGATTATCTGCTCTTCAACCATGGATGGAGTTGCAAGCCTTGTTTGGTCAGCATTTGCAAAGTCACGGATCTCCCAGTACCAACATGATGCAGTCAAATCTTCCTTCCAGCAGTACCAAAATGGTGGGAGGGTAGTCACACCATTTGTCGATTCACCCAGCACAATTTTTCTTCCTTCAAGACGAAGTATTTTGCAACTAGTTTGGTTCTCGGAATGAACATCCTTGTTCTTGATTTTCTCCAGTGTTCTAATATCTGATGTATCCAAGTGGAGTGAGACCTGTTTCATTCCTTGCCTAAGCAACTTACAAGCAAACCCGACATTGTTCGTTGCCTCTTTTTTTTCCTTTGTCCATACCCTCCTCTTTATTACCGCGTGTGTAAGATTGGCAAGGCACTGAGGAACCCCATTCAGAAGTGTGTTCTCGACAGTTGTAGCACCAAGAAGTATCAAATCGTCCTCCATCTTCTTTGCGACTTGATCAATCGTTGGTGTACGATCCGCACTTAGTGAATTTCTGGTTTTGGCAGAATTCTGGGTGAACTCTGTGTATTCTGTCTGATGGAGTTTGAGATAAGTATTAGACTTCTCGGGCCAGCGAAGGCATAATCAGTCACATATTTGTAAAATTGCTCTTCAAGGTCAAGGTGACGCTCCTGTGCTACAATCACAGAAACTGCCTCCTCCGATGATTCAACTTCACGTTTCGCTGTGTGACAGATCACCAATAGTGAGAGTAACTTTTGGATGACATCTAAGTGAGGCCCATGAATCCCAGTTCCACTCCTTGTTGTTTCATTCTTGAAGTGAAAAGGGATTATGACTACAGGGCCATACAGCAGTGTAGGGGAGAGAAGACAGCAAATATACATAAGAGGAGCAAGATGTCTACACTGAGATGGCGGCATTACCACGAGTTGACCGTGAATAAGCATAAGAGAAGCAAGGTGCCAGTCAGTGTATTCAATCGCTATTTCCTATGCATCCTTTTCCGTAATCACCCTCAGGGACGTCAGGATCATATCATCAAGAAGGACATCCTGGTGGGGGTGAAAACCCATGGAATTTGCAATTTCTCTCAAACGTTGAATGCTGGAAGTTCCCACTGCTGAGGGTAGCCGGTGTTCATCATCCAACACAGGAGGAAGGTGATGAACGGTTTCTGGAAACGATTCTGTTGGAAATTTGTCCTCATTGGAGCCCGCTTCTGTAAGTGGAATGAGACTCTGACCACCTTCACCCTCCAAATCCAGGTCGATCGGGTTTAATTTCTTGAGTGGTGTAAAGTAATTTGGCCGATTTGTGTCAGTTTGTGGCCTAGCGAGTTGGAAATCAGAGGGTGCAGTCGAAGTTGAAAATGAAGATGAAGTTGCCAATAGCGAGGGAAGCCTGTCGGTTGAGGAGTGGTATGGAGTCTGTGGTCGCGATTTCAGAAGCAGTGGTGGAGGAAGCTTTTGTCGAGATGTGGTGATAGTTTGCTCTTCGAATTGGAAATCAGGTGACACATGTGGATCTGGTTGCTCGATTCGAGTCAGAGTCGGCAAAGGCTCAGTGCCGGAGGCTCGAAGCACTTCAGTTGTGGGAACCACAACCGATGGCAAGTTTGAAATTGCAGAGGAATTAGCGAAGGTGGACAACGAATACGGTGATGAAGTTGAAGACGACGGGGAAGCAGGGACGATTATGTGAGGAACTGGTGGTACAGAACACACGGTGGACGAAATTTTCAGTTGGTAAGGGTGACGATACGAATCGATTGGAGTGACTGGTAGGATGGTTGGAGGAGAAGTAGAAGAAATGACTGGTAGGATGGTTGGAGAAGAAGTAGAAGAAATCACAGAAGGTGAAGAGGTCACTGACCGTTTAGTATTGCGCTCGAGTCGGTGGAGTGACTGGGTGCGGATTTGTGCTGCTATTGAAGCCATGGTGGACAGTTGGGTGGCCAATCGGTCGGTAGCTCGTAGGAGATACTTCAGCGCACTGGCCCATTCGGCCATATCTTCTTCGCGTGCAGCGAAAGCTCGTCCGTCGTTCGCCTCCGCTTTTGTCTCAATGAGAGCACCAAATGATGCATGCATCTTGATCGTGGCTGGCGAAGTCATCGTCGGTGTCGACTGGAGTGACCGGCGAGGGGAGTTCTGGCGGAGGAATCGGTAGACAGAGGCCGATTAGGGTGAGGGAAGGGAAGAGGAAAACAGAACGAGAGAGAGAGAGAGAGAAGAAGAACAGACGAGAGAGAGAATCGAGAGAGAGAGATAGAGAGAGAGAGTTGAGAGACGAAACTAATTTCCTTCCTTCATTAGCAAAATGAGTGGTTACATTTATAAGAGTCTAATCGAATTGTTACCCAAACCAAAACCAAACATCAGAAAACAAACATGTGGGGAACGCGGAAAACAGCCAAAGGGAATAAAAATAGAAATTGGAATCCGTCACTTTAGGTTTAATCACTGTGCTGAATATTGCCGTCCAACTTCGGAGGATGTACGGGCGAATACGTAACAGACACACTACTAGCACTTTTCTCCTCGTGTGCATATTTTACAAAACAAGCTTCCCCTCCCAATTCTCACCCATCCCTTGGTGGCGAAGCCACTAATGAGAGATGCTAAAGAGGAAGGAGTAAGATGTGGAAGCCAGAAAGGGACAACTAAGAGGGTGGGGGAGGTGACTGGAGGATTAACAGTTCGACACTGGTGACGGTTGAAAACAGAAATTCATGGTTAAGGGGCGAGGGGGAGGGTGTCGATGATGTTTTCTTTTAAGATTTTATTTGTTGTCTACCTCACTATTTGATGTAATTTCATTAGTTCACTTGTTTACGCGGTCATTTATTGCACTTTGAGAGATTTGATATTGGAAATTAGAGAAATAAGGCTTTTGTGAAGGACATTTTTGTGAAGTGTAGATATAATACAAATGATTTCTCCACAAGTCCAGCCTACTTTGATGGTATTTGGTTTTGTACAGAAATTTGGAAATTCTGTAACTTTTAAGTGTAACAAATAACAAAATTGGATAAATACAATTCAATATCAGAAAATTCCAGCATTTTAAGGGACACAAAACATGCTCCGATCGACAAATAAATAGGAAAAATCCCCGATTGCATAATTTGGATAGGAGAATCACGCCTTCGATTCGCAATGTATTCTTGTGTTGTCGTGAGCAGTTTGCAGCCATATTTTTACAGTAGTTGTCATATGCTGCCTCTTGACCTTTATGATAGATTTGAGTTGTATGTATGCCTATATTTGCTAGAGAAATAAGTATACCCCTGCAGAATGTGATACCTGCACTGCAAGACGTTGGAGGGTCCTTCTGTAGATCCTTGAGCTCTTTCAAGATCCTCTTCGAAGCCATCCTCCTCAGACTACAAAATCATGCAAAACAAACAGATCAAAAAGAAAAAGATAAGCTCAGATCTCAAAAACCACGAAGTTAAACGCGATCCGATCGCTCACTTAAGAAAGAACCGATCCTCGACCGCTCGCTCGCTCGATCGACCGACCACGGAATCGTACGCGGTTTTGTCAGGAGGGAGAGGAATTGAGGAAGGAAGAACAAGGGATTCTCGGATGAATGGGTATCGCGATGCTGCGCCTCTGCCTGATTGGTGGGATAACTTCGTTTTCGATTTCGCCCCCCGCGTTTGTGGGACCCACCCGCCTCGGCGGTTCACATTTCGCCGAAGAGGGCTTTCGGCTGCGGGAGGCGTTGGAGAGATACTGACAAAGTTGGATTTGTATTGTGTTATGACGATAGATGAAACAATTATAACGTAGTTACGTTACTATTTTATTTATTTTAATGTAATTTATATTTGATGAGATTTTGAATCTTATTTTAAATTATTGTAATATTTATAAAATTTTTAATACAGTTTATAGAAAAATAAATTAAAAATATATATTTTTATTTCTTGATTTAGGTAGTAAATTTTAAAATTAAGATTTATTTTTTTTAATTGAGGTTTAAAATTGTATTTTCTTAGATTTTTTTTAATGGATATTATTCTAAATTTTATGAATTTCTATATATGTTAATTCTAAGCATTTATAAAAACTAGATCTTTATTTTTTAATATAACTTTACTAATTTATTCTTATATTCTTAACTCTGTAATACTTTATTTTTATACTTATTATTGTTCGATTGTGCAATATTATGATTCATAAATTATAACAAATTTTATAGTCATTTTATAAATATTTTCTATTAGTTTTATAGGTAATTTTTAAATATAAAATACCTTTAATATAATTTTTTTATTTTAACCAACCAATATTAGACACATGCATCATTTTATCATTTATATTTTTTTATTATTTTAACCAAAAAAATAAAATCTTTTATTATTATAAATATCTTATTTATTAATTTTAATTTATTTATTATTTTATTTAAAATTTATAAACTATCACCACACATATTTGATTCTACTTTTACTTATTTTAAACAATTTTTTAAATTTAAGAGACTCCATCAAATGTGCTAATTTTATTTACATATCTGACCTACTTTATCTATTAAAATAATATCATTCGTAAATTTAAATAAAATGAGAAAAAAAAAAAAAAAACCTCCCCCTCCCCCAATTTATTTTGAATAAATTTATAATATTCTTTACATTTGATCGATATATTATATTTTCAACCTGACAAGAGAAAAGGACGTTTTTATGAAAGCAAATTTTATGAGTTTTTAAATTAAAAAAAGAAAACTCAATTTGTTATCTCCAAAAATTTAAAAAAAAATAATACATATATATGTATAAATCGGTTTCGTTTACATTAAAATTAATTTTTGGGAAGAAGTTGTCAACAAATCAGAGTGGCGCAGCGGAAGCGTGGTGGGCCCATAACCCACAGGTCACAGGATCGAAACCTGTCTCTGATAAAAAGAGAGAGCTGCTTCTACGCCATTTGGTTTTTATTTTCCCCACGTCTCACTTGAAACGACGTCGTCTGAGGCCAGCTTTCGGTTTTTTTTTAGGTTTTTTTTTTTTAAAAAATTTTCTTATTGTCGTTAATTTTTAATTTTATCCTTAATTTATGTTGAAGTACAATTTTTTTTCTATGTGAAGATTAATCGAGATATGCCATGAAAATTTCATCATTAATTTTTGTCCGTCCATTTTTATAATATTTTAAAATAAGATAAAATTAAACTAATTTATTTTACATAAAAGAAAATTCGTATAAAAGAAAAATGGTGGAATACAATATTAAAAATGAAAATTACCTAAAAATATAGACAAAAGTCCGATTAATTCTTCAATTTATAGAATACACTGGCCCTTCAATTTCAGCATTCTCCATATTATAAGTAAGCAATTGAAATACATGTAATTACTTTTAAAAGACGTGTTAGAGGGTTTTTTTTTTTTTTAAGATATGCGATAATAATTACTTTATTCTATAAAAAAATTAATCCAGATTAATTATAGTTTGTATTATGCATATAAGTGTGATAATAATAACTTTAAATGTTGTTAGTTAACGTACAAATCTATTATGATGTCACACATGTTATTTTACATATAATAAGATTGGTAGAACATGAATTGGAATAAAGATAACATTTCAAAATAACATTAAAATATTTCAGAATAAAATTAAACAAAATCAAAAAGCTGATAATAGTTTATATATATATATATATATATATATATATATATATATATATATATATATTATCTTTTGAAAATAAAAAACATTAATTCATAAACTTGTCACTGAACAAAAAAACAAGTCAGATTTATAGAAAACCAATTTGTATTATGGACACCAACCAAAATTTCCGAATTGTCAATCCCTCTCTGTTATAGATTCGGGTGAGCATCATCTCTCGTACGGATTAAATATTTTATTTTATATTAAGGCAGTCTATTTTTAAATTAATTGTTATGATTTAATTATTTTTAAAAAAATTAAAAAAAATAATTAAAATTAATTATTTTAAAATAATTAGATTATAATCATTTATTTAAAAATAAACAATTAAGATTAAAGAAGTAAATGTCTATGTCTCTTTGAGATGTAGAACCATCCAATCCATTTCTCATTCTTGCCTCTACATGCTTCTTTCTCCCTTTTCTAAACAACTCTCATCGTTAATGATCACTATATTTGGAGCATATTTGAAAATGACATTTAATTCAGAACATTATTCATATCCCTATGTCTTTAGGAGATGAAGCAATTTCGTCATTGCTGCTCAAAACTACAACCTGTAACTTGGCCGCATAAATAATCTGATATTCACAGCCGAAAGTACATAAAATCTTTTCAAATTAACTTGTAATAATTACCACTTGAACTTATTGTTAGCAATTTATGTGGTATAAACAACCACGAAAGCGGAAAAAGGATCGCATACTAACCTCCTGCCATTAAGCTGCTCTGTCTTCGTGTTCTGGATTTTGGATGATTTTGAGCTTTTGGACACTCCTCCTCTCTTCTAGATGGTGTATTGCAGAGAATTGATACCAGGGTCAAAACCAATTTACGTTATTTATAAGGCAAGTGGTTTTTCCCCCTTCCCCTTCTGCTTTTTCCTCTCCTCTTTCCTGTGCCCGGCTGGTCCTTTTATTGAAAAAGGGGGTGAACATTTTCCCTCCAAAATAAGCCCAAAAACTCCCGTCAATAGTAATCTTCCCGCCAAAAATGAAAATATTTTCCGCCTTTGCGAGACTTCTTCGATACGCCTCTGATTTCGGGTTGGCCCGCAATATCAGACCCAACACTAGCCCCCCATGCCGAGTGGTTGAAAATTTCAACCCTCGACATGTAATGAGGGGACGGTGCTGCTCGGCTTGTCAGGCGTACTCTTTTATTAGGCAATCATGATGTCTAGATGATGGGACCTCTTACCCTTTTGAGAGGATGGCGGGTCTCCTGTAAGGTGGGTACCCCACGGCTCTGGGATGAGCCAGGGATGGAATGCTCGTCAGTGCTGGGTAGGCATCCTATCAGGTAACACTTGGTTATCTTCAACGTTGAGTGCTCCTGGCCTTTTAACCTCTTGACCTCTCTGGTTTTTATTGTCAGAATTTGACCTCTGGGGCCGTTTGGCTACTGCCGAGTTTTTGAAATTTTGACCTATGGGGTTCGGCCTCTGGGACCGCTCGGTCACAGCCGAATTTTTGAGTTTTGACCTCTGGGGCCCGGCCTCTGGGAACGCTCGGTCACAGCCGAGTTTTTATGTTTTGACCTCTGGGACCGCTCGATCACAGCCGAGTTTTTATTGCCTGACCTCCGGGGTCCGCCTCTGGAGCCGCTCGATTGGCACCGAGTATTTGTTGCCTGACCACTGGGGTCCGCCTCTGGGGCTGCTCGGTTGGCGCCGAGTCTTTGTTGCCGACCTGGGGGTCCGCCTCTAGAAATTTGCTCGGTTGGCGCGAGTCTTTGTTGCCCGACCTCCGGGGTCCGCCTGGAATTTGCTTTCGGTTGGTGCCCAGTCTTTGTTGCCTGACCTCTGGGGTTCGCCTCTGGGGCTTCTCGGTTGGCGCCGAGTCTTTCTTGCTGACGCCTCGGGGTCGCCTCCGGCGCCGCTCGATTAGCGCAGTCTTTGTTGCCGACCGACCGGGGGTCCGCCTCTGAAATTTCGCTCGGTTGGCGCCGAGTCGTTATTGCTCGACTCCGGGGTCCGCCCGGGCGCTGCTCGGTTGGCGCGAGTCTTTGTTGCCACGACACGGGGTCCGCCTGGGCCGCTCGGTTGGGCGCCGAGTCTTTGTTGCTCGACCTCTTGGGTCCGCCTGGGCCGTTGCTCGGTTGGTGCCAGTCTTTGTTGTCTTTGTTGGGTTCGCCTCGGGGCTTCTCGCCCGAGGTCTTTCGCTCGGTTGGTGCCCCAGGGCGCTCGATTTTGTCTTTGTTGCACGACCTCCGGGTCCACCTCTGGGCTTCTCGGTTGCGCCGAGTCTTTGTTAGCCTGACGTCCCGGGGTCGCTTGGTTGGGAGTCTTTATTACTCGATTGGCGTCAGTCTTTGCCGCGGTCGACCTCTTTGTTGCGAGGTCCACCTGGGGCCTTCGGTTGGCGCCGAGTCTTTGTTGGGTTCGACCTCCGGGGTCGCCTCTTCATCCGCTCGGTTGGCGCCGAGTCTTTGTTACGACCTCCGGGGTCCGCCTCGGGGCCGCTCGATTGGCGCCGAGTCTTTGTTGCGACCCTCGGGATCCGCCCGGGGCCGCTCGGTTGGCGCCGAGTCTTTGTTGCCTGACCTCTGGGGTCCGCCTCTGGGGCCGCTCGGTTGGCGCCGAGTCTTTGTTGCCTGACCTCTGGGGTCCGCCTCTGGGGCCGCTCGGTTGGCGCCGAGTCTTTGTTGCGGTCGACCTCACGGGGTCCGCCCAGGGCCGCTCAATTGGCGCGAGTCTTTGTTGCACGACCTCGGGGTCCGCCTGCGGGGCTGCTCGGTTGGCGCCGAGTCTTTGTTGCCTGACCTCTGGGGTCCGCCTCTGTGGCCGCTCGGTTGGCGCCGAGTCTTTGTTGCACGACCTCGGGGTCCACCCTCGTGGCCGCTCGGCTGGCGCCGAGTCTTGTTGCACGACCTCTGGGGTCCGCCTCTGGGCCGCTCGGTTGGCACCGAGTCTTTGTTGCCCGACCTCCGGGGTCCGCCCTCGGGCCGCTGCTCGGTTGGCACCGAGTCTTTGTTGCCTGACGGGGGGTCCGCCCGGGGCCGCTCGGTGGCTCCGGTCTTTGTTGCCGACCTCCGGGTTCCGCCTTTCGGCTTCGGTTGGCGCCGAGTCTTTGTTGCCTGATCTCTGGGGTCCGCCTCTGGGGCTGCTCGGTTGGCGCCGAGTCTTTATTGCCTGACCTCTGGGGTCCGCCTCTAGGGCTGCTCGGTTGGCGCCGAGTCTTTGTTGCCTGACCTTTGGGGTCCGCCTTTGGGGCTGCTCGGTTGGCGCCGAGTCTTTGTGTAGTCTTTGGTGTCGTGGTCGTGGCAGTAATGGTGATGGCAGTACTCCCACTTGGTTGCCTACTTCGGGCTCTTTGGCGCCTTTGGTCATCTTAGGAACTCCTGGCAGGGCGGAGGAATGAGACATCTCCATGATGAAGTGCGGAGGCAGAGAGCCCCCGGTGTCGACAGGACAATGGAATGAGGCGTCTCCGTGCTGTGGGACGAAGCCTACGCCTCGATGCTGAAAAGATAGAGGAGGGCTAACGACCTCCGGGCAGGACGGAGGAATGAGACATCTCCGTGATGAAGTGCGGAGGCTGAGAGCCCCGGTGCCGACAGGACGAAGGAATGAGACATCTCCGTGCTGTGGGACGAAGCCTACGCCTCGACGCTGAAAAGATAGAGGAGGGCTGACGACCTCCTGGCAGGACGGAGGAATGAGACATCTCCGTGATGAAGTGCGGAGGCTGAGAGCCCCGGTGCCGACAGGACGAAGGAATGAGACATCTCCGTCTTTGTGGGACGAAGCCTACGCCTCGGCCTACGCCGACAGATAGAGGAGGAGGGCGACGACCTCTGGCGGGGACGGAGGAATGAGACATCTCCGTGATGAACTGCGGAGGCTGAGAGCCCCGGCTCGATTGTACGTCCGTGCGGCCACCCGAGAAAGGGGAGGTTGCCGCCTATGGGGGGCTTCGTCTCCAGCCGATATGTTGGCTTGCAAGCGTGACGCTGATATCCCTTGACCATCTTAGAGTTAGAGGGCGGAGCCCCCAGGCATGGCCTAATCGATGAGGGGTCGTCTCGACCGATGACTCCGCTCCAGCCGAGGAAATGATTTGCATTCCGGATGTTGATTTTCGCTGCCCATTCGAGGGTTAAGGAACGGAGCCCCCGAGCATGGCTACCCAATGTGGGATCGGCGCTATAGGAGGCCACAGTCTGAGCCATGGCGTTGGCTGGAACTTGAGTGCTGCCCGTCTTTATATGTGAGATTTAGTATTGAAGGGAGACGCTAGGCTTTTTGTCGCGTTCCCACAGACGACGCCAATGTTGCGTCCCGGGTCCGCGGTTGCCGTACGGATTAGGGAGCCTTCGGATTCCCTAGCACGTGGTGGCGTCAGGAGAAGGGTCCAGTCTTCGTCTCTTTGAACCTGGACCTGCACAACACAAACAACAAATAAGAGGTCAGAGGCCAACGGGGGGTTTTCCTCCGTCGACACTCCGACGCTCAAGTCAGATATCTTCTGAAATAAACGGAGGAATGCATTCGTAAGATGCGAGAATGATGGGAGTGTGAGAGGGATGTGACTGGAGGCATGAGCTCCATGGATGCGCCCGACAGAGGGCGGCTTACCTGTGCGCCCTCGGAAGGAGGCATACTTATGCGCCCGTGGAGGGCGGCTTGGGTGACATTCCTCCTGGGGGTGCGCCCGCGGAGGGCGATTTAGAGGTGCGCCCACGGACGGCGGCCTAGAGGTGCGCCCGCGGAGGGCGGTTTAGAGGTGTGCTCGTGGGCCATAGTAATATTTGGAGATCTTCCGAAGTGTGCTGGAACGGGTACGGGGTCTGTTGGGCCCGTTTAACGAGATTGCCCTAGTGGGCCGTCGACCACGGGTTTCACCGTGACCAAACGGGTCAACTGAGTAGGCGGAACGGCCCTGCTCGGCGCTTTTGGGCGGAGCATGGTACGGCGCCTCATTTAGCGGTCTGCTGCTGGGTGACTTTTCGAGGTACTTTGCTCCCGTTCTGTCCAAGGGTTTTGAGCGCAATTTGAGAGGCTTCCCCCCGCCTCGCTGCCGACGCGTTTGGGCGATGCTCTCGAAGAACTCTGCGACGCTGGGCTTGGCCGTGGACATCAGGGAGCTCTGGGCGCCTCCAGTGAAGGGCTTGGCGGTCCCATTTGACCAGGTTCGAAAGACGACATCCGGACGCCAAAGTAGGGGCTCGCCCTCGTTCTCTGTCTGCTGCGGATCTTGGGTTTCCAGTTTAGAGGGAGCTTTCAGGCTCTACCTTCATTGAGGAGCTCTGGGCTCTGCTTCGTAGCTTCGTGCCTCTCGATTAGGGAAAATAGCGATTGTGTGCCATTGTTGGTGAGCTCCATGCTCGATCTGGCGCAAATCTGTGGAGGAATCGCAGGACGTGGTTGCTGGGAGAACGCCGAGTGCCCCGTTTGGGTCAGGAAAGGAGGAAATGTGCCGGTCGCCATGAATGGTGAGCTTTGGGCTCCATCGAGCGTCGGTTTGAGAGGAAATCGTCGAGTGCTGTCAGCAAGAAAGCCCTGCGCCTTATTCTTCTGGGAAAGACGGCAGTGGGGGAGCTTCACGTCATCGACGGGAAGGGCTCCGTGGTTTACTTGGCTGACCGTCGACTGATTTGGAAACGTTTCGCCCTCCGCCGAGTTTCGTTCTTCTTCTTTTCATGGTGGTGAGGACAGAGAGAGAGAGAGAGAGAGGCGGAGTCAGAAAAAGTAGTTTTTTTCCCTTCCCCTTCTGCTTTTTCCTCTACTCTTTCCTGTGCCGGGCCGGTCCTTTTATTGAAAAAGGGGGTGAACATTTTCCCTCCAAAACGAGCCCAAAAACTCCCGCCAATAGTAATCTTCCCACCAAAAAGGAAAATATTTCCCGCCTTTGCGAGACTTCTTCGGTACGCCTCTGGTTTCGGGTTGGCCCGCAATACCGGACCCAACAGAGAGAATGATTGATAAATTAATATTAGTATACTATATTTTAATGGAGGCATGCTTTAGATTATTTCAATATTTAGATTGTGGCATTTTTAGTTTATGCTGAATCGAAAGTATAATTTTGTGGTGTTCAAGTTGTCGTTTTTTCTTACAAATTTTAGAGCAGATTATAACCAATAATTAATATTCAAATAATAGTTGAGAGAGATCCTGTGATGGTTGACGCAACTATTATTATTAGTGGTATTATTTTGATTATTTATCCGCTCCAACTCGGATTTGGATATCATATTGGGAAATACCCTTTTGGTTAGGGATATATTTCATATATTATAATTATTGTCTTAATTATTACCTATTTTTAATTCAAATTCATGACAGTTCCATGCACCATTACCTGTGGTTAGTAAATGGAATTGACACTAGTCATCAAAGCCCATTTAAGATTTGCTACTATCCCCTTAACCGAATGTTGTTGCTACCGATCGTTGCTTCCATGATCAAGGTCGCTTTGCCAATATATAACACAACAAGCCACTTAATTTAAATAAATTTGGTAAACCTAAGAATTGAATAGGCCTATTACAAATATGAGGCATAAATAGGCCTAAAAGGGTAGATGTTATAGATAATAAAACCTTCTTAACTCCCAAATGACCATGTCGCTTAAATAGACTTCAATCTCCTACTCGATATGGCAGGACCAGTAAATTTTCTTATTTAAAATATTTTATTGACTTGAATATTTGAAGGATCCCTGATAGAATCTTCCCAATGTCCCTTTTATCTCTTTCTTTGTTTATGGTACCTAAAAAAACAATTTAAGGTCGTTGATAACACCAAAATACAGGTCATTAAGGGTTCGTGTCAAATAGATTTTTAAATACTGTATGCGTCATTGATAAGTATTAACTTCTAGAAAGTTGATATATTTCTAATATAAGCAAATATTAAGCATTGTTGAAAAGCCATAAAATTGTAAAATGCTTCTGAAGTTGAAAGAGTCCGACTACAGCTGACAGAAACAGAAGGCCGACTTCCAGCCTCAAGTTCAGTTCAATTCATTCACTGCCTTGTTTGTACATTGGCTGCCTTACTTACCTTTACAAGTAGATTAACTCAAATTGACATAATACAAATTCAGCTGGACGGTCACGTTTCCGACGACATTGAATTGGCAAAATAAGCAGAACGGAAGCAGGAAGCGAATGCCCACTCGAAGAACAAAGTCGATCTCAACGTTGCATGCCATTTTAGCATAATAATTGAGTAATTTTGTCGTAGTTTTGAATTTATATGTTAAAATTATAAATATAATATCTTCAAAATAATGTGTGTGTGTATATATAAATATATATATATTGCATACGTATTTTTTAAAATTGCCTTATTTATGAAATTGGCACACCTCAATTTATGACCGACACCGAAGATAAGTATTTGGCATACTTAATCCATTACAACTTATTCTATCATTAAATTAATTTCGATTTATTAGATGGCAAATTAAGCCCTATTTGACATAAGAAATTGAATGGCAGAGTTAACTCAGATTCGTTAGGAATGAATAAAATTAATCCGGATTAAGAATGGTAATAAAATTGACTCAACTCAAAATGTTAATAATATTATAGTCGAAGCCGCCACTGTTTAATAAATAAAGAGCCTTATTTTATTATTTAAAACTCATTGAGAAAACTGTCTATTTACTATTTTTTTTTTTATAGATGAAGCCATATGCATTATTGTAATCCATGGGAGGACCAGTTTATAATTTTTTTTTCTTTTTTTATAGTATATAATAACATATCAGCAATGCATTCTATTTATTTCATAAGATGGTTTATATTTTTAAGAGAGACAAAGAAAAACCTCTATGAAATATGAATATTTTTCTTTTCAAAATATAGAAACAATATAAATTTTTCATGAATTTGGTTGTAAAACTTTATTGTAATTCTTCATAGTCTTGAACATATAAGAGATTTTTTCAATAAATTTCACCATTTTTTTCATGAAGTTGAATAATATAGTTCAAAATTTGATAAAACTCGAAAATAAATAGCCCACATATAAGCCAAACATCAAAATAAACATGAATGAATGCTTGTATAAAATATGAATACATAGATTTCACATTTTGGACAATTGTGATAAATAAAGTATGAAATTTCAATAAATAAAATTAGGCTTGAAATTTATTTTCCTTGAATAACTCTCAAAGATCATTCAATATTTTGCTTCAAAAACCTTTCCTTTTTCTTTTTCTCTTCCTTCCTCTCTTCTTGTTCTTTTCCTTCTACGTGGAAAAACGAGATAAAATGAGGCAAAAGTCTCTTATATATTTATAACTGGCGCACGGGCACCAATCATGCATTCATTATACATAAAGGCCAATTCTGACTAGCATATGTGTATATTTTATGCACACACCAAACACACTAAATTTGTAAAGTATGAATAGATATCTGTTATGAACAAATATCTGTCATGTGCATCATTGGACATTCGAAATTAGAAATTTGCTTGTGTACACCTTTCACGCACACGTCAACGTACAAAGTTACAAACCAACTAAGGATATGCTTGACTCAGGAGTCCCTCAAACATCTAAATACAAACAGTCTAACACTTAAGAGTCTTGCACAACTCATTCCTCGTACCACTCAAATCTTAGCTACTAACACAAGGAGTCATATTTATCTCAAAACCGTACTATTAATTATATCATTTTTATATATTTCATTTGCAAATTGTTTCTTTAATCTCTATGATTTGTTTTAATTTTTTTATTAGTCAACCCCCATATATAAAGGGCAAGTTGTAAATATTTTATAAACACACAAATTTATAACAAAGCTTTTACATTTCCTATTAACTTTTTCAGTACACCGAATCATACGTCAAACAAAAGAAAAAAAACAAACTTTGATATATTGACGGTAGTACTGGGGAATATATATTAGTCATGTTCCACATGCCTTTATTAATACAATATATATATATATATATTAACAAATATAAATAAAACAAACAAATAAATAAATATTATATAATTTAAAATATTTTAAAAATAATCGACAATTATTTTTATAACGTTTGCTCGAACTCTACGCTAGCTTTGTTGCGGTGCAATTTAATGGGGCACGGAGCAGGGCCCACATTAGAAGATACGTTCACGTGGCCAATCAAAGCAATAGTAACTGAGGCCGCCAGCCCTTGCAGATTTGCTCCCCCGTACAAGTTTAATATCGCGGTTAAAATAATTTATCTATAAAAGAAGAATTGGTTGGAATATTTTCAAAATTTACCTTAAATTAATAATTAATTTAATTTTTTATAATAAAAATTAACAATATTATCTGAAATAATTTAAATAAGGACACTGTAAGAAGACGACGGCCAGAAAAGGAGGCGAAGACGAAGGAAGAAGACGACGAAGGAAGAAGACGATGAAGGCAGAAGGGCAAAATAGCACTCAAGTACTTTGTTGAAAAGTGGTGAAAGTCTGACATTTCATTAATGGGCTGAGCAGCCTTTTTTCATTATTTTACACACCGAGGAGGACGAGTATATATACACCAAAAAACGTAACAGTAAAAAAGACACAGACCAAAAATAAAAATACACCATCCTAAAATACATCAATGCTAATATACTCAAAATATAAAATACTGCATAATAAAATACTACCTAAAAATACAATATTCACAGAGATATTTTCTAATATATTACATATTTCTTAATACGCCATCGCAAGATGGAGCATATATATTGACAATGCCCATCTTAGACAAGTGTGCATTTAGCCGCTGTGAGGGTAGAATCTTGGTAAAGATATCTGCCAGCTGATTATGAGTGGTGACATGATGTGTGCGGATGCTCCCTTCTTGAATTTTGTCGCAGATGAGATGACAATCCAACTTGATGTGTTTAGTGCGCTCGTGGAATACAAGATTAGCTGCAATATGAATCGCCGCTTGATTATTACAGTATAGGTCTGCTGCATGGGAATGTGAAACCTGCAAGTCATTAAAAATATAATGTAACCAAGATAAGTCACAACAGGTGGTAGCCATAGATCTATATTCTGCCTTTGCAGAGGAGCGAGAGACCACCGACTGTTTCTTACATTTCCAAGAGATGAGAGAATTGCCAAGAAAAATACAATAGCCAGTGATGGATCTTCGTGTGTCTGGACATGAAGCCCAATCAGTATCGCAAAAGGCTCTTAGTTGAATGTTGGAAGTGGAAGAAAGTAGTATGCATTGTCCTAGGTTTAGTTTAAGATAGCGCAAAACTTGATACGCAGCTTTCATATGATTGGAGGTAGGCTGATTCATAAATTGGCTCAAAATGTGTACAGCATAGCCTATATCCGGCCTTGTAACAGTAAGGTACAGAAGACGACCAACAAGCCTTCGATATGTGCTCGGGTCCTATAAGACCTCCCCAATATGCTTACTCAATTTTACGTTTTGATCCATTGACAGTTTAAGGGGTTTGGCTCCAATGGTGCTTGAATCGGCTAAAATATCAAGAATGTATTTTCATTAGCAAAGATGTATACTTTTTGCTGATCGGACAACTTCTATACCAAGGAAGTATCGTAAGGTTCTAAGGTCTTTAATCTTGAAGGCTTGATTAAGAAAGGTTTTGATAGATGCAATGGCCTTCAAGCAATTACTTGCAACGATTATGACGTCTACATAAACAAGAACGGTGAAAGATTTGTCGTCTTGTTTTGTAAATAGGCTGTAATCAGCATTGGATTGCACGAATCCGTATGTAATAAGGGAAGTAAAAAGTTTAGAGTACCATTGTCTGGAGGCTTGTTTAAGTCCATAAATGCTTTTCAATAATTTGCATATTTGGTGGGGTTTTCCTTTGGTATACCCAGGGGGCTATTGCATATAAATGTCTTCATTTAGGATGCCACTTAAGAATGCATTATTGACATCAAAATGATACAAATGCTATCTTTTTATTGCAGCAATAGCCAAAAGGCATTGAACGGTGGTAAGTTTAGCAACAGGGGAAAAAGTTTCGTGATAATCCACTCCTTCCTTTTTAGTATACCCTTTAGTTACTAGCCGACATTTATGTCTTTCAATACTCCTATCACTATTAAATTTTAATTTGAACACGTATCGACATCCGATAGCTTTCTTTCCTCGAGGTAAATCAGTAATGGTCCAGGTTTTATTGAATTCTAAGGCTTCTAGTTCATCTTTGATGGCTTTACGCCAGTTAGGATCACGTATGGCCTGTGCATAGGTTTACGGTTCAGTTTGGGATGAGATGGAAGAAGTGAAAGACTTATAGTCGTGGGATAACTTTTGATGTGATATGTGATTCTCAAGAGGGTAAGGTTTGCCCGGGGAAACTTGTGTTATGGGTTGGATAGGGACTACTTGAGATGCTTGATGGCAATGGAAGTCTTTCAGGTATTGATGAGCTTTCCTAGTCTGGTGGTTCTGCGAACAGGGGTGTTATCTTCTGTTGGGAGTTGGATGTTTGTAGAAGGGTTACTAGGTTGCTGACTGTCACTTAATAATTCTTGATTATGGTCTAGTTGATCAGGGATGGGGGGTGAGTTGGATTCTTCTTCTTTATCATTCCAATTGGTAATGACTGGCGGGTCTTCATCTAGAGCAGAATCAGTGTTTGGATGTAAGTCCAAGTTATGGACAGGAGGTAATTGTTGTGTGACAGACGAATCGACGTTAGTCACTACGGGAGGCATAGTGTTGGATTGGTCATTGGGAATAGGTTCGGCACAGTTTCCTTCATACGGGAACATATTCTCATGAAAAGTGGCATCCCTTGAATAAAAAGTTACATGACTATGTAAATCAAATAATTTATATCATTTGACTCCGAAAGGATATTCCAAAAATAGACAAGTTCTACTTTTAGGGTCAAATTTTTTCCGCCCATGAGAAAGGGTGGATGCAAAACACAAACAACCAAATACCCGGAGGTTGTCATAGTTGGGTTTGACTCCAAACAGAATTTCATATGGAGTCTTATTTTCAAGTAATGGAGTGGAAATTCTGTTGATAATGTATGCAGCAGTAGGTATACAATCACTCCAGAATTTCAAAGGAAGTCCCGATTGAAACCTTCAATAAATGTTAGTATTTGTGTTCAACAACACCGTTTTACTGTAGTGTTTCCACATAACTACGTTGGTGAATAACACCTCTGTTACTGTAAAAGTTTCCCAGTTTGAATTCAGTTTCATTATCGCTACGAATCACTTTAATTTTGACATTAAATTGTGCGACAACGAGATTGTAGAAGGCTTCCAAGCACAATTTTGTATCCGATTTTTGTTTCAGAAGGTAAATCCAGGTATTCCTAGAGAAATCATCAACGATAGTCAAGAAGTATTTATATCCGTCATAAGATTTCTCGGAACATCATCCCCAAAAGTTACAATGCACCACGTCGAATAAGGTGTGTGACTTATAGGTGTTGGGAGAAAAAGGAAGGCGACGCTGCTTGGTCATGTGACAAATAGAACAGGGATTATCATTGATAGAATGCACTGCTCCTTTTACAAGAGGATCACTTATTAATTTCATCCTAGAATACGAAATATGACCTAATCGAAAATGCCACAGATCAGAAGTCAATGAAGCAAAATTAACAGAGGGCTCCTTACAGAATTTGGAGAGAAGGCTTTGTAAAGAATTGGGATCAACTTTCTTATTCATCAGATAATATAAATCATTTTTCTCTTCACCCATCCCAATCGTTCTCCAGGAGGAAAGGTCCTAAATTAGGCAAAAGTCACCAAAGAAAAATAAATAATAACTGAGATCATTAGCAAATTTCTTCACAGATATCAAATTGAAGGTAAAAGAGGGAACACATAAACCATTTTGCAACACAATTTGATCGGTCAATCTGACCGTCCCAATGCTGGAGGCAGGGGCCTTACTCCCACCAGGGAGTCTCACAGAACAGAAGACGAGAGTCTCCTTGGTAAGGTATAAAGATGGATCACATATCATGTGATCAGTAGCTCCTGTGTCAAGAATCTATGTGTTCCTTCTATTACAAAGGGAACGGACAGAGCAGAGATTATTACCAGCCATATTTGCTACCTTCGGTTGGTCACCGGTGGGATCAAAAGGTTGGAAATTTTTTCTGGTCGTTTGAGAAGGCATTGCTGAATCTTTTGGGTGAATCAGATTCATCAGTTGTCGAAACTGTAGTCTCGTTAATTCAACTTTATCATCCTCATGAGTCTCTTGGTCAGAGACAATGGTGTGGCTCAATTTGTTGGTCAAGAGTGTTGTGGCTCCAGACTTACCATTCGGTCTACGACCGGGAGAGAAGCCATGGAGCTGATAACATTTATCAATAACGTGTCCAAGTTTATTACAGTGAGCACATATGGAATCTCAGCATTTCCAATCTTAAAGCACTGTTGCAAAGAGTGTCCTGGAACACGACAATGAACGCAAAAGGGCCTGTCTTTTTTGATCATCTGATTATTTTTCACAGAGTTATTAACAGACCGTTTTGTGAGCAAGGCTACGGTTTCTGAGGGATGAATAGCCGACAACATTTGGTATTGTCGTTCTAGCTGTTAGATTAACGAAAAAACTTTGTTGACAGAGGAGAAAGGGTCCATCAACATAATTTGGTCTCTCACATTAGCATATGAATCATTGAGACCCATTAGGAATTGCATGACACAATTCCTTTGATATCGCTCAGTGAGCACTTTGATGTTGCCACAGTTACAATCTGGGAGCGGATCGTAGATAAGAAGTTCGTCCCAAATTGTTTTCAACTTTCCATAATACAAACTTACCGAATCGTGCTCTTGCAAGAGACACGCCAAGGACTTCTTGAGTTGAAAGATGCGTGGCCTGATCTGTTAGGTGAATCAGTCACGCAGTTTCTTCCAGATTTCAGAAGCGTCATCAACGATACAACGCTGGACTTGATGGAAGGACTAATGCAGTTCTGGATCCAGGAGACAACCATGTCGTTGCAGCGTCCCCAAGCTTCAAAAAGAGGATCGGTAGAATCGCTGGGTTTGGAAACAGTGCCATTAATGAAAGGGAGTTTGTTTTTAGCCCTCAACACTCGACGCATGGTTCTGGACCAGGTCGAATAGTTATCAACAGTGAGCAAATCGGCAACTAAGACGACGGCTGGAAAGTCGCCGGCTTCCAAACGGAACGGTTGCATGGATCTGAAAAGTTTTGAAAGTGTAGCAATTTTTGGGTAAGAACCGGATCTGGGTTGTCATCGCTGGAGGTGTTGTGGCTAGATGCGTTATCGGAAACATTAGAGTTGGGATGGTGTGCCATGGTCTCTGATACCATGTAAGAAGACGACGGCCAGGGAAGGAGGTGAAGACGAAGGAAGAAGACGACGAAAGCAGAAGGGCAAAATAGCACTCAAGTGCTTTGTTGGAAAGTGGTGAAAGTCTGGCATTTCATTAATGGGCTGAGCAGCCTTTTCTCATTATTTTACACACCGAGGAGGACGAGTATATATACATCAAAATACGTAACGGTAAAAAAGACACGGATCAAAAATAAAAATACATCATCCTAAAATACATCAATGCTAATATACCCAAAATATAAAATACTACCTAATAAAATACTACTTAAAAATACAATATTCACACGAGATATTTTCTAATATATTATATATTTCTTAACGACACACTAATCCATCATGAAACAAAACAAATCATCCAGACACTCAATTGGTTTGGAAATACCTCTGTCTAAACTCTAGCCGATCAGTTAAGTGACCTTGTAGCTGAAAATATTAAAGAATTTTTAAGTAATTTCTCTTAGTTTTGGTATAGAAGGATGGGTTTAGAAATTGTACATATAAATATAATAAAAATCATGTTAGTTTTTAAGTGTAACAAATATACGTTTTTTTTTCCTAAAAAGTTTATAAATAATTACAGCTAAATTAAAAGCATGATAAAAAAAAACCTATTTATTTATTTTTTTCGTTTTCCAACAGTAGTATAGCTACTTGTCGTTGTGGTTTTGTTTTTTTGATTTTTTAAATTTTTTGTCCTCCTCGGTAAGAAGGAACATAGTATTTCCATCTGACATAGCTTAGCCCTTGTGCATGAATATTTCCTTGGTTCCCACTGCCATGATGAACATTCACTTTGCGTGGGGACAGATATACATTGTGGGCCATACTGTCCAAAGTAAGTTGAGATTTTGTCTTACTTTAATTTTTATTTTAATTTTATTTATTAATTTTAATAAATATATAAATATCTTTCATTTTTAATATATAGGTATATATATTGATGGGTAGGCCCATAGTTGGCAGACACAATAAGAAAAATGGTTCAAAGTTCAGAAAAGCCCAAGCGCGTATTAGACGGTCAACGTTAGCGTTGACCGCGCGGAGCGCCAACCAGGCGGTTAACACGTTCCCTCAAGATGATCAACATTCCTGTTAACCGGAAGTATTGTAGCAGCAGGCTGCGAAAAGACATTAAACCTAATACGAGTTAGGCCCAGTTTGACAGGCGTTCCCGTACACGATAAGTAATGGTCCTTTTTCTGATTTCACGCCTTCCTTGAAGTTAATTTTCTCTAAAGAAGGTATCAACAGATTCAGCGCCATTCCCATGAGGAAGGCGTCAGATTCTCTCTCATTGCCAATGATAGAGTCTAACGGTCATAAAAGTACAAAAGGAAGGCAGATAATCTGGAGACCCGTTACCTGCTCAGAAAGGAAACAATCCCATCAAATCACGCCAATCAAGCCTTCTTACTTAATGAAGGCCGCCCAACACCAGGCAGGGATCACGCCTTCCTGACCAAGGAAGGTCACACTCCCCACTGTCTATATAACCACAGAGTCTCCACTCTGAAAGGACACGATCTGATACACGAATACAAACGCAAAATACAATGCAGTGTTTGAGCATACTTACTCTCAATTGCTTACTTTGCTAACCCCACTCCAAGCCTCCAGTTTACAAAGACTTCATCCGCTCTCTGAGAACCGTCCCTGTAAGCTACCACGCTTTTAGGATGTGGCTCCCACTCGTTCCTTATGAACATCTAGTCGGGAAACCAAACTTTCAACGAGTCACGGGAACGTCTCTTGCATCTACAGGTCAACACTCCCACCAATCTTAACCTCACTCTTTTTTTCTTTTTACTTATCAAGTTCACCTTCTTAAAATTGAAGGCTTGTTACTAACTTGTGAGTCAGAATGTTTTCGGTGGGACAACATCTCGTCGGTACCTGAATTCTTGTTTACTGTAGTGGTGTGTAGGGTTCAGACTCAAAGAATGGAGTCGGATCTAAACAATTGAACGAATCCGAATATGTTCAAAGTCGAATCCAGGTATGTAGTATATATATATATATAATTAATTTATGGAATAAACTTCTCTATTGTTAAGTTAGTATTGCATTCCTGAATTCGAATTATTGTACGGATTAAAGAGTCATTCAATCTTTCTCAACGGATTGAATTGAAGCGGGACCGATCTTAAACCTTAATAACCTAGATCCTGCACACTATAACAGACAAATAAAAAGTTAGAGAATTACGAGACTCACTCACCGATATATTATCAGATACTCAAATTAGAAATCTTTTTCAATAGGGTAGAAAGACAGTATGATGTAAAAGGAAGGTGTGGATGCATGTTAGAAATGAGGGATTGAGTGTGCCATGGAGGATTGAGCTCCAAGAGATGCGCTCGGCGGGAGAGCGGCTTTGGAGATAGCGAGCAGTCGTAGGCTGAGTGGCTCAAGAAATAATGCACTCGGTCTTCGCATCCCGTTCACGAAGGAATTGAGCGAGATCTTGAGGGCATTAGAGATCCTTGTGGCTCGCCACCAACCCAGTGCTCTTTCACACCTTATTTCTCTGTGCATTTTTGGTTGCACCAAGGGGCTTTCTTTTGACACTCGGGGAGTGGAAGTGATTTTTTGCCTCAATTAGAATTGCAACTGGATCTCCTTCACCCCCTACCCTAAGTACAAAATAAGCGGAGGAAATCCTGACTCGGTGAAGAATTGGAAAGATTACTTCTTCTATTTAGTGGTTGACTCCGAGTGGCGCATCTCAAACAGGTGGAGCAAAGCTAGCTACATCTACACCGCCGATGTTATGAAGGATGGAGGATGAATGACTCTTAGGCTGGTAAAGCTGATTGAGGACAACGCCACTAACTTGTGTTGCAATAGCAACTGGCTCACCATAGAGACGTTTGACAGAGTCGAGTGAGAGGTCAGGGCAGAAGGGGACAATGAAGAGGCCCTTGAAATGCCTCTTCACCACCACAAAAGAAGGCGAAAAGATCAAGTCATCTGTGACTCCCCTGAAGGGCTGTCCAACGGAGCCGACTTGTCCTCTTCTCCTCTGCCTATTTTAGAGGAAGTTAGAAAAATTGAGGTCGTCTACGCAAAGGCATGTCGCTAGCCTGTGGGAGAATCTTCAATCCAGTGGTTACCAATGAGTTGGGTTTGCCCGCTATGGACGGTGAACCTCCGTCCATCCCCGTCAGGGGTACCTATAGTCCTGCGAAGGGTGGATCGATCGAGTCGATTGACGCCCTGGTGGTGGCTAAGCTCGATGTCCCAACCTTTGTCCCCTCGTCGCCTGAGGAATACGTCTCTTCACCTCTTGTTGTTTTTTTTTTTGGGAGGCGGCGAAGGGTGACCACGCAATGGAAGAGATGATTGTGAATGAGCGAGAGAGCGAGGCCGCCAAGGACATCGAGCGAGGAGACGATAAGTCGCTTGGGAGACTAGAACCTGTCCCTTCTTCACCATCCTGCTTCAATTTAGTGGAGCTTCCTATTACTTCTTCTGCAAGAGCGGATGACGCCGAGGTTTGTGATCTGGGTGAGCCTGCTCAGGCTCCAACCCTAATCAAGTACGGGATCTGTTTGGCTAGTGAGGAGCCAAGAGCCACCTAGGTGGCCAAGGCGCATGTCGAGTGTGCTCCCTAAGGGTGGCGGTGTTTCTCAAGTGATGCCCCAATAAGAGGTGATAGTGTCTACGGCCTAGGAGAACTTGGGTGCTTTACCTTCGGCTTCATTATCCGAGTCTCCTCAGAAACCACTTGTGGAGGTAGAACCTTTTACTAAGGTACGAATCTTGCTACTCTCCTTTCTCACCCCTGTTGTTGTCTTGATCTAACTATCTGCTTTCACTTGCAGGCACAAGAGGGACTCCATCTGATGGAGGCTTGTCTCCGCCAATGGGATGCCATGATGTGTAAGCAGGATGCTGAGATCTTGCGCTTGTTGCATACGTACATTGAATTGGTCGTGCTAAGAGAGATGGGAGAGTAAGCGGCTCGCCTCAACCTTGAGCTATCCGAACTTAAGGCGAGATCCCAAGAACTCACAAACGAGAAGTCCCAGGCCTTGGATCGAATCATCTTTCTTGAGGACGAGTTCTGTAATATTTCGGATTCCTTTTAGATTATTTCAATATTAATTATAATTTTTGGTATTTCAAACGTAATAAAAATAAATTAAAATATTATAAAATTTTAAAAAATTGTCGAATTTGTGGAGTGGCGCTCAAAGTGCGCCTGTGTTATCGCCCGAGTATCGATTGGATTTTAGAATAAAATAAAAGGATATATAATAATAATAATAATAATAATAATAATAATAATATAAAAAAAGAAAGAAAAGGAAAATGAGAACAGAACGTGATCGGGAGAGAGAGAGTGAGATGGGGAAATAGGGTTTCGGCGCAGAGAAGGAGGAGGACAAGAATAGGGAAGATGGAGGAGAAGGGAGAGGAAGAAAGAGGCGGCGGCGGTGCAAGTGAATGGCGGTGACGGTTGTCACAGGTGAAGCCATAGCGGTCACGGTCTGACGCGGCACGGTGCGGGCAGCGATGCATAAAGAGAGAAGCCGCACGAGGAGAGAGAGAGGTGGCATAGCAACGACGGTGGTGCCGGCGAGGCGATGCCGGGAAGGCCAGCGGCAACCACGCAGGTGGCAGCAGCAGCAGCAACGCAGGAGGCCGGCAGAGAAGAGAGAGGGCCGTGCGCGGGGGATGGGCATGAGGTAGGAGAGAGAGGTTCGATTTGGGTATTTTAGGACATCCTTTCTTCAGATCTATGGAGTATAAAATCGAGAGAAGTATTTTCTAACCCTATCGTTAGTCTAATTTAATTTTTGATATGTTTTTACTACTGTTGAAGATTTTACTAACATATATGTATTTTTATATACACCAAATTTATTAATTATGTACATGTATGTATGTTTTACTGATCGTGCAGCAGTTTTACATAGATATTTATAATTTGAAGGATTTTCGGACACCTGGATGGTATATATATATTTGTGTATTTGTATGTTTGTGGAACCATGAACCAGGTCGTGCATCAGTTTACATGCATGCTGTCGAGGACGGGGTCACTATGGGACCATGGTAGTCCGAGACTATGGGTCGTTATATGTGATCCAAGGCATGAGATATTTGGTACCGCTCCCGATGGGGACGTATGTGATATATTGTATTACTTTTGCCAGTAAAAAAGTTGAGATGTTTAGTAGTTGACTGTTCCCACTGTGTATTTAAAGAAGAACTATCGTAAGAAATTGATAGAATAATATATTCATACGTCGTAATATATAATTAAAATTTAAAATTATATCCAAAATCGTAGGTAGTAAAATATAGTGAGTGAATTTTTAATCTATGTGAGACAGAGTACATGGATAATCTTGAGTTATTGGCCTAAACCGTAGCCGAGCCTTGAGCTGCTGGCTTAAAATGCAGCTGATATAGCCGTTAATATTATTTATCTTTGGTTCTCCGATTTCATGCATACTTTGTATTTCTGCATATATTTTGGTGGATTGTAAATCGAGATTCGTGGTTTGACCCACGGATGGATGATAAGAATGTCTCGTTCGTACTGATGTGTTAAGCCCTAAAACATATTTTATATTTATATGTTTTGGTTTCGGTATTTTCTTTGATTTTAGTATAAGATATATGAGATTTAAATCTGAACAATAGTATGTGTCTTACATAGATGTGGTGACTGTTGTGATTATATTATGTGATCTCGGATCATATGAGATGATATTATCTATAAGATTTGATCGGATCGTTATTTATTACGATTATGTCCTGGAGAGACTGTTTGATATGGACAATGATTTAGTATGAGACATCTCCTCGACTTTTAGGGATTTCACGGACAATACATTTTGTTTTTACATGGTTGTGATTTGTTATTCCTTTCCTCTAATTTATATGCACTATTTACATATATATGATACTTGTTAAGTTCTAGGCTCATGTTTTCATGTTTTATTCCTTTAGACTAGTGGCATAGATACGCTTGTAGGAGTTTGGACATGATCCGACTCAGATATCTATTTCGATGAGTGGAGCTGTTATGTTGGGCATGTTTCTAATCTCGAGAATGTGTTATGGTTATTATTTATAGCTAGATGATAGCCTTGCTTCTTGTATGAGAAATATTAAAGTTGTTGTTTAACTTTATTGCGATATTTAGATAGCAGGTCGTATATTATGTTTGTTCGAATTTATATCCAATGAGATCTTGTGTTGATTTTATTATGTTGGGTCATGTATGTGTTTGGACTGTCATGCCCGATTGAATTTTTATGGTTTATGGAATATCTTATAATTGATTTCATTTTTAACATGCATTTGAGATCCTGGTTCGTGACAAATTCCATGGGGCAGAGCAATGCCTTGCTAATCTTCAATGCTGGTGCGCACAACTCACGGATGAGTTAAGGGCCCGTATTAGCCTTGGAGAGGTTGGACCTTTGCTGAGTAGTAGGTTTCAAGATGACTTTTTCTCTTCAGGCAGATCGTGTCTCTACTTACTCCTAACTTTCCCTTAGGGTACCTCGACCTTAGGAGCATTGAAGCGTAGTGCTGGTCTAATTTAATGGATTTCTTGGGGTCAATCATGGAGCTTTCACCATGTCCACTAGGAGGCTCCGCCTCTTAGGAGAATGATTATATATAGGTAGGCTACTATACTTGATTGCTGGTTGGTACGCATTCTTTGTACACATCAACACTTTAATAAATAGTTAGATCATTTCTTGGCCATAGTTGCGGACGTCTTTCGTTATACATTGATCTGTTACCATCCCATCACTGGTTTTGTTTGCTGACTGAGCATTATTACTATCGTTGCGGGGTTTGGTAAGGATGCAGAGGTCTGATTATACTCGTTCCTGCAAGGGGAAATCGTAGCACCTTGAATTTATGGGATGATACTCTTTTCTATGAGTGAATGTCGTTGCATGTCTGTTGGTGAGCCTTACTAAAGTTGACTGGGTTTCATGGCCACAACCATCAAGTTCTAGCGAAGTTGAGATCGTCACTCACATGAAACTTCTGGTGCTTGGTCCCACTGGGGGGACGTCGTCGCTTTTGCGTGTTTGATCCAAGTCCATTAACCATTGTTGACTGATAGTACTCATCCCTATTAAGAGTTATCACATGCATGCTAAGAAAGCCCCCTAAGGTTTGTTATGGCTGCCTACATGGGGGGGTCCGACTTTTGTCTGCGGGCCCCCTGCCATGACATTCGACTATGCTTGGGTCGCTCGGCTCTAGGAGCCAAGGTCAGAGTCTTACCTTAACAGGGTGGTTAGCAGGTGAAGTGTTTTCACCTGACCTAGGGGTAGTTTAGGCTACCTAATCTTATACAATAACACACAATCATTCATATGGACAAACAAAAATTACACAAATAATTATTTTATTAACTAAAACGTGGTACCTTTTACAAGTATTTCTAATGATGTATGCCAAACTTACTTGGATTTGGAAAAGAGTTATTGGTAATATTTCTTGAGATGGATGGCATTCCATATCCTTGGGACCAATCTTTTATCCTTGGTGCATAGCTTGTATGCACCTCTTCAGAGAATTATTGAGACAAGAAACGGTCCCTCTCAATTTGGAAAGAGTTTCTTCCTATTAGCATTCTTACCAATAGCTTCTATACTCCGTAGAACGAGATCCCCTACCTTGAATTGGCACGCTTTCACCATCTTATTGTAATATCGAGCGAGCTACTGTTGATAAGTTACTGTACGCATCTTGGTTGTGTCCCTAGTTTCTTTAAGCAGGTTGAGTTGCTCTCTGAGTTGTTGAGAGTTACAAAGTGGATTGAAGCTCTCGACCCTGATACTAGGTAGTCCAATAATCTCTAACAAGATTATTGCTTCAATCCTATAGTATAGACTAAAAGGTGTCTTGAAATTAGGTTCCTTCAACGTCGTCCAGAATAACCATAATACGGAACGTAGCTTGTCCACCCAAGAGCCTCGAGCGTCTTCTAGCTTTGTCTTAAGTCTGTACAATAGGATCTAATTTGTAACTTTCACTTATCCATTCGCTAGCGAATAGGTGATAAAAGTGTGAATCAATTTTATTTCTAAACTCGAACAGTATTTTGTGAAGCGCTTTTCGGTGAATTATGTTCCATTGTCAGTCAGTATGACCTCAAAAATTCTGAATCTGCAAGTGATACCCTACTGAAAGAACTCTATTGCATTCTATTCAATTATTTGAACTACTGGAAATATTTTGACCCACTTTGTGAAGTAATCGATGTTGATTATGATGAATTTCTTCTACTCGGATGTGATGGAAAATTGGTTGAGTATGTCGAGCCCTCATTGGGCGAATGGCTATGGTGCCTCCAAGGCCTGCAACCCTATGGGTGATTGATGATGAATGTTGTCATGAACTTAAAAATTTCTACACTTTTTCATAAATTTTATGGCGTCTTTCTTTATCGTCAGTCAATAATAACCCTGCCGTATTATCTTGAAGGTAAGGTTCTTGTCACCAATGTGTGATTCATAGATACCAAGATGTACTCGCTCAACGCGTAGTCAGTTTCTTCTGGTGTGAAACACTAAATGTACAGGGTAGAGTATCCACAACGGTATAACTTTCTGTCCATGATGTACCAATTTGCATGTACTGGATTTTTGATTACCGCTTCCTTCGCCAACTGATCTACTTTCTAGTTATCTTCTCTACGGATGTGCATTATCTCGACGTTGTCGAACATCCGCTCCATGTCTTTCACCCTTTCGAGATATTTCATCTCCCTCATGAATGGTAACATTCTCAGATTAGTGGTGTATCAATTAGTGCTACCTCTGAACACATGTTACTCGACCTTTCTCATCCTCTCCTTCATCTAGAAGAAGGATGCAATCCTCTTGGCATTGAAGAATGTCCTCAACTCTAGATGGTTTTGAGAGATGTGCCGGTCGAGGCAACTATTGGCCCTCAAAGGACGCCTACTACAAGAGGCTTCTCTTTGGGCTGGGGACCTTTTGTCGTCACGTGAACAATGTGGGTTTTGCTGATATGGGCTATCCTTCAGCATTTCATGACTCAGTTGACACTCCCTACGCAACAGGGCCTTGTTGGTCATGGCTGCTCAGGCCTCAGGATCACCAGGCCTCTGGGTCTACATGGCTAGGTGTCCCTTCCTCCAGGTTCTCTACTTTGAAGCCAAAGCTTGGGAGATGGAGGTAGGCACCCCCAACTATTGTTTATCCAGACACGTGCGAATAGTATAGAGCATTTTGGACACATTCTCCATCTGGGTGGCGAGTGCATGCATGTCAGGGGTCGATTGTCCATCTGTATGGCTACCTGTAGAGGGGTCATCGCCACAGGAGGTGACATCTCAGGCCAGCGCTAGCTTGTACCCTAGTGTTGACTATAATTTTCTTTGCAAGGGCAGTGGTTAGACTTTTTTAGTCATTTTTCTTAGACGGCATCAATGATACATCCCTAGATTCGAATTACTGTATGGATTAGGGGATCATTCAATCTTTCAATGTGGATAGAACTAGAGTAGGTTCAATCTCCGTCCCTGATTATCTAGTCCTACAAACTACAACAGATAAATAAGAGATTAAAGGATGGCGAGATTTACTTATCAATATATTCTCCGATACTCAAATTTAAAATTTTTCTCAGCAGGGTAGAAAGACAGGAGGATGTAAAGGGAAGGTGTGGGCACACGTTAGAAATGGGGGATTGAGTGTGCTGTGGAGGATTGAGTTCCAAGAAATACACTTAGTGGGGGAACGACTTTGGAGATAGCGAGCACTTGTAGGTTAAGTGGCTTGAGAAATGATATACTCAGAGCAAAGTAACTTGAAAAAAAGTAGTTTGATGTTTCAAGGAAGCTTACAGGTAGGACTTCTTCATCACCTTCCCCGTAAGGAAGAAGAGGGATTTATAGAATTAGAGTCGGTGTAACCTTCCTTGTACCTCACAAATGATATTCGTTGCCCCAGAAAATCAATTGAGCTTTTTCCTTTAGCGTACCGTGGAAAAAGTATGGCAATCGTTACTTTTCTTAGGAACATTGGAGGGCTGCGTTTGCCTTCCCGAAGTGATCCACCGTACAGGGTAGATACTTTGTGGATATTTCTTCGATTGCCATGACATTGTTGTTGCCTTGTGGGAGGCTCTCATCGCCCGCGCACACTGCACTGTCGGGATTGTAGATGGTTGTATGGGAGGGGCAATTATGTGTGCTGTATTGCATGCAATCCTAATCACCCACTCTCCGTTGAGCGATTTTGGGTTTACCCGTCTGGACTACCCACACCGTTGCCTAAGCTTTCGTCTTGACAGATCATATGATGGGTCGCTGTGATTTGGGCTTTCCTCCTACTGACGGCACGCTTCCCAAGACCTGGTTCTGAGCGGATGCCTATTGGGCCGCTGGTTCCTCTTTGGGTTGAGCTCTAGGTGGACCCAAGATCTGTTGGACACATCAGTAAGATATCTTCTTTTGAAAAAAAAAAAAACATTAATAGAATTAAAGCACTGTATACATATTAATTGCTTTTTTTTTTTCCAGAATTGCATGTATTAAAATATATTTAGGATGATCCTTCCCACCTATAATTTGAAGAATAAAATTCTGGCATGTTATATAACAAATTAAATAGATGAAATATGTGTCATTGAACTCAAGGCGGCTTTAATTAGTTATTTTTTAAAAAAAAATCGGTGAGATTATTTAATCATATTACTGAGAGAAAATAATTAATTGGAGTATACATAAATATATTTAAATATATTCACATTTTAATTTATAAATAATGTAATTTTAAGGTGTAATAATTTTTAAGAATATATATCACAAATTATTTTTGAAAATTATATGACTCTAAATTTTCCTAAATAAATTTATATTTTTTTGTATTTAATTACAATTAACTTATATATATATATATATATTGATTTGTTTTGAATGTCTAATACAAGCAAGTAATAATATAAAGGGGTAAATGTTGGAGGCGACGTGCAGCCGCCCACAGAAGACAGGTCAGACGGAAGATGAACGTAATAAACTTTGGAACGCAATAATGAGGAAGCTGACAAATTGTTGAATGCCATATTAATTTAATATTTAAGTCACTCGCCGACAATTAAAAAAAAAAGTCAGTGGCGAGCAGCAACGTGATGGGCGGTGCCATCAGACGTGATAAATACGACGATAGCGTTCACATCCCATTAGCCATCAATGCCGGCTTGAAGTCCACATCCCCCTGAGCCTTAAAATCCTGGCCCTCCCCTATCATCTCAAAGATGTAGCCAAGTAGGGTTTTTTTTTTTAAAATATTTTATTTATTATTTATAAATAAAATATATAAAAAATTAAAAATAAATTTAAAATAAATTTTATATAAGGAGCTGATTTGTAAAAAGACTTTGAAATAAATGGATGATTTTTACATAAAAAGAAGAAAAGAAAAAATTGATAAAGAAAGAGAAGACAACGGAAACTCGAGGCGAGGGAGGCTGCCTGACCCCAAACAAAAGTATTTCTTATTAGTCCTTTTGGACCATTATTTTGACTTAAAAAAATAATAAATAATATTTTTTATTTTTTAAAATATTAATATTTATTAAATATTTTTAAATTGTCTTGTTAGTTCAAATTGTCTGGCTATGAGAATTGGACAATAAGGGGTTTTTTTTTTTTTTTTTTTAAAGTTTTATAATTTGACAATGTCAAATTGAAGTCAATTATGAGTTTGCAATCAGCACTCGCATTAATTAATATTAGTTAAAGCCAAACAAGTATAGCAAAAAGAAAAATTTAGTTTTCAACTCTGATGGGTATAATTATCTGAATAACTAAAAATTTACCTGGGATAATACAAAAACTATTAGTAACTTACATGGTTGGATTTTGGAAGAACCGCCATAACCAAATGGGGTGAGTTATGAAACCACCCTGAGTGGGAGGTTAATAAACCAACCGGAGTGGAAGTTAATAAACCACCCGGAGTGGAGTTAATAAACCACCCGGAGTGGAAGTTAATAAACCAACAGGAGATGGAAAAACCAAATGTCTTATCCGGGAGAAGATAACTTCTCCGGGTAAGTTATGAAATTGAAGAGAAGCCACATAAAAGGAAATGAATCCTAGGACGAAAGCTGACTACTTTTTTTCACCAAAGAAAAGTTCTCTTAATCTTAATACATCTAAAAAGAGAAAAATTATATCTTTCCCTTTTATTCTCAAAAAAGGCAAATGGACTTGGAAGGCGTTGGAGTGCCTTTGGGGATTTAGCCCATTGGCACGACCATCTTGTTTGATTGTGTTGTGTAACGTGAGTTCAAGAAGACGGAGTAACTGGGAATAATCTAAATCAACTACCGGACGGATCCGCTTAACCACATCCGTCAACTGGACCTGGATCCAGTAACATCAAGGCAAATTCAGAGGAATCGAGACAAAAGCTTGATTCACCACTAAAAATAAAAATATAAAAAAGAAAAATGGTTAACACTCGAACACGCTTGAAAGTGCTCCTAAGAACAAGTGCTCCGAGATAAATGCTCCAACCCATAAGTATGCGGCATTAGAAGACGTCGTTCGAAAATAACGTTCCTTTGTCTTAACAGAAAGAAATCCACAGATCAACTCATACCGCAATGAACGCCCGTATGGAAGAAATGACTCAAGAGATTCAGTCTTTACGCAAAGAAGTGGGACGTCAAAAGCCGGACGCCCATTCTTCAGCAACGCATGTTCCTGCTTCAATGGAACATAGGCGGAGGAAAAAATCAACTGAGCACATCCAAGAAAGAGTATTTTCAAGAGAAATGGGAGAAGGCCGATCTCTCTTGGAGGGCCGGTTGGGCCCAAGATTCGTTGAAGACAGCCCAGAAAGGCGAAATCTCCGGAGTGAAAGAAGACATCTTGACCAGGAGGAAACTTCCTCCAACTTACCTCCGGACGGAAGAAATAAGCGACTACTGCCCCGATCAAGCTCCCGAGGAATTGAGAGTTTATCTCAATGCCAAGAATGCCCAACATCAACAATCACGAGCTCAGAGGAATTGAGAACCTATCTCAATGCCAAAATGTCAAGAATCTCCGATCCGAAGTTCCCGAGGAATTGAGAACTTACCTCAATACCAAGAAATGTCTTGTTGTACCTCGAGAGAGAAGAGAAATTAGAAAAGATGTGGGACTATCTCTTCGAGAAAATCAAGGACAGACCGGCGATCTAAGGAGGTCCCCATTCACAAATGAATTCCGGACTGTCCATTACCCCCAAAATTCAAAATGCCACTATCGACACATATGATTTGAAGTACCGACCCAATGGATCATTTGGATCACTTAGAGGACCTTGTTGGAGTTTTCAAGGATTGGATGAAATGATGATGTGTCAATGCTTCCCATTGACTTTGAAAGGGGATGCAAGAATCTAGTTTTACCGGATGCTATCAAACTCAATTCGGTCCTTCCAAGAGTTAGCAGAAAACTTTCTCTCTCAATTTGCTTCAAGCCAGAGAATAGAAAAACAACCCTGGCACTTGGCCCGTATCAAAGAGGGTCCAAATGAAAGCTTGAAGAGCTTCCTGTCAAGATTCACTTCCGAAGCCCGTAGAATTCCACGCCTCACTGACGAAGTGAAATTAAACACTTTTATTGCAAATCTGGAGCCAGGAAAATTTTTCAAACATTTGGCCCACACAAATCCACAAACTTTCAGAGAGGTGGAAGTTATTGCACGAGCATACATGACAACTGAGGAAGCCAATGAGGCTAAGAAGCCTACCAGGGTGAATCCTCCTTATCAAGGATCACCGAAGAGAAGGAAGAACGAACATGAAAGATCCCATCCAAAGGAGCTTAGAAGGAAGTTCAAGACTGAAACACGAAGAGAGTTCAGGCCCTTTGGTCCTACCCCGTTAAATGATTCAAGAACAAATATCCTGATGCAAATACGGGAGGAAAAATTCTTCAAGTGGCCAAGAGCCCCAAAGAACCCTGAAGCTGGAGATCAAAGCAAGTTTTGCCATTACCATCGCTCACCTGGGCATGGAACTGAGGAATGTTGGACTTTATAAAGGGAAATTGAAATTCTGATCAGGAAATGACATCTCAAGAAATTCTTGAAAAAACCAGAAGATAACCCTGGTGAAAGACTGGAAGAAGAAGAGACGGAGCAGCCGCAACTGAAAAGCCGTGTGGTGGCCGGAGTGGTAAATATGATAACCACCAGACCGGCCAAGGCTCAGTCCGGTCAAATGGACGTCATCCGGAGTGATAGGAAGCGGAAGTTTGAAAGTGATGATGTAATTAGTTTTAGTAAGGAAGATATGGATCATGTGAGAACACCACATTCAGATCCATTAGTTGTATCTGCCTTAGTTTCTGACGGTAACGTGGATTACCAGATGAAACAAATCTTTATTGATAATGGAAGCTCTAGTAATTTGCTTTATTTCGATGCTTTCATTAAGTTGCATTTGAAAATTAATCAACTCCGGCCGGCCAATGGACCACTGTACGGAGTGGGAAATGAACCGGTCACAGTCAAAGGAACCATCCAATTGGAGGTTACGTTGTGAACTTACCCAAGAACTGCTTCTCACGAACTAACATTTCTGGTAGTGGACTTGCCTTCAGTTTACAACGTAATTCTGGGTCGGCCCTGCCTTACAATTTTTGGAGCAGTAACATCAATTCCCCATTTAAAAATAAAGTTCCCAATATTAAACGGAGTTGGAGAAATATTGGGAGATCAAGTTACCAGAAGGACATGTTATTTATCCCAAGTGGAGAAAAATGTTCAAGACCGTCATGAAGATTTTGACTATCGAGACGAAAGTATGTCAGTAACAAGCCCAAACCCGGAGAAGTAATCGATTTGATTCCGTTGGATCCAACAAACCGAAAATGCGTGCAAATAGGGAAACTCATTGACCGACCAGTTGGGCGGTTACATTGAGTTCCTCCGCCAAACAAGGATGTCTTTGCCCGGATATCATCTGATATGCCTGGGATTCCAACCGAAGTGATGGTCCATAAATTAAGTTTGGATCCTAACCACAAACCGATTAGACAAAAGAGGAGGAAATACTCGGTTGAGAAACTTATTGCAATCAGGGAGGAAGTAAAAAATTTGCTGGATGTCGGTTTTATAAGGGAAGTCCAGTATCCGGACTGGCTTTCCAATGTGGTCATGGTAAAAAAGAGCAACGGAAATTGGAGGATGTGTGTTGATTTTACCAATCTGAATAAAGCCCGCCCAAAGGATGAGTTTCCTTGCCCGTGATTGATCTATTGGTAGATTCAACTTCGGACATGAGCTACTCGATTTTATGGATGCATACTCGGTTATAATCGATTAGCATGAGCCCGGAGGATGAAGAACACACCTCCTTTATGACCGACCAAGGCACTTACAAGTTACAAAGTAATGCCGCTCGGATTAAAGAACGCTCGAGCAACATATCAAAGATCAGTGAACAAATTGTTCATGGATCGGATCGGACAAACATGGAGGTGTATGTACATGATATGCTTGTAAAAAGTAAAATCATGGATGATCACACTAAGGATTTGAAGAAGCTTTTGAAGTACTCCTAAACATCGGATGAAATTAAATCCGACCAAATGTGCTTTCGGAGTATCTTTGGGCAAATTTTTAGGATTCATCGTTCAAAGCGAGGAATTGAAGCCAATCCGGAAAAAAATAAAGGCGGTTGTAAAATGAGTCCGCCAAAACCATAAAAGAAGTTCAATGGCTTACGGTGAAGGCTTGCAAAGACTCTCCGATTTTTATCCAGATCAAGGAGAAGTACCTTCCATTTTTCAAAGCTTTAAGAGGAACCAAAGCAAATGGTTCCCAAAGTGGGATCAAGAATGCCAAGCCGCTTTTCAAAATTAAAAAGAGTATTTAGCCAGCCCACCTCTTCTGACGTCACCATTAGAGGGAGAGGAATTATTTTTATATCTGGCAGTTTCTGATGTAGCATTAAGTTCGGTTTTAATCCAGCAACAGACGGATGTTCAAAAACCGGTGTACTACGTCAGCAAAACGCTGTCCGAAGTGAAAAGTCGTTACACACACGCCGAAAAGATAGTGCTAGCTCTGGTTTATTCAGCGAGAAAGCTAAGTCCATATTTCCAAGCCCATAAGATAACCGTCCTCACAGACCAACCTCTTAAAGGGATTTTACAAAATTGGACACATCGTGTCGATCGTCAAATGGGCAATCGAGCTTGAGAATTTGATATTGAGTACAAGCCAAGACCACAATAAAAGGACAAAGCTTTGGCTGATTTTTTGGTTGAAACTTCCTTTTCAGCCCAAAATAATGAAGCAGAAGATCAAAAGATAGACCGGACCGATTTGTCCAATCCATGGACGATGTACGTGGACGGATCTTCTACACAATCAGGAAGCGGAGTCGGAGTGATGTTGCGAACTCCGGAAGGAATGGAAATTTTATATTCACTAAGGCTTTCATTCCCAACAATAAACAACGTAGCTGAATATGAAGCTCTGTTGGCCGGACTACGATTGGCCAAGGAATGTTCAGCAAAATATGTTGCAGTCTACAGTGACTCCGAACTGATAGTTAATCAAGTTCAAGGAAACTTTGAGGTGTCAAACTCGTATTTAGCAAGATACCTTACTAAGGTAAGAAATGCATTTCAAGATTTTGATAAAATTGGCATACACCATATTTCTAGAACGGAAAACGAAAATGCCGATCAGTTAGCAAAAGCGGCAGCCATAGAAAATCCGGAGCAGTATACCCGAAGTATGCGAGAGGTTCTAACTACTCCAAGTATTGAAGAAGTAGATCAAGATATCCTACAAGTCACTAGTAATGAAAGCTGGATGACTCCTTATTATCGATACTTATCTGACGGAGTGGTTCCAGAAAATCCGGACGAAGTAAAGAGAATAAAGAAAACTGTTGGCTGGTACGTCATCATTGATGGAAAACTATACCGCCGTGGGTACTCCGTCCCCTATTTGAGATGCCTAACCCCGGAGGAAGCAGATTATGCTATTGGTAAGGTCCATCTTGGGATTTGTGGGTCCCACATTGGAGAAAAGAATCTGGCCTTCAAATTAATACGACAAGGATATTTTTGGCCAACTATAAAAAAAGACGCTTCTGACTTTGTCAAGAAATGTGAGAACTGCCAAATCCATGGAAGCATACCTCACGCACTTCCAACCGAACTGAAATCGTTACAAGCGCCCTGACCGTTCGCACAATGGGGGCTGGACATATTGGGACCCTTCCCAGTAGCCGCTGGACAAAGGAAGTTCATTATAGCCGGAATATATTATTTTACCAAGTGGGTGGAAGCTTCTCCCTTGGCAAAAATAACTGAACATAATTCGACGGAGTTCGTGCGACAAAACATTGTTTGCCGGTTTGGAGTTTCGGAAGTAATAGTCACTGATAACGGAACCCAGTTTACAGGGAAGCGCTTTACTAAGTTCTGTTCAAATTTGAAGATCCGGTTAGCGCACACCTCTCGTTGCCTATCCACAAGCAAACGGCAAATAGAGGTAACTAAGGACTTTACTACACGGTTTAAAACCAAACTCGGAGGAAGCAGGGGCTCTTGGGGTGATGAGTTGCCATCAATTTTGTAGTCAAACCGACGACTCCTAAAGAATCAACAAAAGAAACGCCATTCAATTTGTGCTATGGAACCAAGCGGTGATACCAATTGAGATAGGCTTGCCCTTGACCTCCGGATAGAAAAATTTCGATTCTCACAAAGAATTCAAAACGGCTAAAGGAAAATTTAGACTTATCGAGGAAGTCGAGAAATGACAAGGGCAATGGATCATAAGATATCAACAACGGATCGCGCGATACTACAACAAGAGAATGAAAGCGCCGACGGTTTGACGTGGAGATTTAGTTTTGAGAAGCATACGAGCCACCGGAAAAAATTGCGAATAGAAATAAGTTATCTCATAATTGGGAAGGTCCGTTTATTGTTTTCTCACAGATAAGAAATGGTGCTTATAAATCACTTTCTCGAATGGAAAGTTAGTGCCTAGAACTTGGAATGCATTTGAAAAAATTCTTTCAATAAAAGTCAATATATTTCTTTCCATTCATAAAGGGTTTTCAGTACATTTCTTCTTTGTCCTCAATACAACGTTAATGAAAATCAAAATTAATGTGGAGGACTTGATGGAGGCTGCGTTGAAGGTTCGCCAAACTCTGAAAAGTCTACCAAGTCCGATCTAAGGCGGGCGCCGCATTCTTTGGATCAAAAAAGCCAACCGGAAAATTTGATCCAACTTAGGAGCACCCGGCATAAAAGGATTCCGTCCAAAAATCGCATTCAAAGGCCGGACGGACCTCTTCAGCTTAAGTCGGACCATAAGTTCCGCTCCCAACTTAGCATTATCACTTCTCAAATCGGATGCATGCTCGGGACGCCTTCAAAGCTTCATTAGCTTGCTGCAACTCAAGCTCCATATTAGAAATACGCTTCATGAAGATCAATCTTAGCAAACACAAGCAGAGCCTGATTTCTCATTGTTCAAGGACCGATAGATCAATGCGCTCTTTTTTAAGTTTTGAATTTCTTTCTCAAGCTGCTCCATCCTCAAATCACGTTGGTTAGCGTAGATTTAAAATCTCACCCATTTTTTCACTCATTGAGTACAAGGATCACTAAGAAAGTAAAAAAAAAAAAATCTCTTTTCGTAATCTTACCGTTATGTAACGGGCTTTTGAGTGCGGTCTTCAAGGGTAAACGACGGAAGAGGCCGGAGCTTGCCTCCGGATCGGACCAGCTAAACTCCGGAGAGGAGAGTGAACGACGGGATCCGGTTGAACTTGAGGGAGAGGAGAGGACTGCAAAAACCGCCGGAGTAGGAGCAGCTAAGACCGAGTAGGATGAGAAACAAATGAGCAGGAATTTCTTCAAAGAGGCCTTTCAACAGTTGAATCAACCGGACTAAAAAGATTCCCTTGGGTCCGAGCGATATGTGTATGGAACGATGGCCATTTAGTCACCTCCCATCTCGAGGCTGACCAAGGACTCACTAATGTGATTTTCTTCCCGACACCCTTTTAACTTCTCATCAGAGAGAGACCAACCTCGCAAAGATCGAAAGAATGAGATTGGTCGGTGAAACAATCAAACGTTTACGCCCGTGGCGCGGTGTCCTTCGCTTTCCTTTTTAGTTTTTGGAAGTTGGCTTTGAAGTTCCAGCTTTACCAGTTAAAAACCCCCATTTGGTCAGAGCAAAAATCTCAGGGGCAAACAAGCGTCCCTTATCAGAAAACGACTCCATATTCGATTTAATCATTTTAATCTGAGGTTTCACTGACTCCTCTTCTTCTGGGGCTGGCTTGCCGGAAAGCGATTCGGGGATTTTACCCCAGTGCATTAGGAATGCCAGTTTGAGGGACGGAAAAAAAAGAAAGTCTTTCCAATTTTTGACAGATCGATAATAACTCCACTAATATTTAAATCGCGAGGAGATAGGGATATCCAATCCCCATTTTGACAAAATTTAAATAAAGCCCTAACAATGGAAGTATTTGAGAGTTGTACTTCAAGACGGAAAAATATACAGAAGAGGTTAGAGATACCTCGCGCGTTCGCGTGATATCGTGCGATGGACACGCCTAAATCGAAAAAATTGTTCGAAGTTCGATGCAAGAAAGGGGAAACGAAGGCCACTCTTCAAATGCGTCGTATACCGTGATATATCCGCTGGAGGAGAATCAGCTCTCATCGGTTTCCTTCTAAGATCGAACGCAGAGATATGAACTTGGAATTTTGTACTGAAGAATGATCTTCTCCATCTCTTCAGTGGTAAGGACAGACTTAATTGACTCAACTTTAGACGCCATTGAAGCAGGAAGAAGAAAGGTGAAATACAGAGAAACAGGGAGAAGGAAGATGAAAAACAGAGTAACGTAAAAAAGGGAAAAAACCCTAATTTATAGGTTTGAAGGGACGTGTCCGTTCAAATTCAAAAGTAATAAAGAGGACGCGTGTCGCAAAAGCATTTGCTACTCAAAACGGCGGTTACAGAAGTTACCACGCGATGATCAACACGCGGGCAAGCCGATTAAGACCTTGTCAGAGCCAACGCCATCCGGAGTGACCAAAAGCGAAAGTCACCAACCGAGTAAAAAAATCTCCGGAGTGACCAAAAAGCGGAGTCACCAAACCAGAGTAAAAATCTCCGGAGTGACCAAAAGCGGGAGTCACCAACCGGAGTAAAAATCTCGGAGTGACCAAAAGCGGGAGCCACCAAATCCGAGTAAAAATCTCCGGAGTGACTAAAAAGCGGAGTCACCAAACCAAGTAAAAAATCTCTAGAGTGACCAAGCGGGAGTCACCAACCGGAGTAAAAATCTCGGAGTGACCAAAAAGCGAGTCACCAAACCGGAGTAAAAAAATCGGAGTGACCAAAAAGCGGAGTCACCAAATCCGGCGTAAAAAATCTCCGGAGTGACCAAAAAGCGGGAGTCACCAAATCCGGCGTAAAAAATCTCCGGAGTGACCAAAAAGCGGGAGTCACCAAATCCGGCGTAAAAAATCTCCGGAGTGACCAAAAAGCGGGAGTCACCAAATCCGGAGTAAAAAATCTCCAGAGTGACCAAAAAGCGGGAGTCACAAAATCCGGAGTGATCAGAAAAATGGAATCACTAAGTCCGGAGCAATGAAAATCTGGAAAAATTCTAAGTAGTCAATTCCATTACCAAAACATGCTAGAAGTTAAAATTTTAATCTTCTAGCATGGGGGGCTAGTGATGGGTATAATTACCCGAATAACTAAAAGCTACCCATGGGATAGAATATGGAAACTATTAGTAACTTCTACGGTTGGATTTTGGGAAGAACCGCCATAACTAGCCGGAGGAGTTATGGAAACCACCCGGAGTGGGAGGTTAATAAACCACCCGGAGTGGAAGTTAATAAACCACCCGGAGTGGAAGTTAATAAACCAACAAGGAGATGGAAAAAAACCAAATGTACTGAAGAGGAAACCAACAAGTTAATAAACCACCCGGGTAAGTTATGAAACTGAAGAGGAAACCCTATAAAAGGAAAGGTAATCGTCAGATGAAAGAGACTCCTTTTTTCAGTCAAAGAAAGTTCTCTCTTAATCTTAATACATCTAAAAAAAGAGAAAAATTATATCTTTCTCTTTTATTCTCAAAAAAGGCAAATGACTAACTTGAGCGTCGGAGTGCCTTTGGGGATTTAGCCCCATTGGCCTGCTGACTATCTTGTCTACAGTTGTGTTGTGCAGGACGTGAGTTCAAGAAGACGGAGTAACCAGAATAATCCAAATCAACTACCGGACCAGATCCGCTTAACCACATCCGTCTGAACTCCGGACCAAATCCGCAACAAACTCTAAATTTAATTATACTAACTTAAATAGTATTTTTAAGTTGTATTACCCATGTGGTTGATATTTAACTCCACCTTATATATATATACATATAATATTTAAGAGAGAGAGTTTAATTAGTATTTAAACGATAACAGATGCTATAATATTTATCAATTAATTTATTTTGTATTATATATTAATATAAATTAATAAATTAAATATTATATTACCAATAATGTATAAAGTGTAACTAAAATATGTACTTTTAGAAAATATTTATGTGCAATTTAAAATTATATAATAATATAATGCGTATCTGGATCCGACTTCAAACAGATTCGGATTCTTCTGGATGGTTTGGACTGGCTCCGTTCACCGAGTATAAATCCTACACACAATTAAAACGAACAAGAGGTCAGCGTTATCGGCGAAAAGTTGTCCCACCGAAAATACTCAAACGCTCAAGTTAGTAAAACAGTATTCAAAAGGAAGAAACTGAAAATAGAGAAAGAGAGAGTTTGAGTGTTTGACCCAGATGTAATAGAGACGCGAGGTCTCCTTGAATCTGGGTGGTGGGAAGGCAGTAAACGGTCGTGAGAGCTTGCTTGTTGCCTTAGGGTTTTTAGAGAATGTTGGCGGCAGAGAAGGCAGATTTCTCTAAGCACACAATCGTCTTTTGAAAAGCGTAGGCAGTTGGAAGTGTTCAAGAAAGCGTACGTCAATGCAAGTCTCGAATAAAGCATGCCCTGAATGATGATTCAATGGCTTCTTTTGTAGCTGAGAGGCAAATCCTCCTTCTTTGGAAGGAACGATTGCCTTCTTGATTTGCTGGCAAACTTGCCTTCTGAAGCAGATGCCGATTGCCATGTGATCGTGATTGTTTCCTTGTGAGGCAGTAAATAACTTTCCAAGTTGGTTTCTTTCCTCCCCAGCATATGACCGTTGGAGTGCCTTGGTTGGCAAGGAATAGGAAAGATCTGGTGCTTTCCTTCTTTGAAGGGCGTCAATCTTGTTAATGCCCTTGTTGGTCTGAGTCGAGATCGTGGAATATCCATGGAGGATCGTTGTTGGCCTTTTAATGACTGGTGGGCCTAAACAGGTTAGGCCCGTTACTGTTGAAAGGCTTCTTGGGGGCTAAACGCAAGTAGCGATGATCAACGCTCGAGTTGACCGTTTGCGTGCGTGTTGGCTGCCCTTGTGAAGGGTATCTGTCGTCAGCCGCCAGATGGGCCATGGGCCTGAGTGAGCTAGACCGATTACTGTAGAAGAGCCCTTTGGGCTTAAGGTGCATATGCGCACGGTCAACGTTTGGTTGACCGCCCTGCTTCGAAGTCGTCGCTGGGACGGTCAATGCCAAAGATTGACCGTCATGGATTTTTTAACTTTTGGGCCCGTTTTCCAATTGGGCCGTGAGAGTGTTGACCGTCGTCCTAAGCCTTTGACTTTTGTGGGGCTTGCCCATTTTTTATGTACCCATCATAATATATTATCTACTTTGAGTTACAAGTATGAGTTTATATTTATGGGGCTCTTATTTTTTTATACTTTATAAAAAAAAACATATTATCTAAAAATATTCAAATATTATTGTAGAAGACATTCTACGTTCTCATAAAATACATTCTCTCATTTTTCTATATAATATAAGATTTCAAACACAAACTTTTATACTTTACCACATTTAAGAAATAATGTCCTTATCACTTTTAGCACAGCTCAAGATTGGTCGCGATTGCATTTATATATTTTCTGATGCATACATGAATCCGACTTCGAACAGATTTGAATTTGCTTGATCATTTGAATCCGACACCGTTTACCAAGTCTGGACCCTACACACCACTACAATAAATAAGAGCTCAAGAGTTAGGGGGATGTTATCCCACCGAAAATACTCCAACGCTTAAATCAGTAACAAGCCTTCAAATTTCAAAAAGGTAAACTGATAAGTAAAAAGAGAGAGGGAGCGATATTAAGATTAGTGAGAGTGTTGACTTGTAGATGTAAAAGACGTTCCTGTGACTCGTCGAGAATATGGTTTCCCAACTCGATGTTCGCAAGGAACGAGTGGAAAGCTACATCCTGAAATCGTGGAAGCTTAGAAGGACAGATCTCGGAGAGCGGGTGAAGTCTCTAAAATTTGGAGGCTTGGAGTGGGATTTGCAAAGTAAGAGATTGTTCATAGGCCTTTTAAGAACCAAGGATTTTTGTAATAGTTATTGTGTTGTATTTTATTCCGTATTCTTTATCTGAGATCGTGTCCCAGCAGTGGAGACGTTGGGGTTATATAGATGGTGGGGAGTGTGACCTTCCTTGGCCAAGAAGGCGTGATCCCTGCATAGTTATGATTTTATGACAAATGGGAAGGCTAGACACGCAACTGGTCGATGGGATCGTTTCGATTCTAAAAGCAACCAGTCAATGGAGTTTATTTTTTTTTGTGAAGTCGCGAAATTAAGGGAGAAAATCGTGGGTAGGAAGAGAGAATTTGACGTCTGGATTATGGAAGCGTGAGTGAATTAGTTAATACTTTCTTTAGAGGAGATTGGCTTTAAGGAATGTGTGAATTAGGAAAAAAACCCTGCTTATCGCATGCTCTACGGAAAATATTAACAAATTGGGCTGGCTTTAGTTTTATATCTTTTAGCGCTTTCGTCTATTAGCAGTCTTGTGATCGACGGGAATGTTGACAAATCTTGTTATGAATTTAGATCGTTTCTCTTTTTCGCAATCTATTCCCGTTGTCAATGCTAACGCTGACAAACTTTCATATTTCACCACATTTAAGAAATGACGTAGTTTTTTATATAGGTTTCAAGATTCGTATGGATTTATCCATCACTTTTAATTGAGATTATTTTTAATATTATTATGTAGAGACTTGAGTCGAAATAATAATATATCATTTGTTTTAAATTCAAGTATAGATATAATTTTATTTTTTTATAAATATTTATAAAAGAAATTATTAGATACATTATGTATTGTTTTTTCAGAAAATACAAAAAATTTCGTATAGCATCTTTCGGAATTAACAAACACCAATCATATATTATAAAAGGGCAACGTGAGCCATGACGACATCTCGAACGACCACAAGCCGGATCACGCGCCACATCTCCGTCACCGCACACTTTGCAACTCCTTCCTCCATAAAATTTTCATAGTATTAATATATATATGTGTGTGTATCTATCTCCTTCCCGAATCTGTTCTTCGTCTTCTCTCTCTCTCTCTCTCACCGTTGGCAACGCCATAGATGTACGCTTCCTTGAGCTAGAACATTTGGTACGGCACGAACTTTTTTTTTTTTTCAAGAAATCGATTCTCTCTAAAACAAAACGACTAGCTTTTGATATTGCTGGACGATTGCCGCCACGCATTTGATTTCAGGCATGATTCGCGGAGGAAGATGTCAGGTTTGTTTTTCTCTCTGCTGCTATTCCGCCAAATTCCGGTTTCTTTGGAATGCCAACTCGTCGTTTCTTCCCTCTCTGCTGCTATTATTCTGTCATATTATATTTTGAGTCATCAGGAAAAACAATTTCATGGTTTATGAAATAATTTTCCAGTATTTTTCCATATATCAAAGATAATTTTGAGTTACATGGCTGAGTTAATACTCCAAAAAAAAAAAAATTATTTGATTTTTTCCTCACTAAATTAGAGCAGATTTTGTTCATATAAATTAAACAGCATTAAAGAACAAGCTTTATGCAGAAAAAAAAAAAAAAAAGTCTTAAGCTTCTCTGCTAGCTTCTGTATACTACAAAAAAAAAAAAAAAAACAGTTGTGTTTCTTTAAATAAAAAAATATATTGTTTCCTTATGTTTAAGAAGCTAGAATAAACACTTAGAAAACCCTTTTTATGGCATTTGGACATCAGCTTTCCTCCATCATTGCCCTGTTTTATTTATTTTTTTTTTTTGAAAAAGTGTAGAGTTATTTTAGATGAAAGCTGTCATAGAAATACTATTTAATTATTTTTTATGACATTCTTAATAATACACTTTCATACTTATTTATCTATCTAAACAAACTCATAAAAAACCTAGTGTAATATATTGGATCTAAATGTAGCTAAAAGGTGTGTTCAAATATTTTCAATTCCTATTTTATATTTATAAAAAAAATGGTTTTCTACAAATTTGGATGGAGTAGAAAATTTTCATTGACTGTAGACATGTTTAATTAGTAGTTTGTCGTTTAGAGTTAAATTTGGTGAAATTTCAGTGGTTATTCGCCATTGATGGTGACTGAAAGAGGAAATGTTGCAAGCTGATAAAGAAGATCAAGAGTCGTGCAAATTAGACCCACCGAGGTATATTCCCTCTTTTTTTTTTTTTTCTAAAAAAGGTATCCTTCCCCCCTGTAATGAACGCCGTTGGCGCTGCCATCGAGAGGCGCAGTAGCATTTTTGGCACCTCCGTCATCCCTTATATTGAAAAATCTAACCAGTAATATTTAAACTTTAAAAAGAATTTCTAGCTAATTTTTATATTTTTTTCGTATTAGATTTGATATTTAAATGGATGTACATATTTAAAAAAAATTAAAAAATGACAATATTTGCGCTTTTTTTTTTTTTTAATTACAGCTATTGAATTTAGTTCTAATGGTTAAAAAATTAGGAGATTTTTTATACTAGAAGATTTTACTAATAATTTGACGCAGCGCTTATGCCCGTCGATCATCAAACCAAGACTTAACCCGAATCACGCATTACCATGTGTGGGTCAACATAAGCATTCATTGTTTAGAGAGTTTCCACAGCTTCATTTCCAAGAGACAACACATGTCCCCGTGAAGAGCTTTGAATGCATGCTGCTACTCGCCAAAAATCACATTCCCAACTGATTTGAGGAAAAATTGTTGAGATTGAATCAAAACACAGAACAGATACAGCGGAATAAATTCAAACTTTATCATTAAACGTTAATAACTAAATAATTAAATAAAATAAATAAAATATTATATAATTATTTTTAACATAAAAAATATGTTAAACTAGAAAAAAATTATGAAGTAAATTTTTAATAAATTTACTATAAAAGTGACCAATTATAAAAATAATCCCTTTTGAAATCTCTTTATTGTAATTTAAATAAATGATTGGCTAAATATTATCCCAATACACCTAAAAATTCATAAGAAAAAATTATATCAAAAAAATAAATAATTAAATAGTAATACGTTCTTAAAAAATAATAATAAAGTAATGTACTCGACTTTAATAGAAAAGAAAACTCATTAACCTTAACCGGATATCAAATCACTTTCTTCTTCTATCTTTCTTTCTCCTCTCTCTATGAGGCTCTCTTTGTATTGTAAAATAACTTTGAATATCCTAAAATTATATCTAGCACGATTTTATTACAATGTTTGTGTTTGGGTGCCTTTCTGACGTGCATCAAATATAGACTCATTGGATAAATAGTATACGTGTGCTCCTTAGGTACACATTAAGTATGACTTTTTTAGACAAACATTGCACATGGTCTTCTCAAGCGCGTATCAAGTGACGCTCCTCTAAGTAAATGATATACATGCAAGTGCCCATCATATGGCACTTAGTTAAATCTTAATCGACCTTCAGGCGATCATCGCACAAATATCATGTAATGCTTCAATATCTTTCATATCTCGGAGAACTATTGATTAACTTTCAATTAACAATTACATGGATATTATGCGACCATTACTTGACTTTTTTCACTCAAACATTTCACATAGGAAAATCACGTATCTTCTAAGTAATCCATTTGTTTATTATAGTACTCACAAAAAGGTAATAAAAAATTATAAGAATTTTACTCAACGACAACTATCAAGGATGATGGACCAAGGTTCAAGGATCACTTGGCTCACTTGGCTCTAAAATAATAATTCAAGTTTCCAAGTCACCCGTGGAACCAATAAATAGATATCATTTAATTTTGTTTGGAGCATCAAAAGAAAGTTTCGTTGTATTAGAGATAATTCTCAAAGTGTGATTGATCCTTTTAATTAGTGACCGATTTTATATGAGATTAAAGAGCGGTTGAACGATTTTTTTCTAAAAATTATATATTTATATTATATAACAAACATTAATGAGTGCCTCTATTATTTAATTTTGCTATGTCATAATTGAAGTTCAAGTTAATTTTGAGACAATGATAAAATTATTCAGTTATGGCCTAATTTAAAAGCCAGATAAAAATGATTCCACTTGGTAGCAAACACGTAGGTGTAAGATATCGTAATTAGAACCATACTTGAGTTTGCAGGCTGTGCCATTCCTCATTGGGTCACCCTTTAATATCAAGGAACTACTTTCTTTTATAACCAAAGTATCTAACTTTCCTTCAACTTCTTTTTTTTTTTATTTTTCAAAATTTAAACATCCATTCATCTAATTATATAAATTTGAAACGATATTTGTAAATGGTAACGCATAAAGGGTATATTTTCCTATCTTAATTTAAATGTATAAATTCAATGTTAAATTTAATTTATTGAAATTAAGGTCAACCAACATGTGTTTCTTAAACTTTGTTTTTTTACAGATATTATTTTAAATTTACTAAATTATATGAATATAAATTAAATTTTTTAAAAGGTTAAAGTTAGAGGACTATTAAATAATTAGCTGTACACGTAACGTTGCTTGCATTGAAGATTGCTAACGGTTACTGGTTTTGCGTCCCTCGTTTTCCCCCTCATGATTTCTGATTGCGATTCAGAGTTTGAAGAACACTGGAAATTAAGGGCTGCAACATGGAGGATCTCTGGGCTATATTCTGCGGGAAGACTAACTGTTCCGACAGCAGGAGCGGGGCTTGTAGCTCAAGTCTAGTGTTCGTGACTCATCCATCTTCATGCATTAACCACGGGCTGATCATTTGTTTCGATTTGGTGCTCTTAGCCATGCTTTTATTCAATTTGATTCAAAGAACATACTATAAAGAAGCTCGCGTTTTAGCTCCTTGCCACCGACGATTTACTGCATTGCAAATTTCTTCAGCCGGTTTTAATGGCTGTTTGGGATTGGTGTACCTGTGCTTGGGCATTTGGATTCTGGAAGAGCAGTTTAGAAATGCTCATTCTGTCGTTCCTGTGCATCCATGGATGCTGTTTTCCTTCCAAGGATTGACATGGCTTTTGGTGGGGTTAACACTCAGCCTCCGAGGAAGCCATCTCGTAAAAGCTCCCTTGAGACTCATGGCCGTCTTTGCTTTCCTCTCTGCTGGAATCGTCTGCTTTCTCTCCCTTTTTGCTGCCATTGTTGACAAAGAAACCTCAATCAAGATGGCTTTAGATGTTGCAACCTTCCTTGGAGCAATTTTGCTGCTGCTGCGTACTTACAGAGGCTACAAGTATGAAGAGAGCGGTGAATCTGTCAACGGAGATATGACCCTTTACACTCCTTTGAGTGGTTACGCCGATGACAGAAGTAAAACGGACTCTGTTCCCGCCGCTGTAACTCCATTTTCCAAAGCTGGTCTATTCAGTACGATGTCGTTTTGGTGGCTGAATCCTTTGATGAGAACGGGCAAGGAGAAAACCCTAGAGGACGAGGACATACCCGAATTACGTGACGTCGATCGGGCAGAGGCCTGCTACCTGCTGTTCGTTGACCATTTGAACAAAGAGAAGCAGATAGAACCGTCGTCGCAGCCGGCAATCTTGAAGACAATCGTATTATGCCACTGGAAGGAGATTTTGGTTTCTGGGTTCTTTGCACTAGTTAAGATCCTTGCTCTCTCTGCTGGTCCTGTGCTGCTTAATGCTTTCATTGAGGTTGCTGAAGGCAGTGAAAGCTTCAGATACGAAGGTTACCTTCTTGCCCTCTCGCTATTCATTTCAAAGAGCGTAGAATCACTGTCGCAGCGGCAATGGTACTTCCGAAGCAGATTGATCGGGCTAAGAGTGAAGTCCTTGCTCACGGCAGCCATCTACAGGAAGCAGCTACGATTATCCAACGCCGCCAGGACGATGCACTCCAGCGGTGAGATAATGAGCTATGTGACCGTCGACGCTTACAGGATTGGAGAATTCCCCTTCTGGTTTCACCAAACATGGACGACTAGCCTCCAGCTTTGCATCTCCCTCTGGATTCTCTTCCGCGCAGTGGGGCTGGCAATGATCGCGTCCTTGGCGGTGATAGTTCTGAGCGTTCTCGGCAACGCTCCGCTCGCGAAGCTGCAGCACAAATTCCAAACCAGGCTCATGGTTGCTCAAGACGGGAGGCTGAAAGCTACCTCCGAGGCTCTCGTGAACATGAAGGTGCTGAAGTTGTACGCGTGGGAGACCCATTTCAGGAACGTTATAGAAAGCTTGAGGGAGGTGGAGTACAAATGGCTGTCGGCCGTACAGCTGCGAAGGGCCTATAATAGTTTTCTATTTTGGACGTCCCCAGTATTGGTCTCTGCTGCTACTTTTGGGGCATGCTATTTCCTCAAAGTCCCTCTGCATGCCAGCAATGTCTTCACCTTCGTCGCGACGCTGCGTCTTGTTCAAGACCCCATTAGAACCATCCCCGACGTCATAGCCGTAGTGATCCAAGCAAATGTTGCCTTTTCACGGATCGTGAGTTTCCTAGAGGCGCCGGAGATGAAGAGTGAAAGCGTCAGAAGGAAGAGCAACATGAGCAGTCGGAACCATGCTGTTCTCATGAAGTCGGCCAACCTTTCGTGGGAAGAAAATCCATCGAAGCCCACACTTCGAAAAATAAATTTAGTGGTCAGAGCGAGTGAGAAAATTGCTGTATGTGGGGAGGTTGGTTCAGGCAAAACAACCCTTCTTTCGGCTATTCTTGGAGAAGTACCCCATATTCAGGGAACTGTACGTTCACTCAGCTACTCTCTCATTGCATTCTTGGAATGCTATTCATCATTAAACTCGCCATCCATGCATAAGTTGATAAAAATAAAAAAAAAATAGAATGAAAAATCTTGATTAAAGCATAATTATCATTAAAAAAGACATTCATTTTCTGCAATTCAAGTGCGGAGACTTCGAAAATGTGCTAGTTTTCTTGCCACAATCTCTTAAGAATCCTCTTCATATGATGCTCAACGTAGGGTATATTTGTAACGATTGAAGAGGGTGACGGTGGAGTTAACCACCAAACCATCTTCGTTTGAAATAGAAAACTGTTCGAGTGAGTCTGCCCATCATAAACGCTCAGCGAAATCCATATTCCAGCAGTATAAATGCTAGCTGCTTGTTATGAAATGTGCCATTTGATTCCAACAATTTAACTTGGATAACGAATGATCACGGGCTTCTTTTACTACAGGCGGAAGTTTACGGGAAGATAGCTTATGTTTCGCAGACGGCATGGATCCAGACAGGAACAATACGCGATAACATCTTGTTCGGATCAGCAATTGACGATCGTAGGTATCAAGAAACACTCCAGAGGTGTTCGCTCGTGAAGGATCTCGAGCTTCTTCCTCACGGTGACATGACTGAAATAGGTGAAAGAGGAGTCAATCTGAGCGGCGGCCAGAAACAGAGGATTCAACTTGCGCGCGCACTTTACCAGGATGCCGACATATATCTCTTGGATGACCCATTCAGTGCCGTCGATGCACAGACAGCAACTAGCCTCTTCAACGTACCGCACTTCCATCCATAACCAAGCAATTCTTCCTCCGCTATTTACTTGTTCTCGGCAAAAAGCTAACATGAATCAATGGCAGGAATATGTTATGGCAGCTCTTTCTGGGAAGACGGTCTTACTCGTGACACACCAAGTCGATTTCCTCCCGGCATTCGACTCTGTTCTGGTGAGCTTGCTTTTAATCGCAACCTCCTTCTAGCTTTCTTCTTGGCATGATTAGGAGGCATTTTCTTTATTCTGATGCTCTCTTTCATGGCATATGATGAACAGTTTAGTAATCCATAGATGAATTGCACAGTAGTTGCTCGTATGCTAGTTGATAATACGTGGTAGCCTGGCGGCCGATACACATAGTTGAAGCTTGCCCTCAAAACTACTCTTTAGAATTCTAATTTTTTAGGGTTGTGTGTGTTGCAAAATTAAAATTGGGCATTAGAATTATAAATGGACGTCAGCAATAGAATTTGAATCAGCATAGAATTTTATGCCAACTCCGAACCCAATTTCTGTAACCCAATTACTAGTAATAATACTAGTTATTGATTTTTCTATCAGATTCTTTAGCAATTACACGTAATAAGCTTGTCTCCATACGCAGCTGATGTCCGATGGGGAAATCCTTAGAGCGGGTCCTTACAACGAGTTACTAGCATCAAGCCAAGAATTTCTGGACCTTGTCAACGCACACAAGGAGACTGCCGGAGCTGAAAGGCTTGCTGAGGTCAAGACTCCTGAAAGACGAAACAATCTTGCGAAAGAGATTAAGGGAGCAAATGTTCAGAGCCTAAATAAAGCATCGAATGGTGATCAATTGATCAAACAAGAAGAGAGAGAAGTAGGAGACGCTGGTTTAAAGCCATACATACAGTACCTGAATCAGAACAAAGGCTATTTGTTCTTCACCCTCGCTGGCGTGTCTCACATCACCTTTACTCTAAGCCAGATATTGCAGAACTCTTGGATGGCCGCTAATGTCGATAATCCTAGCGTCAGCACTTTGAAATTAATCACGGTTTACTTAATCATTGGATTTGCCTCAACTTTTCTTCTACTCTGTCGATCTCTTGGTACAGTTGCGTTGGGTCTGCAGTCCTCCAAATCTCTATTCTCACAGCTACTCAGCTCTCTCTTCCGCGCTCCAATGTCTTTCTATGACTCTACGCCGCTTGGAAGGATTCTAACTAGGGTGAGCATTTGAATGCCACGGCACCCACAACTCATGACCTCTTTCTACTGAAACCAGGGGAGTTAAATTCTTTTGCTGAGATGATTTGACAAACCTGCAGGTTTCTTCTGATCTGAGCATCGTCGATCTCGATGTCCCCTTCAGCCTAATCTTTGCCGTTGGTGCAACTACAAATTCGTATGCTAATCTTGGAGTGCTGGCTGTTGTTACATGGCAAGTCTTGTTCGTCTCCATACCGATGCTTTACATGGCAATACGTTTACAGGTAAACAAGTCTGCAAAAGATTTTTAACAGGTTATCTTCCCAATTGGAAGTAGTTTTTTTTTTTGGTGCTACTTGTTGGATCAAGTTAAAATTTCAATTGCTGCAGTAACTAGTTGCTATATGACTGTTTCGGTTGCTTAGAGCATGGGAATCACTCAGACCGATCTGCACATAAACAATTTGATCTTGGGTGTTGTTTAGCACAAGGTTGCCACGAATTGGAAAGGGGGCTGAAATTTGGATGTCCTACATGACAGAGGCATTGGAGATAAAAAGGCTGTTTTAAAGTGATTCTAGAAAATTTAGTGCCGTTGTATAAATGATTTTACATGTTAGGACAATTTTTTTGGATACAACTCCACCTGCATCGCTGCTCTTTATTGTTATAACTGTTTTGACCCGGACTGTCCCAATCTTGGATAAAGGCAGGTTTGCATCAGGTAGCGAACAACCAACATAAATTTCCACCAGATCGTTGGAACTTATCTCATCGGTGACGTGTGCTACCTCTGCTACAAAGAGTTGAAAAATTGGCTATTATTGGAAAGGTGGTCTCAAGGAATGACGCACCATGTCCCACTTGAACATTGTATGAAATATGCAAGAAGGGATAGGTTGAAAGGATAGTTTTATGATTGCTTTGTAGATAAGGAATTTAACTGCAGTGGAGCGTGGAGATAGTGGGTACAAGGATCAAAAGAAAAGCTAACACAAATGAATATAAGAAATTAAGTAGTTAGGGGAAAAATCAACGGTGATCGGAAATATGGGTTATGAACTTCAGTGTGCAAGAGAGAAATAAAAATGAAAACAATTGAAAAAAAATTCAATGACGATGTGGCCCATGGGGTTAAAGCAAATTGGTTACAAAAGATATAAAAAAAAGAAATTAACTTTTTATTGAAAATTAGACTCCGTCTAAATTGAGAATTTACCATTCACCTTTTGTTTTGGTGAATATCGACTCCATAACGTCAATTTTCTACTATGTTGAGTGTCATGTAACTTTGTCCTAGTATATCACTTATTTTGGTAGATTTTTATCAAAAATATGAACAATAATATGCCTGCGAACTGCTTGTGAACAGAGATACTACTTTGGTACTGCTAAGGAGTTGATGAGAATCAATGGTACAACCAAGTCTCTGGTTGCAAACCATTTAGCTGAATCTGTAGCTGGAGCGATGACTATAAGAGCTTTCGAGGAGGAAGACCAGTTCTTTGCTAAGAATCTCAACCTTATTGACAAAAATGCCAGCCCTTTCTTCCATAACTTTGCCGCTAATGAGTGGTTGATCCAACGGTTGGAGATGCTTAGTGCTACTGTTCTATCTTCGGCAGCACTCTGCATGGTTTTGCTTCCCCCTGGAACCTTTAGCTCTGGTAAGTATCTATCTTCCTATTTCCTTTTCATTTCCTCTACAAAATAAGGAAAAAAAAAAAAATGCAAAAACAAAACAAAATGGTCTTTCACGAGAGAATAATGATCACTAAATAATGCAGGATTTATTGGAATGGCATTATCGTATGGTCTTTCGTTAAACATGTCTCTGGTATTCTCCATCCAAAACCAGTGTACATTAGCAAACCACATCATATCCGTCGAGAGGGTTAACCAATATATGCACATACCCAGTGAAGCACCTGAAGTCATAGACGAGAATCGCCCCCCGCATAATTGGCCAGCAGTTGGTAAAGTTGAGATCCAAGACTTGCAGGTAAATTTTACTCATTTGAGTTTAAATTACGCCCATGGATTCCTTGTTTTGTTCTTCCGGTGCAAATATCATAAATGTATACAGAAGGTTAGTGTTCTACTGAATAAAAAATACGATGACTGAACAGATAAGGTACAGGCCGGATGCACCACTGGTGCTCCGTGGTATCAGTTGCACATTTCAAGGGGGACAAAAGATTGGCATAGTTGGAAGAACTGGCAGCGGGAAAAGCACACTGATAGGGGCTCTGTTTCGTTTGGTGGAACCGGCGGATGGGAAGATTGTAGTGGATGGCATCGACATTTGTTCTATCGGACTTCATGATTTGCGGTCACGATTTGGTATTATACCTCAAGATCCAACTCTCTTCAATGGCACAGTGAGATACAATTTGGACCCACTATCTCAGCATAACGACCAAGAAATTTGGGAGGTAAGAACTTCAGTGACTTTCCTTATGTTGATGAAAGATTCCTGTGATTGCAAGTGTTGATCTCCATATATGTCTCGTGCATTGTTTGCATGGAAGCCCCTCCAATTGTAAGGACATGCAACAGTGTTCGGCCGGGCACCAAGAAGTGACAAGCACACACAATAAAAAGAGAAAGAAAAAGAGAAAGAGAAGACCAAATCTTTTACGTGAAAAACTGTGTAAATAAGATAAAAATCACGGAACTCCAATCTACAAAAGGATTATACTATGTGAGTTTTCGATTTTATAAACCACCGGTTACACAAGCCCTAAGAGCTAAAGAAGAAGAAGAAGAACAGAGCCTTGAGAATACGCACACTCAGCTCTTTCTATTACACTTCACTCTTTTTTCGCTCACTATTTTTGCCATTGCATACACACATATATGTATACTGTATAATGAGAGTGATGGCTATGCCAACGTGGAGGATACACGTAAGATAGCCGCCTGACAGCCTGCAACTCTGCAACAACTCTGCAGATTGTCATGCCTAATAGAAACGACCCACCATTCTGTAAAGAATGCGCGTATATTCCCATAGATCTCGCGTGCTTAGAGGATCTTCTGAGCTGGCCTCCACGTGTGCTTTCTGTCTTCAAGTTCTCTGGCCTCTAAAATATGCCTTTAGGCCTTATCCATGGACGTCAGGTTCCAACAGCAGAAGGTTCTCAGATATTGTATAATGTCCGCGTTTATTTTCAGAATTTACACACGATTCGCTCACAAGTTTGCAGACAACACAAGCACACAAATCCATGGACCAAATCCGTACATAAGTCCGCGGCCACATTCTCACAAAGGGAGTGACCCCAACACCAATATCTAGAGATGTCATAGTAACGGTAATATACTGTAATATATTAGTTAGTTTTTATATTTTTTTTGTTTCGATCTTAAAAATTTAAATCCAAATGTTATCAAATATACTTGAATCTTCTAAAATCATAGATTCACATATTTTATAGATGTACAAAATATTTGCATATTAAAATTAAAGAAATATTTTTCCGTGATTTAGAAAGATATCAAAACTTAATTTTGATAAAATATGGTAAATCTCTTCAAATAGATAATTATATTATTGAAAATGGTCAAATTTTAGGGTATGTCTCACGTTTGATATATGTTCACAAGCGAAAAAAAAAAGAACATTTATGATATATGATAGTGATATGTATTATTTGATATAGACATTGACATGACCATTATGAATATCAATATCAGTATTTTTATCCATTATTGTTGGTCTACTGACAAGCCTTTCTTTGCAATGTGAAAGGTGCTCGATAAATGTCAGCTTCGGGAGACAATCCAAGAAAAAGAAAAGGGCCTTGACTCCTTAGGTATATAATTTCCGAGAGTACGTTTTCTTTTTCTTTGAGTTGGCTGGAATTTATCAATAACAATATGTCTTGCATCAGTTATGGAGGACGGATCAAACTGGAGTATGGGACAGCGGCAATTGTTCTGTCTGGGGCGTGCTTTGTTGCGGAGGAGCAGGATATTGGTGCTCGATGAAGCGACGGCGTCGATTGATAATGCAACAGATACGATCCTTCAGAAAACCATACGCACAGAGTTTGCTGATTGCACTGTGATCACTGTGGCTCACAGGATACCAACTGTGATGGATTGCACAATGGTTCTTGCCATCAGTGATGGTGAGTCTTATCTAATATCCCTCTAAACATTCAGCACAATTCTCTAGTTAACGTTGACATAAATGGCAGCATTCTCTGCTAGTTGCGGTGCATGTAGAAATTTAAAGGCCATTTTTGACAGCCAATCCAGTCACAGAACTCCCCAGCAGGGTAACATATAAGCTGCCTTTGGCTTAACATTTAATGAGAAAAATTGTTGGGGCAAAAAAGGCCGGTCAGATAGGAATACACATAAGTACATACAGGGAAAAAGATGAGGAACACACAAGTTTTATGTGAAAACCCTTCACAAATCAAAGAAAAAAACCACGGGACACTTAATCCACAAATAAGTCCATTATATGAAAATTGATTACAAAAATCCCGAAATAGAGTATCCGCAACACAACCAAGGCAGACTAAGAAAAAAATCTCTTCAGAGTAAATAAGGAAATTCTCCTTCTCACTCTCTGTTTTTCTCTTTTTTTTTCTCTCACTGGTGGTGCACTCCTCTCTCTTTTCCTTTTCACACGCTCCTGGACTTCACCGTCTTAGCTGTTTTACACTTATGCCACCTTCACCCCATGCCAAGCATGTATATATATACTGATCCTGCTTGGAGATCATCTACCCAAGAGGCAGATTGTGTGCGGACAAACACCTTCCACCAACTCTATAATCTGCCACCAACTTTGTCCTCCAACTCTGCAACCTGTCACTTGTACAGATGGTGCATACACTGTAGGTCTACTACCTGCTCTGTAAAGCCAACTGTCTATAACTTCAGCTGCCAGCTTTCCACTAAGTTCTTGGTCCTTGTTACTCTCAAGTCCACGGACTATCAGCCGCTATTTGTGCCCTTATTCATTACAGAGTCCTCAGGCGTTCCTTGATGTCTCCAGGTAATGACAACAACTTCGGACATTATCCATATCCTTGGTCATTATTATGCACAACTCATGTCCTCGGGCATTACTGTGTACCTCGGCCGTTTCCATACCAGTAATACCAACTGGTAAATTATGTGCGCCTTGATCATCCGGTCAACGGATGTTGACCGGAATAATGTAATCGGCAAATTTCGCACTCGCTTTCAGCAGGAGATTTTTCCTCCTTGGTCGGTCAACTCATTGACCGGCCATTTGCTCCATATGCTGGTCATTCTGCTGACTGATCACTTTGTCCATTGGCAAAGTGCAATCCACGCGCCTTCAGCTGGGTCAACCTTTTACTGAAATTCTCAATCGACAAATCCTACACAACCGGCCATTTTACCCTGACTTGGCAAAATGGCCCAATCGGGCAAAATGACACAACTTGTCATTTTGCCCCAACCTTAGCACCCTCCTCAGTCGGTCAACCAATTGACCGGAATCTACAATTGGCCATTTTGCTCTCTAGCTAGTCAACCTGTTGACCGGCCATTTTGTTCCTTTGCCAGTTAACTTGTTGACCGGTCACTTTGTTGCCCGGCCACAATTTTTGCAAACTTTTGCTCTCCGGATTTCTTCTTCGGAAATTTACTCCAAATTTTCTCTCCTGAAATCCTCAGATGACAAACCTATATGTTGACTTATCCATAAGGGAGTGATCAAACCCAATAAAAATTGTAGAGAGGTAAAATTGTGGATAGAAAAATTATAGAAACCAATAAAATGTATTGTATTGATTTGCATGATGTAAAACTGTAAAAATTTAATCTTCTTATTTACAAGCCCGCAAGATTTATTAGAATTTTACGCAGCTTTTGTCAGATTTTTCTTGAGTTTGGATTTAAAACTGTGGAATCCTACATGAACAAGATATAACTAGGGATCTTTCCATTTTTTTCGCAGTTTTGATTTCTATATTTTTCTTCTCTATTAACCAAACATAATATATTTTTAAAATTAGTCAGTTTTATACAGGCTTACTCAGTTTCACAGTATTAAAATGAGGACAACCAAACATATAGAATTAGTTTTTTGTTCTGAATCGTTACAATTTTGTGTTTATATTGAAAGGTCAAATGTGGACAAGTAAAAAAAACAAACCTGTGCATGAAACTCTTACTATGCATTAAACAAGAGCTTTGGAGAAGGGACAGACCACTTTTGGGTCTTACCACTGCCAAATATGGCAGGTGAATGCTGGGTTGAGTTCAGTAACTTCCAATCTCTAACCCCTAGATACAGAATCCTGCACATATCAGCTACAATCCCAGTGGTTCAGTAAATGAGGTCACAATGGCTAAGATTTATTGGAACAATATTGCAGGAAAGTTGGTAGAGTACGACCAACCAATGATGTTAATGAAGAGAGAAGGCTCTCTTTTCGGCCAGCTTGTGAAGGAATATTGGTCTCACATCCACTCTGCTGAATCATACTGAAGCCGAGTATGTCTGCCTCCCGCGGATAACATCATGACACACATGCTCTGCCGTTCAGCCAACCGCTACTGCAATAAAGGAAGAGAAATCCCTTCCCTCTGGAATCATATAGGCCTATTTCCTAGGGCATCGAAGCAGCATGCTCAAGCTGTTGGAAGAGAGAGAGTCTACTATTCTTACTTAAATAAGGGCAGGGAGACAAGCCCACAACATGAAGGGCACATTAGTGTGCCCTGACTTCGTATGAATCTAAGCTGTAGATGCTTCCACTGATTACTCATGTAGTTTTCAAGGGGATAGAAATATGGTAGAATCAAGCTTCCTTTGCCGCTGAGGGTGCCAGGAATTCATGGATAAATAAGACTTTGACGGCTGTTATGTTTCTTGTTCACTCTTGACTTTAGTTCTGTAACTTTTGTTGTCTGTATCGAGATTAAATTTCATGGCAATTTTAGTTTTTTAAATAGTATATATTTAGTAATTTATTAAAATAATTAAAGATTGTGATTTTATATGATTTTGTCATTTTTATTAAAAAATTATTTCCTTTATTGAACTCAATTTCAATAGGAAGGGCATATTTAACTGTCAAGGTAGGCAAGGGGTTAGGAATAGGGTAGATTGAAGCTTCCTTTACCACAGAAGATGCCGTAAGTTTATGAATGGTTGACAAGATTTTGAGGGCTGCTATGTTTCTCATTCACCCTTTTCTAATTCACAAATTTTGTTGTTTCCTCGGGGTTTGAACCTGTGGTAATTTTAGTTTTTAAGTTATAATTGTTAAAATTATTTTATATGACATGATATATCGTTAGTAATTTATTAAATTGATTAAAAGTTACGATTTAAAAATATTTTGTTATGTTTTATTAGATAAATTATTATATTTGATATGTTTAATCTTTAATAAAATAATAACATTTTTATATTTAAGGAAGCAATATTCTTTCTACCCTATAAATAACAATTAGCTATTATTTGTTAAAAATAATATGAGATAGTTTTTTAGAATTATGATGGGTGGTTTTCATATTTAAACTTTAAAAAAAGTTTTCTTAACTTTTATTATTTTTAAATTTAAGTAACCCTTTAAAGTAGTATATGTTCTAACCCCATATATAAAATTCTATGAATTCTTATAAAGAAAGAGAGATAATGGTGAAAAGAAAAAAATTGATTACAAATTCTTCGATTTAAAAATTTTAATCAAGAACTCAGATATGTTATGTATATTTATTTTTGCCTCATAAAATAGTAAAATAAAGTGATAATTCGGATGACCCATGAATAGGTAAAATATTGTAAAGTTTTTACATGTGATATCAAAGAGTGGTTTGAATTATAATGTTATTTTTATTCAAAATAATCTCATGATTATCATTTTAATTTTTCTTATTCATGGTTATCATGTATAAATATATGATGTATTTAGTTTTTTCAATATTTTCATACATAATTATGAATTTAGAAATTTCTTACTAAATCTCTTTATTTTGAGTGGAATATACATTTTGGATCTATTATCTAGTATAGATCTTGCTTAATTATTGCTATTATTTTTGTGCATCTGCTAAATTTCTCCAATTTGTAAGTGGATTATACATTATGAATCTATCATTTCAACATAGATCATGTTTAATTATACTTATTATTTTTATGTCTGAATTGTGCTTTCAAATCTAATATAAGTGATAATTATAAGTCATATATGATGGGTGCCTAACGTTAGTATACATAGGCAAAATAAACATACCTAATGTATATATAATGTGTACACGTGTGCAATTTTGACAAAATGAGCGAGTCTAATGGACACATAATATGCACACACACACACACACACACACACATATATATATATATATATATATATATATATGAGAAAAAATGCTAATGTCTAGTGTGCACATAATGCATGCATATATACAGTTTAGGCAGAATGTTAGTAATAGCCACGACAAAGGCACAAATATTGATTGGGCAAAAGATATGTGCATAGTGTACTTTTGATGGATGCACATGCATTATGGATCCTATGCTATTTTTTTCCCTCAAAAAAATTTTAAGGCAACACACCACACTGTATCCTTGCTTGACATTTCACCCAAACATAGTTTTTTTATTATTGCTCACTCAAGTAAAACTCAATGAATTTCGATGGGGTGGCATCTTTTAGGTATGACCCATTGTTATCCATAAAAGTCTTCTCGGTGACAACATCAATGTTCTTGGCCCATTAATATATCAATGATATATTGTATTATGTATTAACTTTTTCGTGGAAAAGGTTATTATAATATAAAAAAATTATTATATAATATAATATTTATATTATGATTTGGTTAGTAGTCATAAAAATGGTCCAACTAGAACATTTAGTCGATATATAGTCGTAATAAAACTTATATTCCATTTATTAAGTTAATAATTTTACAATTTTATATATTATAGTTAATTAATTGCAAGTTATTATGGTTGCCTCAAAGGCACAACACTTTTGTATGATTGACTAATTGAGTTAGGATAATTAAAGAATGCCCTTAATTGAATAATCTTTGTAATCCAACGATAATAAATTTATTTAAATTAAATAGCTATATCATTAAATGTTCATAGGTGAAAGGGAATTACAATATAAGGACATTGTAATTACATCTAAATGTAGATTATAGTAATACTATTTATGTTCATGTTCCTCTATATATTTATTTATTTATATAAAGTATGTTAAATGATTTTTCATTATTTAGATTTTATAGATAGAAGTCCCTAAGATAGATATATGTATTCTAGATCAGGTTTTTCTTCTTCTTTTTTATATTAAAATAGTACCTAAAACTCTTTTTAGTTCAAGAATAGGTAGAAAATAAAATCTAAGACACTTGATGTTAAAGCATGTTTGGAATGATGTAGGGGAGGAAATTTGTGAATCTGACTTAAAGGTGTACTGGACGTGGAGTAGCTTTAGATGATAGTGCGTTCGTGGACAGTGTCTTTTTGGACCACTGGGTTCGTTAGGAACGAGCAATGGAAAAGAGAATAGCAATTAGTTGTTTTAATGATTGATTGCTTGTACGAGTTTGAGCATTGGAGGGAGCGTACCTTTGGAATGTGTCCCCAAGATTTTTTATAACAGTTAGATTATGCCACCTTCTTTAGGCAGTAAGGTATACTCCTAGCCGTCAGAGGGGATTCTTTCCATCCATTGAAAGGATGCAGGCGCCATTTAAGGCCGCAACAGTCAAGAAGGAGGATTTCTTCCTTTGCGGAGATATTGCATGTTGTGGATGCTAAAGTTTCCATTGTGAGTTTTGTGCTGATTTGAGGTCTTCATTTTTAAGATATGCACTGATTTAGGGACTTCCGTTTCAGAGGAAGTTGCCATCTAGAAAAATTCTCAATATCGCGGCCAATTAGAGTAAATAACCGTTGTGCGCGGGAAAAGGCTTATGGGCCGCTTTCGAATTGGGCTGCATCTGGTTTGGGCCGCACCCTGCTGCTTGAAAATCTTTTTTGGTCAACTGAAATGTTGACTGTTCTTTGGGTTAGTGGGTTGCTATTCTTCTGGGCTAATTGCCTCTTTGGGTAGGTCCACTCCAACCGTCCCTATCACAAAATGAATGGGTAATCCTGCAAAATTTTAGAAAAACTAATATCAAACCTCGAAGTATAAGAGACGCTGCTGATAGATTAGAGTTGAGTTTTTTTTTTTTTTTTCATTTTTTAGGACAGTGAGAATGATGTAGCCATTTCATGTCATGTTGATCTCAATCAATTGGTAGCCAACTACCAAGCTTCGAGTTCATGGAGATAATAAATCAGCTTCCGAGAATGGCCTCAATGACCGGTTGCCAACCACCCTTTACTCCCTCCCTTAATTGAGTCATATGCTCCTTAATGAAGAGCCTAACTAAGCTATCTATTTAATCAGTTTGAGAAGCACTTATCATGGCAAATTAAAAGTTAGTTATCTAATTATAAGCTAAAGCTTCTAAGAATATTTGATCATTGAGATTGTCAAGAGATTTACAATTGGTTAGGTAAGCGAATTTCTAATTAATAAAGTGTGGTTGAGGGAATCATTTTAAATTTTGTAGCTTTTGTTATATTATTGAATATAATATTCCTATTATCTCTTCAGCTATTTCATCTCCATTTAATCATTACTTTTGGCTCTACTAAAGACCTACTCATTATGGGATTTGAATTGAAAATAGTTAAATATATATAATTTTACCCCTACAATGAAAAAATATTCTTATCATTATTTGAATATGTGACCGCCACATTATAATAGAGTAACTTTACTATTTTACTTACTTTACTATTTTACTTAAACTTATTCGTTTCATTTCTTTAGGCTTAAAAGAACAGAAGACACATGACATTGAGATGGCATTGGCACAAGTGGGGTGACTTGAAATCTCTCTGCAAACAAATGAAATTTGTAGAAGCATACATTAGTCAAAAGACCGATAAATTGGATGCGTAATTGAGGAGAGGAAGTCGTATGGCGTGAAACTGTAAGAAAAACTCATACTATCTAAATAACTTTCAATAGTATCCTCAGTTGAGGGTACGATGTTTCTGTACTGAGAAACCGTTGCGAGGGGGTGAGGTGAAAAACTAATCATCGCCATCATACTCCATTTTCAGGGGCGTTATTTAATCTATAACAGATAACTCTATCAGCATCGTTTTAAGAGGTCAATGTCCATTACTTGATTTGTATCCACCAGGATTGGAGGAATGACATTTTACCGTAGCAGCATTACCTCCGTTGTGTAGCCTAAGGCGAGATGAATTGTTCGACGAAGAGCATAGACACTTCGTTGCAGCATAGGCACGGATGGAGACAATGGCGGCATCCTTCTTTCACGCTCTTCACACCACAGGCAAACACCAACGATGACTTTAAGATTCACAAATCCAGCTCTTCACCTTAGACACCCGCTTCAGATTACAAACCTGCTTCATGCTAACCAACTGTTCTCGTTATTGCCGCCATTTGTCCACGGCCAATCAACTAGAAGCCCTATTCTCACCAATACCGAGAGTTAAACTCACACCACAGTTCATGCCTCTCACCGAGGACATGTGCAACCAAAATTTGGACAGATATCCGGATATCAAAGCCTTGAAAAAACTTCATTGCAGGATCTTGACTGACCGAAACCTCCATTCAAGTCCATCCCTTGGCGTCAAACTGATGAGAGCATATGCAGCTTGCGGTGAATTGAGCAGTGCCCACAAGATATTCGATGAAAGTGCCGAGAAAAATATCATATTCTTTAACGTTATGATCAGGAGCTATGTGAACCACAATCTGTACCAAGATGCTCTCTTGATTTACAGTACAATGCCCACCTATGCAATTAGTGCTGATCATTATACCTACCCGTGTGTTTTGAAGGCATGTTCTGGGTCTCTGAATCTGCAGGTTGGGCTGCAAATACATGCTGCCGTTGCTAAAATTGGTCTTGATTTGAATCTTTTTATTGGAAACGGACTAGTTGCTATGTACGGGAAGTGTGGTTGCTTACTGGAGGCTAGGAAGGCTCTTGATGAATTGCCCATTAAAGATGTGGTTTCATGGAACTCAATGGTTGCTGGATATGCGCAAAATGGGCGGTTCAATGATGCGTTGAAAGTTTGTAAAGAAATGGAGTCTTCGAAGACAAAACCAGATGGAGGCACTATGGCAAGTCTATTGCCAGCTGTTACTAAGACCTCATCAGGGAACGTCAAGTTTATTGAGGAAATGTTCAGTAAGCTGTCTAAGAGGAGTTTGGTTTCATGGAATGTAATGATCGCAATGTACGTCAATAATGCAATGCCTGCAGAAGCAGTTAACCTTTATTCGCGTATGGAAGCTAGTAAGATGGAGCCAGATGCAGTCACTATTGCTAGTATTCTTCCTGCTTGTGGAGATCTTTCTGCCTTTTCCCTAGGAAGGCAGATTCATAAGTATGTCGAAAGAAAAAGGCTTCGGCCAAATTTGTCATTAGAGAATGCATTGCTTGACATGTATGCCAAGTGTAACTGTTTGACGGAAGCAAGGGAGTTGTTTGATGGTATGCAGTCTCGGGATGTGGTCTCATGGACTTCAATGATTTCTGCATACGGTATGAGTGGACATGGAAGCGATGCAGTTTCTCTCTTTTCCAAAATGAGGGATAAGGGCTTAGTTCCCGATTCCATTGCCTTTGTTGCAGTTATCTCAGCTTGCAGCCATACAGGATTGCTGGAAGAGGGCCGGCATTACTACAGATTGATGACCGAGGAATACAAGATTGTTCCAAGGATAGAGCACTATTCTTGTATGGTTGATCTTTTAGGAAGGGCAGGGAAAGTGGATGAGGCTTTTACTTTCATCATGCAGATGCCGGTTGCGCCAAATGAAAGAGTCTGGGGTGCTTTGTTAGGTGCTTGTCGGGTTTACTCTAATACAACCATTGGGCTAATGGCCGCTGGCCATCTGTTTAGTATGGTTCCCGAGCAGGCTGGTTATTACGTGTTGCTATCGAATATCTATGCTAAAGCAGGCAAATGGGAAGAGGTTACATCTGTTAGATCAATCATGAAGAGTAAAGGAATCCAGAAAACTCCTGGAGTCAGTAACGTGGAGCTCAAAGGTCGGGTTTATACCTTCCTTGCCGGAGATCGATCACATCCACAGTCGAAAGAGATTTATGAAGAGTTGGACGTGTTAGTGGGGAAGATGAAAGAGGCTGGCTATATTCCCGAGAAGGATTCTGCTCTTCATGACGTAGAGGAGGAGGATAAGGAATGCCATCTTGCAGTTCACAGTGAGAAGTTGGCGATTGTCTTTGCCATCATTAACACTAGGCCTTCGACAGCAATCAGAGTTACTAAGAATATTCGTGTCTGTGGGGATTGCCATAACGCCATCAAAGTCATCTCCAAAATCACCGAGCGTGAAATCATTGTCAGGGATACGAATCGGTTTCATCATTTTCAAAATGGTGCTTGTTCATGCGGTGATTATTGGTGACCTGAAGGAAGAAACATGCTTAATCCATGCCTCTACATGATTATTTATTTATGAAGAGTTTTTGCTGTTCTTCTAACAGCAGCAAATTGCTTTGACAAAGGCCTCAAAGTTGTTGCACAAAAGCAGTGTCCCTTATTATTCTGGTTTAGTAGGACGCCCATCTATCTACCCTATAGACATACTTGGTGTATGATGTTTTATCTAGTCATATATATAAATAAATTTACACAATAATAGACGGATGGATGAGCGCCATATCACTTGAGGGTATAGCAAAGGTGGGTGAAGAGTACTAAAAATTTTTTTTGCCTAATTATTGTCTCATATTTAAAGCAGTTCCTTCCTTAATGGAGCACTGTTACTACTGAGGCGATATATCCCAGTGACAAATGATTTGTGAATATTCTTTAGATATTTTTGAATAGCATAGTCTTTTATCTATCTATTTGTACTACTACACCCATATGAGAATAGATTGATGAATAGGATGTCAAGTCATATTAGTTGCTCAAAGAGTTGTTCAAATGTGGTAATATAACAATAATCTATTTATTGACACTCTATAAGATAGTTTTAATATGAGAAATATTTTCGAATCACCCTTAAGATACTCTTGAGTAATGTGACGTTTATCTATCAATTATGGTATGGCCCGTCAGTTCAAATGGATGGATAGGGTTTTAAAGTGCGACTTATTGCAGGTAATCGTTGGACATTGCTACCATAAAGCCCTGATTTTGGGATGGTGTATCTCTTTAAGAAGACATCAAGTATGAAAAAAAATTTCAACATAAAATTTAAAATTTAAAAAATTATGTGAGTGTTATTTTTTTAAAAAAATTACTATTAAGTTAAATATTTAATAATTGCTAATATTGTAAAAAAAATCATAAAAAATATATATATATAATTTTTTTGTATCTTGAATGTCTACCGTTAAATTTTTATTCAATGGTAAAAATAAAATATTCATAAAGCATATCTTTCTGAAGATATATGCCTTCCAAATCAACAAAGGAGCAACTCAGGCTAAAAAGCTTATGGCAATTGACGCAGAAATAAAATTAATATTTTACCATGAAATGTCTCATCAGAATTTCGGATTCCTGCATTGAAGCAAATTACAGAAATCCCTAACGCCGATTGAGAAAAGGCACAAAGTCATGGTAATATGCCATTGGTATGGAAATGCAAATAGCAGAAAGAATAGGCGTTGCCTAAGGGAATATATAGTAATGAGTTGTGAGCTTCCATAGAATTATAATTTTATGTCAGTCTTATTTTATTTCAATGGAGTGTAATTTTCCTGCTGAATTAAAAATTTAAAAGAAAAATAGTTATTTTTAAATAGTTAATATTACTAGTCCGCCATAATTGCTTGAGTTGTGCTCGAGCTCTGAATCCAAAGAACCTAACGTCTCGGAGCTCGCTCATGCTGTGCTCGAGCGATGAATCTAGAGGACCCAACGACTGGAGATCGCCCGAGTTACCCTCGAGCGGCGAGGCATGCATCTTCAACGGCTAGATCTTTTAACCTAATTTTCGGGCTGTTCTATATATAGCCGTCTTTCTTTTTCTCTATGTGACGTTTTGTGTTTAGTTTTTTGACGGCCTTTCTTTAAAAGAAAAAATAATTAAGAAAACATGACTTGCAAAAGTAGTCATTAAAAGAAAATAAAATACAACCTTAAAAAATTTTAATTCTGCAATATTTATAAAAATAATTAATTAAGAAATAAGTTTATTTAGCTGAAAAGGTCACATATAACGTGTAGTATAAAAGAAAGAGAGAATTCTCCAGAGCCTGACTTTGAATCAGTCGTCTTGATCCAATGATCTCGAGAGACTGACTTTGTAGTTGGTCAGTTTATTATCACATGACAAGTGCGTATGATAATTTAAATATATATATATTAACGAGGTCAGCGTATGGAAAAAAATATATAATATATTGACAATGTTATATTATTATTTGTATTGTATAAATTACAAAGTGTACAATTATTTCTAAAATTATGTTAAATTTGACGGTCTATTAAAATAAATATTACTATTATATATATATATATTTTAAATAATCACCCAGTGTTATGAAATGAAAAGATATTTATAATATAAATTATATTTTAAACCATAAAAAGCCATTTTTTTATGTTTTAGTCAAGGGTTGATTGCCTTTTTTTAATTAAGCCGACATCGAATGGAATTTGTTAGGCCGGGTTCTTTTCTAGACTTCCTTCTATTATATTGCCCAAAAATCAATTGAAGATTCAATTTGGTAGATTCCTGTCAGTCTTGAAATTTAACTGATCTAATTAATCATTATTTATAAAATTAATATCTCAAATAAAATCAATAATAAACATTTATTTTTAAAATTTAGACGTAACAAAACCAAATATACAGAGCCGATGAATCAAAAATCATACAGAATCTAATTGGATAACTATTCGAATAATATAAAGATGACCTGTTATATAAATAATCACAAGGAGAATACCCAAATAATACAACTCATCCATATAATAAAATAAAACTATAAGTCTCCAATACACTATCCAAAGGCCTACATTTGGCCAATTACAATATCTAGATATATCCCAACCAAAGTCCTAATCAGGAAAAACATAGTCGACGTCATCTCTATCTAAACGGATATAATACTCACCAGAATATGTTGTGCTACTTCAAATCTCGTCAAATTCCTACAAAGTGTCCAAACCCTCTACTCTAAAAGGGTAAAACAAAAAGTGTGAGTTGAACATTCAATAAGTATCATCACATTCGTATATAAAATAACACATATATAGATCAAAGGGAGGGTGAAGTTATATAATAAATAGTAAGCTAATATCACATCGCCTCAATCGTGACCGACTCCACAACTACAAGGGACGCTAATCAAAATCCAAATCTATATCTTATAATGGCTACGTTTTAGGCATGTATTTCTCGGCCAACATATTATCATTTATCAGTTACAATTTAGGCATGTAACTCTCAGTCAACTTATTATCATTATCAATTACAATTTAGACTTACAACTCTTGGCCGATTTATTATCATTATTGGTTACACTTTAGGCCTGTAATTCTCGGCCAATTTATTATTATTATCGGCTACAAATCAGGCCTACAACTATCGGTTAACTTAATATCAGATCACAAATCAACTAACAAGGCTTCAGACCACCATGGTCACATGCACATATCGACCCACTCGGGGGGCTCAGATTACCATAATCCTACACACATATATCGACCTATCAGAGCCTTAAACCACTATGATCCTACACATATATATCGACCCACTAGAGTCTCGGATCACTATGATCCCACACACATATATATGCCCACCAAGGCCTTCCCCAACGCCCACTGTACATTAGTCTCACCCTCGTCCTTCATCACCTCCGCTCCACCATTTACCTCTTTGCTGACCAGAACCTTTTTCCTCCCCGTGAAATTTCTAATCAGCACAACCCAAGGCCTCCTCTTCTCAGCCAAGATCCTGTACAGTGACTTCTAGATACTACAAAAATTCTCTAAAATCATAAAATCTTCAAATTAATCGATAAATTATACATGCATGTACCGAATAAATAGATATAGTGTATAAAAATAAATATATATTATTAAATTTTTAAATAGTAGTCAAAGCACATAAGAAACTAAATTAGACTAAAGATAAGATTTATAGATACTTATCTTAATTTTATATTAAACAGATCGAAAGAAATGATATTTCGAAATACTAAAACTGTACTTTTCTCTCTTCTCTTTCCGCACGCCCTTCTCTCTTTGTGCTACTCGGCCTTCTCCTCTGTTGTGCGCTTCTTCTTCTCTCCTCTTCCCCTCGCATGCGCTGTTCTCCTCTTCTCTTTTTCTTCTTTGCTTTGCTGCACCGCCTTTCCCTTCTCTCTGGTTCTCTTTCTTCCTTTCTCTTCTTATTTCTTTTTTTCTCCTACTTTTGTCGCATGCCTCCCTATTTCTTTATTTTATTATTATTATTATTATTATTATTATTATTATTTATTTTTATAATCCAATCAGCACTTGAATATTAACACAAGCGTGTCTCGAATGCTAGTCTAACTGATCCGTATATCCTTTAAACTTTTACAGTGTTTAATTAATTTTTATCATTTTTAAATTATCAGAAATAATAAATATATCTAAAATAAATCAAGTCAGGATTCGAGATATTACAACTCTAGCCTTAAGAACGTTTGGACCTATTAAATTGAATTCACGTTTATAGCAAACTACTGCTTTGATTGGTTAGTATACTCTATCAACGCACGATTCAAATCCTCCAGTCAGATTAAATCATTTAATCAATGGTTGATTCGGCCATGCTATGTGGTTATAGTGACAATAATCAAGGAACGTGTAATCAAAGTAGAGTAAACAGATGGACATTTTATAAAATTAAAATACAAAGTTAGGAGTAATTACATCCACTATTATAGTTTTAGATCTTATATCATTACACTCATACCGTATCAATAAAACAAGGCCCCAGGTCACGATTAAAAGCAAGGATTTATGCATAAAGAGGAATAGGAAAGATTTGATTGTAGGTGAACTCCATATTTCAATCTTATAAATATACCCTACCTCTAAAGCGAATTGCAAAGTCTCATAATTTTATTGAGAAGAGACTTTCATGAACACTTATTCTCTATTTAAGAAGCCTAGGGTTATTTGAATCTTCTAGCTAGTCATCCATAAGACCTAATTCACACCCTCTGAAAAAAGATTTTAACACTTTTTAACCTAGTCAACTACATCCTAAAAGAGGCATCTTTTTTGTCCAACCCACACATACTAGTTTGTTCACTGTTTTAATTACTGATTTAAGTATTGGAGGAGACCCTAAAAAATTATTCCAATCCTATAGCCTTTTGTTCATATTTTTGGCGGGTAAAGCTTGCAATTCATTACTTTATAACTTACTCTCCACAACTCTTAGATTTGAATTCATTTTTTTCGATACACATCACTAGCATTATTTACCGAAGCCAGCACTGGTGCCCCTCCGGAGTGGCATGACTATCAATTCGTCGGAACCCATAGTATGTGTGGTGAATTTCGTCATATTAATTGAATAAAGTGATGGTCTCTTACTTAAAAAAATATAAAAGATTCATTTTTTTTTTTGATACATCTTTTTAAATAAGAAAATTCTACAGAGGGGACGACCAAAACCGTAGTTACTTACCTTTGTCCGTATAATGCCTCGGAAGGAGTTGGGGATGACCTTAGAACTCAACAATGACTAATCTAATCTAACATATATTAAAATATCTATTTATTTACTAATGTTGCGTCCGGAGAATCTGGCCGTACGTTAGTCGAAGCGCGAATGGCTTTTTGAGCGAACAGACGGACAGAAACGGGCAACACAAAGTGAACAGAGTTCGAGCAGAGAAAAAGAAACGTGAGGGCAATGGGAGAACACACATGTTTACGTGGAAAACCCCGTAATCTGATGAGGGGTAAAAAACCACGGCAGCGGACAGACAGTTCGAGAAATCTCACTATTGTGATGAAAAGATACAATGAACGCCTGGGAAGCTGTTCGCTTTCTCAGAGAATTACAGCGTAGGGAGACAGATTTCTTCCTTCGCTCTTTTCTCTTTGCCTTTCTCTTTTCTTTCGGGGATTCTCTTGCTCGAGCGTAAACAAATGAGAATTCAGAATCAGGACCCTTCCTTAGTAGCCCAAAAGGGGTATTTATAAGGACTCTGATGCCGTTGGCGGGGTGACACGTGGCGCTGGCATGTCAGGGCTGCCTGCCACCATCGCCACTACTGTAGGTGCGGCTGTGATAGGGACACCTGTCACAAGCTGCAAATTCGGCGTTTAGGAATGCATGGCCTGCAGGTACGGCGCGTCAGAGGTCGTTGGTTGCTCATGGCAGCGCGTGCCGTGCAAGTCATCTAAGCTGGCGTCTTGGCTATTTTGGCCTTTCTGGCGGTCCTCGTCCTTAAATGGATCGTAGTGTCTTCTTAGGTCGCCACTGCCTTTGTCGCTTAATTTGATTCTTCAGGTGCTCGGAAATGGGTTAGTCACTTGGGCCTGATTAAGCCTGTGGGCCTTTTGGGCCAGCTTCTCTATGTGATCCTTTGGGCTTGCGATTGCAATTTTGGGCCTTGGGTTCCGGGACCCATCACGAGCCCCCCATGTCAAACAGTTCGAGGACTCAGCCATTTGACATGCCTTGTAAACATCTTCCTATTGTGATTGTCCGCGGTCTTCATCTTCTGCTGACGGGAAAAACGTCCGAGATCTTTTTGCAACTTCGAGACCTCTCTTTCGCCACCGTTTCACTTCCCCGTGGAGCATTGAATGTGACATCCGATTAATGTGACGTCACTTCGGGAAGCTGCCAAGGCCTACGCCCGTCTACTGCGTATGGGGAGCTAACACGTGGGATGGCCATAATGAGGGCGCCTTTTCCGCTGTTTGAAAATTTCTTTAAATTCTTTGTCGCATCTTCATTCATTCTCCCCTTTTCTTCTCCTTTTCTTTGACGTCCTCTGAAATTCTCCACGCCGTTTCGTTTTCACTCCTTGCTGCCATGGCTCCTGGCGTTAACAACATAGCCTCTTCCCTTTCCCCTCAAGATCTTGAGCAGATTAGGGTGAAGTATGGCATCCCGGAGTCCGATTCGATAGTGGTTCCAGGAGCCGCGGAGAGGACGTGCAGTCCTCCGGGCGGTTACATTGCCGTATACGAAGTTCAGCTCAAAGGTGAACTTCGTTTTTCTGTTCCCACGGAGCTCCACCGTCTGATGAAGGAGTTGGCCGTCCCGTTCGCGAGGCTCCAGCCCAACGCCATCAGGTATTTGGTTTCCTTGTGCGTATTCGCGCGCTGCCACAGCAAAGTTCTTGAGGTGATCATGGTGAAGATCATGTTTCGCTTTACTCAAAACCTCGACTGGATCACCATGACCCCCCACCCTGAGTTTGCTGAGATGAGTGGTGAAAACCCGGATTCCACCAAAAGGTGGAAGGACAGGTTCTTCTTTCTTAAGACTGTTGAGGACTGGCAGCTCTCATCCGTATAGAAAAATATCGCGAGCAAATATGGCTCCGACATTACTGAAGAGGAAAGAGGAGCCGCCAAGGAGGTTACGGACTTGGTGATGGCGAACCTTGGCAGTTTCAATGTGGGGAAGAAGAATATCTGGTTATCCCTGGAAAAGCTGGCCGAAGCCAAGTGGGTGGCTCTGTCTGGAGATTTTGCCGTTGCGGCTTCGAAGAAGAAGAAGAAGAAGAAGCTAAAGAAAAGAGATGGTCCTCTTGTTATTCGGGAGCCATCCGAGAGGCCTCCGAAGAGTCCTCGGGTTGAGGTCCTAGAGGGTCCACCGAGCGTTGCTGGTGAGTCTTCATCGAACGATGACTCCGTTATCGCCCCCATGGTTAAGAAGGCCCTGGGGTTGGCTTCTGGTCCTTCTGTGGAGTCCGAGGTCACCGCAGAACCTCCCTCTGGTATCGAGGCCCATCCTGAGGTCTCGGCCGTCTCTGCGAGTTTTCCTTCTGACGACCTAGAGCCATTGATGCCTCGGGGGAGGAAAGCTTAGACGAGGTCGTAGAGCCTTGTGGGATGGAGGTAGCCACCGCTGTTACTGCTGAGGAAATCTTTGACATTCTTAGCGGCGATGAGGCTGAGGTCGCGGTCTTAGAGATCCCGGCCGCCGCTGACGTCCCGGAGGTAGCGGAGCCCCCCATTCCTGAAGGTCCTTCCTCCGAGGATGCTTTTGATGTTTCTGCGGTACCCGTGGAGCACCCGCTTATGCCTGAGACCTCCAGGGAGAGTGCCCCTACTCAAGATCCTGTGGTTTCTCAGGTACTTTGCCACCTTCCCATTTGTCTCACTTTCTGTTGACTGCTTCTAAGTGGCTTTGGTTCCTTTTGCAGCTCCAGGATCTGATCGGCGACCTTAGCCAACTGGTAGGCGAAGTCGCCCGGTCTCGTTTGGAGGTGGAGTCTTCGAAGGCCGTCCAGGAAGAGAACCAGCGGCTTCACGTGGCGCTCGCTGAGGCCACCGCAAAGAGCATTTCATCTGAGGAAGCCCTGAGGCTCTTAGAGGCCCGATACAGATTCCTTCTGGAACGAAACCTTCAGTTGGAGGAGATGCTGAGGACCTCGATGAAGGCTACCGACATAGCCCCCTGCTTGAGGCCAAGTACTGGGATGGCATTCACCTATGCCGTCGGCTGATGCTGCTCATGTACCCACGGTTCCCTGCTGTTGTGCTGGATCCGCGCAACGCGAGTGCCGCGCACCTCGAGGACGTGTATGGTCTTCGAGGCAGGCCATTTCCTGGGTTCTCGGGCCCAAGCTCCTCAGCGGGCCCTCGCTCATCAGACCAGCCGGGAACTTCAAGTCATAGAGAGGACTCTTCGTCTTTAGAAGAGCAATCCGGAGCCGTTCTACCTCAAGGTCCTGGCGAGGGCTAGCCTTTATTTTTCCTTTTCCATTGTTGTATTGCATGTATGAATAAAAAGGAGATTCTTGAGTTTATCACAAGTGCCTCTCTCTCTCTCTTTTTTTTTTACTCGGACAAATCTGAGTGTTGCTTATGACCTCCTGGGCCGCTCAGAGCAGTCCAGGTTTTTGGTGTGACCTCTAGGGTTCTATCTCTGGGGCCGCTCGGTCACAGCCGAGTTTTTGGTGTGACCTATTAGGTCCGACCTCTGGGGTCGCTCGGTCACAGCTGAGTTTTTGGTGTGACCACTAGGGTCCGACCTTTGGGGCCGCTCGGTCACAGCCGAGTTTTTGGTATGACCTCTAGGGCCCGACCTCTAGGGCCACTCGGTCATAGCCAAGTTTTTGGTATGACCTCTAGGGTTCGACCTCTGGGGCGGCTCGGTCACAGCCGAGTTTTTGGTATGACCTCTAGGGTCCGACCTTTGAGGCCGCTCGGTCACAGCCGAGTTTTTATTTGTTGGGGATGGTCCGCCTTTCACTGGTAGTATTTCCTAAGGTGAGTGGCGTTCCAAGTCCGGGGTACCAGCTTGCCCTCTTGAGTGCATAACTTATAAGCTTCTCCTCGAAGGATGGCCGAGACCAAAAACGGTCCTTTCCAATTTAGTGAGAGCTTATTTCTACCGGTGATTTTTCCTGTGGCTTCCACGCTTCTCAGTATGAGATCCCCGACCTCGAATTGTCGTGCCTTTACTTTCTTGTTGTAATAGCGGGCCACCCGTTGTTGGTAGGCCGCTATCCTAAGCCTCGCCTGATCCGTGGCGCTGAAGCACCCAACCCGGGGGCTTGTGAGGCATACTTCATTGGGATGACAGCTTCGACCCCGTGGCAAAGATTGAAAGGGGTCTCTCTCGTGGGCTCTCTGGGCGTTGTCCTGTATGACCAGAGGATCGAGGGCAGTTCATGTACCCACGAGCCCTCGGAAGACTCCAGCTTGGTTTTCAGCCAATGTAGGATCATGCGGTTTGTCACTTCTACCTGCCCGTTGGCTTGCGGGTATGCCACTGACGTATGTACCAGGTTGATCTTCAGGCTTGTGCAGTACTTAGTGAATCACTTTCCAGTGAACTGCGTCCCGTTGTTAGTCACGATGCACTCTGGTACTCCAAACTTGCATACGATACTCTGCCGGAGGAACTCCGTCGTGTTTTGCTCTGTTATCCTAGCCAGCGGTACTGTTTCCACCCATTTGGTGAAGTAGTCTATTCCAACAATCAGGAACTTCCGTTATCCAGGAGCGAGGGAAAATGGTCCGAGGATGTCGAGCCCCCATTGGGCGAACAGCCATGGAGATTGTAGCGCCCGCAGATCCGTGTGTGGGCGATGGCTCATGTTGCTGTGAAGTTGGCAACTTTCGCATTTGCGCACGAAATCCATGGCGTCATACTTCATTGTTGGCCAGTAGTACCCCTGCCTCATAAGTTTAAAAGCTAGGTTCTTTTCCCCAATATGGGATCCACATATTCCGAGATGCACCTCCTGTAGAGCGTATTCGGCCTCCTCTGGGGTGAGACACCTTAGGTAAGGGGCTAAGAAACCCCGTCGATACAGCTGGCCGTCCACGATTGTGTACCAGCCCGCCGTCTTCTTTATCTTCTTGGCCTCGTTCGGATCCTCGGGCAGCGAGTCATCAGACAAGAACTTCAGGTAGGGAGTCATCAGGTGCTTTCGTCCGCGACTTGCATTACCTCCTGCTCAGGGTCTTCAATGCTGGGCCTGCCCAGGACTTCTCGCATCCCCCTAGCGTGTTGTTCAGGATCCCCTAAAGCAGCGGCTCACACGAGCGTGTTGGCCTTGGCGTTTCCCTCCCGCGGGATGTGGATGAACTCAGCCGCCTTGAAACCCACGATCATGCCCTTAACCTTCGAAAGGTACCTGGACAGCTGCGCGTTGTTGACGTCGAAGCTTCCGCGGACCTGATTGATGACTAATTCGGAGTCACTATAGATGATCAGTTCTTCGGCCGAGCATTCCCTGGCGAGTCGGAGTCCAGCCAGCAAGGCCTCGTACTCTGTGACGTTGTTTGTGGCCGAGAACCCCAGGGTTAGCGAGCACTTTATCTCCAACCTCTCAGGTGTGCGCAAGACAATCCTTGCTCCGCAGCCATCCTTCATGGAGGAGCCATCCACGTGCAGGGTCCAAGTAGAGGCCCTGTTGAACTCGTCCGTTGTAACCTGGTCTCCATCGCAACCGGGCGTCGACGTTGTCTCGATGAGGAAGTCCGCGAGTGCCTGTCCCTTCAGGGCCGGTCTCGGACAGAACTCTACATCAAACTCCCCCAGCTCAATGGCCCATTTGATCAATCGCCTGGAGATCTCTGGCTTCTGCAAAATGGCCCTTAGTGGCTGGTCCGTCAGGACTACTATCTTGTGCGCCTGGAAGTACGGCCCGAGCTTCCTTACGAAGTAAACCAATGCTAAGGCCACCTTCTTCGTGACGGGATACTTGGTCTCGGCATCCACGACAGTCTTGCTCACGTAATAAACGGGTTGCTGCCTGCCATGCTGCTCTCGCACCAGCGCCAAGCTTAATGCTGTGTCGGACACAGAGCGGTATAAGTATAGCTCCTCACCCTGCCGTGGGGAAGCTAGAAGGGGTGGATCTGAAAGGTAGCTTTTGAGTCCTTGGAACGCGTCCTCGCAGTCATCACTCCACTGAAAATCCCGGCTCCTCCTTTCCCTTAGGGCTTTAAAGAATGGTAAGTACTTTTCGGCCGACTTGGCCAGGAAACGGGAGAGGGCGGCCACTCGCCCGGTAAGCTGCTGAACTTCTTTCACCGTTCGTGGGGACCACATGTCTAGGATCGTTTGGATCTTTTCTGGGTTTGCCTCGATTCCCTGATGTGACACGATATAGCCCAAGAATTTTCCTGAAGCGACACCGAAAGTGCACTTACTGGGATTGAGCTTCATCCCATGGGCCCTGAGCACGTGGAAGGTCTCAGCCAAGTCCCTCACGTGGTCGCCGCTTATCTTGCTCTTGACGAGCATGTCGTCAACGTACACCTCCATGTTCCTGCCTATTTGGTCCTTAAACATCTTATTCACGAGTCGCTGATAGGTCGCTCCCGCGTTCTTGAGGCCGAAGGGCATAACTTTGTAGCAGTATGTCCCTTGATCTGTCATGAATGACGTGTGCTCCTCATCCTCGGGACTCATTCTGATTTGGTTGTACCCGGAGTACGCGTCCATGAAGCTTAGGAGCTCATGGCCGGACGTCGAATCCACGAGTTGGTCAATTCTGGGCAATGGGAACCTGTCCTTGGGGCACGCTTTGTTGAGGTCGGTGAAGTCTACGCACATCCTCCATTTTCCATTGCTCTTCTTCACCATGACAACGTTGGCCAACCAGTCCGGGTACTACACTTCTCGGACAAATTCAGCGTCCAGGAGCTTCTTGACCTCCTCGCGGATGGCTACTAAAATCTCAGTGGAATAGTTTCTGCGCTTCTGTCTGACCGGCTTGTGCCGAGGATCGACGCTCAGCTTGTGGACGATGATCTCAGGAGAGATCCCAGGCATGTCTCTAGGCGACCACGCGAACACGTCCGAGTTTTCTCGTAGGAAATCGACGAGTTGGTCCCTGACAGTCTCCGGGAGTGAACTCCCTATTTGGACATACTTTTCCTGATCTGCTAGATCTAGTGGGACTCGGACTACTGGCTCTCCTGGTTGAGCGTGCTGTAATGTGGCCTCGTCCCTGAGGTCGAGATCTTCCATGGGTTGCGGAAGTGTTACTTGTGTGGTCTGCGCCAAGTAACACATTCATCCGGTCGACTGGTCCCCGAGGACTTCTCCTACCCCATACGGGGTGGGAAACTTCATCTTGAGATGCGGGATGGAGGTTACTACATTGAATGCGGCTAAGCAAGGCCTTCCGAGGATTACATTATATGCCGAGGGCAGGTCCACAATGAGGAAGGTGAGGACCTTGGACGCCGTCCTCGGATATAACCCCAGGGTCACCTCCAACTGGATGATAACCTGGACGGGCACTGGCTCGTTGTCCAGCCCATAGAGTGGCTCTTCTGACGCATTCATTCGATTTTTCTTAAGCCATAATTTGAAGTAAGTATCAAGGTACAACAAATTACGAGAGCTTCCATTATCAACAAATACTCGTTTCATCTGGTAGTCATTTGCTCCGTCAGAAACGAGTGCAGTTACAACCAGGGGGTCGGAGTGAGGAGAAGTTACATGGTCTAAGTCCCTACTGCTAAAACAGATAACATCGTCTTCACTCCCAAGCCCCGTCCTCGGTCTCTTCGCTGCCGCAAGCTCACGCCCATCTCCTCCCGCTGGCCGGCTGGATATCATGTTCACGACCCTTGCAGCCACCCGATTCCTGGGGGGTTCAGCATCACCGCCGTCCGAGGTCCCGGAAGTCTGTGTAGGCTTCTGGAGGAAACGGTTGAAGTGCCCCCTCTTGATCAGGTCCTTGATCTCCTTCTGCAGGGTCCTGCAGTCCTCCGTGTTGTGGCCCCCGGAGCGGTGGTAGTCACAGTATTTCGACTGATCCCCACCTTTCGAGTTTCTAAGTGGTTTGGGCCACTTCAGGAACTTCTCTCCCCGGATCTGCATGAAGACATTGGTGCGGGAGTCGTTCAGCAGTGTGAGATGTATAGGTTGCGGCTCTCTCTGAGAGCTCTGCTCGGCCTTGTGCTGCTTCTTTGATGTCTGGGGACCTTGGTTGTCCCCGGCCTTCCTTTTGCCCTCCACGGCCTTTTGCTAAGGGTGCTCGTCCCTCTTCGACCTTTTGGCGTCGTTGGCCTCTTCGGCCGCGATGTAAGCTCTGGCCACAGCCTTAGCCTCTATGAAGGTCTGCGGGCCTTTGTGGGTGAGGTGCTTGAAAAAAGCACATCCTTCGAGGGCCGAGAGGAAGGCGTTTAGCTTTACCTCGTCGGTCAGTCTCGGGATCTGCCTGGCCTTCGCTACAAACCGCGCCAGGAATCCCCGTAAGCTCTCCCTGGCCCATTGCTTGATTTGAGTGAGGTGCTAGGGCTGCTTCTCCATCCTCCTGCTGGAGGCGAACTGGGACAGGAAGGCCGTTGCCAGATCTCCAAAATCGCGGATAGAGTCTGCGGGCACCCCATAAAACCATATCCGCGCATCCTCTTTCAGAGTCAGAGGGAAGCACTGGCACATGATGGTTTTGTCAAGGCCCTGGAGGTTCAGGTGCTCCCTGAAATGATTAAGGTGGTCCATGGGATCACCGCTGCTGTCGCATACCTCCAGGTTGGGCATTTTGAATTTTGGGGGGAGCGTTCTCGTCCTGATCTCCATAGAAAACGGAGACTGGAGTGCGTTAGCCCCTCCTCCGCTGCTCTCTCGCAGCACCAAATTTCATCCTCTTTCCGGTCCTGCTTCCACTCGGGGTGGGGCAGCCGCCCTTCTCTCGTTCAGGTATTGCCTTAACTCGTAAGCCTTCTGGACTGCGCGGTGCTCTGGGGCCGTGCGGGCTCATCGTGGGGGAGCATCTTGTGGAACCGCCTCCTGGTCGTCGTGCTCGCGGCCGTTCCGTTGGGCCTCAGAGTGGCGCCTCTCGGGGCTCTCGTTTCTGACCCGAGGACCTGGTTGGTCCTCAACCCTCCGCGGGGCTCTGCTGCTGGAGGCCACCTGGGTCCTCGGGTTGTCACGTCGACTGGGAGGCCTTTCGCGGCGACTGCCACCTCTGTTCCCTCCCTGCGATGCCTCAGCCTGGGAGGCCCTGTCGGGAGCCCCCTGTTTGAGCTTATCGATTTTGGAACAGAGGGTAACGAAGGCCTGCGACGTGCCGTCTACCTTGGCCTCCAAGCCCCTCACCACAGGGTCGGGATGATCCTCAACCCCAGCGCAGGGGTTAGCGCCGCCACCGTGTGAGGCCACCTCTTTGGGGGGTGCACTTACTTGTGCCCTTGTGTTCACCATTTCGAAACTTGAAGTTTATGTTGTTGTGTACTTTTAAAAAACGTGAAAAGTAGACTTTTAGTAGGTTCCCACAGACGACGCCAATGTTGCGTCCGGAGAATATGGCCGTACGTTAGTCGAAGCGCGAATGGCTTTTTGAGCGGACGGACGGACAGAAACGGGCAACACAAAGTGAACAGAGCTCGAGCAGAGAAAAAGAAATGTGAGGGCAATGGGAGAACACGCAGGTTTACATGGAAAATCCCGTAATCCGATGAGGGGTAAAAAACCACGGCAGCGGACAGACAGTCCGAGAAATCTCACTATTGTGATGAAAAGATACAATGAACGCCCGGGAAGCTGTTCGCTTTCTCAGGGAATTACAGCATAGGGAGACAGATTTCTTCCTTCGCTCTTTTCTCTTTGCCTTTCTCTTTTCTCTTAAGGATTCTCTTACTCGAGCGTAAACAGATAGGAATTCAGAATCAGGACCCTTCCTTAGTAGCCAGAAAGGGGTATTTATAAGGACTTTGATGCCGTTGGTGGGACGACACATGGCGCTGGCGTGTCAGGGTTGCCTGCCACCATCGCCACTACTGTAGGTGCGGCTGTGATAGGGACACCTGTCACAGGCTGCAGATTCGACGTTCAGGAACGCATGGCCTGCTGGTACGGCGTGTCAGAGGCCGTTGGTTGCTCGTGGCAGCACGTGCCATGCAAGTCATCTGAGCTGGCGTCTTGGCTATTTTGGCCTTTCTGGCGGTCCTCGTCCTTAAATGGATCGCAGTGTCCTCTCGAGTCGCCACTGCCTTTGTCACTTAATTTGATTCTTCAGGTGCTTGAAAATGGGTTAGTCGCTTGGGCTTGATTAAACCCGTGGGCCTTTTGGGCCAGCTTCTCCATATGATCCTTTAGGCCTGCGATTGTAATTTTGGGCCTTGGGTTCTGGGACTCATCAACTAACAATAGTTATATGATGGCTGTGAATATAGCATTATTTTATTATGCTATGCTAATAATAATCCTGAATTAATGAAACAGAAAAATCAGTAGGTGCTACGTGCGTGGTCAATGGGCGCAAGTTGAGAAGCAATGGCCACGCGACACTGGAATGATAAGAATAGCGCGGAAGCAGTCAAATGAAAAGGAACCAACGCCCGATTTGAAATAATATATATTGAATTTTTGTTATTGGATGTTTAAATTCATTTATTATATATAATCTAAAATTTACCATCAACTTTCAGTTAAAAAGGGAAAATATTTTCGGTTAAAATAAATTATCCAACTCTTTTTTTTTTTTAAAAACTAACAGTTATCTAATTTAATTAAAGTATAACAATATTTTTTTTTTCTTTGATTTAAAGGTGTTATTTTTATATTATATAGCCCCGTTAGCACAATGCAATGTTCTTCTATCGGGTTGAGACCCAAATAGGGACGCGCTGCCTTTACTTTTATTTTAATTCTCCGTGGATCTCATCACCTGATGATAAAATTTATTATTTTAATTTGATTAAGTCAAATAAATATAAATTCATATAAAAATAAAGCCGGATAAAAGTTAAATAATGTCGTATTAAAAATGGTCAATTGATAAAGGGGTTTTGTGTTAGATTATCAACCACAGCACCCTTATTAATTTGACTATATATGAATTTATTTTTTTTTCAATCTTCTTGCGACGAAAGGATTATCACCTTGAATTGTTAAACAACTACGAATAACCCAGCCAGGATGTATAAAAAGGCAAGGGCAAATTGGAGGGCGGAGTTGACTTTGCACGCCTTCCGTGCGCTTTTAGGAACACATTACAGAAGAAGAATGTTACAGAATAAGAAGAAGAAGAAGAATATCACAGAAGAAGATGGAGAAGAATGTTACAGAAGAAGAAGAATATTACAGAAGAAGAAGAATATTACAGAAGAAGAAGAAGAAGGAGAAGCAGCAGCTTTCCTGTTGGCTTGTTAGGCAATGATTTTTAGACCTGTAGCTGTATGTGTGTTGAGGTAATTCGATAGAAAGAGATGAGAGTATTTCCTGCTTTTCCTTCTTCCTTTTCGTACGCGTAAAAAACCAATGTAAAAGTACTTCAAATAGTATGCTAATCATTGTTGATTATTTATTATCTACTTATGATTGCCGTTGATATCACTATAAAACTAACGCCTGATTAGATTACTAGCGGTTGTTGATGTTGAATATTAAATGATCAAGAAGGATATTTCTTAATTTATTTGATGTATTTACTTGTCTCTCGTTTCTTTAAAAAAAAATATGACACTTGAATACTAATTTTGAATGAAACTAATTTAATCATAAATATGATTCATGCTATGCTTTAATATTTAAGTGTGAACCTGAGCATTAGTTATCTCAAAGGGTGCATTCTCATTTTGGACAGAAAGCATGAACGGGATATGTGTATATTTTAGGCAACATGACTACACCTAATCCCTGTATGAGAAGTACACATGCACCAGCCCTTTCATTGGAAGCGTTTGATGTGAGCATGAATGAATGCATACGTGCTAATCACACTATATAAGAACTATTTGCTTATTTTTAATTTATTTTTAGCTTAATTATATAGTAAAAGAAAAAAAAAGTACAGAGAAAAAGGAAAAAGAGAGGGAAAAAAAAAAAAACCAAATCAGGGTCATTTTATGAAACAAAAGTGTTAAGTTTTTTTTTTTTTTTTTAAAAAAATTGGTTAACATAAGCACATTTCAAATTATTTTTTTCTATTTTAAAATGAAAATTTGGAACCATTTTCATTTGATAGAGATGGCAGAAATGGGTCAACTCGGCATGAAGGCCCACGGACTAATGGTGGACCTAGAGGGTGATCGGCCCACAGGCCCAGGGAACGATCAATGCTTACATTGACCAAAATAACATCCTAGCAGGCTCAAACAGCCCAAGTCGATCTCGACCCAATCAAGACGGCCCACAATCCTCTTCCTATGTGCTGAGATTACTTGTCTTAGCCAATTCAACACCTCGAATATTGCTTCCGATTGCAATCTCTCCCGGAATGACAACTTTAACTCAGCAGATCACTCCTAATAGCAGCTCAAACTTAGCGGATCTCTCATAATGGTAACTCTCATATCCGTTGTGTGTAGCATCTCCTCAAAGAAAAAGAGATCCTTTTAACTGATCATAGTTGCCCTAATCGGTACCCACGATCCCCTTGCCAAGTTGTCATATCAATACAGATAGTTGGTGGCCAACATTGGCACCAAAGTAGAGTTGAATTGGCCCAAAGGCTATAAATACCTTTGAGACAGACTCCAAAGGACACGCTCAGATATGCTCAAACATACTCAGACACATGCCCATACTCAGGCTCACACTCAAGAGCTCACAAAAGACAACTCTTCGCCTGAAGAGCCTCTCAAGAACTCTTCCACAATTCTTGCTCCCTCAATATCAAAGCAACTCCCTGTCGAGAGCAGCACTGCCTCAAAGTCGCTCTACATAGAGTTCAACATCTGAGTCAGACTCAAACCTCATACCGTTGCATCATCATGCATAATTCTCATCACTATATCTTTTATTTTCTTTGAAAAATATTATTGATTTAGTGTCGAAGGATAAATTAGAGAGTGAGTCCTGTCAATCCTCTGACTTTTTATTTGTTTATTGTATTGTGTAGGATCCAAGTTATTAAAGACGGAGATTGGATTAGCTTGAGTTCGAACTGATTGTGGAAAATCGAAAGATTTCCTAATCCATACAATAATCCAAATCTACGACGTATCATTGGCGCTGTCTGTGAGAAAGCAAATGAAAAGCTCAACCACCATCCACACCAAAGCAAAATGGTCAATACTAAAGCCCATACCGGTGCTCTGGCTAAAGACGTCGTCCCCCATGGTGGCAACCCCTCCACGGGTAGCCATGCAGAGGAGCGACCAACACCCTTCATGTAGGCTCTCATCGATCGAGTGGATAACATATCCTAAATACTCCAGGCCTTTTGCGCACGCTAGCATAGGCTGGGGGTTCCTTCCTCCACCAACTGCACTTTGGCATCAAAGCGAAGAAGTTAGAGGAAAACCTCCCGGGCCTGGAAGGTATGATGCTCGAATGACCTCCAGGCCCGAGCGGCTTTGAGAGATTGGCCCGATCACATTTGGAGGGCTGACTTGATCGCAAGACACCGAACGAGAGCCCAAAAATCTTTGTTACTCACGAGATGAGCAAAGTCCCCTAACCGGAAAGGAATCCTTGTGCAACTTCTAGCTGGCCAACAACAGTAGTAGACCGACCTCGTGTCACTCACCGAACCACTCAGAGTTGAGGACCTTCATCAATGCAAAGAGCGTTACAGTCTCCTCTCGGATGGAGGAGAGAGTGAAAAAGATATGGCAACACATATTCAAGGGGGATGCCAGTGGATGCTTTGTTGATCTGAGACAATTATCATTCACGATGGAGATTCAAACGCAGCCACTCCCTCAGAAGTCTAAGACGCCGGCCCTAAAACTCTATGACGAAAGCACCAATTCGATGGACCACTTAGACTACTTTTGTACTTTGCTGAGCTTTCACGGCCTGGGTGAGGCCGCTATGTGCCTGTACTTTCCACTGACCCTTATGGGGCACGCCCAAATTTGGTTTTATAGCCTGTAGTCGAATTCAATTTGAACATTTCAGGAGCTTACCGATAGTTTCTTGACTCAATTCGCTTCCAATCAAAGGGAGAAAAGGCAGCCTTGGCACCTTACCCATATCAAACAGGGGCCTAACGAAAGTCTGAGGAGCTTCTTGGCTTGATTCACCGTGAAAGCCCACAAGATACCTCGGCTGATAGACGAGGTGAGCTGAGCACCTTCATATCGGCTTTGGAGTCAGGCAAGTTTTTCAAACATTTGGCTCACAAGGCCCCCAAACTTTTCGTAAAGTTGAAGCCATTGCCTATGCTTACATGATGGTCAAAGAGGCCAATGAGGCTAAGTGTCCAGTGCACATGGACCACCTCTACCAAGGACCGCTGAATGGAAGAAAGAGAAATGGAGATTGTTTCAGCTCCTAAGATCCAAGGAAGTAACCTAGGGTGGAACTCGAAGCTTGAAGGGAGTTTGGGCCCCTAAACCTGACTCCTTTAAATGAATCCCGGACCAATATCCTCTTGAGGATTCGGAATGAAAAATTTCTAAAATGGTTGAAGTCGATCAAGATTCCAAAGGGAGAAGATTATATGAAATATTATCACTACCATCGATCTCCAAGTCATAGTATAGAGGCCTACTTGGACTCTGAGAAAGAGATTGAAGAGTTTTTTCAAAGGGAGTACCTCACCAAGTTCTTATGAGAGTTAAAGTAGGCGCCCGACAAAGCAAGCAAAGGAAGGATGGAACAGCTACAACATGGTGGCAACTCAGCCTTCCAAGGACCACCCCTCAGACCACCGCATGGCCATCTCAAATATATCAAGGGTAGAAGTTAGAAATGATATCATTGATTTTATCAAAAAAGATATATCATATGTAATGACTCCCCACTCTGACCCTCTAGTTGTATTCTCGCTAGTTTCAGATTGTATGATTTATTACCAGTTGAAACGAGTCTTTATCAATAATAAAAATTCGTATGATTTACTTTACCTAGATGCCTATTTTAAGTTGGGGTTAAAAAAGAATCAATTGAAACCGGCTGAAGGCCTCCTCTACGGGTTGGACAATGAGCCGATGCCTATCCAATGAACCATCTAGCTAGAAATCACCTTGAAAATGTACCCTAGGATGATGTCCCGTGTACTGACATTCTTGGTGGTTGACCTACCTTTGGTTTACAATGTCATCCTATGCCGGCCTTGTCTGACTACATTCGGGGCCGTAACATCTATCATGCACTTAAAGATGAAGTTCCCTATGGCCTGCGACATTGGAGAAGTTCTGGATGACTAAGCAACAGGTTGGACATGCTACCTATTTCAAACCACTCTGGACCAGCTGATAGAGGACCTTGATTATAGAGATGAAGCAACTATACAGCAGGCCCAGGCCAGCAAGACGCTAGACAACATTCTCTTGGACCTCGGAGATCCGGAGAGATGCGTTCAGATAAGGGGCTCACTTGCCGAAACCTTGCGTGACTAGCTATTCACTTTCTTGCAGCAGAACTTTGATGCCTTTGTATGGACACCCATTGACATACCGGAGATTCTGATCAAGGTAATAATTGACAAGTTGGGCCTCGATTTAGGTCATAAGCTCGTCAGATAGAAGCGGAAGAACCATTCCATTGAAATGTTCATTACCATCCAGGATGAGATAAAGAAACTACTCAACGCTGGCTTTATTTGAGAAGTCTATTATTTGAACTGGCTCTCCAACGTGATTTTCGTCCAGAAGAGTAATAAAAAGTGATGGATATGTGTCAATTTCACTGATGTAAATAAGGTGTGCTTGAAGGATAGTTTTCCACTACTCATGATTGACTTATTGGTGGACACCACCTTCGGGAACGAACTACTCAATTTTATGGACGCATTCTTAGCTTATAACCAGATCTGGATGAGTCCCGAAAACTTCATGACAAACAAGGGAATATATTGCTACAAGGTTATACCCTTCGGGCTGAAGAACGGGGATGCCACGTACCAGCCGCTCATGAATAAAATATTCGAGACCCAATTTGGCCAGAATATGAAGGTATACATAGACAACATGCTCATCAAAAGTAAAACCACGGATGACCATATCTGTGATGTTGCGAGGCCTTTGGGGTACTCTAGGCGCACCAGATGAGGATGAACTCAACCAAATACGTTTTTGGAGTATTCTTTGAAAAATTTCTAGGTTTCATCGTCTTCTGATAGGGTTGAGGCAAACCCTGAAAAATAAAGGCGATCATGAATATGAGTTTGCCGTTGACCGTAAAGGACGTTCAGAGGCTAACCGGGAGGCTCGTAGTGCTCTCCCACTTCTTGGCAAAATCTTGGGACAAATACCTCTCCTTCAAGTCCTTGAGTGGGACAAAGGCAACCGGCTTCCAATGGATGGCTAATTGCTAGGCTGTCTTTCGGGAGCTAAAGGAGTACTTTACCGGTCCTACTCTCTTGACGTCCCCAAAAGAAGGGGAGAAGTTATGCCTTTACTTGACAGTTTTAGAGGTGGTGCTAAACTCAGTTTTGATCTAGCAACAATCTGATGTACAATAGTCGGTCTATTATATCAGCAAGACTTTGACAGGCACCAAGACCCGCTACATGCATGCCAAAAAAATCGCAGTGGCACTCGTCTATTCTACTAGAAAATTGTGGACGTACTTCTAGGCACATAAATAGTTGTCCTGATCGATCAAGCATGGAAAGAAATTTTGCAAAAGCCCAATATATCAGGGCAGCCAGTCAAATGGACCATTGAATTAGACAAGTTCAATGTAGAATTCAAGCCAAGATCGGCCATAAAAAGACAAGCCCTAGTGGACTTCATTGTCAAGACTACGACTGCGATTTCGTACACCGATGGTCTTGGCAAAGTCAACTGCCAGCTAGAGGCTTAGAGTTGGATCCTCTACATAGGCGAGTCCTCAACGCATACTGGCAGTGGTGCCGAGCTGATCCTAAGGACCCCTTACGAGTTAGAAATAAGGTACTTGTTGAAGCTCGGATTCCCGGCTACTAAAAACATTGCCGAATACGAGGCCTTGCTCGCAGGTTTACGACTAGCAAAAGAATGTTTTGCAAGGCACATAATCGTCTGTAGTGACATAGAGATGATCGTCAACCAAATCCGCAAAAAACGTCAAGGTGTCAAGCCCTTTACTCACAAGAAACCTCGTCAGAGTAAGGATTATGGCCCAGAAGTTTGACGAGGTTGAGATTGTGTACATCTTGTGGTGGACAAATGGAAGGCAGACTAGCTCGCGAGGGCCGTCGCGGCCGAAAGCCCAGAACAATACTCAAGAGACATGCAAGAGGTCATGACTTCTCCAAGTATGGAAGAATTGGAGCAGAAAGTGCTACAAGTCTCTAACAGCAAAAACTATATGTTGCCCTACTAGAGATGTATTATGGACGGCACCCTACAAGAGAACCCAGACGATATTAAGCGCGTAAAGAAGACGGTTGGCTGGTACTCTATTGTGGACAGGAGGTTGTACCGCCGAGGGTACTCCACCTCGTACTTGTGGTGTCTCACACTGGTGGAATCCGATTATGTGTTGAGCGAGGTGTATCTCGACATTTTCGGGTTACTTATTAGAGGCAAGAACTTTACCTTTAAGATAATGAGTCAAGGCTACTATTGGCCAACAATGAAGATAGACATCATAGATTTTGTAAAGAAGTGTGAGAACTGTCAGATCCACTGCAACCTCTCCCATCAATCGCCCATGGAGTTGAGGATCGTTCAAGCCCCTTAGGCATTTGTGCAATGGGGGCTCGAAATACTTGGCTCCTTCCTCATCGTATCCGGATAGAAGAAATTTGTCATTGTGAGCATCGACTATTCCATGAAATGGGTTGAACTCTCCCCGTTGGCTTGGATCACTAAGCAAAATGTCATGGAGTTCGTCCAGTAGAATATCATTTACAGATTTGGGATTTTTGAGGCCATCGTAGTCGATAATGGAACTCAATTTACTGGCAAACACTTTACTAAATATTACCCAAGTTTGGGCATCCGGTTGGTCCACACCTCAGTTACTTACCTACAAGCAAACGAGTAGGTAGATGTTACTAATCGAACCCTATTACATAAGCTAAAGACTAAATTGAAAGACGTTGGGGGCTCTTGAGCGGATGAGTCACCATCTGTGTTGTGGTCGTACCAAATGATATCGAAGGAGTTAACTCATGAGACACCCTTCACCTGTACTACGGGAATTGAGGCAGTCATCCCGATTGAAATTGGACTACCCAACCTTCGAGTCAAGGTTTTCGATACATTCAACAACTCCCCATGACTCAGAGAGCATCTTGACCTACTTGAAAAAGCACGAGACATGACCAAGATGCGCACAATTTCCTATTAACAGCGGATCGCCTAGTATTATAATAAAAGGATGAAGGCTCGCCAATTTGAGGTAGGAAACTTGGTCTTACAAAATATAGACGCCATGGGTAAAAATCCCAATAGGAACAAGCTCTCCCCGAACTACGAAGACCGATTCCTCGTCTCGGCCATCCTACAGAACGTCGTATACAAGTTTTACATCCAGAACAACAAATTGATCCCAAGAACGTGGGATGTTGTCTACCTCAAGAAGTATTACCAGTAATCTCGTACTGAACCTAGATAGGTCCAACATACATTACTGAGCATGCTTGTAAGAGTGTATCAGATTAATAAAACAATTAGTTTATTTGTTCACTGATTGTTAATTATTATTAGTTACTTGCTTGCAAATATAAATGCTTGTGTGACATTATATAAGTTTAAGTGACCTAGAATGTCCATAAATCGGGTGAATTCCAATTCACCAGTTACTAAATCTCGGTCGCGCATCGAGCCACTCACATGTGATTGAATTTGAACCTTGGTCCCACACCAAGTGACCCACAGGCGATTGAATTCGAACATCGATCCAATACCAAGCGGCCAATATGAGGTCGAATTTGAACATCGTTCCAATACCAAGCAACCCACACGCGATCAAATTTGAACCTCAATCTAGTACTAAGTGGCCCATGTACAGTCGAATACCAAAACTTTAGGAAACTTTTCAGCACGTATGCGGCGACTCCCCTAGTAGGGACTAGCACCTTCAGTCGACAATGGTCGGCGAGTTAGGATCTGATGTGTAAGAATAACGTCACATGGAGAGACGTTCTTAAGTGATTACACGCAGATGATGTCTTTGACTTCTCCAAAGCCCGGCCACGACAGCGATGACACTTAGCTGACAAATAATGGTACATAAAAAATAAAACCACACAAAAATATAAAAAACTATACTAATGATTGAACAAATTTTCTTCGTTTTATTGCAAAATTAGACTATACAAACCTGCCAGCGTTATATATATATATAAACAAAAAAAAAAGAGAAAACGAAGAAGGGTACCCTAAGCCTAGGGGCTCCTCAGGGGAAGCGATGAGGGCACCTCCCTGTTATGAAAATCGAACAGATTAGACCTCCGTCGAGTCCCCCTGTTCCTCAGGTCAAAGAAGCCGACAGGAAAGGTATGGCCAATAAGAGAAGCAATCCGCTGACACAGTTGAATGCCGTCTAAAAATCTAACGTTCAAAGCCTAGCCCACCTCCTCTGGGCTAAACCGGGTCATCAACTCTGCTCCCAACCTAACGTTCTTGCTTTGGAGGCCTGTGAGATGCTGCTTGATCACCTGCAAAGCGTCCTGGCATCTCTACAGCCCCTCCCTGACCTCGGACAACTGAAGCTCAAGGCTAGTGGCCCGTTCCCGGCAATGCTAGGCCTTGGAGGTGGCAGCATCCATCAGGCCTTACATCTCCTTAACCACACTTGGGTTGGTTGACCCATGTCTGGATCAGGCAGTGGACCTCCCCTTCCAACCAGCGAATCCTAAATGACCTTTGGTGCAAGCATGTCATCAAAATCTACACCATCTTGTCACCCTGTAAATAGAGAAAGAAAAGGAGATTAAGCCTAGTCGCTCCTAGTAAAGTGTAGCGTTCTCTGAAACTCATCGGGAAGTAAGGCAATTCATTAGCCACAATGCTTAGGGGCACCCTTGAAGAAACTAGAGTGGATGCCTGCTTCGACCAGAGCTGGTCTGACAGGGGAGCCACCTAACCCCTTGTGGCATTAGACGAGGGAGCCTCCAGATGGGACGCCTCCATGGTCGCCACCGCCCCAACATCTCCCCTGGGTTGGGCCTCCACTATGTGGACCACAGTAGGACCCTCTTCGGCTGACGCGTAAGAAGGGTCGGGCACCATCTGCTCCAACAAAGTAGACAAAACTGCAAGGACCTTGTGCTGGACTACCTTCTGAGCCTCCTATTAGGCCTGGGCTGGTGTGCAAACTGGTCCAGTCGGCCCCCTAACCTTAGGCTCACCCAATGCCCCTACAAGAAGAGTAGGGGCTCGCCGACCATAGCATCTTGAACACCCTCCTCCGTGGTGCCAACAACTAAGGATGTAATGGGGTTGATTCCCTAGACAGTTCACCTAGGCCACGCATCTGCTTCACCATTGGCAAGTCCTGGGCAGCGGAAGAAGAAAAAGATCCCAATGATGATGCCGTCTACTACTGAAACGCACTCTCAAAATGATTCCTCCTATACAAAGTGCCAGCCTTCCTTTGGGGCTGAGCAGACGGTAGAGCGGTGGCTTCTGTACCTTTCTTAGAAAACTCCCAATGGGCTAGCGCAAGTGCCTCAACTAACAGGAGATGGTCCTTCTTGTTGAAAAAGCCAATATTCACTCAAACTAGCTCCATCAACAGCTTAATAGAATCCACCTCCTCGTACGAAACCTTACCGATGAAGAATGCTGGCACGTTACCCCACTCATTCGAAAGAGCCCAGTCGAAGGGGACCTTGAAAAAGAAGAACTTGCCCTTTCTATTCTTCACCGAGTTGGGGATCCCCCCTTATATACAAGTCTCTGGGAGCTAGCAAAATTCAGTCTCCACTTTGACAGAATTGAAAGATTACTTTCACGGCCACTGTATTTAGCGTCCTCCTGTGAGGGTGAAGAAATACATAAAGATAGTACAAATACCTCACAGTATTGGTATGAAATTTTGCGAGTGGAACTCCCAGGGCTACCAAGATTTTGTGCAACTCCTGCAGGGGAGGGAAGTGAAGACCATTCCTCAGGTGGGCATTGTAGATGGTGATGGGCTCGTTCAGAGGGGAATAGGCCCTATTGTACTCCCCTGGCACTGCAAACGGAATCACACTCGAGATATTGTGATGTATATATAGAGCTTCAATATCAGCGGCGGTAGAAATGGAGTGAATCGCACCAACTTGAGGAGCCATGGGAATGAAAAGGTGGTAGGCACAAAAAAAACCAGAGAGAAAACAACTCGAGAGAAGGAAGAAGAATGGGAAAAAACAACAAAAAGGCGTTGTTTATAGAGGTTGCCATTAGAAATCTGAAACGATGCCTCGAAAAGGCGCTCGCATGATGGTTAGACACATGCCAGCAACCGCCAGCATCAAGACACGTCAATCGCCTGACGATGGCAATGATGACCTACCATTGTACGGACAGTGGACACTAGGCAGCGTAGGACAAGCCAGATGTTTGAACGATATGACTTCCCAGGCCACTGCACCCCACTTCTTGAGGACAACAAATTGGGGGTGAGCAGATATGATGAACTGAAGCCGGACTAACAAGCTGACCATCCTGTTCGGTGCTCGATTTGACTGACTGTTCTGGATTTAGTCCGGCATCCAGTCGGTTTGGCCTGTCAGCGATCCACTTCGATGCTCAGCCTGTCTGACTGACCTAAATTTAATTTGACACCCAACCGGTCTGGATGGTTAATGATCCACTTCGGCGTCCGGCCCGCCTGACTAATTTGGATCCATACCGGCATCCAGCTGGTTTGATTGGTTAGCAATCCAATCTGATATTTAGCTTGTCTAACCGATCAGTTATTCAGTCCGGCATCTAGTTGGTTTGACTAGTCAGTGATCCAGTTCAATGTCTAGCCCATTTGATTGGTCTATGATCCAGTCCGGCGTCAGACCGGACTGAGAGGTCCACAACCCAGTCTGGCTTTAGAATGAACTAGTGACAATCAATCGTTAGACTTGACTGATGATCCCTCAAACTAGTTCGGCCTCAAGCAAGACAGACAAGCGTGCAATCTGATCAGGCCTCAAGCTAGATAAATAGGCGCGCAATCTAGTCCGGTGTGAAAAAAAAAAGTGAGAAAAGGACGACATCTAGAAAATCGAAGAGGTGAATAATATGGACGAAAATACTTGGTAGCCCCATTTATTAGTCTCTTTTTACAAAGTGCAAAGCCTCAAAAGGCAGTGGATAATAGAAATGAATACCTAGAATGACGATCTAGCTACAAAAACTTTGCTAAACTCAATTGCGCAAGAAGAAGGGCCCGAGCGAGAGGTTGGCACGCATCCAGTAGACAGTACAACATGAATTGCAATAATAGCAGTTCGTGAGGAGTTAGAACAAAGGCTAATCATGAAGAGAGGCCGCCATCCAGAAGGAGGAGAAAATGGCCTCGAGCTTGGGACTCGCCACCAACCCTAGCAGCAATATGGCATGGCTCACGGATACAGCAGTTTTCCATGAGCCAGAGCAGCAGCAAATTCAGAAGGCAAGCCACAGCCCAAGGTGAAGGCACAGTAATAGGAAAGTCTCACCCCACTCAGAAACAACGGTAGACTTGGCTCTAGAATGGACATGAAAAGGAGTTACCAAAGCGGTTTTCCAAGTGAAAAATGGTAACCAAAGCAGACGTCTCATGCATCCTAGGATGACACCTTTGAACATCAAAGGCGCGATCCCTCCAATCCTGGTGGCAAGTGACTCAAGTTTCATGACAATTTTGGGTCCCCACGCCACTTGACTGATCAGAATACGGTGTGATGCAAGGAACAATAAGCCCCTTAATTTATAGCACATGGAAGGATGAATAGACCATTAAATACTGGAGATTCTTTATGCCGACAAATCTGCAGAAAATCACGGGTGTAGAAAATAATGCTAGAATTAGTAAGGCAGAGAATCAGAAAGCAGCTTAGCGATGGGACGAAGGAGGAAAACAACAAGATACGTCCCATCCATGAACAAGTCGGGGGTTAAAAATTTAAACCTCCCGATATATGGAGCTAGAGATAAAGACGGTAGAAACGGACCGACTCAGAATGAAGGCCCATAGACTTACAGTGGACACAAATGATGACCAGCCACTAGCCCAGGGAACGGTCAATGCTTACATTAACCCAAATAACATTCTGGCCAGCCCAAGTTGACCTTGGCTCAGTTAGGACAGCCCACAGTCCTCTTCTTGCGCGCTAAGGTTACTTGCCTTATACAACTTGACACCCCAAATATTGTCCCCGATCACAATCTCTTTTAAAATGGCAACTTCAACTCAGTAGATCACTTCTAACGACAACTCTAAGTCAATAGATCTCTCCTAGTGGTAACTCTCATATCCACCCCGTCTAACATCTCCTCCAAGAATGAAGGAATCCTCTTGATTGATTACGGTTACCCTAATTGGTACCCACGATCCCCATGTCAGGCTACCAAATCTGTATAGATAGCTAGTGGCTAGCCTTGATACCCAAGTAGGGTTAAGCTGGCCTAGAGGCTATAAATACCCTTGAGACAAGTTCCAAAGGGCATGCTTAGACACATATGCCCATACTCGGGCTCATACTCAAGAGCTCACAAAAGATAACTCTCAACCCGAAGTGCCTCTTAAGAACTCTTCCACAATTCTTGCTTCCTCAATATCCAAGCCGCTCCCTGTCGAGCGCAACACTACCTCCAAGCCGCTTAACGTTGAGCACAACTTCCGAGTCAAATTCAAACCCCATATCCTTACATCATCACGTATAATTATCATCCCTGCATCTTTCTTTCTTTTTGAGGAAGATTATTAATTTAAATATCGGAGGATAAATCGGTGAGTAAGTCCCACTAATATTCTAACCTCACATTCATTCATTATGTTGCGCAAGACTCGAATTACCAGAAACGGAGATTAAATCTGCTTAAATTTGACCTGATCGATGAAGACAAGAAGTCTCCCTAATCCGAACAACTCGGATCTGGGATGCATTCAAGACGCATCACCATTATTTGTTAAAAATATGAGATTGTTACTTTAAGCGTTCAAGCATGTAGTTTTTATGCTTCTCTTCAAATATTATTTGGCAAAATTCTCTTTAGTTTCTAAAAATTTAAAGACTTTTGGCCTATATCTTGTGAAATTTTGTTAGAAACCTCTTTTATGTGTATGATATGTTCAAATTTTACAACGAATTTCTACATCTAAATATGTGATAAGTTCATTTATTTCTAAATTTTTTAAAAAAATATAATTTTATAAAAATTATTTCAACATATACGAACTATTACAAAAAAAATTAATAGTAAATATAATTAATGATTGGTCAACTCTCTTATTTATTATCAAAGGTTTGAGAAGGCTCAATGGTAAAATACACTAGCTATTTTAGTCCCCATTTATAGGGCAAAAATGTATAGATATTATCGATCTTTTAATTTGGCCCTACCAATAAGATTATTTAATAATTCTTGATCAAAGTTTCATAGTTTTTATATATGGCATACGATGTCTCTTATTTCTGCTGTGGTAAATTATTTGATAATTTTATTTCATACATTGTTGAGCTTGCATAACTCACTCATGCAAAATTTATCACTTTTCAAATTAATAAACTCGGTATGATATGACGAGGTTGAAATGATGGTTTTTCAGATGCTGTTGAAGGACTTTTGTTTAACGAATTTGATGCGTACATGGATCCGACTTCGAACAGATTCGGATTCTGCTGGATGGTCTGAACCGGCTTCATTCACCGAGTACAAATCCTGCACACCACTAAGACGAACAAGAGGTCAGCATTAACGACGGGATGTAATCCCACCAAAAACACTCTGACGCCCAAGTCAGTAAAACAGTCTTCAAAGGAAGGAACTGTAAGTAGAGAGAGTAATGGGAGAGGGAAAGAGAGTGTTTTGTTCCAGATGTCAGAGAGACGCAAGGCCTTTCTCGTATCTGGATGGTGGGAAGGCAGAGAACGGCTCTAGGGACTCGTTCGTTGCCTTGGAGTTTAATTGTGTTTTGAGAGTTTGGCTGCAGGGAACCAGAGCTTGTTTCTTAGAGCACTTAGGGTTTGTGAGTGAATGTAGACGTCAATGAAAGCATCAATCAAGGCCTCAATCAAAGCATGCCTTGGATGGTGAATCCAGGGCCTTATTTATGGTAAAGATGGCGATCCTCCTCCTTTGGAAGGAGTGATCGTTCCTGTGATCTGCTGCTGGCCTTCCTTTTGGAGGCTGATGCTTGTTGCCCAATTATGGAGGATTGTTTCCTTCTGAGGCGGCCAACTACTTTTCAAGTTGGTTTCTTTCCTCCCTAGTATGTTACCGTTGGAGTTCCTTGGCTGGCAAGGAGTTGGGAAGATTTGGCGCTTTCCTTCTTTGAAGGGCGCCAATCTTGCTGATATTCCTTTTGAGATCGTGGAATATCCTTGGAGGATCGTGGTTGGCATTTTTATGGTGGTGGGCCTAAACGGTCGCCTGCCTCTTGTTGAAAGGCTTTTTGGGGCCCAACGTGCAAAGCGAGGATGGTCAACGCTCGAGTTGACCGTCTGTGTGCGTGTTGGCCACCCTTATGAAATGTATCCGTCGTCGGCCTCCAGATGGGTTATGGGCCTGAGTGAGCCAGGCCCATTACTGTAGAAGAGCCCTTTTGGGCCCAATGTGTAGGGCGCAGACGGTCAACGTCTGAGTTGACCGTTAGCGTGTTGGCCGCCTTCGTGGAGAACGAAGGGAGAGTGGCTGGCGATCAACTGATGGGCTGTGAGCCAGAATGGATAGGCCCATCACTGTTGCAAAGCCTCTAAAGGCCCAATCAAATTGGTCAATATTGAGTTGACCGTTTGTGAGTAAGTTAGCCGCCAAGACGGTCAACATTGACGTTGACCGTCTTGGGCTTTCCAGCTTCTGGGCTCGTCTTCTTACTGGGCCGTCAAAAATATTGACCGATCTTCTTGGGCTTCCATTGACCTTTCTTTGGACCAGCCCATTATTGGTGTACCCATCACTAACCCCCCATGCTGGTGGTCAGATTTCTAGCCTCCAGTATGTTCATGATGGGATGTCTTTCCTTGCTTTGAGAACCCCGTGGAAATTTATAAAAGCGTGAAGGAGGGCTTGACCGGAATTGTTGACCGTTTTTGGCCAATTCTGGAGTACCAGAATCGTTGACCGTCTGGTCAATTCCGGAGTACCAGAATTGTTAACCTTCTTTGGTCAATTCCAGAATACCAGAATTATTGACCGTCTTGGTCAATCCCGGAGTATCAGAATTGTTGACCGTCTTTGGCAAATTCTGGGAATGATTTCTGCCAGCTTTTGGCCGGATTACAAGGCAGAAAATGACACGTGTCTTCCTTTGGTTGGGCGGAGATCCTGGTCATTAATGCGCCAGAGATCCGTCCTTTTGCGCAGGCCAAGTGGAGAGGCGACACGTGGCAATCTCGACGGTGTCATTTATGAGGGGTTTCTGCATCAGAGCTCGTCCTTTTGAGGGTCAAATGAGGAGGTGACGCGTGGCAGGACTGAGGGTTCCCTTTGCATGCTTGGTGCTTAAGTTTCCCTTCCGTTTTTTGAAATCAGTTCCACTTCCAAATCTTCGTCTTCTTCATTCCCGCTTCTCAGACGTATTTCTTCAAAAGAAACCCTAAAGCTCTTTCTGAACATGGCTTCCGTAGCGGATTTCTCATCCGATCTGAAAGAGAACAATATCAAGGCTTTGTGCGTCGAGTTCAACATCCCTAAAGAGACGGCCTGGAAGGTTCTAGGCGCGGACGACAAAGCCTTTTCTCCACCAGAGGGCTACATTACTGTTTATGAGGCTCACATGAGGAGCGACCTCCGCTTGCCACTGCCGGAGGAGTTTGAGTCGATCATGGCGGCTCTTCAAGTACCCATCGCCCAGCTTCATGCCAATGCGGTGAGGTACATTTGCACTCTATGCATTTTTTTTGAAGCTTTGCCAAAAGTTTAGAATGTCCGGTCTTAAGGTTATTTTTAAGGTGACCCAGGGGGCGGAGTGGATTTCACTCAGTCCCCGTGCGGGAATAAAAATAAACAAGGCCATCCATGACTCCCTGAAGAACTGAAAAAATCAGTTCTTCTTCGTAAAGGTGGGAGAGAAATGGCCCGTTGCGAGGAATTGGGGTAAGGTTCCGGAGGTACACCTTGGTACGCCATCTGAGACGAAGTGCTCTGCATATGCCTGGCTGACCAAGGCAATACGGTTAAATCCCGACAAGTTTAGGAGGGATTTCTTGGTTTCCCGAGAGGAGACCAAGAAGGCTAAATGGGGACCGCCATCGCCGGTCCAGAAGCCGCACCCTCCGATCAAAATGATGAGACCTGAGGTCTCAAAGAAGTTGATAATCCGCCCAAGGTCCTTGGAGGAAGCTGCTGAGAGGGCAACTGCTACGCCCTCATCATCTTCATCGCAAATTGACCTTGTGGTAGCCGGGATCTGTGGCGGAACCAGCAGCACTTCTGGAGCAAAAAAATCCGTTGAGGACAGGCTGCCGGAGACCGGAGGAGTTATCCTGGCCCAGCCTGCAGTGGTTCCAGGTGCAGCCTGGATGGAGTCTGCCGCGGAGCCAGCTCGCGACGTGCCCGAGGGTTCACGCATTTATATTATGGAGCCGTCGATGGGAGCTGATTCACCAGTTGCGCTCCAAGGACAGCCAGGAGGAAGAAACCCGTCGCAGCCGCTTCGGCAGCTGCAAGAGAGGAGCCCGCCGCTGCCGTTGAGGATGATGAGTTTTTGGATCGCATTTTGGATGAGGCTGCGGCGTGTTCGGAGCAAGAGGGTGCTCCTGGCTCAACGTCTCCGATTTCACCGCCAGTTGGGCCTGGCCTGGAGTCTAGGCCTGTGAGGCCCTACAGGAAGACTTATGAGGCATGTCTTCTGCAATGGCTTCCATGTATTTCTTTCTTTATTATGTTTACAAATTCACATTTTGCTTTGGTCCTGTGCAGCCAAGAAGATTGGCCTCAGCTGTCTCCTAGGAAATGGAACAGCGCGAACGCATCATTGCAGACCGGGAGGCTGAGATAGCCTGGCTAGAGGCCAAGCTGGCCACCTCGGGAGGGGAGCTCCGTGAGCAGACTGCTGCCCTTGAAGCCGTTATGGCAGGCGTGGAAACAGAGAATGTCAAACTAAAGGCAGAGAACGCCGAGTTGAAGGCGGAGGTTACTCACTTGAAGGAAGAGGATGATCGACTGAAAGCGAGCAACAAACGCCTCGCAGATCAAGCCGCCGCCGCAGAGAACTAGTTGGCCTCTCGGATGACCCCTCATGAGGTAGGGGGAGCACTGCACGCTCGGCTGTTGGAGGGGCTCAACATTGGACATCGCATTGCGCGGTTGATCGCTCCGGACTTCCCAGTGGAGTTTATCAATCAAAGAAACCGCGCAGCGCAATGTAAAGAAGATCTGGAGGGAGAGCCCCGAGACAGCCAGGGTGTCCGCCATCCCTGTAGCCTTTTGTATTTCTTTTATTTTTTGGACCGTATATAAATTGTAACATATTTTGTGAGCAATAAAATCGAATTTTTTTTTTCCAATTCGGTGTCCATTGCCTTTTATTGCTTTGTGTATGTTTATGTTGTTGCATTGGGCGGCCAACCTGGTTGGCCGACGACCGTTGCTCGGTTGCCAAAGGAGCTGAGCCCCCAGGCTCGGCAGGTGGTTGCATTAACCAGCCTTGCGTTGTTGTCCAAGTGGAAACTTGGGCAGTCAGTGTTAGAAAATGATCACTTCTCGTTATTATTTAATCACGCTATCCTTTCATAGAGAAGGTTGGTGCGTGGGGTAGCCAACTTGGTTGGCTGGCTGCCTAAGGAGTAAGATCCTTAAGCTGAGCAGGCGGTTGTTAAAACCAGCCTGGTGGCGCCTTGCAAGTGACGACTTGGGCTGCCAATGTTGGAGAAGAAGTGTTTCTCCTTTCGACCGTCGTTGACTGACGTTGCTGCTCCCCGAAAGGAAGTTGTCGCGTGTGCCATACTTGCCCCCTAAGGTTTTTAGACCGCTATGGGCCACTTGGATGACCAAGGTTTAGTACGACCGCTATTGGGCCGCTCGGATGACCGAGGTTTCAGACCGCTCATGGGCCACTTGGATAACCAAGGTTTCAGACCGCTCATGAGTTACCTGGATGACCAGGGTTTCAGACCACTCATGGGCCACCTAGATGACTAGGGTTTAAGACCGACATGGGCCGCCTGGATGACCAGGGTTTCAGACCACTTTTTGGGCTACCTAGATGACTAGGGTTTAACGAGAGGGTGAAGACCCTCCCGACTTAGGGGCAGTCTAGGTCGGGTGAATACCTGCAAGGCAATCATAGTTCATATATGCAAGACCTAGGATCATATATGCTAAGTAAACCTCTTATTTTACTCAATTTACACAATCATGCGAATGAATGCACATAGACGGGCTAGTACGTACTTGGGCCTCTTATTGGAAGTAACGCTTCAAGTGGGTGGCGTTCCACGTTCGTGGGACCAACTTTTCGTCCGGGTTTCAGAGCTTGTACGCTCCGTTGCGCAGGACAGCGGAGACAAGGAAAGGTCCCTCCCAGCTGGGAGAGAGCTTGTTTCGGCCGGCCAGTTTGCCTGTGGCCTCGATGCCTCGTAGGACCAAATCTCCAACGTCGAATTGTCGAGCTTTCACCTTTTTATTGTAGTACCGGGCAACTCGGTGTTGGTACGTTGCTGTCCGTATTCTGGCGGCGTCGCGGGCTTCCTCTAGCAAGTCCAAGTGCTCCCTGATTTTCTGGGAGTTGGTCTGTGGGTCGAAGGACTCCACCCTGAGACTTGGGAGCCTGATTTCAACAGGAATTACCGCTTCAGTCCCGTAACATAGGCTGAAGGGTGTCTCGCGCATTGGTTCCTTCGGGGTTGTACGATAAGACTAGAGGACGGATGGGAGCTCCTCAGCCCAGGAGCCCCCAGCGTCCTCCAATTTAGTCTTTAACCCGTGGAGTAGCGTACGGTTTGTGACCTCCACCTGCCCGTTGGCCTGGGGGTATGCTACCGAAGTGTGGACCAACTTGATTCCAAGGTTGGTGCAATAGTTGGTGAAGTGTTTCCCCGAAAATTGGGTCCTATTGTCGGTTACCACGACCTCTGGGACGCCAAACCTGCAGACAATGCTCTGGTGAAGGAACTCTAGAGCATTGTGTTCTGTGATCTTTGCAAACGGGGCAGCCTCGACCCACTTAGTAAAGCAGTCGATGCCCGCTATGATAAACTTCCTTTGCCCCGTGGCAATGGAAAATGGGCCGAGAATGTCGAGCCCCCATTGTGTGAAGGGCCACGGAGCCTGAAGGGACTTCAGGTCAGCGGATGGCTGGTGATGAAGGTTGCCATGAAGCTGGCAGCTCTCACACTTCTTTACAAACTCAAGCGCATCCTTTTTCATTGAGGGCCAATAGTAGCCCTGTCGCATGGTCTTGAAGGCCAGGTTTTTCCCACCTACGTGTGATCCACAGATCCCGAGGTGAACTTCGCCCAGTGCGTAATCAGCCTCCTCGGGAGATAGACAGCGGAGATACGGAGTTGAGTGTCTGCGACGATACAGCCACCCATCAATTACTGTGTACCATCTGGCTGTCTTTTTAATCCGCTTGGCCTTTTCGGTGTCCTCTGGGAGTGATCCGTCGGCCAAGTATCTAAGGTAAGGCGTCATCCAGTTTTCCGTCTCAAAAATCTGCATTGCCTTCTGTTTCTCTATGCTCGGAGCGTTCAGGGTTTCCCGCATGTCCTTCGAATCGCTCTGGTTTCGGGAAGAATGCTCTAGCACCCGATCCGCCTTCCAATTTTCAGCTCAAGGAACGTGAACCAGGGTCAGCTTGTCGAAGCCCGGGATGGCCTCCTTTGCCTTTGCAGTACTGGCCAAGGAAGGGTTGTTTAATCGAAGCCCCATTGACACAGTTGACGATTAATTCGAGTCGCTGTGAACTACCAACTCTTGGCGAGCACTCCTTTGCTAATCGCAAAGCCGCCTAAAGGTGGCTTCGTGCTCAGCGGCGTTGTTGGTAGTTAGGAAATCAAGTTTCGGGGGAATACTTGATCTCGAATCCATCGGGGTTGTTAGGATCACCCCCGCCCATCGCCATGTCCGTGGACGATCCGTCCACGTGGAGTGTCCATTCTGGGACCTCGTCGGGCTGTTCTTTGTTTTTCGTGGGCTGTTCCTCTTGAATTGGGGTCGTGGTCTCAACGATGAAGTTAGCCAGAGCCTGCGCCTTTATGGCAGGTCAGGGCCTGAACTCGATGTTGAACTCGCCCAACTCAATAGCCCACTTTACCAACCGCCTCGAAACGTTGGGTTTTTGGAGTATGCCTTTCAGCGGCTGGTCCGTAAGGACCACTATGCGATGCGCCTTAAAGTATGGCCTCAATTTTCGCGTTGCGAAGATAAGTGCCAGTACCATTTTTTCAGCGCGCGGATAGCGGGTTTCTACGCCGGTCAATGTTTTGCTTACATAGTAGACCAGTTGCTGGATATCAGATTCTTGGCGCACAACGACGAGCTGAGGGATACTTCCGATACTGCCATGTAAAGGTACAGCTCCTCTCCGTCTTTGGGTGACGCTAGCAATGGTGGGTGGGCGACATCGCTTCAATTTATTGAAGGCGGACTGACAGTCAGCCGTCCACTGGAATCCGTTGGATTTTGTCCCGCTCAGAGCTTTAAAGAAGGGCTGGTACTTATCTCCAGACTTTGCGAGGAAGCGGGACAAAGCAGCCAGCCACCCAGTTAATCGCTGGATGTCTTTTACGTTTCGTGGGGGAGCTATGTCAGCCAGGGCCTTAATCTTCTCTCGGTTTGCTTCGATCCCCCGCTGGGAGACAATGAAACCCAAGAACTTCCCAAAGGCCACCCCGAAGACGCACTTGGCTGGATTTAATTTCATTTGGTGCTGGCGGAGCACTTCAAATGATTCTTCCAGGTCACGTATGTGGTCGCCAGTGACCCTGCTCTTGAGGAGCATGTTGTCAACGTAGACCTCCATGTTGCGACCAATTTGCTTTTCGAACATCCTATTGACTAGTCGCTGGTAAGTTGCTCCAGCGTTCTTCAGTTCAAAGGGCATCACTTTGTAGCAGTAGGTGCCCTGGTCTGTTATGAACGAGGTATGCTCATCGTCTTCTGGACTCATTCTAATCTGGTTGTAACCCAAATAGGCGTCTATGAAGCTGAGCAGTTCAGTCCAGCCGTGGAGTCAACCAGTAGGTCGATCCTGGGCAAGGGAAAACTGTCTTTCGGGCAGGCCTTGTTGACGTTGGTAAAATCGACGCATATTCGCCATTTTTCGTTGCTCTTCTTAACCAGGACGACATTTGAGAGCCAATCCGGGTACTGGACTTCTCTGATAAATCCAGCGTCCAGTAGCTTCTTCACCTCCTCTCGGATGGCGATCAGCTTTTCTACGGAGTGATTCCTCCGCTTCTGCCTGACCGGCTTTCGGTTAGTATCAAGGCCTAGCTTGTGGACCATCACCTCAGCTGAAATCCCGGGCATGTCCGCGGAGTCCAAGCAAAAAGGTCCGCGTTCCTTCGTAGAAACATGATCAATTCATCGCGTAGTTGCCCGGTGAGTGAGCTGCCGATCTGGACACACTTATCCGGTTCCCCCGGGTCCAGTGGGACCAGATTTGTGGCTTCGCCAGGCTACGCCTGTTGGAGGGTTGCCTCGTCCCGATGGTCGAGTTCTCCAACTGTCTGAGCACTGCCGCTTGGGGCAATCTGGGCCATATAACAGGTTCGCCCAGTGACCTGGTCTCCTAGAACTTCATCGACTCCATAGGGCGTTGGGAATTTTATTTTAAGGTGTGGAATTGACGTGACTGTCCCAAACGCTGTTAGGCACGGCCTGCCTAGTATCGCGTTGTAAACAGAGGGCAGGTCAACCACTAGGAAGGTTAGCATGCGACTTGCTGTTTTCGGATAGGTGCCCAGAGTGACTTCCAGTTGGACCGTCCTTTGGACGGGCACCGGTTCATTATCAAGGCCGTATAAAGGTCTTTTAGCAGGTTTTAGTTGATTCTTTTTTAGGCCTAATTTAAAGAATGCGTCCAAGTAAAGTAAGTCTTTAGAGCTACTATTATCAATAAAGACTCGTTTCAGCTGGTGGTCTGAAGTACCATCTGAAACGAGTGCTGAAATTACAAGGGGGTCAGCATGGGGGGAGATTACATGGTTCGAGTCACAATCACTGAAGCTAATAATGTTGTCTATGTGCGCGGCTTCTTCATCCCAGTCTGCTGCTCCTTGCTGTCTGCCGGGCTCCTGGCAGGTCGGGTGGTGACCATGTTAACCACTCCTGCCTCAATCCTGTTCCGGGGAGGCGTCTGCTCCTGCCCCTCTTCATCAGCCGCTCCTGAGTTCTATCCTGGTCCCTTGATGAATCGGGTGAGGTGTCCTCTGCGAATCAGGTCCTCGATTTCCCTCTGCAGCGTTTTACAGTTTTCGGTTGAGTGGCGCAGAGCGATGGAAGTCAAGATTGACTGGTCGATTTCCAGTCTTTCTTCAACATTTTTGGCCACTTTAAAAACTTTTCTCCACGGATCTGTATTAGAACGTTGGAGCGCGTGTGTCGAGGGTGTGAAAGTGGTGGGCCCGTGATCTTTGCGTTACGGGGGCCTGGGCCCGCCGCGCCGCTTCCGGCAAGAATGTTCTTCGCCATCTGTATTTTCTTTTCCTTCACCCGTGGAACGGCCGAGGCCGATCCGCCCCTCTCAGGACGTTTTGCCTCGTTAGCCTATTCTGCTGCTGCGTAGGCCTTGGTGATGGATTCCGCCTCGCGGAAAGTCTGAGGGTTCTTGTGGGCCAGGTGTTTGAAGAAATCACCGTAAGTTAGTGCCGAGATGAAGCCGCCCTGACTTCATCTCCTCGGTAATCCACCGGGAATCCTTCCGCCTCGGCCACGGCGATCCAGAAACGTCGTGGGTTCTCTCCCGGTTTTACGCTTTATGTGGGGAGATGCCACGAGGCGCTTCTCTTCCCGTCGGCTCGAAGCGTCTCGAGGCGGGAAGAGATCCATGAGTTCACGAAGCTGGCCGACGGTGCTGTAGGGAGATAGTGAAACCGGAGTTCAGCGTCTCCCTTGGCGTGAGCGGGAAGCGATGGCACATCGGCTGAGTCTTCTAGCCCTTGTAGACTTAGATGGGGTGCGGAAGTGATCCAGGTGGTCAACCGGATCTTTGCCCCCATCGTATAAGTCAAGGGACGGCATTTTTAAACTTGGACGTCGTGGGACGCCCAAGATTGCAGGTGAAAGGAGACTGTCCAAGTCGATGGCGCGCTCGTCATTTCGGGAACATGTGGCTCCAGATTTGGTCCACGTGCGGATCGGCACGAGTGGCGTTTGCTGATCGCTTAGAGTTGAGGAAATTCTTCAACTCCGTCTTGTCCCCGGCGGGTTCAGCAGCCGGCCTGCTGTTGCCTCCTGTGGATCTGGCAATTCTGGAAGCTCGCTCCTGGACTGTGTGGCGGTCTTCCGCCCGAGAGTATCGAGGATTTCTTCTTTCTGGGCTCTCTGTTGGAGACGTACTCCCGGAGCGTTCCATTGGCCTGTTTTGGCCAGGAACGAGAGAGGACGTTGGAGCCAGATTGTTTCCAACTTTTCCGGGCCTCTTGGCCGACTTCTTCTTCCTTTGGCCACCTTTTTTGGTGGCAGGAGCTGGAATGACTGCTGGTGGAGCCGCTTGTTGTTGTTGCTCTTTCTGTACTCAAAGCAGTTAGAGCAGGCGATTGTTGGCCTTCATCTGCTCCACCAGTTGTTAAAAATAAGGCGGTGGAACCTCGCCAGTGGCCCCGTTGACCAGGACATCAGCAGCATGGTCCTGGTCGGGGTTAGCATCTCTAGCGGGGTCGCTAGCTTTGTGCTCTCGTGTTCACTATTGTAGAAGCGAAGGTGAGAGAGAGTTTGTGCATTTTTTTATGGTAGGCTTTTAAAAACGTTCCCTGAGGCAGGCGCCAATGATGCACTGATCCGACTTGACAGATTCCGTCTTGCTGGATGGTCCGAACCGATTCCGTTCTGAAAGAGTCTTAATCTGCTGCACACTACTAAGACGAACAATAGGTCAACGTTAACGGCGGGATGTAATCCCACCAAAAATACTCCGACGCCCAAGTCAGTAAAACAGTCTTCAAAGGAAGGAACTGTAAGTAGAGAGAGCAATGGGAGAGGGAAAGAGAGTGTTTTGTTCCAGATGTCAGAGAGACGCAATGCCTTTCTCGTATCTGGATGGTGGGAAGGCAGAGAACGGCTCTAGGGACTCGTTCGTTGCCTTGGAGTTTAATTGTGTTTTGAGAGTTTGGCTGCAGGAAACCAGAGCTTGTTTCTCAGAGCACTTAGGGTTTGTGAGTGAATGCAGACGTCAATGAAAGCATCAATCAAAGCCTCAATCAAAGCATGCCTTGGATGGTGAATCCAGGGCCTTATTTATGGTAAAGATGGCGATCCTCCTCCTTTGGAAGGAGTGATTGTCCCTGTAATCTGCTACTAGCCTTCCTTTTGGAGGCTGATGCTTGTTGCCCAATTGTGGAGGATTGTTTCCTTCTGAGGCGGCCAACTACTTTCCAAGTTGGTTTCTTTCCTCCCCAGTATGTTATCGTTGGAGTTCCTTGGCTGGCAAGGAGTTGGGAAGATCTGGCGTGCGTGTTGACCGTGCAAAGCGTGCGTGTTGACCGTTGGAGTTCCTTCTTGGGGGCCAACGTGCAAAGCGCGGATGGTCAACACTTGAGTTGACCGTCTGCGTGCGTGTTGACCACCCTTATGAAAGGTATCCGTCGTCAGCCTCCAAATGGGTTATGGGCCTGAGTGAGCCAGGCCCATTACTGTAGAAGAGCCCTTTTGGGCCCAATGTGCAGGCACAGACTGGCCAACGTCACGAGTTGACGTTAGCGTGTTGGCCGCCGCCGTGGAGAACGAAGGGAGAGTGGCGGGCGATCAATCGATAGTACCGGCCAGAATGGAATAGGCCCATCATCAGTATAAAGCCTCTAAGGCCAATCAATCAAAACGATTCAAGGTTGAGTCAATTTGTGAAAGTAAGTTGGCCGCTCAGGCGGTCAACGCTGACGCTGATGTCTTGGACTCTTCGAACTTTTGGGCCCGTCTTCTACTGGCCGGCCAAAAATGTTAACCGACATTCTTGGGCTTCCGTTGACCTTTCTTTGGGCCAGCCCATTATTGGTGTACCCATTAACATCACGTTGTTTTGTTATTATTTTAAAGTGTAATTTTATTATTAAGATTTTAAAATTAGCAAAATATTTTTTCTTTAAATAAAATGAGTTTTTGGCTATTGAAATTGATCAATAATTTAAAAAAATCTTTTCTAATAACCCAATCAAAAGTTTAATTTAATTTAATCAATTTGGTATCACAATTATATTATTCCATGACTCCTTTTTTTCCATAAAATAAAGTTTATTTTCATAAAATTAACTATATGAAATAACCAAACTGCCCTATAAATAGAGGACACCCCCAGTTAGCTAGGCAGGCCAAAGCACGCCAATGACCTCATCCCCAGCCGGGTACTTAACAACTTCACGTCATCAACCACCATGTCGGCCAAACTCCACCTCTTTCCTCTCCTCCTCCTCCTCCTGCTCCCCCTCATCCATGCATCACGCGGCGGCATCGCCGTCTACTGGGGCCAGAACGGCCTTGAAGGAACCCTCAATCAGACATGCGCCACCGGCAAATACAAGTACGTAAATATTGCTTTTATGGACATATTCGGTGACGGCCAGACCCCCGAAATAAACCTCGCCGGCCACTGTGATCCGTCGTCTGGCGGCTGCACCACCGTGGGCTCGGAGATAAAGTATTGCCAGTCCCTAGGGATCAAGGTCCTGCTGTCTCTCGGCGGCGGTGCCGGGAACTATTCCCTCGCCTCAAAAGACGATGCCAAAGCCTTCGCAAGGTATCTATGGGATAATTTCTTAGGAGGGAATTCAAGCTCGAGGCCTCTGGGCGACGCTGTGCTAGACGGCTTCGACTTCGACATCGAGTTAGGATCAACTTTGTACTGGGATGACCTAGCCAGAGACCTGAAAAGTTACAGCCTTGGGGGAAGAGAGGTGTACCTAAGTGCGGCCCCTCAATGTCCTTTCCCTGATAAATTTTTAGGTACTGCCCTTAAAACCGGGCTCTTTGACTACGTCTGGGTGCAGTTTTACAACAACCCTCCGTGCGAGTACCTCAATGGAAACGTCACGAACCTTATAAATTCGTGGCATACATGGGCCTCAAACTGGTACATAAGCAGGCTGTTCTTGGGCTTGCCGGCAGCAGAACAGGCAGCCGGAAGTGGGTTTATTCCGGCGGATGTGCTCATCGCTGACGTCCTTCCGGTCATAAAGAAATCAAGTAAATACGGAGGCGTAATGCTGTGGTCGAAGTACTGGGACGATCAGAGTGGGTATAGTTCCGCCATTATTGGGAGTGTGTGAAGTATTAAGCTTGTCAACTGCTGGTTTTTCTCTGATATTTAGTAATGTTGATTAACGTCGTGATTGAAACGTTTCAATAAAATAACGGATGAATGGTTCTCTTCGGGTTTGATATTATATTATTATCTTTGTTCTTCAATTGTTTGCAAAGATTGACTTGTTTTTTGGGGGTCAGAGTTAACGACAGCGTTCATTTTGAAATTGCCAACAATTTGTAGGAAGATGAATGTTTTTGTTTTTATTTTTATTTTTTCCAATTTTCACGCTAAAAAACTATAAATGAGGAGGCTACTACCTACAAAATACAAGTGTATCAAAACAACAATCTTTAAAGCAATATTGATATATTTTTATATAAATTTATTAATATCAATAGACTAGTAAAGCATTATGTTATTAGTAATACTTGCCTAATATCAACTAAAAAAATATATATAAGGGAGTCACATTCATGGTAAAGGATATCTATTACATAAAACTTCAAAATCATGTCTTGTTATCTCCAAAATAATCTTTTATCACTTGATATGAAAGATAATTATTTACATAGACTCCATTTATTTCATAAAATTTCCTTATCGTTTGCATGTGCAAAAAATCAGATAAAAAAAATATTTTTTCCAATCAACAAAAAAAACACCTCAAAACAGAGCAAGACGTCCTGTTTCTGAAATGAAAAGCCATTTCCCACGCCTTCCTCTTTCAAGAACTAGGGTTTCAGAGGGCAACCTCAAGCAACAGGGCCTCGTTACTTCTTCACACGATATTCGTACCACCTTTGCTCGATCAAAAGTCTATTATCAACCCACGCTTCATTTTCTCTATATTTCTACATATTATTTTATTTTATATACATATGAATTGTAATGACTTTATATTTAGATATTTATATCGATAATTTTTTTTATGTGTATTAAACTTATGCTTTTATATTTGACTGCTGTTATTTTCTTGTTTCTACTATTATCTCTTATTGTTTAATTAAATATACAAGTTTAGGTGTAGATTGGTATAGGGCTACAGTATACACCATCAGTTTTTCTTAAAATAATAATAATAATAATAAAATAGTTTTTTTAATATTCTCAAGTTGACCAAAAATATTTTATATGGATCTTATAGTATTTTTTTCAAACATTAAAAATTGGCTTATTTTTCACGTAAATTATTTTTCAAAGGAGTCATAATATGCGTATATATTTTATTCGTATTATTTGTTTTTATTATTTGATGAAGAATGATTTGACCATGACTTAGTCCATATAAAATTAGCTTGACGTGTACTTAAATCATTGATGGGAAAATATGATTTTTTTTGTTTCTTTATAATTAATCTTAAATTCTTTTACAACTACTGGTAATTGTCACGTATTATACTCCGTATGTGATGGGATGGCATGACAAAGACATTAGAGTAATGATTGTTAAAATTATATAAGAAAATAAATATCAAACGAGACTCTCTTTAAATTTGTCACTGTAAACATAAAAATGTTACACATCCACAAATATATGTACAATTCTACTCAAAGTGAATGTTAAAAAATCTTATATGTTAACGGCAAATATGCCTTATAAAAGAATATATATGGACAAGCATGTTAGATTATGTGATCACGGCCGTTCAAGAACAAATCCATTATTTTAAAAATATATTAGAATGGTAAAAATAAAACTATAATTTTTAAAATAATTAGGTATAATCTAAAATAAAATTTATATCCCACAAACCACAAGTGTAAGGAGAGAAATAAATTAATTGAGATGTTAGGCCTAAATCAGGAAAGAATCCGACGAAATAACCAAATAGTGAAATGATTGGACTGTTGATAATATAAAAGATTAATGTATCAATGGCCGAACGGTTGATAAATTCGGATGATTAATCCTCACAAATTGTTATATAAGTCGAAAATGAACTATCAGGTCAAGTAAGTAGTTAATACCCCAACGGATAAAATGTTAAATTTAGAATTAATGAAACAGTTAAATAATTTAATTTACAATCAATATAACGTTTTAATTTATGTGTAATCATACATATTAAGAAAAGATACAGTAATTGAAAATAAAGTATAAATAGACTCATTTTTTTAATCAAAAGAGAGAAAAAAAGAGAAAAATTTACCCATAAAAGTAAATATAGAATTTTAACCCTCTAAACATTGAAAATCCCACAACTATAGAGCCAAGCCTCGAATCCCCAATCTCTTTCATACTCAACCTCTTATTATTTTTTATTTCAAAGAAATATATCTGAATTGACCGTTGGAGGATATTATTAGATATAAATCCCAAATTCTTTGATGTCTTGTTAAATATTACGGTGTCCAAAATCTAAATTTAAATATTTAAAAATTTAACCCTACTCTATTTGGACAACTATCCATATCCAAATATATGTATCATTAGTACCATTTATGAAAATATATTGAAACTATTTATTCTCACCTAATCAATATTGCACTTGTCTGAGAGCCTATCTCTTTTTTGACAAAGCAAAAATGGTGAACACACAAATATAAAGACAATCAAGCCAACCATCAAAGGATGTCCCATCGCGTGGCTTTATCCTAGAGGAAGGCAACTACGAGGATGCTCACCCATCATCCAATCTTGACATTGAGTTTTGGCTACCAAGATAAATGGTATATTAAAGATACTGAAATTCTTATTTGATAAATTGAGGACCAAACTCACAAAGTGGAGGTCTTTTACTTGTAAGCATCGACCTTAAGGAAGAAGTCGAGAGGATGGAAAATTGTCTCAAAGAGAGTCCACCCATAGTCAAAGATTCCACAGGTTTTTGAGGCACCTGTTTGCATTATATCTTCTAGGCTCAAAGGATGCTTAAACTTTGAAACTACGAAAGAGAGTCTTGAGTGATGAAATTCCTAGAATATTTGGGATTTTAGACTCCTATCAAATTGAGAGAAAAAGTCATACAATAACATATTCAAACCCTTTGACTAAGTTGATATCTAGTATATTTACTAATAATTTAGAGTTGAGGATATTATTCAACGTCAAAAGAATTGCTTCCACAATAGAAATAGAGAAAAGAATAAAAAGAATTGAATAACGGATTTTTTAGGAAAACACTACCAATCCAATGATTGAGTTAGGTTGTACACTTTTTACTTTGAAGATAAAGAAGTATCGACTCCCGTATAAATTTAAATTGTCAATATTGGAATCTTATGATAGAAATATTGATCCAATAAATCATCTTAACCACTTTCAAATATTATTTAGCTTTCAAAATTTGAAGGATGTAGCATACTTTTCTTTAATATTAAAGGGAGACGTAAAAATTTGGTTCTATTTGTTGTGACAAAATTTAATATAATTTTTTTAGGAACTGACAGGTAATTATTATTTAAATTTACCTCCAACTGGTGAAAAGAAAAACAACTTTGGCATATTAATAAGATTTGACAGGTTTCTAATAAGAGTATAAAGTATTTTCTGATAAGATTTAATATTAAGATTAGAGGTATATTAAAATTTATCAACAAGGTAAAGTTAAATATAATTATGGTTACGATATAATCAAATAATTTTTTTGAATATTTGTTTCAATATAACCCTAAGATATTCTTAGAGGCATATTTTATCACGTGAGCCTACATTGCAATAGAGTGACCAACAAAGCAAAGCGGTTATAACACTCAAATTATGAATATTGACAAAAGTCAAACGGTTGGGAGGGGGGCGAGAATAGATCGACACTGACTCTTCCATACAGAATCATATAAAAGTAACAAAAAATGGAGCCAAGAGCTTAAGAAGAATATAAGTCGTTAAATTTTATAGTACTGAATGACACTCGGATGAATGTTTCAATACAATTTTAAAATGAAAAATTTTTAAAGTGATATAAATCAATCAAAAACATGAAAGAAGATAATCAATCTAAGCGTACAGTAATGATTTATCCTTCAATAAGAAAGTCAATGTTCATTTATAGTTTTTAGGAGCTCATTGATTAATCAACTTATGGTAATAGTTACTAATTTAATAAAGTCACTGGAAGTCGAATTTAAATTGTTGGTCAAGGATTGTTGGAGTCGGACAAAAAATGCTTACCAAGATAAGGCAAGAGCTCGTTGAGGTGCGAAGCAACATTAAATAATATATTAATTGATATATTTATTTATAATAAATTAACCGCTTAAATTTAATTAGAGCATACCAAAATAAGGTAACTATTTAGAAAATCAAACGTATATTTAAGGAAATATCTTTCCATAAGATCTGTTCAGTTGAACAATTTAAATTTTTTTAAAAAATTGAACAATTTCATATTTGCACCAACCTTTTGTGCCGATGCAGGTAATATTTGTCATCTTATGCATTTTGAATTTGAATCAAAAATAAGGGAAATTATCAAAAAAAATATTTTAATAATTAATTAATGCATAATAATTATATCTTTTTATAATAATTATTTACGATTCGTTACATTTTTCAAAGGACGAAGTTAATTAAGTAAAGGGGGCGGGAGTGGATCGGAGTGGGAAGATGAATTTAAGAATAAGGTTAATGGCGCGTGGGTGAATGGGTTCCACGAATTCATACCCTCTACCTACAGGAACCCGACCCGTTTCAAATTAAGGATAGGTTAGATATTATGAATTCACGTTTACATAGAGTTAGATTTTTTTTATCTAATAACTCAAATTTTATATTATTTAAAAAATAAAAATATATATAATAATAATACTTATATTTTTTTAGTGTTTTTTATTATATTATTTGTATTTTAACATTTTAATATTTTCAGAAAATTAAAAGCATAACGTTTTCACAATAATTTTAATTATATGAAATGACTCCGAATTTATAGAAGACCTATGGGTAGAGTCAACCCATGCTCCTGCCAAACAAGACCAAATTGAACCTCCTACTTAGTTCTTCCAATCTATTGTACAACTCAAATGTTTGGATATTTCTCGCTTTTATAAGATCATTTTTAATGGATGATTTGTTAAAACCAAATTGTATACCGTTTAAAAATATGGTTGAAGCCTTTTCTTGCAATAAAACCAAAGGATAAAATGATTTTTTTCATTTGTACATATCGAGTCTCCAAATTTGTCAGGATCTTATTGATGTAATATACCAAATACTGAATTCTTGCCTCTTTCTTGATCAAAACATTGCTTAATACTGTTTTTGATATAACCAAGTAAAGATATATAATTTCTCATCATCTCTGGGACAAGTCAATAAAAATATATGTACAAATAATTCTTTTAACTCCTAAAAAGCTTAATTGGGAGGGTTTTGGTATACCATTGTATGACCCATCTTCTCAATTTGATGAGTGTCTGAAATCTTGGAAATATTGAAGATTTTATTGCTCGGGGCTCGCTTCCCTAATTTTAAAGTTTAAACGTTTTTCAAGTTTGGAAGATATAATGCGAATAGATACCTTGAGAGTTTCTAAATCTTTAACTGTGAGTTAGCTCCTTTTAAGACGATTTTCCTTCCTTTTGAGATCTTCTTTGAGGTCGATGCCTACAAGTACAACATCTTTACTTTGTAAGTTTGGACCTCAACTTTATCTTATAAGTATTTTAGCATCATTGACATAGTATTTGTCGAGGCAATCAAGGCTTCAATATTAGGATTGAATGATGGGTAAGTATTTTTGTGGTTGCCTTCGTCGAGGATGAAGTCATGAGATAGGACATCCTTTGGTGGTAACTCAACTATCTTTATATTTGTATGTTTACCATTTTTGCTTTGTTGAAAAAGATAGAGTTGTATAGGCAAATGCAATTTTGATTAGGTAGCAATAAATGGCTTAACTATGTTCCCACGTAATGACATTAATAATACGTACTTTTGATCTAAATAGTTATCCAAGGGAATAAGGTTGAATTTTTAAACATTTAAATTTGAATATAATATACTATAATACTTAGTAAGATATCAAAGGATATGTGACTCACTCTCCATAATATTTTTTAACTGTTAAGTAATAAACCTTTCTTTCAAATGAAAAGATAACAAGAGGTTGGGGATGAAAGAGAGTAGGAATTGGAGGGTTTGGCTCCATAGTTTTTAGAATTTGTAAATGTTTAGAATGTTAGAATTTTGTACTTACTTTTCTAAGTAATGCATTTTCTATTCTCTCTTTCTATTTTGAAGAAATAAATATATTTATAATCTTATTATTAATCAATATACCTAACAAAAAAAGGTATGATTACATATAAATTGAGGCGTTATATTTGTTGTGAACTAAATTGTTCAACCATTTTATAAGTTATGAGTTTAATGCTTATTCATTAGGGGCATTAACTACTTACTTGACCTCACCGTTTATCCCTTGATTTATATAGATATGCATCAGTATTAATCGACTAAATTTATTAATTGCCCGGCCATTGGTATCTTCATCTTTTGTATTACTAACAGTTCAGTCATTTATCTATTCGATAGTTTAGTTATTCGGTTGGATTCTTTCCTAATCCAAACCTAACACCTTAATTAATTCATTTCTTTTCGTGTGCTTATGATTTATGGGTACCTTATATCAGCGGATCAAATAAATTTTCTTTTAGATTGTATCCAATGGTTTCAAAAATTAGCATTTTATTTTTAACATTCTAATATATTTTAGAAATAATGGATTTGTTCTTGAACAATCATAATCACATAATCCAACATACTTGTTTATATATATTTTTTTATTAGGTATATCAGCTGATAACAAGTAAGAATTTTTTTAACATTCACTATGGGTAGAAATACACACACACACACATATATTTGTGGATAATTAGCATTTTTAAGTTTATAGTGACAAATTCAAAATTGAGGCGGTTCTTATCTCCGTTACTTTGAACTTAAATTTTGCGCAATACAAGAAATAAATGGAAGGTCAGAGGATTGACGAGACTCGTTCTCTAATATACCCTGCGACGCTTAAGTAAAAATTTTTTCTTAACGGATGAAAAGATGTGAGGATATGAAAGAAATATGTATATGCATGTTATAGGGAATTGAGTGTAGGTAGAGAATTATGTTTTGGTGGGTGCGCCTAGGTAGGGATGGTTTAAAGAGATGAAAGACTGAATTTCGTTGTGGTGTACTCAGTCAGGGGCGACATAAAGAGATGGAGGATTAGGCTCTGTTGAGGTACACATGACTATGATGCGGCTTCAAGAGATGGAGAATTTGGCTTCACTGGATGTATTCGATCAAGGGGTTTAGTGAGATGGAGGATTGAGCTTCACTAAGATGCACTCGGTTAGGAGACGATTCAGAAAGATTGAGGATTGAGCTCTGTAGAGTGGGTTTAACCAGATGGCAACTTAGAGAGATGGAGGACTGAGTTCTATTGGGTGCGCCTGACCAGAGGTTGGTTTAGAGAAATGAATGATTGAGCTCCGCTAAGGTGTGTTTGACTAGAGGGAAATTTTGAGATGGTGGCTATCACGAGGAGTGGCCGGTTAAGAAGAGAGAAGTGATGCACTTGCTAAGGAGTGGCTGATTGTCGAATGCACCCACGAAGGGGTAGCTAATCGGAGGAGGGAGAGATTTGTGGGCACTAATGGTGAAGAAAAAGGTCGCCTGATAGTCCTTCCTTGACTGCAGAAGGAGGGGGCTCTTTGAGGCCTGTTCTACAGGTCGCCTTCACCGGCCATGCAGCGTGAGAGCTTGGAGCTGGTGTGAGGCCTATGCAAATGCTGGTTGGGATTGGTAACCAGCAAAGAAGAAAGATCCGCTTATGGTGAGGGGTAACTTTGAAATTGATCGTTGTATGCCCTTAATCATCTCTTTCGTTCTCTATTTTTGCTAACTTGGAGAGAGTTTTTTTCTATGATTGTTTGAGCCCCACTTTTTTCCTACCTTTCTTCCTCCTTTTCCTGCAAAGGAAAGGAGGTATTTGTAGAGAAAATAATGGGGTGCGGGCCAACTGGCATTTCCTTCTTGAGGAATACTGTAATTGATGCCTTTTTTCTGGCGAGCCTGACACAACAAGTTGTGATCACATGGGCGTGTCTACTAAGTTGGAAACGATGAGTTGGCGATGTTAGGATGCACCCTTATGGGCCGTATTTGGCGAGCGGCTCTACTGGCCTATGTCTCAATGGGAGGTCACGAGTTATGTGATTTTGGACGTTGGGTCGTAGGGGACCTCTCCTGGGTTGTAACTTTTGGACCATTCTTTTGCTATGGGTTTGAATCTCGGGTCAGTCCATGGATGATGGACCCATCAATTGTATACAATTTTAACAACCATTACTTTAGTGTCTTAGGCATGCCATCCTATCACATAGGGAGTGCAATACGTGACCGCTAACAGTAGTTGTAAAAGAATTTAAGATTAATTATAAAGAAATGAAAAAAATCTTAATTACTCATGATTACACTTCAACCGAATTTTATATGAACTAAGTCATGGTCAAATTATTCTTCATCAAATAAAATATATATGCACATGATGGCTCCTTTGAACAATATGCCAATTTTTAATGTTTGAAAAAAATACCATAAAATCCATAGAAAATAATTCTGGCCAACTTGAGAATATTAGAAAAAAAAAAAGAAGCTATTTTCTTGTCTTTTTTTTTTTTTAATAAAGTCAGATAATGTATACATTAGCCTTATATCAATACATACATCAACTTGTATATTTAATTAAACAAAACGAGATAACAGTAGAAACAAAAAAATAATAATAACAATAGTCAAATACAAAATTATAAATTTAATACACGTAAATAAAATTATTGATATAGATCATTAGATATAAAATAAAATAATACGTAGAACACTCAATATAAAACATGGATTGATAATTTGACTTTTGATCGAGTAAAGACAATGCGGACATTGTGTGAAAAAGCAATGAATCTCTATTCTATTGCTTGAACGACGCATGATTGGCCTCTGAAATCGGGTCAAGGGATCCTGCTTTTCCTTGGGAGAAGCAGGATCTTGCGTCTCCATTAATCACCATTGAATTATTTTTAATCCAATAATGATAATTTAAATACTAAATAAAAATATTTAAATATTTATTTTTATTAATTTTTTTTAAATATTTAACTTAACATTTACTAAATATTAATATTATAATAAAAAACTTTAAAAATTAACTATATATAATATTTTTAATATATTAAAATTTTATTCATTTAATTTTAATCCAATAGATAAAATAGGAGAAAAAGAGAGAAACATAGGATAGGAAGAAGCACGATCCCCCATCCTTCTTCTGAAATCCTATAACTTGAGTTGTTATTAAGTTCTTGAAAAAGGAAGGCATGAAAAATGGCTTTGATGTTATTTTTTGTTGATTGAAAAACATAACAATGTTTTTTTGCACATTCAAACTGATGCGTACCTGGATCTGACTTCGAACAGATTCGGATTCTTCTGGATGGTTTGAACCGGCTCCATTCACTGAGTATGAATCCTACACACCACTAAAACGAACAAGAGGTCAGCGTTATCGGCGGAAAGTTGTCCCACCGAAAACATTCCGATACTCAAGTCAGTAAAACAGTCTTCAAAAGAAAGAAACTAAAAATAGAGAGAGAGAGAGTTTGAGTGTTTTATCCATATGTAAGAGAGACGTGAAGTCTTCTTGAATCTGGATGGTGGGAAGGCAGTAAACGGCCGTGAGGGCACGCTTGTTGCCTTAGGATTTTTTGGGAGAACGAAGGTGGCAGAGAAGGCAGGCTTCTGTGAGCACTCAATCGTCCCAGAAAACGTATGCACTTGGCTGTCTCGAAATGTGGAAGCTGTTGAAAAGTTTGGAAGAAAGCCTTAATGAGAGCATCAATGAGAGCATTAATGAGAGCATGCCTTGAATAAGGATTCAAGGGCTTCTTTTGTAGCCGAGAGGCCAATCCTCGTTCTTTGGAAGGAGCGATTGCCTTCCTAATTTGCTGACAAGCTTGCCTTCTGGAGCAGATGCCGGTTGCCATGTGATTGTGATTGTTTCCTTGTGAGCTGTCAACAACTTTTCAAATGGGCTTCTTTCCTCCTCAGCATATTACTGTTGGAGTACCTTGGTTGACAAGGAATAGAGAAGATCTCGCGCTTTCCTTCTTTAAAGGGCCTTGATCTTGCCAATATCCTTTCAGTGTAAATTGAGATCGTAGAAGACGCTTGGAAAGTTTGTGGTTGTTTGTCGATGAGTGGTGGGCCCAAACGGGCGGGCCCATTCTTGTAGAAAGGCGTCATTTGGGCCAATGTATAGGGCGAGACGTCAACGTCTGAGTTGACCGTTAGCGTTTGGCCGTCTTCGTGGAGAACGAAGGAGAGTAGCTAGCGATCAAGCGATGGTGTGGGCGAGAATGGAATAGGCCTATCACCGTAGCAAAGCCTCTAAAGGCCCAATTGTCAAAGGGGCGGTCGACATTGTGTTGATCGTCATGAAAGGCAAGTTGGCCCCAAGGCGGTCACGCCAACGTTGACCGTCTTGGGCTTTCTAGTTCTGGGCCCGTCTTCTTCAAGGTCAAAAATACTGACTGGCCTTCTTGGGCTTCCGTTGACCATTCTTTGGGCTAGCCCATTATTGGTGTACCCATCACTAGCCTCCCATGCTGGTGGCCAGAAGTCTGGGCTCCAATATGTTCATGATGGGATGCCTTTTCTTACTTTGAGGATCTCGTGAAAATTTATAAAAAGCGTGAAGGAGAGTTTGACCGGAATTGTTGACCGCTTTGGTCAATTCCGGAGCACCAGAATTGTTGACCGTTTTGGTCAATTCCGGAGCACTAGAATTGTTGACCGTTTTGATCAATTCCGGAGCACCAGAATTGTTGACCTTTTTGGTCAACTTCGGGGTACCAGAGTTGTTGACCGTTTTGGTCAATTTCAGAGTACCAGAATTGTTGATCGTTTTGGACAATTCCGGAGTACCAAAATTATTGACCGTTTTTTGCCAATTCTGGGAATGATTTCTGCCAGCTTTTGGCCGGATTGCAAGGTAAAAAACGACACGTGTCTTCCTTTGGTTGGGCGGAAATCCTGATCATTAATACCCCAGAGATCCGTCCTTTTGTAGGGTCAAGTTAGAAGGCGACACGTGGCTAGACTGACGGCGTCCTTTGAGTGCTTGGAGCTTAAGTTTTCCTTCCGTATTTTGAAATCTGTTACGCCTTTAAACTGTCGTCTTCTCCATTCTCGTTTCTCAACTAAGTGCCTTCAAAGAAACCCTAAAGCTTTTCCTGATCATGGCTTCCGTGGCAGATTTCTCGTCCGATCTGAGAGAGAATGATATCAAGGCTCTATGCGTCGAGTTCAACATCCCCAAAGAGACGTCCTGGAAGGCCCCAGGCAAGGACGACAAAGCCTTTTCTCCACCGGAGGGCTACATTACTGTTTATGAGGCTCATCTGAAGAGCAGCCTTCGCCTGCCATTGCCGAAGGAGTTGGAGTCGATCATGGCGGCTCTACGAGTACCTATCGCCCAGCTCCATGCCAATACGGTGAGGTACATTTGCACTTTGTGCATCTTTGCCAGGAAGCTTGGCCAGAAATTTAGGATATCTGGCGTTAAGGTTATATTTAAAGTGACTCAGGGGGCGGGGTGGATTTCACTGAACCCCCGTGCGGGAATAAAAATAAACAAGGTCATTCATGATTCTCTGATGAACTAGAAAAACCGGTTCTTCTTTGTGAAAGTGGAAGAGAAGTAGCCCATTGCGAGGAATTGGGGTAAGGTTCCAGAGTTGTACCTTGGTACGCCGTCCCTGACGGAATCGTCTGCTTACGAGTGGCTGTTTGATGGAATAAAGAAGAATCCTGATGATTTTAAGCGGGACTTTTTGGTTTCCCGAATAGAGTCGAAAGTTAAGCGGTCTTGCCGTCTCGGTTGAAGCACAAGGCTCCGTCAGGGAGCACCGGGTCGCGAGAGGCTTAGAAGACGTTGGTTATTGGTAATCCCAATACCAGCGGCCCTCCTTCGAAAAGGGTTTCTTTGCCGACATCCTCCTCATCGTCCTCGGGGCCAGACATTATTGCGGCTGGGATATGCTGTGGCTCCGGCAGCACTGCCGGAATAGAGAAGATGGCGGAGGACTTGCCAAGGGGCAAAACGGTTGGAGTCATACTTGCACAGCCGGCGCTGCAGGTGGTTCCTGGTGCTGAATTGGTGGGACCTTTTTAGGAACCGGCTCATGAGGCGGTTGCGCGTACTTCTGCCGCGGAGCCAATGGTGGGGCTCGACTCTTTAGCAGCTGCTCTAGAGGCCGCCAGAGAGGGGCCCACCGTTGTTGTTGATGATGATGAGCTTTTGGATCGTATTTTAGATGAGGCAGCGACGTGTTCGGCGCGAGAGGGTGCTCCTGGCTCGTCATCTCCTATTCCACCGTCAGCTGGACCAGGCCTAGAGTCCAGGCCTGTGAGGCCCTATAGGAAGACTTATGAGGTATGACTTCTACAACGGCTCCCTTGTATTTCTTTCTTTCTTGTGTTTATAAACTCACACTTTACTTTTGTCTGCAAAACTAAGAAGATTGGCCTCACTGCCTCTCCCGAAAAATGGAGCGGCGCGATCGCATCATTGCAGATTGGGAGGCTGAGATAGCCTGACTAGAGGCCAAACTGGCTGCCTCAGGAGGGGAGCTCGTGAGTAGACAACTGCTTTTGAGGCCGTTATGGCGGGCGTGGAGGCAGAGAATGCTGAGCTAAAGGTAGAGAACGCTGAGCTGAAGGCGGAGGTTGCTCGCTTGAAGGAGGAGGATGATCGACTTAAAGAGAGCAACAAACGCCTTGCAGATCGAGCCGCCGCCGCAGAGAACGAGTTGGCCACTCGGATGAGCCCTCATGAGGTTGGGGGCGCACTGCACGCCCGGCTGTTGGAGGGGCTCAACATTGGACGTCGCGTTGTGCGGTTGATCGTTCCTGACTTCCCAGTGGAGTTTATTAATCAAAGAAACCGCGCAGCGCAACGTAAAGAAGATCTGGAGGGAGAGCCCCGAGACAGCCAGGGTCGTCTGCCGCCCCTGTAGCCTTTTGTACTTCTTTTGCTTTTTGGACTCTATGTAAATTGTAATATACTTTGTGAGCAATAAGACAGAAATCCTTTTCAGTTTGGTGTCCACCGTCTTTTATTGCTTTTTGTGTTTGTGTGAGTCGTTGTATTGGGCAGCCAACCTGGTTGGCCGGTGACCGTTGCTTGGTTGTCTAAGGAGCTGAGTCCCTAGGCTTAGCAGGTAGTTGCATTAACCAGCCTCGCGGTGTTGTCCAAGTGGAAACTTGGGCAGTCATCGTTAGAGAAGGAACGCTTCTCGTTATTTTTTAATCATGCTATCCTTTCGTCGAGAAAGTTAGTGCGTGGGGTAGCCAACCTGGTTGGCTGGCTGCCTAAGGAGTAAGATCCTTAAGCTGGGCAGGCGGTTGTAATAACCAGCCTAGTGGCGCCGTGCAAGTGACGACTTAGGCTGCCAATGTTGGAGAAGAAGTGTTTCTTCCTTTGACCGTCGTTGACTGACTTTGCTGCTCCTTGAGAGGAGGTCGTCGCGTGTGCCATACTTTCCCTCTAAGGTTTTTAGACTGCTATGGGCCACTTGGATGACCAAGGTTTAGTACGACCGCTATTGGGCTGCTCGGATGACCGAGGTTTCAGACCGCTCATGGGTCACCTGGATGACTAGGGTTTCAGACCGCTCATGGGCCACCTGGATGACTAGGGTTTAAGACCGCTCATGGGCCACCTAGATTACTAGGGTTTAAGACCGCTTATGGGTCACTTGGATGACCAAGGTTTCAGACCACTTTCGGGCCACCTAGATGACTAGGGTTTTACGAGAGGGTGAAGACCCTCCCGACTTAGAGGCAGTCTAGGTCGGGTAAACCTACAAGGCAAATATAGAATATATATATGCACAAAGACTAGGGTCCTATATGCTAAGTAAACTTCTTATTTTGTCAAACCAAATCAAGCATGCTAATGAATGCACCTAAGTGGGTGAGTGCGTACCTGGGTTCCTTATTGGAAGTAACGCTTGAGGTGGATTGCGTTCCACGTTCGTTGGACCAACTTTTCGTCCTGGTTCCGGAGCTTGTATGCTCCGTTGCGCAGGACGGCGGAGACAAGGAAAGGTCCCTCCCAGTTGGGAGAGAGCTTGTTTCGGCCGGCCTGCTTGCCTGTGGCTTCGATGCCTCATAGGACCAAGTCTCCAACATCGAACTGTCGGGCTTTCACCTTTTTATTGTAGTACCGGGTAACTCGGTGTTGGTACGCTGCTGTCCGTATTCTGGCGACGTCATGGGCTTCCTCTAGTAAGTCTAAGTGCTCCCTGATTTTCTGAGAGTTGGTCTGTGGGTCGAAGGACTCCACCCTGAGACTTGGAAGCCCGATTTCAACATGAATCACTACTTCAGTCCCATAACAGAGGCTGAAGGGTGTCTCGTGTGTTGGTTCTTTTGGGGTTGTACGATAAGACCAGAGGACGGATGGGAGCTCGTCATCGGCTGAGCCCTGCGTCCTCCAGCTTAGTCCTTAACCTGTGGAGTAGCGTACGGTTCGTGACCTCCATCTGCCCGTTGGCACCGGGGTATGCCAGGAAGTGTGGACCGACTTGATCCAAAGGCGGTGCAATACTTGGTGAAGCATTTTCCCAAAAATTGGGTCCCGTTGTCGGTCACTACGACTTCTACGACGCCGAACCTGCAGACAATGCCCTGGCGAAGAAATTCCAGCGCATTGTGTTCCATGATTTTGCCAGCTGGACTGCTCCGACCCACTTGGTGAAGTAATCGATGCCGGCGATGCTGAACTTCCTTTGCCCTGTGGCAATGAGAAATGGGCCCAGAATGTCGAGCCTCTATTGCACGAAGGGCCACGGAGCCTGAAGTGACTTTAGGTCAGCGGACGGCTGGTGATGAAGGTCGCCGTGAAGCTGGCAGCTTTCACACTTCTTCACAAACTCAAGCGCGCCCTTCTTCTTCCTCTGGCCACCCCTTTTGGTGGTAGGAGCAGGAATGGCCGCTGGTGGATCCGCTTGTTGTTGTTGCTCGTTCTGTGCGCAAAGCAGTTGGAGCAGGTGATTGTTGGCCTGCATCTGCTCCACCAGTTGCTGAAAGTAAGGCGGTGGAACTCCGCTCGTGGCCCCGTTGACCATGGCACCAGCAGTGTGGTCCTGGTCGGGGTTAGCAGTATCTCTAGCGGGGTTCCTAACCTGAGCTCTCGTGTTCAACTTTGCAGAATCAGAAGGTGTCAGAGAGAGTTTGTGCAGATTTTTGTAGTAAGCTTTTCGTAAGCACTTCCCACAGACGGCGCCAATGATGCGTGCACTGATCCGACAGCAGTTGGATTCTTCCGAATGGTTTGAGCGGCTCCATTCACCGAGTACATTTAATCCTCGCACACCACTAAAACGAACAAGAGGTCAGCGTTATCGGTAAAAAGTTATCCCATCGAAAATACTCCGACGCTCAAGTCAGTAAAGCAGTCTTCAAAAGGAAGAAACTAAAAATAGAGAGAGAGAGAGTTTGAGTGTTTTATCTAGATGTAAGAGAGACGTGAGGTCTTCTTGAATCTAGATGGTGGGAAGGCAGTAAACGGCCGTGAGGGCACGCTTGTTGCCTTAGGGTTTTTTGGGAGAACGAAGGTGGCAGAGAAGGCAGGCTTCTATGAGCACTCAATCGTCCCACAAAACATATGCACTTGGCTGTCTCGAAATGTGTAAGCTGTTGAAAAGTTTGGAAGAAAGCCTTAATGAGAGCACCAATGAGAGCATCAATGAGAGCATGCCTTGAATAAGGATTCAAAGGCTTCTTTCAGAGCAGAGAGGCCAATTCTCTTTCTTTGGAAGGAGCGATTGCCTTCCGATTTGGTCAAGCTTGCCTTCCGGGCAGGATTAGGTTGCCATATGATCGTGATTGTTTCCTTGTGGTCATCAACAACTTTCCAAATGGGCTTCTTTCCTCCTCAAGATATTACCGTTGAGTACCTTGGTTGGCAAGGAATAGAGAAGATCCGGCGCTTTCCTTCTTTGAAAGGGCGCTAATCTTGCCAATATCCTTTTCCGGTGTAAATTGAGATCGTGGAAGACGCTGAAAGTGGGTTGGTTTCTCGATGAGTGGTGGGCCCAAACGGAGCAGCCCATTATCAGAAAGGCGTCATTTGGGCCCAATGTATAGGGCGCAGACAGTCAACAATCGATTTAACGTCCGTGTGGCCGCCTTCATGGAGAACGAAGGGAGAGTAGCTAGCGATCAACTGATGGGCCGTTGGTAAGAATGGAATAGGCCCATTACTGTAGCAAAGCCTCTAAATGCCCAATCAAGCTGCGCAAGGGTGGTCAAAATTGCGTTGACCGTCTGCGAGCAAGTTGGCCGCCAAGACGGTCAACGCCAACGTTGATCGTCTTGAGCTTTCCAGTTTTTGAGCCCGTCTTCTCACTAGGCGGTCAAAAATGCTGACTGGCCTTCTTGGGCTTCCGTTGACCATTCTTTGGGCCAACCTATTATGGGTGTACCCATCACAAACAATAAAAAATAAAATAAAATTTTGTAAAATAGATGAAATCCCTTATACCATGGATATAACTGCGCCGAAGTGACTCCCTTATATACTTTTTAGTTGATATTAGGAAAATGTTACTAATAATATAATATTTTACCAGTATATTTACATTAAAGAATTTATGTAAAAATAAATATATATACATATGTTTTTGATGCACTTGTACTTTGTAGGTAGGCCTCATTTATGGTTTTTAGCGTGAAAACTGGAAAAAATAAGAACAGAAACAGTCTTCCTGCTTTTCAAAATGAACTCTGAACCCCAAAAAAAAGCCAATCTTTGCGAATAATTGAAGAACAAATTAAGATAATAATATGGTATCAAACCCAAAGGGAACCATTCATCCGTTATTTTGTTGAAATTTATCAATCACGATGACAATCAATAATACTAAATATCAGAGAAAAACCGGCAGTTGAGGGTTAATACTTCACACACTTCCAATAATGGCGGAACTATACCCACTCTGATCGTCCCAGTACTTAGACCACAGCATTACGCCTCCGTATTTTCTTGATTCCTTTATGACCGGAAGGACCTCAGTAATGAGCACGTCCGCCGGAATAAACCCACTTCCGGCAGCCTGTGTTGCTGCCGGCAAGCCCAAGAACAGCCTTCTTATGTACCGTTTTGAGGCCCATGTATGCCACGAATTTATAAGGTTCGTGACGTTTCCATTGAGGTACTCGCACGGAGGGTTGTTGTAAAACTGGACCCAGACGTAGTCAAAAAGCCCGGTTTTAAGGGCAGTACCTAAATATTTATCAGGGAAAGGACATTGAGGAGCCGCAGTTAGGTACACCTTTCTTCCTCCGAGGCAGTAGCTTTTCAGGTCTCTGGCTAGGTCATTCCAGTACAAAGTTGATCCTAATTCGATGTCGAAGTCGAAGCCGTCTAGCACGGCGTCTCCCAGAGGCCTCGAGCTTGATCTCCCACCTAAGAAATTATTCCACAGATAACGTGCGAAGGTTTTGGCATCGCGCTTTGAGGCGAGGGAATAGTTCCCGACGCCGCCGCCGAGAGACAGCATGACCTTGATCCCTAGGGACTGGCAGTACTTTATCTGCGAGCCCAAGGTGGTGCAGCCGCCAGACGACGGGTCACAGTGGCCGGCGAGGTTGATTGTGGGGGTCTGGCCGCCACCGAATTTGTACAAAAACGCAAGGTTTACGTACTTGTATTTGCCGGTGGCGCATGTCTGGTTGAGGGTTCCTTCAAGGCCGTTCTGGCCCCAGTATACGGCGATGCCACCGCGTGATGCATGGATGAGGGGGAGGAGGAGGAGAAGGACGAAAGGAAAGAGGTGGAGATTGGCCGACATGGTGGTTGACGTACGGCGCGAAGATGTGAGCAGCGGTCCGGGGTAGAGGTAATTGGAGTGCTTCGGCCAGCCTAGCTGACCGGCGGTGTCCTCTATTTATAGGTGGGATAGAGTAGTTTGTCATGCGCGTGGAACTTTTGACCAGCCGCACAGTGCGGACCCTGCCATAAATGGTGGCTAAGAAACTTATCAACAAAAGCCTTCGCCATTGGTAAGCAATCGAGCTTGGATTAAAGTCAAAGAGAAGTATAGTTCCTTTTTCCCCCCTAAGCAAGTAATTAGTTTATAAATAAGATAATAAAATATGCAAAATATGCGTTGTCACATATTTTATTTATTTTTAAATTTTTTAAATCTAATTAAACCTCCTATATAATAAAAAAAATATATATTATGTGAATAAAATAAATAGTGGCTTTCCAAAAAACAAAGACTACGATTAGAAACCAAGGCAAAAATCTGCCATGGATAATGCCTTAGAAGGAAATAGTAGTATCAAAGTACATATTTATAATTTATATAGAGATACTATTATTAAGGACCACAATATTGTACTTGTACTGAGGTAAAATAACCAATATTGTTAATTTTTTTCTATTATTTTTAATTTAATTTTAATTTTCATTTATTCTAAAATCTTGGTTTATCATAAACTTTAGTCGTGGAATAATATCATTGTGATACAAAAAAAAATGCTTGATCTTCATTCTGTAATGACATGCTTAGATTTGTGACTTAATGTTTAATCTATGAAACAGCATTAAAATTGTGACCATTTCTTCTGCATTAAACGCAAGCTTAATTCTTCGGGGAATGGATTCCTAAAATTTAATGGAAGGTATGCAAAGTCAACTCAGCCCTTCAATTTGTCCGATTTGTTTTCTATATCCTGGCTGGGTCATCCGTAATTGTTAAACAATTCAAGGTGATAATTATTTTGTCGCAAGAAGATTGAAAAAAATAAATAAATTCATATATAGTCAAATTAATAAGGGTGCTGTGGTTGATAATCTAACACAAAACCCCTTTATCAATTGACCATTTTTAATACGACATTATTTAACTTTTATCCGGCTTTATTTTTATATGAATTTATATTTATTTGACTTAATCAAATTAAAATAATAAATTCAGACAAAAAAAAAATAAGTGGGGCGTGTCTCTATTCGGATGTCAACCTGATATTTGCATTGTGCTAATGGGGCAATATAATATAAAATAACGAGCAAAAATATATTTTTTATATTTTATATTTTATAAATATTGTTATGCTTTTGTTAAATTGGACACTTGTTTTGTCCAAATTAAGAAAAATTTTAACCAAACAATCAAATTACCTAATAGTTGAATGATTAAACTGGTAGTAATATAAAAGACCGATGTATCAATGGCTGAGCTATTAATAAATTTAGAAGTTAGTCCTAATGAACGATCACATAAATCGATGGGTGAATAGTCGAATCAAGTAAATAATTAATGTACCATCAGACACACATTTAATTTAGCATTTATGAAACGATTGGACCTCTCAATTTATAACCAACATAATGTCTCAACTTATACGCAATCATACATTTTCAAGAAATGTACATTGATTGTTAATAAAGATTATAAATATATTTATTTATTCTGAATGGAAAGAGAGAAAAAAATATTACTTAGAAAAGTTAATACAGAGATCTAACCATCTAAATACTTATAAATCTTAAAATTCAAGGAGTCAAATCCTTCAATTTTTACTTCGTTTTTATAATCAATCTCTTATTATCTTTTCATTAAAAAAATATTTCTAATTTAAGTATTAGAAAATATCTTTAAAAATAAGTCTTATATCATTTGACTTTTTATTATAAGCTGTAGCATATAGAATTCGAATTTAAAAGTTTGAATATTCAATCCAATTCTATAAGGATAATCAACCACATTTAATAAATATTTTTAAAATATTTATAAATATTATAATATTATATTATTTATTTGAGTCAACAAATCTATAGAATAATATTCTGTGATCACCCTTCTAGATTCACACTCTTATTTAATGGCCTCAAATGGTTTGAACATATCGCGAGAAACGCATACTACAGTGGAAAACTTCAATTGAGATTTATTAAATATTTAAATAATTTAATAAAGGAAAATCCATCCCAAAATTTAACTAATAAAAAAATGATGTAAATGGGGGTCAAATCTCGATATACCCTTGCAGTCCAATGGACCTCAACAGCACATAGCTTCTCCCATGCGAAGGGGATGCAATGCAGGCCCCTGCTATCCTCTGACCGGAAGGGAGATAAAATGCTGATCGAATTGCTAGGTTATAGGTCACTTTTATGTAAATTTATATGCATTTAATGTATCGTTTAATGATTAAAACGATAACACACAGGTTTTATATTGATATTAATAATTGTGATATTTCGTGCGCTCCACCAAGGCTTGAAACACCGATTTCAGAGGGAGAGTACTCGGGATGCCGAATGCTATGGGCACACGCTCGTGGCACACCGAGGGGTGCCAAGACCTCGTTCACCATAGCACCTGCAGTCAAGGAGCGCATAATAGACGTTTGAGCACGGCTCGCAATATAAAAATACACTAATATGTTTATAAAGTTAACCATTTGCATTCTTAAAACTAAATAGCGCTGCCAGTGAGAGGAAAAGAAGAGAAAGAGATAGAAAATGGAGAAGATAAAGATTCAAGTATTCAGTTGAGTTCTGAATTATATTCTAATTTTTGCAAACTTTGGGTATGTTATTCATAGAGTTGAGAATAACGCTTTATCTGTCATATTTATACTCTTTTATCTTACACTCATTATTGTTCGGTATATTTGATACAAGGGTGTTGATTTATTATATTTTATTGGGATTTATGTAACCAAATGATTATTGTATAGTTGAGTTATTACGGACATATCATCCCATAATTTTTTTTTCTTATTCTAAAAATAATTTTATTCGTAAAAATTATATATTATTTTATTATTGATGATTATTGTATACTTATTATAAATTAATAATTATTTTTTACTGTTTAAATAAGTGGCCTGAGTGCCAACGCGAAGTGGAAGGTTTTGGAGTGGGTGGGAGGGAGGAGATGAGGGGAGGAAGAGGCGGCGGAGGGGAGGGAACGGGTGGGCGTCCATGGATTCGTGGCGGAAGGGGGAAGAGAAGCTGAGGGACCTTTAATGGGAGTGTCAGAGAGGCCACGGTGGCCTCTGCAACGGCGGCGTGGTTAAGGGCGAGGCGGGGCTGAGGGAGAGCGGTGACGAGAAAGCGATCGAAACGGCGGAGCGGACCAGTTCAGAAGTCGGGGAAGAGATGGATCCGCGGGCTGTACGATGCACGCGCTTGGGATCCCCTGTAGAAAAAGATATTTGATAAATTTTTTATCTGTTTGATTGGTGAGATAGAGCTGCGCCCACATCAGAGTCCCTCCGATTTAGGGATAGAGCTGCATGGTTCTCCCGTGGAAAGTGTTATATTTGTTTAAATATTAAATATTAGAAAGTTAATAAACAAATATTATTAATTGAATAAATATTTAAATTAATTGATAAAATATTTATTAATTTTTTTACTCAACATCTAACCTAATTATTGGGTAAATATAAAAAGTTTTTCTAGTAAAAACACCATAACAACATTCAATTAGAAGACTATCAGATCTGATTTTTTCACATTCAAGTGTCTCGATTTAGGGCACGTAGAGCAATGTTTGTTTTCAAAGGGGAGCAAATCCAAGCCCCCAATCAAGTTGAGAAACAAGATTTTCAGGGTATCCCAGATAAGCTTGCCACCAGTCGGCTGCCTCTGACCGGCCAATTGTGTTCTATTATCAGGCAATGAGGATTTCCTCTCGCCAATAGCTGCAGTTGGGCATCTTTTATCATCGTGGTGATAGGGCATCGGTTCCGGTCTTTGATCCTATCAATAGGTTTTGATGTTTTGGGCATTTTCCACCGTTGCTGAGCACAACAATGCAGCGGCCGGCAAGCCCACTTGTTTGAGATCTGACACTGTTAGTCCCGGAACCAAGGTCTTGCTCACCCGAGGAGGCAGTGATGGGCATTACTCCATGGCCATTGGTCTTCGAGAAAAGATTGGATCTAAAATAATAATAAAAATAAAAGACATATTTTTGTGATACCCTTTGGTCATCGTTAGAACACCCGTGAATGACATGACAGTAATCTATCCATCTATTTTTGTAAAAACTCATTAGTATAGATGAATAGCTGAGACACCGTGTCTCTACAGGTGCCTCAAGAATGATGGAAGGATATGCAGACTTACACCATTCAATAAGACACATTGAAAACCCTATGCAGTGAGGATAAACTGTCATTGAAACAGCCAGATTTTTCGGCAAGGCAATCATGTAAGTTCCAACCTACTAAATGTTATGAAAATACTACACAGCAGCCAAATCTCAAATATCATTTCAATATTTTTCAAAGTTCTTCCGGGTGTTACACCTCCCTGACCTGGATATTGTGGGAGGATGGCGACCGCCAGATAGGCTGTCTGCCGCTCTGAACAAGAGCAACCTCTTCTCCTTCCCTCACCATGCCCTGCTTCTGAAGACAAAGTATGCATTTTATAATCAGCAATGATCTCTTCATCTTGGCAGATCATGGAAATTATCAAGAAAATAAAATGAAACTGCTCAAAACATACAACAATGAATTTCAGCATACGTAAAGAAGGAACCGTTCAAGTTAAGGAGTTCTAAATTTGAGGAGAATGTAGCCGCCAACAATAGTTAGGACCTTGAGTATACCCCAAGTGTTTGGACCATAAGTATAACTGATTTTTTATTTTATTTTTTTGTTTTATCTTTTCTTTGCTCCGGAAAGCTTAAGGTGTGTTTTATATTTAACTAAAATCTTACATCTTCTAAGAAAACTAAATCTACACATTTTGTAAGATATAAGCATGATAGATGAAAAATTTTAAGATATTTTTCAATTAGTTAGAAAGATATCTGCCATGGTTAAATTCTGATAAAATTGGTTAAAACTAATCAAATATGTAAGAACAGGATTATACATTGTTAAATTTTAATATATAACTTACTTTTGGTGTAATAACATGAAACAAAATCACATCTGCAATGTTGGATACTAATACTTAGCTCCCCACAATACAGTCACAATTAATATTAATATTGAAATTTTTATCCATACTTGGGACAGAGTATACATTCTCACATCTATATTCTCCATATTAATCTAAAGGTTCACCTTCAAGAGAGGAGACGGGAGGTGGGGGATAGCCTTCAAAGCAATATAATAGACTTGCTTCTTCCATGGTTAAGATCTCGAGTATCTGAGCTATTTAATTCAGGGTGGATAACACCTACTGTGTACAAACTAAAGTTGGAAGGCAGCTGAAGGCAATTTTGATGCGCTATGCTAAAGTTATGGGCAAATTTACAAATTTTATGAAATTTTATTTCATAATGGTTTGTTGTTCAGAACCCGAATCAGCAGAAAATTTCAATGTTTTAACACCTAACATGACGAAAATATGTCCAACTCACTGTGTGGTTGACTTGTTCATGAAAAAGATTCACCCCAGGAGTAGAACCGAGGAAGCTTACCTGCAAAAGAGCTAAAGCATCAGAGAATGTTTCTTCTGCATCATCGGAGAACTCCATGTATATTGGGCACACCCCCTGGTACAAGGCAAGTCTTTGTTGTACTCGCTTTCTGCAAGAGGCAATTACATAACACACCACTCACATTTCTGAAAGACTAGGCATTTTTTAGCACACAAGTTCAAAATTACTCAGCCAGTCAGATGAAGAGAAACATAATCATTGGACTCCAGTTTGATCTAGATATTAGACTTATAAAACTAGTTTTCACCTGACATTGTTAATGCTTCATTCCTTAAAAAATGATGACCTTTTTTACTTAACATCAAAGCCTCAGCAAACACATCTCTATGAACCAAAACGGGTGACCTTCAATTATATAATAATGCAAATTTTCCAGTAGGCAAGTGATTCTGAACACTAGAGGTGGGGACCAAACTAATGACCTCAACTTCAAGTGAAAGCAAAAAAATCACTTGACAAGTTCATTGTTAGGTTCATGGAGGAAGATAACCAAGCGGGAAAAAGAAATTGATCTTCTTAAGAAACCCAATATAAGAGTATCCATTCAGAAAATCCAGGTTCATCACAAGCTCTCCAAGCAGTAACAGCAACTATCTGAAAATTCTGAAGATTGGGATAATATAGTCTAATAAATAATTTGATTCTGATGTCTGACCATGTTTCAAATTACAAAATGACATAAATACCATTTCCAGCCATACATATCTGGCTGAATTTAAAGTTGTGACCTTGACCATCCAAACTGTAGGCTGGTAACCGGTCAACTTCAATGCCTTTATTTGCTTTTTAAGAAGACTTTTTGACCAGATAAATCCTAGGACATAATCTGCGCAAACTTTTCAATGAAATCTAATTTGCATAAATTTAGCCATCAAAGACAAAAGAATCAGAAATAGAGGCCTTGTCTGCAAAAGGGATGCAAAGTAAGGCATTGAAAATCGAAGCTAAGAACTTCTTCCCTAAATAATATAAAGGGACTAGATCTACAAAGCGCATCAAAATTGAAAATATCACAAGGGGGGCACCAGTAGCAGTAATTATGGAAATTCCCACCTCCTTGGAATACCATTCATCTAGCACCCTTTTCTTTCTATTATAATTAATTCACTTAGCAATCATTTCCTCCTCCATTTAGAAGTTTCGATTAAGTCAAGTCTAGCAACTTTTTTGGGATCCATTTGAAGCAATTCGATCTCTACAATTTCATTTCATCTTTGTAAGATGCAAAAATTCTCTGCCACAATCACTTGTTTATGTTGCACAACTTCTTTGTTCATCTAATACAAAAGGATTTGAAGTTATGTTTTCGAAAATTATATATCATATATTTTGTTTTGCAATAAAAAGTTCTCCTTAAAAACTGTTCTTAGCTCATAGTAACAGAGATAATATGAGATAATATCATTTCTTTTCATGGCACACTTCTCGGGGCTAGAAGCAAATACAAACAATGGAAACTATTTGATTGGTTGGTTTTCAGGACAATATGTGATTGAAGTGACTGCTCCAAAAGCTTTAAAGCTGCACAATGTATATGTCTGATAATCAATTTGGTGATAAGTACGTTCAAACTCTGTTATTCAGTCAATATGTAAGTATGTTCTGAAAAAGATTGTCTACACATCAATTTCAATTAATTGTTTTTCAGGTCAAACAAGATATTGCCTGATTACTGTCAACTGTGATTGGTGTATTTTTAAAAACAAAATCTAGATCCTGGTATTTCTGGTGTATTTACTGAGTATTTGTAGCCCGTCCTCCCTCTTTCTTTGTCAATTTATATTTCCTTCAGCCATGTATAGCAGGTTGAGATTCTGTGCTGTAAAGGAAGGTTTTATCAGACTTCTGTCTTTATAATTTATTTTTGTAAAGATTGAAAGCTCGACAGGTATTTTTTGTTATTGCAAGTTGTTTCAATATTGTTTTTGTGATATGGACACTACAAGATTATTGGCATTAGAATATTAAAGTTACTTCTATTGTTTGAGGTTAGCGAGTAAGCTCTAATGTGAACCACTTTCACTTTTTACTTGCATTTTGCTACTCCGATACATTTTTTAGGCTTCTAGATCTTTCGAGGAAAGGTCTTGTGGTTTTGCAATCTGCAACACCACTAATCCCCTGCATTGAATTTGTGGCCTCAAAAAAGAATTGGAATTTTTTATGAAGATGTAGTGCCTGACACTAATACTTCATATATTCAGAATACTTGATATAAGCATAGGAACTAATACTTCATACAAAAGGCAGACACTTACTCGTTTGTGAAGGCAAATACAGTGCCTGAAGGACGATAATGGCTCAGCAGAATGGCCATGAACCCAGTTCTGGTGAAGACAACAATTGAGGTTCCAAGAGTGTTGGACATCATAGTAGCATGAAATGCAAACATTTCACTCATATGATTCTGACAATTAAAATAGCAAAAAACCAAACATCCAGTTAGAACTCATCCTAAGAAGCAGAAAATTAGACACAGGAATCAAACTCAATGCTCATAAGCACACAAGTGAAATTTCACCTTAAACACCTGACCAAGATTATGAGGAGTTTGGGCACCAAGTAACGTTGCTTCTGTCCTCATTGCAACTGTGTGCATAACCTTCACTGCTTTCAATGGAAACCTGCACAAAGTAAGCAAATTCAATTAAAAAAAAGGGAAAAGGTCTGTGCCTGTCTAATGAACAACAAATAGATAATGAGGTTGGATTTCAATTAGGGAGAACGGACACCTCCCCGACATAAAGTATTGGACACAGACATGTTTCAGACACATTCTAATGAGTGTTAGTTTTCTTGTGTGATAATTTGAACATGCCGGGGAAACACTTGAATAAGTTTAGGACATCCTGGGAACACTTTCTTAACTCTCTGTTTACTCTCTAAAGATAAATACCATATTGTCTTCTAAACAAAGTCATACTTTTGTTTTTATTCTCCTCTTTTTCTTCTTCTATTTGGCGCGGATATTTTTGTTATGTCTTAATTTTGTGAACACTGAATAGTTGCTATTATGTTTATGCCCTAGCTTTGTTGTTGAATCATGTTTGAGCATTTCCCTACATTTGCTTAATTTGACTAGCTCTCTCTCCTCTCTCCCCCAGCCTAGAAAAGGGGGGGTTTTAAGCCTTATCTTATGTGCTATCTCTCTCTACTAAATCATAGTCAGGTGTTTGGTTAATTGGTTATGTTTTTTTAACTTTTATTCTGCTACAAAGAGTAACGGATCCTAACAATGTGTGTGTTTTTTGTTCTCATCTTCTTTTTCTTTTTTTGGTATAACTACTTTTCTATTATGAATGTTACTGACTCTTTTTTTCTTTAGTAAATTGTTTTTTAGGAGCTTTTGCTCTTGATACAATTACAAAGTGCAAAGTGGATTATTAATAGCTATTTAGCATAAAATGCTATTGCTTGATCAATTATATTTTCATAACCATGTAAAAATATGAATTTGGTCAAAATGTCCCTTTCAACATGTCCCTGTGTCAGTCTAATGTAATTTCCATGCCCTTTCTGTGCTTTATGTGCCAATTCTAGAACTTGTTCTTTAGAATTTGTCAACTTCTAGCAATGAAAGCATCATCCTTAAAAATTGAAGGCTCCGAAATTCAAGATTCATACAAAAGGAGATGGAACCTTCTTTCCATTACACATCTATTGTGAAACAATGGTGGATGGCAGTTCAGTACTTTCTAGGTAAACCTTATTCATAAGCTTATCATTATACTCGAGTTTTTTAGATCAAAGATTTCAGATACACAAAAAACATACTTTCCATGAGCAGTTTCCCCAGAAAGCATAACTGAATCAGCACCCTCTCGAACAGCAATTGCAATGTCAGATACCTCCGCTCGGGTCGGTGTAGGGTGCATGATCATGCTTTCAAGCATGTTTGTTGCTACAATCACAGCTTTGCCCATGCTACGGCACATCCTAATAATCTTTTCCTGCATTTCGTTATACATAGTTTCTCATTCCCCTACTAGTCTCAATTTGTCTACTTTTATTAGGGTACTCCCCTTAGAAAATGATGATGGCTTTCCTAGAAGCAAAAAACAACCTGCAAAAGTGGAACCTCCTCAATTGGTAGTTCTGCACCGAGATCTCCTCTTGCAACCATAGCCTGTTGTTAGCCAAAAATAATAAAGGAATATTTTTCAGCATAAAGAAGGAATAATTTATAAGAAAATTGCAGACAAGAGAGGCTTCAAAATCGTGAGCAGATTGTATCATCCTCATGATCATGATCTTTTTCGTTCTTTTCTCATTCAGCACCAAATGTAGATGTCCTTATACTTAGAATACTGATCATATTCTTGGCTAGAATTACAAGCAAAATGTCATTGCGGACATCAAAATGCAATTAATTTATCTAAAAAATCTGAAATTCTATTATCCAATTCAAGACTTAACAACAAGCAGTCCAGTTGGGAATAATGTTACTCAATAGCAATGACACTACTCAGCAGTAAGTTGTTTTTCCTATTCATTTTTTAATTACCAAAAAAAGCCGTTTTTCTTTCAATATTACCAAATTGATCCAATAGGCATACCTATACAGAAAGAAAATGAATTGTGAAAGATGCAACAACTAACAGGAAAACATGACAGGCACCTCACAGTTCTCATAACAAAGTTAACAGGCAGCATATACAAGAGAACTGAAAGTCTTAGGTGATTACCCCGTCCGCTGCAGTGATAATTGAATGCAAATTAGGGATAGAGTCTGCACTTTCAATTTTCACTATGACATGAATATCTGCACCACAGTCTGGAGACATAATATTGATAACAGTGGAATCAGTTATAAAAAGAATTGGAAACATGGTTAAATTAAAATTTCAACTAGAACTTATCATGGTCCATGCCTTAGCAGAAATTAGAACATTTACCTTTTAGATAATTCTTCAATTCATGAACAACTGCTGCATCTTTGACAAAGGAAACAGCATAAAAGTCAACTTTGTTATCCACGCCAAACTTGATATCATCCCAGTCCTTCTCTGCAGCACATATGACAGCAAGAGCTTGATATTATAAATAAGCAGTTTCAATTTGATGCATTCTTTAAATGCTGGTCAGGAAAAGATTAAATAAAGAAATTTAAGCAATATCATGACTGAAAACAGCGTATCTAACCAGTAATGGATGGCAAAGTAGCGCTTTTTCCTCTAACATTCAGATGTCGCCTAGACTTAAGCTCTCCACCATCAACAACTTCACATTTAACTGAGTCTTCTGTCTTGGACTTGACAATTAATGACATCATACCACCTACAGCACCAATAAAAGTTGGCAATTACATGCATTATTATTTAAGGAGGATGAAGACACCTTTTATTATGTTGATTGAAGAAGAACTTCAGCATCAATACCATTTCAGCATTTATGTACGCACATTATGCAACTCGCACACTCAATCAACAAACTCTCGGAAGAAACTTAGGGACTGTGGAGCAGATGAAGCTTGAGGCATAACCAATTTTAACATAAAACAGCATCAATATCTTCTAATTACTACTGGCATTACCCAAAATATCCCAGACAACTGAAATTGGAACGTTCTGTATCCCTTGAAGAAACATTCTGCTTTTTAGTTACGCAAACTCTGACAATAAACCAAGCCTACATAAGTGTAATGGAGGTAATATTATGAGTCTTAAGATCAGAATAGCAATATTATGCAGGACAAATGAATTCATCCAAGCTATGTCAAATGCTCATAAGATGAGGAGAGATTTCTTAGGTTTATATCAGCAAAGAAAATCAACAAGAGTGCCATGCAAAAAGAATTGTCTTTTCACAAGATTAGATTTCGAAGCAAACAAGGCCTTGCTGACCCTGACTTCAACTCTTCATAACAATAGTATATTTCTTTCCCCTCCAAAGGTAACAAAAATATCCCATTACTTCCAGCAGCATGGAGATATGTTATCAGTTTTTAAGGAAATAATAATATCCCATTGCTTCCGGCGACATGGAGATATGTTATCAGTTTTTAGCAAAATATTTAAAGTAGGTAGAAGACACTTACATAAACATTGTCATGTCGATATTAGTTAGGTATATACAAAATTCCATTCAACCAGTAGCTTAAACCCCTTCCATCATCTAATTCTGCTCCTATTCATCAATTATAATAGGAATCCTTAGAGAAGAAACAATGGAAAGTCATGCAGTGTACAAATCAGTCCCCCAGTGAGCCTAGAGTTCCCTTCTCCGCCATCCCTCTCTATTCCTCCAGATTTCCCCAGGGCAGCTATGGAGGAGATGCCAGGAGGCAAGGAGTGAGTGGCTTGCACAGAGGATGATCACACGCAGAGGAAACAGAAATCAGATGTGTGCAAGAATAGACCATGTATGCGATGAGATGCAGGCCATGGTGTTAGATCCCAGTCTTGCACAATCAGAAGCTGACAGAAAAAAGCCTACTTTTCTGGAGACGATTATGAACAAGACGATTATGCGCAGAGGATGATCACAAGCAGAGGAAGCAGAAATCAGACGTGTGCAAGAATAGACCATGTATGCGATGAGACGCAGGCTAGAGTTTTAGATCCCAGTCTTGCACAATCAGAAGCTGACAGAAAAAATCCTACTTTTCTGGAGACGATTCTGAACAAGGGACGAGTCCAGAGATTTGCGATTGATGAAATGTACGATGATGTGGCAGAGGAAGGAGACATCATGGTTGACATATCAAGAGAATGGCCAGCACTCTCTCTGTCTAATAGACACAAAGGTATGGCCTTGAAGGACTGCGAACACTCTATGACTGTTAAACTCTTTTACAGGCCACTAGGATAAGTCTGTTGCAATAAAATCCCACTGCTCCGGAACTCAAGGGGCAGCTAAAAAGTTATTGACACAGATATCAACTTCTACCTTGACGTTTTGCCAACCCTGCCAACTATTACAATGTTTTGACAAAAAGCCCATGGATGATCTTTCAATACTATCTCATTGTAAACCCTTAAAAACCAGAATTCCAATTGGATGAGAAGGAAGTTACATTGGCAGCAGTATGGCTGAGATTCTGAGGCCTTTTTGTTCATTACTATGGAAAGAATATTCCTTCTATTGGCAAGCTGATTGGAGAATCAGAGCATGTTGATACTAACACAACAACGGCTGGACAGAGGCGCTTTGTGAAAATTGCAGTGGAGATTGATCTAAGTAAGCCTCTTCTTGCAAAATTTATAGTTGATGGTGAGGCCCATGGGAGTGAATATGAAGGATAGCCAGAAATTTGCTTTGGGTGCCACGGAGGTGACCATATACTCAGAGAATGTGGATTTGGATGCATGCAACAACCACCTCCTGCTAGAAAAGATAAAGGGGTTCAAGGTAAAGAGCCTGAACAAGACTCCAGCCTGGCTGAAAAACAACCAATCAATGTCAAAAGAGCTTTTGGCCGTGACTTCATGCCCCAAGTAACCAAGGAGGCAAAGCAGATTAGTGGAGCCTAGAGGGCAGACACTGAAGAGCACAATCGCACTGGAGGTAGGGGGATCAAGATAAAATGAATGCACTAGGTAGCTTAACAAAAGAGGAGGGGGGGGACCAATCACAACAATGGAAGAGGAGCTTGGAAGTATATCCACAGATTGGGAAAGTGATAAATAGATACATCATCTTCCCAGCAGCAAGGGCCAGACACCGACCTTGCCCCATAATGATCCAACAAATACACCAGCACCAAAACCTCCCACCATAACCCCCCCCTTCCCCCAAAAGAGAGGAACCCCTCTGATCCACCCAGCTGAAAACCCGCAAAGCCATCCAAATGACAAGACCAGGATCCTACATGACATATCCAACTCACCACAAACACAAACCCCAATCCAAAAAGAGCAGATGGGAAAACAAGAGCCCAATGAAACTGCTGGGCAGCATCCAACTCCAACTGTGAGCCACATGTGAAAATAATTGAACCCCTAAACCCTAAATCTGACAAACAACCTGATCCCATTAGAGAATTAAAGTCTCTGAGCCATCAGGTACAGAGGATTTTTTCAATTGCAACTCTGCGGGTCCCAGTGGAGATGCAAACTTAATAGCTACCAATGATGAACTACTGGATTCAAATCATGCAAGAGAAGATAAAGCCATTGGAGAGGCAAATCTCCCACCCTTCTAAATGGTTAATGTGAATGATTTCTTGGAACTGCAGGGGGAAGCCAGAAAAGGTCTCAAGAGCTAGTTAAGGAAATTAACTGCATTTAGAAACCCAAAATTTGTGCCATTCTCGGACATTAAATCAGTTGGAAGAGAGATAATAAGGTAGTGGACAGAATGGAGTTTGATGGTTTAAGTCATTAGCGAGGCTAGAGGCTTTTCTAGTGGAATTTGTGTCTTCTAGCACCAAGAGCTGGTTAATATGGAGTTCTTGGCCATCCTAGACCAAGTGGTTCATCTCATTATAAAAGCAGGTACTGGAATGCAAAATGGTTACTTATTATTATTTATACAAGCCCAAAGTACCATAAGCACAAAAGACCATGGGAAGAATTGAAGTTGGAGGAGCTTTCCATAGCATCACCATTCCATGGTGTGCCATTAGACTTTAATGATACCTCCTTTTCACGGAGAAGAAAGGTAGGAAACCAGCAAAAGTGACTAAATGCCTTCAATTCAAAAATTGGGGTGAGGGTTGTGGATTAATTGATCTTGGATATAAAGGGACAAAATTTACAAAGTAGAATATGAGACAACCTCCAGCCTCAGTTTGTAGACACTTTGATAGGGAACTCTCAACCGATAAATGGGACTCCAAATTCCACAAAACTTGTGTCACTAACCTCCAAAGTGTCCTCTTCCAAAAATCTAGGATTGATTGGCTCACTTTTCCATGAACCCACTCAAGGCATGAGGTCCTGATGGGTTCCAGGCTGTCTTTTTCAGAAATCTCGGGACACAATAAAAGATGATCTCCTTAACCTTGTGGATGGCACCTTGCCTTTTGGGGATGCCTCTGGCCAGGACTTCATTGCTCTTATCCCCAAGGTATTCACTCCTGAAACACTCAATTAGTTTAGGCCAATCTCCCTTTGTAATGTAGCTTACAAGATAATCAACAAAGTGATTGTACAGAGAATTAGAGACAGAAACCAATTCTAACCAATTATTAGCCCAGCCCAAGCAAGTTTCCTCCCAGGAACTAATCCTCATGATAATATACTTGTTGTACAGGAAGTCCACATTTTGGGAACGGTAAACAGGAAAAAACACGGGGCTTGTTCTCAAGATAGATCTTGTCAAAGCCAATGACAGGATTCATTAGAAGTCTGTGAGTGACAACTTGAAAGCCTTAGGGTACTAAGGAATTTGATTGAACTCATCATGAAGCGCAACTCTCCGACCTCCTTTTCTGTTTTGTTGAATAACTCTCCCTTGTGTAGGCTAAGATAAGGTAACCCCTATAGTCCTTCCTGTTCCTGATTTGCATTAACCAGTTTTCCCGCTTGATTAAAATTAGAAATTGGAAATCCCTTAACGACTCGTTTGATAGGATGGAATAGAAATTCCATTACTACCTTATTTTCAGTAAAATTACTAGTCCACTATTTGATTGCTCTAATAGTAGGAACAACATTTCTAAAAGGAATTGGTATTCCTTCAAAACAAGGAATAAAAACCAGCTCCACCTTGATATTTTTTATTCCTAGATATCAAGGAATAGCTATTCTAAGAAATTTTTTCTATTTACCCTTACCCGAAACTAAACTTGATTAAAATCAAATTTAAGCAGATACAAGCTGAGTTTAGAAAAAAATTTGTGACCACTAAATTAGATCGAATTGGACATTTTCATAATCTAAATCAGGTGGGTTCAGATCGAGACATGGATATTTTTATTTTTAAATATTTTTCTTTAAAATTTTATAGATACATTAAAAATAACAAAAACATAAAATATTTTTAAAAATTATAATATGTAGATTAAAATAACTAATTATATATTTAAATAAAAATATTTATATAAAAATTATTAACTATACAAAGATATATGTAAATATATATTTAAATAAATAATTGTTACATAAAAATTATTAATTACATGAAAATATAATCTATTAAAATAATTTTTTAAACTTGGTATTTATTTGAAATAAAAAATATATTTACAAAAAATTCATAATCTAAGCCAAATTGACTCGAATCAATTACTTTTACCCGTTATTATATCTTATCCAAAAAAAAAAAAAAAAAAAAAAAATCAGGCCTTCTTAACTGTATCCATCTATAATATTGATATACATGATCAAATCGTATAAAATTTTGGGTTAGTAAAACCGGGTAGATCAAATGACTCAATTTTAATCAGGTCTATTTGAATATTATATATTATATGTTGGAGTATTATTTCTTTAGATAAAGATAAAAAATTCATTTTTTACTAATTTCTTAGTTATTTATCCAGCTATTATTGTATACCAAATATTTAAAAATTAATTTTACCTATTTCAAGTGATTAATTCTATTTTCACATTATTCTATTTCCTAAAAATTATTATTTTATTCCTACCTTATTACATTTTAATAACTAAACATAGCGTTAAGGTATGTATTAAGGACCCTACCTTCTCTCATCTTTTCTTTGCGGATGATCTCCTTCTCTTCACCCATAACCACAAGAAACATATGATTAATGTTAACAAAACGATAGAAAGGTTCTGCTAGGCCTTTCGAGAATGCGTTAACCCTCAAGAGACTGATATGAACATCTTTCCAAGTGCTGATAGAGAGACAGCCAGGGAAAGTCAGAAGATCAACGACTTCAAGATGGTGAGAGACTTACTAAGGAACACCACATGGCAATAGTGGAGAAAGTGAATGGGAGATTCAGAGATTGGAAAACTAAATATCTCACCACAGCTGGCCAAGCAACACTGATCCAGGCAGTTACACAGATCATCCCTAACTATTTGACACAAACCTACATGCTCCCAAAAGGCACATAAGATCTGTTATATCAAATCAACAAAAATTTCCTAAAAGGAAATAGGAAAACCCACCTTGTAAAGTGGGAGGAAGTCTGTCATTCTACAGAAATGGAAAAGATGGGCCACAAATAGAAGTGACAACAATCTTGTATTACTTGGAAATCTAGGGTGGTAACTTACGCAGGTTTCAGAAAGGCCTTGGATCCAAGCCCTCAGGAGCAAGTTCAAGAATGTTGGAGCTTTTTCTGCCTAAGAACGTTGCATGGCTCACATGAGAGTCCGCAGACCAGAACTATTCGATAAAATCAAAGCAGACTATGGGGGACTGACCCGAACTATAGACAAAGAAGAACTTTGATAGATAGAATAATGCACTTAGACATCAAAAAGAAGGCTGCTTCACTATGAATGGTAACATATGAATCGAACGTAAACAGGCCTGCAAGCTTTTGCAGGACTACCCTTCCAGGAAAGAAGGCTGGAGGAAGAGGAGTTGGATATTGAAATTCCCACCTATATACCTAGTTTTCATTTGGCTTGTTTGGAAAAACAAACTCCCAATAAATGAGCAAAAGAAGTGCAAAAATATGGTTCAATCTAACAGATGCCAACATTGCAATGAACCACAAACGGTGACCCACATACTTAGTGGTTGTTTCAAAGCTAGGCAACTGTGGAATGATGTCTTCAGTGGAGTTACAATCTATCAATATATACTACATCCCTCAATGTGGATTAAAGAGAACCCGATGAACAAAGAAAAGGATGGTGAATCCAGTCTAATTCTGGCAACAAATCGGCTTCTGTGGTCCGGGAGAAATGTCATGGAAATGGATAAGGACTTAAGATAAGAGGAAGCCCAACTGACACATGCCTTCTCTAGCTACCTGATTAAACTTGACCGGCCTGCTACACTTACTGGAATGAATTTGGGGGGCCATTAGGAGGCAAAGTTTGAAAGCTCCACAGAGACAATGGCACAAAATAAATACCAATGCTTGCCTCAACTTGCAAGGCCAGGCAACCATTCGGGGCCTAGGAAGGGATAATGAAGGTAAATGGATGTTTGGATTCTTGGGATACATTAGGGAATCAGACATCGTTATGGTGGAACTCAAGGCTATTATCTTTTGGGCTCTACGGATTGCATGGGAAAAGAACTCTAAGGAAGATAATCATTGAATCTGATTCCTTTTTAGCCATTCAAACTCCCTGATTTTGGACTTTGAACTCAATAGCTCATTGTGAATTGTAAGGATATGATCGCCAAACTCTGGGAATGTTGGGTGACACAAAAACAGAGAAAGGCAACAAGGCTGCCAATCAACTAGCCAAAATGGGAATGAAACTGGATTGAATTCCATGGGTGGATAGGGATGTCGATAACTGTAAGGGGGAGTATCAGAAAGGAAGCAGCTAAAGAAAGTAGTTCCAGGGAGATGCCACTGCCCACCTTACCTACTATTGTTAAAGATTTACATTTGTTAGCAATGTTAGCAAAAAAATTCATGTGGTCATATTTAACCCTTTGAAACCCCATTCCCCCATTTACGGTTAAGAAAATACATTGTAAATATTATACAGCCCTCAACCGAAGAATAAGGTGTTGTGGAATACCATCAACAAGAAGCATGTCACCAACTTCTACATCATTGACAAAGTCGTCATAGTTAACACTGACAGAATCTGTTGTTCCTACCCCTCTTTGGATTGTGAAAGTGAATTCTTGACCACTTTTTAATGTGATTGGCTGTGGCAAATCACCACTCCTGACTTCTGGCCCCTGACAACAATAGCAAAGAAATAAATGACAAGGTAAAACGAATATAGATGCTCATGGTGGAAATGAGAAAACCGAATAACACAATAAAACCAAAAGGGACCACATTCTTGTTCTTTTGGACCTTTTCTGCTTTGTTTGGCAAAAGGGGATGAGTATACAACTTCCAGACTCAATATGAAAATTATACAACAGATAGATGGGTACCCATATTGTTGTTTTACAAACTATATCTTCCTATATTTAGTCTACACAAGCCGACTTGTAGATATAGTGAATATTGTCAAGGTATGTTGTATGATCATAGAAATGCTCCGTAATTATGTAGCAGCAAATCCTTTCAATATTATGTTATTGACCCATCCTCCCACTTATTTCCGATATCTACCTTTTTATAGCTTTACATAACTATTTTTCATGAAAATGATAAAAAGGAGATGTTATTGAAGATAAAGACAAAATTCATTATGATTTCTTTTGATGCCTACCACAAATTCGTGGATAGCTAATCAAGGTATAAGAATCAATCCTGAAATATTCTAAAAGAGGGTAAAACATGCTGCCAGGAAAAGGCATTCTACGTTTCCCAAATCCAGGAGCACAGAAGTAACGTGTAAATCAGACAATAGATGAAAGGCACAATAATTACATTCAAATAACATGCATCAACTTTGCCATCTACCTCCAAGAGATTAAGGAGTATGATAACCACAACTCCTTTAAATAGCCCTTTGTTGTCTTGCAAACTTGGTAACAAATTGAAAGATGGCTGATTTAGAATAACTAAAATAAAGAAAAGATGGCCAAGACTATGTTAAAAGTAGGGCCCTTCTGCTCCAAGCATGACTGAAAATACACACTTAGAATGCACACAAATGAGAAATGCCAGAGAAATTTGAAAATAAGTGCCTACCTTGGTATCAAGCATGATAGCAATGACATTGTCCTTATGCTGCGAATTATATTCTTTCACTAAGTCAATAACTTTCTGATGAGATGCATGGTCTCCATGTGACATATTTAGCCGAGCTACATTCATCCCAACCTCAGCAAGCTTCCATATCATCTCCTGAGTGTTGGTGGAAGGACCAATGGTGCATACAATTTTAGTTTTACGTCTGACCGTAGGCCTAGACCACATAGCCTTAGCTGCTTCCCCAGGCTGCTGAATTCCCCTTAAATATTGGATATATTCCTCAATCTAACAATCAACAGCCAACATGACCTATTAAATCAGCTGTATACATTTGGAAAGATTTCTGAATCCACAATGAGTCAATACATCAAATAAAATCATTGCATTTGAAATGAGCACATTGTCACACTTCAATGATTTAATTATTTTCCAACTCAAATAGCTTAATTAATTAATCAACAATACAACTATCCCTGGTAATAGGATGATTTATTATTATTATTATTTATAGTTCTAATGGCAAATTGGAGAGAGTTATCAACAATAATGTAGAGCATGTCAAAATCCAACTATCTCAAAAGGATTCTGATACATCAAAAGGATTATAATACTAGCCCCAATTTGATGGATGCATCACCTGGGCAAAAACAAAAATAAGCTGCATTCGCCATTAACATTGAACTCGTTATAATCAGAGAATATATCTTCATTGATATATGAGTGAAGCTGGTGTTCCTGTTTGTTTAAGACACTGAAATTCCAAAAGGATAAAGTTGGATAGGTTGAGTTCTCTTGCCAATATAATATCTACCACATCCATGTTATCTATTATACACATAAATGAACTAGCCCTGGAAACAAATACATGAACATATCACACAGTAATGCAATCAATTAAGCATCGAACCTAATATATAAACAACTTGAGCCACCTCATTGTCTTCAAACCATGCACAGGAACCAACAAAAATAATCAATAAAACAGTAAAAGAAGTGCCCAATTTAGTCATTGAATCTTATCATAAAATACCAACTGGCGGGGCTGTAACCATGAATGTTGCTCCTGCTTAATCATAAAGTACCTCTAGTCAGCCCTTAATCGAGTCCACCACAGGTTTAAATCAAAAATCATAAACTCAGTTGAGAGCTGCTCTATACAGGTCAAGTCAATACGTACTGCCTTCTCTCAGGGTCTCTTTAGATTATGCTCCTACAGTGAGGGTGAAGCTATAAATACACATTGTTGGGTTCCAATACCCGGGGTCCCTAAAAGAATGGGCAAGTGGACGAGTGCTTGACCCAAGAAGCCCAAGTTGCCAGGTTGTCTAAGATGTTGCAATGGTCCCAAAAGCCTTTAGCAAGTCATTAATGCTAACGACCGAGAACTCAATCATCCGAGAACAAGCATCTAGTACGCGGACTCATCCAAAGTCGAGCGATGTCCGAGAATGCCCTATCAAGGAACACGCAACTCATGCATCACGTCCATGCCTTGTCACCAACAGGATATTTAAATCAAAAATCGGGATAAGTAGGTGGACGGTCCCTTTGAGAGATCACGTGACATTTCCAACAACCATATTTATCTATAAATATCCACTTAGAGCACACAAGAAAGGGGGCGGGATTTATCATCTTCACGATCCCTAGACCTTCTCGGACCTCTCTTCGAGCATTGATCCTCGAGATCTCCCTCTTTCTTAAAAAGAGATAAAGAAGGAAAAGAAAGGGTTTTCTCCCTACTTTGTGTTTTTGTTTAGACCCATTTCGTGCTTTATGCGTGGTTTTTCCTCCCTCAGTGAGGTAAAAATGAAGTTTCAATCTCTCTCTAACTCCAAACTCCAAACACTTATGTTCCGGACCCAAAAATCCAGACGCAACACACATGTTGAAGAAACAACTTAAGTACGGCTTTCTGGAATCCATGGAGGCATCTGAATCTCAGAGATTATGGAAGAAAATAGTGGGTTATAGTTACGATGAACTATCTTTCTATTTTAGTTCAGAACTACAGCCACTATCACCACCTAACACAAACTCTATTCATTTCGTTGAAAATATTGTCCACAAAATAATTTCCGTGGAAAATGATTTCAACAGAAGAAAATAACTTCCACCCAATCAAAACAGCCTAAATTCATATTCTAGATTACATCAAACTAAAAAAGAGTTCGCGTAGATTAAAGCCTAGATTTTAAATGAGCCTAGATAGTCTAGTCAGGCACGCAAAACTACTAGATTTTTGTTGTGGTCACTCCCGTGTGGAGGTGTTTTTCGTCCGAGGACTCAGATTGAGGACGAGATATTTATGCGTTTATGGTCCACGGACTTAAATGGAAATTCAGTAACAATTGTTCCACTGCGATTACTGCAAATTAAATCGAGACGATCCCAGATTCATAGAGCCTCATGCAAATTCAAATTCTCAATTCTAATTCTAAAATACTAGAACCGGCATTGTCCTAAACAATTCAAATAGGATCCGCATCGGAAGCAAAAAGTAACTATACGGCAGTGACAAAGCAACATCAATCAACTTACGAAATGATAAAACGATATTCAGCAAATTGAGAAATAGTTATAGCTGCCACAACCTCTGGCACGTCGTCCGGCATTACTGGAACAACTTCTCGCTGAGCACCAGCCGATTGCTGCGCCGTGATCGAAGAGCTACGGCGAGACGGTCGGTGGCTTTGGCTGCTCTCCTGCTGCGTAGATTTCAGTAAAACAGAAGGAAAATTCAGACCATATGGCCTGAGACTTAGGAACTGCTTGGGTTGAGATCCATCGCTAGTGCATGAGAGATAGATGTGGAAGGTTCCATTGAAGACTGCTTGAGAAAACGACATTGTGTTGAATGGAATTTGAAAGGAGATATCAACAAGATGTGAATGTTGAAGTTGAATTTTTGATATGATGGGTTTGCAGACGACGATGGAGAAATCGCTGCTGAATATGGCAGAAATGAAAGGGGGAGAGAGAGAGAGACAGAGTGTAGGAGGAAGAGTGCCGGCTTCGTTTGTAACGACGAAAGCGAGGTCGGATTTGTGATCCGCTCCCGAAAAACGTTGGATTTGACGAAAAATTTAAGCACTGTGATCCTGGGCTAGAGGTAAAAATAAATACTTAGCGTAAATTCAATAATTAATTAAGTAAAATAAACAAATTTAGATATTTTTAATTATTTAGAGTATTTCATATTCTAAAAGAACTGTGAGTGTAATATCAAAGCATTAGAGAGTATATACACAAGACTATAATAACGAATAATTTTGGGATTAAATTAAAAATGGAATTGTAAAAATAAAAATGATAAAATCAAAATCGAAAAGCAGCAAGAAATCTATTATTTAGCGTATTTTTATTCAAATTCGATCCATAAACTAAATCAATAAGAGATCAGAGTACCTAATCAAAAAAATATAATATTAAAAATTAGTTTAATTAAAAAGTAATTTGAGAAAATCATGCTCCTAATTTGCAGTCCTATGTTGTTGTTTTATGAAAATCAAGTTTAAAAATCTGTGGTTTCATGCAACACAGTGTGAGGTGCCACAACACGGAGATAAGATTATGAAAACCCCTCTTTACGAAAGAGTTTCACTATTTAAGTTGAAGTTTTTACTGAATAAGTGTTTGAGAAAATTATTTATCCATTATAGGCTCTATCACTTCTTTTTCGGTTTCTTAGGAAAAAGAGGTTCGTGGCCAGGCCTTTTGCCTTCTTTCTGGAGCTAATTTTGAGAAAAGAGAATTCGATCCCTTTAAAGAGGGACTTTTCTTTGGTATTTATTCGTTGGGAAGGAGATCAAAAATTTCAGCGTGAAGTTTAAAGGGCATCCTTATAGGGTAGTTTCGTGAATTTTGTGGGCTCGTAAGAGGAAGAAGATCTTACCTGGGAGAGTTCGGAGCCTTGAGACCTCTCGGGGCGATTACGTGACCGAGAGGGCTTCGAGTTCTAAAATTTGCTTGTGGTTTTGGTCTTTGGGCCATTGGCCTCTGTTTTGGGCCTCTTAGGCCGTCCAATTTCCTTGATCGTGGGAGTATTTTCGGCCCTCCGTTTGCTTTCAAGTATTTATTGGGGCCCAACAAAGATGATAATATACTTACAGGCAAAATTATAGTAGAAAATCACACCTATAAAAATAAACAATCTTTGTTAAAAATAATCAAGCAACACACATTAATCTTTGTTTTTGAAGAGATTATTTCCATCTTTTACCTTATAAAATATTTTACATTTTTTTAGAATACAGTCTTCTATCTATCCTTTAAGAAATGTTATTTTTTGGTACATGAAGCAAGTCTTTTAAACCACTAAATTGCCCTAGTGAATGGGTATAATCTCATGAGAATTTCTGACAATAATACCCACAAATATCATTCAGTGCAATAACTCCTTATTTTATTTTTAATATATGCATATTAATGTGAAATATTATTCATAGTAAAATGTATTTAATTTAGAGTTATTAATGCTGGATAATATTGATACAAACAATAATTGTAACACTTGATTTCTCATTTTTGATTTTGACATCATAATTATATGTATTCGGTTAATTTAAACAATAATTATATAGTAAACATTTGAGTAAAAGTTAGATTAAGAAAAAATTAGGCCCAACTTCAGATTGGCACTTGTCCCAACACCTATGAATATTTGATATAGTAGTGTTGCGTCTGATGGTGCACACATCCATGTTTTAGACATTATAGTAGTGATTTAGGCATGCATATGTTGGCACTCGTGTTGAGATAAGGTAAAATGTTAATGCCTTAATTGCGTCTGTTGTGACATTCTGCATACATGTATGTCTGAGTGGCGTCTCACAAATATTCATGCATTGATTTGGGTATTTAAGAAAATTCTGCCCCACTTTTTATTGTTTTTGTAGGGAAAAAAAAAAAAAAGAAGAGAGAAAAAGTGAAGAGAACTAGAAGAAAAAAAAAAAAAGAAGAGAAAGAAGGAAAAGACAATTGGAGCTTTTTAGTGTTAAATTTGTTAAATTAGATATTTAAAACAACTATTTTTTAAACCTGTTCATTTGTCTATTTTTAAAATCTATTTATTACGATCCAAAAATTAGTAGATCTAATTAAAATTTAAAATGCTACACCATCAATTTTGCTCATGACCATTGTTTTATGATACATGCATGTCATTATTTACACCCCTATTTTAAATATTATTGTATGCATGTATTTTTTATCGAAAAATTTTAAAGTTTTGTTTGATTTTACTGAATATTTAAAGGTTTTGTTTATTTTTGATTGATAACTAAATATTTTTAAAAATTATATTTGTATATGAAAATATTTGTGAAGAAAAATCAAAATATTGTATATTTGTCATTACATATTGATAGTCCATGTAAGTATTTCAATAATGACTCTATTTTATTACTTAATTGGTAGTTGTTATTTTTTCACATAGTGAAAAATTTTTGTGATTGTATTTTTTAAATGGTAAAAAAGTTTTTTATATTTATACTTTTTACAAAGTAAAAAAGTTTTGCATATTAATTATAGAACCTCCATTTATTTTTGTTGAAAACTATTGTCAAAAATTAATAAAAAAATATATTCAGATATCCTAACATATTTAAACATATTTGAGAATTATATTCATTATCCACAGGTGGTAAAAAAATAACATTTGACATCGTTTATAGTGAGTAATTTATAAATAGCCTATTTATGGGTGATGGGTTCAATACCTAGCGGGCTAATCTAGAGTCCAACCTACAAAAAAAAAAAAATCTAAGAAATAGCAAACCAACGAAAGTTTCACGAAACTCAAGGCCTAAACCGGCGCCGCCCAAGGTAGAGCAGTACCACGCAGGTCACTGAAATATATCATAGGATAGGCCTACTAACACGGCATAGTTAGCTTCAATTCAGCTAACAAAATTTCAACGATCACAAATACTAGGTGGTCACCTATGCTTGTAGAGGGGCAACCCGCTGGTAGCGATGACCAACCTATTGTAATGAAAATCTTGGCAACTCAGAGCACAAAAGATATGCGTATGTTGTGGGCTACTAACAAGCGTTGAGTCAAAGAGCCCAAGGAGGGTTGACTAGTGCCCTTTCTAAAACCTACTACACATCTTCCACATAAAAGGGGGGAGAGAGACTCAAGGTAAAGAAAAAGACTCGTTAGGAAAAGAACTCCAAAGATGAAGGAGAGGACAAAGTATCTCCCTCTTAGAATTGATCTCTATCGATCCTCCTTTAGAAGACTCTTTGAAGTTCTGGAGGCCCACACACCATTCTAGTGATTGGTCTTGACACCGAAAAGCTAGATGATCATACTATGGATCTCTTTCTCTTTGATATACTCAAACTATCGCATTCTTTTCTTCTAAACACCCACTTACCTAGGGGCACTTTAAAATCACTCCCTAACTAAGTGCATTTATTAAAGCTCTATCTTCCACTTCAAAACTACTCCCTAATCGAACGCACTCATTGGAGTTCTATCCTCCACCTTAAAACCGATCCCTAGCCGACCACACTTATTGAATTTCTATCATCCAACTCAAGGCTACTTATTTGTTGAGTGCAATACTGATGTAAAGTCTTACACCCAATACTTAATCTCCTCTTACATGCATCTACGCATTACTTTACATTCCTCTCGTTTTTTTATCTAATCAAGAAATATTTCTAATTTGAGTATCGAAGGATAAATTGTAAAATAAGTCCCGCCATTCTCTAACCTTCTATTTGTTAGTTGTGGTATACAGGATCCCAATTTGAAAAAATAAAGATCGAACTTGATTCAGCTTAACTTATTGGATGAGGCCAAACATCTCTGTAATTTTTCAATAGTCCAGATCCAGAGATGTATCAACCGATTTTAGTAGTAGATTATGGCATAGGATTATTGAAAGTGTATGTAATCATTTTTCAAAGTTCCTTGATCCTTAGATTTGACAAGATTTGGCTTTTGAGATTTTAACTTGCAACATATTTTATATTTTAAAATGTTTTGGACATAAGAGTTTTATAAATGTATCATATGGTTTGGATTTTAGATGCTTTTATATAGTTTGCCTTATAAATTTTACATACGAAATTATAATTTAGACAATGAATTTGAAATGTTTGATATATTGAATTTCACATATATTTATAATTTTTTATTCTTCTATCTATCATATATTTTTTATTGTATATATATATACTTATTGAATTTTAAACTCATAATTTATATTATTTTTCTAACATTTCTAGCTTAGTGAGTCATTGATGCTTATAGGATTTGAACAGATGGTATTCAAAAATTTTATTTATTTATATTTATATTTGGATTTGTATTGGGATAAAGATTTGGGACTATTATATATTTCAATTATAGAGACTTGTATAATATAAGAATACTTTATTGGATAGATTTTAGTACAAATTTTATATTATGATAGTTAAGGAATCTATTAGATGCTTTCCTTGCAAAAAGGTTTCGATTAAGTAGTGACGTGTTATGAATCTAAATTTTGAACAGATTCGGGTTAAATTGATTGTTTGAATTCGGCTCCATCCACTAAGTTTGGATTCTACACACTATAACTATGAATAAGAGGTCAAGTGTTGGTATAAGATTGTTCCACCGAAAACACTCCGACGCTCAAGTTAGTAAACAATCTTCGAATTAAGAAGGTGAAAGTAAATGATGCAAGGAGAATGTAGAGAGTATTTGTGATGGAATAGTACTCTCATTGAGAGAGGTTTTGGTGGCTCGTGAGGAGCATTAGCTCTAAAATTGTGTTTGTTAGGAATGTATTCGTATTATGAAAGCGTGCGAGCTTTGCAGTAGAGAGCTTTTTGTGGGCAAATGAGAGCGTAAATTGGAGTGAAAACTTCATGGCCTTTTAAAGCCGTTGTGCTGTAATACCTTCATTGTGCAGAAGGGTTAAAAACCCGCGCTTTGTTGAGATCGCTGCCTTTTCTGATATGGAGCCCTTATGGCAATAATGGTTGTTGGATTGATTGCTTTTTAATGTATTCTGTAACCATTAGGGTTTTCAGTAGATAGAAAAAGGATTCTGGCGCCTTCTTTCTAAGATACTCATTGAATATGCTGATAACCGTTACAATAGAGATTGTCTTTTGTGAAGAGCGCGAAATTAAGGTAGAAGACCGTTCTTGGGTCGAAAATGGTCGATAGGCCAAATTGGGCTTAGCTCACTTGAGCCTTGGCCTTCAGACAGTCAACTAGTCTTACTTTCGATCAACGAAAGCGTTGACTGTATCAAATGCAAGTCGTCTGTCCTACTTTTGGGCTTCTCCTGTCTCACTTAGCATTTCGTCCGGTCAACAGTAGGCGTTGACCATCTAGGGACAAATGGATTGTTGTGAATTTGAGTCGTTCCTCATTTTTGGGCCACCCCTTACTAGCGTACCCATCAAATAGGTTGACATATTTTATTAGGAAGTTCGATGAGATTTAGTTTAGTCGGAACCTATATTTATTGTCGGTTATGGATATTATATTGTTTTTCTGCTAGGTTTTATGGTTTTCATGGTTTTGATGTTGGTTCGATATGTCTAACTCATTATTTGATTTATTTAGATTTTAATTATTATGGGGTAATTATTTATTAGGATTTCTCTATTGTAATTATTTGGACACATTGATGAAGGTGACATAAGGAGGAAAGCTTGAGGTATACCAAGATATAGCTAAAATATTGAGATCCCCACAATGCCATGAGAGAAAGTTTATTAGGAAGGTAACTCATTTGTAAGTCCCATACCTATTATACATATAAATTATTTTTCTTGATTTTTGGAAGCAAGGGGTTTTCATGCCAAGTCTATAAGCTAGCAACTTGATTGCCGATTTTGAATATATTTCCAATAGCTACCCCTTGTTGACCTTGAGCTGGTCGTTTAAGCAACCTGCGTAAGATATAAATATACTGTTTTAGATTTAGGTCATTAATTATACATGTTAAACATTCTTTTAGAGGCCAATTTGAGAGAGTGATAGAGTTAGTGAAGAAGAATGAGAATATTCTTGTCATCCTTTTAAATTTAAGTTCTTATTCGAACACTCACCACCAATTAATATACAGCTTAAACAAGTCATTTTTTATATATTGTTGTAACATTATTGGTTTATTAATATTATGATAAAATCAAAAAATATATTTATATTTAAATTAAAATTATATGAATCTAAAGTTTTATGATTTTATCCTTTATTTAAGGGGTTTCCATGATAAATATCATGTAACTTGTTTTGCTTGTTGTTGTGATCATATTGTGATTATTGTAGAATTGTCATTATATCTCCTCACGAGCTTAACCAACGGCTTAGTATTTCAATCCACATTGAGATTTAGGTTTGATTAAGAAGCTTGTTGTCCTCATGCCCAACAAAAACACAGTGAGATATTTGTTGATCAAAGTGTTCCCTAACACAATCCGTTTGAGAATCACTTATGAGCATGAGATATGGTAATTGAGAAACAAATTTATGTTCAAGTTCTTTTCCAAAGTTCAAATTGAAAAAAAAAAAAAAAAAATGAGGGCAGACAATGTTCGAGTCCAAATAAAGAATTTGATGCGGTCTTCCGAAGGCAATTTATCTGTTGCTTTTGAGTCGGGCTTTCAAAGACATGGTGAGGTCCAGAGATAGCGTTCAAATTCACTGATGCTGTCATGCTTGATTAAAATCAGCATTCCGTACCTCATTTCAGATTGTCATGTTTGAGATTCAATTTTTAGAGATATTTGTCTTATTTTTGTATTCCAGCTGAATAACCATATGTATCATTGCCCTTTTGATGTCGGATTTGTTAAATTTGGAGGGTTCCATTGTGAATTCTATGTCCCTCCATACGTTAGGAAAGGGCCTTGGTCGCCTTGTGAAACCAAAAAGCCAAAAATGACCTGAATGCTTTAAGGCGAAATCCCGAAAGAATGGGGGGCCGCTCGCGCCTCGAACACACGCCAGGTTTCGGAAATCCTCTTATAAAAAAAAAACGGCAAAAGCTGCCGAGCCACTTAATTCACAAAAATTTTAACGCGATTTTTGGCTCCTCTATAAATACACTTATTTTATTTAAACCCTAAGGACGAATAAGCTAACTCCTTCGATTATTTTGAGCCCCCATTTGAGAAGAAAGCCTTCATGCTTTAATTAATTTAGCTTCTCTTGAGAAAACCCAAAGACATATCTTTGTACTCCATGTTCTAAAGAGTTTTCTCACCATTTTTCTTTCTCTTTTGTTTCCATTTCAAACTTTCATCCTTCTACCATTGTTGAAGACTTTGGTTCGTGAAGAAGAAGACCTAATTTTGATTGGCAATTCAAGTGGCACGAGAGGGGAAGAGTGGCTTGAAGACCGGAAGGTGTCTAGTCAATGTCCTTGCTTGAGGCAAAGCAAAAGGAGTTCCTTGGTAGGGATCATTGTCGGGAGTAAGTCATCTCTCAGCTAGGTTAACTCTTTGAAAATTCCACTCCAAAATTTTCACTCGGCCGTAAGTTGATTTTCATAGTGCATTGCTTTCGGAGTTTAGAGCCTCGAGGTGTTTTCGATACCGTGGGTATCGACTTTTTAACCACTTCGCTTTTCCACCAAAAATCGAGTCTTTATTATTATTTCTTATTGTTGTTAATGTTGTGCATACTTAATAGTTCCAGTTACATCTAGAGTTAAATATCCATTACGTGTATCGGATATTTAATTTAATTATTTTTGCTTCCGCTATACTTTTAACGAGGTCGAAACACGTTAGCACCGAAACGTGCTTTTTCAAATTCAATTTTTCCTGTTCGTTGTGCACAACCTTCCTTTTTGTTTCCAGCTGAATAAATCGCTTAGGTCTACACCTTGCCCTTTATATACCGTAGATTTGTTAAATTTCGGATTACTCCATTGTGAATTCTATGTCCAATGAATATGTTAGGAAAGGGTGTTGTCGTACAAAGATGAAAAAAAGAAAAAAATGAAGAATGCTCATTTAATTGATACACGCAGTTTCATCCTTTGAGATAATAGAGAATTGAGAACACATAATTTTACGTGAAAACCCTCTTATAAATAAAAGAGAAAAAATTACGGGATACTTAATCCACAAAAATTTTACTATGTAAATTTTGGTTACAAAAAAACCCTGATTATACAAACTCTCGAAGAACAGATAATAAGAATAAAACACAACTCCTTGTTTTTTCTGTGTCTCTTTGCCTCTATAAATTCTCTCCCTCTTCTCGTAGTGCTTTGCACCTACTTTTAGATGTTGTATTCATATATATATGACCAATATGCATCTATAGGCACTCATTTTGTGTTAGCGATCATTTGGAATAACAAAGGTAGCTGCGTGCACTATAGAGGGGTCGCCTGGTTTTCTCAAAATCATTCTTCAAATCGAGAATTCGTGACTCCCACCCAAAAGTTCTGGTTACTAATGGAAAAAAAGTCAACTTTCTTTTTTACAAAGTCTGCTGTTTGTGTAAACTTTGCAGATAACCAGCTTTTCCAATCAATGTCCTCGGTCGTTGGTCAAAGTCCTCGTCTTTCAGTATTTAACTTGCCTTGTGATTTTATCATTCCAGCAAGTTTTCATCTCTCCAACTTTGTGAAACTCTTTGAAAATTTCACTCCAAAATTTTCGCTCAGGAAATTTTCACTCCGACCAAATGTAACCACTCCGACCTTTCTTCCATTCTGGCTCAGTGTAACCACTCCGACTTTGTGTAACCATTCCGGCTTTTCTTTCATTCCGATCAAGTGTAACCACTCCGACCTTTCTTCCATTTTGCCATTGTCACGCACTATAAAACAACACTACTTCCCATTTCTTCTTCTAGAAATGACCTAAAATCCCAGCAGAATATATCATCTGATAATTCACTCAATTTTGGTATGAAGGATTCACTCTAACGAAAGATTAGAGTAGCGTAGAAGATGGGCACCTAAAGGTGCTTATACGTATTTGGAGCAACATTGGCTCACTTGATGGACACTCGTGTATCATTTCCATTTGTTTCCAAGAGTCTTGCACACCTAACATGCGCATGTTTGGCACTAGAGCGCTAATGCAAAATTTGCCTTTGGAATTCGAATGTCTGGGCCGTCATTTGGATGCCAAATAGTTTTAGAAAGGGTCCTCATATAATTTTAGGCTTTCTGAGGGATAAACACATGAGCGTTGTACAAAGATAAAAAAAAATAAGTGTTGGGCCCCAGTATGAAGGCCCATAAAGCACGGCTCAAGTAAGAAGCCTAGAGGCCGGGAGCCCAAGAAGTTTCAACAGAATCGCCCGAGCGGCGGAAGAAACACTCGGACTTTTTCCCAGAAGGCCCCACAAGAGCTGCTTCATCTCACGAGCCCACGAGCTTACCAGGAGTCTCGCAACCAGACGAGAACCGACCGTTCATGGCCGGGAATGCCAGCTAGCCTATTTCGCGGCGGTTCCAAGAAAGTCGCCGCCATCACCGGTCGCCTCAACAAGGCAAAAAAGACGCCTAGTCAAATCAAGGCGATATCGAGATCCCGTACACTGACACACTCAAATGCTGCATGGGCCCCGTCGCATGCCCTCCCCTACACGTCGCCTACATTAAAGGAAGCCGGTGGACAGCCTCCTCAACCGCCGGATGAACGCCACGTGTCTACTCCCCTAACGGCTCGGCTTCCACTATAAATACACAAAGAAGAGACCCCTTTCAAAGGGGAGAGCACTCCCGACTCTACAACTCTCTCCGTCCCAGACGGAGGACTCTCTCCCTCTAGACTCAACTCCTCAAAGAAGAGTAAAAGGCTCCGAGTGAGCATAGCTTCCTTATGAGAGAAATACAAAACGTGAGACAGGGAAGGGATTAACCCTCACAACTGTACTTTGTAAAATCTCCAACCGATATAGTGAAGCTCTTTCCAGGCCCTGAGCCTCGTGGTTTTTCCTCCCCATTCAAGAGGAGGTTTTCCACGTAAAACATCCGGTCTTAATCTTCATCTCGTGTCCAACACCTCATTCACTTGTGTTGCCAGGAAACCACGGATCGAATTGGACGCACCTCTGCATTTCTCGGCCGTGTTGGACCCCTTGGATCCAACACCCCTGATCAACGAGCCTGGTCCAGAAGGATCCGCGGAACCAGGACGCAACATTGGCGCCGTCTGTGGGAAGGAAGAACAAAAAACTCACGGCTTCCCACTCTCCAACAACAAGCAACGCCCCAAGGATGTTCAGCAGACAAGGCAGCACGTCCACCCGGGGAGAAGAGCGCCACGACGGATGTCTCCCGTTGGGAGGCAAAATAAGCGCGCCTTGCACTAGCGTGCAGTAAACCGGGCGCAGAAGGTGGACAGCCTCACAAGAACCGTCCGCAACCTCTAGTAGAAGGCGGGCGAATACTCTAGGAGCCCATGCTCCGAAAGCCCGCACCGAACGGCGCTCCAGAGACAACAATGGCCGGGCTTTCAAAGCGAGTTGAGAGATTACCTCAACAGAAAGAAGTCCATGAGTCCGGCCCCATCAAGGAGGGGGCTCAAGAGGCTTTGGAAGACTGTCTTTGGACCCAAGGCCGGCGAAGCAACTCAGCCGGTAGAACCAGAAGACACCTTGCCCCCAAGGACAGGGGAAGGAAGGAGAGGGGCGAGTGCCCACCAAAAGACCCAACGACCGTCCGAGCATGATAAGCTCGAGCGGATGGTCCTTGGGGGAGAAAAACACTCAGGTCCATTGGCCTTCACTGACTCCCTCACCAACATCCTGAGGCAGATCAGGGATGAGAAGTTCCTAAGATGGCCCAGGGCATTGAAGAACCCAGAGGGAGGTGACCAATGGGAATACTGCCATTACTATGGCAGCAAGCGTCACGACACCGATGGTGAAAAAGCTCCAAGCGGAAATCGAGCGGCTGGCAATGGAAGGATATCACCACCACTTCGCCAATGACCGGGCACGGCCCCGGGCAGGACTGACCAGCCACGCCACTCGAGGGGCAAGGCCATAATGGACGCGGATTGATAAAAAAAAAAAGAGAGAAAGACAAAAAGCCTTGGAGGCCACTCAATGTAAGAAAAATGTGCATTAATAAAACGTGCATTTGTTAACCTTACAACGAAGCGTTTCCATACTCTCTCCTCAATCTGCTCCGCCACGACCCGGCGAGGCTCGGAGCACAGGAAGCAACAAAGAACTCACGCATTCAACGAACGAAAACTCATAAGGGCGACCGAGCGGCCCAGCAGGCCGGCCCTTGAGGTCATAATAAAAACTCGGGCCGCGATCGAGAGATCCGAGAGGCGGGCCTCGAGGTCATAGCAAAGCTCTGGCTGCGACCGAGAGGTCCTGTGAGGCCGGGCCTCGAGGTCATAACAAAACCCTGGCTGCGGACTGAGCGGCCCGAGAGGCCGGGCCCTTGAGGTCATAACAAAAATTCGTCACGATCGAGCGGTCCTGCAGGCCGACCCTTGAGGTCATAACAAAAACTTCATGCGACCGAGCGGTCCGAGAGGTGGGCCCTTGAGGTCATAACAAAACTCGATCTGACCGAGCGGTCCAGGAGGCCGGCCCTTGAGGTCATAACAAAACTCGGCCGCGACCGAGCGGCCCCAAGAGGCCGAGCCCTTGAGGTCATAACAAAACTCGGGTGCGACCGAGCGGTCCTGCAGGCCGGGCCCTTGAGGTCATAACGAAAACTCGGCTGCGGCCGAGCGGCCCCAGAGGTCGGGCCCTTGAGGTCATAACAAAACTCGACCGTGAGCGGTCCTAGAGACCGGACAACAAAAATAAACCCAGAAGGCTAAGAGCTAGAAGTCCTTGAGAGGGCTACATGCCCAAGTCCAAAAAGGCAAAGGGACAAACGCCTGAGGGGAGTGAGGCGCTGTATGACGCGCCGCAAAAAAAAAAAAAAAAAAACACACGAACATACGAACAAGACACAAAAAGAACGTCCGAAGGTTTAAAGCGAAAAGGACAAAGTCTTATTCACAAAAAACAATTTCCTGTACAAGTGTGACAAAACAAAAACGAGATAAGAAAAAGGAGGCAGCGTATCAAGGGAGCGCCGCTCGGCTTCCTCCCTTCTGAGTCCCATGGGGCTCAAGATCCGCCTCCGTCTCCACCGAACCGCCTCCCTCAGGCATAAGAGGTTCACTATCAGGCCCTGCCTGAGGAGGACCAGGGAAAGGCCTACCGTCAACGCCGTACAAGTCCTCCGCGCTCAAGGCGCCCGGCATTCCCGGGATCGGGACGGCCCAGAGGAACCGCGGACGGATCAATCGCGCCACTCGGCGACACATGCAAACACTGTCCCGGGACGGGCCGCCGGCCCAAAGACAGAGCCATCTCGCAATCCGCACGACGTCCTCAACCTCCTCCCGGCAAAGGATCCGTTCTGAAGGAGGCTCGCGCTAAACGCGCATCCTTGACGGTAGCCTCAAGAGAAACGATCTTCTCCTTTGCTCCGGCTAGCTCCGCTCCGCCCGTTGTGGCAGCTTCACGAGCGGCCCTCGAGGACCTCACTTCCAGAGACCGAGCAATCACACCCACGAGCCCGTTGAGACCAGCCGGACAAACTGAGCCGCATTTAAAAAGTTCACAAAGCATGAGCAATGAAAAGCAAGAGAAGAAGGGAAGCAACAGGCTACCTTAGAAACAAGAGGGTCGTCCCCTATGCCGCACTCCACGTGGGACTCAGACCCCTCGGCTCGCTCCCTAAGCCCCGCAGCGCCACCTCGATACAAAGCTCGTCACTACACATAAAAGGCGCTGGAATGTCTGCCTCAAAATCGACGCCCCTAAGAAGCTCAGGCAACCGCTCGGCCTCAACCACAACAGGGCGCCCAGAAGGGTCAGAAGGCGCGAACTCGTCAACGCTTAAATCCACGACCTCCACCATCTCTTGGACCATTTCAGCCGACATTCCCCTCTCAGAATCCCTCACGGCACTCCTGCCTCCTATGTCCTCGGGAGGGTGATCAATCCTGCTCGAGACGTTACTAGGCAAAGCAACGGGAGCGCCGGGAACAAAATCATCACTGGGGGGCCGGACGTCCAAGGACCGCGCACTCTGAGGAAGAATCTCCACGGGTGTAATAGGGAGATTAGCAGTGGAAGTGAAGGCGAGACCGTCATATCCCGAGGGCCCCGAAAGAGAGGTTTCAGTCCTCACCCTCTTGATCAGGGGAATATCATCATCATCACAAGAGGTCTGGGTCTCAGGAAGCTCTCTATTCTGCGCATCAGCTCTTGAGGGCTCGGCCGAAGTATTAGCAGTGGAAGTGAAGGCGAGACCCCCAGGCTTCGAGGACTCAAAAAAAGAGCCAGCCCCCGACCTCGTGGGCAGAGAAGCAGTCACGTCATCATCGCTCATGCCCTCGATATCAAAATCCTCATTGTCACTCGAGGAGCGCTCAGCAGTGGGTCCCCCAATCCACGGTCTCTCCTTGGCCGTTACGAGAGGAGCTGGGCCGGGAGCCTCATCCCGCGGTCCCCACTTGGCTTCCCTGAATTTATCAGCGGCCAGCCAGATGTTGCGCTTGTTCAAGTGGAAGGTCCACAGATTGGCCAGCACTAAGTCTGTGTACGCCTTCACTTCCTTCCGGTCCTCCCTTGAAGGGTCAGAGCAGTACTGGCTAGCCACCTTCCCCACGTGGTGGGGATGACCCAGTGCTCGTAGACGCCGAGGAAGAAGAACTTGTCCTTCCACCGCCTCGTGGAATTCGGGTTGCCACCACATAGCGAAGAAAATTTCGGGCGAGGAGTCATTACGATCTAGTCAAGGTTCTGCGTAAAGCGGAACATCACCTTGACTGTAAGAGCATTTAAGAGCTTCTCATGGCACCGGAAGAAGACACACAAGGATACCAGATACCTCATCGCATTCGGCTGAAGCCTGGCAAGAGGCACGCCAAGCGCCCTCATAATGTCATAGAGCTCCACCGAAATAGAAAACCGTAGCCCACCTTTGAGGTGGGCCTCGTAAACGGTAATGGAGCCATCCAGAGGGTACAACGCCCTATCATGCGGCTCCGGGATCATCATGGCCATAGACTCAGGAATTTGATATTGAGCTCTGATCTCCGTGAGCTTGCCGAACGTCACTGTGGAAGCAATGTCTCTCACTCCAGGCGCCATTAAAACCAAAGAACGGAAGAGAAGACGAAGCTCGAACGAAGAAGAAGACGAAGAACAGGCACAAAGGTGAAAAATCAGGGCAATGGGACGTTTAAATAAGCCCTAGAGTACGGAAACGCATACTCATTACCCTTGCCATGCGTCGACAGGCCATTCGCCTCAGAAGTCTCGTAATCTCTCCTTCCCAAGGCGCCTGATAGCGCGTCACATCAGCAGGATACAGCATTTAATGCTCCGGCAGGAAAGTGAAACGGCGGCCCAGAAGAGGTCCGAGGACAACCTCTCGTCAAGGTCAACGCAGTGCTCGCCGCCACGACACACGCTCTCGGACGGCCGACACCTCCAACAGGCTGGCGACTTCATGCCAAACTACCGAGGACTTCGAGTCCTTTGGCATGGGGGGCTATGTTGGGCCCCAGTATGAAGGCCCATAAAGCACGGCCCAAGTAAGAAGCCCAGAGGCCGGGAGCCCAAGAAGTTTCACAACTGCCCAAGCGGCCGGGAAGAAACACTCGGACTTTTTCCCAGAAGGCCCCACAAGAGCTGCTTCATCTCACGAGCCCACGAGCTTACCAGGAGTCTCGCAACCAGACGAGATCCGCCCGTTCATGGCCGGGAATGCCAGCTAGCCTACTTCGTCGGTTTCCAAGAAAGCCTCGCCCTCACCGCCCGGTCGCCGTCTCAACAGGGCACACCTAGTCAAATCAAGGCTGATATCCAGATCCTGTATACCTGACACACTCAAATGCTGCAGCGGCGCCGTCTGCATGCCACTCCCCACACGTCAGCTACATTAAAGGAAGCCAGTGGACCAGCTCCTCAACCGCCGGATGAACGCCACGTGTCTACTCCCTAACGGCTCGGCTTCCACTATAAATACACAGCAAGACCCCTTTCAAAGGGAGAGCACTCCTGACTCTACAACTCTCTCCGTCCCAGATTACGGCCGGACTCTCTCTCCCTCTAGACTCAACTCCTCAAAGAAGAGTAAAAGGCTCCTAGTGAGCATAGCTTCCTTATGAGAGAAACACAAAACGTGAGACAGGGAAGGGATTAACCCTCACAACTGTACTTTGTAAAATCTCCAACCCATATAGTGAAGCTCTTTCCAGGCCCTGAGCCTCGTGGTTTTTCCTCCCCATTCAAGAGGAGGTTTTCCACGTAAAACATCCGGTCTTAATCTTCATCTCGTGTCCAACACCTCATTCACTTATGTTGCCTGGAAACCACGGATCGAATTGGACGCACCTCTGCATCTCTCGGCCGTGTTGGACCCCCTTGGATCCAACACCCCTGATCAACGAGCCTGGTCCAGAAGGATCCGCGGAACCAGAACGCAACAATAAGAAATGGAAAGTTTTGTCGTCTAATTGATATTCAATTCGAGTTTCATCCTTTGCTAAGCTTGCGTATGTTATTTTAGTCTTGACTATATTACCGATTGGTTACTTGTTTTTTCATTATATTATAATCTTGTGGGATTGTTAAATGTGTTGGGATTAGATTCAATCAATCATTTGCCCAAATTGTTATAAAAGCCTATCTGAGAAAGTTATTTTGTAACCAAATATTCATAATTGATATTGTTTGGAAATTATTCTGTAATTTATTCCTTAATTGAAAGGGATTTTTCACATTAAATTTGTCATATAATTTGTGTGTGTTTGATTAAATTTTATTCACTGTGTTCAACCAAAAAAATGGCTGACTGACATTTGACCGCAGATTCAGATTTTATTCCCTGCGTTCTGGTGGGCGTAGTGCTTTGCATCTTTTTAGATGTACCATTCCCGTAGAGAAAAAGATGTTGTCTTCTCATGGCAACATGACCAATATGCATCTGTACCTTCTCATTTTGTGTTGGCTGACTTAGTGGAATAAGCACACTCGTTGGCGCTAGCCTGGGGTTGTCCTGGTTATCTCAAGCTCATTCATCAAATCAATAATTCATGCATGCTTATCCCACCCAAAATTCTGTGATACGAATGGAAAAAGAAAGCTCAGGCCTTCACAGAAACTTCTGCTTGCTGACTTTCACGCTTGCTTATAGGCTTTGCTTGAGCTAGGCCTAATATTTGCAGCGTGTGACTCGCTATAGGGCGAAGCATGTCTTGCGATACTGTAAGTGACATTTGACTAGTGTCATCCCTCACTGTTGAACTGATGAACGATTGCTTCTGACAGGTGGTTGACGACGAACACTACATCACATTCATTTCTGCGAAGTATGTTGAGTATAGTTTGATTTTTATGACTTCAGATTTATTGTAGAATATTCAGATAGTTGTTTTGGAATTATGAAAAAAAACGACCTTTTCTTGTTAAACTAAGCTGGGGAGGTGGCAAATAAACCTGAGACGTATCGGTCCTGGCCAAGGCAAATCAGATTTTCAAGGCCTAACAGATTATTGCGGGTTCACGATCACAACTTGGATGTCTCCACAACATACTGTTTCTTTGGAGAAAGATATCCAAATGTTGCCGCATACCCATTCTTTTATTCTTGTTTTCTGCTTCTTTTTAATGATAGTTGTGGCACGTTACTCTGATTTTTTCAGAGAAATCTTTGGAGCAGTTCACTATGTACAATCTAGTGGGTAAAGAGCCACTGTGGTTGGTTGGGTGTTGCCGAAATCGTAGTGGCAAAACCTTGGACTCTGCATTCCATTGCTGCCCTCATACTGCAGAGAAATCAGTAACATTTTAAACTTGTTAATACAGGATGTAGTGAGTCTGGGCTGTTTGATGAGTTTAGCCTGCTATTACGCACTGATCGAAACTTGTTTATGTGTTACTGTTTCCTGTGAAATATTTCCATAGACTGGCAGCTTAAGTACACACAATGCAGAGTGTTGATCATTGATAATATTTAAAAAAGAGTTATTTGTCACATTTTCTGCATGATATTAAGGGTGATCAATGACATAGCGATGAACTAATATTGTGGTGAGGCCCTGGTTCCGGGAGCCGATATTTCACCTCCTTTTCATGGAATTATATCTCACCCAACTGTATAAATATAACGAAATACACATAAATTAGAGGAATATTAGAAATATACTGTCAATAGATAATATAAAGATACTATCAAAAAATAATACTGATCAATTTATAGGACTGACTCCTAAACGATCCAAACAATCTCCATATCAAATATAGGAATACAAAAAATAATACTATTGTGAGTCCCAAGCTTTTAAAAGCGGCTAAAATATTGTTCAATGCAATTCTCTGTCCCAAAAAGATGTTCTAATCCATCCACTCGTTGAATTAGAGTATAAAAAAACATCCTTAATGAAATGTTATTAGATGGGCTTTTGTCAACAAAGTGCTCGTAGGCCCACTGAAGCATTGCTGCCTTCTAGCAGCAGCCTGTGTGCTCCTCCCGGGCAAGCCCATGTTCTCATCATATTGTACAAGCAACATAGTTTATCTGTCTCTCTATTCATGTGTTGATTCGTTAATATGAATAGATAAATGACCCATTATGTCATCTAAGGTGTCCTCATCACAACTTAAAATATTTAGTGGCATTTGGTTTGCACTCAAAGTTTTAATAGCCAAATGTGCAAGGTGACAGAACTGAAAGCTCTGCTAACGATGAGGGTGCAGCACATTGTTCAAGGATGACATATGATGGCCAATTGCAGAACAATTACACTCAATCTCTGAACCAGTCATTGAGAAGTGGCGCTATGATTTTGAAGGCTTGAAGAAGAGAAAGAATCACAAATTTCAGTCAGCTGCTGAGTCCCTGATGAAGATCATGCTGATCTCTGTTAACTTGGCACTCTAACTCAATGTGCTTCTGTGAATTCAGCTTTAAATAGCATGAAATATGCATTGCTGTGCCATCATTTTCCATTGGATTACCAAGTCCACAGAAACTGAAAGTAGATGTAGAGCTTGTTTTCTTCTCATGTGCAACTACGAGTGTCACTTGTTGCTAAAATAATAGCAACTTGGACTTCTATGGATCACCAAAGGAAAGTATTGTTTTTGTTTTTGTATCTTGTCATCCATAATGGGCTGAAACTATTGAAATTTGAGTAAATGGGAATTATATAAAACTAATTGAACTTGTGATTATTTTAGAGAATAGTTGGTGACCCGAGATCTATAATTATATTTTGATAGAATAGAGTAGTACTGTTCTCTCGGAGCACCTCAAAAGCATACCAACCAAGCAATAGCTTTCTGTTTTTTTACCTTTTAATTGCACCTAGAGAGGAACAACGGCAACAATAGCAAAGCCTCTAGTCACATTAAGTGGAATCAGCTATATAATTCTGTTGTCGTTGTTTTACTAAATTTAGTTAAATATCTTCCAAGAATACAAGTACTTATTTTTAAATTATTTTCTTTATTACATCACCATATATTTTTCTTGGTGCATATCTTCATTTTTTTCCTCCATCAACAATTAATTATATTTCCTCCTAAGTGCTTACTTAGGCCTTTTTGTAAGAGTTCTAACAATTTTAAAAGTTCTTCTCCCATCTTATTTTTCATAGGCATCAATATAAACGTTTTACAAATATCATAATTTTGTATTTTTGTTTTCAGTACGACTCTACTCATTTATATTAACATTTTTATTGATGTAACACTTAATTTTTACACATATAATTTAATTTTTTAATATTCTAATTTACATTCTACCAGAAAGAGCAGGGAAAAAGACCCCCATGGGTACCAAAATTAGAAAAAGCATGAACCTCAAATTTGACATCTTTGGTAGGTCCAGGCTATATTTGTGACTCGGAAGTTGGGTATGTCCTCAAATTTTTTGTCATTTTTTCTCTGATTCATGAACTTGTTATCCACTGAAAACTTTTGTCCGACATTCTTTTATTACAAGTTGTTAAATTAAGCAAGGGGAAACATCTTCTTTGGCATATTTGAAGAGGAACAAATGCACAAGAGGGACCATAAACAAGAGAAACAGTGATGCAAGCGACATTGTGGGTGCAGGTGGGGTTCACTATTCTACATCTTCTCTCCTTTCTTTTTCATCCATCAAACAGGATTTTGTCTCCTGTCAGACAGTTACAAAATTATTGTCACAAGCCAATATACTGCTAATGATATCGGTATATAATATATATATACATAGATATGTTCTTTGATGTTCTCAAAAGCATGAAGAACCTTGCTACTGCAGATAGAATGGCAAACACAGAAACTTCACCTCTGTCGATTGAAAGCTTTTCATACAGTTGGTTGATAAACTTAAAGCCATCTTTTGAGAGCCTTGGTGAATCCTTCAGGTCGATCCTTGAAGCATCGGACGAAGCCTTTTTCATCGAGATGGACCCGAGGATGCCAGCCTCCAAGAGGTTCTCGAGACATGCCCACGATTTTGACTTTGATCTTCCTTTCTCACATAAATCCCCTCCAGCCACCGTTTTCTGTGCCGACGAGATCTTCTCCAATGGCCCGCTGAAACCTCTCTTCAACCCATCAAAGGCAGGGGCATGTGCTTCCTCCAGCACAGCTCCGGGCACAAGTGTGCTCCGGAAAACGGCTTCAGGATCGAGGCTGCTTCCTTCTTCTTTGAGAAGGTGTAGGAGTTATTCCAAGCAGATGCTGGAGAAGTACTTGGACTTTCTCAAGCTAGTGTGCCTTAAAGTCAGAGGCTGCAGGCACAACCCCAAACTAAGAGCCGCCCGTGTAGGCCCCTCTACTGGTGATTCAGATAGCTCGATTTACGAGGCAGTTCTTCACTGCAAAAGATCTCTGGGTGTGTGATTGTGATGTCTACTTGTAATTCCAGCATGTCATAGATATCTGGAAAAAAAAATTGCAGACTCATATACTAAATGGGATCTTTATCTCTAGTAAATGGGGATCTTCATCTGAGGGGAATGAATTAAGGATTGCTGTTAATAAAAGAGGACTGAGGTAGAGAACAGAGGAAGATAGAAGGAGCTGGTTCAGATGCATTTTTTCTCTTTTTTTTTTCTTTTATTTTTGATGAAGAAATCAGAGATCCATAAGACATATATCTGCTGATGATAATGATGGTGTGAATTCATCTCACAGTGCTCATGTTGGAGTCATATATAGCATTTGCCTCGTGATATCACGATTCACTGCCTCAACGTGATTGATGACTTATTTATTTATTGGTTTTTGTATAAGCCTATCAATATAGATAGACAAAATATTATGTCACATGCAAATATGTCTCATAAATATTTTAATTAAGGAGTTATCTAATGTGAGAGAAGCAAGAGAGGTAGGAAAAAATACCAAATAACCTTCTATCTTTTTTTATTTAATATCACTAAATAATTTATTATGGATTGATCTAATTAGCCATTGTGAGTAATATCAGTTATTTTAAATATCGAATATTTTACTTATTTGAAAGGAAAACTAAATTATATTTTTTAAAATATTTTTTATTTGGCAAAATCACCTTATTAAATAAGAAAAGTGGAAATCTAATTATATGGTTGTTGCTTCTGAAGATTGCTGAGTGTTGCAATCATTCCTCACCTTTCTACCTAATTGCCTTAATGTATTCTTATAGTCTTCTCCACTCTTCAATTGGCAACCACATTTAGGCATACCACCACCACCATCACTACCCCCCGCCGCCACTACCCCTATCACCGCCAAATACTATTAGAAAAAACTACTAGTCCAATAGTCAAGAACATTACATTTATGCTCGTATATTTGCAGTCGACAAATAATATAATACTATTAAATCCAATTAAAAAGAACAAATAAGTTAATTATATAAAGTTTTACAAGCCTCTAACTTTTCCAAGGTGGGCATTTTTCTTCTCCACAAATTAGACAGCTACCTCAATAAATAAAAGATAAAGAAAAATAATATTTATATACTAACTTGTATACTTATTTATATTAAAATTTTTAAAAGTAGATACCGATTTTACCATATTTTATTTTTTACTTTCTTTTATATTTTTCTTCACACCAAAATTGACACCTTCGATACAAATGAATATATAAGTAAGTGTATGAATTGTATTTCTCAAATATAAATGCTATTTAATCCACTCATTTACAACTTACCTACAACACACTCTTTACATGTAGGTCTATTGGACTTTTGCTCTTCTAATCTGACCAAAATATTGTGCATGAATTACATATCCTAAGATGACATTGGAATGTCATATTTGGAGTTTGAACACTAAAGGCAAAAATTGCTTTTTTGCATATTCTACTATTAGGGTATATGAGTGTCTCATCAAAACTCAGTTGTTACTACTACCTGAGAGCACATGTGACTCATTAGTTGCTGGTTTTTCATGCTACTTTAATTATTCTCTTGACAAATTTTTGTACTGAAATTGAATAAACTTTAAGATAACCCATTTATTAAAAGTGAGATTCATAAAAAAGTAATTTAAGACCTAATAATATCGACTCTCACACTAACATACAACAACTTAGACCGAAAAACTTCAAAAAAAAAAAAACATAAATGAAGAAAAGTTTATCATAATTTTTGCTAAACTTTTCTCAAAATTGTAGAGTCACTACTAAAATTAGTTAAAAATTAAATTATGACATATAAGAATCAAGATTAAAATTTAAAATTAAAAAATAGAATATTTTTTATATTACTTTTCACAAAATGATACAATGATATTGTATAATAAAAATAGGTTTTTTAATGTGTGGTAGGGTGATGGTATGCTCGATAAACTTTATAACAAGCTTTGAACGGCAAAACATTAATCAATTGATGCTACTTATTTTATATGATTCATTTTAACTTTTTTATTTTGTACTACTGAAAGCAGGTTTCCAAGGGCTTCAATTATTATTTACTTGATTGAATGGGCAACAAATGTTAGCAAAGGCAAAATGAAAGAACTTAGAACAGTGTCATTGAATATATAAGTCTTTATATTATGAATTTTAAAAAAAGTCAGACATATATAATTTTATTTATATATTAAAAGAGATTACTTTTACCTATATTTTTGATGTGTAACTAAATTAAGAATTTGACTTGAAATAAAGATATTTTAAGAAGGTAATTTAATTTGGATAATCTAATTTCTAGCTATGCGCTCAACAAATTACAAAACACAAAGGAGATTGAATTGTGTTTCAAAAAAACCTCTCCAATACCTAAATTAGTACTAATTTAAGTCAATAAAAGAGGAACAGAGAGTTATCTAGAACTCATTTGGATCGGAAGATGAGATGTTGCTTTAGATGTGGATGAAAATGTCGAGTTGCTGCTGGGGAAGCTCAATTAGGTTATAGAGCCAACGATCTCTTCCACCTAAGTGACCATGTGGATCCATTAAAGGTAGCAGATAAAGGATTCTTGTCATATTATCAGGTGCTTAGGTTATGTTGACTACTTAGGAAAAATGCAATATTATTCTCAAGATAAGCATTTAATTTTAAGCTTATGAAGGATTTTCTCAAAGTTTTTGTTAGGTTTGATTCATTGAGTAATAGCTCTTTTTATTATATAGAATCAAATTTGAAGATTTAATCCAAAAATTCCTCCCAAATGAAGTGTTATAGAAAGAGTGAGAGAATCATCGGGCCATGTAGGCAGGGGTTAATGGGTTGAATATCTGGTAATTAATACTTGATACACTTGCTCTATGATCTGCACTAAATGCTACTGTTATATTCAATTAGTACCTATCCAAGATTTATCTTTCCGGCACTACAAGCATTGCTCTCTAGCCTGGAGGGCACACTGTCTTTCATTAGACAAATATTAAATAGTCCTTGTCTTCTGGGTGTTGTTGACGTGATATTTTAATTATCATGAACTCGCGTTCAAAATCTTTAGTTTGTCACTCAATTAATGGCAACCATTGTGTTTAGTTTAACAATAGGAAGACGCAAGTATGACAAACAATTTTCTTTGAGATCGAACATCCATGGGTCAGGTTACATCTGGTGTGGTATCCTGGCCTTGTTACCAAAATTTTCAAGTTCTAGACAAATACAATCCTAATAAGTTAAACTCCTAACTACTCAATTATAATGAAATAAATTACCATTAGGTTTAACAAAATTACAAGAAACTAAACAATAAACCAACATTAAAATTGTTACTTTCTAACATTAGGAAAACCAATTTTGCAAAATATTTAAAGATAATATAACTCTTTTATAATGTATTGGTAGTAAAACGATGGATACATGAGACTCAAAATCTGTGTTAAATAGCATCAAATTTGCCATACCAGATAAAATCAGTTTTAGATCATGGGATTTTTTTTTTTTTTTAATCCGATAAGGGCAACAGTTGCAAAAATTTGGCATAACGTGTGGATCAATTAATATATAATTATGTCATTGTCTCAATTTAAAGTTGGAAAAAAAAATTAACAGAGCACAGAAAATATTAAAACGTTTATGACAGTTCTACCCCTATGGAAATAGAATTCAATCTCATATTTCTCCAGACGTCTCCTTAGAATTGTCATTTTAAACTGACAGGCAATCATTCTGACACGACGGGAGGAGAGCAGAGAAGCCGAAAATTCCAAGTGCTGAAACTGTTACTCATTCTAAGGTAACAGGGCGCCCGGACCTAACGGCCCCCTGACATTGACCAACGGTCGAATTTTTTAAATTTCGATCACAATCCGGGTATATCTGTCATTCCACCCAAAAAATCATACATTTATGATGAAGAATAATTCAACTCAAACTGTCATCGATATACTTAGAGGTGAGATTTGAATTATTTATAATGTTTTTTTTAATGAGATTTAATAATATATAGAAATATAAATTGATATACATAAATTCATAAATTTAAAATATTTAGTTGGTGAAAATAACTTATAAAATTATCTCATTATTTATTCTTATTTTTTAAAAAAATTAAAAATAATTTCTTACTTTTATCAATAATTTTCTCAAAATATGTTTTGATATTATGGTATAATGATGAAAAAATATTGCATTTGATGAGAGAAATGATCATTTTTAAATTATAAGAAGATCTTTTTATACTATCAAACGATATCTGTTAAGTGGATATATTTATTAAAAAAATATAACATTATTATTAATTAATAAATAATTGATAAGTCTAAATTAATAGTATAAGATCGAAACCTTAATCTATTCAATAAATTAATAAATTATGTATTATATTATGCGGAATATTTCTTACTATTTGGTATAGAATGTATGAGAGATGAGTTGATAGATATTTTGAAGGTCCCTTGTTGAGAGAAGTAAGAGAAACTATCAAGAGAACTAGCTTTAAGTTTAGATTGGCTTTTAAAAGGTTGTGTGGACTAAATGAGTTTTTAGCTGAGATCTCATGCAGTGGATTCAAGATGCTAAAGTTAGTTGTTCTATAAAAAATAATAATAATCTTCTCTTAAAAAAAATTTAATAGCCAAAATTGTAAATCTAGAGTTAATATTCAATGTTAAGCCCTTTGATTGTCATCCATTTCCTACTTTAATAGCTTAGTTATGTGTGTTTTAGAATCGAGCCCAATAACTTAAGGCATCTATGATCACAGCATTAAATCAAAAAGGTCATGGGTGCAAGCACCATGATAGATAATTTTTATATCGTTTTCTGACTCACCCGTTATGCTGATGTGGAGCTTAAATTAATATATTGGTCGTTAGGCCACTCGCTCATTATCTGATCATCCATAATTACTAATCCTTCTACGATCAGTCCATAACTGCTACATTTGAGCCTTATTAAATCCAATCGTATAATAATAAGAATTGAATTAGTGATTATAAATCTAACTGCGATATCTCAGGTTATTTTCATCAACTATGCAAATCAAATAGTATAAGAGTTTGTCACATGCCGATGAGCAATGCTTGGGGGACATGAACATGATATGTCAGTAGAAATTCCAAACGGTCGATATCCTCGTCTTTGTCTTCTGCTGTTGGGGGCTCCGTCCAAGTTGCAGTGACGTCCAATCGAAGGCCATGTTTGCCTTGCCGTTTATTTTTCACCACATTTTCTCTTTTTTTGTCTTCTTTGTATAAGCAGGGGACAAACGGAACCTCATCCTCATGCCCGATCCAGTTCTTGCTATGCTGTTCCAACCCCCCATCATATCTCTATCAAACCAAGTTTCAACAGCCGCCCTTCAATATTTAGGATACCCTTAAGTCATCCTTTGAACACCCTTAAATTATATGATACTGAATAATATGGTATTCAATTATTTATCTATTTTTATATAAATCTATTAGTATTGATGAATTGATGAGATATCATATCGTCAAAAATATTTAAAGAATAACTAACGCCGCCTGCATGTGAAACTAAGTCAAGCAACTAAAATGTCAATAATCAAATTTACCGCTTTGGACATGTTTCATCAGCTGCGTTATGTGTAACCGTGTTCTGAATAAATTAAAAACGAAATAGGAAGCCTCAACGAAATATTCTAAAACTATATATATATATAGCTATTTTTAAATTTTTATATATTAAAATATTAAAATATTTATATTATAAAAAATAAAGATAATGTCATATTTAGAAAAATAAAAAAAAATTAAAATGGTTGGATTAAATATATAACAAGCTAAGCCCCTTGATCTGTACCAAAATCCAAATGGCCCCTGCATAGGAGCCCCTAGTATTAAAACAGTGTTAACAAGTTAAGATGGTCGTTTGGGTACACAAAAATTTGATGCTTGTCACTTCCACTTAACAAGGGGAAAGTATGATTATAATCTTTCAACTAAAGTGATATAAATTAGTGTCGGGACTGCCAGGACTAGAGGCATCGGCCCGTACGAAAACCCTCATCTTCCTTTCCCATCCATTGCTTCGGGTTCGAGTAGCAATCCTATAGGTTGGAACAAAAGAGATGAAACTTCAACAAGTAGCAGATCTTAAAGAATATGACTCAAATCACTACTTTGACAAATTCATATTAATCTGTCAATTTGTAATCCAATTCTGGCCTTTGCAAGACTATGTTCTAAAATAAGCTATATAACAACTAAATAATTCACATATTACTTGATATAGACGGTTTTTATTTTTCTGCCAAACCATACTTTAAAATAGGATCTCTTAGAACAATCGACCCAATCTAATCCTGTAATAGGACTTTTACCAATAGAGTTATCACGCAAAAGTACTATATGGGACAATCCACTTTGAAATTCAAAGGAAAATGTCCAATTGAAAGTCAAGGAGGCAGCCAATCCTCAGTGTATTTCTTCATCTAGCAAGTAGATTGCAACGCAAACGATGGTTTCTATAGTAAAGTTCTGATTATTTATGTGAATATATAATAGTTATTGTTATAAACTATTTGAGGGTTCAAATATATACAATTCTATTCATATAGTATACACAAACTATTTCTATAGTTTGAAACATAATCTTAAGCTAAACCTCCGCTTTTTTTTCTCTATTATATACTACTTATCTAGTGTGAAGCAGCCTTTGCATTCGAATTCATGAATCAGGTTTGCACACCCCTCCTTAGACCAAGCCGGAGGGCATTAATGGGGCCGATTTCACATTGACCAGACTAAATAGTTTGGGAAGGCTTCGATGTCCTGCTTCAAATATTGCTTGCTTCAAATATGTTGGGTACCAAGGTCAAACTCTGTCCACATTAGAGGTATTATCCGCTTTGAGAGAACGTGGAACACATGCGGTCGCTAACCCTATCTCACACACAAGGCCCCATCTTCCCATTTATCAGCAGAAAATTACTGTTTATTTAACCAAAGTGGGACAATCCACCCTAATACCGTAGCCTCTAAGAGGTGACCATGCTACTATATTAGAGGCATCGGTATTCATTCCCACACCGACAGCACCTTTTCAAAACAATGTCATTGTACAAGATGGGATTAGCGAACAGTACGTCCCACAGCTTTCCCAAAGAGGACAATACCTCAAAAGGAAAGAGATAAAATCTTAAAACTCAATAATATCTAAATCATGAAATCACAGAAGACATAAAAAGAGGGAGAAGCAAAACAAGGATTATGACAACACATTATCTATTACTAATACTTTTGCAACATAAAACATGCCAAACACGTTCAACAAGATCACGGGCAGCACACTGTCAAACAAAACACCATCAGAAACAATAACCATAAAAAAACTAAGACTCAGTATTTTTCTACGACTCGAAAATAGCAGGCTAGATGTCGAAGATATCCTACCACCACGCTTTCTTTTAACTCATTCCAACTTCTTGCCTTTCAACGGTCCTCTGGGAATCCTACTCAAAACCCTAGCATCAACTACAGCATAATGCTTTTTTAACTCAGCAGCAGCTCTCTCGGCAAATGCATCAACTCGGTCCTCATATTTCTCATATAGCACAGGCACGGTGTGTAACAGAACAAACACTGCATTCAACGGTTCAGTTCAGATTCAACTGTTTTAGTAGAGAGGGGCAACCAAGATGAGTGGTGCCACCATAAATCATATAAAATTAAAAACACTAGAACAAGTCTCTTACTTGTATAGAACAGCGTGAGGAAGTTGATCCAACTCCCCAAAACTGAAACTACCCACAAGCCAGCTATCACCTGGCAACAAAGTGGATATACTTTCACAAAGTAAAATCATAAATAAGTAAATGCAGCTGCTGAGAAATAGCAAACAGCATCAAAATATGTAGTCCTATGCGTGCAACCCCCTTAAAACGGTAGCCCGATGCAAAAAGATTTCATTATGCGCAGAGCCTGAGGAAAGGTATTTATCGTACACGATCTTAGCTTGCATTATAAGCAAGAGATTATTTCTAAAACTCAAACAAGTGACAATCAGATTTGCACCAAAACTCCTTGGTGAATCCAAATTAATACCCATTAAAACATCACATTAAAAGGCAAGAATCTTTGTTGGGTATCAGACGGCAGACTAAGCAGCCTTTTGCACATCTGGCATCATTCACTCTGATTTTTTTTTTTTTTCTTGCTATCCCTAGATCATAAATAAAAATATCAACATGCATTGGTATTAGGCTACCCCAATACTGACATTTCCAATACCACAAAAAATATCACAATATATTATTGTATTGACAATATATTGTAATATCTTGGCTGCTATTCAAAATCTTAGCCGATACATTGGCTGAAATTTCAATGTTAATTTACAAATCTTGAAAATTTTTTTCCTCAAATATATTTAATATTAATACGGATTAGCTGATATTTTCGATATAAATATATCCGTGATTGATTCTAATACAGATATGATGATACCGATATTTTCATCAGCGCCCTAGATACAAAATACACTGCAAGTCACTTGTTGTCAGTTAGCATGGGCATGCTGGAAAGCCAAAGGAAAAATGGGGATTATTTACACCAGCAAATGAAAAAAAAAAAAAAAAGATAGCTAATTTAGGCCTGGAAACATTAAACTAATGAATTACAGCAACAAACAAGAAAAAAAGAAACATACAGCGAGGAATTTTTTAAGTTCATTCCCAGATGCAATTTCCCGCAGTACAGCAAGAGATCGGTTGATTTCCAATATTAGTGCAGACACAAATTCTAGTACTGCCTTCTCAGGAATCTGAACTTCTGGAATATGTGGAGGAACCCTAATTGAAGAACAAAGCTCACAGTTAAACATTCACAGTTGCAAAGTCACTTTACATTGAAGGCAGAAAGCAGTGGGCCTCCAAATTCTTACTTGTTGATGAATGTGGTGGCATTAGACCAAAGGAAAAGGATAGCAAGAGCGAATATCAGAATATGGCAGACTACAGCAAGCAAGTGAAATTCAAGCAACTCAAACAGAATCCAAATTACTGTAGCCACACCGAGTGAACTAGCAGGGATTTTCTTATTCCTCCACAGCAAAACATCAGCGGCTACAGAGAAACATTCATGTTAGACAAAAAGCATGGACATATATAAAATTCAATGTGGACAAAAGAGAAGACAAGTGCATTGATATCCTACAAAACTATCTCATGAAAAGTCAAGAGTGAACCATGAAAAGAATGCAGTCTGAACACGAAAGCATAGACACAAGAACGCACCCACCAATGCCATTCCCCCCCCCTCCAAAAAATTGATTGGCTTCTCTCTGTAAGATCTAAACTGATAATTTAACATTTGAGTTGTGGGTCAGCTAAAACATGGCTAGAAGTAGTAGAACTGATCTGCGTGCATTAAACAAAACCAAAATTGGATGCAATTAATTCCTTCACATCCAAAATCAAATGAGAGCTATTTCTCTTGTTTCTCTTTCAGATTAACACTTCAATTTCCTTAGTATGTTTTTTGGGGGAGGAATCATTTCAAGTCATAAAGATGATGTAAAACATTTGCAGGGAAAAAAACAGTAAGAAATGTCCCCTTGCATCATAGAGTGGACCAAGTTTTATAAACTAATGGAATAGTGGACTGTTCAGGGAAAAGAAAGTGTTATAAGACAATTAGCAAAAGATGGAGACTGATGTTTTCAAGTCCATATTTTTATGTAAACTCTGAAAGCTAGTTCTACTACTTTTTAGAGTTTTAATTAGATCTTAGAGAATTGGAAAACCAAGGCTCTCCAGACATGCAATCTAGACTTCAGTACAAATTGTTTGTAACATTCATTACATCTAAGCCCTCTCTATCTCAGCCATCCAATACCTTCTTCTATCTGTCTCTCTCAACACTAAGAACAGATATCGGCATTCTATTTTGTAAGACATTGATCTGTTCAGTTTGTCCATTTCCTTCTATATGCAAAATACTAAGCCACATACCACTTAATCAGAAAGAAAATCTTCCCATCAAGATGTTTAAATCTACAACAATAAAAGAAAGGGGGATATTTGGGAAATTGATCCTGAGGGATCCGTAAAAAGGGATTGATATCTGATAGCATAATCAGAAGAAATAGGACAATATCAAACATATCAAAACACAAAGAATGGCTCTGACAGAAGTAGCTTCCAAAATTATCAAACCACAGATGCTGAAAGATTCGTGTTTATTTGTTCCTTCCTTATCCTAAAGAAGGGTGTGAAGGCCTAGTGTCACTACCACCAAAAGAGCCACATGTCATGCAAATATATTTTTCGTTGGTCATCCACACAACACTTGCCTAACACACACACCCCGTCTAATATAGACAAGTCAATTTGTCTCGATATTCCCATTCCAAAGTGGGTAGAGATACAAGACTTTTGAATAAAACACTTTTTGATATAAAAATTGAGTACAAGAGTATAGAGTACCTTTCCGACACTCACTTTTACAGCTAATCCTAGAAGCTACCTTTGAACTCTTCAAGACTAACCACCCCCTTGGTTACACACCATTACCTAACTTCACCTCAGTTGACTTTGCCTAAATTGCTTGTTCTCTAACCATTTTAAATTGTTGAGCTTTTTAAGCTTATCCCAAATGGGATGAATCCATCCCTTTACATAGGAATATCACATTCTCAATCAATGACTAGGATCATTATTCCATTCTCCACTATGAATGACCAGGATTTACCATTAAAACATTCTCCCCATTTAAAATATTCTAGAATTTCTGAAATCCTCTCTACTCAAGAACATTCTAGAGTAGGTAAATGACTCATCAATTTTTTATAATTCCCTAGACTACTATCAAATTTTCAAAAATCTCCTAAATAATTATTTATCCTACGCATACATCTTTGTATGTATAAGTTGTACATACAGGCATCCTCTATCTGTGTGTCATGTCTGTATAACACATAAACTCTATACTTTTTGGCTATACCTGACACAGCTACGCAATCATTCTTTTCTTTTCTTTTCTTTTCATTTCTTATCTTTTGTTGGGTTGACGTGGGTCTAGAAAGCCTTAGGTAAAGAGGTTTTACAACTTTCCACCCCATAAATTAGGATTGCCACTTTTAACAGCTAAGCTATAAAAGAGAGAACAGAAACTAACAATAGGAATGGAGAATCGAATACACGTTTCCAAGTATGTAACTCAACTATATACCATCTTTCACTATGTTTTTCCGCAGATATGAAACATAAATTGAGATGAAAACTGAGAAAGGCAAAATGGAAAATTATTATATGGAAGAAAACGAAAAGAAATCCATAATTCACTTCTTAATTAACGTACCAAATAAAAATTATTAATTGTTATATATCCATTAAAATCCTTCTAGGAATCAAACGCAGATTATGGTTCACGCTGACGTAGTTAACTCCGGATAAGATGAATAACAAACAGAATCAGAGATATTTCTAAAGATCTAAGTAAAGATGCCATCTTTAAGATGTTAATTGACCTTCCAATTAACAAAAAAGCTATCTATTGCCCAAGATTCCCGAAAACCCTACCCGTCATCAATAACCAAAACACTCCAAATCCTAAGGCCAACTTCACATCTACGAAATCAACAATCAGAGAGAGATGGATCAAAGAAGACCATACTTTTTCCACCGCCTAGGACTTTGTGAACAGGCTGTTCTCTGCCAAAGAGATGATAGATCTTAGATTTGATGGGAGGGCAAGAAGACGGAGAGGGCGCCACTGCCACCGACGATTTTTCGTCATCAGAATCCGACGAGGACGAGGACGACGACGAGGATTCGTGGACTTGCAATTTACCGGTGGTCTTGTCAATCGCCGACTCAACGGCCGACTTGGACTCTCCAGAGTGCTCAGACATGCAGATCGACGCCGCAGCAATAAACCGGAATCAATGAAGAAATCTCAGCTCAAGGTGATGAGAAGAAGGAATAGAAATGCAGATCGACCGAGCAGGACGGCATGAGTGATATTCAGCCGTTTAACGAAGAAAGAACCGAGGCTGAGGTACGGGTTCCGAGGCTATCTTTCGGCTCAGCTTAGGGTATTGTTGGAATAATGAAATTATTTAGCCACTCATATATTTAATTATATCAAAATTATTATTTTTAATATAAAAAAATAAAATTTAAAATAAAATAAAACACATATTCATTAACTTCAATTATATTTATTTACTTTTAAAATTAGTTATATAAATAGTATTCCATACTAGTGGCAGCTACGAATTGACGGCAGTCTCATGAGACACCATTTTGCTGAATTCATCGTGACGCCATTGCTTAATGGAGATCACGAGATTTTAGGACACAACCTAAAAGTATTACAGTTTGATTGATTTGTGAGAAATATAATATTAATTAAATTGATCCATATAATTAGCACACTAACTTTATGGATAAGTCTAAAAACATAAAAGTATTAACCATCTTATTAGGCACAAGCTCGACAAACATAGTGTATAATTTTGACCCAAATTTAATTAAAATTAATCAAGACTAGATGAACGATTAGCGGTTAGCGGTTGAGTGGCTGAATGATTATTGAACAAATTGGGTCATAAGCCTGAATGGATAAATATTTGAATGTCGAGTCAAGCAGTTAATTCAACCGAATGATTAACATAATCGAGCAATTAAACCAAGCAAACAGTCTGTATACTCTACAGTTGTTGCGTCCTGGGTCCTCAATTGTTGTACGGATTAATGAGCCTTCGAATTCCTCGTCGTCCGAAGATAATCGCGAGCGGGTCCGATCTCCGTCTTTGTAAACTTGGGATCTGCACAACACAACTTAAAAATAGAAGGTCAGAGGCCCGACGAGATTTCTCCCACCGAAAACACTCCGACGCTCAAGTCAGCAACCTTTCGCAATAAACGGAAAGAGATGCGCAAGCTTAGAGGTGCGCGGGGATTATGCTGTGAATGCGTAGGGAGTGTGTGAATGCAGAAATTGGAGATTGGTGAGCGGGTGATGGGAGGCCTAGCTCCCGTAATACACTGCAGCGGGTGGTTGATTGCAAAGGCCTGTATTAGGCTGGAGAAAAGCAGTAGCTGGCTATATTTTTGAGAGCTTGTGCATGAAGGAGTGTATGTCTCGATGCCAGGCTCTTGTTCTCTCCAAAGGGAATCGGTCGATTGATCTCATCCCCCCTTTCCTCATAAGCGAGGAGGGAATTTATGGCTCCTCTGGTCGGAGTCCTTGGTGTGAGAATCCCCCCTGTTGGGATTCGTTGGCCGTTAACCGTTGACGGCAATCGCCGGTGTGTTAATTGTCGCCTTACGGTGGCAGGTAGATCGTCGGGCGTCGCAAGCCACGCTTGGTCTACCTCTTGCATTGGGATTGGCTTGGAAACTGCAGGCAACGGCGTGAGTTGAGGCTGACAGCACTGACTTTCTTCCCATTGGCTTGCTTCCTCTGTCGCCCGTCAGCCGCATTAATGGCGTGCAGACGATACCCATTGGCTACAAGCGTGGGCTGCCACGTAGGCCACTCTGGGGTGTTAGACTAATATGTTGCATGGGTCGTTGCTCCGTGGATTGGGCTTAGAATTTTCTTGGGCCTTCATATCAGACCCAACACTAGCCCCCATGCCTGGGCCGACTTGTGGTCGCTGCCTAACATGTCCTTCTGGGTTCCGTTCGCGGTTGCTCGGTTTTCCTCGAGATGCACCAGTGTTTGTCGTCTTCCTACTTGGTTCCTTCCCTAGGCGGTGGTGTAGGCTTTTCTTACGCTGCGACGATTCGATGCTCGGAAAGGAAGGATTCACATGCTTGAGGTTGCCTTGGGTCAAGCGCTTTCCCTTCTTTATGAAAGACCGTCGTTGGGGTGCGCACCAAATTAACTTGTGGCAGGGCGCCAACTTGTCGATAAATAAGGGGTACCCTTAATTGGCAAGGCTCATCCCTTGGCTGATTTTTGTTGAAGCAATGAGAAGGCCTTGGTGGGTCCCGCTTCCAGTGGGAGCTCGTGAAGGAATCGGATGGACTAGCGGGAGATCTGAAACTTCTGTTGAAGATTGGACTCATGCCCCTTCCTCGGGCAATTCCTCATTCTGATGAAGGTGGCTCAGCCACTCCGCTGTCGTCACGTGCCTCCCCCCTGACTGCGGTGGTTCGTGGTGTGCAGGAGGATCCTTGCGGAGCTATCGCAGGGCTCTTTGCCTCTCACATAGCGCATCACACATGGTCTCCACTTCACTGGAACCACGCGCTGACTGGGGAGGAGGTAGAAAGTGGACCTCCGGCAGGGGGAAGAGCAGGTTCTTATTCTGCGTCTCAACCGAAGGCTCTTGGGTTGGGTGTTAGTTCTGCCTCTGCGGTTAACATTGAGCTCGTTCGCGGTGGTTGACCAACACTTGGCTACTTCGGGCTGGCGTGCTTCGGCTTGTTGGGTCACCGGCGGTAGAGCCGTGGCGACCCAATGTAGGTTGCGTTCGCCAAGCACCTGGGGCAGTCGCTTGGGGCTAATGCCCCGTACCGCATCCTCTTCTCATTTATTATATCTTTGCTGTCACAAATCTTGTACTTTGTAAAAAAAACCTTGATTAATAAGAGAAGTAGCCCTTTATCTTTATTCTTCTATCTCATGGCATGCATCTTCTCTTTGTGACTGCTTCTTTGAATTACACTTCATGGGCAATCCGCTCCTTCCGTGGCACTACGCCCCGTTCCGCACGTTTGAGCATGTTTGAGTGCTTGTGGCCGACTTTCGGCCGTCCTTGTCCCTCGAGTCTTGGAGCAGACCATCGACGGGAGGACGCGGCAGGAGGAGACTCTTGGTGGCCAAGGTTTGAAAAGTTCAAACGTTGCGAGTGGATGTCACATCCACCAGGCTGCCCGATGCATTAACTGTGCAGGATATCAGGGGGCGTCGCGTCATAATGATCAGCCTTGGAAAGGCGCGACTCTTTAGGGACACGCCGCGTGGAAGGGACGGATTGGCTTCTTCGTGAAGCGTTTTCTTGGAGGTTTTCTGGCTATTTAAACTCTATGATTCCCTCCAAGAGTTCTGCATCTCGTAGTTGCTCTGAGAGTGTAAGGCAAGCTCTATTCTTGTTTCCCTTTCTTCCTTATGGAACGATCGTCGTCTTCGTTGGGGATTGAGTCTTCTCCCAGAGAGTCTGTAGGAGATGTGCGTGCTTCGTGGATTTGTGATGACGCCGCACCTATTGCGGCGGCCACAAGAGGTAGCAGTTCAAAGGCCATCGTTGTTGGACTGGTGAGGTTTTTGCGGGCCCCACCGGGCTTTGAGAGGGAGGGCGCAACCATATCCTCACGGGGCCTAAGGCCCAGGAGGAGGGATCCCACGCTCTAGCAAGAAGCCTGGACAATTGAGGGCTGCGAGGTCCGGGTGCAGGTTCTAGTCAGGGAGGTTGAGCAGGTGAGAGCTCGAGCCGTGCACTTTGAGAAAGCGTGGTCTGAATCGGAGGCACGAACATCTAGGCTTGCTAAGGCCAACATGCAGGCTCAAGACTGTATCCCAACTATCCAGGAGGAGTTCGAGCGGTTCCGAGTGCACTCTAGAGAGGAGCTCTCGCGGTTGGAGGCTGAGTTGAGGTCGAGGCTCAGGCCAGAGGAGGTGCCTCCAGCATTAGAAAGGAGGCTTTCAAAACTCAGTCGAGGGCTAGCCAGGATGGAGTAGCCAGACTTCCGCATCGGCATCCTGGACTCTCAAAACTCAGGAATCTGGACCCGCGGCCATCTGATGGAGTTCACTGCTCCAAACTCTCTAGAATCCAGTGAGGGTGACCAATTGTAATCTCTGGTCGTCAACCGCCTTAATCTATAAATAAGTCTATTAGTGAAATGCATAATAAACTTTTCACTTGGCTGCGCTGTTTGCTCGTACTTGCAAGTTCCTTCCCTTTTTTTTACTCCACTGTCGTCACTTCTGACGGTCAGGATTCTCGCATTAAATGTGGGTGTGATAACCGAGATCTTGTTAGGCGGTTGAGGAGACACTAATCGCCAGCCTGACGAGGGGCCATGATTGCCTGATTCTTGGGGAACCATGGCGTTCTCGTCAAACGGGCGTGTGGCTTGATTTTCGGGTAAGGACGTCGCTTGAGTTTCCCGTGCACTGTCGTCTTGTTCCCTATATAAACAGTGCCTCGGCAAAGTCGTTTCCCTCTGTGCTTTTCCCTGCTTGAGACTGTAACTCATTCCCAAGCGAGTGAGATGGCTAAGAAGAAAGGATCCCCTTCCTCTTTGCTAGTTCCCAAATCTAGTACTCATATGGTAGATAATACAGGCTCCGTTTTGACCATGAGCACCATCGCTACTCTAATGGTCGATTACTGCATTCCTCCGGACATGTCGTATTGTGCACCTGGCTTGGATGGTAGGGCCCACACCCCTCCAGAGGGCTTTGTTACCGTTTACAAGCACCATCTAAGAGGGGGGATCCGGTACCCCAAGCTGTGCGAGCTGACTGCCCTTGTTGAAGCTTTGGGTGTCCTGGTGACAAGACTTCACCCGAACACTCTCCGCTACTTTGTTTCATTGTGCATCTTCGCCAGCCTGCATTCCATATCCTTTGGTGCGACTGCGGTGAAGGTGATCTTTTGCTTCTTGAAGACCAATAGTTGGATCTCCATGTCTTCGAGAGTCGGCTCTCAATTCCAGGGAACCAACCCCAATTCAGTGAAGAATTGGAAGAACCGTTTCTTCTTCTTGCAAGAGCCGTCGGATTTGGAGCTTTCACGAGAGGGGGGTCCGATCCCACCGCCCTTTCACAAGGAGGTGTCCGATGAGGAGGTCTGGAAAATGGCGGGGCTGGTTGCAGCCATCGATTCCCAGATGAAGACGTTCTCTACTCGAGGATACTACCTGACATCGGATGCCCTTGCAACCATCAAGTGGGGTCCAGCATCCAGCTGGGCTGTGGCGAGCACCTTGAAGAAGAAGCCCACGGGTGTTGTGATCCACGGGTCTTTGGGAGAGGACACTGAGGAGAGCTACTCTCTGCTAGAGTCATCCTCAGATGAGGAGGAGCTTGAGGCTCCACTGAAGAGGCTGAGTGAGGTCGGAGGCACTTCCACCCGGAGATCAGATCGGTTGGTCGTGGGGTCCATCGTGCGGTCTCGGAGTCCAGTCTCGGAGACGACGTCAAATGTTGAGTCACGGGAGGGAGCCATTGGGTCCGTACAGACTCCTGCCGTGGCTCTGGTTGAGTACAGCATTCCTGCGGTGGAGTTTCGTTATGGAGGGGAGTCTCTGGTGGCTCCGTTCGTCGATCTAGAGCCACTGGAGATGACCGTTGAGGGCGTGCCTGCCGCGGAGGGCGGTGCATCTTATCCTATGGAGCTAGAGGAGGAAATCGGATAAGCGGAGAACCCACCAAAGGCTGACGTGGATATGGAGACCGTCGCTGTTGGGACGGCTTGGGAGGTAGAGCCCCCAAGCGTCCCCATTTTATCCTGTACTCCAGGCCATCTCAATTTCGAGGAGGTTGCAGTTGGACGCGTGGAGCCACCATGCCTGCTGGCGTTAGGAGAAGGAGTCAGTCATCTGGATATGTCTTCTGCTCAAGTATAATTGTCATGCCCGGATATTTTATAAAGGAGATTGAAATTTAACTTAGATAAAATTAGAGTAATTTCGTATAAAAATAAATTAAAATAATATAATATATATAATATATATATATATATATATAACGTAGTAATAATAATATTATTATTAATAATTGCAAAACAAACCCTCCCCAATGCCACCTCACCTCTCTCTCGAAGCTTCTTCTCCTCTGCTCTCTCTTTCTCTCCCTCTCCTTCTCGCGCTCGCAACGGCCTCTGCAGAAAACCGTTCGAATCTGCCACATCGGCCTAACGCCCGATTCCTCCTGCTCCCTCACCATTTCGTCTCCATGGTCTATATAATCCGAGCGCTAGTGTGTGTATGCGGACGAGTGGAACAGGCAGAGAAGTGATTGTGAGGGTGAGCCAAGAGAGATTGGTGCCGGAAGCCATTTCGAGGCGTTTTCTTCCATCACCGTGGTCGATTTATTTGTTGTGCCGTGCTCGGGTTCTTTGTCGCCAACCCCCGCCGCCGTTGCCGCGTCATCGATTGGTTCAAGCCACCATCACAAATCCGAACCAAACACTTGATTAAAGCCGCCGCCATTTGCCGAGGCCGCCGTTGACATTCTTTGTTGAGCCGATACCAAAGCCGCCATCGCAAGCCCTAGCCGTCTCTCCACGCAAGTGTTCCTATGTTGTCATTTCTCTTTGATTGCAAGTGATGTTCCTCTCTTTTCGTTCCTCTCAAAATTTGCAAGTGAACCCTCTATTGTCATTGTACTCAATTTGAAACTGATTTCTCATTAATCCTTCCTTCTTCGTTGGTGTTGTTGGTGTGTGCTCCTGGATTCGAAGTTTATTCGAATCGCCTCTCTCGTTTCCTCTAATTCCACCATTTCGTGGCGTAAATGGGGATGGGATGAGTTCTTTGGGAAATTGATGAGAGGGAGCAGAGTTGTTACTCTATTTTTGTAACCGGCTGAAGTTGAGTGAGAGAGCAGAGCCTCTCACTCTGCTTTTTGTGGCCGGCTCAAATGGTAAGGAAGCGAGCATCGTACTTTGCGGTTGGAATTGCGTACATCGTTGGTTACGTAATTTATACGAAATACGGTATACGCATTTGTGGGTGCAGGTATATATGTTTGGGTATGTGTTAATGTGCACATGTGAAGCAGTGGGTGTGTGTGTTCTGTGTACGTAGGTGTAAATTGAAGGAATTGGGGGTGCTTGTCTGAGTGCTGTGTGTGTGTGAGGATGGGCCGTGGGCTGGGTTCTGGTTGAGTGTGTGGATGGAGGGCAGCTCAACAGAAGCTGGGCCGTGGGCTTAGCTCTGTGTGTGTGTGTGTGTGTGTGTGTGTGTGTTTTAGTGGGCCAGGAGTTGGGCCGTGGGTGAGATTGGTGTGTGTGGGTGTTGGGCCATAGGCCCAACGTGGGTGAGTTGAGTGTGTGAGTTGTGTGTGATTGGGCCTTGAGCCCAATGTGTGTGTATGTGTTTGGGTTGGATGTGTGTACTGGGCTGGGCCCAGTGTAGTGCAAGTGTGTGTGTGTGTGTGTTTGAGTGTGTTGGGCTGTGAGCCCAACATGTGTGTGTTAAAATGTGTGTGTGTTATGGGTTGTGTAATGGGCCGTGAGCCCAATGTAAGTGTGTGTGTAAGTGAGAGTGTTGGGCAGGGCCCAAGTGTGTATGTATATGTGTGTAAGTGGATGTGTGAGTTTGGGCTGGGCCCAATAAGGTGAAGATATGTGGGTGTGTGAGTGTTTTTGTTAGATTGGGCTATGGGCCAATGGGATTTTAGGTGAGTGTTTGGGTGAGAATTGGGTTAGGCCCAATAAAATGAATAAGATTGTGTGTGAGTTGTGTTGGGCCTGAATTTGTGTATGCTGGGCTGGATTGAGTGTGTGTGTTTTGGCTAAGTATGTGTATATGTGTTATCATATATATATATATATATATATATATTGATATATGGGTACACGTGTGTGTACGATAGAGAACATAGAGAACGTTTACATTTTGCGTAAAAGAGGTAATTGCTGTGTTCGGGATTCTAGTAATCGACGGACCTTATTAAATTAATTGGGGTTGAGAATTGAAATAAAAATATTGTTGGCCTTAGTCGTAGGCGTTGCTCCGAGATAAAATAGAAAAATTGTGGAATAGTGGAGTCGATCATATCTCGACCTTTATATTCCTTTTGGACGTTCTGAGACACGTTCCTTTGTGTTGGATTTGATTGTGTGATGCAGTGAGACGGTGGCCAAGACCGAACGACATTTCATTGTTGATGTTGCAAAGCTTTCTTTGCGTTATACTCGGTGTGTGAGTATGTGCATTTGTTGGCTAACTACGGTCAAGTTGTTGAGAGAGTGTGAAAACATTAAAGTATCGGGTCGAATGGGAGGCTTTGGCACTTTAATGTGGTCTACACTTATCCGATACTGATTTTCGTATCCTGGTGGATGGAGGTACGTTGCCTAGTGTGGCGGGATGCTTATGGCCCTGTGATCATCGTAGAGCATGATATCGAGGATATCATGGCGGGAGATCTTTGGGGTTTGACGTGTGAGTTGTCTTTCCGCATTGGTAGAGTCGGAAGAGGAGCATGATGTGAGCATGCTCGGGACGCGTGCATCTTGTGTGAGCGAGTCTCTCGTGGAGCATGGATTTGGTCGGAGGTCAAACTTGCGAGCATCGGGTAGCCGTGCAAGGACCCAGCTGTCGGGGGATATACGCAGCCTTTGGATCACAGTGGCGGAATAAGATCCGGATGATTTCTTTGTGATATTCTATGATTGTGAGTACCTCATTTGTTGTGGTGGCAGTATCCTTGTGTGGATCCTGTGATACTCTGGATTGATGGAATCCATGTTATCTTATTATCGTGAGTATGCTGGTCGTTCTCGCTGACATATGGACCGAAGAAATCCCCAACTGTCGTTGATATCGGATTCCAGGGGATTACCACTGTTTATTGGCACTCTTGTTATTTTTGGATGTTCGGGTCTTGTGGGACCCATTTGCCTAGAGTCGTGTTTACGACGTGTTGCAATCTGTCTCGGATATAGTAGGATGCCTGTGTATGTTGAGACCTTGGTAGATGGTATCCGAGATCGTTATTGTTGTTAGCGTTTTTGATTATATCACTTGCGCTTTGGGCCACCCTCGCTTTGTGTTTTCTTGGCTCCAGATTGAGTTGGCAGCATTTTAGCTCGGATGATATGCATGAGCAGATGGTTCCAGTAGCAGAAGGATGGAATTTATTTTGTTATTGCAATTATGTATTTTATTTTTGTTGAGCTGATCATGATGTAGTCATTGAAATGAATGAGATATTTGATATGTGGAATTTATGTTTATATTTGGGTTTTAAATTTTGGTTCCGCGTGAGCGGCTAGAGCCTCGTGTTTGAGTATTCAGGCTCGGGTGTCCACAATAATTGTCTTGAGTCAAGTATTCATCTGTGGTTCGGAATTCTGGGAGTATCTGATCTTCTCTTTCCCACGGAGGTCTCGGGGAGGTTGAGTCCTTCGACGAGTTGGCTGCTCAACTGGATGGGAGTTTTCATCGTGGGTAGGAGATTGCCGAGCTCATGAGGACCAGGGTCGCCTCCCTCCAGGGAGAGAACAGGCTGATGCAAGAAGAAATCAGGCACTAGAAGAAGTACAGTGGCCATCAGACGCAAGAGGTTGCGCTCCTGAGGCAGGAAATCGAGCGGCTGAAGAAGATGGTTACTACTCTTGAGGACGATAATTCTCTCCCGTCCCAAGATATGATGGCGTGGCTTTCTCACTCCGAAGTAAATATCGTCCTGGAAACCAGATTCTGGGACAGCATCCGCCTGTGTCGCAGGATCGCCTCGCTCGCGGTCCCTGATGTTCTAGAAGGCGTCTTCCATCTGGGCAACTCTAGACTCCGCGATAGGTCTCACATGAGAAACTTTCTTGGGAGGCAGGCCTATCAGACATTTAGTGGTGGTTCTACTTGCATACATTGCTTTTTCTCTCCTTTTTTTTTTTTTTTTTGCAGCATTTGTCATCATCTTGTACATATAAATGAGAAATAGCGTCCTATTTTTTCATCTACGCCTCCAAGTATGATCTTAGAGATGAAATCTCGTGTTTATTGGCTAAACTTGCAAAGCTATTGTCGTCAAGGCCCCAATCCGATGCCTTTTTGTGCTGTACTTGTCTTTCGTCAAAGGATGTCATCGCATCTCGCACGTTTAATAGGAAGCTCGATCCAGCAAAGAGGGCGTCATCGCAAGTCCTGTGGAGCCACGCTAAGGGCTAACTAGGTTTTCAGGCCACAGCAGCCCGAACTCGGGTTTAGACCGTTTCGCACGCGGTTCCTATGTTAGGCGCTCGACCCCCTCTCGGGGCATCGTTGCTATCCAATACTCAGTCCAAGCTCATGACCGTTGTAGACTGAAGGTACTCTCTTCTTCGGGAGAAGGCCGCCACACGCCAACAATTCTTGCCCCCTAAGGTTTTGTTAGTCGTAAGTTGGGAACTTTAAAAGCCCCCAGGCCTGATATTTTGATTGCTTGGATCGTTGGCACGGGGCCAGGTTGGTGGACCGCTTGGGGTCCTTTTGACACGAAGTCAAATCTACGCATGGCTGCTTACGTGCCGTTTGGCACGGAGCCAAGGCACGGGGGGCCCACTTTGGGTCATTCGATGCGGAGTCGAGATTCTGAGATGGCCGCTTTCAGGCCATTTGGCATGGAGCCAAAGCCTATGGGGCCGCTTAGGCCATTCAACGCGGGGTCAAGATTATGAGGTGGCCACTTTTGGGCCGTTTGGCACAGAGCCAAAGCGTATGGGGCCACTTGGGCCATTCGACACGGGGTCGAGATCCTGGGACGGTCGCTTTCAGGCTGCCTGGCACGGAGCCAAGAATTCCTTTTGTGGGCGGACGCTAGTCCTCCCGATTTAGGGACAGTCTAGATCATTTTGCTTTTTGGAATATTATGCATGCAAGCATTCACATGAATGAAAACACAAGCTAACAGGAATAATCAATTTTATTAAATAAAAACACAATGCATATACAAGCATTTCTCATGATGTGTGTGTATGCCTTACTTGGGCCGACGTCGTCCTATTGATAGTATTTCCTGATGTTGGTGGCGTTCCAGGTCCATGGGATCAGCTTACCATTCTCGACGCATAACTTGTATGCTCTGTTACAGAGGATCGCGGAGACGAGAAATGGGACTTCCCAGCCGGGGGAAAGTTTGTTCCTACTCGTAGCTTTTCCCATGGCCTCTACACTCCGGAGGACCAGGTCTCCAACTTCAAGCAGGCATGCCTTCACCCGCCTGTTGTAGTATCGCATGATGCGCTACTGGTAAGTTGCGGTCCTCAGGCGGACAATGTCTCGAACTTTTGGGAGCAGGTCAAGGAATTCTCGGAGTTTCTGGCCGTTCGTGGTCGGATCAGAGCATTCGACCCACAGGTAGGGTAGTCCCACCTCAATGGGGACCACGGCTACAGCCCGTAGCAGAGGCTGAAGGGCGTCACTCTCGTTGGTTCCCCCGGGATTGTTCGATACGACCAAAGTATGGAGGGTAACTCATCGACCCATGAGCCCCTTGTGTCCTCCAATTTGGTCTTCAATCTGTACAACAATGTGTGGTTGGTGACCTCAACTTGCTCGTTTACCTGGGGGTATGCCACAGACGTATGTACCAGCCTGATGCGTAGGCTTGCGCAATATTTGGTGAACCGCTTGCCCATGAATTGGGTTCCGTTGTTGATCACTATTACTTTGGAAATCCCAAATCGGCAGACGATATTCTGACGAAGGAGCTCCGTAGTGTTCTGTTTGATGGTTTGACCCAGAGGGATTGCTTCTGTCCATTTGATGAAGTAGTCGATACCTACGATGAGAAAATTCCTTTGTCCGGAAGCCAGAGGTAGCAGTTCGAAGATATCGAGCCCCCATTGGGCGAACGGCCACAGGGACTGAAGGCTGCACAGCTCCGCATGAGGGAGGTGCGTCATGAATCCGTGGACCTGACAGCTTCCACATTTCTTCACCAATTCCAAAGCATCTCGCTTCATCGTGGGCCAAAAGACACCCTGCCGCATCATCTTGAATGCGAGGTTCTTCCCTCTGACATGTGAGCCGCATATGCTGAGGGGGGCTTCGCTTAGGGCGTACTCTGCCTCCTCAGGGGTCAGGCATTTCAGGTAAGGAGTGGAATATTCTTGTTAGTATGGCCACCCGTTGAGGACCGCATACCAGCTTGCTGTCCTTTTAATCCGTTAGGCTTCGTCAGCAATTTCGGGCAACGTTTCGTCCATCAGGTACTTTCGATATAGGGTCATCCAGTTGTCACCCTCGACAATCCGCAGCACTTCCTGGTCTGAGACGTCAATACTGGGTATTTCCAACAAGTCCTTGGCATATTGCTCTAGAGATCCTGCGGCTGCATCCCTAGCTAACCGGTCAGATTTCCAATTTTCGGCTCTGGGTATGTGTTTGATCTTGAAGCGCTTGAAGGTCTGCATCTTGGCCTTGGCTCTCGTCAGGTACTTTACAACCTGCGGATTCGACGCCTCAAATGTCCCCTAGATTTGGTTGACCACGAGTTCCGAGTCACTGTGTATGACCAGGGACTTGGCGAAACATTCCTTTACTAGGCGAAGTCCTGCCAGAAGGGCTTCGTACTCAACTATGTTGTTTGTGGTGGGAAAGGTCAATGCAACGGAGTATTTGATCTCCGTGCCGTTCAAAGTTCAGAGGATGACTCCGGCTCCGCTACCTGCCTAAGTTGACGATCCGTCCATGTTAGGGTCCAAGTTGGGATGCCAGGAGTGTCTACACCTTCCGGGCAGTGAGGGTCGTATAGAGCTGGGGTCGCTGTCTCGGCAATGAAGTCCACTAGGGCCTGACCTTTAAAGGCCGGCCGGCCGGCCGAAACTCCATGTCGAATTCTCCCAACTCTATAGCCCACTTAACTAGTCGTCCGGAGGTTTCAGATTTCTGCGGGATCGACTTCAGGGGTTGGTCCGTCAGAACGATTATTCGGTGAGCTTGGAAGTAGGGCCGTAGCTTCCGTGCTGAATAAATGATCGTCAACGCGATCTTTTCCATGAGCGGGTAGCGGGTCTCCACATCTATGAGTACCCGACTTATGTAGTACACCTGTAGAGTCCCACATCGGATGGGGAGGTGAACGAAGCGTGCCTTATAATAAGGGCGTGGATACCTTCTCCATGACGACGTGTTTTGGGGGCGGTGTATTCCGTCTGCTAGGAACAAAACCGTGCCGGCTGCGTGTTGGCCTGGGACGCCGCAAGTTCCCCCAACCCAGAGCGGACAATATCGTCATGCGGATGCGCCGGGGACGTTACAGATGGTATCAGAGCCGGGATCCGGTTCGGTGTGCCAGCGGGGACGCTGAATCCCCAAGAGGGGTGGACTGTAGAGTCCCATATCGGATAGGGAGGTGAACGAAGCGTGCCTTATAATAAGGGCGTGGATACCTTCTCGACGCGTTTTGGGGCGGTGGATTCCGTCTCGCCAGAACAAAACTTGCGGGCCGCGTGTTCGCCCGGGACGCCGTAAGTTCCCGGCCCCAGAGCGCATAATATCGTCATGCGCAGATGTGTCGGGGACGTTACAGATGGTATCAGAGCCGGAATCCGATCCGGTGTGCCAGCGGGGACGCTGGGTCCCCAAGAGGGGTGGACTGTAGAGTCCCACATCGGATGGGGAGGTGAACAAAGCGTGCCTTATAATAAGGGCGTGGATACCTTTTCCTTGACGACGCGTTTTGGAGGCGGTGGATTCCGTCTGCCAGGAACAAAACCGTGCGGGCTGCGTGTTAGCTTGGGACGCCGTAAGTTCCCCCATCCCAGAACGGACAATATCGTCATGCGGATGCGCCGGGGACGTTACAACACCGGCCGCTGCACTCCTTTGTGCTCTCAGACTAGTACGAAATTGAGCATCGTGTCTGATGCAACTAGGTAGAGGTATAGGTTTTCGCCCGCCCTTGGCGAGCTCAGGAGAGGTGGGCTTTTGAGGTATGACTTTAGCTCTTTGAAGGCTTCCTCGCATTTCTCGATCCATCAGAATCCGGACGACTTCGTCCCTTGAAGGGCCTTGAAGAAGGGCAAGTATTTATCCGCGGACTTAGCCAGGAATTGCAAGAGAGATGCCAATCGTCCTGAGAGCTTCGTACCTTCCTTACCCGTCCGCGGAGGGCTCATGTCAAGAATGGCCATGATCTTTTCTAGGTTTGCTTTTATACCACGCTGTGACATGATGAAGCCTAGAAATTTTTTAGAGGTCACCCCAAATGCGCACTTGGCCGGGTTTAGCTTCATCTCGTGCGCCCGAAGGACCTAGAAGGTCTCGTTTAGATCTCGGATGTGGCTGTTGGCTACCTTGCTTTTTATGAGCATGTCATCGACGTATACTTCCACATTCCTCCTAATATAAGTTTCGAACATCTTGTTCATGAGGCGCTGATAGGTTGCCCCGGTGTTCTTGAGGCCGAAGGCCATTACCTTGTAACAATACGTCCCCTGGTCGGTCATGAATGAGGTATGCTCCTCATCGTTCAGGTTTATCCTGATCTGGTTGTAACTTGAGTAAGTATCTATGAAGCTCAGGAGCTCATGTCTGGACGTGGAGTCCACCAACTGATCGATTCGAGAGAGAGGGAAGCTGTCTTTCGGGTAGGCCTTATTCACGTCGGTGAAGTCCACACACATCTACCATTTTCCATTGCTTTTCTTCATGAGAACGATGTTTGATAGCCAGTCTGAATACTACACTTCCCTAATGAACCCAGCGTCTAATAGGCTCTTCACTTCCTCCCTTATAACTATTAGCTTTTCTACGGAATGGTTTCTACGCTTCTGTCATAAGGGCTTGTGGCCGAGATCGAGGCCCAACCTATGGACCATTATTCTAGCCGATATCTCGGCCATACCGGTAGGCCTCCATGCAAACACGTCGAAGTTCTTCCATATGAAGGTGACTAGTCGATCATGGTCGACCCGGGAGAAGGAGCTGTCCACATGTATACACTTCTCCAGTTCAGCAAGATCCAGTGGAATTACTTTGGTTTCTTCTCCTAATTGAGCTAGTTACAACGAGGTCTCATTGTGGAGGTCCAAGTCTTCATCCAGGCGGTTCAATGCCGCTGGCGCTACTTGGGACAAGTAGCACATCCGTCTCATCGCCTGGTCTCCGAGCGCCTCTCCCACACCGTATGGAGTTGGGAACTTTATTTTCAGGTGTGGAATCGAGGTGACAGCCCTAAAGGCCGCGAGGAATGGTCTCCCCAGGATGGCGTTGTAAACGGACGGTAGATCGACAAAGAAGAACATTAGCTCTCGCGTCGCAATGCATGGGTAAGTTCCCATCGTAACTTCTAGTTGTACTATTCCCTGCACAGGTACATGTTCATTGTCCAGACCGTATAGAGGGCCATTGGAGTTACAATGGTAGTAAGTTGCTGAGGGGTGATCGGATGGTTGTTCCGGTCTTCTCGGGAGTAATTTATTTTGATTTAGATTATGTATAACGACAGTGTTCTTTTTTTCTGTTCTTCTGTTAGACAGTTCCTCTTAGGTTTTTTTGAGGAATTCTCTGATATATCAATTTGCTCAGGGATGCCCTAGCATTTTATATTCTAACTCCAAGTCAAAAAACTTGGAGTTACAACATAATATTTTGTAATTTTTCTCCCGGTAATCCAAAATACACACTTACCAAAAAAAAAGGGCCATTGGCAGCTTTCATTTGGCTTTGTCTCAGTTCGAGCTAGAAAAAGACAACTAGATACAGCAAATTCTGAAAGCTTCCATTATCAATGAATACCCGTTTCAGTTGGTAGTCAACTGTACCGTCTGAAACAAGAGCATATAATAAGGGGGTCAGAATGGGAAAATGTTACATGTGTCATATCGTCACTACTAAAGCTAATGATATCACTCCTATCCCTTATTTTCACTCTCTTGCTACTGGAAGTCTGTTCTGGCCGCGTCAGTCTGTTACTCTTGGCTGACGCGGTTGAGATCATGCTGATTACGCCGGCGGCTGTGCAGTTCCTGAGAGGCTCATTTGCCTCACCTTCTGAGGCTGCGGGGGTCTAACCCAAGCCCTTCACGAACTGCTTGAGGTGTCCGCGGCGGATCAGGTCTTCTATTTCCTACTGCAGGGTCTAGCAGTTTTTCGTGGAATGTCCGAGGCAACGGTAATACTAGAAGTACTTCATTTGATCACTTCCGTTCGGACCCTTTGGCGCTTTCGACCACTTGAAGAACTTGTCCTGAATCTGTAGCAGCATGTTCGCACGGGTATCGTTTAGAGGAGTCAAGGATGTTGGTCCATGCTCCTTCCTTGATCCTGACGAAGGACGTGGCTGCTTGCGGCGCTCTTGGAATCGACTGTTGTTGCTGTTCCTCTTCTTGCCGACACTCGGTCTGGGGACCTTTAGAGGGCGGTCTGCGCATTCGGGATGTTTTGCCTCGTTGGCTTCCTTCACCGAGATGTAGGCACAGGTAATGGCTTCTACTTTTCGGAAGGATTGAGGGCGCTGATGCGACAGGTACTTGAAGAAATCCCCTGCCGCCAACGTAACGATGAAGGTGTTGAGTTTCAGCTAGTCAGAGAGTTAGGGAATCCTGCGCGCCTCGGTGATGAAGCGGTTGAGGAAGCGCTTCAGACTTTCATCCGTCCTCTGGCGGAGGTGGACCAGATGCCACGGCTGCTTCTCCTCGATCCGGCTGGAGGCGAACTGGCTCAGGAAGCTATCCGCAAGTTCCTTGAAGGAGCGGATGGAGTTTGGTGGGAGGCCATGGAACCAGAGCAGCACGTCCCCCTTGAGGGTGACGGGGAAACATTGGCACATCATGCCCTCACTTGCTCCCTGAAGAGACAGGTGAGTGCAAAAGTAGTTGAAGTGGTCCATCGGGTCCTTGCTCCCATCATATCCTTCTAGTACGGGCTTCTTGAACTTGTGAGGGAGCGGTTGGGTCCAAAGATCCATGACGAAGGGTGACCTTCACAGGTTTGCCGAGGACTGGACGGGTCTCTCCTTGTTTAGGAGATCCCAGAGCACCTTCACCTTTTCTTCCATCAGTGGGTCAGATCCACTCCTCTGCATGTTGATGATGTCGTGGAGCTTTGTTCGATCCCGCTGGTGCTTGTAAATTTGTCGGTTGTGGCGACTTTCTGTGTGGAACGACCACACACTGTCGGAATCTGCCGCTATTGTCCTCCTTTCGTCGCGGGAGTTACGGGGGTTACACCGCTCTGGGATCTCCTCCCGCTCGTCCCTGCTGGGGTGGCTTCCAGCCACAGATTGGGCCCTGTTGCTAGTGGCCACCTGGACCCCGGTGTCACCAAGCCGTTCTAATCTTTCCCTAAGGGCTCCTGCGCGACGCCTTCCTCGCTTAGAGGACGACGCCTGGGACGCTGGAGGAGCAGCCCCCATCCATGGTGTGCTCATTCAGTTGCAGAGGGCTTGGATCATCAACTTCATGTCGCCCATGTCCGCTACTAGGCGGTGGATATCCGAATCTGAACAGACGTATGTGCAGCTACCCACTGAGGGGTCATCACCGCGGACAACTGCATCTCTTGCTGGGGCACTCTCCTGTGCCCTTGTGCTGACCATCTTATTGTGAAGGATTGAATGTAGGATGGAGACACTAAGCTTTTTGTCTTGTTTCCACAGACGGCGCCAATATTGTGTCCCGGGTCTTCGATTATCGTACGAATTAGAGAGTCTTCAGATTCCTCGTCGTCCGAATGTGATCACAAGCGAGTTCGATCTCCATCTCTGTAAACCTAGGACCTGCACAACATAACTAACAAATAGGAGGTCAGAAGCCCGGCGGAATTTCTTCTACCAAAAATACTTCAACGCTCAAATCAGCAACCTTCCGCAATGAACGAAAAATTTATAGATATCTAGTCCTCCACATCTATCTCTTATCTTCTCAATCTCTCCCACCTTATAAATATTTAAAAATTTTATTGATTTAAGTGTTAAATGATATATCGAAAAATAAATCCTGAATTATTTAAACTCTTATTTACTATTGTGACATTAGGACCGAGATAGAAGATTTGATAATCGATTTGGATTTATTTGAATCATAATTCAAATTTTTGTTGTACATCATTGCCACAGGTTTTGAAAAATACAATCAAGCCACTCATTCTAATCTAAATCAAATCACACTTACAAAAATTATTAACTCACAATATTTGACAAAATCGATCGACATGAAGAACATGAGGGTACATGGACACTCAAGCCAACTATAGAAGGATATTCCTTCTCATGACATATTGATATTGAGGATTAGTGAAAATTTATTGTACATTAAAGAATCGATTTGAATTTTAGAGAAAAGAGATTAAATGTTTCGAATGAAAGTGATATGGCTGGTGAAGGTTCTAAAGACGGACCATTTATAGGAAGAAGTTATGTGGGAAAGAGAAAATGAGATTCAAGAGAAATGTTACATTTGTTTCTAAGTTGAGAAATAGTAAATTTTGAGGATGAAATTTTATAGGAAGGAAAAAAATATAATGTATGGATCTTAATTTTATTTTTAATAATAATTAATTAAGTCGATCTAATAAATATTGAGATCAAATGAGGATTTAGGTTAAAAGTCAACGCTATGATTGAGACACATTAGATTGGGTGACATCTGACTAACATCTAACATGCACACATATGTATTTTGGATAGCATAACCACACCTAAAGGATACTTCTGGGATGCTTGGGCATATTTTGGATAAAATGGTCATACCTGATATATACTCGAGAGACACAAGTACGTGATGGCAGCAAAATATACATGCTTGATATGCATCAAATGGATGCTTCTATGTTGTATAATTTCTATCTTAGCACTTGATGTCTTTTTAATAGGCACGCATATGCTAATTTTTTATATAAAGCCCCATTGGCTGATTCTTAGTTATTTTTGCCTACTTTTTGGAAAAAAAAGAGAGAGAAAGAGAAGGAAAAATAGAGAGAAAGCTTGAAAAAGAGAATCTAAGTAAAATATAGAAGGCTTTTGGTAATTTTGAATATAAGACAAATATATCCAGACCCCTCTTTCCCTTATTACTGTTTTTAGATCTCTATAAATATTTATTGTTCTCATACATGTGATATTTTATAATTTAAGAGTTTATACTCTATATGTATGTAATTCTACTCCAATTTCATAAAATTTTTATAAAATACATACATTTATTTTATGTACATTGTGTTTTCAAATTAATTTCTTTTTACAACAATACTCAAGTATGTCCTTGAATTATGTTTAAATACTCTTATATATTCTAAATTTTTAAATATATATTTCTACATACTTTAAATCTTTAAGTATATATTCTGCATGCCTTAAATTTACACTTAATTGCTCATTCATGTTTATAATTGAAATGAAATAACAACATTAGATTGACTATATTGATTTCCTATAATTTCTATAAATGATAATTTCTACATATTTATAAATTTTATAATATAACTTCTGCATATTTTAAAATTTATATATTCAAATTTTTACAAGAATTATAATATATTGTATATTATATATGTGAAGAAATGAAGAAACAAATTCAACGTAAATTAAAAGGTAAGGATATTTTCTTTCGTATGAGAAGTATTTGGATAGAATTTTTCGTTTGATTATACATTGACTATTATAGAAAATTAAATGTGATATGTTATAACGTATCTTAATATATTATAACGATAATCGATATTAAATCTACTATATATGGGTTGGAAGTAGTGTGAGTCTCGTCTATAGAGTTATATATATGATATTCTATATAAGAGTTTTAAATAATAGCGTATAACCTTTACTTATGTGAAAATATATATAACTCGAGTTTTGAGTATTCACATATTTGTTAATGAGGCCATTATTGATCGTTAGTCTACAAATTTTGCAAGCCCTAAGTATAATTAGATAATATATAATTTAATGAAAAAGAATTTAATTATCAATATCAAAATTATGTATAATATGTTATTGAATTTATATGTCACTACATCTAATTTGATCACGTCTAATACCAACATATTTTGATATACATAAATATTTAATTAGAAAAATTATATATCTTATTGAGTAATTGCTTACTCTTATTTTGATTTTTACTAGCCCTCTTCAGATTAGTAAATTCGAATTACTTTCAGGAGTTTGGATCAAGAGTTTTATTATTTTGGAGAGTTAGATTAAGATTTTTAGATCAGTTTTTTGTATCATTATTAATTAAAAATAATAGTTTATGTTGTTAGTTTTTGTTGTTTGGATTTTTTTTTGTTATAATTTATGAAGAGATGATGTTATGATGCTAATATTTAAATTTGATTTCAAAATAGCTGAAAGTTAGTATCAACACTCTAATTTTGGAAAAGCGTTGTTCTTGGAAAAGTTTTACGGTCGAATTGTTATTGATTTCTAGAGTCACTTATTAAGTATGGCATTTTAAATCTTATAATTTGATTGATTATTTTATTTTGGATCGGCTATCAACATTCGATTTACAAGTTCATATCCGATAGTTATTTGAGATTTATTTTGTTGATAGATTTTTGAGTCTTAAGGTTTAAATTGATTTTTAAATTAATAATTAAATTAATATAAAATAAATTTAATTTTAGGATCTGAGACATGACAATAGTCATTGATAATGGTATTAAATTCTCCGATAAGAGATTCATGAAATATTGTAAAGGTTTAGGAATCAAATTAGTTCATACATTAATCTCATATTTAGAGACAAATGACAATCAGAAATGACTAATCAAATGAAAATAAATGGTTTAAAGGCCAAACTACACAAAGTTAGAAGTGCTTGAATAGACGAACTCTTATATATGTTTTGGACATATAGAACTACCTTGAGAGAACCTTTTGAGAGTTACCTTTCAACTTATGCTATGAAATAGAAGTTGTGGTCCTTGTGGAAATAAATTTTCCAAGCTACAAAGTAGGAAATTTCACTCTGGAACTAAATTCTTAACTATTTAGACAAAATTTAGATCTTTTGGAGGAAACTAGAAACACGGCTTACATTCATGCTATGGCTTACTAACAAATCGTTGCTCAATATTACAATTGAAAGGTGAAGGCGTGAGCATTCGAAGCTGATGACTTGATGTAAAGGAATATTGAAACCACCAAGAAGCTTACATGCAAAAATAAGTTACTCCCAACTTGAAAATGACCATTCTAAGTGTTTCTAATACTCAAGAATAGCGAGTACAAGCTGTGCACTTAAGCCAAAAAGCCTATTCCGTGCACTTAGAAGATTGTTCACCTCAAAGAATTCTACCAATAAAAAAACCAACCCATGAGTTAATAATATGCCCGACCCTTACTTTAGCTTGCTTGGAGAATGTAAATATTTTGGACATTTATCAATAAATGTACTTTTTGTCCAAATTTGTATGTAAGCATGCATTTATTAAATTATCATAGGTATATTAATTTGGTTACAATTGACCTTAAATCAGACAGTTTGTTTCAATACTTTATTCGTTGAAATGCACCGACTCAAGCAGGTGGGCAAAGTATAAGTTCAAGGAAACCATATGGCCATAAGTGTGGTCACGTACCTAAAATACAATAAGACTCAAGGGCATAAAATTAGAGTATTTGATCCTCTTTAAAGAGGTCAATTATTCAGTTGGTTGAGGTCCGCTTCTGTTGGTTGAGGTCCTCTAAGGCCCAACAACCAATAAAGCTCAATCTTTAGGAAAATTATTTTGGCAGTTCGTGTTTTGAGCTTTGCTTATCAACTCAGTCAATTCTCACTCAAGGTGGATCAATCTATCCTCAAGACTCGACGACCAGGCTTTAGTAGTCATCACTCTATATTCCAAGGCCCTAATTACTACTGGATCAACGTATAATCTTGATTGGTGCACCATTTCTTCATCTTGAAAGAAGAATTTGTGCATAACTGGATTTGTTAGTTCTAAGGAATACAAAAGAATGTGTTAATAATAAAGAATTCAGTAGTAGAATCAAAGTTAAAGGATAAAAATATACCTTTTGAGTGGAAAATTCTTCTCTTACAATGGAGTTAAACAAAGGTCCATTGACGTGAGGTTTTGGAGATGGCAAGGTCGGCTAAAATTTTGTATTATCAAAGCCTAGAACTCCCCCTAAAATTTTAGCCTACTTGTTACTCAAAGAATGGGATACCGATGGGGTTTTAGTATCCCTTGCACCAAAGGTGTCATCCAAAACATCTTCCAATTTTCAGGAGGCAATGCAAGTGATTAGAGCTTCCATTGATAGTCCAATTGAGAAAGGAGAATAGAAAATGATGAGGATCCCATATTCAACAATGATGGGAGCAACAACAGTTGGCGTACTCCTGTTAGTGGAGTGATGCGAAGAATCATACTCCTCCTCTAACAAAACAATTAGGATCCCCTCATCATCATATAAAATATATGTTCTTTTTGAGGATCTCACAAGAGGAGACAAGGGTTGGATCTCCTTGACTTTCTTCTCAACTTTCACTTTAGCCATATACTTGGCAAAAACAACATCAACCTTCATTAATAATTCATCAGCAGCAGAAGCAGTTGGTAAAGTTGCCAAACGATTGTTGGACAAGTCGATATTAAGAGAAATCTAGGGGTGTATCCAATACAATTCCTTGCAAGGGCCAAGGATGCAAATTGGCAACAATATTACCCCCAATAATAATATATCAATCCAATGAATATAAGGGAGTGGGGGTAAGAAAGCTACTAGTATTATGCAACTTGGCAATATGTTCTTTCACAAGATTCACATGAATATTGATACAAAAAAGTTCATTTTCACTAATTGAATCAAAATAAGATAATGGATTTGCATCATTCGATTATTCAATAAAATCTAGTTGGCTGAAACTTCAACAAATAAGAACATTCGATTATTCAATAAAATCTAGTTGGCTGAAACTTCAACAAATAAGAACTGATCCTTTTAATTCTTCACAGAATTAAGATTTCCTCCCTTATTTCAAAACCCGTTATAGGGATCAAAAAAATCCAATCATTTTTTTAATTAAAATAGAAAATGACTTTTACCATCTTGGTATCCAATCTAAGGTCATAACGCTAAAAAAGGACATATATGGACACCAAGCACTGGATAATATTTGGATGGAGCCGAGTAATAGGAATTTTTAGGGCCTCCATTATCTCCACAAATTTCCTAATAATAGTGATGTAAAATCCGTCTTTCAAATGAGTTTCATAAATTACAATTAAGCAATTATAGGGAGAACAAACCCTCTTATCTAGCAAAGGTACAATGAATAGAATGGTAGTCTGAATGTCAAACCTATTGTAAATATAAGTATATTAGATATTGACATAGCTGAAGCAATGTTAGAAAAATTCTTAAAAATGCCTCACGAAGTCATTGTTAGTAGCAAGAAACAAGATTAGGAGACTCTAAAAACTTAGAATTTGAAAATTTTTCATTTTGTAAAAGTGTAGTAGCAATAAGAAGACTCAACTCAAATTTAAATGATGGAAAGAGGAACGGCAAAATTTGAAAAAAAAAAAAAAATGGTTAAAGTTTGGCAACAATATGTTCAAAAAAATATTGATCCAAAGAATACGTCTTTTTCCTAAACCTTTCATGTTAAGATATATTCTCTAATCCATTTAAAATAATCAAAACACTATGCATTGATAATTGGTAAAAATAAAATTACAAATGGCACGCTACATGTCTTAAAGAGAAGGAAGCTATCAAATACAGTATTAAATACGCCATCAATGAATCATCTTAGTAATAATAGTTATGGCATGGACGTCATCTAACTTGCCATTTAACTAGCAATTCAAATGTAATGAAATGAAGATCCAACATGTTGAAGAAGGTGAACTGGTTAGACTTCTAAAATTACAATATTCATTTAAGATTTTTGATTTGTTAGAAAATCAAATTGTCAAATTTTATAAAAATTGAAAGTTAGTTGTTACACTATCACTTGAAATATTCTCTCAAGTATCAAGACCAATAATCAAGAATATTTCATTCAAATTTAATTAATTCAGACTTTTGGTGGCTTTATATTCTCAAGTGGATATACGCTAGTACAAATACAAATGGAGCAAATTGAAGAACACAACCTAAACACGGAAAACAAAAAATTATCAACTTTTTATTCATTCATGGTATCAAGCATGTACAATACATTCCAAGATATAAGCACTAAACCAATTGGCTTAAGTAGAAAAGAAAAGATATCGTGGTGATAAATCTTATTTCTATAATTTATTATCATTTAATTACTCATTTTCTTGATTTATCTTTCTCTAATGGATCTTTAATGGATTGTTAGATGTGTTGAAATTGTATTTAATTGTTATTCATATTGGTTACAGTAAATGGTTTTCAAAGGAGATTATCATATAATCCATTACTTTATAATAAATTTGTTCAAAAATTATCTCATATATATTTTTAATTAAAAATGATATTTCATATTAAATATTGTTAAGAAACTTGTATGCTCAGTTACACATTTTATTTCTTATACTCTCATGGTCTTTATAGCTGACGATTGATGAAGGGATTCGATCAGAGTTTTTTTTGCTGCTCTAGTTTTGTGTGTGTTTCCCATCAAACAAGTTTGGCAAGTCTTATACGAAGAGGAAAGCACCCAAAAATTGGTGGTTTTATGGCCTATTTTAGCTGTTGCGGTAACTCCATTTCGATGATCAGAAATGCTATTTTTTTTTTCAATAAATACGCATTGCCTGACAGCTTTGGAGGTGACCGCTAGGATCCATAACTGTGTTGGTCATTGGGGCCTGTTCTATTACCTTTTCGTCCTTATATCGCAACGGAAGTATCCTCATTTTTCTTATTAGGGTGTACCTATGGAGGTGAGACACCACTCGGATATGGGCACAACTCTCTCCAGATTGGTTTAATAAGGCTGGGTGGTTAACAGTTCTCTGGATGCTCGATTTTGAGTGATCCATTTCTTGGATCCTTTTTTTAAATTTTGGTTTACCCTGGTCCTGGCCAGTTTGGTGTGCTTTGTTTTGAGCTCCATTTTTGGATTCGTAATCTGTACAAAAAATTTGTTATTTCTACATATATCAGTTACCGAAAAAGAGTTAGCAAATATGGGGAAATGCTTCTAGAATATAGGCTCTTGCGTTGGGATATTTTTGCAATGAATACGTTATATGGAGGAAAAGCACTTCATATTTTAATGCAAGCTTGACTGTTATAAGGTCTGAGTCTAGACAACTAATTTGCAAGAGCTCATTAAGAATTTAGTTCCTCAATGTGCAAATGATGTGATTTGTAGTTCATGAAAAAGTTGCCCTTTTATGTGTAAGGAAGCTCGTATTTATAGAGATATTGGGCCTATTTAGAAAATTATTTAGTGATTTCTGTGTGATTACTCTCCTCTTAATTATTTAGACTAATTCGTTATCTAAATATTTTCCTAACATTGTAATTGTTATGAGTAAATGAGATCTTTATGTGGTATAAGTATGATTCAAAGATGTAACAATCCCTAAAAAGTTTAAATGATTCTCTAAACGGTGTAGTTTAGTAGCCTCCAACATAGCACACCAACTAACAACGAAGGGCTTGCTTGGCTGGAATCTAAGGAGTGACAATCCATCTATCAGCGTATACCCCTTGGAGCCCGTGAGTAGCAATGAGCTTACTCTGGAAAGATGATACACCTATTTTGACAAAATGCCTTTCTAATAATCCGAACCATTCTAACAATTCTAATTCGAATGTTTGAGTCCGATCTACTTTTTCCTTTCTGTTGAAAAACTATCAAATACTTTATATTTAAAAAGGTAAATAATAATGTTTTTCACCAATCAAACTCGCTGAGAACTTGATCAAACAGAACGACTGAGTTCGTTGAGGAAAGAAAAACGAAATCCAAAATTAGGTGCAAGCCAATAATAGCTTTATACGGAGCATCTGTATCAAATTAACTCCCATGACCGCACAACCACCCGAATCGATGTGGCCTGACGGCAGCTATTTCAACCACGGTGGGAACATTATAGCTTGAATTCACTGTGAAAAAGCGAAAATCAAAATGTGTTTAAAGGGAAGAAAAAAAAAACTAACCTCGCCTGGATCAGACTTTGAAACTGGTACTCAGATTCCAGGATGCATCGAGCGAAGAAAATGATGAAATAGATCTGAATTTGCAGCTGACGATTAAGAATCTTGCGAAGTTTTTTCGAACTTCATCAATTTGAATCTCTCTCCCTCATGAGAGCGGAAGGAAATAGGCGAACGAAAGATCGGAGTTGCTGAGAAGCAAATCGAATTTCAACAATGGAAGACGGTGGCTATAATGTCACCGTCCAAACATCGTAATAATTATACGAAAGGCATATTCTTATTCTTATGCTTGTTGGAGAGCAGAGCAAGCACATTGCAATTGAGAATATTCTTTTTTTTTAAAAAAAATACATTAATTATAGCTTTATTAAGGTAACTCAAACTAACTCAAAAACTTTAACTAAAATAACATTATTATTTTTTTATAATTTTATTAATATTTTTTATTTTAAAAAAACTGCATTAAATGTTTTTTGCATATGACCTCATTTGTGTGGATTATGTAAATGGATTTGGGGATATTACTTCTTTTCTCCGTAAGTATAACCTTTCTTCTCCATATATAATGTTGGAATGGTTAAATTTTTAATATTAAATAATACCCATTAAATGATTATTTATATTAAATTTTTTTATATATTAAATTCAATATTTAATATATATTAATATTATATTTAATATTTAAATGTTAGTTATTAAATTCTAATTTAATTATCAAAATAGAATATATGCCCATTGATAGAGACACCCATAATGGACTGGCCCAAGAAGAAAAACAGCTCAGATCCACAAGAGCCCATTGACTTTATATTCCTAAATTAAGCGGCCAACAGGCTCCCCATGAGGCGACCAACATTCTGTTGACCAAAAGTATTACAGTAAGTCGGTTTAAAAAAGCAAGCCTCACGTGGGTCAAACCCAATTGGGCCCACACCTCCGTATACGACCAGTAATGACTCTCTTCTCTAATTTTACACTTTTTCAGAAGGCAATCTTTACTATAATTGGTACTAGGAGATTCAGTGAGCGTCTCAAGAGGAAAGTGTCAGATTCTCTATTCATGTCCACAGCAAACCCTAATGGTAATAAAGTGCAGAAGGAAAGCGAGTAATCCTTAAAGCCGTTACCACCATTAAAACTCCTTGTCAGGAAAGGAAACAATCGCAATAGATTGTAGGAATCAAGCCTTCCTACCCAAGGAAGGTCACCCAGCACTTCATCTATAAAAGCCCATGGAATCTTCATTCTAGGGCACGCTCACTTCTAAAACTAGAGGCGCTCACTGTTGAGATCACACACTCTCATTGCTCAGACTACAGAGGCTCACTTCTCTCATAAGCTCTCATAGTACTCTAATAATTCTTCAAACTCTCACGCTTACAGAACTTTAACTCTTCACCTCTCTCACTACGTTCCTTGCAAATACAGTGCTGAGAGATTGCGCTCCTCATGAGTCACAGAATAGCTTCTCACATCGAGAACCAAACCTCCACCTCAAACACACTTTATCTTCTCACTACTCTCATCTCTCTTTACTTTCTTAAAAGTTCTAAAGCCGATTACTGACTTGAGCGTCAAAGTATTTTTGGTGAAACGACATTCCGCCGACACCTGACCTCTTATTTGTTATAGTGGTGTGTAGGATCCAGATTTGGTAAATGGAGTAGAATCTAGATGACCCAATTGACTCGAATCTGTTTGAAATTTGGATTCAGGGACGCATCATTAGTGCTGTCTGTAGAAAGCGCTTACAAAAAACCAACTATATTTTCCCAGAAACATTTATCAATTTCACCTTCAAGCCAACAAAAATGGTGAACAAAAGAATACAAGCTAGCGAGCCCGCTAGAGACATAACCTCTCTTGACCAGGACTACACTGTTGGTATCATGGTTAATGGGACAGTTAACGGGGTGTCCGCACCCTTCTTTTAAAATCTTGTAGAGCACATGAAGAACACCAACAAGATACTCCAAATACTCTGCTCCCGCCAAGAGCACTCTCAGCATGGGGCTCCGCCCGACAGTCTATGCACCAGCATCCAGGAGAGAAGGCCAGAGGAAGAAGAAGTCGGCCAGAAAATCCATAAGGCGAGCCAACATCCAGACGCCTGAGTCCTCACGTGCTCAAAGCAGACTAAGGCTTAAAGAGCGCTCAGGCAGCATGATTCCAAAGAAAAGTCTAGAACGAAACAACTCCCGATACTCTTGCGTGGAAATCGGGACTCAAGCCCAGGAGGGAGCCTCCCAAGTCATCAGACCTACTAGTGACAGTAGCCGGCCGGCCACTGGCCACACCAGAGAAGGAACAGAGTTGAGGACTTATCTCAACTACAAAATATCAGCCAACGCTACTCGGGCTGATCTAAGACTTGAGAAGATCTAGAATCGCGTGTTCAAAGATGACGAGCATCCATCGATCTGAACATATCTCCTTTCACCGCTAAAATCTTGAACCATCCAATTCTGGCAGAGTTTAAGATGCCACCCCTTAACTCATACGATGGGAGCGCTGATCCAGTGGATCACTTTGATCATTTTTGCGCCCATATAAGTGTGTGTAGGGTTGGAGAACGCAGCGATGTGTCGCTATTTTCCGTTCACATTAAAAGGGGATACTCGTATATGGTTCCATCACCTCCCATTAGACTCGATCAAAAGTTTCAGGAAGCTGACTGATCTCTTCTTAGCACAGTACACCTTTAATCTCCAAGAAGAGAAGCATCCTTGGCACCTTTCCCATATCAAGTAGAAGTAGAGAGAGAATCCGTGAAAGTTTTTGCATCGCTTCGTGGCGGAGGTCAAATGGATCCCCAGGCTCACTGAGGAGATGAAGTTGGACTGTTTCATCTCCATGCTGACATACAGAGACTTCTTTAGGCACCTGGCGCACAAGAATCCGTAAACCTTCCGAGATGTGAAGTCTATCACCCGGGCTTATGCCGCGTTAGAGGAGGTCAACGAGGTTAAGTGTCTCGAGAAGATCGAACAACCTCGCTCATTCCTCGGAGAGGGAAAGAGGAAGTTCAACTATGGCAATCACTCCCACAGGAAGGACCATAGGACCGGACAACCAGAGCACAAGGACTATGGGCTGATCATCCTGACACCCTTGACCGATATGTGTTCGAACGTCCTCATACAGATCCGTGGAGAAATGTTTCTAAAGTGGCCAAAATCATTTAAGGAAGCGAAGGGAGAAAATCTGGCTAAGTACTATGATTTCTATCAATCTCCCGGACACTCCACAGAGGATTGTAAGACTTTCCAGTGGGAGATAGAAGAATTGATCCAGAGAGGCCACCTCACCAAATTTGTCAAGAACTCTGGCCATAGCTCTAGCACTGTAGGCGGAGAAGGATTGAAGCCTTACCTTCTACGAAATTGGGTTGCGGCAGGAGTAATCAATATGATCACTACTCGGTAGACCAAGAATCTGACGGACAACAAGGAGCAGCAAGTTAGGGGGAAGAAGTAGCACACTACGGACAATGTCATTACTTTAGTGACAACGATTTAGCACATGCAATTTCCCCCCATGCAGATTCCATTGTTGTATCTGTACTCGTTTCGGACGGTAACGTCGACTACTACCTAAAACGGATATTCATTAATAATGAAAATTCACGTGACTTGCTCTACCTTGATGTGTTTTTTAAATTTAATTTAAAAAGAGTCAATTAAAACCCGCCAAATGTCCACTATACGGCCTTGACAATGAGCCGGTACCCGTCCAAGGGATGATCCAATGGGAGGTCACCCTGGACACGTACCCGAGAATGGCAAGTCGTACACTCACCTTCTTGGTAGTCGACCTGCCCTCAGCATATAACGCTATACTAGGCCACCCATGTCTAACAGCATTCGGAGCTGTCACTTTGATACCACACTTCAAGATGAAATTTCTGATATCATACGGTGTGGGCGAAGTGTTGGATGATCAGGTCATTGGGTGGATATATTAGATTTCCTAAATCGCTCCTAGCAGCAACACCAGGTCGCCAGGGAAACTCGACTATCAAGAGGAAACAACCTTGCAGCAAGTGCAGTCTAGTGAGACAACCGATCTAGTCTCACTAAACCCAGAGGATCCAGAAAGGAGCGTGCAGATTGGTGGCTCACTCATTGGCACACTATGCGACGAGCTGATTGCGTTCTTGAGCCAGAATCGCCGACATCTTTGCATGGACTCTCGTTGACATGCCTGGGATTCCGTCCAGGATAATGGTCCACAAGTTGGGCCTCGATCCCAACCGCAAGTCCATCAGACAGGAGTGGAGAAACCACTTTGTGAAGAAGTTAGTCGCCATCCGAGAGAAAGTGAGGAAGTTGTTGAATGCCGACTTTATTAGGGAAGTCCAATACCCAAATTGGCTCTCCAACGTCGTCCTGATGAAGAAAAATAATAGAAAATGGCGAATGTGCGTCAATTTTACCGACGTTAATAAAGCTTATTCGAAGGATAGCTTTTCTCTACTCAAGATAAACCTGCTAGTAGACTCTACGTTTGGATATGAGTTATTGAGTTTCATGGACACGTACTCAAGTCTGAAGAACGAGGAGCACACCTCATTCATGACGGATCAGAGTACTTATTGTTATAAGGTAATACCCTTTGGTTTGAAGAACACGGGAGTCACTTACCAACGGCTCATGAACAAAATATTTGAGAAGCATATTGGCCACAATATAGAAGTGTACATCGACCATATGCTCATCAAGAGTAGGGCGCCAACGATCATATTCGCGATATGGTAGAATCATTTGAAGTACTCGCACACATCAAATAAAGTTGAATCCAGCCAAGTGTGTCTTCGGAGTGGCCTCAAAAAAGTTTCTGAGTTTTATCGTCTTTCAACGAGGGATCGAGGAAAACTTAGAGAAGATCAAGACCCTCGCGGACATGGCTCTACCACGGAGCATCAAGGATGTCTAGCGACTGACTGGACGACTGGCAGTCTTATCCCACTTCTTAGCTAAGTCTGGTGACAAGTACTAGCGGTTCTTTAAAGCTCTAAGGGGGACAAAATCAAACGGGTTCAAATAGACGGTGGAGTACCAGGCAGCCTTCGAAGAGTTGAAGCAGTATCTAGCTAGTCCACCGTTACTAACATCACCAAGGGACGGAGAGGAGCTATAACTCTGCCAGGACTTTGATACTCAGCAGCCGGTCTACTACGTAAGCAAGACGTTGACTAGCCCAGAGACACACTACTCACTTGCGGAGAAGTTAGCTTTAGTACTTGTTTTCTCCGCTCAAAAACTGAGGCCATACTTCTATGCGTATTGTTTGATTGTTTTCACTAACCAACCTCTGAAGAGCATTTTTCAGAAACCCAATATTTCTGGGCAAATGGTGAAGTGGGCAATCGAATTGAGAGAGTTTGACATCGAATTTCGACCTAAACCGGCCATTAAAGGGCAGGCTCTGGCCGACTTCATCGACGAGACTACGACCTGAATTCTCATAGAACGGCCCGCTGAGGACACAGAGCAATACGAGGAAGAACAGGAGTGGGTTCTCAATGTAGACGGATCATCTACAGACTTAGGCAGTGGTGTCGGGGTGGTTCTTAGGAACCCCAACGGGTTTGAGATAAAATACTCCCTTAGACTTGACTTTTCGACCACCAACATTACCGAACACGAAGCGTTGTTAGCCGGCTTGAGACTAGCCAAAGAGTGCTTAGCCAGGTGATTGATTGTCTATAGCAACTGAACTAGTCATCAACAAGGTTAATGAAAACTTCGACACAAGGAACCCTCACTTGGCCAAGTACTTCACTAAAGTGAAGGAGGCCGCCCGGAGATTCGACAAGCTAATTCTGGTCCGTGTCCTGAGAACTGAGAATTGGAAGGCCAATCAACTGGCCAGGGTGGCAACGGATGAAAACCCAGAGCAGTACTCGAGGGACATGCAGGAGGTTCTGAGCACCCCAACGTAGAGAAGTAGGAAGCGATGTAGATCTCCAGGATAAAAAATTGGATGACACCATACCAATTGTACCTGGCGGACGGAGCATTGCTCAAAGATGCGGATGAAGCCAGGTGGATTAAGAAGACAACGGCTAGTACACTGTAGTCGATGGATGGTTATATCACCGTGGCTACTCGACTCCGTACCATCAGTACCTCACCCCTAAGGAGGCCAACTACGCCTTGGGACGAAGGCCTCCTTAGAATTTGCGGATCGTACATTGGTGGTAAGAACATATCATTCAAGATCATACAACAAGGTTACTACTGGTCGTTAATGAAGAAGGATGCACTCAAGTTCATAAAGAAGTGTGAGAGCTACCAACTTCACGACAACCTTCACCCCCACTGTCCACCGAGTTGAAGTCCCTTTGGGCTTCTTGGCTATTTGCGCAGTAGGGGCTTGACATTCTCAACCCGTTTCCCATTACAATGGGGTAAAGGAAGTTTATTATTGTAGATATCAACTACTTTACCAAGTGGGTCGAGGCGATCTCGCTGGCCAAGATTACGGAGTACAACGCTCTTGAATTTGTTCGCCAGTAACATAATCAGCAGGTTTAGCACTCCAGAGGTCATAATGACTGACTACAGAACATAATTTTTTGGAAAATGCTTCACCAAATATTGCACCAACCTGGGCATTAGATTAGTCCACACGCCGTGATGTTACCCTCAAGCGAATGGATAGGTAGAAATCATGAACCGCACGCTACTCCACGGTCTCAAGGCCAAGTTGGAGGACGCAATGGGCTCCTGGGTGGACAAGCTACTCTCCGTCCTCTGGTTTTACCAGACGACTCCAAATGAGCCAACTCGCAAGACACCCTTTAACCTTGCTACGGGATTGAAGCGATAATCTCGGTTGACATTAGGCTTTCAAATCTTAGGGTCGAATCCTTCGACCAGCAAGATAGCTCCTTGAAAATTTGGGAACACCTAAACTTATTAGAGAAAACCTGCAACGCGGTGCCAGGATGTGGATTGTAGCCTATCAACAGTGAATCGCCCACTATTACAACAAGAAGGTAAAAGCACGGTAGTTCGACATTGGAGACTTGGTCTTACGAAGTATCGAAGCTACGAGCAAGATTGTCAACGGAATAAACTTTTCCTAAATTGGAAATGGCATTTTCTAGTTTCGTCGTCCTGCGAAACGGAGCATACAAGCTCAGGAACGAGGAACGCGATCCACCTCAAACGCTACTTCCCGTAAATGTCTAGGTAGGTAGTTCGCTTGTCCATATGTAAGTACATGTACTTAATTTTCAATTAATAAAATAAGTATTCTCTTTTGCATGCTGTGTTTGGTTTTCTTATTTTTTGTACATATTGCATGTTTGTACGTCTTTTTGTAACAGGGCTAGGCGACCTAAACTGCTCATAAGTCGGGTAGGTTTTCACCAGGTCGTTACAAAATTCTGGTCATCTAGGCAACTCATGATTAGTCGTATTTAAATTTTGGTCATCTAAACGGCCCATGAGCGGTCGAATTTAAATCTCAGTCATTCGAGCGGCTTGTACGAGGTAGAATTTAAACCCTGGACCCTTTACGCCACTGTACAAAACAGAAATATTGTTATTTTCGGACCATAAATATTAAATTCCATGCACTTTCCACTTCATATATAATATACATTTAATCCTTAAAATTTTCATAAACTAAATTCCAATTTAGGGTCCGGGTTTCAAATAATATCAACCCAAATATATACAAAATGGGTAATTTTCACAGCATCAATTCATGTACTTAACATACGAGGCGTTTCAGGAAGAAAATTTGCACATTTAAAGGATTTAACATAATCACCCCAACATGCAAAACATCATATACGAAATACAAGTAATAAAGTATCGTAATACTCGACATCATGACATGCGTGGGGTTAGGGTTTCAGATTTAATTCAACATTTCACTTAAACTTTGAAATTTGAAGAGAAATTGACATGTATTCATGTTTTTCACACATATACTTCAAAATCGGAAAGCAAATCGACATATATGCACAATTAATATATAAATACTTTAAAATCTAAGATTGGACAGGCATTTGAACAAAAATAGCGGGAAGGAACGCTAAGAAACTAACAAAAAGAGAAAGAAAAGTATATGAGTATATTTGTCTCAATCCGATCTACGAATTTCTCAACTAGCTCCATGCCAAGAATGGACTTGCGGACTTCAATCTTCTCTTCTCTCTCATCACCAATGCTCTCTCTCGCTCTCCCCTTTTACCTCTTCCTTCTTCTACAAAAATGACAAAATCTGAGTGCACAAGCTTTAAATACCTAAATTGGTACTCGAGTGCCAGTCGGGCGCGGCGCCATTGGTTCCCATGCTCAACCGCACCTAGAGTGTGGGGCCACCAGAAATCACACCCCTAGCACACTTCGGGCGCACCCAGCGCACCTCGAGCGCTCCTTGGGCGCAGCCCAAATTCGACCCCAGAAATCGACTTTCTCTATACTATTTCACATCCAGTGATCTTAATTTTGTTTATATTATTTTACTTAACCATAATTATTATAAATTGAAAACGTTGACCTTACAATTTTAGAGCAGATGGATTTGGATAATGAGTCAAAGTTGATGAGCAACTCGCATTTGTTAGAGATTGTCAGAGATTTGGGTAACGAGTCACGGGTGGATTTTAATTGTAAGTAGATGCAATTTTTTACTTTTGGGAAAGGACCTATGTTTTAAATATTAAGAAGTTGAAGGAAATAATATTGAATGAGGCCCATATATCAAGTTTGTATTGAAATTTTTGGAAAAGTTTGTACAAGAAAATGGGTACCAAGTTGACATCAAATATGATGTTTAATCTGTCGGCAAATGGTTAATCAGAGTGGTACAGCGAAAGTGTGAGAACCCATAAACCATAAGTCATAAGATCTGATTTGATATTCAATGTGGTTGATCATGTGTTTCTAAAAGTATTTCTGAGGAAAGAAATTTTGAGGTTGAGTTGAAAGGGCAATTTAAAGTCGAGGATCACTGAGTTATTTGAAATTTTGTAGCGAGTCAGAGAGGTGGCCTATAGATTGGCTTTGCCTCCAACTTTGGCGAGTTGACATAATGTATTTCATGTTTTGATGTTGAGGAAATAAGTATGTGATCCATTGCATGTGATTGCGTTTGAGCCATTGCGATTGATGAGAATTTGTATTATGTTGAGGCTCCAGTTTAGATTTTGGACATGATGGATTGGGTGTTGAGGAACAAGATAATCCCTTTGAATACATTGAGATAATAATATATTGTGAAATTTTTAAAAGAATTCGGATTAGCGGGTTGGAGCATGAAGCGCCCAAGTGGTGCATGAAATGCTGTTTGCCATGGGCTAGCTCTTGAGGCACGCCCAAATGTAGCGCTCAAGGAACGATTTTCAAGAGGTGGAGCTTGAGGCTCACCTGAGATGGCACTCGAGCGACGTTTGAATATAAAAGCAGGGGGCAGCACCCTGTGTAGACACCCTCGTTGTCACGTCTCAAAACCTAATCCCAAATTAAATTCTTGATCAAAACATTATTATTTAAGCATTTAATTATCTAATTAGCTTTCGAACATGAACTCTACATCAATATCTCGACCGACCACAATATAAATAAAATGAAGCACACACAGAACCCAAAATATGACTACATCTCATGTGGCTTCAACACTGATCTAACCATGATATGAAATGATGCTTGTCCAAAAATATGATCAGAATACACAAATCTGTAAAAAAAATAAATCATAAACTATTATCCAACAATCAACGACCAATCATTGGACCACCCGAAACAAACACTAGACTACAATCACATTAAACCATAATTTGCTATCCAACATAAAACATTTCACCATTTTAGATATCTCAAAACTACCCTGTAAGTTGACACGATATTTTAGAGTATAGTTGGACTGTTCGAAAACAGAAATACTACAATCTGGATAAACGAAATATCAATTGATATCATCCGAGATTGCCTAAAAACTAAACTTAATACATTAACTATTATTTGAAAGTTACAGTGCAACTTTAATCACGCTAACAATTATCCGAAACCATTAAACAACAATAAAATCCATCGAGTTCGATCACAAAACTATATTAAGCATATTAACTATTACCCGAATGCATAGAATAACATTGAACATCCATAATTACTATTCTAAATTCTCTAAAACAACTCCGAATTTTTCAATCCTATTTATCTGGTAATAATTCTTATATCTCATCTAGAAGAGATTAGAAAAAAATAAGGGAGTAAGTCAAAACTTCAATAAAACACATAATATATCAAGAAATATGTATACTTTGCATTAAAATATAATGAAAAGATTAATATATCAAATTTCAATGATATTCCACAAATTCCCATAACAATTGCTTGAACAAATTATGCATAATTCAGATTATTCTTATCATGTCCCTATTCTATTTAAATCATCAAAATATGCTTAAATTTTAATTTTTTAGGGACTAGGGCCTATAAATTTTACCGACTAAATGAGTAGATAATCAAAACCTAAATTTGTGTATATTCTCATACAATCAAAGGCCATACACTTCTATTCAAAACCCAAAAATGAGCTTTCTACATATCACCCTATAAATGAGGCCGGACATCACTTATTAACTCATGATTATATAGGTTTTGATATCGATATACTACTATAATATAATAAGGTATGTCATAATATACTATAGTCCAATACTGATTCTTAGAAAAACTCTACACTTTCTTCATATTTCATAATTTTCTCACTTCGAAATAAAATACTTATAGTTCTTAGATATAATTGTAAAGTTTTCTTATAAAATTTTATAAATTTATACTTATACTTGCCAGAATTTAGCCATGATAGATTTTAAAGTATAGAATGTAAATTTTAACATCTAATTATAAAATAATTCAACAAAAATATAGAAAAATCAGCATGCAATGGTTTTATCTTCACATGGAGGGTTACTTGCTAAAATTTATGACATGTAACCTTAGATATTTTAAATCTACAATATATAGTAGCAAGAGATACAAAATTTACCACATTAAATCCCAAATCTACTGCACGCATGCAAAAAATCAAAAATTTTAGCCCACTACATAAATTTTTAGAAGATAAAAATATATCTTCAATAATTATTTAAACATGCAACAAGGTGATCTATGAAATTAAATATATAGGAGCATAATATTAGATTTTTAGAACATAAATTGTAGAAATCGACCTATTCACACATTATCTATGAATTTGGACATGAATTTCACGAAATTTCTCAACAAAATGAAGAGAAAATTGACATGCATGCACATAATAACACCATAGCTTCAAAAATCAAAACATGCATGAACATCGATCATCATAACTTTAAAAATTATAACATATATGAGTATCAAAATAAAAAAATATTTAAAAAATCAGCAAAGGAATAGCAACAAGAGAAGGAAATGCTTGGAATGCACTCACCTTGGCTTGATTCACTCCAAAATCTAGCTTAGATGGACTTAATCTGGAGTTTTGATGCCTTCTCTTTCCTCTCTTCTTTCTCCTCTCTCAAAATTTTTGAAAAAATGATAGAAATCAGCGTGCTGCAACTATATATATCTACAGAGTGGCACTTGAGAACCACTTAGGCACATGTCAAGTGCGGTGCTACAAAATTGCCCTTCTGGAGCATAGTTAGGGTGTACATCAAGTGCGGCTCTATTAAAAATGGCACTTGGATCCCTTTCCAAGCATGCATTAGGCTTGGACTTTGTACTTTTGGCACCTTAGGCTTGTGTCAAGTTTGAATTAGGCACATGACTTGATCTAAATTTTAATTTTTAATTCAATTTTTTTATATTCTTTAAATTTAATTTTAATTATATTAGTTTAATTAATTATGATTATCATAAATCAAATGTCTTACACGTGTAGGAGAAAGAAGAGAGAGAGAGAGAGAAGGAGAAAGATGAGAGAGGAAGAAGAGAAGTGGGGATTCAGTACATCCTTTTATCAGATCTACTTCGTATAATATTGAAATAAGTATCTATAAGCCCTATCATTAATTTATTCCTTTATCTGATAAGTTTTGTATATGATGTTGAGATTTAATGTTCATGCATACTTTTTTTATTTAACTTATTTTTTCCATTATGCATGCAAGATATTTTTACTGATTATTTGCGAGTTTTGTTCCAGTTTTATAAGTATTTGAAAATTTTATTATTTTATTAAAAATAGATAAATATTTGAGACCGTTTATTTAAATATCAATATATTTGTATAACAAAGTCACGAAAACTTGCATGAGTCGTGCATTAATACTCATGTATCGTTACCTGAGGATTGAGGTTACTACTTTTATGATACAATTCGATATGTGATTTGTGGCGCGTTTCACGATGAGGGGACTTTGTTCCTGATGAAAAAATTATGTGGCTCCCTTTTTCATCAGTGGGGAAAGACTTTGTTCATAGATGGCCCATCTCATTTGTGTTTTTATGAGAATTTCATAAGTTAATTGAATAGAAAATTGATATATTCAAACGTCCTAACATATATATTAAACTTAAGGATTGTATCCAAAGTTATAGGTGCCAAAATATATTAAGAACTTTCCTTGTCTATGGTAAACATAGTATATAGATGGCTTTACCCATGAATCTAAATAGTAGTTGATATGGTTTAAGGTTATCGAAAGTATGGGTAACCCTCTATTACATTTGTCTTGTTCATCAATTTCGTGTATACTTTGTATTTCTATATGAATTTATATTTAAATTTTGATTTGAGATTCACATGTGTGTCCTCAATTGGGATTTAGTCAGTCTCATATATTTAGATATGTAATTTATCCTAAAATATATCTGATTTATATGATTCATTCCAACCTTTATTTATTCGTATGTGATTTGGATCCAAATTTTATTTCATTGAATATACATTTCATATGGATTATAATTCAATTTAAATTATGTGATTTGATTTTGAATTATGATTTGTTATGAGTACATTCCGATGGAATTATATTTTGATTTGGATTATGATTTAAATACAAGACTACTCGTGACTTTTGATATCGGATTATATTTCAAATTTGTAATTTAATATTGTCGGTGGTTGGGAATCCAAATATGATTTAATATCTTATCTTGAATCCTTTTGATAAAGTTAATACCACTCCAACTCTGCTACCTAACTGTGAAGATACTTTGTCAACATGCAACGTCCATGTGAGTGATGATCCTTCCAAAGTTGTCTCCATGTATTCATCCATTTCTTCTGAGATTAGGGTAGTCATTTCAATAAAATATATATGAGGATTTGAACTTTTATGAATGGTCACATTTTGAACTCTATGTCGAACTCACTCAACTCAATTAACAATTTGATCAGGCACCCGAACACTTCTAGCTTATGCAAAATCCTTTTTAATGGTTGATCAATTAAGATTATAATCTTTTAGGTTTGAAAATACAATTAAGCTTTTGAGCAGCAAAAATTAAGTCTAAAGTAACCTTTTTCATTTGCGTATATCAAATCTCTATGTCTGGTAAGATTCCATTAAAATAGTACACATGTTGACGAATCCTTACCTCTTTCTTGACCAAAATGGCACCAAAGGTTGTTTCTTAGACAACTTGGTAGAGATATAATCTTTTTCCCTCTTTAGGATAAGTTAATTAATGCGAATGTACCAAATATTCTTTCAATTTTCAGAAAGCTTGCCGGCATTCATTCATTTACTAAAAACTGTTTATCTTTATTTCTCTTAATACCTTAAAGATTGGAAGTTATTTTTTAGTTGTCTTTGCCAAAATTGAGATAATGCAACCACTTTTTTGGTTAACCTCTGGATTTCCTTGATAATTTGAGGCGGTTCTATGTCTATTATAACTTTTATCTTCTTTTGATTCGCTTCTATCTTACATTGTGAGACAATGATGTACATTATAGATATCATTTTCTATCCCCAATTTCTGTCTCTTACTAGAGGAAGTATTCTCAAGATGATTTAGAACCTTTTTGCTTGCAAGTCTAGTAGGCACCATATTGATGACTCCCATTACCCCTCGATTTTATGGTTACTTAGTCTGCTACTCGCTAGGGTTTTATAGACATTTTTTGAAGTACCCCTTTTATATCAAGGCCGCAATCTCCATTTATAGTATCCAGCAATCTTTAATGTTATGTCATTGAGATCGATAATAGAAGTAGTATTTAAGATAATCACCTCCTTTTAGATTTTTAACCGGCTTAGGACCACTTTAGAAATTTTTTGTTCTGTATCGAATAGCGCAAGGTTTATTGGATTGTACTCTTTACGACTGCCCAACTCAATTTTTCATTATTTTCTATGATCTTAGGTGGAAGAAATAATATTGTTTCTTTTCTTCGCTTTACCTTTTGATCCTAGATGACTCACGTGATCCGAGTCTCCTCTACCATGACGTAAGTTCAGGAGATAGTTTTTATCTCTCGAATGTCTTAAGGTCTTACTAAACAAAACTTTTAAAAAAGGTCACCCAACTATATAAAAACCATAAAGACATTCAACTTATTCTCATATGTGAGTTTCAATATATTTCTGGTTTCAACATTAAATTTAGTCAGAAAATACTTTAGGCTCTCATTTGGAGGCTATCAGATCCTAACAAAGTGTCGAGACTACTTTTCTTCCGTTCAATTGGAGGAAAATTATGAAGGAAACTAATCTATCAATTCCTAAAAACATCAAATTAAATTTGGTTCTAACATGTAGAACTAAATTCTTGCTTCTAAGTTCAAAGTTAAAAGAAAATAGAGCTATTGAGCATTATTCTTTGGGTTTTAGAGGCCAAACAACATTCAAATATAGTCGAGATGATCTATTAGATTAGTATTTTCGTTATAAGGCTCCAGTATTGACATTTTAAATTTGTAAGAGAGCCAATACTTCTTTATCTCCAGCGTAAAAGCTATACGACCCAATTTGATTATCTGCATAACAGTGTTTATTTTAAAAACTTACTATTTGATCCTTTTTATTCCCTCATCCACTTCAATTATGGGGGTAATTCTTTTAACATTGAGGAATATCTTTAATTCTGAATGATTAATAAATACATCCAATATGTACTTGGTTAAGAGGATTTTTGGCATGCTGTAACATTATCCCTCCTCTTTGTTAGATGGGCACTCAAAATCTTGGGTATACCAATAATTCTATCGCATAAGAGTCTCTTAGCTTTATAGCTTAAGCGCCCTTTGAGCCACAAGGTCTAATGTGAATGAGTGCCATAGGAGATTTTAGAATCTTAAGCTAAATGTGGACTCCCTTTGAGATTTTTTTTTCCTTCAACCTTCTTCAAGAGGTCAATTCCAATGTTTGGAGAACCTCAGCTTTATGAGTTTGGCACTCAATTGTGTTTAATAAGGACTTTAATATCTTTTACATGTTTTGATTTGGGTAGTCATGGCCACAATATTAACATTGGCCAATGGGTGAGCACTTCTAAAATTGCCTTCTTACAGGGTGAAGCCATAAGATAGGGCATCCTTTGGTGGCTAGTTCAATTGTCTCTATACTCATGCGTTCACAATGTTTGCTTTATTGAATATGAGAGTTGTTTTTTAAGTAGGTAAGATTTCAATTAGGTAGGAACTAATAATTTAACTATATTCTTAGAGAGGGTGTCAATAATGCATAATTCGAATTCAAATAGTCATCCAAATGGTGTTAGTTTGAACCTTTAAATATTTTAATATAAATCTTATACATCACATTGGTTAGTAAGATATTAAAGGATATGAGACTCACTTTTTGGGATATCTTTCAAATGGTGTCAGTTTGAACCTTTAAATATTTTAATAAGGATCTTATACACCATAATAGTTAATTAAATATCAATGGATATGAGATTCGCTATTTGAAATATCTTTCGATATTCAGATCATAAATCTTTCCTAGAAAATAAAAGATGATGAGAGGTTGCGTATAAATGAGAAATCAAAGACTTGGTTCTATGATTTTTTGGGATTTTTAAGTGTATAGAAAGTTTGTACTTTGTACTTACTTTCCTTTTTTGAGCTATTTGAATCCTCTCCTATTCAAGTAAAATATACGTTTTTATAATCTTATTACTGATAGTATATCCTTCCTAAAGATGTATGATTGTATATTAATTAAAAAGTTATGTTAATTTTGAATTAAATAATCTTACCTTTGGTGCATTAATTGTTTATATAATTCAATTATTATCACTCAATTTATATAATCATTCGTCAGAATTAATCATTTGAATTTATTAACTAACTAATCATTTGACACCTTAATCTTTTATACTACCAAAGTTTAACTATTCAACTATTCAATTATTTAATGGTTCAGTTGGTTATATTTATGATGTGGGTTCAATAACTCAACTGATACATCCTTTTTCTTTTATTTTTAGTATGCAAATTTTATAAGTTAATGAATTAGATTGAATTTATTTTGGATTGAACTGAATAGTTTATATATTTATATATGTATATATATATTGAAAAGGACGAAATTAGACAGTGAGAGTCGTGGGCAGAAAAACAGTCCTCTTCCTCTGACGAACGCGGCTTTCCTCTTTCTTTTTCTGCTTTTCCCGAAAAACCATTTCATCAGTCTACAATGCTCTAAAACAATGGCAAGAGTAGCCCCCTGATGCTCGTGCCTCCCACGTTCTCTGTTTAGCATTCTCACTCTGTTTCTCCCTCTCCTCTCTACCGTAAATTGACAAAAAGCACTTAAAGCATAAGTTTCCCTCTCTCCCTCACCCAACGGAGATCAAGAATGGAAGCAATTACCCGGCTTAAGTTCTGGAAAAGCAATTCTGCAAAAGTCGCCGTGACCACCGCCAGCGACGGAGACGCCTCCTGGACGGCCACCACCATCACCAACAGACCGGTGGAGGAAATGGACGATGACGAAGATTCTTTCTTCGAATTGGAGCTCACGTTACGCAATTGCGAGTGCAAGCGTAGAAGCGACGACGTCAGCGCGAAGAAGCCCGCGCAAAACGACAACCATTGCGTCAGTAACGGTTACAACCACGAGTTCAACTCGGCGAAACGCTGCACTTCGGCGTCACACTCTGATGATAATAATTACTCATTCATTACTAAAATTAACGCCGCTGACACGAAATCAAGCTCGAAGCCTCAGCCTCCAATCTCGATTCTGAGATCATCTGCGAGGCTTCGGATATTGACGTTCGGAAGACTCGGGAAATTAGAAGCAGATAAAGTAGAAACCGAGTGCGGTTCAGATTGCTCTCGGACGCAACCTCAGAGACGGAGCAAGCCTTTCGCTGTTAGATTCAGAATCGAAGATGCTTCGATCATATGGAAATTTTCTCGAAGCAGCAGCTCAAGGAACCAGCGACGGAGCTCCGACAATTCGACTACCGGGGGATCGTCAAAGCCATTTTCTTCCAACGAAGGAGTCCGAAAGTACTTGAATCTCTTGAAGCCTCTGTACGTCAAGGTTTCCGATAGAAACAGGGACAAATCAAACATCTTAAAAAAGTTTAGCCAGATTACGACGTCATTACGGTCGCCGAGCAAGGAGTCGCTGCGATCGACGGCGACTTTCGCGAGAGATAGAAGTAAAAGCCAGAACAACAGGCCCCGTGTTTCCTGCAATCATTTAAGGAAGAGCCGATCTGCGTCGTCGGTTGTCGGAGTAGCTTCGCCTATCCCTATTTTCCCGGTGAACAGAAAAGATGACTCGCTGCAGCAGCGGCATGATGGTATTGAAGGAGCCATTTTGCATTGCAAGCGATCTCTCAACTCTACCAGAGGTGCATAATCCATCAAATTATCGACTGAAACTTACGTTCTCATTTTGAGATGTATGCTCAATTTATCTATTCAAATCCCTAGTTAACCGATGAATATGAATTTTTTCGTGAATTTTTGTCCCATAGCTGTTTTTGATATCAAGATATACCAGCGGACAGCTGACATGGCAACTCCATTCAAATATGTGAGTAGTTCTGCAGCTTGGAGGAGATTTCCCCCCTCATTCTCCATATTTGTTTGTAATGGATCAGAAAGAGGATCGAACGAGCGGGATTGTGTTTTTGAAAACAGTTCTAAGAATCCAGCCCTACTTGCCTTTCGCTGAGAACGAAAGACAAAATTCCGATTCAATTTCGGCGAAATTTCCCATCGAGTTAATATTCTCAGAAATTTTTTTAATTATTTTCCATTATTGACCAAATTCCTATTTAATTTCAGCCGAATTTTCCATAATTAAAATAATAATTATTCGAAAAATGTTAAATCTCTAACTGAACAAAATAAAATTATTTATTTACAGAGTAAAAGTAATAAATATTCTCAGATTCAGCCACAGATATAGTAATGGTGATGGTGATACGTAGATGTGATGAGTGATTATACTGATTATAAATATATTGAAAATAATTTTTTTAAAAATATATTTTTTTCTGTAAAAAGAATATTTTGTATATATTCTGTAAAATAAACATTATTGTTTTATTTTCTTACAAATTCAAATAAATAATTTTCATTAAAATTGTCTCTTTAACTTTATAAGTAAAGCTTTGATAAGGAAACAAAGCATATTATATTATTTAAAAACAGCTCACGCTGAGTGAAATGGCGGAAAGTACCTCGCATTTGGACGTGCTGAGTGAACACGTGACACGGGCTTGGTATTTAAAAACTAGGACGGAGTGAATTTTTTTATTTTTTAAATAATTTAACTTTTTATCTTTTTTAATAATTAAATATATTTATCTGTTTAATTAATTATTAGATTAATTAAAATAAAACATTTATTAGATTAATTAAATATATTTGTCAATCTTACATTAGAATGGACCAAAATAAATCATCACAGTTTTTAATTTATTATTTATTTATAAAAATAATTTTTAAATATCCAATAATCCTATTTTTTTTTTATATAACAATTCAAAAGCAAACTTAAAATACGCAGTACAGTAATTTTTTACATATCAAAGCAACAATATAAATCTGCACAGCTGACTCTGAGCACTGCCTCGCCCAGATTTAGGAAAATTTCAAATCTTTCATAATTTCTTTAATAAGTTTAATTATTAAAGTTAAATAATTAATTATAATATAAAAATACTATTAATGAAATATAAATAAATATCATATTATTTAGTTTATATTGAAATAATTAAATAGAAAATTTTAAAGTGTAAACATTACAATTTCCATATGCTTCCTTCTGTGTTCATATTATAATTTTAATTTTAAAAATAATAAAACTTCCCCTCGTGGGTGGTGATTTGTTTCTTCATGCTTTTGATAAAAATCTTATATTTCATTGAATTATTTATTATTTATTTTTTTTCTTATACCAATATTTAAAATCTCATCTCTCGTCTAGTTATTCTTACTTTTGCTATAAATATACTACTATTACAAATATTTTTAATTTTTTTTAAAAATAGAAAAAAATAAAGAAATAACAATTTATTTAAAATAACTGAAGATAAAATTATAATTTCATACAATTAAATTGTTCATTAAGAAATCCTTTCTTTGGTCACAACTGACTTTTCATATGGAGAAGAGAAGAGAAGAGAAGAGAAGAGCAAATCTGGAGAAAACAAAAGGCAAAAGAAAAAAGTCGTTTGATATTTTTGGAAATTGCCTTGCTGTTTTACGAAGCAAGGAAAGCATTTCGTCATTTTCCCTCACCTTCAACCGCAATGAAAAGCAAAAGCCATTGGATCTTTACTGTTTTGCGAAACGACAAAAACATTTCGTTTTTTTCCGCTCATTTTCCAGGTAGCGTCGACTCAGTCTCAGCCGCTCGCTCTCTCTGTCTTTCTCTCTCCAAATCTCCGTCCGTCCCGTCATGTCTCCGCGAAGCATCGGCGATTCAGGCGTGCAGCCATAGATTCCGAAATTTCCAAGGATTGACGGACGTCGGCAGGATAAAAAGATTAAATTTCATCGTCATCGTCAGATTCGAAATCACAAAGACCGGGTCTTCATTACGTCGTTGATGTGATCGTCTGCCGGGTACACTCCGATACAATCCCCTCTCGTCAACGTCACCCGCGTGGTTTTTTCCCATACTGGTCAAAAGCGTGTCTGTGGTGTGTCAGTCGGTCACAAAGTAAGAATATTACAAACATAATTAAAAAATAAACACGGTATTTTAGCACATTAATTAGTATTAAAACTTTTAATAAAAAAATAATATTCATATACACATATTCCAATTATATTATTAATACATATCTTAAATACAGATAATTAAATTAATCTTTAAATTTTTTTAATTTAAATATTAGATATCATAATAATTAATAAAAATTTAAAAAATATAACACTTATTATTTAAAATATTCTCTGACGTTTTAGCAAAAATTTCTTTTTAAAAGACTATTAAAAAATATAGGGAATATAACCAAATAGGAAATACAGTATATATTTCTTCCCTTGTATATCTTTATTTATTTGTTTCCTTTTATTTGTTTCCCGTTACTTGTAGTTTCCCCCATTATTTTCTTTCCCATTTTTTTCTTTCTTTGTAATATAAAAAGGCCACTGGGCTCTGTATTTGATCACTAAGCAGAATGAATAAAACGACTGGTGTCCGCCTCCTTCATCATTCCATCGTCCTCTCTCTCTGAGCTCGTCTGTGCCGACGCTCAGCCATTTTTCTTCTTCTTCGCTTGGCGCCAAACTTTACAAAGACTAAAAAATTATAAAAGGTTGAGTGATAGAGTAAGAGAGGGAGGAATTGACTCTAGCATGTATCAAGGACTGCTACCTTATCCTTGCAATTTATGAATGATTCAAATCTGCCATTTTATTTGAAAAAAATAGGAACATTTATAATGTTAATATCAATCTGAATATCTTTTTTGAAGAGATATAATTGTATATCAATTGAAAATTTATGTTGATTAAAAATTTTATGATCCAATTATTTCATAAGTTATTATTTAATATTTGTTCATTAGGCATATTAACTAATCACTTATTTTGAATGTTCATTCTGCCATTCATATAACCGTTCGTATTCAAATTCATTAACTGTGTAGTTATTTAATATTTTGATTTTTTATATTACTAACAATTAAGCCATTCAGATATCTAATAGTTTAGTTTAATTCTCTTTCATTTTGAGTTTAAAAATTTGGTTAGTTCATATCTATCTATGAGCTGACGACTTGTGGGCCCCCCTTTAGTAGCCAATCGGCCGATCTTATCTTAGATTCTACCGAATATCAGCTCCCATGTTTGGAAGTTAAATTCAAATTTCAAATATGTTAGCATAAAAATCCAAGTAGTGCACTTTGAACAGTGTCCTAATGCTTATTTTTAATATAATCTTAATCATTACACATTAATTATTGATTAATCTATTCAATTAGAGTCTAATTCTCTACTTTATCAACTAAGATGTTCCGACTATTTGACAACTTTTCTTTACTTTTAAACATCCCATTTTGTGACATATTTTTTTTGTTATAATAGGGGTTACTTTTATTCAATCTATAACCAAACCCCAAGTCTTAATATCTGAAGAAATTTTGTTCGATTTTTAACCAAATCACAAGTTTTAACATTTGATGGAGTTTCCAATCGGCGAATTTGAAGAAGCTCTTCAAGGTGCTTTTGTATTCTTTCATAAAGTATTCTTAAAATCTATCTTGATTACCATATTTTATATAAAAAATTATTTTAATTTTTCTCTTTAATATAATATTTTGAATCGACATATTTTTTCTTTTGAGTGGCTACCCCTACTACCTTTCACCATCTGTTGTGGGGTACCTATATTTCATGACTTGCAAAAAAGGATTGACCGATTGTGTGGTGAAATTTTTGTCAAGTCTTCATATCAACCTGCTAGACCTGATCAATTAGATAAAATTGGAAAGAGAGGTGAACCTTGCTTTCTATCTTCTTCTGGTTGTTGGATCACCACCCTTCTTTTCTAGGCCAAATGGCTTTAGTTTCTTCCTTATAAAGATATACCTTATATTTAATTATATCTATAAAATTAAAAAAATTATTTTACACGTTCGGGCCATAATTTTTAATTTATTCATTTCATTGATCTAAGATTTATTTACATGGAATTATAAATCATCAAAAGTTTAAATGATAAAATTATCCAATTAGAAAATTTCTTCAATTATTGACTTTTATAACTTAGCATTTTCTAAGTTCTAGGTAGAGATTAATCGATTCAACATTTTGGTTACTTTGTCTTCTGATAATTTAAACCCTTGACAGTTTTATTTTTTGATAAATTAATTTTTTGACAACTTGTTTTCTTGACAAATCTACATCCTTAACTGAATATCTGAACTTCTGTTTGCCAAGATTAACCGAATTATTCTATGTGGTGAACTGAACTTCTTGAGCATAATTTTTTTAAACTTGTTTTATGATATTAGGGCCATCATAACTTTTTGTGATGGAAGTGACTGATTAAAAGTGCTATTAACACGATGACATGCGATTTAAAAATTACACATTTTTTTGATCATTTTAATATACGGCATTTTTAAGCTTGAGAGAAGACAAGAAGACATGTCAACCTCCGAGCAACAAGTCATTTGGATTAGTATTGTTATCCAAAATATATTATTTCAAACTTTAGCTACCATTTCAAATTCCAATATTTTTCATTTTTCTTTTTAAACCATGGTAGTGCGTTTTTCTTCTTTTTGCATTAAAGGGTTTCTTATCAATTTCTCTAATTATCAAATTTTTAGTTTTCTATAGCTCCTCGAAGCACCTTAAGGAACGTCACTGACAACGCATTGTCTCACCTTGGACAATGCACTTGACATCTATGCCCGTACAGTATTTGTTCTGCCATTCTCTTTAAAGTTCTTTCATTTTAAGGGTGGATTTGCTCTCCTAGAAATAGTTTTATTGTTATATATGAGGCTCATCTAAAGGACGGCTTTTGGATTCCTTTTACAAAAAAATTTATAAAAATAATAAAAGTTTTATAAATTGGAGTTACTTATCTCCATCCCAATAACATTAGATATATTGTGGCATTATGCAGGTCCTTTCGTTAATGGAATCTTATGCTAGATACTCAAATGGTCAAGATAGTTATTCGTTTTGATGAAGAAAGTGACCGAATCTGCCAAACTCCTAGAAAGGAGTTTAAAATAAGTGCTAGAGACCCGAAACCAGTGAAGAACTAGAAGGACAATTCTTCTTAGTTAAGGTTCCCAGTAGTTGGATTTCACTGAATAAATAGGGTGACTACAATGTTGTATTTTTTTTGTCTTGTTCTTGAGACTGAGCACACAATAACTAAATCATGAGTTCATTTAATGGAAGAGAATATGACTAATTTGCAAGAACTGGGAATTTCCTGACCCAAACCATTGTGGATGTGGTTAACTTGTACGTCATACTTAGAGAGAAACCATCGTAGATATGCTTTGCTATCCTTTTAAAAGGAGGAATGTTGTCATTTTTATAAATTCTTCTCCCTAGGTTGTGTTTGATCAACCTAATGTCCAATCACCAGTCTCTCATTCGGACAATGATGCGGCTTTGAGGGTTGTTGAGGAGGTTTGGTCCGAGTTGGTCGATATGAAAGTTGAAGAATCTATTCATCCTGCAACTCCAGCGATCATCCCTTCTTTCGCTAGTCCTTTAGAGGATATGCTCGTCTTGAATTTTGAAGAAAGGATTCCCATTATTCCTTTGAGGAGTATAGTTCTCTGCATCATTCCACATTTGAGGATGAGTCAGTTAATACTCTAGTCATTATGAAGTATTGAATTCTTGTCATTTTTGGCTCTCATGTATTTGTTGAGCCACTACTTAGCTCCTTTGCATCTCCTGCCACTTCTTCTGCACTAAAAAATAATATCGATATTATTACAGAGTCTACTATTCAATTTCTACTATTCTATATAACTTCTGTGGGGTTCTAAGGCTTTGCTAGGAGCCTTATGTTTTGAAATTTCCCTATATCATAGATCTTTACCTCTTCTTTGCTACCATTAGTTGTCTATACCAAACCATGACTCAACCGGGTTACCATTTGGTTTTGCTCCCAGAGGGTGTTGTCCAAACTAAGAGATACCTTTTGAGCCTTTAATTCCAACTTATTCATTTGTCTTCAAAAAGCTAACTTGTAACTTTTTTCTTTTATAATCTATCGACCTGGTGTGTCAGATTAGAGATAGACACTTTAGCCAGGACATTAAAATTTATAATTTGTCTCGGTCTTACATTAATCCTTCTATAACATGAGGTTTGGAGTTTAGGGTTGCATCACCGAAATTAGAGCATCAGTCATTGAGGGTCAAGCTACTTTTCTTAGAAAAGAGTTGGCTGAATGGATGAGTAGGTCCCATGACTATGCTGACCAAGTTTTCATTGTTGGGGGTTGTGCCATTTTTAAAAAAAATAGAGCTCTTGATGTTGAACGACACTTAGAGATAGTTGTCAAGGCCATGGATGGGCAAATAGCTCAATGCTTAAGGCTTGAGGAGCTATTTAGGAGGAGTATATGGCCTAAAGAAATTGGATTTCTACTCGATTCCTGATTCAAAGAGGGAATTGATCTTTGTAAGAGAATAGTCGCCTTGGTAGTTTTTGACTTCCCTACAAGCTGATTGGATGTTAGAGAATCCAGAGCTTTTGAACCTTTTGATGTCCTAAATTTTGAGGAATAAGAGAGTTCTCTAACTTTGAGGCCTAACTTTGAACATCAAATGTGGGATTATTGAGCAATTTTTGTCCTTAAATTTCATAACCCTGTGTTATATTTGTGAAGGAAGAGAATGTAATTTATCTTTTGATATATATATTCAGATTTTCATCCTTGAATATCCTTTGCTTATTAATTGATGCAGTTTTGGTGATTTTTCCCTCAAGCACAATCATATAAGTTTTTTACCATTGGATGACTGATATGATTGCCAGCTAAGTCTTCTAACTATCGTTGATAGTTAGGCAACCATAAGATGGTTGAATTGATTGTCGACTAAAACTTTCAACTATTGTTGCCAGTTAGGTAGGACCGTGGCCCTTGACCTATTAACTGATCATACGTATTCTCTGAAAGTGCATATTAACACTTAAACATTGGTAGCATCTTTGAAATTTAATGTGTTAAATGATTATTAGTCGAGTTTCAATGGACTTTATCTAGCCTATTTTTTGAACTCTCAAAAGGGAGTTGAATGCTTGATTCTCAAATCCTCGAGCCTTTTGGAATTATTGGTGTGTAACTATTCTTAAGGCTATACAATTGTATTGAACCTACACATTAGTTGTTCACTTGAATTAGCACGTTTCACGAAGTGTTAAACTAACCGTCAAACATAAGGTCAGTTGTGATCACATTAATTATATATAAGCATGCGAAATGACAAGAAATGAATAAAAAAAATCACTTTTGTTAATAATTTCAAAGAGTAAATTACAATACACGAGTACTCCCAAGTGAAGGGTATGGCGTACTTGCATGTACCTAGACTGACCTCTTTATTGGTACAATTTTTTTAAAATTTAGGTTATCTCAAGTTCGAAAAACTAGCTTTCTGTGCTGAGTACGTAGTTTATACGCCTCATTATGGATTATGACTGACACTAGAAATAGTTTCTCCTAAGTTTGAGATAGCTTATTCATGTGTTCCAATTTCCAATTGCTTTGATATTCATTAATACCATCACTGATTGCAAAAGTCTGTATCTTCACCTTTTTGTTATAGTATTGAGCAACTCTTTGCTGATAAGATGTCGTTTGGATGCATGACACCTCTCTAATATACTCTAAAAGATCTAAATTTTGTTTCAAGAGTTAGGAGTTTTGATTTGGAGTGAAGCTTTCCATACAATAAATTGGCAGTTCTATCTCTACTGAAATAACCACTTTTATTTCAAAATCAAAGTTAAAAAGTGATTCTTGTGTGGGTTCTCTTGAATTCGTTCAATGTGACTAAAGTATTGATAGAAGTTTGTCTACTTAGGCCCCTCTAACTTTATCTAACTTTGTTTTTAACTCATTTACTATTTTTCTGATTTTTATTTCTACTTATCCATTTGTTTGTGGATATAAAATTAATGTATGAACTAATCTTATTTTGAGACCATTATAATATTTTATGAGCCTTTTTTGAAAATTGGGTAGCATTCTAGGTCACTATAACCTCTAATATCCCAAGTCTACATATAATGTTTTGGCATACAAATTTCATTACATTTTGGTCTGTTATTTTTGCTAATGGTGAAACTTTAACCCATTTTGTGAAGCAATCCACCCTAATGATAATAAATTTTTTTGTTTGGTTACTATTAAAAATGGACCTAACATGTCCAATCACCACTGTATGAATGGTTACTGAGCGTACAAAGCTTAGAGTTCTGTATATGGTTGTCTACATATATTATCAAAAATTTGGCAATTTTTTAGTTTTTTTTCATTAACTTCATCGCATCGTTTTTCATGGTTAGCCAATAATCTCCCTACTTCATAATTTGAAGGCTAAATTTACCACCTGAATGTAATCCATATACGCGGAGATATACGTCTCCAAAAAGTGTAATTAGCTTCTAATGCAAACAGATAGCACATGTAGGGTATCAAATAACCTCATTTGTCTAACATCCCGTCCACCAAAGTGTACTAACTGACCATTTTTATATGTATTTTGCCTCTATGGCATCGTTTGGTAGCATTCTGTGCTTAAAATATTTTAGGTATGGAGTTATTCAGGTTACTTCATTTAACACTTTAAAATCCTCATCTTATTCCTCAATGTCCTTTAGGTGTGGAGTCATCCAATATTTTAGGTATGCAAACTCCTATAATATCCTTTTTACAGTTGATCAGTCAAAAATATAATTTTATGAGCCTAAAAATATGGTTGGATCATTCTTTCAAAAAAAAAAAAACTAAGGCCAAAGTAATCTTTTTCATTCATGTATATCTAATTTTCATATTTGTTAGAATATTACTGATATAATATATTGGACGCTGAATTCCTGCATCTTCTCTGACTAGAACTATACTTAATACTATTTCTGAGATGGTTAGATAGAGATATAATTCCTCATCCTATTTGGGCTAAGTCAATAAAGACGAATGTGCTAGATATTCTTTCAACTCTTAAAAAATTTGTTCAACACTCATTCGTCCATCAAAAAACATTTGTCTTCATTCCTCTTAATGCTTTAAGAAATGGGAGATATTTTTCAACTGGCTTTACCAAAAATCAGGATAGAGCCACTAATCTTTTCATCAACCTCTAGATTTCTTTGATAATTCAAGGTGGTTCTATTTCTATTATGGCCTATATTTTACTTGGATTCACCTCTATCATACATTGTAAGGCAATAAATCCCAGAAACTTACTAAAAGTTACCGCAAAGATACACTTTATTGGATTTAACTTCATTTAGTAAGTTATAAGTACTTCAAATACGTTGGTTAGATTGTTAGTGTGTGATTTTGACATGCATGTCATCCGCATACACCTATATATTCCTTTCAATATGTCACTTAAATGTTTTATTCATCAGCTTTTGATATACTGTGCCAACATTCTTTAATTCAAATGATATTACATTATATCAATAGGGTTCCTAATCAGTCATGAATGAAGTTATTTCTTAATTGTTTAGATTTCTCCGAATCTAATTGTACTCAAAATAATCGTCCATAAAGCTAAGGAGTTAGTATTCAGATGTTGGGTTTACCAGCGGGTCTATCCTTGGAAGTGAAAAATTATCTTTCAGATATACTTTATTTACAGTTATAAAGTTGACATACATTTTTCATTTCTGTTGTTCTTTTTAACAAGGGTGACATGGGATTGGTCTCCAGATAATTTACTTTCCAGATGAATCTGGTGTCAATTCACTTATTATTCTATTCCTAGATTGCTTTGAGTTTTCCATGGAATAGTTTCATTTTTTCTTGTCTGACCAACTTGTGTTCCTATATTGGGTTTAACTTATGAATCATCATTATCAACAGAATTACTAACATGTTAGCTAGTATTTAGGTAAACATATCTGCATTATTCTATAAAAACTCAATCAACCTGTTGTTTAGATCTTGAGCTAGCGACGAGCTGATCTAAACATATTTATCCGGGTACACCAAATTTAGAGGAATTTGAAGAGGTAACTTTCTAAGTTGTGTTTGTTGAAGTGAATCCTTATCTCGAAGATTAAACTCCTCAACTAGTTGGCAAGGTATCGGGCCATTGATTTGTGCTAAATAGTAACTTCATTGGCAAGGTATCGGGCCATTGATTTGTGCTAAATAGTAACTTCATTCGATAACCTAATTTCCCATGGCTTCTCCAATCCCGTATCAAGTTGAAAACTTTATATTAAGATATAGAATTGAAGTGACTAGTCTAAATGTTGTTAAGCTCGATCGGCCCAATATATGTTGTAAATCAAAAAAAAAAAAAAAATTGACAATTAAGAAGTTCAGCATATGGAAGGTCATTTTTGGATATGCTTCCAATGTAACCTCTAGTTGCACTATTTCTTCACTTGCACCGACACATTGTTAAATCTATGTAGTAGAACATCCAACAACTCTATCCAATTGCTTTTAATTCCTAACTTGATGAACTAAAGTATAGAACATTTTTTAAATTTTCTTTATCTATAAAGACTCGTTTCAATTGGTGGTTATAAACTCTATCCAAAACAACTATAGATACAATAAGGGGGTTTGAATGGGTAGAGATTACATATGCCATATCATTATTGTTAAAACAAATGATATTATTTCCTTAAACATGATGAACCTCTTGTTAGAGGAAGCCTTTTTAGGATGATCATGAGCCTTTTACTAGTAGGTCTAGAAGATACCATACTAATGACTTTTGCCACCACATGATTTTATGACTACTTAACCTGCTCCTCGTTATCCTTATCATTACTTGAAGTAGATCTAAAATTTTGTAAATATTTCTTGACAAACCCCTTATGCATTAGGGTCCAATCTCATTCTATAGCATCCAATAGTCTTCCATATTGTGCCTAAAAATTGATGTTAGAAATAATACATAGTCTAGCACCTCCATCCGAATTCTTGACTAGTTTGAGCCACTTTAGAAATTTTCTCTTCAATTCTTTATCAGAGTATTTGTTCAAGTGCTATTTATCGATATGAGGTTCAACGACTTGTACTCTTTGTAAAAGCTTGACTTAGTCCTCTACTATATTCTATGGTCTCAAGCGAGAGAGTTATTATTATTTCTTTTCTTTTTTCCACTACTTGACTCCGGATGGCTAACATAATCTGAGTATTCTAGCTATTTTATTTTATTGGCCTCCTTTGTCATGATGTATGCCTATGTGATGACTTCTTCCTCGAAGAATGTCTTAGAATTTTGTTAAATTAAATATTCAAAAAAGTCACCAAGTTGTATAATTATTATGAAGGCATTTAATTTTATTTTGTCGATGAGTTTTAATATGCATGTGGTCTCAACATTAAATCTGACTAAAAAACCCTTTGAGCTCTCATTCAAAATCTATCAAATCTTGACAAGATGCCGAGATCGCTTTTTTTCCTTTTGACTGGAGGTAAATTGTGATTAAAACTAGTCTATTAATTTATGAAAAGATCACATAAAATTCAATCATAACCTATAGAATTAAATTTTTACGTATTTCTTTAAAGTTAAAAGGAAAACAATGATATAACATATCATCCTTCATATTTTAAAAGCTAATCAATGTTTGGAGTGGTCGAGATGACCTATTGGATTAATACTTCCACTATAAAGCTCCGATAGTTGTCTTTTAAACTTGTGAAGAGGCCAATACCTCTTTATCTCTAGTATGAAAGGCGTATGACTCAATTTGGTTGGTTACCCAATGGTGTTTCCCTGAAAAACTTGTTGCTCAATCCTTTTTATTCTCTCCTCCACTTCAGTGGTGAAGGCAATTCTTTCAATATTGATAAATGTTCTCAACTCTAAATAATTAGCAAATACACCTAATATCTGCTTAGTTGGAAAGGTTCTAGGTTTGTTGCTACATGACCCCTCCTTTCGTTTGACTGGGCATTTTAAGTATAATGGGGATTCCATCACTCACAGCCCTCTTCCCTAACTTTAAAGTTGAGGCACCAATCAAACAAAGGAGTTGCATGAATGAGTGCCATGAGAGTCTGTAGAATCTTTGGCTGAGAATAGCCTCTCTTTGAAATAACTTTCTTTTCATTTAACTTCTTTCGAGAGGTCGACGTCGATATTTGGAAGACTTCAATTTAGTGAGTTTGACCCTCAACTCTATTCTATAAGGATTTCAGTATTTTCGATATGTCTTAGATCAAGTCAACTAAGACCCCAATGTTGGGATTTCCCGATAACTATCTTCCTGCAATACAATACCTCAAGATGGAACACCCTTTAATGGTTGGTTTGACTGTCCTTATACTCGCATGTTTACTATTCATACTTTGTTTATTATATGAGTTGTTCCCAAACGAATGGAATTTCAATCGGTTAGGAATAAGTGGTTTAATCACATTCCCATAGACATCATCGATAATACGTACCTCGGATCTGGATAATTATTTTAATAAAATTAAGTTGGTCTTCCAAATATTTTAATTTAAATTTTACACACCATAATAATTAACAAGAAATTAAAAAATACAAGACTCATTCCCAAAAATATTCTTTAACGGTCAAATTAAAAATCTCTATAGAAAACTAAAAGATTATGAGAGGTTGAGTAATAGAGTAAGTAATTGAGGACTTGGCTTGAAGATGTATAGAAGACTAACACTCTATACTTATGATCTTTTTTGTGTAATTCTGATCCATCATTTATTTAAGAAAAATAATGTATTTATATCATTACTATCAATTAGTATGTCATTTCTAAAGAGATATTATTATACATTTAATGACGACTTATATTGATCGAAAATTGAATAATCCAACTATTTTATAAGTTTTGATCTAATAAATGTTCATCAACGTATAACTTGTTCTGACTATTCATTCGTTCGTTAGGAGTAGTTGTTTAGATTCATTAACCACACTATCGTTTAGTAATTTGATCTTTTATATTACCAATAGTTCAGTCATTTGAATATCTAATAGTTCGGTCAAATTCCTCTTCATTCCGGGCTTGTTAGCTCAATTAGTTCATTTTTTTTATGAGCTGATAGTTTGTGGGCTTATCATAACGAGTCAGACCGATCTCATTTTGAACTATGGCTAACAAATATAAAATAATTAATAAATAAAATAGCTAGTTTTATTATTTTTTTCTAAATAGTTAACATAATAATAGTTATATTATATTTTTATATAAAAATATAGGAATATAATTAATAGCTCCACTTATAATACATCTTAATTTCATCCTATAAACGGTTTTTTACAAAGAAAAATTAAAACCAAGTCAGTAAAATTTTTCAATTGGTCAAAAGTGTTTCTCTGAGCTGTCTGTCACCCACAGAGCACAGACACGGGATAAACACAAGATTTTATAATATCATTAGTGATAAAATATAAAATTTTAATATCTGTTAATTTAATATGAATTACTGATATTGAATTTCATACTGTACAAATCCAAGTACACTGACACAGGCGAGCCCAGGTCATCTCATAAAGATTTTTCATATCGTAGATGACAGTTAAACTTAGAATAAATTACGACGTTAAAATTTCTAGCTGAATTGCATGTATTAAATTTGATCAGATAATTTATTAAAAGTAATCTCTTATTGAAAATTGACTCATCGCAAGACCAAATGAAAAATGGAATTGATTTAATTTGTCAAAGTTATTAAATCAAGCTCCTAGCCGAGGACTATGTAACAACTTTAATAATATTTAGAAAAATTATTTTATTATTTTATAATTATTAGTAGAAATTAACTTATAAAGTTAAATATATCGTCGATAAAATACATGAAATCATGCACTTGACATATGAAATATATTTATTAGCTTTCGAAAAATTATTGGTGTTAATTACTACTTTTTAAACAGCAAGTTCCAACAGGCGTCAGCCAATTATGATCTTGAACTCTTCTGATAAAGTAAAATATACTTTGCTAAATTTTATTTCATAAAAATTATGTCAAACATAAACCCATTTATCGATAAATTTGTTACGAGTACAAACCGGTAGGGTTCAAACTTCTCTCAAAAGGTGTATCCCAAGAGAGGAGAATTTTTTCCAACATATAAGGCAGTTCTTATGGAGCTGCCTCCCCGATATAGGACTCGTAACATTTTTCGCTCTTCGACAGTTGTAGATTTCGGCGACTGTATTCTCCGACACTTTATTCAACGGTTTTCACTTTGTGATACTTTACTCTACCCCGACGCACTATCAACAGGTCAGTTTTTTCGTAAGTAACCTTTTTCGATTAGAACTCTCCACAAGTAACCCTCTTAGGGTTAGGGTTGGTCTCAATGAGAGTATCATTATTACAAGTATAAACTATTAGAGCGCAAATTTCTTCCAAAAGATGCACTCTGAGAGAGGAGAATCCTCCCAACTTCTAAGGCACATCTTCTGGAGTTACCTCCCCAATGTGAGACTTGCAACAGAATCTGTATACTTGAGCACGATAACAAAAGCCAAACCATCTAAAAATATTGAAATAATGTCATTCTTAATAGGGTGATATTAATGGTCATCCGAGTGTGGAATATGTATTTGGTCCGATAGCATCCTAATAGAATTCTTAAATATTTTAATTTGAATCTTACATATCACAAACCTAAATGAGAGCCTCAAAAGAAGTGAAATTCACTTCCTGAGCTACTTTTTAACGTTCAAGTTACTATCGGGCACCTAATAAATGAGTTGGAAGGGAAAAAAAAAAACCAAGAGTGTACAAGGAGTAGGCTCTGAGTGAATATTTAGGGTTAGGGATTGTTCTAAAGGATATGTTCCGAACTCATTTTGGGGCAATAACCACACTGCATGTTTTGGAATATAAGAGAATGCCAACATTGCTGAGTAATGTTAATGTAACAGATGTCACTTTTTTGTGTGAAAGAGTAATGTTAGATGAATATCTGTTTATTATTTTTGAGATATTATAGATAAAATAATATCTTATTTATTTATTTTAATATATGTAATAAAAATATATTGATGGAATATATTTTAAAAATAACTAAAAGTAATTTCAAAAATATTAATTATAAACATTTCTATATTTTTAGCCAGGGACCAAAAAGGAAAAGAATTATATATTTTAAAATAACATTGGTATGGTAAAATCAAATTATAATTTTAATGTACTAAAATTTTTCTATTAATTTAAACACCCTTACAAGATCCTCGACTATTTCCAACACTTTCTTTCCCCCTTCTTCTGTTCTTATGGTCGAAACTATTTTAATTGAGCCTTATTAGATATTTTGTTAATTTACAAAATATTTATATGTATTTTATAATATATATTATTGGGCACGATAAAAAATAAGATCAATTCGATCTAGTAAAATATGAGACATATAAATTATAAGCATGTAAAAAAATGCAAAGTAATTGAATTATGTGATTCGGAACGAAAGATGATTAAAAATTTGTCGAAGCACTCAACTAAGTGACTGAACGATTGGAAACTGTTGGGTCCTATGTCCTGGCCCATGAAGCATGTCCTAGCCCACGAAGCAAGCCGCGGCCCGCGAGAGGTCCAAAAGCCCATGCGAGACAATCAGCCCAGCCCGAGGGACGAAAGGCGCGAATCAATACTGGCGGAAGACAACGGAAACCTCCAACGCATTAAATGCGTCGCCGGGAACAGGCAAAAAAGGCGGAAAGGCTAGCCAATAGAAGAGTGGCTGGCGCAGCGCCAACGGCACCCGCTGCCGTCTGCAGGTGGCCAACCAATCCCCGCTCAGGGGGAAATTGGGCATGGTCAACCAATCCCTGCCGTCTGTGTTGTGCAGGTCCAGGTTTATAGAGATGGAGACCGGACCCTTCTTCCAAAGCCGCCGCACGCTTGGGAATCCGAAGGCTCCTAATCCGTACGACAATCGTGTGCCCGGGACGCAACATTGACGCCGTCTGTGGGAAGCTGACAAAAAGCCAAGTGTCTCTCTCCCACCTTGTTCCTCAATCCCAGACGATGGTGAACACTCGAGCACAAGCTAGTGTTCCGACGATGGAGGTCACCGCCCAAAATGAAGTTCGCCCTGCCGGGAACCAGGCAAACGATCAATCGGAGCCTGACGTCCGTCGCCTGGCTGCGGACATGAACGATATGAAGCAAGTTCTCCGCGCTATATGCAAAAACACGGGGACTGCTTGGCCCGAGATTGCCCCTCCATTATCCCAGGCCTCCACCTCCAAGAGAGAAAGGCGTCGAGAGGCCGCTCGCAGGAGGATAGCCGATCCACTCGACCGCGCCGCAGCCAGGGCGGCCCCAAGTAAAAACGGCCAGAATGAAGCGGAAAGCCATCCCGCCGACGATGACCGGGAGGATAGCCCCGAAGGGCGCAACCCCTGCAACTCGTGCGGCCACGGGAGGCCAGCCGCTGTAGGCTCGAACGACGAACGAGCCACTCAGGCAAAGAGTCGCCATCCCCGACGAGCTCGGACACACCTCCAGGGCAACACGGAGCTCCGCAACGTCATTAATGCGCGGAGAGGCTCTACGGACACCTCGATGGAGGAGAAAGTCAAGGTTTGTGGGACAACCTGCATAAGGAGAAACCCACGCCCTCCTCCGCCGACCTCCGTAGATCGCCCTTCGCCATGGACTTACGGACGCAACCGTTGCCGAGCAAGTTCAAGATGCCGGTCCTGGAGGGATACGACGGAAGCAAGGACCCAATAGATCATCTCAACTGCTTCCGCACTCACCTCTCCCTTCAGAGGGCAAGTGAGGCCCTGATGTGCCAGTGCTTCCCCGTCACCCTTAGGTGGGACGCGTTGCTCTGGTTCCATGGCCTCCCCCGAACTCTATACGCTCGTTCGACGAGCTTGCTGACAACTTCTTGAGCCAGTTTGCCTCTAGTAGAAGGGAGGAGAGGCAACCGTGGCACCTGGTCCGCCTCCGCCAAAGGCCAGACGAAAGCCTGAAGAGGTTCCTGGACCGTTTCATCGCCGAGGCGCTGCGGATCCCTCATCTCTCCGACGAGCTGAAACTCAACGCCTTCGTCGCCACCCTGGCGGCGGGGGACTTTTTCAAGCACCTGTCGCACCAGCGCCCTCAGACCTTCCGGGAGGCTAAGACCATCGCTCGGGTATACATCACGACCGAAGAGGCCAACGAGGCGAAGCACCCCGAGCTAGTGGACCGGCCCCCGGAAGGCCCCAGAAAATCTGGCGGAAGGAAGAGGGACAACGATGGCCAGCGCTTCCCGGAGCGTCGAAAGCAACAGCGGCCGCCACCGGGGCCCAAAAAAGATTACAGCAGGACCTCCCTGACCCCTCTGAACGATAGCCGTGTAGACATCTTGATGCAAATCCAGGATGAAAAATTCTTCAAGTGGCCAAAGACGCCCAAGGGTCCCAGCGGCAGCGACCAGACGAAGTATTGCCAGTACCACCGCTGCCTGGGACACTCGATGGAGTGCTGCCGGACCCTGCAGCAGGAAATCGAAGATTTGATCCGGCGAGGACACTTGAAGCGGTTTGTGAAGGGCTCGGGGTGGGAGCCTGCTACCTCCGACGGTGAAGCCACTGAACCTCCGAGACCTCGCACGGCGGCCAGCGTGGTCCATATGGTCTCCTCCGCTGACGCCGCAAATGCCAGGCGTGGGCAGCCGGAGGCAACTTCCAACAACAAGTGGGCAAAGATAGGGGTTAGGACTAATGTCATTAGCTTTAGCAGCGACGACATGGCTCATGTGACCTCTCCCCATACTGACCCCCTTGTTGTATCGGCCATCGTTTCAGCTGGTGGGGATGACTACCAACTGAAACGGGTCTTCATTGATAATGAAAGTTCTCAAAATTTACTGTATCTCACTGCCTTCCTCAAACTTGGACTAAAACGGAGCCAAATGAAAGCTACAGGCGGACAATTGTACGGCTTGGACAACGAACCAGTCCCCGTGCAAGGGATAGTGCGGCTGGAAGTCACGATGGGGACACACCCGCGCTCCATGACGCGAGAGCTGACGTTCCTCGTCGTTGACCTTCCATCCGTCTACAAAGCCATATTAGGCAGACCTTTCCTGACCACCTTCGAAGCCGTAACGTCCATCCCGCACCCCGCACCTGAAGGTGAAATTTCCCACCCCCTTGGGCGTGGGAGAAGTCCTTGGAGACCAAGAGATGGGACGGACCTGCTACCTGTCCTAGATCAATCCCGTGGCGCCATGCTACCCGAACAAAGACCTTGATCTCCGCGACAAAACCTCATTGCAATAGGCCCAGTCCGAAGAAGAAACTAAAGCGATCTCGCTGAACCCTTCCAATCCGGAACGGTGCATCAACGTGGGGAGATCCCTCCAACCTGCGGAACGCAACAGGTTGATTACCTTCCTTAGGGCAAACTCCGACGTGTTCGCGTGGCTCCCCGCTGACATGCCCGGGATACCGGCCGAGGTCATAGTCCATAAGCTGGGCCTTGACACAAGCCGAAAGCCTGTCCGGCAGAAGCGGAGGAATCACTCCGTCGAGAAGTTGGTCGCCATCAGGGAAGAAGTGAAAAGACTCTTGGACGCTGGATTCATCCGAGAAGTCCAGTATCCGGAGCAGTTGTCCAACGTCGTGCTGGTGAAAAAGAGTAGCGGCAAGTGGAGGATGTGTGTCGACTTCACGGACGTGAACAAAGCCTACCCCAAAGACAGCTTTCCGCTTCCCAGGATTGACTAGCTCGTGGACTCCACATCCGGGCACAAACTCTTGAGTTTTATGGACGCATACTCTGGATACAACCAGATCCGGATAGACCCAGAAGACGAAAAGCACACCTCGTGCATGACAGATCAAAGGACGTATTGCTATAAAATGATGCCCTTTGGTCTCAAGAATGTTGGCGCGACATACCAGCGCCTTGTGAACAAGATGTTCGAAGCTCAGATTCGATGGAACGTGGAGGTGTATGTCGACAATATGCTCATGAAATGCAGGATCGCGAGCCACACGTCAACGACCTAGATGAGACTTTTCAAATCCTCCGACGGCACGGAATGAAGCTCAACCCTGTCAAGTGCGCGTTCGGAGTGACCTCTGGGAAGTTCCTAGGCTTCATCGTGTCCCAACGCGGCATAGAAGCCAATCCAGAGAAGATCAATGCCATACTCGACTTGAACCCTCCGTGGACAATAAAAGAAGTCCAGAAGCTGACCGGGCGAATAGCGGCGCTCTCGCGGTTCCTAGCCAAGTCAGCCGAGAAATATTTTCCCTTCTTCAAGGCACTAAGGGGCACCAAATCGCACGGGTTCAAGTGGAGTGAAGAATGTGACGAAGCCTTCAGGGAACCGAAGACTTACCTCTCCAGCGCGCCGCTCCTGAGCTCGCCACGCGGGCGGGAAGATCTCTACCTCTACCTGGCCACATTGGCAGCGGCCCTCAGCTCGGTGCTAGTTGCAGAGCATGAGGGCAGACAACAGCCGGTGTATTACGTGAGCCGGGTGCCGAGCGAGAGAGGCCCACTATCCGCATTTGAAAAAATGGCGCTCGCGCTTGTCTATCGGCGCGAAGCTGCGGCCCTATTTCGATCTCTCCCGGATCGTTGTCTCGATTGAACCAGCGGCCGCCAAGTCGATCTTGCAAAAGCCGGAGACGTCCGGTCTGCTGGTTAAATCGGCTGTCGAGCTAGGGGAATTCGACCTGGAGTTTGGGCCCCGGCCAGCCGTGAAAGGACAGGCTCTGGCGGACTTTATTGTCGAAGCGGCGGCGCCAGCACAGGAAGAGGACAGCAATTCAGGAAGTATGGAGGGCGACGATCCACCTGCGTGGACCCTGAACATAGACGGATCACCTACCCAGGCAGGCAGTGGAGCTGGTGTCGTGCTAAGGACGCCCGAGGGCATGGAGATCGTATACTCCGCTACTCTGGCTTTCCCGGCCACGAACAACGTGGCTGAGTATGAGGCCCTCCTCGCGGGCCTGCGACTAGCGAGGGAGTGTTCCGTATGGTCGTTGATCGTCCGTAGTGACTCCGAACTTGTGGTCAATCAGGTGAAGGAAAACTTTGACGCCTCGAACCCACAACTTGTGAGGTACTTGGCGAAAGTAAGGGCCCTGATCCCTGAGTTCGGTCTGTTTGAGATCGAGCATATCCCGAGATCTAATAACGAACGCACTGATCGACTAGCCCGGGACGCGGCTGCTAGGACTGTAGAGCAGAACGCGAGGGAGCCTAGGGAAGTCCTGAACGCACCCAGCATCGACGCCGAAGACAAAGAAGTTCTATGGGTCAACACTGGAGACAACTGGATGACACCGTACGTAAGGTTCCTAACTGAGGGAACCCTACCAGACGACATCAACGAAGCCAAGCGAATCAAGAAGACGGTGGGATGGTACACGATCCTGAATGAGAGGCTATACAGGCGAGGATACTCCACTCCTCTACTGAAGTGCCTCACGCTAGATGAAGCCGATTACGCGTTGGCAGAAGTGCACCTGGGGCTGTGCGGTTCGCACATCGGCGGGAAGAATCTAGCGTTCAACGTCATGCGGCAGGGGTTCTACTGGCCCACCATGAAACAGGATGCTATGGAATTCGTCCGGAAGTGTGAAAGTTGCCAGGTCCATGGCAACATGACACACCAGCCGCACACCGAGCTGCACTATCTCAAATCCCCATGGGCATTCGCACAATGGGGACTCGATATACTTGGACCCCTACCGATGGCTGCCGGACAAAGGAAATTCTTGATCGTTGGCATTAACTACTTTACGAAGTGGGTGGAAGCCATCCCTCTCGCCAAGATCACAGAGCAAAATGCGACGGAGTTCCTCCGTCAAGGCATTGTTTGCCGCTTTGGGATCCTTGAGGTCGTAGTGACCGGTAACGGAACCCAATTCACCGGCAAACGCTTTACAAAGTACTACTGTGACCTTCGCATCAAGCTGGTACACACATCCGTGGCGCACCCTCAAGCAAACGGACAGGTCGAAGTCACCAACCGCACACTGCTGCATGGATTAAAAACCAGGTTGGAAGACGCAGGGGGCTCCTAGACTGAAGAGCTACCGTCAGTGCTATGGTCATATCGAACAACAGTGAGAGAACCAACAAGGGAGACACCCTTCAACCTTTGCTTTGGGGCTGAGGCTGTGGTGCCCGTAGAGACGGGAATGCCAAGCCTGCGGATCGAATGCTTCGACCCAGCCACCAATGAACAAAGGCTCCGGAAAAGTCTGGACCTGCTCTCGAAAGTTTGAGATGCCGCACGACTACGAACCGCAGCCTACCAGCAGCGAATCTCACGGTACTACAACAAGCGAGTAAAGGCGCGCCCACTGGAAGTTGGAGATCTGGTACTCCGAAGCGTAGAGGCGGTGGAAAAAATCGCGAACAGGAACAAACTCTCCCCAGGGTGGGAGGGGCCGTTCCTCGTCTCCGCAATCCTCCAGAGTGGAGCGTACAAGCTACGTGCCCAGAACGGTAAACTGGTCCCGCGGACCTGGAACGCCGCCAAATTAAGGAAGTACTACCAGTAACACAACGCCGACTCAGGAAAGTCGCACGCGCATGCATCATAATGAGTGTTTGGACATGAGTTTTATCTTTTGATTAACATAATCGCTCTTTCTATTATCCTGCATGCTCATTTGTGTGAGTTGGTGACATGCATTGCATTTTTAAATCAAACGACCTAGACTGCCTCTAAGTCGGGAGGACAAGCGTCCGTCCGTAAAACCAGTCCTTAGCTCAGTGCCAGGCGGTCCGAAGTAGACCGGCCCAGGACTCCGTCCTCGCGCCAGATGGCCTGGGGACGGCCTTACGCATTATGGCTCCGCGCCAGAAGGCCTGAGAGGACACCCAGAGACCAAGCCCCGTGCTAGACAGCCCGGAGGCAGCCAGCCGCAGGCTGGAACAAAGGACCCAGGCGGTCCATCCAACAGGCTTCGAGCCAACAACCCGTGCGGTCAAAGCATCAGGCCCGGGGGCTCCCCGAGTCCCCACTCTATGGCCAACGAAACCTTAGGGGGCAAATAATCACAGGCATGCGGCGACCTTCTTGAACAAAAGAGAGCCCCCTCAGTCTACAATGGTCGTGGGCTAGGACCTCAACTTGGTTATCATAACGCTTTGAGCAGGGGCAATGCACCTCCCACAATCATAGCGACCGAGTCCTAGACCGAGGAGTTCGGTTATCGTGGCCTGACAGCTGCGCTGGCCCTCGTTGCGACTCCAGGGGATTGGCGACGACATCCGCTTCACCGGATTGAGCCCCCCCAAACGCGTGAACTGTGATGGCATCCTCTTACGAAGGACAAGCACCACGCAAGAAGGCGCCTGGATAGGGCCTTAGCAACAGTGGCTCTAAAGAGCCCAACGTTCGAGCACGGAGCGTGATCCAACGGATGAAAGCAAAAGGAGACAGTAAGTAGCACTCTACGATCGAAGAAACACAAATGCGAAGTAGAAAAAGATGCTTCTCATTCATATGGCGAAAACAAATATGGTACAAAGACAAAAGACAATCCCAAAAACCAACACCATCGAAGACTAATCAGGAAGACTCGACGGACCCGCTTCCTCAGGGAAAGTCTTCAGGCGGGATGCCTCTTCTATCCCAGCATTCCCTGGATGAAGGACGCCCACAGGGATGTGAGGAGCCGCCAAGGAGACGATCCTGCGACACAAGCGGATGTCATCCCAATATCGAGCCTCCATCACCTGTCGCGCTTCTGACGGAGAGTACCGACCAACCATATCTCCGACCAGCCTAGTGATGCGGGCCTCCGAGGTGACAAGTAGAGCTTCCAGCTGCGCCACTCTCTGCCGCAGGCGCCCATTCTCCTCTTTGAGAGATGCGAACTGGGCCCTCCCATTAACGATGGCCGACTGGAAGAGGACGGACAACGAGTCAAAGGGGTCGACCTCATCTGGAGGCTGCATAAGAAGCAATGTCAAAAGCACTTCCAAAGCATGTAACCAAAAAGAAAGGCCAGATGGAAACAGCCATACCTGAGCAGGAGCCGCGCTCGAAGAACGCGCGAGCTCGCCTGAAAAAGCCTCTCCCAGGGGCTCAGCTCCTTCGCCTGTTGGAGGAGGGCTAACTGGAAGGCTGGTTGCCGTAGGAACGCTCGGGGGCTCTTGCCACGAGGACGTCCCAGCTTCCCCTTCGTCAGCCTATACCGGATCAGCAGCGGGAGCGACGCCGTCCTCCGTAGGTGTGGCCAGATCTTCGGGAGGCCTGTACTTCGAAATGGGCTTCACAAGGATCGCTGGCGGCTCCACAGGTCCCCTGGCCTCCGATGCTGGCTCAGGCGCGGTAGCAAACGGCCCCTCCGGGCCCTCGAGAACGACGACATCATCCATCGCCTCCGCAGCAGAGCAAGTGGGTGGATTCCCAGCGGGTAGAGACTCCACCTCGCAGACCTCGCGAGCGACTAGTCCCGCGGCCGAAGTCGACGACGGTTCGGCGGTTTCCCCCTGGTGACCCGCGCTCGCGGATCCCTTCGAAGCTGGACTTCCCACCACAATGGAAGGGCCGGCGATTCGCCTCCTGGACCTTCTCGAAAAAGTCCCCTTGGCCTCCCTTAGCCTCTTAAGGGCAGCCTCGTCCTCGTCGTCGCACGACGATGACTCCAGCAACGAGCAACTCTCCTCCTCGGTCTCCCTGGGTGGTGGAGGAGCGGCTGTATCTCTAGGACCTTCCTTACCTGGTCCAGCCATCACCCAGCCTGTGGGAGATCCCCATCTACAGGCTTCGAACGCGACGGAGGTGAGGTAGTAGCCCTGAATCGAGAACTTCTCCTCTTCAGACTTTATGGCAGCTATCAGCTTCTCTGATTCTGCGATGTCCTCGGGAGTGGGCTTCTCCTGGAAGTACCCTGAGATCGGGCCCCACACCCTCGGGAGCTCATAGTCAGGGTGCTCCTGTAAAAAGAAGAAGCGCTCCTTCCAGCCCTTCACTGAGTCAAGATTGGTGCCGCGAAGACGAAATCCTGCCTTGGGTGACATCGACACCCAATCCTCCGACACCGTGAACCAGAAGATTATCCTCGCTGCCTTGGCATCAAAAGTGCAGTCGTGAAGGAGGGCAAAAATACACAAGGATACCAGATAGCGCAAGGCGTTGGGATACAGCCTTGCCATTGGGACACCCAGCGCATCAACCATCGCGTACAGTGAGCAGCTCGACGGATAGCAAAGCCCCCCCTCAGGTGGTGCTCGTACACCGTAATGAAGCCCGCTAGGGGGCGCTGGCTCTATCCAGTGCGTCAGGAGAACGGCATGTCCAATCGCGGGGAAGACTATAATCGACTATGAGAGCAGCAACGTTCCCTACAGTTAGGACCGATTTAGTGTTGAGAACACCATGACGCGGGGCCCTGGGAGCATGGGAAGAAGAAGAGCTTTTCCTCTTTATCGCCATTTACCTCTCGAAAGTCCCAAGTACACGCAGAGAAGAAATCGGCAGAAGAGAGGAAGCACTCGTCGATTGGTTTAAATAGATAAGGCGAAGCCAAAAGGCGAAAAACCAAAACGGCACCGCCACAGGCGATTGGGACACGTGGTGGCTTCACGGCACACCGCAAGATCCGAATCATTCGCAATGATGGCTAGACGCCAGGCCAACAGGCGCGTCCATTCAGCCGTCTGGCGAGGGTCCATGTTGGCGCCGCCGCATTAAATGAAGGCTCACGATAGCAGAGCCCCTGAAGAAGTGCACGATAGCACAAAGCGAAAAATGCAACTGAATGAGACGACATCAACGAAGCCAAGCGAATCAAGAAGACGGTGGGATGGTACATGATCTTGAATGAGAGGCTATACAGGCGAGGATACTCCACTCCTCTACTGAAGTGCCTCACGCCAGAGGAAGCCGATTACACGTTGGCGGAAGTGCACCTGGGGCTGTGCGGTTCGCACATCGGCGGGAAGAATCTAGCGTTCAACGTCATGCGGCAGGGGTTCTACTGGCCCACCATGAAACGGGATGCTATGGAATTCGTCCGGAAGTGTGAAAGTTGCCAGGTCCATGGCAACATGACACACCAGCCGCACACCGAGCTGCACTATCTCAAATCCCCATGGGCATTCGCACAATGGAGGCTCGATATACTTGGACCCCTACCGATGGCTGCCGGACAAAGGAAATTCTTGATCGTTGGCATTAACTACTTTACGAAGTGGGTGGAAGCCGTCCCTCTCGCCAAGATCACAGAGCAAAATGCGACGGAGTTCCTCCGTCAAGGCATCGTTTGTCGCTTTGGGATCCTTGAGGTCGTAGTGATCGGTAACGGAACCCAATTCACCGGCAAACGCTTTACAAAGTACTACCGCGACCTTCGCATCAAACTGGTACACACATCCGTGGCGCACCCTCAAGCAAACGGACAGTCAAGTCACCAACCGCACACCGCTTGCATGGATTAAAACCAGGTTGGAAGACGCAGGGGCTCCTAGATCAAGAGCTACGTCGGTGCTATGGTCGTATCGAACAACGGTGAGAGAACCAACAAGGAGACACCCTTCAACCTTTGCTTTGGGGCCGAGTGGTGCAGTAGAGACGGGAATGCCAAGCCTGCGGATCGAATGCTTCGACCCGGCCACCAATGAACAAAGGCTCCGGAAAAGTCTGGACCTGCTCTCGAAAGTTTGAGACGCCACACGACTACGAACCGCAGCCTACCAGCAGCGAGTCTCACGGTACTACAACAAGCGAGTAAAGGCGCGCCCACTGGAAGTTGGAGATCTAGTACTCCTGAGCGTAGAGGCCGCGGAAAAAATCGCGAACAGGAACAAACTCTCCCCAGGGTGGGAGGGGCCGTTCCTCGTCTCCGCAATCCTCCGGAGTGGAGCATACAAGCTACGTGCCCAGAACGACAAACTGGTCCCGCGGACCTAGAACGCCGCCAACTTAAGGAAGTACTACCAGTAACACAATGCCGACTCAGGTAAGTCGCACGTGCATGCATCATAATGAGTGCTTGGACATGAGTTTTATCTTTTGATTAACATAATCGCTCTTTCTATCATCCTGCATGCTCATTTGTGTGAGTTGGTGACATGCATTGCATTTTTAAATCAAACGACCTAGACTGCCTCTAAGTCGGGAGGACAAGCGTCCGTCCGTAAAACCAGTCCTTAGCTCAGTGCCAGGCGGTCCGAAGTAGACCGTCCCAGGACTCCGTCCTCGCGCCAGATGGCCTGGGGACGACCTTACGCATTATGGCTCCGCGCCAAAAGGCCTGAGCGGCCACCCAGAGACCAAGCCCCGTGCTAGACAGCCCGGAGGCAGCCAGCCGCAGGCTGGAACAAAGGACCCAGGCGGTCCATCCAACAAGGCTTGAGCCAACGACCCGTGCGGTCAAAGCATCAGTCCCGGGGGCTCCCCGAGTCCCCACTCTACGGCCAACGAAACCTTAGGGGGCAAATAATCGCAGGCATGTGGCGACCTTCTTGAACAAAAGAGAGCCCCCTCAGTCTACAATGGTCGTGGGCTAGGACCTCAACTTGGTTATCATAACGCTTTGAGCAGGGGCAACGCACCTCCCACAATCATAGCGACCGAGTCCTAGATCGAGGAGTTTGGTTATCGTGGCCTGACAGCTGCGCTGGCCCTCGTTGCGACTCCAGGAGCTTGGCGACGACATCCGCTTCACCGGATCGAGCCCTCCAAACGCGTGAACTGTGATGACATCCTCTTACGAAGGACGAGCACCACGCAAGAAGGCGCCTGGATAGGGCCTTAGCAACAGTGGCTCTAAAGAGCCCAATGTTCGAGCACGGAGCGTGATCCAACGGATGAAAGCAAAAGGAGATAGCAAGCAGCACTCTACAATCGAAGAAACACAAATGCGAAGTAGAAAAAGATGCTTCTCATTCATATGGCGAAAACAAATATGGTACAAAGACAAAAGACAATCCCAAAAACCAACACCAGCGAAGACTAATCAGGAAGACTCGACGGACCCGCTTCCTTAGGGAAAGTCTTCAGGCGGGATGCCTCTTCTATCCCAGCATTCGCTGGATGAAGGACGCCCTCAGGGATTTGAGGAGCCGCCAAGGAGACGATCCTACGACACAAGCGGATGTCATCCCAATATCGAGCCTCCATCACCTGTCGTGCTTCTGACGGAGAGTACCGACCAACCATATCTCCGACCAGCCTGGTGATGCGGGCCTCCGAGGTGACAAGTAGAGCTTCCAGCTGCGCCACTCTCTGCCGCAGGCGCCCATTCTCCTCCTTGAGTGATGCGAACTGGGCCCTCCCATTAACGATGGCCGACTGGAAGAGGAAGGACAACGAGTCAAAGGGGTCGACCTCATCTGGAGGCTGCATAAGAAGCAATGTCAAAAGCACTTCCAAAACATGTAACAAAAACAAAGGACAGATGGAAACTGCCATACCTGAGCAGGAGCCGCGCTCGAAGAATGCGCGAGCTCGCCTGAAAAAGCCTCTCCCAGGGGCTCAGCTCCTTCGCCTGTTGGAGGAGGGCTAACTGGAAGGCTGGTTGCCGTAGGAACGCTCGGGGGCTCTTACCACGAGGACGTCCCGGCTTCCCCATCGTCAGCCTATACCGGATCAGCAGCGGGAGCGACGCCGTCCTCCGTAGGTGTGGCCAGATCTTCGGGAGGCCTGTACTCTGAAATGGGCTTCACAAGGATCGCTGGCGGCTCCACAGGTCCCCTGGCCTTCGATGCTGGCTCAGGCGTGGTAGCAAACGGCCCCTCCGGGCCCTCGAGAACAACGACATCATCCATCGCCTCCGTAGCAGAGCAAGTGGGTGGATTCCCAGCGGGTAGAGACTCCACCTCGCAGACCTCGCGAGCGACTAGTCCCGCGGCCGAAGTCGACGACGGTTCAGCGGTTTCCCCCTGGTGACCCGCGCTCGCGGATCCCTTCGAAGCTGGACTTCCCACCACAACGGAAGGGCCGGCGATTCGCCTCCTGGACCTTCTCGAAAAAGTCCCCTTGGCCTCCCTTAGCCTCTTAAGGGCAGCCTCGTCCTCGTCGTCGCACGACGACGACTCCAGCAACGAGCAACTCTCCTCCTCGGTCTCCCTGGGTGGCGGAGATCCCAGGACCTTCCTTACCTGGTCCAGCCATCGCCCAGCCTGCGGGAGATCCCCATCTACAGGCTTCAAACGTGACGGAGGTGAGGTAGTAGCCCTGAATCGAGAACTTCTCCTCTTCAGACTTTATGGCGGCTATCAGCTTCTCTGATTCTGCGATGTCCTCGGGAGTGGGCTTCTCCTGGAAGTACCCTGAGATCGGGCGCCACACCCTCGGGAGCTCATAGTCAGGGTGCTCCTGCAAAAAGAAGAAGCGCTCCTTCCAGCCCTTCACTGAGTCAAGATTGGTGCCGCGAAGGCGAAACCCTGCCTTGGGTGTCATCGACACCCAATCCTCCGACACCGTGAACCAGAAGATTATCCTCGCTGCCTTGGCATCAAAAGTGCAGTCGTGAAGGAGGGCAAAAATACACAAGGATACCAGATAGCGCAAGGCGTTGGGATACAGCCTTGCCATCGGGACACCCAGTGCGTCAACCACCGCGTACAGTGAGCAGCTCGACGGATAGCAAAGCCCCCCCTCAGGTGGTGCTCATACACCATAATGAAGCCCGCTGGGGGGGCGCTGGCTCTATCCAGTGCGTCAGGAGAACGGCATGTCCAATCGCGGGGAAGACCATAATCGACTATGAGAGCAGCAACGTTCCCTACAGTTAGGACCGATTTAGTGTTGAGAACACCATGACGCGGGGCCCTGGGAGCATGGGAAGAAGAAGAGCTTTTCCTCTTTATCGCCATTTACCTCTCGAAAGTCCCAAGTACACGCAGAGAAGAAATCGGCAGAAGAGAGGAAGCAATCGTCGATTGGTTTAAATAGACAACGCCAAGCCAAAAGGCGGAAAACCAAAACGGCACCGCCACAGACGATTGGGACACGTGGTGGCTTCACGGCACACCGCAGGATCCGAATCATTCGCAATGATGGCTAGACGCCAGGCCAACAGGCGCGTCCATTCAGCCGTCTGGCGAGGGTCCATGCTGGCGCCGCCGCATTAAATGAAGGCTCACGATAGCAGAGCCCCTGAAGAAGTGCACGATAGCACAAAGCGGAAAATGCAATTGAGAAGTAAAAAATTCGGCAGACAAAGCGGTGCGAAAAATCGGCGACTTTTATTATATCAACAAATTCCGTTACAACGGTTACAAATAAAAGAGAAGAGCACGATAATGACAAGAACGGCTAATGGTCCCAGTGGCCGGTAGAAGGGTTTTGGACATGGTAATCCACCAACTGATCACGAGTTCTGGCGAGCAAGTTGCGAGGATCTAGAACCCCCACGCGGAAGCCTGGGTCCTCCAGTGAGGCCAGCCTTCGGCAAAGTCTAACGGCGTCGAAGTAAGTCTGCTCCAAGGCAGGGTTCACTCCCTTTGGCCGAAGCCTCGTCCTCAGCTCCGACCGCAACTCGGCGACTTCAGCCTCGTGTCGTTTCTTGAGTCGTTCGATCTCTACTTCAAGCGCCAGTGCGCAGGCCTGCGGTCCACATCGGCATCGATAAGGCGAGTGATCCTGGCCTCCACCCGCAGCCCAGCAACCTCAGCCTCATGTCGCCGCTTGAGTTGCTCAGCCTCTCCTTCGAGGGCCAATATGCGGGCCTGCGCCCCCACATTGGCACCAACCAGGCGTGTGGCCCTGGCCTCCGACTCGGCCCAGGCGCTCTCCAAATGTGCGATGCGGGCCCTTAGCCACTCCACCTCTGCCGCAGCCGCCCCCCTCGCGGCGGAACCCTCTCGAAGCCCGGAGGTGCTCCCCGACTCTGAGAAGGACCAGCGACTGTGGCTTCAGAGCGAGCCCCCCCTGAGGTGTCGGCTCCTGAAGACACTGGAGCGTGGGAGTCGAACTCAGACTCGTTGGAAGAGCGCTCCGAGTCTCTAGAGGTATCTTCCATTGACTTCGCAGCAAGAAAATACGTACAAGAAGAGCAAACCACCAATAAACGTGCGAATGCAAAAGAGTGCCTGATTTCGGGAGTGAACGACGTGTTTAAATAGGCGAGTTTTCTCCTGAAAGGGCGGCAACTCCAGAGGACATCAAGCATTAAGGCATGGCCAATGAGGATTCTCCACGTGGGAGGCTCCTAAGAGCACGCGCGTTTCCAAAATGAAGCGACGTCTCTTCGCCGCGCAGGAATTAAGTGCGCTGGCCACCCCAAGAGATGTGACGGCTGACAGAAACTCCTCGAGCTCTCGCAGAATAACACGTGGATCCTCAGGGCAAAACACCCGGCAGCAGAAAAATGTGCACGAAGATGAGATGAAAATTGAAGGCGAAAAAAGGTTACTTCTTTTATTAATCAATGCTTTCTTACAAAGTACAAGATCTACAACAATAAGGCTGCGAGAAAGATGAAAGAGGACTACAGTGCGAAGCCCCGTGTGCTCCCCTGCCATGCCCGAGATGAGCTCGGCGAACGTGATCTGCGTTAGATCCCGATGGCAGAAGTAGTCGGTAGTTCGCCGAGCGCACTGGTTTGGAGGCACAGAGCATCCCCCGGTGGAGATTTAAAGGGTCCAATCCACATGGGTTCGGGAACCACCGAGGTCAGGAAGGTGCACCGAGAAAGTTGGGTAAGAAACCCCGCTTCCACGGAGGGCTACTGACCTCGCGGTCCTTCCGTGGTTATCGCCCTGGGGTGACCCGCGGGGTGATCCCCTGCGAAAGCCTTCATCTAACAGGTGAAGGTACCCGCGGGGATCCTCCAAGGATCCGCTCAAGCCAGCCAGGCCACAACCCGGAAAGGAGCGCACGGCGATAGAAGAATGGCCGAGCCACCCTCGTTAGCAGAGAAGGCAAGTTGCAGGATGAGGGCTACAATGGTCTCCACCAATAGTTTCAAGCATTCGACTGGACCGTCCAACTCCTTCTCGGACGCCCGCCAATGGCGGGGAGAGCCAGAATCTTCTCATTGCCTTTTGATGGCTGCTAAGGGGTGAACTCAACTCGCTTGAATACCCCTCCTATTTATGGGCAAGGCGCAAGCCATCCTCTCATCCAGCGCGACATAGCATCCAACAAACGTCTTTCGGGCAACAGGGGAGACCGCTGGTCAAACCCAACCCAAGGCACGCGAATCTCGCCTGGCGAAGTGACGGGTCATGGCAGCGCCTGAAAAGCCTGCCTTGGCTCCTGGGGAAGGCGAGAGCTCAGTAGACGACAAAAGATGGCGTGGCACGAGGAAGGATGTGAGGCTGCGGAAATGGGCCCAGGGGACATGCCAGACCCGACCACTCACAGGCCCAGGCATGGGGGGCTAGTGTTGGGTCCCATGTCCTGGCCGATGAAGCATGTCCAAGCCCACGAAGCAAGCCGCGGCCCGCGAGAGATCCAAAAGTCCACGCGAGACAGTCAGCCCAGCCCGATGGACGAAAGGTGCGAATCCATGCTGGCGGAAGACAACGGAAACCTGCAACGCATTAAATACGTCGCCGGGAAAAGGCGAAAAGGCTAGCCAATAGAGGAGTGGCTGGCGCAGCGCCAACGGTACCCGCTGCCGTCTGCAGGTGGCCAACCAATCCCCGCTCAGGGGGAAATTGGGCATGGTCAACAATACTCAGTAGCGTGTTAGCCACGGCAAAAGGACAACCGGCGTGACCGGCGGTCTACAACAGTGACCAGCGGCGTGATGGCCCAAGCAACGGGTGTGTTGGCGCCCAAGAGTCCAACGGGGGAGTCGTATAAGAGGCCTCACACCCCACGGAGAAAGGGATCTTTTTCCGACAGCATCTTCATCTGCTGCTTCCTTTTGAGTCGAGAATTCGAACAACGAGTAAAACTCTATTGTTCCCCTCTTCCCTATTCGATCCCACGTGAGAGGAGAGCTGAAATTGGGAATCACCTCACTTCCGTCGGCCATAGCTGACTCGCTCTCCTTCCCAGCATCTTCTCAGATCACGGAAAAGTTAGCCACCCATTGCGGTGCACCGAGGAAGCCAGGCCTTCCACTACCTGCTCACTGCATTCTCCATACAACCACACAAGCATCCCTTACGCTTTCACAGCATTCCACCGCGCACCTCCTTAGCGTGCGCCATTTTCGTTTATTGCGGGAATTTACTGACTTGAGCGTCGGAGCGGTCTCGGTGGGAGAAATCCTACCGGACCCTTGACCTCTTATTTGTTGTTTGTGTTGTGCAGGTCCAGGTTTATAGAGACGGAGACCGGACCCTTCTTCCAAAGCCGCCGCACGCTTGGGAATCCGAAGGCTCCCTAATCCGTACGACAATCGTGTGCCGGAAACGCAACAGAAACATTGAAGTCCCAAGCAATTAATGACTCAAACAAAGATTATGTCAGCCACCAAATCCTAGCAAACCGTATTTATCAGACAATTACATTTACTGGAGGATAAATATTAAATATTGAACGATTATAAAGCTAAAGTTACGGTTGGATTTCAACCAATATAATACCTTAATTGAATAGTTATATCAATTTAAGAAAATATATTAACTGACAACCAGACTACAAATAAGTCAGCATCCATTTATTGAAAGAGGGAGAAAATTAACAAAAAAACAAGGACATAAAAACTAAGCTCTAGCGTCAAAACACTGGTATTATCCGTAATTACAGAGCCAAGTCTTTCAAATCAACATTTTATCTCTTAAAATTCACTCATCCCTAATCCCTCGTAAGCTTTCATTCTTTTGAAAATGTTTCTGATTTTATGTATTAGACGATGTATTAAAAAATAGTCCTGTATCAACTTATTTTCTATTAATCATTATAGTATGTATGATTCGAATTAGATGGTTCGAAAGTCCAACTCGATGTATTTGGAAGACAATTAAGATTCCACATATGTATCATGTATTTTAATATTCAAAAAATAAAAAATATAATAAAATAGAATATATCCTATATACATAGAGAATGAATCATATGAAAGTTGTAAATGAGCCAGAATTTAGTTTTTTTCTCTTTTTTTGGGGTCAGTTATACACGAGGCAATATTGTTGGGCCTTATTCATCAACAATATCAGACAATTTATTGGGCCGGCTTCTGGGCCCGAATCACTGAAAGTTATTGTGAAATTTCATTAATGGACTGGGCCCCAACTGTTTCCTAGACAAATATGGGCCATCTACTCTGCTCTTTATTAACTTGCCTAGAGTATTGTCATAGTCCCATGCCATATCTATTTTCAGTACGTAAATAATATTAATAAGGTATCATATAATCAGAATTCTTAGATTGTCATAAATATAAAAAATAATTTAGTGAGATTATTATCTATAAAATGGTGTCCAACGACTACTAATACATTATATTTATATCAGTAAGGTAACTTAATTTAAAAAGTTAGTCAATTGATTAGCACTTTACAGTCTTTTTAACTAAGCTTACGATCATTAAAATAGCAATCAAATTTCAAAAATTAAAGAAAGACAATACTAGTTGATTAAGGCATAAAAGTCACATCTTACCAATTAGAGATACCATTGTCACAACCCCATGATCCCACTTTGGCTTTTTTTAAGGCTCCTTGTCAAAATGGAAAGATAAGCAAATGAGTCAATAAGTGGTTAAGTGAAAACTCAGATAAAATTACAAGTCTAGAAAAGGTGAAATACTCCTAAAAAATATTCTAAGGCAAAAAAGTTTCCTTCTTATCCTCCTCTTCATTTCTTGTCATATGATTGACTTCCTTCTTATCCTTCTCTTCATTTTTTGTTCTCAAGAGAAAAATTCATATGATTGGCTTGAAGATACTTCGATTGAAAGAATGATATTATCCATCTTAATAAATTATTCAATAATTATTTTATTTTATCCTTATTTAAATACCTTTTTTAAGGCAACGAGGTTATCTTCTATAAATACCTATACTCGAGATCATTATTTCTGCTGCAAAAGTGATCATTCACTAAAAATTTATATACTAGTTTGTTTAGTATGATACTTATGTCAGCATTTTATGGATATTCTAACCATATGAATTTTGGTATTTTATTTATCATAAGTAGTGTTCGAATTCTTTAATTTAGGGATTGCTCCAAAATTTTTTTCATTAGACCCGATTTTCAAGTTGGATATTTGTGTATTAGAAGAAAAGAATGTACAAAAATAAGACTCATTTTATGTCTATGTCATGCCTTGAGACTATACAAAAGGCCCAAGCCAAGGATTTGGAAGGCATGCATATCCTTGGAAAAAAGTACTAGAAAACAAAATCTAACGTATAAAATTTTAAAATTTAAAAATATCATTTAAATTGTTATTTTTTAAAAAAACTACTATTGAGTTAAATATTTAATGAATATTAATATTGTTTAAAAATTTATAAAAAAATACTATATATGATTTTTTTACAACTTAATAACTCCATAACTAAATTTTTATAAAATTATGAAAATAAATAATATATTAAATATAATATTTTAAAGAGATTTATGCCCCAAGCTTGCCAACGGGGTTAGCCATCAAACAAATCCAAAATGTCAAACCAATCATCGGATAAAGCACAAGAAACGAAACTCAGAATACAAGAACACCCAAAATCGCACCAAACATGGCCTATAAATGCGGAGTATATATATATATATATTTTGGTTAATCAATTTCTCTGCAATATTACAAATTAAATTATCTGATTTATTTTTTTTTATCGAAATTGAAATTATAGTCATTTAGTTGAATAACTTTGAAATAATATTTATACCTTAAATTTGAGTTAGAAAATATATATATATATATATATATATATATATATATATATTTGTAATTTATCCTTTTTAAAGATTATTTTAAATTTATCGAATAAGAGAAATATAAATCAAATTATAATTAAATAAAAGTTAGAGAATATTTTTTGATAGCATTGCTAACAGGGAAAGAGAAATTAACTACTGGGAGTGGGGTTCCCTGTAGCAGTGACTTCCCTACAAATCGTTCATCTGATAGCTTCTGGCGCCTCGTTCAATCCGTGTATCTCAACTTCAGAATTCATTCCCAGTTTCGCGAGGGTATCTGCCGCTTCATTGTCTTCCTTGTGCAAGTGGGTAAAGTTTTCGAGGTTGACAATGATCCGTTTGCATTCCATGATGATCAACACTCGTTTAGGTTGAAGTTCCAACCTAAACAGACACAATGATAACTTCCTTGGGCTTCTTCTTTCAAACGAGTCTAAAGCCCCAAGAGTGGCCCTAACCACGGAGCAACGGCCCATATGACGGATCCGGTCCAATGTCTCAAAACGGCCTACGTGACAACTCGTACTCGCAGCAAATGGGTATCGCTTGTAGCCTATTAATATAGCTGACGGGCGACAAGGGTGGCGTAAAAAAAGTGAGCCAAAGAAGAGAAGGTCAGCGCAACCAGCTGTGGTTCACGCCGCTGCCCACAGTTCTCCGGCCAATCCCGGTGCAAAGAGTAGACCAAGCGTGGAGTGCGATGCCCGGCGGTCTGCCTGCCACCGCAAGGCAACAACTGACACACCAACAATCGCCGTCAACAGTCAACGGCTAACGAATCCCTACAAGAGGGATTCTCGCGCCAAGAACTCCGAACAGCGGAGCCATAAATCCCCTCCTATCTTACAAGAGGGGGGAAATCAATCAATCAATCCACCTCTGAGAGAACCAGATCATGGTATCGAGACATACGCTCCTGCATGCGCAAGCTCTCAAAAATATAGCCAGCTCCTACTTTCTTCAGCCTAATACGGGCCATTACAGTCAGCCACCCGCTGCGGTGCATTCTGAGAGCCAGGCCTCCAATCACCCACTCACCAATCTCCCATTCTTACATCCAAACACTCCCGATGTATTCACAGCATATTCCTATGCACCTCTAAGCATGCGCTTCCCTTTCCGTTCATTGTGGAAGGTCGCTGACTTGAGCGTCAAAATATTTTCGGTGGGAGAAACCCCGTCGGGCCTTTGACCTCCTATTTGTTAGTTGTATTGTGTTGATCCCAGGTTTATAGAGATAGAGATCGGACCCGCTCGTGATCACCTTTGGATGAAGAGGAATCCAAAAACTTTCTAATCCGTACGACAATCGAGAACCCGAAACATAATATTGGCGCCGTCTGTGGAAACAAGACAAAAAACCTAGCGTCTCCTTCTCACACTCAATCCTTTACAACAAGATGGTCAACACGAAGGTACAAGCAAGTGCCCCAACAAGAGATGCAGTTGTCCGCGACGATGACCCCTCAGTGGGTAGCTGTGCAAACATCCGTCCGGAACCCGACATCCTAAACCAGACTGTAGACTTCAGCCTAAACAGACACAATGATAACTTCCTTGAGCTTCTTCTTTCAAACAAGTCTAAAGCCCAAAGAGTGGCTTTGATTTCGACCTGAGGTGTATCTGATTCCCAAAGAAGCTTGAGAAGCCGAAATTCACTTTTCTTCATCATTTCTTCCCAACTCACCTATACTCAATCTCGGTTGAATATTGCAACAAGCATCCATATTAACTTCATACCATTTGCTTAGTGTGGTTGACCAATTATTATTTCTCAAAGTTTGGCCTTGGAAAGTGGGTGGATAGAGTTTGTCGAGATAAGTTGATCTGCAACTGCCACTACATGTCTTGCTAAATATTCCTCTTCCTTGTACTTCTCATCCAGGGCCACGATGTTTCTTCAAACACACAAAAACTACAACGCAACCAAAAATAGACAGAATTCAAGAATCTTAGCATAATCAAGGAGGTTTTGCTTGATCTTGGAACCGAGGGGGAGGAAATGCGTGTTTGGTCAATGTCTCCATCCAATGGCTTCATTCTTGAGGTAGCGTGGTTTGATGCAGTTCTAAATTCAAGAATCTCAAAAGTTTCAAAGTCAACCTAGAAAAGAGATTGGATAGAGCTTGCTAAGATAAGTTTGTTTCAAATATTATGTGTTGACATATTCCGTGACTACGTGTGATTGTTCGTTAGCATATTTTACTGTGTCATGGAGATTTGCATCTGATTCACACCCAATATTTGAAATTGAGTAACCAGTATCCACGCCTACCTAATGTCGAACCCGTGCACGAGTGCCTTTTCCAATATGTTCTCACTCGAGGTGTGATTGATCCATGCAAGAGCGCCCTTTCTTGAATGCCCGCGCTAGAAGTGTGCACAAACTGCAATTTCCAAAATGCCCTCACCCAAAGTGTGCCTGATGTGCACATAAAATGCCCTTTCTAGATTACGTGCGCTTGAAGTGTGCCCGAGGCACGCTAGAGCATTGGGGCAGGGACCCTTTTTGAGCCAGGCACATTCCTAATGCGTGCCTAAATGATACTCATGCACTGGGAAGTGCATTTCTTAATGGTCGTATTTTTTGACCTAATTTCAAACCCTCTCTATAAATACATACCTTCTTCATCTTATGAAAGAACATTTTGGTGATATATTACTCATGGCAGCTCAGCGAAAGACTCTCTCTTTGACCTAGTAAAAGACTCCCATTTGAGAAAAATCATCATCAATTATTGAGTTTTATTTCTAAAGTTTTCTCGCTACATTTACTTTGTTATACACACATTTTCCTACTTGTTAACTTTCATGAGAGGCATGGACTATTGATTCTAAAGTTTTCTCACTACATCTTCTTCTTGAATTATTTGCCTTGCTATGTAACCATAATTGATTCTCATATGCGAATGTAGATCATAGGGTCTAGCCCCTGAGCCTATGAATTCTGCACCATTAATCATGTGATGGCTGAACTAATTCTCAACTAAATTGTTAGACTATCATCATTGGTAAGATAGGAACCCAGTCCTTGATCATATAATTGATTGTGTGTGTCTCATAGAGGGGATCATCGTCATTTACGTGCATATAGTATCCCTAAGATTTAATTGATCGATTCACTGTATTAATAGCTGTATCTCGAAGAAACTTGAACTTACTCAATAGTTGACCTATCAAAGGGATATTGAACACCTTGGTCTCACATATAGTGCTGTACGGATCCCTTGAACTTACATAATGATTACTGACTTGGATCGGTATGTTTTAATACGGCTAGTCATGGCTAAATTAATATACTTGTGACAATTTATAAACACATGTATGATTACAAACTTGAACACAAAAGTATTTTTATTGAAAAATGTTTAAGATATTTATATCCTCTAAGCAGACTGGAAAAAGGGATAGGGTACACCTATTAGCTCCTAGGTTAGCCTTATCATTAGTAGTACTTTTTGAGGTGAAGGGCATTTCAAGAGCACAGGACAAACTTTTTGGCTTGAGTTCGTAACTTGTACTCTCTATTTTGGAGCATTGCAAACACTATGAGCAGTCTTTCCTAAGTTGGGGACGATTTATTTTTGCGTGCAAGCTTCCTTGTGGCATTGATGTATATAAATACCAAGTCACTGACTTCAAGTGTTCATGCACTCACCTTTTGAATGCAACATCAGGCATGCTCTTGTTGGTAGGTCGTCGCATGAATGTGAGTTTTCTCTCTAACTTCCTAAATTAAAATTTTGTCAAAGAAGTTGAGAATTTTGATATGGAATAATTTTTTGTTCACATGGTAACTTCGCAAACCTATTTTACTAAGGTCACTGCTTTTATTCCATAACATAACCTAAATGGTGCCTCCCGAGTAGTTTTTTTGGAGTCGTTTTGTATGCCTAACACACAGATAGGAGTTCATCTACCAAAATACTTCTAGTCTTATCTTATTTGGTCTTCAAACCATTGATTCTCATCTGATTGGTCATCTAGCTTGCTCATTTCTCTATATATATGAGATTAACATGTGAACTATTCTGACTTCTAGGCCTTAACAATATCTTATGAGCCATTTACCTAAGAATTGAGTGTCACTATTGGTCACTATAATTTTTAATATCCTAAATCTGTAGATAATATTTTTATGCACAAATTCTGTAACATTTTGTTCCATTTATCACCAAAGGAGAGGCTTTTATGCATTTTATAAAGTAATCAATTGTGAATATAATAAATTTCATTTGACAGGTTACCAAAAGTAAGGGATCTAGTATGTCCAAACCCATTGTGCAAGTGAAAGGGCCTTCAAGGCTTAGAGTTTTGTGCATTATTGCTTGAGGACACTCCATAGATCTAACCGTTGTCATATTTTTTAACAAACTCCATAACATTCGTTTTCATTATTGGCCAACCTTAACTCATAATGTTAAAAACTAAATTTTTTCCTCCCATATGCATCTCACATATGCCGAGGTACACCACTCTTTGGACATAATCTACTTTGGTTAGAATTAGATAGTGCATATAGGGTATTGAATAGCTCCTTCTGTACAGTGCTTCATCTATAATTATATATTGCTTTGCAATTTTTACGCTTAGCCTCCATTGGATTGTTCTACCCAATTGTGTAGCTGCTAATTTTACTCTCCATCATCTTTACTATTGTCTAGGATTACCCTAGGATTCTACACATACCCTTTAAAGCAACATTTTTAGATTAAGGCCTCAAACTCATTTTGAAACATCTAGTAATCCTTGGTATTGTATCGCAGAGATCGATGACAGAGGTAGTACTTTGACTTGTCTCCTCTCTCTAAATTTTTGGCCAGCTTAGGTAATTCTAAAAATTTCTCATTTTGAATCTGTATCAAGACATTCCTCTAGGTATCAGTGAAGTGAGTGAGATATATCAACTTGAGCTCTCGGCAAACACCTAACATGGTGATCCTCTTCTACTTATGAGAGTTCCAGACAAGTTGGTTGCCACTATTTCTCCTTTTTTTGACACAGTTTATCTCGGATGCTATTTGTATCTTGAACATTCTAGCCCTTTTGCATCATTCATCATTTCTACTGTGATGTAGGGTCTAGTGATGTCTTCTACCACTAATAAGGTCTTAGGATCCTATTGAACTGGTGATTTTGAAAAGTCACTCTATTGAGTAGTCATCATATAGACATTCAATTTTATCTCATTGGTGAGTTTCGATATACCCCTGGCATCAGTGTTGAATTGGGCTAGAAAATATTTCAAGCTCTCATTGAGAGCCTATCTAACCCTAACTAGATATTTGGGTTACATTTCTTTCCTTCGACTAGATGCGAAGTGGAATAGGAATTGGTCGACTTGTTCCTTAAAGACCCTAATAGAACTTGATCTTGGTATGTCGAATTGAATTTGCACATCTCTCTTTGAAGTCAAAGAAAAATAGAGGCACAATGCAGTGTCCTCTATAATTTGGAAGTTAAGCGGGGTGCAAAAGTGATCCAAATGATCGCTCGGATCAAAACATCAATTGAACGACTCTGTTATGGGCTTTTTAAACTTATGGGGTAGCCAATATATCTTGATCTCAAAGGGAAACAGTGTACTGTGCAATTAGATCATTTGTCCAACAAAACTTCCTTAAAAGACCTACTACTTAATTCTCTTGCTGGGCTCCTCTACTTCCATTGTAGAGGCCATTCTGTTTACATTGAGAGATATTCTCAAGTTTGAATAATTGGTAGATATATCTAGTATCTGCTTAGTCAAGAGGATTTAAGACATGTTATTGTATGATCCTTTCTCTTGGATAGAATAGCATCCAAAATTCTAGGTGCATTGAGGATTTTGTTGCTCTAGGCTCTCCTCATTGAACATGAAGTTGAGTTGGCCTTTACGCCGGTATGAAATAACTCAATTTTGCACCTTGGGAGACACAAGCATCTTTGGCCAAGAATGGCTCATCCTTACAGGAGCTTCCTCACCTTTCAACCTTCTCTTTAAATTCAGAACTTGTGAGCAGAGGACCACAGTCTGATTGTTTGGTCAAAATCCTACAGTGACTTTAACATCTTTAATATGTCCTATAATTAAGCGACCATGGCTCCATTGCCTGGAGCAGCTAGCTAGTAAGGACTTGGCTACCTTTTTCAATAAAGATATTATGAGAAGGGATATCCTTTGATAGTAAGCTTGATCGTTCATGTGTCATTGTGTTCACCATGTGGACTAGTTTTATCAAAGATAATGAGTTAGGGATTTTTGTGGGTGTGATCTTGTTTAATAGGAATGGGTGATAACCCTAGCAACTACCGACTATGATGATGTTCCGTCAACATGCAACATCCATGCGGGCAGTGATCATTTTAGTGTCATCTCCATGGTTTCATTTGTTTCTTCCAAAATTGAGGTCATCATTTTCACAATAATGCTAATGAGATCTGGACTCTTTATAGATAATCGCGCTCTAAACTCCATGTGTTGAACTTGCCTAACTCAATTGACCATTTGATTAGGCGTTTGATACTTCTGGCATCTGCAAGATCCTTTTTAATGGACGTTTGTGAAGACCACAATCTTCTGGGTTTAAAAATACAGTTGGAGCTTTCTCAAAGCAATAACCAAGGTTAGCGCAACCTTTTATGTTTGTTATATAGAGTGTTTGTAGCTATTAGGATCTTACTGATATAATTCACCGACCACTAAATCCCTACCTCTTCTCTAACAAGAATTGTGCTTAAGGTAACCTCTGAAATGGCCAAGTAGAAATATAATTCATCATCCTCTTTAGGATAGGTAAATAATGGCAAATGCATCAAATATTCCTTCATTTTTTGGAAAGCTTTCTGGCACTCATCCATCTATTGAAAAATAATTATATTTGTTTCTCTCATTATCTAGAAGAATGAGAGATATTTTTCAACCAGCTTCCCCGAAAACAGGGATAGAGTAGTTGATCTTTTGGTTAACCTCTAGATTTTCTTGATAGTCAATGGTTGCTCCATGTCTATTGTGGCTTTTATCTTTTCTGAATTTGCCTATATCAAGTGTTGTGAGATAACAAACCCTAGGAATATATCGAAAGTTATCCCAAAAATATATTTAGTTGGATTTAACTTCAGTCAATACACTTTAAACACCTCAAATGTATTGGCCAGATCGTTAATATGGTCGTCGGCAAGTATATATTTAACAAGTATGTCATCCACGTATAACACCATATTTCTTTCAATCTGCCACTCAAACATTTCATTCAACAATTTTTACTATGTTGCTCCAATATTCTTCAATTCAAATGACATCATTTTATAACAATGGGTTCCTTTATTAGTCATAAATGAGATCATCTCTTCATCTTTTAAATTCATTTGAATTTGGTTATAACCAAAGTAAGCATCCAAAGAGTAGTTAGTGTGAGGACATTGAGTCCACTAGTTAGCTGATCTTTGGAAGTGGAAAACTATATTTCAAACATATTTTATTGATATTCATGAAGTCGACACACATCCTTCATTTTTCGTTGTTTCTTTAGACAATAATGACGTTTGATAACCAGTCTCAATAATTTACTTCCTTAATGAATCTAGCGTTACTTAATTTTGTGGCCTCTTCATGGATAACTTTGTGTTTTTATATGGAGCAATTTCATCTTTCTTGTCTAACCGGCTTGTAGCCTGAGATGAGGTTCAACTAGTAACCATCATCTCTATTAGAATTCTCGATATATCTATTGGTGTCCAAGCAAAGATGTCTGCATCATTCTATAAAAATTTGATTAATCTCTCTTTCAAAACTTGGGCTAGTAAATAGTCGATCTGGACATTGTTTTCTAAATCTGTTGGATTTAGAGGAATTTGGAGAAATGACTCTCTTGGCTACACTCATTGAAGAGACGCCTCATCTTGAAGATCAAACTCCTCAACCGGTTAGGAAGGTGCTGGGCTATTGATTTGTATCAAATAATAATTTTGCCCAATAACTTGATCTCCCATGACTTCTTCAATCCCATATCTAGTTTATAATTTTATTTTAAGATGTTGTATTAAACTGACGGCTCCAAATATTGTTAAGTATGATTGGCCCAATATACCATTGCAAACCAAGGAAAGATCTACAACTAAGAAGTTAGCATATAGGAGGCTATTTTCGAAAATGCCCACATCATAACCTCCTATTGTACTATTCCCTTCACTTTGACTGATTTATTATCAAGTCCATATAGCAACATATCCGATGGTTCCATTTGATTGGTTTTCAATCCTAACTTGATAAATGTATCAATGGAAAGATTATTTCTTGAACTTTTATTATCTATAAAGATTCATTTTAATTAGTAGTCATGGATTATACCTAAAACAAGTGTAACTACTAGAAGGTCTGAGTGAAGAAAGATTACATGTACTAAATCGTTGTTATTAAAACTAATGATACCATTTTCTACTTTAATATCTACCTCTTGCAAGAGAAATTTTCTAGTAGAATATCATTTTCTATCCTTTTTACAAGAAGTTTCGATAGACACCATATTAATAACGTCTATCGTCACTTGATTTTATGGTTGCTTAATTTACTCCTCGTCATCTTTGTTATCACTTGGGGTAGACTGAAGTTTTTACAGATATTTTTTGAGGTATTTCTTCTATATTAGGGCCTCATTCTCCTTCTATAGTATCTAATGATCTTCATTATTGTACCCAAAGATTAATGTTAGAAATAGTATGTAGACTGATTACCTTCTTTCAGATTTTTAATTGGTTTTGTCCAATCTAAAAACTTTTTATTTTGTATCTATATCAGAATATTTATCCCTGTGGATTTCAACAACGTGAAGTTCAGCAGCTTGTGCCCGACTTAGTCCTATGTTATTTTTTGTGATTCCAAGCGGAAGAGTTATTGCCCTTTTTTTCCTTCCCTTTACTATTTGACTTTGGATGACTTATATTATTTGAGTTCTATCGTAATATATACTCAAGTGATAGCTTTTACCTCTAAGAGTATTTTACAATCCTACTAAACTAAATATTTAAAAGAAAAATAGCTACCTATATTGTTACCCCAAAAGCATTTAGCGTAAAATGTGAGTTCCAATTTTTTAGTTTAATTAATTTTTTAAATTTAATCAAAATTAATTAAATTAAAAATAGTAAATTGAGATCAAAGGAAGAAAAAATTACGTCAAAAGTCAAAATTAGATCGGGTTGTATTAAATTGATAGATATTTGATTGGCACTCGATACGTGCCCATGTGTAATTTTGGAAGAAAGGTCACACCTGACTAACACTTAATCGGAGCTCAAGCATGCTTTCTAGGTTAGTCGTGCTCGATACACATTCAAAGGATGCCCAAGCACACTGAGATAGAATACCAGCGCCTGATATACGCTCGAGACTGCGCTCATGCGCCACTAAGTTTGGACTTGGCACCTGATGCATGCTCGAGTGCCAGTCTTTTATAAATATTATATTCTGCTGAATTTCAGTCATTTTTTGTAAAAATTTGAGAGAGGAGAGAGAAAGAAAAGATGAGAAGAGAGAGAGAGAGAAGTTAGATAATGTAAATTAAAGTGATTTTAAGTAAAATTTTGGTAAGATTCAAATTAAGGCAAATACATCCCAGGCATTCCTTTCTTTGTTACTTTTTTTTCTTATGTTTCAAATATTTTTTATTTTAAATACTCATATATAATATAATTTTATAACTAAAATATTTATATTTAATATGCATGTAATATTTTTCTTATTTTTCTGTAAAAATGTATAAAATTTATGTCCAAGCCTATGTATATCATAGTGTTCGGGTATTTTTTATAATTGTCTCTCAGGCATGTTCTGTATTTCTAATATAATACTCTTTTATGTTTGATTTTTATTTATAAAGTTTTTGTATATTTAAATTTTTTAAAACTATGTTTTATATTTTCTAAAAATTTAATAATTTTTTTTGTAAGTTTTCTAATAGAGATGGAATTATTGAAGTATATTAATGATGTTAATTTTTTTTACAAAAAAATATTCTAACAGTCTATATGTTGTAAATTTCATAAAGTAGCATTTATATGCTTTAAAAATTTTACATGTTTAAATTTTTGTATAATTTTTATATAATACTTGATAAGAAATTGATAAACTTTTAAAGAAAATACTCTACAATATATTAAAAACTAAGAATGATTTTTTTAGAATAAAAAAATGCAAGAATTATGACAAATTATGTAGAATTTTTATATGTTTAAATATCGTACAATTGTAATAAGTTTAGCGGATTGTTTATTATAATATGTCTTAATATATTACAATGATAGTCATGGTTTAAACTTATCATCTCTGAATGAAAGTAGTGTTTAGCCTCATCTATATGGTTATATGTACAACGCCTCACCTACGGATCTTAAATAGTAGCATAAGGCCTTTAATTATGTTAGAATAAATATAATTTTTGTTTTAATTGTCTACTCATTTGGTCGGTACCCCTAAAAAAAATTTATAATTGAGTATGAATTTATATGGCACATTTTGACTATACATTAAAAAATAAATTTAAAAATTATTTATAATTGTTATGAAAATTTAAGGTATTGCATATGAAATTGGTCTATTATTCCTTTTAGTATATTTTAATATAAATTATATGTTAAATTATATAAATTATATACATTATTAAATTTTTAACTCACTTTTATTTCTATTATTTACTAATTTCTTCAAATTAGAGACTTGGGCACTTACAGGTGAATATATTAAAGGGGGAGCTGATTCAAGGAGAAAATTAGTTTATGATTTTATAAGTATTTTATGTTGTATTTAGCATCTGAACAAGAGTTTAATATTTGGACAATTGTTTGTAATTAATAAGATAAATATTAGTTTATACAGTGTCATAAAAATATAATTTAGTCTAATTTTTATTTGGATTGGATATGGCTTATTACTTAAGGTCTAATGTCACGGTTTGATTGGTGTCGTAGCCCCATAATAACATGATATTTTGGGCCCTATATCCAGATCATATTATTTTATTTTGGTTGGTCAATATATTGACAAGAAGCTCACATCTAAGGATTATGAGGTTTATTATTTGTTCATGAATGAACTTGTTAATTATATATATATCGATTGAGTTTTGGGAAATGACATTTAGCTTCACTTAGTTGGTGAGTTTCAATATGCATCATGCCTCAACATTAAATCTTGATAGAAAATATTCTAGACTCTCACTCTAAAGCTATTGAATCTTAACAATGTGCCAAGATATCATCTGATATTTAAATAAAAAATATTTTTAAGAAAATAACGGATGATGAGAGATTGAGAATTAAAAAGAGTAGAAATAGAGGATTTGACTCGATAATTTTTGGTATTCACAAGTGTATAGAGAATTAATTCTCTATACTTATTATTTTTATGAGTGATTCAGATTAAATCCATTTATTTGAAAAAAATATACGTATTTATGACTTTATTACTAATTAGTATACCCTTCTTAAATGCTATAATTACGTAGCAATTAAGAAATTATGCAGGTTAAAAATTGAATGGTTCAGGTGTTATGTAAACTCTAAATCTAATGCTTATTCATTAGACGTATTAAATGTTCATTTGATCCGACCATTTATTCTTCAATTTATATAACTGTTCGTCGAAATTAACTATTTAAATTTATTAATCTAACAAAAGCTTGATACGTAGATATTTTGTATTACTAGTAGTCCAACCATTCAGATTTTCAATAGTTTGATTGAATTTCCTTTTATTTTAAATCTAACAACCCGATTGATCTATATCCACACCTAAATTGACGGTTTATAAGCCCCCTGTAATAATAGGTCAAATTAATTTTATTTAAAATTGTAATTAATATTTACCTAATTTTAAAAAATAAAAATAAATAGAATGAAAAGTTAGGTGTAACCATCATTCAATTAATTCGTAACCCATGACCATAACGCCATCGGCAAACTAATTTTTCTTTTTCATTTCTCCGCAAGTAACGCCATGCACAATTTACAAAGAATACAAAAGAAATCATTCACCGCCCTTCCACAGCTCAATCACCCTGTCCAACGCCACTCTCGAGGACCCACCGTCACACATGGCGGCCCTCGCAGCCTCTTTCATCCTTGCAACTCGCTCTCGAATCTCGTTCCCACCCACCGAGTCCATCAACTCTCTGACTCGCTCCTCCAACTCCGCGGCGCTCACAAACCCGGTTCTCGACCACTTCAGTGGTAGAGCTAGCTTAACATCCTCCACCAAGAAGACCTTGTTCAGCTTTTGCTCTGCGTAGAGAGGCCACGCCACCATCGGCACGCCGTTCCAAACGGCCTCCACCACCGAGTTCCACCCGCAGTGAGTTACGAACCCGCCCACAGAGTCGTGGCTCAGCACCTCCATCTGTGGAGCCCACGACCTGACCACGAGACCCCTTTCCTTTACCCTTTCTAGAAACCCTTCCGGTAGGAATGACTCCAAGCTCGGCTCCTCTTTATCTTCAGGTGCTGGTTTTGACTCGGTGGGTGGAGATCGCACCACCCATAGGAATCGCTGCATACTCTTCTCCAGCCCTATGGCCATCTCCTTAAGCTGCTCCGCTGGAAGAACTCCCATGCTTCCGAAGCACAAGTACACGACACTTTTACTCGGTTGCGAATCGAGCCAACTCAGACACTCATGCCTTCCTCCACCCTCATCTCCGACGCTTTTCACTACAAGAGAACGACCGTGCAGGTTTTAGAAAGACAGGTAACAACAAAATATATTTTTATTATTATTTAGCTACCATTTATCGTTTGATTTTATGTTTATATACGAGTACAAAGATAGAACACTACCTGTTAATATTTCTGAACAATCATTAGAAACCTTTGTTTTAAAAGATAAGCATTCATCTAATGGTAATAAGGTTGTTATAATGCTACTTAAAATATCTCAATTAAATTGTTAAACTAATTATTATTTATATAGGAGGTGAGAGCCTTTTAGTCCTTTTGCCTAAAATTTTATAAAATTTCTTTAGTTTTTTTTTTTAAACTTATATATATATATATATACACACACACACACAAGCAAAACAAAAGGGGTAAAGAATTAAATTTATCATATATTATCATTTTTAGAATTATGGCTAAAGTGGCATATTATGAACAATGTTATTCCCTCAATTTTTTACGCAACATTTTATTTTCATGCTTCGCCGTTAACTCTCTCTCTGTTAAAGTGATCGGTCTCACCTCTACCTCCAATCAAGGGGCCAACGGCGAAGACAGGCGGAGTGGGTCCGGCCTCCACACAAAGGCCATCAGAAATTGCCTTGAGAGTCCTTTCCTGCAGCTTTTCAAACGTGTTTAGGATGAAGCCCTTGCAGTTGGGCATTTGCCTCCCGATCTGGAGAAAATGGTGGTAGAATTTGCTGGTCCTATCGGCCATCGAATTCGACACGTGGGTCGTTGGCACCGGCACCAGGCCGGGAATCTCGACGTCGACTCCCTCCTCGTAGTCCTTGAAGCTCTTCGAGAAAGTCCGATGCAACGTCGGCAGGTAAAGCGTGGCGGCGAGCGCGTAAGCGCTCGATGTGTAGTAAATGTAGACGGGGATGTTGAGGACCGTAGCCACGTCCAGGGCGGCTGTGTTAAAGAAGTCGATGACGAGGGCTTTGATGGTGGAGGTTTCGGCGATTGTCTGGAGGGTGTGGTGGAGGAGTGGGTTGTTCCGGCTGGCCGTGTCGATGAAGAGGAAGGGCGAGGGAGGAGAAGGCGGAGGAGAAGGGAGAGATTGGGCCGAGGTGAGGTGGCGAAAGGTTATGGAGGGAGTGGCGGCGGAGATCTTTGCCAGCGAGGCCTCGGTTTCTACGGCGGCGCCGTTGGCGTGGGGCTGAGGGGTGATGAGGACGGTGATGGAGAATAAAGAAGGGTGGTGGGATTGAACGAACTTGGCTAGCTCCACCATTGGCGTTATATGACTTATTCCTATAGAAGGATACATGACGATAGTGTCCATGTTGTAAAGGGGAGACGAGGAGGAAGGCAGATTGTGATGTGTTTCTCCTTCACTAGCTGCCCCGTCTTTAAATAATTTGATACAGATGCTTACCTGCTATTCAAACGTCAAATTAGTTGCCTCTTTCACGGCGAACGTCTTCTTTCATAAGAAACACCAACGCAAATACGGTATAGTGAGCATTATCTAAAATTTAAATTAAGATTTTAATGCATATCTTGGATTTAAATAGTTATCAAAATAAGATCAGGTTAAGTTTTTAACTTTTAAATATAGATATTATATACCATAATATCAAATAAAATACTAAAAGATATAAAATTTACTTTTGGAAATATCTTCAATATTCAAATTAAAAATATTTTTTTTAAAATAAAAAGACAATGAGACCTTAAGGATTAAAGGGTAGGAATTGGAGGCTTACCTCTATGATTTTGTAAAATTTACAAGAATTTAGACGGTTTGAATTCTTTATTTATTTTTTTGAGTGATCTTCCCCGATTCAAAGAAAATATACATAGTTATAATTTTATTACCAATTATAAAATAGGCATACTTTTCTTGAAGTTGTATGATTACACATAAATTAAGACGTTACGATAATTGTAAGCTAAATCATCAAATTATTTCATAAGTTTCAAGTTTAATATTTATCAATTGGACGCATTAGCTGTTTATTTAAACCAATCGTTCATCCTTTGATACATGTAATCATTCGTAGCCTTCCAGATTTATTAATTGTCTAACAATTTAGTATCTTAGTCTTTTATATTATCAACAATCCAATTATTTAGCTATTTGATAGTTTGGTCTTTGAGTTATAGTTTTTCCTAATCCATACTAACACCTTGATTAATTCATTCTTTTTCATGAACTTATAGTTTGTGGGCCCCATATATCAGTGGGTAACCTCCATATTCAGAGGTTGAATTCAATTTTGAGTATTTTAAAATAAAAACTCAAGTAATTTTTGAGTTTGAATTCATTCTTTGAACATTGTCCGAATGCTTATTTTTTATAGAATTTTAATCAGTACACATTAATTATTGATTGATCTTGTTAATAAGAGTATGATTTTCTAATTTATTGATTAAGATTTCTCAACCATTTGACTACTTTTCTTTATTTCTAAATTCCTTATTTTCTAGCTCTTTTTTGTTATAAAAGAACTATTTTCTTTCAATCACTAACCAAATCCCAAATTCTAACATATTATGGAGCCCCTTACATTAGGTGAATTGAATAGAGAGCTTCCCTAGACACTTCTGTATTCTTTGGACAATATTTACTAAATTTGTCTTAATTATTCTCTTTTATATGGGAAACCATCTTTGTATTTCTCTTTATGTAACATTCTAAATTCGAGTGGGTGGTTACTCTTGTTGCCCTTCACAATCCGTTGTGGAGGCATTAAGGTCCGTGGTTTGTTAGAGGACATCACCTAGTTAAAGTCTTTTGACTCTGTTGTTATGATATATTTGTTAGCTTAATATTAATTATATAGAGCTAATAGACTAGATATTGAATTTGAGAAGGGGTATGAACCTCCTAGATGCTCTTCTTTTGCATCTGGTTATTGGTTTACCCCTTTCTGCTTTTTTCTCTGAGTGGAATAATTTTTAAAATTTACATTGTAAAAACGTATATTATACATGGTTATTTCTATAAATAAAAGAAGGGTTTTTTTTTTTTTTTTTTTGCATTCAAATCGTGACTCTTAATATATTCCTTTCGTACTTTGGACTTATATTCATCGACTTAGAATTATAAGTCACTAAAAATTTAAATTAATAAAATTATCTGAATAAAATATTTTCTTTAATTATTGATCTCAATACCTCAAAATTCTCCAAATTCTAAATAAATAGAAATTGAATCATTTGATATTCTGACAATTCTAATTTTTGATAATTTATATTTTTGACAACTCAATTTTGACAGCTTGCTCTTTTAATAAATTGAGACTTTTAGTTGAATAATTAGAATTTTAAAGTCTACTAGATTCATTTTTGTGGTGAACTGAACCTCAACCATGTTTTCAGAATAATTTGCTTAATGATGTCATGGTCATTATTGCTTTTATAACGAAAGTAAGCCATTAATAGTGCAATTAATGTAACAGCATGTCGTTTAAAAATTATGTCATTTTTAAATCATTCAATTATACAATGTTTTGGCTTGTGAAAAGAGAAAAAGATGTATCATCATTTGACTAATATATCGTTTAGATCATAGTTATTATTCAAAATGTATCATTTTTAACTTCAATTACCATTTTAAATTCGAACGTCTTTTACTCATTTCTTTAGATCCTAACAATGCGCTCTTTTTCATTCTTTGGTTGTCCAACTTTTAATCTCTTATAGCTCACTAAAGCGCCTTAAAGAGTATTATCAACATCACTTCTAGTCTAACCATGAATGAATATTGAATATTCGTGATTTATATAATTTTTTTTTTTACTATTTTCTTTCAAATTCGAGAGCCTACTTTCTAATGGATGATTTTATTACTATATTTGAGGCACATCTAAAGAATGACCTCCAAATTTTCCTTGTAAATGAATTTATAGAAATAATAAAACCTCATAAGATTTTAATTGCTCATCTCCATCTTAATATTATTAGATATATTATATTATTGTGCATCTATTTACGCTAATGATATTATAGATTAGATATTTCGATAGTTAAAGTGGTCTTACATTTTAATTAGGAGAGCAATTGGATTTCTCTAACTCCCAAGAAGGGGATCAACATAAATGGAAGAAGGCTAAACTCAATGAAGAACTAAAAAGGTAAGTGCTTTTTAGTTAAGGTTCATAATAATTGATTTTTTGACAAATAAATGGGATAATATTAATACAGTATTTTCTATTCCAGCCTTTGAGAATGAACTTTCTATGACTAGTTTTTGATCTTATCTAATAAAAAACATATGGTTAAATTGTATAAAATTAAAATTTTTTTAACTCAAACCACTCTTGACATACTTGAAAATTAAATTTAACCTCTGAATATAAGAGGCTAATATTTGCTACAGTTTAAATAATGTTAATCTACCTCAACTAAATATTACATTTACAAATTGTAAGCTCATAAAAAATTATCAAATAATCAAGTTGTTTGCCTGGCACGAAGATGAATCAAGAATCTTTTCAAATGGCCAGATGGTTAAAAATATTAAAAATTATGATTATTAATGGTCCAACAAGAAAATAAATATGGTATCAACTCTCGACAAATGGTTGTATGAATCGATAAATAAATTGTCATATTAAATAGATAATAATAACAATTAAATGATAATGGTTAAATGCTAAGTGATTATGAAATTTAGGTATTGGGTCTTAATTAATGTAATGCTTCAATTAATAATCATGTCAATTTCTAATAAATATGAAGGTTATAAATACAAAAGCATTAATCAATTAAGTGGGATCAGAATTCAAAAGCACAAGGGCAATTATAAAGCTATTGGGTCCGTCCAGTGCAATGGAGCCAAGCCCTATTATTCAATTAATCTCTTGGTCTTATACGTATCACTATTTTCTCTTTATCTTTTATGTTTTTTCTAAAAAAAATTTAACTTAAATATTAAGTGATATAATGAGAAATAAGTCTTATATTATTTTATTTCTTATTAATTATTATGGTGTATAAGATTTGAATTAAAAGAGTTCAAAAGTCTGACCCGATATGATTGAATCATGATCTAAATTCAAGGTAATATCAAATTTATTATTTTAATCTTAATCATATATTTTTAAATAAATGTTTATAATTTAATTATTTTAAAATAATTAATTTTAATATATATTTTTTATTTTTAAAAATAATTAAATTAAAATTATTTATTTAAAAATAAATAATTAAATTATAAAAGAATAAATTTTTATAATTTTATAAAAAATTGACACCTGCCCAGTTGAAAATAGAAGCCGCCAGATCCCATGACGCAAAAGTCTGCCGTGGGTAATAATTAATGGTGCCGTAATAACTAATGGTGCCGTAAACACAAACGCAAATCTTCTAAGAGGCAGCGTGGGCCAGCAATGTACATGGGACAGCGATCTCGTCACCAACCCAAGATGTTTATCTATGTTTGCCACGTGGAATCTAAGCGTACGATAACGAGGGGCTCCTTAATATAAAATAAATTTTTATAATAATTTTTTTAAAAATATTGAAACATGAAATATTTATATTATAAAAAATTAATAAAAATAAAATATTATTATATTTTTTATTTATTAAAAATATAAAATAAAAATCATTAAATATTAATATAACAAGATAAACTTTATATAGGAGCAACTTCTCGAATATATACGCAGCTCCTCAATCGAATTTGGAAGGCATACGCTTTCTAAGTGAGTCTACTTTATTTTTTAAAATTTTTTATTATTAAATAAAAATTTAATTATATAAATTAAAAAATATAAAAATTATATGTACTTTTTATGTATATATTTTTGATACGCCTTTAAATCTGAATTATTAAATAAATTAGAAAGCCATTTTATTAGGGCATTAGTTAAAAATGGGTCCGATCTTCGTTACTCTAAATTTAAATTTTATACACCATAACAAAGGAATAAGAGATAAGATAAATAAATGACTCACTTTTTGTTATATTTTTTGATATTCAAATCAATAATCTCTTCAATTGTCTGGAGAGAATGTGTAGATACAAATGGATGGGGATTGAGTATTTAATAAAGGATTAGACTTCGATGGGTACACTTGAAAGAGTGAGCGCCTTTTTAGGTATTGCACTCTTAAGGGAGAGTGGCTTTGTGAGAGAGTTGCACTCAAACATAAGAGTGGCTTTTTTTGTTTTAATTTTCCTCTCCCTCTCTTGTGGAGGAGAGGATGTATTTATAATGTGGGATGCCAATTTACCAATCCTCTATGTGTTACATACCTACAATTATAAGGGACGTTACTCATATAACAGTCGCCTGCGTTTAATAATTCAGTAATCATGAGAGCATTATTCGTGTAACCGTCGCCTATATTTATTGATTAAGCTGTCATGGTTTCTCACTGTTTATTTGGTATGGTAACCATTCGTAACAATTTATTGATTATCTATTAATGTTCATTTATTATTGGACGGATTAGGTCACGCCTTTTGGACCAACTGTTGTTCCTTTCATTTCTTGGGTTCAATAGATTTTCTGATGGGCTTTCATTACTTGGGCTTTCTTCCTACTACAGATTGGATTCTGGGCCAACACTATTATCGTACCTATGATTAGCTCCCCATGATGGAATGTTTAAATTTCAACTCTTAACATATTCATGATAGGATGCTGGTTGCAAATCTTCACATGTGCTTCTTTTCCAAATATTTTGCAAATTTGTTACTCTATTTGGCAGGATTTGATTCGAGTATTTGCTATCAATGTTGTAATGTGCAGTCTTTTTGTATTAATACTCGCTGATCTTTTCTCTCGGTTATATAAATGGAGGGGCTCTGTATACTTTACATTAGGAAACGTCTCTCATCTGCTAATGTGTGAAATCATCAGGAGCTAGAATGAAACCTTCACTGCCACAAGTCGAAATCAAAGGGAGTTCTTCTCCAACTTTTGAAGTTGATGCCCAATGATGCTCATTAAGTCTACCTTCATTACCCTATTTTATTGAGAATCCACCTTAGCTTCCCTCTTTTACAATCGTCCCAAAACCCAGCCTTCATCGTTGTAATATGGCCTTAGGTTTTGGTGTACGGTTTGTACTCCCTTTCCAGTCAGAGATGAGCAATTCAACGTGATGCAGTTCTAAATAGGGTTGCCTCAAACTCTGACTGGGGGAAGGTTTCTTCCTCTTCCTTCTATGTTGGCGGTTTATTCTACTGCAGTTCTTAAGAGAAGTGCTCCTGACTTTGATTGGGGAGAGATTTTTTCTATTTGCCTCCCTGTTGAAGATAGGTATAGTTCTTAAAAGAACTACTCTCATTCCTGTAGGGAGGGCTTTTCTACTCTTTTCTGTTTAGAACAGGCAGTTTGGTGAGTAACACTACAGTGTCCAGGCGTGAGCTTTCCTTATACTTTTGTTCATCCTAAGATCAGTTGGACTACTGTAGTCAAATCATCGGTCCATATATTATTTATTTTCTTTTGAATTATACTTTTACTATTGTAAACTTGTATTTCATGAAAAGAATTAATGAATATAACTTCCTGGGTATTATTTATCTTTACTGCATAGCTTCAATATTCTTATTTATTTTGAATAGTTAAAGTACTCGAATGTTACTTTTTATTATCACATAACTTCAGACAAAGTAACAATCTGGGCTATTGATAACTTGTTCTTCTAAAAATCTGACTTATAATAATTTATCCTGAACATTTAGCTGAACATCTGTAAATTAATCAAGTTTGTCTCGAGCACGTCAGTGTCATATGTCATTAGTTTGCTATCTTGAAAAGTGAAGTATCAGGGTATCATAATCTGCGTTATGCTAGAGATTCACAGATCTAGGCGTAAGAGCTACTAGCTATTTGTCTGCTGTGCAGGGAAGCGTAGCATTAGGTCATCATTACTAGCACATCAAAACTGACACGCCGCAACATTCTCCGATGAGGGAACGTGTCTCCGCTAAAATGGGGACCCACCTCTATTGTATCCTTGAACGATGTCATTTCTAAGACAAAGTTTTCACTATTTAAACTCTAACCCTCAGCCGACTCTGCACTTTTTCATTCTTCGGATCACTCTTTCCTAATTTTCTTCTTTTTGTTCTTCTCGCTTCCATGGCTTCTTGAACTACTTCATAGGGCGTTGTTGTGATCCAATCCATCCTCACTTGTAATGATGTGGATATTTCATATGAGACGTATAATATTTCCAGCACCATCCCATATATAATGCCCAAGGATAAAGATAGGTCTTACGCTCCTTGACTTGGATTCATTACTATCTATGAGGCCTCTCTGAGGAGAGGCCTTCATATTTTGTTTGCGAAAGAGTTGCACGAGATCTTTGAGGCTCATGAGATCCCAATAACATGCCTCCATACCAATGTCATTTGATATTTGACTTCTTTATATGTCTTCTTCGGTTACAAGAAGCTTCTTCTGGACGCCCGAGCCGTGAAGGTGATCTTCCAATTCAACAAAGATGCAATTTCTCTCACTCCTCACAAGATGTTTAAAATAGCAGGGGAACCTAGATTCAATAAAGGGTTGGAATGATCAATTTTTTTACATGATGGTTCTTTCCGATTAAACTCTCTCCAATAATTGAGGTAGAGTTAATGCTATGTACGTCAGAGATGTTCTTGAGAGAGAGGATCAAATGGCTTGGCCGCTAACAAAACTCATTGAAGAGAATGCCGTCACTCTGTGCCGTGCGGGTAATTGGCTCACCTAGAAGGCATTGCTGAAGTTCAATGGGAGCTCAAGATAGAAGGGGATGACAACATTGCCATGCTGTTTTGCCAGCCCAGAAGGAAGTCAGCAGAGCTGTTCATCTGACTTGGCTGAAAGGGCCTGATAGGGTGGTTTCTTCCTTTGCTTCCTCAACTAACATTAGTCATTCCATTGATGAGGCTGGTGAAGGGAAGATTGCAAGACATGTCGCAAGTCATCGTGGAGGTTGGGCTTTGCTCATTCTTCTCTGGTTTGTCCAGCTTTTGAGGAGATGATCAGACTGGTTGAGGGCAGTGAGGCCCCAATACCTTCTGCTATAGAAATAAATGACCCCTCAACTGGCAAATTGGATGAACAAATCGACGCTTCAATTGTAGCCACATCTGGGGTTCCAATTTTGGTTGCTTTGTCACCTAATGTTACTGTCTCCACGCCTCCTACTATTTTTGCCAAGGAGAGTGCCAATAATGATCAGCTGGTTGAAGAATTAATTGGAAATAATCTAGAGGTTGAGGTTGGTGAGGAGTGCCTTGCCTTGAGGTTTCAACACTTGAGCTTCCAGAGTTTTCGGGTGTATCTCCTTCTCCTCCTGGTTTTGAGGTTCCCTTCTATCGCCATGCACTGCCTCTGTCGTGTTGGAAGCCTCCATTCGTATTTGGACCAGAGGATGCTCTCAATCCATGCTACCAGGAAGGTCCATCTCTCCTCGAGGTACTACCTATAGAGCTCTTTATTCTGTAATTATACTATTTATTATCGTTCATAATTGACCATTTTATTTTGCTTAATAGTCATAAAAATTGCTTCATTTGATTGCGGAGGGTTTTATCATCCAGTGTTGAGATCTCTCGCCTATCTTAGAGGTATGCTGATTTGGCCGTACTCAGAGAGTTGGAGATCCATGTGGATATTGCCATTGTCAAGGCTCAATAGAGTTGAGAATGGGCCGCTTTCCTCGACCAAGAGCTATCTAAGTCTCAAGTGAGATATAAAGAGCTCTCAGATAAAAGATTTCTGGCTCTAGATCAAATTGCTTTGCTCGAGGATAAGTTTTAGGAGGTTCAGCGGGGGGGGGGGATCACAACTTTAGGATAGTCGTTCAGTTTGAGTTGTAGGTGTAGGCCAGTATTTTGTAATCTCCGAATGGACACTCCAAGTTGTATATATTGATTCTTCAATAAATTAGTTAGATCGTTTATATTATTGTCATTGATATTTTTGAGTTTATGTTAAATCTTTTTGCTTAACATTTATTTTATTTATCGACTAAGCATTATTGCTATTGTCGCCTAGTTCGGTTGGAAATATATGTCCGATTGTGCTCATTTCTATGAGAGGATGTCGGCTACACTTAACTACACTTAATTAATGGTTCTTGTTTGTCCCTATTTGAAAGAGTTGTTGCACTTGTGTGTTAGGTTTTAGTCCGTTGACTATTGTCGACTGAAGGCGCTCTTTCTTGTTGAAGGATATTATCGCATGGATGCTAAAAAGCCCCTTAAAGTTTTATTTCATTTTGACCTCTTAAAACAAGGTTAGACTTCTGTCTTCAAAACCACAGGACGTTGTCTTCAACCTCGTTCAAGCTACTCAATTATTTAGACCGAGGTTTAGCGTTCAACATCCTTTGGGCCTCTCTATTATTTGGACCGAGATTTTGAGTGTGCTTTAGTAGGACGATTCACTGATGAATAATTTCCCCTAACTTAGGGGAAGTTTGGGCCTTTGAATTTATGTAACAACTCACAAGCATTCATATGAATAATAAAATACATAAATGGTCATTTTATTGGTTGAATTATGTTTATATCATACAAGCAGTTCGTATGGCATGTACTAGATTTACTGTGCTAGGCAACGGTTCACTAATAATATTTTTTAAGGTAGATAGTGATCCATATCATCGGGATCAGTTTTCTGTTTTTGGTATGTAGCTTGTACGCACTGTTTTAGATAATCGTTGAGATTAGGAAAGGCTCATCCCAATTCAGGGATAGCTTATTTTGATTAGTGATTTTGCTAGTTGTCTCTATACTCCATAGAATTAGTTCCCCCACCTTGAACTGGTATGTTTTCACCATCTTATTATAGTATCGAGTGCTCTATTACCGATATGCCATCGTGTGTAGCCTTATGGTATCTTGGGTTTCATCGAATAAGTCAAGATACTCTTTGAGTTGCTGGGAATTACTTTGTAGGTTAAAGTTTTTAACTTGAAAGCGGCGCAGACCGATATCTACTGGGATGATCACTTCAATTCTATAGTATAAATTGAAGGGTGTCTCCTATGTAGGTTTCCTCGGTGTCATCCTAAAGGACCACAACATGGAAGGTAGCTCGTCCACCCGGGAGCGCCCTATTTCATCTAGATTTGTCTTCAACCCTTGTAGCAAGTTTTGGTTTGTTACTGCTACCTATCTGTTTGCTTGTGGATAGGCGACAAAAGTATGAACCAGCCAAATTCCTAAACTAGTACAGTATTTGATGAATCTTTTGCTAGTGAATTAAGTTCTGTTGTCAATCACTATAACTTCAAAGAAATAAATCTGCATATGGTATTCTACCAATAAATTCTATGGCGTTCTATTTGGTAATCCTTGCCAATGGGCAGGCCTTTATCCAATTTGCAAAGTAATTGATGTCGACTATGACAAACTTTCTTTGCCCATATGCAATGGATAACTGGCATAATATGTTGAGCCGCCACTATACGAACAACCATAGTGGCTGCAAGGACTACAGTTGTATGTGTGATCGATGAGGAATGTTGCCGTGAATTTAGCTGTTTTCACATTTCTTTACCAATTCTACAGTGTCTCACTTCATCGTTGGCTTGAAAAAGCCTTATCACATGACCTTAGATGTTAGGTTCTTGTTTCCAATGTGCGATCTATAAATTTTGAAATACACTTCACTTAGCGCGTATTAGCTTCTTTTGGTGTGGGACATCTCATGTAAGGGATAGAATAACCTCATCGATACAATCTTCCCTCCATGGTGATGTACTAGTCTGTTATCTTCTTTACGCATTTAACATCATTCGGGGTTTTTTGGTGGAAGGCCTTCAATGAGGTACCTTTTGTATGGACTCATCCAATTTTCACTATCTAAGATTTGAAACATTTCTTACTCCAAGACTTCTATACTTGGGCTTGTAAGAACTTCCAACATATCTCAAGTGTATTGCTCAAGATTATCGATTGCTGCCATCCACATTCCAATTATTTTCCCTTAGGATATGGAGTATTTTCATTTTGTCGAATATTTTGATCAGCTCCTTTGTTCTAGAAAGATACCTTGGAAGTAATAGGATAGACACTTTAAAATTTTTGGTGATCTGGTTGACAATCAGCTCCAAGTCGCTATGGATAATCAGAGTTTTTGCCGAGCATTCCTTTGCCAGCGAGAGTCTAGCCAATAAGGCTTCATACTTGGTGACATTGTTGGTGGTCAAGAATATGAGAATCATCAGTCTAGAGTCTTCATAACCATGGCTACTCCACTTCTTGATTGGGTTGATGACCCATCCACATGTAAGATACAGATCAAAGCTTCTTGTTAGCAAGCAATGTTTTTTTGCATCAACGACATCTTGAATTGAGGTCATCGTTTTGACTATAAAATCTGCAAATGCTTGACCTTTTATAGTCGACTATATTTAGAATTTCACATCAAATTTGCCTGATTTGATGGTCCATTTGATAAGTCATCTGGACATGTTGGGGTTCTATAGAATCCCTTTTAATGGATGGTCTGTTAGGACAATGATCTTATGAGCCTAGAAGTATGGCTATGACTTCCTGGGGAATAGACCAATGCTAGGGCAATCCTTTCAGTGTGTGAGTAATTAGTCTCGATGTCTATTTGGATTTTACTAATGTAGTAAACCGGTTATTGTACCTCAAATTGTTGCCTAATTAGGACCGAGTTCAGTGCTATATCTGATATTGTTAGGTAGAAAAACAGTTCTTTGTCTTCTTTTAGAGAGGTTGTGGGAGGTGGATTGGCAAGGTATTCCTTCAATTCTTAACAGGCTGCCTGATAGTTGACAGTTTATTGAAAATGGCTCATGTTTGTTACTCTCAGGACCTTGAAGAAGTGGAGATATTTCTTTACAGACTTTGTCAAGAACCGGGAGAGTGTAACTAGTTTCCCATTGAGCCCTTGGACTTCTTTCACATATCGAGGCGGATTCATATCTATAATGGCTTTTATCTTTTCAAGATTTACTTTAATTCCTTGGTGAGATACAATAAAATCAACAAACTTTCCTAAAATCACTTCAAATACACACTTGGTCGGATTTAATTTCATCTGGTATGCTCAGAGCATCTTCAAAGCTTCTCTGAGAACACAAATATGGTCATTGGCTATATACTTTTGATGAGCATACCATCTACATATACCTCTATATTTTGACTGATCTGTGCTTCGAATATTTTATTTATGAGCCTCTGGCATGTTGCTTTTGCGTTTCTCATACTGAAGGGTATGACCTTACAATAGTATATCCCTTAATCTGTTATGAAAGATGTATATTCTTAATCTTCTGAGTTCATTCGGATCTGGTTGTAATTTAAATAGGCATCTATGAAGCTCAATAGTGCGTGTCTAGATGTTGAGTCTACCAACAAGTCAATTCTCCGTAATAGAAAGCTGTCTTTTGGACATACTTTATTTACATCGATGAAGTCGATACATATCTACCATTTTTCGTTACTTTTCTTGACAAGTACAACATTTGACACCCAGTTTCAATACTGGACTTTCCATATGTAGTCCGCATTGAGTAGCTTCTTGACTTTTTCTCCCATGGCGATTAACTTATTGATGGAATGGTTTCTCCATTTCTACCTAACATGCTTGTAATTGGGATCGAGACACAGCTCGTGGATCATTATTTTGCTCAAAATCCTTGGTATATTGGTGGGTGTCCATGCAAACACATCGGAGTTTTGCCAGAAAAAACCCATCAACTATTATGCTGGTGACTCAACAGCAAGCTTCCAATCTGTACACACTTCTCGGGCTCGTTTGGATCTAGAGGGATTTGGTTAGTTGATTTGCCATACTTTCCTTGCTATAATGTTGCTTTTCCTTGAAGATCAAAACCTTCAATTGGCTGATTTGGAATTGCCTAATTGACCTGAGATAAGTAGCATGACCGACTAGTGATTTGATTGCCTAGGACCTCTCCGATGCCGCATGTTGTAATAAATTTTATTTTGAGTTGTTTGATCGATGTCACCACTCCAAATGTGACCAATTAGGGCTGTCCCAAAATAGCATTGTAGAATGAAGATAGGTCCACCACCAATAACGTGTGCATGCGGGATGCTATCTTAGATATGTCCCTAGCATGACCTCCAATTGAATGGTTTCCTGGACCAAAAACGGTTCATTATCTAGTCCATATAGGGGTCTCTCGGCCTGTCTCATTTGATTATCTTTTAATTTGAACTTAAAATATGAATCAAGATACAACAAATTTCTTAAACTTTTATTATCAATAAAAACCCGTTTTAATTGGTAGTCAAACGTACCATCCAAAAAAAGTGTAGATGCAACAATAGGATTAGAATGGGAAGTTATTATATATATCATATCATTATCGCTAAAACTAATAATATTATTTCTAACTTCTACCCTCTGCCTTTTACTACTAGAAGCCTTCTCTAGGTAATTTGGAGCATCATTCCGGTTGCATGGCGGCTCCTATTGGCCCAACTCGTCATCATCTGCTCTTTAGAGATTTGTCTTGGGTTTCTCAGCAACTTATTAAGGCACCCTTTTTTGATGAGGGCCTCAATTTCTTTTTGCACAGTCCGATAGTTTTCATATTATTACCCGAAGATCGATAGTAGAAATAGTACTTAGATTGATCTTCTCCTTTCAAATTCTTGGGCTCCCTGTGCCATTTTAAGAATTTCTCATCCCAAATTTGTATGAAGATGTTCATCCTGGATCTACATGAGTATGTTTGTCTGAGTGTCCTTCGGTTGTGTTAGGTGGAACTGCCAGAATTCTCTTTGGACACCTAGTTCTATTCTTGGCTATTTCTTGCGATATTGAGTGTTGAAGTTGTCTACGTTTCTCTTCTTTCTGCTTGTCAATCCCGGATGGTGGTCTGAACGCTCTAACCTTTTCACTTTGTTGATGGTCTCTATTTGTAATACTTGGATCCCCATTTAAATTATTTTTTATGTATTTAATATTTTGGGTTTGTTAGATAAACTGAATTAGTGGTATTTTTGTGAAATTTGAAGGATTTCAGTTTGGTGTTCTATACTTGTGGCTCGCTGCTAGCGCCAGAGAGGTGCAGATTTTTAAATGGTGTGCCCGAGACATGGTGGAGGTATGCTCGAGTGTTAGGTTACTCGAGAGCACACGCCTAAGGCAAGCCTGAGATGCGCTCAGATGTGGGTTACCTTAAAAAAGTGCACGCGGGGTAGGGTTTTGCCATTCTTTGCGTAGCCATGCAGAATGGGAGATAAAGAGGAGGAAAAGAAAGAGAGAGAAAGTGGCAAATAGGTGACTCAAAGTATCCTTTCATCAGATTTGTAGAGTATAAGGTTGGGGCAAGTATCCATAAGCCAAATTCTTGATCTATTTTTGTATCTGACGATATTTGTATATATTTTAGAGATTTTCTTTAAATATATATTATTTTTATGTACCCCATTCCTTTATTATGTACATACATGTATGTTTTACTGGTTGTTTGAAAGTTTTACACGAGTATTTATAATTTTAGTAGATTTTGTTATTTATTGAAACTTAGAATGATATATATGTATATTTATGTATCCATATGTTATGAAATCATGAAGCAAATCTTGCATCGGTCTACATACATGCTGCCGGGGTGAGGGCCACTGCGCAAACAATGGCAGTCTGAGACCAAAGGGGTCGGTATATGTGATCTGAGATATGTGGCTTTTGGTACCGCTCCCAATGAGGAGGCTTAGTCCCGATGGAGATGTTTGTGATATGTCATCTCCCTTCCGTCGGCAAAAAGGTTCAGACGTGTTATAGTTGATCTGCTCCACTATACATTTTAAATAAGAACCATCATAAGAAATTAATAGAAATTAATATATTCAGACGTCTTAATATATATAACTAAATTTAAGGTTGCACCCAAAATCGCACTTAGTAAAACATAGTGAGCAAGTTTTGAGTTTATAGCAGATGAGGTACATAGATTGCCTTGAGCTGCAAGCCTAAAACACTGACAAGCCTTGAGCTATCGGCTTAAAATATAGCCAATATAGTCAATGTTACTAGACGGGTGTAATATTTTCTCAAGTTGGTCTAATAATCTTTAGTTCTTTGATTTCATATATACTTTATATTTCTACATGAATTTATACTGGACTGTGATTTGAGATGTGTGGATTAGCCCATGGATTAGGTGATAGGAATGTCTCGTATGTATGAATATGTATTAAGCCTGAATATATTTTGATTATATATTTTGGTTCCAGTTTTCTTTAATTTCTTCATATGAGATTATAAGATTTGAATCTGGATAACGGTATGTGTCCCATGCGGATATGGTAACGGTTCCGGTTTATGCAATGTGACCTCAGATCACGATATGTTAGGATACAATATGATATCATGTAATATTCGGAATTTTTATTTGAATTAATTTTAGATAATTTGGACGTGATAAAAATTAATTTAATATTATAATTTAAAAGTATATTTGAATTAATTGAGTTGGCACCTGAGGTGTGCTTGTGTTATCACTCGAAGGTCGACTTGGATTTTAAAATAAAATAAAAAATTGAAAATATAATAATAATAATAATAATAATAATAATAATAATAATAATTATAATTATTATTATTATGAAAACGTATAAAAAATAGAAAAGAAAAAAAAGAAAAAGGAAACCAAAAGCAGATAAGGATCGAGGAGATGGAGAAGGAATAGAGGGCAAAAGAAGAACGGAAGCGAGGGAGAAGAGGGAGGAGGAAGGCAACTGTTCGACGTGGTGCATAGTGGTGAAGGAGTTGTGTCGTCGACGGTAGCTGTGCATAGAGGAGGCCATTTGCCGGTGGTTTACGACAGCGCACGTGGCGAGGGTCGCAAGAGAGAGAGAGAGAAAGTAGCGCCAGGAGAATCTGGCGATAGGGCTGCTGCACCTGCGCCAGCGAGGTGATGCCAGGAAGGCTGGCGACGGCCATGCAGGCAGTAGCAGCAGCAGTGCGCGGGAGGGTTGTGCATAGAGGAGAGAGACGATGCGCCGGAAGTGAGAGAGAAAGGGTGCCGTTCGGTTACTTCAAAACCTCCTTTTTTCAGATCTGTGAAGTATGAATATCAGGCAAGTATCTATAACACCTATTCTTAGTTTGATTTAATTTTTAATATATTTTGGATACTATTTAAAAATTTTACTAACATACATGTATTTTTGTACACTTGATTTATTTATTCTGAATATGTATGTGTAGTTCATTGGATATTTTGGAGATTTTTGGTACTGGTTTTATAATTTTGGAAGGTTTACCATTTTTCTAGAAGTCTGAAAAATTTATTATAAACTGTATATTTTTATATTCGTATATTTATATAAAAATAAATATGAAACTTTGTATAAGCCGTGCGGTCATATGCACATACCATGTTGTGGTCATTACATTTAGATTTAGATATTGAATTTTCTGGTCAACTCCCGACGAAAAGATATTTATTATTTGAAAATCTCTTTCCACTGGTAGGAAAGGTTTAGAGTAGTGACCCTTCCTATTTGGATATTTGATTTGACCTTATAATATATTCAGATTTCCTAATATATTTGATAAGTTTGAGGATTGCACCCAAAGTCGCGAGTGACAAACAATAGTAAGCAATATTACCCTTGGGTAAAGAGTACATGGGTGGCCATATATGTTGGCCCAATTTATATTTGATTTTTTCTAAGGTTAACGGAATTATGTATAACCCTTAATCAAGATAGTCTTTAAACAATCAAAACTTAAATTTGATACATGATTTGTATCTCTGTATTGATTTATATTAGACTTTGATTTGGATTTAAATTTTAGATTTGGATTTAAATTAGCCGATTTTGCCTTTAATTGGGCATTGACATGTTTCATACAAATAATTTTGATTATATATTTTGATCCAAACCTTTGGACTAATTGCTACGATGCTACTTCGATTTTTTCATACGCTACTTCAATTTCTACGTATGCTATTGGATCATCTAGCTTTCGGATTCTACCTCAAATCACAATCTGATTGGACATTAGATTTTGATTCAAACTCGGACTTGGATTGGACTCTAAAAATTGGCTAATTACATATTGGAATCAGTCCGAGTCACTTCTATTTTATTTATGTATATATATATATGTGCATCCCGATGAGGACGATTTTCTAATTGGATATTTGTTTAGATTTAAATATTTGATTTGAGTATGAGATAACCATTGAATTTTGAATCTTGAATTCTATTGGATTTATTTTATCGACGATTTAGATTTATTCTATTATTTGGTTAAATTTTCATCCATTTGATCTTTTTCTCTGATTCATTGGATTTTTTTTTGTTTAAATATGATACTTGTTGAGCACTTGACTCACATTTTCTGTTTTCTTCCCTCAGAATAGAAGGTTTGAATGTACGATAGGAGTTATGACGTGATCCATCAGCTATTTGTCCAATTTGGTAAATTTTAGTCTTATTGTGGTTTAATTTGGCAATTGATGTGATTATATTATAAAATTTATCGGATATAGATTGATGGATATATTTTAGAAACAGTTGAGATATTATATTATATCTGATTTATGATTTTAATTAAAATTATTACCTCACTTAAGATGATTGTAGAGTAGGTCGTATTTATTTTGTCTGGACAGTTATCCGATGAGGTTCTGTATGGATCTTAATTTGTGTTGGATCCTATTTATTTGATTTATCATACCCGAATTTTAGAACTTAATATCATTTATTTAAAATTATTTAAAATTTAAAAATTTAAAAATTATAATTAATTATTTAAATTGACCTACTTATTTTAATTTATGACGGAAGTGATATCAGAGAAAGTCATAAAGATAGATATTTTGGATCATTTTAGATAAATAATTGACTGAATATTTGGGTGTGATAAGTACTGCCTTTGGTTGATAATAGAAAATTTAAATTGTGGAGATTTGGTTTTGAATTAGAAAGTTTAGTTGTAGAGGTTTGCGTTTGGATTGGAAGGATGATCATCTAATTATAATATGTTACACAAGCAACATAATGATGGTTTGATATAATAATTGAATTAAAATTCTGTTTTATTTCAGCAAATATGTGAAGATTTTGTTGAATTTTGTGATTTCGGAAGAAAAGTGGCCTTGGATGGTGTTGGTCCAAAATTTTGCAGAGTAGGAGGTTTTGGTCAGCAGAGAGAGGTGATAGAGTTGGTTGGTCTCAAATCTCATGAAGTAGAAAGAGGTTTTTATTAATAGAAAGGTAAGCAGTGGCTTAGAAAAGATGAGGGCAAGAGTAAAAGTATTTGTGTAAGATCGTGATGGTTTGGGACTCGGGTAGGTTGATATGTGATAAGGGTGGTTAAGTAGATGCAAGCAAGCCGATAGTAATACCTTATCTTGGGCCAAGAGAATGAGGAGATTGCTTCGAATATTTATTTGAAAACATTCTTGGAATGTCTCTTTGGAGACATCCGATAAAATTAAAACGATACAGAAAAGACTGGCGTGGTTTTGCACAATGATGGCATGCGTGTGCAAAGCGAGAAATAATCGTTGTGTTCAATTGAAGAAATAAAGATTCTTCAAGATTGAAAATCACATATAAAGATGAAGGTCACGTCAAATTAACTTGTTTTGCTTCATAAGAGAAGCTGTAGAGTATTGGCGGACAACCTCTGTCAGAAGATAGGATAATGAAGTGCAAGTCTAATTTTGTTGGCATCAAAGATATTGATCGTGTAGAGGTTTAAAGTTACGGTTGGAGTAAGAGGAAGACTTAAGGGTTGTCCATTCCAACTAGTCGCTGTTATTTGGTGGATAGTTGTCCCTACAAATCTTTCTTCGCTGAAAAATCGATGGATAAAGTATTCAAGGTTCGGCCTCCTAAAGTAATGTTCAGGAAGATGTTGAAGAATTTAAAAGATTTATTGAAGTATGATAGTGGCTGACGACTTCAAGATTTAATTTGGAAGCAATCAGTGCTGTTCTGACTCTTGACTCATAGCAAAAAGTTGAATCAGGCATTGTTGATCAAGTAAAAGGAGTTTCAGAAAACGTGTTTTCAGAAGAAATCAAAGTATTTGAGTTAGTGCTCGAAGGGTAGATTTGTTTATCATCGAAAAGATAAGCTAAAGGAAAGTCAGATGAAACAAAGTCTTCCTCCTCGAAATTCAAGTTTACAAAATCAGCCTGCCAGTTCAGCGAAAGGAAGTACATGAGATGAATTTATTTCGTCAGAAATTAAGTCTATTTTAAATTGTGGCCAGATATGCTATTTGTCAAAGGATCGTTCGAATCCCAGGCATCTGGATTCCAGACGTCTAGATAGGAGTTAGACGGTTCTAGACGAAATATTTGCAATTATAGCTCATGAAATTTGAGCCTGATCTTCAATCATGGAAGATTATTTTTGTAACACCGTTCTATTATGCATTTCAGGATATGAGTCCTCGGAGTTCCAAGGAAGAATCAGATAGAAGATTTAAGAGTTGATTTCAGCATTACATGTAAGTCACCTACTGAACAATGGGTGCTAAGCTCATCTTGCAAATATGGTCACATCTGAGAGTTATTTTATGACCACCGAATATATTCTAATCATCTGGTGAGTTTGAAGATATTTTTTTAGAGGTTTGGTTCGCATTGTTTCCTGATCAGGAGATCAATTTAGTTTTGATGTAGTGCTTGGATTTGTGCCTTTTCAAAGGATCCGTATGAGGTAGTCTTGTCTGAATTGAAGAACTTTAGACAGCAATTACAACATCTATTTGTGAAAAGTTTTATTTGGCCAAGTGTCTTGATGTGGGACACTTTAGTGCACTCTAGTTAAGAACAACGGATTGATAGGTTTGTACTTGGATTATTTGAAAATCAAATATGTATTAACTCTCAACGATTTTGATTCATTCCGAGAAGTTTGAATTTTCTCTAAGATTGAGCCGTGTTCGAGGTACCATTGGTTAAAAATTAAGTGGGAGGATATGTATATGACAGCTCTCAGGTTAAAGTGTTGTGAAGTCTCGATGATGCTTTTGGGTTGTCTAGTATTTTAGCATTCTTTTATGAATATTATTGACTGAATTTTTAATCGTGTTTGGATTAGTTGTGATGGTTTTATTTGTGGTGGTTTTGTTTGTTGTGATTTTGTTATCGGTGTTCTAATTTATTTGAAGGATTTTGAGGAGTATGAGACCCGATTGGAAAGTCTGCTGTAGATTGTGAGAAAGCAACATCTTGGGTTATATGGTTCCTAAGGAAATATTTGAGAATTCGAAGAAGTTAGAAGCAGTGTTAAATTTGAATAGACCGACTACGATCGCAGGAGTGCTATGTTTCTTCGATCTAGTTGGTCTTAATGGGAGATTCATTGAATATTTATCGAGGATTGTAGTGTCGATGGCACCCTTGGAATAGAAGCTTTGAAGTGATACTTGTGAGAAAAGTCTTTAATAATTGAAGAATAGATTATCACGAGGGTCGATTTTGTTAATCTTTGATGTATCAGAAAGATTGGTGACGTTCAATGATTCTCTTAAGAAAGATTTTGATATGTTTGGATTCTACATAATTGGGCACATTACCCAAGAAAAGTTCTGGATGCTGCGTAGTTTGGAGGACTTTGTGTAGATGTGCTATAACAATGATGCCAGTGGAAAGACTAGGCCAGAGGGATTTTCCTCTCCTTGCTGTCAAGATTAGATTTCGAATGAAGCTTCTACCTACGAGAGAAACTCTTGTAAAGATTAGAGATGATGTCCTTTTTAGACAAGTCATCATGAAGTTGGACACGATCAAGCCAGTAATCTGGAGCCTATGATGTGAAGTGTTTTCTCCATTGTACGTTCTAGAGGAAGCATGTTATTAGGGATTCCCTCATTAGAGTCTCAATTGATTTGATAAAAACTCAGAAGCTGATTGAATAGAAGCTCGGGAGCAAATGAAGTCATCTGCAGTTGTTATTGAGCTAGAGTTGTCTAAGTTCGATAGAAACGTCAAAGACTCTCCATCTAGCGGAGTGGGGAGATAGTTTAATGACGATTTGATCACGAGTTGTGGCAAGATGTGTCTCGTACCTAAAGGAAGAAATGAGAAGAAGCCTCCGAGATTTTATTTCGAGTCTACCTCAAACAACAAAGAATTTGTTGGCCATTTGGATGAGGATGAGCTAGCTGATAATGGTTTAGATGATGGAGATGGTTCATTGTTTGCCGAAATTTGAGGCTAATAATCGATTAGAGTGGCGCAGTGGAAGTGTGTAGATTCATGGTTATCGATCACAAGATTTGATCAGAGGCTTAAAATAGGAGATCAGATTTGTAATTTGATTGGAGGTTTGAAAAAAGTAGTCAGATGTTTCTAAAAGCTTCTTGAAGAGAATATTTTTGAATTTTGAAGTCAAATGATAATTGAAAGTAAAAGATTATTGAGACATTTAAAATTTCAGTAGATTAAAGAGGTGGCCTACAGATTGGCCTTTCTTCTAAATTTGATAAATAAATATGATATATTTTATATGAATGATCCTTCACATGTGCTTGGATTCGAGTCGTTTTTGATCGATGAGAAATATTTTAGGATAAGGATGTGGTTTCGATTTTTGGAATATTGAGGATCTAGTGTAAATGAATATGATATTTCCATTGGCCATTATACTTTTGAGGAATTTTTCAGTTAAGAAAGCGTAAGGGATCTTGAGGATGAGTCCAAGAGAATATCTTTATTTATTGAAGATCAGATTTGGAGAAATCATTTGATCGATAAAATTTATTGAGAAGATCGAAAGTGAAATTTGGAAGAATGTTCTCATTGTATGATAATTGAGGTAATGATTGAGATACTTAAATTTTGAGGACGAAATTTTTGTAAGAAGGAAAGAATGTAATATTCTGAATTTTTATTCAGATTAATATCGTATCAATTATGATTTTGGATAATTTGGACGTTGTAAAAATTAATTTAATATTATAAATTTGGAAGAATATTTTGTTCAATTCAGTTGGCGCTCGAGATACACTTAGTTTATCGCCCGAAAATCGATTTGGATTTTGAAATAAAAGAAAAGTAAAATATAATAATAATAATAATAATAATAATAATAATAATAATAATAATAATAAGGAAAATGAAAATGTATAAAAAAACAGAAAAGAAAAAAATGAAAATGGAAATCAAAAGCAGATAAGGATCAGGGAGAGAGAGGAGTAGAGGGCAGAAGAAAGTGGGAGAAGAGGGAGGAGGAAGGAGGCCGTTTGACGGTGGCGCACGGCGGTGAAGGGGTTGTGTCGTCGACGGCAGCTGCGGCGCATGGAGGAGGTCGTGCGCTAGTGGTCGGTGACGGCACGCATTGCGAGGGTCGCAAGAGAGAGAGAAAGGGACGCTAGGAGAATCCGGCGATAGGGCTGTGGCACCAGCGCCGACACTGGCGATGTGATGCTCAGAAGGCAAGCGACAGCGACGTGTAGAGGAGAGAGAGGGTGCACCGACAGTGAGAGAAAAGGGTGTCATTCGGGCATTTCAAAACCTCCTTTCTTCAGATTTGTGAAATATGAAGTCCAAACAAATATCTGTAACTCTCATTCTTAGTCTGATTTAATTTCTGATATATTTTGAATACTGTTTAAAATTTTTACTAACATGTATTGATTTTTATACTCCCAATTTATTTATTTTGGATATACATATATAGTTTATTGGATATTTTTAGAGTTTTTGGTACTGATTTTATGATTTTAGAGGCTTTAATATTTTTTAAAAAGTCTAAAAAAATTATTATATACTGTATATTTTTATATCAGTATATTTATATGAAAATAAATATGAAACTTTGCATAGGCCATACGATTACATGCACGTGTCGAGTTATGGTCATTACATTTAGATTTGGATATTGAATTTTTTAGTCAGCTCCCAACGGGAAGATATTTGTTATTTAAAAATTTCTTTTCACCGGTAGAAAATGTTTAGAGTAGTAACTCTTCCAATTAGCTATTTGATTCGACCTTATAATATATTTAGACGTCCAAATATATTTGACAAGTTTGAGAATTACACTCAAAATCATGGGTGGTAAATAATAGTGAGTAACCTTACTCATGGGTATAGAGTACATGGGTGGATATACATGCTGGCCAAATTTGTATTTGATTTTGCCTAAGGTTATCGAGATTATGCGTAATATTTTTCTAAGCTAATCTTTAAATAATCAACACTCAAATTTGATGTATAATTTATATCTTTACATTAATTTATATTAGGTTTTGATTTGGATTTGAATTTTGAATTTGGATTTAAAATTTGTCGATTTTGCTCTCAATTGGGCCTTGATATTCCTCGTATAAATGATTTTGATTATATATTTTGATCCGGACCTTTGAACTAATTGCTGTAACGCTATTTTAGTTTCTGCGCACGCTGTTGGATCATCCAATTATCGAATTTTGCCTTTAATCACAAGCTAATCGGGCTTGGATTTGGACTCAAACTCGGACTCGAACTTGGATTGGACTCTAGAAATTGGCTAATTGCCGATTGGAATCGGTACAAATCACTTCTATTTAGTTTATATATATATATATTTATATATTTATACGTCTCGTTGAGAACGATTTTCTAATTGGATATTTATTTTAATTTGAATATTTAATTTGAGTATGAGACTACCATTGAATCTTGGATCTTGAAATTTTATTAGATTTTTTTATTAACAATTTAAATTTATTCTGTTACTTGGTTGGATTTTCATCCATTTGATCTTTTCCTCTGATTCATTGAATTTCTTTTGTTTAAATATGATACTTGTTGAGTGTTTGGCTTACGTTTTCTATTTTGTACATTCATAATAGAATGTCTGAATGTACGGCGGGAGTTAGGACGTGATACGTCACCTATTTGTCCAATTTGGTGAGTTCTAATCTCATTATGGATTAATTTGACAATTGATGTGATTGTATTATAGAATTTACTAGATATAGGCCAATGGATAAATTTTTAAAACAGTTTGGATGTCATATTATGTCTAATTTATGATTTTAATTAGAATTGTTACCTCACTTATAATGATTGTCGAGTAGGTTGTATTTATTTTATTTAGATGGTTACCCGATGAGGTCCTGTGTGAATCTTTATTTGTATCAAGTCCTATTTATTTAGTTTGCCACACCTAAATTTTTAAACTTAGTGTTATTTGTTTAAAATTATTTAAAATTTTAAATTTTAAAAATTATAATTAATTATTTAAATTGGCCAGTTGATCCGGATTTTGTGACATATCATTTATGAGATTTGACCGAATCATGATTTATTATGATTATATTCCAGAGGAACGGTTTGATATTGATAATGATTTAGTATGAGACTATTCATCAGATTTTAAAAAAATTTATGGACCTTGTGGTTCGTTTTATACAATTGGTATGTGAAATCCTTTCCCTCAGATTTATATGTATTACTTTACATAAACAATAATACTTGTTGGGTTTTAAGCTCATATTTTCATATTTTATCCCTTTAAACTAGTTGCTTGGATATGATTGTAAAAGTTCGGACCTCATTTGACGCAGCATTATTTTTCCTAGTGAGTATAGATGCTTATGCCTGTTAGGATTTTGATCTCAAGGTATATTTGGTTATTGTGGATGGTCGATTGTGAGCCATGGACTCTATATTGAGAATTATGGGATGTTCATATTTTGTAGATAAGTTATTATTTCATTGGATATCCCCTTTTTGAGTTATGGATAGTTGGTCATACATTATATTGTTCAAATTTATATCCGATAAGGTCATATACAAGTTGTGTTATGTTGGGTCCTGTGTTTGTTTGGATTATCATGATTGAGTTGAGTTTTGTCATTATTAATACATTTATTAGAATTTATATTGTGAACTTCTATTTGTTGACTTGTGTACTGTATCCTGGAGATGTGACACTACCTCAAGAAAGGTTTTGATCTCTTATTGGACCAGGTGCTTGAAGAAGTCACCCGATTATATAGTCACCATAAAGGAGTTCAATTTCACATCGTCGGTAAGTTTAGATATCCTGTGAGCCTCAGTGTTGAATCGGTTTAGGAAGTACTTTAGACTTTCATTTGGCCCTTGTCGGATATGGATAAGGTGTCAAGACTATTTCTTCTTCTTTTGACTAAAGGCGAACTATGACAAAAAATTGTCTGCTAGTTCCTAAAATATTCTGATCAAATTTAATTGCAACCAATAAAATCAAATTCGAGCGTCCCTCTTGAGGGTCAGAGGAAAGTAGAGATATAAGGCTGCATCATCAAGGCCCTAGAATCCCAACAGAGTGCAGAAGTTATCCGAATGATCCATCCGATCAGAACTTCTATCATAGAACTCCAGGATCAGTATCTTGAATTTGTAAGGAAGTTGCTTCATCCGAATCTCCCTCGTGAATGATAACCTTTCCAGGTTAGCAGAATGTCTATTAGAGCTTCCTTTAAAGTGTCGTTGCTCGATTTTTTGAATTCTCTCCTTCACTTGGGAGGTGAATGCAATCTTCTTAACATTGAGGAACGTCCTCAATTCCAAGTGGTTCAGGGAGATGTGTTAGATTGGCCGGCAATGGACTGTCCTCGGCAAAGTACTACAAGATGCTTTTTGTCTAGTTGAAGGCCTCCGATCGCCTTGGGACTGGCATGCATTTCGCCGCTTTGGGTTTTCATTCCATGCTCCCAAGATTTAGTTGGCCTTCTAGCCACGTCTAGGCCCTATCGCTCATGGTTTCTCAGGCCACGAGGTCGTCAGACTACCGGATCATCTCCTTGACAGGTTGTCTCCTCCTCCAACTCCTCCTTTTGGACGTCAAAGTCTGTGAGTTGGAGAAAGGAGCCCCCAATGATTGTCCTTCCAAACGAGTACATATGGTCTAGAACAATTTCGTCATCATGTCCACCCGGGCAACTAGTGTCTCCATATCTATGGCCGATTGAGTGTCTCCATGACTACCCACGAATGGGTCGTCGCTATGGGAGATGGCATCTCTGGCTGATATATTTGCTTGAACCCTGGTGTTTACCATGTTTACCTTCTTTGGTTGTATGGTTAGATTTTAGTCACTTCTCATAGATGGCGCCAATGATACATATCCAAATCGGAATTATTGAACGAATTAAGGATCCATTTTATTCAGGTGTTCCACTGAAAATAGATCCGGTCTTTGTTACTCCGAACTTGGATCCTACAAATCACAATAAATGAATAAGAAGTACGAGGGATACGAGATTCGTTCCCCAATATATTTTCTAAAATCATGTCAATAATCTTTTTAATTAGCTGAGAAAGATAAGAGGGAGAGATGCATAGATGCGAATGAATAGGGATTTGAGTGTTTGATGGATGGTTGTGTTACGATGGGTGCGCTTAAAGGAGTGAACAACTTTTTAAGTATTGCACTCATAAGAGAGAGTGTTTTGTGAGAGAATTGCACCTGAGTAAAAGAGTGGCTTTCTTGTTTGAATCTTCCTCTCCCTCACCCATGGAGGAAAGGGAATATTTATAATATGGATTGTCAATTTAACAGTTCTCTGGTTGTTACGCCTCTATAGTTAAGAGGAGTATTAATCGTGAAGCTGCCGCCTACATTTAATGCCTCATTGATCATGAGGGCATTACTTGTATAACCACTACTTGTATTTATGGGTTGGATTGTCACGGTTTTCGACCGTTGATTTGGTATAGTAATTACCTATAATAGTTTATTGATTATTTATTAATAGTATTTATGGTTGAACGGGTCGGGTCACGCTTCATGGATCAATCGTCTTACCTTTCAGTTCTTAGGCTAAGTGGGTTTTCGCATAGGCCTTCGTAACATGGGCTTTCTTGATTTTGCGGACCAGGTTATGGGTCGACTCGTGTAGTGTCATACCCATCATGTTTTTATAATATTAATATGAATAAAATATTTAATCTATTTATAAAAAATAAAAATAATTTTTAAATATTTATTTATTTTATTAACTTTTTTATTTGATAAATAATAAGAAAAATGCAACGAACTCCTTCCTCAATCAACCTAACGCAATCTAACGTTCAAACCTGATCATCACCATCACTTACAAGCTTACGTTCCCATTTGCCTGAAAACCTTTTTAACACCGACGCCCATCCCTAATTACCCGATTTATTCCGTATATAATTTTTAAAATAATTGAAACAAATTTTAAGATTTTAATTAAAATTCTTTGTGTTACTAAAATAAATTATAAATATTATTTTTAAGAATTATTTTTATTAAATTAGTAATATAACTGGCCCACAAAAAATAAAGGATGGGCAAGATTAGGGCTCCCCTACGCTAAGATAAAAGGAGAGCATTTTTTCAACATTATAATGATAGAATTTTTTATTCAATAATTATGATTACATTTATGATTTTTTTTTCAATTTTTCATTATAAATTATAATTACTAAAAATTATTTAATTTTAAACAAATAATTATAATTAAAAAAAACTCAAACAAATAAAAATCCTTATGAGTAACTTACTTTAACTTTTTTTGTTTTTATATTTTTATTTTAAATTATTATTGTTAAATATTATATTTATTTTTTAAATAAGAAAATGGGGCCTACAGCCCCACAACTCCTCATAATGATGATAAAAAAGAAATTGGGCAACCGGCACTCACCAAGGCACGTTGGCATATTCCAATGCCGGGTCACGGTCGAGGGGGCCCACTTTTTCTTTTCCATTTATTATTATTATTTATTACTATTTGTTTTCTCGGTGCCGTCGTCGTTTGTTTCACCTATTATTCATATTACGTTCTTTCACAATGATGTCAGCTTACTTTTGATTTAAATGGGTCTAATTTTAAAATATTCACATAATATATGAATATATAAATTATTTATTTAAATAATAATTTACTAATTAACTGTAAATCATATAAATTTCATATAATTCTAAACACTCATTATTTTTCATTTCAAATGTATTGTGAATCGTTATCTAGTTAATTAATCAGTAATATCAATAAAATTATACCTAATTTTTAAACAATCTATTTCTAAAAATATTAAAAAAATATATTTATACCAAATTGGATTTCACTTTTTTTCTTTTATATATATATATACTAAATTAAATTTTACCTTTTTTCTTTTATATATATATATATATATATATATAGTTGGTTCAAATAACTGTAAATTTAAAAATGATAGTCAAAATCAGAAAAAATTCCAAATAAAAAAATTATCTCAATTTAAAATTAAGATCAACCGTTTAATTATTTTAATTTTAATTTTAATTTTTTTTATAATTTTAATAGTATTGTCTTATGATATATATTTTTTATTTTATTTTTATTTTTTTTTAAATTTTGGAATGAGTATCAATCAATTTTATGCATAGTATTCATATATGCCTAAATAAATCCAAGACCCATGATTTGTGGTTGGAGCAAATTGACGCTTTTGTATAGAAGTCCAGGTTTTTTCACTTTTCCTTTTATTTTTATGTTTATAAATGATATAGGTTGTGTGCGAGGATACCTTGAAGATATCAAATATAAAATATATGTTTTCATACCTTGATTTAACTATATGAATTTTATATTGAATCAATTACTTTAAAATAAAAATAAAAATATAATATTTTATGTTATCTTTATTACATTTTATATATATAAGTTTAATTTTAAAAAATAAACAAAGGTATAAATATGTGACATTTGTTGCTTTAGGTAGTAAGTGGGTTGATTATGACTAGCAGGTATTATCTCCCACTTTGTCCTACGTCGTTATAATCAACCTCATTTGCCCAATACCTACCATTCTTGTTACATTTTGTTTGAGGAAGCCTTGTATTAATTATTAAGCGTTCATAGATATTTGTATTGTTATATAAGTCATCTTGTGATATATTTTAGGTGTAAATAGCATTGCCAATAATGTGATAAGTCCTACATATTGAGTCATGATGGGTGCAATATAAAATCAAACCGGGTTAAAACCAAATATAAATCGAGAAAACAAGTCAAAGAATCAGGTTTTGGGTGGCTAGCCAATGAGGCAGATGGACCAAAACCTAGTCGACGAGTGATAGATGGAACAAAACTGAGCAGGCCAGATTACACTTAGTCACAAGATACGTTTAAAATCATCAAATCTTTATTGACATATTTGGAGATCATTCTCTACACGCTAAACCCCGATTGCTACAAACATCAACTTTCTGACGATGGTAGAGGAATAAAAACACTACATTGAAAAGGTACCACTCTAACTATTATTACCGGCGGTCTGTCAAGTCCACGAAAGATCTGTGCCACCATGCTTCGAAGGACGAGTGAACTTTGGGGATTGAGAGACAACTCTTGAACCAAATAACTTAATGGCTATTTAGCGTTTGGAAACCAAATTTTACCTGGAAGAAGGGCCATGCAATAGCACCCCCTGAGTTCTCTCTATAGCAACAACACCAAAGGTATTAGTAGACCATATTCGGTCCAAAATTTTTCTCAACAAAAGGAAAATAACTTTCATGAGTAAAGTGGAAGAAAGAATAAAGAAAATTGAAAAACAAATTTTTTTAAGAAAAATTTTCAGGTCAATCAATAATAAATGGTTAGACGCCTTTCATATTTGAAAATTTTGAAGTAATCACTCCCCACCAAGTTCAAGATGCTGATCATTGAACTATATATTAGAAGTGCTAATCCTATGGGTAACCTAATGATATGAGTTCCACATTGAAAAGTTTGAGACAAAACCTCCAACTTATAAGTTAGGGGGCTCTCCCTCCTACTAGACTGGTCTTTTGGGATGTGCTCTCCCTCTAAATTACGCTCACATCAAATGGTGCTTTCATTGAGATCAGTCCCGACCCGGAGAGGGCTATTGCGGAGGGTTATGACTGAAAAGGGCTACCTGCAGATGGGCTGACCTGCTGCCGGTGCGCCGAGGTGGAGTAAAGCGTCGTAGAGTGAAGTGTCGTAGAGTGTAGCCGCCAAGGTCGCGGTTGTAAAAGGAGGGAGGAATGATGCGAGTCTCACATGGAAAAGTTTGAGACAAAACCTCCAACTTATAAGTTAGGGGGCTCTCCCTCCTACTAGATCGGTCTTTTGGGATGAGCTCTTCTTCTGACTTATGCTCGCATCACATTAACTATTTTTATACATTTCTTGGGTTTTAAAAATAATGGAAGGGAGATGCATCCCCTTGAATTAGAAGGGAGATGCTACGATGATGAGCCATATATATGGCGCTCTTAGGTTCGAAGATATGAAACTGTTTTAGGTCATTTTGATGAACGAGGAACCATACCGGACGGTTTGTTTCCATTCCGCTATTCAGCCAGTTTGTTAAAATCCTAACAAGACTGCATACGTTCAGTGGGAATAGAATGCTTAGCTAGTCCATCTTGGATTACTCTACAGCCAGAGCAGATATAAAAATGAAAAAAATGAATACGTACATTTTATTAATTTTTGCTTAAATATCACACAAGCGGATATTACATTATAAAAGGAAGAAAGCAAGTTGATATCCGTCAATTCGAAGTTTCAGCAATGCAAAGAAAGTCATGAGACACTGAACCAGCAACAGCATCCATCGGAAACGACCCGTGGAGATCACTTGAACCGCCACCAGCGATTACCTTTTCCCTCACAGAGCAGGCAACATCATGACGCCAAGTCTGGCAGTCAACGAAAAGTGACTCGAAGATGCCTAATCTTTGGCCGCTAAAGTTGGTAACAAATCCGTCAACTGCACAGGAACGAGGGAAGTTATAAAGGGGCTGCTGAATCCTTGGACGATGGACTATGATAGCAGCTACGGCAACGTATATGGCAAAATTAAAGTTATAAAGGGGCCGCCATGCCAGATCTCCGCAACACTCCTTTTTGTTGGGAAAAAGCGGCGGAATACTTTCCCGATTCAATGAAGCAACAAAGAAGAGGAATAAAGAATGAACAATGAACATAAGATTTTACGTGAAAAACCCTTCTCAATCAAGGGAAAAACCACGGGACAATCCGTCCACTGAAACGTATTTCACTATATGAGATTTTTGGAGACAACAGTAGAGAACAAAGAAAAATCGAAGAGCACTCCTTCAACGTTTTTCTCTTCTTCTCACATACATCAATCAATACCTATTTCACGCACAGAAACTACGTTAATCTCCCCCACACACACCACACCAATGATAGAATTAATTCTTTCCTACAATACGAATATTCCTGCCAGAATAACCGTCCTCAGCGTAACTGCCGAGATCACATATCTCCAGGAAATCTGTTGAGTTGGCATTGAACAGAATTTCCAAAACGTGCGGCCAGCTGTAGGCCGTCTGTGTTCTTTACGACTGGTCAACACTTCTGTTGACCGTCTTAGTAGTTGTCCTCCAGGATTCTCCAAAGAACCAGTTAACTTAACCTCCAAGACGGTTAACATCGAACCGGCCATGTTAACCGCCATGTTAACCGCCAATCCGGTCAACTCCCCATTGACCGTCTGAAGCTTTGCTCACCAATCCGGTCAACTTTCCATTGACCGTCTGAGCCTTGCCCGCCAGACCGGTTTAGTTCTCAGTTTACTAGAACTTATTCACGGGAGTGATCCCCAACAAACTTCCCTTCACGATCGTGAGCAAGTTGGATCCATTAGCCGGCTTTCTTGCAGCACACTTCATTCTTCCCTCTTGGTAGAATCTTAGTCATCATGTCTGTCCCATTGTCTTGATCGATCTTCTCCTAGGATAACAGAGACCAGCCCTCTAAGACGTCCCTTATCCAATGGTACCGTACATCAATGTGCTTAGATCTCGAGTGAAATGAAGAGTTCTTACAGAGATGTATTGCACTCTGACTATCACATAATACAGTGTACTTCTCCTATTGAAGACCCAACTCTTGAACAAATTTCTTCATCCACAATATCTCCTTGCACGCCTCTGTAATTGCAATATATTCGGATTCAGTTGTGGATAGAGCTACACACTTTTGTAGCTTGGATTACTAAGAAACTGCTCCGCCCGCAAAGGTTATCAAATAACCCGATATAGATTTACGTGAGTCAATGTCTCCGGCCATGTCCGCATCTGAATATCCCACCAACTGTGGTTTGTCACTTCCAAGACATAAGCACCTCTTGGTGGTTCCTCGAATGTATCGCATGATCCATTTAACTGCGGACCAATGCTCCTTGCCCGGATTCGATAGAAAACGACTAACAATCCCAATGGCATGAGCTATGTCTGGTCTGGTGCATACCAGGGCATACATTAGACTTCCCACAGCAGAAGAATAGGGAACGTCTTTCATGTATCTTTTCTCGTCATCTGAGGACGGACATTGACGAGTGCTTAGTTTGTAATGATTCGCCAAGGGTGTGTTCACAGGTTTTGACTTGTCCATGTTGAATCGCTGAAGCACTTTCTCAAGGTAGTTTTCTTGAGACAACCACAATCTTTTTGCCTTCCGATCACGTACAATTCTAACTCCCAGAATTTGTTTCGCCGATCCAAGGTCCTTCATGGCAAATGATCGTCCAAGCTGCTCTTTTAGCTTCTTTATTCGGTCAACATTTCGTCCAACTATTAATATGTCATCCACATATAAGAGAAGGATGACAAAATCATCATCAGTAAACCTCTGCACAAATACACAGTGGTCACGAGTAGTCCGCCGGTATCCTTGGCGGACATACTGCACTCGAACTTCTTGTACCACCGCCGAGGAGCTTCTTTAAGCCATATAGACTTTTCTTCAAGCGATGACAAGTCTGTTCCTTTCCTTTAGCCTCAAAACCTTCGGGCTGTTCCATGTAAATCTCCTCCTCAAGTTCTCCATGGAGGAATGCAGTCCGGACATCCATTTGCTCCACCTCAAGATCCTAGGCGGCAGCTAGGCCTAGTACCACTTGTATGGAGGACATTTTCACTACCGGAGCAAATATCTCATCAAAGTCAATTCCTTTTCGTTGTTCGAATCCTTTCACCACCAATCAGGCCTTGTACCTTGGCTCCTCGGTGTTCTCGTCCGTTTTCACTCGAAAAACCCATTTGTTTTTCAGTGCTTTCTTCCCCTTGGGAAGTATAACGAGATCAAAAGTATGGTTCTCATGAAGGGAACTCATCTCATCCTTCATGGCCTCCAGCCATTTCTCCTTGCCTTCTCCGTTCATAGCCTCTTCATAATCTGAGGCTCACCTAAGATCGGTCAAAGATTACATATTGGAGGAGGACAGATTTAACGAACGGCCGCCTCTGTTTCGGGAGGATCGTCTAAGAGAGACTTCTTCGGCCGGCTGAGGCATGACTTCAGTCTGGTCATCGTCAGGCACCATGTCCTCTCGAGTATTTTCAACTGCCTCATAACCTCCAAATCCGGCCAATCGCCCGCTGACTGGCCTCAACTCGTTTTCGATACAGACGGACATCTTCAATACTCACTTTGTCCGTCTGTTTGTCATTACAATTTGCCTTCCTGTCAATATCTTCGATCGTCTCATTCTCAGCAAATGTGACATCTCTTGACCGGACTAGTTTCCTAGTAACAGGGTCATAAAATCTGTAACCCAGTTCGTCCTCTCCATAGCCCAGAAAGACGCATTGCATCGTCTTTGGCTCCAGTTTCGTCCTTTCATCTCTTGGAACGTGTACGAACACTTTACATCCGAACACTCGCAAATGATCATAGGACGGTTCTACACCCGTCCATATCTTTTCTGCCACTTCACCCATAAGTGGCTTGCTTGGCGACCTGTTGATAATGTAAGCCGCCGTCCGGAGTGCTTCTGCCCAAAATGATGCCTTAAGTTTTGCTTCAGAGAGTATACAACGTACTCTCTCTAAGAGCGTATGATTCATCCGTTCTGCCACTCCATTCAACTGTGGAGTCTTTGGTGGCGTTTTCTGATGCCTAATACCATGCAACCGGCAGTAGGCATCAAAAGGCCCCAAGTATTCGCCGTCGTTATCACTACGGACGGCCTTCAGCTTCTTCCCTATCTGATGCTCCACAAGAACATGAAACTGCTCAAAAATACTAAGGACCTGATCCTTAGTCTTTAGTGGGTAAACCCACAGCTTTCTTGAACAGTCGTCAATAAAGGAAACAAAATACTGAGCACCACCGATTGACTTTTCTTTGAACGGACCACACATGTCTGTGTGAACAAGCTCTAAGAGCTCCGCCTTTGGGACGGACGAGTCTCCATGAAATGAGACTCTCCTTTGCTTGCCGGCCAGGCAATGAGGACACGTTTTTATCCCGTCCTCTTTCTTTCCTTTGATTAGGCCCTTTCTGGCCAAGTAGGACAAACCCTTTTCGCTCATGTGGCCCAACCTCCTGTGCCACAAATCCTGTCTCCTTACAGATTGCAGCGTTTACATCTCCGGCCATGACACGGACCTCCATCACATATAGACCGGAGCACTTTTTCCCTCTCGCTGCAACAAAAGACCTTCTGGTCAACTTCCATTCACCTTCACAGAAGGTGTTGCAGTACCCCTCATCATCCAAATTGATCGGTGAGATGACATTCGACGAATGTCGAACGTGATGCACATCCTTCAACAACAGCTTCGTGCCATTGTTTGTGACCAAAACAATATCTCCTCTGCCTACAACAGGGAAAATTCCTTTGTTACCCATCCTAATTACTCCAAAATCTCCTGAAGTATAGGATGTATATAATTCCTTCCGAGACGTGACATGTAGAGTAGCACCCGAATCAATCACCCATCCAAATTCCAGATCTGTCAAGTTTGCCACCTCTCCTTGACACGTCAACAGGAGATCACCACTTGTGACTATTGAGACAGAGGACGTATCCTCGCCGTGTCCTTTGTCACTTTTCTCCTTCTCTGCATTTTCTCGCTTCCATTTGAAGCAATGCTTCTTAATGTGGCCTTTTTTGCCATAATGATGGCACTCCAAATTTTGATATCTGGATCGTGACTTGCTGCGACTCTTCTCTCCCGGTTTCTGGTGGTGACCTTTGCTTCTTCCCCTGGATTCTGTCACCAGGACCTCAGAATGAGAAGATGATGAGGTTCCTTGCGACCTTCTGGACTCATTCATGAGTAGCGAGGCAATGACCTCATCCAACCTCAAAGTGTCCTTGCCAAACAGTAGAGTTGTAACAATATGGTCATAGGAGGCCGACAGTGAAGCCAACAGGACCAGCGCCTTGTCCTCCTCCTTTATCTCTTCATCAAGTGCAGACATTTGCGTCAATATCCGATTAAACTCATCCAAGTGTTTCTCGAAACTCCCTCCTTCAGATAGCCGTAAGCCATAAAACGGCTTCTTCACGTGTAGTCTGGTTGTCAGATATTTGGACTTGTAGCGACTTTCCAACTTCTCCCAGACCTCTGCCGGATCAGTTAAGCCAAGGACTTCTTGGAGAGTGTTGTCTGCCAGACACAGTTTGATGGTGCAGTTTGCAAAATCTCTCTTGTCTTGCCATTCATCGTCAGTCAGATTTTCAGGTTTCTCGTCCTTCTTCTTCAGCACCTTCACTGTCTCTTCTCTCGTCAGAATATTCTTCACCTTCTCTTGCCAGAGGATAAAGTTGCCCTGCCCGTTAAACTGCTCAATGTTGAACGGCAGATTTTTCGACGACGAAGATGCCATTGAAAACAAAGTATAGAACCAGGCTCTGATACCACTTGTTGGGAAAGAGCGGCGGAATACTTTCCCGATTCAATGAAGCAACAAAGAAGAGGAATAAAGAATGAACAACGAACACAAGATTTTACGTGGAAAACCCTTCTCAATCAAGGGAAAAACCACGGGACAATCCGTCCACTGAAACGTATTTCACTATATGAGATTTTTGGAGACAACAGTAGAGAACAAAGAGAAATCGAAGAGCACTCCTTCAACGTTTTTCTCTTCTTCTCACATACATCAATCAATACCTATTTCACGCACAGAAACTAGGTTAATCTCCCACACACACACCACACCAAGGTTAATTCTATCCTTGGTGTGGTGTGTGTATGGGAGATTAACCTAGTTTCTGTGCGTGAAATAGGTATTGATTGATGTATGTGAGAAGAAGAGAAAAACGTTGAAGGAGTGCTCTTCGATTTCTCTTTGTTCTCTACTGTTGTCTCCAAAAATCTCATATAGTGAAATACGTTTCAGTGGACGGATTGTCCCGTGGTTTTTCCCTTGATTGAGAAGGGTTTTCCACGTAAAATCTTGTGTTCGTTGTTCATTCTTTATTCCTCTTCTTTGTTGCTTCATTGAATCGGGAAAGTATTCCGCCGCTCTTTCCCAACACTTTTGGCTCGGAGAGTGGACGTGATTTAACGAGGGAAGCCACCCATATGAAGGAAATCAGGATAACTTTGGAATTAAAAAGGGGAAATCAGGACAGTATTAGACATCAGACCCGCCATTGGTTATAAACACGAAATGTTTTAATTGTTTTAAATGTAGTGAGAAACGTGTCTTAACATAAAATGTCTAATTCGTTTGGATCAGTTATTTTCCTTAAAATGCATCATTTCTGAACTTCAACCATTTATAAAAATTCTATTGTTTTCCTTTCCACCATTTAAATCGACTCGAGTATTCCTCTTGCTTCTATGCTTTCATGAAACGAAAATTTTCAAACTAAGTCATCAGATTTCCAAAATCTCATTTCTTATTGTTAACCATGTCTTTGTGATGCACTCTTAGGAATGTTACGGATATTGTATCATGTCTGTTACTATTCGATATATTTGATATCTTCAATAGGTTTGACATTTTGATTGTTATTTTGTTCAATGTAATGGTATGCTCTCCTTGTGATTGCTTTATTGAAGCTTATGAAGCTTATTTGAAGGACAAACTTTATATCCCTTATTATGTCCCAAATTTCAAATCCGATATTAACATTGAATCAATATTAACTAACCAATTAACCATTAAAATAAGCAATATGTAGAAATTTAAGCTTAAGACTTATTTCACAGCTAGCGAGTGAGCACTTTCAAAAAGGATGCCACGAGAAGGGATATCCTTACGTAGTTGACTTAATTGTCCATGTGCCCTTGTGTTTACTATATTGATTGGTTTTGTCAAAGATTGTGGGTTAATAGATTTTTATTGGTGTGATCCAATTTAAGTAGGAATGAGTAGTTTGATTGCATTTTCCATAAATAGCACTATGATATACACTTAAATATTGATTATGATTTGAATAGACTTAGACTAGATTATCAAATCTTTTATATGAATTCTACACACTACAATATTAAAATTGCATTAAAAAGATTTATAATTTGCTTCCAAGTAAATCTTTTGACACTTAAATCAATTAACTTTCTAAAAATTTGTACGGGGGAGAGGCTGAGAAAATATGAAAGAGAGAGATGCAAGACTATGCTCCATATTTTATGGAAGAACAAGTATGTTAGAGGGTTTAATTCTTTCCTTATTTTTCAAAATCTATCTCCTTTTAGAAGAAGTGAGGGCATATTTATAACTATATTACCAGTTAATTATAATTTTCTATAGAAATATTATTGGTCATGATTTGAATGGTTAGACTAATTAGAAACTGAATAGTTCAATTTCCATTATGCATATTTTAATCAAAGAATTTTTTTGGAGACAATTAAATTGATTATAATGAGAAGTTGACATTGGTTAGTTAGGAGACTCTCTCCTAGGATAATTATAGAGTACATAAATTACTCGTATGAATTAACCGCTTGGTTACATTAACCACTCAATTTGACATTTGTATATTCAACTATTCGGGCCTATAACCCAATCTTTTTAATAACCATTCAACAACACTATCACTTGGTGACCTATCTAATTTTAATTCATTCTGATTAAAATTAGATCATTATCGGACTATATATTCTTCGAGTTTGGGCTTAATAGGCTGGTTAATACTTTTCCCTTTCTAGATTTATCAATAGGTTTGCTATACTAATTAATTAGGTTAGCCTAATTGATACCACACCCAACACAACCAATTTAAAATCCCTTTAAAATAGATTTAGAATCCCCATAAAAAAATTGATCAAATTGCAATAAATGCAGGCTATCTCAAAAACGACTTTGGAAAAGACTCAATGATGTGGACAATAAAACTACTCATTGGGAACGAACAATTGTAATTATAAAAAGGTATAATCTACTAGACCTCATTTATGACCTCAAAGCCCGAATTAAAACTTTGAGGTTGGGACTAGTGATAGATTTAGCATAAAATCAAAGGGAGATACAACTGAATTTGAATCCAAAAAGTGGGTCATAAAATCGGGTCCAGGTACCTAATAAAGAGGTGGATGGACTGTGATTAAATTGCTAGATGACAATAAGAGGATGGAACGAGACCAAGAAGGTCAGATCATTGTTCTAGCTTTTTGAAACCAATTCTTCTAGCTTGATTTAGAAGAACAGATTTGCGAGTGAACGATTACATCATCAATTCATTTCTTATTCTATTTCACTAAGACAAGGACATCAAGGAGATTTAATATGCTAGAATTTTATTTTGTCAACTTTCATTAGCAAAGAATGAAAGGAAAAGGTGAGGGAAATTATTTCAGGATTAAAAAAAAAAGAAGTATAAATTCAATTATGTTGTATATGTGTTATGCTGTGTTGCGGAAGATAATGGCCGGTTGGACAGTTAGTCAAATCGAATCGAACAAAGATGATAAGCTTACAAACACACACGACAAAGTGATAAGAGATAGGGTAAGAACACATATGATTTTTAGGCAAACGACTCTATTCTGAATGAGAGAGAAAAATTATGGGATATTTAGTTCACAAATAATTTTACTATGTGAATATAATTACAAAAATCTTTTAGCTATACAATCCCTTCGGGAGTTGAGAACATAAATAAAAGTAAAAACACAATAGTAAGATGACCACTCATTGTATTTTTCTTTTCAAGTTTCTCTCTTCTCACTTCTCTCGTTACTCAGCTCTCACCTTAGCTCTATCTCTTATATCCAGTATGCATACATACATACATATATATATATATATACACACACAAATTAACTGAACGGCCGCTTATTCAGTAGGCAGGTTGTGTGTGTAAAGTCTATTATCAACTCTGCAACCTACCATCAACTCTACGAAGCGTCATTTTGTCAGGATGAGTTGATTTGCTCAACTAATCAATTGTCAGTTCTAAGAGTCAACTTTTCTTTCTGAAAAACTGTTTGTATAGATATTGCAGCTATTATAATCCCCAGGTGTTAACCAAAATCCTCGATCTTTTACTTAGAATCCTCAGACATAATTCTATGTCCTCAGCCATCGTTGAGTATTCTAGGTCAACAGCTGATGTCTTCTCACTCAGAGTCCTTATTCTTCAATTAGAGTCCTCGTCCATTATTGAAAATCCACATCCCTTAGACAATGTCCTCGGTCGTTAGTTTAAGGTCCTTGTGCCTTAATTAGTAACTTCGGTCATTATTCAACTTTGGCTAAGTGTAACGACTCCGATCCTTATTCATGTTGGTTAATTTCCACATCAGAGTGACAAAAAATTTCAATAAATTTTTCCTCACAACCGTGGAAGAATCAGATTCGTCAGACCATCTATATCACAACAAGCTTTAAGCTTTCCTTTGGGTAATACCTTCATCATCATGTCGGACCCATTTTCTTCAACTTTCTCTAGTGATAGTAGTCCACATCGACAACATCTCTCACTCAATGATATCGAACGTAAATGTGTTTCGATCTTGAATGGAATGATGAGTTCCTGTAGAGATGTATGACACTTTGGCTATCACAAAGTATTACGTATTTCTCCTATTCAAATCCAAGCTCCCAGACAAATTTCTTCATCCACAGTATCTCTTTGCTGGCCTAAATTACAACAATAAATTTTGCTTCAATGGCTGAGAGAGCCATGCATTTCTGTAACTTTAATTGCCAAGAAACTGCTCCTCCGACGAACTTAACAAGATATCCAGAAGTGGACTTTCGAGTGTCAACATCGCCGACCATGTCAGCATCAGTATATCCAACCAAAAGAGACCTATCACTTCCAAAACACAAGCTCATCTGGAAAATTTCTCAGAGATGTCTCAATGTCCACTTCACTACTAACCAATGCTGCTTTCCAAAATTTGACAGGAACCGATTGACAGTACCGATGGCATATATAATGTCCAGTCTCGTACATACCATAGCATACATTAAGCACCCCACGACTGAAGAGTAGGGCACACTTCTCATGCTGGCTTTCTCCTTATCCAAGGTCGGACACTACCGACCACTCAACCTGAAATGGCTTACCATTAGAGTGCTCACCGGTTTGGACTTATTCATATTGAAGCGTTGGAGCATCTTCTCCACATAGTTTTCTTAGAACATCCATAATCACTTTGCCTTACTGTCGTGAACTATTCTAATGTTCAGAATCTATTTCGTCGGTCCCAAGTCCTTCATAGCAACGGACTTTCCAAGTTGTCACTTTAACTCAATAATTTGAGCTCCATTTTTCCCAAGATCAGCATGTTGTCTACATAGAGTAGAAGAATGACAAAGTCATCCTCCGAGAATCTTTGAACAAAGACACAGTGGTTCAAAGTAGTCTTTCGGTATTCTTAACCGACCACGACAGACTCAAGCTTCTTGTACCACTATCTTGGATCCTACTTCAGCCTATATAGGCTCTTCTTTAAACGACGCACTAACCGTTCCTTCCCCTTGACCTTGAATCCATCTAACTGTTCCATATAAATTTCCTTCTCAAGGTCACAATGGAGGAATGTCATCCGAACATCTAACTACTCCACCTCCAAATTTAGGACAAGCCCAAACCGAGTACTACCCGTATCGAGGACATCTTTACCACTTAGGAAAAAAATTTATCAAAAGCAATCCCTTTACGCTAGTTGAAACCTTTCACCGCCCGCCGCGCCTTAAACCTTGGTTGTGAAGTGCTCTCATCGTTCTTCAAGTGGAAGACCTTCTTGTTTTTCATAACTCTCTTTCCCTTTGGTAATTTAGCCAACTCAAACGTGTGATTTTCATGTAGTGAACTCATTTCATCTTATATGGCTTCCAACTATTCTACCTTATGGTCATCCTTCATCGCCTCTTTAAAATTTTCTGTCTCTCCTCCATCAGTGAGTAAAACATACTCACTGGCTAACAAGCAAACAGATAGTCGCCGATCCCTGGAGGATCGTCGGACAGCAATTTCCTCTACCCGTTGAGGAGTGACATCATCCTCGTCTTTATCAGGCATTGTAATTCCTTCACTATTTACCTTGGCCACACCTGGGCCATTACCCTCATTGTGAAGAGGTGCCAGTCAAAAAATATCAGTACTCATCCTATCAGTTCGACCGATGTTAGATACGGGCTTATTCTCTTTACCAATATCTCTAATGGTTTCTCCTTCAACGAAAATCACAGCCATCGACCGGACAAACATCTTCTCAATTAGGTCAAAAAACCAAAATCCAAATTCATCTTTCTCATAGCCGAAAAAGACGCATTGCATCATTTTCAGCTCTAACTTAGTTCTCTAATCTTTCGGAATGTGTACGAAGGCCTTACACCCAAAAATTCGAAGATGGTAATAGGATGGCAGCTTTTTAGACCACATCTTCTCCGGGACTTCTCCATTTAAAAGTTTACTGGGTGACCTATTGATGACATAGGCCATCGTCCTCAAGGCTTCTACCCAAAAAAGATCCATGGAGTTTTGCTTCAAAGAGTAGGCACCTAACCCTCTACATTAATGTGCGGTTCATCCGGTCAACCACACCGTTCAATTGTGGTGTCTTTGTTGGCATTTTATAATGTCAAATACCATGCGTTCGGTAATAGTTGTCAAAGACTCTGATGTACTCACCGCCATTGTCGCTTTTGATATACTTCAATTTTCTTTTCGTTTGTCACTTAATTAGAGCATGATAATGCTCAAAAATTTCAAGGACTTGATCTTTCGTCTTAAGTTGGTAAACCCACAGCTTCCTTGAGTAAATATCGACGAACGAGATACGATACTATACTCATCTAAATGACTTCTCCTTGAATGACCCACATATGTTGGTGTGTACTAGTTCAAATAACTCGGCCTTCTTGGAAGACGAGTTTCCATGGAACGAGACTTGTTGTTACTTTTCCGCCATACAATGAGAACAAGTCCTCAAGCCGTCTATCTTCATGCCTGGAATAAGTCACTTCTTGGCTAGATAGCTCAATCCTTTCTTAGTCATGTAGCCCAACCGTCGGTGTCACAAATCAGAAGACTCCACACCACTGGCAATATTTAGCTCTCCTACTTCAGTAGAGGCCTGCAACACATAAAGCCAGATACCTTTATTTCTCAAGCAACTATTAAAGACCCTCTAGTCAGTTTATATGCCCATTCACAGAAAATGTTGCAAAAACCTCGTCATCAAGTCTATCCACTGAGATTATATTCATCCGAATATCAAGAACGTGTCGGATGTCCCTTAATAGCAGTCGGGTTTCATTGTTGGTGACGAGAGACACATTACCATAGCCAACAACTCCAGATATCTCCCTATTTTTCATCTTCAACACTCCAAAATCACCCAAAATGTAAGATGTAAAATGTCCTATCCGAGACGTGATATGGATGGATGCACCAGTTTCCACCACCCAGTCAGTCTCTTACTTGGACAGGTTCATGACATCATCCATTTCACAAGTTAAAAGGAGATCACCCCCAATGATGACTGAGACTGAGGCCTTTTCATCACATCGTCCCTTTTCGACTTTATTCTCTTTTTTCGCATTCTCATACTTCCACTTGTAATAATACTTTTTAATGTGGCCTTTCTTCCCACAATAATGGCATTCAATGTTTTGATATCTCGACCTCGACTTGCTGTGGCTCTTTTCTCCTAACTTTGGTCTGAGCCCCTTGCTCTTTTCCTATGACTCAGTCACCAGTACCTTGAAGTGCTGAGAGGTGGAGGTCCCTTGTGATCGCCGTCTCATTTCCTCATTCAGCACAGTTGCTTTGGCCATCCCAACAGTCAGCACGCCACTTGGCCTAGTATTGGTGATGGTGATTCTTATTACCTCCCATGAGTCCGACAAGGTTGCTATGAGTCACAGACCCAACACTTTATCCTCAAATTTAATGTCCATACCATTTAACCGATCTACACATTCCTGAAATTCATTCAGGTGGTCGGCAATGGATGAGACATCCTTATATCGCACCTACATCAACTTCATCATGTGATATAACTTGTTATTTTCCTTTTTGGAAGTATAAAGTGTCTGTAACTTCTCCCATGGTGACTTTGCTTTTATTTCACTCCTAATGTAGTTGTACACATTATCATCCACAAACTATAGAATATAACTACACACTTGCCTGCGCTAAAAAAATCAGTTTTCTTCTGATTTTGCCTTGGGCTTTTGAATGGAAAACACCGAAAGATGCATTGATTTGACAAGTAGTAGATTCGACAACTTGCTCTACCAAGTGTCATAGTTTGTACCATTAAGACAAATCATCCTATTTTCGACATCCATCAATTCCAGCAGCGTTTAACAATCGACACTAATAACCAGTCTCTAATACCACTTGTTGGAGAAGATAATGGCCGGCGGACAGTTAGTGAAACTGAGTCGAATAAGGATGATAAGCACATAAAGACACACGAGAAAGTGATGAGAGAGAGAGAGAGAGAGCAAGAACACATAAGATTTTTACGTAAAAAATCCTTTTTTGAATGAGAGAGAAAAATCATATGACATTTAGTTCATAAATAATTTTACTATGTGAATATGGTTACAAAAATCCTATGGCTACACAAGCCCTTTGAGAGTTGAGAATAGAAATAAGAGCAAAAATACAAGAGTAAGATGGCCACCCCTTGTGTGTTTCCTTTCGAGTTTCTCTCTTCTCACTTCTCTCGCTACTCTGCTCTCACCTTAGCTCTATCTCATATATCCGGCATGCATATATATATATATATATATATTGACAAGTAGGCCGCCTATTCAATAGGCAAGTTGCGTGCGTATAAAGCCTACCACCAACTCTACAACTTACCACTAACTCTACAACCTATCACCAACTCTATGAATCACCATTCTATTGGGAGGAGTTAACCTGCTCAACCAATCACTTGCTAGTTCTGAGAGTCAACTTTTCTTTCTGAAAAGTTATTTGAGCAGACATTGTAGGAGTTATAGTTTTAAGGTGTTGACCAAAGTCCTCGGTTTTTTACTTAGAATCCTTGGATATAGTCCCATATACTCAGCTGTCGCTGGATGTCCTTAGTCAACAGCTAATATCTTTAACTATCACTAAGAGTTCTCATCCTTCAATTAGAATATTTGTCAATTATTAAAAGTTCTCGTCTGTGAGGTACTGGATCGAAAACATAACAATTTGGAAGTAATTAAAATAATGATAATCTATAAGAGGCCAAACATGTATTGAAAAATGAGGGTTGGGAGTAATATAAAAAATTTATCTGAGTTCAGCAAACTGTAGGGCTGCGCCTGCCGCACGCCCAAGGCGCAGTAGCGAGCACAAAATGTAGTACAGAGCCGCCTGCTGTGCGCTAGGCACGCTCGAGCGAGCGCCTGGCAGAAATCTTGTGCTCACCGCGCGTCTGCCTCGGGTTCGAGCGCAAGCACGACTTTTACCCCCGCGTTCTGATTTCGTTTTTGTTATAAATGAATTGGGGAAGAGGGTGGGGAGGAGAAGAAGTAGCAGCACAAAGGAGGAGGGAGAAGAAAAGAGAAAAAGGAAAAATCACTCGTCCTAATCCGCTTCGAGTAAGTGTACCTCTATTTTTTGTTTTTACCGCTTTTCCTTGTTCCAAAATTGGTAAAAATGCTCTAAAGTTTTATTGCTCCATGTTTAAAACAAACGACGAATGTTTCCGTTGATTATTTGGTTAGATTATATGTTTACTCATGTGTATTGTAAAATTTGGTCTCGATTTTATGAATGAGCATATATTTAGTGTCCGATTTGATTCCGGAAGCATGATGCGAAACCCTAACTCAAAAATATTAGAAATTTTTGGTTAAAATACATGATTTGGTACATATATTTGGATTTATGGTGTTGATTTTATGAATAAACACATGTTTGATGTTCGATTGGAGTTCGGAAGCTTTGGCGAAGCTGTAAGTGCAAAATTGAAGGGATTTGACCATTTTAATCCAAATTTCTTGTCATGTAAAAGTTAATTGGTAACTTGGTAATGTATAGTATATGATTTATAACTAAGAAGTTTACACCGATTTACACTGTTAGATTTTTGAAGGAGTATGAACCGTTTACTGTATATTTTGAAGCTATTGAAGAGTTATTGAGAAATTCTAACTGACTTCTGAAATTAAAAAAGATTTTCAGTTAAGAAATAAGAAGGAAAATATTTTTGATATTGTAATTTAGGACCCAGAACTGATATACAATTAGGTTAGATTATCCGGCATGCCTTAGAACTTTATAGTGGTAATCGAGGATAACTCCGTCCATGAAGTTATATGTGGTCCACCCTTCCCCAGGGCGTTAAACCAGATGGTAGTTTACTGTTACTGGTCAGCGTTTCTGTGATAATTCGTCGACATTTCTGTATTGATCTCCACGAAGGGGATAATATTGCTACTGTTTATAGCCTTGGATTGTGAAGAAATGTACATAATCTATCCTCGATCATTTGTCACCTCTACTAGTAGGGTCTACTAGTAGGGTCATTTACTAATTGAAAAGGAGTTTTCTATAATTTATAGAGTTGAGACCGACTTCTACTTTCTGAAACATGATTGTACTGATTTCTGATTTCTAAAATTTAATTAATGTCAAATCATACTTTCTCTACTTTCTATGCACTGTTCATCTTCTGTATATTTTATGCTATGTTATATCTATATAACTGTTCTACATAAGTGATTTACTGCATGTATGTATGTACCTTGTTGGGTTTTAACTCACTATTTTACTATTTTTTTCTCCAGATAAGATAGTAGAGTTGGTACCAGACGAGAAGAAATAGCTAAAGTAGCCTACTGACTTTGAAGTCTTGTAGCCTTTGGAGATCTTGGAAAGAAGTGTTGAGACATAATTGCCTAACTTTTTGTATATGGATTTTATGTGTATGGATTTTTATAAGGAATGTATAATACAAACAGAGATTTATACTTTCATAGGTTTATAGCTCTGCTTCTGCTATAGGCTTTTTTTCTGGATTCTATTACAGGACTTAGATGATATCTCTCTTATATTTCTGACTTAGTGAGTAGAATTATAGTTGATCCATGGATGATATGATATTCTGAGATCCTGTGTATGTGTATTGTAGGATAAAAAGATAATATCCGTTTAGTTATGTACTTATTTAAGGATATTTGGTACAGGTTATATTTTTAGATTTTATCCAATTTACAGAGGAAACTCTGCCAAAATTCTTATAGAATTTGTATACTTTAAATTATGATTTTAAACTCTATTTTTGTCTTGACGGAAGCTTATGAGGAAAAAGAAAACCCGTTCCATCACAATTGGTATTAGAGAGATTAGATGTCTTAGGGTTGATTGATCGAAAAGCGGAAGCATAGGCTTAGGTTTCTGTAGAGAAATGTCATGGTAGTTAAGTTAATTAGGATGTTCAGGAAGCTGGCCCCTAGGCTAGATTTGAGTCCTGACAAACTGTTGATGACCCCTTTCCCCTAAGTTGGTTTCTTGAGGATTGTAATATTATGTTTATCTTTCGTTATAGGGTATAAAATGGCCAGTTGAATAGATAGAATAGGCAATCGTGGTGGTACTAATACTCCCCACGATAGAGAGGTGGCATATGTGGATCTTTTGAAAAGAATGACTAATGTGTTGAGTCGGTAGAGCATTGTATTATGGCCCCGGTCCCTGCACTCGAACCAGCTCCGGCAATTGTAGCTCCGACCACGTATTATCGGTTCACAACAGAGTGAGTACTGGGCGTTTTGGAAAAGTCGGATCCAGCAGAAGCAGATGTGTGGCTTAAAAGGATGAAGAAGATCTTTGCTGTGATTCGATGCACTAACCAGGAAAAGGTCACTTTTGCGGTATACAAGCTAGAGGGCGAGGCTGACAGTTGGTGGAGTATGAGGAAGAGGGCGTTAGAAGTACCCAATAACGAGATCATATGGGACATGTTAAAGGATGCATTTATGGAGAAATATTTTTCATTCAATCTTCAAGATCAGAAAGAGCAAGAGTTCATAAGGTTGAGGTAAGGAAATATGACGGTAACAGAGTACGATACGAAGTTTACTCACTTGTCTCATTTTGCACCTTTTTATGTGGAGGATAAGGTGAGGAAAGTAAAAAAGTTCTAGCAATGGCTGCAGGATGATATTAAAAAGTCCTTGTCAATTTTGAAGCTCCAGACTTATACTGAAATTTTGGACATGGCAGTGATTTATAAGAAGGAAGCAAAGACGAAGAGGTTTGATGCAAGGAAGACGGCCAGCCGGACATGTTTTAGTGCTGGATCGAATGTGAGCTCTTCTGGACCGACTAAGAAGGCGAGGACAGCCGAAAAGGGGAGAGCATCATTCCAACTCAGTTAGTGACCAGTTCTCCGGCATCGACAATCGATTGCATCCAGGACAAGCATATTGCAAGTTATCGGGAGCCTGCTTTAGGTGTGGACAGTAGGGCCAAAAGATCAAAGATTTCCTGTTACCTCTGAGGCTAGAAGGAAAGAAGCCTACTGTTACAGCTACGGTTTTTACGGTAACCGTTTAGAATCCGGAGGCATCCCCGAATATTGTGGAAGGTACCATTTCTATTTGTGAAATTTCTACTTCTATATTGTTTGATTCGGGGTCTACCCACTCCCTTATTTCTCCACGATTTGCATGCTGCATTGTGTCTGCTCTTAGTATTTTCGATTATATGTTAGCTATGTCAACTCCAATTGGATCTTCTATAGTTACTGATATTGTGTATCCTGGATGTGGGGTTAAGGTAAATTGAAAATGTTTGATTGTAGATTTAATATTATTAAACATGGGTGATTTTGATGTCATTTTGGGGATGGACTAACTAGTTAAATATCATGCCAGTATTGTTTATTTTTTAAAAAGGGTTTGTTTTGATATCCCCGAGATAGAACCTTTTTCTTTAAGGCATTAGAAAGAAAGAAGTGCCTATGTTAATCTCTACCCTACATGCCAAGCACCTCATGAAAAGTGGGTGTAAAGTTTATGGCATATGCCTGCATCACTGGGAGTCATAGTGTGCCGACCAAAAATATCCTGGTTGTTAATGATTTTGAGGATATCTTTCCGGAGGAGTTGCTTGGACTACCTCCACACCGGGAGATTGAGTTTAAAATTCCTATTGTTCCGGATGTTAGTCCGATTTCTAAAGCCCCTTATCACATGGCCCCGGATGAGTTGAAAGAATTAAAGTTACAATTGCAGGAGTTGTTGAATAAGACCGTTATCAGACCGAGTGTATCTCCTTAGGGTGCACTGGTATTATTTGTAAAGATGAAAGATGAGTCCTTGCGGCTATGTGTTGATTATCGTGAGTTAAATAAAATTATAATTAAGAATAAATATCCGTTGCCACATATCGATGACTTGTCTGATCAGTTGCAAGAATCTCGGGTGTTTTCAAAGATTGATTTGAGGTCCGATTATTATCAGTTGAGGATTAAGTTAGAGAATGTGGCCAAGACTGCTTTCTAGATGAGATAGAGCCATTATGAGTTCCTTGTTATGCCTTTTGACCTTATGAACGCCCCTACTGCATTTATGGATTTGAAGAATAGGGTGTTCAAGTCATATTTGGATGAATTTATGGTGGTATTTATTGATAACATCCTGATATACTCAAAAGATTATGAGGAGCATGAGACTCATTTGAGGATAGTACTTCAAGTACTTTGCTAGAAAAAGTTGTATATTATGCTGAATAAGTATGAATTTTGGCTAAAAAGGTGATGTTTTTGAGACATATAATTTCTGACAGAGGTATTTCACCGAATCCAAAGAAGGTAGAGGTTGTTACAATTAGAGTAGGCCGACATCTGTGATTGAGGTTAGGAGTTTTCTTGGCATAGCAAGCTATTATAGGCAATTTGTAGAGAACTTTTGGCAGATTACTATGCCTCGACCCAACCGACGGAAAAACCAGGCTAAGTTTAAATGGATCGAGAAATGTGATCAAAGTTTCCAGGAGTTAAAGGACAGTTTGACTACTGCCCTAATACTGATTATTCCAGAGGGTTTAGGTGGCTTTGAGGTATACTGTGACGCCTCTAAGGCTGGCTTGGGGTGCGTATTGATGCAGCATGGTAAGGTTGTGGCTCATGGGTTTAGACAGCTGAAAGTGCATAAAAAAACTACCCGACTCATAATCTGGAGTTAGGTGCTGTGGTGTTTGTTTTGAAAATTTGTAGACATTATTTGTACGGTAAAAAGTTTCTTATTTATTCCGATCACAAGAGTTTGAAGTATTTGTTCTCGTAGAAGGAGCTTAATATGAGGCAAAGGATGTGGCTTGATTTCTTGAAAGATTATGACTGTGAGATACAGTACAAACGGGGAAGGCCAATGTGGTGGCGGATACTTTGAGTCGCCGATCGGGTTATGTGGCTAAATTGCAAAACAAGCAGATGGAGATATTGGATTATTTGAAGCAGTGTGATATCGAACTGTATGTTCGGGGTGATAGAATGCTCTTATCTTATTTTCAAGTCCAGCCAGAAGTGATTAATGAAATTATGGAGAAACAAGTGAGTGATCAATTTCTTGTAGATATTGTAAATGATCTGAATAGAGACTCTCGGGCTAATTTTAATATCCGAACTAATGAAGTATTGAAGTTCAGAGACCGATTATATGTACCGGATGACCGAGAATTGAAGGAGAGGATCTTGAAGGAAGCTCATAGGTCTCGATACACGATCTACCCCTAGACAAATAAAATTTATCAGGATTTGAAGAAGACTTTTTGGTGGAGGAACATGCGGAGAGATATTATGGCTTATGTGGAGAAATGCTTGGTGTGTCAGCAACTAAAGGTTAAAAGGAGGAAGCCTTTTTGGTTGTTACAATTAATACCGATCCCAAGCTGGAAATGAGAGGATATTTTTATAGATTTTGTATCGGGTTTACCAAGAACTCTCATGAATCATGATGCTATTTGGATTATAGTTGATCAGCTGACGAAATCGACCCATTTTTTGGCGCTCAGGATGACATATTCTCATGACAGACTGGTCCAATTGTGTATAAATGAGATTGTGAGGCTTCATGGAATACCTGTTTCGATTGTGACTGACAGAGATCCACATTTTGTATCGAGATTTTGGAAGAGTTTAGATAAGGAGTTGAGGATAGAATTGAAATTCAGTACTGCATATCATCTCCAAACTGATGGCCAGTTAGAGTGTACTATTCAGATTCTTGAGGATATATTGAGGGCCTCAGTGTTAAAGATGAAAGAGACTTGGGACAGTTCTCTGGTTTTGGCAAAATTTACACATGACAATAGCTACCAAGCAAGTATGGTATGGTGCCTTTTGAAGTACTGTATGGTAGAAAGTACAAGTCGTCAATTCATTGGGAGGAGACCGAAGACAAGAGATTATGAGGGTATATTCAAGTCAAAATGTCTAAATCTTCTATTCAAATCTCACACACTTCCATAGTAAAAGAAAATTTAAAAGATATAGGCTTCTCCTTCCAATATATCATCTGTCGTTAATAAAATTTCTTAAAAATTTAGAATGTGGGAGAGATTATGAGGATAAGATATAGAGAGATTGAGGGCTTGATTTCGTATTTTGTGAAATAACAAGTGTGGTAAAGAGTTTAACTTTATCTTATTTTTTTGCCTTCTCGTTCCTTTCTCATCTTATAGGGACAACAGAGCATATTTATAGTTGTATTATTAATTAATGATATTTTTTTTTTAAAAAAAATAATAAACTAAGATTTGAGTGGATAAGCCAGTTGGATATTAATTAGTTGAACTATTATTCTTCACATTTTGATCATAGGTTTTCTAAAGACAATTTAATGAATGATGATAAGTAGTTGACATTAATGATTAATTAAATAATTCGCTTCGTTTAACTGCTCGATTGAGTTAACTACTTAGATTAATCGCTTGATTAGATTTATTGTTCACTAAGACATTAAAATATCCATTCATTAAGTACATGATCAAATCTATCTAACAACCATTTAGCTACTTGACTATTTGATCGGTCATCTAATCTTCATTCCGATTAAAATTGATTTAAGACCAAACTGTATTTTTTAAATTTGAGTTTAATAGGTCGGTTAATACTTTTTTTTTTTTTTTTTTGGGACTTATCATTAATTCAGTGTTCTAATCAATTTGGTCAGTCTAATTGATGCTCCCCCAACAATAACATTCCTTTAAGGTTTCCGTGGTTATTTCACATAAAAAATCTCCAAATTAAAGAGAAATTAAACTCTATGCAGTAGTACGCTTCCACTGTTCAAACAATTTGGCTAAGGCAACTCGAGAAGATCCGGCTTCACTCAATGCAACCTTTGCCTCATTGCTCATTTCCACCACCCGCTTTCTCACTTCTTCTCCTTCCGCCGAGTCAATTATTTGTTTAACTCGCCCCGCCACCTCTGCTGAGTTCACGAACCCACCCTCTGACTCGTTTATCGGTAAAGCAACTTTCATTTCCTCCACCAGCATTATCTTATTAAACCTTTGCCCCGCATACAGTGGCCACGCCACCATAGGCACGCCGGCGCACACCGCTTCCAACACCGAGTTCCACCCACAGTGAGTCACAAACCCGCCGACCGATTCATGGCTCAGCACCGCCACCTGCGGCGCCCACGACTTGACCACCATCCCTCTATCTTTCGTCCTGTCCAAGAACCCATTGGGAAGCAGCAAGTCCAGGTCTGGGTCCGGCGGCGGCGAGAACCTCTTCGACCTGTCTCCAGTGGGTGGGCTTCGCACCACCCACAAAAACCTCTGACCGCTTATCTCTAACCCTGTAGCTATTTCCTTCAACTGTTCTGCCGAAAATACCCCTAAGCTTCCGAAACACAAGAACACGACCCTTCGACTTGGCTGCGAGTCAAGCCATGTCAAGCACTCGTGCATTCCGCTGCCGCCACCGGCGCCACCGCTTTTATCAGATGACATAATCAACGGTCCGGTACAGTATATCGCCGGCGTAGGCATATCTCCTATGTTGATTTCACTTGCGAGCGCTGTCCACACAGAGAGTTTCCAAGTCAAAGAAGAGCCTTGTACAACTTTTTATAATATTTTATATAATTCTTTATATATATAATTCAAAAAAGAAAAAAAAAAAACATCCCGGGTATCCTCTATATATATATATATATATATATATATATATAAAATATGTTCCAAAAATTTAAATTACTGTAGAAATTATGGAGTTGATTGAATCCTTTGGTTGATTTGAGTTGGAATGGATCCAATCTTCATGATTAAAAATTTTAATTTTACACACTATAAAAAACTATACAAGATGTTAGAAGTATACCAGATTCGTCCTCCCGTAGAGTTTTTGATGCTCTAATCAATTGCCGTTCTCAAGGATTTAGAAAAATATAGAATTAAAGGGTGAATTGAAAGAGGAAGATGATGAGTTTGTGTTTGGAGGGCTTTGCTCCATTTGTTCAAATGCACCATTTGCATAAATGTCTTTTTGTTATTTTTTTTATCTTCTTGACCATTTTGATTTGGAAGGATTTTAGTTAATAATTGGAGTCTTAACTGACTGGTCAATCTTTGAACTGGCGCTTGTATTGAAAGGTATTTTATGATAGTGAATGGAATGCATTACTTTTAGAGTGTAACCGCCTTTCAGTTCATTTCAAAAATAGCCTAACTATTAATGTAAGCACCGTTTTGGCCGTTTATGGTTTGAGTAATTTACTGGTACATTATTATTTCTCAATTGATTATAACCATTCCTCAGAATTGAATACTCCGTTTAATACCCTACTGAACTGTTATTTGAATAGTCCAATCGGTTCATTGTTCATTTATTTGGACGATTGATACTTGAACTCTACTCCAACTCTTTATTGAGCCAACCTGCTTTAGAATGTATCCAACAAAAATAATCATAAAAAAGTTTGTATTTTGATTGTCGTATGTGTTGGCGCAAGAACGGAAGGCACGGTGACCGAGCGTACAAAGCTCTCGGACAGCAACACAGAGTAGAGCTGTCGGACGGACGACCTAACAGTACAGATAGAAAAACGAGAGGAATATGCACGAGAGTTTTAACGTAAAAAAACCCACCTTCAACTAAAGGAAAAATTACGAAAGAATACATTGTAAAACGGATTGTTTACAAGTATGTTAGCTACACAAGCTCAAATAAAAGGAAAATAATCTCAAGTGTATATCTCACAATCTCTCTCTCTAAAAGTATTTCTCACTCTATCTTTACAAACAAGGCTTACCCACAGCTCTTTCAAAGCTCACTTCAAGGCTGCTCTCGAAGATACGGCACAAACACTCCAAATACTCTTGGCAGCCCACAATCAAACAAGGGCACAAGCCTTATATATATATACAATGGGCCTAGTGGACAGCCGGCCATCCTACTCGCGCTAGGGTGGCAGGACCACGCCGCCTAAGCCTGCCATGACAGGCGCACGACCGGCGTGCCAGAATGGCAGGCCTGACACCTAGAAAGTTACAACCTCCTCAACATCCAATCAGAGTTGGTAACCAACCCATCTGCAAAATCCGGCTACAGTAGGCGTACAGGAGAGAGAGAGTCAACGCCTACGCTCTCAGGGTCCTCATCCATGTCCTCAGCAATCTCTCGGACATGACGCTCCCAATGAGTCATCGTCCGCTTTGACAGGCTTCTTAGACCACTCATAAAAGTCCTCGTCAATTTCTCCAATGGAGTCTGCGGACATAAGTGCCATGAGGGAGTGACCCCAACAAACTTTCCCTCACGACCCAGTGGGAGTGAAGTTTTTCAGACCGGCAATGTCATAACAAGCTTCTAACTTTCCCTTCAGCAAAACTTTAGTCAACATGTCCGAACCATTGTCATCCGAGCGGACCTTTCCAATTGATAGCTGCCCATCATCAAAAACATCTCTCATCTAATAATAACGCACGTCAATGTGCTTTGACCTCGAATGGAATGATGAGTTTTTACATAAGTGAATGACACTTTGGCTAACACAGAGGACCTCGTACGTCTCTTGCCTTAGACCCAATTCTTGGACGAACCTCTTCATCCAAAGCATTTCCTTACAAGCCTCGGTCATGGCAATAAACTCTGCTTCCGTAGTCAAGAGAACGACGCACTTCTTCAACTCGGACTGCCAGGAGACCACCCCTCCCGTAAATTTCACCAAGTATCCGAACGTTCATTTCCAAGAATCAAGGTCACCGGCCATGTCTGCGTCCGTGTACGCAATTAGCTGAGGCTTCTTTCCTCCAAACTGCAAACCCGTCTTGGAGGTCCCACGTAGATATCTGAAAATCTACTTTATCGCGGACCAATGTTCCATCCCTGGGTTTGAGAGAAATCTGCTCACAAGGCTAATCGCATGAGTAATGTCCGGCCGTGTATACACGGCCGCATACATCAAGCTGCCAACGGCCAAGGGGTAAGGAATCTTACTCATACACGCCTTCTCAGTGTCCGAGGATGGACACTGCTACTTGCTCAGCCTAAAGTGGTTGGCTAAAGGGGTACTGACAAGCTTGGAGCTTTCCATGCTGAATCGCTTAAGCACCTTTTCAACATAACCTTCCTGGGACAGCCAGAACTTCTTGTCTCCTAGGTCGTGAAATATCCTGATCCCCAGAATCTGCTTCGTCGGTCCGAGGTCTTTCATGGCGAAAGACTGCCCCAATTATTCTTTCAGCTCCTTGATCCGATAGCTATTCTGTCCGACAACCAGCAATGTCGTCACATAAAGAAGGAGGATGACGAAGTCATTTTCTGAGAACCTCTAAACAAAGACACAGTGGTCGAAAGTAATCTTATGGTATCCTCATCCGACCATAACAGACTCAAACTTTCGGTACCCACTGTCTCGAGCTTATTTTAGCCCATACAAGCTCTTCTTCAAATGACAGACAAATCCTTCCTTCCCCTTAATTTTAAAACCATCTGGTTGCTCCATGTAGATCTCTTCCTCTAGATCTCCATGAAGAAAAGTTGTCCAGACGTCCAGTTCCTCTATCTCCAGATCCAAAACCTTTGCCAGTCTGAGTACTACACGGACCGAAGACATCTTCACAATGGGTGCAAAAATTTCATCAAAATCAACACCCTTGCGTTGACCAAAACCCTTCACCACAAGCTGTGCCTTGTGTCTTGGCTTGCTCGCATCCTCGATCGCCTTCAGCTGGAAGATCCATCTGTTCTTCAGGGCCTTCTCCCCCTTGGGCAATTTAGCCAACTCAAAGGTATGGTTTTCATGAAGGGAGGCCATCTCATCCTTCATGGCCTCCAACCATTTATCCTTCTGAGCGCTACACATGGCCTCCTTAAAATCTTCTGGTTCTCCAGTATCAGTGAGGGGGACGAACTCACATGCTGGAAGGCCGACGGACGGACGTCTCTGCCTAAACAACCATCTCACAAGAACCACCTCGGCCTGTTGAGGGGCCGGATCTTCAACTGATCTTCCTGAGGCGCTGGAACCGCCTCACCATGGTTGCCTGACACTTTTGATCCGCAAACATCGGACTCAAGAGGCACTGGACGGACAACATCAACATCAACTCTGTCCGTCTGGGAAGTGTTGGGATGAGACTTCTTCTCATTCCCAATGTCCTCGATGGTCACATCCTCAACGAAGACCACATCTCTGGACCGGACCAGCTTCCTTTCCTTTGAATCATAGAGCCTATACCTAAGTTTGTCCTCGCCGTAGCCCAGAAAGACACATTGCTTAGTCTTTGGCTCTAGCTTGGTCCTTTCATCTCTTGGAACATGAATGAAGGCTTTGCAACCGAAAGTCCGAAGATGGATGAACGCTGGCTCCTTTCCGGTCCAAATCTTCTCTGAAACTTCCCCGTCCAGAAGCTTACTATGCAACCGGTTGATCACATGGGCGGCCGTCGTCTAGGCCTCGGCCCAAAAGGATCCCGGAAGCCTGGACTCGGACAACATGCACCTGACCCTTTCCATCAGAGTGTGATTCATCCTCTTGGCCACGCAATTCAACTGTGGCGTCTTTGGTGGAGTTCTTTGATGTTTGATGCCGCGAGCCCTGCAATAGGCATCAAACATTCCAATGTACTCTCCGCCGTTGTCACTCCAGACGGCCTTCAATCTCCTCCTGGTCTCTCGCTCAACGAGGACCTGAAACTGCTCAAAGGTTTCCACAACCTGATCCTTGGTCTTCAACGGGAACACCCACAGCTTCCTCGAGCAATCGTCAATGAAGGCGACAAAGTACTATGCCCCTCCAAAAGAGCTTTCCGGGAGGGGACCACACACATCCGTGAGGACGAGCTCTAGGACCTCACACCTCCTGGAAGATTCGTCTCCTTGAAAGGAGACTCTCCGTTGCTTCCCCACCATGCAGTAAGGGTAAGTCCTTGGCCTGTCTCCATCCATCTCTGGGATGAGACCCTTCTTCGCCAGACGACTCATGCCATGCTCACTCATCTCTGAGATGAGACCCTTCGTCCAATGATCTCGGACGTCTCCATATTGCCCATCCTCAACACTCCTGGGGCACACGGAGTGTAAGTGGAGAATAGCTCTCTCCTGGAGGTGATGTGAATGGATACGCTAGAATCCACCACCCAATCAGAAGCCTGCTCGACCACGCTTACAGTGTCCTCAGACTCGCAGGCCAAAAGGAGGTCACCTCCTGTGACAACAGAGACCGAGGACTCTTCCTCGCCTCATCTCTTTTCGCCCCTCCACTTTCCAGCGTTTTCACGCTTCCACTTATAACAAAATTTCTTGATGTGGCCTTTCTTGCCACAATGGTGGCACTCCATGTCCTGGTACCGAGAACATGACTTACTCCGCCCTTTGTCTTCAGACTTTGGGCCACGTTCTTGACTCCTTCCCCTTGATTCGGTAACAAGGACCTCGGAGTGCTGAGAGGTAGACGTACCCTGAGAACGCCGTCTCACTTCCTCGTTCAGCACAGTTCCTTTGGCCATCTCCAAAGTCACCACGCCGTTAGGTGCTGTATTGGCATTGGTGATCGTCATAACCTCCCATGTGTCCGAGAGGGTTGCCAGAAGCCAAAGTCCGAGGACCTCATCCTCAAACTTGATCCCCACACCAGTCAGCCTGTCCACGCAACCTTGGAACTCATTCAGGTGGTCGGCGACAGATGAGCCATCCTTGTACCGGATCTGCATCAGCTTTATCAAGTGATAAATTTTGTTATTGCCGGATTTGGAGGCATAGAGCTTTTGCGGCTTCTCCCAAACCTCCTTGGCATTGGACTCACCCCGAACGTGATTGTACACGTTGTCATCCACAAACTGCCGGATGAACCCACACACTTGCTTGTGCTCCAAGGTCCACTCCTCGTCCGTTTTTGCCGCCGGCTTTTCCGTGGCAAAAACGGAATTGTGCATGGACTTCAGAAAGAGCAAGTCCAACATCTTGCTCTGCCAAGTGTCAAAGTTGGCTCCGTTTGAACAAGTCATTTTGTTTCTAACCTCCATAGCAGCCAGCAACAAGATTACCGTTCAAAGAACCAAAAGCTCTGATACCACTTATTGGCGCAAGAACGGAAGACACAGTGACAGAGCGGACAAAGCTCTCGGATAGCAACACAGAGCGGATCTTTCGGACGGACGGCCTAACAGTACAGATAGAAAAACGAGAGGAATACGCACGAGAGTTTTAACGTGGAAAACCCTTATTCAACCAAGGAAAAAACTACGAAAGAATACACTATAAAACGGATTGTTTACAAGTATGTTAGCTACACAAACTCAAATAAAAGGAAAATAATCTCAAGTGTATATCTCACAATTTCTCTCTCTAAAAGTATTTCTCACTCTATCTTTACAAACAAGGCTTGCCCACAGTTCTCTCAAAGCTCACTCCAAGGTTGCTCTCAAAGACACAGCACAAGCACTCCAAATACTCTTTGCAACCCACAATCAAGCAAGGGCACAAACCTTATATATATACAATGGGCCTAGTGGACAGCCGGCCATCCTACTCGCGCTAGGGTGGCAGGACCACGCCGCCTAAGCATGCCATGACAGGCGCACGCCCGGCGTGCCAGAATGGCAGGCCTGACACCTAGAAAGTTACAACCGCCTCAACATCCAATCAGAGTTGGTAACCAACCCATCTGTAAAACCCAGCTACAGCAGGCCTACAGGAGAGAGAGAGTCAACGCCTATGCTCTCAGGGTCCTCATCCATGTCCTCAGCAACCTCTCAGACATGGCGCTCCCAATGAGTCATCGTCTACTTTGACAGGCTTCTCGGACCACTCATAAAAGTCATCATCCATTTCTCCAATGGAGTTTGCGGGTATAAGTGCCACGAGGGAGTGACCCCAATATATCATTAGGAGATGATCATCGAAGTTGAACTTTCTATAAAAAAAAAATTACACAACTATTTTTGGAAGGGACAATTTAGAAAAGAAATTTTTGGAAACTAGTTGAATAAAAATAAAATTTTCAAATGCCAATTTCATCCAATTTAACATTCTTGTGATAATATAAGATTTTTTTTATTATTTATTATGAATATGATTTAAATTTTATATTTATAATAAATATAATTTTTTCAAAAAAATAATATTATAAATATAGTAGAGCTAAGCTTTTAAATAATATTTATATGTTTAAATTAATTCGACTGCAATAATTCAACTTCAGCCCCATTTGACACTTCACGTTGAGGTTTAATTCCTTTGTCTCCTTTTTTAAGACTATTTAATATTTAGATGTGGTGGGTCCCAGAACCCAATGCCCAAAATTGCAATCGTAGGCCCAAGGGATCACATGGGAAAGCCGGCCCAGAAGGCCCACAAGCCTAATCAGGCCCAAATGACTAGCCCATTTCCAAGCACCTGAAGAATCAGATTAAGCGACAAAGGAACTGGCGGTCCGAGAGGGCACTGTGGCCCATGCGAGAACGAGGACAGCCAAAAAACCCAAAATAACTAGGATGCCAGCTCATATGACTTGCACGGCATACGCTACAACGAGCGACCAACGGCTTCTGACACGCCGTACCTGCAGGCCATGCGCCACTGAGCGCCGTATTTGTAGACTGTGACAGGTGTCCCTATCACAGCCGCACCTACAATAGTGGCGATTGTGGCAGGCAGCCCTGACACGCCAGCGCCACGTGTCGCCTCCCTAACGGCATCACACTCATTATAAATACCCCTTTCTGGCCACCAAGAAAGGGTCTTGATTCTGAATCCCCATCTGTTTACGCTCGAGCAAGAGAATTCCCAAGAGGAAAAGAAAGGCAAAGAGAAGAAAGTGAATAGAGAAGTCTGTCTCCCTACACTGTAATTCCCTGAGAAAGCGAACAGCTTCCCAGGCATTCCTTGTATCTTTTCATCACAATAGTGAGATTTCTCGGACTGTCTGTCCGCTGTCGTGGTTTTTCACCCCTCATCAGATAACGAGGTTTTCCACGTAAACCTGTGTGTTCTCCCATTGCCCTCTCATTTCTTTTTCTCTGCTCGGGCCCAGTTTACTATGTGTTGCCACTTTCTGTCCGTCCGTCCGCTTGAAAAGCCATCCGTGCTTCGACTGACGTATGGCCAGATTCTCCGGACGCAACATTGGCGCCGTCTGTGGGAAGCGACTGAAAGTCTGCTTTTTACATTTTTCAAAAGTACACAGCAACATAAGCTTCAAGTCTCAAGATGGTGAACACAAGGGCGCAAGCGAGTGCACTCGCCAAAGAGGTGGCCTCACACAGCGGCAGCGCTAACCCCTGCGCTGGGGTTGAGGATCACCCCAACCCTGTGGTGAGGGGCTTGGCGGCCAAAGTAGACGGCATGTCGCAGGCCTTCGTTACCCTCTGTTCCAAAATCGATCAGCTCAAGCAGGGAGCTCTCGATAGGGCCTCCCAGGCTGAGGCATCACAGGGCGGGAACAGAGGAGGCAGTCACCCCGAAAGGACTCCCAGTCGACGTGACAACCCGAGGACCCAGGTGGCCTCCAGCAGCAGAACTCCACGGAGGGTTGAGGACCAACTAGGTCCTCGGGTTCGGGACAAGAGCCCCGAGAGGCGCCATTCTGAGGCCCAGCGGAACTCGCGAGCGCGACGATCAGGAGGCGGTTCCTCGAGATGCTCCCCCAAGAATAGCCCGCACGGCCCCAGAGCGCCGTGCAGTCCAGGAGCCTCACGAGTTAAGGCACTACCTGAACGAGAGAAGGACGGCTGGCCCACCTCGAGTGGAGGGAAAATCGGAAAGAGGATGGAATGTGGTGCTGCGAGAGAGCAGTGGAGGAGGAGCTAATGCGCTCCAGTCTCCGTTTTCTACGGAGATCAGGACGAGGACGCTCCCCCCAAAATTCAAAATGCCCAACCTGTAGGTGTACGACGGCAGTGGTGATCCAATGGACCTCCTTAATCATTTCAGGGAGCACCTGAAGCACCAAGGCCTTGACGAAACCACCATGTGTCAGTGCTTCCCTCTGACTCTGAAGGGGGGCTCGCGGATATGGTTTTATGGGATGCCCGCGGACTCTATCCGTGATTTTGGATATCTGGCGACGGCCTTCTTGTCCAGTTTTCCTCCAGTAGGAGGGTGGAAAAGCAGCCCTGGCACCTCACTCGAATCAAGCAGGGGGCCAGGGAGAGCTTACGGGGATTCCTGGCGCGGTTTGTAGTGGAGGCCAGGCAGATCCGGAGATTGACCGACGAGGTAAAGCTAAATGTCTTCCTCACGACCCTCGAAGGAGGTGCTTTTTTCAAGCACCTCATCTACAAAGGCCCGCAAACCTTCATAGAGGTCGAGGCTGTGGCCAGAGCTTACATCGCGGCCGAAGAGGCCAATGACGCCAAAAGGCCGGAGAGGGACGAGCACCCTCAGCAGAAGGTCGTGGAGGGCAAAAGGAAGGCCGGGGACTATCAAGGTCCCCAGACATCAAAGAAGCAGCACAAGGTCGAGCAAAGCGCTCGAAGAGAGCCGCGACCTATACATCTCACGCCGCTGAACGACTCCCGCACCAATGTCCTCGTGCAGATTCAAGGAGAGAAATTCCTAAAGTGGCCCAAACTACTGAAGAACCCGAAGGGGGGGATCAGTCAAAATACCGTGATTACCACCGCTCCGGGGGTCACAGCACGGAAGATTGCAGGACTCTGCATAGGGAGATCGAGGAGCTCATCAAAAGGGGACACCTCAACCGTTTCCTCCAGAGGCCTGGACAGACTTCCAGGCCCTCGGACGGCGGTGATGCTGAACCCCCCAGGAATCGAGTGGCAGCGGGGATCGTGAACATGGTATCCAGCCGGCCAGCGGGAGGAGATGGACGCGAGCTTGCGGCAGCGAAGAGGCCGAGGACGGGGCTTGGGAGTGAAGACGATGTTATCTGTTTTAGCAGTAGGGACTTAGACCATGTAACTTCTCCTCACTCCGACCCCTTGGTTGTAATTGCACTCGTTTCTGACTAGGTAAATGACTACCAGATGAAACGAGTATTTGTTGATAATAGAAACTCTCACAATTTGCTGTACCTTGATGCTTACTTCAAATTAGAGCTTAAGAAAAATCGAATGAAGGCGCCGGAAGGGCCACTCTATGGGCTGGACAACGAACCAGTGCCCATCCAGGGTATCATCCAGTTGGAGGTAACCCTGGGGACATACCCGAGGACGACGTCTAAGGTCCTCACCTTCCTCGTTGTGGACCTGCCCTCGGTATATAATGCAATCCTCGGACGGCCTTGCCTGGCCGCATTCAACGCAGTAACCTCCATCCCGCATCTCAAGATGAAGTTCCCCACCCCGTGTGGAGTAGGAGAAGTCCTCGGGGACCAGTGAACCGGACGGATGTGTTACTTGGCTCAGACCACGCAAGTAACACTTCCGCAGCCCATGGAAGACCTCGACCTCAGGGACGAGGCCACATTGACACGACGGCCCGGGAGAGCCGTGAGTCCGAGTCCCACTAGATCCCGCGGATCAGGAAAAGTGTGTCCAAATAGGGAGTTCGCTCTCAGAGACGGTCAGGGACCAACTCATCAGCTTTCTACGAGAGAATTCGGACGTGTTCGCATGGTCCCCCAGTGACATGCCCAGGATCTCTCACGAGATCATCGTCCATAAGCTAGGCGTCGATCCACGGCACAAGCTGGTCAGACAGAAGCACAGAAACTATTCCACTGAGAAGTTAGTGGCCGTCTGCGAGGAGGTCAAGAAGCTCCTGGACGCTGGATTTGTCCGAGAAGTGTAGTACCCGGACTGGTTGGCCAACGTTGTCATGGTAAAAAAGAGCAATGGGAAATGGAGGATGTGCGTAGACTTCACCGACCTTAACAAGGCATGCCCTAAGGACAGCTTCTCATTGCCCAGGATTGACTAACTCGTGGACTCGACGTCCGGCCATGAGCTCCTAAGCTTCATGGACGCGTACTCCGGGTACAACCAGATTAGAATGAGTCCCGAGGACGAGAAGCACACGTCATTCATGACAGACCAAGGGACATACTGTTATAAGGTAATGCCCTTTGGTCTCAAGAACGCAGGAGCGACCTATCAGCGACTTGTGAATAAGATGTTCAAAGACCAGATAGGCAGGAACGTGGAGGTGTACGTTGACGACATGCTCGTCAAGAGCAAGATAAGCGGCGGCCATGTGAGGGACTTTGCTGAGACCTTCCACATGCTCAGGGCCCATGGGATGAAGATCAATCGCAGTAAGTGCACTTTCGGTGTCGCCTCGGGAAAATTCTTGGGCTATATCGTATCACACCGGGAAATCGAGGGAAACCCAGAAAAGATCCAAACAATCCTAGACATGCGGTCCCTGCAGACGGTGAAGGAAGTTCAGCAGCTTACTGGGCGAGTGGCCGTCCTCTCCCGTTTCCTGGCAAAGTCGGCCGAAAAGTACCTGCCGTTCTTCAAAGTCTTAAGAGGGACAAAATCCCCGGACTTCTGGTGGGGTGATGACTGTGAGGATGCATTCCAAGGACTCAAGGGCTACCTCTCGAGTCCACCCCTCTTAGCTTCTCCCCAGCAGGGCAAGGAGCTATACTTGTACCTCTCCATATCCGACACAGCACTGAACTTAGCGTTAGTACGAGAGCAACATGACAAGCAGCAACCCGTGTATTACGTCAGCAAGACCCTCGCGGGCGCTGAGACCAGATATCCCCTTGCGGAGAGGGTGGCCTTAGCATTGGTCTACTCCGCGAGGAAGCTCAGGCCGTACTTCCAGGTGCACAAGATAGTAGTCCTGACCGACCAGCCCTTAAGGGCCATTTTACAGAAGCCTAAGATCTCCGGCTGACTGATCAAGTGGGCCATTGAGTTGGGGGAATTTGACATAGAGTTTCGTCCGATGCCAGCTTTAAAGGGACAGGCGCTCGCGGACTTCCTCGTTGAGACGACGGCGCCGCCCAATCACGACGAGGACAAGGCTACAACGGACGGGGCCAGCAGAGCCTCCACTTGGACCCTCACCGTGGACGGCTCCTCCATGAAGGATGGCTGTGGAGCAGGGATTGTTTTGCGCACACTTGAGGGGTTGGAGACAAAGTACTCGCTAACCCTGGGGTTCTCGGCCACAAACAACGTCGCAGAGTATGAGGCCTTGCTGGCTGGACTCCGATTGGCCAAGGAATGCTCGGCCGAAGAACTGGTCATTTATAGTGACTCGGAATTGGTCATCAACCAGGTCCGCGGAAGCTTCGACATCAACAACGCGCAGCTGTCCAAGTATCTTTCGAAGGTTAAGAGCATGATCGTGGGTTTCAAGAGGGCCGAGTTCATCCACATCCCGTGGGAGGAAAACGATAAGGCCGACACGCTCGCGCGAGCCACGGCTTCAAGGGATCCTGAACAGTACACCAGCGGGATGCGAGAAGTCTTGGGCAGGTCCAGCATTGAAGACCCCGAGCAGGAGGTAATGCAAGTCGTGGACGGAATCACCTGGATGACTCCCTACCTGGAGTTTTTATCTAATGGCTCGCTGCCCGAGGATCCGAACGAGGCCAAGAAGATAAAGAAGACGGCGGGCTGGTACACGATCGTGGACGGCCAGCTGTATCGACGGGGCTTCTCAGCCCCTTGCCTAAGGTGTCTCACCCCAGAGGAGGCCGAGTACGCCCTACAGGAGGTGCACATCGGAATATGTGGATCCCGTATTGGGGGAAAGAACCTAACTTTTAAGCTTATGAGGCAAGGATACTACTGGCCAACAATGAAGTATGACGCCATGGATTTTGGCGCCAATGCAAAAGTTGCCAACTTCCCAGCAACATGAGTCATCGCCCCCACACGGATCTCCGGGCGCTACAATCCCCGTGGCCGTTCGCCCAATGGGGACTCGACATCCTCGGACCATTTCCCCTCGCTCCTGGACAAAGGAAGTTCCTGATTGTTGGAATAGACTACTTCACCAAATGGGTGGAAGCAGTACTGTTGACTAGATAATAGAGCAAAAAGCGACGGAGTTCCTCCGGTAGAGTATCGTATGCGGGTTTGGAGTACCAGAGTGCATCGTGACCGACAACGGGACGCAGTTCACCGGAAAGCGATTCACTAAGTACTGCGCAAGCCTGAGGATCAACCTGGTACATACGTCATGGCATACCCGCAGGATAATGGGCAGGTAGAAGTGACAAACTGCACGATCTTACACGGGCTGAAAACCAAGCTGGAGTCTTTCGAGGGCTCGTGGGTACATGAACTGCCCTCGGTCCTCTGGTCATACAGGACAACGCCCCGAGAGCCCACAAGAGAGACCCCTTTGAGTCTTTGCTACGGGGTCAAAGCTGTCATCCCAATAGAAGTATGCCTCACAAGCCCCGGGTTGGTCGCCCGTAAGAATCGGATAATAAATGAGGCTCGAGAAAGCCTCGATGCCCTCGAGGAAGTTCGCAACCAGGCGAGGCTTAGGATAGCGGCCTACCAACAACGGGTGGCCCACTATTAGAACAAGAAAGTAAATGCGTGACAATTTGAGGTCGGTGATCCCGTACTGAGAAGCATGGAAGCCACGGGAAAAATCGCCGGCAGAAACAAGCACTCACCAAATTGGGAAGGACCGTTTTTGGTCTCGGCTATCCTCGAGGATAAGCTTATAAGCTACGCACCCAAGAGGGCAAGCTGGTACCCCGGACTTGGAACGCCGCTCACCTAAGGAAATACTGCCAGTGAAAGGCGGGTCATCCCCAACAAACAAAAACTCTGTTGTGACCGAGCGACCCCAGAGGTCGGACCCTAGAGGTCACACCAAAAACTCGGCTGTGACCGAGCGGCCCCAGAGGTCGGACCGTAGAGGTCACACCAAAAACTCAGACTCCTCCGAGTGGCCCAGGAGGTCGTAAGCAACACTCGGATTTATCCGAGTAAAAAAAAAGAGAGAGAGAGAGGCACTTGTGATAAACTCAAGAATCCCCTTTTTATTCATACATGCAATACAACAATGGAAAAGGAAAACAAAGGCTAGCCCTCGTCAGGACCTTGAGGTAGAACGGCCCCGGGTTGCTCTCCTAAAGACGAAGAGTCCTCTCTACGACTCGAAGTTCCCGGCTGGTCTGATGAGCAAGGGCCTGCTGAGGAGCTTGGGCCCGAGGACCCAGGAAATGGCCTACCTCGAAGACCGTACACGTCCTCGAGGCGCACAGCACTCGCGTTGCGCGGATCCAGCACAGCAGCGGGGAATCATGGGTGCAGGAGTAGCATCAACCGGCGGCATAGGTGAATGCCATCCCAGTACTTGGCCTCCAGCAGGGAGGCTATGTCGGTAGCCTTCACCGAGGTCCTCAGTATCTCCTCCAACTAAAGGTTTCGCTCCAGAAGGAATCCGTATCGGGCCTCTAAGAGCCTCAGGGCTTCCTCAGATGAAGCGCTCTTCGCGGTGGCCTCAGCAAGCGCCGTGTGAAGCCACTGGTTCTCTTCCTGGACAGCCTTCGAAGACTCCGCCTCCGAACGAGACCGGGCGACTTCGCCCACCAGTTGGCTAAGGCCACTTATCAAATCCTGGAGCTGTGAAAGGAACCAAAGCCACTTAGAAGTAGTCAACAGAAAGTGAGGCCAATGGGAAGGTGGAAAGTACCTGAGAAACCACGGGATCTTGAGTGGGGGCACCCTCCCTGGAGGTCTCGGGCATAAGCGGGTGCTCCGCGGGTACCGCAGAAACATCAAAAGCGGCCTCGGAGGAAGGACCTTCAGGAATGGGGGGCTCCGCTACCTCCGAGAGGTCAGCAGCGGCCGGGATCTCTAAGACCGCGACCTCAGCCTCATTGCCACCGAGAATGTCAAAAATGTCCTCAGCGGTAACAGCGACAGCTGCCTCCCTCCCACAAGGCTCTACGATCTCGTCCAAGGTTTCCTCCCCTGAGGCATCAAAGGCTATAGGGTCATCAGAAGGGAAACCCGCAAAGACGGCCGAGACCTCAGGATGGGCCTCAGTGCCAAAGGAAGGAGGTGCGGCGGCCCCAGACTGCGCAGGAGGACCAGAAGCCAACCTCATGGCCTTCTTAACCATGGGGGTGATAACGGAGTCACCGTCCGATGAAGACTCACCAGCGACGCTCAGTGGACCCTTTGGGACCTCGATCCGCGGACTCTTCGGAGGCCGCTCGGATGGCTCCTGGATAACAAGAGGACCCTCTCTTTTTCTTAGCTTCTTCTTCTTCTTCTTCTTCTTCGAAGCCGCACTAGCAGAATCTCCAGACAGCGCCACCCACTTGGCTTCAGCCAGCTTTTTAGGGGACAACCAGATATTCTTCTTCCCCACGTTGAAGCTGCCAAGATTTGCCAGCACCAAGTTCGTAACCTCCCTGGCGGCTTCTCTTTCCTCGTCAGTAATGTCGGAGCCATATTTGCTCGCATCATTTCCCCATACGGATGAGAGCTGCCAGTCCTCAGCAACATTAAGAAAGAAGAACCTGTCCTTCCACCTTTTGGTGGAATCCGGGTTCCAACCACTCATCTCAGCAAACTCAGGGCGGGGGGTCATGGCGATCCAGTCAAGATTATGAGTCAAGCGAAACATGATCTTTACCATGACCACCTCAAGAACTTTGCTGTGGCAGCGTGCGAATACGCACAAGGAAACCAAATACCTGATGGCGTTGGGCTGGAGCCTCGCGAACGGAACGGCCAACACCTTCATTAGACGGTGGAGCTCCGTGGGAACAGGGAAACAAAGTCCACCTTTGAGGTGAACTTCGTATACGGCAATGTAACCGCCCGGAGGACTACACGCCCTCTCTACGGCTCCTGGAACTACCATTGAATCGGACTCCGGAATGCCATATTTCACCCTGATTTGCTCAAGATCTTGAGAAGAAAGGGAAGAGGCAATGTCATTGACACCAGGAGCCATGGCAGCAAGGAACGAAAACGAAGCGGCGTGAAGAATTTCAGAGAACGTCAAGGAAAGGGAGAAGAGAAGGGAGGAACGAATAAAGACGCGACAAAGAATTTAAAAAAATTTTCAAACAAGTGAAAAGGCGCCCTCATTATGGCCACCCCACGTGTCAACTCCCCATACGCAGTAGGCGGGCACAGGCCTTGGGGCTTCCCAAAGCGACGTCACATCAATCGGATGTCACATTCAATGCTCCATGGGGAAGCGAAACGGTGGCGAAAGACAGGTCTCTTAGTTTCGAAAAGATCTCGGACGTTATTCGCGTCGGTAGAAGATGAAGACCGCGGACTATCGCAATAGGAAGATATTCACAAGGCATGTCAAACGGCTGAGTCCTCGAACCATTTGACATGGGGGGCTCGTGATGGGTCCCGGAACCCAAGGCCCAAAATTGCAATCGCAGGCCCAAGGGATCGCATGGGAAAGCTGGCCCAGAAGGCCCACAATCCTAATCAGGCCCAAATGACTAACCCATTTTCGAGCACCTGAAGAATCAGATTAAGCGACAAAGGAACTGACGGTCCGAGAGGACACTGTGGCCCATGCGAGAACGAGGACACGAGAAAAAGCCAAAATAAATAGGACGCTAACTCGGGATGATGAGACGGTATATCTTGCCACGAGCAACCAGCGCCCGACACGCCGTACACCAGAGGCCATGCGCCTGAGCGCCGTATCTACCAGACCGTGATGTGTCTCGTCATAGCCGCACCTACAATAGTGGCGATGGTGGCAGGAAGCCCTGACAAGCCAGTGCCACGTGTCGCCTCCCTAATGGCATCACACTCATTATAAATACCCCTTTCTGGCCACCAAGAAAGGGTCCTGATTTTGAATCCCCATCTGTTTACGCTCGAGCAAGAGAATTCCCAAGAGGAAAAGAAATGCAATGAGAAGAGAGTGAAGAGAGAAATCTGTCTCCCTACGCTGTAATTCCCTGAGAAAGCGAACAGTTTCCCAAGCATTCCTTGTATCTTTTCATCACAATAGTGAGATTTCTCGAACTGTCTGTCCGCTGCCGTGGTTTTTCACCCCTCATCAGATAACGGGGTTTTCCACGTAAACCTGTGTGTTCTCCCATTGCCCTCTCATTTCTTTTTCTCTGCTCGGGCCCTGTTTACTGTGTGTTACCCGTTTCTGTCCGTCCGTCCACTTAAAAAGCCATCCGTGCTTCGACTGACGTACGGTCAGATTCTTCGGACGCAACAAGATGATTTTTAAATTTATTTTTATTTTTGTTTAAATAAAGATTGTCAAGTGTGATTCAAAAATAAGATTGACCAGACCAATTGCTATAAAAGGCTCACAAACTATCACCCACGAAGAGATAAAACTGAGTTATTCGGCCCAAAATGGAAGAGAATTTTACTGAATATTTGAGTGGTTGCACTGCTAATAATATAAGAGATCAATATATCGAATAACCACATGATTAATAAATCTGAACAATTAATATTGACGAATGGTCACATAAACTAAGGGATAAACAATCAGATCAAGTAAACAATTAATACATCTAACAAACAAACGTTAGATTCAGAATTTTTATAATGATTGGACTGTTTAATTCTCAAAGAATATAATTTCTCAATTGATATACAATTATACCTCTTTGAAAATGATATATTGATTGATAGTAAGATTATAAATACACCTATTTTTTTTCAAATAAAGGGATCAGATCCTATCACTCATAAAAGTAACAAGTATATAACTCTATTTTTCTATATACTTGAGAATCCAAAAATATATAATCAAGTCTTCCGTTTCTCTCTTTCTAATCCTCACCCTCTCACAATCATTCATTTTCTTAGAAAAATTTTTGATTTAAGCATGAAAAATATTCTAATAAACGAGTCTCGTATCATTAAACTTTTTATTAATTATTATGTAGAATCCGGATTAAAGAATTTAAAGGACAAACTCGATTCTACTTGAACGACTACACAAATCCGAGATATGCATCTTCGACAAAGTAAAAATGGTAAATGTGTGGGCACAGAGACAATCTAGCCGGCCACCCAAAAATGTCCCATCTCATAGCATCATCACACAGGAAGGCACTTTTGGAAGTCCCCACCCCTCAACAAATCCCAACATTGGGGGCCTGGCTGCTCAGATCCAACACATGTCAAAGATACCGAAATCCTTCTAGGATAAAATTGAGTGTTAGACTTGTACGATTGAGATCCTTCAGATGCAGGCATCGACCTCTCAAAAGATGTTAAAATGAAAGAAGGTTGTTTCAAAGGGAAGCCATACACAATTATAAATTTCAAAAGCTCTTAGGCACCTGTTCATGCTACTTATTTTCGACTCGAAGGACACTTGAACTTCGAAGTTAAGAGAGCCCTAGGTTACGAAACCTTCAGTATACCTAAGACTCAAAATGCTCAGTTAATCAGGAACATGGGTCATGTAGTAGCAAACCCAGAACCCTACCAACTAAGCAAATACTGAGTATATCTACTAATCATCCAGTGTTGAAGATATTTTTCAATACTAGAAGAATTGCCTCCACTATTAAAGTAGAGGAAAGAATACAAATGATTAAAAAACTAATTTTTCAAGAAAACATTATTGCTAGACGATCAAGTTGTGTCATAGAATTTTTACCCCTAAGATAAAGAAACATAGAATCCCTTACAAATTTCAAATGATAATACTAAAGCCTTACAATGAAAGCTCTGACCTAATAGATCATCTTGAACTCTTCTAGACTTTACTTAGCTTCCAAAACTCAGAAGATGATGCAACATGCCTCTACTTCCTTTTAACTTAAATAGGAGATGAGAGATTTTGGTTTACAAGTTATGACTAAATTTCATTTGAACTTTTTAGGAACTAGCAAACCAGTTCCTATCACAATTCGCCACCAACCGGAGAAAAAAAAAAACCCTAATACCTTGTCAGTGTCCAACAAGCTCCGAATAAGAGCTTAAAGTATTTCCTGGTCAAAATTAATGCTGAGGCTGAAGATATATCGAAACTTACCGATAAGTGGAAATTGAATGCTTTCATATTAGCAATACAATTTAGGTAAAATTTTAAAATATTTAGTTCAGTAAGACTCTCAACATTCTTGAAGATAGAAGCCATCAGTTGAGTATACAACACGACAGAAGAGGTTAATAAAGTAAGGCAACCATAATGCTCAAATTATATGAGCCATCCAAAATCAAAAAATGGAGAGAAAAAAAGAAGCAACAATAACTCTTCTACTTGGGATCACGAAAAACAATAGAGGACTGAGTCTTGCATTCATAGAAAGTATAAACCGTTAAATCATACATCGTTAAATAACACCGGGACAAACGTTTTAATACAAATATAGAACGAAAAATTCTGAAAGTTGTACAACCTAATCAAGAAGTCAGAAAGATGTGATCAGTCTAAATGTTACTTCTACTATCGATCTTTAGGGCACAATATTGAAGACTGTTAAATATTGTAGAAGAAAATTGGGGCTCTAATATAGAAAGGGTGCTTAGAAAAATATCTACAAAACTTTGGATCCATTTCTGGTAATGATAAAGATGATCACAAGTAAAATTAGCAGTCGAGAAACTGAGTGACAACAAGAGTAATTAATATGAAGCCTACCAAATTCACTAGTAAAAGGACTTCACATCATCCTGAGATTGCTTCCTCTAACAAGAGGTAGAAGTTATTGGTAGAAAATGACATCATTATTCTTAATAATGAAGATATAGCACATGTGACTTCTTCCCACTCAAACCCTCTTGCTATATTTGTACTCATTTTGAGCAAACTTTCTCATCAAACGAAGGAGCTTCAAAGAAAATGGCAAAAGAAATATTGTACTAGTTGTAGATGTTTTGTGCATCATCCATGATGAAGCAAGAAATGATATCGGTAACATTCATCAAGGCACATCGAGGAGCCATGGAAAATTGAAAACTAGACATTCAGAGAAATTGGAAAGGTAATAATTTGATATAAAGTAAAGGAGAATGCACTATTAGGGCTTCAAAAGAAAGTAATAGACGAAATTTAAAAAAATAGCTAATGTTGGAATCGATATATTTTGAATAATAACGCTAATTCAAACATGTTACTCAAACGTCTCTTTACCTTCTCTCAAACCCAAAATGCCACGTATAAAAATAATTGAAACATAATGCAATTTTCAAGCCGCCTATCATCGCGTTAGAGCTACTTCCATTACAAAGTAATCACGACTCTGATATCACAAAACAAGTTAAAGAAATTACGCTTCTGAAGTTCAATTTGCATCACAGAATGAAACTGTTAACCCTTGTAACCAAAATTCGAGTTATTTGGTTAATGATACAGATTTCTCAAAAAGATAAATTGTCAAAAAATTAAACTTTTAGAAGTCTAAATTAATAAAAGAAAAAGTTTTTAGAATTCCAAACGAATAAATCTGTACCAAAAAAATTCTGAAGTATCAAAGTTAATAATTGACTGAAATTTTTTATTCATATAATTTTATTAATCTAAATTTTTGATAACTCATAATCTTATACAGATAAATTCAAGTCAGATGAAAGGAACAAATTAAAAAATGTGATTCGATTGTAAAAATAAAATTATTTTTTATTTTATAGATACACTCATATATAAGATATATCTTTCTAAGGTAAACGTTAAAGTTATTCGGCATGATAAAAGAGAAATAGGTGAATCAACAACTAGAAGCAGATGAAAAGGATGGGCACCGCGAAGGTTCAGCATGCTTTCAAATTCAACATCCATTCAATCGACTCTAATTGATTGATATGAAAATCCATTAAAAATGTCACAGTATGTGAGCTAAGAGACATTGAAGCGACTAATTTTCTCCAACAAGTAGCAAAATATAGATGCCCCACGACAAATAATAAGAGGCATCAGGGTAGCCATCCAGAAGGAAAAGCACCTCAATTTAGAATGTTCCATAAAAAGGAAAACTAAAATGATTTCTTATATAAAAAAGGTAGCCAAGACAAATTCAAGAATATCTCTTGGAAAAATACAAAAGCACCTTGAAGAGCTTTCTCTTTAGATTTATCAAATAAGGATTCTATCGGCTAATAAAATTAGAGATTTGGTTAAAAATTAAACATAACTCTATTAGGTATCAAAACTTTAAATCTGGTTGAAAACCAAATAATAACAACCCCTTTTATAACAAAAAATGAGTCACAACATGAGGCATTTTGGAGTAGAGAAAAATAGTCAATGGGTTAAATTATTTTTGCCAATAAAGTAGATAATCAGCCTCAGAGTAGCAAGATCAATTAGCAATGTACACAAATTAAGATTTCCTTAGAAATGAACATTTAAAGGTGTTCAAAATGCATCACTCAGATTTTTATTCTAATATATTCAAAATTTAAATTCAACCTTCAAATATAGGAGGCTAATGTTAAGAATAGTCCAAGATGAGACGAACAGACCTATTACTACGAGGGGCCTACAAACCGTCAACCCATGAAAGAATACAAACCAGCCAAATCTTTGGACCCAAAAGGAAAAAGCATTCAACTGAACTATCGAATATTCGAATGACTAGATTATTGATAATACAAAATATAATAATGCTAGATAATCACACAGTTAATAAATTCAAACGATTAGTCCTAACGAATTGTTACTTGAATCGATAAATAAACTATTGGATCAGATAAACCGTTAATATGCCTAATGAACAGACTTTAGATTCAGAAATTATGTAATGGTTGGACCATTTAATTCCCAACTAATATAACTTCTTAATTGATATGCAATTATACCTCTTCAGAAAGAGAATGCTAATTGGTAACAAAATTATAAATATGCATTTTTTTCCTTTCAAATAAAAGACTGAATCCAAATTATTTATAAAAATAGCAAGTATAAAACTCTGATCTTCTATATACTTGTGAATCTAAAAAAATATTGAGCCAAATCTTCTGTTTCTCTCTCTCTAATCTAAGCCTTTTTATAATTTTTTATTTTCTTAAAAGATATCTGAATTAATCATTAGAGAATATTTTAAGAAAGTGAATCATATATCATTTGATTTTTTATTAATTATTATGATATAAAAAATTCAAATTAAAGAGTTCAAATACCAATCTAATTCTAATTGGATGATTACCTAGATTCAAATAAATATATATTGTTATACTTATATTTGATGGTCCAGAACCTGTTCTCCAAATTGAGTGCATGACCACATGGTGGGGCCCAATCTAAAAAGTTTTGTCAAAATTAGTTAAGCAGAAAATACGAATTTAAATGTAAAATAGTATTGTAAAAATGGGGAAAAAATTTATATATATAATATCTTTTTGATTATAAAATAAAAAAATTATAGCAATCTTATTAAATAATTACTTTAATTAATATAAAAGATATAATAATTGCAAAGCATACCTTCTAATAAAACTATTCCAAATATCAAATCTTTTTTAAAAAAGTAATGAATTACAGTAAGAAAAAAAAACAAATTATATGCTTTTGTATTGGATCTGACCTTGAACAGCTTTGGGCTCCAGTGAAGTGAAAGTGTTGACGATGATTCCGTCAGCATTTGGCATCATCGCTGCTATCTCCACGATCTCATCATAGACTTCGGTGTTTCTATCCAGCAACGGCAGGGGCATGGAAGTGGCCGGAAAAGGCGGCAAGCCGGGAACCTGAAAAATAGTACCGTGAAGATGCCTAAAGCTTTCGGTGGTGGTGCGATGGAGGATGGGTAAGCGAAGGGCCACAAGGAGGTAGCTGGCGCTGCAGGTGTAGAAAAAGTAGGTCGGGATGCCTAGAGAAGCAGCGCCCGGGAGGGTTTGAGTGCAGAACATGTCGATGATGAAGGCGGAGACGGCGGAGGAGAGCGAGAGTGATCGAAGAGCGTCGTGGACGTGAGGCTTGCAGAGGCGGAGGATGTCCAAGGTGAGGTGTTCCCCGTTGGTGTAGGAGGATAAATCTCGGAGCGGGGAGACAAAGGGGAGGCGGTGGAAGGTGATCGAAGGTACGGAGGAGGAGACCTCGGCGATGTATTCAGCGGTGGAGCCGGTGTTGAAAGGGAAGGTGGCGGTAAGGACTGTGACGGAGAGGGAGGGGCGGCGGCTGAGGACGAACTTTCCGAACTCCACCATCGCTATTAGGTGGCCCATACCTGGAGACGGATAGAGCACAATTCTCTTCATTGGGGCAGTTCAGATGAGAGGAACCAGAGGAGGAGAGAAACAGTGAGAGAAAGGCAATTTCACGATAACTTTCCCTTCCTTCTGCAAAAGATAGATATTATATTTAATATTTGTCAATTATTATGTAATATTTATTTCAATAATTAATTAAACCTGATATCTATTAATGAAAAATACCCACAAATTTCCCCTTTTTCTTTTTTTTTTTGGAACCGTTGAACATCTAATCTTCTCGTATTCGCACGAATATTCAAGGACATGCCACCAATCCCCCTACGTAAAATCATTTAATACCTATCTATTTATTTTATATCATTTATTAATATAAATAAATAAATAAAATTAAATACTATTAATTATATATAAGCCTAGTTGTATGACTTTTTACCATATAACCTTCAGCCTCGAGGTCATTATAAACCCATAAATCGAGATCAACCTCACCAACCAACAACAATAACAATAATAATAATAATAATTTTATTAAATAGAATCCCATCCGGATCATAAATTATAATAATTTAGAAGATATAATTTTCAATGATTATCACATCTCTAAAATTTACAAAAAATTTAATTTTAGTCTCAGCTAAAGAAGAAACATGCTCATGGTTTACATTGAAAAATATTTATTTTGGGATGATGCACTACTCTTTTACTTATCTATTTTTATATAAATTTATTAATATATAAATAAATAAATAAATAAAATATTATCTTATAGTAAATGTGGGAAGGGTAGCCAATGGACATCTCTGATAATGCCAACTGTATAAAGTGCATAAACAATTAAGGGGATTTAATTAGAAATGCAAGGACATCAAGATAGGACACCAACATAGACACGCCAACACATTAGTTCTATAAACATAACGACGTCTAAAATTTATAATTTATTAATAAATAAATACTATTTTATATTAAGTTGATGATAGAAAATATATATTTTTCTATTTCTTCATTAAAAAAAAGAACACACATACACATAAATGAGCCAATATAAGATAGCTGCATCATAACATACTGCACCAAATTAAAGGGAAGAAAGCATGGCTTAGCTTTCTAATTGTTTCAAAAATATAAAACCATTCTAATTGATAATTCACTGTGTCCAAAACATTTTAAAATATATCGAGAATAAAAAATAAAAATAATAAAATATTTTGACATGCGTCAGACATCCGTGCCAGGAGAAGTCCCGGTGCCTCATGCATCATGACTCTCATATTATGCTCTATCACACATGAGAAAAGATTTAAATTAAAGGGCAACTCGATGTTCTTCCCGCTTACAGTATAGTCTGCAGTTTATGAAAAACATGCTCGGTTCAAAAATCTATTGCACAAATGTTGGCATAAGATTAACCAAAAAATCCGATAGAACAAATTGGCCAGGCAGTTGACCTGAATCGAGACTGCATATGTGTACAGCAAGATGATGGAGATGCCGGAAAGCTGCTCGAGAAGCCAGAAAATGGGAAATGCAATGCCGTCCCATACAAATATGAGCAGCAACGGCTCAATCATCAGCACTGCAGCTATCTCCAGCCACTATCCAAGGCCCCTGACGTATTGGTCAAGAGCTGCGTTGAACAACTCATATCTGCACCAGCCAATAGGAAATATGGATGCTTATGAAAGTATAATAGCACAATTCAAAATTCACCAGTAAATATAATAAGATATTGACAGGGCGCTGTTGAGGTAAATTCATAGAAATTTTTTGTTTTTTTGCTCATTTTTAGAGTAGTTTGCTCTTTTGCACGTTCTAGAGACCGGTTACAGCCTAAGCTAGCTAGCAAAGAATCTCCCCTCATCTATCTTTCAATGCTCATATCATACAGTGTTGTTTTTGTATAGAGTAAGACACTGACATCACAATATAAATCGCACCCATTACTTTTTTTGGATGCTCTGTGGATCACAACCAAAACAACTCAGTTTTACCGGTTGGATTCAACCGAGTTCTGTTATCCAGGACGAAGGAATTGACATTAACCCAAAGGGATCTGCATGTCCTTTGAGATCTCCCAACCTAATGCAGTCTCCCAGATTTTCTTATGAATTCAATAAGTCATGCGTTAGTATTACATAGTTGCATCCGCCGATTGCACAGATAAACCATCTGAATACAACTTCTACAATTAAAATATTATGTAATGGGAGCCCCATTGCATAAGCTCCACCATCACGAGATCATCTAGGATGGTCATACACTGGCGACATTATCTCTCTAATGTAATAAGATTCTTCTCATGGTTTAGACTCATGAACCCTCAATTTTGTTTAATATTTCAAACGGGAGAGACAAGCTGATGCGGGAAGGGGAAATAAGGGAAGACAGAAGAAGGAAAGGAAGAAAAATGGAGAAGCATAGAAGAGATTAGAGAAAAGAAAGAAGCAGAAACAACAAAGAAGGGAAGAAGAACACAATCTCTTAATATCAATATAATTCATCAATAACTTATAACAATAAAAGAGGGTCATTATGGGGATACCCTACTTCTAGATTAATTAACAAACGATATAATTTTTTAATTAACAATGACATAAAATATGAAATAATAAAAACAAAATATAATATTTCATAATAATCATAGGGACTACCAAAATTATAAGATTTTGGAATCCCTATGGTATTACAAAACATAAAAAGAATTCAAATAAAATCAAAACTCTTGAATATCTTTGAAATTCCCACATCAAAAACCCTAGATTTCGGACTTCAATAGGTTAAACTTGAAGAAACAATACAATATTTAATCAAAATGACATTAGCTTTCCACGCCACTTCTATACTGCAGAAGCACAAGTTAGGCCAAATCGGAAATTTGACAAAGAGCTTTCCGCCTTTGAAAAACACTCGTTTGGAGCTTCTTGTTGAAGCTACAAATTGTAATGTCCCCAGAAGTCCTCTTTAGAAGCTAGTAAGATTTAATCCTTTTATAAATTATCAGAATTATTATATTATTTTATAATTTTATAATACAAAAATAAATATTCATAATATAATTGAATCTACTCATAAAGTTCTTTTCTTGAAGAAATTGGAACAAACTTCTCATCATTTACCCTTATCTCTCTTCCTTTATAAAAATTCACAAAATTTTTGCATGAAATTGGTAAGTCCAATTTTTCTAAAATGCAGTTTTTAAATAGCATTTATAGGAAATTGAAAACTTCCACTAATCCAAAATTGAAAAGCTGCCATTATCATTATTAGAAAACTATCCAATCCTATACACAATAAATAATAAGTAATTTTATCATCTATAAGGTAAAAAGAGAACTGCTTCAATAATTACATAAATTTCATTCTTTCCATTAAAAATTAGGCCCAACAAAGGAAATAACTCCTTAATTAAATATAAAAAAATCATACAAGATCGTAACCTTTAATTATTGTTAAACATGAGCCACGTCATATGAGATAATTCTAACAACTAGGCCAACCAGGCCATAATTCTATGTCAAACAACCTTCAACCCCTTAATCTTGAATTGAATTATAGCTCCTAGCTGTAATAATATTCAAAACCTTGAAAATAAAAAGTATTAAGACAAACCTTGAAATCAAAAAGAATAACAGGTAAGTGGTTTTATGTTATAAAAATTCAAAGGTAACATCATGCTGATCGTGCCAAAGCAAGGTGCTCTATGAATCAAAGAACAGCTGATAGACTTGCAACTAACTAAACTTCACATGGAACACAGTTAACCTGTCACCTGATTGGAGTTCCGGGAGTATAAAGTGGATTCTTGACAACGTACTCAACATATAAGTTGTAAATATACTTCAGTGATTCACGCAGATCACCGGTCCTTGGATGAGTGACCAAGATAATCTGCTCGAACAAAACACAACATTGTCAATAATTACGTAAAAGCACCATATGCATCTCAGATTTATGAGAACAAAACACTTGGAACCAAACCAAACCAAATCAAATCACACGCATATACACATACGTATGTGTGTGTGTGTGTGTGTACAATAAATAGAACCTTCTATTATAACTAAAATGTCTTAGTCATACCTATTTTTACTATGCTTATAAATTAACTTTCAATACAAATACTTAAATTCACGATATTTTTAATATTTTACGGTCATCTAAATTTTTTGATATTCTTATTTGTTATTAAAAAGGCCATCTTTCACACGAATTCCTATACTACGTTACTTGACACATATAGGTTGCTACTATATTAATATTATTACTTATTTATTTTAATTTTTATATATAATATATTAAATTATATGAATAATTTGTAGACTAATAAAATTAGTACTATGAACTACATAAACCATGCAAACCAAACCAACCCACTCATTGAGTGTTTGGATGATTTAGCCCAAATGATGGTTTGATTTGTTTGGTAAAAATCCAAACTGCATTATATGATTTGGAAATGATTTATCCTCCAATTCACGCCAATCAGATCCATGTTCACCCCTACTATATGGGACACGTTATGCATTAATCATGCACTTTCACCTATAAATACATTCCTTTGCTGCTTTTCTTTTTCTTTTTTTTTTTTCCTTGAATGAAATTTAAATTCAAGAAACAGGGGAACATCAAGCTATGAAAATGCAATTTATACAAAGTTGCAGACGGAGAACAATGAGAAGGTGGATTCTCGAGAAGTAGGAACAACCACACAAGAGGTACTGTGGAAGGAGGAAGGAAATACGTGGGAAAATGAAAGCACGGGAGGTGAAAGCTTAGAGAAGCAGCAAACAAGATGCAAAAGCAAAAGCTTAGAGAAGCTAAATTTGGTGGTTCTTCTCCTACCTCTGATGAACTTAACCTCCCCAACACAGTTAAGAAAGGAATCAGCTTAGCATTTTATCCCTATGGATCAAAATATCGGTATTAGTCATGGCTATTTTGATATCGTACATGTTGATATTAAATATATTAGAAGAAAAAAATTTCTTAATATCGTAAGCTAATGAAGTTATATCAACTAATATATTGCAACATTGTTACCGTATTAAAGAACCCCGATACTGATACATATTGGCCAATATTTATATTAGTCTATGATTCTGTGTTTTCTTTCTGTTAAGCCTTAGCATCTTTCTTGTCCTCTGTGTCTACCCCACAAGACTGCAGGAAAGCATATGTTGATCCAAAATGAACGGAAAACATGGACGAGGAAATGAAAGCTTTGAAAAAAATGGCACACTAGAACCAATAAATCTCCCAACCAAAAGGCAGATTCTAGGATGCAAATGGACAAAGTTTTTATATCAAGAACATGGTAAATGAGAATATTGGATTTGTAAGGTACCAGACATCATAAGATGCAAGGTTACCAAGAGAGATTATATGCATGTTGCAAAGACAGTACCATTGTGGTTCATTGTTGTGCATCTAATTTTGGTTGGGAATTGCAGCAACGGTATCTAAAAAACTGCCTTCTATGATATGTTTGGTAAAGGAGACGGGGATATTCCTTGTGTTCTTTCCCACAAAAAGATACCAATGGAAGTTTGCAATCTTTAAAGGTCTCCGTGGATTGAAGCAAAGAATGGTTTAGAAGAGCCATGCTAGCATTTGGCTACATTAAAGCAACAACAAAGCCATATTTCTTATTGTATGAGGTGTTGGTATACATATAAACTAAACCAAACAAAACAATGTCTTTTTTCCACTAAATAGGATTGGAAACATGGACTTTTCACCTCAATTTAACTCTTCTGCATATCATGTCCTCCACTATGTCCAAATGTGAAAGATCACGCCAGATGGTTATATTTGAACTTGTTTTTGGCCTTCCTACGGCTTTTCTATAATGAGCATAAATATAAATATCGGCTAACATGAATATTTATCAAGTAGGCCCCCGATACCGATATTTCTAATGCAACAATAAAATCACGATTTGTTACCATATAGGCAATATTCGCAAAATATTAGTTGATATATCAGCCGTTTACGATTATTAGAAAATAAATTTTCTAATATATTCAATACTTATACATATTTGTCAAATATATCTAGTACCAACAGTTGCTACCAATACCGATATCGATATTTTCATCCATGGCAATAAGCTTTTTCAAAGCTCTCACATTTTCTAATAGATGCATTAGATAGTTTTTGCTTTACATAACCAAACCACCTCATATAGGCCTCTCAAATTTTCTTTTTTAGGTGCCACATTGACTTTTTTATATATAACATAATTTTTAATCTTAGATGCATTAGATGGTTTTTGCTTTGCATAACCAAACCACCTCATATAGGCCTCTCAAATTTTCCTTTTTAGGTACCACATCGACTTTTTTATATATAACATAATTTTTAATCTTACATGTTCATGCATTACCCCACATCCATCTCAGCATTATCATATCTGCTATATAAACATATAGGCATATTACTACTTAACACTCAAGTTCATACACGATTTGCCTTGCAATATTTTCTTTTAAGTTTGACCAATATTCTCAGATCGTATAGGATCACTGAAGTACTCCACTTTCAGCCAGCTATCATCCAATGAATAATATCGTCATCAATTGCTCATCTTTATAAACCACTACTCCAAGATATTTAAAATGATTTTTTTGTAGAGGCTTTCAGCCTCTACCCTTACCACCCCACCATCTACTTTACTGCTATTATTATTCTTGCACCATTTCTAAAATCTTAGCTTCCAAAAATCTTCAGTCAAACTTCCAATCCCAACATTAATGCCCTCTCATGTCTTATCCACCAAAGCTATGTTATCTACAAAAAAATATTCACCAAGTTACCCGTTGAAAAGTAAGTATACACAATTACCCAATGCAAAGTTATCTATGGAATCTATTATGTTACAATGCAACCATGCATACTTGTTGACTACTAAACTTGCCAATCAGCATGAATGACCATCTTAAAACAAATCAAAGAAATAATGGATAAAGTTAGAGATATCAAAGATGGGCTCAGAAAATGACACATCTCCCTTGTCCTGATATTGTCTATAACTGATATGGATTAGCTATTTCATTCATGATCAACACTCTCATCACCTGGATGCAATGCACAAAATTCTCAGGTATTTGAAATCCCTCCCAAGGAAAATATTATTTTCTTAAAATACAGGCAACAAAAAGATGAAGCAATTACAGGTGTTGATTTGAGCCGTGTCTCTTGGTAATAAAAGGTTCACTTCTCAGCATGCTGAAGAACATTTGATAACCTGATTGAGAAAGAAGCACTCAATAGTTCCTAGGTCTAATGCAGAAACTTATTAGTAAGTACAGAGACCATGTTGCATGCGATTGCATGAAACTTTTAATGTTAGCAAAGGGTTGTGCACGATCTGTGTTTGACAAGCAAAACCTCTCTTTTACAATATTGTGATTGCAAGCCAACGATCAATCTCAGGCATAATTCAACATCACAGAAGAAAATCATATTGAAATTCACCGAAAATTTATCAAGGAAAAACTGGATAACGGACAAGATTGTAAAGCTTTTATGAAGTCTGCAGTTCAGGTAGTTGTCGTATTCACTACAGGGGCAAAATACTGCTATCTTTCATTCTACAGTTAAAAATATGTGAATTAGAGACCTCTATTACTCCATCTTGAGGGGGAGTACTGATTGTAACCAGAGCATAACATGTCCTCATCCTGGGAAGGCCTATATAGCATATCCTACCAAAAGATTCTATAACACTTTACAGAAGAAATACAAAACAACTTAATACCATGACTATGATTGATGAATTGCTGTTTAATTCCTAGAGTCCTTTATATCCAAACACACCATATGAAAGAGAAACAGAGAACAACTCCAAAGGCTTCGACCACCTTAGTTCTTCCAAAACCCCATAATTCAATTGAAGAAAAACTCTGCATTATAGATGCACATGTCCAATCCTCACCAACTACATGAAGCAGGAATTTCAAAGACTCCAATTAATATGATAATGTAGGAAAAGAAATCAGCAAGTCTCAGCCTCCTGTTTATGCAGTGTGCATCAGAAGACAAAGCACCTTGTAGGTTCTCCTTACCTCCAACGGTAATCTTTAAGAACCTTGAACCAAGCAGGTGATATTGCTGGGGCCATGTTTCCATATAAAATTTCAGCAATAACATAGGTAGCTAAGGGCATGGCCCTCCCTTTGACCAGTAAAAGAAGAGATCCATGGACCAAGTTAAATCCTCGACTAGGAAGACACCCAAAAAAAAATAACCAATAAAAAAGACAAGTAAAATTATTTTTTTTAAAAAAATAGAGAAGACTTGTACAAATGAAAGCAGCATAGGAAGTCAATGGTCCTGACAATCTTATCAAATAAGATATTAACTGGCATGATCTTACGCATTAGTAATTGAAGCTTCCTCACTTTGTCTCAGACAAATTATCAGGACATAAAATCCCACAAGATGGAATCCTCATAACAAATCAAGGAAAAAAAACGACAATATCATGCACAACAGACTGAATGCGAAGATGAGGAAAACATATTTAAAAAAAAGATCTAATGTTAGTGAATTCATTGTATGGTGCACAGTATGCAGAAAATGTTTCATTTTCACAAAGTGGTTATCATTGAAAATCACAGACGGTATATGTGGTCAAAAGGTACAGATAGGTGATTTTGAAATGGGTAACCATGGGAGCATCTCCTTTCCAAAAATCTTCCCATTTGAATAGAGGATTGTCAACCTTAAATCTGAGAAAGGAAAAATGAAAGATATACACGACAGATCTATTATTAGGAACTTGCATGAGTAACAATAATTCCTGCTTGGGTGTCACATCCATTTTCTTACAATCCTGTCTTATTTCTGAGTTTTGAACATCTAATGCCTAAAGGAGACAAGATCTAACGGAAATAGGATTGAGTTTATGCATCACAATTAGTCATTATTATTAAGAAAAACCTCTCGTATCCACTTACTATCTTACTGTTGCTAGAGATTACATATTTGACAGCTTAAGGTTAAATGATTTGACCTAAGAAGAGAGCCTAGATTTTGGATCATTTTCTACAAAGGACAGGTTCCGGAGACAAAGTCGGTTTCAAGGACTAAATAAAGCATTTGATCAGCTGGGATTAATCGGTTGAATTAGGAACACCCTTTTTCACACCTCACAGAAGCCACACACCATATCTATACTCTAAGACATCAAGGGAAAACTCAGAAAATCTAATATGCAAATACTGTTCCATTTTTTCTATTTCTTCCATTCATCATATTTGATATGATCTTAACAGCAACTTATGAATCCACAATATTCCTAGACTGCCCAATACAGCAAATAAGTCACTTTAAAATTTTATATGTTAACTCAGACATGTAATGTTGGACAACACCTAGCAACAAGAATAAGTGTAAAAAGTACACTAAGCTAACCTTTATCCCTGATGGAGTTTCCATGAAACTGAGTTTGTATGTATTGGTGCGGAAGCTGTGAAAAGAACAGCCTTGGCCAGGTAACTGAGGCACCCCAAGGTTAACTTTCTCCACACTGCCCATAAGATCATTAATCCACAAGTTCATACTCTAAAGGACACAATACTGATAATCAAAGTATATGGCACTTAATGTTATGAAACCCAAATTTACAAAGCGGTAAATATAGGTCCATTTCCTCAGTGTCCCTGATGACAATGACCATATCATTTTCAGAGAATCTTCCACAACTTCTGATTCAAATCAAGCATTTTCCTTCTTTGATTTCTCTTTTCTACTACAATCACTACTTTCTCCCTCAACAGATAAAAAGGACAAATTAAAATAAATAGGAAGAAAGAGGACAAATTGTATATTAACATATGATTTAAAATAGGCTAATTTGACTTATTTTTTCTTATGTAAAATAAAATTGGTACTAAAATAAAAGTTGAGAACATCATTTGGAAAAATTAAAAAGGTCAAAATATTTTTGCAATTTTTTCGAAAAAGAAGACCTATGCATAAGGTTTCCCTTGTTGCGGGCCCTAGCCATGTGAAGATAAATGAAAATGAAAACAACAGTGTTGTTGCAATCAAAAGAGTTGTTTTAGATGTTTGATCACATAACTTTCAAATCACAATATATCAATCTTATTATTACACTAAACTTACCATCCAAAGGAACAATCTAAAATACAAGATTCTAGCCTTGCAGCGTCCAAGAGATGGTCAAGGTACACATGCTTACCTCTACATTTTAGAGGAGAAACCTTAACCTTGTGCTAAGGCTATCCTCTTGCGAGAATATTAGACAATTAGAAAAATAAGGATTTCAAATCCCTAGGCATGTCTAGCAACATACCCCATAAAAAGCCAGCCCCAGAAAGCTGCACACCAACTATCCTCCAAGAGAACCAAAGGAAGAAACAGACCAGGAAAACCTTGCATCATTTAAAACCAAAATTTAAAATCACCACTAACAAGCACAAGACAAACAATTGCACTTGATTAATTGCCTTGTTCAGCAGTATATGGATGTTCCAGTTTCCATCACCTGCTAGTCAATTTGTAGACAAAAAAGATGTTTGCGATTCACCACTATTCCCTTGTGCAAGCACATACCACTACTTCACTAATCCAGGAATCATACTTACCATACTATCCAACGGGTCAGCATTCCTACATACCCCTCTATCACACTCCACTAGACAAGATTCCCAAATATGCAACAGTCTCACAGATGGGCACCCTTAAGCGCACTCCTTATTTTTTTTTTTTCAGATTGGTAAGCATTTTTTTTTTTTTTTTGGGGGCGCGGGGGGATGAACCAACGCCATAGTTGACCACCATTAGTTCCCAAAACCCATTGACAAACTCATTCACTAAAAATTTTCATTGATTTCAAAATGACCTAACTCCAGATATTATCAGGAAAATATAGCACCTACAGTCCCCCGACCGCCACCCATAAACTGGTACGAGGAAGACTTCAAATTTGAAATTTCCATGCCCCGTTGCAAGCCCTTTACTGCATTGACAAACCAAAAATTCTCCATTTTTTATAGAAAATGGAGTATCATATGAATGAAAACATACCTTGTGGGATCCAAGGATCACAATAATGAATATTTACTCGTGCGATCGAAGGATCAGAATAATAAATGTATACCTAGTGGGATCCATTTTGGCAGTCAAAGATTTGAGTGAAAAGAGTAAGCCGAACATAAGCTTGTGATCTTGCTGGGCATTCAAGGTATGAAGAGGGCGATTCCACTCCCTATAAAGCAAGCACACTCCGTTCCTATTAAATATATACATCATATGAGCGTTGTTTCCTGACGCCGTCACCGCCGGCGGCGACGGATTAATCTCCGCTCCTCCGAAGAACTGCATTCTCCTTCACGACCTATCAAGCAACAATGCGCACATGAAATCAAAAGCTTCGCATTTGTCAATTCTCCACAGATGCGGATAAAACAACACCGGAGAAATTAGGGGAAAAAAAATTGGAAACCAATTCAATAAGGAATTCTACATTCAAAGAACAAAAAATTCTAGAATTACCTCACTGCCTGGATTTTCCAGATCGATCAGAGTGAGACAGAGAGAGTTAGAAGTCGAGGATAATTTGATCGTTATATTGGATACGCAGCGGAGACCTGGAGCTCGGGCTGAGGGTTATTCAGTTTCTGTTATCATCATCCGACTGGTGGACGACGTCGTTTTAACAATAAATTTGAAAAAAAAAAACTAATTGCATTCCTTTGCATGGATTGCTCATCTTTTATTTAAAATTCTAATTTTAGTAGAATAAGTATGAAAACATGGCATATTAGGGTAAATAGTAAAGATAATTTGGAATATTATAATTGAATATGGGGTCATGAGTTCAAAATTTGTACTGTTTATCTAAATTTATCTGATATATAATTTTTATGAGTTTTTAAAATTTTATCCAATATTATAAAAAATAGGGAAAAATTTTTGGTCAATAAATAAATTTATGTTAAATGGGCATGTTTATTGTAATTTTTATTAAAATAAACATTTTTATCTTTTTTTTAGATTTTAAATTTTTATTTTTTGTCTCAACCAAAAACTAACAAAATTTTTTTATCAATATTTAATACTATTTAGTTCATTTAGTCTACTTTAATATTTTTTGTGTTCTAGTCTATTTCCCATAAGATAGAAAACATGAGAGTATTTTCATTGTTGATTTTGATGTTAACATATACAAATTTTCATTTTTAAAAATTATTATTATTATGATATTATATAATATCTTTCCTATAATAAAAGATTTAATATCTTTTAATTTAAATTATTTATATAACTATCGCTATTATAGCTTTCTTAGTTATATAATTATCATTATTATAACTTTTTTAATTTATATTATTTTCTTTTTTTTATAAAAAATGACCGATTATATAATTATATATACAAAAATGAAAAAATTTTTTATCCCTTATGTTGGGTCTCATGTCCTGGCCCATATGAGACAGCCAGGCCCACGAAGCGAGTCGCGGTCCATGAAGAGATCAGAAGCCCATGAAAAGCGCAAGCCCACGACGGAAGGAGGCAACGGTAACCTGCGGCGCATTAAATGCGTCCCCGGGAACAGGACGAAAAGGCGGAAAGGCTAGCCAATAGAGGCGTGGCTGGCGCAGCGCCAACGCCACCCGCTGCCGTCTGCAGACGGCCAACCAATCCCCGCTCAGGGAAAATCGAGCGTGGTCAACAACGCCAAGCCAGGTGGCGTGCAAGAGGGGAACAGGGCAGCCGCGTGGCCGGTGGTCCATGGCAATGACCATTGCGCAAGAATGCCCAAGCAACGGCGTTTTGGCGCCCAAGAGTCCAACGGGGGTGGGCGTATAAAACCCTCACACCCCACAGAAAGGGACTTTTCGATCTTCTTCGACTTTACAATCAACCTTGAGACCTTGAACTCTTCGATCAAACTACGATCTCCACTGAACATCGCTTCAAGGATCATTGGTCATCTTCCTTCCTTTTCTCTAAAAACACCAGAGTGACGAGTCAAAGCAGAGCATTGCCTCATCTAGTTGACTCGCTCACCATCCCAGCATCCTCTGAGTTCACGGGAAAGTTAGCCACCCTGCCGCGGTGCATTACTAAGCCGAGCCTTCCAACACACCTCACAACATTTCTCCACATCATCGCATAAGCACTTCTACGCTTTCACAAGCATTTCTTCGCGCACCACCTTAGCGTGCGCCATTTCCGTTTATGCGAGAATTTGCCTTGGCGTCGGGCGAGCCTCGGTGGGAGAAATCCTGCCAGACCCTTCACCTCTTGTTTGTTGTTTGTGTTGTGCAGGTCCAGGTTCATAGAGATGGAGACCGGACCCTTCTTCCGGAGCGACCACACGCTTAGGAATCCGAAAGCTCCCTAATCCGTACGACAACCTTGGGCCCGGGACGCAACATTGGCGCCGTCTGTGGGAAATTGACAATAAGCCAAGTGTCTCTTTCCCATCCAACAACTGAACAACATAAAATGGTGAACACCCGAGCACAAACTAGTGCTCATGCGGTGGAAGTCACCGTCCAAGGAGAAGTTCCCCGCTGGGAACCAAACAAACAACCAACCGAGCTCAAGTCAATCGCACGGGCGTGGACATAGATCTTTTAAAGGAGGTCCTCCCGCCGTGTGCGCGAACACCGGGACTACCAGCCCGGATCGCTCCCCCGCGCCCAAGCCTCCACCTCCAAGAGAGAAAGGCGTGAGAAGCCGCTCGCAGAGGCGAGCAAACCGTCTCGACCGCACGGCGGCCTCAAGCCGCACCAAGTGGGGATGGCCGGAGCGAGGCGGAAAGCCATCCGCCCGACGACGACAGGAGGACAGCCCCAAGGCCGCAACCCCGCAACTCGCGTGGCAACAGGAGGCCACCAGCCGCAGGCTCCAACGGCGAACGCGCCTCTCAGGCGGACACAGCCGTTGCCGAGCAAGTTCAAAATGCCGGTACTGGAGGGATACGATGGAAGCAAGGATCCAATGGATCATCTCAACCGCTTCCGCACCCACCTCTCTACGTGGGGCGAGCGAGGCCACGATGTGCCGGTGCTTCCCATCACCCTCGGAGGTGACGCGTTGCTCCGGTTCCACGGCCTCCCGAACTCCATACGCTCGTTTGGCCAGGGCCGACAGCCTTCCGAGAGCGCCCGCCTCCCAAAGCAGAAGGGAGGAGCGACAACCTGCACTGGTCCGCCTCCGACAAAGCGGGATGAAAGTCCGGGCGGTTTCGGACCGTTTCATCATTGAGGCGAGGCGGATCCCCCACCTCTCCGACGAATCAAGCTCAACGCCTTCGCCGCCACTCGCGCAGGGATTTCTTCAAGCACCTATCGCACCAGAGCGCCTCGAGACCTTCCGGAGGCCGGAGACCATCGCCAGAGGCGTACATCACGGCCGAAGAGGCCAATGAGGCGAAGCGCCCGAGCGAGTGGACCGGCCCCTCGGGAAGCCCTCGAGCTTCGGGGAGGAAGAAAGAGGGAGGGGCGACAGCGCCGCTTCTCGCAGCGCTCAGAAAGCAAGCGGCCCCCACCGGGCCCAAAAGGGATTACAAAGCAGACCTCTCGACCCCGCCAACGAACGACGGCAGCGCGAACATCCCGATGCGAGATCCAGGATGAAAATTCTTCAAGTGGCCAGCCTAAGGTAAGGGTCCTGCGCCGGGCTAGCCAATCTTGCAATGGCACCGCCACACCACCGCTGCCCTGGGCACTCGGCGAGAACCGCCGCACCCTGCGGCAGGAGATTGAGGATCCGATCCGGCGCGGACACTTGAAGCGGTTTCGTAGAAAGGTTCGGGTCGGAACCACGCTCCCTCCGACAGTGAGCCGGCCGAGCCTCCGAGAGCCCGCAGACTGCCGCAGCGTGGTTCACATGATCTCTTCCGCTGACACGGCGAGCGCCAGGCGAGGACAGCCCGAAGCGACTTCCAGCAACAAGCGGGCGAAGATAGGGGCTAGGAGTGATGTCATTAGTTTTAGTAGCGACGATATGACACATGTAACCTCTCCCCATACTGACCCCCTTGTTGTATCGGCCCTTGTTTCAACTAGTGGTGATGACTACCAATTGAAACGGGTCTTTATTGATAATGGAAGCTCGTAAAATTTGTTGTATCTCACTGCATTCATTAAACTTGGACTAAAACGGAACCAAATGAAGGCTGCAAACGGACCATTATACGGCTTGGACAACGAGCCAGTTCCAGTGCAAGGGATAGTACGACTGGAAGTCACGGTGGGAACCCACCCGCGCTCCATGACACGCGAGCTGGCGTTCCTTGTCGTCGACCTTCCGTCCGTCTACAATGCCATATTAATGCGACCTTTCCCGATGACCTTGGCCCGTGACGTCCATCCCACACCTAAAGGTGAAATTTTCCACCCCCTGGGGCGTGGGAGAAATTCTCGGAGATCAAGAAATGGGACGGACCTGCTACCTGTCCCAAGTCAACCCAGTGGCACCAAGCAGACCAAGCGAAGACCTGGACCTCTGCGACGAGACGTCGCTTCAACAGGCCCAGTCAGGAGAGGAAACTGAGGCAATCCCTCTCAATCCTTCCGATCCGGAACGATGCGTCAACGTGGGAAGATCCCTTCAACCTGCAGATCGCGACAAGCTAATTACCTTCCTCCGGGCTAACTCCGACGTATTTGCACAGGTCCCCCGACATGCCCGGGATATCGCGAAATCATAGTCCACAAAGTGGGCCTTGACGCGAGCCGAAAACCCGTCCGTGAGCGGAGGAACCACTCCGTCGAGAAGTTAGTCGCCATCAGGGAAGAAGTGAAGAGGCTCCTCGACGCCGGATTCATCAGGGAAGTCCAGTACCCGGAGTGGCTATCCAACGTCGTGCTGGTAAAAAAGAGTAGCGGCAAGTGGCGGATGTGTGTCGACTTCACGGACGTGAATAAGGCATGCCCCAAAGATAGCTTTCCGCTCCCAAGGATCGACCACTCGTGGATTCCACATCCGGCACGACTGGCCGAGCTTTATAGACGCATACAAAGGATACAAACCAGATCCGGATGGACCCAAGACGAGGAGCACACCTCGTTCATGATGAATCAAGGACATATTGTTACAAAATGATGCCCTTTGGACTCAAGAATGGGCGCAACGCGTACGGCGTCTTGTAAACAAAATGTTCGAAACTCAGATAGGACGGACGTGGAGGTGTACGTCGACGATATGCTTGTGAAAAGCAAAGTCGCGAGCCACCACGTCAACGACCTGGATGAGACTTTCCATATCCTCCGACGGCAAGGGATGAAGCTTAATCCGGTCAAATGCGCATTCGGGGTGACTTCCGGAAAGTTCTTAGGCTTCATTGTGTCCCAGCGTGGGATAGAAGCCAACCCAGAGAAGATCAAAGCAATACTCGACTTGAACCCTCCGCGAACCATAAAGGAAGTCCAGAAGCTGACAGGGCGGATAGCCGCCCTCTCACGATTCTTGGCCAAGTCAGCCGAGAAGTATTTGCCCTTCTTCAAGGCGCTAAGGGGCACCAAATCACACGGGTTCAAGTGGAATGAAGAATGCGTGAAGCCTTCAAGGAATCAAGACTTATCTCTCAGCCACGCATTGCCGCTTAAGCTCGCCGCAAGGGAAAGATCTCTACCTCTACCAGCCACGTCGGCATCGGCCTCGGCTCCGTGTTAGTAGCGGAGCACGAGGGCGACAATGTGGCCCGGTGTACTACGTAAGCCGGGTCTTGGCGGACGAGGCTCGCTATCCACACGCAGTAAAGGATGGCGCTCGCGCTTGTCACGCGGCGCGAAACTGCGACCCTACTTCCAAATCACACCGGATCGTTATCTTTGTGGACCACCAAGACAATTTTGCGAAACCAGAGACGCCAGGGCTGGTTGGTTAAGTTAAGTGGTGTCGAATCGGGAGAATTCGACTTAGAATTCGGCCCTTGACCCGTGAAAAGGACAGCTCTGGCGCATTTTATCGTCAAGGCGGCGACCAAGACAGGACGAAGACAGCAATCCAGAGATACGAGCACGCGACAGGGTTCACTGTGTGGACCCTAAACGAGACGGATCGTCTACTGCACAGCAATGGAGCCGGAATCGTGTTAAGGACGCCCGAGGGTGTGGAGATCGTATACTCCGTTACTCCGGCCTTCCGGCCACGAACAACGCCAAGGGAGTAAGCCCTCCTTGCGGGCCTATGGCTGGCGAGGAGTGTTCCGCACGGTCGTTGGTCGTACGTAGTGACTCCGAACTCGTGGTCAATCAGGTGAAGGGGAACTTCGAAGCCTCGAACCCACAACTTGTGAGGTACCTGGCGAAAGTAAGAGCCCTGATCCCTGAGTTCGGTCGATTTGAGATCGAGCATATCCCGAGAACGGATAACGAACGCGCTGACCGACCGGCAGGGACGACGCGCCAGGATCAGAGAGCAAGACGCAAGGGAACCCAGGGAAGTCCAGAGCGTGCCCAGCATCGACGCCGAAGACAAAGAAATCCTTCATATCAACACGAGGGACAACTGGATGACTCCGTACATAAAGTTCTTGACTGAAGAAGCTTTACCAGAAGACATCAACGAAGCCAAGCGGATCAAGAAGATAGCAGGATGGTACACGGTCCTAAATGGGAGATTATACAGGCGAGGATATTCCACCCCTCTCCTGAAGTGCCTTACTCCGAAGGAAGCCGACTACGCGTTGGCGGAAGTACACTTGGGGCTGTGCGGATCTCACATTGGCGGAAAGAACCTAGCGTTCAACGTCATGCGGCAAGGGTTCTACTGGCCCACCATGAAACGAGACGCTATGGAGTTCGTCCGCAAGTGTGAGAGTTGCCAGGTCCATGGCAACATGACGCATCAGCCGCATGCCGAGTTGCACTATCTCCAATCCCCATGGCCGTTCGCACAATGGGGGCTCGACATACTCGGACCCCTACCAATGGCTGCCGGACAGAGAAAATTCTTGATCATAGGCATCAACTACTTCACAAAATGGGTGGAAGCCATCCCACTCGCGAAGATTACAGAACAAAATGCGACGGAGTTCCTCCGTCAGGGCATTGTTTGCCGCTTTGGGATTCCTGAAGTCGTAGTGACCGATAATGGAACCCAATACACCGGCAAACGCTTCACGAAGTACTGCTGCAACCTCCGCATTAAACTGGTGCACACATCCGTGGCGCACCCTCAAGCAAACGGGCAGGTCGAAGTCACCAACCGCACACTGCTGCACGGGTTGAAAACCAGGCTGGAAGATGCAGGGGGCTCCTGGACAGAGGAGCTACCGTCAGTGCTATGGTCGTACCGAACAACCGCGAGAGAACCAACAAGGGAGACGCCCTTCAACCTTTGCTTTGGGGCTGAGGCTGTGGTTCCCATGGAAATGGGGATGCCAAGCCTGCGGATCGGATGCTTCGACCCAGCCACCAATGAACAAAGGCTACGGGAAAGTCTGGACTTGCTCTCGGAAGTTCGAGACGCCGCATGACGTAGAACTGCAGCCTACCAACAGCGAGTCGCACGGTACTACAACAAGCGAGTGAAGGCACGCCCACTGGAAGTTGGAGATCTGGTCCTCCGGAGCGTAGAGGCGGCGGGAAAGACCGCAAATAGGAACAAACTCTCCCCCGGGTGGGAGGGACCGTTCTTCGTCTCCACAATCCTCCGGAGCGGAGCGTACAAGCTACGCGCCCAAAACGGCAAACTGGTCCCGCGAACCTGGAACGCCGCCAACTTAAGGAAATATTACCAGTAATGCAACTCAGACTCAGGTAAGTCGCACACGCATGCATCATGATGAATGCTTGAACATGAGTTTATCTTTGATTATCATAATTGCTTTATCTTGTTGCATATTCATCTGTGTGAGTTAATGTCATGCATTGCATTCTCAAGATTAAGCGACCTAGACTGCCCCTAAGTCAGGAGGACAAGCGTCCGTCTGTAAAACAAGTCCTTGGCTCAGCGCCAGGCGGTCCAAAGCAGGCCGTCTCAGGACTCCGTCCTCACACCAGATGGCCTGGGGACGGCCTTACTCACCATAGCTCCGCGCCAAAAGGCCCCAGCGGCCACTCAGAGATTAAGCCCCGTGCTAGTCACCGAGGCGTCAGTGGGTAGGCTAGGATAAAGGATCCGTGCGATCCATTCCAAGGCTACGCGCCAACGACCGTCCGCACGGTCAAAATATTAGGCCGGGGCTCCCCGAGTCCCCACTTTACGGCCAACAAAACCTTAGGGGCCAAAGAATCGCAGGCGTGCGGCGACCTTCTCCAGCAGAAGAGAGCACCCTCAGTCTACAATGGTCGTGGGCTAGGACCTCAACTTGGTGATTATAACGCTTTGAGCAGGAGCGACGCACCTCCCGCAATCATACGCGACCGAGTCCTAAACCCAGGAGTCCGGTTATTGCAGCATGCACGACCGCTGCGCGGGCCCTCGTTGAGGCTCGTGGGCTTGGCGACGACATCCGCTCACCGGATCGAGCCCCCAAACGTGTGAGTGTGATGACATCCTCTTACGCAGACGAGCACACCACGCAAGAAGGCGCTGCACAGTGGCCTTAACAACAACGGCTCCAAAGAGCCCAATGCTCAAACACGAAGCATGATCCAACGAATGGGAACAAAGCAAAAAGCAAGCAACACTTTACGGTAAGAGAAGCATGGACACGAAGTATAAAATGAAGCTTCTCATTTATGCAAAAGACAGATATGATACAAAGACGAAACCGGTCTGGCTTCAACGGCAAAGAAAAGCTAATCGGGGAGGCTCGATGGACCGCTTCTCCGGAAAGTCTCCGTGCGCGACGCCTCTTCTACCCGGCGTTCCCGGATGGAGGACACCAACTGGGGCGTGAGGAGCCGCCGAGAGAGACAATCCGCGACACAAGCGGATACCATCCCAATAACGAGTGTCCATCGCCCTGCCGCCACTCGATGGAGTATGTCGACCAACCATCTCTCCAACCAATCTGGTGACACGGCTCTACAAGCGGCGAGTAGAGCTTCAGTGCGCCACTCTCTGCCCGCCTTGCCGTTCTCCTCCGTAAGAGATGCGATTCGGGGCTGACCGCCGTGGACGAGATGATGCCCGCTGATGATAGTTCGCTCCAGGTCCCCGCAAAAAGAGTCAGCTCGCACCTCGAGGGGGACCGCATCATCAGGAGCCTGCACGGAAGGAAAAGTCAGAAGTGTTACCGAAATAAACAACAAAGGAAGAAGTCCAGAAGGAAGCAACCGCACCAGAAGATGGGCGACACGCAGGAAGCGTGCGAAATTGCCCGGAAGAGCCTCTCCTTGGGGTTCAGCTTCCTCGACTGCTCGGGGAGGGCTGGGGGGCCGAAGGCGGCCGCCGTAGAGCGCTGGGGCTCGGGCCGCGAGGACGCCCCGGCCTGCCCCTTCGCCCCTTGTGCAGCGTCGGCGGCCGAAGCAGGGAGCGACGCAAACCTCTCGAACATGCGACCGCGAGCTCATCGAAAAGAGCCTCTCCCGGGGGCTCAGCTTCCTCAACCGCTGGGAGGGTCGGGTAGGCCGGCCGCTGGTGGGAGCACTCGCGGGCCCTTGCGCGGGAGGTCCCGCCCTTGCCTTCGCGGCTCAATCGCATCGACAAAGCAGGAGCGGTGTCGATCTCTCGAACATGCGGCCCGCGCAAAACTCAACCAAAGGAACCTCCCCACAGGCGCAGCTTTCAAGTTAAGGAGGGCTGATGGAAGGTCGGCGGCAGCAGAACGCCGAGGGCTCTGCCACGAGGACGTCCCGGCTTCCCCTTCGTCAGCCTGAGCCAGATCAGCAGCAGAAACGGCGCCAACCTCCGAAAGTACAGCCAGGTCTTCGGCAGGACTACGCGAAGAAATGGGCTCTACAAAAAACGCCGGCAACTCCACAACTTCCAGGACTTCCGGCGCTGGCTCAAACGCAGTAGTAAATGGCCCCTCTGGGCTCTCCAACATGACGACGTCGTCTGTCGCCTCTGCAGCGCCTCCAGTGGATGGATCCCCAGCAGGTGGAGACTCGACCTCGCCGACTTCGCGAGCGGCTAGCTCAGCCCGGTCGACGGAGTGCGGCGATTCCCTGGGCGACCCGCCCGGTAGGTCTCTTTCAAACCGGGCTTCTGCAGTGGAAGGACCAGCCACTGCCTCCGAGACCACCTCAAAGGAGTCCTCGCGGCTTCCCTTAGCCATTTAAGGGCAGCCGCGTCCTCATCATCGCCGACAACAAGAACGAGCGCCTTTCCTCCCGATTCTCACGGGCATGGAACGGCTAGTCTCTTTAGGGAAAATCTTACCGTGGCCGGGCTATCGTCCAACCGGCAGGAGGTCCCCATTTGCCGATCTCGAACGTGACCGATGTAAGGAAGTAACCCTGGATCCTGAACCTTTCTTCCTCCGCCTTAATGGTGGACAGCAGCTTCGAGGATTCCGCAAGATCTTCATCGGTGGGCTTGTCTCGGAAGTACTCCGAGATCGGGCCCCACGCCTTCGGAAGCTCATACTCGGAAGGCTCCTGCAGAAAGAAAAAATGTTCCTTCCAACCCTTCCTGAGTAACTGATTGGTGCCGCGAAGGTCAGACCCGCTGGGGGAAAGCGAAATCCATCCTCCTCCGACTCCGTGGCAGAAAAATGATCTCGCGCCTTCGCATCGGCGCACTGTGCATCGGGGTGAAGACGCAGAGAGATACCAGATAGCGCAAGGCATTGGGATGAAGCCTTGCCAATGGGACTCCCAACGCTTCGACCACCGCATGATGCGTGATTTCACGAGGAAAAATGAAGCCCCCCCTCAGATGATGTTCGTACACCGTAATAAAGCCCTCTGCGGGGCATGAGCTCTATCCTGAGCGCCGGAACACGGAACTCAGTCAACAGAATCGCATAATCTACCCTAAGAGAGGCTATGTGACGCGCCTCGGTCAAAATCGACTTGGTATTGCGGACACCATGACGCATAAACTGGGAACATGAGAAGAAGAAGAACTCTCTCCTTTCGCACCCATTTGTCTCTCGAAAATCACAGAATAAGGGAGAAGAAATCGCGGAAGGAAGAAGACGATCGCGTTTGGTTTAAATAGACAACGCCAAGCCAAGAGGCGGAAACCGAAACGCCACCGCCTCAGGAGATTGAGACACGTGGTGGCATCAAGCGCACTGCAAACCTCAAATCAATCGCAATGATGGCTAGGCGCCAGGCACCGGGCATGACCCTTGGGCCCGGTCAGGGTCCACGCCCGACGCCGCCGAATTAAATGAAGGCTTACGATAGCGGAACTCCGGAAGGCGCGCACAATAAGCGCAAAGTAAAAAAAAGAAAACCGCCTAACAAAGAAGATGCAGCAGACGAGACGATACGAAAGGCAAATTCTCATTACGGCAAAACAATTCTGTTACAACGACTAGCAAAGAAAAGAAAAGAATACAACGGTAGCAAAACGGTTAACGATCCCGGTGGCCGGAGGAGGAACCTTGAACGGGATAATCCACCAACTGATCACGGGTCTTGGCGGACGAGTTACGAGGATCTATGACGCCCACGCGGAAGCCTGGATCCTCCAGTAAAGCAAGCCTTTTGCAAAGTCTAACGGCGTCAAAATACCTCCGCTCCAAGTCCGATCTCACTTCCTCCGGCCGAAGTATCGACCTCATCTCCGTCCGCAGCGCAGCAACTTCAGCCTGGTGTCGCCGCCCAAGTTGCCCCATTTCTTCCTCAAGTGCCAATATGCGGCCCTGCGCCCCCACGTTGGCATCCGTCAGCCGTATGGCCCTGGCCTCCGACTCTGCCAGAGCGTTCTCTAAGTGTGCAATGCGGGCTCTCAGCCACTCCATTTCGATCGCTGCGACCCCCCGACGCGGTGGGACACCCTCGAAACCCGGAGGAACCCCCCGACTCCGAGAAGGGCCGGCAACCGTGGCTTCAGAGTGAGCCCCTCCTGAGGAATAGGCTCCAGAAGACACGGGGGCGTTAGAGCCGAACTCAGACTCGTGAGTGGAGGGCTCCGTGTCACTAGAGGAGTCTCCCATCGATTTCGCAACGAAAAAGCACGCAGTGGAAGATCGAACTGCCAGCGGGTGAACAAGTATGAAGGCGTGCCAGATTTCAGGAGAAAGTGGCGCATTTAAATAAGTTAATCTTCTGGAAATGCGGCAAACCCAAATGGTGAAAAGCATTTAAGGGAGGGCCAATGAGATTCCACCACGTGGGAGGCCCCTGAAAACTCGCGCGTTTCCAAGATGGAACGACGTCTCCTGGCCGCGCAGAAATTAAATGCGCTGGCTGCCCAGGGGACGTGACGGTTGATAGGGACCCCACAGGCTCCCAGGGGATGACGCGTGGATCTTGGGGCAAAAACGCCCAGCGAATTTAAAAAGCATTTACGGAGAAGAGACAAAAATTGAAGGCAAAAGAGGCTACTTCTTTTATTAACCAATGCTTTCTTACAAAATATAAGATCTACAACCATGAAGCTGCGAGAAAAACGAAAGAAGGCGTAGTGCGAAGCCTCGGTATGCTCCGTGCCTCGTCCCGGGAGAGCCCGACGAACGACGGCCCGGCGGCCGCTGGAAGTGCACCCGAATCAAGGCGGGAAGCAGGAGCATCCCTGGGAGTCTCCAAGATTCAACCCACCGGTCCAGGAAGCACCGAAGTCGGGCACTCCGGGGAAAGTTCGGTGTCAAGCCGGCTTCCCAGGGAGGGCTATCGACTCGCACCCCTCCCGTGGTTGGCGCCCGGCTCAGCTCGCGGAGAATCCCTCTGCGAAAGCCTTCTCGCCGGAAGAAGGTACGCGGGGAAGTCAAAGAACTCGGCCCTAGCCGTGCCACAACCCTAAGGAAGCGCGTGACGAAGGCGGAATGGCCAAGCCACTCTCGTTAGCAAAGAAAGCAAGCCGCAAGGCTCGGGTTACAACGGTCTCCACCAGGGAACCCAGGCATGCAAGTGGTCCATCCAACTCCTTCTCGAGCGCCCACCAGGGGCGGGGAAAGCCAGAATCTCCTCATCGCCTCTCCGATTCGTTGGTAAGGGATGAACTTCACTCGCTCAAGTGCCCCCCTATTTATGGGCAAGATGCAGGACATCCCTTTACCTGGGTAGCGACACAAGATCCGAAGAACGTCTTTGGCAACAAAGAAGCAACCACTAGTCATACGCAACCCAAGGCGCGCGAATCTCGTCGGGCGAGGTGACGGGTCGCGGCAATACTGAAAAGCTACCACAGCCCCAGGAAAGGCGCGAACTTGGAAGACGACAAAAGTGACGCGGCACGAGGAAGGGTACGAGGCCGTGGAAATGCGCCCAATGGACATGCCAGGCCCGACCACTGGCCGGCCCGGGCATGGGGGCTAGTGTTGGGTCCCATGTCCCAGCCCGTGAGATGGCCAGCCCTGAAGCGAGTCGCAGTCCATGAAGAGATCAGAAACCCATGAAAAGCGCAAGCCCACGACGGAAGGAGGCAACGGTAACCTGCGGCGCATTAAATGCGTCCCCGGGAACAGGACGAAAAGGCGGAAAGGCTAGCCCGAGAGGCGTGGCCGGGCGCGGCGCTAACGCCGCCCGCCACCGTCTGCGGCAGACGGCCAACCAATCCCCTCAGGGGAAAATCGAGCGTGGTCAATAACGCTTCAAAGAACGTGCCAACGCAGAATGGTGGGGCGGCCGCGTGGCCAGGCGGTCCATGGCAGCGACCCGGCCGCAATGCCCAAGCAACGGGCGTTTTGGCGCCTAAGAGTCCAACGGTGAGGCGTATAAAAACCCTCACACCCCACAGAAAGGGACTTTTCGATCTTCTTCGACTTTACAATCAACCTTGAGACCTTGAACTCTTCGATCAAACTACGATCTCTACTGAACATCGCTCAAGGATCATTGGTCATCTTCCTTCCTTTTCTCTAAAAACACCAGAGTGACGAGTCAAAGCAGAAAGATTGCCTCATCTAGCTGACTCGCTCACCATCCCAAAGATCCATCGAGTTCACGGAAAAGTTAGCTACCCATCATGTGCATTACGTGGAAGCAGCGCCTTCCAACACCTGGGCCACAACATTTCCCACATCATCGCATAAGACTTCTACGCCACAGCATTTCTCCGCGCACCACCTTAGCGTGCGCCATTTCCGTTATTGCGGAAATTTGCCGACTGGCGTCGAATGGCTCGGTGGGAGAAATCCCGCCGCACTCTTCACCTCTTGTTTGTTGTTTGTGTTATGCAGGTCAGGGTTCGCCCGGAGAGCCAGGACCACCTTCTTCCGGGAGCGGCCCGCACGCTTAGGAATCCGAAGGCTTCCTAATCCGTACGACAACCTTGGACCCAGGACGCAACACCTTATATCTTATTTCTATAATATTTTTATCTGATATAAAATATAGATTTTTAAACTTATTTAAATATCTATTATCCATTTATATTTGCTATCATTAATTTCTAATGTCACTGATTATTTTTCATTATTGTCACCAACTATTAAGCATTTCTTCTCGATATAAATTATTTTTTATCATTATTGATACAGAATCTATTATTCTTTTGGGGGGATCAACCGTCTATTGGTTCAACATTGGTGCAGATGCGATATTTTTTTATTATAAATTGTTAAAAATGTTATATCAAATTTGGCATGTTAGTAGTATTGTTATGTAAATTGTTATTTTTGTTTTATTTTTTTAAAATATTCATACATTGAATACAAAACCAAAACATTAAAAAGATATTTAGATAATTATTTATAAAATTTAAATTTCATATGTTAATTTTTTTACCTAAAAAATAGATTTGCATTAGAGATTTGTCACTTAACCTTATTAATATTAATCGTCAGTATAAATATAAAAGTTATATAATATAAAAAATATAAAAAGAATTAAATTATTTAAAATAATTAAATTTCAACTAATTATTTATAAATAATAGTTAATTTAAAAAAAATTGTATTAATGAAGTCGTTTCGGAGAATCATCATTTGTATTTTGTTTTGCTCCTTCAGAATATTAAATTTCATTCTGCCAAATAATTACAATACATTTTATAATATTTAATGTCGAGATATTAATCCAGCGTCACTTTTAAAATCATTTAAACTGTTAAAATACTAAATAATCTATTATTTAAGATTTCCTTCATTCTCCATCTCCGATCTTCAACACAGCAATGGTTTCTCGTTCCGCCGCTCTCCATTTACTTTTCTCTACACTGCTGCTGCTTTTTGTTTCCCCTATCCCTATTGAGAGGCGCATCAGCCGCTATAGATATACGTGTGGAATTGATGAGATGAATTACTGTTCGAATGATGAGATTACTTACTTTCGTAATCTGATTGCTACGTTGTAGGAAAGCGGGCATTTGAATTTGAACAGTCGGAATGTCACTGGTTCTTGGTGAATCGGATGAAAAGCGGCAGATAGTTGATTATCATTCGCTTTTCTTTTTTTGGCAGATATGATATGGGGAATAATCCCCAGGTTGAGCGAGTCTCACATTTTACGAGAAGTATGCTCAAAGGTTGTTTCTATTTGCAATGCCAAGTCGATAAAAGAAGGTATCTCTGTTCACAGTCCTATAATCAAATTGGGAATCCAGCATGACCTGTTTTTGAACAACAATCTGTTGAGTATCTACGGAAAATGCTATGGAGCTGAGCCAGCACGCAATGTGTTCGATGAAATGCCTAGCAAGGATGTGGTCTCGTGGACTTGTTTACTGTCTACTTATGTTAAGAACGAAAACCCTGAGGAAGCGCTTGAATTGTTTAAATCGATGTTGATTTCTGGTTTATATCCCAATGAGTTTACTCTGTCGAGCGTGTTTAGGTCATGCTCAGATTTAGGAGAATTAGATGTGGGTAGAAGCCTTCACTGTTATACGATCAAAAGTGGGTTTGATCCAAATCCAGTGTTGGGCAGTGCTTTGGTTGATTTATACTCCAAATGCGATAATATCTTTGAAGCATATAAATTATTTGAACGTATGAGCAACGGTGATACTATTTCTTGGACGACGATGATTTCGTCATTTACCCAAGCGGGGAAATGGAGTGAGGCTCTGAAACTGTATGTGCAGATGTTGGAAACTGGAGTTTCTCCAAATGAGTTCACTTTTGCAAAACTTTTAACTGCAGCTAGTTGTGTGGATTTGAATTATGGAAAATTGGTTCATGCCCATCTTATTGTATGGGGAGCTGATCTTAATTTGGTTTTGAAGACAGCTCTTGTTGACATGTATGCCAAATGCCAGAGGATTGTAGATGCTTTGAAGGTGTCAAACCAGACACCAGAATCAGATGTCACATTATGGACTACGATTATCTCTGTTTTTGCCCAGAACTCACAGTTCAACGAGGCTGTTGCTGCATTTCGAGAAATGGAGTTATCTGGATTTATGCCAAATAACTTTACCTACTCTTCAATTCTAAATGCTTCCTCATCAACATTGAAGCTGGAATTTGGGAAACAAATTCACTCACGAGTTATCATGGCTGGCCTAAATGATGATGTTTCGGTTGGGAATGCTCTTACCAACATGTACATGAAATGTTCAGAGACAGTAGAAGATGCCTTGTTAGTGTTTAGAGGGATAGCTTCTCCAAATGTCATCTCTTGGACCTCTTTGATTGCTGGTTTAGCGGAGCATGGCTACGGGCAAAAGTCCTTTCAAGCATTTGCAGCAATGCAATTTATGGGGGTCAAACCGAATTCTGTCACACTCTCTAGCATCTTGGTTGCTTGTGCTACTTCTAAATCTCTAAGCCAATTAACTCAAATTCATGGGTATATAGTTAAGACAAAGGCAGACAATGAGATTGCTGTTTGCAACGCCCTTGTAGATGCTTATGCTGGATTGGAAGAGATAGAAGATGCGTGGCGTGTCGTCGGAATTATGAGTCACCGAAATGTCATCACATATACTAGTTTAGCCACAAGAATAAATCAGATGGGCCAACATGAAATGGCATTGACTGTTATCTCTAAAATGTGCAACGATGGTGTCAAGATGGATGGATATAGCTTAGCGGGCTTCTTGTCAGCAGCAGCTAGCTTGGTCACAATGGAAACCGGGAAGCAACTTCATTCTTATTCTGTGAAATCCGGCTTGGGCCTCTGGCTTTCAGTGTCAAATGGGCTAGTTGACCTATACGGGAAATGTGGAAGCCTGAATGATTTGCAGAAAGCTTTTGAAGAAATAAAAGACCCAGATGTCATTTCTTGCAACGGGGTTATATATGGATTAGCAGCAAATGGGCAAGTTTCATCTGCTCTCTCCACCTTCGATGACATGAGGTTGGCAGGGGTGGAGCCTGATGCTGTTACATTCTTGTTATTGCTTTATGCTTGCAGCCATGGCGGTTTGGTTGATCTAGGCTATGAATATTTTAAATCTATGAGAAATTCGCACAACTTAGTGCCACTAGAAGATCATTACGTTTGCCTAGTTGATCTCCTAGGCCGATCGGGCAGATTGGCAGAAGCCATGGACGTGATAAATACAATGCCTTTCAAAGCCAATGCTTTAATCTATAAAACATTACTAAGTGCCTGCAAATTACATGGAGACATTCTTCTTGGGGAGGCAATGGCTCAAAAGGGTCTTGAGTTAGATCCTTCTGATCCGGCATTATATGTGCTGCTTGCTAATTTGTATGTCGATTGTGGCCGGCCTGATTTATGTGAGAAGATGCGAATACTGATGAGAGACAGGAGCTTAAGACAGACCCCGGGGCAGAGTTGGATGGAGATTAGGAACAAAGTTCATCTCTTCAATGCCGGAGATCGATCGCATCCACAAATAACAGAGATCCACGAAAGGATAACATCACTGATTATCGAGTTTAAGAAACGAGGATATTTATATCAATGCAACGAAAGCACACGCTATCACAGTGAGAAATTGGCCCTGGCATTTGGTTTACTCAACGCACCACCAAAGGCTCCAATACGTGTTATTAAGAACTTGCGTATTTGCAGGGATTGTCATGAATTTTTCACTACAGCCAGTCAATTGGTTGACAGAGACATAATAGTGAGGGATGGAAATCGATTCCATTCCTTCAAGATGGGCAAATGCTCATGCGGTGGGTATTGGTAGTTTGTGTTGGAGGAGGAAGAGGAGATACACAGATTTTCTTCTTTACCGGGTATTTTTCCATTCCTTTCAGAGATGATGATGAAGCTCATGCAGGAGCTATTGTTACCGTGGGAAGGAGCGAACAAAAAAGACATACCGATGAACTTTGCTGTGTTAATGGGGTTGTCGTTATCATTATTGTTAAAGATTGGTGATTGGGACGCAAGGGGTTTGTTAACAAGGATATCCGAATCTTTTTGTTCATGGATGAACTTTGCAGGCTTGGTGGGGCTATTGTTCGTGGTTTGATCACATACACAAACAGATTGATCGATATCGATCATGAAGCTGTGAGGCGATTGTTCAAAAGGATGAATGAATTTTTCTATTTAAGAACGAATTTTGCAGAGTTGGTGTTGGACTTGGGACAACAAGCTTCCGCAACAATGCCAAGTACAAATATCTAATCGGATAAAAAGTTCGAGCCTATCGGTTGAATCCAGAATGAGATGAAATAACAGTCTATAACCGATTATAAAGAACAATAATAACGAACCAAAATAAGATACAATTGTTTTATTAAAGCCCCTCTTAAATAGAACAATAAAAATAGGATTATTATTCTTAGTTTGATCATACACAACGGTTAGATCGATGTCAGTGATTGTTGGAAAGGATGTATAAATCTTTTTGTTTAAGGAAAAACTTTGTTGGGTTAGTATGCGAAAGTTCGTGTTGTTCTAAGTAAAATGACTAGATTAAGCATTGAAATGGCCTTCTCAAACCCACGAGCTAATTGTAGTTGAGACTGGTGGTAGGAGTAACGTGGGTTACACAGCAGAGGACCAAAAAACTTTTCTCCGTGGTAGGAGACAACGGTGTATGGAGTTTGGTGAGGCAGGAGCAATACTTTCTTATTTTCAAAAGAAAAATTTAGAACTTTTTGTTTTTAGTGACATACGGTTGGATAATGAAGATTGTGTCACTAATTTATTTTGGGGCGGATGCACAAATGATTGTTGATTATCAAGTGTTTGGTGATGTCGTGATTTTTGATACAACTTATGGGACAAATAAAGGTTTGCGGCCGTTTGGGGTTTTTACAGTTTTAACCATCATAGATCGATCGTTATTTTGGAGCGGCATTATCATTGCGATGAAACTACCGACTCTTTTGTTTGGTTATTTGAGACCTTTTGAATTGTCACAGTGGCGGGCCCCAAACTATTTTTACAGATCAAGATGCCGCAATGGCGAGGCTCTCGCGTTAGTGATGCCAATCAACATGGCGCGGTTTGTGCACTTGGCATATTATGCAAAATGCCACTAAACATCTTGCGAATCGTGATGGTTTGCTTTCCCCGGTTTAGTAATTTGATGTATGGATACGAGGATGAAAGACAATTTGAGAGCGCTTGAGTCAACTATGGTGTCCGCGGAGGAAGGCGATCATGCAAGGTCATGGTTAGATGGAATCTATTGTGTAAGGTATAAATGGGTCTGTGTGTTTTATGAAAAATGTGTTTACATTGGGAATTAGAAGACGCACTAAGCCGAAAGCCTTACCAAAGGATCTAAAAAATCATTTGAGGTGTGATCTTAATGTTAGAGATTTTTTCACCATTTTGATAGAGTGCTTGAAAAGAAGAGATATAAAGAATTGTGTGCTGAGTATGAATCAAGACAAAAAATTCCCAATTTAATAAGTATTGATTGTCCACTAATGATTCAAGCATCGAAAATATATTCTCCAACAATTTTCAAGCTCGTCCAAATGGAATTGTTAAAAATAATGAGTATATGTGTACTTTCCCGACAGGAGCCCATTTATATCTTAGGGTTACATGCAGATCCATCTCGCCGTATCGTGTATCATTTGATCATCATACACAAATGGTACAATGTGATTGCCGAATGTATGAAACATTTGGAATTTTGTGTTCACATGCTTTCAAAATATTCAACATACATGATTTGCGATCCATACCGGATAAATATATTTTCAAGAGGTGGACTCGGAAAGCAAGGGATAACGCCCGGATATAGGTTCATATAATTTGCCAACTTTAGAAGATACGCAGTCGGGTCAGGCGAGAATTTCGGGAAGAATTATGCGTAGTTGTCTACGCATTGGAAGTGATTCGAATGGAGGAAAGTTAGAGGCAAAAGTCAGAGAGATTGAAAGCCTTGTCCAAAATTTTTCCTCCGATTCGTTTGAGGGAGGTTCATCCTCCATTATGCCAACACAAATGACGGATCGGATTGTCAAGGGTGTGAAGCATAAGGGAGGAAGAAAGGCAACAAAACGTCCGAAAGGCTGTTTGGAAAGAAAAAAATGCAAGAAATCGACAAATCATCGCGAATCATACAAACCGGGGTTAATATCTAGTTGCTTACTTATTATATCAAGACATTATATGTAACAATTACCGTTATACTCATATCCGATTAATCTGTTTTTTGGGAACAAACTTTAAATTGAGTTGTTGATGTGAATAGCAATGATCTCAACAACCGTTGTATGCATACATGCGATTCTTATGGTATTGTTGTAGACTTTTTGTTTATATATTGATTTGTTAACAAAGATTTTTTCCTTTATTTCTAATTATATCTATATTCTTTTAGTGTCGGCAACACAATACTTTCTACCGAGGATCTCATATGACTTAAAAAAAGTCTTGACTAATAGAAAAAAATCGGCAGAAAGGTATATGAAACTATCACTTTACATCCTGACGATAATAGAAGGTTAATTTTTTAGAGTTATATTTAAACATCGACGATAAATTTTATGTATCTTATTTAATACAATCCAATATTGTGTGCGAGGTTTTACGCATTAGGCATTTTTACGACGATTTTGCTTTCCATGGGTGCACGCAACCAATATAGTAGTTGAGAATATTGTATTGGATTATGATCATATCGAGGAATGATAGTTTTCACGATGGATGTGTAATGATGGGTTTGTAGATGTGTAATGATGAATTTGTGAATGTTTACTTGAAAAATTTTAAAATTTGGTGTCTTTGTTAATTATAGATGGCCTTATTTATATAGGTTATTTTGTAGTAATTCTTCTTTACTTTTAGGGAGATCCTACCGGTTTACCAGTATATATAATGGATTCGAAGCGCTTTGGCTTGCTAGCTGTGTTCTTCATAGTTAATCTACTACTACGTGGCCTATATATATATAATGTAAATATATATAAATATATATATAAATATATATTTATATAAATATATAAACATATGTATATATATTATTAAATATTTATATATTTAAATAAAATATATACATATATTTTGTTCCAGTATTTATATATGTATTTATATATAATATGTATATATTAATATATTAATTTATTAATATATATTAATAAACTAAACAACTAATTTACATATATTAATGTAAATATATTAATTTACGTATATATTAATTTACACAACAACTAAACAAAAACAAAGTAAAATACATGGAAAAATAAAATAAAATAAATACTAATTTTATTTGAAGCAAAATCACTTCGTCGCAGAGCCCCGATTCCAAATCACTTCCAATGTCGATGGATTGAAGATGAAGACGAAGGCTGTGGATTGAAGATGAAGACGAAGGCTGTGCGTGCGCCGTTCTGCTGCTTCTCCTCTACCTGGCCGGCTGCGCGTGCGCCGTTGTGCTGCTTCTCGCCGTTCTGAAGACGAGGGTTTTTGGAAACAGAAGAGGGAGAGGAGATGAGCCGCAGCCGTTTTTCATCCGACGGCTGACAGCTTCCGATGGACAACGACAACAGACGGCCGGACAACGACGTACACAGCAAATCCGGCCTCCCAAATCGCGCCGGTGGACAATGCGAATCCCAAATCGCGTCGGAGGACAACGACGATCCTCAATCACGACCGTCGTCGCCGTCTCTGTTTCTCGGACGACAGAGACGGCTGCGCAAAATGACGACGAGAAGAGGAGGAGAGGAAAAGACAGAGAGAAGAGAGAGAGAGGGGCGCCGACGCAAATGGGGACGCGAGGGTTTTTTGAAACAGAAGAGGAGAGGAGATGAGCCACAGCCGTCGGATTCGTTTTTAATCCGACGGCTGAGAGCTCCCCGTGTGTTTTTAAATTAAATTGTTTTTTTTTTATTAATGAAAACAGGGACCGTTGGATTTCATCCAACGGCCCTGAATGAGGCCGAAGGCGTCGCAGAGCCCCCGATTCCCATAATCATGGCTGAGGCATCCATTTTTTCTTGGAAAATCAGGCCTCTACGCCAAGCCGTTGAATTAGAGAAATATTTTGGATTTTTTTTTATCTATTTTTAGAACATTATTAGATAATATAATTTTTATCAATTCATTTAGTTTTATATGAATTTAAAAACGTAAACAATAAAAGAATCTAAGATTCTTTTAATAGGATCAATAATGTTATAGTTTTAGTATTTCTAACAAAATAAGTTTAGAATAACTATACTATTATTGTTTAATAAAAATGGTTAAAATTTTACTAATTCTATATAAATAAGTAAATTATAATGACCAATAAAACATTTTTTATAGGGTTAATTAAAAATATTTAATAGGACCAATAAAATTTTCTGTTTGATTATAAACATATCTATATTTAGTTTATCTTTTTATTTTTATAAAAATATTTTTTGAATGTGAACAATTGCCTATACATCCAATACAGTAGACCAATCAATAGTATAAATAAATAGATAAAATGTCATACCATTATGAGCATTCTAAGGGCATATAAATGACATTTATCTAACACTCCCCTCTGAGTAAATACATCTACTTCATTCTTGGTTTCATCAAGCTAAATCACAAAACTCAGTATCATTTTCTTGGGTAAGAATGATGGGGATAGAGGTTCGAGCAAAGAATATAAGCTTTACTCATTTACATCTTTATTACTATCATTTGGCTCATCCAATTGCTTTGCTCGAACTTTAACACGCTTCCCCTTGAAGTAGCGGTATTCCCATGTTGGAGGCGGATATTTCTTGTTCAATTTTTCATACTTTTCCAACATACCCAACTTTTGAAAGACATCTCCAACCTTCGAAACTATCGACACTGTTGGACGGATACCAAGCTCTTCCATGTCCGCAAAAACCTACACGAGAAGACAGCCGTAGAATAAGATCATCTGTGTGGGAACGGTTAAGAAGGAAGATTTCATCATCATGACAACTTCAACGGCTAGAATGGACAATTCAAATCATTCTAGTTGACATGATAAAATCCTTAGAATTGATAGGAGGAACCCTAGCAGGGCCAAGGGAAATGACAGCATGAGAGTTTTCAGAATCTGACATGGTCAAGGCATCCCCCCAGCTGCATAAGCTTATCAAAGAGCATAAAATAGAACATGAAAGTGAATCAGAAACATCGTTTCTAATCTGCGCTGAACCACACAACAGAATCTGAGACAACAAATAGAGTAAATGACTAATGAAGTTTGCAACATGGATTATAAAGCCATTCAACAGTATGAAACTTGAGCAGCAAAACCAAAATAAATAAATGAATAGACAGACAATGAATGGACGTAAAGTTCTATTTTCTTGGCTGCAAGTGAAGTAAGAAAATCCTTCACTGCTTCTTTGCACTGTAGAATTTAGGATGCAAAGCGACCAAGTGAATTATTGAAAAACGATGAGTTTTCATATCATTGACCATGTTGGGTGAAGAACAGAAGCTAATCAAAGAAGAGATACTTCCAATAAGAGTTTAATGAAGCCAGAATCAACAGTACTTAATTCTTGTATCTTATGGAATCAAATAAATTAACTGAAAATAAGGCAAAGTGGAAATATGAATACAGTATCAAGGCAGAAGCATTTTATGCTAATCCATATGCTAATCTAAGCTGCAAGAAGAATCAGTATGGTCACATTCTAGTTCTTCATACAACAAACAAACATAAATACACGTACGTACATACGTACGTACAGACATACATTAATGGTACAGTGATATAATATAAACAGGTGCCATGGCACGTTTTGATTTGTAAATCTTCATAATGGTAACAATTAAAAGGATATGACATATGATTAACTACGACTGAATTACCAAAAATATTCACGCCATTTTCACTGGATTATATTTTATCATCATTGTAATAAGAGTCCATTTTTAGATATTTTTTGAAATTGAGTCAATTTTACCAATTGAAATTTAACAGCCAAATTCCACAAAGCGTGCAAAACAACAATGTGGCACACTATTGCACCTTAACCATCAATTTTTTGAAAAAATAGGCTAAATTAGCTTTTCTTGCTTAAACCTACATTCCTTTCCATTTACAAATTTGACACAATTTTATAAGTAGATAATAAAATTTATGCAAATTATAAATGAGAGTAAAATTGACTCTACTGAAAAATGCAAGAATATTTTTAATCTGCTTAAAGATGACTAGTGAAATCATGTGGATTTTATGAAGAATAAAGAAAATAAAATTCTCAGGACAGACTAGTATTTCTAATGAACAATCAACTATTTTGGTGTCTGGATAATACTCAAAATCTGGTAACCTGGCCATATCATATTTGGTTCATGAAATAGTGGCGTTTCCTGTCAAAACAGCAACCTTAAACCAGTTTCTAATAAGATTTTGTTTCAAACCCAGGTTAAACCATATCAATCTTCAGCTAGATAGGCATTTGTTATATTCCTCTGAATGATGTAAAGTTAAGCCAGAGTCATGTTAAAATATCATGTATATATTAACATCCTTCCATAAGAGGAAATTTATGTGATATAGTTGCTCAGCAAGTTCTATAGTTCCAAGGCCAACTAATGAGATTAATCAGCAGATGTTCAAAACTTCTGTGCTGCTGTACATTGCAGAGTTTCAAAACAAATTATAAATTTCATACATCAATCACAACAAGTCTATGCAGTATCAGACCAATCACAAATCGCAAACTGTTCTATTCTTGATAGGCGTATTGTTGCATTAAACAAAATTTATGGTAACTTATATATCAATGACCTCAATCGAAACTGACAATACTTTCTCCGTAATCATATGATTATCTTATGGCAGTGCCATATTATGTAGGATTGAAAATGTCACTTACACTGCTCAAGAATATGCTCAAAAGTAATCTTTTTAGCAAAAGCTATGCATGCATCTGTTATATTATCATCGAAATGCACAACATATGTAAAATAGCTATAAATGTATTTGGTGAAATGGGTTTGATGTACCTCAAACATCTTGTCATGCATGCCTCTGCTATAGTAAATACTGATCATTTTGTCATAAAAAACACGAGGCATTGCTTCCAAGTGCTCAGAGAACAACTTTGTCCAAAGCTCTTCAGCTTCATCAAGTCTTCCTTCCTCTGCTAAAGCGTTAAGTAGTGTGTAATAACTTCCCATTGTCCTCCCTTGACCTTTGTTCAACATCCACTTTGTCAACTACATCAATAGCGATTTGCTTGTGAAAAGTGCTTTAATGCATTCGGAAAAATGTTATGGAGGACAAATTATACCTGAATGACTCGCTTCCATTCTCTCTCATTCTCAAGAGCCTTTAAAGATTTCTTCACAATGATAAGAGGGAATTCTAGCTCCCAAGCAATGAAAGCATCGAGAGCACCATATACTTCTTCTTTAACATTGGACAGTCCCTTTACCTATAACAGGTGGAGCTTATATTAAAGCCATTATTTGAAATCCTTAAAAGGGGGACTTCAGTGTTTCCAAGAACATTAAAGCCTTCAATATCCAGTATTATCTACAATAGGAAACCTCAAGGTTCGTTAAATTGAAGCAATGAAAGCAGAGAGTTGAAAGTGTAGCATAATAATTTTTAAGTGACGTCTGCTCGTAATACTTAGATATAACCCATTAAAGGAACTTTGGCATAAATTTCATCAAAAAGACTTACAATATCCCATTTGAGAAATCCCTACATGAATTGAAAGCAACAACAGAGAGAGTATTTTCCAAAATATCTGATAAACTGATTTTGGGAGCAAGATTATGACAACATTACAAAAGCAAGCTAAAAAAATGCAAACTACTAGGGCAATCCTCAAAATTATTAGCTTCAAGGAATGGGCTTTTGATTTACAGAGTTACATGCAATAGCATCATAACTCATTGAACAGAACAATGTAAAATTAAGAAGCTTACGCAATCCACAAGCTTTTTTGACTTGGAGATTGTCCCAATTTTCTTTCTAGTTTTCCATACCCGAGGATATCTTGGCCTTGGACCCCTTGCCGCACAAACCTAGTAATTGTTGAGAAAATAAAACAATGAAAGGGATAAAAAAGCTTCTTCGCAACCTCATGCTGATGATGACAAGATTTTCTCAGAGAATTACTCAACGATCATACTAAGAAGTTGATGTCAATTAGTCATAGAAGCTTACAGCGACATGTCCTGAAGCATTGGAAAGTTGAATTGATTCCAATCTCAGAGCGATAATCTGTGGGGGGCATCTCAAGCTGAGCATCTTGACACAGAGAAAATTGTCAAAATTTTTCATGGATTTATAATCTATCTGCAGCTACTGAATATAGGTTTTTCAACACACTAATGATCTGAAACAGCCCAAAACCTACGCCACCTAGCATAAAACCCTTTTGGGTTCTATTAGCTTAGTGTTGATGATAAGAGGAAAACCTTTCAGATAACTAATCTCAAACTGTAAGGGACTCAGATGATTAATCAGCACATTATATCATCTTAGAAGCACCAGATAGATTCTCTCTCCAAAGAACTGATTTCTAAATCACTGAAGGTGAAAGTAAAGTTGAATTTGTTTTGTTTGATTCCATTTCATACTTGCTACCGAATTACATTTTTAACGGACTCAGTGGATAATATTTAATAAAAACTGATTTTCATCAAAGCAGATTCAGATTTAAAGTTTCCAACAATTGCAACCCAGTTCGGATTCTCTGAGCAATTGTACGAATTAAGCTGACAATTTTCAAGTCTGGGAGCCCAAATAAAGGATTGCAAACAATGACCCGACATAATTGAATAAATAGATTCGACGCAACATTTAGAAATATCACGATATTCAAGCAAGTCAATTACCTCGTCCTCTCAACTCTTTTTTTTTTTGGGGGTGGGGGGGTGGGAGGGGGGGAGTAGTGCCCTCTCAACTCTTAACAGGAAGCAATCGTATGACATCGATTAGCGAGAAAATTCGATAAACAACAAATGAAACATCGCTTACCTAGTTCAAGAAGAGCGGTGGAACGATTCGTTATCGCCAATGCTGGAGGCGGAATGGAGAGAACAGCAGCAGCAAGACTGAAGATCCCAGATAAACAAATCGAACCAGCAAACCGCAAAGAACAGGGTTCGTACAAGAGTATTTCCCTTTTATTTTTTTGGGGGGGAGGGGAAGGATTTGTTGGTAAGCCTGTTTGTGCTTTAAAAAAAAATTGAAGCAATATAATAAATGATTAGAAATTAATAATTTTAGATATGAAAAAATTATTTGGCAATTTTTTGTTTGATATGCTTATTCAGTAGATTATATTCCACTTGTGAGCCATCATCTTGATTAAGGTTATGTACATATTAACCTATATCTAGACAAAAATATTATAATTATTTCACCACAAAGTGACGCTCTACTGTTTTAGAACTGATTTTAAGAATAATTTGACATGGACATACTTCTAAAGTTCCTTTAGATCTAGTGGGACTTGAAGTCAATATTTTCCGGCACTTTTTTCTAATGCAATACAGCATTATCTCATAAGTTAAATTTCTTAATAGGTGTGGACGATGATTAGCCAAAGTTAAATAAGGACGCTATTATGATTCTTTATTTGGTCTTTTTATACCTTTATAATCATATACAATATACTAAATTTTATCTTTAGATATGAGATAAAAGTAATAGTGTTAAAAATGATCAAATAAAGCTTACCTAATATAATATTATGTACTGCAGATAAACCAACCACGAGAAATGTTAGGACATGTGATATCATTCTAGGGTATATAATTGATAGGTTCATTATCTAGGTCATACAATAGGCTATCCAAAAGTTTGAGTTGGTCCCTATTTAATCCTAATTTTAAGAATATATCATATTAGATAATATTATTAGAACTTTCATAGTTAATAAAACTCACTTTAGTTAGTAATTTTAAACTCAATTTAAAACAAGTATAATTACAATGACAAGATTGAAATTGAGAGAAATTATATGACTAAAATCATTAGAATGAAAAGTTATAATTTCTTTTTTAATTATCTATACTTGTCAAGTGAAGTCATGTTTTTCTTCGTTTGGGTACATGTCAATTTTGTAAATACCATGTTAATGGCCTATGTCACAACTCTATTGTGTGGAAGGGTCGGTGCTCCTCTTTCTGCCACCTTGGAGACCATCTATCTGAAACTATAGGATTGTGTAAGAATTTCTTCAATTTTCTATGTGAATGAGAATTTTAATGTCTCTATGGAGAGTTTGACACTCTTCCATGTTGTGCCCAACGCTATAGTGGAAGCGGTGGTACTTAAAATGGTCTCCAACTTTTGAAAATTTTTCATCTTGAATCTATTTTATGATATTTGACCTTATATCTAAATTAATAGTTAGGTATATGAGTTGAGATGCTGCTACATTTAGTTAGTGTTACTTCATGAGCCCCCATTGGACATCTTCTTTTTTGTTTGTGGACCTTCCTCATTTGGACTGTTAGTCTGACATATTAGACTCTCAAGCAATGTAAGATTTAACAATTATTTTAGTCTATATAAAAGTCATATTAGGTCATGTTGTGTTGGGAAAAAAGAGGATAATGGCTAGTCGGGAAACACAAGCCGGACAGAAATGATAGATTGCACAAACACACACACAATAGAGGAATAAGATAGAGAGAACAACAGCACTAAATTTTTACGTAGAAAGTCTTCTTCTAAAATAAGAGAAAAAAATTACAGAACACTTAATTCATATAATAAATTTTACTATGTAAAAATGGTTACAGAAATCCTTTTTGGCTATACAAGCCTCTCAACGAGTTGAGAACAAAATAAAAACAAGAATACAATAGTAAAACTGACTACTTCTTATTCTCTTTTACGTTTTTCTTTTCTCACTTCTCTTCTCTACGTTTCATCTTGCATGCCGAGAATACATATATATATAAATTTTGCACGAAAACTGTCTACCCAATAAGTAGGTAGAGTGTATGCAAAATCTGCCACAAATTCTGCCTACCAACTCTACTAATCGTCACTCTGTCGGGAAGAGTTGACCTGCTCAACTAATCGAGTGACAGCTCTGAAAGTCAACTTCCCTTTTTGAAAAACACTGATTGCGCAGATGCCGTAGGTAACTAACTTTTTGGTTACAATTCCCACGCGTTGACCAAATCCTCAGACTTTTGCTTTAGAGTTCTCGGACCTTAATATTTCAAATCGGTCAATTGCATTCCGAAATTTCTAACCATTCCGAAAATTTCATACCGGTAAAAGCAAACTGGTAAAAGCATACTGGCCTTCCATACCAGTAAAAGGCAAACCTACCTTTTGCATTCCTTCCAAATTGCACGCCGACCATTTGCATACCGGCCAAATTTTATTCCAGGAAAAATCATTCCAAGCAAAATCATTCCAGCCAAAGCCATTCTAGACAAAACCATTCTATCCAAAATCATTTCAGTTAAAACTATTTCAGCCAAAACCATTCCGGAGAATTTGCCATCCCTTTCCGAAAATTGCAAACTGATACTTTCCACTTTTCAATCCGAAATTTTATTTCGGTCAACTTTGACTCCAGAATTTTATTCCTGTCAACTTTCACTCCAGAATTTTATTTCAGTCAACTTCTAAACCGATATTTTTACTCTAGCTTTTTTTAAGCCGACATTTTCACTCTAGCCTTTTTACTCCGGCTTTTTCTAACATGGGAGTGGCCCCAACATGTTGGACCAAAGTCTTAAAGATAAGATTATATAATTATAAGAAAAACGTTGATCTTTGCCTCATGGTAAGTGTTGGAATACTCTGAGATTCAACATTGAAGCAAGTGAGAAAGAGCTTTATACTTTCATTAAGAGCTTGCATTATTATCCTAACTAAATGCTAGTGATGTTCCTTTCCTACTTAACTTGAGTAAAAGAGAAAAAGAAACTTGATGGAAGTTCTTGAAAAGACCTCATCGAGTTTGGTTTTAGAATATAACACTAAACTCTAGTGTCATCTTTCAATTTTAGAGAAAAAAATACTGACAAAGTATTGTATCCCATAAAATTTTGAAATATAGCGGAGTATAAAAGAGGTCCATGGGATTAGTATTTCCATCGTATGGCTCCAAGGTTGGCATTTACGATACGTTTGGTTGTTGGAATAGAATAATGTAAGAATATAATAGTTATTCCATGGAATAAAAAAGGATGGGAATAGAGTTAGAATTGTTATTCTTATATTTGGTTGTTGGAATAGAGTAACGTAGGAATTAGTATTCAATTATTTGGTTTGTAAAATAGTATGAGGAATAAGATTGAAATAGTAATAATAATAATGATAATAATAATAATAATATGTAATAATAATAATAATAAAACCTAATAAATAATAATAATAATATGTAATAATAATACCTAATAATAATAATAATAATATTATTATTATTATGTAATAATAATAATAAAATAAAATAACAATAATAATATGTAATAATAATATCTAATAATAATAATAAAATAAATAATAATACCTAATAATTAATAATAATAATAATAATAAATATAATAATAATAATAATAATCCAAAATAATAATAATAATAATATGTGAAAATTGTTATTCTTATATGTGTGAAAATAATAAATTTCATCTTATTATTAATTAAACGGAGAAATTTTTATTTTTGCAGGAATAAAAATTTTATTCTTTCTTAATTCCTGCAACTAAACATGATTTTAAAGAAGGAAGATGAGTAAAAGATGAAATTGTTACCATTGGAGGGATTTGGCCAATTTGGAAATTAAATGTTCATTTAAGGGAGTGGAGGACTCAGCAACGAGGAAATTCACAGCAGACAGACAGCACAGAAGAATTAGTTGCAGCATATTTTGTACTTCAAAAATTAATGGAGGATTAATTCTTTGGCAGGACTAGAAATGAACTCACTTTTATGATGATATTTTTAATTTTTTTTTATAAATATATTATTTTTTAATGTTAAAAAAATTTAATTTATTATTTTTCATTGTTATTGTATTTGGATAATTAGTACAATAATTTTATAAATCCACTTACAATTTTTCTATAAAATTATGTGTTGCTTAAATATTTTAAAGAAAGATTATTTATTTTTATTAGTGTGATTTTCTATTGTAATATTGGTTGCGAGCACATTGTCATCTTTAAATCTGAGTTCAATAAAATAATAATCTAAGATTAAGAATAAGCAGAGTAATTTCTAATCTAAGATTAAAAATTAATTTTTAATGTTATATTTTTATGATTCAAAAAAATTTGGTGCCTTAATATCTTATCTAATTATTTAATGGATCAAATATGAATTAAAATATAAAAATCAAGTGTAAGATTCATCATATGTTGCCGCTTTCCAAATCATGTTACATCTTTTTTTTATTTTCATAATTTAATTTTTGTTATTATATTTATATTTTTATCACTTTTGACGTTACTCTCTAGTTCATTTTAGTATTACTAACATTTCATTGAAAAGTGGATGCCCTAATTTATACTGTGAACCCCAAGTCAGAGAACCCAACAAAGTGTGAACGTAAATTATCATAAACTCGTTAACCTCATCCAAGATAACAATTATAGACCCATCTTTTTGAATCAGGGGTAATAATCTTCTATCATTATTCTTTACAGTGACTGTTCCAAAAAAGAAATCAGAATACATATATATATATATATATATATATTAGTAATTTAATCTTGATATTCTGTCTAAAGAAATAGATTTTAGAGTTTTGAGTAGATAAAAATGCGCTCTTCATAATCCTCTCACTTATTGATAAAGGATTAACGAGGAAACCCACAAAGCATGCTTTAAATAAAAGCTCGCAAGCTCAGATTTGGCTTCCATGCCATTAGGCTTTGTTTTGCATCAAACCTAACACCACCTTCTATTTTGTTGCTTTCCCCTGGTTTTGCCCCTATTTCATTTCATTTTAATAAAAAAAAGATATTTAAATGAAAACATTATACAATAATTTCTCTAACATTCTCCGTCTTCATCTTTCAATAGAATATTCAGGTCTATTGAAAGAAGTCCGCGGCAGTGTCCGGGAACCCATTTTGCAGTTCCGAAATCCAGAAGAAGAACGGCTGGGAGTCTTGAGCGTAGCAAGAAAGTAGATGGCAAGAGAGGGACGAAGAAATCATCGATTGTTGTTAAGTTTCTTTGCTTTGCCTGTATCCTAAATCATCTGTGTTCTTGTGCAAAGTACTGTTTCTGGTTTAGTTCTAGGGTGGTGGATTTGGGGCGATCGAATCGATCCGTTGTGCGTGTTACAGAGAGAGAGATGACGGAGGTTATCCTCCATATCTACGATGTGACGAACGGTGGTTCAGAGAAGACGAACAACACCGTTATGCAGATCAACAAAATCTTCAAAGACGGAATTGGCTTAGGCGGCATCTTCCACAGTGCTGTTGAGGTCTCTGTCTCCCCCTCTCCTAATTACTTCTCCTAATCGGTTAGTTCCGGTTCAGCATTACATGTGATTGATGGATTTAAACATTTGTTATCAGATCTGGGATTTTAGTCCCCCTTCTTACGTTTTCTGTTGAGTTCATTGATCAGATGCTTGTTTTTTTGTTGTCAATTGGCTAATGTGATTGTTAGATACAAATAAAATATTTAATGCGTTCTTAAGTGAGGTACTTCGTGGAAGGACGAGAAATAAAGAAGTGAACTATTCAGATTTGCTGGGGCATCACTTAATGTGTTGTCCTCTGAATGCAATTAAGTGCTTCGGAACTTGGATGTGTAACATTGTCGCCTTTAGTTATATATATTCATTCAGTGTTTGTGAAATGCAAGCATGCGAAATGAACTGTGCTTATTTTTTTTTTAGAAGCTCTAGTAGTCCCGGAGTGAGTGTAGAGCAGTAGACGAGAAAGATGTGGTGCTAGAACTGATTCTCTTTTGATTGTGCCAGCATGCCATTGTTTGTGTACATTGTCTCGTAAGTAAAATATGGTTAGCTCACGCAGATGGTTTCTAATATGGCTTTGTTGATGTTGAAGACGGTGCCTGGCGATGTTAACTGATAAAACTTAAATTGAATTATGCAGCAGATCAGGAGCTTTTTTTCTTTCACTCTCTGATAATGTTGCCGGTTAGTAGGCTGGCCGCCCTTTTTGTAGCTTCTGTACCTTGTAACTCGTTTCTGCACTTAGCATGTCTGGGGATTCCTTTATGCTACATTTTACAATTGATTAAATGACCAGTTGTGTCACCCCTAGTTTCATTCACCTTGATGTGGATTTCCGGTGCTACTTATGGTGCTTCTCCCTACTGGAAACAATCCCTCTCCTGATTAGGTATCAATAACTATTCTGAAGGATTGGATGCAGGAAGAAAAATTCCCTTTTGAATATTAAAATTCTTGTCTACCAGCCAGTGTAAAAGAGACTTCAAAGAATTTTTGGGGTGCTCAACACTTGCATGACACCTAAGAATCTTCCATTGTTCTCATCACTTTTGATGTTGATCCTTGGCATATTATATGTCATCCAAATTCACATATTTTCAGTTTGTGGATCATTTGTTTCTAATTTCCTTATCTTTAAAAGCTGCCAACATCTATGGGAATCAGTCCTCTGTTTTCCTGTTGTTTGATATCAAATTTATGAACCAATTTCATTGCATACCATTAGTTAGGATCTCAATAAGGAAGCTCTATATAGAGATTTGCAGAATAATTATGTAGTATGGCTAGCAGGGGCCTTTGGAAGGCTGAGCTGGATGCCTGTTAGTATTACAACAAGAGTAGCTCTTATCAGGGCTTCTATCCGAGTCATGTCTCTGTGGAGGAATACATCCACACTTCTGGTGGATTGATGCTCTTTATATTGTTGAAGAAACAGCTTTTTGACATCCAGGTTTCATGCGCTAAACAGAATACCTGGACTGAATGCTAGAGAGTTGCAATGTCTGGTGTTGTTGTTCTGTTGGCATGTGATAGTGGCTTCTAAGACAGCATATGGTCTCCTTGCTTAGAGAACATTTGATCTGTGATAGTTTGGGATGAGTGTTGTTGACACATAGATAAGGCAAATTATCTTGTCAGTAAATCACTTTTGGAACTAATATTTTTTGTCCATAAAATTTTACTGGGTACAATCAAAGTCCATTAAGTTTTACTTTTACAATTAGGTAATGATGAAATGGCCAGATAATTTTAGCAAACAAGTGATCCAACTTGTATGGGAGTTGGAAGCACACAACACATGGCTATAGAATTTTACACAACAATGGTTGATTGGACTTCATTCTTCAATTCAAAAACTTAATTATCTTTTCTTTTCATGTTGTAGCTAGTAAAACCTCATAGGCTCTTAGTCTCAAATGTAAAACAGCGGCATATGTAATGTACTAGAGTATGGTTTCCTGTTAATATTGATTGGTAGTATAACTCTTTTCTGTGGCAAAATTTTTGTGTATTATTCTATGATATCTAGTTGTCCATCATATATAGTCTTTAAATAGATATGTAGCAGAGTAAGGCTCGAAGGTTTTTGTACTTGCCAGAATTTCATGCTAGCTTAGCAGCTTTGTTTGGTTGGTTAATTGTGTAAAGATTTGAAAAATGGAATATTTTGTATGTGTTATTATTAATTTTCTATCGTTTTTACATAAGGCTTATAAGTAAGCTTGGATGGGTAACATGATAAGTAGCATTTGAATGCATGTTGAAATGTTTGTATCAGCCTTTCATTTTTTAAAGGTAACCCAATGCATTAGATTTCATATCGTGGGGTGTGGTAAAGTCAGATATATGTATCCTTCTGCAATGCAGAGAGCCTTTTCTATGTTTTTAATTGGTGACCTTCAGCTCATACTGAGGCAACAATACTGTTTTTCTTAGGATCAGGCCCAAACCTTTGTTCTTCTAAACTGAAATTCTGGATAAAGACATTTATAGGCGGTTTGTGCTATTAACCTACAGGTTTATGGAGATGAAGAATGGTCATTTGGATTTTGTGAACAAGGAACCGGTGTTTTCAGCTTCCAACCTGGAAAGAATCCCATGTATAGGTATCGTGAAAAACTTGTTCTTGGGAAGACAGACTTGTCTATCTTTAAGTTCAATCAGATCCTGAGGGAGCTTAGCAGAGAGTGGCCTGGAAGATCGTATGATTTGTTATCAAAGAATTGTAATCACTTTTGTGACGAGTTATGTGAAAGATTGGGTGTGCCTAAACTTCCAGGTAAACTTCCTGCCCTCTGTTTTTCTGTGGTTTTTTTTGTTGCATGTTTATTTGACTGAGACCAAAATCAGACAATATTTGTCAGAGTTACATGGACTGATTAGATATGCATAGATCAATTGAAAAGCAACAAACAAGTGCCTGGTTGTTCCGGCCGTGTGGTGTCATGGTCCAATTTTTGTAACTCAAAAACCGTGTGGCATGTCTGTCCCATTGGCAGCCAGATGCTAGTCAAATTGACCCTTGAGCACACTTACGTGTGAGAGTCAATCAAGGGATGCAATCATGAGCAAGTAATTAGTGTCGAGTATGTTGAAAACAAGTAAATCACTAATTGAATGTATGGAAATACAAGTAATCAATCAAATAGTAACAGGCAAAATCAGATATGATGGAAGATTTTTTTATTTCATTTTCTTATATGGAGGGTTTTGGATCCTTGATATAAGTATACATTAAGCTGTCTAACTTTTATAATGTGGCATCTAATTTTTTTATATTGCTAAAATTTAAATTAAAGTTACTTAAATTTTTAAAAAATTTTAAGGATACTAGAAAAATTATGTTAAAATTTACAGGGCTGGGTTTGGATTCTGAGACATGGAATCCCATCTCCATTTTGAGGTTGGGGTGTTCAAGTATCCATAGCGGAGGAGGGGAACTCCAATTAGGTAGTTTAGAAGTATGTCCAAGAATCGAAGGCCAGAGATTAGTCGTTCTCAGGACAGTAGTATCTCTCACATTTCAGAACTGCGATCTTGCATTTTGTGGTTCACACACAACAACTAAACTTCTTCCCGTTTTCTTGTGCTGGTTTTACCTTCAGAAGGTGAGATCTGTCTCCCTGCAGGAATTTAAAAAACAACCTCTCAGCTTTTATCCCTTTGAAGTTACAGGTAATTGTTTTGGCCAGTTACAGACTAAGTTTTAAGAAAAATAACGTACAAAGATAATTTAACTATCAAGTTTCAACCCCACAAAGACAATGCTATCAACATTGATGTAAATATGAGTCGATATGTATTAGTGTCGGGACATTCCAAGACCAATTTTACCCGATGCCTCGATAATATCGTAATATGTTTTCGTATGGATTGATAAAACTGCCAGTTTATGATTTTTAGATTTTTTTTGTTTAATATATTCAATACCAATACGTATTACTTAGCATGTCAGTTATAGATATGGTCGATACTAATACCGATATTTTCATCCATGTTATCAGCTAAACCCTTTGCAGTAATTCATTCACCTTTGTCTCTGCTTTAGATGATAGACTTGAGAGTTTCTGTAGTGCGTTTTCTTTGGTACCTGGGGCAATAGAATTTATTTATAGTGTTTCCAGAGTAGATATATGTGATAACAAAAGCAAACTAACTGACTGCTTTTTAAGATTTCATTTTTTGGTTTCTTTTGTATCAGTTATTTAAAGAACTTCATGCCACTCTATGAATGAATGAGTAAGAACTAGACAATACATCAGTCTTCAACTTGCTGCCGTATCAATAAATCAATATTGGTTGATATTTTATTTCATGCTCCGAACAGCTTGTGGCAGTATCAAATCCTTGGGTCTTATATTTTAGGAAGCTGGGAGCCCTAGTCCCCACTAGGCTCATGTAGCTTACAGCATTCTTCCTGCGGGTGGCTTGGCATTCCCTTTTTTTTTTTTTGATTTTTTGGGGTTAAGGATTGGGTAGGTAAATTTAATGAGCATTGTTATGGTCACCCAGTGGGGAGGCTCCATTTTCACATAACAGCTAGAATTTAAAGTTAGGTAGATGAATATTTGAAATTGAATAGCCATTTAAATAAATCATTTAATACAATCTTTACTATTTGTCAATGTAACTTCTAATCTTAGCTGTTGGGAAATATACGAGTCTATCTACTCAGTGGATCATAACAGCTCTCAAACTTAATCGGATGAACCAATTTGAAAAAAAAAAATTGAAGCTTTTAGTATTTTTATGGCAATGGTCAAAATGCCTCTCTGGTGGCATTGCTTGTTAAATTCATATTCTGAAAGCTTTTATCGTTTGCAGGTTGGGTTAATCGGTTTGCCAATGCTGGTGATGCTGCTGTTGTAATAGCAGAAAACACAGCCTTCCGGGTAAAATTTCCATTTTGCTGTAAGCTTGAAAAATATCACATTGAATCATGCCCAGTGACTAAAACGAATTTATATAGCTGTCTCATCCGGTGGGACATAAAAATTTGTTACTGTTGTATTGCTATGAAGCTCACTGATATGGCTCTGTATCAGCGGGTTGAATAAGCGCTTTAATTTTTAGATAACTTAATCACAATAATCAATAAATAAATTTAATTGGGCCTTTAAAAAAAATTCCAGCCAATTCAATAAACACAGTTGAATTGGATTATCAGTAAATTTATATCTGATTTCTTTTTTATTTATATTTTTTAGAGGGGGTCGATTGACTGTGCAAATGATGTGTAATACATACTAATTAACTGGGGTTTTGTTAGAGTTTTTTCAAACATCAAGATTCCTTGCCCTTTTAATTGTTGGGATTTATTTTTACAATATGAACAATTAATATTAGAATAACAAATTACGATGTTATCTCAATTTTTATTCCCTGTTATTTTTAAAATGATTTGACTCATTGAAAGGATAAGAAAACTAAATGTTTAGCTGTAGCTGCGGTTTTCCCCACCGAAGCATTTTCCAACCAATTTGTCTACCGCAGTTGAAGCAAGCTAAGATGGAGATAGTCTCGGCCAGCAAAGTAGCGTTCCGATACCTCTCTGGCATTGTGGCTCACTCACCGGTTGCACCGGATAATGGTGGCTCGAGCCGAGCAGCTCCTCGATTCCAAGCAACCTGGCTTAAGAATCTTGTTTCCCCTGCTGATAAACCTTCGACTAGCATGGTACCAAATCTGGAGGCAATTCGGCAGCAACAGGAAGACAAGGCAGAAGGTCCACAGCGATCAGACACACGATATTGTGTTAGTTGACAAAAAAACGGACTACTGTTATTTGTTTGTGCGTCTGTCACAAAATGTGAAATTTCGTCAAATTGCCGCCGCAGCAGGGGTGGCGTCAAGGCCTCGAGTTTTAATATTTCCAAAATGTGTTGTTATTTTTTAGACGAAGAAATTGCCAGAAGTCAGTGTCGTTTGGCCTAATGAGGAGTTGGTTTTGCTTTTGTGAGCTCTTTGGAGCTCATGGTCGCTAGGGCCTCGAGATGTATGCTGACTTGATTAAAATTCATTCATTTGATTGATCTGGTCTAAAATTTTACATGATTTGGTTAAAGTATATAATTTTTTATAAATGAATTCAGTAAAATAACCCGGCGTTATTAAATTTATGGCTCGAGAATGATTGCGGGTGAAGGTAACTAGACCAGCCGTAATTGAATGCATCTCACATCTTTTCCCAAGGTAGATAGAATCTCAAACAGGGGAGGGCCAATCTCATCATTTCGGCAATAACGTCGTCAGTGAAAATTCATTGATATCAATGTCTCAATATAATAGTATGATCATCTCTATATAGTGGGCTGTATTGTAAAATGAATTATTTTGTACTGATTGAGTAAAAATTTAATCTCCTGTTTAAAAGTGGGAATGCCTTTTTTTTTTTTTTTTTGAGATGTGCCGGACGAGTTCGCTATCGAATGCATTCTCTTAAAGTAGACAACTTCTCAAATACGGGTGGATTCGACCCAAGAACTCAACAAGAGAATATCGATGTCTTTTCCATTGGTTCATTTTGGGAGAAAAATCAAGAATATCTTTTAATTAACAAGACTTGGAATTGCTATATGTGAAGTTACAAAATTTCTCTAAGCGTATAAACTTAGAAATAAAGATCAAATTGAGAGGATATTTTATTTAAATTAAATATCAAGGATTTTTCAAATATATAATAAAATTGCTGTAAAAAAAAGAACATAATTGGTATGTAAAAGTTAAAATCACAAACAAGAAAATTAAAGTGAAGAATAAAATTAAAAAAGAATAATAAGTGTTTGGTATGGTCCAAATAACTACACTCCGACCTGGCATGAACTGAAGAGAATTGTCCAGGCACTTAACCGGTTTAGAAATACTCTCATCAAAGGTTTAATTGATTAGTCGAGTGACCAGATGACTGAAGATATAAATGACGGAGGCCATTAAAGGCCTGATAAAATAATAAATAAGGTATTTAATCCTAACGTATAATTATATATAATCGAGAGATTATTAATTGTATTGAAATAAGTGGTGATGACCAAATAAATGCCAAATATTAACTATTAGACGATTACTTAATCAATATAGACGACGGTTACAAAATCATTGTAACAGTTAACAATTAACGCAATATAATGCTTCACACAATAGTCACGCCAATTCCAAACAGACAGATTGATTGAAATGCAAGTTATAAATACAAATCCCTAGTCAGGAAGAAGGGTAATTGATACTTTAGTAAACAATTGCCTGATGCGACTACAAATGAATCATTGGAGCACAACCCTTCTATCACATTCAATTCCACACTCATTTCCTTTCCTCTTTCTTTCTGAATATTTCAATTTTCTCTAGAAAAAAATCTAATTTGAGTTTTGAAGGATATATTGGAGAGGGAGCTTCATATACTTATTAACTCTCGTTGAATTATTGTGGTATACAATATCCAGATTCAAAGTTACAAAAATTAAAGCTGCTTTCTTTCGGACCAATTAAAGGTGATGTTTGGCTCTATAATTCGTACGGTAATCCAGATCTCAGGTACATATTATTGGCACCGTTAGTGTGAATATAATTAAGTCATCTATTCGCATCACAATTTAAAGAAATTACTTTTGAAAGCAAAAATGATAAACACTACAGCCTAAGGACAAGCTAGTTTTCTACCAAAGGATGTTGTATCTCGTGGCCACGAGCCCATGGAAGGTAGCCATGAAAACGTCCATTTGATGATGAATGCAAACGTCAAATCCATGCAGCTCAAATTAACAATATGTCGAGTATGCTAAAATCCCTATGAGACAAGGTGGAGGGCCAAGCGCATGGAGTTCTGATCTCAAACTCACAAGCGTCAACCTCATAGACAAAGTTCAAGTGAAGAAAGTCTATGTCTAAAAAGATGTAGCATTCATCAAGAATCGTAGAGGGACAAGAAACCTCCTCCGTAAAAACCCATTTTGGCTCGAAGGGTGGTTAAACTTTAAGACCATGGAGGAAAGTCCTGAATGACATAACCCTCAATATTTTTGGTATTCAGGACAACCCTAGGTACAAGAGGAAGGCTTTTGCACCAGTATGATGAAAACTCTCTTGGACAAAGAAATACCTCGCATATCAGCTAACCACTCAAAATTAATTACGTTTCTTAATGTAAAAAGGATTGTGTCTACAACTAGGATGGAGAAGAGAATCAAAAGTATTGAGCAACAACTCTTTCGGGGTAGCATAGCTAAGCAATCAACCAAATTGGGTTGAATGCCAATCACACGGGAGATCAAGGGACATCTACTCCCTCGAAAATCTAAAATGCCTACTTTTGAACCTTATGAAGGAAGCACCGATCCAATAGACCATCTTAACTATTTTTAGACTTTGTTGGGCTTCTGAAATCTTGAGGATTCCGCATTGTATTTATTCTTTCCTTTGACTATTAAGAGATATGCAAGGAATTGGTTCTATAGACTGGCACCAAATTCGATTCGATCTTCATACGGAAGTAAGGTACACAGTGAGTATTCGATTGATAGCCTACCAATAGAGAGTCACTCAGTATCATAACAAGATGGTGAAGGTGTGGACTTTCAAGGTTGGCAATTTGGTATTGAGGAATATTGAGATCACAGGAAAGCTTGATCACATGAATAAATTATTCTTAAATTAGGAAGGACTATTCCTAATGTTGGCAATACTTTATAACGATGCATATAGGTTACGTACTCAAAACAGAAAGTTAGTCCCTCAAACTTAGAATATCCTTTACCTCAAAAAGTTCTATATGTAGCAAGAGTGACTTAGGATTGTAGAGGTGCATTCTATCCTCCGCTCTAAAGTACTTATATGGTGTATTATATTGTTTCTTAACATTAGTAAAGTTTGATTTTTAAATTTATTTACTATTAATTTGTATACTTGTATGTGAAAACGTATCCATAACTGACCCTGAGTTAGGCAACCTGTTTAAACACCTTATCTATTGACGTGCTGGCTATATGAAACGGTCATAGTGTAGGTTAATAAAACGATACATTCCCAAGTGTGGTCACACACCAACAATCCAAGAGAGTTGGGGGGGGGGGGCTTGAGGATTGAGCGTCCAATTCCCTTTTGAGAGGTCACAATATATGTCGGATAAAGTTAAATGATGTAAGACTAGGAATAGTCATTCAACCTACTGAAACCTCAAGGATACTCTTATGCAAAAGTGCTATATGCCCTTCCACGAGATACGCACAATCAGTTAAAAGGTTAAGGATCAAACTCCAAATAGTGTGGTAATGATACTCGAAAAAGTTAGCCAGTAAAACAGTAATTTATCTTGTGGTACATGATCAGCAGTGATAGTCGAAAGGCTTAGCTGAGTATTACAAGTATGTACATTCAAAATCTGATCAATTGACACAAGAAAAAAATGGACGTTAACAAAAGATACTAGGAGTAGTGAATTTCAAGGACAAAAAATGACTCGGCTCCTTAGGGCTGGCATCTAGAGTAAGATCTTAAAGGTTAGGAGCCTCCTACTTCTAAAAACTCACTGACTTTAGAGCTTAGATTAGCTCTAGAATTTCTTAAATCTAGGTAATTGATCAGAAAGTTAGGAGCAATACGGGAGGCGATCCTATCGTATATTGCAATCCCCTCTTGGAAGTGAGTCTAATATAGACCCCATGTCTTTAGGTTGAAAATTTCTCCTTGACTCCTCAAGTTTCAAACATTCAGCTCAAAGTCCTTCAATAATGCCAGCAGTTGAAGCCAACTGGCGTTCAACTTTATGTGCTTTGTTTTCTAGGAAATTGATCCGATCTCCGTCAATAGCAACTTATAATCAAAATTTGGAAATCTCTTCATCAACCTGGATAACTCACTCTCTAATTAAGTTGACTGAACATGAAAAAATTTGGTTTCAGTCTCGACAATCACAACTCTAAATGTCAAGTCTCTATCTATGGAGGGATCAATATTTGACTGAGATAGGCATGTGATTTCGGTGTCTTGACTGCCAAGCCTTTCTCTGATCAAACGCACTAGATCTTGAAGCTACAAAAAGAGTAGTTTACAAAGAAAAAATTGAAAAAAAAAAACAAGTAAATATCTTAAAAGTGATAATCTGAACAAAACCTCTTGAAAAGGATGCCCTTCCAGAGGTACAGAATCCTACAGTGATCCGCTCATTTTTTGACTTGAAATTGATGATGATCTCCAATAAAGGAAAGGCAATGTCTAGGGATATGATGGAGTCACAAACCAAGGAGCACCATGAAAAATCTTAGGATGCATAGCAGGAGATATGGGAGCTAGCTCACTCAAGGGTGGAGAGCGATGCATGACAAAGTACTCCGAACTCAACAATTATAGGAGCGCTAACAAGCTCCTCATCATACAATAACTAGTGCAGAGAGTCACACACCTCTATTGGAACTGCAAAGGGAGTGACTTCTTCCATGTCAAGGTTGAACATCTCCTCTAAAAATGAGGCGTAGGTAGGGGGAAAAACTAGGTTGATTATTGAGAAGATTTTTAATACTTGAATTCCCGCTTAGTTTATTTTGATATTAACTGTGATTTTGAGTTAATGGGGCATGCTTTGAAATAAGTATATATGGTGAAATTTTAAATAAAATTGGATTTGAGCATGGCACCTAAAGTGCACTCGAGAGGTGCCCAAGTGTCACTTGGACAATACAAGAAAGAGAAAAAGAAAAAAGAAAATAAAAAAGAAAAGAAAGGAATAAAAGAAAGAATAAAAATGGTAGGAAGCAGGCGACAGAAGTAGAGAAAGAGGAGAAAAGATCACGCGAAGGGCAGAGCAGAAAGGAGGAAAGAGGAAAGAGGGAGAGAGGGAGAAGAGATAAAGCAAGGGAGAAAAAGAGGAAAGAAAAAGGCGTGCCTAGTGGAAGAAAAGGAAAGAGAGAGAGAGAGAGAGAAGGAGACAGCAGTGAGGGAGATAGGAGAGGTGAGGCGCATGGTAGAAGAGAGAAGAAGAGATTGGATAATTTGAAATATTTCTTTATCAAATCTACTTGATATGAAATAGAGGTAAGTATCTATAAGCCTAATTTTTTTTTATCTAATTTAGCATCTGATATGTTTTGATTACTATTTGGATGTGTTATTTACATACATGTTATTTTTATGCACAATATTTATTTATTCTATACATGTATGTATAAATTACCCATCAATTTGGAGTTTTGTTGAGTTTTGTAATTTTGGAGGGTTTTATTATTTTATGTAACTCTAGAGAACATCTGGACTGTATATATATTCGTATATCAGTCTGTTTATACTATAGGGGATTTGACACATATCGTATGGTTGATTTAAATGCACGCTTTAATCCAAATTTTAAGTTGTTTGTTTATGGCACTGGATCCGAAATCGATACATTGAGCATGCGATTTGATTATCAACATATTCAATTCTCTCCTAGATCACGATCCGATTGGACATCTGATTTGTTTGGGCATCCAATTTGATTTGGCATCTAATTTAATTAGACATCTGGCTTGTTTGGGCATTTGATCTGAATGGGTATCTGATTTGTTTGGGCATATGATTCAATTGAACATCCGATTTGAGTGGCTATCCGTATCGAGGCCCTATTTGTGGCTATTTGATAATAACTGTTGTCTTTGTGGCGATATCCTATTTGTGGCTATCTGTTATTAACCATCGTCTTTGTGGCGAGGCCTTATCTGTGATTATATGTTATTTACCACTAACTCTATGGCAAGGCCCAATCTGTGACTATTTGATATTAACCGCCATCTCTATGGTGAGGCCCTATTTATGACTATCTGTTATTAATTGCCATCTTTGTGGCGAGGTCCTGTCTGTGACAATTTGATATTAACTGTCGTCTCTATGGAGAGATTATATCTGTGACTATCTGTTATTAACCGATGTCTTTATGGTGAGACCCTATTTGTGGTATTTATTATTAACTGCTATATCTGTGGCGATACCCTATCTGTGACTATCTATTATTAATTGCTATCTCTGTGGCACATTATTGCATCTGGTGGCACCTCTCCCAATGGGGGACTATGCTCCCTTTTTGCCAACAGAAAAGGTTGAGTTCTGGTTATAGTTGATCTGTTCTATCTGTCCGGTATTGAATGGAGATTTTATAAGATAATTTGATATTTAATTTATATTCGTTATCTATTTTAAAAACTATTTTTGGACCCTCATTCTGATTTATTGAGCATGTTATTGTTATATCTATAAACCTATATGATACTTTTTGAGTTTTAAATTTATATTTTTTATTTTATCCCTTCAGAGTAGAAAGTTTGAATGCATTGGAGGAGAATGTATTAGATTTGTTACAGTATCGTATATTTTAGTGAGCATTATACCACTCTGATATTGTTAAATATATATGGGCTATATTTTGGTTGTTGGATCAGCTGAGTTTAGGCCTTAGATCAATATATTCTAATGCTATCGGATTTCTTATAATATGTGGTTGAGTATTGTATTATTTGGTTATTTTTCTTATAACTATTTGTAGAGTAAGTCATATTTATTTTATATGGACGGTTGTCTATTAAGGTCTTATGCAAATTTTTTAATTTATTAGGTCATATGTATTTGGTTTGTTAACCCGAATTTGAAATTTATAAGAATAATAATTAAAATTTAATTGATAATTTATTTGACCTGTTTGGTAGTGACACTAAAAGTCAAGATAAAGAAAATGATAAGATAAAGGAAAGTCAAATGAAGTAGAGTCTTCTTCCGAAGGTTCTAATTTGTGAGGTCAGTTTGCGAGTTCTATTGGAGAATCACACGGGATGAGTTTACTTTCGTTAGAGTGGAGTCTGTTTCAATTGTGATTAGATAGGTCATTTGTCAAATGATTGCTTGAATCCTAGGCGTCCAAATCCCAGACATCCAGATAGGAGTCAGATGATTCCGTTTAGAGCATTTGCAGCTACAACTCATGATGTTAGAGCCGGTTTCTCAGTCGTAGAAGAGGATTAGCCTAAACAACCTTGTGACCTAGAGTTTGAGTTGCTATTGAGATTGTGCTGTGATCGATACCGATTTTGAAGACTCTGCAAAAAAATGGTCTTGTCTAAATTAAAAGAATAGCAATCGTAGGATTGTTGAAGAAAGGTTTCATATGATGTATCGTCGTGGAGAGCTTATGCACTATTTGTAAAAAAGAAAGATGGATTGATGAGCTACAAGGAACTCGGATATTTTCCAAAGAATGATTTGCATTTAGGATACTATCAATTGAGGATTGAGCAGGAAGATGTGCCTGAGACGACCTTCAAGACAAGATCTCGAGAGAAAGGTGGTTATGTGAATAAATACGAGTTTTGGTTGGAGAAATAATTAGTCTGGGTACTATAGATGATGTATCAATGGATCCGGAGAAGATTGAAGCGATGACATATGGGAAAGGCAGACTAATATCTTGGAGGTGCGGTGTTTCTGGGGTCTAAATATAATATGAAATTTGTTGAAAATTTTAGGAATTCTGGTGTCTCTAATTTGATTGGTGCAGAAAAGGATAGTTTTCATTTGGGGTGAAGATTGTGATAAGAGCTTTTGAGAGTTAAAAATATATTGATATCTACGCCAATTTTGGTCGATCCCTAATGGATCAAGTGGATTTATACTATATTGTGACACTTCTAAAAAAGGTGTAGATTGTGTGTTGATGCAGTGTGGTTGGGTAGATACTTATAAGTCAAGGCAGTTAAAAATTTATGAATAAAATTATTCCACTCTTGATTTAAAGTTAGCAGTTGAAACCTTTGTTTTTAGGATATGGAAATATTATTTGAATGGAGAGGAGCTTGAGGCTTATTCTAATGATAAAGGTTTAAGGTTTTGTTTTTGTGACCTACCGTATTTTCAACCGAAAATTCGGAGAGTTTCAACTGTAATACGGATATCAGTCTAATATAAAACATACAAATATCTTGTACAGTATAACGTACAAATTCACAACACATAATACAGGATCCAAAAGCCACAAAACCTTATGTGACACCAACTTCATAACTCTGGTGTGGCGTTGGCTCAGAATAGTCGCTACTAGATACCCAACTAACCATAACAATTTGCGGAAGTATAAACATTCATCAATATAGTGAAAACTATACTATGGATGTATCATCATCATCATATGCATATATCTATATATAAAATCTATCAGAAATACACAATATCCCATCAGAAGGTACAAGACCACATAACTAAATCCATAAGGTCATCTTCAACGTCTTCGAGCCTAACTGACTGAAATTCTTTACCCTATCTAATCAGATATAACTTATACTCATTTGGAGGAAGGAAAATAGTAATGATAAGCTAAAAGTTCAGTAAAACACATATATATATATTAAAAAACATGCAAATTTTCATATTCAAAAATATAATAATACATATAGGAGGGAACAGAGATGCATATAAGATCGTAAAATATGATTCAGAAAAAATGCTTTATTCGTTCATTCTAAATTTCGTTAATTCATTTCTTTTGTCTTTTTTTAATTATCAAATCATGCCGAAAATTTATTTCGTATGGGGATCAGAGGCTAGTAGCCCTTACTGATTAAAGAAGCGGTCTGTCGTAACCTAGATTGTATTTACTCTACACAATCAAAAGCTATCTCCTCCTATTTAAGACTCAGAGATGGGCCGTCTACATACAATCCTTATAGATAGGGCCAATAGCAGCAAGTGGTACCAAAATAGATAACAACCTTCTACTATAATATACTAAAATATGCCAAGAAATATTACTTGCTATAAAACATGGTTAAGATGATCTTTAAATTTTTACTATAATATCTATGGCATGCCAAAATATACTATTTCTGCTGAACGATCATCGGTATAAGTTCTTATTTTCTTATTTCTTTAGGGGATCCTATTCTTAAGTACAAAATTTTTCGTTTTAACTCTATTGGAAAACGATTCATAAGTCTATCAATTCTTCGTTCCGGAGAACGGTTCATAAGTCATTCACTTAAATGTAGAATATTCTTTCTTGGTTCTTTTTTCCATAAAGCTTATTCAGATTCATATTTTTATATTCCTCGTGAGCTTAAATTCTCACGCGTTCATAATTTTATGTATAATTTTCTTTGGAGTTTCGGAGAATTAAGAAATCATTCTCATTTTATGCCAAATAGAATTATAATGCTTCCAATCGATAATTCTTCCACAAATGGTTCATGACATAATTTTTGAAACATAGAGAATTAACATATTCATAATATATGTATAAATTATCATAAAGTTTGGAACATATAAGACATTCTTATCACTATGTGTCAATCGTAACTTTAGAACTTCCATATAATAAATACCTGCACATTTACATGCAATATAATTTTCAGAACATATACAAAATAATATGCGAAATGTACTTGTGGATAATTACTTCAATTGATGTTTGATAATATTTCCGAAATATGTAAAATTAACATATACAAATATATGCACATAAACGACAGATAATTGGGAATACCTATGCCCATGAAGTTAGAATTTTCAAATTCTAAAATCAAATCATGCACAAATTCTAAATTTCGTGGGTTAAAATACACGGGCACGGGTTAGGATTTTCAGGTATATAAAACCGCATAAAACTAACAAATTGGATACCCAATTAATAAATAAAAATGTTCAAAGCATGTGTATCTATATTCTATAGTCAATTTATGCAAAATCCCAAAAATAATTGGTAAAATTGTTTAGGGCGCGGGGTTAGAGTTTTACATTCGAAAATCGGTCAAAACTACGAAATCGGATATGAAATCAAAGTATTTTCATACTTAGATAATAAGTAATACAAAATATAAATTTAATCGGGTATCGAAATGAGGATACAAGAAGAAAATAAAACGAAAGTGCAAAAAAACGAAAGAGGAGAATATGGGTGCACTTACCTCGACCCGATCTATCACTTTTTAAATTGGCTTTAACTTAGAATCGGACCCTCAGACCTCAGTTTCTTCCTTCCCTCTCTTCTCATTCACTCTCTCTTATTGTGCGTGGAAGCCGAAAATGACAAATAGGGCCCGTCACGACCCTTATATATCGCCGGTCGGCGTTCAACGCTGGCCCACTACCTCGGGCACATGTTGCTCCGTCCAAGTCACTCAATAGGCCTCCCCCGCCGACACCTCTCACGGTCCCAAAACTTAATTTTTTTTATAGAATTAAACCAAATCTTGATCATATTAATTTAATTACCCGTAATTATGATATTCAGGAACTAGTACATCATAATCTCTCCCACTTATATAAATTTTATTCTCGAAATTTAACAAACCTCAAAAGTCAACAATTGGGGAGAATCCTTTTAGAATTCATTCTTCATATTTCTATGCCACATCCTTGATCACATGACTTATCCTAAAAGGCCTTACTATAAGACAAATTCCTAATCTCCAAAACGGCTTAACCCGATCACTTATTGATTTTCTCAGTCATCGATACAATGGAGATTTCACGACAATTCACAAAATTTGAATGTAACCCAGATTATATTGGCTATTCTCTAACTTAATTCAATACCTCGAACGACCGAATAATCTTTTTCTCCAGCTCATCCTAAGCCTCATAATTGATCGATCACATGGAACCTCAATCTTATTTTGAAATCCTTCGGCCATGGTTCTACATGTTACCGTTGTGTCACTCTGATTGACCATTTACTTGTACATTAAGATCAACCATAATTTCTGTCCATTAATTCATATCAGACACCTAGGTTATCCAACAACTATAAACCCAAAAAAATTCCAAAGATATTGATATGCCCAAGGCAAAACTCATAACCTTCAGATTACATCCAACATAAGAAACATAATCGAAACATTTATCCCAAAATTTGGTACAGCCTAAAGCTACCAAAACCTCAAATTGAAATATTTAGCAACTTATTATCACGTTGGCATACTAAGAAGCCAACTTGCTTGCTGTTCACCTTTCACAATTCTTATAAAGTATTGAAAATATCTTAAATCTAAGGACTCCCGTTTACTAACTCCAAATCATATGTGGAGTAATTCTAATCATGGGCCTCTCCCCTACTTAATCTAAGGGCATCCACCCACAAATGATATAGGAAAATCATAATCTTAGATTTTCCTCAAAAGCATCACATTCCATTATAATTCATTGGATCCATCAAGGTTCAATCCAAATGACATAATTGACAATTTAGCCTTCATTCCTTGAAAACTATTTTCATATATCTCATCCCAACAGATACCGAATGATTCCAAATCAAATGCCCCATGGATGTTACAAAACCTTGAGGAACACTTAACGAATATCATTCCGAATTCACCTAGACCCAAGAGAACACACGCTTTTGCGACATCAATCAATCCTTCCTAAATGAGCCATTGCTTAAATTCCTATGAAACCATATTCATACTCTTGAAGAAACTACATACCTAACATAAAATTTTCCTTAATCAAACTCATATTCTCTCCCGATTGGGCACATAGCTAATTGCCTTCCTAATCCATGATGCCGTCCTCAAATAGAGTTTATACATCCTTATGATCTTATGAATTTCTCGATGAGGCCTTCATAAAATTAATCCAAATATGACCGAAAGATCCACTCTATTAAATCCACTAGATTATCGACGAATCTTTAAACCCAAACGGCATTATCGAAATTTATAACAGGCAAATCCTTATCCTGAATGCTGCCACAGGTACAATTTTTTAATTATCCACAATTAACAATGTTATGGATAAAGATCGATCTTAGAAATCATCAATCCCTTACAATAGATCAAATAATTCATCTATTTATTCACAGTCCCTACTTATCAAATCATTAATCTCCTGGACAAACTAATTTTTAAAAATTTACAGATAATCTTATTGGTTCGTCTTACCTACCTTGAAGATTTTAGAGCATCCCACGGTGGCACCTAACCCATAAATAACCATTCGGCCCAATAATCCATCCAATGAGAGAACAGCCGAAAATGGCTAGAGGGAGGAAAAATCCAAAAAGGGGAGAATGGCCAAATCGGCCGAGGAGGTAAAGGAGAAAAAGGAAGGAAATGAACCACTCACTCCTGCCATGAGATATGACATGAAGAAACTAGTCATCCGTCTTAGAAAGCCTGTCCTCTTTTTGAAGGACTCTCTCTCTCCAGAAAGCCTATCTTCCATATTCCTAAGAAATCCCTCAACATGGATCAGATTTGAGATACCGTCAGTGGGAGCACCTCTAAGCCATCCGTCAACAGGACATATTCACGCTCAATTCATCGCACATGCATCTTTCTATACAGTTGGAAAGATATTATTGACTTAAGCGCCGGAGGATTTACGGTGAGAGCAATTCTTGCCGTCTTTTAACCTCTCGTTTTTAGTTGTGTTCGTAGGTTCAGGTTCGAGGTTATGGAGATCGGATCCGCATCAGATCGACTACCCAAAAAGACCGATTTGTGGCCCACAATCCGTAGGATAACCCGAATTTCTGATACGCAACATGGCCTAAAGAGTAAAAACAACTTAAACAAAAAATTCATTAGCTAAAGTAAAGTGGACTATAATAATATGTTAATTTAATAAAAGTTTACCAATAGAAAACATTAGCAAGAAGAAAATTTGACTGATAATGTTAGATGAAGAGCTCTATAGACACAGAGATAAAACTCATAAAATAAAATAAAAAATTCTTTAAATCGATAAATATAAAGTTTAGAAAAATTCAAAATATAAAGAATCAGACCCTTCAAAGTAGGGAACACATCAACATAAGAACTATAGTTTGAAGAACGGAGCGATAGAAAAAATTTAAAAAATAAATAAATAAGAATTACGATTTATTGTTATTTTATTTTTGATTTTTATGATTTTTTTTAAGGCATCCTAGCATGGAAACATGAGTAAAGAATGAATCCGAAGGAAAGAAGCAAGATAAACAAATCAACACTACCATCAAAATTAATCATGTCAATTAAAAACTAATTTTTGTGCTCAAGTTATTTCTTTTCATTTTCCTTTTTTTTTCTTTTTTGATTTTTAAAAAAGCCGGCCGAAAGACAAGTGAAATAATAAGCCTACGCTACACTTCAAGAAGCTTTAACCAAGGAGTACTACGGGATGTCCCATATATGTCATATAGTTTCTATCATTTATAGTAGTGAGAAAGTTGATGAAAATAATTATTCTAAAAATTGCTAAAAAATAAAATTTGCAATTATGAAAGATTACATAGGAGACTCTCTTGAATACGTCTATCTGTTGTGTGCCAAAAGAAATACACTGAAGTTGCAAGAAGAAGCCTGCAAATAACAGATTTTACATGTGTATCTTTTAAATCGGATACTTTTCATTTGATATTATCAATTCAGTAATAACAAGATTAATCCAATTTAAAATTGAAACAGATACCATGCCAAATAGCTTTAGAATAGGGCGTTATAAGCACTTATTAATAAAGATCATATGAGTGCAAATACAACAAGGTTGGATGAGTTAGAATGATTGTTAGATTTGATAATTTGTCTCATTTTTTCAACCAACAATGGACCACAAAAGTGCCTGCAAAAGGGGCCACATCAATCATATTTTTTAAAATTTTTTAAAAATTATGTTTTAGATACATGTTTCATGTAAAAAATTCAAACTCTTTAAAATAAAAAAGTGAGTAATTTTTCATAAAATCGGATACGTCCATAGCAAATCGACTAGACTTATTCACGACGGTTTCACAGGTGATGGAGGAACTTGAAACCACCCATCAATATTATAAATAATTGGTCATTAGCCCATAAAAAAAGATAAGATTCTCGACTAAAAAAAACATCTCACAAGTATAATAATTTCGATCTCATATGAAGCCTAATAAGTGACTCTCAATTGAGTGCATAACTCATAAGAAATCTTGCAGTGAGATGTATTAAAATACAAAATTCTCGTACTAAACATCTTTGACCCAAAATTTTTTATTCTTCTTACATCTTTCAATTTCATTAAGAAAGATTTCTAACTTGAGTACTGGAGGATATATCGTGGAGTTTGTCTCACAAATTATCTTATCTTTTATTTTCTATTGTATTGTGTATGATTCATATTGGAAAGAACGATGACTGGTCAACTCTAATTAAACTCGGATTCAAAAATGCATTATTACCTTAATATTTTAGTTTGGTTGAAACCTTAATTAAGTATCAGAAGATAAATTATATAGTCAATATCATATCTTTAATTTGTTATTTTTATTTATGGTATATAAAATTTAAGTTGAATATCCAACCACCCACATAAAAATTTATCAAAATAAAAATTAAATTTATAACACGTATTAAATATTTAGAAGAATATAAATTTGATAATTAAATCACATTCCCCGACTTCTTGTTCAAAAATAATTAGAAAAATAGACTGAAAATTCTCAACTTAGACATGCCATAAATGACCAAAAGTGCATAGACAATATGATAACAAATATAAAGTGATGAGGTAAAAAACAACATTAAATTATTTATATTAGTAGATTTATATAAAAATAAATATATGATAATATAGCAAATGCTAGGTGAGTATGTGGGACCAACTTGCTAGAGCCAACTCCGTGGGGACCCCATGGCTCATCACATTTTTATCTTTAAAATATAACGATTGTTATTTTATATAATTAAAAATTAAAAAATAAGTTATATATTCAAAATTTTTGAATCAAATATTAAGTATTAAAACACCTATGTTATGAAAAAATTATTTAAAAATATAGCTATTATCATATTATTTTAATTTTTTAAAAAAAACATAAAACAATGATCGTTGATTCTCGATGATTCAACGGTAAGGAATCCAGGGGGCCCACGGGGTTGTTTTCTGTGGGGTCAGCCCCTCGGACTTTAATGTGGGCCAGGGTAAAGATTTTTATAAAGCCCAGTTCAATGCAAAAGCATTAAATGGGGCCCACTTTCGGGCCTCGAACTGTGTGAGGCGCAATCCAAACCGCGGGCATCCCGCGTTTGAGATTTTTCTATCCTGCTTCAGCGATTATTCCACCGGCATATTCCTGCGACCTGATAAGCCCGTGATAATTGCGCTTATAAAAATCGCGGGCAGAGGAGTAGGTTGGGCACCACTTCCATGTCAGCCGCGCATCGGGCGGTCGATTCGGTGCAGGTAATAAATTATAATAACATGTTAACTGCTCCCGAGGTAGGTTGGGATTCGAAAGACTCAATTTCTTTAATTTATCTTTTTTAATTTAAATTATTAATATTTAAATAAATAATTATAATTTAATTATTTTTTAAAATATAAAAAAATTAATTAAAATTAATTATTAAATTATAACTATTAATTTTAAAATAAATAATTAAGATATTAAAAAAAATCTCTTAAGAAAATTAAGCCAACCCTAGCTCGGAGTGTGGTTGATTTGAATAATACGGGTCACATCTTGCACCTATAATTGACAGTTGTCTATATCATAGACAATTTTAGCTAGACCAATTGAGGACACAAAAAATTAAAAAATAATGTTTATATAATTATTTGTGTAATTATTTTTATTAAAATTGTTAAAATTAATATTAAGAGATAACAAAATTTTTAAAAAAAATAAAACTTATACTAATTTTAGTAATTTTTATATAAATAGATATAATAGAGAATATATATAAGTAATATCATGGAAATATATATATGTATATAATTTGTCCAATCATTGTATAGATTTGTGTGTTCGAGATCAATATTCTTGATGGGACGCTAACAGCGGGCCAACCTAAAAAGGAGTAAGTGACCCAAGATTAACGACGACTTATTTGTACTTGGAACGGTCAACACTGCTATTGATCGAAGAAGTAGCAATTAGGCTGATCGCGGCCCAGAATGAACATGGCCCATGTCTAAATAGCCCACGCGTACGTTCCCAAGCCTTAACAGTCGTCTACCCTTATTCTCTGCATCTCCAAGAAAGGTAATTTTCACTGTAACGACAACTTCTAAGAATCAGAATGCATCCCGAGAAGAAGGCACATGAATCAGTGCAGGGAACCCTAACGGTTACCATGCGCAGAAGGAAAATGATCTATTTTCTTGATCGTTGCAACAAAAAATGGCGCTTTCACCTATACAGAAAAGGCAACAATCCCCATAAAAGGCGGGCATCCCAACTTGCTACACAATGAAGGCAGTGGAGGACCATGACTATAAAAGGCTATTGAGATTTATTCCACAGGCATACTCTTTCTTACTTACTAAATGTCCTCGAGCAAACTAAAGATTACAGAATCTCTCTACACTTTCAAGTTTTCCAATGCTTACTCCTTTTCTCTCTACTATTAGTCCCCCGCAAGCTAAGTATTAAGAAAAACTGCTTCTCCAAGCTTCCATAACACAAGGCACTCTCTCCACAAGTACACTTCCCACCATAGTTTCCCAATACACTCCAAACATCCATCTTTGCGTTCACTGCATTTTGCCTTCTCGTCCTCAGAAGGTTCTATACTGACTTGGGCGACGGAATGTTTTTGGTAGGATCAAATCTCGTCGTCACCTGACATCTTATTTTATGTTGTGGTGTGCAGGATCCTAAACTCGACGGACGGAGACCAGAATCTGATAGATAGCTCGATCTGAACCCATTCAAAGTTTAGATCCAGAACGCATCATTGACACCATCTGTAGAAACGCTGACTAAAAACCGATCAGCAACATCCTTCAAACCAACATTATCTAGTAAAATGGTGAACACCAGTGCTCAAGCTAGCCACTTACCGAGCTCCACCTTTGCATTAACTCGATCACCCAGAAACCCCAACTGATGCCCATTCTTTCTTCTCAATCAAAACTCAAACCAGCCCCCACCCCTTTCAGCCTATTAACTCTAACCATGGATTCTGGGGAAGAGAGAGAGAGAGATTTGAGAGTAGAAGAGTGAGGAATTGAAAGAGGAAACAGAAGGTGAGAGAAGAACACTAACCTAGACATCCAAGACTGCTCTGTGCATGAACGAGAGGGGAGAACACAGCTCGATTGGAAAAAATCTATAATCAAGACTGCTCTCTGTTCGAATAAGTTTTGATAAAGCAGCAATTTTATAATGCTGATGCTGTAACCAAAATTTGAAAATTCTCTCGATTGGCCATCAGGACAGGCTGTTGCATGATGGTATTGGCCGTTCTATGGAAACAGGCCTTATGTTAACATCTTTATAATATGTACCCTCCATTGCTTGTAGAATGTGTTTCACAATATCACATATGAAGAAAAGGCACATAATTCTCCTAGCACAACCGTGTATAATTTGCTACTTGTGTGTGCTGAAGAAAAGCTAGTTGGATGCTGATGTGATGCTGGGCATCACTAGCACAGCTGTGTCACTTCATTGCTGCTTTTGTGATGTAATGTATGCTGAAATTATTGTTGTTGTTTAAATTTGTTGAAACTACTTCCAAATGCAGTTCATTGATATTGTGTATAAATTTTACTGTTGTATACACAGTTGAGTTATTATTCTCTATAAACAGTATTATATTTTGTTTAAATTTAAATCAGTTGGTATGTTATTAACACAGTGCCATAAGGGTGTTAGGTCTGGTCACTCCATTGTGGGTTATCCAACAAACTGGTTTGTCATCAGAGGATTTATGGAGAATAAATCCAAAGAATTAATTCCGATCAACGGGACATTGACCGGTGGAGAACAGTGGACGGTCAATGGAGATTGACAGGCGGATGGCCAACCATGAATTCCAATTAATAGGAGGTTGACCGTTTGAGAGCTGTAGGCGTACTGTAGGATGGCGGACGGGCAACAGAAGACGGGCAACGGAAAGGTTGACCGGATGGAAGCAGCGGACAGTCAACGAAGGTTGACCGGATGAATGCTGAAGACGGTCAATGAGCTGTTGACCGGTTAAGAAGGCCAAAACTTACCAGTTGGTATTACTGGTATGGAATCGCCCACGGACATGGCTAAGTGTACAGTAGCGTCCGGAGATATGGGCTGTGCACAGTGACGACTGAGGACAAGGGATATCCGAGATCGTTGTCACTGCCTGGAGACCATGGAACACAGGAGGACTCTTGTGATAGCTAAAGGGCACAGATGGTCTGGGGACTTGACTGCAGCAACGACCAAGGACGTCGTGGACAGTTGGTAGCAAGTTGTAGACAGTTGGCTCTGCAGAGCAAGTGGCAGATCTGTAATCTATGTAGACTGTCTGTGCAGGTGGCAGAATTGCAAAGTTGGTGGGTAAAGTTATTGGCAGGTTACAAAGCAAGTGGCAGGCGTTTGTCTACATACAACCTGTCTATTGGTTGAAGATCTTCAGATAGATCATTATATGTATATATATATGCATGTTGGGCATGCTGTACTGGGTGCGCGCAAGGCGCCATGGAAGTGACCATAAGTGATAGAGAAATTACCAAGGGCGAGCATTTGTCGGGACTTGTGTAGCCGGCCGCATGAGTGCGGAGGTGAAACCGCGGTCGCCGTTTTACCAACACTTATAAAATGAGAAAGTAGAGAGCACCACAGTGAGGAGAGAAAGAGTGGAAGAAAGAGAGAGCAGTGAATGAAACACAAAGAGTGAGGCTTTGTATTCTCGTGCTCTGTTTTTCATTTTCACCTCTAGGGTTTGTGTAGTCAGGGTAGTTGCTTGTATTCTATCTCTGGGTTTATGTAACCATTTTATATAGTAGATTTATTGGTGGACTTTATATTATATGGTTTTATCCTTTAGTTGAGAACGGATTTTCACGTAAAAATATTGTGCATTCTTTTTTTCCTTATTCCTATTAAATGGTGGCTAACGATGACGGTAGATTCGAGTATTCCGCTGCTATCGGATTGAGTGGATCTGGGTCGTTTGAACCCCAACAAGTGGTATCAGAGATGGTGCTGATACCAACAAGCGGTATCAGAGATGGTCAAGTTTCTTCTGTTACCGACAAGTGGTATCATAGATAGTTGAAATCGGCCCAGGGTGGGAAAGGGCTGTTTGCGGAGGATACTGACAGGAAAGGGCTACTTGTGGAGGTGCTGACCTACTACCAGAGTAGAGTAAAGCGTCGCAAGGGGAAGCCGCCGAGTGAAGTGTCGCAGAAGTGGAGCCGCCGAGGTCTGCGACGGTCAAAGTGTATCTAGTGTCATTGTGGAAGAGTTTGCCATTTAGTGTGAAATTGGATGGAATTGTAAAAGCACAGTGGAGTCAACAGGGCTGATGGCGGAGCTGAGTAGGGCCAAGGGTAGAGCTGTGCAAGACCAAAGGTGAAGCTGAGCAAGGCTAAGTGCGGAGACAGCAGGGCCAAGGGTGGAGTCAGCAGGACCAATGGTGGAGCCAGTTGGGCCAAGAGCGGAGCTGACGCCGGGATCCCGGTTGAGGGGAAGCTGCCGGACGGCAGATGATAATGGTCGTCGGATAAATGCGAAGGTGTTCCCCACAAGGTCGTGAGGGAAAGTTTGTAGGGTCTGGTTACTCCCTTGTGGGTAACCCAACAAACTGGTTTGTCGTCAGAGGATTTGTGGAGAATAAATTTGGAGAACCAATTTCGGTCAACGGGACGTTGACTGGAGGAGAACATTGGACGGTCAATGGAGATTGACCGGCGAATGGCCAATTATAAATTTCGGCCAACAGGAGGTTGACCGTTAGAAGGCTGCAGGAGTACTGTTGGATGACGGATGGGCAGTAGAAGACGATCAACGGAGAGGTTGATCGGATGGAAGCAGAGGATGGTCAACGAAGGTTGACCGGATGAATGCTAAAGACGGTCAATGAGTTGTTAACCGGTTGGGAAGGTCAGAACTTACCAGTTGGTATTATTGGTATGGAATCACCCACGGACATGGCTGAGTGCACAGTAGCGTCCGGAGATATGGACTGTGCACAGTGACAACCGAGGACAAGGGATTTCTGAGATCGTTGTCACTGCCTGGAGACCATGGAACACCGGAGGACTCTTGTGATGGCCAAAGGGCATAGATGGTCCGGGGACTTGACCGCAGCAACGACCGAGGACGTCGTGACAGCTGGTAGCAAGTTGTGGATAGTTGGATTTGCAGAATAGGTGGCAGACCTACAGTCTGTGTAGGCCGTCTGTGCAGGTGGCAGAATTGCAAAGTTGGTGGGCAAAGTTATTGGCAAGTTGTAGAGCAGGTGGCAGGCATTTGTCCACACGCAACCTACCTATTGGTTGAATATCTCCAGGCAGATCATTATATATATATATATGTATGCTGGGCATGCTGTACTTAGTGCGCGCAAGGCGCCTTGGGAGTGACCATGGGTGATAGAGAAATCTCCATGGGCGAGCATTCGCCGGGGCTTGTGTAGCCAGGGGCTTGTATAGCCGGCCACATGAGTGCCGAGGTGAAACAATGATCGCGTTTCACCAATACTTGTAAAATGAGAAAGCAGAGAACACCATAGTGAGGAGAGAAAAAGTGGAAGAAAGAGAGAGCTGTGAGTGTAACACAAAGAGTAAAGCTTTATATTCTCGTACTCTGTTCTTCGTTTTCGCATTTAGGGCTTGTGTAGCCAGGGTGATTGCTTGTATTCTGTCACTGGGTTTGTGTAACCATTTTAAATAGTAAATTTATTGGTGAATTTTGTGTCCCGTAGTTTTTTCCTTTAGTTGAGAAGGGGTTTCCATGTAAAAATATTGTGCATCTCTTTGTTCCCTATTCCTACTAAATGGTAGCTAATGATGACGGGGGGTTCGAGTATTCCGCTGCTATCGGATTGGGTGGATCCGGGTCGTTCGAACCCCAACAAAGGGAGCAGCCATTTGGAGGAAGAAATCGTTTCCATATTTTAAAAATTTGTTAATGATTTATGGTAAAGATCGTGCCACAAGAGCAGATGTACAGGCTGTCGAAGACATCCTTGAGCAGCTTCAAACCAATGAACAGGATAACGAGCATTTAAGTGTGAATAATACTCAAGAAATGGGGATTGAGGATTTACTCGGCACTAATAATTTTCCTTGTCAAATGTGAGAACTCCAACTGCGTCAGGGATGTCCAAAGAAAGGAAACGGAAGGTTAATGTAGATGTGACAGTACTATCTAATTGTATACCCATTTCTCTTGAAAAAGAGAATAGAAGTCAAAAAGAAAAAAACATAATAAAAGCCCTCTAAACACTTGTTCTTCTGCGTATTACAGAACCAAATCTTTCATTTTTTTCTCTCTCCCATCTTTATAATCTTTTTCACCTTTAATCTTTTAAGAAAAATTACCGACTTAAGTACTAAAAAATGTATCAGAGAATAAATTTTGAATTCTTTAAACTCATATTTGACGTTGTAATATATATGATTTAAATAGAATGTTAGATACCTCATCCTAAATTTATTCAAATTACAATCTAAATTTTAACTACATTTTAGATTCTTATAATAATAACATGTAGTACAATATCGATTGAACTAACCAAATCCATCAACCCAATTAACATAGAGTTAATAGACTTAAGATACAATAAATAAATAAGCGGCATCCGACCCATTAGGCCCAAGTCAAAGGGATATGGCATCCGATTGTGATACGATTCTAACTGGTATAGGTTAAGATCGAGTAAACGGTTGTACATTTATTAAATGAAATACAACTTGGTTTGAGTTAAATGTTTGAAAGGTGGCATACTTTAGTATGTTTAACTAAGTGATTCATTGACTCTACGGTTAGTCTAAATGATTGTTTTCTTAGACTCACAAATATTAACTGCCCACTATTAATTTAATTAATAGGTGTCAATTATTTCCAATCAACCCCACAATTGGAACGTAAATAATAGTAGTTAAACTAGTTAATTTTCAGTCGGTATAACCACCTAGATCATAACTGATTATTTCTCTTTAGGATGTCGTTGACAAATGACGTGATAACTATACATACGTGTCTTTTTCTTCTAAAAAAGGATATTGAATCGGAAAAATAAAGAAAATAGCACATAACCCTCTAAATTACTTGTCCCTCTCGTATTGTATAAGTTAAGCACTCTACTTCTACTATCTTATTTTTCAATCTCTCTCATATTTTAATTTTTTAAAATCATACTAATTTGAATATCCAAAAATATTCTGTAAAATAAATCCTAGTTCTTTCAATATTTTTGTAATTATGACATGCAGAATTCAGATTGAACGGTTTTGTTGCGTCCCGGATCCGCGGTTACCGTACGGATTAGGGAGCCTTCGGATTCTTTGGCACGCTGTGGCATCGATCGAAGGGTCCGGTCTCCGTCTCTATGAACCTGGACCTGCACAACACAAATAACAAACGAGAGGTCAGGGGTCCGGCAAGATTTCTCCTATCGAAGCCACTCCGACGCTCAAGTCAGCAAATTTCCGCAATGAACGGAAATGGCGCACGTAAAGAGCGGTGTGCGGATGTATGCTGTGAACGTGTAAGAGATGTTTGTATGATGGTATGGGAGGGTGGTGAGCAGGTTGTAGAAGGCTTGGCTTCCTTGGTGCACCGCAATGGGTGGCTGACTTTTCCCGTAGTCTGAGTAGACGTGGGATGAGTTCTCCTGAGCTTGCCACCGGCGGTCAGAAGTGAGTTTTTATTCAGTTCCCTCTTGTTGCTTTCGAACGTTAGAGGGAGGAAGCTCGGAGCTGGTTGAGTTAGATTCTGAATTAGTTTTCAGCCAGAGGATGACGAAGCAGAGGTTGAAGGAGAAGGAAAAAGATCCTTTCTCTGCGGGGCGTGAGGGCTCTTATAGGCCTCTCCCTGTTGGACTCTGGGCGCCAAAATGCCCGTTGCTAGGGCTACTGCGCCGCTGGTCACTATTGTGGACCGCCGGTCACGCCGGTTGTCCTTTTGCCGTGGATGGCACGCTTCTGAATATTGCCGGCCACGCCCGATTTTCCTGAGAGGGGATTGGTTGGCTGCCTGCAGACGGCAGCGGGAGCCATTGACGCTGTACCAACCGCTCCTCTATTGGCTAGCCTTTCCGCTTCGTCGCTGGTTTCCTGGCAATCGCATTAAATGCGTTGCAGGGTGCCGTTGTCTTTTGCCAGACGGGCTCTGCACACGTTTCTCGACCGCTGGGCTGGGCTGACCATTTCATACGGGCTTTTGGACCTTCGTGGGCCTCGAAATTCATTATGGGCTTGGTAATCCTTCATGGGCCAGGACATGGGACCCAACACTAGCCCCCATGTCTGGGCCGGCCAGGGGTCGGGCCTGGCATGTTCCCTGGGCCCATTTCCGCAGCCTCACATCCTTCCTCATGCCGCGCCATCTTTTGTCGTTTTCTGAGTTCGCGCCTTTCCCAGGAGTCAAGGTAGGCTTTTCAGGCGCTGCCATGACCCGTCACTTCGTCCGGCGAGATTCGCGCGCCTTGGGCTGCTCCTGACCAGCGGTCTCCCTTGTTGCATGAAAGACGCTTGCTGGGTGTCGTGCCGCGTTCGGTGAGAAGATGGCTTGTTCCTTGCCCATAAATAGGAGGGGTACTCGAGCAAGTTGAGCTCACCCCTTAGTAGCCAACCGAGAGGCAATGAGAAGATTCTTGCTCTCCCCGCCATTGGCGGGCATCCGAGAAGGAATTGGATGGACTAGTAGAATGCGGAAAGTTCTTGATGAAGACCGTCGTAGCCCTTATCCTGCAACTTGCCTTCTTTGCTAACGAGGGTGGCTCGGCCATTCTGCTGTCGCCGTGCACTCCTTTCCGGGTTGTGGCCTGGCTGGCCTGAGCAGACCCTTTGAGCATCCCCGCGGGTACCTTCACCTGTAAGGTGAAGGCTTTCGCAGGAGCTCTCCCCGTGAGTCACGCCAGGGCGCTAACCACGGAAGGACCGCGAGGTCAGTAGCCCTCCGTGGAAGCGGGGATTCTCACCCAACTTTCCTGGAGTGCCTTCCTGGCCTCGGTGATTCCCGGACCCTGGTGGATTGGACTATTGCGACTTCCACCAGGGGATGCTGCGCCTCCCCAAAGCAGTCCGCTCGGCGAACTACCGGCGGCTTCTGCCGTGGGGATCTTACGCAGACCACATTCGTCGAGCTCATCTGGGGCATGGTAGGGGAGCTTACGGGGCTTCGCACCGTATTCTTCTTTTGTCTTTCTTGAAACCTTATTGTTGTAGACCTTGTACTTTGTAAGAAAGCATTGATTAATAAAAGAAGTAGCTTCTTTTTGCCTTCATTTTTCATCTTGTCTTCGTGCGCATTTTTCCGTTGTCGGGCGTTATTCCCTAAGGATCCACGTGTTATTCTGTGAGGGCTTGAGGAGTTTCTGTCAGCCGTCACGTCTCTTGGGGTGGCCAGCGCATTTAATTCCTGCGCGGCCAGGAGACGTCACTTTGTTTTGGAAACGCGCGAGATCTCAGGAGCCTCTCACGTGTAGAATCCTCATTGGCCATGCCTTAATGCTTCCTGTCTTCTGGAGTTGTCGTCCTTTCAGGAGAAAACTCGCCTATTTAAACAGGCCGTTCTCTCCCGAAACCAAGCACTCCTTTGCATTTGCATGTTTATTGGCGATTTGCTCTTCTTGTACGTATTTTCTTGCTGCGAAATCAATGGAAGATACCTCTAGCGACTCGGAACGCTCTTCCCACGAGTCTGAGTTCGACTCTCACGCTCCCGTGTCTTCAGGAGCCGACACCTCAGGGGGGCTCGCTCCGAAGCCACAATTGCTGGTCCTTCTCAAAGTCGGGAATCGCCTCCGGGCTTCGAGAGGGTTCCGCCGCATCGGGGGCAGCCCGCGGCTGAGGTGGAGTGGTTGAGGGCCCGCGTCGTACATTTGGAAAGTGCTTGGGCCGAGTCGGAGGCCAGGGCCACACGTCTGGTCTGTGCCAATGTGGGGGCGCAGGCCCGCATATTGGCCCTTGAAGGAGAGGCTGAGCAACTCAAGCGGCGACATGAGGCTGAGGTCGCTGGGCTACGGGCAGAGGCCAGGATCACTCGCCTTATTGATGCCGATGTGGATGCGCAGGCCCGCGCATTGGCGCTTGAAGTAGAGATCGAGCGACTCAAGAAACGACATGAGGCTGAAGTCGCCGAGTTGCAGTCGGAGCTGAGGACGAGGCTTCGGCCAGAGGGAGTGAACCCTGCCTTGGAGCAGACTTACTTCGACGCCGTCAGGCCTCGCCGAAGGCTGGCCTAACTGGAGGATCCAGGCTTCCGCGTGGGGGTTCTAGATCCTCGCAACTCGCTCGCCAGAACTCGTGATCAGTTGGTGGATTACCATATCCAAAGCTCTTCTACTGGCCACTGGGACCATTAGCCATTTTTGCCACTGTCTTGCTCTTCTCCTTTCTTTGTAACCGTTGTAACGGAGTTTGTTGATATAATAAAAGTCGTTGGTTTTTCACACCGTTTTGTCTGCCGAATTTCTTACTTCTCGGTTGTATTTTTCGTTTTGTGCTATCCTGCGCCTCTTCATGGGTTCCACTATAGTGAGCCCTCATTTAATGCGGCGGCGCCAGCGTGGACCCTTGCCAGACGGCTGAAGGGACGCGCCTGTTAGCCTGGCGTTTAGCCATCATTGCGGGCGATTCGGATCCTACGGTGCGCCGTGAAGCCACCACGTGTCCCAATCACCTGTGGCGGTGCCGTTTTGGTTCCCGCCTTTTGGCTTGGCGTTGCGTATTTAAACCAATCGACGATTGCTTCCCCTCTTCTGCCGATTTCTTCCCTGCATGCACTGGTGACCTTTGGGAGATAAATGGCGATAAAGAGAGAAAGCTCTTCTTCTTCCCACGCTCCCAGAGCAGCGCGCCAAGGTGTTTACAACACCAAATCCGTCTTGACTGCTGGGAACATTACTGCTCTCATAGTCGATTATGGTCTTCCCAGCGATTGGAGTTACCGTGCTCCTGAGGCACTGGATAGAGCCAGCGCCCCCCAGCGGGCTTCATTACGGTGTACGAGCACCATCTGAGGGGGGGCTTCGCTACCTGTCGAACTGCACACTGTATGCGGTGGTGGAGAAGCCGGGAGTCCCGATGGCAAGGTTGCATCCCAACGCCTTGTGCTATCTGGTGTCCTTGTGCATTTTTGCCATTCTTCATGGCAACTCTTTTGATGCCAAGGCAGCGAGGATAATCTTCCGGTTCACGGAGTCAGAGGATTGGGTGTTGATGTCCCCCAAGGCGGGGTTTCACTCGGTGAAGGGCTGGAAGGAGCATTTCTTCTTCTTGCAGGAGCCCCTGACTCTGAGCTCCCGAGGTTGTGGGGTCCAATTTCAGAGTATTTTCAGGAGAAGCCAACCCTCGAGGACATCACGGAGTTAGAGAAACTGATATCAGCTATCAAGTCTGAGGAGGAGAAGTTCTCGATTCAGGGTCACTTCCTTACCTCCGTCACGTTTGAGGCCTGTAGATGGGGATCTCCTACTGGTTGGGCGATGGCCGGACAAGGTAAGGTAGGTTCTGGAGATACAGCCGCTCCTCCTCCGTCTGGGGGAACTGAAGAGGAAAGATGCTCGTTGCTGGAGTCGTCGTCGAGCGACGATGAGGACGAGGCCGCCCTTAAGAGGCTGAGGGAAGCCGAGGGGACTTCTTTGAGGAGGTCTAGGAGACGAATCGCCGGCCCTTCCGTTGTGGCGGGAAGTCCGGCTACAAAGAGATCTGCAAGCGTGGGTCACCGGGGGGAAACTGCCGAACCGTCGTCTACTTCGGTCGCGGGACTTGCCGCTCGCGAGGTCTGCGCGGTGGAGTCTCGACCCATTGGGAATCCACCCGCTTGTTCTACTGCAGAGGCGACAGATGATGTCGTCGTTCTTGGGGGCCTGGAGAGGCCGTTTGTTGCGGCGCCTGAGCCAGTATTGGAGGTCAGGGGGCCTGTGGAGTCGTCAGCGATCTTCATGGAGCCCATTTCGGAATACAGGCTCCCCGAAGGTTTGGCTGCATCTACGGGGGACGGTGCCGCTCTCGCTGCCGATCCGGTTCATGCTGACGAAGGGGAAGCCGGGATGTCCTCGTGGCAAGAGCCCCCGAGCGCTCCTACGGCAGCCAGCCTTCCAGTCAGCCCTCTTCCAGCAGGCGAAGGAGCGGAGCCCCAAGGAGAGGCTTTTTCGGGCGATCTTGCGCGTTCTCCGAGCGCGGCTCCTGCTTAGGTACGGCTGTTTCCATTCGTCCTTCGTTTTTGGTTACATGATTTGGAGGCACTTTTGACATTGCTTCTTGCGCAGGCTCCAGATGAGGTCAACCCTTTTGACGAGTTGTCCGTCCTCCTTCAGCAGGCCATCTTCAATGGAAGGGCCCAGTTCGCATCTCTTAAAGAGGAGAACGGGTGCCTGCAGTAGAGAGTGGCGTAGCTGGAGGCCATAGTTGTCACCCTGGAGGATCGCGTCACCCGGCTGGTTGGAGACATGGTTGGCCGGTACTCTCCATCAGAAGCACGGTTGGCGTTGGAGACTCGATATTGGGATGACATCCGCTTTTGTCATAGGATCGTCTCATTGGCGGCTCCTCACGTTCCTGAAGGTGTCCTTCATCCAGGGAATGCCGGGATAGAAGAGGCATCGCGCCTGAAGAATTTCCCTGAGGAAGCGGGTCCTTCGAGTCCTACTGATTAGTCTCTGCTTGCATTGGTTGTTGGATTGTCTTTGTACCATATTTGCTCTCCATATATGAATGAGAAGCATCTTTTCCTTTTTTGCACTTGCGTTTCTTCCATTGTGGGATGTTGCTTGCTATCTCCTTTTGCTTTCATCCGTTGGATTACGCTTCATGCTTGAACGTTGGGCTCTTTGGAGTCACTATTGCTAAGGCCCTATCCAGGCGCCTTCTTGCGTGGTGCTCGTCCTTCGTAAGAGGATGTCATCGCAGCTCACACGTTTGGGGGGCTCGATCCGGTGAAGCAGATGCCGTCGCCAAGCCCCTGGAGCCGCTACGAGGGTCAGCGCGGTTGTCAGGCCATGGTAACCGGACTCCTCGGTCTAGGACTCGTCGGTGTATGATTGTGGGAGGTGTGTGGCCCCTGCTCAAAACCTTATAATCATCAAGTTGAGGTCCTAACCCACGACCATTGTAGACTGAGGGTGCTCTCTTCTGTTTGAGACGGTTGCCGCACGCCTGCGATTCTTGCCCCCTAATATTTTGTTGGCTGTAGATTGGGGACTCGGGAAGCCCCCAGGCCTGATGTTTTGACCGCCTGGGTTGTTGGCGCGAAGCCTGTTGGATGGACCGCTTGGGTCCTTTGTCCCAGCCTGTGGCTGGCTGCCTCCGGGCTGTCTAGCACGGGGCTTAGTCTTTGGGTGGCCGCTTGGGCCTACTGGCGCGGAGCCAATAATGCATAAGGCTGTCCCCAGGCCATCTGGCGTGAGGACGGAGTCCTGGGATGGTTGATCTCAGATCGTCTGGCGCTAGGCCAAGGACTAGTTTTACGGACGGACGCTTGTCCTCCCGACTTAGGGGCAGTCTAGGTCGTTTGATTTAAGAATGAAATGCATGTCATCAACTCACACAAATGAATATGCAGGATGATAGAAAGAGTGATTATGCTAATCAAAAGATAAAGCTCATGCCCAAGCATTCATTATGATGCATGCGTGTGCGACTTACCTGAGCCGATGTGGCGTCACTGATAATACTTCCTTAATTTGGCGGCATTCCAGGTCCGCGGGACCAATTTGCCGTTCTGGGTGCGTAGCTTGTATGCTCCGCTCCGGAGGATTGCGGAGACGAGGAACGGCCCCTCCCACCCAGGGGAGAGTTTGTTCCTGTTCGCGATCTTTCACGCCACCTCTACGCTCCGGAGGACCAGATCTCCAACATCCAGTGGGCGCGCCTTTACCGGTTTGTTGAAGTACCGTGCGACGTCGGCGGCCGCGGTTCATAGTCGTGCGGCGTCTCAAACTTCCGAGAGTAGGTCCAGACTTCCCCGAAGCCTTTGTTCGTTGGTGGCTGGGTCGAAGCACTCGATCCACAGGCTTGGCATTCCCATCTCTACGGGCACCACAGCCTCAGCCCCAAAGCCAAGGTTGAAGGGCGTCTCCCTTGTCGGCTCTCTCGCAGTCGTTCGATACGACCATAGCACGGACGGTAGCTCCTCGATCAGAGAGCCCCCGTCTTCCAACCTGGTTTTTAACCCGTGCAATAACGTTCGGTTGGTGACCTCGACTTGTCCGTTTGCCTGAGGGTGCGCCACGGACGTGTGTACCAGTTTTATGCGAAGGTCGCGGCAGTATTTTGTGAAACGCTTGCCGGTAAATTGGGTTCCGTTATCGGTCACTACGACCTCAGGGATACCAAAGCGGCAAACGATGCCTTGACGGAGGACTCCGTCGCATTTTTGCTCTGTGATCTTGGCGAGAGGGACGGCTTCCACCAACTTGGTAAAGTAGTCAATGCCAACGATCAAGAACTTCCTTTGTTTGGCGCCATCGGTAGAGGTCCAAGTATGTCGAGCCCCCACTGTGCGAACGGCCATGGGGATTGGAGATAGTGTAGCTCGGTGTGCGGCTGGTGTGTCATGTTGCCAGGGACCTAGCAACTTTCACACTTCCGGATGAATTCCATAGCGCCTCGTTTCATGGTGGGCCAGTAGAACCCTTGCTGCATGACGTTGAATGCTAGGTTCTTTCCGCTGATGTGCGAGCCGCACAGTCCCAGGTGCACTTCCGCCAGTGCGTAATCGGCTTCCTCCGGTGTGAGGCACTTTAGGAGGGGAGGGGAGTGGAGTATCCTCGCCTGTATAGCCTCTCATTCTGGACCGTGTACCATCCTGCCGTCTTCTTGATTCGCTTGGCTTCGTTGATGTTGTCAGGTAGGGTTCACTCAGTCAGGAACCTTACGTATGGAGTCATCCAGTTGTCTCCTGTGTCGACTCGTAGAACTTCTTTGTCTTTGGTGTTGATGCTGGGTGCGGCTAGGACTTTCCTGGGCTCCCTTGCGTACTGCTCCACAGTCCTGGCGGCCGCGTCTCGGGCCAGTCGATCAGCGCGCTCTTTGTTTGATCTCGGGATGTGTTTGATCTCGAACCGACCGAACTCAGGGATCAGGGCCTTCACTTTCGCCAGGTACCTCACAAGCTGTGGGTTCGAGGCGTCAAAGTTTCCTTTCACCTGATTGACCACAAGTTTCGAGTCACTGCGCACGATCAACGACCGTGCGGAACACTCCTTCACCAGTCGCAGGCCCGCGAGGAGGGCCTCGTACTCCGCCACGTTGTTCGTGACCGGGAAGGCTAGAGTAACGGAGTATACGATCTCCATGCCCTCGGGCGTCCTTAGCATAACACCAGCTTCGCTGCCTGCCTGGGTAGACGATCCGTCCACATTCAGAGTCCACTCAGGGAGATCGCCGTCTACCATACTCTCTGGGTTGCTATCTTCTTCTTGCGTCGGCGTCGCCGCTTCGACGATAAAATCTGCCAGAGCCTGTCCTTTAACGGCTGGTCGGGGCCGAAACTTCAGGTCGAATTCTCCTAGCTCGACAGCCCACTTAACCAGCCGGCCGGACGTCTCCGGCTTCTACAAGATCGACTTCAGTGGCTGGTCTGTCAGTACAACGATCCGGTGTGACTGGAAATAGGGCCGCGGCATCCGCGCCGCATAGACAAGCGCAAGTGCCATCTTTTTAGCTTGCGGATAGCGGGCCTCTACGTCAGTCAGCACCCGACTCACGTAGTACACTGGCTGTTGTCTGCCCTCGTGCTCCGCAACTAACACTGAGCTGAGGGCCGCTACCGATGTGGCATGGTAGAGGTAGAGATATTCCCCTTCGCGCGGCGAGCTTAAGAGCGGTGCACTAGAGAGGTAAGTCTTCAGTTCCCTGAAGGCTTCGTCACATTCTTCACTCCATTTGAACCCCTGCGATTTGGTGCCCCTTAGCGCCTTGAAGAAGGGCAAGTATTTCTCTGCTGACTTGGTGAGGAACTGTGAGAGGGCTGCTATTCGCCCGGTAAACTTCTGCACCTCCTTTATCGTCCGCGGAGGGTTCAAGTCGAGGATGGCGTTGATCTTCTCTGGATTGGCTTCTATGTCGCGTTGGGACACGATAAAGCCTAGAAACTTTCCCGAGGTCACTCCGAATGCACACATTCGTAGGGTTGAGCTTCATCCCAAGCCGTCGGAGGACCTAAAAGGTCTCATCTAGGTCGTTGACGTGGTTGCTCGCGACTCTGCTTTTCACAAGCATGTCGTCGATGTATACCTCCACGTTTCGTCCAATCTGAGCTTCGAACATCTTGTTCACAAGGTGCTGGTAGGTCGCGCCAGCATTCTTGAGACCAAATGGCATAATTTTATAGCAATACGTCTCTTGATCTGTCATGAACGAGGTGTGCTCCTCGTCCTCTGGGTCCATCCGGATCTAGTTGTACCCAGAGTATGCGTCCATGAAGCTCAGGAGTTCGTGCCTGGATGTGGAGTCCACGAGCTGGTCAATCCTGGGAAGCGGAAAGCTGTCTTTGGGGCAGGCCTTGTTCACGTCCGTGAAGTCGACACACATCCGTCACTTACCGCTGCTCTTTTTTACCGATACGACGTTGGACAACCACTCCGGATACTGGACTTCTCTGATGAATCCAGCGTCCAAGAGCCTTTTCACTTCCTCCCTGATGGTGACCAACTTTTCGACGGAGTGGTTCCTCCGCTTCTGCCGAACGGGCTTTCGGCTCGCGTCAAGGCCCAGCTTGTGGACTATGACCTCGGCCGGTATCCCGGGCATGTCAGCGGGGACCCAAACACGTTGGAGTTAGCCCTAAGGAAGGTAATCAACCTGTCGTGATCTGTAGGCTGGAGGGATCTCCCCACATTGATGCACCGTTCCGGCTCAGAAGGGTTCAGTGGGATCGCCTCAATTTCCTATCCGGATTGGGCCTGTTGTAGCGAGGTCTCGTCGCGGAGATCAAGGTCTTCGTCCGGGTGACACGGTGCCACGGGGTTGATCTGGGACAGGTAGCACGTCTGTCCCATTTCTTGGTCTCCGAGGACTTCTCCCACGCCCCAGGGGGTGGAAAATTTCACCTTCAGGTGCGAGATGGACGTCACAGCTTCGAAGGCGGTTAGGAAAGGTCTTCCTAATATGCAATTGTAGACGGATGGAAGGTCAATGACGAGGAACGCCAGCTCTTGTGTCATAGAGCGCGGGTGGGTTCCCATGGTGACTTCCAGCCGAACTATCCCTTGCACGGGGACTGGCTCGTTGTCCAAGCAGTACAAGGGTCCACTTGTAGCTTTCATGTGGCTTTGTTTTAGTCCAAGTTTAAGGAACGCAGTGAAATACAGTAAATTTTGTGAACTTTCATTATCAATAAAGACTCATTTCAGTTGGTAATCATCCCTACTAGCTGAAACGATGGCCGATACAGCAAGGGGGTCAGAATGGAGAGAGGTTACATGAGCCATGTCGTCGTTGCTAAAGCTAACGATATCATTCCTAACCCCTATCTTTGCCCGCTTGTTGCTAGAAGTTGCCTCCGGCTGCCCACGCTTGGCGTCCGCGGTGTCAGTGGAGGAGACCATATGGACCACGCCGGCCGCCGTGCGGGCTCTCGGAGGCTCACTGGCTTCACCGTCGGAGGTGGCTGGTTCCTGCCCTGAGCTCTTCACGAACTGCTTCAAGTGTCCGCACCGGATCAGATCTTCGATTTCCCTGCCGCAGTGGTCCTAGTTCTCGGTCTAGTGTCCTGTGCGGGCGGTGAGTGCGGGCGTGCCGTGCAGTCATTGCATTGCCGGGACCCTTGGGCGTCTTTGGCCACTTGAAGAACTTCTCATCCTGGATCTGCATCAGGATGTTCACGCGGGCCGCGTTCGGAGGGTGGAGGTTCTGCTTATAATCTTTTTGGGCCCGTGCGGGGCCGCTCTTTGCTTTTGGCGCTCCGGGAAGCACTGGCTATCGCTGTCCCTCTTTCTCCCACCAGATGCCCTAGGGGCTTCCGGGGGCCGCTCCACTCGCTTGGAGCGCTTTGCCTCGTTGGCCTCTTCGGCCGTGATGTATGCCCGGGCGATGGTCTCAGCCTCCCGAAAGGTCTGAGAGCGCTGATGCGACAGGTACTTAAAGATTTCCCCCGCCGCCAAGGTGGCGATGAAGGTGTTGAGTTTCAGTTCGTCGGAGAGATGAGGGATCCGCCGCGCCTCGGTGATGAAACAGTCCAGGAACCGCTTCAGGCTTTCGTCTGACCTTTGGCGGAGGCGGACCAGGTGCCATGGTTGCCTCTCCTCCCTCCGGCTGGAGGCGAACTGGCTCAAGAAGCTGTCAGCAAGCTCGTTGAACGAGCATATGGAGTTTGGGGGAAGGCCATAGAACCAGAGCAACGCGTCTCCCTTAAGGGTGACGGGAAAGCACTGGCACATCAAGGCCTCGGTTGCCTCCTGCAGAGATAGGTGAGTACGGAAGCAGTTGAGGTGATCCATCGGGTTCTTGCTTCCGTCGTATCCCTCCAGTACCGGCATCTTGAACTTGTTCGGTAATGGTTGCGTCCACAAGTCCATGGCGAATGGCGATCTACGGAGGTCGGCGGAGGAGGGCGTGGGTTTCTCCTTATGCAGGGTGTCCCATAACACTTTGACTTTCTCCTCCATCGACGGGTCTATAGAGCCTCTCCGCGCATTGATGACGTCGTGGAGCTCCGTGTTGCCCTGGAGGTGTGTCCGAGCTCGTCAGGGATGGCGACTCTCCGCCTGAGTGGCGCGTTCGCCGTTGGAGCCTACAGCGGCTGGTCCCGTTGTCGTGCGAGTTTCGGGGGTTGCGCCCTTCGGGGCTATCCTCTCGATCATCGTCGGCGGGATGGCTCTCCGCTTCGTTCTGGTCGTTTTCACTTGGGGCCGTCGGGACTGCGGCGCGGTAGAGTCGATTGGCTCGCCTCCCGCGAGCGGCCTCTCGACGCCTTTCTCTCTTGGAGGTGGAGGCCTGAGATGCCGGAGGGGCAGTCCCGGGCCAGGCAATTCCCATGTTCTCGCATATGGCACGGAGAACCTGCTTCATATCGCCTATGTCTGCAGCCAGGCGGCGGACGTCAGGCTCCGGTTGATCATTTGCTTGGTTCCCAGCTGGGGGAACTTCACTTTGGGCGACGACCTCCATCACCGGAACACTAGCTTGTGCTCGAGTGTTCACCATCGTCTGAGGTTCAGGAACAAGGCGGGAAAGAGACACTTGGCTTTTTGTCAGTTTCTCACAGACGGCGCCAATGTTGCGTCCCGGGTCCGCGGTTACCGTACGGAGACCGGACCCTTCGATCGACGCCACAGCATGCCAAAAAATCCGAAAGCTCCCTAATCCGTACGGTAACCACGAATCCGTGACGCAGCAAGTTTAAAAGTCAAATTCAAATTTCTTAAATTCGATTCCAAATTTTAGATGCACGCCTAATAAATAAATAAATTAATTACTACATCAAATTTATTAAGTAATATTTTAAATTGTCCAACATACCACATGGTATTTAACCGGTGCCCCAGTTCCACCTCCCCTAGTACCCTTGACCCTTACGAAGGCGTGGCTATTTGTTTAATCCCAGACATTGACCAAGATACCGCACTGCCTTTGATGATATCAAATGCATAACCTTTAATAAATTTGCGTTCAATTTTATGTAAGTTTTTTTTGTTATAAATATTTAAAATAATATGAAATCAATACTAAAATAATATTTAGAAATAAAATTAATAACATCACCTCGCATACAACGATGACCCTTTTGTAAATTACGAAACTAGGGAAACCCTATATTACAGGCTATATAAATCACCGGTTCACGCAACGCTGCATATCCAGGAATCCGTGGAAACGCTCTCATCTGTTCTCAAAACTGCCCTTACAATGGCATCTCGCTATGGAGAAATAGAGGTGACGATCACGTCGGCGAAGGATCTGAAGAACGTCAACTGGCGTCACGGCTCCCTTAAGCCGTACGCCGTCGTTTGGGTGGACCCCGCGAGGAAGTCGACGACGCGGGTCGACGACGAGGGAGACACGTGTCCCTACTGGGACCAGAAGCTCGTTATCCCGCTCAACGCGCCACCTGAGGACGCTTTCCTCTACATCGACGTTGTCCACGCCAACGCCGCCGAGGACACCAAGCCGCTCATCGGATCTGCCAGGCTTCCCCTCCGCGACGTCGTCGCCGATGGCGGTCGCACATCACGCAAGCTTCAGCTCGTGCGCCCCTCCGGCCGCCCTCACGGCAGGATCGACGTCGATGTCTCCGTCCGCGATGGTCGCTATCCCGCCGCGGATCCCTACCGCTCTCGATCTTACGGAGTCAGAGACTACGATGCCCCGCCGCCGGCGTATGCTACTCCCTACGCCGCCCCACCGCCCCCGTCATACTCGACGGCGCCTCCTCCAACAGGGTACCCATACGGTGCACCGCCGCAGACTTACGGCGAGCCGGTTTACGGCCAGGCGGGTTACGGACAAGGGGGGTACGGGCAAGGGGGCTACGGCTACGGGCAGGGGCAGGTGCAGGGACAAGGGAGTTACGGGCAGGGGCAGGTCCAGGGGCAGGGGAGTTACGGGCAGCCAGTGCAGGAGAAGAAAAGTAAGTTTGGGATGGGGACGGGATTGGCTGTAGGTGCGGTTGCAGGGGCTCTGGGCGGACTTGCACTGGCGGAAGGGTTTGATAAGCTGGAGGATCACATCGCCGATAAAGCTGCGGATCGGGTTGAGGATGATCGTGATGATTACCGCGGCGACGATGATTACGCCGGCGGCGATGACGATTATGCCGGCGGTGATGACGATGGCGGATGGTAATGATTTCGATCTGTACCAACTCTCTCCCCTTCCCCCCTCTCGATCGCAGTACTCTTGAGCTTTTTGGGGCTTGTTGGCTTGTGTTTGGCTCCATAACATACACATGAATCCTCGGTTTGTTTCAATAAACTGAAATTATAATCATGAACTGTTCTTTCTCCGTTAATATTGTACTTTCAATTGAGGTGAATTGAATCTTCTGAATTCCAAATTTAGACTGTAAATAAGATTGATTGATTTAAGAAGGGAAAACGGTGATGATTTTGAATTGTGATAAACTCAGTCACAAATTCATCAATACTCTAATGAAATTTCGTGGAAAGGGCAATTCTGAAAAATAGTTCATATGATATTTATTTACTTAAAAAATTTGTCAACATAAAGAAATGAATAATCAACCGGGAATAACTTTATTACGAATGCGTGGATCTTCAGCAGAGAATATGGCCCCCTTTGCGTAAAGTCTAACATTGGAATAAAGTTGGCGTATAAGTCTTAAGATTTGAATAAAGTTAAAGGGATTAGGCGTGAAGTTTTAAGTTGGGTCGATTTCCTCTCTGTTCTTTTTTGGGGGGTAATTAATTTGTGTGTTGAAAAAACAAAGCTGTCAAATTCACACGATACCTAAAAATTCAATTTCGTACAAAAACCGAAACCGAGTCCCACCACTCTTAAAAACGTCCCCGACTCTTACAACAACGAATAAGAGAGAAAAAATGAAAACATTACAGAATTCAGTATAGTCAGTCTTAGGAAAAGAATATCTCCTGAGGGGCTGAGGGGCCCTGCATCTGATCGTGGCACAAAATCTGTGCTGTACGGCTTTGGTTATCCGGATAAAATCCAACAATTGAGATTGTATGATTTTTTTTTTTTTTTTTGCAAATTAAAAAGAAAAAGCGTGGCCATCCTCCGCCGTCTATTTTCACTTGGATGGTCGAGATCTACGGCAAAGGTCCTATGCCACAATCAATATGGCACAAGCCTCTCTGAGTTAATAACCTGGGAACCAAAAGTGACAAATTCCAAGTGCCTAATAATAGATTCAGGGTAGTTTATCAACGCAAATTTGTTAGTAGTACGTTTGTCGTGAACAACCTCAAAGGTAACTTCTAAAACCAAATTAGAGATCTAGGACTTAGGTCTTGATGGGTATGCCAATAATGAGGCTGGCCCAAGAAGGAGGGATGGCTCAGATCCATAAAGGCCCATTCGCTCCACGACGGTCAACGCAAGTCATTGATCAGACGAAAGGCCATCGAGCCAGCAGAAGCCAAAGAATAGGATGGACAACTTGCTCTCAGGACGGTCAATGCTTCCGATAATTAGAAGCACAACCAGTAGACCAGCTGAAAACCAGGCCACACGGCGCGCAAGCCTAACTTAGTCCACGTGTCCGTTTTTGAGCCATAACGTTCGTCTCCGTTGATTTTGCGCTCTCCACAGAAGACAATCTCTATGATAATGGTTGCTACAAGAATCGACGCTTGTCTTAAAGGAAAGCGCCAGAATATTCTTCCTATCTACAATAAACCCTAACAGTTACATAACAAAGAAGGAAAGTAATCAATCTAGTGACCGTTACTGCCATAAAGGCTCCACGCCAGAAAATGCAGCTATCCTAACAAAGTGCGGGAATCAAGCCCTTCTACACAAGAAAGTTAGTCAAGCACAGCAGTTATAAAAGGCCACGGAATCCATACTCCAAGGCATACTCTCACTTGCCCACAAAAGTTTTCCATTGCCAAGCTCTTGCGCTCTCATCAACTTGCTCTATTCTGCAAAGCTCTCATGCTTTCGGCATCCAAACGCTCTTTGTCACTATTTTTTCGGCAAACACAGTATTTAGAGCCAACGCTCCTTACGAGCAATCCAAATCCCTCTGAACGAGAGTACTCACCCATCATAAACACTCATTGCATTCTCATTGCATCCTTTTACTTTCACATTCTTAATTTGAATGCCGTTTACTAACTTGAGTGTCGGAGTGTTTTCGGTGAGATAACCTCCCGTTGACACCTGACCTCTTGTTCGTCGTTGTGGTGTACAGGATCCAAATTCAGTGGACAATGCCATACTCAGACGATCGACTTGACCTGAATTAGTTCAAAATTTGGATCCAGGATGTATCAGGTCTTATTGAAAAATAACGTTATTTCTCATCCGTCAAATAAGATAAGTGAAAGTAGTTAAAATCATCCTAGAAATCTTAGTTGCGTTATTTGTTCTCTTCCATTTCGCACTTGCCCATTTGATAGGCACAATCCAACCAAGCTTCGGCCAGGTACACCCTATCCTACATGAAAGATTGAACTGTGTAACTAAGAGAAATGATAGGAGAATAATAAATGACTATAGGATTTGCCAGCAATACCAGAAAAATAACATACAGGGTTATTACAATAATTAATAAAATGTAAAAGGATGCAGGGCTTACTTATCAGTATATCTTTATATATTTAAATCAGAAATTTTTCTATAAAAATGAAAGATTAAAAGAAATTAGAGATCAGCAAAGTATAAGGGGGATAATGCATTTGAATTGGAGGACTTGTCTACATGATTATAGAATGACGTGGATGTTTTTTTGAGGCTAGAGCTCGTTTCTTCTCTCTTTTCTTTTTCTCCACCTCTCTCTCCGATTGAGGAAAATTAACATATTTATAGCCTAACTGTTAATCAGTATACTTTTCTAAAATTGACATGATTGTTCAATTAAGGCATTACATTCGTTAATACACAACCGTTGCTTAAATTTTGTAATCACTCAATATTTAATACTCATCATTTAGTAGTTATATTTGCATGCTTAATGCGACCAGTTATTTAATGTTTAAAATTTAAATTTTGTAACCGCTCAATATTTAATACTCATTGTTTAGTAGATATAATTATCTATTTAATGTGATCAATTATTCTTCAATTCATTTGTCAGAATTTAACACTCAACTATTGCTTAAATTTTGTGATCGCTCAATTTTTAATACTCATCATTTTGTAGCTATATTTGTATGTTTAATGCGGCCGGTCATTTAATTTTCAATATTTAAGTTTTGTAACAGTTTAATATTTAATACTCATTTTTTAGTAGATATAATTGTCTACTTAATGTGATCAGTTATTTTTCGTTTCATTTATTAGAATTTAATACCAGACTCAATTTTCTATCGGCCAATTAATTGCCCCAATTTTCAGTATTTTCAGCGATTCAGTCATTGGAAAAGTCGGTTGCCTAGACAAATTCTTAAGTTTTTTTATTTCGAGTCAAATAATTCAGTTGCTTAATATTCCTCTACGCACTTATAATCTTGTATTTCACCATATCCAATTGATCTTTTTTAAGACTATATGCAACATGGTTCTATCACACACCTGGGTGATTGTAGGTCATTTTTGAATACCCGATATTTAATTAATTTATTTATATTAATAAATTTATTTAAAAAAATAAACAAATGGGATATAACATCTTTAAAATTATTATAAAATTATCTATTATTTGTCTCCAAACATTTCTGTTGTGCGATGGGGACGTTTGAGGTCCGGCTACCCTTTTTAAACGTCAAGACTAATTTTCTCAAATAGAAAATTTAAGCCTAAGATATTTTCAGCAATTAAGAGATCTTTCATAATGGATTGAGCCTAAGATAAGCTTAAGCTTGGCTGAGAAATAATATTTATATACCTTATTATATATTTACTTATATTAAAATTATTAAATTTAGTGTGAGGAGAGAAAAAATAAGAGAGACTAGGAATTTAAATAGTAAAATATTTATATCTATTTTTAAAAATTTTAATATGATTAGGTATATAAGTAATGTATAAATATTATTTTTTATTTTATGATATTAAATTTTGTTGGAATTGTCGCTTTAAAAAAATGAAGAAGACGATGGAGAAGAAACGAAGCTGTTTCGAGAACTCTGACACAGCCAATTTTCAAACTCATGGACTGACTTGGTCAACATAATTGGAGTTGAAGTGTAATTTTGAAATGCTAGATATATGTAGGCTGTGTTCTAGGAAAAATACTCTCTTAAAATATGATATTAAAATAATCTATTAAGTAATAGTAATCCTTTTTCTTATTTCATTTTCACATATAATTTTTTATTTAATTTATAAATAATTAAAACTAGCAGTATTTCTTTTTGTATATATGTACATATTCGTTGATTTTTTTTTTTTTTATAAAAAATCTAGATGATTCATATTTAAGTGAAGAATATTCTTCAATAAGAAAGATCACATTTTTCTGTAAGAAATATACTTGATAGGTACCTGATGCACGTGCGCTAATGACAATATAGGCACGTGTTGTGTGTGCCTGAAAGAGCTCAAGTGCTGTTTGGATAGAAGAGCTATCCTTAATGCTCACACTGATACGGTGCTTGTATGCTAATACATAATACAGGCGCATATCGACGCACGTGTATAAGCATGATTTAATTTTTGAGTTATAACACATGCTAAGTTTTCAACCTATTGCGCCCCAAAATTGAGAGAAAACGAAAAAAAGAGAGAGAATATAAGAAGAGTAGGATATACTCATCCGTTTGAATTTCGAACCATAATTTCTTTTTCGTTAATTTTGAATATGAGTTCTTGCTATTAGGAAGAACGTTTTTATTGGTTTTTTCTTCTTATTTACTATTGTATTTTTCATTATTCGATTAACTCATTACAATATGATATATCCTTAGGCTATTTGAAATTTTTATAATCAGACTTATCGTATAATAGATATTTATAAATATATTGTATCGTGATTTTTTTCTCATTCTCAAATGGATTTTTCACATGAAGCTCTTGTATCTCATTTTGTAGTTGATAGGTCCGTCACCCATGGACCGACCCGAATATCAAGACCACTATAAAAAGGACATCCGAAAGTTACAACCCAAAAGAAGTCCCCCATAACCCAAAGCCTGAGATTGCATTGTTTAGGATCGCCCATCAAGGCATGGGCCGGCCCAACAACCCGCCCTGAACGGCCCCATTAGGACAACTTACGATCCCTTTTCTGTGTGTTGAGAAAACTTATCATAACCGGTCAGTACAAACCTAGTAGATATTCTAGGAATATTTGCCCATGATTTACATGATTTCTCCTAAAGCAGCAACTGCTATACAAGGCGCCTTCCATGCTCACGTTAAAGAAAGAAGGAATCCTCTTGATTGAAGATAGTTGTCATAATCGGCACCCATGATCCTCGTGACAACATGTAAACTCGTGTGGATAGTTATCTGCCAGCCTTGGTACCCAACAGTTTAAACGCTATAAATACTTGTTTATTCTCACAAGCAAAAGGGGGAGAGAGGAAAAGAAATGCACCACAGACTCCATCTAGGAGGCCTTGCCCAGTTCATCTTGGAGACCTACCCATCGGTCCTCCCACGGGAGGCCTGCCATCCAATCCATTCAAAAGGCGTCGCTTGAGAAGTCCAACCCTTTGTTTAGGATCCAGCCCTATGTTTCAGAGTTGGGAGTCGTCCTCCACCTAGGAGTCACCCCCCATTCACAAGGCCTGCCCTCTATCTAAGAGGCCATCTATTCAGGCGACCTGTCTTCTATTTTAGGGGCCTTGCTCTTACCCTCAATCATCTAAAGTCACCCATTAGTCGGGCGTACCTAAAATTGCCCCCAAGCTAGGCACGCCTAAAGTCGCCACTTAGTCGAGCACACCTAAAGCTGCCCCCAAGTTGAGTGCATCTAAAATTGCCCCCAAGTCGGGCACACACGTACACTCAATCCCTCACTACATGTATCAATGTATCTTCTTATGCCTTCACATCTTTCTATTCCTCTGAAAAATTATCTGATTTGAGTTTTGAAAGATATACCAGAAAGCGAGTCCCGCTAATACTCTGATATCTTATTTTTAGTTGTGTTACGTAGGGTTTAAGTTCGAAGAGATAGGGACCGAATCGGCTCTAATTCAACCCCATGTGGAAGATCGAGTAGCTTCATAATCCAAATCTAAAACACATCATTGGCACCGTTTGTGGAAACGACTAAAAAAATCTTCCTCCTCAACTACAAGAACAAACACGGTCAATATTTTGGGTACGAGCCATCGCACCAGTTGGATGTGTGGTCACCTATGGCGACAATCTCTCATTGCGTAGCTATGCGGACAGACGATCAACCCCAAGCATGCAAGCACTCGCTGCTCAACTGGATGTTTAGACCACTACACCCCACTTCTCAATGACAGTAAATTGGAGGCAAACAAATGTGATGAGCTCGAAACCAGACTGATAGGCTGATGATCCAATCTTGCTTGACTTGTCGGCAATCCAGTCTGACATCCAGCCGGCTTGACTGGTCGAGGATCCACTCCGGCACCACGCTTGCCTGACCGATCTAGATTCAATCCAGCATCCGGCCAATTTTACTTGTCGGCAATCCAGTCCTTCATCCAGTCGGCTTGACTGGTCGAGGATACACTCCGGCATCAGGCTTGCTTGACTGATCTAGATTCAATCCAGCATCCGACCGATTTTACTTGTCAGCAATCCGGTCGAGCATCCAACTGGCTTGACTGGTGAAGGATCCACTCCAGCGTCTGACCTGCCTGACCAATCTAGCCAGTTTGATTGGTTAGCGATCCAGTCTAGTCCAGCATGTTTGAATGGTTTATAATCCAATCTGACTTCAGGACAAACTAATAGCAGTCCAGTCACTCTGATCCAGTAGTCTCGTCGCCATTCGAACTTCACAGCCTGGCTGTCCTCAACCTCGGCACCCTGGTTGCTTCTTGGGCTCGACGTCAACATTTAGAATGGTTGTCTAGTATCTCGCTATGCGCGTGACCATGCCTTCAATTGAGTTTGGGCCCACACGAAAATGATCCATAACCCAACATCAACATCATGTGGGCCCCAAACTATTAGCACCCATTTGAAGGTGTAATGCTAGGGGCTCCACCCTCAGACCTCCATATGATCGGAGAGAGCCAGTATCCTTAGAGGATCCAGAGGCCCAACAACCTCAAGGTCCGCGCGGCTACAGGCGACAGGGCCCAACCATAGCCAAACAGTTGACCGAGTTGCTAGTGGAAGGTAGAAGATTCAGATGATCTTAGGTGCAAAGAGCTCTGCCCCCTGCACACAGCTTCCCATGCTAGAAGATGCTGCCTACTCGTCGGCCGAGGTCCTCTCTCTTCCAGCACTAGAAGGTTACACATCAACACATAAGTGCAGTCAGTACTTGTGCTCCAACCAACACGTCGGCCAAAGACATCGCCTCGATGGCAACAACCCTACGGGTAGCCATGGCGATATTTGGTCTTGCCTTGGACATCACACTTAAGCGGCTACTTATGCAACTGCCTTGATGGCTGGTGGCTAGAGGCTCTCTCTTCCCATGTGCAAACCTTAACACTCTCAAAAGGAGAAGCTAGAGAAAGAGATCGCTTGCCAAGAAAAATCTTATCCGCCTAACGACCTCGGCATTTGAGAGGAATCGAGCGACAGGGCCCACTCCCGGTAGAAAGATTGACCAAGTCCTAGAATACAAGATAAAAGCTCAGAGCGGTGACACCTTCGCTATTATTGACACAACCGACGATATTATGCCCACAAAGAAGACTCCTGTAGCGTTGACAAGCATCCAACTGTCCCCTCGCGGGGGCTAGAGGATCGACCGGAGAAGCTTTTAGAGTGTTCGGCCTTCTGCTTGCGAGTAACCTTGCTAGAGTAAGAAGCCTAACCCGGGGGCTTGGCAAGGTTGATCCCACAAGGATGCCCTGTGTTGGTCCCATGCAGAGCATTAAGCATGCAGAAGCTGTCACTATGCTCACAATAGGGGCTCAACATGCTTAACTAATTATCCGCTGCACCAGCCAGAAACATCCCCATGGCGACGATCCCTCATAATGTGACTACGCTGACATGTAGATGCTCGGAGTGCGGATCAACACCCCTTTTCTAGACCACATGTGTCCATCTGAAGATGCTACACTGGGGGCTCCGTCCTGTGACACCCCGTTAAATTGGTGCTGACCAACATCTATAGAAGAGTCAATGGCCTGACGACGTCGTGGCTTGGGTGGCCACGGGTGACAAGGCCTAGCGCCAACAAGAAGACCAACAGGGTCATAAACTGTGAAATGAAAGCTTAGAGCCTCATGGCCCACAACCATTCCCGTAACAGCAGGGGACCCCATGCCTGAGAAGGAACTCTGCGACTTCAGAAGATACTTTGTCGACCTAGCCAGCTAACCGTTCAGGATGAGGACTCGGTCATCACCATCTCCTTGCAGTATTCAGGAATAACATCCGTCAACTCCAGCATCCAACTGGCTTGATTGGTGAAGGATCCACTCCAGCGTCCGGCCTGCCTGACCAATCTAGCCGGTTTGACTGGTTAGCGACCCAGTCTAGTCCAGCATGTCTGAATGGTTTATAATCCAATCCGACTTCAGGACAAACTAATAGCAGTCCAGTCACCCCGATCGAGCAGTCTGGTCGCCCTTCGAATTTCACAGTCTGGCTGTCCTCAACCTCGGCACCCCGGTCGCTCCTTGGGCTCGACGTCAACATTTAGATTGGTTGTCTTGTATCTCGCTACGAGCGTGATCATGCCTTCAATTGAGTTTGGGCCCACATGAAAATGATCCATAACCCAACATCAACATCGTGTGGACCCCAAACCGTCCGCACCCATTTGAAGGTGTAATGCTAGGGGCTCCACCCTCAGACCTCTAAATGATCGAAGAGAGCCAATATCCTCAGAGGATCCAGAGGCCCAACAACCTCAAGGTCCGGGCAGCTCCGGGCGACAGGGCCCAGCCATAGCTAGACAGCCGACCGAGTTGCTAGTGGAAGGCAGAAGATTCGGATGACCTCAGGTGCAAAGAGCTCTACCCCCTGCACACAGCCTCCCATGCTAGAAGATGCTGCCTACTTGTCGGTCGAGGTCCTTTCCCTTCCAGCACTAGAAGGTCACACATCAACAAATAAGTGTAGTCAGTACTTGTGCTCCAACCAACACGTCGGCTAAAGACATCGCCTCGATGGCAACAAACCTACGAGTAGCTATGGCGATATTTGGTCTTGCCTTGGACATCACGCATAAGCGGCTACTTATGCAACTGCCTTGATGGCCGTTGGCTAGGGGCTCTCTTTTCCCATGTGCAAACCTTAACACTCTCAAAAGGAGAAGCTGGAGAAAGAGATCGCTTGCCAAGAAAAATCTCATCCGCCTAACGACCTCGGCATTTGAGAGGAATCGAGCGACAGGGCCCACTCCCGGTAGAAAGATTGACCAAGTCCCATAATACAAGATAAAAGCTCAGAGCAGTGACACCTTCGCTATTCTTGAGACAACCGACGATATTATGCCCACAAAGAAGACTCCTGTAGCACTGACGGGCATCCAACCGTCCCCTCATGGGGGCTAGAGGATCGACTGGAGAAGCTTTTAGAGTGTTCGGCCTTCCGCTTGAGAGTACCCTCGCTAGAGTAAGAAGCCTAACCCGAGAGCTTGGCAAGGTTGATCCCACAAGGATGCCCCGTGTTAGTCTCATGCAGAGCATTAGATCATGCAGAAGCTGTCACTATGCTCACAATAGGGGCTCAACATGCTCAACTAATTACCCACTGCATCAGCTAGAAACATCCCCATGGCGACGATCCCTCATAATGTAACTACGCTGACAACGGGCCCCAGGGCATGTAGATGCTCAGAGTGCGGATCAACACCCCTTTTCCAGACCACATGTGTCCTGTCTGAAGACGCTACACTGGGTGCTCCGTCCTGTGACACCCCGTTAAATTGGTGCGAACCAACATCTACAGAAGAGCCAATGGCCTGACGACGTCGTGGCTTGGGTGACCACGAGTGACAAGGCCTAGCGCCGACAAGAAGACCAACAGGGTCATAAACTGTGAAATGAAAGCTTAGAGCCTCATGGCGCATGACCATTCCCGTAACAACAGGGGACCCTATGCCTGAGAAGGAACTCTGCGACCTCAGAAGACACTTTGCCGACTTAGCCAGATAACCGTTTAGGAGAGGACTCGGTCATCCGGAGTCCCTCAATCAAAGTTTCGATCCGACGATTCGCCTCGATCACTTTTGTACTTCGCTTGGGCTCCCTGGTATTATAAATGCCCAATGTAGTGTCGGAAGTTGTCTCAAGTGCCCACCAGAAGGGTCGAGCCCTCGGACCCCCTTTTCCTGTGGCATTCCACATCGGAAGACACTTCCCTCTCAACGACCGAAGTCCACTCCCGGCACCTACAAGTTGCATGTTGGCTATAGCGGCTACCCAATCCCAAGGACATAACGCACAATCCCTCGTAAGTACCAATGACGATTCCATACCGAATCCACATAAGTCTTGCATACATCATGTTGGGTACTTGAATAATACTCTAATAAATGAAATAACTATTTGTTTATTGTTTATCTACTCATACGAATGCTTGCATAATATTGTATAAAACCATATGACCTAGACTGCCCCTAAGTCAGTTGAATTCCAATTCACCTATTACCAAATATCGGTCCCAAACCGAATGGCCCAAAGACAGTCAAATTTAAACCTCAATCCCGTATCAAGCGGCTCATACACAGTAGAATTTGAACTTTGGTCCTGTATCGAGCGGCCCATAAGCAGTCAAATTTGAATCTTGATCCCATATCGAGTAGCCCATACGTGGTCATATATGAACCTCGGTCTCATCACTGAGCAGCCCATGTGCGGTCAAACTTAAAACCTTAGGGGGCTTCTTCAGGCATGTATGTGACAACTTCCACCTAAAGGGACGAGTACCATCAGTCTACAATGGTCGGCGGACTAGGACCTAACACATGAAATCTACAACGTCCTCCAATAGGATTGGGCACCGATGGGTACATGCAGACGATGGCCTAGGCTAGCAAAAGCCCAATGACGACAGCCACAAAGCTTAGCCGGCAACTATATGTTCCCAACACCACAACTTCCTTCCAGAGTAGGAGCGAGCGCAGCTGAGTGCGCAACCAAATCGACCCTGGTGGCGGCAAAGTCAATAGTGTTCACCCAGCTCTCCATCTCTCTTACTACTCACTCTCAAATCGTGTCCTCACAGCAATGTGATCCAGTCCAAAGCACAAAATTTCTCCTTAGTAAGCTTTTGGACCTTGCATAAGGCTCAGATAGCCTACGGTAGAAGTGAGGGGTCAGTACCAGACTGTATGGTGCCTTGGCAACAGTACTTAGTAGACAAGCAACAAAGCGTCGAACAAAAAGATTTCGTTGAAATTGTTCATTTGGAAATTTCTCCAACAATAGCTTTATCCCCATGAAAATGGAAACATACAGTAGTAAATCGAGCCCTGGGAACTATCTAAGTTGGGATTTTTTTCCAACATTTGTTAATTCATTAGTTAGGCAGTTCTCTCAAGGTAGTGAAGTGACAAAAGGTGATTCTGTGAACGATGGGAAGAATAAAAGCGTTCTAGCTACTTCATTAAAGAATTCGGATATACATATTGAAGGTATCTGACAGCCTCAAAAGATATAAAATGCTATCTATGCCTACAGCCCTAGCAGATGATTATCCTATAGTCGTGGGCCCGTCGGAGAATGTGGCACAGGCCCTCTACCCTCTCTAATCGGGAAGTCGATCAAGTTCAAACGGCGAGAAGCTCCAACATTCCTTAAGTCAAAGAAGCCAACTGGGAAGTCAAGTGCTGCCAATGAGACTATCCGTCTTGAGAAATAGATACCCTCCTAAAACTGCTCCTCTAGGATGAGGAGCACCTCCTCAGAATGGAGCCTGGTCCTCAGCTCGACCTAAAATGATGCGATTCTATCCATAGCTTGGGCATGGGCCTCTAAGAGCTCTCCCAATCTCGCCTCAAACTCAGACGGAGCTTCATTAAGGTAGTTGACACGCACTTGGCACTGCAGTGCGTCCCTGACAGTAGCATCAACCCGGTGCTCCATCTCCTCGGTAACACAACTAATGTGCGCACGCAACAAGCGAACAGTCTCAACTCCATGCAAGAGCACGGCCTCCTCTAACTAGCGAGGCACCCTCTGGAGGCTATCAATCGAAAAGAGAGGTCAACCAAAGGCAATATCGACAAAACATATATGCAAAAATCCGTACTACTTCCCAATGAGACAGGCATACCTGGCAGGAAGACCCAATGGGTTCGAGGCCTGTAGGCACCCTCAAGGCGCCATGAGGCTCAAGGAGTGGAGTGCTCGGGTGGTGTCCTTCCTCGGCAGCGGCCCCATTCATTAAGTCCTCTTCTTTGATGTCCTCCATCATTCGCCCATCCCCACTTCCCACCTTGGTCGAAGGCTTAGGGGAAGAGGAAGATGGACGCTCCTTGTACAGGGCAAGCAAAGTCAAAATGTTGATAACATCTCGATCAGCCATCCAGAAAGCAGTAGCAAAAGCAAAGATGTCTGTAGAGGCCAAGTGATATAAAAAATGATAGGAGATACCACACTTAAATAGACGGAGCCACTACTTGGAACAACGTCGCAACGAAGTTGAAAGCTCGCATCACCATAATGGCGAACGATGCATGGCCTCACCCTAGCAAATATGCCTACAGTTGTCATTATGACAGACGTCGCCTCGCATCCTCGCATAGTCTACCATCAGTCACTGCACTCTACCACTTTGACTAATGTGACGGCTATCCAACACTAGTCTCCAGATGCGTCTCTTTGCAATAATGCCTAGCACATCACTCTCCAAAACTTGCAAAGTGGCAGTGTACGACCCCAACAGATTCGAGACAAGGACATCCGGCCTCCTTCTCGATTGGAAGTCAAGTTGAGAGGCTAAACATTGACCTTCCAAGACGCCAGTAAGTCAAATCTCCAAAACATTAAAAATCCAATCGGCAGGAAGATGGGAGGCAACCAGGATGGGCTTGAGGTCTGGTCAGCCAACCAACTCCCCAGCCCAGTGTTGGGTCTAGTGACTACATGCCACCCACTAGAAGATCAGGCCGTCTATCGATCAATCCAACAGCAAGCAACAATGTTCAGAGGTAGCCCCCCAGAAGAGTCAAAAGTATATGGCATGTGGCCTAGACAGCCTCGAGGCCGGGTCGGCCTGCCTCTCCCCGGTAAGGTGCTGGGTCGAGTGGCCATGCACCGACCTACCAGACGATCCGGAAATCTGAGGGCCAGCTTGTTAGAATGTCAAATATTTGAACCGCAAAGGGTGAAAAATCAAAGTACTCCAATCATTCACATCATGTGAGAATATTAGGAATACACAATGAAGTCAAAGAATGCTCGGTAGTTCCATTAGTCGATTCCATTTACAAAGCACAAGCTCTCGACAATAAAGATACAACATCACAAATGAATAAAAATATATGGAACGACGATCTGACTACTAAAGCTCTGCTCCACAGGCACACAACCCTAAGACGAAATCTCAGCGGCAAGAGCACCATGTTCCAGACGATTGAAGAGATCATGCTCCTGCACGTCGAGCTGGAAGTGCATGCCAAAGCCCTTGCTAGCAAGAGTGAGGCACGAAGCATCAATGCCATCCTGGGAAGCATCCACAAAACTGACTGTAATTGTGCAAATCCGTTCGTCAACACCGAAACCGACACGGCAACAATGGCCTAAGCTTTGGCATGAACTCAAGGAATGTACCCCACCAGCAACTTCCAGATCGAACCCCCGTGGGCTACTTAGAGTTGAGTCGCTCAACCAAAGGGGACGAGATGTCAACCTCTGCCACCGAAAGGGCCAAGTAGCCACTCCTCTTGGGCTGTCTTGGTAAGAGCTCTTCGTTACTAATTGGTAAAAGGAGAAATCGGCCTAAGCCTTGCTCAATGCTACGCAAAACCAGGATGTGTTAAGATGAAAAGAAGGAAACCAAAGTGGATCCAAAACACGCCTTCAGCACTAGCTCCCAGCATTGAGCCAAGGTCTTCGTCGACTTTGGCAGGTGAATGTGCAGGCTTCATGCCTGCTCTGAACATTCACACGGCTTAATTGGTATGGATGATTTACAGCCGGAAGAGGAGATCAGAGTGCTATTATTGTGGAAGATCACATCACTAGTGTAATCCGCAGAAAATCAGCACAGTCCAGAGAATCACTCTCAAATCCTGTTAATCAGAGTAACAGTCTGCAAGGTTTTTTGAAAAGGAAAGTGTACGACCTACACGATGATGTCCCATTGTTACATATCGAGGGTTAAGCTGCAGCTTCGCAATAATGTCCTCGCCAGTTTGTGCATTGTCCCTGTTGTACGGTCTTTGCCCTAGATCATTGACAAATCTTCTAAATATGGAAACGACTTTTTTCTCCAAATAGCAGCTCCCTTGTGGCTCTATTTCCAAATACAAAGTATATCATATTCATTGGTAATATGTAATAGAAGCTAAATTAATAAGTAAACCTAAGAAGTAATTAACAATGAAAAATAGATATCATACAGATATGTATGCATTCCATTCATGTGATTCCACAACAACCATTTTTCGTGAATCATCCCATCCAAATCCGGAAGTATTTGTACCCCTTATCATATCATATACGATATTCCAATCCTTTTTCAGCGTCTTTATCCTGGAAACAATATGTGGGGTTGACTTCAAAAACGAATTTGACAATTTTTATCGTAAAATCCTCTCTAACTCAAGCAAGTAACCCAACTTGAAACTATTATCGGCATTGTGTGTGCCAGTATTATATAACTCGACCATATTGGCAACAAGAGCTTCGTCTTCATGGATCTCCCATCTTCTTTTGCTATCATTATTTAATTGTGACATGTTTAACTACCTTTATCTGTTATAATTCTAAAATAGTGAATCCAAGAAATTTTAGCCAAAAAATCCATATAAATGATATGGAACAATAATTTTGATGATTATGATAACAAACATATAACATTCCAAGAAGTAAATCCAAAATTGATGATATGGAACAATAAGCATATAAATGACAGTAATCAAATTGATTGTGACAAAATTCAATGATATCTCCATTCGTTGAATATAGTATTTGCCAAATTATTTCTAAATGCACTCCAACCATCAGTAGAATCTAGTTGTGTTATCATATCTGCATCTTCATCATGGAAGTCCTCGTGATGCATGTCATTGTATTCATCATCAATAGGATCATATTCCATCTTGTTTCTTATGAAATTGTGTAGGAGACAACAAGCAATGATAACCCGATTGTGTGTTCAGACAGGATAAAATGATGAATTTCTAAGGATCCCTACCGTATTTTCAGCAATCCAAAACACCTTTCAATAACATTACGAGCAGTAGCATGTTTCATATTAAAAATTTTCTCAGCCATTCTTGGCTGATAGCCTTGACGCCATTCATTTAAATAGTATCTCTGCCCCTAAATGGTGCAAAAAATCTATTACAATTTGCATACTCCGTATCAACAAGTAATAAGTACCTATACGAAAACATAGAATATCATTATGTAAAATAAGGTTATTGTAAAATATTATGATTGATTCGATTATCTAATATCTTACCATTTGAAACTTTCAGTTCATGCCTTCTATTTAGCTCATCTCGTAAAATTCTAAAATATACTGCAGATCCTTCCCAACCAGATAGGACATATATAAACTGCATGTCACAGATACATACTCCTAACACGTTTGTAACTATATCTCCCTTACGAGTTTGATATCTAGGTTTGTCTGCAGTAGGTACCTTTATTTTGATGCATGTTCCATCCAAAGCGCCCGTACAATTCTACAAAAACACATCGAAGTAGAATGACTTATTTGTTATATTTTCCATGTAAATATAACATCAAACATATTAAATAATTATCATACTGGGAACCACTTCCATCGCTCGTCTGTGCAGTTCTCAGAAATGGGTTTCGGCCGTCTAAATAATTGTGCTTGTATACGTATTATTGCAGCTAACACAGTATTAAATATTCTACTCACCGTCTCACCCGATCTCTGAAAATTATGTGCAATCACCCTATTTTTCACATAATGTGTAAGAATGTGCAAGAATATTGTCACTTGCTCATCGAATAGCATATGTTTTGATGGACGAAGTCCCCCACTAGTCATTAACATCTCACATAGTTTGAGAAACGCGAGTCTACTCATTCTCAACATGTTAATACAAGTGATATCACTACCATATATGATTTTGTTAATATATTCTATTTTTTTTATAAAAGTTAAAATTATAAGATCTCATAATTGTACGTTTAGGCTGTCCAACAATTAAAATTACACCTAAGACACATAAATACTACCAAAAAATACAGCAAACTTCAATCCATTGCACTATAATGACCGCTATCTTCTTTTTCTTCCCGTTAAAAAAATTAGAGTGTAATTTATCCATGAACTGTAATAACAAATCACAATATATACAAATATAATGAATAAAAATTCTCCACATAAGCACATTGTACTGTGACAAGAACCGTTAAAATGGAATTCCACTGAAAAAAATGAGAGAGAGAAGGAGCCAGGGAATTTTCATCTACCCTATGACAATATATATACTGTAAAAATAAGCACATTTGCACTGTCACATTGCACTGTGACAATATATACCCTATGACATGAAATTAACAACCGAAATTTCATGCTCGTTATCTGAATTCTTTCAGAATTTTATGAAATTAACAATATATACCCTGTCACGTTCCACATTGCACTCTCTCCTTTATTCTTCCTGCTTATCTGAATTTACTCACAATTAACAACCACAAAAACAAACAAATTCTGCAGAAGGAGCCACAACACATGCGAAATCCATTCCACCAAAAAGAGATGAAAACACAATAGTTACTGAAGAAGTAACATATGATACCAAACAAATAGATTGTGCAGATTCGTGTTACCAAACACAAGGGTTGCATTTGTTTGTTTTCCACTAGAAAAACAAAGACTGCAGAATGATATCAAACGAATAACATATAAACAAAATACATAACAGATGATGTCGAATTGAAGAAGTACAACAAAATAGCATATAAAAAATAATACCAAATACCAACCAATTTATTCCAATTGCGCCAAAGGGAATACCAAATGGATGATGAAAACACAACATACGTAACCGATTCGTGAAGAACAGTTGAAGAAACGAATTTTGTGAAATAACAGTTGAAGTGTAGGGTTTCGAAAGTATCAATACCTCGATTTCGAACATATATTCAAACAGATGATTTCGATGCTCAAACAGAGTGCGAAAGTAGCAGAGAGAGAGAAGCGTAGGGTTTTGAGGGAGTGCGAACAGAGGATGAATGGCTTCGAGAGACAGAGAGCGCGGCTGTGAGAGACAGAAGCATAGGGTTTCGAGAGAGAGAGCGGTTGTGAGAGAGAGAAGCGTAGGCTTTAGAAAGAAAGGGGGGCTGCGAGAGAGAGAAGCATATGGTTTCGAGAGAGAGAGAGAGAGCTGCGGGAGAGAATGGCTGCAAGAGAGGACCGCCCAGATTAGATTAGGGCATTTTTGGAATATCAAAAAAATCATGCTGGAATAGCTTTTCCTTCTCATTTGGGAATAAAAAATACCTTCTTCCATCTTGAAATAACAATTTCTTATAACTAAGGAATAACAATTTCTTCAGGAATTGTTATTCCCAGGCAAAATACAACCAAACAGTGAAATTTTTATTTCACTGAGAATAATTTCTATTCCTTCCAACCAAACATTACCTTAGGGACAAAAGGATTGGATTATCGTTTATTTTCTTAAATTCGTATTATTTTAAACTAAACCGTTGATCTAGTTTTCAAGTTGCTATTTTCCTGTGGCACAAGTATAAAAAAGAAAAGGCCGATGACCTATTTAATAAGTAAAATATTGGAACTATTTTATAAAATTTTTCAAAAACACAAAATTTTAAAAAAATCTATTTAAATCTATATGTTTTTATTAAAAAAAATTTCAACTCATTTTTCAAAAACTAAAAAAATATTAAAAATATATTTTTAAAAAATTTTTGCTGGGCAAAAAGTAAAGTTTTTCACGGTTTTTTAAATTATTGATTATGTCATAATATTTTAAAAATATTTGATTGGGACACCAGTAATAGGCTGACCCACAAATGAGGAAATAGCCCAAATCCAGCAACGGCCCGTTTTTACCTGGAATGGTCAATGCTGCTGTTGACCGACAGAATAGCAAGTGGACCGGTAGTGGCCCAAGATAAATGACAGCCCATCTAAGCCCAGTCGGTCAATGTAGTCATTGACCGAAGAAGTGGCAAGTAGACCAGCAAAGGCCAAGGATAAACGCGGCCTATGTCTAAATCGGCCCACACGTCCCTTTCTTGGCCACAACGGTCGTATGCCCTGATTTTTCGCATCTCCAAAGAAGGCAATCTCCCCTGTAATGGTCACCTGCTAGAATCAGAGCACATCCTGAGAGGAAGGCATGAGTATATACATGCAATCTACAAGGAAACCCTAACGGTTACCATGCACAGAAGGAATGTTATCCACCTCCTTGACGTGACAACTAGAAATGGCACTCATGCCTACGCAAAAAAGGCAACGATCCCCTCACAGAAGGCGAGCATCCAACCTCGCTATGTAAGGAAAGCAGCCCAGGGCCATGGCTATAAAAGGCCATGGAAACTTACTCCAAAGGTACGCTTTCTCTTACCCACTAAACACCCTCAAGCAAACTCAAACTCTCAGAAACTTTCTAAACTCTTAAACATCCAAAGCCACTCTCTCAATGAGTGCACCCCCCACCTACATGTATAAACACACTCCCAGTATTCATTTCTGTGCTCTCTGCATCCACCTTCTATTCTCAAAAGGATGCTCATTGACTTAAGCGTCAAAACATTTTCAATGGGGCCAAATTCCGCTGTCACCTGACCTCTTGTTTGAAGTTATGGTATGTAGGATCCATATCTCAAAGAACGGAGACCAAAATCCGACGGATAGCTCGATCCAAATCTATTTGAAGTTTGGATTCATGATACATCATTGGCGCCGTCTGTGGGAAAACTAACTAAAAGCCAACCACTATCATCCTTAAAACTAATATCATCAAGCAAGATGGTGAACACCGGGCTCAAGCTAGCAATCCTGTTAGAGATGTTGCCTCCCCCAACCACAACCACTCAGCTGTAATCTGGTTGGAGAGCAGCCTGCACCATTTTTCCTTAACTTGGCGGAGTAGATGAATAACATATCTAGAATACTCTAAATACTCTGCACTCACCAGGGCAAGAAGAAGTAGGAGGCTCAGCCCTCCTCGATTCCCATTTCGGCCTCCAGGCGAGGAGGCCAGAGCAAGAAGAAGCTGGCTAAGAAGGCTTCAGGGCCGGGTAACTCTCGTGCTCTGGAGGCCTTTAACGTCCAGAGCCGCCCAAGGCTTGAAGGGTGCTTGGGCCATGGGACTCCGGATGAAAGCCCCGAGAGAAGAAACCCTTGATATTCCTAAGACGAGCCACAACCTCAGGCTCAGGAGAGAGCCTCCCGGATCATTTGATCCACCAGCGGTAGCTGCCGACTGGCTACGCGCCGCACTACAGAAAGAACGAAGTTGATGACATGCCTAAACTCCAAGAGATTTGGGAACTCTTGAGTGGAGGCGAAGGTCGAGTGTAATATCCCGGATCTTTGTTTGGATTAATTTAATATCAATTGTGATTTTGGGTATTTGGGCGTGACAAAAATTAATTAAATATTGAGAAATTTTGGGAGGATATTTGGATCGGTTGGGCTGGCGCCCGGGGTGCGCCGGTGTTGCCCAAATATCGTTTTGGATTTTGGAATAAAAGAAAATTAAAATGGAATATATATATATTATATATATATATATATAATAATAATATTATTATATATATATAATTGGAAAAGAAGAAAAAGGGGAGATAAGGATGATCGGGGAGAGAGAAAATGGGTTTAGGGTTTGCAAAGGAGGAAGAGAAGAGAGGAGGAGGGAGGCGGCCGGCGATGGCGTCGTGCGGCGAGGGTGGCACGATGCCAGTGGTGACCGGCGACGGCCGTGGTGGTGACGGCTTGCAGAAGAAGCTGCGAGAGAGTGAGATCGGCGGCGAAGCCGCAGGAGGAGAAGGGAGAAGAGAAAGACGGCGACGGCGGCAGCGTCGCAGGTGAACGACGGTCGATGGTGGTCGTGGGTGTGGCCACGATTGTTGCGGTGGTTGTGGATTGAGGCAGCGGCGGCGATGGATGAGGAAATCGGTGTCGGGTGAGTCGGCGTCGGTTGTGCGAAGAGCAGCGGTGGCCTCGTGACGGCGTCGGCGTCGACTGGTGAGGCCGGTGGCGGCCAGACGACGGCCGTTTGAGGCGACAGGCAGCGGCGACGGCGTGTGGCAGCGGCGGTGAGACACGCACGAAGAGAGAGAAAGAGAGGAGAGATGGGCAGCGTGCGGACCGCGGGACGGCAGAGAGAGAAAAGGTGCCGTTCGGGTGCTTCGGGACATCCTTTCTTCAGATCTGCAAAGTATGAAGTCCAGGCAAGTATCTGTAAACCCCCTCTTTGGTCTAATTTAATTTCTGATATGTTTTGGATACTGTTTGAAATTTTTACTAACATGCATGTATTTTTGGTACACTCATTTATTTATTCTGGACATGCATGTGTAATTCATTGGATGTTTTGGGGATTGTTGGGCTGAGTTTTATGATTTTGGAGAATTTAATATTTTTCTGAAAGTTTGAATAATTTAGTGAACACTGTATATTTTTATATTAATATATTTATATAAAAATGTACACGAAATTTGCATTAGCCGTGCATTTTCATATGCACGTGCCGGGTTGTGGTCACTACATTTGGATTTGGAAATTGGACTCTCTGGCCAGCTCCCGACGGGGAGATTATTTTATTATTTGGAAATCCCTTTCCGCCTGCAGGAAAGGCTTGGGGTAGTGACCCTTCCCATTTGGACAATTTGATTTGACCTTAGAATATATTCGGATGTCCTAATATATCTGACAAACTTGAGGAATGCACCCAAAGCCGCGGGTGGTAAAACATAGTGAGCAACCTTATCTATGGGTACACAATACATGGATTTTGGCCTAAGGTTACCGGGATTATGTGTAACCATTCCTCAAGTTAGTCTTTGAATAATGAGAACCCAACTTTGGTGCATAATTTGTATTTTTGCATTAATTGGTATTGGACTTTGATTTGGATATGGATTTTTGGACTTGGATTTGAGATTCGCCGATTTTGCCTATAATTGGGCATGGTATGTCTCGTACAAATGATTTTGATTATATGTTTTGATCCGGACCTTTGGAATATCTGTCGCGGTGCTGCTTCGGTATCTGCGCACGCTATTGGATCATCTGGCTATTGGATTCTGCCTCAGATCACAAGTTGATCGGGCATTGGACTTGGACTTGGACTCGGAATTGGATTTGGACTCGGCATCCGGCTATCGGATTCTGCCTCAGATCACAAGTTGATCGGGCATTGGACTTGGACTTGGACTCGGAATTGGATTTGGACTCGGCATCCGGCTATTGGATTCTGCCTCAGATCACAAGCTGATCGGGCATTGGATTTGGATTTGGATTTGGAATCGGACTCGGATTTGGACTCGGATCGACATCGATTTTGGAATTGGTTCGGATCACCTCGGTTTTGATTATATATATGTTCATATATATATATATGTCCCGACGAGGACTATTTTGGAAACTTGGACATTTGTTTGGATTTGGATATTTGATTTGAGTACGGGACTACCATTGGATTTTAAAATTTGGATCTTGGATTTTGGTTGGAATTGTCTTATCGGCGATTTGGATTTATTCTGAAATTTGATTGGATTTTCACCCATTTGATATTCCCTCTGATTTATTGGACTTCTTTTGACTAAATATGATACTTGCTGGGCATTAGGCTCATTTTTCTGTTTTGTCCCTTCAGAGTAGAAGGTTCGGATGCAGTACAGGAGTACAGACATGATCGGTCAGATATTTGTCCGATTTGGTGAGTTTCTGTTTATTATGGTTTGCATTGATATTTGATACATTTGGATTATGGAATTGGTCGGATATAGGCTTATTGTTATATGTTGGGAATAATCGAATATTTGTTTATGTTTAATTTTGATTTTTGGGTCGGATTATTACCTCCCTTACGATGATTGTAGAGCAGGTCGTATTTATTTTGCTCGGACTATTGTTCGATGAGGTCCTGTGAGGATTTTAAATTTGTTGAGTGTATATTTTGGTTTGTCACATCCGAATTTTGGGACTTGGTATTATTGGTTTTAAAATTAATTGGGATTTTATATTTTAGAAATTATAATTAATTATTTAAATTGACCTACTTGGTTCGGGTTCGTGACATCGAGAAGATTCAAGGATACATATATGCGGGGGTAGGTAAGTAGTGACGGAGGGCCTGGCTCTTGTGATGCACTCGGCCGAGAGCGTCTTGGTGAGTGGTGGATGGCTAGACTCTGATGGTGCGCTCAATGGGGAGTGGTTTGGTGAATGGTGGAAGACTAGGCTGCAGTGGTGCGCTCGACGAGAAAAGGCTTGGAGAGAGAATTTACTCTAAGAGAGGAAGAGAGAGAAAGAGAGACAATATGTGTACTCTCTATTAGGATTGTTTTCTTTTAGGGTTTCTCATGTTGCTTCTCTTTGGAATACCCCCTTTCTCCAGCAGGGAAAAGGGATATTTGCAGATGATGGCCCGGTGTGGCTTTGGTGCCAAGGCTGAATAGATGTTGCATTGAGATTTGCAGGCTGCTAGTTGTTGATGGAAGCCTCCGGTGTTAGCTGTCATTTTGTGATGGTGGTGTAACTGTGGGTAGTCCTTACCAACGTTTGTCAAACTATTACGGTGAGTGATTCATCAAGCCACCTTGGTGATGGCAACGGCCGGCAATGCCAGCATCCTTTTTACTATGGGTAGGTAAGCATGGTGATCCCCTTGAGTGTTAACCTTGACTACCAATGGCAAGTGCTTGTTGTGTCAGCACCCTCTGGATTGGTCAAGCTGTTGCCATTAAATCAAAGGGTTTTAAAGTCGTGATTGGTCGAGCCATAGGGGGCTGCTTGTTGGGCCTAATTGATCTTTATCTCCACTAGCCCATTATATGTTGAGTGTGGTTTGGCTTGCCGCATGGTCTTCTAAGCTTCGCTCTTTGAGGGGCTTTTTTGGCAAATGGGTTTGACTTTTAATCGGCTCATAGCATAGTAAGACCCATCACTAGCCTTCCATGCCAAGGGACTTGGTTTCACCAGCTCCTAGTATATTGGATGATGGGACGTTTCCAACTGGGCCAGCTCACATGTTCCTTCCCGAGATGTTTTGGTGCTAGTTATCGAGGGTCGTGCTTCTTTTCCAGACACCTTGTAGCTTTCCGTATAGGGACGTAGGGTTTTGGTGCTATATTTGGAAATATCTTGGCTCTGCTTCGAGGTTTAGCATTGATTCTTTGCCGATTCTCTATGGACAATGTTGGCATGTGTGACTCCTTATTAATGGCTTTCTAATCTTCCTCTTCGACTATAAATGGAGGGCCTTCTCGTACTTTGCTTCATAGTTCACCTCCACATCAACCGAGTGGTATGGGAGTTTAAAGCTGGCATGACTGCCTCCTACTAGGATTGGATGGAGTTCTATGAGATACGAAGAAATGTTTGAAGCTTGCCATGATGCTCCTCCCTCAATGTCATAATGAGGATGGTCCGGTCATAGGGCCATCGTTATCTTCCTGCTGCTGGCATCCAGTTGGCATCTCAGGAGCTTCGAAGGGCAGGCATTCCACTCGATGTGTTCTTCGATTTAGGGAAGTGGCCCTACCTTCAATTCCTCCTACTAGGTCGCTTTTGGAGCTTGCTGGTGGGGTACAACCAGAGTCTGCTCAGGCTGAGCCGTCTTCGCCACATTGGGTCTGATTTGGTTCTAAAGGCTACGGTTGGTCTCGATAGAAGATGTCCGGGTTGGAGTCCTCTCAGGCAACGGCGCCAGCATCTGACACCTCATTCTTGCAGGGGATGGCTTTCCATTCATCTCCTGGCACACTCAGTCTCTACTCTGGACACTCGACGAGAAGATAGTTCACAGGAACACAACTGCGAGGTGTTTCCTATTGCAGTTGTCTTCCCAGAGCCCATCTTTCTCGAACCAATTTGTGGGTGAATGCCGTCGGCTCATTGCTCCATTTTTTGCCTTTATTGTTACCTTGTATGTCCGCTGATATAAGTTTTGTACTTTGTAAGAAAAATTAATTAATGGAACTATCGAGCATTTTCTTCTCTCTTGCCTTGTGTTTTCTGGCTCTTTTGCATGACTTGAATGGTTGAGATCTCTGAATGATGCCCTTAGCCACTTAGGCCTAGTCTATTTGATGGCTTGGACATGTTGTCCAGTTGGTCTTCTGGTGGTTCGATTCGCAGCGACTCATCCAAGCCCTTGGTCGGGACGTGGACGGTCAAATTTGCCTCGAGCTTGCCAACATCATGAACCATCAGTTTGCCAGCCTAGGGAATGATGAGTCGGGGCGTCATTAACTGCATAGCGCCGTAGTCATTTTAATCAATTGTCCGAGCCCATTGATGCATTGGGAGGCGTCGCATCATATGTCATTATGATGCCGCCAAAAAGACGCATCACTGCCCACTGGAATGAATGTGTGCGTCGCTTCATTTCCTTCCAACAACAACATTGTTGGCGGGGGCGTTGGCTATTTCAGCACTAGCCACCAACCATTTCTTCATCACTTGGCTTCCACAGGGACTTCTGTCTTCACTTTTCCGTTCTCTAACTTTATTTTTCAAATAGCGGATGGAGACCTTATTGATGTTCTGACTCCGCTTGCCATGGGGTGCGTAGCGTTGTCCTCCTCTTCCTCTAGACCTTGGTCCGTAGGGGGAATCAATGATGAACACTCGTTAGAGGAGGCTAGAGAAGAGGGCCCATTGAATAGGGAAGCTGCTGAGGAAGGACGTTGTCCGAGTGCCACAATCGTTGAACCCCCTAGTGCCTGGAGGATGCCCCCAAGTCCTGAGTTTTTCAGGCCTTCTTGACAAGTACATTCGCCTTTCCAGGAGGTAAGGCTTTTGCATTCTTGTGGTCTGTGGTTCTGTTTTTTTCCATAACCTTTGCGTAATCATCCCTTTTTGTTTTAGCAGTGGTGGAGGGTGTCCCGCACTGCAGAAGAGGCTGCTCATGTGTGGCAAGATGAGTTGGAGTGCCGGGTTGATGTCACCATTTTGGAGGTTTGACGGAGCTTCGAGCGGATCAACCATCTCACCTGAGCTCTATCCAAGTCCGAGACAAGATTGCAAGGGCTCACTGAGGCCTAGCTTGGGCCCTGGACCAGATCACCTCGCTTGAGGATGAGTTTTGGAGGACGTGGGGGAAGGTTGTGGGTCTTCGGCTCAAGAATGCTTGACTCATAGGCAAACCTTGGCCATTTGAACTGCTAGGGAACGGCTGGCGGTCTGTGCCTGGCGAACCAAGCAGTTCATGACCTCAAGACAATCATCGTGGTAGGCCATAGGCATAAATAGAATCTTCTTTTTGCCTTCTTATATTTTGAGGCTGATAGTTGCCTTCAGATGTATTTTCTAGATCTGTAATGAAATGTCTCGACTATTCTAAGTGATGTCGCACAATGCGTGTTGTTAAACTTAATGTTGCCTTCTTGTTACTAGATGGCCTTTGGACGGATCGTGAGGGTTGCCAGTGGCTCATTTTCTAGCAATCCGGACTTGCAGTGGCTTGTTTCAAATCTAGGATCGAGATATGGGCCTGTCGGATCGACCTCAAGCCTACCAGAGTCATACGCTGTCAGGACCATCGATTTGGCATGTAGAGTCCTCTTGGAACCAGTGCCTTTCTGTTGATTGGACAGGTTAAGTTTGACTAGGAGCTGCCGTTCTTGTAGGGAAACGTGGCATCAGGCCATCATTACAGGTGATGGGAAAGGACGCGTCATGTCATCTCATGGGGCGGACACGTGCTACTGCCATTATGAGGGTGGCTCTTCGATTTCCTGTGCAATGCCATTTGGGACCAAGGCTTTTGCTTATTTAAACCCTAGGCCGTTCACTATTTCCCTTACTTCCCTTTTTCCTTTCGAATCACTCTTTGCGCTTGCGTTCCCTTCATGCTTCTTCATTCATGGATCTAAAGGAGGTTGATAAGATCTGATCCGTTCTCACTTCCTCTGATGCTGAGTCGCTGCTCACTTGGTACAAGGTCTCAAGGGACATGGTTTATCTACTATCCAGCAAAAAAGGCAGGGCGCATTCTCCGCCGAAGGGATTCATCACCTTCTACGAGACTCATCTCCTTCTACGAGACTCATCTGAAAGAAGGGATTTGTTTTCCAATAGCTCCAGAATTGTATGAGTTCTTGACATGTCTAGACGTCCCGATTGTGATATTTCAGCCCAATGCTATTCGGTACCTGGTCTCTATTCGCATATTTGCACATCATTTCGGTTGCAAGTTCATCATCAAGTCGGTGAAGGTAATTTTCTGTTTCAACCAGGGCATGGGTTGGATTTTGATGTCCCTGCACCTAAAGTTCTACTTTCGAGGGGTAAATTCGGACTTAACTAAGATGTGGAAGGACTAGTACTTTTATCTGGCTGTCACTTCCGAGTGGGCCCTTCAAATGAATGGGGCAACATGCGGGTTTCTCTCATTACTACCGTGGGAGACTGGGAGATGGATTAGGAGAAGCCGATGGTGGATCTCATTCGGGAACACACCAATACTTTTTGGGCCTGGAGAGAGGTCACTGGCTGACCTCGGAGGCCTTTGCTGGGGCCCAGTGGGAGCCTCACTCTGAGGGGCTGATGTAGCCCCAGTGCTGCTACCGCATCTAGGAGGAGGCATGGAGTGCTAGTTATCTGAGAGCTTTCCAACAAGGCTGCCAAGTGGCGGGAGACCTTGTCTGACTCCTCCCCTGGCGACAATCAGGCTGTCTCCCCGATTGTCGCCAGTGGTCAAGAGGGTTCCCAAGATGAGCTGATCCAAGCGTTAACTCTAGCCCAGTACGGTGCTCTTGCTACTACTATCTGCCCTCACAAGGAGCCCATGCTATGCCTTCCTACTACTATTATTGATGAGGCTCCTTGTGATGATTGGGTAGTTGACGTCCCAGCTAGGGAGACAAACAAGGCCTACGTGGTGGCAAGAACCCGGAATGACGGTGGTTGACATGACTGTTGGGGCTAAGAAGGCTGTCGAGGTGCATTGTTTTAAGTCTTCGGAGTTTGGAGTTCTCGAGGCAGTCAAGGTGGCTGGGGCCTTAAAGGTTGCCGAAGGGCCTTACCTCGAGCCCTTGGAGAGGCATCTCTGGCTGAGGTATTTCCCATGCATGTTCTTGTTTTTTTTTCCTTTACTTCTGTGTCATTCGACTAACTGAATCATTTGCTCATAGCTACAAGAGAGGGTCCACCAAGTGATTGCCTTCATCAACAGTCTAACCCAAACCCACGTTGACCTGGAGGAGTTCAAGGATGTGGTGGTGTGGGCCTCCCGTTCCCAACATGAGTTGTCTGAAACTCGAGTGAAGATTTCATCCCTCAAGGATTCACTGTTCGAGTCGGAGCAGGGTCGTGTTTGCTTTTGAGACAAGATCCTCCATCTCGAGGGTGAGCTCAGGACCTCTCTCAACCTAAATGAGATCGGGTAGGCTCTAGACTGTAGGTACTAGACTGGCATTGATCTCTGCAAGCGCATAGTTAATCTAGTGGCCCTGGGCTTTTTCATTTGAGGAATGCTAATGCTTGACAGCGGTGAGAGTTGTTGGACTTTCCCAGTGATGCCGTCAGACCTTCGTCTCATTTGCTACGGAGCCCATAGCCCCCGGATTGTCCCTCCTCCAGGCAATAAGCCAATTTTGTATTTTTCTTAGGCGGATGGTCCACTTTGTACATTTTGATTGTTGAAATGAAATAAGTAGACCTTTGAGGGGTTGCTGCTAGTGCTCATGCTTGCATACTAAGCTTTTCTTCAATTGCTTTCCCTATTTCTTTTTTGCTTTGCCAACTAAGCGCTGTCGTTATCATCATTGGGCTTGTTTTGGGTGCATCAGCCCGACCATGCTCATTTTCTTAGGGGAATGTCACAGCACTTTGATTCTTTGTGGGGGTGCTCTTTCCTATGGATGGAATGTTATTGCACTTTGGTAAGTCTCGCTAGGGTCGGTTGGGTTTCATAGACACAACTGTGAGGATCGGGTGGTGTCATAGGCCGTCATCTGCACTCAATTATTGGCACTCAGCCCTATTGGACGACATCATAACTATTGTGCTTCTAGTCCTAGCCTGCTGACTGTCGTTGACTTATGATACTCTCTCCTTCTAGAGGAGGTCGCCGCACGCATGCCTTGAAAGCCCCCTAAGGTTTTAGTGGCCACTTAATGGGGTGGCTTGACTCTATAGCTGTAAGCCCCCCTGGCCGTGGTGTTTGACCTCGCATGGGATCGAGGTTTAGAATTTGACTATGAGTAGGTCGCTCGGTAATGGGACCGAGATTTAGAATTTGACCGCACATGGGCCGCTCGATAATGGGACTGAGGATTTTTGACCGTTTGTAGGTTGACTTATGGGTGAACTTTCATTTACCTGACTTAGGGATAGTTTAGGTCACTTGATTTTTTGAGACAACAAACAAGCATTCATATGGGTAGTTAAATGTGACCAAATAATTATTTTATTAATGAGAATATGGTACATATTACAAGCACTCCAAATGATACATGCTAGCCTTACCTGGCTTTGGCTAAGGCTCACTAGTAATACTTCTTGAGGTGGATAGCGTTCCAGGTCCTTTGGACTAGTTTTTCATCCTAGATGTATAGTTTGTACGTCCCATTCCGGAGGATAGTCAAGGCGAGCAATGGTTGCTCCTAGTTCAGAGAGAGCTTATTCCTGTTGGCGATTATGTCTATTACTTCTATACTCCATAGGACTAGGTCTCCTACCTTGAACTAGCAAGTCTTCACCTTTTTATTGTAGTACTGCATGATTTGCTACTAATAGGTTGTTGTTCACTGGCGCACAGCATCTCGGGGTTCTTCAAGTAGGTCGAGGTGCTCCCTTAGCCTTTGGAAGTTGTTGAGGTGGTCAAAGCATTCTACCCAAAGGTTGGGTAGCCCGACCTCAACTGAAATGATCACCTCAATTCCATAACATAGGCTGAAGGGCATCTCGCAAGTCTGCTCCCTCGGGGTCGTCCTATATAACCATAGGACGGATAGCAACTCGTTCACCCAAGAGCCCCCAACTTCCTCTAACTTTATCTTCAGCCCGTGTAGCAGTATATGGTTCGTGATTTCCATTTGCTCGTTGGATTGGGGGTAAGCGATGGAAGTGTGAACCAACTTTATCCACATGCTTGCGCAATACTTAGTGAATCATTTGCTAGTAAATTGGGTCTCGTTATCAATTATTATGACCTCAAAAATCTCAAACCGGCCTACGATACTCTGCCAGACAAACTCTATTATGTTTTACTCAGTGATCCGCGCCAATGGGGATATTTTGACCCATTTAGTGAAGTAGTCAATGCTTACTATGAAAAACTTCATCTGCTCGGACACTAAGGGCAAAGGGCTGAGGATGTCAAGCCCCCACTAGGCGAATAGCCACCGCGATTGTAGAGCTTGCAACTCTATGTGCGGCTGATGAGATATGCTTCCATGGATTTAACAATTCTCACACTTCTTCACAAATTTCATGGTGTCACGCTTTATTGATGCCTAGTAGAGTCCTTGGCATTTGATTTTGAAGGCGAGGTTCTTACCTCTAATGTGTGAGCAGCAGATGCCGAGGTGCACCTCGTCTAGTGCGTACTCAGCCTCTTCTAGTGTAAGACATCTCATGAAGAGGGTTGAGTACCCGCGATGATACAACCTCTCATCCATGATGGTGTTCCAGCCGGCTATCTTCTTCACACGTTTGGCCTCCTCTAGGCACTTCGGTAGGGTATCATCGATCGGATATCTCCTATACAATGTCATCCAGTTATTACCATCGGCCACTTGCAACACTTCGTGCTTGGGGTCATCAATGGTTGGGACGGTTAGGACTTCCTGTATGTCTCTAGCGTACTACTCTAAATTTCCTGTTGTCATTGCCTTTGGCAACTAGTTGCCTTCTAGTTCTCTTTCCTCGGGTTGTGGACTATGTCAACTTTTCCAATTGTTTGAGTTAAGCCCTTTCCTCTAGCGAGATACTTTGTGAGTAGAGGATTTGATGCATCGAAGTTTTCTAGGATTTGGTTGACAACCAACTTGGAGTCACTATAGACAATAAGGGATCTAGCTGAGCACTCCTTTGCTAGTCAGAGTTTGGGGAGCAGCGCCTCATACTCAGCAATGTTGTTGGTGGCTGGAAATTCAAGGGTCATTGAGAACTTTATCTCTGACTCATCTGGAGTCCTCAGAACCACGCCTACTCCACTATTGATTTGCATCGATGACCGATTGACATGCAAGGTTTAAGTCGAGATCCCTAGCTAGTTGGGATCTTCGGCGAAGTCAAGGGCATCTAGAACTAGGGTAGTCGTTTCAATGGTGAAGTCTGCGAGGGACTGGGCCCTCATAGCAGGCAGAGGTCGAAACTCCATGTCGAACTCACCCAATTTAATAACCCATTTGACCGCTCGTACGGATGTGTTCGGCTTCTACAAGATTCATTTCAATGGCTGATTGATCAGGACGATGATCTCATGTGCCTGAAAATATGGGTGCAACTTCTTGGTAGAGTAGATGAGGGATAGAGCGATCCTTTTGGCATGTGAATAATGGGTCTTGGTATCCGTCAGGACCTTGTTGATGTAGTACAACTACCACTGTACGTCGAACTATTGTTGGATCAAAACTGAGTTCAACACCGAGTTGGAGACCACTAGATACAAATATAGCTCTTCGTCTTCCTAAAGCGAAGTCAGGAGAGGAGGGTTGGAGAGGTACTCCTTAAGTTCCTAGAAAGCTACTTCACACTCGGTCATCCACTGAAAGTCAATTACCTTGGTCCCCTTCAAAACTTTGAAGAACGGCGGGTTCTTCTCTACTGATTTTGCCTAAAATTAGGATAGGATAGCGAGCTTTCTAGTAAACTTTTGGACCTCCTTGATGGTTCAGGGCAGACTCATGTCGAGGATAGCCTTTACTTCTTGAGATTTACCTCGATTCCCTGTTGAGAGATGATAAAACCCAATAACTTTTATGACGTCACACCGAATGCACACTTGGCCGGATAGCTTCATTTGGTACACCCAGAGGATTTTGAAAGACTCGCTTACATCATGAATATTGTCAGTGGCTTTATTTTTGATGAGCATGTCATCCATGTACCCTCAATGTTCTGACCAATCTGGACTTCAAACATCTTATTCATAAATCGCTAGTAGGTAGTCTCGGTATTCTTTAGACTAAAAGGTATGACCTTTTAGCTATATGTGCCCTGGTTGGTTATGAAGAAAGTATGCTCTTTGTCTTTTAGACTCTTCCTAATCTGGTTGTAATTCGAATAGGCATCCATGAAATTGAACAACTCGTGGCAAGATGTAGAGTCCACTAGTAGGTCAATTCTCAATAATGGAAATTGTCCTGGGGTACGCCTTATTCACATTCGTGAAGTCGACGTACATCCACCATTTTCCATCACTCTTTCTGATGAGGACGATATTTGATAGCTAGTCTAGATATTAGATTCCTTTGATAAACCCTGCATAGTGCAGCTTCTTCACTTCCTCGCAGAAGGCGATCAATTTCTCAACAAAGTGGTTTCTATGCTTCTATTAGACGGGTTTGTGATCGAGATTGAGACCCAACTTGTATACTATTACTCCGATTGGTATCCCTGACATATCAGCAGGTGTCTACGCAAAACTGTCAAAATTCGGCCTGATGAAGGTTATGAGCTAATCGCAGAGGGGACCCGACAGGAAGCTCCCGATTTGCACACACTGCTCGGGCTCATTAGGATCCAAAGGGACTTGGTCGGTCAACTCACCTAACTGAGCCTATAGTAAGATGGCCTCGTCACAGAAGTTGAGATCTTCGATTGATTGGTTGAGGATCACCGAAGTGATCTAGGACAGGTAGCATGTCCTACCGATTTTGTGGTCGCCCAGGACCTCACTAACACCATATAGGGTCAAAAACTTCATCTTTAGGGTGGTGATTGACGTCACTACTTCGAAGCGATCAGGTGGGGTCACCCTAAGATGGCATTGTAGATCGAGAGAAGGTCCACCACTAGAAACGTGAGCATCCTGAAATCTATCTTGGGGTAAGCCCCCAGCATGACCTCCAATCGGATGGATCCCGAATGGGCAACTGACTCATTGTCCAGCCTGTGTAGGGGTCCCTCAATTGGTTTCATCTGAATCTTCTTGAATCCAAGTTTAAAGCAAGTATCAATGTAATTCAAAATTTAAGAGCTTCCATTATCAATGAATACTCATTTTAGTTGGTTGTCAATTATACCATTTAAAACGAGTGCGATACAACTAGAGGGTCAAAGTGGGGGTTATTACATGAGCCATATCATCATTACTAAAACTAATGACATTATTCCTAACCCCTACCCTTGACTTCTTGTTGTTGGAAGCTGTCTTCGAACGGTCCTGGGCATTGCCTTGGCTGGCTTTGTTGTCATCAAGTTGATGACCCAGACCATAACTCGATTGCTCGAGTCCTCTTGTCTGTCTTCGTTTGCTCTCTTGGGGGCCTTCTTCGGGTCCCATAGGAACCTAGTGAGGTGCCCTCTAGGGATCAAATCCTCTATCTCTTTCTACAATGTTCGACAATCCTCAGTGTTATGACCCAAAGATCGATAGTAGTGATAGTACTTTGACTTGTCTTCTCCTTCCGGATTCTTTGGCGCCTTTGGCCACTTCAAGAACTTCTCATCTCAGATTTGCATCAGGATGTTAATGTCAGAGTTTTTCAAGGGAGTCAAGCTCGGGGGCCTGAACTCCCGGCAAATACCAGGCTCAGATTGTAGCTACTTTCGAGGCTTCCAGGAGTGGTTTTTGTCTCTGTTTCTCTTCTTCCCGCGAATCGGTCTCTCTGGAGGTTGGTCCATACACTCGGGGCATTTTGTCCCATTGGCCTCCTCGGCGACTACGTAAGCCCACGCAATACCTTCAACTATTCTGAAGGTCTGAGGCCGCTGGTAGGTTAAGTAATTGAAGAATTTGCTGGGTTCCAGCGTCGCGATGATGGCATTCAACTTTACCTCATCAAAGTGTTTGGATATCTTACGAGTTTTGGCAGTGAATCGGGCTAGGAAGTGCTTCAAGCCCTCATCTCACCTTTACCAGAGGTAGACGAGGTGCTACGACTGCTTTTTCTCTCTTCAGTTAGAGGCGAATTGTGACAGGAAGCAATCAGTAAGCTCCTCGAATGACCAGATCAAATTCGGCTAGAGACTATAGAACCATATGCAGGCGTGCCCCTTGAGAATCAGAGAGAAGTACTGACACATGGCAGTTTCACCTAGGCCTTAGAAGGTTAGTAGTGTACGAAAGTGATTCAAGGAATACATAGGATCAGTACTGCCATCGTAAGCCTCCAAGACCGACTTCTTGAATTTGAGAGGAAGCAGTTGCGTTCAAATCTCTAACATAAATGGTGATTTCCTCAGATCGACGAAATTTTGACCAACATCTCCTCTAAACACGTGTTGCCAAATCTTCTCTATTTTCTCCTCCATTCATGAGGAGGACGCGTTTTTCTTGGCATTGAGGAAGGCCCTCGGCTACAAATGATCCAAAACAGAATGTGGATCTTGGCAACTACCAACCCATGGAGGTCACAAACTACAAGAAGCTTCTCCTTAGGTTGAGGGCCCTCTATAGCTGCGAGAGTAGCGTGGGTTCTGCCACTCTAGGTTTTCCTCTCGTGTTCCATGATTAGGATGGCCCTTTGGCTGCATCCAGGCCGTATTGCTCGTGGTCGCCTGGGCCTCAACGTCATCAGGCCACACGGTCTTCTCGGTTGGGTGCCTCTGTCTCTGGCTTCTTCACTCCAAGGTCGAAGCTTGAGTGACAAGGGAAAGGGCCCCTAACTACTGCTCGTCCATACGTGCACATATCCCCCAGAGCACCTTGTGTACGTCTTCCATTTAGGTGGCAAGCACACGCATGTCAGGCTTAGGCACTCACCCGCGTGACTACTCACTGAGGAGTCATCACCTTGGATTGCAGTGTCACAAACCAGCATGTGGTGGAACGGATTTTTTTTACTCCGCCGTTCGTAACACAGGATTACAGATGTCATCTAGGATCCATATATTTTAACCATAAAATGCAGAGCGAATGCCAATCTAACATCTTGCGAAACCATCATATTCATTCCATTCATTTCCGAATAGGCACAAATGTCTAATTATAAAAATTTATGGAGTCTAACAATTCATTACACTAATTGATTCTCCGTTGTAATCGTCAAAAGGTGCTCCTGAATCCTTATAAATCCTTCAGGTCGGCTTTGATCACTCCATCTCGTCAGGCACAAATTCTAAATTTTCATCTGAGGGGGGCAAATAGAAAACAGTGAGTCGGAGCTCAACAAGGTACATGAAGATTTTCCATAAAATGTTCGTGCTGTCAACAGTTACAGATATGTATACAAGATATCATGCAAAACAGTTAGGATGGTTAATGCAGGAAATCAGGCATTTATATATATACATAGCATTTGACCGAACAAAAGCAAATCGGAAAGTCAGAACAGATAACATTTGGGTATAACACAATGCAGATTATAAATTTAGCTTCTTTTAGTTGTTTCATAACGGAAGGGGGGCTTTAATCGAGGATAGATTGTACACATCTCCTCACAATCATAGCAATACCTCCTTATACAAAGCCCTGAAGATGGCTCTCACTTCCTTCTTGTACAAAACCCCGAGGACGGCTATCACTGCCTCCTTGTACAAAGCCCCGAGAACGGCTCTCACTTCGGTTATCCTCGATTATCACCTTAAGGTCCCAAGGCATGCCGGAGAACCATATCTCCCAAAGCTAGAGTCAGAACTTATTTGTCTTATCATAAAGCCGGTTCATGTTTCCTTCGTTCTTTTTTTCCATATGGCCATGTTACATCCGGTTTCAACTTTCAAAATAATATGCCAGGCTGGTCTTAATTTCACATGCAAAAAGGAACCGAACTTGATCTCACATACAAGGGTAAAACCGAACTTGATTTCACATGCAAGGGTAAAACTGAACTCAATTTCACATGCAGGGGTAGCCGGTTTTGTTTTTATACAAGGGAAGGCCGGTTACATTTTCTTATACAGAAAGGCCAGTTTTATTTTCTTACAAAGGAAGGCCGGTTACATTTTCTTACAAAGGAAAGCCGGTTTAGATTTCATGCTTAAAGTGGCCGATTTAGATTTTCATGCTTGAAGTGGCAAGTTTAGATTTTCATCAAGGAAGGGCCGGAGCTCTTTTCACATCAAGGGAGCCGGTTTCATTTTCATGATATAAAGTTGCTCGGTTGTGATTTCATGAGGTGAAAGCCGCTTCAGATTTTCATCTCACCAAGAGGCCAGTTGTGATTCATAAGGTGGGAGGCCGGTTCATACTTTCATCTAACCAAGAGGCCGGTTGTGATTCATAAGGTGGAAGGCCGGTTTAGATTTCATCTTAAGGCCGATTTGGATTTCAAGGGAGGCCGAACTTGATCCTTCACCAAGGAAAGGCCGAACTTGATTTAGGCTTAAGGTGGAGGCTGGTTTCAATTTTATCAAAAGCTGAGTTCACATTATGTATGCCGGTTTCATATCATGCTAATTTCGATTAAGGCTGATTTCAAGATCAAGAGCAAATGCCAGGTTCAAATTACAATGCAAAGCCAATTTCAATTATTCTTTAAAACCGGTTTCAAATCAAAGAGCTTATGCGTCACTTTTCAAAACCGGTCTACTTTTTTCATAATTAAATGACTGGTCATCATTTAAATCATGCAATAATAAAACTCTATGCATACGAACATCATGAAATAACTGAACATCATTAGTTATTCTTACATTAAAAATATGAACTTAAAAAGGTGAGTACACTTGCGGCAGTCTTAAAAATAAAACTTAAAAGAGTAACGTCTGAAGTACAATTGCAATATTATGAAGTTAAAAATAGTGTACACTTGCACTAAACCATGATCTTAAAAGCACAGGGGATACACTTGCAATATTCTTAAAAACAAAACTTAAAAGAGTAACGTCCGAAGTACACTTGCCTGACAGCTATTTATTCACCTTTACCGATTGGAAGCTTTCTCTCCTCTACTCCTTATTGTTCTTCTCGCTGGTTGTTCGTGTCAGCTTCCTTGGTCGAAGCTGAGCATTTATAGAGGAAGGGTTAGGTGGAGTAAGTGGGGTAAGTCACTTGCTTCGGTACCTCTTTTCAGATGGTAGGTGGGAGTAAGTAGGTTAGTTCACTTACTCGAGTACTTCCCCTTAGACTGTAACGACGTAGTTTACTTACTCCATTTAGTTGATACTTGGTTGGATTCTAACTAAATAGTAAAGTTAGCTTTTGGCTTTAGTTGCTATTAATTTATTCAGGTCAATTTTTCGGTTAATACTCCTTATTCTAATTAAGTCATCTTTCTTGTCACGTTTCATTTCTTTTATTGAAGACCCTAACCTTGAGCCTCTTAATTTTTGGACCTCACAATTCTCTCCTACTTAAGAAATTTTGTCCTCAAAATTTGAATAAAGTTACATACCTTAAACAAACAAATGGAGATACTTACTCCGAATTTCTTCTTCTCGCTCCTAAGTAGCTTCTTCAGGTGAGTGATTCCTCCAAAGCACCTTCACTAGAGAGACCGTCTTTGTTCGCAACCTCTGCTCTTTCTGGTCGAGAATTTGTAGTCGCTCCTCGACGTAGGATAAATCCTTATTGACTTCCAGAGTTTCAAATTCAATCACGTGAGTAGGGTCGTAAATATATTTCTGGAGCATAGACACGTGAAATATGTCATGCACTTCTAACAAACTTGGCGGCAGTGCTATTCTGTAAACAACTTTTCTGATCCGTTCTAGTATCTCAAAAGGGTCAATAAACCATGGCTTCAGCTTACCCTTCATTCCAACCGTGATATTCCCTTAGATGGTGAGACCTTTAGAAAGAAAAAATCTCCGACCTCAAACTTAAGTCTTTCCTCATTTTGTCCGCATAACTATTCTGCCTGCTCTGAGCAATCTTTAAATTATCATGGATCAGTCTGATTTTCTCCGCTGTTTCTTTTACGATTTCTGGACCCAAGATTCTCTTATCTCTAGTCTTCTCCCAATGAATCGGCGATCTGCATTTCCTTCCATACAAAGCTTCAAAAGGTGCCATGTCGATGCTAGCCTCATAGCTATTATTATAGGCGAATTCTACCAGTGACAGGTAAGTATCCCAATTTTCCTTCATTTTTAATGCCAAAACTCTCAGCATATCCTCAAGAATTTTGATGGCATGCTCAGACTGACCATTAGTTTCAGGGTGATAAGCAGTATTGAATTTTAATTCAGTTCCAAGTTCTTTATGCAAACTCTTCTAAAACCTTGAGACAAAACGGGGGTCCCTATCAGACACGATGGAGGCAAAGATTCCGTGTAGTCTCACAATTTCGTTTACATAAAGCTGTGCCAGCTTATCACGTGAATAGGTCGTCCTGATTGCCAAGAAGTGGGCTGACTTTGTCAGTATGTCAATTATAACTCAAACGACATCATGATTTCTAGGAGTCCTTGGCAAACCCGACACAAAATCCATAGCAATATCTTCCCATTTCCAGCTTGGGATCGGCATTGGTTGTAACAGCCCGGACGGTTTTCTCCTTTCAGCCTTCACTTGTTGACATACGAGGCATTTCTCTACATAGGCCATAATGTCTCTCTTCATGTTCCTCCACCAGAACATTTACTTTAAGTCTTGATACATTTTATTTGTTCCAGGGTGGATAGTATATTTAGGCCGATGGGCTTCCTTTAGAATTTTCTCTTTCAACTCCTTATCATTGGGCACGCATAACCGATCTCTAAACCGTAATACTCCGTCCGTCCGAACGCTGAATTCAGCTCGGGATTCCTTACTCAAGTCGCTTGCAATTTCCATAAGAAATGGATCATTGACTTGAATCTCTTTAACTTCACTAACAATCTCCGGTTGAATTTAAATGTAAGACAGGAGCATCCTATTTCCCTTAGCATAACGCCGGACATCATATTACTTTAAATATTCTAACATCTCCATTTGTTTGATTTGTAATTGGGCCACAAATCCTGACTGTCGACTTAAAGCATCTGCAACCACATTAGCCTTCCCGGGCTTATACTGTATCTCATACTCGTAATATTTTAAGAAGTCAAGCCACCTCCATTGCCTTATGTTAAGCTCCTTTTGGGAAAACAAATACTTCAAACTTTTGTGATCAGAATACACCAGAAACTTCTCATCGTATAGGTAATGTCTCCAAATTTTCAAGGAAAATACCACAGCTGCAAGCTCCAGATCATGGGTAGGGTAGTTCTTTTCATGAACCTTTAGTTGCCTAGACCCATAAGCTATTACTTTACCGTGCTGCATTAGCACGCATCCCAAGCCTACCTTAGAGGCGTCACAATACACCTCATAGCCTCGTGAACCCTCCAGAATTATCAATACTGGAGCAGTAGTCAGGGGATCCTTCAGCTTCTGAAAACTCTGATCACATTCTTCAGTCCACTCAAATCTGATTTCCTTCTTCAGTAGTCCAGTCAGAGGCATAGCAATTTGTAAAAAGTTTTCCACAAATCACCGATAATAACCTGCCATGCCTAGGAAGCTTCTGATCTCGGTTACTGAAGTTGGCCTACTCCAATTAGTAACGGCCTCAACTTTCTTGGGATCTACCGAGATACCACCATCAAAAATCACATGTCCCAAAAATATTACCTTTTTCAACCAAAATTCACATTTTTCTAACTTGGCATATAACTTTTCCTCATGGAGTACTTGAAGTACTATCCTCAGATGGGTTTCTTACTCCTCATAATTTTTAGAATATATTAGAATATCATCGATAAAAACCACCATTAATTTATCCAGATACTGCCTGAATACTCTATTCATTAGATCCATGAAGGCAGCATGGGCGTTTGTAAGCCCAAAGGGCATAACAAGAAATTCATAGTGGCTGTACCTTGTCCGGAAAGCAGTCTTAGCCACATCCTCAGGCTTAATCCTCAATTGATGATAACCAGACCTCAAATTGATCTTTGAGAACACCCAAGATCATTGTAATTGATCAAACAAATTATCAATACGCGGCAGAGGATATTTATTCTTGATTGTGATTTTATTTAACTCACGATAATTGACACATAGCCGCAACAACCCATCTTTCTTTCTTACGAACAAGACTGGTGCTCCCCAAGGAGACACACTTGGCCTAATGAAACCCTTGTCCAACAGCTCCTGTAATTGCAACCTTAATTCTTTTAACTCAGTCGGAGCCATTCTATAAGAGGTCTTAGAAACTGGACTGACGTCAGAAACAATAAAAATCTCAAACTCAATTTCCCGATGTGGAGGCAATCCAGACAGCTCCTCAGGAAATACATCCTCAAATTCGCAGATGACTTGGATGTCCTTAGCCGGCACCTTATGACTCCCAGTGGTGCAGGCATAAACCAAGTAAGCTTTCATCTGCTTTTCACCAGATGTTTAGCATCTAAGGCCGAGATTATTACAGGCACTCCTTTTTCTTAATGCCTTGGAAGAAAAAAGTTTCCATCCCAGGGATGTTAAAATAAACCTTCTTCGTAAAGCAATCAATGGTGGCGTGGTTTTTGGCCAGCCAATTCATCCCTAGAATCATGTCAAAACCTCTCATGTCTAGTAATACCAAATCCACAATCAAACGTTTTCCATCTACTTCCATCATGCATCCCGGGTATACAATATCAGTAACGACGGGAAATCCAGTAGGGGTGCATACCGATAATTCATATTTTAATAAGCAAGGGGCAGTATCAATATGGCATGCAAACCGTGGAGAAATAAAAGAGTGAGTAGACCCTGAATCAAACAAGATAGATGCAGGAACGCCGCAAACAGAAGGGGTACCTTCCACGATATTAGGTGATGCCTTTGGTTCCTCAATAGCTACTGCGAAGGCCTTAGCCGGAATATTAGGCTTTTCTCCCTCTAGTCTCAGGCAATCCTTGATCAGATGGCCTTACTGCCCGCATTTGTAACAAGCTCCCGTCATTCGGCGGCACTCCTACCCCGGATGTATTTTCCCGCAGGATGTGCAGTGCGCAGTCGATGTTTTAGAATTAGATATCGACTGAGCCGACACGATACTCCTCCCTTTTACCACCGTCCTCATCCTCTTGGATGATTCAGAAGATCCTCCAGCAGATCCGATACTGACGTTAGTCCGATTGGCTACCCTCTTTGCGAAAAATCTCTCCGTTCCTAATTCTCTCTCGTAGATGACTGCCCGGTCCAGTATGTCGGCATACGTCTGGAGCTTCAAGGTGGACAGTTGCTTTCGGATATCATCCCGTAGTCCCTGCAGAAATTTCTTCGCCTTTCTCAGTTCGTCTTCTATATAATAAGGTGAAATTTTGGACAACTCAGTAAATTTAGCGTCGTACTCCGCCACAGACATACTCCATTGTCTTAACTTCATGAACTCCATCTCCTTGTGATCTCGGAGGTTAGGTGGGAAGTATTTCACTAGAAAAGTTTTCTCAAATATTTTCCAAGTGATCAGTTCATTGGGCACCCCTAGTGCCCTCTTCCTCATGTCCCACCAGCTGTCGTCCTCGCCTTCCAACTTGTAGACGGCAAAGGTGACCTTCTCCGGGTCCGAACACCCAATTACCGTAAATATTTTCTTCATCCTCTTTAGCCATATCTCAGCTTCTGTCGGGTCAGGTTTTCCTAAGAAGCCCGGTGTGCGCTCCATTGTAAACCGGTCATACGTAGTTGGAGCTAGGATAGCCAGACGTGGCTCAGTCACAGGGATTGGTGCCATATGCTTATGCTCGACGAATTCCACCACGCTGGTCATCCTTTCCAGCAAATCTATATACGCAACCTCCCGATCATAGGGCATATTTCTGCTATTTCTTCTTCCCCTTTCACTAGCCATCCTAAAATCAAGGTGGGCACAATATTATAATTTAGCAAAAGAAAATTTCCTTCAATCCTGAAAATTTATACTTGGTCCAGAAGCCAAGTTTTTCCTAAGGGCTCTAATTGCTTAAGTTATCCTTGGCCTACTTCCGCATCCTGATCGATCAATTCCTAAGGCATCTCACCTCTCTGATATCAATTGTGGCGGAACGGATTATTTTTTTTTACTCCGCCGTTCGCAACACAGGATTACAGATGCCATCTAGGATCTATATATTTTAACCATAAAACGGATAGCGGAAGCCAATCTAACATCTTGCGAAAACATCATATTCATTCCATTCATTTCCGAATAGGCACAAATTTCTAATTACAAAAGTTTATGGAGTCTAACAATTCATTACACTAATTGATTCTCCGTTGCAATCGTCAAAAGGTGCTCCTAAATCCATATGAATCCTTCAGGTCGGCTTTGATCACTCCGTCTCGTTGGGCACAAATTCTAAATTTCCATCTGGGGGGAAACAGAAAACAGTGAGCCGGAGCTCAATAAGGTACATGCAGATTTTTCATAAAACGTTCGTACTATCAACAATTACAGATATGTATACAGGATATCATGCAAAACAGTTAGGATAGTTAATGCATAAAATCAGGTATTTATCTATATACATAGCATTTGGCCGAACAAAAGCAAATCGGAAAGTCAGAACAGATAACATTTGGGCATAACACAATGCAGATCATAAATTTAGCTTCTTTTAGTTATCTCATAATGGAAGGGGGGCTTTAATCGAGGATAGATTGTGCACATCTCCTCACAATCACGGCAATACCTCCTTGTACAAAGCCCCGAGGACGGCTCTCACTTCCTCCTTGTACAAAGCCCCAAGAACGACTCTCACTTCCCCTTATACAAAGCCCCGAGGACGGCTATCACTGCCTCATTGTACAAAGCCCCAATGACGGCTCTCACTTCGGTTATCCTTGATTATCACCTTAAGGTCCTAAGGCATGCCAGAGGACCTTATCTCCCAAAGCTAGAGTCAGAACTTATTTGTCTTATCATAAAACCGGTTCATGTTTTCTTCGTTCTTTTTTTCCAAATTGCCATGTTACAGCCGGTTTCAACTTTCAAAATAATATGCCAGGCTGGTCTTAATTTCACATGCAAAAAGGAACCAAACTTGATCTCACATGCAAGGGTAAAACTGAACTTGATTTCACATGCAGGGATAAAACTAAACTCAATTTCACAAGCAGGGGTAGCCGGTTTCGTTTTTATACAAGGGAAGGCCGGTTACATTTTCTTATACAGAAAGGCCAGTTTCATTTTCTTACAAAGGAAGGCCGGTTATATTTTCTTACAAAGGAAAGCCGGTTTAGATTTCATGCTTAAAGTGGCCGGTTTAGATTTTCATGTTTGAAGTGGCCGGTTTAGATTTTCATCAAGGAAGGGCCAGAGCTCTTTTCACATCAAGGGAGTCGGTTTCATTTTCATGATATAAAGTTGCCCGGTTGTGATTTCATGAGGTGAAGGCCGGTTCAGATTTTCATCTCACCAAGAGGCCGGTTGTGATTCATAAGGTGGGAGGCCGATTCATACTTTCATCTAACCAAGAGGCCGGTTGTGATTCATAAGGTGGAAGGCCGGTTTAGATTTCATCTTAAGGCCGATTTGGATTTCTCCTTGAGGTCGGTTTCAAATACAAGGCACACATGGCCGAACTTGATTTCTTCATGCAAAAGGGGCCGGTTTGGATTTCATCTTAAGGCTGATTTGGATTTCTCCTTGAGGCCGGTTTCAAACACAAGGCACACATGGCCGAACTTGATTTCATCATGCAAAAGGGGCCGATTTGGATTTCATCTTAAGGCTAATTTGGATTTCTCCTTGAGGCCGGTTTCAAACACAAGGCACACATGGCCAAACTTGATTTCATGATGCAAAAGGGGCTGGTTTGGATTTCATCTTAAGGCTGATTTGGATTTCCCCTTGAGGCCGGTTCCAAACACAAGGCACACATGGCCGAACTTGATGCAAAAGGGGATCGGTTTGGATTTTTCATCTTGTAAGGCCGGTTGTGATTTTCATGGTGTGGAGGCCAAACTTGATTTTCTTCACCAAGGGAAAAGCCGAACTTGATTTTTCATCAAGGGGAGGCCGAACTTGATTTATCATTCAATGGAGGCCGAAGTTGATTTATCATTCAAGGGAGGCCGAACTTGATTTGTCATTCAAGGGAGGCCGAACTTGATCATTCACCAAGGAAAGGCCGAACTTGATTTAGGCTTAAGGTGGAGGCTGGTTTCAATTTTATCAAAAGCCGAGTTCACATTATGCATGCCGGTTTCGTATCATGCTAATTTCGATTAAGGCTGATTTCAAGATCAAGAGCAAATGACAGGTTCAAATTACAATGCAAAACCAATTTCAATTATTCTTTAAGGTTGGTTTCAAATCAAATAGCTTATGCGTCACTTTTCAAAACTGGTCTACTTTTTTCATAATTAAATGACTGGTCATCATTTAAATCATGCAATAATTAAACTCCATGCGTGCGAACATCATGAAATAACTAAACATCATTAGTTATTCTTGTATTAAAAACATGAATTTAAAAAGGTGAATACACTTGCGGCAGTCTTAAAAATAAAACTTAAAAGAGTAACGTCCGAAGTACACTTGCAATATTATGAAGTTAAAAACAGAGTGTACACTTGTACTAAACCATGATCTTAAAAGCACGGGGGGTACACTTGTAATATTCTTAAAAACAAAACTTAAAAGAGTAACGTTCGAAGTACACTTGCCTGACAGCCGTTTATTCATCTTTACTGACTGGAAGCTTTCTCTCCTCTACTCCTTACTGTTCTTCTCGCCGGTTGTTCGTGCCACCTTCCTTGGTCGAAGCTGAGCATTTATAGAGGAGAGGTTAGGTGGAGTAAGTGGGGTAAATCACTTGCTTCAGTACCTCTTTTCAGAGGGTAGGTAGGAGTAAGTAGGTTAGTTCACTTACTCAAGCACTTCCCCTTAGACTGTAATGAGGTAGTTTACTTACTCCATTTAATCGATGCTTGGTTGGATTCTAACTAAATAGTAAAGTTATCTTTTGGCTTTAGTTGCTATTAATTTATTCAGGTCAACTTTTCGGTCAATACTCCTTATTCTAATTAAGCCATCTTCCTTGTCACGTTTCATTTCTTTTATTGAAGACCCCAACCTTGAGCCTCTTAATTTTTGGACCTCACACAGCATGCTAGCTTGTGCTCTGGTACTGACCATCCTTTTCTTGTGAATATGTGTGTGGAAGTTGGTGGTTAGACTTTAAAGTAATTTTTTACAGATGGCGCTAATGATGTGTCCCTGGATCCGAATTATTATACGAATTAGAGAGTCACTTGGTTTTTTTGCGTCGAGTTGAATTGAGGCAAATTAGGTCTCCGTCTCTGAAAATTTGAATCCTAGCAACACAATGAACGAACAAGAGGTTAGAAAATTCGTATGACTCATTTTTTGATTTATTATTCAATACTCAAATTAAAAATCTTTCTCAAAGAACAGAAAAATAAAAGGAGGATACCGAATGTGAGGATGCACATATATGGGGGTAGGTGGGTGGTGATGGAGGGCCTGGCTTTGGTGATATGCTCGACGGGCAGTGACTTGGTGAATGGCGGAGGGCTAGGCTTCAGCGATGTGCTCAATGGGGAGCGGATTGGTAAATGGCAAAGGACTAGCCTTCAGCAGTGCACTCGACAAGCAGTAGCTTGGAGAGAGAATTCACTCTGAGAGAGGAGAGAGAAAGAGAGAGTGTGTGTGCTCTCTATTAGGATTGTTTACTTCTAGGGTTTCTCAAGTTGCTTCTCTCTGGATTGCCCCCTTTCTCCAAACGTGAAGGGATATTTATAGACGATGACTCAACGTGGATTTGGCACTAAGGCTAGATAGCTGTCATGTCAAGATTCGTAGACTGTTGGTCATTGGAGAAAGTCTCTAGTGTCAACTGTCATTTTGCGATGGTGGTGCGATTGTTGGTGGTCATTGTCGACATTTGTCAAATTGTTCGACAGGTGATTCATCGAGCCACCTTGACGATGATAGTAGTCAATAGCAGCAATGTCCTTTTTGTTGTTGGTAGGTGAGCATGAGGTCCCTTCTGAACATTGACCTCGACTACTGGTGGCAGGTGCCTGCTATGTTGGCACCTTCTATGCTAGTCAGGCTGTCGCTATTGAGTTGGAGGGTTCCCACGCCTTGGTTGTTTGAGCCATAGGGGGCTGTCTAATGAGTTTAATCAGTCTCTATCTCCACCAGCTCATTATATGTCGATTGTGGCTAGACATGCCATATGGCTTTATGAATTTCGTTCTTCGTGGGGTTTTTCTGATAAACGGGCTTGACTTTAAATCGGCCCATGTTATAGTAGGACCATTAGTAACTATAAACTAAATATAATAAAATGAGTTCATCTAATTAATTTAATATAAATTAATATGTTAATTAAATTTAATACGTAATTTGTGAATTAATTTTTTACCATATGTAAGATGATTGAATCTTTATAAATGACCATTGATAAACATAAACTTGTCCAAATTTTAAAATTTTGAATAAAAACAATCAAATATGTTTTCTTACAAACATATAAAAATAAAAATTAAAAATTAATCAGTTAGACAAGACTTAAAATTTATCTTTAGAAAGTACCCAGTCAAATTTGAGTTCTAAGGCATGGCTCCATTCCTTATAGACATATGCCATCAATATGCCACCTATTAACATAACGCATGACAATATAATTCTAACCGGATAGAAAAATATCACAAATATGATGATATATGATAATTTTATTATGATATTAAAAAATATCTATATCAGATACTCAATATTTATTTCATGGTTGTGATGATCCAATCCATTGTACTTGAACTAAACATTGTCTTACAACTGCCTTTACTGATACACTTCTATAAAGAAATCGAGATTGAATATTCTCTTTTCAAGGAGTAGGGGAGTGAGAGGCACTGTTCGAAGGTACACTGAAACTTCACATATATAAAATATGCATCTAAATACTGTGTTGGGGAAAAAATATGCATCTAAAAAGTTCCTGTGAATTAAAAAACATATTTTAAAAAAAATTTAATGCAGGTTATAATATCACTTTTCTTATTTTATTATTTATTTATTACAAAAGCAAACAAATTCAAATGAATTATCTCAAACATACAATAAAATCTTACTTGACTTTAACTTCACTAATCAAATCAAACTTGAAAATTTCAATTAAAATAAAAATATCTATCTATTAGTAATTCTTTTCATAATAACTAATAATTCAAAATAATCTAATATTTATGAATTTATTTTCACACATCTTCTCTTATTTTTGTCCTCTCTAAATGCAACTATTAATGTAGATTTTATAGTTGGTAAGATGAAAAGGTCATCAATTCAATTCTAAATAGTTGCATCTTTTCATGTTATTTTTAAAAAGTTATGTATGTTTAGATCGCTTATGAAAGATTTCGTTTGTTTAAATCATACCCCATTTTAACAATAATGTTTAATTGAGCATTCACATTTGTTAAAATAATTACACTTATTAAAGTATTTCTCCTTTTTTATTTTGAAAATATCCAAACTTTCCCCCCACTATTTTTAGATATTGAAAAATTATCATATTCTTGACAATCTTGTAAACTAACACGTAAATATTATGTAAAATATATTATAACTAATAATAATAATATGATAGATTATGATTTGAATCAAAGTTTTATTTTTAACATTATTAAAAGTTTATAATATCCGACACTATTATTCTATTATATCCTCATTTACTAAGGAATCAAGCTCTTGAACTCTAAGTAATGACAATACTTTATACTTTTATAAGTAGATTCTATTTACAGTACCATATAATTTGAACTAAAAAACTGTTATGTCTCCACAAAAAGCATTATCTGTTCAATCTTTCTTTATCTGTTACAACTTTTAAGCACTGTTAACTATTAACTTTATGTTTGGATGAAAATATGAGTTAAGTAGTGTTGCGTTCTGGTTCCACGGGGTCCGAGAGATGCAGAGGTTGATGAGATCCAATCGGATCTGTGGTTTCTAGGCAACACAAGTGTTTGAGGTGTTGGACACGAGATGAATATTGAGACCGGATTTTTTACGTGGAAAACCTCCTCTTGAATGGGGAGGAAAAACCACGAGGCTCAGGGCCTTGAAAGTGCTTCACTATTTGGGTTGAAGCCCTTACAGAGTATAGTTGTGAGGGTTAATCCCTTCCCTGTCTCTTGTGTCGTGTTTTTCTTTTGGAAAACTATGCTCGCTGGGAGTCTTTTACTCTTCTTTGTGGAGTTAATCTTGGGGAGAGAGTGTCCGGTCAAAGTCCCTCTTGAGAGGAACCTTGCTAAGTATTTATAGGAGAAGCCGGGCAGTTGGGGAGAAGACACGTGGCGTCCATCCGGCGGTTGAGGAGCTGGTCCACCGACTCCCTTTAATGCTGCTGACGTGCGCAGTAAGGCACGCGGCTAGCGCCGCTGGTAGGCCTGCGTGTGCAGGGTCTGAATGACAGTCTTGATTTGACTAGGCGTGCCCTGTTGAGACAGCGACTGGCAGTAGTTGCAGGTTGTTGGGAATCGACGAAGTTGCCTAGCTGGCATTCCCGGCCTTGAATGAGCAGTCCTCGTCCCTGAGTGGGGCACCTTGTGAGCTTGTGGGCTTTCAAGAGGCGGCTGTCCTTGGAGGATCTTCTCTGAAAGTCCGGGAGCCTTTTCCTGACCGCTTGGGCAATTCTGAGACTCGGCTGAGCTTCCAAAGTTCTCGGTCCTTTTTGTATCTGTGTACTCGGATTTTGTTAACGTTATCCCCGAGCTTCTTTATAAGCTGACGGGATTTTTTTGGGCTTCAGCTGTGGTCTTGGTCCTTGGGCTTCTTATTTGGGCCTCTCTTCTGGGCCGTGTTTTATGGGCCTTTATATTGGGGCCCAACATAGCCCCCCTGCCAAAGGACTCGAAGTTCTCGGTCGTTTGGCATGAAGTCGCTAGCCTGCTGGAGGAGTCGATCGTCCGAGAGCGTGTGTCCTTGTGGCGAGTACTGCGTTGAACTTGATGGGAGGTGGCCCCAGGACCTCTTCTGGGTCCGAGGTCCTTCTCCTGGGCCGCCGTTTCGCTTCCCTGTTGGGGCATTAAATGCCGTATCCGGTTGATGTGACACGCTATTAGGCGCCTTGGGAAGGAGAGATCATCATTCTTCAGAGGCGAATGGCTGGTCGACGCGTGGCAAGGGTAATGAGTGTGCCTTTCCGTACTCTAGGGTTTATTTAAACTCCTCATTGCCCTGATTTTTCATCTTCGCGCCTTCCCACTCGTTTTCCCTTCTGATCGCCGAAACGTTTCACTTTCTACTTCGTTCGAGCCTCTTCTTCATCTTTGTCTTTCTGCGTTCATGGCGCCCGGAGTGAGAGACATTGCTTCCACGGTGACGCTTGACAAGCTCACGGAGATTCGAGCTCAGTATCGAATCCCTGAGTCTATGGCCATGATGATTCCGGAGCCGCATGATAGGGCACTGTACCCTCCGGACGGCTTCATTTCCGTTTATGAGGTCCACCTCAAGGGTGGACTACGGTTTCCCATTGCTGAGGAGCTTTACGCCATTATGAGGGCGCTTGGAGTGCCCCTCGCAAGGCTTCAGCCGAATGCAATGAGGTATCTGGTGTCCTTGTGCATTTTCCTCCGGTGCCACGAGAGGCTCTTGAATGCTCTTACAGTCAAGGTGATGTTCCGCTTCACACAGAACCTTGACTGGATTGTAATGACTCCCCACCCAGAATTTTCCTTGCTGTGTGGAGGTAACCCGATTCCACGAAGCGGTGGAAGGATAAATTTTTCTTCCTTGGTGTCTACGAGCACTGGGCCATCCCTGTCGCATGGGGGAAGGTGGCCAGCCAGTATAGCTCTGACCCTTCGAGGGAGGACAGGGAGGAAGTGAAAGCGTACACGGACTTGGTGAAGGCCAATTTGTGGACCTTTCATTTGGGTAAGCGTAACATGTGGCTGTCCCCTGGGAAACTCGAGGAGGCCAAGTGGATACCGCAGGCTGCGGCCTCTGATTCAATTTCTCCTGAGAAGTCCAAGAAGGGAGCGAGGGTCGAGGGTCCCGCTACTGAGCCTTCCTCGAGCGATGATGAGGATTTTGACGTCGAAGATTTGAGCGACGATGATGTGGCTGATCCTCTGCTTAAGAGGTTAAGGACTAGCTCTTTCCCTGAGTCCTCGGGGTCTGGGGGTCTCAGCTTCACTTCCACTGCTAATCTTCTGGCCGAGTCCTCAAGAGCTGAAGGTCTCGCCTTCACTTCCACTGCTAATCTTCCAGACGTCCAGGCCCTCTGTGATGACGATGACGATGATGTTCCCTTGATCAAGAGGGTGAGGACTGGAGTCTCTCTTCCAGTGCCCTCGGGATCTGACGGTCTCGCCTTCACTTCTACTGTTAACCCTCCTGCTGCATTCACGGAGGTGCCCGCCCAGACTGCGGAGTTTTTAGACGTCCAGCCCCCCAGTGATGATCCCGTCTTTGGAGCTCTCGCTGATCTACCTTGTGACGTCTCGGACAGGATTGATCACCCTTCCGAGGACATAGGAGGCGGGAGCGTCATGGTGGACTCTGAGAGGGGGATGATGGCTGAAGCGGTCCGTGAGGCTGTGGGAGTCGAGGACCTAAGTGTCGATGGGCTCGTGCCCCTCGATCCTTCTGAGCGTCCTTCTGTGGTTGAAGCCGAGCGGCTGCCCGTGTTCCCAGGGACTCTGATTTTGAGGCGGACTTCCCAGTGCCTTTTATAGCTGACGAGTCTGTGTCTGAGGTGGCGCCAGCAGGGCCTAGGAGCGATCTGCAGGAGTCCGAGTCCCACGTGGAGCATGGCACAGGGGATGACCCTCTTGTTTCTAAGGTAGCCCGCTGCTTCCTTTCTCTCCCGGCTTTCAACCGTTCACATTTTGACGAACTTTTCTTTTGCAGCTCCAGAGCCTGATTGCCGGCCTTAACGGACTAGTGGGAGTGATCGCTCAATCCTGTCTGGAAATGAGGTCCTCGAGGACCGCTCACGAAGCTGCGCAACGGGCGGAAGCGGAGCTGGCTGAAGCTAAGGAGAAGATTACTTCTCTGGAGGACACTGTCAAGCTTCTGCGGCTTCGACAGGGCCTCCTTCAGGATCGGATCCTTCGCCAGGAAGAGAGATTGAGGACGTCTGTGCAGACTGCTGAGATGGCTCCAGTGTTGGAGGGCAAGTTGTGGGACGGCATCCGTTTGTGCCGCCGGGTGGCGCGACTGGTCCGTCCGCGGTTCCCTGTAGCCATCCTCGATCCCAGGAACGCCAGCGCCTTGAGCGTAGAAGATTTATACGGCATGACTGATTGGCCCTTCCCTAGGCCTCCTCGGGCAGGGCCTGATGGTGAACATCTTACGCCCGAGGAGCCAGTTTCAGCGGAGCAGACGGGATCTTCAGGAGCCCATGGGGCTCAAGGAGGAGGAAGCCGAGAGGCACCCCCTTGACATGTTGCCCCTTTTTTCTTATTTTGTCACACTTGTACAAAAAATCATTTTTATAAATAAGACTTTGTCCTTTTCGCATTAAGGCTTCGGACGTTTCTTTTGTGTCTTGTTTGTATGTTTGTGTCTCTTCCTTGTTCTTTTTCTTTTGCGGTGCGCTGTACGGCGCCTAACTTCTTAGTTTTCGGGTGCTTGGCTCCTTTCAGGCGCCTAACCCTTCAACTTCTTGGACCTGGGCGCGCGGTCCTCTCAGGGACTCTTAGCTTTTAGCCCTTTGGCTTTATTTTCGTCGCCTGGTCTCTAGGACTGATCGGTCACAGCCGAGTTTTTAGGTTTAGACCTCGGGGGCCCGGCCTCTAGGGCCGCTCGGTCGCAGCCGAGTTTTTGTTGCCTGACCACTGGGGTCCGACCGCTAGGGTCGCTCGAGTTGGCGCCCAAGTTTTTGTTTGATGCTGCAAGTTACTTTGCTGTTGGTGAGGGAGCATGCGAATGCTTTAGAATGGGCGTTATGAAAAGACATTTTCATTGATGTACATATTTTACATTGGCCTCCAGGGCCTTTTCTATTTCTTCCCCTCTTTTTTTTTTTTACATTAGTCCGCGTCCATTACAGCCTTGCCCTTCGAGCGGCGTGACTGGCTGCTTCCTGCTGCTCCAGGGCCGCGCCCGGGTCGTGGCAGGAAGCGGTCGAGATATCCTTCCATTACCAGCCGCTCGATTTTCGCTCGGAGCTTCGTGCAGTCCTTGATGTTGTGGCCGCGGCTGCAATGGTAATGACAGTACTCCCACTAGTCACCTCCCTCCAGGTTCTTCAACGCCCTGGGCCATCTTAGGAACTCCTCATCCCTGATCTGCCTCAGGATGTTGGTGAGGGAGTCAGTGAAGGCCAATGGGCCTGAGTGCCTTTCTCCCCCGAGGACCACTCGTTCGGGCTTATCGTGCCCGGATGGTCGTTGGGTCTTCTGGTGGGTGCTCGCCCTTCTCCTTCCTCCCCCTGTCCTCGGGGGCAGGGGGTCTTCTCGTTCTATCGGCTGACTTGGTTCGCCGGCCTTGAGTCCAAAGACAGTCTTCCAGAGCCTCTTGAGCCCTTTCTTTGATGGGGCCTAGCTTATGGACTTCTTCCTGTTGAGGTAGTCCCTCAACTCGCCTGGAGTCCTCGCCGAGCGTTGCCTCTGGGGCGCTTCCGGACGCGGGCTTTCGGAGCGTGGGCCCCTAGATTGTTCACCCGCCTTCTCCTGGAGGTTGCGGACGGCTCTTGTGAGGCTATCCACCTTCTGCGCTAGCTTGCGCACGCTAGTGCCGGAGCCGCCGCTCACTCTGCCGCCCGACGGGAGACATTCGTCGTAGCGCTCCTCTTCCCGGGTGGACGTGCTGCCTTGTCTGCTGAACATCCTTGGGGCGTTGCTCATTGTAGGAGAGTGGGAAGTTGTGAGTTTTTTGTTCTTCCTTCCCACAGACGGCGCCAATATTGCGTTCTGGTTCCACGAGGCCCGAGAGATGTAGAGGTTGGCGAGATCCAATCGAATCCGGTGATTTCCGGCAACACAAGTGTTTGAGGTGCTGGAGACGAGATGAAGATTGAGACTGGATTTTTTACGTGGAAAACCTCCTCTTGAATGGGGAGGAAAACCCACGAGGCTCAGGGCCTTGAAAGTACTTCACTATTTGGGTTGAATCCCTTACAAAGTACAGTTGTGAGGATTAATCCCTTCCCTGTTTCTTGTGTCGTGTTTTTCTTTTGGAAAACTATACTCGCTGGGAGTCTTTTACTCTTCTTTGTGGAGTTAATCTTGGGGAGAGAGTGTCCGGTCAAAGTCCCTTTTGAGAGGGACCTTGCTGAGTATTTATAGGAGAAGCCAGGCAGTTGGGGAGAAGACACGTGGCGTCCATCCGGCGGTTGAGGAGCTGGTCCACCGACTCCCTTTAATGCTGCTGACGTGCGCAGTAAGGCATGCGGCTAGCGCTGCTGGGGTAGGCTCGTGTGCGTGGTGGTCTCGAATGACAGATCTTGATTTGACCGACGTGCCTCGTTGAGACGGCGATCGGGTTTGTAGTTGCGGGGATGTCGGGAATCGGCGAAGTTGCCTAGCCGGCATTCCCAGCCTTGGATGAGCAGTCCTCGTCCCTGAGTGGGGCACCTTGTGAGCTTGTGGGTTTTCAAGAGGCGGCTGTCCTTGGAGGATCTTCTCTGAAAGTCCGGGAGCCTTTTCCTGACCGCTTGGGCAATTCTGAGACTCGACTGGGCTTCCAGAGTTCTCGGTCCTTTTTGTATCTGTGTACTCGGGTTTTGCTAACGTTGTCTCCGAGCTTCTTTATAAGCGGATGGGACTTTTTGGGCTTCAGCTGTGGTCTTGGTCCTTGGGCTTCTTATTTGGACCCCTCTTTTGGGCTGTGTTTTATGGGCCCTTATATTGGGGCCCAACAAGTAGTATACGTAATCACTCAAATAATATATTTTGACTTATAAAATTTAATATATAATGTGATATCAAACGTTAAATTGATTCTACGGTTGACGATTTTAAAAATTATGGGCTCGAGAGTCATCCCTTGTGATGTTTCAAATACCATGTTTTCACCAACTTTTTTGCTGAATGATTTTTTTTTTTAATTTCAAATTGGCCTCATAAAAGATAAAATCAATCGAATAATTTGTAAATATTTTATATCATATGGCTATATATTAATCCTATGTACGCTGACTTTCCATCATTTGCTTGTTTGTTTCTGATAAGGTCATAAGGACATATATTAAATAAATCTCAACAAATTTGCTTTATTCACAAGCAAATTATTAAGGTAATTTTAATTTTTTTTATGGTCGGTTTTGTTATATATGCATTGGGGATTAGAATTGTTGGGTCCTATGCCAAGGCCCACGAAAAGATGTCGAGGCCCACGAAGGGTGTTAGAGCCCGCGAAGGATGACGAGCCCAGCCCAACTGCGCAGGAGACATACGTGGCGCCCCAGAAGCAGAAGGTGACGAGTGCCCTGCAGAGCATTAATGCGCTGCCGGAAAACTGACAGAAAGGAGGAAAAGCCAGGCAATGGAGAGGCGGCTGTCACAGCATCAAACGGCTCAGGCAGCCAGCCAATCCCCGCTTTCGGGAAAACCAAGCGTGACCGGCGGCACTCAAGAGCCTGCCCGCCACGGCAAAACTACAGCCGACATGACCGGCGATCAACGACAGCGACCAGAGGCAAAGAAGCTCATGCAACGGGCATTCTGGCTCTCAGAGTCTAATGGGGAGGAGCCTATAAGAGCTCTCACTCCCCGCAGAGAGAGGGATTCCCGATTCAAATTTTGATCCTCCCTCCTCGGAACAAGATCACAAGAGAAAGAGCTGGAACTGAGATCAGACTCACTTCCTTTGGCCACGACCGAGCCCGTTTCTCTCACGATCACCATCCCCGAGTCTACTCAGGCAACGGGAAGTCAACCACCCATCACGGTGTATTAAAGAAGCCAGGCCTTCTCTAACCTGCTCATTGCATTCTCCATACTAAAGTATACGCATCACTCACGTTTCATCAGCATCCATCCGTGCACCGCTCATAGCATGCGCCATTTCCGTTTATTGCGGGAACTTGCTGACTTGAGCATCGGAGTGGCCGTGGTGGGAGAAATCCTGCCGGACCTCTGACCTCTTGTTTGTTGTTTGTGTTGTGCAGGCCCAGGTTTAGAGTTACGGAGACTGGACCCCTTGCCTGATGCCACCACGTGCTTGGAAATCCGAAGGCTCCCTAATCCGTACGACAACTGCAGACCCGGGACGCAACATTGGCGCCATCTGTGGGAAACTGACAAGAAGCCAAGTGTCTCTTTCCTACTTTCCTCCCGAATAGGAGAAAATGGTGAACACCCGAGCACAAGCCAGTGCTCCAGTAATGGAGGTCGCTGCCCAAAACGAAGATCCCCCTGTCGGGAACCAAGAGAACGACCGTCCAGAGCCTGACGTCCACCGCCTGGCCGCGGACATGGGCGATATCAAGCTGGTCCTCCGCGCCCTGTGAGAGAACACGGGGACTCCCTGGCCGGGAGCTGCCCCTCCAGCACCTCAGGCCTCCTCCTCCAAGAGAGTGAGGCACCGTGCAACGGCCCGCAGGAGACGATCCAACCAGCTTGGCAACACCGCAGCCCAAGCAGACCCCAACCGAATCGGCCCTAACAAGGCAGAAAGCCATCCCAACCACGGTGATTGGGACGACAGCCCTAGACAGTGTAATCCCCGCAACTCGAGCGGCAACGAGAGGCCCACTGCAGTGAGCTCCAACAGCGAGCGGCCCACTCAAGCGAAGAGACGGCATCCCCGCCAAGCTCAACTGCACCTCCAGGACCACACGGAGCTCCGCGATGTCATCAACGCACGGAGAGGTACTGCCGACCCGTCAATGGAGGAGAAGGTCAAAGTGTTATGGGACATCCTGCATAAGGAGAGGCCCACACGATCCTCCACCGACCTTCGGAGATCGCCCTTCGCCATGGACTTGTAGACCCAACAGTTGCCGAACAAGTTCAAGATGCCAGTCCTGGAGGGGTACGATGAAAGCGAGGACCCGATGGACCATCTCAACTGCTTCCGTACCCACTTGTCTCTACAGGGAGCGAGCGAGGCCCTGATGTGCCAGTGTTTTTCCGTCACCCTCAGGAGGGACGCGTTGCTCTGGTTCCATGGTCTCCCTCCGAACTCCATACGCTCCTTCAATGAGCTAGCCGATAATTTCCTAAGCCAGTTTGCCTCCAGCTGCAAAGAGGAAAGGCAACCATGGCACTTGGTCCGCCTCCGCCAGAGGTCGGACGAAAGCCTGAAGCGGTTCCTCAACCGTTTTATCACCGAGGCATGGCAGATCCCACAGCTCTCTGACGGGCTGAAGCTCAACGCCTTCATCATCACGCTGGCGGCGGGAGACTTCTTCAAGCACCTATCGCACCAGCGCCCTCAAACCTTCCGGGAGGCTGAGGCCATCGCCAGGGCATACATCACGGTTGAAGAGGCTAATGAGGCGAAGTGCCCTAAGCGAACGGAACGGCCCCCGGAAGCCCCCAGGGTAACTGGTGGGCGAAAGAGGGACAGGGACAGCCAACGCTTCCCCGAGAGTCGTAAGCAGCAGCGGCCCCCGCCGGGGCCCAGAAAGGACTACGAGCGATCCTCCCTGACTCCTCTGAATGACAACCGTACCAACATCCTGATGCAGATCCAGGACGAGAAGTTCTTCAAGTGGCCAAAAACGCCGAAAGGTCCCAGCGGCAGCGACCAGACCAAATACTGTCAATACCATCGCTGCCTGGGACACTCGTCTGAGAACTGTCGGACCCTGCAGCAGGAGATAGAGGACCTGATCTGCCCCGGACACCTCAAAAGGTTCATGAAGAGTTCGGGGCTGGGGCCCGCGACCTCGGATGGTGAAGCCAGCGAACCTCCGAGGGCCCGTACGGCCACCGGCATGGTTAACATGATCTCCACCATGGCCATCGTAGATGCCAGGCATGGGAAGCAGGAGCCAACTTCCAGCAACAAGCGAGCAAGGATAAGGGTTAGGGATGATGTCATTAGCTTTAGCAGTGACGATATGGCTCATGTAACCTCCCCCCATACTGATCCCCTTGTTGTATCTACCCTCGTTTCAGGCGGTGAGGATGACTACCAACTGAAACGAGTTTTCATTGATAATGGAAGTTCACAAAATTTACTGTATCTCAGCGCCTTCTTTAAACTTGGATTGAAATGAAGCCAGATGAAAGCGGCCAGCGAACCCTTGTACGGCCTGGACAACGAACCAGTCCCTGTACAAGGGATAGTCCGGCTGGAGGTCACTATGGGAACTCACCCGCGCTCTGTGACGCGAGAGCTAGCGTTCCACATCGTTGACCTACCGTCTGTCTACAATGCCATATTGTGCAGGCCCTTCCTAGCGACCTTTGGAGCTATAACGTCCATCCCATACCCGAAGGTGAAGTTTCCCACTCCGTGGGGCGTGGGAGAAGTCCTCGGAGACCAGGAGATGGAGCGGACGTACTATCTATACCAAATCAACCCTGCAGTACCGGGCTACCCAGACGAAGACCATGACCTCCGCGACGAGACCCTGCTGCAACAGGCCCAGTCGGGAGAAGAAACCAAGGCGGTCCCTTTAAAGCTTTCCAAACCGGAAAGGTGCATCAACGTGGGCAGATCTCTCCAGCCAGCAGAACGCGACCAGCTGATTGCCTTCCTCAGGGCCAACTCCGACGTGTTTGCCTGGGTTCCCGCTGACATGCCCGGGATACCGGCCAAAGTGATTGTCCACAAGCTGAGCCTTGACTCAAGCCGAAAGCTCGTTCAGCAGAAGCGCAGGAACCACTCCGTCGAGAAATTGGTCACCATAAGAGAAGAAGTGAAGAGACTCTTGGACGCTAGATTCATCCGAGAAGTTCAATATCCGGAGTGGCTATCCAACGTCGTACTAGTGAAGAAGGGTAGCGGCAAGTGGCGGATGCGCGTTGACTTCACCGACGTAAATAAGGCTTGCCCCAAGGACAGTTTTCCTCTCCCCAGGATCGACCAGCTAGTGGACTCCACGTCCGAGCATGAGCTCCTGAGCTTCATGGATGCGTACTCCGGCTATAACCAGATCGGAATGAACCCAGAGGATGAGGAGTATACCTCCTTCATGACTGACCAAGGGACATATTGCTACAAGATGATGCCCTTCGGACTCAAGAATCCAGGCGCAACCTATCAGCGCCTGGTGAACAAGATGTTCGAGGCTCAGATTGGACGAAATGTGGAGGTATACGTTGACGACATGCTTGTGAAGAGCAGAGTCGCCAGCGATCACGTCCATGACCTGGAGGAGACGTTTCGGGTCCTCCGACGGCACAAGATGAAACTCAATCCTACCAAGTGTGCCTTCGGAGTGACCTCAGGAAAATTTCTGGGCTTCATCGTGTCGCAGTGCGGTATTGAAGCCAACCCGGAGAAGGTCAAGGCCATCCTCGACCTGAACCCCCCGCGGACGATAAAAGAAGTGCAGAAACTTACCGGGCAGATAGCGGCCCTTTCGCGATTCCTCGCCAAGTCAGCAGAAAAGTACCTGCCCTTTTTCAAGGCACTAAGAGGCACCAAATCGCTGGGATTCAGGTGGAGCGAGGAATGTGACAAAGCTTTCAGAGAGTTGAAGACGTACCTCGCCATCCCACCACTCCTAAGCTCGCCGCGCGAGGGAGAGGAACTTTACCTCTACTTGGCTACGTCAGCAACGGCCCTCAATTCCGTGTTAGTTGGGGAGCACGAGGGCGTGCAGCGGCCGGTGTACTACATAAGTCGGGTGCTGACGGATGTGGAAGCCCGCTATCCGCATGCTGAAAAGATGGTGCTCGCCCTCATCTATTCGGCGCGGAAGCTGCAGCCCTACTTCCAGTCGCACCGGATTGTCATGCTGACAGATCAGCCGCTGAAGTCGATCTTGCAAAAGCCGGAGACGTCCGAACGCTTAGTGAAGTGGGCTGTCGAGCTAGGAGAGTTCGACCCGGAGTTCCGTCCTCGGCCAGCCGTGAAGGGACAAGCCTTGGATGATTTCATTGTTGAGGCAGCAACCCCAGCTCAGGAAGATGTCGACAACCCAGGAAGTATGGAAGACCGCGATCCTCCAGCGTGGACCCTGAATGTGGACGGGTCGTCCACTCAAGCAGGCAGTGGAGCCGGAGTCATGCTGAGGACACCAGAAGGCACAGAAATCACCTACTCCGTTATGCTGGCCTTCCCAGCCACCAATAACGTAGCAGAATACGAGGCCCTTCTCGAGAGCCTGCGGCTAGCCAAGGAATGTTCCACGTGGTCATTGGTCATGCGCAGCAACTCCGAGCTTGTGGTCAACCAGGTGAAGGGGAACTTCGACGCGTCGAACCCACGACTTGTGAGGTACTTGGAGAAGGCCCGATCCCGAGTTTTGACCGGTTCGTGATCGAGCATATCCCCAGGTCCGACAACGAGCGCATGATCAACTGGCCCGGGACATGGCTACTGGATCCCAGAACAGTATGCCAGATAACCCAGGGAAGTCCTAACCACGCCTAGCATTGACGCCGAAGACCAAGAAGTACTGAGGGTCGACACAGGAAACAATTGGATGACGCCGTACGTGAAGTACCTGACCGAAGGAACCCTCCACGATGATGCCAACGAGGCCAAGCGGATCAAAAAGACAGCAGGTTGGTACACAATCTCCAGCGGAAGACTTTATAGGCGGGGATACTCCACTCCTCTCCTGAAATGCCTTACTCCAGAAGAAGCCGAGTACGCGCTGAGCGAAGTGCACCCGGGATTATGCGGCTCGCACATCGGGGGTAAGAACCTCGCGTTCAAAGTCATACAACAAGAGTTCCATTGGCCAACCATGAAGCGAGACGCTATGAAGTTCGTCCGGAAGTGTGAGAGTTGCCGGTCCACGACCCCATGACGCATCAGCCGCATACGGAGCTGCACTGCCTCCAATCCCCGTGGCCGTTCGCACAATGGGGACTCGACATACTTGGGCCCCTACCTTTGGCTTCCGGACAGAGAAAATTCTTGATTGTTGGCATTGACTACTTCAACAAATGGGTAGAAGCTGCCCCTCTTGCCAAGATCATCGAGCAGAATGAGACGGAGTTCCTTCGCCAGGGTATCGTTTTCCGCTTCGGGATTCCTAAGGTCGTGGTGACCGACAACGGAACCCAGTTCACCAGCAAGCGATTCACGAAGTACTGCCACGACCTCCGCATCAAGCTGATCCATACGTTCGTGGCACATCCCCAGGCCAACGAACAGGTTGAGGTCATTAACCGCACGTTGCTGCACGGATTGAAAACCAAACTGGAAGACGCGGGGGGCTCCTGGGTTGAAGAGCTACCATCCATGCTCTGGTCGTATCGAACGACCCTGCGGGAGTTGACGAGGGAGACGCCTTTCCACCTCTGCTTTGGGGCTGAGGCTGTGGTCCATGTGGAGGTGGGGATGCCAAGCCTGCGGGTCGAGTGCTTCGACCCAACCACCAACAAACAGAGGCTCCGGGAAAGCTTAGACTTGCTCTCAGAGGTTCGAGATGCAGCACGACTGTGGACCGTGGCCTATCAACAGCGTGTCGCACGGTACTACAATAAGCGGGTAAAGGCATGCCCTCTTGAAGTTGGAGTTCTGGTCCTCTGGAGCGTAGAGGCGGCGGGAAAAACCGTGAACAGGAATAAACTCTCCCTTGGATGGGAGGGACCATTCCTCGTCTCCGCAATCCTCCGAAGCGGAGCGTATAAGCTGCGCGCCCAGAACGGCAAACTAGTCCCACGGACTTGGAACGCTGCCAACTTAAGGAAGTATTACCAATAACGCTACATCCACCTAGGTAAGACACGCACGCGCATCATAATGAATGCTTGAACATGTGTAATACCTTTCGTTAATAAAATCACTTTTCCTATTGTCCTTCATCTCCATCTATGTGAATTATTGACATGCATGGCATTCTTAAATCACAACGACCTAGACTGCCACTAAGTCGGCAGGACAATCGTCCGTCCATAAAGCAATCCCTTGGCCGTGTGCCAAGCGGCCCGAGAGTGGCCACAAAGAACTTCGCCCGTGCAGCAGGCAAGTCCGAAAGGACATTCATCTATTATGGCTCTACGCCAACCGACCCAGGCGGTCAAAACATTAGCCCTGGGGGCTTTTGAAGTCCCCAATATATGGCCAGCAAAACCTTAGAGGGCAAGTATCGCAGGCATGCGGCGACCTTCTTGTGCAGAAGAGAGCACCCTTAGTCTACAATGGTCATGGGCTAGGACCTTAAACTTGGTGATTATAACGCCTTGAGCAGGGGCCACACACCTCCCGCGAACATACGTGACCAAGGCCTAGACCCCGGAGTCCGATTACCGTGGCCTGAAAACCTGGCTGACTCTTGCTGTGGCTCCATGGGACTTGCGATAACATCTGCCCTACCGGATCGAGCTTCCCATCAAACGCGTGAGTTGCGACGATATCCTCTGACGAAGGACGAGCACAGCGCAAGAAGGCACCTGGATAGGGCCTTGGTGAAAATAGCTCTGCTAGCTTAGCGTTCAAATACGAGGCGTGACCCCACGGATCAAATTAAATGAAAGTTGTGAGCAGCATACCACATCAGAAGAAAACAAGTGCAAAAGAAGAAAGAGCCACTCTTTATTCATTTGCCAAGAACAAGTAAGATACAGAAGCAAGGGATAAGGACAAAGGACGGCCTAACAACCTATACAAATGGAGACTACTCGGGTGGATAGGACGGAGCGGCCTCCTCGTGGAAGTTTCTCAGGCAAGACGCCTCCCGGATCCCGGTGTTCCCCGGATGAAAGACTCCTTCCGGTACGTGAGGAGCCACCAGGGAAGCGATCTTGCGGCACAAGCGAATACCGTCCCAATACCGGGTCTCCATCACGAGCTGCGACTCCGACAAAGAAAGCCGACCAACCACGCTTTGGGCCATACGTGCGTTATCGTCCTCCATAGCAACGAGCAGGGCTTCCAGTTGCGCCACTTTTCGCTACAAGCGCTTGTTCTCCTCTTGCACCCGTTCGCTGTCCTCTCGAAGGGAGGCGACCCGGGCCCTTGTGTGATGGATGGCCTGCTGCAAGCCCCCGTGGAGGAGGACGGATAGCTCGTCAAAAGGATCGGCATCTCCGGAAGCCTGCAAAGGAAACGACGTTAGGAGAATTCCCAAAACATGCAACAGCAGGGAAAAGCCAGATCAGAGCAGTTGTACCTGAGTAGGAGCAGCGCTCGGAGAGCATGCAAGATCCCCTAGCAGAGCCCCTTCCTGAGGCTCCTCTCCTTCGCCGGCCGGAGGCGAGCTAGCTGGAAGGGTGGCAGTCGTAGGAGCGCTCGGGGGCTCCAACCCCAAGGACATCCCGACTGCCCCCTCGCTAGCTCCTACCGGATTGGCGACCAGCGCAACTCCTTCCTCCGACTGTGAAGCTACGTCCTCGAGGATCCCTCCCTCCGAAATGGGCTTCACAAAAATAACAGTCGACTCTACGGGTCCCCTTGTCTCCGGTGTCGGCGCGGGCGCAGCCGAATATGGCCCCTCTGGGTCATCAAGGTCCAAAATGTCATCCACCGCTCCCGAGCGACGTCGACGAATACCTCAGCAACAGAACGAGTAGGAGGCCCCCCAGCGGGTTGAGAATCCGCCTCGCAGACTTCAAGCACGGCTAGCCCTGCAGCCGAAGTCGACGACGACCCGGCGGTCTCCCCCGGTGGCCCGCGCTCGTAGCTGCCTTCAGGACTGGACTTCAAACCTCGGCTGAAGAACTGGCAACTTGTCTTTGGGACCTCCGTGTTGAAGTCCCTCCGGCCTCCCTCAACCTCTTTAGGGAGGCCTCAACCTCTTCGTCGTCTGAGGATGACTCCAGCAGCGAGCAGCTCTCCTCCTCGTCCCCTCCGGATGATCGGGAAGCGGTTTCACCCCCAAGTTCTCTCATGCCAGGACCAGTGACTCTCCATCCCGACGGAGGCCCCCACTTGGAGGCCTCGAATGTGATAGACGTCAAGAAGTAACCTTGGATGGAGAACTTCGCCTCCTCGGATTGAATGGCGGTGATCAACTCCGCCACCCCCACAGCATCCTCTGCCGGCGGCCTTTCCATGAAGAACCCTGAAATCAGGCCCCACACACGTGAAAGCTCAGAATCGGAGGGCTCTCGCAGAAAGAAGAATTGATCCTTCCAGCTCTTCACTGAATCAGGGTTGGTTCTACGAAAGTGGAGCCCGTCCTTCGACGACATCGACACCCAGTCCTCCGACTCCGTGAATCAAAAAATCAGCCTTGCTGCCTTGGCGTCGAAAGAGCCACCGTGGAGTTGGGCGAAGATGCATAGGGACACCAAGTAACGCAAAGCGTTGGGATGAAGCCTCGCCACTTGGACTCCCAACGCATCCACCAACGCATACAGCGTACACAGCATGGGATAACGAAGCCCCCCCTCAGGTGGTGCTCGTACACTGTAATGTAGCCCGCTGGGGGGCGCTAGCTCTATCCAAGGCACTTGGAGCACGGTAACCCCAATCGCCAGGGATGTCGTAATCGACCATAACGGCGGCGATAGCACCCGCCGTCAAGACTGATTTTGTGTTGTGAACGCCATGGCAACTCGCCCTGGGAGCCTGGGAAGAAGAAGAACTCTCTCTCTTTTTCGCCATGTCTCTCTCTCTCTCTCGACGCAGGTTTGCTACAGGAAAAATCTCGGCAGGAGGGATAAGCTGTCCTGACCTGTTTAAATAAGCAACGAAAGGCCAGCAGGCGGGAAACCTAAGCGACGCCCACCACAGGTAACTAGGACACGTGCCAGCTTCGTAGTGCATCGCGGGGCTCAAAGTCCAGTAATTATGGCCAGGCGCCAGACTGACAAATGCGTCACCTCAGCCGTCTGACGGAAGTCCACGCTGGCGCCTCCGCATTAAATGAAGGCTCACGATAGTGAAGCCGAAGAAGGGGCACACGGGAAAATAAAACGAATGACAAAAATCCCGAAACACAGATTACAGAAGACGCAGTAGTACGACAAAACAACGAATTTTATTGCAATGGCGAACCTCATTACAATGGCAGAAAAAAAAGAGGAAGAAAAAAGAGAAGGGGCAGCCGCAGGCCGCGACGGCTATCTGTTAGCAATCCAAACGACCTGTGGAGGAGCTTGGGGCGTGATAATCTACAAGCTGCTTGCGTGTTTGGGCGTTGAAGTTGCAAGAGTCCAAAACGCCGACTCGGAAGTTCGGATCCTCAAGTAAGGCCAACCTTCGACTAAGCCTGATAGTATCAAGGTAACTCCTCTCCAGAGCAGGATTTACTCCCTCCGACTGGAGCCTTGACCTCAGCTCTGTCCGCAGCCTCGCTACCTCAGCCCCATGATGTTTCCGCAGCTGCTCAATCTCCCCTTCAAGGGCCAGTATGCGGGCCTGAGCCGCCACATTGGCACCAACGAGGCACGAAGCCCTGGCCTTCGACTCAGCCCATACGCCCTCCAGATGCGCAATGCGAGCCCTCAGTTGCTCCACCTCAGCCGCTGCGGCCCCCGTGCACGCCTCAGCGCTCTCAACCCTCTCGAAACCCGGGGGAACACGCAGAAACCGAACAGGACCCGCGACTGTGGCTTCAAAGTGAGCCCCTCTTGGAGCGTCGGCTCCCGAAGCCCCGGGAGTGTGAGAACGAAACTCAGACTTGTCAGAAGAACGCTCCGATTCGTAAGAGGAGTCCTCCATCAACTTCACAGTGAGAAAACACACACGGAGAGTGCAAGCAACTGTTAAGCACGCAGGCGCGAGGAAATGCAAGGTTCCAGAACAAAATGGCACGTTTAAATAGGTAGATTCGTCCCTCGAAAATGGCGGCGTTAAGAAGATAAAGGGCGCCAGAGCTTGACTAACGGGTGCCCTCCACGTGGAAGGCCCCCGAAGCCTCCCGCATTTCCTAGACAAGTCTTCACGACACAACGCCTCCTGACCACACAAGCATTGAATGCGCCAGTCACACCAGGGGACGTAACCACCAGTATTGACCCCCTCTGTTTCCACGAAGTTGAATGCAGATCACCAGGAGAAAATGTCCAGCAAAGAAAAGAAGCACGCACAAAGAAAAGAAGAAAATGAAGGCAAAAGGGCTACTTCTTTTATTAATCGATGCTTTCTTACAAAGTACAAGATCTATGGCTATATTACTGCGAGAAAGATGAAGGAAGACGACGGTGCGAGGCCCCAGGGGCCCTTGTGATGACCCCAAATGAGCTTGGGGAACGTGATCTAAATGAGATCCCCGCGGCCAGGAGCCGCTGGTAGTTCACCAAGCGAACGGATGCGGTCACGAGGAGCACCCCCTCGAGATGTAAGCCGCCGAAACGCTATCCATCGGGGTGGGATTAGCACCGAGGCTGGAAAGCACTCAGGGGAAGTAGGGGAAGCACCCCCCGACTCCCTCGTTAGGTTTCCGGCCTCTCCCTCTCCGCGGTCTACGCTTGAGCTCAGTGAGGTGGAGAGCATAAGCGGCACCCTCCGCCGCGGGAAACATCCCCGTAGAGGTTCCGCCATGGCTCTACCCCACGTCAGGCGAGCCACATCCCAAAGAGAGGGTACACGACAATAGCAGAGTGGCCGAACCACTCTCATTAGCATGAGGAGCGTACTGCAACACAGAAATTAGAGCAGTCTTCATCAAGGACTTCGAGCTTCCGACTGATCCATCCAACTCCTTCTCAGACCCCCGCCGAGGGCGGGGTGAGCCAGAATCTTCTCATTGCTTCTCCAAAGGTTGCCAAGGGATGTGCTCCACTTGCTTGGGTGCCCGTCCTATTTATGAGCAAGATGGGAGTCATTCTCTTACCCAGCGCGGCACGTCTACCAGCAGATGTCTTTCACGGAACAGGAAAGACCTCTAATCAGACGCAACCCAGGACATGCGAATCTTACCAGTCAGGGTGACGAGTCACGGCAGCGTCAGAAAAGCCTGCGCAGTCTCCTAGGGAAGGCACGAGTCCAGAAAATGACAAATGGTGGCGCAGCACGAGAAAGGCTGTGAGGTCGCAGAGTGGACCCAAGGAACATGCCAGGCCCGACCACTGGCCGGCCGAGGCATGGGGGGCTAGTGTTGGGTCCCATGCCAAGGCCCACGAAAAGATGTCGAGGCTACGAAGGGTGTTAGAGCCCGCGAAGGATGACGAGCCCAACCCAACTATGCAGGAGACATATGACGCCTACGGCGTAAAACGAGCGCCTGCAGAGCATTAATGCGCCGCCGAAACCGTGAAAGGAGGAAAAGCCGGCCAATGGAGAGGCGGGCGACGGCGCCAAACGCTCGGGAAAATAAGAACGCCAATAGAGAAATCGCGGGGCTAGGAGCACTGCCGCCTCGAAAAACGACAGCCGACATGACTGGCGGTCAACGATAGCAACCAGAGGCAAGGAAGCCCATGCAACGGGCATTCTGGCGCCCAGAGTTCAATGGAGAGGTGCCCATAAGAGCTCCCACTCCCCGCAGAGAGAGGGATTCCCGATTCAAATTTCGATCCTCCCTCCTCAGAACAAGATCACAAGAGAAAGAGCTAGAACTGAGATTAGACTCACTTCCTTTGGCCACGAGCGAGCCCATTTCTCTCACGATCACCATCCCCGAGTCTACTCAGGCAACGGGAAGTTAGCCACCCATCGCGGTGCATTAAGGAAGCCAGGCCTTCCCTAACCTGCTCATTGCATTCTCCATACCAAAGTATACGCATCACTCACGTTTCATTAGCATCCATCCGCGCACCACTCATAGCATGCGCCATTTCCTTTTATTGCGGAAACTTGCTGACTTGAGCTTCGGAGTGGCCGTGGTTGGAGAAATTCCGCCGGACCTCTGACCTCTTATTTGTTGTTTATATTGTGCAGGTCCAGGTTTAGAGCTACGGAGACCGAGCCCTTTGCTTGACGCCACCACGTGCTTGGGAATCCGAAGGCTCCCTAATCCGTACGACAACCGCGGACCCGGGACGCAACAAGAACAAATTAAACCCATGGACAAGACCACAAAGATAAAAATATTAATCAGTCCATCAAGCCCAAGATTGATGAAGATAAAGTCTGGTTTGGACCCAATTTCAATCAGAAATGATACAAGATTAAACGGGTAACCAAATAATCTGGTAACTGAATATTTGTAGAATGGATTTGGTCGCAGATTTGAATAGCTAGATATTTGAATGTCAAATTAAGCGGTTAATTTAATTAAAAGGTTAATCTAATTGAACAGTTAATCTAACCAAATAGTTAAATTAAACGAATAATTTATATATTTTATAGTTAATTAGGCTAAGATCTACTAATTGACTAATGCCAATTGTTTATTGTTATTAATTAAATTATTTTTAGAAAATTTTTATTTCGTTAAAGTATAAAAGTACGAAAAAAAACTCTGCTCAAATTTAAATGATGGGAGAGTAAAAAGTATTTCAAAAATAATTAGAATTTAAAAACGATATGCTTTAAGGAAAATATTAATTCAAACAACATGTCTTTCTCTTAAATCCCAGATATGAAAATATAAATCATGAATTTGACCCCCAAAAATGGGGATTCGGGGGGCGTCCTTCTCCCCCTGGGAGAAGGACGCTCCTTCGAGCGTTCTGGGCCGTCGGATGCGAATCCGACGGCCCACGCGTTTTGGAGGTAAGTTATAACGTGGGCCGTCCGATTTTAAAATTGATCGGACGGCCCACGCGCGTTTTCGCCGTTTTATAATCTCAGCCGTTCGATTTTAAATTTAATCGGACGGTGGCGATTAAATCTTGCCTGGCAAGATCTTGGCCCTCCATTCCGTCAAATCTGACGGCCCAAAATATCGTGAACAGTAACCCTAATATTTTGAAGTGAAACAAAAAACGACCGCCATTTTCACTTTCTCTCGAAGCTTCGTCTGCTCTCCCCTCTTCTCTCCACTCTCTCATCTGCTCTCGACTCTCTCGTCTAACCCTAATAATTTGATCTGAAACAAAAAACGGCCGCCATTTTCATTTCGTTTCTCCTCTCCTCGCACAGAGCCCTAATTTGAATCGAAACGCCACTCTCTCATCTGCAGATTCAACTGCCCGTTCATGGTTTCGGCTGTTTTCTCTTCACCGATTGATCGAAAACCCTAGAAATCTGGTTTGTGATATTTTGAACACGAACACGTAAATCGAAGATTTCCTTTCGCGCCGGTTTGTAGGTGTTACGAACACGGCCCGCCGGTTTGATTCTCACTCTTCGTGGTATGTCTTTATTTCTTCTCAAATTGAGTGATTGAGTAAACTTGTGTAAAAAAAAAAAAGAAAATCAAAAATCCGGAAAAAATAGCTTCGTGCTGTCAAGAAAATTTGTTAATGAAGGATTTGTAAAATTTGGGATTAATTTGTTGTGTGCATACGAGATGTGGTATGGGTCTGATTTTAGCCAGGTATATATATATATATTGATTGTGTATGCGGTGTGTGTATATATGTATACCTATACGTATACATACATATATATATATATAAGATGCTCTGTGTGTGTGTGGCGGAGAACGTGGATAAGCGGCGTGCAAGCTGCCGAGAGGTGTGTTGGTGGTGGTTGTGAACGGGTGTGCCCTGTGTATGCTGTGTATGTGTGTGGGTGTGTTGGCAGTGAGTGTGTGTGTGTGCTGCTTGTGTGTGCGGGAGTGTGTGCAGGAGGATATTTCTGGCAGGTGTGTAATCGTGTGTGTATAGTGTGTGGCTTGTGTGTGGGGGTGTGTTGCTGTGTGGGTGTGTGAGAAGAAGTGTGTGTGTGTGTTGGTGTGAGAAGAAGTGTGTGTGTGTGTTGGTGTGTGAGAAGAAGTTTGTGTCGGTGTTAGTAAAAGTACGTGTGAGTAAAAAATTAAAGACCATTTGAATTAGAAAAAAAAATTATAAAATTTTAATTATAGTTAAAAATTTCGGAAAAAAGAATGCCAAATCATGGTTATGTATGCGGTGCATTTCAATTAACTCTTCATGAATTGTTTTTAATTTATTTGTTTTTCTAATTGTTCTCATTAGACGCTCTGTGCGAAAATGTTGTTGAATGTTTAAAAACTAAATTTTACAGATCATGGATAATTACATACCATTAGTTGGCATGGAGTTTGACAAGATGGATGATGCATGGGAATTTTGGAAGAATTATGGAAAAATAATGGGTTTCAAGAACGAAAAATTCTATTAGAAAGTCAAAGATTGATGATATTGAAATTTATAGAAAGTTCACTTGTGCAAAAGAAGGCAAGAAAAGAGTAAATAAAAATAGTGGGGAAAATACACTAGAGAGGTGGGAAACTCGATGTGGATGTGAGGCGATGCTAGAGGTGGTGCTTGTTAGAGAGAAAATGAAAGTCGTTGTTAAAACTTTCGTGTGGAACACAATCATGAACTTGAACCACCTCAAACAAGACATTTTTGAGATCACAAAGGGAAGTATCGGCCGCACAAGGACAACTTATTGAGATGGCTCATGATCTTGGATTAAGGCCAAGTGAGACATTTGACCACTATGATAGAGGCGGGTGGTAGTGGGTTGGTTGGCTATACGAGAAGACCAAAAGTCATACCTTTCAATGCGGATGCAACATGGTGAGGCAGAGCTATTCTAATGTACTTTGAAGAAGAAAAAAATGAAAAATTGAATTTTAATGAGTTGCGACTTGATTTGGATGACTATATTACTAATATTTTTGGGGTGATGCGGAGATGATATTAGACTACCAATATTTTGGAGATGTAGTCACATTTGATACCACTTACGGGACGAATAAGGGTTTGAGGCCCTTTGGGCAAAAGGGGATGGTGGTGTTTAGTGCTTCGTTATTGTATGATGAGACAAATGGGATTCTTTTGCATGGTTATTTGAGACGTTCCACGTTGTCATGGTGGCAAGGCTCCAATCACCATCTTCATCGATCAAGATGCCGCTATGGCTAAAGCTCTTAGGCTGGTGATGAGTAATACTGTCATGGGTTGTGCACATGGCATATTAAGATGATTTGTTAGATATATTCAAATCGTGCATGTTTTCTATAATTGATGAGTTCGAGTTTGAAAATATGTGGGCTTGTATGATGTCTAATGAAGGAGAGTCTCATGCCCACTGAACGGGATATACGTGGGGCGTCATCAATGGGCATATTGCTATATGAGAAAAATCTTTTCTTTGAGTATTAGAAGCACACAACTCTCGAAAGGGGAAACGTGATTTAAAAACCCATTTGAAATATAATATCAATTTGAAAGATTTTTTTCATCATTTTGAAAGAGTTGTGAAGAAGAAGCGTGAAAAAGAATTATTTGCAGATTATGAATCTAGGCAAAGTTGCCAAACTTGATCATGTGAAATCTCCATTGATGAGGCAGGTTGGCAAAGTTATATCTAAGCATGAGTTGGATTTGAGGCATCGGGTTGGCCGACAAGACCGAATATGTCCTGGCATCCCATGATGATCGGTGAGGGTTATTTTTTTGAGCGAGGTAGTGAGGTGATTGAATGTGAATGTCGGATGATGCAGACTAATGGAATCATTTGTGCACATATTTTTAAGGTTTTTATTGTTCATGATTTGACTGTTATACCGGAAAAGTGTATACTTCATAGGTGGACAAAAAAGGCAAGATCTTATACACCTACTTCTTGTTCCGAGCATGCAATAATAGATGATGACGCACAGACGTGGTCTGGAAGGATGGCGTCCAGGGTTATGAGGAGCTCCTTGTTGGTTGCAAGTTTTCCCGGGGCAAGGAAAAAAGTACAGGACAGTGTTACCCAGTTGGAGGAGGTGGTGCAGAATCTTCAAGACTTACATGTTGATGATGAGACAGCAAATGTAGATATTCCATCAGAAATTGCCGATGGTAGTGTAAAAGGTGTAAAAATCGTGATGGGACGAAGAGCAACCAAACGACCTAAAAGTTGTTTAGAAAGACGGAAAAGGCAAGAAAAAGAAAAGGTTGGTGTATTTACATTTAGAAAATCTTTCAAACAATATTTATTAGATTTATGAAATTAGTGTTTTTTTTTCTTAGGTAACGGTCGGTGCTCCTAATTTGTTGTCGGAAAGCCAACATCAGCCGGTTGTACAACTATCAGACTATTACTATCAATCATCTCAGTCGATGTCAGATCATCAATATCAACGTTCTGGAATGAGTTACATGCAGTTGCTACAGGTGCCTCTTCTTGGATCATGTTAATTTTGCTTGCTTTTTTTATATATATGTTTCATATTATTAGTGTTAATTTACTTTATCTTGTTGTAGGAACAATACATGAGTGTATCCCAAAATCCGATAAGTAAGATTGAGATGGAGATCAAGAAGTTGGAGCGAAGCTCCAGTGGATAGGGGAGCTTCATGCTTTGGGATTCCCTTTTTAGTGATGGTACATTATATATTGGATGTTCAAATTTCTTTTGAGGGGTAAGTTTCATTGTGTACCTAATAAGATATTTCATATGTGCTTACTGAGAAGATGTTTGTACTTTTAGGTGGATACTGGAATGTCATGCCTGCAAGAAAATTAGTGCTGAAATTGGACGAATGTTCTGCCCAAAGTGTGGGAATGGTGGCAAAAGGAAAGTGGCTGTCACTGTTGGTGAAAATGGAATTGTACTTGCAGCTCATCGACCTCGCATTACCTTGGGAGGGACAAGGGTATGTGAATCGTTTTACCCTTCTTTTTTCCCACGATGTTCTCCTTCGCATGTCGGTTCTTATGAAACTGTTCATAAGAATTTCATAGCCTTTCATAAGAATTTGTAACAAGATAATTGTTACAGTTTTCTTTGTCATGACAAAACCTCATCCCTGAAGCAATTCCTAATGCCTGGTAACTAGTCAGCCTGTAGGATGGGTTCTCTAGAAAACCTTGGAATTCAATTTTGTCTTTCCTGCATACTGTGCTTTTTGCTTATATATCAGTGCCCTATATGGTCTCAACCATTTTACAATTTTACATATTGTCATGATGAAGAGTTCTCTATTCAGACAAACACATTTTCTGCAGTTCTGAATGTAGATTTATGGCAAGTTAAATGAATGTTATATGAATCTTTGATTTTGGGTTGAGAGTACGTGGAAGTTCCAAATCTACATATGATTTATCATATGTTTTTTTTTTTTTTTTTTTTTTTGATTTTTGTGTTGTGTGTGTGTAGAAGGATCCCATTGCACCTCCAGGAAGTTCCACGCCCACCTCCATCTTATCCTCAACCGAAGGATCCCATTGATGAAGGTATGAGAAGTATTATCAAGCTTCATCAGAGTGCCATTGATGAAGGGATGTCATCAAAGCAATCTGATCTTGGAAGAGATGAGTTTGGAAGAGATGGCCTTAGAAAATGATGCTCTCTGAACTCCCTACATGCAGAACATAGGTACCCTTCTCTGCTATGTGTTTATTATAAAATAATCCAACATAGGTACCCTAAGCTGATTCACAAATAGATCTTTTGTTCTGCAACGGGGATTTTTGATGTAGGTTCATCATGAAATTTTGAGAAATTGACAAACTGGTGAAGCAGAAGGAGGTTTATGATTTTAGCCATTCTGGTAACTTTCTTTTCCGATGGAAGCTCCAGTGAGGCAGCAAAGTTTCCGGCAGAGGAAGATCACGAAACAACTAATGGGGAAATGAGGGGACCCTATTTTGAATTTGGCAGTGAGGGTAGGGAATCTGAAGGAGGTTTTGAGAATCCTCACTAGTAGTGAGGATGTGGAATTGAAGGGCTTGTTGTCAATGCAGAATCAGTCAGGCGAAACCACCCTTTACGTTGCTGCTGAGTGTGGTTATTTTGACATTGTCAAAGAGTTGATAAAGCATTATGATATGGGATCAGCTGCTATCAAAGCCAAAAATGGCTATGATGCCTTTCATGTTGCTGCCAAGCAAGGGAATTTATGTGCTAATGGAATTGGCTAATGGACATGAAGCCCTTACGAAAAAGATTACACGGTTCACTGACTTTGTTGCCTGCCTTGTCGGTCACAAGCTGCTTCCAAAAAAGAAAAAAAGAAAAAGAGTTTCTCTAGTTTGCTGAAATTATTCTCTAAAAAAAAATAAAGAAATTTTATATGTAAGACTTCAACCCTAACCGTGAGGGCTCAAGTGAAGGAAGTGCAAATCTTCTACAGTGATTGAGGGAGATGCAAATTAATTATATTATTATTAAAAAGGTTATTTCTTTCGTGAACCAAACTTTGATGGAGAAAAAGTTATTTAAGTAATTAAAAAAGCAATTATCTTTTCGTCCTATGAAACAGAAAGTTTAATCCAATCATGTATTTATACTGAGTATTACTTTTTCTGACGTATTTTGAAAGTTTTAAAGTGGAGCAGTTACTCCTGCTGTGAAATATAATGTGAGAAGGGAGAGAAAACCAGAGTCCACAGTCCTTGAAACAAGCAAATTTCCTACGTTTATTGTGTACCAAATGTGGAATTCAATTTTGAATTTACATGCATTATTTTGATATTGTTTGTGAAATAAGACAATAATTTAACAATTCGGGCGATAGATATAATTTTACTGTCTTTATAAAAGATACAAACAGCTGTTAATTAAAAGAAAATGACAACCAGGAAAAGGCATTTCTCCATTAACATAGATGGGAGGCAACGAGTCGAAGCAAATTACGGCGGTTTCTTTGCAATCACGCAATGCCATCTTGCCCCAGTTTTACTTTACAATGGAGAGGTGCCTACACGAATTGATCAAGGTACTCATCCACGGTAGTATATTTGACATCGGGGTAAAGAGATGAGGCCTCAACGCCAAACGATGGCTCAATCTCTTAGTTGGTATGATCTCCCTTCACAAAAACAGAGTACCCGATCGATAATATCACATTGGTCGATCCTCCCTCCAGAATAAAGAATAAAAAAAAGAAAGCTCAATCAAACTCAACTAAATGATCATTAGAAAGAAAATTCTAATTAAGCTAACAAAAGATTATATGTACAGAGAGAATAATTGATGACCTCAAATTGTCACTTACCTTAATATTAGCCACTTCTTTGATAGCTGCAATTATCCCATTTCTGACCCATCACGATATCACCACATCCACTTCCTTGATGACCTTCAACAAACTCTCATGGCCGTACAGATCCCCCGTATATAAGTAAAGGCAACATCAAAAATCATTCATAAAATGAAAAACCCTTAAAACAGTGGATGGGCATCGTTTGGAATCCATGGGCGGAACCCTTAAAATGTGCTTCAATTGTATCGATGTATTCCAGTCTCTTATTTTAAGGTATTCAAATAAACTAATAGCCTTATTAAGGTATAAATTGATAAGAAACAACACTTATTTTAAGACAGACTGCACAAGACCGTAATCCAGCATCAAAAACATCAATCAACACCTTCCACGATGAGACTGATTATAATCTTTTAACAGGGACCTCCACTCTCCAAATTTCCATCACCACTACACTTCTATTTTAATAGGGTCTAAACCTATACATGTACAAAACTACTATTCCAGCTAAATCTAATTGCAGACTGGATAATATAAATGTTTCAAATCCACCCAACATATGATAAGTATTCATCTAATTTGATTAACTAAAAAACGATATGGACTATCACTGACCTCTCTACCATGGTGGAATAAGTTTTCAGGTCCTATTGTGACTTCAACAGCAACAACTCCTACCAACTGAGTCATCATATTATCAGTTAGTCGATAAAACTACATCAATAACTTACAAAACGCAGAGATGCTACATTAATTTAATTGACTTACAAGGTTTCAGATACCAGATAGAAGTCAGCATAGGAAAAAATAAAAAAAAATTGCTCTTTAATGGGTTCCAACAACGTCAGAGCAATATCAAGCCCATTATTGGCTGCATGAGATTGTTCTGACTTGAACCTCATAGTTCCAATTCTGAATTTTGGAACATTTAAAGGAGGCAGCTCATGAGATTTCTCCATTAAGTCATTGTAGTCATCATCAGAAGCACATGGAAAACATTTTTTCCAGTCCCTCTTTCGGGCCTTAGCTACATATCCACTGCATGGGTACGATATACAAGAGTTATTTGGCAAGCAGATGTAATCAAACAACAAAGGCACATCATAAATAACGCAGTAGAAAAAGTAGATTGAATAGAAAAATTAAAAAATAAAAATTAAAAACGGAAAGCTGGAGGAACCAAGATTGAATAGAAAAGGCAAGAAATCAAATATAATATAGCAAGTATGAACTATACATTGTTCTGGAGCTGTGCAGATTGTGGTGAAATATAATATATTGTTCACAAGTAGAATAAAAGATTTAACACAGTTTTAGTGAAACACTAAACACACCAACAATGCCAACAAAACCCTAATTAACAACATCAGCGCAATTAAATAAATACACCACAAAATCAAAATAAGAACAGTGAGAATCAGAAACCGAAGGAAGCCGTGTTTTAACACCACAAAACCGAAGCAAGAAACGAAATCTTGATTTATGTGTTCGTGTTCAAAATAGCACAAAATTGAAGCCGACAACGAAACTTCAGCATTGGAGAGCAACATTGAGCCAACACGGGATCGAAAATGGGAATACATACCCATCATAATCACTCGCGGGAAGTTAAAAAAAAAAAAGTTAATTGACGCCCTAGAATTTGTTTATGTGTATACAAAAAAGAGCTAAACCCTAAAATTGTAAACCATAAAATCAACATTCAGAAAGAGAAGGGTGGGTATACCGTGATTTTGGAAGGAGGAACTGTACGTGGCAAGGTGGATGTCGAAGAATGTGATAAAGAAGAAGAAAAGATGGAGGGAAGGAGACGGGTGGCTCCACCTAATAAGGCGGTACGCCGGATCGACAATCTTCGAAATCCAACCCTCGATTCGTTAAAAATTAAATCCAGAATTTTTAGAAAAGGATTTTCATTTCTATTTCTGGGTAGAGAAAAGAAAAGAAAGAAACGAAAAAAACCTAGGGCTGACGCCGTCGCGAGGCCACGAATTTCGAAATGGTTCCCAAGAGATTTGAGACGGCGAATACATAGGGTTTACAAAAAGAGATCTGGGAATTTCAAAATTAATTCGAACAGAAAAAGCTTGCTTCTCATTCGAATATGAAGATGGGAGAGGAGAGGAGAGGAGGCGGGAGAGGAGAGGAGACGAAGAAAACGAAAATGGCGGTCGTTTTTCGTCATTCAGGTCAAAATATTACGGTTACAAACTAAAATTATGGTGTCTCCGGAGCGTTCAAGATTTATTATCGAGATATTTAATCTCACCCCCGATTAAATTTAAAATCGGACGGTTGAGATTAAAATAAAAATTCGCATCCGACGGCCCATGAAAGCGTCCTTCTCCCAGGGGGAGAAGGACGCCCCCCGAATCCCAAAAATGGTCCGTTAAAAAGATTCCCAAATCATAAATACAGAGCTGGCAGGACGGAGAGAGAATACAAATTTCTGATTCTGCCGTTCGTTTTAGAGAGAGAGAGAGAGAGGAAGGGAGGGAGGGAGGGAGGAGAGGAGCGGTATGGGTTTACAGGGCAACCCATGTGCCCGAACCAGGCGGCGCCGGCCGACAGACGAGGATTGGGCTGTTCGCCGCTGAGATATGGCTTGGTTTTCACTGCCTTCTTTCTCTTCTTCTCCAATGGAATTTCATCTATCGCCATACCTTCAAGGATCGCTTCAAAAGGTCATCTCTCTCTTTCTCTGAAACTAGTGTGGGAGTTTTCTTTTGGCTGGATTCGTAATAACTCAAAGCATCGAAATCCAGATTAAAACTCTTGGCTCAGTAATCACACGTATCGATTATGGAGAGACCTGAAGAGAATAATGGTGACAAACCGAGCATCCCGTCCACAACATTCTTTCTTTCCCCCCAACTATAAACCAGCCTTATTCCTACCCTGCAAATTATTTTATCCAACCGCTAAATCAGAAATCGGAAAATTAGACGCCATAATATAATTCAAGCTTATTTTGTGAAAGAACAACAGAAGATGAAAACCTTGTGAATTGTGATAGTGGCTTATTGGGATATTGCATCTGCCAGTTCTACTACTATCCATGTATGTCCGTACGGGTTTTCTAAATTTACCGTTTACAGGCAGACCCAATCGCTATTAAGGCATGGGTATGGCTTCGGGTTGCCGTTGCAGAGGAAGGGGCAACGTCGTCTTAATCTTGTTTCCACTGCGGTGCTCTCGAAGTCACTTTCTCTCAATCCCAATTTCTCTCTGTTTGAACTTCTGATGAGAATGACGCTTGGATCCGTAAGTACGGATTCGATTCCTACTGCTGTCAAATTGATTTTATGTTGATCATGATTTTTAGCTCTGTAATCACTGCTTTAGTTTATAATGCTATCCACTTGAACTTACCTTGAGTGTAATCCTTATTGGCGAGTTATTTACTTCCGATTTGTCCATACTATTTGGTTGACCAGTGGGTATTGACATCAGATTTCCGGCTAGGAACGTACAGGGAGACAGAATACCGTACGATTCGTAGGGGAGGCGGAACGAGGGAAGATGAGAAATGGCGGATGCGGATCGGATTTGTGGCAATCATCAAGCACCGGTAACTGTGTTCATTAGGCACGGGCTTCAGCGGTAAGTGAATCGATACCGCATAAATAATGCAGACAAGAAGCACAAACACACACTGCAACTTACATGTAAGTGTTTGCACCCTTATTTGCTTTGCTGTGAAATTTTTAGGTGCCAACAAATTTTAAAATTCGGGCTTCTCTTGTCTTTTTTATTTGCTGAAATTTATTTAATATTTTATTTTTATATGTATATTTTTTATATGTTAATGTGTAAAATTTAAAGCATCCTTATTTGTCGATATTAAATTTAATTATGATTGAGTATACAAACCTTACATGGTGTTTGTGAGCATCTTCTTATATATTGGGAGAGCTAGTTATAGATCAATTTTAGTGAAAAATATAATCACATGAACTCAAATTAACAAATAAGGTTATTTATCAAATTTAGATAAATATTATTTTAGGCTTACTATTCAAAATTTCTTTAATTAAATTGAAAATTTTGAATATGATGTAACTTCCGTGGTGTACTTGGAAGTTTTTAAAATTTTCATATGTAAAAGTATTTAATGGCGCTGATAAAAAATATTAATAAAGATAACTTGGTACTTGTTATTGCTAGAAGTCTTCAAATAATAAAAACAATGCCATTGTCTATTCAAGTATTTAGAAGCTCCTTTTTAATGCTACCGGAGAAGGTTAATTAGGAAAGTTATTAAGGAAGAAAAAGTCCATCGTGGAGTCTGTATATGTAAAGTTCATGAGCTGATAAACGTAAGGCTAAATCATTCTTTTCACATTGACTTAGTTCCATCGATTGTTTGCTTCACGCTTTTACCATACCTGCTCAATTTTAACTATTTATCCATTATAGATAATCTGACCCCTTTCTTGTACATTTTGCCCGTTTTGATTGTTTTGTTCGCCTAAGAGTTCTTATCCATAGTAGGTTCAATTGCTCTTGTTGTGGGGTGGAAATTTTTTCAAGAATAGTCGATCCTATGATGGATTAAAATTCTATAGTTTTGATTGATTTCAGTTTGTCTTTTTCATTTCGTTCCATGCATGATTAACATAGATTTTGATTCCTTTTAAAGTTATCATTCTTGTTTGGGTAAATTTTTTTCAAGAGTAGATGCTTTGAAAAGGGTTAAAAATCTTAGTCTATCATACATGGTTTAAATAAAAATAAATGACCCGAAATCTGATTGAAATCAGTTGTCGACCAAAACGATTTAAAGCAGAGCAAACACCTCGTGAAGGGATTGATTATCTGAATCGACAATTAGGTCAAAATAAGTTGGTACGCCAAAGTGTTGAAATGACAGATTAATAGAATGAGCCAACATTAGGAATAACCTTAAACATATCTTAGAATTAGAACAAATTTTAAATCTCATAATTTTAGACATAGGAAATTACTCATCGGAGACTTTATAAACCATGTGGAGTAAAAAACATTTAGAACCTATAAGAACAATAGGAACTATAAAAAGTTTTCTAGGTCTTTTGGATACTCTTTTTCTCATTCCGCTTTTGCTAGCATATTATATTTTTAGTTTCTCGGATCACATTTATTGTAGCATACAAAACATCCATGCATAGTCTTTTCCTTTCCATCGACTTTTGTTGAATACATTTGCATTGACGGCGAATTTTAATTAAGATTGGGTGGTACAAGACAAAAAAAAAACCGCTAAAGTCATAATAAAAAATTTGCGAAATGGCTCGTAGTTTATTTTTTTATTTATTCATTTCATTTAAAAAAAATGGCACTTAAATTCTAGATCTGAGTATATTTATTGTATGCGCACTAGATGCCTTTCCATAAGAGAAAAATTAAAGAAGGACAATAGTTTAAAAATTTTTAGGTTATAGATTAATTTTAGTGAAAAATATAATCACAGGAACTCAAATTAACAAATACGGTTATTTATCAAATTTAGATAAATATTATTTGTAGGCTTACTATTTACAATTTCTGTAATTAAATTGAAAATTTTTAATATGATGTAACTTCTGTGGTGTACTTGAAAGTTTTTAAAATTTTAATATGTAAAAGTATTTATTGGCACTGATAAAAAATATTAATAAAGATAACTTGGTACTTGTTATTGCTAGAAGTCTTCAAATAATAAAAACAATGCCATTGTCTATTCAAGTATTTTGAAGCTCCTTTTTAATGCTACCGGAGAAGGTTAATTAAGAAAGTTATTAAGGAAGAAAAAGTCCATCGTGGGAGTCTCTGTATATGTAAAGTTCATGAGCTGATAAACGTAAGGCTAAATCATTCTTTTCACATTGACTTAGTTCCATCGATTGTTTGCTTCACGCTTTTACCATACCTGCTCAATTTTAACTATTTATCCATTATAGATAATCGACCCCTTTCTTCATTTGTTTGCCCCGTTTTGATTGTTTTGTTCGCCTAAGAGTTCTTATCCATAGTAGGTTCAACTGCTCTTGTTGTGGGGTGAAAATTTTTTTCAAGAATAGTCGATCCTATGATGGATTAAAACTCTATAATTTTGATTGATTTCAGTTTGTCTTTTTCATTTCTTTCCATGCATGATTAACATAGATTTTGATTTCTTTTAAAATTATTTGCTCTTGTTTGGGTAAATTTTTTTCAAGAGTAGATGCTTTGAAAAGGGTTAAAAATCTTAGTCTATCATACATGGTTTGAATAAAAATAGATGACACGAAATTTGATTGAAATTAATTGTCGACCCAAAACGATTTAAAGCGAGCAAACACCTCGTGAAGGGATTGATTATCCGAATCGACAATTAGGTCAAAATAAGTTGGTACGCCAAAGTGTTGAAATGATAGATTAATAGGAATGAGCCAACATTAGGAATAACCTTAAACATATCTTAGAATTAGAACAAATTTTAAATCTCATAATTTTAGACATAGGAAATTACTCATCGGAGACTTTATAAACCATGTGGAGTAAAAACATTTAGAACCTATAAAAACAATAGGAACTATAAAAAGTTTTCTAGGTCTTTTGGATACTCTTTTTGTCATTCCGCTTTTGCTAGCATATTATATTTTTAGTTTCTCGGATCACAGTTATTGTAGCATACAAAACATCCATGCATAGTCTTTTCCTTTCCATCGACTTTTGTTGAATACATTTGCATTGACGGCGAATTTTAATTAAGATTGGGTGGTACAAGACAAAAAAAAACCGCTAAAGTCATAATAAAAAATTTGCGAAATGGCTCGTAGTTTATTTTTTTATTTATTCATTTCATTTAAAAAAATGGCATTTAAATTCTAGATCTGAATATATTTATTGTATGCGCACTAGATGCCTTTCCATAAGAGAAAAATTAAAGAAGGAAAAGAGTTTAAACATTTTTAGGTTATAGATTAATTTTAGTGAAAAATATAATCACAGGAACTCAAATTAACAAATAAGGTTATTTATCAAATTTAGATAAATATTATTTTAGGCTTACTATTCAAAATTTCTTTAATTAAATTGAAAATTTTAATATGATGTAACTTCCGTGGTGTACTTGAAAGTTTTTAAAATTTTAATATGTAAAAGTATTTTATGGCGATAAAAATATTAATAAAGATAACTTGGTACTTGTTATTGCTAGAAGTCTTCAAATAATAAAAACAATGCCATTGTCTATTCAAGTATTTAGAAGCTCCTTTTTAATGCTACCGGAGAAGGTTAATTAGGAAAGTTATTAAGGAAGAAAAAGTCCATCGTGGAGTCTGTATATGTAAAGTTCATGAGCTGATAAACGTAAGGCTAAATCATTCTTTTCACATTGACTTAGTTCCATCGATTGTTTGCTTCACGCTTTTACCATACCTGCTCAATTTTAACTATTTATCCATTATAGATAACTGACCCCTTTCTTGGCTGTTTGCCCCGTTTTGATTGTTTTGTTCGCCTAAGAGTTCTTATCCATAGTAGGTTCAACTGCTCTTGTTGTGGGGTGGAAATTTTTTTCAAGAATAGTCGATCCTATGATGGATTAAAACTCTATAGTTTTGATTGATTTCAGTTTGTCTTTTTCATTTCTTTCCATGCATGATTAACATAGATTTTGATTTCTTTTAAAGTTATCTGCTCTTGTTTGGGTAAATTTTTTTCAAGAGTAGATGCTTTGAAAAGGGTTAAAAATCTTAGTCTATCATACATGGTTTGAATAAAAATAGATGACCCGAAATCTGATTGAAATTAGTTGTCGACCAAAACGATTTAAAGCAGAGCAAACACCTCGTGAAGGGATTGATTATCTGAATCGACAATTAGGTCAAAATAAGTTGGTACGCCAAAGTGTTGAAATGATAGATTAATAGGATGAGCCAACATTAGGAATAACCTTAAAGATATCTTAGAATTAGAACAAATTTTAAATCTCATAATTTTAGACATAGGAAATTACTCATCGGAGACTTTATAAACCATGTGGAGTAAAAAACATTTAGAACCTATAAGAACAATAGGAACTATAAAAAGTTTTCTAGGTCTTTTGGATACTCTTTTTCTCATTCCGCTTTTGCTAGCATATTATATTTTTAGTTTCTCGGATCACATTTATTGTAGCATACAAAACATCCATGCATAGTCTTTTCCTTTCCATCGACTTTTGTTGAATACATTTGCATTGACGGCGAATTTTAATTAAGATTGGGTGGTACATGACAAAAAAAAACCGCTAAAGTCATAATAAAAAATTTGCGAAATGGCTCGTAGTTTATTTTTTTATTTATTCATTTCATTTAAAAAAAATGGCATTTAAATTCTAGATCTGAATATATTTATTGTATGCGCACTAGATGCCTTTCCATAAGAGAAAAATTAAAGAAGGAAAAGAGTTTAAACATTTTTAGGTTATAGATTAATTTTAGTGAAAAATATAATCACAGGAACTCAAATTAACAAATAAGGTTATTTATCAAATTTAGATAAATATTATTTGTAGGCTAACTATTTACAATTTCTGTAATCAAATTGAATATTTTTAATATGATGTAACTTCTATCGTGTACTTGAAAGCTTTTAAAATTTTAATATGTAAAAGTATTTATTGGCACTGATAAAAAATATTAATAAAGATAACTTGGTACTTGTTATTGCTAGAAGTCTTCAAATAATAAAAACAATGCCATTGTCTATTCAAGTATTTTGAAGTTCCTTTTTAATGCTACCGGAGAAGGTTAATTAAGAAAGTTATTAAGGAAGAAAAAGTCCATCGTGGAGTCTGTATATGTAAAGTTCACGAGCTGATAAACGTAAGGCTAAATCATTTTTTTCACATTGACTTAGTTCCATCGATTGTTTGCTTCACGCTTTTACCATACCCGCTCAATTTTAACTATTTATCCATTATAGATAATGGCCCCTTTCTTGGCTGTTTGCCCCGTTTTGATTGTTTTGTTCGCCTAAGAGTTCTTATCCATAGTAGGTTCAACTGCTCTTGTTGTGGGGTGGAAATTTTTTTCAAGAATAGTCGATCCTATGATGGATTAAAACTCTATAGTTTTGATTGATTTCAGTTTGTCTTTTTCATTTCTTTCCATGCATGATTAACATAGATTTTGATTCCTTTTAAAGTTATCTGCTCTTGTTTGGGTAAATTTTTTTCAAGAGTAGATGCTTTGAAAAGGGTTAAAAATCTTAGTCTATCATACATGGTTTGAATAAAAATAGATGACCCGAAATCTGATTGAAATTAGTTGTCGACCAAAACGATTTAAAGCAGAGCAAACACCTCGTGAAGGGATTGATTATCTGAATCGACAATTAGGTCAAAATAAGTTGGTACGCCAAAGTGTTGAAATGACAGATTAATAGAATGAGCAAACATTAGGAATAACCTTAAATATATCTTAGAATTAGAACAAATTTTAAATCTCATAATTTTAGACATAGGAAATTACTCATCAGAGACTTTATAAACCATGTGGAGTAAAAAACATTTCGAACCTATAAGAACAATAGGAACTATAAAAAGTTTTCTAGGTCTTTTGGATACTCTTTTACTCATTCCGTTTTTGCTAGCATATTATATTTTTAGTTTCTCGGATCACATTTATTGTAGCATACAAAACATCCATGCATAGTCTTTTCCTTTCCATCGACTTTTGTTGAATACATTTGCATTGACGGCGAATTTTAATTAAGATTGGGTGGTACATGACAAAAAAAAACCGCTAAAGTCATAATAAAAAATTTGCGAAATGGCTCGTAGTTTATTTTTTTATTTATTCATTTCATTTAAAAAAATGGCATTTAAATTCTAGATCTGAATATATTTATTGTATGCGCACTAGATGCCTTTCCATAAGAGAAAAATTAAAGAAGGAAAAGAGTTTAAAAATTTTTAGGTTATAGATTAATTTTAGTGAAAAATATAATCACAGGAACTCAAATTAACAAATAAGGTTATTTATCAAATTTAGATAAATATTATTTTAGGCTTACTATTCAAAATTTCTTTAATTAAATTGAAAATTTTTAATATGATGTAACTTCCATGGTGTACTTGGAAGTTTTTAAAATTTTAATATGTAAAAGTATTTATTGGCACTGATAAAAAATATTAATAAAGATAACTTGGTACTTGTTATTGCTAGAAGTCTTCAAATAATAAAAACAATGCCATTGTCTATTCAAGTATTTTGAAGCTCCTTTTTAATGCTACCGGAGAAGGTTAATTAAGAAAGTTATTAAGGAAGAAAAAGTCCATCGTGGAGTCTGTATATGTAAAGTTCATGAGCTGATAAACGTAAGGCTAAATCATTCTTTTCACATTGACTTAGTTCCATCGATTGTTTGCTTCACGCTTTTACCATACCTGCTCAATTTTAACTATTTATCCATTATAGATAACTGACCCCTTTTTTTGGCTGTTTGCCCGTTTTGATTGTTTTGTTCGCCTAAGAGTTCTTATCCATAGTAGGTTCAAACTGCTCTTGTTGTGGGGTGGAAATTTTTTTCAAGAATAGTCGATCCTATGATGGATTAAAACTCTATAGTTTTGATTGATTTCAGTTTGTCTTTTTCATTTCTTTCCATGCATGATTAACATAGATTTTGATTTCTTTTAAAGTTATCTCGCTCTTGTTTGGGTAAATTTTTTCAAGAGTAGATGCTTTGAAAAGGGTTAAAAATCTTAGTCTATCATACATGGTTTGAATAAAAATAGATGACCAAATCGATTGAAATTAGTTGTCGACCAAAACGATTTAAAAAAGAGCAAACACCTCGTGAAGGGATTGATTATCCGAATCGACAATTAGGTCAAAATAAGTAGGTACGCCAAAGTGTTGAAATGATGATTAATAGAATGAGCCAACATTAGGAATAACCTTAAACATATCTTAGAATTAGAACAAATTTTAAATCTCATAATTTTAGACATAGGAAATTACTCATCGGAGACTTTATAAACCATGTGGAGTAAAAAACATTTAGAACCTATAAGAACAATAGGAACTATAAAAAGTTTTCTAGGTCTTTTGGATACTCTTTTTCTCATTCCGCTTTTGCTAGCATATTATATTTTTAGTTTCTCGGATCACATTTATTGTAGCATACAAAACATCCATGCATAGTCTTTTCCTTTCCATCGACTTTTGTTGAATACATTTGCATTGACGGCGAATTTTAATTAAGATTGGGTGGTACAAGGCAAAAAAAAAAACCGCTAAAGTCATAATAGAAAATTTGCGAAATGGCTCGTAGTTTATTTTTTTATTTATTCATTTCATTTAAAATAAAATGGCATTTAAATTCTAGATCTGAATATATTTATTATATGCGCACTAGATGCCTTTCCATAAGAGAAAAATTAAAGAAGGAAAAGAGTTTAAAAATTTTTAGGTTATAGATTAATTTTAGTGAAAAATATAATCACAGGAACTCAAATTAACAAATACGGTTATTTATCAAATTTAGATAAATATTATTTGTAGGCTTACTATTTACAATTTCTGTAATTAAATTGAAAATTTTTAATATGATGTAACTTCTGTGGTGTACTTCAAAGTTTTTAAAATTTTAATATGTAAAAGTATTTATTGGCACTGATAAAAAATATTAATAAAGATAACTTGGTACTTGTTATTGCTAGAAGTCTTCAAATAATAAAAACAATGCCATTGTCTATTCAGGTTTTTTGAAGCTCCTTTTTAATGCTACCGGAGAAGGTTAATTAAGAAAGTTATTAAGGTAGAAAAAGTCCATCGTGGAGTCTGTTTATGTAAAGTTCATGAGCTGATAAACGTAAGGCTAAATCATTTTTTTCACATTGACTTAGTTCCATCGATTGTTTGCTTCACGCTTTTACCATACCTGCTCAATTTTAACTATTTATCCATTATAGATAACTGACCCCTTTCTTGGCTGTTTGCCCCGTTTTGATTGTTTTGTTCGCCTAAGAGTTCTTATCCATAGTAGGTTCAACTGCTCTTGTTGTGCGGTGGAAATTTTTTTCAAGAATAGTCGATCCTATGATGGATTAAAACTCTATAGTTTTGATTGATTTCAGTTTGTCTTTTTCATTTCTTTCCATGCATGATTAACATAGATTTTGATTTCTTTTAAAGTTATATCTGCTCTTGTTTGGGTAAATTTTTTCAAGAGTAGATGCTTTGAAAAGGGTTAAAAATCTTAGTCTATCATACATGGTTTGAATAAAAATAGATGACCCGAAATCTGATTGAAATTAGTTGTCGACCAAAACGATTTAAAGCAGAGCAAACACCTCGTGAAGGGATTGATTATCTGAATCGACAATTAGGTCAAAATAAGTTGGTACGCCAAAGTGTTGAAATGAGAGATTAATAGGATGAGCCAACATTAGGAATAACCTTAAACATATCTTAGAATTAGAACAAATTTTAAATCTCATAATTTTAGACATAGAAAATTACTCATCAGAGACTTTATAAACCATGTGGAGTAAAAAACATTTATAACCTAGAAAAACAATAGGAACTATAAAAAGTTTTCTAGGTCTTTTGGATACTCTTTTTCTCATTCCGCTTTTGCTAGCATATTATATTTTTAGTTTCTCGGATCACATTTATTGTAGCATACAAAACATCCATGCATAGTCTTTTCCTTTCCATCGACTTTTGTTGAATACATTTGCATTGACGGCGAATTTTAATTAAGATTGGGTGGTACAAGACAAAAAAAACCGCTAAAGTCATAATAGAAAATTTGCGAAATGGCTCGTAGTTTATTTTTTTATTTATTCATTTCATTTAAAAAAAATGGCATTTAAATTCTAGATCTGAATATATTTATTGTATGCGCACTAATGCCTTTCCATAAGAGAAAAATTAAAGAAGGAAAAGAGTTTAAAAATTTTTAGGTTATAGATTAATTTTAGTGAAAAATATAATCACAGGAACTCAAATTAACAAATACGGTTATTTATCAAATTTAGATAAATATTATTTGTAGGCTTACTATTTACAATTTCTGTAATTAAATTGAAAATTTTTAATATGATGTAACTTCTATGGTGTACTTGAAAGTTTTTAAAATTTTAATATGTAAAAGTATTTATTGGCACTGATAAAAAATATTATTAAAGATAACTTGGTACTTGTTATTACTAGAAGTCTTCAAATAATAAAAACAATGCCATTGTCTATTCAAGTATTTAGAAGCTCCTTTTTAATGCTACCGGAGAAGGTTAATTAGGAAAGTTATTAAGGAAGAAAAAGTCCATCGTGGAGTCTGTATATGTAAAGTTCATGAGCTGATAAACGTAAGGCTAAATCATTCTTTTCACATTGACTTAGTTCCATCGATTGTTTGCTTCACGCTTTTACCATACCTGCTCAATTTTAACTATTTATCCATTATAGATAATGACCCCTTTCTTGGTTTGTTTGCCCCGTTTTGATTGTTTTGTTCGCCTAAGAGTTCTTATCCATAGTAGGTTCAACTGCTCTTGTTGTGGGGTGGAAATTTTTTTCAAGAATAGTCGATCCTATGATGGATTAAAACTCTATAATTTTGATTGATTTCAGTTTGTCTTTTTCATTTCTTTCCATGCATGATTAACATAGATTTTGATTCCTTTTAAAATTATCTGCTCTTGTTTGGGTAAATTTTTTTCAAGAGTAGATGCTTTGAAAAGGGTTAAAAATCTTAGTCTATCATACATGGTTTGAATAAAAATAGATGACACGAAATTTGATTGAAATTAATTGTCGACCAAAACGATTTAAAGCAGAGCAAACACCTCGTGAAGGGATTGATTATCTGAATCGACAATTAGGTCAAAATAAGTTGGTACGCCAAAGTGTTGAAATGATAGATTAATAGGATGAGCCAACATTAGGAATAACCTTAAACATATCTTAGAATTAGAACAAATTTTAAATCTCATAATTTTAGACATAGGAAATTACTCATCGGAGACTTTATAAACCATGTGGAGTAAAAAACATTTAGAACCTATAAGAACAATAGGAACTATAAAAAGTTTTCTAGGTCTTTTGGATACTCTTTTTCTCATTCCGCTTTTGCTAACATATTATATTTTTAGTTTCTCGGATCACATTTATTGTAGCATACAAAACATCCATGCATAGTCTTTTCCTTTCCATCGACTTTTGTTGAATACATTTGCATTGACGGCGAATTTTAATTAAGATTGGGTGGTACATGACAAAAAAAAACCACTAAAGTCATAATAAAAAATTTGCGAAATGGCTCGTAGTTTATTTTTTTATTTATTCATTTCATTTAAAAAAAATGGCACTTAAATTCTAGATCTGAGTATATTTATTGTATGCGCACTAGATGCCTTTCCATAAGAGAAAAATTAAAGAAGGACAATAGTTTAAAAATTTTTAGGTTATAGATTAATTTTAGTGAAAAATATAATCACAGGAACTCAAATTAACAAATACGGTTATTTATCAAATTTAGATAAATATTATTTGTAGGCTTACTATTTACAATTTCTGTAATTAAATTGAAAATTTTTAATATGATGTAACTTCTGTGGTGTACTTGAAAGTTTTTAAAATTTTAATATGTAAAAGTATTTATTGCACGATAAAAATATTAATAAAGATAACTTGGTACTTGTTATTGCTAGAAGTCTTCAAATAATAAAAACAATGCCATTGTCTATTCAAGTATTTTGAAGCTCCTTTTTAATGCTACCGGAGAAGGTTAATTAAGAAAGTTATTAAGGAAGAAAAAGTCCATCGTGGAGTCTGTATATGTAAAGTTCATGAGCTGATAAACGTAAGGCTAAATCATTTTTTTCACATTGACTTAGTTCCATCGATTGTTTGCTTCACGCTTTTACCATACCTGCTCAATTTTAACTATTTATCCATTATAGATAACTGACCCCTTTCTTGGCTGTTTGCCCCGTTTTGATTGTTTTGTTCGCCTAAGAGTTCTTATCCATAGTAGGTTCAACTGCTCTTGTTGTGGGGTGGAAATTTTTTTCAAGAATAGTCGATCCTATAATGGATTAAAACTCTATAGTTTTTATTGATTTCAGTTTGTCTTTTTCATTTCTTTCCATGCATGATTAACATAGATTTTGATTCCTTTTAAAGTTATCTGCTCTTGTTTGGGTAAATTTTTTTCAAGAGTAGATGCTTTGAAAAGGGTTAAAAATCTTAGTCTATCATACATGGTTTGAATAAAAATAGATGACCGAAATCGATTGAAATTAGTTGTCGACCAAAACGATTTAAAGCAGAGCAAACACCTCGTGAAGGGATTGATTATCTGAATCGACAATTAGGTCAAAATAAGTTGGTACGCCAAAGTGTTGAAATGACAGATTAATAGAATGAGCCAACATTAGGAATAACCTTAAACATATCTTAGAATTAGAACAAATTTTAAATCTCATAATTTTAGACATAGGAAATTACTCATCGGAGACTTTATAAACCATGTGGAGTAAAAAACATTTAGAACCTATAAGAACAATAGGAACTATAAAAAGTTTTCTAGGTCTTTTGGATACTCTTTTTCTCATTCCGCTTTTGCTAGCATATTATATTTTTAGTTTCTCGGATCACATTTATTGTAGCATACAAAACATCCATGCATAGTCTTTTCCTTTCCATCGACTTTTGTTGAATACATTTGCATTGACGGCGAATTTTAATTAAGATTGGGTGGTACAAGACAAAAAAAAACCGCTAAAGTCATAATAAAAAATTTGCGAAATGGCTTGTAGTTTATTTTTTTATTTATTCATTTCATTTAAAAAAATGGCATTTAAATTCTAGATCTGAATATATTTATTGTATGCGCACTAGATGCCTTTCCATAAGAGAAAAATTAAAGAAGGAAAATAGTTTAAAAATTTTTAGGTTATAGATTAATTTTAGTGAAAAATATAATCACTGGAACTCAAATTAACAAATACGGTTGTTTGTCAAATTTAGATAAATATTATTTGTAGGCTTACTATTTACAATTTCTTTAATTAAATTGAAAATTTTTAATATGATGTAACTTCTATGGTGTACTTGAAAGTTTTTAAAATTTTAATATGTAAAAGTATTTATTGGCACTGATAAAAAATATTAATAAAGATAACTTGGTACTTGTTATTGCTAGAAGTCTTCAAATAATAAAAACAATGCCATTGTCTATTCAAGTATTTAGAAGCTCCTTTTTAATGCTACCGAAGAAGGTTAATTAGGAAAGTTATTAAGGAAGAAAAAGTCCATCGTGGAGTCTGTATTTGTAAAGTTCATGAGCTGATAAACGTAAGGCTAAATCATTTTTTTCACATCGACTTAGTTCTATCGGTTGTTTGCTTCACGCTTTTACCATACCTGCTCAATTTTAACTATTTATCCATTATAGATAACTGACCCCTTTCTTGGCTGTTTGACCCGTTTTGATTGTTTTGTTCGCCTAGGAGTTCTTATCCATAGTAGGTTCAACTGCTCTTGTTGTGGGGTGGAAATTTTTTTCAAGAATAGTCGATCCTATGATGGATTAAAACTCTATAATTTTGATTGATTTCAGTTTGTCTTTTTCATTTCTTTCCATGCATGATTAACATAGATTTTGATTCCTTTTAAAGTTATTTGCTCTTGTTTGGGTAAATTTTTTTCAAGAGTAGATGCTTTGAAAAGGGTTAAAAATCTTAGTCTATCATACATGGTTTGAATAAAAATAGATGACCCGAAATCTGATTGAAATTAGTTGTCGACCAAAACGATTTAAAGCAGAGCAAACACCTCGTGAAGGGATTGATTATCTGAATCGACAATTAGGTCAAAATAAGTAGGTACGCCAAAGTATTGAAATGACAGATTAATAGAATGAGCCAACATTAGGAATAACCTTAAACATATCTTAGAATTAGAACAAATTTTAAATCTCATAATTTTAGACATTGGAAATTACTCATCGGAGACTTTATAAACCATGTGGAGTAAAAAACATTTAGAAATTATAAAAACAATAGGAACTATAAAAAGTTTTCTAGGTCTTTTGGATACTCTTTTTCTCATTCCGTTTTGCTAGCATATTATATTTTTTAGTTTCTCGGATCACATTTATTGTAGCATACAAAACATCCATGCATAGTCTTTTCCTTTCCATCGACTTTTGTTGAATACATTTGCATTGACGGCGAATTTTAATTAAGATTGGGTGGTACAAGACAAAAAAAAACCGCTAAAGTAATAATAGAAAATTTGCGAAATGGCTTGTAGTTTTTTTTTTTTTTTATTCATTTCATTTAAAAAAAATGGCATTTAAATTCTAGATCTGAATATATTTATTGTATGCGCACTAGATGCCTTTCCATAATAGAAAAATTAAAGAAGGAAAAGAGTTTAAAAATTTTTAGGTTATAGATTAATTTTAGTGAAAAATATAATCACAGGAACTCAAATTAACAAATAAGGTTATATATCAAATTTAGATAAATATTATTTGTAGGCTTACTATTTACATAAGTTTAATGTTATTGATAAATATAAAAATTATATGAGCAATCTGAATTGAGTGTGACTATGTTCTTTATTTTTATTCTATGTTGTCCTGTGATTTTATTTTTGGAGGATAAACCTTTTGTACACTTAGATTTTGTGTTTATTTATTTTACATAAAAATACATAAATTATTACCTTTCTATTGTGATGGCTTACACCTAAGTGAGAATGATCTCATTTTTCCATTTAGAGAATCTATATTCTTTCATTGAAAAATGTTGATTCTTTTTTTTATCAAATGCTATTACCAATTTATTTCTTAGGTTCTATTTTTGTGCTAAAATTAAAAATTCAAAACTTATTATCCCTTCAACTAGGATCAAAGTTCTATTTGTTTTTTGTTCAAAAGTTTTGTGTTGCTGAAAGCTTATCCCAGATCACAAGTGTTTAGTTTAAAATGATTTCGGCAAACTTGTGTTATAGTTTTTCTACATTTGGTGGCATTTTTTTTCATTCTATATGCTCTAACCTATTTTATGTTTTAGTTTCTCACTTTCAATAGCATTATTGCTACATGTAGATTATCTAGGTATATGCTCTGGGATAAAAGGATTCAGACCTCGGCATACCGGGACCAAAACCCATTGCCTTACCACTTGGCCACGCCCCACTATATTCTTTTCCTCTCTGTCTATTTTTGATGAATAAATTTGTATTGATGATGAATTTTAATTTAAGTTGGAATGAGAATATATTTATTTTATATACAATAAATGTCATTTCAAAATAAAAATACCAATAAAAAAATCAAGAAAGACAATTGCTGAGAGGTTAGAAGAGGAATCAAAAAACTTTTTTTTCTTCTTGTTGTTGTTAGGTTGCCAATTAATAATCCAAAAGTTTGAGAAATCATCTATTGGCTAGGAAAGTGGATTTAAATGATACGAAGGCCAGTCCTTTAATTTTTTTTAAAGTTTTATCATAGGTAGTTTATATAGAAAATAATAAAATTTATCGTTGTAATATAATATATGTTGTATTCTTACTAACTCGTAACACTTGCATGTGTCACATACAGAGATATTATGATTATTCAATGCGTCAATAGTAATCCTTCCCAAATTTCTAAAGTAGTTAAATGGATCAGAGTTATAGTTTGGGAAGTAGACGGGATTCAATCATAGTATTAAAGGATCATGTGCTATATTTGATATTTTATTCTTTTATAGGTGGTTGTTAGGGACATCCTTCTTGGAATGCTCATAGTCCACATCCATTGTTGCCGTAGTTGTTTTTTCACTATTTAAATATTGTGGTGCCACTTTTTTTTTTTAATATGAATCAGATAAATATTGCGCTTGCTGAATTTTTTTAAAGTTGTGCATGTTGATTCTGCCAGAATTTTATAGCAAACTATTTGTTATAATAACTTAAATAATTTAACTTTTTGAGTTTTCTGGTGTATGCAATTCCAAATTTTACAAGCAATCTACTTTTTTTTAAATCTACTATCATTTAGAAGATTTTTCTCTCTATGGAGAAGAGGGGTGATTGATAGTAATAACAAATATTTTATGTCTAGGGCTTGTTGTTTTCTCCTTGGAAAAATGTTCCTCTGATTTGAGTAGGGTATAGAGAAACTACACTAGAATACTATTTATAATTGCTCACTTGAGACACACAAGAATATCCTCCAAATAAAAGGAGAGTTTGGTACTGGATAGTTAATTCTTATTACTATATAATAGGGCACATATTTTGCATTTGAGTTGTTCTTATTTCATATTTCCTTCGTACAATTATTTTTTTGTTATATTTTTCTTGAATATCTATTATCAAGTAAAGATAACTCATGAGGTTCTCACCTCATGTGATTTAGGTAGATTTGCACAATCTTAGTCCATATTGTGAGAGGTTGTTTTTATGAATTAAAGTTATGACCTTTATTATACAATAGATTATTCTTAACATCATGAGAAAAGTCACTTCTTTCTATAAAATGAACCTAACTGTGTGAAATTTAGCTGAATTTCCTCAAGTCATGAACAATTGCTTATAAGACTATAAATAATGTTCTCTTATTGTCATTTCTATTTTTCATTGTTACTTAAAAATTTCTATTCTAATTTCAGCCATAGCAATTGCAGATGTTGTTGTGAATTGTTCTTCTTAGCTTGCTCTCATTTTTCAATTCTGGTAATGAGTTTTATTCAGGTAACTTTATTTTCCCTTTTCGCTGTTTATGCACTTAGATTTGATTCGTTTGGTGTCATTTTCTTTTTACTTTATCATATACTTAAATTATAACTGAGAAGTATGGTTTAAAATAGGATAATTTAAATTATTTTTCTAATATGTTTCATTTCTTAGTTTTTTTTACATTCATCTAATGAAGTACGAGGAGTATCCAGGTATGTTAATTTTTTTATCTCATTGATTTTTAAAAACTATCTAATCAACCATCAACCACCACATCCATTATTTGTTTTCAATTGATATTGTAATGCCTAAATCAACATTTGTATTTTGTCCATGCATCTACTTTCTACATTCTTTAGTTAGGAAGTTGGTGAATTAAGGTCATTCTCCAAGAGTTGGATAGAATGTGTCCGTTCATCCGACTTAGTATATGTCTGAGAGGGTTAGTGGTTGATTGAAGTTGATTAAGCAAGGACAATCCTTGTTTATGGTATATTAGACTGTGAATTTATATGAATAATCACTTTGATTTGGAGAAAGGTGTGGCTTAAATTTCGTGAACTTTTTAATGTTTGGGTTTTGATCATGATGAAAGAATGCATATGTGCAAATTTAAGGGATTACTGTGTTTGACACAATGGTGTCATTGATTGGTGTCATCTGACTTATGCTGTTATCAGAGTCATTGTTTCTTGCCGTTCAAAATCAGCTTCTATATCTTTTGGTACTGCTACATTGCTCTTGTCATAATTGTTTTTGTTGGAGTGTCGCCAGATGAAATACACATTCTTTTTTGCCTTTCGGGGACGGCATTTACCAAGGAATGGTGACATTGGGAAGTACACTTGTCTGTATACCTAGAAATTGAATTAAGCATGGGATCTATTTATGAAAAAGATTTGAAAGGAGTACAACAAACTTATAGATAAACGCACACAGACAGGGACTGACTTAGTTTAACAGAAAATAAAATTATTGGCTCCAAGAAAATAGAATCATCCGCCCCTCTTATGAAGAATCTGAACAATCACGAGAAGAATAGAATTAAAAACTCAAAGAAGATATATAAAAGATGGCTCAGTGTACTAGACTTTCCAAATTATAGCCTTTGGGGAGAACATGGTTCTTTTTTGTTTTTCTCCTTCGGTGGTTTCCGGGAGGCGGGGTTATCGATTATAGTATTTGATGCTTCCGATTTTGACATCGGAGGCTATGAAGCAAAAAAAAAAAAAAAGACATGGATTTTACTGGTTTAAACTATGAAGCAATTTCTTTGCAATATAGAGATAAGGTAGTGTACTTCTTACCTTCCTCAAACCCTATGATTTCGATTCTCATGCATAAGTCAGAATTTTTTGTTTCAGTGGTTTCCTGGAAGTGTGTTATTGCTACTCTTCAAGCTGGCTGATATACATATATGCAAAGCTATTTGGAATTTTATCCTTGTTGGCTTCTATTTTATTGGTCTATTTATGCAGATAGGAATCTTTATACAATAATGCTGTTGGCTTTTACTGATGTGCGGTCCATTCGTAGACACACTCCAGCACTTGGATGGCAGTACGTGATTGTGGTGTTGTTATCCGGTAAGAATCTTATTATTAATATGCTACTAATAGATCAAGTTACTTCATTGTGTTTTTAAGGTAATAAAAAATATTATTACAATTGACAAAGGTGATTGGCAGATTGTGCACTCCGCTGGGTTTAGTTAAGCCTTTTCCCAAAAGAGCCACACTTGGGCTTTTTTCAGTTGCTTATTTATACTTTTGGCCATATTTTTATTCTACAAACTAATACGTAAAAAAAAGTGTCATTTTTTTACGGTCAGTAGCTTTCCCAAACCATACCTCAAACTTTCCATGTAGGATACTTCGGCACTAGATACACTTGGTTTGTGGTGTGTATAATGTTTCTTTATATACACTTATTGATTGTAGTTGTCAGACGGACTGAAACTAATAGTATCTTTAAAAGTCAATTCTAACTGTCTAGCGAGATAAATGTATTACTGTGAAGGTAGTCTCATATCAAAGTCATAACTATGAGTTGACTGGCTACTTATCAATAGTGATAGATATAGTTCTCCAAGAATTTCATGTTGGAATGGATCTCTTCAAGGTTGTTGATACTTGGAGGTTGGATGAAGTTGAGTATAATTGTAAAGTGTTCAGAAAGACGGGGAGCTCTAGAGATTGGTTCTACACTTCTTTTGCTTTGATCGTATGGGATTTAAAGCTGATCACAAATTTACAGGTTAGTTGTACTCTTTTTGGGTTTTCTCATAGGGTGTATTTGAGAAAAAAATGTCATATTACTATGCTGTTTTACTTTAATTTAAAAACACCAGAGAATTATGCTTTGTGTTTTATGTGATTTAAATGCTAATTATGAAGTGTGAGCTAAGATAACTTTCTATGAGAAGTCCACACACTTGATTTTTTAATAATAGGTCCAGTCACGATATGGGCTGATCCGATAGCGAGCCCACTTGCTAGTGAAATCCAGTAAGAATCAAGGCCCGGGAGACCGTCCAGCCAGTCCATCTACTGCAAGTAGGGCCCAGGGGAACGGCGGGCCAGGATCAACAGATCGTCTCTGTGACTTAGCCAATTACGGCCCAAGTCCACCCTTCACCTTAGCAATAGCAATCTGGTAGCGTAGAAGACGCCGGCACAGCAGGTTCCAACCAATGGTGGTAGCGGTCAACCATGGGGAACCACTGTGCCCGCCGATCAACGGCAGCCTAGCCAATCCATCCAAGAAACAACCTGGCCCCTATCGGCCACCACAACTACAGTCACTTCATCGTCACAAGACATATCTGATAACGGTGCCTCCTGTCAATGTCCCAGTAATTGGTAAATCCTGACGGGACACCTATCACGAACTTTGGCGGCAAACCATTCTCTACAAAGTATTACAAATATTTCTCATTATTGTAGGAGAAAGGGGAGAACTCTCAAACACATAAAGGATCGATCAATACTTAGCGGAAGCAACCCTCTAGCGAGATACCAGAGCTCAGAAAGAACCAAGCTCTCTTTCCCTAGCACAGTTCTTTCTTCTCCTCACTGAGCCGCTCCCCATCGAGTGCACCCTAATAAGCCACTCATCGAGTACAACACAGCGGAGTCCAATCCTCCATATCTCTAAGCTGCTCCCCGTCAAGCGCATACAATAGCCCAGTCCTCCCTCCATTTCTCTAAGCCACTCGCCCTTGAGCGCATACAAGAGCCCGGTTCTCCTCTCACATCCCCAGCATACATGTATCTTTGCATTCTCTTACATCCTCCTTACATCTTTCTATTCTTTTGGGAAGATTTCTGACTTGGTCGAGAAGACCCCACGGCCCAACGATGCCATGGCCCAGAAGGCCTCAAGCAGCAGGCCTGGATGCGATCGGAGGGCCGTCCCAGCCACAAGACGGGAAACGAAAGCCCTGAGTGGTGGAACCCTTTTTACCCCCGTAGTGACTAGAGGCCTTCGGCACAAGGAAAAGCCTCCTACAGCACGCGACCACCATGAGCTGGGAGTCACATGGCTGTGCACCCCTCTCCAAACCACACGGAGTTAAAGATTTTCCTTAACGCTAAGAGGGTCGCGTCCACCTCTCACGTGGAGGAAAAGGTGGAGAAGATATGGCATCTTGTCTTCTAGGGTGGTGCCGATGTAAAGACCACAGACCTGATGAGGTCACCTTTCATGGTGGAGATCCATGGGCAACCGGGCCCCCTCAAGTTCAAAATGCCGACCCTTGAGCCATACGATGGGAGCACCAATCCCGTAGATCACCTAAACCACTTCTACACCCTACTTGAGTTTCAGTGCCTAGGCGAAGCTACCATATGCTAGTACTTCCCTTTGACTCTCAAGGAGGATGTGCCCCTTTGGTTCTACAGTTTCGAGCCAAACTCTATTCATTCGTTCAAGGAGCTTGTCGATTGCTTCCTATCTCAATTCGCCTCCAGCCGAAGCAAGGTGAAGTAGTGATGGCACCTAGTTCAACTTCTTCAACGATAAGACAAGAGCTTGAAGCACTTCTTGGCGTGCTTCATTGCCGAGGCCTAAAGGATATATTGGCTCACTGACAAGGTGAAGCTTAGTGCCTTCATCGCTACTTTGGAGCTTTCCACTTCTTTAAACACTTGGCCCACTAGAATCCCCAAATATTTTGGCAAGTCGAGGCGATCGTTCGAGCCTACATAGCGGCCGAGAAGGCCAATGAAACCAAGCGCCCGGAGCCAGTGGACCGGCCGCATGAGAGACCGACAAACGAGAAGAAGAGAACGGGGGTGACTATCGTCTCTGAGGACCGCACAAGCAACAACGGGTGGAGTCAGGTGTCCGAAAAGAATTCTGGTTGCAGGACCTGATCCCCTGACCAATATACGTACAAACATCCTAATGTAGATCCAAGATGAAAAGTTCTTAAAATGACCCAAGGCGCCAAGGAAACTAGAAGTAGGGGACCAGACTAAATATTGCCACTACCATCGGTCTTTAGGTTACAACATCAAGGACTGCCAGACTTTGTAGAAGGATATTGAAGATTTGGTTCGATGAGGACGTCTGACAAGGTTCTTGAAAAACCCGGGACAACCTCCCGTGGTAGTGGAGGAAGACGCACAAGAGTAGCCGAGGAATCGAGTGGCGTCCAGGGTTATCAATATGGTGACAACCAAGCCAACCAATGGCAACGCCCCGAACCACATAGAAAATGCTTCTAGCAGCAAGAAGCCTAGGGGAGGGGTTACGACTGACATCATTAGTTTCAGCAATGACGATATAACTCATGTAATAACCCCTCATTCAGACCCTCCGGTTGTATCTGCTCTCGTTTCGGACGGTATAATAGACTACCAATTGAAATAAGTTTTTATTAATAATAAAAACTCTCAAAATTTACTATATTTTAATACTTTCTTTAAGCTTGGATCGAAAAGGAGCCAGATAAAGCCGACTGAAGTCCTATACGGCCTAGACAATGAGTTAGAACCCACGTAAGGAGCCGTCTAGCTAGAGGTCATGCTGGGGACATACCCACGCACGGCCTTCCGAATGCTCAAATTCTTGATCATTGACTTTCCGTCAGTCTACAACTCCATCTTGGGGTGACCCTGCCTAACCGCTTTCGGGGCAATAATGCCGATCCTATGCTTGAAAATGAAGTTCCCAGCACCGTGAGCTATTGGAGAAGTTCTAGGCGACAAGGTAATGGGCCAGTCGTGCTACTTATCCCAAGTCGCTCCAGCGACCCTCAGCCAGCCAATTAGAGACTTCGACTTCGGAGACGACGCCACCCTGCAGCAAGCCCAATCGGAAGAGTCAACCGATCAAATCCTTTGGATCCCAGCGAGCCTAAAAAATGTATACACATTGGTAGCTCCCTTCCAGGTCCTGCCTGCAACTATCTCGTCACCTTCTTCAGACAAAATTCTAACACCTCCAGCCACGAGTTGCTAAGTTTTGTGGATGCTTACTCGAGCTATAATCAGATCAAGAATGTGCCGGAGGATGAGGAGTATAATTCCTTCATGACAGACTAGAAGGTCTACTGTTACAAAGTCATGCCTTTCGATCTGAAAAATGTTAGAGCCACTTATCTGTGATTTGTAAACAAGATGTTTGAAACCCAAATCAGTTGGAACGTTGAAGTGTATGTGGACGACATGTTTGTCAAAAATAAAGTCATCAACACACGTTCGCGATTTGAGCAAGACCTTTAAGGTCCTCCAAGCGCACCAGATAAAGCTCAACCTAGCCAAGTGCGCGTTCGGAGTGACTTGTTGGAAATTCTTGGGTTTCATAGTATCTCAGTGAGGTATCAAGGCAAACTGTGAATGAGGTCTAGAAGCTCACCGGGAGGCTCACCGCCCTCTCCTAACTCCTAGAAAAATTGGGAGAGAAATACCTAAAATTTTTCAAGTCTTTGAGGGGAACTAAGGCGACCAATTCCAATGAACGGCCAAAACTCAAGGAATATCTCTCCCATCCTCCTCTCTTGACTTAGCCTCAAGAAGAGCTGTACTTATATATAGTGATTTCCGACACAATGCTTAGCTCGACCCTAATTCAACAGTAGTCTAGCATGTAGCGATCGGTGTATTACGTCAGCAAGGTCCTGTCTGACATCGAGAGCCGCTACTCGCATACGGAAAGGATCACACTAGCCCTCGTGTACTTCGCCAGAAAGTTGCATGCTTAGTTCTAGGCACACAAGAACGTTGTTTTAACCGACTAGCCTTTGAAAGGAATCTTGTAGAAACCGAACACATCCGAGCAGGTGGTGAAATTGGCTATAGAATTGGGTGTGTTCGATGTGGAGTTCTGGCCGCAACCTTCCATTAGGGGCCAGGCCCTCACGAACTTCATAGTCGAGACGACTACCTCAGTTTCTAAAGCCCCCAGCCATGCTAGAGATGCAAACGAGCTTAAAATTTTGACTTAGATCCTGCACATTGACGAGTCGTCAAGACAGGCAGGCTGCGGAGTAGGTGTGGTTCTGTGAACCCTGGACAGGTCCAAGATCAAGTACTTGATCACCCTCGGGTTTCCAACCACCAATAATGTAGCCAAATACGAGGAGCTCCAAGTTGAACTCTGGCTCGCAAGGGAGTGCTCAGTTAGGCCACTGACCGGCTACAACTACTCCAAATTAGTCTTTAACCAAGTCGAGGGGAACTTCAAATCGTCTAACCCATGGCTCGCAAAGTACCTTATTAGGGTGAGGGGCCTGACCCAGGCGTTTGACCAAGTCGAGGTAATCCACATCCTAATAAGGAAAACAGGAAGGCCGACCAGCTAGTAAGGGAAGCGATGACTGGCAACCCAAAACAGTACTCCATAGATATGCAGGAAGTCCTAGTCATCTCGAGCGTTGATGACCCCGAGCACAAGGTGCTGCAAGTGGCCAACGGCGACAACTGGATGACCCCGTACCGAATGTACCTGACCGACGACATCGAACCGACGGCACCCTGCTGGAGAACCCTGATGACACCAAGCACGTGAGGAATATAGCAAGCTGATACACCTTTGTGGACGGAAGATTGTACCGCCAAGGATACTCAATCCCCTACAAGAGGTGCCTTATGCGAGAAGACGCCGACTACATACTGAACGAGGTACGTCTCGGCACCTGCGACTCACATATAGGAGGTAAGAATCTTGCCTTCAAAGTCATGAGACAAGACTTATTGTAGGCCTCATTGAAGCACGACGCCATAGAGTTCATGAAGAAGTGCGAAAACTGCCTGATCTATTGGAACATACCTCACCAGCCGCATAGAGAACTGCAAACCCTGCAGTCGCCTTGGCCGTTCGCGCAATGAGGGCTTGACACACTCGAACATCTGCCCATAGCATCCAGACAAAGGAAGTTTGTCATATTGGGTATTAACTACTTCACTAAGTTGGTGGAAGTTTTCCCGCTGGTGTGGATAACCGAACAGAACGCGACACATTTCATTGCCAGAGCATTGTTTGTCAGTTTGGTGTTTTCGAGGTTGTAGTGACTGACAAAGGAACCCAATTCATCGAAAAACGATTTACCAAGTATTGTGCGAGCCTACGGATAAGGCTGATCCACACTTCCGTCGCCTACCTTGAAAACAACAAACAGGTGAAAGTGACGAATCAAACACTACTACATGGGTTGAAGACCAAGCTGGAGGACGCTGGGGACTCTTGGGTCACTGCCATCCATCCTCTGGTTATACAAGATCACCCCGAGGGAGCTGACCTGTGAAACATCTTTCAATTTGTGCTACGGCATTGATGCAGTCATCCCGGTCGAAGTCGGTCTGCCCAACCTCTGCGCCAAGAGTTTTGAACCCCTTAGCAATTCTCAGAGGCGCGAGACGCAACACGCCTTCGGACGACAGCCTATTAGTAGCGAATCGCGTGATACTACAATAAGAGTGTAATAGCCCTCCAATTTATGGTGGGGGAGCTCGTCCCATGGAGCGTAGAGGCAACTGGCAAAACTACCAATAGGAACAAGCTCTCTCCGAATTTGGAGGGACCATTCCTCACCTCGGCAATCCTCCGGAACGGTGTGTATAAGTTACGTACCCAGTACGACAAACTAGTCCTAAGGACATGGAACGCCACCCACCTCAAGAGGTACTACCAATAAGCTCTAGCCGAGCCTAGGTAAGGTCAATATGCGTCATTTTGAATGATTGTAAATGTATCACGTGTTGGTTAGTGAAATTATTGTTTGTTCATGCGCACTTGTCTATGTGAATGCATACGTGTTTGTCATCTCATAAAATCAAGTGACCTAAATTGCCCTTAAGTCAGATGAGACTCGTCCTAGCCTGCTTCACAACCCATTGGCAATTGAAAAACCTCAGCCCCAAGCCGAGTGGCCCTTCCACGGCCGGAAACCCAGGCCTAAGGGCGCTTGGAGTTCCCAACCAAACAGCCAGTAAAACCTTTCGGGGCTTCTGCAGCAGGCATTCAACGACCTCCCTCCGACATAGAGAGCACCATCAGTTGACGACGGTTGGCAGACTAGGACTAGACGTGCATGGGTAGCAACATCCTTTGGACCGAGCACCAATATGACAATATGCGGGCAACGACCAATGACTCTGCCGGGGCCTAGCTATTGCGGCCATGAAACCCAACTAGCCTTAGCAAGACTCAACCTTGAGCGTGCGACGACGTCCTACTCACAGGATTGCACCCCACAGAATCAAGATACCGTGATGTTCCCTCACCAAGGAAGCGAGCACCATCGGGCAAATGCATGTGAGACAAGCCCAGTGATGATAGGTACAACGCTTAGCTGACAAGACAAAGGAAACCAATTCCACAAGAAAACACAACCAAACAGCCGCAATGGTCACAACGATCTACCTGATCTCATTCGTCCAAAGGATACAAAAGCAAAAAAGAATAAAGGGGAAGAGGAGCCTAGCGGTCCGGAGAAGAATGGCTTGGCGGCAGAGAACCACTCGGTTGGGAGGACGAAGATTCGGCCATCCCTTCGATAGCAGCCAGTAGATTCGACTTCTGAGTGGCCCAAGCATTCACCAGATCGAGGGAGACAAGAAAGTCTAGGGCCGCAAGCTGCACCACTTGGTGGCAAAGACGAATGCTGTCCCAATACTTTCCCTCCAACACCTTGCCGAACTCTTCCGCTGGAATGGAGGCCCTTAACTAGCCCTCAAGCCATAGGCAATGTCCTCGAAGAAGGGAGAACTACTCCTAGAACTAGCAGAGCGACTCCTCGAGAGAAATGATCTTCGCCTCGGCCTTGTGCAGCTCACGTTCAAGGACCTCAATCCACTCCTCACCCAACCTCGCCCTCTCGGCTATGGCTCTATGCTCCGCCACATTAACATGCTTCTGGGCCAAATTGCAAATGGTTGCCGAAAGTTGGAGAGCCCTCTATTATACCAGCAAGCAAAAAGCATGATTGGCGGACCAAAATGAAAGCAGAGAAAAAGCAAAGAGATGCTAAAAGAGCACCTCAGCAAAGGAAAGCTCCTCTAAGGGAGACAGCTAGGGGTAGCCTCAGGTGACCATGCGGCCTCCTCAGCTTTAGTAGACCCGTCTCCTTCAGACCCTAGGATCTCGGGGGCTGGCCCCACAGCTTCCTCCACAGCGTCCATACTAGTCGTCGTCTCTTGGATCTCAAGATCCGAAGGGTCATAAGGAGACGCCTCCACAACCTCGACTGCCCCAACGCAGGAGCATCAATGGCAACGATCGCCGCAAACGGAGGCTCCTCGACGACCTTAATGCCTTCAACAGGGCCCTTGACTTCATCGGCTTCGTTAGCCAAGCTGACGACCATTGCCATAGGAATATCACCAAATGCCCCCGTCGTACCGGCAAGAACCTCATCTTCGCCCACTGCGGCCATGATGGCTAGCTCGACTGGGGTGTCCAAAGTCCAATCTCCGCCTTAGGCCCCCTCGGCAACGTTAGTGAAAAATTTTGAGCGCTGGCTCCTCATGCAAGGTTTCGGTGTCAAGCGTGACCCCAAATTGGGCCAACACAAGTGTAGAGATCGGCTCGATTCCAACTTCGACGTCCCTAGAGCCCAAAATTGGCACAAGAGCTGCTACAGGCTCGGCATCCTCTCTGCTCCCCAAAGCCAGATGCCTGACCCGAGGAGAAGGCAAGAATAGAAGTCACCGCCTCGAAGTGCTCCCGAGTCGTCATACCCACTCCAACGATGCCTCGTCCTCTCTAGAAGAAAAGATGGAACCTGAAGAAGTGTTATCAGAAGAGGAGCAATGCCATTTTGACAGTCGGCTCGAGGGCTCTCGAATGACAAATGGCCTCAGCCTCTTCTGATCAGCGGTTGTCTCCTCAAGGGCTAGTCCCAACGTTGCAGCAACAAAGGCCTCTACGATCAACCAATGCCCCCTCTCCTGGAAAGTGGTGGCATTAGCCAGGACAAGGTCCATCAGAGCTTTCTCCTGAGTCTTCTCACTCTCATCCAGGGCCCTGGTGAGACCGGGCTGCACTCTCTCCCACTCGTTGGAAATGGCCCTAGTGAGGCGTCACCATGGGCTTCTTCCCACCATCAGTTAAGATGGCCTGACCTCTCGATTTCCCACGCATGGACACCACGCACCAACAATAATGCCCATGAATCAATCCGTCCTGTCAGTAATAAATGCGAAAATGCATGCCCCTAGGGATACATGCCCCATTATCCAAAGCGACAATCATGACCGCGTATGACTTTGCCAAACGCCTAACGGCCTAAAGATACGGTTCTCGTCATATAACATGGCTCAAGACAGAAAGCGGACTACACTTGACCCAAGCTGGCTCGACGCCGTTCTGCCAGCTAGCCTCCTAGCCAAGCAATCAGGACAGCCAACTGAGAGGCTAGTCGTCAAAGAACAAAGCTTGCAGATGCCCATTTCGGTTGAGTGTCAGATGCCAAGTCACATGCAATGGTACGAAGACACCCCAATCATAAAGTCATGTACGAAGATAAGGAGACAAGATTCAAGAAGCACGAGAAAAAGGCAAATGCTCGGTGGTTCCATTCATTAAATTCTTTTACAAAATACAAAGTTTACATCGATAAAAGTACATAGTAGAAGAAACAATGTAAAATACATGGAGCAAAAGACCGCCGGTGCACGCCTAAAAATTGGTTATGGGAAGACACATGTAGGGAAGACAACTGTGAGTGAAACACCACACGGACTTCGTGTACCTACCCATGGAACATCCCGAACGAAAACCAGACGCTGCAGGAGGTGAATAGGAAGCAATTCTCTAACATGGATGAACAAAACACCTTTGTTAACGTCAGGGAACCTTCCCACCCGAAAGTGACTACCAGAGAAGAGACCAAGGGCAATGCCACTTCACCAGATCCAAGAAAATCCTAGGAAACGCCTGTCCTCAAGAGATCCCCTTGTAAGGGGACATCCGCACGCCAGCCGAAGGTGGAAAGTAAAGAGGACCCTACAACTGAGCTGCCAAGCGTGGAGGCATGAGAACAGCCAGAACAGTGGCAACACGGTGAGCACCAAGCGCATCTTCAACTTTTCTAAAGCTCCATTCGATCCAAGTGCAAGGCTTTAGAGGCCCAAGACAACTTTGAAATCCCACATCACTTCGCTGGTGTGAGGATGAGCCTTAAACAAGGAGCAAGAAGCCCCTCCATTTATAGTCGAGGGAGAAGGATGGCAAACTCCTAGTGAAAAGATGTGTCAACTAATTGCTGGCAAGGAATTGACGCCAAGCTTCGGTTCAGAGCAAGATCTTTTCAAACAGAGCGTTGAATCCCTACGCCATTGTACGGAAAGTTGCAAGACGCCCGAGGAAGGGGTGTAGCTCTTGGGAACTGGCGATTGAGGTGTCTCGAGAAGAGACGTGTATGCAGGCTCAGCACGCAACATCCCATCATCTATCATACCGAAAATCGGAGAGGCCCAACTTCCCGGCATAGGGCCTAGTGATGGGTCCAATCACGATATTGGCCGATTCGACAATAAGCCCACTTGTCAGTAAAGCCCAATGAGAAGTAAGGCCCAGGAGGCCAATCAGCCCATCTACTGCGAGCAGGTGCAAGAGGGAACGGCGGGATAGGATCAGCAGACAGCATCTGTGACTTAGGTAATTATGGCCCAAATCCACCCTCCACCTCAACGATAGCAGCCTGGCAGCGTAGAAGATATCAGTGCAATAGATTCTAACCAATGGTGGTAGCGATTAACCATGGAGAACCACCGTGCCAGGGGACCAACGGCAACCTAGCTAATCCATGTAAGAAACAGCCTTACACTTGTCAGCCACCACAGTTGCGGTCACATCACCGCCACAAGATGACATCTGACAATTGTGCCTCCCGTCAATGCCCTAATGGCCAGTAAATCCTGACGGAACACCTATCATGAGCCTTGGCGTCAAACCCTTCTTTACAAAGCATTACAAATTACTCCTCATTATCGCAGGAGAAAGGAGAGAACTCTCAAACACATAGAGGATCGATCAATACTCGACGAAAGCAACCCTCTAGTGAGATACCAGAGCTCAAAAAAAACCAAGCTCTCGTTCCCTAGCACAGCTCTTGCTCCTCATCACTAAATTGCTCCCCATCAAGTGCACCCCAACGAGCCACTCATCAGATGCAACAGGTCGGAATCCAGTCCTCCATATCTCTAAATTGCTTCCCGTCGAGTACATACAAGATCCCAATCCACCATTTCTTTAAGCCGCTCGCTGTCGAGTGTATACAGGAGCCCAATCGTCCTCTCACATCCCTAACATACGTGCATCTTTGCATTCTCTCACATCCTCCTTACATCTTTCTATTCTTTTGGAAAGATTTCTGACTTGAGTATCGGAGGATAAATCGGAAAGTCCCGCCAATCCTCTATCATCTTGTTCGTTGTTTGTGTTACATACGTTTTAGGTTAACAGAGATGAAAACTGGACACGCTCCAGTTTGACTCATAGTGAAAGGTCGAGCGGCTTCCTAATCCGTACTACAATCTGAATTTTGGAACACATCACTTACTTTTTCAAAGCTCATGATCTAGGCAGCAGCTATATTTCAGAACTTATTTTCCAAGGCCACACACTAGAGGGATTCTTGTGTGCGCTTTAAGCAGTAACTGACCTCACAGACGTAACATTTTATATACAATTGTTTACTAATTTTGACATGTTGCTGACACCTGGTGCATGAGCTTATTGACTAACATGGTTTTGTGTATGTTATAACACCTGTTTGTGATGATCATGTGGCTGTTAGAGTATTATTCTGGATCTTACCCTTTTGTTAATACTGTAAAAGAAATTTTTTTTGGCAGGGCTTGCATTCCTCCTCTTTATTTTTACACCGGAGGAGTTACAGAGTTCCTTACTACAATCAGGCAACATGTTTTTCTTGTAAGGTATGTGCTTTAATTGAAATGATCAGAAATCATAAACATATTTTCCATGCGAGTTTTGTTTGAGTTAGATTCTTTTCAGTCCTTATTTATATTATTTTATTCCGGATCAGCAGAAGATGAAAGTATATTCATTGTTAATGACTTTCAAAATGCTCTTCAGGTATCTCTATTTTTTTTTTGGTCAAATATTCTTTAGATATTATAGTTATTTAACATGTTATATTTTCGTTATTCACACTTAAGTGGTTAAAAATTGTAGTAAGATAATCGTGTTCTGAGACAGGAAAATCATCGAAGATAGCAATGAAATGAATAAATACATCCGGAAAATTATTGATGTGAAAACAAGTGGGAGGATGGTGTTTGCTAAATAATTTTTGGTTATCTTTCAGCATGATTAATTTACAAAATTGTGTGTTCTATTTAAAAGTGGGCTTCTTTTTCCATTATTAGTGCTCAATATTATGGGGTGGGTTATAACGTGCAGGCTTTAACTAACTGATTCAGGGGGCTTTGGCTGCTTTTTTAGAAACATATTAGTACACTTTGATGTATTACTCCTTTAGAATCTGTTACTACTCTGTACCTTTGGCCTGCTGTGTGGATTGAAGGCTTTACTGGCTGCCTTATTTTTTTGAATTGTGATTTTTGGCTGCTAATCGGATATCTCCCTTGTGTGGCTCACGGCTCATGGTTGCTTAACTGTTGAAATTATTGAGTGATAACCTTTTTGATTGATTGATAATAAACGAATGTGGATGGATGATTGTGTTGCCTTGGTGTCTGGTTTATGCTTTAAACTTTTGTGCGTGCTAGGGGCATAAAATGTTTCCTTGGAAAGCGTATGGTTTTTCACTATCAGTTATTCATTAACAGGTATATAAATTTACTTTATTTAAATGTTATTAGATTCTCATTTTATCTATCTCGTCATTTCTTAGCTTACTTCTATCATTTGATATTTAAGCAGTAATGACAGTACAACTTGTAATTGTACAAAATTTAAGAACATTTTATGGCTTGGACAACTTGAACATTTAAGCACAACTTGAAAGCTGCGAGCGGACCATTGTATGGCTTGGACAACGAGTCGGTTCCCATGCAAGGGATAGTGCGGCTGGAAGTCACGATGGGGACACACCCGCGCTCCATGACGTGCGAGCTGGCGTTCCTCGTCGTCGACCTTGCATCCGTCTATAATGCCATATTAGGCAGACCTTTCCTGACTGCCTTCGAAGCCGTAACGTCTATCCCGCACCTAAAGGTGAAATTTCCCACCCCCTGGGGCGTGGGAGAAGTCCTTGGAGACCAAGAAATGGGGCGGACCTGCTACCTGTCCTAGATCAACCCCGTGGCGCCATGCAATCCGAGCGAAGACCTTGATCTCCGCGACGAGACCTCGCTGCAACAGGCCCAGTCCTTAGAGGGAACTGAGGCGATCCCGCTTAACCCTTTCAATCCGGAACGGTGCGTCAACGTGGGGAGATCCCTTCAACCTGTGGAGCGCGACAGGTTGATTACCTTCCTTAGGGCTAACTCCGGCGTGTTCGCCTGGGTCCCCGCTGACATGCCCAGGATATCGGCCGAGGTCATACCCCTGCCGGGCCTTGACGCGAGCCGGAAGCCCGTCCAGCGAGCGGAGGAACCACTCCGTCGAGAAGTTGGTCGCCATCGGGAAAGTTAAGTGAAGAGGCTCTGGACGCTAGATTCATCGAGAGAAGTCCGATCCTAATGGCCGGCCCAATGTCGTGGCCGGGTGAAAAAGAGTAGCGGCAAGTGGCGGATGTGTGTCGACTTCACGGACGTGAACAAGGCCTGCCCCAAAGACAGCTTTCCGCTTCCCAGGATCGACTAGCTCGTGGATTCCACATCCGGGCACGAACTACTGAGTTTCATGGACGCATACTCTGGGTACAACCAGATCCGAATGGACCCAGAAGACAAGGAGCACACCTCGTTCATGCTTGTGAACCTCGTTCAAGAGACATATTGCTATAAAATGATGCCCTTTGATCTCAAGAACGCTGGTGCGACGTACCAGCGCCTCGTGAACAAAATGTTCGAAGCGCAAATCGGACGGAACGTGGAGGTGTACGTCGACAACATGCTTGTGAAAAGGAGAATCGCGAACCACCACGTCAACGACTTAGATGAAACTTTCCAGATCCTCTGACGGCACGGAATGAAGCTCAATCTGTCAAGTGCGCGTTCGGGGTGACCTCTGTGAAGTTCCTAGGCTTTATTGTGTCCCAACGCGGCATAGAAGCCAATCCAGAAAAGATCAACGCCATACTCGACTTGAACCCTCCGCGGACGATAAAAGAAGTTCAGAAGCTGACCGGGCGGATAGCCGCTCTCTCACGGTTCCTGGCCAAGTCAGCCGAGAAATATTTGCCCTTCTTCAAGGCACTAAGGGGCACCAAATCACACAGGTTCAAGTGGAATGAAGAATGTGACGAAGCATTCAGGGAACTGAAGACTTACCTCTCCAACGCACCGCTTTTGAGCCCGCCGCGCGAAGGGGAAGATCTCTACCTCTACCTCGCCACATCGGCGGCAGCCCTCAGCTCCGCACTAGTTGCGGAGCACGAGGGCAGACAACAGCTGGTGTATTACGTAAGCCGGGTGCTGACTGACGTAGAGGCCCGCTATCCGCACGCAGAAAAGATGGCGCTCGCTCTTGTCTATGCGGCGCGGAAGCTGCGGCCCTATTTCCAGTCTCACTGGATCGTCGTGCTGACGGACCAGCCGCTGAAGTTGATCTTGCAAAAACCGAGACGTCCGAACCGGCTGGTTAAATGGGCTGTCCAACTAGGAGAATTCGACCTAGAGTTTCGGCCCCGGCCAGCCGTGAAAGGACAGGCTCTGGCGGACTTTATCGTCAAGGCGGTGACGCCAGCACAGGAGGAGGACAGCAATCCAGGAAGTACGGAGGGCGACGATTCACCTGCGTGGACCCTGAACGTAGACGGATCGTCTACCTAGACAGGCAGCGGAGCTGGTATCGTGCTAAGGACGCCCGAGGGCATGGAGATCGTATACTCCGTTACTTTGGCTTTCCCGGCCACGAACAACGTTGCAGAGTATGAGGCCCTTCTCGCGGGCCTACGACTGGCGAGGGAGTGCTCCGCGCGATCGTTGGTCGTGCGTAGTGACTCCGAACTCGTGGTCAATCAGGTGAAGGGGAACTTCGAAGCCTCGAACCCACAGCTTGTGATGTATCTGGCGAAAGTAAGGGCCCTGATCCCTGAGTTCTGTCGGTTTGAGATCGAGCATATCCCGAGATCGAATAACGAACGCGCTGATCGACCGCCCGACGCGCCGCCGTAATCAGTAGAAAAGACACGAGGGAGCCTGTGGAAGTCTCGAACGCACCCAAAGATCGACGGAGACAAAGAAGTTCTACGGTCAACACAGGGACAATGGATGACACCATACGTAAGGTTCCTAATCAAGGAACCCTACCGTAAGACATCAACGGGCTGCTTAATCAAGAAACGGCAGGATGGTACACGGTCCTAAATGGGAGGCTATACGGGCGAGGATACTCCACTCCTCTCCGAAGTGCCTCACACCGAGGAAGAAGCGATTATGCGTTGGCCGCGTAAGTGCACTGGTCAGGCCGCCGCACATCGGCGGAAAGAACCTAGCGTTCAACGTCATGCGGCAAGGGTTCTACTGGCCCACCATGAAACGAGACGCTATGGAATTCGGTCCGGAAGTGTGAAAGTTGCCGAGGTTCACGGCAACATGACGCACCAGCCGCACACCGAGCTGCACTATCTCCAATCCCCATGGCCGTTCGCGCAATGGGGGCTCGACATACTTGGACCCCTACCGATGGCTGCCGGACTGAGGAAATTCTTGATCGTTGGTATTAACTACTTTACGAAGTGGGTGGAAGCCGTCCCTCTCGCCAAGATCACAGAGCAAAATGCGACGGAGTTCCTCCGTCAGGGCATCGTTTGCCGCTTTGGGATTCCTGAGGTCGTGGTGACCGATAACGGAACCCAATTCACCGGCAAATGCTTTACAAAGTGCTGCCGCGACCTTCGCATCAAGCTGGTACACACGTCCGTAGCGCACCCTCAAGCAAACGGGCAGGTCGAAGTCACCAACCGCACGTTGCTGCACGGGTTGAAAACCAGATTGGAAGACGCAGGGGGCTCCTGAACTGAGGAGCTACCGTCAGTGCTATGGTCGTATCGAACAATTGCGAGAGAGCCAACGAGGGAGACGCCCTTCAACCTTTGCTTTGGGGCTGAGGCTGTGGTGCCCGTGGAAATGGGGATGCCAAGCCTACGGATCGAATGCTTCGACCCAGCCACCAACGAACAAAGGCTTCGGGAAAGTCTGGACTTGCTCTCGAAAGTTCGAGACGCCGCACAACTCCGAACCGCGGCCTACCAACAGCGGGTCGCACGGTACTACAACAAGCGAGTAAAGGCGCGCCCACTTAAAATTGGAGATCTGGTCCTCCGGAGCGTAGCGGCGGCGGGAAAGATCGCAAACAGGAACAAACTCTCCCCCGGGTGGGAGGGGCCATTCCTTGTCTCCGCAATCCTCCGGAGCGGAGCGTACAAGCTGCGCGCCCAGAACGGCAAACTGGTCCCGCGGACCTGGAACGCCGCCAACTTAAGGAAATACTATCAGTAAAACAACTCCGACTCAGGTAAGTCACACACGCATGCATCATAATGAGTGCTTGAACATGAGCTTTATCTTCGATTAGCATAATCACTCTTCCTATTATCTTGCATATTTATTTGTGTGAGTTGATGACATGTATTGCATTCTCAATCAAACGACCTAGACTGCCCCTAAGTCGGGAGGACAAGCATCCGTCCGAAAAACCAGTCCTTGGCCCAGCGCCAGGCGGTCCAAAGATGACCGTCCCAGGACCCCGTCCTCACGCCAAATGGCCTGGGGACGGCCTTAAGCATTATGGCTCGGCAAAAAAAAGGCCCAAAGCCACCCGAGAGACTAAGCCCCGTGCTTAGAGCGGCCGGAGGCATCCGGTCGTGAGGGTGGAACAAATGATCCGGGCGATCCATTCAATAGGCTTCACGCCAACGACCCGTGCGGTCAAAACATCAGGCCCGGGGGCTTCCTGAGTCCCCACTCTACGGCCACTAAAACCTTAGGGGGCAAAGAATCGCAGGCGTACGGCGACCTTCTTGAAGTAAGAGAGCACCCTCGCCTACAATGGTCGTGGGCTAGGACCTCAACTTGGTGATCACGACGCTTTGCGGGGAGCGACACACCTCCCGCATCGCACGCGACCGAAGTCCTAGACCCAGAGTCCGATTCCGCGGCCTAACCGCCGCGCCGATCCTCGTTGCGACTCCGGGGCTTCGCGACGACATCCGCTTTACCAGATCGAGCCCCCCAAACGTGTGAGCTGTGATGACATCCTCTTACGAAGGACGAGCACCACGCAAGAAGGCGCCTGGATAGGGCCTTAGCAATAGTGGCTCCAAAGAGCCCAACGTTCAAACATGAAGCATGATCCAACGGACGAAAACAAAAAGAAATAGCAAGCGACACTCTACGATAGAAAAGGCACGGATGCGAAGTATAAAAAGATGCTTCTCATTCATGCGGAAAAAACAAACATGGTACAAAGACAAAGGCCAATCTCGAAAACCAACATCAGCAAAGACTAATCAAGAAGACTCGATAGACCCGCGTCCTCAAGGAAAGTATTCAGGCGGGACTCCTCTTCTATCCCGGCGTTCCCTGGATGAAGGACACCCTCAGGAATGTGAGGAGCTGCCAAGGAGACGATCCTGCGGCATAAGCGGATGCCGTCCCAGTATCGAGCCTCCATCGCCCGCCGCGTTTCCGATGGAGAGTACCGGCCAACCATATCTCCGACCAGTCTGGTGACGCGAGCCTCCGAAGCGGCAAGTAGAGCTTCCAACTGCGCCACTCTCTGCTGCAGGCGCCCATTCTCCTCTCTAAGAGATGCGAACTGGGCCCTTCCATTGACGATGGCCGGCTGAAGGAGGGCGGACAGTGCGTCAAAGGGGTTGACCTCATCTGGGGCCTGCATAAGAAGCGATGTCAAAAGCGCTGCCAAAGCATGCAACCAAAAAGAAAGACCAGATGGAAACAACCGTACCTGAGCAGGAGTCGTGCTCGGGGAACGCGCGAGATCGCCTAGAAGGGCCCCTCCCTGGGGCTCAGCTCCTTCGCCTACTGGAGGAGGGCTGGCTGGAAGGCTGGCCGCCGTAGGAACGCTCGGAGGCTCTTGCCACGAGGACGTCCCGGCTTCCCCTTCGCCAGCCTGCACAGGACCAGCAGTGGGAGCGGCGCCGTCCTCTGTAAGTGCAGCCAGGTCTTCAGGAGGTCTGTACTCCGAAATGGGCTCCACAAGAATCGCCAGCGACTCAACAAGGGCTCCAGCCTCCGACGCTGGCTCAAGCGCAGTAGTAAATGGCTCCTCTGGGCCCTCGAGAACGACGACGTCATCCGTCGCCTCTGCTGCGGAGCTGGCGGATGGATTCCCAGCGGGTAGAGACTCCACCTCGCAGACTTCGCGAGTGGCTGGTCCCGCGATCGAAGTCGACGAGGGTTCGGCGGTTTCCCTCTGGCGACCCGCGCTCGCAAGTCTCTTCGGAGCCGGACTTCCCACAATGGAAGGACCGGCGACTCGTCTCCTGGACCTCCTCAGAGAGGTCCCTTCGGCTTCCCTTAGCCGTTTAAGGGCGGCCGCGTCCTCATCGTCGCTCGACGATGACTCCAGCAACGAGCAGCTACCCTCCTCAGTCGCCCGGGGCGGCGGATGAGCGGCCGAATCTCCAGGACCTCCCTTACCTAGTCCAGCCATCGCCCAGCCCGCGGGAGATCCCCACCTGCAGGCCTTGAATGTAACGGAGGTGAGGTAATAGCCCTGAATCGCAAAGTTCTTCTCTTCAGACTTAATAGCAGCCAGCAGCTTCTCTGATGCTGCAACGTCCTCGGGGGGTGGCTTCTCTTGGAAGTACTTTGAGATGGGGCCCCACGCCCTCGGGAGCTCAGAGTCAGGGGGCTCCTGCAAGAAAAAGAAGCGCTCCTTCCAGCCCTTCACTGAGTCAGGATTGGTGTCGCGAAGGTGGAACCCTGCCTTGGGCGACATCGACACCCAATCCTCTGACTCAGTGAACCAGAAGATTACCCTCGCTGCCTTCGCATCGAAAGTGCATTCGTGAATGAGGGAAAAAATGCACAGGGACACCAAAAAGCGCAAGGCGTTGGGATGCAGCCTTGCCATTAGGATACCCAACGCGTCAACCACCGCGTACAGTAAGCAGCTTGACGGATAGCGAAGCCCCCCCTCAGATGATGCTCGTACACCGTGATGAAGCCCGCGGGAGGGGCAAAGGCTCTGTCCAGCGCCTCAGGAGCGCGGCAGTCCCAATCGCAGGGAAGACCATAATCAACCATAAGAGCAGCAACGTTCCCAGCAGTCAGGATGGATTTGGTGTTGTGAACACCATGGCGCGGGGCTCTGGGAGCGCGAGAAGAAGAAGAGCTCTCTCTTTACCGCCATTTATCTCTCAAAAATCACGAGTGCAAATGGGGAAGAAATCGGCAGAAGAGAAGAAGCAGTTGTCGATCGGTTTAAATAGGCAACGCCAAGCCAAAAGGCGGGAAACGAAAACGGCACCGCCACCGGAGATTGGGACGCGTGGTGGCATCAAGGCGCACCACAGGATCTCAATCATTCGCAATGATGGCTAGACGCCAGGCTAACGGGCGCGTCCCTTCAGCTGCCTGGCTAGGGTCCACGCTAGCGCCGCCGCATTAAATGAAGGCTCACGATAGCAAAGCCCCTGAAGACGCGCACGATAAGCACAAAGCAATAATGCAGCTAAAAAAAAAAGAGAAAAAAAAAAGAGAAGAGAGAAAAACTTCTTCGGCGGACAAACGAGGCGATTGTTCGAGCCTACATAGCGGCCGAGAAGGCCAATGAAGCCAAGCGCCTGGAGCCAGTGGACCGGCCGCATGAGAGACCGACAAACGAGAAGAAGAGAACGGGGGCAACTATCGTCGCTGAGGACCGCACAAGCAGCAATGGGTGGAGCCAGGTGTCCAAAAAGAATTCTGGCCGCAGGACCTAATTCCCTGACCAATATACGCACAAACATCCTAATATAGATCCAAGATGAAAAGTTCTTAAAATGACCCGAGGCGCCAAGGAAACTAAAAGCAAGGGACCACACTAAATACTGCCACCACCATTGGTCTTTAGGTTACAACATCGAGGACTGCCAGACTCTGTAGAAGGAGATTGAAGATTTGGTTTGGTGAGGACGTCTGACAAGGTTCTTGCAAAACCCGGGACAAGCTCCTGCGGCAGTGGAGGAAGACGCACAAGAGTAGCCGAGGAATCGAGTGGCATCCAGGGTAATCAATATGGTGACAACCAAGCCAACCAAGGGCAACGCCCCGAACCACACAGAAAATGCTTCCAGCAGCAAGAAGCCTAGGGGAGGGGTTACGACTGACATCATTAGTTTTAGGAATGACGATATAACTCATGTAATGACCCCTCATTTAGACCCTCCGGTTGTATCTGCTCTCGTTTCGGACGGTATAATAGACTACCAACTGAAATAAGTTTTTATTGATAATAAAAACTCTCAAAATTTACTATATCTTAATGCCTTCTTTAAGTTTGGATTGAAAAGGAGCCAGATAAAGCCGACTGAAGTCCTATACGGCTTGGACAATGAGTTAGTACCCACGTAAGGAGCGTCCAGCTAGAGGTCACGCTGGGGACATACCCACGCACGGCCTTCCGGATGCTCAAATTCTTGATCGTTGACTTTCTGTCAGTCTACAACTCCATCTTGGGGTGACCCTGCCTAACCGCTTTCGGGGCAATAATGCCAATCCTATACTTGAAAATGAAGTTCCCAGCACCGTGAGCTATTGGAGAAGTTCTAGGAGACAAGGTAATGGGCCAGTCGTGCTACTTATCCCAAGTCGCTCCAGCGACCCTCAGCCAACCGATCAGAGACTTCGACTTCGCAGACGACGCCACCCTGCAGCAAGCCCAATCGGAAGAGTCAACCAATCAAATCCTTTGGATCCTAGCGAGCCTAAAAAATGTATACACATTGGTAGCTCCCTTCCAGGTCCTGCCTGCAACTATCTCATCACCTTCTTCAGACAGAATTCTAACACCTTCGTGTGGACTCTTGCCGACATGTCAGGAATATTGGCTGGAGTAATGGTTTACAGGTTATGCCACAATTCCCATCATGAGCACGTCCAGTAGAAACGCAAGAACCACTCAGTCGAGAAGCTAATTTTCATCCTCGAGAAAGTGAAGAAGTTACTTAACGCAGGCTTTATCAGGGAGGTTCAATATTGAAATTGATTGTCAAACGTCGTTCTTATCAAAAAAAGTAACGAAAAATGGTGGATGTGCATAAACTTTACCAATATGAGCAAAACATGCCCCAAAGACAGCTTCCTACTACCGAGAATTGACTAACTGGTAGACTTTACCTCTGGCTACGAGTTGCTAAGTTTTGTGGATGCTTACTCAGGTTACAACCAGATCAAAATGTGCCCGGAGGATGAGGAGTATAATTCCTTCATGACAGACTAGAGGGTCTACTGTTACAAAGTCATACCTTTCGATCTGAAAAATGTTAGAGCCACTTATCTGTGATTTGAAAACAAGATGTTTGAAACCCAAATCAGTTGGAACGTTGACGTGTATGTGGACGACATGCTCGTCAAAAATAAAGTCATCAACACATGTTCGCGATTTTAGCAAGACCTTCAAGGTCCTCCGAGCGCACCAGATAAAGCTCAACCTAGCCAAATGCGCGTTCGGAGTGACTTGTTGGAAATTCTTGGGTTTCATAGTATCTCAGTGGGTCATCGAGGCAAACCGTGAGTGAGGTCCAAAAGCTCACCGGAGGCTCACCGCCCTCTCCTAACTCCTAGAAAAATTGGCAGAGAAATACCTAAAATTTTTCAAGTCTTTGAGGGGAACTAAGGCGACCAATTCCAATGAACGGCCAAAACTCAAGGAATATCTCTCCCATCCTCCTCTCTTGACTTAGCCTCAAGAAGAGCTGTACTTATATATAGTGATTTCCGACACAATGCTTAGCTCGACCCTAATTCAACAGTAGTCTAGCATGTAGCGATCGGTGTATTACGTCAGCAAGGTCCTGTCTGACATCGAGAGCCGCTACTTGCATAGGAAAGGATCACGCTAGCCCTCGTGTACTTCGCCAAAAAGTTGCGTGCTTAGTTCTAGGCGCACAAGAACGTTGTCTTAACAGACCAGCCTTTGAAAGGAATCTTGTAGAAACCGAACACATCCGAGCGGGTGGTCAAATGGGCTATAGAACTGGGTGTGTTCTATGTGGGGTTCTGTCGCGACCTTCCATTAGGGGCCAGGCCCTCACGGACTTCATAGTCGAGACGGCTACCTCAGTTTCTAAAGCCCCCAGCCATGTTAGAGATGTAGACGAGCTTAAAATTTTGACTTAGATCTGCACGTTGATGGGTCGTCAAGACAGGCAGGCTACGGAGTAGGTGTGGTTCTGCGAACCCTGGACAGGTCCGAGATCAAGTACTTGATCACCCTTGGGTTTCCAACCACCAATAATGTAGCCAAATACGAGGAGCTCCAAGTTGGACTCTGGCTCGCAAGGAAGTGCTCAGTTAGGTCACTGACCGGCTACAGCTACTCCAAATTGGTCGTTAACCAGGTCTTGGGGAACTTCGAATCGTCTAACCCATGGCTCGCAAAGTACCTTGTTAGGGTGAGGGGCCTGATCCAGGCGTTTGACAAAGTCGAGGTAATCCACATCCTGATAAGGAAAACAGGAAGGCCGACCAGCTAGTAAGGGAAGCGATGACTGGCAACCCAAAATAGTACTCCATAGATATGCAAGAAGTCCTAGTCGTCTCGAGCGTTGATGACCCCGAGCACGAGGTGCTGCAAGTAGCCAACGGCGACAACTGGATGAGCCCGTACTGAATGTACCTAACCGACGACACCGAACCAACGGCACCCACTGGAGAACCCTGATGACACCAAGCACGTGAGGAATATAGCAAGCTGATACACCTTTGTGGACAGAAGATTGTACCGCCAAGGATACTCAATCCCCTACAAGAGGTGCCTTATGCGAGAAGACGCCAACTACAAACTGAACGAGGTACATCTCGGCATCTGCGACTCACATATAGGAGGTAAGAATCTTGCCTTCAAAGTCATGAGACAAGGCTTCTTGTAGGCCTCATTGAAGCACGACGCCATGGAGTTCATGAAGAAGTGCAAAAACTGCCTGATCTATGGGAACATACCTCACCAGCCGAATACAGAACTGCAAGCCCTGCAGTCGCCTTGGCCGTTCGCGCAATGGGAGCTTGACATACTCGAACATCTGCCTATAGCATCCGGACAAAGGAAGTTTGTCATATTGGGTATTAACTACTTCACTAAGTGGGTGGAAGTTTTCCCACTAGCGCGGATAACCGAACAGAACGTGACACATTTCATTGCCAGAGCATTGTTTGTTAGTTTGGGGTTTTCGATGTTATAGTGACTGACAACGGAACCTAATTCATCGAAAAACGATTTATCAAGTATTGTGCAAGCCTACAGATAAGGCTGATCCACACTTCCGTCACCTACCTTGAAAACAACAGATAGGTGAAAGTGACGAATCAAACACTATTACATGGGTTGAAGACCAAGCTGGAGGACGCTGCGGACTCTTGGGTTACTGCCATCCATCCTCTCGTTATACAAGATCACCCCGAGGGAGCTAACCTGCGAAACATCTTTCAATTTGTGCTACGGCATTGAGGCGGTCATCCTGGTCGAAGTCGGTCTGCCCATCCTCTGCGCCAAGAGTTTTGAACCCCTTAGCAATTCTCAGAGGCGCGAGACGCAACACGCCTTCGGACGACAGCCTATTAGTAGCGAATCGCGTGATATGTAAGAGTGTAATAGCCCTCCAATTTATGGTGGGGGAGCTCGTCCCATGGAGCGTAGAGCCAACCGGCAAAACTGCTAATAGGAACAAGCTCTCTCCGAATTTGGAGGGACCATTCCTCACCTCGGCAATCCTCCGGAACGGTGTATATAAGTTACATACCCAGTACGACAAACTGGTCCTAAGGACATGGAATGCCACCCACCTTAAGAGGTACTACCAATAAGCTCTAGCCGAGCCTAAGTAAGGTCAATATGCGTCATTTTGAATGATTGTAAATATATCGTGTGTTGGTTAGTGAAATTATTGTTTGTTCATGCGCACCTGTCTATGTGAATGCATACGTGTTTGTCATCTCATAAAATCAAGTGACCTAAATTGCCCTTAAGTTAGACGAGACTCGTCCTGGCCTGCTTCACAACCCATTGGCAGCTGAAAAACCTCAGCCCCAAGCCGAGTGGCCCTTCTGCGGCTGGAAACCCAGGCCAACCAAACGGCCAGTAAAACCTTTCGGGGCTTCTGCAGCAGGCATTCAACGACCTCCCTCCGACATAGAGAGCACCCTCAGTTGACGACAGTTGGCAGACTTGGACTAGACGTGCATGGGTAGCGACATCCTTTGGACCGAGCACCAATATGGCAATATGCGGGCAACGACCAATGACTCTGTCGAGGCCTAGCTATTGCGGCCATGAAACCCAGCTAGCCTTAGCGAGACTCAGCCTTCAGCGTGCGACGACGTCCTACTCACAGGATTACACCCTATAGAATCAAGATACCGTGATGTTCCCTCACCAAGGAAGCGAGCACCATCGGGCAAATGCATGTGAGACAAGCCCAGCGATGATAGCTACAACGCTTAGCCGACAAGACAAAGGAAACCAATTCCACAAGAAAACACAACCAAACAGCCGCAATGGTCACAACGATCTACCTAAACTCATTCGTCCAAAGGATACAAAAGCAAAAAAGAATGAAGGGGAAGAGGAGCCTAGCGGTCCGGAGAAGAATGGCTTGGCAACAGAGAACCACTCGGTTGGGAGGACGAAGATTCGGCCATCCCTTCGGTAGCGGCCAGTAGATCCGACTTCTGAGTGGCCCAAGCATTCACCGGATCGAGGGAGACAAGAAAGTCTGGGGCCACAAGCTGCACCACTCGGCGGCAAAGACGAATGCTGTCCCAATACTTTCCCTCCAACACCTTGCCGAACTCTTCCGCTGGAATGGAGGCCCTTAACTAGCCCTCAAGCCATAAGCAATGTCCTCGAAGAAGGGAGAACTACTCCTAGAACTAGCAGAGCGACTCCTCGAGAGAAGTGATCTTCGCCTCGGCCTTGTGCAGCTCACGTTCAAGGACCTCAATCCACTCCTCACCCAACCTCGCCCTCTCGGCTATGGCTTTATGCTCGGCCACATTAACATGCTTCTGGGCCAAATTGCAAATGGTTGCCGAAAGTTGGAGAGCCCTCTCCTATACCTGCAAGCAAAAAGCATGTTAGGCGGACCGAAATGAAAGCAAAAAAAAGGCAAAGAGATGCTGAAAGAGCACCTCAGCAAAGGAAAGCTCCTCTAAGGGTAGACAGCTAGGGGTAGCCTCAGGTAACCATGCGGCCTCCTCAGCTCCAGTAGACCCATCTCCTTCAGACCCCAGGAACTCAGGGGCTGGCCCCACAGCTTCCTCCACGGCGTCCATACCAGTCGTTGTCTCTTGGATCTCGGGATCCGAAGGGTCATAAGGGGACGCCTCCACAACCTCGACTGCCCCAACACAGGAGCATCAATGGCAACGATCGCCCCAAAAGGAGGCTCCTCGATGACCTTAGTGCCTTCAACAGGGCCCTTGACTCCATCGGCTTCGTTAGCCAAGCTGACGACCATTGCCATAGGAATATCACCAAATGCCCCCGTCGTACCGGCAAGAACCTCATCTTCGCCAACTGCGGCCATGATGGCTAGCTCGACTGGGGTGTCCAAAGTCCAATCTCCGCCTTAGGCCCCCTCAGCAAACGTTAGTGAAAATTTTGAGCGCTGGCTCCTCATGCAAGGTTTCGGTGTCAGGCAAGCCCCCGAGTTGGGCCAACACAAGCGTAGAGATCGGCTCGACTCCAACTTCGACGTCCCTAGAGCCCAAAATCGGCACAAGAGCTGCTACAGGCTCGGCATCCTCTGCTTCCCCAAAGCCAGATGCCTGACCCAAGGAGAAGGCAAGAATAGAAGTCACCGCCTCGAAGTGCTCCCGAGTCGTCGTACCCACTCCAACGATGCCTCGTCCTCTCTGGAAGAAAAGATGGAAATTGAAGAAGTGTTATCGGAAGAGGAGCAATGCCATTTTGACAGCTGGCTTGAGGGCTTTCGAATGACAAATGGCCTCAGCCTCTTCTGATCAGCGGTTGTCTCCTCAAGGGTTAGTCCCAACGCTGCAGCAGCAAAGGCCTCTACGATCAACCAATGCCCCCTCTCCTGGAAAGTAGTGGCATTAGCCAGGACGAGGTCCATCAGAGCCTTCTCCTGAGTCTTCTCGCTCTCATCCAGGGCCCTGGTGAGATCGGGCTGCACTCTCTCCCACTCGTTGGAAATGGCCCTGGTGAGGCGTCACCATGGGCTTCTTCCCACCGTCGGTTAAGATGGCCTGACCTCTCGATTTCCCACGCATGGACACCACTCACCAACAATAATGCCCATCAATCAATTCGTCCTGTCAGTAATAAATGCGAAAACGCATGCCCCTAGGGATACATGCCCCATTAGCCAAAGCGACAATCATGACTGCGTATGACTTCGCCAAACGCCTAACGGCCTAAAGATACGGCTCTCGTCATATAACATGGCTCAAGACAGAAAGCAGACTACGCGTGACCCAAGCTGGCTCAACACCGTTCTGCCAGCTAGCCTCCTAGCCAAGCACGCAGGACAGCCAACCAAGAGGCTAGTCGTCAAAGAACTAAGCTGTCGGACGCCCATTTTCGTTGAGTGTCAGACGCCAAGTCACATGCAATGGTACGAAGACGCCCCAATCATAAAGTCATGTACGAGGATGAGGAGACAAGATTCAAGAAGCACGAGAAAAAGGCAAATGCTCAGTAGTTCCATTCATTAAATTCTTTTACAAAATACAAAGTTTACATCGATAAAAGTACATAGTAGAAGAAACAATGTAAAATACATGGAGCAAAAGACCGCGGGTGCACGCCTGAAAATTGGTTATGGGAAGACACGTGTAGGGAAGACAACTGCAAGTGAAACACCACACGGACGTCGTGTACCTACCCATGGAACATCCCGACCGAAAACCAGATGCTGTAGGAGGTGAATAGGAAGCAATTATCTGACATGGATGAACAAAACACCTTTGTTAACGTCAGGGAACCTTCCCACCCGAAAGCGACTACCAGAGAAGAGTCCGAGGGCAGTGCCACTTCACTAGATCCGAGAAAATTCTAAGAAACGCCTGTCCTCAAGAGATCCCTTTGTAAGGGGACATCCGCATGCCAGTCGGAGGTGGAAAGTAAAGAGGACCCTACAACTAAGCTGCCAAGCGTGGCGGCATGAAAACAGCCAGAACAGTGGCAACACGGTGAGCACCAAGCGCATCTTCGACTTTTCTAAAGCTCCATTTGATCCAAGTGCAAGGCTTTAGAGGCCCAAGACAACTTTGAAATCCCACATCACTTCGCTGGTGTGAGGATGAGCCTTAAACAAAGAGCAAGAAGCCCCTCCATTTATAGCCGAGGGAGAAGGATGGCAAACTCCTAGTGAAAAGATGCGTCAACTAATTGCTGGCAAGGAATTGACGCCAAGCTTCGGTTCAAAGCAAGGTCTTTCCAAACAGGGCGTCGAATCCCTACGCCATTGTACGGAAAGTTGCAAGATGCCCGAGGAAGGGGTGTAGCTCTTGGGAACTGGTGATTGAGGTGTCTCGAGAAGAGACGTGTATGCAGGCTCAGCACGCAACGTCCCATCATCTATCATACCGAAAATCGGAGAGGCCCAACTCCCCGGCATAGGGCCTAGTGATGGGTCCAGTCACGATATTGGCCGATTCGACAATAAGCCCACTTGTCAGTAAAACCCAATGAGAAGTAAGGCCAAGGAGACCAGCCAATCAGCCCATCTACTGTGAGCAGGCGCAGGAGGGAATGGCGGGATAGGATCAGCAGACAACATCTGCGACTCAGGTAATTATGGCCCAAATCCACCCTCCACCTCAACGATAACAGTCTGGCAGCGAAGAAGATATCAGCGCAATAGATTCTAACCAATGTTGGTAGCGATTAACCATGGAGAACCACCGTGCCAGGGGACCAACGGCAACCTAGCTAATCCATGTAAGAAACAGCCTTACACTTGTCAGCCACCACAGTTGCGGTCACATCACCGCCACAAGATGACATCTGACAATTGTGCCTCCCGTCAATGCCCTAATGGCCCGTAAATCCTGACGGAACACCTATCACGAGCCTTGGCGTCAAACCCTTCTTTACAAAGCATTATAAATACTCCTCACTATCGTAGGAGAAAGGGGAGAACTCTCAAACACATAGAGGATCGATCAATACTCGACGAAAGCAACCCTCTAGTGAGATACCAGAGCTCCGAAAGAACCAGGCTCTCGTTCCCTAGCACAGCTCTTTCTCCTCATCACTAAACCGTTCCCCATCAAGTGCACTCCAATGAGCCACTCATCGGATGCAATAGGTCGGAATCCAATCCTCCATTTCTTTAAGCCGCTTCCCGTCGAATACATACAAGATCCCAATCCACCATTTCTTTAAGCCACTTGCTGTCAAGTGTATATAGGAGCCAAATCCTCCTCTCACATCCCTAAGATACGTGCATCTTTGCATTCTCTCACATCCTCCTTACATCTTTTTATTCTTTTGGAAGAATTTTTGACTTGAGTATCGGAGGATAAATCGAAAAATCCCGCCAATCCTGTGTCATCTTGTTCGTTGTTTGTGTTACATATGTTTTAGGTTAACAGAGACGAAAACTGGACCCGCTCTAATTTGACTCATAGTGAAAGATCAAGTGGCTTCCTAATTCATACTACAACCTGAATTTTGGAACGCATCAGTTACTTTCTCAAAGCTCATGATCTAGGCAGCAGCTATATTTCAGAACTTATTTTCCAAGGCCACACACTAGAAGGATTCTTGTGTGCGCTTTAAACAGTAACTGACCTCACTGTCATAACATTTTATTTACAATTGTTTACTAATTTTAACATGTTGCTGACACCTGGTGCATGAGCTTATTGACTAACATGGTTTTGTGTATGTTATAACACCTGTTTGTGATGATCGTGTGGCTGTTAGAGTATTATTCTGGATCTTACCCTTTTGTTAATACCGTAAAGGAATTTTTTTTTTTTTTTGCAGGGCTTGCATTCCTCCTCTTTATTTTTACACCGGAGGAGTTACAGAGTTCCTTACTACAATCAAGCAGCATGTTTTTCTTGTAAGGTAAGTGCTTTAATTGAAATGATGAGAAATCATAAACATATTTTCCATGCGAGTTTTGTTTGAGTTAGATTCTTTTCAGTTCTTATTTATATTATTTTATTTCAGATCAGCAGAAGATGAAAGTATATTCATTGTTAATGACTTTTAAGATGCTCTTCAGGTATCTTCATTTTTTTTTGGTAAAATATTAGATATATATTATAGTTATTTAACATGTTATATTTTCATTATTCACACTTAAGTGGTTAAAAATTGTAGTAAGATAATCGTGTTCTGAGACAGGAAAATCATCGAAGATAGCAATGAAATGAATAAATACATCCGGAAAATTATTGATGTGAAAACAAGTGGGAGGATGGTGTTTGCTAAATAATTTTTGGTTATCTTTCAGCATGATTAATTTACAAAATTGTGTTCTATTTAAAAGTGGGCTTCTTTTTCCATTATTAGTGCTCAATATTATGGGGTGGGTTATAACGTGCAGGCTTTAACTAACTGATTCAGGGGGCTTTGGCTGCTTTTTTAGAAACATACTAGTACACTTTGATGTATTACTCCTTTATAATTTCACTATTACTACTCTGTACCTTTGGCCTGCTGTGTGGATTGGAGGCTTAACTGGCTGCCTTATATTTTTGAATTGTGATTTTTGGCTGCTAATCGGATATCTCCCTTGTGTGGGTCGCGGCTCATGGTTGCTTAACTGTTGAAATTATTGAGTGATAACCTTTTTGATTGATTGATAATAAACGAATGTGGATGGATGATCAAATTGTTTGTCCCGCTTGATTGTGTTGCCTTGGTGCTTGGTGCCTGGTTTATGCTTTAAACTTTTGTGCGTGCCAGGGGCATAAAATGTTTCCTTGGAAAGCGTATGGTTTTTCACTATCAGTCATTCATTAATAGGTATATAAATTTACTTTATTTAAATGTTGTTGGATTCTCATTTTACCTATCTCGTCATTTCTTAACTTACTTCTATCATTTGATATTTAAGCAGTAATGACAGCACAACATGTAATTGTACAAAATTCAAGCAGTAATGACAGCACAACTTGTAATTGTACGAAATTTAAGAACATTTTATTTTGATTGTTTAGGTGAGTTGTAAATCATACGTAAAAAAATTTTACTTTTATTTTTTATAATAATAAAAATTCTTATCAGCAATAAATGTTATTTTGTCACATCTTATAACTGATTTTATGATATTAAGTTGTTTGAACTTGAAAATTATTGTTGGGAGTTTAGGTTATCTGCAATAAGTATAATATTACATACTTAGGGAACCTATTGTCAAGATTATTAGATATTAATATATGTGTTTTCATTATGCTTATTTAATTTGGTAATATGTGTTAATAATTTACGATTTCTTTAACATTTTATACCATTGTGTTTTTTATCACAGGTTGACTATCAAATTTTGCTCAAGATTGGAGCGATTATCACCTGGATGATGCTTCACTTGCCAATCCATACATCGTTTGTCCCTTATTGGCTCTTTTTTTTTTTTTTTTCTCATTTTTTTTTAAATTTTTCTTATTTCTTTGTCTTTTTATTTTTTTTCTTTTTGTTTTATTTTGCTTTTTTCTTTTATTCTTCATTTTTATTTTTATTTTCATTTTTATTTTTTATGTTTTATTATTTATTTTTTATTATTGATGGATCATGGATCCAAATTTCGCACTGATTCGGATCGAGCTGTCCTTCGAATTTCGGTTTCCGTTCTCTAAGTTTCGGATCCTACACACCACATCTTCAAATGAGAGGTAAGGTGACGACGGGATTTTGGTCTCACCAAAAACGTTCTGACGCTCAAGTCAGTAAGCAACCTTCTGAAAATAGAAGTTGGATGTGGAGAATGTAAAAATGAATGTTGGGAGTATGCTTATAAATGTAGGTGGGGAGTGCACTCGTAGAGAGTGATTTTGGATGCTTATGGAGAGTAATTTTTTTAAGTACTATACTCGCAGAAAACCAGTAATAGAGAAAGAGAGTGTGTGTGTTGGGATGCTCAAAAGTTTAGAAAGGTTCTGAGAGTTTGAATTTACTTGAAGACATTTAGTGGGCAAGATAAGGCGTGCCTCTGTAGTGAGTTTTGATGACCTTTTATAACCATAGCCCTGAGCTACCTTCCTTATGCAGCAAGATTGGATGCCTGCCTTTTATGTAGGGATCATTGCATTTCCTGCGTAGGTGTAAATGCCATCCCCAACTGTAACAGTCAAGGAGCTGGATTTCCTTCTGTGCATGGTAACCATTAAGGATTCCTTGCAAGTTGTATGTAGATACTCGCGCCTTCCTCCTGAGATGTACTTTGATTCTGGGAGGTGACCGTTACAAGGGAGATCACCTTCTTTAGAGATGTGGAAAATCATGGCAGACGACCGTTGGGCCCCAAAAAAGAGACGAGTCGGCCGATTTAGGCATGGGCCGCATCCGTCCTGAGCTTCTACCCGTCCACTTACCACTTCTCCGGTCAAAGATAGCGTTGACTGTTTTGGGTTGAGATGGGCTGCTGTTAATCTTGAGCCAATGCCGACCCACTTGCTACTCCACCAGTTAACGACAGCATTGACCGTTTCAGGTAGAAATATTGATCGTTTCTACTAGATTTGGGACGTTTCCTTCTTTGTAGGTCAATCTGTTATTGGCGTCCCTATCAATTATTTTTTTAATTTTATTTTATATTGATCATTTTTTATTTTTTAACTTTCTTAATTTTGTATATTTTATTTTTTTATTTATTAAATTAATTTCAAAATTAATGTTTTTGAATATTTTTTATTTTTCTTATTTATATCAAATTTTATTTTTAATGTTTCTTTTTATTATTTCAATTCCAATTTTTGATTTTTATTATTAAATTTTCTCTTCTTCTGTTTATTTTGCTGTTTTTCACGCTTGTTTTATATTTTATTTTTATTTTTCATTATTAATTTTCATGCTTTGGTATTTAATTTTTCAGATTTTCTATTTTTCTTTTAATTTTATTTTCATTTTATTGTATTTTTTTTCTATTTTTTTTCTTTTTCATCCTTCATTTTCTTTTTTCTTTCAATATTTTTCTTCTGTTTCATTTTTAATTTTTACGTTTTAGTTTTTTTATATCTTATTTTTTTAATTTTTATATTTTATCTTTAATTTTTATCATATTTATTCTATTCTTATGTTTGATTTTTGTCATTTTCACTAAAATTTTCCTCGTTTTAAACTTTTAATTTATATTTTTAAATTTATTTCTTATATTGTTCAATTTTACTTTATCTTTTGTGTTTTCTATTTTTATTTTTCAAAACAAATATTTTTGAATTTATTTTAATTTTTCTTAAAATTTTTAAGAAATTTTGTTATCTTTTATTGTAATTTACGTATTTTTTATCTTTTATTTTTTTGTTGATTGAGTTTTTATTTTTTTTTCTTCTCTTTTTATTTGTGGTATTTTGATTTTTCATTATTTTATTATTATTTTTTTTCTTATTTTATTCACAATTTTTATTGCACGCACTTTATTTTTTATTTTTTTTTTTTTGTTTTTCCAGAACTTCTTTTCTTTTTTATATTTTAATTTTCTAAATCAAAAATTTTTCACTATTTTCTTTTATTTTTAATATTTTCTTTTTCTTTTTTACCTATTTATCTTTCTTATTTTTTATTTTTCATGTTTAACTTTTTTTAATTTTTCTCTTCTTTTTTCTTTCTTCTTTTAACAGTTATTTTTTTATTTCGCTGTTTTTCTTTATATTTACTTTATTTTTATTTTTAAAATCTCCAATTTAATTTATATTTTTTATATTTCAACTTTCCTACACTTAAAATAAATTTATATTTTTTCCTTTTTAATATTCTAAATTTTTTATTTTATTTTTATATTTAATTTTTATTTATTTAATTACTTTATTATTTTTAACTTTTCTTTGAACAATGAGAAATGGAGAATAAAAATAATGAACAGTAAAATATAAATATATAAAAATTAAATGATAAAAACTAAAAATCATAGAAAAATATGCTTAAAATCTTAACACAAAAAATAAATACTAATTAAAAAGATTAACAACAAATAGGAAAAAAATAAAACAATATGTTGGAGAGAGATAAAAAATGTATATATATTGAAGAAACTAAAAAATTTTATAAAATAAAATTAAATAATAGAAAGTAAAAATTATTGAAAAATAAAATAAAATAAAAAATTTGAAACAAATTGTAAAAATAAATGAATAAACAATTACAAACAAACATGAAAAAAATTTATTTTTATCATCTTTTTTTTTATTTTTTATATTTTTGGACACAAATATTTTTTGAATATTTATGATTTTTTCATGGCTCATTTTTTAGAAGTTTTTTTTCTTTTTCTTGTTTTTTATCAAAATTTTTAATTTTTTTTTAAATTTTATATTTATATTTCCTTCTTTTATTTCATTTTTGAAATTCTTTTGCATAAATTTATTTTTTTTGTTTGTCATTCTCAACAGTTTTTGATTTTTTATACTTTGTTTTTTCGTCCTTTGACTTTTTTATATTTCAATTTTTTATTTCTTATCTCATTTTGTGTGTTTTTATCGTTTTTCTTTCATTATTATACTTTCTATTCTCTTCACTTTTTTGTTATTTGTCCTTTTTAAAAAATCATATCTTTTTTGTTTCTTTTATTTATCTTATTTTAATTTTCTTAATATTTTTCCTTTGACTATTCTCTTCCATTCTTAATTAATCCCATTTATTTTTTGTTGTCTTACTTTTCTTATTTTCTATTTTTTGTATTTTAATTTTTATATTTTTTCCTATTTTTATTTCTGCTTTCTTATTTTTATTCTGTTTCTTCTATTACGTTTCTATTTCACTGTTTTTTATATTTATTTTATTTTTATTTATGAAAATCTAATTTTATTTGTATTTTTTATTCTCAAATATTCTTACACTTAAATTTCTTTTTTAAGATTCTGAATTTTTGATATTTTATTTTTCATATTTAAATATTAGTTTGTTAATTACTTTATTATTTCTTAGCTTTGAATTAAATGATGAGAAATGGCGAATAAAAATCATGGTAAGACATTTGTCAATCGTCCTAGCGTAAAAGTTTTCACCAGTGGGCCACTATCCGCGAGTGCATCCTAGTAAGCCATCCCTGTCAAGTGCCCCGATAATGAGCTGCCTCTCAGTTGAGCGCGTCTTTAAGCCGCCCTTTAGCCAAGCAAGCCCTAGGTGCTCAATCCTCCACCTAATGAGCCACTCTTTGCGAATGCATCCCTAATCAACCACTCTGTATCGAGTGTGCTGATAGTGAGTTGCCTCTTAACCGAGCGCGCTTTTAAGCCACCCTCTAACCGAGCACATCCTAGATGCTCAGTCCACCTAATGAGCCACATCCTGCGTGTGCATTCCTAGTGAGCCATTTCCTGTCGAGTGTGCTAATAGTAAGCAACCCCTCGGTCGAGTATATCGATAATGAGATAGGGAAGGGATTAGCTCTCACAACTGTACTCTGTAAAATCTCCAACCCATATAGTGAAGCTCTTTACAGGCCCTGAGCCTAGTGGTTTTTCCTCCCCATTCAAGAGGAGGTTTTCCACTTAAAACATCCGGTTTCAATCCTCATCTCGTGTCCAGCACATCACCCACTTGTGTTACCGGTTAACCACGGATCGGACTGGACGTGGATCCTACACAGCCTTCCTAAGAGATCCGGCTGGGTGGGTCCCCACCCTCTGCATCTCTCGGCCATAGCAAGTCCCGTGGAACCAGAACGCAACATTGGCGCCGTCTGTGGGAAAGGAAGAACAAAAAACTAAACGACTTCCCACCCCCCAACAACAAGCAATGCCTCGAAGTCAGCAGACAACTGCTCGACCTCTGCGACAACAGGACGCCCAGAAGGGCCAGGAGGCGCGAGCTCGTCAACACTCAAATCCACGACCTCCACCATCTCCCGGATCATTTCAGCCGACATCCCCCTCTCAGAATCCCTCGCGGCACTCCCGCCTCCTATGTCCTCAAGAGGGTGATCACTCCTGCCCGAGACGTCACCAGGCAAAGTAACGGGAGCGTCGGGAACAAAGTCATCACTAGGGGGCTGAATGTCCGAGGACCGCGCGCTCTGAGGAAGAATCTCCACGGGTGTAACAGGGAGATCAAGGTGGAAGTGAAGGCGAGACCGCCAGATCCTAAAGGCCCAGGCAGAGAGGCCCCAGTCCTCATCCTCTTAATCAGAGGAACGTCATCATCATCATCATCACTAGAGGTCTGGGACTCAGGAAGCTCGCTGTTCCGCGCGACAGCTCTTGAGGGCTCGACCGAGGTATTAGCAGTGGCAGTGAAGGCGAGACCCTCAGGCCACGAGGACTCAGAAAAAGGGCCAGCCCCCGACCTCGTAGGCAGAGAAGCAGCCACGTCATCCTCGCTCATATCCTCGATATCAAAATCCTCATCATCACTCGAGGAGCGCTCGGCAGTGGGTCCCTCAGTCCTCGAAGGAACTGGGCGGGGAGCCTCGTCCCACGGTTCCCACTTGGCCTCCCTAAGCTTGTCAGCGCCCAGCCAGATATTGCGCTTGTTCAAGTGGAAGGTCCACAGATTGGCCCGCACCAAGTCCGTGTGCGCCTTCACTTCTTTCCGTTCCTCCCTGGAGGGGTCAGAACAGTACTGGCTAGCCACATTCCCCCACGTAGTGGGAATAGCCCAGTGCTCGTAAACGCCAAGGAAGAAGAACTTGTCCTTCCACCCCCTCGTGGAATCCGGGTTGCCACCGCATAGCGAAGAAAATTCCAGGCGGGGAGTCATCATGATCCAGTCAGGGTTCTGCGTAAAGCGGAACAACACCTTGACCGTAAGAGGAGTCAGGAGCCTCTCATGGCATCGGAAGAAGACACACAAGGACACCAGATACCTCATCGCATTCGGCTGGAGCCTGACGAGAGGCATGCCAAGCGCCCTCATGATGTCATAGACGTCCACCGGAATGGAGAACCGTAGCCCGCCTTTGAGGTGGGTCTCATAAACGGAGATAAAGCCATCCGGAGGGTACAGCGCCCTATCATGCGGCTCCGGAATCATCATAGCCATAGACTCAGGAATCTGGTACCGAGCCCGGATCTCCGTGAGCTTATCAAGCGTCACCGTGGAAGCAATGTTTCTAACTCCAGGCGCCATGAAAGCCAAAGAAAGGAGTAAACGAAGCTTGAACGAAGAAGGAAACGGAAAACAGGCGCGAAGATGAAAAGACCAAAGGCAACGGAGGGTTTAAATAAACCCTGCAGTACGGAAAAACGTACTCATTACCCTTGCCACGCGTCGACAGGCCATTCGCCTCGTAAGTCCGGCGTCTTTCCTTCTAAGGCGCCCGATCGCACGTCACATCGTTGCAGGATACGGCATTTAATGCTCCAAGCAGAAAGTGAAACGGCGGCCTTAAGAGGTCCGAGGACAACCACATCAAGGTCAACACAGAGCTCACCACTAGGACACACGCTGTCGGACGACTGACATCTCCAGCAGACCGACGACTTCATGCCAAACGACCGAGAACCTCGGATCCTTTGGCATGGGGGGCTATGTTGGGCCCCAATACAAAGGCGCATAAAAGCACGGCCCAATCGAAGAAGCCCAAAAACGCTCCCACAAGCAGAAGAGACCAAATGGCCCAAGAAAGAAGCCCAGGGGCCGAGAGCCCAGGAGGTTTCGCACTACCCGAGCGGCCAGGAAGAATCTCTCGGGCTTTTCCCCAGAGGATCCCACAAGAGCTGTTCTCTCCTCCAAAGCCCGCGAGCTTACAAGGGGACTTCTAACTGCACGAGGACCGCCTGCTCATGGTCGGAATGCCACCGCCTATTTCGTTGGTTTCAAGAAAGCTCGCAACCACGCTGGGCCGCCGTATCAACAGAAAGACGCCTAGTCAAATCAGCACAGATATCCTGCCTCCAGACACCGACACACTTCAAAGGCTGCAGCGGCGGCCGTCCGCATACCACTCTCCATACGTCAGCTGCATTAAAGGAAGTCAGTGGACCAGCTCCTCGACCGCCGGATGGACGCCACGTGTCCACTCCCCAATGGCCCGGCTTCCACTATAAATACACAGCAAGACCTCCTTTCAAAAGGGAGAGCTTTCGAGACACGCAACTCTAAGCCCTAAAGCTTCCACTTGTGTTGCCGGTTAACCACGGATCGGACTGGACGTGGATCCTACACAGCCTTCCTAAGAGATCCGGCTGGGTGGGTCCCCACCCTCTGCATCTCTCGGCCATAGCAAGTCACGTGGAACCAGAACGCAACAAATAGAAAGTGAAATTTCTTGAAAAAGATAAAATAAAAAATTTAAAACAAATTGTAAAAATAAATGAATAAACAATTACAAACAAACATGAAAAAATTCTATTTTTATCATCTTTTTTTATTTTTTATATTTTTGGACACAAATATTTTTGAATATTTATGATTTTTCATGGCTCATTTTTAGAAGTTTTTTTTTCTTTTTCTTGTTTTTTTATCAAAATTTTAATTTTTTTAAATTTATATTTATATTTTCTTCTTTTTTATTTCATTTTTGAAATTCTTTGCATAAATTTATTTTTTTTGTTTGTCATTCTCAACAGTTTTTGATTTTTTATACTTTGTTTTTTCGTCCTTTGACTTTTTTATATTTCAATTTTTTATTTCTTATCTCATTTTGTGTGTTTTTATCGTTTTTTCTTTTTCATTTATTATACTTTCTATTCTCTTCACTTTTGTTATTTGTCCTTTTAAAATCATATCTTTTTTGTTTCTTTTATTTATCTTATTTTAATTTTCTTAATATTTTTCCTTTGACTATTCTCTTCCATTCTTAATTAATCCCATTTATTTTTGTTGTCTTACTTTTTCTTATTTTCTATTTTTTGTATTTTAATTTTATATTTTTTCCTATTTTTATTTCTGCTTCTTATTTTTATTCTGTTTCTTCTATTACGTTTCTATTTCACTGTTTTTTATATTTATTTTATTTTTATTTATGAAAATCTAATTTTATTTGTATTTTTTATTCTCAAATATTCTTACTTAAATTCTTTTTTAAGATTCTGAATTTTTGATATTTTATTTTTCATATTTAAATATTAGTTTGTTAATTACTTTATTATTTCTTAGCTTTGAATTAAATGATGAGAAATGGCGAATAAAAATCATGGTAAGACATTTGTCCAATCGGGTCCTAGCGTAAAGTTTTCACGGTGGGCCACTATCCGCGAGTACATCCTAGTAAGCCATCACATCCAGAGTGCCCCCGATCAGCTAGAGACCGCCTCTCAGTTGAGCGCGTCTTTGCCGCCCTTAGCCAAGCGAGCCCTAGGTGCTCAATCCTCCACCTAATGAGCCACTCTTGCGAATGCATCCTAATCAACCACTGCAGACGAGTGTCTTTTGAGTGAGTCGCTTCTCTTAAGACCGCTTTGCCGCACTCTAATCAAAGACATCCTAGATGCTCAGTCCACCTAATGAGCCACCCATCCCGCGTGTGCATTCCTAGTGAGCCATTTCTGTCGAAAGTGTGCTAATAGTAAGCAACCCCTAAATCGATATATCGATAATAGAGATAGGGAAGGGTTAGCTCACAATCTTCTCGTAAAATTTCCAACTCCATATAAATAAGCCTTTAGGCGCCTTTCCTAAGCGCAGCATAGTAGTTTTCCTCCCCATTCAAGAGGAGGTTTTCCACTTAAAACATCCGGTTTCATCCTCATCTCGTATCAAAGACATCACCACTTCAGGTGCAGTAAGCAACCACGGACGGATCGACGTGTGGATCCTACATGACCTTCCTAAGAGATCCTACTGGGTGGGGTCCTCACCTCTGCACATCTCTCGGCCATAGCAAGTCCCGTGGAACTGCACTCCATAACATTAGCGCCGTCATGGGAAAAGGAAGAACAAAAACTAAACGACTTCCCACCCCAACAACAAGCAATGCCTCGAAGTCACAGACAATCGCTGCCGGCCTGCGACAGGGCGCCCGTAAGGGCCGGAGGCGCGGACTGCACAACACTTTCACTCGACCTCCACCATCTCCCTCTGACGGATCGGCCCGACATCCATCCTCTCAATCCCTCGCGGCACTCCGCCTCCTATGTCCTCCCAAAGGGGTGATCACTCCGGCCCGAGTCACGCTACTGTGCAAAGTAGCAGGAGGCGTCGGGAACAAAGTCATCACTAGTTTGGATGTCCGAGATCACACAAGCCTGAGGAAGAGTCTCCACCCGGGTGTAACGGGAGATCGGCGGTGGAAGTGAAGTAGAGACCGCCAGGATCCTAAAGGCCTGTGCGAGAGGAGAATTTGATCATCATCCTCTTAATCGGATGAACGTCATCATCATCATCATCACTAAGGTCCTGGGATCGGGAAGCTCACTGCCCGCTGCGATACTGAGGGCTCGACTGAGGGGGTATTAGCAAGGGGCGATGGAGTGGCGAGACCCTCGGGCCCGAGGACTCGAAAAAGGGGCCCTTCACCTCGTAGGCAGAGAGGCAGCTTACGTCATCTCGGGCCATATCCTCGATATCAAAATCCTCATCATCACTCGAGGAGCGCTGGCAAAGGTCCTCGGTCCTCGAAGGAACCGGGCGGGAGCCTCGTCCCTCGTTCCCCACTTGGCCTCCCTAAACATCGCCGCCAGATATCGTGCTTGTTCAATGGGAAGGTCCACAGACGGCCCGCACCAAGTCCGTGCGCCTTCACTTCTTTCCGTCCTCCCGGAGGGGCCGAATAGCACTGCCACAAGATTCCCAGCATGTAGTGGGAATAGCCCAAATCTTCAAACGCAAGGAAGAAGAACTTGTCCTTCCACTCGTGGAATCGAGGTTGCCACCGCATAGCGAAATTCCGGGGCGGGGAGTATCAGTGAGTCGAGGAGTTGCGTAAGCTTAACAAACACTTGGCCGTAAGAGGAGTCAGAGCCTCTCATGGCATCGAAGAAGACACAAGGATTTGGAGATACCTCATCGCATTAGTCGAGCTCGACGAGAGACATGCCAAGCGCCCTCGCTGATGTCATAGACGTCCACTCGAATGGAGAAGCCAGAGCCCGCCTTTGGTGGGTCTCATAAACGAGATAAAGCCATCCGAGGGTGGCGCCTATCATGGCTCCGAATCATCATAGCCATAGACTCGGGAATGCAGTCGGAAGCAGGATCTCCGCGAGCTTATCAGCGTCAAGTAGAAGCAATGTTTCTAACTCGTGCGCCATGAAAGCCAAAGAAAGGAGTAAACGGCTTGAGAAGAAGGAAACTAAAACAGCACAAGCATTTAAAAGACCAAAGGCAACGGAGGGTTTAAATAAACCTCGCAAAGATTGAAAACGTACTCATTACCCTTCTTGCCCGCACGCTGGCCGAGGCCATTCCGCCTCGGGGAGTCCTGGGCGATCTTCCTTCCCTGGGCGCCCGATCGCACGTCACATCGCCAGGATACTTTGATGCTTAATGCTCCACAGAAAGTGAAACGGCGTCTTAAGAGGTCCGAGGACAACCACTCCACAAGGTCAACACAGAGGCTCACCACTAGGACACACGCTCGGCTGACGACCGACATCTCCAGCTAGACTGACGTAGATTTCATGCCAAACGACCGAGAACCCTTGGATTTTGGCATGGGGCTAAGGCTGGGGCCCTAATACAAAGGCGATAAAAGCACTCGCCCAATCAAGAAGCCCAAAAACGCTCCCACAAGGTAAGGCACTGCCCGGCCCAAGAAAGCAGCTCTGTGGGCCGAGAGCCCAGAGGTTTCGCACTACCCGAGCTGCCAGAAGAATCTCTGCTTTCCCCGCAGGATCCCACAAGAGCCGCTCTTCCTCTCCAAAGCCCGCGAGCTTACAAGGGGACTTAACTGTGACGAGGACCGCCCGCTTCATGGTCGGAATGCCATTTACTTATTTCGTTGGTTTCCAAGAAAGCCTCGCACCACCGCGCCGCCAGACAACAGAAAGACGCCTAGTCAAATCAGTGGCGTATATCCTGGGCTCCTCAGACACTGACACTCAAAGGCACGGCTACTGGGCCCGCATACCACTCTCCACGTCACCGCATTAAAGGAAGTCAGTGACTAGCTCGATCACGGATGGGACGCCACGTGTCCACTCCCCAATGGGTCTTGCCCACTATAAATACACAAAGAAGACCTCCTTTCAAAAGGAGAGCTCAGACACGCAACTCTAAGCCCTAAAGCCTTCCACTTGTGCTGCCGGTTAACCACGGATCGGATCGATGATCCTACACACCCCTTCCAAGAGATCCCCATGCCGTCCCCACCCTCCGCATCTCTCGCCACAGCAAGTCACGCGAACTTAACGCAAATGGTAGTGCTTAAATTTCTTGAAAAAGATAAAATAAAAAATTTAACTATGTAACGAAAATTAACAATAATTATTTTTAGACAATTAGAGACAAATATGAAAAATTAACAATAAAAAATATGTAAAGAAAATAAATATATAAATAAGTGAAAAAAATAAAAAAAAACATTCATTTTCCATTCCTCATGTTCTGCTTCATTTTATTTTTTAAAATTTTATTTTTGATTATTTTTATGATTATTATTATTTAAATCATTATTTTAAATTATTAATTTATTTTCTTTTTATTTTTTATTCTATTCACTTTTTTGTTTTTTTTGACTTTATTTTTCATGTTCTATATTTTTAATTTATCTATTTAGTTTTTTACCTTTCTTATTTTTCTCTTCAATTCTAGCTCTTACCTCTTTAGTTTTTATCTTTTAATATCCTCTTGCTTTATTTTTTTTTCTCTTGCCTAATTTTTATCTCATATTTTTTAAAAACATTTTATTTTATTTTTTTATCTTCTATTTTTTCCTTTTGCCTTTTATTTGTCATTTCTTGACTTTTTTTTCCTATTTTCTTTCTATTATTCTTTTTTTTATATTATTTGGTTTTCTACTCTTAAATTTTTAAAATATTTATGTTTCAATTTTTAATTTTTCATCGTTTTTTATTTTTTAATGTTTTTCTTTCTGTCGTTTTTTCCTTTGTTTTTACCTTATTAAATTTTTTTAAATTTAATTTTTTTATTTTTCTCTTCTTTATTTTACTTTTTATGTATGATTTTCATTTATTTTTATTAAATTTTTCTTTCATTAATTCCAATTTACTTCAACCTTTAACTAATTTATTAATTTTATTTCGTACACTCTGTGATTTTTTTTTTATTTTTACGTTCTATTTTTTTTATCTTTTTTATCTTCAAAATATTTAAGATTTTTTCATCGCCCATTTTTTTAAATTTTTTTTCTTTTATTGCTTTTCATCAATTTTTTCAATTTTTTTTATTTTTTAATATTTGTATTTTCATTTTCTTTTTAAAATATTTTTTCTTTATAAATTTATTTTTTATTTTATTTCTCATTATCATCAATTTTTTTTATGTGTTATGCTTTGTTTTTATAACTTTTAACTTTTTTATATTTCAATTTTTAATTTTTTCAGCTCATTTTATTTACCATAATTATTATTTCTATTCTCTTTACTTTTTTTGTTATTTGTGCTTTTTTAAAAAAAAAATTATATTTTTTTCTATTGTTTCTTTCATTTATCATATTTTAATTCTCTTAATTAATCCCTTCTCTTTTTTATTTCTTACCTTTATTATTTCCTGTTTTTCGTATTTCAATTTTTATATTTTTTTCCTTGTTATTTTTATTAATTTTTATCTATTGCCTTTTCTATTTCACTGTTTTTTATGTTTTTTATTTTTATTTATGAAAATCTAATTTTATTTGTTTTTTTTTATATTCAAAGATTCTTATGCTTAATCTTCTAAAATGTTTATGTTTTATTTATAATAATTAATATTGATTTGTTAATTACTTTATTATTTGTGAAATTTGATTTGAAGAATGAGAAATGGGGAATGGTAATAACGAATAGAAAAAATATATATAAATATATTAAAAAATTTATAAATATATAAAAATTGAATAATAGAAAGTAAAATTTAAGGAAAAATATACTTAAATTTTTTACATAAAAGATTGAAAAGGCATATAGATAAAAAAAAACAATTATTAATAAAAAAAATTACAAAAAAAAATACAAGAAAAATAAGATGATGAGTAGAAGAAACAAAAAAATTTAATAGAAGAAAAATTAAACAATAGAAATTGAAAATTTCTTTAAAAATTAAAATAAAAAATTTAACTATGTAAACAAAATTGACATTAATTATTTTTAGACAATTAGACACAAATATGAAAAAGTAACAATAAAAAATATGTAAAGAAAATGAATATATAAATAAGTGAGAAAATTTTTAAAAATAAATTATTTTCCATTTCCCATTTTTCTACTTTATTTTATTTTATTTTTCGTGTTTAATTTTTGATCATTTTATTTTTATCATTACTTTTATTTAAATCATTTATTTTCAAGTATTAACTTGTGTTTTTATTTTATTTTTTATTCTATTAATTTTTGTATTTTTTCTACTTTATCTTCTATATTTCATATTTTTAATTTATCTGTTTTTTTATTTTTTCTTCTTTTATATTTTACATCATTTATTTTCCCATTGATTTAATTTATATTTACACTATTTTTTTTAAATCTTTTCTAATCTTTCCTTTTTAGTTGTTATTTTTTACCTTTCATTTTTTAGTTTTTTATCATTTAATTATTTAATATTCTCTTGTTTTATTTCTTTTTGTTTTGTTCAATTTTTTATCTCTTATTTTTAAGGTTATATTTAGTTTTTTCATCTTCTATTTTTTTATTTTTATATTTTATTTGTTTTAGAGATAACAGCATGCATGAGCCGTATTAAGGTCGAGACAAATTTGTTTCTTTTTTGTTTTTATCTTTTGAGGTACCTGAAGCGTGCGATTTAAGTACTTCAGAAGATCCTTTTGACAAATATATTTGGTGTATGATCGAGGAGGTATCTTCTAACCCTATTGTTCCTCTATTTTTCCGTCTGATAATGTTTTATTTCGATTTGGAGGTTTTAAACTATTGTGTGCACTTTTAACTCACCCGTTTATTTTCCTTATGCATGCATAACATTTTTACCAATTGTTTGAAGGTTCTGTTTTGTTCTGTTAATATTTGAAGATTTTATTATTTTTTCATAAAAAGGGTAATTATCGAACACTGTATATATTTACATTAGTATGTATACGAAAATGTGTATAAAATTTATATTAGACCGTGTATTTTCACATGCATGATGCATGTGTTGGGTTGTGGTCACTACCTTTACTATATTTGTTATTAGATATTCTAGCTAACTTCTAATGGGAAGATATTTGTTATTAAAAATATTTTTTTCCTATAGAAAGGCTTGGATATAGTAACCCTCTACTTTAAATATTTAATTAAAATTTATATTTGAGAACATAAAAAATTACATCCAAAATTACAGTTGACAAAATATAATAAACAACATTACTTATGAAGATAGAGTACATAAAAAACATAGCATATTAGTATTACATGCATTTGAATTGGTCTAAAGTTACAAAGTTAGGAATAATCCTTTTATTAAATTAGTCTTTAAATAATCCAAATTCAAATTTAATACATATTTTGTGTATATTGTATCATGTGTATCATTGTATTATGTGACAAGTTATTTTCACAATTTAATTTCAATGCCACTAGATCTCACGACAACTCTACTATTATACAAAGACTATCCTTTGACTTAATAGTATTGATGACCCGCTGACAACCGAACCTTCTTCCTATCTAACATGGCTTCAATGCATCCATTGTGGACCATCCAATTTATTCCACAGCATACGTGCACGCATGAATACATACATATCTTGTTTGCTTAGTCCTGTTTTCTTTCCAATGAATTTGGGTTCTTTTTAATTTCTCAATTTAACAAATCAATAGGTGAAATCCAAAAGATGATGATAGGACCAAGCTTTCATAATAATAAGGGTTTAAGTTTCGTAACAGAAATTTAACAAATAGAGCTTTAGCTTACCAAGTGCTAGTTCTATCCCAGCCAAGCAACCAAAGCCGGCGACCTGACTTAGGCAAGAATAGTAAAAAAAGAACAAGGAAAGAAGCAAAGTAAAGGAATTAGTCAACTCATCAGGCTCATGACTTGAAGACTGTTGGAAGTCATCCTTGGTTACCTTAAGAAGATAAGGAATATGATATAATCTCAACGTGAGGAAAGGTTATAATTGGATCTAATAGCCAATATTGATTTCATATCTCGGCATAAAACTAATGTCCAGCTTATGTAACTTCCACTATATATATAAGGTTTGAAAGATACTAAAATATTTTTAAATCTGTTATATATAGTCATATTTTTTGTTAAAGAATGATATATTTATATCACTCAAATGGTGACAACCAATTCACATGATAATAATAACTCTTTTTAGTACACAAAATTTCATAAAATGGCCACACATGCCCCTAACCTATGAACGCGTGAAAGGACCAAAAAGATTAAATCAACAGAAAGAAGCAATAAGGTTTAAATCCCACTATTTATTTTAATGATAATTAATTTAAATAAATTAGTAAATTATTAAAACTAATTATGGGTAAAAGTTAAAAAATTAAACGTTGGACTATGATAGCTTAGACTCTGATAGTGATTGACGTGTGGCAGATCCATACAAGTATGTTTTAAAAAAATCACCATGTGTGAAAAGAATGTCCATTGGACACTCATGCATAGATTTAACAAAGTATTCACGCTTGATCCATACATAACTAACATATATATAACAAATTTATATAAAATAAATAAACTAATTATCATCTATTATTTAAAAATATCACTAAAATAATTAAAAAACATCCCCAATTTTTATAAAATAATTTTTTCATACTATGTCATGTTAATATTAAATGGATTATGTCGGATTAGCACAATCTATTTAAGTTGGGACTTCCTGCCTATAAACAAGTAGTGCAAAAAGGAGGCATAGTCTAAATTGCCTTAAAGTTTTACTGTGGAACGGCTCGGGCTTCCCGTCAAACACGACACGATTTGCCATAGGGGGTAATGCTAGATCAGGTGTGCTTCCATGGGTCATGTTGTATTAGAAGGTCCGTACGGCTTGCCTCCGTGGCCATATTAACAATTTTAAATATATATATATCAATATTAAAAATGAAAGTATTTTTAATCTCTCTTCCTCCTCTCATTTACTCCTCCCTTTGCCAAATGAGTTGTGCATCAACAATGATAACCTACGACAAGACGCCGTTATTAGTACTAGTCATCTCCACGCCCGCCACATTTTAAAATAAACTGGGGCAAGATTAAAAATTAAATTATATTACATCAATAGTTTGATACTATTTACTAAATCATCGCGGGTATTATCACGGCGATTGGAGCTCACGCCCGACCACAATCCCCATCTAAAATCTTTAATAAATATTGTCGGGCATCTAACCTCTCGCTTATCTACCTACTTTAATTTTTTATTATAAAAATAAATAAATACGGCAAAATAAGACCCTTAAGTCCCACATTGACTTCCTTCTATCAAACAACAATCAATCAGTGATATGATCCCAACACTTTTAGCTTTAATCCACAAAAGCTCTCACTCCGTTCCTGTAAACTCTCCTTTTTACGGAGATATTACGCCTGTGATTTGATATTTCGAATTAATCCGACGATCGGAGATATCTCACTCTCCAGCCCGATGCCTTCATAACAGGTGACAATTTGACGACATTCACCTCCACATTATAACATATTTGCTTGTTTCGAAAGTTTAACTATATATCATCTCTTTGATGTCGCCCGCCAGGAGGTTTCTTCTATGGTGCTTCAAGCATGAAAACCTACTTGAAATTGTTTGATGTTATAATTCAAAGTTTTTATTTTGCATTTTGATTTTGGATTATTGATTCGGTCACGGAGATTTAAAGTTCCTAAATGACCCTGGCGCCAAAGAGCCCAAAATATTAATCAGCAACCACTTCCCCGAGAAGACCGCGCGGGCCCCGAGCAAGCAGGAAGGCCTTAATTTCATTTTTAGCCTCTATTTTAGACTGTTAATATCACAAAAATTGAAATGCAAGAATCCGATCTATAAGGCCTTCTCCTTTTAAAATATATGCTTTTAAACCCTAGATATACAAATAAAACTCAAACTCAAACTAAGCGTCCTTAGGCCGGGCCTTTTAATTGAAAAAAATGTAAAATAAAATTCCAATCACTGGTCAGCCACAACATATAGAAGGATCCTTCGCAGCCAAAGCGTGATGAAGACAACGTATAACAGGAGATGTTAACATCCCAAGAAAAGTAACCATTTCATACTCAAACGGTCGAGACTCGAACCCTTTGGTCGGGGGCTATGTTGGGTCCCAACATACGGACTCCAAAACATGGCCTGCATAGCGCCTGTGGCAAAAGGTGGGAAATGCCTAAAGGCGGAAAATGTCTCTTCCTTTCCAATCGAGAGGAGGGGCATTTCCGATCCATCTCCTGGCCTCACATGGGCAGAGAGGCGGACAACCCACTTATCATTTCTCCCTCTAACTCTAACATCTTTTTTTTGCTTTTTGAAAGAAGAAGAGTCTTTAATTTGGCCGTGGCCAAGAGGGCCATAGGCGCACCATCAGTGGCCCGTCACGACCACCGACCGAAAGCACAGCCTCGCCGGGGCAGGGGTAACTCCCGCCTCCTCTCCGCAACCCATGAGTCAAACAGGCACAAAGCCCACTCGCGGTGGCTCCATTTTCCGCTCTATTTCCGTCCAAGAAGAGCTACCACCACTCTATCGGTGGCGCTGCCTTCCTCTGCCTGTACAACGAAATGTGATACGGCATTCTCCTGCACCACGTTGCTCCTACGATTTTTCCAGTAGCTGCATTTCATTGGCTGGGAGGAGCCTAGAGCTCCTGGCCAATGGGTCAACGACTAACTGCATAAATCAAGCCAAACCACACTTCCATCAACGGCGCCCTTCCTCCCGTTCTCATCAAGAACAGAGCATGAAGCCCCAAATCACAAACTGTATCGAGCATGAATCTCGCCAAATGGGGCCACCTACCCCGTCTGAGGCGCCCGCAGCTTACCGCTGCCTTGGCCAAGCCTGCGCCGCAGTCCTCCAGAGCATAACCCAAACCATGAGCAGAAAAGCCACCCGGAGCCTCAATGATGCCCAGCTTCTCAAGTAACGGCACACGGCCTCTAAGACGCCGCCTGGCTGATCAATTAGTACGCATTATTCCCATTTGGCTCGCCCCTGAAGTACCGGTAGAATCAGACGCCCCTTTAGCCGACTCGCTCGGTCACAGGTGGCCTGGGCCAGCCCACTCTCGGCAAGATGGCCCAACGGCCCCGTGACTCTGCTCCGGCGCATCCCTGAGACCGGCAACAGCTACCCGAGGCTCACTAACATCAATAAGCGCCCTCTCGCGGGGCACCTATGTTCGCCTCCGCGGCGCATTTATAAGCCGCCTCCCGCGGCGCACTCCAAATCACCTTCATGAGATAAATGGCGCCCCACGGCGCATCCATGGAGCTCACGCTCCGACCACATCCCTCTCGCCTCCCCTCATTCTCGCATCTTACGATGCACGCTCCGTTTATTCTCGGAAGATATCCGGGACTTGAGCGTCGGAAGACGGGGTTTTACCAAACCCCCGGCCTCCCCTAACCTCTCTCGCGTTTATTGTTTGTGTTGTGCGAATTCCGTGTTCATAGACACGAGACCGGATCCTTCTCGACACCATGCGTCTTGGAATCAGGCGCCTCTAATCCATACAAAAGAACCATGGTGACCAGACAACACTATTTAACCATGACTTCCCGCATATAAACAAGTAGTGCTAGGCATAGTCTAAATTCTTAAATTTTTAACCCAACACGACACCTGATTTGCAATATGCTAGATCAGGTGTGCTTATGGGTCATGTTGTATTATAGGTCCGTACGGCATCGTCTATATATTAACAATTTTAAATATATATATATATATATTAAAAATGAAAGTATTTTTAATCTCTCTTCCTCTCATTTACTCCCCTCCCTTTGCCAAATGAGTTGTGCTCAACATAACCTACGAGTTATCTACTACACATTTTAAAATAATTTAAAATATTAAATTATATTACATATAATTTGATACTATTTACCATAGTTTATATTTAATACAATCCATCTAAAATCTTTAATAAATATTATCGTCTACCTACTTTTAATTTTTTTATTATAAAATAAATAAATAAAAATAAGACCCTTAAGGGTTGACTTTCTTCTATCAAACAACAATCAATCAGTGATATGATCCCCAACACTTTTTAGCTTTAATCCACAAAAAGCTCTCCACTCCGTTCCCTGTAAACTCTCCTTTTAAGTTACGCCTGTGATTTGATATTTCCGAATTAATCCGACGATCATGATCACTTCAGCCCGATGCCTTCATAACAGGTGACAATTTACATTTGATTATAACATATTTGCTTGTTTAAAGTTTAACTATATATTGTCTCTTTGATGTGTTATTTCTTCTATGGTGCTTCAAGCATGAAAACCTAATTGAAATTGTTTGATGTTATAATTCAAAGTTTTTATTTTGCATTTTGATTTTGGATTATTGATTCGGTCACTTTAAATCTAAAATTTTTAATAAGAAATTAATTTTATTTTTAGCCTCTATTTTAGACTGTTAATATCATAAAAATTGAAATGATCCCTATAATTAAATATATATGCTTTTAAACCCTAGATATACAAATAAAACTCAAACTCAAAAATTTAGCCTTTTAATTGAAAAATGTAAAATAAAATCAATCAGTCTGCAACATATATATATATGTGTGTGTGTGTCTATAATATGGTTTTAAAAGAATATATATATCATATATATATATATATCTCCCACTAAATCATCTATCAATCGATTGACATACTTTCAAACGTCAATCCATCGATATATGTATTTGCATATCCTTCTTACATTTTTTTATTTTTCAAGATTTTTTAATTTGGCGTAGAAAATATACCAACAATTTTTACCGCCCTTTCACCCATCGTGTTCAGTTACATTACATACGATCTAGATTTAAAATTATAAAAATCAAATTTACATCAACTAGATTCAGCATAAAAATTTTATTAGCAGCTTTATTATTTATAGGATAATTCAAATATGTGATACCCAACAAATATGTTATTTAATCAACACAGACTCTGAGAAAATGTCAGGAGGACCGAAGACACTCAGCATAGCTATGTCATTCACATTAATAGCTCGCTGGGCTGCTGCCCACATAATTCGGATCTCATGTCATTCTTCCCGTAGTTTGGTGAACTTAGTTTACTGCCCCTTTTTCAGAATTAAGCACAAAAAAGTATCATGATTCTGCCAGTAGAAAGTCCAGCTGAACTACATCTGTTCTTCTGTAAACTAATTTAGGGCCCTAAATCATTCTTCTAATCTGGGCAGTTCTCTGTCAGGTTGGATTGTATTCAACTCTTATACCAGATTTAAATTTTGGTTTTTCTTCAGTTGGGTCTTCGGATTTTGCGAATGAGTGATGGAAAATGGCAAGATTGAGCAGTTGAAAATAATTCCTGGTGTTAACTCTTTGGTTTGTTGATTTAATATAAAATAAATATTATCAAAAGATGGAAATTAAGTTTCTTTGATTTGCGTTTAAAATGACTCTGCTTTTTCTTGATAACATCTTAATATGGTGAGAATGGTGATTCCATTAGCATTATCGAATGGCGACAAAGGTGGAGGAAGCCAGAAGGGGTGGGTGGCCGACGGTCGGAGGTGGCCCACGCCGGCGGCGACAAGACCGATATGGGAGTCGTCGGCGCCGGCAAGGAGCTCCCCGGCATTGGCAGGGGTGGCGTTGATGAGCGGCCGCCGAAAACTGCAAGCCCGCGGCTGGGTTGGGTGAGCGATGGCCGTTATTGCTCATTTTTGGGAATTGTAATTTCCCAAAATTAATTATTCCTGAATATCAATTTTCTCGAATCAATGATGGAATGAATTTCAACTCCATTCAACCAAATAGCTCCTTCTGCTGCCTTACTAAATGGGCATGGAGAATTCAAGATAATGATTAGAACTGGATTGAAATACTTCTTGTAATGCGGTGTTCATCATTTCTCTTTTAGTTTCCCTCTGGTGAAATTTTTTCAGTTCCAAGTGTTCTTGGAACTGTTTGTCCTCCCTCGTTTATGTATTTACATGTTGAAAGATGCAAGAGGATTGTGTGTGATCATCATTATATCCATCCTATTTTTAGCTCACTAATGCACTCTAATTGTTTGTTAAAATTCCTGACTGAACGAAATACCTTTTTCTATCACTCATGGACGTGAGTTTTCTACCATGCTGTATTTTCTCTTGCATTTCCAGGCTACTTTCATATCCCCAAACTTAATATTAAGGATGCAACTCCGAATTTTAGTCATGCTAATTCGATCATCATGCAGTCGAGCAGCATCAATTTGAAGAATCAGCTTAAGCTAGGAGAAAAATAGAAATATTATTGTCATGGCTTCTACAAGCAAGGTGGTTCTAGGATCAATTGCATTTGCTTTCTTCTGGGTCTTGGCAGTGTTTCCTGCTGTTCCTTTCCTACCGATTGGAAGGACTGCCGGTTCCCTCCTTGGAGCCATGCTCATGGTTATTTTCCGTGTCTTATCCCCCGAACAAGCATATGCTGCGATCGATCTCCAGATACTCGCCTCCTTTTTTGGCACGATGGTCCTAGCATCTATCTCGAACGAGCAGATATGTTCAAGTACTTGGGAAAATTGATCTCGTGGAAGAGCAAAGGAGCCAAGGACATGCTGTTTAGAATCTGTCTAATATCCGCCCTCTCGAGCGCCGTCTTCACCAATGACACCTCTTGTGTTGTCTTGACCGAATTTGTGTTGAAGATCGCTCGGCAACAGAATCTGCCGCCTTATCCCTTTCTTCTTGCTCTCGCCTCTAGTGCAAATATCGGGTCTTCTGCAACTCCGATCGGCAACCCCCAAAATCTTGTCATAGCCATCCAAAGCAAGATCTCCTTCTTTGATTTCTTACTCGGTATTACCCCAGCAATGCTCATCGGCGTTTTGGTCAATGCCTTGATTCTATTATGCATGTACTGGAAGCTTTTATCTGCTCACTGTGATCCAGAAGATGCCACTGCAGAAGTGGTTGCTGAGGAGGATGTGACTTCTCATAGATTTTCGCCTGCAACAATGTCGCACGTATCGCCCTCGGGTTCCCAAGACTTGTCGTCAGAGTCCGGGAATGCCCATCGCTCTCCGAGTGTAAGAGGGCATTCGAGTCTTGCGGAGACTCTCAGAAACCGGCTTCCTTCAGCTGAAATTGAAAGTGATGGGTCTGCTAGGAACTCGAATGCATCGAAAGACATGGGAAATGAAGTATTTTCCCCAACGAGGGAGAGGGTAGAATCTGTTAATGAGCATTTCTGTCCTCCAACGAAGCTGTTTTGGGGTGTGAAATGGAATCGGAGGTTGTGGAAGATTTGTGTTTATCTTGTTACCTCAGGCATGTTAGTTGCTTTACTTATGGGCCTAAGTATGTCATGGACAGCAATCACCGCCGCACTAGCTTTAGCAGTCCTCGATTTCAAGGATGCGAGGCCATGCCTCGAGAAGGTATTACTCAAAAAGTGTGATGCTCTTATCCGGGATAACTCCCATCATTCTCGGTTAGAACTTCTTCACATGGATTCTGACCTTTTTAAAATCTTTCACGGCCAGGTTTCATATTCGTTGTTGTTGTTCTTTTGCGGGATGTTTATCACTGTCGAGGGGTTTAACGAGACGGGCATTCCAAGCAAGCTGTGGGAACTCATGGAGCCATATGCAAAAATTGATCGTGCTGGTGGAATAGCAATTCTTGCACTCGTCATTCTTTTCCTCTCAAATTTGGCCTCAAATGTACCGACTGGTAATACCAATCCTACTTTGAGCTTTTAAATAACAAATAGTTCTATATTGTAAGATAATTTTTGTCAGATTCTAATTTATAAAAGACTTTAATGGCTGATATTTTCCAACAACGATTCGTGTAACTCCATATAATTGATACTTATAAGCCACGACCGATACTGACACCAATGTATTCATTTATGGGCTGCAGCCGATTTGTTGCATGTCTTTCCTCAAAAAAAAAAAATGTAATCTTTCTGGAAAAAAAAAAAAATGGAATTCTAGCAGCCGTAGGCCTCTACTTGAGATATATATATATATATGGTCCCGATAGAGTAGGGCAAAACCCGGTCAATTCGAGTCGAGCAGAATAGGGTTTTTTGAGTTCGAGCTTCACTGCCGCATCAAAATACAGCTTAGCATTTATAATTCCACCATACTTTGGCTGCTTCTCTTACAAATTTACGTACTGAATATGTTCGTCAGTTCTGCTTCTTGGAGGGCGGGTGGCTGCATCAGCGGCCGCGATTTCTCCGGCGGACGTGAAGAAGGCGTGGCTGATCTTAGCCTGGGCGAGCACCGTGGCTGGGAACCTGTCGCTCTTGGGATCAGCCGCCAACTTAATTGTGTGCGAGCAGGCCCGAACCTCTCCGCTCTTGGGATTCAATCTTACCTTCTGGAGGCACCTCAAGTTTGGCGTCCCATCCACTCTTATCGTCACTGCTATTGGCTTGGCACTAATCAGAAGTTGAGAGAGAGAGAGAGAGACAGATGTATGCAAGAATGACTGAAGTCAAGTGATATTTGAATTGGACCTTTTTATGCTGTTATTTTAAATTTATATGTTTATTATATATTAAAATATTTATACTGACTATTTATATTAATTAAATAATATTTTTTAAAAAAAATTAAATTTAATTAAATATATTTTTTAAGGGTTAAATTTTATTTATTATTGTTATGTTTAGAATTTTTGGGGTCCAGTCGGATCCGTGGTTTTCAAGCAACACAAGTGTTTAAAATTAGAGGTCCTTAGAGAAAGATTAAGATCAAATTTTTACGTTGGAAACCTCCTCGTAAAAAGGGAGGAAAAACCACGAGGCTCAGGGCCTTTAGAAATGTTTCATTATTTGGATTGAAGTCTTTACAAAGTACAATTGTGAGGGTTAATCCCTTCCTTATCTCTTGTCTTGTATTTTTTTCTTGAGAGACTTTGCTCACTGAGGGCCTTTCTCGCTCTCTCGTTCCTTTTCATTGGTAAGAGGAGGAATAGGTGGCTAAGAGGACGTGTGGCGGACTTTCTCCTTCTTCTGGAATGTGCCTTGGGAGGAGATGGGTTTCCTCTTTCCTCTGGGATGATCTCAGTGAGAGCGGGAGTTTTTTCCAGAGGTTCCTTCGAATGGGTCTTCGCTGAGTATTTATAGGAGAGATGTCTTTGTTGGAGAGGAGACACGTGGCGTATTTCGCGGGTCGAGTCCGGGTCATTCCCCGACTTCATTTAATCACTTGTTGACTTGCCTTGAGGATGGCACTTGCGCCGTATTATGTCCCCAGGTGTGTCGGCGTGCAGGTCTAGACGTCAGTCTGCCTATTTGACCAGCGTCGTACCCTGTTTGACGGTGACGCAGCGGTGGTTGCAAAGGTTCGGGAATCGGGGAGATCGAGATTGCTGGCGGTATCTTAGAGCATGGGGCATCCTCGTCAGGAGGTGGAGCTTCGGAGCCTCTTGACTTCTCGGGCGGTTCTGAGACTCGGCCAAACTTCTAGTAGTTCTCGATCTTTGTCATGTCCGTATACTTGGACGTCGTTAGCGATGTCTTCGAGCTTCCTTAGGAGCGGACGGGGCCTCTTGGACTTCTGCTGTGGTCCTAGCCCCTGGGTTGTTGGCCTCTGCTTAGGCCTTTCTCCTTAGTGGTGTCTTTATGGGCCCTTATATTGGGACCTAACAATTATATTATATAATATTTTAAAAATTTATCTTAAAAATGTTTATTTTAACGTAAGGTGGATATAAACTGGAGTTAAAATGAGTGGCACCGAAGGTGACAATTGCAAAATGAGTAACGGGCGTAGGAGAGAAAAAGAGAAAATTAAGAAAAGGAAAAGAATGCACGAGGGGGGAAAAAAGAAAAGATAAAAACAAAAAAAGAAAATTATCACCGTCGATAAAATTCAAAGCGTTTGAATTTAACTTTTTAACTTGTAATGTTTAAATTTTAAACTGTCTAAAAAAAAATTTAAATTATTCAATATCATAGTTTTTAAATTTAAATATTTATTTTTAAATATAAATATCTATTTAAATACATATTAATTTCGCAACTTACAATATGCAAAGCATGCGGGCGTCACGGCCATGTTTTTTTTTTTTATTTTAGAAGTTATTAAAATCTACATTTTTTATACATTTTTACGTTTCTATTTCTTCTTCAAAAAATTATTAGTAAATATTTAAAATATAATTAAACAAGGCACCCATTTAATCAGCGGGAGGTCTTTAGTTCTCTCAATAACAACATAATATTTATATTTTACTTATCAAAAAGTAACAACATTAAATATAAATAGTATTTATTTAAATTTGATGAAGATAAATGGAATATGGTGACTTATATTCAATCTGGAGGCAAAAACGATACCCGACGGTCAAAGGTCCAACAGGACGCGAAGGCCCAACGCTTGAAAGGCCCAAGACGGTCAACGCCATCGTTGGCGTTAGTCCCAACAGCGGTAACTACCAAACGATCAAGCGATCTACTCGGCGTTGGCCAAAATCATCAGAAGACAAAGCCAAAAATAAAAAGCTTTACAAGCTCGGCCCACTGGAGCCTCTGATCCATCGGATGGCCAAAGAACGCTCTCCCAATATCTTCCACGATCTCAGCTGGCTCCCAAAATAGGCATTGCCAAAATCGGTGCCTTTCTCGTAAGGAAGGCGCCAGATTTTTTCAATCTCCGCCAATTGGGGCACTCCAACGGTAAAAAACACAGAAAGAATGTAAGCAATTTGGAAAGCCGCCGACCGTCGTAGAAGGAAACTATCCTGGTCCATTTGGCAACTGGTATCAACTTTGAAAGGCAGGCCAATCAAGAATTACACAGGGGATCACTCCTTTCAAAGGAGGAAGATCACCCGCTCAACCATAAATAAGCCATGGAATTCTCATTCCAAGTACGCTCTCAGTTACTTACGCTTTCTGTTACGTAAACTTTTACGAAGGCTACTCACGCAAGCTATTGCTCATACTACGCCCGCAACGACAACAGACTTACACTTCTCCATTTTCTGCTGTCACTTAAAAACCCAAGGTATACAAACGCGCTTCTAAGTTTCATGCCTCCCCACCATCCAGATTTAAGAAGACAACTTTGTCTCTCTTTCATCTGGAGATACACACACTCCTACTTTCTCTCTCTCTTTCTCTTAATTCTCAGTTTCTGTGACCTTCTCATATTTCGAAGGCTGTTTACTGACTTGAGCGTCGGGGTATTTTTGATGGGATAACTTTTCGCCGACATACTGACCTCCTATTCTTTTTAGTAGTGTGTAGGATCCAAACTCGGTAAACGGAGCCGAAATAAGGACAAGTGGATTAGCCCAAATCTGTTCAAAGTTCGGATCCATGACGCATCATTGGCGCCGTCTGTGGGAAGCGCTTACAAAAGCCAACCACAAATCTGCACAACGCTCTCTCCTTCACCGTCTGATTCTGCATTCGCAATAGTGAACACGAGAGCCTAGGCAAGCAATCCCGCTAGAGACACCACCAATCCGGGCCAGACCACACCTGCCGTGACCAAGGGCCAAGACAGACCGGGCGAGTGCCAGCGCCTACTTCGGTGATGGAGTAGATGCAAACCAACAATCATCTGCTCCAAATACTTTGCACTCAAAACGAGCAACGACTGCAAGTGGCTCCTCCAATAGCCGTCCTAGCACCGACCACCAAAAAAGGTGGCCAGAGGAAAAAGATGCTAGTTAAAAGGCTCCTCCGAGAGGCCTAGGAGCCATCCAGTCCCAGCCTCTTCCTGCGTTCCTGGCCACAGGCCTGAAGAATGCTCCGGGAGCACGTCTTCGTGAGAAAGTCCGGAGAGAAGAAATTCCCGATACTCTCGGGTCGAAGACCATAACGCAGTCCACGAGTGAGCCTTCAGGACTGCCAGGTCCGCCAGAGGCAGTAGCCAACTGGCTGCTGAACCCTCGAGGGACAGAACGAAGTTGAGGGCTTACATCAACTCCAACAGATCAGCAAACGCCACTCGCATCGATCCACGAGTGGACAAAATCTGGAGCCGTGTGTTCCAAGATGAGGAGCGCGCTATCGACTTGGACCGATCTCCTTTCACAACGGAGATCCTGAGTTGTCCACTGCCTACAAAGTTCAAGATGCCGTCCCTTAACTCATACGATGGGAGCAGTGATCCGGTTGACCACCTGGATCACTTCCGCACCCATCTGAGTCTACAAGGGTTAGAAGACTCAGCGATGTGCTACTGCTTCCCGCTCACGCTGAAGGGAGATGCCCGAATCTGGTTCCATCACCTACCTTCAGGCACCATTAGCAGTTTTCGTGAGCTCACGGATTTCTTTCTGGCTCAGTACGCCTCGAGACGACGGGAAGAGAAGCAGCCGTGGCATCTCTCTCACATCAAGCAGAAACCAGGAGAGAACCCACGGCGATTCCTGGATAGTTTTGTGGCAGAGGCCAAACAGATTCCCCGGATCACGGAGGAGATGAAGTTGGGCAGTTTTATCTCCACGTTGACCTACGGAGACTTTTTCAAACACCTGCCCACAAAAATCCTCAGACCTTCCAGGAGGCGGAATCCATCACCCGACTTATGCCGTAGCAGAGGAGGCTAACGAGGTAAAACGTCTAGAACAGGCGGATTAACCTCGATCATTCCCTGGGGAGGGAAAGAAGAAATGTGGTGCGAGATCACTCCCGAAATAATTGACACCGGTGGGCCCCCTAACGAGACTACGGGCCCACCAACTTCACACTTCTGACGGACACACGTTCGAATGTCCTCATACAAATCCGCGGAGAAAAATTCTTGAAGTGGCCAAAACCACTAAAGAATGACTCGAAAACCGGTCAAGCATCGACTTCCATCGCTCTCACGCTATTCAACTGATGAGGCGCAAGACACTGCAGAGGGAGATCCAGGAGCTGATTCGCAAAGGGCACCTCACCAAGTTTGTTAGGGGTCCTGGACAGATCTCTGGAGCAGCTGGCAGAGAGGGGTAGGAGCAGACTCCTCCCCAAAATCGGGTTGCAGTAGGGGTGGTTAACATGGTTACCACCCGACCTGCTAAAAACCCATCTAGAGGCAAGGAACAGTAGGCTAGGAGGAAAAAGCAGCGCACAACAGATAACACTATCAGCTTCAGTGATGATGATTTAGCTCATGTAACGTCCCCCCATACTGATCCCCTCGTTGTATCCGTGCTCGTTTCGGACGGTAGTGTAGACTACCAACTGAAGCGAGTGTTTATTGATAATGAAAGTTCTAGAGATTTGCTTTACTTCGATGCGTTCTTCAAGCTAAGCTTAAAAAAGAATCAACTAAAACCCGCCGAAGGCCCATTATACGGCCTCGATAACGAGCTTGTACCCGTTCAGGGGACTATCCAATTGGAGGTCACCTTGGATACGCATCCGAAAATAGCAAGTCGAACGCTCACCTTCCTGGTGGTTGACCTATCCTCAGTATATAAAGACATACTGGGCAGACCATGCTTGACAGCATTTGGAGCGATTACCTCGATTTCACACCTCAAAATGAAGTTTTCCACATCCTACGGTGTCGGGGAGGTGCTGGGCGACCAAGTTACTGGATGAACCTGTTACATGTCACAGATTACCCCAAGCGGTAGCACTAGAATAGTTGGAAACCTCGACCATCGGGACGAGACAACCCTTCAGCAAGCGCAGTCCGGTGAAGCCACAGATCCAATCCCACTGGACCCGGAGGAGCCGAAGAAGTGTGTAAAGATCGGCGGCTCACTCGTTGGACCATTGCGTGATGAACTGATTGCGCTCCTGCGAAGGAACGCTGACCTTTTTGCATGGACTCCAGCGGACATGCCTGGAATCCCAGCAGAGATAATGGTCCACAAGTTGGGGCTCGACTCCGGTCGAAAACCCGTCAGGCAGAAGCGGAGAAACCACTCCGTTGAAAAACTAATCGCCATCTGAGTGGAGGTCAAAAAGTTGCCGACGCAAGCTTCATTAGGGAAGTCCAATACCCGAACTGGCTCTCTAATGTCATCTTAAGAAAGAAAAGCAACAAGAAATGGTGGATGTGCGTCGATTTTATCAACGTTAACAAGGCCTGTCCAAAGGACAGCTTTCCCTTACCCATGATCGACCTGCTGGTTGACTCAAAAGCCAGACATGAGCTGCTAAGCTTTATGAACGCCTATTCGAGTTACAACCAGATCCAGATGAGTCTGGAGGACGAGGAGCACACCTCGTTCATGACTGATCAGGGCGCCTACTGCTATAAAGTAATGCCTTTCGGACTTAAGAACGCTGGAGCGACCTACCAACGGTTGGTCAATAAAATATTTAAAAAATAAATTGGTCGCAACATGGAGGTCTACGCCGATGACATGCTCGTCAAGAGTAAGGTCACCGGCGACCACATCCGCAACCTGGAAGAGTCAGGTGCTCCGTAAGCATCACATGAAGCTGAATCCAACTAAGTGTATATTCGGCGTAGCCTCCGTCAAATTCCTGGGTTTCATTGTCTCCCAACGGGGGATCTAGGCAAACCCAGAGAAGATCAAGGCGCTCATTGACATGGCTCGCCCCGAACGCGTAAATGACGCCCGGCCGATCGATCGACGGGTTGCAAAGATGTCCGCTTCCTTGCGAAGTCCGGTGACAAGTACCAGCCTTTTTTCAAAGCCCTTAGAGGAATGAAATCGAACGGGTTTCAATGGACAGCGGAATGCCAAAACGCTTTTGATGAACTGAAATGGTATTTGGCCAGCCCGCCGTTATTGGTGTCACCCAAGGGCGGAGAGGAGTTATATCTTTACTTGGCAGTGTCGGAGGCGTCCCTCAGTTCTATTATCGTAGGACCAAGACTCTGACGCTCAGCCGCCGGTCTACTATGTGAGTAAAACGTTGACCGACCCAGAGACCCAATACTCGCGCACAGAAAAATTGGCCTTGGCGCTAAATTCTCTACGCGGAAGTTAAGGCCTTACTTTCAAGCCCACCGGATAGTGGTCCTCACGGACCAACCGCTGAAAAATATACTCCAAAAACCCAATGTTTCTGGACGGTTGGTAAAATGGGCTATTGAGTTGGGCGAGTTTGACATCGAACTCCAACTCGGGCCTCGTCAGAAAGCATTGCACCGGGCTGATTTCATTATCGATACTACAACCCCAGTCCTCGAGGAACAGCCCGAAGAAAGCGAATCGTTTTTGTTGAGTTCCGTAATGGATACTCCACGTGGGACGGATTGTCTCAGCGCATAGCAGTGGCCGGAGTGGTCTTACAAGCCAGAGACGAAGTTTGAGGTGAAATACTCCCTCAGGCTCAATTTTTTCGGCAACCAATAACGTTACCGAGTATGAGGCCCTGTTAGCCGGATTGCGTTTAGCCAAGGAGTACTCTGCCAAGAGACTGGTAGTTTACATCGACTCCGAGCTAATCGTTAACCAAGTTAACGGAAGCTTTGATACAAACAACCCTCTCTTGGCCAAGTACTTGGCAAAGGCAAGGGAGGCCGCCCAGGGTTTCGATAAAGTGACCCTGGTTCACGTTCCGAATCAAAAGCGGAAGGCGTACCGTTGTCCCAAAAAGCCGCACCGAAAACCAGAATGATTCGAGGGACATGCGGGAGATCCTAGACTTGAGAAGCGGGAGGCAATGCAGATTTCCAAAGTGAAAAATTAGATGACGCATTTCCTAAATTATCTAGCGGACGGATCATTGCTAGAGGATGTGGAGAAGGCCAAACGGGTCAAGAAGACAGCTAGCTAGTATGCTGTGGTTGACGGATGGCTATACCGCCGTGGCTACTCGACTCCATACCTCCGCTGTCTAACTCTCGAAGAGGCTGACTACGCTTTAAGCAAAGTCCACCTTGGGATCTGTGGGTCGCACATTGGTGGAAAAAACTTAGCCTTCAAGGTCATGCGCCAGGACTATTACTACCTCTCGATGAAAAAAGACGCGCTGGAGTTCGTGAAGAAATGTGAGAGCTGCCAGCTTCACAGCAACATTCACCGCCAGCCATCCGCAGATCTGAAGGCCCTTCAGGCCCCTTAGCCCTTCGCGTAATGGGGGCTCGATCTCCTCGACCCGTTTCCCATTGCCACGGGGCAAAGAAAATTTATCATCGTGGACATCGACTACTTCACCAAGTAGGTCGAAGCTATCCCACTGGCAAAGATTATAGAACACAACGCCCTGGAGTTCCTCCGCCAGAGCATCGTCTGCAAATTCGGCGTCCCCGAGGTCGTTGTGACGGACAACGGGACCCGGTTCTCGAGAAAACGTTTCTCCAAGTATTGCACCAGCCCTGGCATCAAGTTGGTCCACACTTCGGTGGCATACCCCCAAATAAACGGACAGGTGGAGGTGACAAACTGAACGCTACTCCACGGGTTAAAGACTAAGTTAGAGGATGCAGGGGGCTCCTGGGAGGATGAGCTCCCTTTCGTTCTTTGGTCTTATCGAACAACCCCGAATGAACCAACGTACGAGACGCCCTTCAGCCTCTATCTCAGGGTGGAGTCCTTCGACCCATTAACTAACTCCCAAAAAATTAGGGAGCACTTAGACTTGTTAGAGGAAGCTCGCGACGCTGCCAGAGTACGGACAGCAGCCTACCAACATCGGATCGCCCAATACTACAATAAAAAAGTTAAGGCGCGACGATTTGATATAGGAGATCTGGTCCTACGATGCGTCGAGGCCACAGGCAAGCTAGCTGACCGCAATAAGCTCTCCCCTAATTGGGAAAGGCCTTTCCTCGTCTCCGCCGTCCTGCGAAACGGAGCCTACAAACTCCAAAGCCAGGACGGAAAACTGGTTCCGCGATCATGGAACACCATCCACCTCAAACGGTACTTCTAGTAGCAGACACAGTTACGCATTTGCATTATTGATTGCACTCGCTTGCTTGTTTTGGTTTCGCAAAAACTAAGTGTTTACTTAGCATGCCTCCTATGTGCATGTGCATGTGTTTTCTTTGCAGGTTATCCGACCTAAACTGCCCCTAAGTCGGGGGGGTCTTTACCGTCTTGTTAAACCCTGGTCATCCAGGCGGCCCGTAAGCGGTCGAATTTAAACCTCGATCATCCGAGCGGCCCATTAGCGGTCGTATCTAAACCCTAATCATTCAGGTGGCCCATGAGCGGTCTATTATAAACCCAGGTCATCCAGGTGGCCCATAAGCTGCCTAATTAAACATCAGTCATCTGAGCGGCCCATTAGCAGTCGTACTGAACTTTGGTCATCCAAGTGGCCCGATAGCGGTCAAAACCTTAGGGGGCTTACGTAGCATACGACAGCGACCTCCTCTACGAGGAGATAGTGATCGATCGACTTGATCGAAGGAGAAGCATCCTTCTCCAACATTGGTCGTCCAAGTCATCACTTGGACAGTGCCACCAGGTTGGTTAACACAATCGCCTGCCAAGCCTAAGAACCTCGCTTCTTAAGGTAGCCCAACAACGGCAACCAGCCAACACAGTTGGCCGCCCAATGCAACAAAGCATGATAACCCCAAACACGAGCAGTAAAAACAAATGGACACAGAATTGAAAGAGTTTCCATTTTATTGCTTTAAATGTATTATAAATTACATTTTACGTATATAAACACACGGGAGGACACAAAAATGTACAACAGGCTACGGGGGCGGCGGAGGCCCCGAATCTTCACGGGGCTCCTCCACGAGGTCATCTTTATGTTGCGCCGCTCTGTTGGACAAATTGATAAGTTCAATTGGGAAATCAGGATTAATCAGCCGCGTAACGTGCCGACTAACGTTGATCCCCCCAACAGCCACGCATGCATCGTGCCCCCAACCTCGTGGGGGCGGATCCGGAGACTCAAATCATTCTCTAAGGTTGCAACTCGCTCAGCAAGTCGTTTGAGGCGTGTTTTGCTTCGATCATCCTCCTCCTTCAAGCGAGCATTCAAGCGAGCAACCTCAGCCTTTAGCTCAGCGTTCTCCGTTTTCACTCCGGCCAAGACAGCCTCAAGAGCTGCAGTCTCCTCGCGGTGCTCGCTCCCCGAAGCCGCCAGCTTGGCATCCAGCCAGGTGATCTCCGCCTCCCTATCGGCGATCACCTGGTCTCGCTGCTCCACCACTTTGATAATAGCGGATGCCAGCTTCCTCGACTGCACAAGAGGCAAACAAATAACAAGTTAGAAATCCACGAAAGGAAAAAAATACACGAAAGCCATCGCCAAGAATCAACCTCCTATAATCTCCTCGCGGGCCTCTCGGGCCTGGCCTCCAGACTTGGCCCAGGTGGCGGTGGACCAGGAGCATCATCTCTAGCCAAATTGGTGGTGACCTCCTCCAAAATGCACTTCAAAGCAATTCTTCAGTATCATCCACGCTCTCAGTAGGCTCCTCAACTGACCTCCGGAGTAACTGCTGGAGGGTCGTGCTCCACCATTTGCTCCGCAGCAGGAATCTGCACTATTGGAGAGCTAACGGATGGCTCCCGCGCCTCCACCACTGGATCACAAGTAGGCTCCAAAGGGATTTTGTCAACACTGCGCAAGGAGCCGCTTGCGGCGCAGGCTACGCCAGGATGACTCCTTCTCCCGATTCCACCGGCCAGTCCTCCTAGGTCGCCTCTAGGCCCGTAGTGCTACCCGGCCCGCACTGCAGATTTTGGCAGCGACGTAATCGATGCGGGATGACGACGACAAAGGCGTCTCCAGCACCCTCTCCGACAGCAGGCCAATAAATCCTTCGTCAGTGTGCCGCAAGCGGATGATCACGCCTTTGGAGTCCTCCGGCCTCATCATCCTTACTAGCGGCGTGGGTTTTTGAACCGGGGATGGCGGTTCCCAGTTCACCTTTTTGGTCTCCTCCCGAGAAATCAAGAAATCCCGCTTGAACTCATCCGAGTTCTCCTTGATCAACTTCGTCAACCATTCTTGAGCTGCCGTGTCCGCCACAGACGGCGTCCTCGTATACGCCTCTGGAACCTGCCCCAGTCCTTTGGAAGGGGCCAAGTCATCCCCATGCTCACAAAGAAGAACCGGTTCTTCTAGTTCTTCAACGAGTCGTGTATGGCTGTGGTTATTTTTAGGCCAGAACGAGGGACGAGTGATATCCACTCTCCTCCCTGGTTTATTTTGAACAGAACCCTCACCATCGACATCCTCAACTTCTTACCATGCTTTCGAAGAAAAATATACAAAGTACAGAGATACCGGATAGTATTGGCATGAAGTTGGGCGATGGGGACTCGTAGGGCTTGCAAAAGGGACTGCAAATCGTCCGGCAACAGGAGACGAAGGCCGCTCCTCAGGTGAGCCTCATAAACTGTGATATGCCCCGCTGGAGGAGCAAAGGCTCTGTCATTCCTTCCCGTGACTCTCCGTGCGATTTCCTTTGGAACATTGAACTCAACGCATAGTGTTTTAACGTCATTCTCTCTCATAATAGAGGCAATGTCTGCAACGGATGCCATGGTTTGCAAAAGGAACTAGGGTTTCTAAGAGTAAAAGTTGGAGAAGAAGAAGACGAAGGCTATGAGGCGTAAAAGTTTTCAAAATGAGGGGGAAACTTAAACGGCAAGCATGCTCTAAAAATCCCTCATTAAGGACGCCGTTAGTCCTGCCACGTGTCGCCTCCCTACTTGGCTCTTCAAAAGGCGAATCTATGACGCATTAATGGCCAGGATATCCTCCAAACCAAAAGAAGACGCGTGTCCTCTTCTGGCCAGCAATCCGGCTGATGGCCACGCATCGATCAAGACTGCAGAAAGTTTTCCAGAACTGACCAAAGACGGTCAACAATTCTGGTTAATATTCTTCTCCGAAATTGATCAAAACGGTTAACAATTCTGATCAATAGCCTTCTCCGAAATCAAAATGGTTAAAATGGTCGATAATATTCTCGATATTCTTCTCGAATCGACCAAAATGGTCATGGGATTCGATTAAACTTTTCTCTTTTGCCTTTCATAGAGTCCTAAAGGGATCCTCAAACGCGAAGGATAAGAAGAGGCATCCCATCAAAAACATACTAGAGTCTAAAATTTTGGTCCATCGGCATGGGGGCTAGTGATGGGTATACCGAAACATCGGTTGGCCCATGGTCAATGGAGGCCCAAAATAGCATACCAAACGGTCAAAGGCCCAACAGGACACAAAAGCCCAACGCTTGAAAGGCCCAAGACGGTCAATGCCATCATTGACCGTCTAGACTCTATCAGGCGGCTAACTCGTGTGCAGACAATCAACTCTAGCGTTGATCGGAATCACTGTAACACAGGCCAAAAATAAAAGGCTTTTACAGGCCTGGCCCACTTGAACCCACGATCCATCAAACGGCCAGCAACGCCTCTCCCAACATCTTTCACGATCTCGGCTGGCTCCCAAATGGACATTGCCAAAATCGGCGCCTTTCTCGTAAGGAAGGCGCTAGATTTTTCCAATCTCCTACCAATTAGGGCATTTCAACGGTAAAAACACAAAAGGAAGGTAAGCAATTTGGAAAGCCGCTGACCGTCGTAGAGGAAAACTATCCTGTTCCATTTGGCAACTGGTATCAATTCTGAAAGGCAGGCAAACCAATAATCGCGCAGGAGATCAATCCTTCCAATTGAGAAAGATCGCCCACTCAACCATAAATAAGCCCTGGAATTCTCATTCTAGGTACGCTCTCAGTTACTTATGCTTTCTGTTATGCAAACTGTTACTAAGGCTTCTCACGCAAACTATTGCTTATACTACGCCCGCAATGACAACAGACTTACACTTCTCCCTTTTCTGCTGTCATTCAAAACCCAAGGCATACAAACGGGCTTCTGATGGCTGTTTACTGCCTCCCTACCATTCAAATTTAAGAAGACAGCTTTGTCTCTCTTTCATCTAGATATAAACACACTCCTACTTTCTCTCTCTCTTTCTTTCTCAATTCTCAGTTTTTGTGACCTTCTCAAATTTCGAAAACTGTTTACTGATTTGAGCGTCGGGGTATTTAGGATGGATAACTTTCCGCCGACACACTGATCTCCTATTCTTTTTAGTGGTGTGCAGGATCCAAACTCGGTGAATGAAACCAGAACCAGGACAAGCGGATCAGCCCAAATCTGTTCGAAATTCGGATCCAGGACGCATCAAATTTTAATCATAAAAAATTTTAAAGAATTTTACCCTCAAAATTATAACTGAAATAAGAACGGCTCATTATAGAATGATCCACGGTGTCAAAATACTATAAATGATAATCTGGCGTCTTATTTATTCGTCAAGACAAGCCTCAGATATATAGGGCATGAAAAAGTAAAGGGGAACGGCTAAACGACGCGGGGGACACTTTATTTATATGATTTTGATTTGATGAATCTTCCCAAAGCTGTTTCCTATGTGGTACAAAATAATAAAATAAGAGTGGCTAAGGAGAATACATGAACGTGATAAATAATGAATGGAAATTTCCCCAGTTTCAGGCTAAGGTATTGCTCAATAAATGAGACCCACAATTATTTATAATTGATAAAAAAAGGTTTGCCGGAATCATACTAGGATCGAGTATCTATAGTCGTCATCGGTCACTTGGTTCTTGTTAATACCCTCTGGGTAAGATCTGAGAGAGCACGCCTCGATTTGCGAACATCATTGTTGTTGCTTTCGGGAAGAGAATCGATCGCTTCGGAGGCGAGGTTTGCGTGCTTCGCTGCAAGCTCCTTTGCCCTCTGTATTTCACGACTTCTTCCGAGATACTCGAGAGCCTGTCGATCATGCCGAGAGACAAGAACATGTTAACACATTTTCGTAGGGGTGTTGATTCGTGCTAACGTGCCATGTCGTGTCGATATAAGGGTGTGATAGGGTAAGCACCATCGCAAACACGTGATCAATAATCTTATCGATAAGCCCAATAAAAAACCAAATGGCATGACCTGACCCGACCCGCACAACCAGTTTGATAAACATGTTACATTTGTACGATATAACAAGGCACATATACCGCATTAAGCATATCAATTGTGCACTCGGGATTTCCAGGACAGGAAATGTCATGAAGCACTCTTAAAAATATTTTAAAATGGGGTGATTGAAATTTAACCACTTCTAAAAATATTATGAATATTTTAATTATTAGAAAACAGTCAAATTATAACTATCTATATTTAAATAAATGATTAAAATTGTGAAAAGTATAGGCTGTTTTTCACCCCTGAAAGAAGCCCTCTTACATAAAAGAATACCCTTGCTAGTCTGCCTGCCTACTTTGTCAGTGTCTTCTATCCCTCCCGGTTGCTAAGCAATTAGAAAAGCTTATGAAGAAGAACTTGTGTTTGAATTTTCTTGGTTATATAGGATTCTGGGAAATAATTATTATAATGCCTATCTAGGGGGCGGACTTTTCTATCCACATAGTGCTATTAGGGTAACCACTGATTCTTATTAATATTTCTTGAACAATCACACCCATTGACGTAAATATCGGTCATTTGTATCGAAATTGAGTCTCCCGATATAAATATTTTTCGATACTGCGACATTATCGCAACATATTTTTATATCGACTGATATAACCAATATATCGGCCAGTATAATCCTATAGGTTATAATTTTTTATAATTTTTTTTTGCCCAATATATTGAATACCAATATGTTACTATATCCGATACCAATACGACCACAGCCATTATCAGTATTTGTATCCATGATCACTCCACTTATAAGTATCTAAACAATTTAGGGTGACTTTACGATCCACGATAACGCTATTAAGATAAACCATTGTGGCCATATGTGACCGGTTCATGGAGATTTCGGGGAGTTATTAAAGCTGCAACATCTATTGTCTCTTCTCACATGCGGCTCTAATCCTTCTTTAATGGGTAATGGTGTTTATCTATAGAAGCTTATTCACAAGGATTGGATCTTTTTGGACATCATTTCCTTTTGGAAAATACTTTTTTAATCCCACCAAGTCCCACCCATTTAACCAACTTTTCTTGTATATTTATATTGATCAAGTTGATAAAAATTGGAACAATGATTTTAAAAGACGACGTCAGAATTTTGTACTTTCATACCTTTATCATAAGTTGCACATTTTATGTTAAATCTAATTTCTTAACATTAAAGTGGTAAATACATTTTTTAACTTTAAGAATATTATTGCAGTCGAGCAGCATGCAGTCGAGCAGCATCAATTTGAAGAACCGGCTGAAGCTAGAAGAAAAATAGAAATATTATTGTCATGGCTTCTACAAGCAAGGTGGTTCTAGGATCAATTGCATTTGCTTTCTTCTGGGTCTTGGCAGTGTTTCCTGCTGTTCCTTTCCTACCGATTGGAAGGACTGCCGGTTCCCTCCTTGGAGCCATGCTCATGGTTATTTTCCGTGTCTTATCCCCCGAACAAGCATATGCTGCGATCGATCTCCAGATACTCGGCCTCCTTTTTGGCACGATGGTCGTTAGCATCTATCTCGAACGAGCAGATATGTTCAAGTACTTGGGAAAATTGATCTCGTGGAAGAGCAAAGGAGCCAAGGACATGCTGTTTAGAATCTGTCTAATATCCGCCCTCTCGAGCGCCGTCTTCACCAATGACACCTCTTGTGTTGTCTTGACCGAATTTGTGTTGAAGATCGCTCGGCAACAGAATCTGCCGCCTCATCCCTTTCTTCTTGCTCTCGCCTCTAGTGCAAATATCGGGTCTTCGGCAACTCCGATTGGCAACCCCCAAAATCTTGTCATAGCCATCCAAAGCAAGATCTCCTTCTTTGATTTCTTACTCGGTATTACCCCAGCAATGCTCATCGGCGTTTTGGTCAATGCCTTGATTCTATTATGCATGTACTGGAAGCTTTTATCTGTTCACTGTGATCCAGAAGATGCCACTGCAGAAGTGGTTGCTGAGGAGGATGTGACTTCTCATAGATTTTCGCCTGCAACAATGTCGCACGTATTGCCCTCGTGTTCCCAAGACTTGTCGTCAGAGTCCGGGAATGCCCATCGCTCTCCGAGTGTAAGAGGGCATTCGAGTCTTGCGGAGACTCTTAGAAACCGGCTTCCTTCAGCTGAAATTGAAAGTGATGGGTCTGCTAGGAACTCGAATGCATCGAAAGAAATGGGAAATGAAGTATCTTCCCCAACGAGGGAGAGGGGAGAATCTGTTAATGAGCATTTCTGTCCTCCAACGAAGCTGTTTTGGGGTGTGAAATGGAATCGGAGGTTGTGGAAGATTTGTGTTTATCTTGTTACCTCAGGCATGTTGGTTGCTTTACTTATGGGCCGAAGTATGTCATGGACAGCAATCACCGCCGCACTAGCTTTAGCAGTCCTCGATTTCAAGGATGCGAGGCCATGCCTCGAGAAGGTATTACTCAAAAGTGTGATGCTTTTATCCGTGATAACTCCCATCATTCTCGGTTAGAACAACTTCTTCACATGGATTCTGACCTTTTTAAAATCTTTCACGGCCAGATTTCATATTCGTTGTTGCTGTTCTTTTGCGGGATGTTCATCACGGTCGATGGGTTTAACGAGACGGGCATTCCAAGCAAGCTGTGGGAACTCATGGAGCCATATGCAAAAATTGATCGTGCTGGTGGAACAGTAATTCTTGCACTCGTCATTCTTTTCCTCTCAAATTTGGCCTCAAATGTACCGACTGGTAATACCAATCCTACTTTGAGCTTTTAAACAACAAACAGTTCACTATTGTAAGATAATTTTTCGTCAGATTCTAATTCATAAAAGACTTTAATGGTTGATATTTTCCAACAACGATTCGGGTAAATCCGTATAATTGATATTTATAAGCCACGATCGATACTGACACCAATATATTCATTTATGGGTTGCCGCAGATTTGTTGCATGTCTTTCCTCCAAAAAAAAGTTATCTTTCTGGGGAAAAAAAAAAAAAAGAGGTTCTAGCAGCCGTAGGCCTCTACTTGAGCTGTATATATATGGTCCCGGTCGAGTAGGGCAAAACCCGGTCAATTCGAGTCGAGCAGAATAGGGTTTTTTAAGTTCGAGCTTCATTGCCGCATCAAAATACAGCTTAGCATTTATAATTCCACCGTACTTTGGCTGCTTCTCTTACAAATTTATGTACTGAATATGTTCGTCAGTTCTGCTTCTTGGAGGGCGGGTGGCTGCATCAGCGGCCGCGATTTCTCCGGCGGACTTGAAGAAGGCGTGGCTGATCTTAGCCTGGGTGAGCACCGTGGCCGGGAACCTGTCGCTCTTGGGATCAGCCGCCAACTTAATTGTGTGCGAGCAGGCCCGAACCTCTCCGCTCTTGGGATTCAATCTTACCTTCTGGAGGCACCTCAAGTTTGGCGTCCCATCCACTCTAATCGTCACTGCTATTGGCTTGGCACTAATCAGAATTTGACAGAGAGAGAGGGAGGGATGTGTATGCAAGAATGACTGAAATCAACTGATATTTGAATTGGACCTTTTTATGCTGTTATTTTAGATTTATATGACACGTTAAAATATTTAAGTATTTATATTAATTAAATAATATTTTTTAAAAAAAATTAAATATATTTTTAAAATATATATTTTAATGATTAAATTTTATTTGTTATATCATATAATATTTTTAAAAAATTATTTTAAAAATATTTATTTTAGCATGGCTAAGACGAGGATTATTGTGGAAAGAGTAATGGGGGTGGTTTGAGAGAGAAAAATAAGAAAAAGAAAAGAACATGCAATGATGAAAAAAGAAGAAATAAAAAAATGAAATTTGATGGGTATATTATAACTGGGTTGGCCCAATGGTTAAAGAAGGTCAAAATAACCTGTTGGACGGTCAATTCCAATGCGACTAACAGAGAGTAAAAGGCCCATTCCGAAATGCCCAAAACGCTCCTCCTCGGATGGTAAGCCAACGCTGATCGTCAAGACGGCGTTAAGCGGCCAATCAAGCTCTGGCTCAACTGGCCACCCGAGTGTTGGCCAAGAAAAATCTATGTGAGAAGAGGGCCGAAAAGAGGCGGTAAACCTAATACGAGCCAGGCCTAATTTGACAGGCGATCTCATACACGAAAAGTAACAATCTTTTCATGATTACACACTTTCCTGAAAACTGATCTTCTCCAAAAATGTAGCAATGAACTCAGCGCAAGCGTTAGAGTCAAAACGGTCACAAGAGCATAAAAGAGATCAGACAATTTGAATATCCATTACACTATTCATATGGAAAAGGATCCATCAAATCACGCCAATTATGCCCACCAACTTAGAAAAGGCTGCCATTGTCAGGCCAGAAGATCACATCACCTTGACCGGAGAAGGTGGCTCTCCTACTATCTTTATAAGTTTGAAGTCTTCATTATGGAAGAAAGGCTCTGGAAATACGCTCTCTAACTCGCCTTCAAGTGAACATACAGAACAACTTTTTGAGATAACAAAGAGACTTCTTGAAACAAGTCACAAACGCTTACAGTGCTTGAGCAAAAGACTATCATTCTCTCTCTCTGCATACAACGTTCACCTTCAAATCCCACCAAAGGCCTTCGATTACAGGAGTCCTTTCCGGCTCTCTGAGAACTGTCTCCCAAATCTTCCACACTTTTGAGACGCAACTTTCATTTGCTCTTTGTGAACAGTAAGCTGGAACTCACATTCTCAACGGGACAACACTCCCGACAAACTTATTCTCTTTCTCTCTCTTTCACTTATCAATTTACCTTCCTCGATTTGAAGGCTTTTTACTGACTTGAGCGTCGAAATATTTTCGATGGGACAACCTCCCGCCGACACATTGACCTCTTGTTCATTTTAGTGGTGTGCAAGATTCAGACTTAGTGAACGGAGTCGAGTCGAACCAACCAGACAAATCTGAATCTGTTCAAGTCGGATCTAGGTACGGATCATTGGCGCCATCTGTGGGAAGACGCTACAAAAAGCCAACCTTGTTTTCCATAAACTCTCTCCGATCAATAGAACGGTGAACACGAGGGCGCAAGCAAGCGAGCTGCCCAAGACGTGATTTTCCAAACCAAGACCACGCCATCGACGCCGTGGTCAACGGGGTAGCCGGTGAAATCCTAGCATCCTTTTTCCAAAACCCGGAGGAGCACATGCACAATACGGACAAGATGCTCCAAATACTCTATGCCCGCCAGGAGCAAGCTCAGCTGGGGGTTGCTCCTGCAGTGGCCCCAGCACAGGCATCCAGAAGAGGAGGCCAAAGAAAGAAAGTTTTGACACAACGGACCGGAAGACTGACCAGCACTCCTGCGCCCACGTCTTCACATGCCCAAAGCCGTTGAAGGTGCGAGGAGCGAGGAACCAATGCAGCTCCGGATGAAAGTCCGGAACGGAGGAACCCTAGATACTCGCGAGAAGAGTCTAGGCCCCAGGCTCAGGAGGGAGCCTCCCGGGCCTCGAAATCAGCTAGGGGCAGCAGCCGTCCTGCTGCTGCACCAGCCCGAGAAAGAACAGAGTTGAGAGCGTATCTCAACTCCAAGAGATCCGCTAACACCGCCTCAATAGACCCAAGGCTGGAGAAGATATGGAACCGCGTCTTCAAAGACAACGAATGCACCGCCAACGTCAACATATTTCCCTTCACGGCGGAGATCTTGAACCATCCTATGCCGGCGAAATTCAAGATGCCAGCCCTTAACTCTTAGGATGGGAATGCGGATCCTGTCGACCATCTCGCCCACTTCTGCACCCATCTGGGTCTGCTGGATGACGCAATCATGTGTCGCTGTTTTCCCCTCATACTAAAAGGGGACACCCGCATCTGGTTCCATTATCTCCCTCTAGACTCGATTCGAAGCTTTCAGGAGCTTGTGAATCTCTTCTTATCTCAGTACGCCTCCAGCCGCAATGAGGAAAAACAGCCGTGGCATCTGTCGGATAACAAGCAAAAATACGGAGAGAACCCACAGAGATTTCTAGATTGCTTCGTGGCAGAAGCCAGGCAGATCCCCCGACTCATGGAGGAAATAAAATTGGGCAGTTTCATTTCAGCACTGGCGCACGGGGAGTTCTTTAGGCACCTGGCGCACAAGAATCCGCAGACCTTTCGGGAAGCGGAGGCCATCACCAGCGCCTATGCGGCAACAGAGGAGGCGAATGAGGCAAAGCGTCCAAATCGACCTGAACAACCTCACTCTTTACCGCCGGAAGGAAAGAGGAAGCACAACGGTGGTGATTACTCCCACCAAAAACGCCACAGAGCTGGACCACCGGAGCGCAAGAACCACGGACCCATCAGCCTAACGCCCTTAACTGATACACGCTCGAACGTCCTCATGCAGATCCGTGGGAAAAGTTCCTTAAGTGGCCAAAACTACTTAAGAAGGCGGGGGGAGGAAATCCGGCCAAGTACTGTGATTTTCACTGATCTCCCGGGCACTCCACAGAGGACTGCAAGACTCTTTAAAGGGAGATTAAGGAGTTCATCAAGAGGGGCCACCTCACCAGGTTCGTTAAGGGCCCCGGTCAAAGCTCTGGCAACACAGATGAAGAAGGATCAGAAGCCTCACCTCTACGAAATCAGATCGCGGTAAGAGTGGTCAACATGATCACCACCCGGCCGGTCAAGACTCCGGCAGACAATAGGGACCAGCATGTAGGGAGGAAGAAGCAGTGCACTACTGGCGATATCATTAGTTTTAGTGATGATGACTTACCGTATGTAGTTTCCCCCATGTAAACTCCCTCGTTGTATTAGTACTCATTTTTTACGGTAGCGTTGACTACCGGATAAAATGTGTATTTATTAACGATGAAAGTTTGCATGATTTATTTTATGTCGATGCATTCTTTAAATTTGGTTTGAAAAGAGTCAACTAAAATCTGTTAAAGGGCCATTGTATGGCCTCGACAATAAACAAATGCCCGTTCAAGGGATGAAAAGACTTGAAGTCACCCTAGAAACGTACCCGAGGACCGCAAGTCGTACACTTACCTTCTTGGTAGTCGACTTGCCCTCCTGTACAAGTAATACTAGGCCGGCCATGTCTGACAGCGTTCGAGGTCGTCACTTCAATACCACATCTTAAAATAAAATTTTCGACGCCGTATGGCGTGGGTGAAGTGATAGGTGACCAAGTCACTAGGTGGGCATATTATATGTCCCAAATCGCTCCTAACGACAACGCCAAAATGACGGGAGAACTTGATCATCGAGACGAGGCAACTTTGCAACAAGTGCTGTCTAGTGAGGCGATCGACTTAGTCCCTCTGAATCTGGACAATCCAGAAAGGTGCGTACGAATCGATGGCTCATGTACAGGCGCACTACGTGAAGAGCTGATCTCGTTCCTGCGACAGAACGCCGACATCTTCGCGTGGACTCCGGCTGACATGCTTGGGATTCCTGACAGGATAATGGTCCATAAGTTAGGCCTCGACCCGGATCGAAAACCTGTCAGGCAGAAGCAGAGGAACTACTCCGTGGAAAAACTGATCACCATCCAAGAAGAAGTAAAGAAACTGTTGGAGGCCCGATTCATCAGAGAGGTGTAGTACGCTAATTGGCTCTCCAACATCGTTTTAGTAAAGAAGAGTAACGGAAAGTGGAGAATGTGCGTTGATTTTACCAACATTAACAAAGCTTGCCCAAAAGACAGCTTTTCTTTACCCAGAATCAACCTGCTGGTGGACTTGACATCCGAACATGAGCTCTTGAGCTTCATGGACGCCTACTCATGTTACAACCAAATCCGGATGAATCCGGAGGACGAAGAACACACCTCATTTATGATAGACCAGGGGACCTATTGTTATAAAGTAATGCCCTTTGAGCTGAAGAATGCGGGAGTCACCTACCAGCAGTTGGTGAACAAAATATTTGAAAAACAGATCAGTCGCAACATGAAAGTCTATGTCGACGACATGCTCGTCAAGAGCAGAGTTATGGGCAACCACATCAACGATCTGGCGGAATCCTTCAAAGTGCTCCGTGAACACCAAATGAAGCTGAATCCGTCCAAGTGTGTCTTCGGAGTGGCCTCTAAAAAATTCCTGAGTTTTATCATCTCCCAACGAGGGATCAAAGCAAACCCGGAGAAAATCAAGGCCTTCACGGACATGGCTCCCCCACGAAGCGTAAAAGAGGTCCAACGACTAACTAGGCGATTGGCAGCCTTGTCCCGCTTCCTAGCGAAGTCTGGCGACAAGTATCAACCATTCTTTGAGCCGCTGAGGGCAACGAAATCAAACGGATTCTAATGGACGCCGGACTGCCAAACGACTTTCGCTGAGTTGAAGCGGTACTAGCTAGCTTGCCCTTATTAACATCGCCCAAGATCGGCGAAGAGCTGTACCTCTCCTTGGTAGTGTCAGAGATATCCCTCAGCTCCGTCCTTGTAAGCCAGGGCAATGATGCCCAATGGCCGGTCCACTACGTGAGCAAAATATTGACCGACCCAGAGACGCGCTACCCGCACACAGAAAAACTGGCCTTAGCCTTAATATTTTTCACGGGAAAACTAAGGCCCTACTTTCAGGCACATCGCATCATATTCCTCACCGACCAACCTCTAAAGAACATACTCCAGAAACTCGATGTTTCTGAGCTATTGGTAAAGTAGGCTATCGAGTTGGGCGAGTTTGACATTGCATTCAGACCCAAACTTGCCATAAAGGCGCAGGCCATGGGAAATTTCATTGTGAAAACCATGACCCCGATCCTCAAAGAACAGCCCACGGGGAACGAAGAGCAATGCCTGGGGACTCTGGAGTGGATACTCCACGTAGGCGGGTCATCCACCGACACAGGCAGTGGGGCAGGGGTGGTCCTCACGACCCCTGACGAATTTGAGGTGAAATACTCCCTTAAACTTGACTTTTCGACAACCAACAAGTGCTGCTAGCTGGGTTAAGATTAGTAAAAGAATGCTCAGCCAAAAGACTGGCTGTCTTTAGCGACTCCGAACCGGTCGTCAACCAAGTCAATGGGAACTTCGAAGCGAATAACCCGCACATGGCCAAATACTTGGCCAGAGCAAAAGAGGCGGTCCACAACTTCAACAGTCTGACCTTGGCTAATGTTCCTAGAATTGAAAACTGAAAGGCCAATCAGCTGGCAAGAATAGCAACGACGAAAAATTTGGAGCAGTACTCGAGAAATATTAGGGAGATCCTAAGGGCACCCGACATAGAGGTGCAGGAGGCAATGCAAATCTCTGAAATCGAGAATTGGACGATACCTTACCTGAGATTTCTAGCGGATGAAACGCTACCGGAGGAAGCGGAAGAAGCCAGGCGAATAAAGAGAACGGCCAGTTGGTACACAATCGTCGATGGGCTACTGTATCGCCGCAGCTACTCGACTCCGTACCTTCGTTGCCTAACCCCGGAAGAGGCGGACTATATCTTGAGTGAAGTGCACCTTGGGATTTGCGGGTCGCACGTGGGCGGCAAGAATTTAGCATTCAAAATCATGCGGCAGGGCTACTACTGGCCCTCGATGAAGAAGGACGCGCTCGAGTTCATAAAGAGGTGCGAAAACTGCCATCTTCACGGCAACCTTCGTCACCAGCCGTCCGTAGAACTGAAATCCCTTCAGGCGCCTTGGCCCTTCGCACAATGGGAGCTTGACATTCTTGGCCCATTTTCCATTGTCACCGGGCAAGGAAAGTTTATAATAGCCAGTATCGACTACTTCACGAAGTGGGTCGAGGCCGTCCCATTGGCCAAGATCACCGAACACAATGCACTCGAGTTCGTCCGCAAGAAACATCGTCAGCAAGTTAGGCGTTCCATAGGTCATTGTGACTGACAACGGAACCCAATTCTCGAGAAAATACTTCACCAAGTATTACACTATCATTGGGATTAGGTTGGTCCATACTTTGGTGGCGTACCCTCAGGCAAACAGATAGGTGGAGGTCACGAACTGGATGCTACTCCACGGGCTCAAGACCAAGTTGGAGGACGCAGGGGACTCTTGGGTAGACGAGCTCGCCTTGGTCCTTTAGTCTTACCGAACGATTCTAAAGGAACCAACGCGCGAGACACTTTTCAGCCTCTTCTTACGGGACTAAAGCGGTGCTCGTGGTTGAAATTGGGCTTTCGAGTTTAAGGGTGGAATCCTTTGACCCTCAAGTTAACTCCCAAAAGATCCGGGAACACTTAGATTTGCTAGAGGAAGCCTGCGAGGCCGTTAGAATACGGACCACAGCCTACCGGTATCAAGTCGCCCACTACTACAATAAGAAGGTGAAAGCGAGGCAGTTCGATGTTAGAGACTTGGTCTTACGGAGCATCGAGTCCACGAGAAAGGTAGCCAACCGAAACAAGCTCTCCCCCAATTGGGAAGGGCATTTCCTAGTCTCCGCCATCCTACAAAAAGGAGCATACAAACTCCAAAACCAGGACGAAAAGTTGGTCTCGCGGACGTGGAACGCGATCCACCTCAAATGCTACTACAAGTAGGACCCAGGTACGTGCCTTGCAAACCGCATATGACTTGCATTTGTGTGCATGATTCGACTAAGTAAAATGAATGGTTCCTTAGCATGCTGCATGTACGTGTATATATGTATGTTATTTTTCATTGCATGTTCAAAATGACCTAGGTTGCCCCTAAGACGGGAGGGTCTTCACCCTGTCGTCACCAAACCCTGGTCATCCAAGTGGCCCGTGAGAGGTCGAACCTAAACCCTTGTCATCCAAACGGCCCATGAGAGGTCGAACCTAAACCCTGGTCATCCAGGCGGCCCATGAGAGGTCGAACCTAAACCTTGGTCATCTAAGTGGCTGTTAGCGGTTGAAAACAAAATCTTAGGGGCTAACAAAGCACGTGCAACGACCTCCTTCAAGAGGTGATAGCGCGATCAGCCAGCGATGGTCGATTGGAGTGAGACGCCAGGCTATACTCATGGGCAACAACCTAGAAGGCAACTTCGACGCTCCAAAAACAAAGCTGGAGGCCAACTAGTAACTCACTCAGCTCAGTTGACCGCCAAGAATGCCAAAGACGCAAAGTACAAAGGTAGAAGCATGTCTATTTGTACTATTGCTGAATCAAGATGTACATTATAAAACTCAAAAAAAAAAAAAAGAAAAGTATAACCAAAAGAGCTACGAGGGTGGCAGGGGCCTTTGGCTGTCACGGGGCTCCCCTACAAGACTGTCTCTACGCTGTGCCAACCGATTTGATAAATTGATGATATCAACGGGGAAGTCGGGTTCAACCAGCTGCACAATGCGCCGACTGATGTTGACCTCTTCCCACAACTGCACGAGCATCATACCCTCAACATCATGGGGGCGGATGCGGAGACTCAAATCATTCTCCAAGGTTCCCTTCTGCCCAGCAAGTTGATCGATTTTCCTTCCTTCAAACGGGCAACCTCAGCCTTCAAATTCGTGTACTCCTCTTCTAGACCCGCCAAAACAATCTCCAGGGCAGTTGTTTCCTCACAGTGCTCCGCCCCCGAAGCCGTCAACTTTGCATCTAGTCAGGCGATCTCAGCCTCCCTATCAGAGATCACCCGGTCCCGCTGGTCCATCACCTTGGCAATGGCAGCAATCACATTCTCCTTCTACACAAAAGACAAACAAAAAACAAGTTAGAAATCCTAAAAGGAGAAATTATACAGAAGGCATCGCGAAAGATTATACCTCCCAGACTCTCTGCGCGGGCCTCTCAGACCTGGCCTCCAAACCTAGCTCAAGCGGTGGTGGGCCGGAAGCAATGCCCTCGCGAGCGGAGCTGGCAGCGGCCTCCTCTAGGATCTCGTCCAAAAGCCTCTCATCAACGTCATCTGTAGCGGCTGTCGGAGGATCAAGATCAACCACTGGCTCCTCAGCAGGCATCTGCATAACTGGAGAGCCAATGTATGGTTCCTGCGCCTCTGCCGGCGGCTCACAGGCTGGCTCCGTAAAGGTCTCTGTTTGCGCCGCTTGAGGAACCACCTGCGGCGTGGGCTGCGCCAAGATAACGCCTTCTCCCCGGTCTCGGCAAGTCCTCAAAAGATTTCTCCATTCCGGTGGTACTGTCGGGGCCGCTGTAAATCCCAACTGTAATGTAATTGGGCCCCGAAGACGACGAGGAAAGCGTCTCCAACACCATCCTTTTGGACTGCGGACCGATACAATCATCATTTGTTGGACGGGGGCGGATAAGAAGGCCCCTAGACTCCTCCGGCCGCATCATCATCGCCTGCAGTTTGAGCTTCTGAATCGGAAAAGGCGGCCCCCAGTTCACCTTCTTGACCTCTACCTTAGAACCAATAAATCCTGTTTGAAGTCCGAAACGTGGTCTTTGATCAAATTGGTCAACCACTCTAAGGACGTCGTCTCCTCCACAGACGGCGTCCTAGTGCACACCTCTGGCACCTAACCCCAATCCTTTGCAGGGGGCCAGGTCTCCGCCACACTCACAAAAAAGAATCGATTCTTCCAGTTCTTGAGTAAATCATAAATGGCCGTGTTTATCTTAAGGCCAGTACGAGGAACGAGGGAGATCCACTCACCTCCCTAATTTATTTTAAAAAATCCCTTCACCATAGACATTGTCAACCTCTTAGAATGTTTGCGCAGAAAAATACAAATGGTGTAAATGTACCGTACGGCGTTAGCGTGGAGTTGGACAACAGGGACTCAAAGAGCTTAAAGGATCGACTGCAAGTCATCCGAAAGAGGAAGACGGAGACCACTCCTCAAATGGGCCTAGTATACCGTCACGTGCCCTGCTAGTGGGGAGAAAGCCCTATCATCCTTGCCCGAGACCCTCCACGCAATATCCTTGGAAATATTAAACTCAACACACAACGCCTTCACATTACTCACTCGAAGAATAGAAGAGATGTCGGCGAAAGAGGTTGAGACCATGGTTAACAGAGAAACTAGGGTTTCTTTGGGAACGAGAAAAGGTTAAAGACAAAGAAGGCAAGGTAGGAGGCATGAGAGAACACTCAGAACAATGAGGAAAACTTAAACGGCAAGGTGTGAAATGTCTTAAACCGCCTCGAGAAAGCACGCCATCATTCCTGCCACGTGTCGCCTCCCTAATGGACCCTTATAAATCAGATCCTCTGATGCATTAATGGCGTGGATATCGGTCCAATCAAAAGAAGACATGTATCTACTTTTAGCCTGACAAGCCGACTAATGGTCACGCATCAATTAGGGTTTATAGGAAGTTTTTCGGATTTTGGTCAGAGACGGTCAACAAATCCGATCAATTTCCTTCTCTGGATCTGACCAAAAACGGTCAACGGATTCGGTAAATCTCCTTCTCCGGATCTGACCAAAGACGGTCAACTGATCCGGTCAATTTTCTTCTCCGGATCTAACCAAAGACTATCAATAGATCCGGTCAATTTTCTTCTCCAAATCTGACCAAAGACGGTCAACGGATAGGGTCGATTTTCTTCTTCGGATTTGACCAAAGGCGGTCAACAGATCTGGTCGATTTTCTTTTCCGGATCTTGCCAAAGATGATCAGCAGATCCGATAGATCCCATCAATTTCCTTCTCCGGATATGGCCAAAGATGGTCAGCGTGATCCGGTTAATTTTCTTCTCCGGATCGACTAAAGACGGTCACCGATCCGCTAATTTTTTTCTCCGGATCGACGACAAAAAGGGTAAACAGATTCGGTCAATTTTCTTCCCGACCGACCAATGACGGCCAATCGGATCGATCAACTTTCTTCTCCACTTTTTATAGAGTCCTCCGAGATCCTCAAGCAATGAAGAGTAAAGAGGGGCATCTCATCATGAACATGCCGAGGCTGAAACTGCCACCGGCATAGGGGACTAGTGATGGGTATACCATAGCTGGGCTGGCCCAACGGTCAAAGAATGCCCAAATAACCTGTTAGACGGTCAACTCCAATGTGGGCCTAACAGGAGGTAAAGGCCCAATTCCTAAAAGGCCCAAAAACGCTCCCTCGCAAGCGTTGACAACTAGCGACGAGCGGTCAACCAAGTGTTGGCCGGTCTTGCAGTGTTAGCAAAGATCGAGCCAAGAGAGGCCAAAGAGGCCGAAATACGAGCCAAGCCCAATTTGTGAGCGATCTCGTACACAAAAGGCAACAATCCTTTCATGATTACACACTTTCCTAAAAGCTAATCTTCTCCAAAAAGGCAGCAATGAACTCAACGCTAGCGTTGGAGTCAAAACGGTCACAAGAGCATAAAAGAGATCAGACAATTTGAATATCCGTTGCGCTATTCAGAAGAAAAAGGATCCATCAAATCACGTCAATCATGCCCACCAACTCAAAAAAGGCCGCCATTGCAAAGCCAGAAGATCACGCCACCTTGACCAGAGAAGGTGGCTCCTACTATCTATACAAGTTTGAAGTATTCATTTTGGAAGAAAGGCTCTGGAAATACGCTCTCTAACTCACCTTCAAGTGAACATACAGAACACACTTTCTAAGACAACAAAGAAACAAAAAGACTTCCTGAAATAAGTCAGGAACGCTTACAGTGTTTGAGCAAAAGACTCTCATTCTCTCTCTCTACATGCAACGTTCAACTTCAAATCCCACCAAAGGCCTTCCGATTACAGGAGTCCTTTCCGGCTCTCTGAAAACTGTTCCCCAAAGCTTCCACGCTTTCGGGATGCAACTTTCACTCGCTATCTGTGAGCAGTAAGTTGGAACTCACATTCTCAATGAGCCAACACTCCCAACAAACTTATTCTCTCTCTCTCTTCACTTATCAATTTACCTTCCTCAATTTAAAGTTTTTTTACTGACGTGAGCGTCGGAGTATTTTTGATAGGATAACCTCCCACCAACACACTGACCTCTTGTTCAATTTAGTGGTGTGTAGGATTCAAACTCAATGAATGGAGTCAAGTCGAACCAACCAGATGAATTCGAATTTGTTTGAAGTCGGTGTTTGAAGTCGGAGTCAAGTACGTATCAAAATTTATTCCTATAAATTAGACTTTTTTACTTGTAATGTTTAAATTTTACATTATTTAAAAAAAATTTAAGTTATTTAATATAATAATTTTTAATTTAAATATTTATTATTTAAATAGACGAATATAAGTACCCTTACATTAATTTTATGCAAAGTCTGCGGGTGTCACTGCGATTTTTGTTTTTAATTTTAGAAGTTATTAAAATTTACATTTTTACGTTTCTATTTTTTAAAAAAATTATTAGTACATATTTAAAATATAATTAAACAAAGCACCCATTTAATAAGCGGGAGGTCTTGATTTCTCTCAATAGCAGCATAATATTTATATTTTACTTATCCAAAAAGAACAACATTAAATATAAATAGTATTTATTTAAATTTAATCATAAAAAATTCTAAAGAATTTTACCCTCAAAATTATAACTGAAATAAGAACGGCTCATTATAGAATGATCCACGGTGTCAAAATACTATAAATGATAATCTGGCGCCTTATTTATTCTCAAGACAAGCCTCAGATATATAGGGCATGGAAAAGTAAAGGGAAACGGCTAAACAGCGCGGGGTACACTTTATTTATATGATTTTGACTTGATGAATCTTCCCAAAGCTGTTTCCTATGTGGTACAAAATAATAAAATAAGAGTGGCTAAGGAGAATACATGAACGTGATAAATAATGAATGGAAATTTCCCCAGTTTCAGGCTAAGGTATTGCTCAATAAATGAGACCCACAATTATTTATAATTGATAAAAAAAGGTTTGCCGGAATCATACTAGGATCGAGTATCTATAGTCGTCGTCGGTCACTTGGTTCTTGTTAATACCCTCTGGGTAAGATCTGAGAGAGCACGCCTCGATTTACGAACATCATTGTCATCGCTTTCTGGAAGAGAATCGATCGCTTCGGAGGCGAGGTTTGCGTGCTTCGCTGCAAGCTCCTTTGCCCTCTGTATTCCACGACTTCTTCCGAGATACTCGAGAGCCTGTCGATCACGCCGAGAGACAAGAACAAGTTAACACATTTTCGTAGGGATGTTGATTCGTGCTAACGTGCCATGTCGTGTCGATATAAGGGTGTGATAGGGTAAGCACCATCGCAAACACGTGATCAATAATCTTATCGATAAGCCCAATAAAAAACCAAATGGCACGACCTGACCCAACCCACCAGTTTGATAAACATGTTACAATCGTATGATATAACAAGGCACATATACCGCATTAAGCATATCAATTGTGCACTCGGGATTTCCAGGACAGGAAATGTCAAGAAGCACTCTTAAAAATATTTTAAAATGGGGGTGATCGAAATTTAACCACTTCTAAAAATATTATGAATATTTTAATTATTAAAAAATAGTCTAATTATAACCATCTATATTTAAATAAATGATTAAAATTGTGAAAAGTATAGGCTGTTTTTCACCCTTGAAAGAAGCCCTCTTACATAAAAGAATACCCTTGCTAGTCTGCCTGCCTACTTTGTCAGTGTCTTCTATCCCTCCCGGTTGCTAAGCAATTAGAAAAGCTTATGAAGAACAACTTGTGTTTGAATTTTCTTGGTTATATAGGATTCTGGGAAATAATCATTATAATGCCTGTCTAGGGGGTGGACTTTTCTATCCACAATAGTGCTATTAGGGTAACCACTGATTCTTATTAATATTTCTTAAACAATCACACCCATTAACGTAAATATCGGTCATTTGTATCGGAATTGAGTCACCCGATATAAATATTTTTTGATACTGCGATAATATCACAACATAATATAACCAATATATCGGCCAGTATAACCCTATAGGTTATGATTTTCAAAAAAATTTTTGCCCAATATTTCGAATACCAATATGTTACTATATTCGATATTAATACGACCACAGCCATTACCGATATTTGTATCCATGATCACTCCACTTACAAGTATCTAAACAATTTAGGGTGACTTTACGATCCACGATAACGCTATTAAGATAAACCATTGTGGCCATATGTGACCGGTTCATGGAGATTTCGGGGAGTTATTAAAGGCGCAACATCTATTGTCTCTTCTCACATGGGGCTCTAATCCTTCTTTAATGGGTAATGGTGTTTATCTATAGAAGCATATTCACAAGGATTGGATCTTTTTGGACATCATTTCCTTTTGGAAAATACTTTTTTAATCCCACCCATCTATCCAACTTTTCTTGTATATTTATATTCATCAAATTGATAAAAATTGGAACAATGATTTTAAATGACAACGTCAGAATTTTGTACTTTTATACCTTTATCATAAGTTGCACATTTTATGTTAAATCTAATTTCTTAACATTAAAGTGGTAAATACATTTTTTAACTTTGCATTTTACAAATATTATTCCAAATTCTATGAATTTGATAAATGCAAGTTCACTTTAAGAAAAAAAAAAAAACAAATAATAAAGAGTTGGCTGAAGGGGAGGGATAAAATGGTGATGAAGCCGAAACTACTCGTATTTCCTAGGAAATCAATGTGGAAGTTGAATGTGACAGCTGAGTTTTCTATTATAGAGAGTTGTTACAGAGTGGAGAGGCTCCCACATCCACCCAACGACTATGATTAGAAATTGGGTGAATAATAGTGTTTATTGAATCAAGCAAATTAAATTGATAATTGATCTCCACAATCCATCCATTCAACTTTCAATACTAACCATTGGATGGATCTAAAAGCTTCCCCATTAGAAGGACCTAAACAGCCCTCTCTCTATTATGATGCCATTTGCAAATGTGTGGAGGGAGTTTTCGAAAATGGAAAAGTTCTTCCAACTTGGAGGCCTTGATATTTTGGGAACTTTGTACACCAAAAGATCTCCCATTTAAACACTACTACCCACAAGGCACAATGTTTCGTCAACTTTTTGTAATCCGGTGTCATGAAATGAAATACCAACCAATATATAAAACAATGGCTGAAATATATTAGTGTCGGGCCAACCAATATCAATATTTTCTATATTGCGACATGTTGCCCCTCAGAATATGATTTTAAAAAAATTACGTCCAATATTAGCCGACATTAATACGCATCAACAATACCGCCGCAACCAATATCCATACTTTCATCCATCTTGTTGTTTCTCTTTTTGTTATTCTCCATCCTTTTCAAGATAGGGGAGGGGATCTGTTGAGTTCATTAACTAAGATGCACTAAAAAGCAGACCATGGGCAACCTAATTCAAGTTTCAGAGGCACAAGAGAAGATAGAGAGCTGTGTAAGTTGATGAGGGAACTCACAAGGTCTACGTTTGTAGGGTCATCCAAGCCTCGTTCCACAACTTCCACCAATTGAGGGAACTCTTCCATGGCAAAAAGTATAGGAGCTGTTACAATTCCCTGCAGAAAAGAGTGCAAAATAACCCTGAATGGCTTAAGATGAACTAAAGCTTGACAGGCTACATATGCATATCGGTCAAGCAAAAATCTGCATGGTCACCTAATCATAGAAAAACTGCAATAATTTAACATACATTCACAGATTAGTTGACCCAAATACTAGGAGACTGGAAATTTTAGCATGTCAGACCTATGCAAAATTTATTATAACTAAAAGTAAAAGAAGGCAAAAAAAGACAATATGCTAGCAGCACAAAGAAGATATTTACCGGGATTGAATGGCATCAGGCAGACCCATATAAAAGAGAACGTTGTGGAGGATGGAAAAAGCACAGCCATATCAGCCTAAGATTAAGTCAAATTTATCCCAAAATGAAGGGGTGGCCTAGCTAGTGTGCAACTGCTTGAGTCCCCATCAGACTTGATGGAAATTTGATTCTCAAAGTTATTCTATCAGGGAGGAGAACAAATTTTTTTAACAGAAAAGAACAAAACAAATACTATGAGGAGATAAGCTCTTCTAGTGAAATATTATTTAAGAAAAGGAAAAAATAGATATATACATGAATGCAAAATGTTACAGGAAGCCCCTCTGAAGCTCCCTCATCTCCAATTATTTCAAGTCAGATTCATGACTTTTATCTACCATGCAATTGTCTTATGTACTAGAAAACAGCACATAGCAACCACCAAGAACATTGGATTAAGTTGAATATGAATAATTATGGTTCCTGGCTTATCAACAAGTTAATTGATACAAGCACACCAACTCACTTTAAATTTACTTTCTGGCTCACAATTGACAAATTGTTTAACTTCATGGGTCGCAACAAGAGAGAAAAGGGTTGCATGCTAGTGCCCCTTACTGAGAATTCCAGTTTCGCACTCAATTAGTTGAAGGATGCTTTTATGAGAATTCGGATAGGTGCTCAATAGTCAATTTCTCAATTGAAGGCCCTTTCAGTTCATAATATCTATAATATATATAAAACTGCTTCTATAAACTGGGGCCCTTACTGAGAATTCCAGCTTCGCACTCAATTAGTTAAGGATGCTTTTATGAGAATTCTGATAGGTGCTCAATGGACAGTTTGTCAATCAAAGGCCCTTCTAGTTCATAATATCTATAAGCTTTTTTAATTACAGAGCGGGAAAGCTCCTTGTCTAAGCTAAGGTCAGTAGAAAAATCCCTAGAAAAGTAGGAAAACTGGTAGGGGCTAGTACTATCCATAAAACTGCTTCTATAAGTTGGCAGGCAATACACAACAGGTCACCCACAGAGGACAAACTGATCAGATGGGCGCATCGCCAATGGAGATATAATTAAAATCTGGTGTGGCTGATGAAACAAGACATCATTTGTTCTTCCAATGTAAGTATTTTAGAGAATAGTTTGTAACTGTTATCAGTAAAACTAATTATAATAACAAATTTTACTATATTTGGCCAGAAAGAAATGTGAGGCAATTACACTGTTCAGATTATCCTTTCTATGACTTCTACAAGAACAAAAATTTCCCAGTACTGTAATGGTTATTGTCAAATTTCCAATTGTAGGTAAGGGATTCTTCCTATAAACCTGGTTTTGTCCAAGGCAATTTTGTTGTTGAGTTTTATCCCCACAAGGAAGTGCCTTGGGCATACATAATGTCAAAGAATATAAGCTGCTTGATCAAAACAAAAATAAGCAACAGATTCAATTTCTTCTAAGTAGACAAGTTATGATATGATAAATTGACACTATTGTAGCAAGGATGAGGAAATTACATGGCTAATGTCAGACAAAGAACCCTTGCCAAGCGAGGCCGACGTGCCCGTGAAATCAAGAACATCATCTATCAATTGGTATGCCAATCCCTAATACAAAGAAAAGAAATGGCAATCGATCAGCAAGATCAATCAAACATTGAAAAAAAAACAACTATCTTATTAACATGAATCTAAAGCTCTCCAACCATTGAAAAAAAAATAAAAAAAAAAGAAGAATCTAAATTCCCCTCTTCAGAAATCCTCTCCCATCATACTTTACATTAATGAAGACCATAAACCACAAGAAAAACTAGCTTTAACAAGCAATTAGTTCCCATGAAACACACATATGTGTGTCACATTCACAATTTAGAGATCTAGAGAGATCTAATATCTGTTTAATCAAACATCACATTGTATGGGAAACATGATGACAAACAGCTAACAATCATAACTAAACAGTAAAGGGGTCACAAAGCAGACCCAAGTCAAAATTTTCTATCAAAGTCCAAGACAAATACGTTGAGTAGATTAGAAAGATGACTTGCAATGTCATAATCCAGTGTTGAGGTAGTAGCACCCAGATTGTGACAATTTCAATGCCACTCCACAGCCAACATTTTTTGGTATAGCATCACTACTACACAATGAGTTATTAGTAAAAGCATGCCGAACCATGTAATACCTATAATTTATGAACAACATATATGACGAACATGGTTTTCCAAATTAAGCACATTATACAAATTAACTAATCTCCAGTCAACACTAATAAAATGTGTTTTTAACAGGTAGCCAGGATCAAGTGGTGGAACTCAAGCTATAGCATAGTCACCCTTATTTATATATTGTGTTTTATGCAAATGTCTGAAAGGAAAGTCTGAAGAAAATTGCACACCAGATTTTTTCCGTAATCATAAGCCAACGTTGCCACTTCTGCAGTTTGCCCTGCAAGAAGGGCAATTGCCTTGCAGCTATTTGAAATCAAAGAAGCTGTCTTGTAGAATGTCTTTTGCATATAGTATTCCATACTGCAAAGAAGAAACAGAATTGTTCACAAAATTAAGTGAAACAGTGACAAAGAGGCAACGAAAGGCATTTGTACAAGGAAGATTGACTAAATTGTGCAACTTTTCTTTAGTAAAAGACAAAATTACTAACAGCTGCCAAAGTGGCACCACAATTAAACAGTCAATTAACAGAGCCAGCTCACTCACGAATTACACACAGCCACTTGACAACAGGAGGATAAAAAAAATTGAGCATTTAACCCAAGAGAAAAAATAACCATAAAAGTGTTAACTAGGCCGTGCTGCCTATGGCATGGCACCGCTCAGTCCATCATGGGCCATGCTGGGCACAAACTGTAATGAATAGTATTGGACCGTGTTATGTATGTCCCAATCACGCTGTGGCTAGTACAGCTCTTTTTTTATCTTTGAGAGTCATGTGATCAGGTAATGATTGGTTGCCTACCCCATCGTTTTAAAAAAAAAAATTAATTTAATAAATAAAAACTATAAATACCCATCCCCCCTTTCTTCAACACATCTCATCTCTACTCTCTCACTTTTGTATAACAAGTGATGGTATAATACTGACATAATTATATTATTTTTATTAATTTTTATTTATAATTTATATATTAATATTATTATTTTATAACTTAATTACTATGTCACAAAATTTTTATAATTTTGATAGTGAAGGGATATGAAAAAATTATTTCAATACTCCCATACTGGCTATACCATATACACATATTGATAATAGTTTTGAAATACCGCAATCACAATCTACCCCGAATATCACTACTACACCTAGTTCAAACCGTCCCACTAGACAACGCTCTAGTAGTGTATAAAAACTTTTTAAAATTAAATTAGTCAACTGTCACGAACAAATTACTTGTAAAAAAAAATATAACAAAGATAATATTTGTGAAAATTCTAAAAGTACCGAACACCTCCAACGACACGTGGAAAAATATAAGAGATAGCAATTATCTTCAACTCAAACTAAATTAACATTTTTAGGTTATCTAGGGCTAAAAGTTTTTCAATACGATCAGAGGCTAAATCGAGAATGACTAGTAAAATATATAGTTCACTTGGAAAGCCATTTTCCCATGGCGAAAGACTATAATTTTGAAAAGTATATGCACAAGTGCTTGTAACCCAAATATGAAAAAATATATTGACATACTGTTAAAAGTAAAACTATCTATCTTTTTCACAATTTAAACAAGAATTAATTTTAAAATTAATACAAATAAAATCTAATATTTCTTTAACTAGTGATATATGGTCATCACGTAATAACTTACTTTATATTTGTATTATCACATACTGGATTTCTGAAAATTGAGAAATACAAAAAAGAATTATTAGTTTTAAGATTTTGAGCACCACACACTACTTCCATGATATCTAAAGCAATTAATACTATTATAAATGAATATGAAATATTTAATAAGATTTTTCCTATTACTTTTGACAATGTTTCAAATAATATTTCTACTGTTTTTTATTTAAATCATAATTTTTTTGAATGATAAATTATTCTATGCAAAATGTGCATGTCATATTATTAAATTTTGGGTTGATGATGTTTTGAAATTTTTTTCTCCTTTTGTGGAGAAAATAAAGAATGTTATTTTATTTATTTATTAGAATGTCTTATTTTCGAAAGCCACGGTTCAAAATGTTATACCAACAGAACAAAATCGGCTACAAGAAGATGAAGATTGACTGCCTAACACAATGGAACTCAACTTACCATTCTGTTGTATTTTAACCATCTTTCATAATGAAAATATCCCAACGGTTGAACTAATTATGAATGCCGATTGAAGGATGGTTAAAATGATTAAATATTCTTAAAAACATTTTAATTTGCTACTAACGAACTTGTAGGAACCTATTACACTACCCAAAATCTATTACTGAGCCAATTGTTATCATTTATTGACAACTTTATATATTATCGGGACGATTATGATTTCCTCCATATAATACCGATGATAGAAGTAAATATAAAATTTAAAGAAATAAATAATTATTAAAATTATTAAAAATATCATATTCATTAATATTATATTTAACAATATTTTTTAGAAAAAAATTTTAAAATATTATAGAAATCCTCCAATGCTAGCCTATCTTACCACAATTATAGACCCCTATATGAATTTATGTGAGATGTATATCTATTTTGAAAAGTTCTACACTAGCATGGAATGACTGACAGCACATAAGAAATAAATACCTGTGTCCATCATAACCTGCGTAAAATTTACAACATGCATGCACCACAATCAACACCGAAATTGTTCAATCTAGCAGTAGTAGAAATAAAGATGGTCAAATTTTGTTTTTCTTTGGTATGGATTCAACGTGGAATACAACAAGTTTGTTAAAATATGTTATCGAATTAAATTATTTACTATTTACAATCCGACCACATTTCAAACTTTACAAATAGTAAATTAGAGTTCAAGATTTTTAAATTGGTGAAGGTTAAAAAACACACATTTTTCATACTCGCATCAATAGTATAGAATATTTTAGCCACACCAACAAGTCTAGTGTCATTAGAATTAGTTTTCAACACCCAATGTTGAGTAGTTAACGATAAAAGTAAAATGACACCTATGACAATAGAAATGTGCATTTTTTAAAGATTGATTATATACAAAAAATTATATCAAAAATTTGATCATTTTGAATTCAAATGAAGAAAATGACTCCAGAAGAGACAGTAATGAAAATATAAATAAAGCCTAAAAATAAGTAAATTTATATTATATATATTTTTTCTACTTTTGTAAATTATCATATTAAACATATTCAACGAAATAAATAAAATATGACGTATTTTTTTTATAATACTTTGTATAATTTTATTTCAAATATATATATTTTTTTATATTAGGGTCGTGCCTTGCATGGTACAGCTTGGAGGCACACTTGGCCTAGCATAGGTGGGCCACGTGTCGTGCTCGGCCTGAACATTTTTGTCTCGTGCCAAGCCAGGTACTGCACAACATGTAAATGTGCCATTCTGGCATGGCACATTTACAACGCTAAATAACCAATGAACTTAAGTCAATCAAAGATAATTCTTTACACCCCAGGTCATTAAATAGCTGAAGGAATGAATATAAAGAACTCATTGCTGTAGTATTTCATGAGCGGTCATTGATTTTATAGAATTTAAGTTGCATGTTCTAATTTTTCAGGTTGCAGACTTTTGTGGCCGAGTATCTATCACTGTTCTTTTCAAATTGCATTTGTACTCCACTTTTCTGGTAGGGCAGTTTGGCTTCAAGGCATCAAATCCCAGATGGGGGCAGAGATCAATTTTAAAAATACCAGAATTATGACGAGATGAAAGAGGAAAAATAAGGGGATCATCAGCTAAATGTAAGGATGTTCTATCTTTGTTGAGGAGTAGCAAAAGCCTAAATCTAGGAACAGCTGCACAGAAACACTTACAACCCCCTAAAAAAAAAAAAAACTGAAAAAAAAGGAAAAGCACAAGGAAGCAATAGCCGCATGACAATCAGTATACTTTCACCAAGTATAACAGACCCAAAAGCCTTAATCATGTTGGCCATAGTCAAACGAGTTCTCTTGCTTTAGCATAGGAAGTGAATTATAAAATTGCAAAAGGTGAGAAAAATAACTTTACATCAGCATGAAATTCCAGAGTATGTCAGGTCCTTCAACGAATTTAATGTGAATAACAAACCATCCTAATCCAGAAACATGGATGAAAATATTGGTATCGGGATTAGTCGAAACCATATTGATATCAAATATATCTGAAAAAATTTTAAACTGATAAAACTGTATCAGCCAATATTTTAAATAGTGAATAATATATTACAATATGACAACATATTACGATATTGTCATAGTATCAGAGGTACGATACCGATATATATTGGCCCATATTTGCATCACTGTGCAGAAATATTTGCTTTTGCAGAAACCAGAGCTTTAATGCACCAAGTGAAATAGAAAACTACAATGTGTGCAGTGTCACATACCTACATCGTTTCTCAGATGATGTGGTCATCTGCATTGTTTCACCAGTAACAAGATGCTCAACAACTTTAGCCAATAATGATACAACCTGCAAAATTCAACACACAGTCACAACTTAGTATAACGTAAAAGCAAAATCTTGAACCAGTTGGATGCAGGGTCTGGCAAAAACAGTGATGCGATGACGAAAGATGATGCAGAAATGATATAGCAAATCCAGAATCATAGTATCTCAAAAATATAGAAAGGAATACCAACCTCTGTGTTTTTCAGAGAGGCCAGTGCCACACAAGCTCTGGACAACAGAAAATCTCCGGCTAGCACAGCTAGCTGCAGTAATTGGAGTGGAGTATTTTAGAAATCATAGAGTTCTAAATACAATTTGCATGGTTCATTCCCAGAGAAGTTGTTTACTAAAAAGAATAAATCACTATTAACACTTTCCTCATTGTTGTTGAAACAACTTTAAAAGAAAAAAAAAGCTATAAATGATTTTCCCTCAAGAGTCTCCTCAAAAGATCCCCAGAGAAGTTGTTTACTAAAAAGAATAAATCACTAGTAACTCTTTCCCCATTGTTGTTGAAACAACTTTTTTTAAAAAAAAAAAAGGCTATAAATTAGATTTTCCCTTAAAAGTCTCCTGAAAAGTTTATTGAGATTCTCTTAATAGTTGTGGGTTTTTTTAATGTTTTAATGCATACCATTTTCAATAAAAAAATTTTTTTAAAAAAAACTTTTGTACAAGCTTCAAATTATTGTTTTTTTCCAGAATTACTTATCATAATCAATCCAAAACACCCACTCCATTAGTAACTATTCAAAATATTTCCCTTTTCTCCAACTCTAAAAAATTAAAGAAGAAAAAGAGAGCAAATCTAAATTTTACAATCAAGCAAAAGGAAAGAAGATTTTTTTCACCAAGTACAAAGGCAAGAAAATAATTTGCTTGTTACCTAGTTGAAAGTTTAAATGGGGAAGAAATCCTAAAACAATTAAGGAGAGCATCTATGTCAAAAGGAAAGAACATCTGATTTTACTGTCTTTGATTTCCAGCCACAAATAAAGAATGTTAAGCAGTCATTCTAAACGTGTCCTTCTATTGCAACAATCCCAAAAACCAGCCAATTTCAGCTACAAGGAGAAGTTCAAAGAACAATGTTTCTATTGCACACACGCCCACCCACATGTGCACACACACACACACACACACAAGAGAGAGATCCTCATCTTAAGTGAATTGTTTCTAGTTTATTTTCTGCCTTGTGAAGGGAAAGAGAGCAGAAAAGGAAGGAAAAACTGTTCCATAATAATACAACAACCATGGCCAAATAAAGAAACATAATCAAATAATCCAATAAAATTCACCACAGGTGAAACACACACAGTCTAACATGCTGCTAAAGAACAGTCCAGCAAGATCATCAATTTCACAGAGCTCTACAACATGTTAATACATGGATGTCCAGTATACCAAGTTGAACCAATATTCCTCCAAGTATTTTTTGCTGGAAACCAAATACCAAGTTAAACAAGCACATACAAGTGTTTAGGGAAAGTGCCTGTGGCAGATAAGCAGTCCACAAACTAAAGAATAACTATCCCCCAAAGTCCTGCTACAAATGATGTACAGGTATGTTTTCACCCAAAAACAGAAAAGAAAAAGCACTTGCCCCCTGCCCACTCCTGCTCCAAAGCAAACAAATACATAATAAACTAAGGATTGAGAGAACATATGGAAAAATACATCACAAAACATGAAGATATCTTGGGAGAAGGAAACCGGCATCACCTTATTTCCCATTAGAAAGTTTAAAGATCCAACACCTCGTCTTGTCTCAGCATCATCCAATACATCATCATGTAGAAGGCTTGCAACCTAGCAAAAGAACAAAGAGGTTAATTTGCAATGATGAAAAAAAGTTCTCAACTACAGAGCAAGGCAAGGGCCCAATGGCCAACAAACAACAATTTGCCACAATAAAAATATCTCCACCACTCTTTCATAAATAGAGGCTACCATTAATGGAAATATTAGCCAATATAATACATATCATACATATCGACTGACATATATAGAATTAGGGGAGCACAATATCAATTTTTTTCAATACTGCAATAATATCGCAAGATGTTTTCGTAAATGCCAATACACCTTGTCAGCTTCAAATTTAAATTTTTTTCGTCCAATATATTCAATACCGATACATATTGTTCAATATGTCCAATACTAATATGACCAGAGACCGATACCGATATTTCCATCAACGGAAGCTACATAATCAAACCTTTCAAATTTCAAAAGAACCTTTCAAATTTTGAAAAGGGATTAAACCAAATGAGCCGATTCACAATCATACTTAGTGCCATCACTATTTTGAAAAGGGATTAACCCAAATGAGCCGGTCAGAGAACTCACAAAATGTTTTATGTGAACTCAACCAATGATGAGTACATTGCTGAAGCTCTTGTAGCATGACAGTCATAGCGTGGTAGCTTTGTAAATAAACATATGTCCACATGTATATTTACGTATATGTACTTGCATATTGCATGTGTTCGTGTGTACAAGACCAAATACTACTTGTAATAGAAGTCTGGTGGGAGCCACCCCTATAACTCATACTAGTGACAATATTTCACTAAACCCCGAATGAAGGCATCACACATATCTAGTAAATCTACATAGACATTATACCAAAATACCATTTCAAAAAAATCTTGCCATTATGAATCTAAAAGGGTGGCCCTGTGCACTAGATGCCATTCAGTGTAAATGTTATCTTTTGGTTAAAAGGAAAGGAATGTGGTGGAAATGGAATAAATTAAACCTATACATAAAATTAGGTAGAATATAATTGAAAATATATAATCCCATGTTTGGTAAGTAGGAGGGTATAGATATCCCACTTTATTCCTTTATTTGGTAGGGATGAATAAAGGTGGGAATAAGAAATGAAAATAAGTAAATTAAATTTGTTATCCTTACCCTAAATTGATTATATTTTACATGTTTACAAAAAATATGATATTTCTCAAGTATTTAAGCAAATAAACATGTTAAAATTTGCACTAGTTTTTTTTTTTTTTTTTTATTTTAGCAAATATATGTGTTTTCATTTTTTAATATAATATTTCTATAAATATATTTTTTCATATGCATATAGGTACCATATGAATTGTTTTGGGTGGAAATATATAGACATCAATTGAGAGGAAGTGAAGACGGTTATGGAGGAAGAGGGGAGCGAAGAAGTGAGGCAAAGAAAGTGAAGCTTCATGAGTGTAGAAATAAAATGAAGGGAGAAAAAGGAGATAGACCAGATCAAATCAAGTAGTCAGACCGTCTGTCTGGCACAAAATTTTATAAATTATTGTATCGGTCTATGAATGCTATGAATGGGTAAGGTCAAAAAATTAGGCCACATAACATCTATGGGCCGAGCATGGTGATGACTGGAAATGATCTGCCCAGCCCAGCCATAATCAAAATTTAATTTTTTGCTGAATATAAATTTTAATAAATTAGATAACTGCCAAGTTTTTGTTTAAAAAAAAAAAAAACATCTTATCAAAACAATTTTTTGTATTACAATAGCTTTAACAAGTAAAATTTATTATTTTAAATAATTATATGCAATTTCTAAAACATATATTATAGTTTTGCAATAATTTAGGTCTTTAGGTATTTTTATGTATAATGAATTCTTAATAAAAACATTTGGAAATTTAAATGGCCATGAACGGCCCAAACCAGCTGGTTTTGATTATGGACAAGTGCAATTATGTTTTTTGGCATGAGTAACCGAACCTGGCTTAGCCAGGCCTAGGCTGACCAAACAGTCAATTTTCCCTTTGGAACCAGATGAACCCAATTTTGGTCAGGTCTAGAAGGAGAAATAAGAATTCTTAATAAAAACATATGGAAATTAAAATGGTTAAGAACGGCCTAAAAAAGCAGGTTTTGATTATAAACAAGAACAATTATTTTTTTTTTGGCACAAGTAACCGAACCTAGCCCAACAAGGCACAAGCCGACTCAATGGTCATAACTTTCCCTTTGAATCAGACCAAACCTGATTTTGATTAGATCTAGAAGGAGAAATAAAGGTAAATGTGGGAAATTACCTAAGATGGAAATCAATAAAACCAAGGGTTTGTAGATTTAGCAAATGGTATTATTTATTATCATGATATAATATATTGCTACTAAAACATAATCAAACATGGTAGTATTCATTCCTATCGGATTTGGATGGAATATATATTATGTCCAACTAAACAATGCATAAGGAGTTAGATAACCCAGTCTTTTCCCTGCAATGTAGAAAGGCTATTTCTATGACTTGAACCAATAACCCCCAAGCTATAATGACAATGGAGCAATCTCACCACTACGACATGCTAACCCCCATTATTAATGCATATGTAATCAAGATATATGTAGTTCTAGAAACACTGACATGGATCATCTCTGTAATCTCTGCAATACACTGTTGTCGGGTGCGAAGGTCCATTGCCAAAGTATCAACCACTCTATTAGTAGATGATATGGGCACAGGCATGCTTAAAGCTGTTGCCATCAACAATAACACCTGCATACAACGACAGTTATATTTGAAAGGTAGAATGATTAGAACTACCTTAATCAAAGATAATTAACATTTATAAAACAAGGCATGATTTATTACTAGCAGACAGCACTAGTTGCAAGTAAACTGCTAGAGAAGCAACAGATCTCCAGAAGCTAAGGTTAGCAGATACATCATTATCCATTAACCCAACCTCAATCATTATTTATTATCACGATGCACCAGAAAAAAACTCACATCAACTTGGTTTGGTAATTATGTACATGACGGGATCCATGTATTTAATGCGAGGTCACAATGGAAAACTCAACTGCCTTAACTTAAACCCATGATCCAATACCAGTACTAGAAGGATGAGAGATCTATCTTTACCCCATTCCTCAAGCGCAAGACTTAAATACACAAGATGCAATTTCAACAAGACAGAATCAATGAGATACAAGCTGCATTGCACCCCATCATACTGCAAAACTACGGATCCAATGCGTAACACAAGAAAGTTCCATTATCATCTAAACATAGTAAAAGAAACCTATTTTCCCCATTTTATGTCTTTCTTCACTTTCCTTTTCTTAGCCAGAAATTTCTCATAAAAAATTTCTTTCAGGGGAGCAGGACTTTGGAAAACGTTGAGGGAATATCAACCTTCACAATTTAGTGACAGATATATGAACTTGACATCATGAGTATCCCTTCTACATTACTATTAGAAGCTGATTGTTTGATTTAAGCACAATCACAATACAATGTAGGCAAATATCAAGTCTGTTCAAGTATGTGAGCCAAAAAGTCAGAGGAAATGCCTGCCACTGCATATAAATCAGAATGTAAAGATCAAAACGGTGAAGTAAATCAAGAAGAGAGATGATAGCCCATTCAAAAGCCTTGGATGTTTCAAATGAGGACATCAAGTCCTACCGTTGGTCGGAACCGCTTTCCTTCTACTCCCAATCTGAAGAAATACTCAGCCGCAGACCCAAGCTTGGGAACCTGAAACATAATAATTCCAACAAAGATGATCTAATTTCCAATCCATATTAGTCATGAATTACTCCACCAACAGCATCCATTCATAAGCAAAAAAGACAACAAAAATACAGAAACACACCTCAGCAACTACCATTGACCGCAATCTAGTAGCTAGAAGTGATAACTCATCAGCAACGAGGGAAAATGGGTCTGATTGATCCTGCCAGACAGCACTCCAGAAATTTCAATATAGCAAGTGGACAACTAAGAGAAATAGCAAAAACAATAACAAAACATTATATAGAAACAAGCTTTATCAGAGACTTGGTAACATAATCAATGGCATGAATGAATTCGGGGGCAATAAAAGTAAACAAGACATACAAATGACAAAATCCATCGTTGACCAAAACAAAAACAAAAACAACAGACACAACAAATATTATACAAGCTTTTTCCACAACAAAAAAAAAAAATATATATATATATATATATATATAAAAATATATATATATATATATATATATATATAATCAATGAGTTTCTTCTACCAAAATCAGAGACAGGGCATCCAAGTTAATAGTATCTTTATTATGGCAAACATCAGATATGAAACAGCAGTAGTCCCTCCACCCAGGATCCTAAATTCCCAGCATAACAGCAACAAATTGCAACAACTAAGAAAAAGCTCGTGAGGCATCTATAAAGTTTTGTTCCTCTGATACGTTCGTGAGCAGCATATAGGTTATCCTCAAAGGTAACAAACAGCTGCTTTAGTTTGACCCTGTGTCAGACGTGCATATGAGTAGACCAAAGTCCTATATCCATGCACAGGTCAGATAGATTAAAAAACCCTTCGTAATGGAGCGCGATACCTCATTTGGTTAATGAAAACAATGCTACAACACCGACATATATCAATGTACAAGCAGAACATCCTCACAAAATCCCAATTAAGCGAGAAACAAGAAAAGGTTACAGCAAAATCAAACACAATACCCCGGTTATAGGGTCCAGCCGAAAACACAAACATGTGAAGAGATTGAAAACTTTGATTAAATTAAGATATGCAAACTATACAGGCAAACTCAAAACTATCGACTCATCATTAAATATTTCCTCAGAAGAGAATGAAGAGCTATTCAAGACACTCACATGACAAATAATTTCAATTTCAATTTTAATTATTTTTATCTCAAGAACTGACCAGATCCACAAAGAGCAATAGGGAGCAATTGGGCCCATCAATTTGTTTCTTTTCTTATAAATAGGACAAGAACATATCAAGATGACAAACCAAAAAGACCAGTAACAGAGAAAAATGTTACGATTTCAAATGTCACACCTAACCTCAACTGTGGATGTTGCACTGTGATTAATCCGATATCCACCCCCATACAGAAGTCTTAAACCCCAGGAATAATTTTGTCTGCAACCCAAAACCTACTAATCACCAGAAACAATAACAGTTTAGCATAAAAAATCAAAATCAGAACATTATAGCAATAAACCCATACCAATTAAAATATTCTTAAACAGAATAGAAGAAAATAGTCAGGATCACAAAGAACGACTGTTAAATAATTGTGTTGGAGAAGAACAACTGTCAAAACAATAAACAATCTGTACAAAACAAAGATCCACTTTCTTCCATGAATGACACACCAGGTGAAGTGAGCCACTCAAGTGGACAAGCCACAAAAAACTCCAAAGTGAAAGAAAAGCCAAACTAAGATGAGTTTTCAGAGAGTCATAAGAAGCTATGAAACCTCTTAACAATGAACTGACAATGATCCAAGATACTATTCTTTAATACCAGACAACCATTAAAGTAATCATACAAGCTGTTCTCAATCAGATGATCCTGATAACAACTACAAGGGTGATGGCATATCCTTTCTTCAAACAAGGCCATCATACACCTCCTACAGTAATACCGAAATTGGAATTGATCGTGGCCATATCTATACTAAACATATCCTACAATAAGTACTGATATTGAACATATTTGAAGAAAAACATTCTTAGAATCGTAAGTTGATGAGCATATATCGGCCAAATAAGGGTACCTCAGTTAATTTTCAACATATAGGCCAACATATCATGATCTGGTGCTAATACTACAACATATCGCAATTTTCTCAGCATCTGAAAATATCGGTACCAAGAGGCACGACACTGATATATATCAGCTGAGATATTGGAGATGGGTCAATATTTTCATCCATGCCCACAATATAACAAACAGCAAAAACATTAGGGACAAATTTAGAAGCATTAAGCATAACCCTTGCCTATTTATCTATGAGGAATCCCAATTCCCAAAGATTGCTCAACAAGGCTAAATCATTGCCCTTGTAACCTTTTATGTGAACTATCAATGGCCATTATCACATGATGTAGGATAAACAAGAAGCATAAAGGCAAAACAGAAGCAGAGAAACAGTCGCTGGTCAGAAGATTTGACACAGATTCAGTTAGGTTCGCCATCATGAATTCAACAAAGCCAAATAAGGCACATGGAAATTAAAAATAGAAAATAAAAAGCTGGAACATAAACTCCCCAAAAAAGACAATGGAAAACTAATCCTTGAGCCACAAATAGCAGCACACCTTCCTTGAGCCAAGTTAAAGCTTGTTTTGTGAAGACTGGAATTTGAACTTGGAATTTAATCATTATGGCAAGGTTGGAATGCACAAAAATCAAATGTACTAGGAGCATGGGTGCTCACATGCATGGCTTATAGATTAGGAGCATTTTGTTAGTTCAGAAAACACACAAGAATTTTGATTAAACAAAATTGTTATTGAGCTTCCTACGGAATTCTAAAAATCAATTCTTGGAGGATTCCAAGACTATTAGATTTCAATAGATTACGAATTTGTTCAATAATTTTTACAATTTGTTGCTCTTGTTGGTTGACAGTTAATTGCATTATTTTCTCCTATTCCAATTCCATTCAAAATCCCTTCTCTCCATTTTGAACGGTATCAATTAATATCAAAGCTATGGCGATTCAAGGGAGAGGACGATGGAATAATATCTCAAAGCCCATGTGTAGCAAGCATAACATCTGTGATATTGAGACAGCTAAATTAAGAAGTCAAGTTTTTCAATTGCAACGTCTAGAATGTGTTGAGACATGCAAACATCCTGAGACACCTCATGAAAATAATTTGAGGTCGACTGATGATGACAAATAAATCAACACATTCCATGCTGAAAATCTTTTGACCTCGGCTAATGAAAAGGTTGATTGGAATCTACCTCCTAGATTTTTCGAGTATGATGGTGATTTATGTGAAGAGAATTTAGTGCATAAAATGTCAAACAAGGAAGACGTTCTAGAAACGAGTCATAGTTTCCTTTTCTACTCGTCTCCGGACCACCATTTTGAAGATCCATTTAATTTCACTTCTTCTAGAGTATCCTTAATTTTAATCAAACAATTGATAACTAATCATTTCATTGGTCCTTGCTGGGCCAATTGGATGGACTTCATAAAAAAAACAATTGGCAAATACATACCAACATGAGAACAAGTTTGTTCTGACCCAGGGAGAATGAGTTCAATTGGGTTAGCCTTCATTAATTCAATAGGGCCGGATAAGGCACATTAAAATTTAAAAAAAAAAAAGAAAAAAAACTACACTAGAAAAGACATTAGAAAAGTAATCCTTGAGCAACAAATAGCCTCATGCCTTTCTTGAGCCAAGTTAAGGCTCACCACGTGAAGATTGGAAATTTCCACTTGGAATTGATCACAGCAGCAAGAATTTGGAAAGAATTTGGGATGCATGGAAATCGAATGACTTAGAAGCATGGGTGCATGGCTTATAAAATAAGAGCATTTGTTAGTTTGTAAAACACATTTGAGTTTTGATAAAGAAAACTTGTCATCTTGAGCTTCCCGCTGGACTCGTAAAATCCGTTATTGGTACATTCCAAGACTTTCAGATTTCGGTAGATTTCAAATCTATTCTGTCATTTTTTTCGATTCAAAATTTTTGTTTTTCAATAACTAATTTCGGCATTTTCTCATTGTCCCAATCCACGCAAAAAAACCCCTTGCCCCATTCAAACATTATCAATATTTGACATCCAAAAATGAAGCTGGGAGCCAAGGATTAAAAACTGCAGCATAGAATAGGAATCAGCCCAGTCTCATGATATGATTGCTCACAGCTCGCTCATACTTGAATTAGAAGTGTGAGATTTCACCCCTTCACCAAACCAGGAGTCAAATGGCCAATCAGCCCAAAAAAAAAAAAAACAAACATGCTGATATATTTGCACATGATATTCTATCAAGTGTGACAAGCATATTGTAAATCACAGATGCAACTTGAATAGATAGTCATATCCCATACCTACAGGCTCAAGCTCAACCCAACATTCTACCCATCCAACCAACAAGAAAACCTTAAAGTCGATAATGGGTTCCACAAACTTTGTGTCATGGTCAAAGGCAATGACAATGACAATGCCCGCTGCATGGGAAGGGGCACTTCAGAAGGAAGTACATGGTGGGCTGCAGACTTGATAGAGTAGAGGAAAGAATTTGCAAGAGTGGCATTTCATAGTCTAGCATGACTTATCAGAGACTTAGATTCTCATTGTGTCAAGCGACAAATATATGTAAGACTCTTTAAAGCAACTAAGGTGTCCAAATCTCCATCTTCCAAAAATGTCACAGGGCCTACTTCCCAGCTACACGATGACACTCTCAATCATAGCCAACAGTCACACTCATGCAGCACAACAAATCACTCTTGGCTCAACTTACTTGGAATGGCTGTGTGTGCTTGCATGAAAAGTCACTAAGGAAGACAAAGATTACATGAACAAAATTTAAGACTAAAAAAAATAAAGGAACATTTACACGTGTATCACCTATTTGAAAATACAAGGTACACCCTCACCTATTTATGCTCAGACCAGTTACTAAGTTTAGGTAGATAACAGCCCAGCCCTTGTAGGATAAATGGTGGTCATGATCCACCATTGTGGGAAACTTTCCAAGGCCACTATCCCACTTTGGTAATAACAGCCTGCTTGACTTAGACAAGGAACAAACTGCCTCAGGCAACACCTGAGAACTGCCTCAGGCAGCTGCAGATCACCACCAGCCTTTGGCCACTGCAGCACCAGGTCAATCACCTAGCTGACTGACTGGCACACCCGCTTTGAGTCCACTGAGAACCTGCCCAGAACAGCGGCTCACATCTAACAGGCTTCCAAGTGCATCTACACATCCACGGATCATGTTGCATTCTTGTGCATCTGAGTGCACAGTGCATTGAGGTCCGACCATGTGTAGCAGCAATCTAGCACGCTGCTTCCTGCTGTGCAATTGTACCACGTCACAGAATACTCACACATTATGTGCACTTGCCTGTGCTTTGTGCTTTGTGCTTTGTGTGCTTCCAGTGCTGCACTGCATGCGCATTCCATTCCCAAGTTACATGCACACCTTGGTGTCACACCTTCAACCACATGCCAATGCTGCATCCATGCCTGCACATCTGTGCTTCAGCCCACATCTGCACACTTAAATCAGATGCTGTCAGTGCTCTGCATTCTGCAAGTGCACACCAGCTCCATGTGTCACCAAAGTCTCAGTGCTTTGTCCATGCATGCCAATGTCGTGCACAGTGCGTATACCATGCTCAACTATTTCTATCCAGACAACCATTGTTTTTCCCTGCTTGGGCCATGCCTTCAGGCTCTAGTTTCAGCTGGTCAGCATTGACGCAAGACTGAAGCCAACACTGCCACACTTTCGTGCTCACGTACCAAGGGACTGACAGATAGTGACATGTCACATACAAGCGTGTGTCACACCTGTGGCACCATCTAAGCTATCTTTCAAAAGACATGGCTAGAATCATGTCAAACCAGTAGTATAAGATCTCCATGAGGTGGCAACCTCATGGACCTAAAAGGCTACATAACATGCAAGGAATCATGTCAAACTTTCTTCACTACAATTGCTTTGAAAAATGTAATAGCTTATGAGCATGTACAGGACAATTACTCTCCTGCAAAGAAGCAACATGGTGAATATCTCATGTTGGCACATGGTCATAGAACTTTCATACTCCTACAAGCATTGAATTGGGTGACAAGTTGCTAAGGAGCTTTGCATGGTTACCCTATGTTTCCTTCTTCATACTGGTACATGGGGCTTGCCAGTTTGCTCACCAGTCAAGAAGTATTATGGAGCAAAGTCACACTCAAGGTCTCAATAGCTTAAAATGTCAGTATAGCCAGAATGGACACCAAAACTGTCAATTACCTAGTTTCAGACATAGGTCTGGCAATTGAAAGGCCAAGCAAGGAAGTTACTATTCAATGGAATGCTGGAAGAAACAAGGTCCATGCATTCCTACTCAGTCATGTCACACAACTGAATCAGGTTGCATTCGAATCTCATGCTACAAGGGAATCCAGTGAAAAATTAGGCATCTCACTCTAGAACAGTGTGGATGCTAGCAGACAGTTAATATGATACTTATCTTAGAACACCAAGAACTAGTAAAGGTGAACGATATGGGACCTAAGACAAGGAGAGTTTTTTTCTTAGAATTGAATTCTGAACAGTGGATCATTTAGAGTAGGTCGGGGTTTGTGGCCGACTCTGAGGTCTTGTTATCACATGGAAAATTCCAGCGATCTTCCAATGAGACCATGGAAATCCTCATTAAGGATACTTATTGAATAGATGTATGTGAGTATCAGTGTATCAAACCAACACGAGCTGGAAACTATGCCACAAGTAAACTACCCAACTGATGGGTTACGACAAGAAACCACAAAAGTGGGCCTGCACAAGAAAGGGGCCAGGATCCGATTGACACTCAGCTCTCAGAGGTCTGACCTCCTAATCAGCCTTTCCACTGGCTGATTCAGTGTCAATATAAACTCACATGCTACTCATAGTCACCCAGCACAAAGTGGCAGCATCATTGTTAACTAAACATGGCCTGGAATATCTGGTATGACCATTAATCATGGACTAACCAGGGTAGAGACCAAGAAAACGCAATCGACTTCCTCTGCATCTATAAATACTGCAAAATAACCCTCCACAAGCTGCCTAAGAACCACCTCTGCACCTATAAATACTGCAAAATAACCCAATCCAAGCTGCACAATTACTAACATTTACATTGCACAGGGAAAAGTCATCTCCTACCAAGCTGTCTAAGAACCACCTCTGTCCTCCCAAACTTTCAGAGTCATATTTGGCTTGGCGTTTCACCGGTCTCCTCATGCTACTCTTAATCGCAACAAAAATATACACCTCAAAAGCCCTCCGCCTCACTACATCCCATAACATCAACTCCATTGTTGTGCGGACTTAGGCATGCATCCTAAAGAAAAACCACTGGCTCTCCTCACACTTATCTCTCTTCTGTTGTGTTTGCAAGGTCAAATACTGCAATGATGGTGAGTGATGCTTACCAAAACTTGCAACGCTAGAAGGAAGATTTAAGGACGCTAAACCAACCAACAACATTGCCAACATTATCTTTCCTTAAGCAAAACTCACTGCTAGAAATTTTGGACTATTCAAGACAATTTGTTATTATCCTGGTGTGTACTATCCAAAAATTTAATCAAATGTTGATGCACTAAATCATTGTGCGCTCAATACAAAATCAACATCAATAATAAGACTAGATGTTAACTAATTTAAGCAATGGATATGAAAAATCGTAATCATTTGGAAATCAATAAGAACCCTACCCGTCCATGCTGGCATTAAAAGCTACAGCATTCAGCGAAGAAAAGGCCAATAAGACTGAATGGATCATATATAACCTAGCTCTCCAATCTTCTAATTCTCAAATACCCAGAAAACTTGGACTAACGCGAACATTAGTATGATAACCCAAGCATCACTATAGAGTGTGACTCAAGTATCAGATGGCAAAACACACATGTCATCAGCATGTCAGTTCCTAGTGTACAAGGAACAATACTACTGAATTCATCCAGATGAAAGAAGGTCATTGAAAAGAATCATCATTATGAGAATACTGACCGCTAGAAACAGAACGTTCAATATACAACAAGCCTTCACAAAATACTATTATTACAAATTGAAAAATAAAAAGCAAGATATCACCTTGGAAGCATGATTGCTAGCAGAGAGAGGGTGGCTGGAATTGATGTAACAATGTTGAAGGTAAAAGTGCCATGGACAATAATTCGAACCAGTCCTCACAAAACGAGAAATCCCTCTATAGAATGGCATCTCTGAAAGGAAAACAACAAGCCGAAAGTGAAGCGGAACCAACAAAATATATCGAAAGGGAAAAGTGAAGAAGGATGCAAAGACGGATAGTGCTAGGTGTCTTTGAAATTGACCCTCGGAGGCCACTCGGCCGACCTAGCTGTGAGGCGAGAGAGACAGAGAGGATCGGCGGGTTTGGGATCTGGTTGAATCAACTGACACCGAACGAGAATTGACGACGCCGGCCAAACGGGACCGTAAGCCTTTTTTCTTCTCTGGTTCGTGTTTTTCTACAACTAATAATTTGATAACACAGTATATTATCTAATTTTTATTCTGTTTATTTTTTTTTCAAAATGTTTATAAATTATAAATTATAAAAATATATTTTTAATTTTTAATATAAAAAATATTTTTATACTTTTTACAAATATTATTTTTAAATATATTATATTAGATAAATATATGTTTAATTTTTTAATTATCCAAGAAAAGACTAATTTTTTAAAAAAAAATAAAGCTACAGAAAAATATCTATTTATTTATTTATTTTCATAAAAACCCATTATTTTTTATTTAAATCAGTTGATTTAAAAATTTTAATGAGTGAAAATTAAATATTAAATAATATATTATAAATATTTATTTTTATTAATTTTTAAAATATTAAATTTAATATTTAATAGATATTAATATTATTAAAAATTAAAAATATAATTATATTTAATATATTTTTAAATATTAACTTTAATATAATTATCTCTTATATTTATAATTAAATAAAAATTTAATGATATAAATGTTAAGATATGAAAATTTATTTATAATATTTATATATATTTTTTTATATAATATTAATATTTATTAAATATTATTATTTAATATTAAATATATTTTTTAAAATATTTATTTTAAATAATTTTTAAATTTTAAATATTATTTATTAAATTTATTAAATATTATTAGATAATATATATTTGATATTTATCTCATAAAATAAATAAAATTTATCCATAAATAATTTTTAAAGACCAAGTATTTTTTACCTTCTTTACCATACTTAATTTTTTAACAAGATTTACTTAATTTTCTGTAAAATATATTTATTTATTTTTATACAAAACATATATAATTTAATAAGTTAATATTTAGTGGTTTTATTATTTATTCATAATTCTTTTTAATTATCTAACAGATAATAAAGATTAATAATTACATTATTTATTTAAAGATATTTTTCTAAAAATATTTATTTTAAATAATCTTTTAAATTTTAAATATTATTTATTAAATTTATCTCATTAAATAAACTAAAGATAAATATATTTGATATTTATCTCATAAAATAAATAAAATAGATGCACCACTAGTAAATTTCAGACCAAGTTTTTTTTATACCTTTTCATTTACTTAATTTTCTGTAAAATATATTTATTTATTTTTATACAAAACATATATAATTTAATAAGTTAATATTTATTAATATTTATTCATAAATTGTTAATTATCTAACAGATAATAAATATTAATAATTAATGAATTATTTGATGAATTATTCTATAAATATTAATTTTACCTGTGTTTTATTATATAAAAATGATATATATTTATATATTTTATAAATATATTATATATTTTTTATATTAAACAATTAACTGTGGATTTATCACAAATTTGAGCTTAATGTATTTGAGTTGAAATATTTAATGAGTCAAACTCAGAATTAATTTCATCTTCTTAAAATTAAATATTCGAGTTTAAGCCAATTAATACTTAATTTTTAATGGTATTATATACGCATTTAGTTATCAATAAAATAAATATAAATATTTATAATACACTATTTTCAAGGACAATGATAAATTAAAGAATTATACTATAGTTAATTTATATTTTTTATTAAATTAATAATATATAATATTTTATTAAATTTGTAAAAAATATTAAGTAATGACATAAATATTGCCATTAATAAAAAATATATAAATTAAAAGTTAATAATTTTAGTTTTTCACATTGACAAATGTGATTGAATTTTTTAATATGTCATTGATTTTTGTCATTTATAAACTCATATAGATATACTATATTACTCAAATAAGTAAATATATTTAAATATATAAATAAATTTGATTGGAAATTAAATTAAAAATTTAGCATTCATTAAATACACATATATAATTTTTATAAATTTATAAAATAATATTTTTATAATCATATTGTAAGGTATATATTTTAAATAAATATTTTAATAATAATTAATTTACTTAAATTGATAGATTTTTAAAATTAATTAAGACTTTAAATCAACAGTTAAGTTTCAGGCTAGATTAAATTAGATTGAGTTGTGCTGACCTGTACATGTTCTATGCTCATGCATACCTTAGACAATGAAGATACTCTTGATGTATGTATTTAGGGTATTCATATGCATTTTAGCTAAAATATTCACAGCTGTTAGATATTTGATCGGCATATGTGCGTATTTGAAATAAAAAATTCGTGTCTAATATATACTCTTCTCGCCTCAATCACAAGGAAGAGGAACTAAGAACGCTCTCATTTCCTTCCGTAATATAAATTTGTACTTCAGCATCTAATCTATACTTGACTAGCGCTCATATATTCAGTTTTTATAAATATATTTATTAGTCGATTCTAACTTATTTTCATTAATTTTTTTAAGAGAAGACAGAAAAAGAAAAGATGAAAATAGAGTAATAAAGAAAGAAAAAGAAAGATAAAGAAGATTTAAGATAAAATTAATAATTTTTGCTAAAAATTAAGTTAAAATAAGTGCATTTAAATATTTTTTTTGTCATTTATTTTTAATTTTTTTAAATATTTATTATTTTAAATATTCATATATCTATTATTTTTATACTTAAAATTATTTTATTTTGTATGAATGTGATTTCACTCTTATTTTATAATTTTCTAAAAAATATATATTTTAAATTTATATAAATTATATTTAAATATTAAATTTCTATAATATTATTCTTACATTCTTTTAAATTTTGTTTAATATTCTTGCAAACCTCAAAATTTTATGTATATACATCTACATATTTAAAATCTCATGGAATTATTCATCTATATTTTAGATTTGAAAAAAAAATTGATTAAATCACTTGAACTATGTTAATTTTTTGTATTTTATGCATAACAATATCTACATATTTATAAATCATGTAATATATTTTTTTGTATGTTTTTAAATTGATATTAAAATTCTTATATATTTATAATTTTTACTTTATATATCATGTATTTAAAAAGTATGAAAAAAATACTACATAAGTTTTAATGAAGAAAATATTTTTCTCTAATATGAAAAAAATTTAAAAATATTCATATGTGAATAGAGTTATCAATTTGATTAAATATAAATAATTATAAAAAATTAACAAAATATATTTATATATAACTTAGTATATTATTAATAAATTAAATATCAAACTTATCGCTGGCAAATCAAAAAAGTGTCATTCAACCCCGACTATAAAGATTATATATAAATGACTATAAAGATTATATATAATTAGTTATATAAAAATAATCATAACCTGTATTTCAGTATTCACCCTTTTATTGATAAGGGCATCATCAATCATTAATATTTTTGTATCTTAGTATAACTTTAAAATAGTTTATATATTTATATTATTGACATGTTTGATTATTAGTATTTGGCATGCTTTGGCATAATAAGTCATTAGTATTTGACTAACACATAATTTATTAAAAAATTATATTATGAATGTTTTAAACTTTCATTCATGATAAAAAATTAATTTTTTAATTTAATTTTAAAATTAGACCAAGATAATTATAGATTAATAAATAAAATAATTTAGATAATTTTGGCCCTAAGAGGAGCATGTGACACATATGTATTAAAATATTATTTATGAATAAGATTTGAAAAACTATTTTATAATCAATAAAAAGTTAAAAATATAATTTTGATATTTTTTAAGTTTTCTAAATTTTAGTTTTAAAATAAAAAACTATGTTGGATATAGTTTAAATAAAACACTCCTACCCGATGTGAAACAAAGTTGATTAGTTGGACATGAAACTGATTTAGAAAACGATCTAGTTGAAGACTTAGCTAACCAATCAAGCAGCCGTGTAAATAGAGATATAAAAAATTAAGATAATTAATAACCTAACATAATAATTAATAACATATTCAATCCTAACGAACGGTTACATGTAATTGAATAAATACCAATCAATTAAAGTAAGCAATAACGACTAAATAAATATCAAAAATTAACTGTTAAATAATTACACAACCAACGTAATAATTAAAACTTAATAAAATATAAAGATTTATTTAATAGTTATGCCAATTCTAGATAGACGAACTAATTGGTGTCTAAGATATAAATACAAGCCCCAATGGAATACTTTAGCAACCAATCGCCTATTGCCAATATAATCAAGCACTAAAACAATGTGCTTTCGTATGCTGTTAATATTTCATGCTAGCCGACATTAATATTATTGACCCTATTCAACGAGAGTCTTTTGGTCAAATAGTCATGACTAACATTCCACCTCCCTCTTTTCTCATCTTTCCTAATTGATAGTATTTTGGTTTGATTGATTTTTTATCATTAACATTCTGACAATCACCTACTCCGATAGAACGATTCTCTTGGCTGATTACCTAACAATCTATCCATTCAACGATAGTCTTCATAACTAACAATTTGGCTCCATCTTTTAACGTCATTCTCAGTTGATAGTCTTCTTGTTTGATTAGTTTTCTACCATTTACCTTTTGACATTCGCCTACTCTAATAGAATGATTCTCTTGGCCGATTTCCTAACAATCTACCCATCTTTTCCTCATTTGCCTTATGATAATCATCCTATTCTAATAGAACGGGTCTCTTAGTTGACCATATGACAATCCACCTATTTTGACCTAATAATTTTAATTATAGCCATATTAATATTGGTTCCCATAAATCTATATCATTATGACAATCCATCTACTGATATTCGAGTTTGACCCAAATTATTTTTTTATACCAAACCTATAAAAAAGTAAAATATATTATTTTTTAGATCAATTGTTTATTTTTGGTATAGCATTCAATAATAGAAAAAATTGCACTAATCATTATTTTGCTTTTAGTGGAGGCCCAATCTCTAAATAAATTTGTTTCAACAATTTTTAATACGTGTGAAATTAGCCAATGATGTCACATCGGCTTTAACTCGGGTTTAAATGAGGTATTATAACCACCAAGTTTAACCGAGCTAGACTCATTTATTAGAGTTAGAAAATTATAATTATATCTGTTCATAATCACAATGGAAAAATTTAGATTATTATATGGGTATTTTTATTTTAATTATTTTTTATATAAAAAATCTAAAATATAAAATATTTCAAGAATTATAATATTTAAACAAATAAATATAATCTAAAAACATTTTAAATAAATATTTTTACTTAAAAAGTCATTAATTATATTAATTAATTAATAACTTTTAAAAATTAATTTTTATCTATATTTGTGAAGAAATCATAACCCTGTTTGAGCCCTAGCATCTACTAAATATGTCCAATCTTATGAAATGCAGAGCTAACTTCTTTCTTTATTTACAAGCAGTCGAGAAAGATGTTCAGTGTGGAGAGACAACGTCAAGTTCTCCAGATATGTACGGACAAGGAGAATTATTCAAATCAGATGAGGTTTTTACCATGGGGAGGAAACAACGAAGACGACAGCTTTTGGGTAGAGTCTGGGACAACCAACGTCATTCCCAGACGACTAGGCACTGAGAGAATTTGATGCTGAAGAAGACGACGAGCAGTGGATTTCACAGCTTCGAGATGGCATAGTCCAGAGCATCGACGAGGAAATCTGCATCCAGGGAACGACAGTTAACGATCGTAGAAGAAATCGCAGGACGAGAGAGAGATTTTTCCTTTTTTCAACGAAGATAAAACCAGCAAGAGAGAGAGAGAGAGAGAGAGGTGCTCTGAATCTGCAACGATGATTGATGATTTTCTTCAATTGTTAGAATAGATGGAGTTGAAGGCGTAAGAGTAAAAGTACCTGCGTCGTCTTTGGTGAAACACATTGGTGGTTTTACTCTGAGAACATTCCCATGCAGCCCCCCTTTGCCAACTAGAACGCCAAGATCTTCGCCAAGAAAGCCGGTGATTTCAGTATCCGTACCAGGAAAGAAAGGGAAAAGAATACCCAACTTGAATTTTATTTTAATTATATTCGTATAATTCAACAAATTTACAACAACATTTATAAATTAAACTTAAAAAATTAGATTCTCAAAATCATACAAATATATGCATTTTTAAAGCACTATTAGTCCGGCAAATCTACTCATGCTCGGAATTTCAAACCTATTAGGCTACATATACTCCTCTTCTAAATGTACAAATTCAATACAATAACATGTGATGCATCGGATTATCTATACTGACTTTCTATACCAAATAAATGGAACTCATTAATTGATACACAGATATTTACACGGAGGGGCCAAGAGCAAAGGAGGGGCCTTACAACGCCGCTATCGTATAACATCGTAGGCAACTCTCGGATCAAAATCATACGGCTGGATTAGATTGTTATTTAAAAAAAATAATAAATTAAAGGGTTAATGACAGTCATACGATTTTGATCCGACAGCTATCGTACGACAGATGGGTCATAGCGCCCCTCCACTCGAGGGGCCAATGGAACACTTACCTTTCAGGCTCTCATGCAGGACAGCAAATTCTGCCTTTGCAGGCACCTTCAGCTGCCTATCAGTGACAAGTTCTATCCCCACCATTAAGCCCCTGCCTCTCACATCTCCAATAACTGATACACAAGAGAGATTCATTACATGGATATAATCAGCCAGCTTCTCACAATAGAAAAACCGAGGCTTTTTGAGTGGTCTAGTTATTTTTATTGTTTTTTCGAGTGGATTCATATAATAGGTGTCACATTATCCATCTTTTTCAGTAAAGTTATTAAATTAATGTTAGTCTGCTAACCGGACCCATTTTCAACAACCGAAAATAACAGCTTGGAGAAAATTAAGCTTGCACATACAACAACAGCATCAAAGGGTTAATTCATGCTAAGGTTGGATATAAGAATTTGTTTTTATGATTTCATTTGAATTAATGCAATATTCTTCAAAAGTGAAACTAATTTTGCATCACTTTTTATCACCCAACTCCAAGTATTCATAGATTTATTTCTTATTTTTTTCCTTCAGACCGCAACTAATTCATTGTACCTTATAGATACTTTATTTGACTTATACTTTAAGCTTGCCCGTACTTAGAATAAACATCGAAAATCTTATCTATGTGTTCCATAAGTTCTACCCCGAGATGGAGACCAATCACATATGAATTCTCAAAGTACAATGATGAATACCACTTTCCGGTTCTCGATTCTAGTTCTCAGTTTTTAAACAAATTGCAGTAATCAGATTTCATCTTTTGCTATCTTTTTGTTTTGAAATTCAGGAATGCTTCAGAAATTCTGACTATGCCTAGAGCAAATTTGTTGTTTCCCCGAGTTCCTAAAGAGCATGACTTGAGAAGACTCCATGCTCCTTACATATTCCACTCCACAACATAAGAACTTTAGCACATTATTTTGTTACATAGTGACCAAAGTTCACGTGATAATATATTATCTGCTTTGTACTACAGATATGAGCATGTACCTGCACGGTTTTATTCTTTCTGGCTTTCTCTTAAAAACGCATGCATGTTATCATGGAGATGTTTAAATCTCACTGTATAACACATCATCTTTCCTTTTCCAAGCAATATGGAATTTCAAAATAAGCATCCGCATCTTTTTCTAGCAAAGAAGGATCACCACGGACGAGGTGCCCCTCCCCATGTTTTCTTGTCTAGTGAAATGGGTAATTTATGGATATTTAAAACGTGCTGCAGGCCTCAAATGCTATCCCTTTTGAGTTCGATTAGGCAATGACAAAAGGCTATCATAATCTACCCATTTGTATAACAAAATGCTCGTTCTAGGTCTCTCATCTACTGATCACAAATAAGATATATGAGATTCACTTATTTCAAAGTCAGGTTGGATGTTAGTTTCACGGTGGCTGTTTGTCAAAAATCCACGAAAGAAAATGAAATAAGGAATAAAAACAATCTAGATTGAAGTTCCCCACCTTGCACAGATCAAATGAAAAGTTTATAAGCTAAGCATATAGATGTAAATATTTGTCGATATATATCGGTATCGGACCCAAGATATTGATATTTTTTTATACAACGCCATCTGTTTCTATTTTTAGAATTTTTTCTTTTATAATATATCCGATACTGACACATATTATTCAATATGTTCGATATTGATAAATCTATAATAAATACCGATATCAACACCAATATTTTCATCCATCATAAGCACAAAGTGGAAACAACTGCAGATCAAGATAAGAACAAAGTAGAAACAAAGACCAAATGTCAATATTTAACAAGACAAGGAAGAAGAAATTACTATCATGTCTTTCTTGAAGAGCTCTCAAACGCCCTAGTAAGTGCGAGCCGACTTCTGCGCAATGCTCTTGACGTTTCTCCTTGTCAAGGACCTTAAGCACCGCAAGCCCTCCAGCAGAACACACAGGGTTCCCACCAAATGTGTTGAACTGAATCTTATGAGCCAACACATTTGCTATCTCTGGTGTCGTGACCACTGCCCCTAACGGTAGACCGTTACCGATTCCCTGACACATTACTCAAAGCATCAAACAACTTATTTCCCAAGATCGATAGGCATTTAAAAAAACTGACTCTGGAACCTATATGTAACATGAGAAATATTTTGGAGACATCCATACATCAACTTTTTGTGGGCTTACAGTGCATATATACAAATAAGTATCACGTCACTCAAAGGTTTCTAAAGAGCCTCCCCCTAACACTACTCTGATAACTACGGGTGCACATAGTTTGATTTGATGCGGATAGCAAAGTAGTCAATAACCAAACTGCATATTGCAATTTGAATTTTTATCAAACCAAAATAAACCATTAGTTGAGACAAATTGCTCAAACCGCTGATGTGCAGTTGGTTTGATTTATACAGTTTACATGATTTGTAGTACTAAATTCATTAATCTAAAAACTATGTGTTCAATTTAACATATCACATAAAGAAATCAAAGTAAACAAAGAACTACATTAACATAATAACAATATTTCAAATATGTTTAAAAATAAGGTAACATATATAACAAAAATATAAGATAAAGAAATTAAAAACATCATTCTGAGTGAAAATTAATCATAGATTAAAAAGGACTTCAATGTCATATTTAAATTCAGTCCACTGTATTTTGTTAATAAATACACAATACTATTTAATCTAAAAAAATATTAGAATAATAATATATAATTGTTGCGTGTCGGATCCGTGGTTTCCGAGCAACACGAATATTTGAGATTTTAGGGTCGTAGAGAGAGAGAGAGATTAAGACCGGATTTTTACGTGGAAAGCCTCCTCTTAAATGGAGAGGAAAAACCACAAGGCTCAAGGCCTTTAGAAATGCTTCACTACTTAGATGGAAGTCTTTACAAAGTACAAGTTTTGGAATCCATTCCTTCCTTATCTATTGTTTTGAACTTTGTTCCTAAGAGGTTTTGCTCGCTGGGAGGCTTTGTTACTCTTTTTCGTTCCGTCTCGCTGGGTAGAGAGAGATTAAGTGGCCAAGAGAGAGTAGGGCTCTTTCCCTTCTCCTGGAGTAAGTTTGGGAAGAGAAAATCCAGTCCTTTGAAAAGGGACTTTGTCGGGTATTTATAGGAAAGATTATGCCGCTGGGGAGGAGACACGTGGTAGTCATTGGATGGTCGAGAAACTGTGCAGTGTCCCGTTGGACTCATTTAATGTCGCCGCAGGAGCGGGAGGATGGTGGCGCAGTGGTAGGTCTAGACACGTCAAGCACGCATCTAAGTCTAGCCTCGATCTTGGTTGGCAGGCGTATTCATTGATAAATACCCCATTTCAAGAATCGGGAAAAGGGTCTCGATTCTAATCCATCCTCGGACGGCATAGAGGCAAGAATCCTCAAGAGGTGGAGCTAAGGCAAAGAGAAAAGAGGAGTGAGGGAAATCTATTCGGAGGATCTCTTACGGGGAAACCCCTCGAGAAGGCAGTTACGAGACTTCCCGGGCACCTTTAAGGTTCTCGGTCTTTTTCCATCCACCATAGTGGATGTCGTTAACGATGTCCTCGAGCTTGGTTTTTCACCCTTGTCGGACCTAAGGGGTTTTCCATTGCAAACCAACGTGTTCTCCATTGGTCCCCATTTGGGTTTCTCTCGTTTCGAGTCCAACCTTCTTGGTGATGGGATGACCGGGCCTTCCTTTGGGCACGCTTTAGAAAGCCGCCATTATATTGACCCCATGACAATAATATTTGAAAATAAATTTTATATAATAGTTTTAAAAAAATTTTCAATATCATTCAAAGATTTTTTAATATCATGAAAATTTATTTAAAACGTAGACAATATTGAGAATAAATAAGAATATCTAACAATTAAGATTACAATGAACTCTTAAAAGATAAAAAATTTAACCATGTATATTGAAAATTGATTTGAAAGTACTACAGAAATAGATAAAACCAAGATATTATTAACTTGGTTTTATATATGTATGTATGTATTTGTCATATATATATATATATATATATATATATATGTATATGTGTACGGTTTGTTTTGGTTTAGTTTAGTTTAAATTCTTAGCAAAACTATGTAATGTCAACCGTCATTGGCGGTTTGGTTTGGCTTTGTTCGGGTGGTTTGGCTTGATTTAATTTTTTTTGTTCAGACCTACTTGTAATGATATTACGGATAAAAATATCAGTAGATATATATCATTATTAGGTCCTCAGATACTGATATTTTCTGATACTACAATAATATTACGATATATTTTTGTATTTGCCGATATAGCTGATATATCGACAGATAAAATCCTGTTAACTTGTGACTTTCGAAAAAAGGTTTACCCGATACCAATGTATGTCGGATATGTCTGATACTAATATAATCATAACGATACTAATACTAATACCAATATCGATGCTGATAATTTTATCCATGAACAATATGAATGCTTTCAAAAGTTATAAAAGGATAAAATTATGAAACCTTTGCCATTGTGACTATATCAGGGACAACACCCTGTGTCTCAAAGCCCCAGTAATGGCTGCCTGTGCGACCGAATGCACTCTGCACTTCATCAGCAATGCATACTCCTCCAGCCTTACGAACAATCTCATAAACCAGTTTCAAATACCCTGGGGCTAACTCTACTGCACCCCCAGCTCCCTAAGATCAGCCAACTTGTAAATTTTAAAAATAAAAACTTCAGAAAAATAGCTGTTGAAAAAATGAAATCTTAAATGATGTGATTGTTTCAGCAACGACCTGTATTGTTTCCGCAATGAAGCCAGCAACTTTCCCTGAAGTACCATAATCAATGTGGTCTTGCAAATCCTTGGCATACTGATGGGCATCCGAACCAAATACACCACGGTATGGATCTGGATTTATAACATGATGAATTTCTCCCTATAATATCAAATGGAAGCTTTGTCAAGACAAAGTTATAATGGAAATTCGATTCAAAAAACTTGGTTAATGAAAATGATTGCTAGAACAAACTGCTAGAGGCAGCAAAAGATAAAAATGAATCACCTCCAACACCGACTCTTCCCAGTAAGAACACTTCTCAAGCACTGGCTATGGTTATTAGTTAAATTCAGTCAGACTTTATGGATGTTCTGCCACTCTATGAATTAAAATATTAATATTGGTACTAGTTGCGGCCACATTAGTGTTGGAGATACCGGACAATACATATCAATATATCAAAAGGAAAAAAAATTCAAAAAATTGTAAACTCACAGAATTACATTAACCGATATATCGATCAAATATTGGATGATCGGCCAATATTTTTTAATGTCTACTAATAAATTGTAATATATCACTAATATGATAATATATCATGATATTATTGTGGTATTGAAAAATATCGGTCGATATTTTTATTTATTCATTTGAACCTGTTTCCCATCTTTGTCCTAATCAATGCACATCCCTTTCTCTTTGAAACCAATGATCAAACACTCAGGCCCAAGAAACGAGGTAAGTTTATTTCATTGTAATTTAGAGATAATGGATTCAAACAACATAAACAACTTTGCAACATACGGATAAGGCTGCATACATCTAACATTTTTTAGGTCCCAAAATGTGAAAACTTGGTGTACTAGGTCACCCTTAAGGTTTTAAACCTCTTCCATAACCTATTTAGCGTAATATTTAAAACAAACTCAAATTTACATATTAAAAATCAAATGGCGTGGAAAGAGCAATGAATACAACTATTTTATTATATAACACGTGTCTATTAACCGAATAAGTGACTGTTTTATAGCACTTCCCAAGGGGGTGGGCATTAGGAAGCTCAATAATAGATGGTCAAAAAGCATCTTATCCTTGTCCACAGCCCAAATGAACAATTGCAAACAAAAATAGCAAATAAAGACATAAGACATCGTCCAACTTTTTAAAAGAATACTAAAAATTTAAGCAATATTGAAAATGAATAAAAAATATTAGCACTCTCACCTTATTTTTGCTATAATTAATTTCTGATATAGGGAAGATTAGCACAACTCTTGCATAAGGATACCACAATCAAATCAAGAAATGCTGCCCCTCCCCCATCCCCAAAAAATAGACATCATCCCTCCATCAGCATAGAGAAGGATAAGAAAAGAGTATTTATATCCCAAATTTGGGAAAATGATGTGAAAAAGGAGCCTGTTTATTTCACCAAGCCTCTTTTCAAGACAGTACCCAAATCATTACAACTTTCTTGTGGGTCTAATAGGGTCAGTGATTTAGCTAACCTTCCAAATGAAATTCCATTACTATATAGTAAGATCTCATTGGGAAACACATATTCCAAATAAGATATAATAGAGCTAAAGTATTTGAACTGTACAAGTTACTAATAACATAGACTAAATATTGTAGAAGTAAAGGACTCCAGTAGATAGAGAAGACCTAAAATAAAGAGACCCACTAAAAAAAAAAGAAGAGAGAAAAGACCGATGCATGTAACACCACAATTCAGGAAACAAACACAAAAACAACTTAGAAATCCAGCTACATTATTGAAATGATGGATATCGAGCAGAAAAAAGAATAGATATTTGTTTCATAAGTTCATTGCACAAACCTCTGGCATTGAGTATTTCCATGTGCTTAAAGCTGTCAATCCAAGTGCAGCAGAACTCCCACCATGATATGCATTCCTCAATGAAATCATACCAAGATTACCGGTATATAGCCTTGCCATCATCATTGCCAATTCATTTGCTTCTGTCCCAGAATTTACAAAATACACAACCTGCAAAAATCAAACCAATTAAACGTAGTACAATGGATAATTATCATCACAGAAGAGGCATAAATAGATAAACTATAATGATATAAATAACTTTAAAAAAAAATCCTAAAAGGTGAGCCTTGTGCAATGGTATGATTGGTCCATTACAATAAAGAGGCAATGGGTTCAATCAGAAAAAATACTTTTCGCAATGAAGCATTAAGTGAGGATTCAAACATTTGACTCTCTCCAAACCTGTAAAATGTGGGAATCTCATGCAGGACCTTTAAGTGAATTAAATTATCTCAGAAGGTTAAAATCTTATTAATAGTATTACTTAGATAATCTAGTTTCAGATATATGAAGCGTAATATCAGATAATATAATAGCCTTTTCGTAAGATATTTCATTTCTAAATATGCATATATTCTCCCACCACATTACAAGCATCATCCATCTTTTTTTTCTCTTTTTTCTTTTACAAGTAACAAGCAATTTGATCTTCATCAACACAGGTGATTGGTGACAAACATCATCTTTCACCAATCCCAGAGAATGTTTTCTATTCTTCACTTATATTCTTTGTTTTTTTCCTTCTTTATGCAGAAGCAAAAAAAAGCAACCTTTAGGTTTCCAGGCATCTTAGATGCCAATGCCTCGGCAAAGTCTGCTATTGCATGATGAAGATATATGGTTGTAGCATGCTGCAGAAGTTTGCTTTGCTCAATCACCGCATTCAAAACATCAGGATGGCAGTGTCCACATGATATAGTAACAACTCCAGCAATTGCATCAAGATAACGCCTGCCACTCTCATCGAAAAGATATTGCATCTTCCCTTCAACAATATTAACCTGCACAAAAGTTTATGTAAAACACATGCAATGTACAAATGGGCGTTGCCAGATTAATCCATATAACTAGGTATCAAAATTGCAACGGACACAAAAACCCATACAGAATCGACATTACAAGTAAAGAAATCTGCAAGTTCCACATCTATGTGAACTTAAAACATGGATTAGTTCCAAGATATTGGGCTATGATTACCAATGAATAGAGACTTCTTTTAAATCATATATGTTTAGAAATGAACATATTTAATAAAACAGTCAAGAGAAAGGATATTAATAGATGTTGGTTGTTGTCTTATTAATAGATAGTCATTCATTACAATCAAATATTGTCCACAGCTTCTCCAAACACCATCAATGCATCAATATAGAGTTAAGGTAAATTGCTGGCCCTTGGAAAACAGACCAGGCTAACTTTATGCACTATCTCCTCTATGGCAAAGTATTTCATGTTGTACTGTCTGTAGTCTATGAATTGATTCAAGCTTTAAGGCTATTCCTTTCACATCACTGGCAAATTCAACCATTTTCTCCAGCTTTTTATTAATGAAGTTGCCTGATAGAAGTCGTTTGTAAACAGACAACGGCAAAACTTTACTTTAAAGTTCCTGGATCAAAGACGCGGCACGTGGAGATGAATGAGAAAAACTAGAATTCATCAAATCGATGGAAAAAACTCTTAAGTCCTTGGAAAACATGCAGTTAAATCCAATACTCATACTTGGTCCAAGTAACTTTGCTGTATAGTCAGCTACAACAGATAAATCAAGCGTCTTAAGGCAATTATTTGGGTTTTTTACTGTTAGATATATGTCTCTATCCTTCAGCAAATTAGATTAAAAAATGATATCAAAACAATTAAGCAAACCATAAACTTAAGTCAGATATGATCAAATATAAACTCTAGCATAAAGAAAATAATAATAATAATAATAAAGACAAGAAGAAGCATAAACTCGCACATGCTAGGAAAAACATCTATTTCCCCCTTCCTAATTGATTGAAGTTTATTGGTATTTCAAGTTGATTATCTTTTTCTCTATCAAAGTAAATTATGTATTGCTTAGTTTGCTACTGTTGAGGTTACCCTCCAATTATTCATCATCTATTTTAATAAAGCATCAATGATATGAATGGTGCTAATTTGCTCAAAGGTTTGTGGGCCCACTGAAGCATTATTGACAAGTAAATGTTACAGCGAAATTTCATGGCAATTGTGGGTTGTGTAACAAATTAAGAAAGCCGCTAGATTGTGCACAAGACTGGGATTGGGAGGAAACCGAGAAAATTAAAGAAGAAAATCAGGTAAATTTTGTTATTACGGAATGAATCACAAGTTTGTTGGTTTTCTAGTTTGATCAGAACCATGTTTTTGAAAACTGTATAAAACGTACTTTAAAGTTGAAAGGTATAAGGGAGAATTTAATTGTTTGAAGAGCAGAAAATGTAGATGGCATGCAATCGCAAGGTGGAAAATAATAGGTGGGATAGGCCCAATTGAATTTCCGAAAAGATACAATATGTATATATATATATATATACATGAAATTGCGTCTAAAACATTTCAGGAAGTTTTTACTTACAGGATAGGCCCAATCGACATGAAATTTCAGGAAGTTTTCAATTTTCAAAGTAATTGCGTCTAAAAACATTTCGAATGCCAATTTCATGTTGTTTTCGTATCCAACTAAGTTATTGATTGCTTCATCTCAAACAAACGAAAAAAAAAATATTGAACATTTTGGCCATATACCCGATCTCACTAAATCTATCCAAAACATCAATCCAGAATTTCGAACAGAATAAAGAGCGAGAGATCCAGCAATTTCCTTCTTTTACTTACAGGATTCTGGTAGTAGTGGAAGATAGAAGGGCCTAGAAACTGCTTCCTCTTCCGAAGTACCTCATCGGCGATCGGTCCGTTGTACGGCCTCGGCTCGTAATCAAACGGCGGCAGCTTCGGCGGCTCCGTCGCCGGAGAAGCAGACGGCGCAGCAGAGACGGTTGAAAATTTCGAAGTCGAAAGACGATCTAGGAACCCTGTTTTCAGGCTTCTCTTCACCAGAGTTGTTCGGAACGCCATCGCCGGCCCGTAGGGAAGCTTTCTCTCTCCCACTCCCACTCTCACTCTAACCAGTGCTCACTACTGCCAACTCTTGGCGCTTATATGCAGTCATCTAAACGTAGAAATGGAAAGTTTTTAAGGCTTCGTTTGGATTGAACAAAATTGAGACAAAAATAATATATATGTATTTAGTTATCTAGACTTGATGCAAGCGTTCGTACACTTTATTTCCTCGTTTTTTATAGATTTCGATCCACCCAAACAAAGCCTAAAATCCATTGCTGACGTGGATTTTACCGTTTGCTTTTCATTTTAAAATAAATTATTATATATGAAAATTATTTTTGGATTGATCTCATCTGGACGTTACCTTTAATCAAGGGTAGCAGTGGAGTGGCAAAATAATAATTGTCTTTGCCAAGATGATAACGATATGATATTCAATTTTTAGATGCATAAATACTAAATTATAATTAAAATTATTGTCCTTATTTAAGTTTATTTTTATTCTATTTTTATATATTTGAGATTATTTTCTTATATATTTTAATAATTAATTATGTTTTTTAATTTTATCGGGTCTCATATCCTGGCCCATGGAAAATTATCAAGCCCATAAAAGTCCAAAAGCCCACGTGAGATGGTCAAGAGACGTGCAGAAAATGGTGATGGCAAGAGAGGTTAACGGAGCCTCTGCAACGCATTTAACGCGTCGCTTCGGAAAACGGCGGAAAAAAACGGAAATGCACAGCCGATAAAGAAGTGGCTGGTGCAGCGCTAAAGGATTCCGCAAATGCTCAGTAGGCAACCAACTAATTCCCACTCGGGGAAAAATCGCGTGCGTGACTTGTGGCTGAAAGAGTGTCGGCCACCGCAAAAAGGACAACCGAATATGACCGCATGGTCCACAATAAATGATGATGACGCAGAAGCCCTCACAAAAAAGGCATTCTAGCGCCCAGAGTCCAACGGGGAGGGATCTATAAGAGGCCTCACCCCCATAGAGAAAAAGGATCTTTTTCGATCTCTTCTTCATCTTCTTCTTCTTGAATACTGATTCAGATCCCTAATCAAACTCAACAAGCTCAAAGCTTTCTTCTTCTCAACTTGGCCGCAAAAAAGTAGCGAGCTGAAACTGAGAATTGACTCACTTTCGCCTAGCAAGAGCTAGCTCACGATTACTCATCCCATGTCTACTCGGACTACTGCAGAAGTCACCACCCATCACGGTCTGCACTGCAAGGAAGTCGGGCGCCTTCCACAACCCGCCACCGCATTTTCCATACCATAACACGAGCATCTCTTACGCTTTCATAACATACATCCGCGCACCGCTCTTAACGTGCGCCATTTCCGTTCATTGTGGGAATTTGCTTACTTGAGCGTCGGAATGGCCTCGGTGGGAGAAAACTCACGGACCCTCACCTCTCTTGTTTGTTGTTTGTATTATGCGCAGTCCATGTTCATAGAGACGGAGACCGGACCCTTCAATCGACGCCGCCGCGCGCTAAGAAATCCGAAGGCTCTCTAATCCGTACGGTAACCGTAAACCCGGGACGCAACAAATTTATTATTGATTGGTCAATTATGTGATAATATGTTATATTCTTTGAGAAATTAAGTATCTTAGGTATTCACTTAAAATTAGACGTCAAAATTTTGGCAGATAATTTTAAATAAAATTTACTTAAATTTTTATTAAATTTATCTTTTATTAACTTAATAAGTCTACGAAATTATATATTTAATAAGTCAATTTTTAAGTTATTTATTCATTATTAAGATTGTGTTGCATTTAAATTTTGACACTCTTTTTAATTATCTTATTATGGTATGATTGTAAACATAAGGAAAAAGAGAGCCAAATTTGTGATATTTTTAGAATTCATATTATTTGATTTATAAATTTTTATTTTCTCATTTATTTAAAATATCTAAATTCTTTCATTTATTTATTTTTTTTGACTAAATTACAATGTCTTCTTTAATTTTTTAAGTTTAGTTTGAATTTTAAATATATTACATTATTTATAAAAATTATACTTCACATAAATTTAAAAATATTGGGTCCCATGTCAAGGCCCACGAAAAAATTTCGAGGGCCAAGAAGGATGTTAGAGCCCGCGAAAGATAACGAGCTCAGCCCAACTGCGCAGGAGACATACGTGGCGCCCCACTGGCAGAATACGACGACGCCCTGCAGAGTATTAATGCGCTGTCAGAAAACCGACATAAAGGAGGAAAAGCCAGCCAATGGAAAGGCGGCTGGCACAGTGCCAAACGGCTCAGATAGCCACCCACAGGCAACCAGCCAATCCCCGCTTAAGGGAAAACAAGGCGTGGTCGGCAGCGCTCAGGGGCCTGCCCGCCACGGCAAAACGATGGCCGATATGACCAGCGGTCAACGACAACGACCAGAAGCAAGGAAGCCCTTGCAACGGGTATTATGACGCCCATAATCCAATGGGGAGGAGCTTATAAGAGCTTCCACTCCCCGCAGAGAGAGGAGGCCGATTCGAGTTCCGATCCTACATCCTCTGAACAGATCACGCGAGAGAAAAAATTCAAACTGAGATAATACTCACCTCCTGTGATCACAAGTGAGCCATTTCTCTCACGATCACCATCCCCAAGTCTACTCAGGCAGCGGAAAGTCAGCCACCCACTGTGGTACATTAAGAGAGCTAGGCCTCTCACTACTGCTCATTGCATCCACCATTCTAAAGCATACACTTCACTCACGTTTCATTTGCACCCATTCTCGCATCGCTTGCCGCGTGCGCCATTTTTGTTCATTGCGGGAACTTGCTAACTTGATCGTCGGAGTGGCCGTGTTGGGAGAGATCCCGCCGAACCTCTAATCTATTACGTGAGTTCGGGTTTTTGGACCTTTTTGCACACGCCACCACGGGCACTCCTAATCCGCATTGACAACCGCGGATCCGGGACGTAATAAAATATATAGTATCAAAAATTATTCTAATAATCGTGAAATTATGGTCATTCTGATATGGTTATTATAATATTAGCATGTAAATATTTGTTTATTTTATCTATAAATAATTATATTTATGTCTAGAAAAATAACATCTATACACAATTTATAAATTAATTTACATTAGAATTATTAAAAATAAATGAAAATTCTGTCTTTTTCAGTATTTATTATTTTTTTATTTTTTATATTAATTTTGATAATTTTAATATAAATAAGAATAAAAATAAATATATTAATAATATTTTTATTGTGTTCGGTTTGTGGTGCGTATTTAAATGCAGGATGACAGCGAGATGACGGGGGGATTCCCGTTCCAACTTATCCCCACAATAATGACAATAAAAAATTTCGGAAATTGCTTTTTCAATAATAATAAAAAATACTCCAATGTTATTTAGAAAAAAAAAATCAATTCTAATGAAATTCGGAACAATATTAATATAGGCCACACATCTTAATATTACCTTTTCAAAAGAACACTTGGCTTTGGAGTTTTAATTAGATTCAATAAATTATATGTGGCAGAAATATTTTATTTCTTAGAACATGTTTGATTATTAAAATATAATAGGTTTGTCATCCATTAACTGACTTAAATGTGACTAACAGTGGCTATTTTCAGGAAAAGAGTCCATGTTAGGAAGGACAAGGCATGATTCGAATAAATCCCAAGTGCTTATAGGGTCGAATAAAAATGATTCAGTACTACGATTATCTTCTCACACGGACTTAAATTTATCATAATCTGTTTGGAAGTCCTCTCTATAAAATATCCAAAAATTCGACAAGTAAAATAATAGCGATAGAGCAAAGGTAACCCAGATATCGAGATTTTCTAATCCAAGATCCAAACAATATCCCAACCGATTTCATTCTGATCGGTCAAGATGATACAACAAAAACTCTTCCCAAGTGAGTGAGCCTCGACCGAGACTTTTGTGACATCCCACAATTTTCTTCTCACAGACGCTCCTCCCGAAAAACTTTATCTCTAATTTGTCGCCCTTAAATTCAACACTCAACCCTCACTCATGCATTGCACTTTATTCAAATATCCAAGAATATTCACTTGAGTTCTACAATCCTCTAACATTTTATTTGTCCATTATACTATAAGCATCTCATTCGGATGAGAAGAATGTAACCAAAAGACACATCATTGCACTAATTATAAAGACGTCACCCCCATGGTGATTACCCCTCTGTGGGTAGTTGTGTGGATGGAAGGCTAACTTCGAGCATGCATGCATTCCAAGCCTAGGTGAATTCCCTAACCCTATTAGCCCTAGACCGTTCGCATCTGTCCAAAGATGCAACACTAGGGGATCCACCCCGACCTCCAGATGATCGGAGAGAGTCAACATTCTCGAGAATTTAGCCGGCCTGACGACTTCGAGGCCCAAGCAACTTCGAGCGATAGGGTCCAACCGAACCGGATGACTGACCGAGCCGCTAGAGGCATTTAGAATACTGGGATGCCCTCAGGTGCAGAGAGCTCTACCCTGAGCACACTACCTCCCACTCGTCAATTAAGGTTCTCTCCCTTCCTACACCAGCAGGTTACATATCAGCAAATAAGTGTAATCAGTACTTGCCTTCCAACCCGCACATCGGCCAGAGGCATGGCCTCCCATGGTAACGACTTTGCAGTAGCCATGGCAACGTCTAGCCCTACCATGGCGAGCATAAACACCGTAAGCCAAAGCACCTTCCAAGGCGTCTCGACAACCCTCCAAAGCGACGCACACCAGCTGAGCATCCAAGATAGTAAACTGATCCCAAGGGTGTTACGCGCCATCCACCTCAAAGCGCCTACGATAGTTCCACGCTAAATCCAGGTAAGTCTTGTATGTATCATACTACTTGCTCGAATCATGCTATTGTTGTCATTTTATCTACCCATACAAATACTTGCATTACATTGCATAAAATTAAACGATCTAAATTACCCATATATTAGGTGAACACTCGCTCACCTGTAGCTCGACCTCCAAACAGTCAAAGAACTTCAATCTTGTACCTAGCGGCCCATACACAATCAAACTTAAACCTTGATCTCATTACCAAGTGGCTCATATGCGATTGGATTTAAACCTCATTCTCGTCACCAAGCTGCTCATGTGTGGTTAGATTTAAACCTCAATCTTGTCACCAAACGGCCCATGCGTAGTCGGACTTGAACCTCGATCCCCTCACCGAACGGCCCATGAGTAGTTGGATTTGAACCTCGATCCCATTACAGAACGGCCCATACGCGGTCGAATACCAAACCTTAGAGGGCTTCTTTAGGCATACGTGCGACAACTCCTACCTAAAGTGACGAGCACCATCAGTCTATAATAGTCGGTGGACTAGGATCTAGCGTATGAAAGTTACGACATCCTTTGGTAAGACCAAGTGTCAATGGGTACATACGGGTGATGGCCTAGACTAGCAAAAACCTAACGACCATAGCCACAAGGCTTAGCCGGCAACCACATTTCTCGGTTCCACGACCTCATCTCGGAAGGAGCGAACACAACCGGAGAGCACGTCCAGGACAACCGTGGCGGCAACAGCAATAACAGTGCTCACTCAGCTCTCCATCTCTCTCACCACTCACTCTCGAAGCATGCCCTCACATAGCAATGCAATCCGGTCTAGAGCCCAAGATTTCTCCTTAGCAAGCTCTTAGACCTCGCCTAAGGCTTAGGCAGCCTTTGGTCGAAGCGAGCAGCCAAAGTCGGACCCTATAATGTATCAATTATAACAATAGAAGAACTTAGTTAGCAACCAGAAAAGCATCAGAAGAAGTCCTACGCATAATAAAGATATCAACAATGATAATCAAAGCAGTCTAGCTACTTGTCCGAACAACAAGAGGCTCCAACACTTCTCAAGCCTAGGAAGCCAATAGGAAAATCTAGAGCCACCATGGAGATTATTCGCCAATGAAAGCTGATGCCATCTTGAAACCACTCTTCCGGCATCACGGCCACCTCGTTAGGGTAGAGCCTAGTCCTGAGCTCTCCCTCCTGCCAAGTGCTCATCACAAGCTATCCCTAACTCCCCCAAAGCTTGTCCTCGAGTGGGGCAACTTGGTTCAGAGCCCAAGTATTTGCATTTGCGAGCTCTTGTGATCTCGCCTTAAACTCGGATAGAGCTCAGTCGAGATAGTTGGCCCGCTATAGATTCTGCAGTACCTCGCCAATGGAAGCATTGACCTGGTTCTCCGCGTCCTCAGAAACTCAATTTGTGTACACAGCAAGTAAACAACAATCACAAAAATAAAGACAAGACACAAGTAACTTTATGTAACAAATTATTTTTTAATAAGAGAAAAAAATCACGAGATGAGACGTCCGAAAAATTTTTACCATGCAAAAACTGGTTATACAAACCCTATATACAGATTATAAGGATTTAATATCTTAAATCAGATAGACCTGAGCAATAGTAAAGATGAGATGGATTGACGTCTACTCACTCTTTCCCTCTTTCTTTTTTTGTCTTATTGACAACGCTCACTGGTCAAGAATTGCAAGCGGTATTTTCTTCACTTTCCGTCTCTTGTTGTAAACCCTATAGCACTTCGCGCGTTTTATAATGATGTTGGGCCATACTCGGGCACTTCTGGACTTGACACCCTGGCACCCTTTGGAATCCCTGCCCGATCATTACTCATATCGGCACCCAATCGCTCCACAGTATTGGCACCCCAGTCGCCCTTCGGCCTTGAATCAGGTCGCCCCTTGGTCTTGAATCCAGTCGCCCCTCGACCATCGGGTTGACCCTCAGGCTCAGCACCCAGTTAACCCCTAGGACTTGGCACCCGATTGCCCCTCGGACTTGGCAACCTAGTTTCCCCTCTGTGCTTAAACATGAAAGCCCTTAGCCACTCGCCGTGTGGGCAAAGGGCGCGCAAATACTCCGACCCTTACACAAACCTTATATGACATTCTGATACCCATCTATTTGTTATGACACTCAAAAAGGTGTGACTAAAATCTAACAGATTCAAGGCCCAAAGGCGTCCATAATGCCCCATGGGGCTTAAGAATTAGGTTGCCGACGTGGCAACCCTGATCAGCAGTTGCCGTGCCCAACTAGTCACTCCCTCCCTCCAACTTCCTCCGTCGTTTATTCGTCATCACTTCCCTCCTCAATTGAAGGCCTAATGGAAGTAGAATACGCTACCCGTGCCAAAGTTATCAAAGCCGAAGAATTAGAAACGCTTCGATAAGCCATCCAGAGAGAAAAAGAAGAAAGACGACGAAATGGGGCAAAGATACCTGAAAAGCTAGGAATGGGACAACGGTTGGGGATCAACACTTAGATTGATAGCCAACGCCTCAGCCTCACAACAACATCGTTTGAAGACATAGAAGGGTTGCAACACGTGCCCTCACCCCTGAGGGCTACAATGCATCTTATCATTGCCTCATCGTGATTATTGATGCGACGTCCCTCGTGCAAGTGCTAACAACCAACAATGCTAGTCGAAATGACCCGATATGCCATTTTTCAAAGAGCAGCAGACAAACAACACATGGCCTTGGCAAGCTCGAGGCTGATTTTCCCAACTGGACTCCCTGCTAAGTTCTCGGGTTGACCGGCCGAGCAGCAAACTAACAGAGGGTCAAGGGGCCAACCTACTGAACGTTAAGTCATCAAGACACCAAGCAACAGAAGATGCTCGATCCTAACAAGCTCAAGGTAGGCTCAGGCAGTTCCTATCCCTACCAAGTACGGAGACGAGTAGTCGTAAGCCAAATTGCCAGAAGAATGAGTTTTTAGAGTACCAGATTGCCAGACTAGCATAACCCAGGCAGCAAATGACAAATATTTAAAGCGCTTCAATCATTCACACCATGCAAGAACATTAAAACCATAAAGACAAAAATACTCTATAATTCCATTTGTCAAGTCCTTTTTACAAAGTACAAGCCTTTGACAATGAACGCCCAACATTATAAAGTAATAAAAGTACATGAAACAATGACCCAACCTAGTTGGGGCAAACACCCCGAAGGGCAAGCTAACGCCTATCCTTAGAAAGGAGTTTCGGAGGGAAAAATTGCATTCAAACAGGCGAGGATCTTGTGCACCGTTGCCCTCTCGGGTGCCAAAGTAGGGAGCACATACCAAAACCCTCGCCAGCCAGAGCGAGGCACGAAGCACCAGTGCTATCCCGGGAAGCATCCATCGAAAGTGAAGAAATATTTATGGAATCACACCATTAGAGCTCTCCAAAAATAGTACATTTTTTTTATAAATAACTCTATCAAAAATACCCTAGAACTCCTTACATCCTTTCTACTCAAAAAATATTTTAAAATATATATCTCTCTTATTGTTTACAATTCTCTAAGTGATTTTGTATTTATTATAAATATCTGCCCTATAAATATATCTATATATTCATAAGTAATAATCCATCCTAGCCAACCCTTTAAAAACACATTACAAGTATAAGATATGATTATCAATAACTTTAAACCCTCTAATTACACAACACAATTTAAGTATACGAACTCAAGCTATGAGCAACAATAGAATAATCAAGATGAAAGCATGCAATAAGCCATTCACAAGAGCGAGAGAAATATAAATTTGACAAATAATAGAACATATCAAAGCTCAAATAGATGACAGAAGCCGCCTACTGTTGCTCTTTTCTCCATCTATTTGATGCCCATTGTGTTTCAAAATGGCTCAGAATACTTAACTTGAATTCAAAATATATTTATGCATGTGTGCCGGCCAGGTGCTCATCATTCGAGATGAATCCGAAAGTCAATAGCTCAAGCCCCATGGTTCACCGCCTCACGGAACAATACTAGACGGGTTTCACTTGTGCAAAACCTTACAAGATTATCAAGCTAAAATCCTTATATGCACCGGGATCATAAAACAGCTTGCATGAAGGATATAAGGCTCACTAAAAAATGACCAAAACCCATATATGATCTTCCCAAATATGACATTTCTTGGTCTTCCAACAGAAAAAAAATAAAAATAATACATCAATCTAAAATAAAAGAAAAATCTCAAGCATAAGAAGGATAAGAATACCTGATATTTAGAATAACGGTAATGATACTCATTGTGGTGCTCCAATAGAATTTTCAATAGAAAATCAAGTATCAACTGCATAACTCATGAAAACGCCATCAAATAATTTCCTATAGAATTTCCATCAGGTCAATCTGCAGCAACACTAAAGACCCAATTTATTACATAATTTCAAGCAACAAAAACAAAACTTCTTACATATAAAAATTCTACTACGGCATGAAAATAAAACATGATTTGCCAAGAAAAATTATATCGCCAAAATTTTTTGTTACAGAAGATCGTCGCTAAAACCAGAGCCTCTGTTAAGAATGAAGAAGAAACTGCACATTGGTATAATGGAATGAACCATCTTCCTGTTCAAAAATCTTAGGCGGGGCATCTCGGTTTCAAAATGTATTGAACTTCACTGCCTTTATCGGACTTTGTTCTGAGCTTCGATTTGGGGGATGCTGAAGAGCCGAGAGCCCCAAAACTGGCACGACAGTTCTCCCTGTTGCTAAGAATGCTGTGGTTATTCAACTGGGATGAGAGCGCCGCTTCACAGTCATCCTGGTTATCGAGGAGTTCTGGAGGTTCGGTTTCAGGAAATAAAACTAATTCCACATGATCTGCTGCCATGGCCTCCTTCCACCCTATACATGATTTTAAGAAATGTAAGAGATTGGTATATGAAGGATTCCTTGTATCTATATCTATATCTATATCAATCTATATATATATATATATATAGAAAGATAGATAGATAGATAGAGAGAGAGAGAAAGAGTAGCACTACTCATTGCAAGTTCACTGATATTTTACTAAGAATGATGATATGGACCCATTTAACAAAAAAAGCAATAAAGAACAAGAGACTATTAAACAATTAGCCCATCATATTTTTTTAGAACTACTGTAAACTTATAGAAGTAGTACATATGAAAGAGGCAGCTACATCACTGAAAATATAGTTATCGTTGTCAAAATTTGTCATGGTCATATCGGATAATACGTATTATATCACACATATAAAACGGAAAAAAATTTCTGAAATCGTAAGTTGATAGAGCCGTATCAACCGATATGGAAACATATCGCGATATTATCATAATATCGAGAAATATCGGTATTTGAGAGTTCCAATACAAATACATATAAGCCGAAATGTATATCGTATCAGCCGATATTATTTTCATCAATTGATAGCCATCAATATGAAATAGGAAATCTTACTCTGTGCAAGAAAAGCTGCAGCAGCACGGCTAGAGAACCTCAAGCCACCTACTAAATGCCCGCCTTCTTCCCCTGATGAGTTAAGATTATTTCCACAGCAGCCATCATTGCCATCAGCAAGACAAATTTGCAGGAAATCACCACTACCCTTGCAAGAAAATTCATCCACTTTGACATCCACAAACCCATTTTGACAAACAAGTGAACCTCCATTTGCATGCTGGCTCACCGGTCTACAAAGCTTGACAGTCAATGGATTAACACCCCTCTTGAGTGTATCTCCATTGGCAGGCTTCTCCTCAATGCCATGTTTTGGCAGCAAGGGCAGTGGCACTGCAGCACAGCTGTCGGCAGCTCCTCCATGATTTCCACCCAGTTGGTGGCTACTTTGATCGCCGAGTGTAACAGATATAGAGCCTATTAGAACTTCAGAGTTTACATTTTGGAATTGTGGGTTTGTGGGTTCATTCTGTAATCTCACTTTACAATCTTCATCTGTCTCTGATTTTGGTTTAGGAGTCCACACTTTACCAACATTGGCTACAACACCAGCCCTAGAATCCCTATATGTGGCATGTTTTTGTGTGGACGCAAACTTAACCCCTTGATGGCCCCTCTGCAATTTTGGGGCTTGCCAACGAGAGTTAACTGAGTGCCTACGGCCACTTGTGTGCAAGCTTCTGTGTTCAATATTTTGATAAGTACCTGAATCAGGATACCCAATGTCATTTACAGATGATTGAGGTGCCTTAATCACATCTTCTTCCTCATTATCATGATTATGGTCATCATAAGATGGAATTGGATCTTGCAAAATCTGTGGAATGTTCTGAGCATCAGAATCGGATGAATTGAGAGGGCTCGGAATCGGGGGAGATGGGACACCGTCTGTTGTACTGGCAACATCATCAAGAAAATCTGCCTGTTCTCCATTTGTTTGCTCCTTCATCTTTTGTTCTTTCTGCCTAAGTTTCTTCTGTCTTTTCCTTTCTAAAATCGCAGCTTGCCTACATGAGCATAGAGGTAAGTTGAAACGACTCGAAAGCCACAGAGAAGATCGTTATCGTGCTGAATGAAATAGAAAAACAATTCACATCCACAAGCAATGTTCTTGGAAGCATTCTTCATGTTCCTGATTCCAATATTTCCTCTTGCTTCTCTTCATACAGAAGCCAAGCTTTAAACAGTGGGTACCTTATTGGGTGCTTCTCTATATTTGCAACATATTTTTCAAGCTCATATTCTGTACCCCAATATAATGTACAAGCTAATGATTAGTTCATAGTTGGCAAAAGCAGATTCTTCATCTAGAATCCTCACATACTTCATCTAATTCAACTTTGTTTACAGAAATGCAAAGAGCTTTACATAATTATTATGATGTTTGAGAACCCTTTACTCTTTGAAGCAGAAATCAAAGACAGAAGGCAGCCTTGTTGGTGCCTCACAAAATAAAATCTCATCACTGAAATCTAGTTTGTTTCCCCCTTAATGTTGTTTTGTTCATGGAGTATGTAATGGACAATCATGAGCATGTGGCACACGTATTCCTTCCCCTATTTAAAAAATTAATACACCCATCAAAAGAGAGAGAAGTGAACCCTAGTCTAAGCACAACAGTCATATAAGTTCAGATCCAAAAATTACACCAATTTCCCACTATCAGCAAAATCAAAGAGATTATTACGGTCTCCCTTTTCCATTTCATAAATTTAATTTTTTGGTAGAGGAGCCATCAGGGCTGCAAGTGTACTAGCCACCATCCGCACAAGCATAGGTTTCTTTGAAAGAATTTCTCTCTCCCCAGAGAGAGAGAATAAAGTTCATGTCATTTCATTATTTCTATCACAACAAGTTGTCAACTCAGGAATAAAAACTACAATATCATGACTTATCAAGTTTGATCTTCAATCTTAAACACAATTTTGCAATAAAAATCGATGGGACATATTACTGATTCAAACAAATTAATAAAACACAGCAAGCTGAAACATACCTTTTCTGAGCAGCTTCTTCCTCCTCCACCAGCAACTTCTGGCACCTCAAAGCTTTGGCATCTTTGTCAGCAAGCCAAGCTTTAACCTAGGAATAAGTAAACGTTGATTGAAGTATGGTATCAACATGGATTTTCAGAGGGAAAAAACAGAAACTTGATTATGATTAAAGACATAAGAAGGCTCAGTCAAGGAGAATACCAATTTCTGCTCAATCAAGAAACTAGTACAAGCAACTAAGTTTCTCATCTCGAGCCCAATTTTCCCAGCTTCCCCATTAAAAACGAATTTTTGTACTGATTCAGCTGTTCCAGCACATAAGAAAGTCTTCTCACTTGCATCATCAAGTATACTAAATAGTTCCTGCGCTGTGAAGAAAAACCCGGAAGGTTTTCCTTGAACGATATCCTGCCAAAATTCACCATTATGGATTAAATCCCGATAACAGAGAACTAGAAGGCCAAACAGAGCAGCTGAAAATTTGCAAGACTCCCTTACCATAAGTGCAGAACCAGCCCTCACATAAGCATGAGGGAGAGAAGAGAATCCAGGTTTCCTGATAGATGATGACAATGCCTTTATGATTGAAGACCCAGTTACATCCTGGAAAACAGTATCAATTTAAGAATATGACTTTATGAGCAAATCCAAGGATGAATGTCGACCGAAAGCACAAAAGCACCCATGAAGTTTCATATATGCACATGCACTCGTGCATTTTGCAACACAACTGTCCACACCCACACTAGACAACAATATCAGTCATGAAAACCAAATCAAAACAAATAAGAGTTTTTCCATAAATAAGGGTTGTCATTGATTCTTTGCCTACATTCATTTATGTTGTTGGCTGTTACCTCAACTAAAATTAATGTGCAGTATCATGCCTGAGGGCTACGTTCAAACTCTTACTACAATAGTTTCCACAACAATAAGCCTTTTTAAGCTCTCCAACTCCTAACAGGTACATTAGACCGTCTTCACTGCACATGACCAAACCATCTCATTTATATTTGGCAGGGTTGGATGAACACAAATGTAATCCAAATTACAGAAAGGTAATTTCCATGGTTTGAACCCATTACCTCTAGATCACAATTGAGTAACCTTACTGTCAAACTAATGCTTACCCTCAAACACGCCTCTCAAAATTCTTTACTCTATGGATGCCATACAACTTTCTTCCGAATAATATCACTACAAATCCTATCTCTTCTTATATGGTCCCACATCAATCTCAACATCTTCATCTCCATTACAGCCATTTGTTTCACATCTTATATTTAATTGTCCAGCACTCTGCTCCATAATACATGGTTGGCCTAATATTCACTTCACAATATTCTACTTCATCCAGCTTGCTTTAATATGAGAAGTAATATTCTCAATGATTGCCCCATCATTCTAAACAACTAATGCAAGATATTTATTCTAGTAGGTTTTCAATCCCTATCCACACCTTTCCAATCATTTACTTTTATTTCATTACTATATATATATTCTGTATGTTCAAATTCTAACATACTAATTTTAAAACCATTAACTTCCAGAATCTCTCCTCAAACTTAAACCTAGCATTAGCACTCTTTCCAAAAAACATAAACTAAAATACATCATCCTGAATGTATTTAGTCAATTCCTCCATAGCCAAGTCAAATAGATAAGGGTCTAAAGATGACCTCCGTCTAAACTCATCGTAAGTGAAAAAACCTCGATCTCCCTGTGTGTTTCCTTGCACAAATCACTATTACAATATACACATCTTTTAATCCTTGGAAGTTTGCAATGGAAACTCTTTTTTTCTAAAATCCTCTAATACATGACTTGAAAGTTACCATTTTTAAATTGATGAAAACAAGGTCCATCTTTCCTTAAATTGCTGCATCAGACACCTTATCAACTAGATAGCCTTTAGTAAACCAATTTGGCATGAATCTAAATTAATTCTCTAATACACACATCTCACCTTAACCTCCTTCCAATCTCCCTTCCCCATAACTTCATTGTATGACTCCTTAATACATTTGTAGTTGGAACAACTCAGTATATCCCCTTGCTGTAAATGGGCACTAATGTGCTCTTTCTAGACATTTTCAAGCCTTCATTGAGACACCTTATGGTTCAACTGTTCTCAAATGCTTCTTCAAGTTTCTCTAATTTTATGCGATAATCACACTGATTTAGATTTATTTCATGGTCATTAAGCTCCCCAAGCACTATGGTGTTCTCCCTTTCTCCACTAAAAATGTCTTGGAAATGGTTCCTCCATTTCTCTTTGATATCCTTATCCACAACGACCAGTCGCTCCCCACCATCCATGATACACTTCACTAGGTTGAATCTTTTGTTCTCCTATTTTTTACCTTTGTTAGTCTAAAGGCATCATTTTCTCCCTTCTCTATGCAAAGTCACTTCTATAAGACCTCATTCATTTAAAACAAAGTCCAACTCACTTGCTTCTGTTCCTCCCTTTTAGCACATCTATACCACTCCATTCATCATCATTTCTACACACAGGAATGACTCAATCTCTCTAAGCTTTCACGTCCACCTATAACTCTTGGCACTACCGCCAAGCTTCATTTCAACATGTACAGCCCTTTTGATTCCCCTAAGGTGATAAAGGAATGCAATTAACCATTGCAACCCTTATCTTGCTATTGCTCCCTTTGAGATTCCAAGCATCTTGTCTCCAAAGAAACCTTGCATGCCATGCTTTAAGTTTCAATTCTTGGTCAATTGTACTTTACCTTCTTCTTTGCATTTTTAAGAAGATTATCTGAAACCAAGTGGTAATCATTACTCGAGCATAGATTTTCCCATAATGATCTCAGTCCTTACAATACAGATGCTCTCTGTTCCTTGGGATAAAATAGTCAAATATGAGTTTTTGATGAGCCACTTATTTACATGATTAAATGCTCCTTTTTCTCGGAAAGCATGTTAGCCACTATAAGAGATCAAAAATACATTAAGTTTCCATATTGTGGGATCCGTGGAGGATTACATCTACAACCGTACCCTTAAATTGAATAAAAGTTACTTTCATAATTTAAATTAGTGACTTCATGTCACAATGGAATTACTTTGCCGTAGCAACAAGGCTTACAATCCTACATTAAGTTCACAATCCTCAGCAAAATCCAAAAGATCCTTTCCTCCATTTATTTTCCGTAATGATAGCCTCAGTGCATGCTTGTAAATCATTTGCATCCTGTCCATCACAGACATTTAGATCCCCACCCACAAAAATCAACTCTATGGAACTCTTGGATTAGCTCATCAAATTCCCCCCAGAATTTTCCATTGTTCCCCTAACTCCATTTGAGGAGCTTATACACGAATGATGTTTAGAGTCTATTCTCTTAGCACATACTTAATAGACTTAAATTTGTCCCCATCCCCAGTTCTCTTGACACTCACTACATTATCTTTCCACTCTCTATCTACAATTATGTCAACTACATTGCTATTTCTCTCATTTTAAGAGGATTATGATTTGTAGCAAGCCTACTCCATAGCCTTAGCTTTCCCTCCCATACACTTCCTCTCATGTAGACATGTATGAATCCTTCTCCTAATCACCACATCCACCTCCACAAGCTTATTAGTTAACCAAATCAATTATAAAAGGAAATATTACGATCGTAGGGGCAAGGATCAAACCTCATAAATAGGAAAACAATACCCCAGAAACCGATTTTTCAGAAAATCTCAATGGTAATTCACATTTACACAAGATTGAAAATTGAACAATGTAAAAGCCTTATCCACAATTGTAACAAATGCTGGAAGGAAGAAATACTAATCAGTTCAATCCTAAATCTAGGGTGTAATGCTCGATATTACCTAGTTATATATGATTTATGAACCAATATCTAAGTTGAAATTTGTGCCCTACTTCATGCACTGTATGAAGATAACCGATCACTTTGAAAAAGAAATAGTTATTCATGTTGGAAACAGCAACATACAGAGAGCCTTTTTGTTCATCCTTTAATTCACTATATAGGCCCCTATCACATCAAGAATATCTTTCCTCAAACAGTATAACCTAAACTTAATCTAATCAATCCCAAAACATGTGCACACAAAGCATGTGATGCTAATTCAAGCTTAAGCACAAAAATGGCGAAGTGCATATGAAGTAGTCATGTACATAGAAATAAAGTGATTTTCAAGTAAGTGTTTATTATTGTGAAGTAGAAAAAAGTAACAAAAAAAAAAAATCATATATTTATTTGTTATTCACTTGCATTTTGTCTTGTAACTACTGTAAATGTCATCTTATCAATTTAATGAGAAACAACATAACATACGTGGGAAACTCATTTACTATAAGGGTTACAGGCCAGATAGAATTATCAACAAAGAAAATAAATATATATAAACTACCTAGGATACTATTTTCTTAAATCATTAATAGAACTGCCTAGAATCTAGCAGATATAACCCTATAAAAATTACCAGCAAGGGGAAAAAACTGCAAAAACTATAAATCACAGAGCTAAAAGTGACAATAATTTCGTAAAGAAATCCCATAAATTCTTCTTTGTTCTCCTATTTCTTCACACAGTTTCACTGTAACCCAGTTGGTGAAAAACAAAACCCATTCTGAAGAGAAAAAATAACATTGCTTGAAGCCCACAAAGGAGTTATTGCCAGAACGAACACTGATGCTTTCCTTCTCCAAAATTAGAGAACTGAGGAAGAAATTTTCCCAAACAAGGAAAATCAAACAGGATGTTTGAAAACAGATGGATATTCAAGTTCAACGCAAGAGGAACTATACAAGCAACCATAGGATACAGAGTAATTTTTTATTTTCAAAATTCCACATTGTCCAGCAATTTTATTGGTGCTTTATTATGCTACTTACTGCTACATTGTTTATGTCATAGGTTAAATCTCCTAGTTTATTTTACTTGTTTTACAAGTAACCACCTTACAAATAAATCACTTGAATACAATTGTTTATGTTTACTTAAAAGTTGAGATTATACTAGAGCAAGCTTAAATACACAACTTACCATCAACGAAAAACAATTATAGGTTGAATTGTGGCCTGCTCTAAGGTTATGGAGAAGTGGCTTTCTAGATTTTATAATAGAACTCCCAGTATGAACAAAACACACACACACACACACACAGAGAGAAGATGGAACAAATTGGAAATTATCAATGATACGAAATAGTCAATTTATTGAAGGTTATTGTTATAATTTGGAATATTCAGAATTACTTTCATTTTAGCAATATTTATTTAGAATATTAGTTATTATACAACAATTGCTATTTAATATTAGGAAGAATGAGGATCAGGAATATCTTTTAATTTGGCCAACCTGGCAACATCAAATTGCTTTAGCCTAAAGGTTGTGGTACATCTATCGTTCCAAAGCCCAATAAATGGGAAAATGGAAGCCATGTACACTAGCTAGAGTTCAAAATAATTCAGGAGATTAGCTAGTCAATTACTACTTATTCACTTGTAATTCTAGTCTACAACATCTTCCAGTCGAATGGAATTTTGACTTGCTATGTATGAGTTTCACTAATATTAGGATGTGTTCCTAAGTCACAATGATATCAGGACCTAACCAGCCATACTTCAAATTGAAGCTGCTGTGATAATAGTTTGTGATTGTAGTTGATCAGCAGAGTCCACCCCATCGTAGTGAAATCAACAATCCCCACAACCAAATTCATTTTGCCAACTCATGCATCAGCACATTCACTTATCTATCCCTCCACTGAACCACCGCCACTGCATTAGATGAAACCTGTCAGCGACATAAATGATTATCAAAACCTGCTGACTAACCACCGATTACCCCACTGAGCTGGTCAATAAGTCACTCACAGCTGCAAACCACCAAAACCAGGCATCACCCAAACCCAAACACATGCAATCATACATTACCAAATGCAGGACACCTACTACCCTCACATATTGCCGACCAGCCTATCCAACATTTGTCCATTGCCGCTGACAGCCACAAAGCAACTTTGTTCGACTGCAAAGCCTGTCGTGCCTCACAATGGTCTACTCTCTTCTCGTGAATACAGAGGGCGTGTGACTTGATTGCATGTCTTGGCAAAACTTAAAGTTGGCACAATTCGCATCTAGAAAGCTCATTCTATCTCCTCAAGAACAAATAGAGCCAAAGACTTACAGGAGCAGCCAAGTGGTTTTTTTTACTATTGATTGCGATAGCCTTTCTTTGAGTGCAGACCACTTATGACATATTTGGTGGCAGGAATATAATAAGATAAAAATAAATAGCTATTCTTGGGGAATAATTAGGTGATAATAGAATTAGGAAGTAATATTCCCATGATGGTTGGCCACTTCAAATAGGTGGAATTGGGGTGGGAACTGGTATGTAGGATTAATAAGATGAATTTACAAAAAAATTAATATGAAATGACCTCTTATCTTTCCAAAAAAATATTCTAATACATCACTCACATATTTTCACACCACCATCCTGTCATTGCCACCACCACCTTGCTGCTACATTATAAGAGTAAAATGGTAATTTGACTCAGAATCATTTTTCCATGAGAACTACGAATAAGTAAACCCATGGGATATGAGATTGCTTATTCTTTGTTTATAAGGAATTACTATTCTCATATGAATAATAATTCCTAACCTATACACTAACCAAACAATAACATTGTTATACCACTGAGGATATAAGCCTAGAATAGAATTTTAAATCAACTCTACCAAACATGCCATTTATTTCGAAAACAGAACTTAAAAAAATCCATCCCAAATATGCATGATCCATATTAAAAGCACAACCCATGTTTGCAGAACAATTGGACTATCTGCTTAAAATCCTGATCAATTTAGAGCTACTTGTTATTAATTACCTGAAGGATTCTATAGAATCAAAGATACTCGTAAGTCATAACATTTAGTGATAACAACTGGCAAGCCTAGGTGCAGTATCTAGCCAAAAACTAGAGATGTAGAACTGAAGTTAGATAGAGTTGACCAAATTGAGGACAAGTTTCAACCATAGCAAACCGAAATTAATTTGAACTCAAATTTTACCATGATGCATTTGGACTCCATATATCAAGAATGGAGTAATGCACCAGAAAAACCTTCACTTTTCAACATCCAATTAACATTCTTTTTTTTTTTTTTTGGTAATTAAGTAAATTGAATTAAAAATTAAAAGATTACAAATCTAATGTTCCATCTCCAAGTGTTTTACTGACTTGGAAAAAGAACAAAGACGCTGAAGTATACCCAAACACATTAATACATGTCTCCAAAGAAAAAGAAAAACAAAGGAAACAAAACATACGCCTCAAACTACCCTCTTTTTTTTTTTTTCCTTCAAGTCATACCGGGCAAAGAGACTATATCCGTTCATTTCACCTATGCCAGTATTTTGCAGCATATCGAGCACAGTGCATACCGGCATTTGTGCAGATCGAACCAAAATCCACTCGGGCAGTTTTGCTGCATGCTGGGGCATACCAGGCAAAATGCTTACCGCCACCTTGATTTGTACCAGTAAAGTTACCAGACCGATCAGTTCACCCAAATCGGCATTCTGCTTTATAGAGGGCATAGTGCATTCCTGGCAATTTTCTGCATATTGAGCATACTAGGCAAAAAGTCATCCCGACAATTTATTTCATGTATTAGTATTTTGGGCGGAATGCCATCCTGGCATCTTTCTGCATACCAGGCAAAAAGAAAACCGGGCAAAATCCTCATACCGGCCAAAACTAGACCATTCCGGTAATTTCACCATTTCAGCAAAACCATACCAGTCACAACATGCATTCCGCCTATACACACCAACATGCATTCCGCCAATTAACATTCCTGTTCATGATTCACCTCTCATTTAGCTGGTTGTATACTACAGCCTTTCAAAAAGGTAGTTTTGCTTGGAGTTTTAAGGAAAAATCAAAGAACATTGAAACCTCAATGATTGAAACTCCAGAGGATCACAAAGAGCCTGAATTAAAAGAATAGAAGTTGACAAATCAAGTAAAGGAACAAAAGATTCATGAGATTCAAGAAACGGACGAGATGGAGAGGTTGAAGTTGAACATGTTACATTTATCCTCCCTAATGAGTTCTGGGAGTCTACACCAAACAGAATTTCTCAATTCCAACCTTTCTTCATCAATGACCCTCAAACGAAATCTGAAGAGGTTGCTTCTCCCAATTGCTTGTTCACCATCTTTTCTTTGAAACTCACTGCTGACTTTTCCCGAAGAGGTGACATATTGGAGGTTATCATATATAGAATTAGTTAATTAATTTCAGATTATTATATTTAAAATTCAGATTTAGTTAGAAGGGAAAGAATGATGCAAAAGGGAAGGAATTGGAGATTATCATCGATGGGAATTAGTCAATTAATTGTAGGTCATCATTTTAACTTGGAATATTTTAGAATTATTTATATTTGAGGCAATATTTACTTAGAATACTTGGATGTTATACCATTGTATTTAGGATTAAGAAGAATGAGGTTTTTTATATAGCAACACTGTAGGATAATTTGGGTAGCTAGCTAGTCATTTTCTATATATTTTGTTGTACTACAACATGTTTTCATATTTAATAAAATTTAGATTTATCGGATGTACTACAGAGATGTTAGGGAGTCTTGTTAGGGTCCTCCCTTTTTTATCCTTACTTCTAGAGAATCATATTTTATTATGACAACTGGAATGGCTATATTTAGGAAAACACGTTAAAATGTGTTGGACCTATCTCGTAATACTCACCTCCCAAGTGACCAAGATAAAACCCTTATTGTTGGGAGTATGAGAGAACTCTAACAACTCCCAATGTAAGGATGTTTTCTCGATCAAACAAACTCTTAATTTTATTAAAACATTTATTTCCCCACATTTACCACATCTATAGACCCTAGGAAATTTTCTGGACAAGAACTAACTATTTAGCATCTCTTTACAGCAAGATTGACCTAATCTTTCAATATTTATATGAAATTTAAAGAAAAATTCTGAGCCAGTATGTTAATGAAATTAAAAATACTATAGTACTCCATGCAGAATCATATACAAACACAAATCTCCTATAGCTAATAAAACCCATTTCGAGGAGGTTCCAAAAGTTCCACTGAGAGGAACTTGTTTGGGATTTCAGATCATAAAAGTTCATGGCCCATAACCCATCTTTCTTTAGTTCTTATTTCTGGCAAGGATTCATGGTGAAAAAGGATCCCATTACAAAGGTTGGAACTAGACAATCCAAGAGAAAAGCAGGGAATAAAGCAAAGGAGAAACAATTGAAGCAGGCAAAAGGCTAGAAATTACTGTTGTTAAATGATCAGGCATGCACCTCAGAAAATTTGAATACAAAAAATGAGCCAACCACCAATCAAGTATGATTTTTCCATTGTTATTGCAGCACCAAAGCACATAGAGAATAAATCAATAAAATAGTACCAGGATATTACCTCCAAAGTAACATCTTTAAATGATAAAATTTCCATGGCCTCATCAATAGAGAGCTGCATGAAGAAGGATAAATAATCAGGATAATTTAAAGCAAATCTCTCAGAAGTGTCAATAATAAAACAGGCCACAAAATGACATTACCATATCCCAAAATGCTTGTAAGTAATCCCTGTTTTTAGTGGTAGAATCCTACAAGTTATGAAATATCCAATTTTGTAAATAACTGAATCAAAGCATTTTGCAAACAGTTGAAAGAACAGAGACCAGATCAGCAGTACAGCAAATTTAGTTTGAAGAACTCTAGACAAAGCACTCAACCGATAAGAGATCCATTCAAGTCACCAACAAAAAGAGCATCAAGGAAGAAGGATACCTTATCAAGATTCAAGGAGCGACGGTGCAGGCGTATATGTCTTCGATAATTGATGGTTGAACAAAATTCTCGGGAACACTTGTCACACTTTTGCATCTGTACCTTCACAGGAGAGAGCAGAGGCCATCCTGGGATTTCTGCCATCGTGGGAAGAAATATTTATCTTATGGATGAGCCAAGCAATCCAAACCCTATTGCCAACTATTAGTGAAATTAATGATATTTGGCATACATTTATTAGGCTCACCATGGCCTTAGCAGTGGCCTAGGCAGAAGCAAAAGAACAGACCCAAAAATTTTTAGTGACTGCAATTGTTCAGAATGCAGAGATAATCTTTGTTGCATTTACAGAGAGTCCACCACTGTTGATATGGTAAAAGGCTACCATACCCATTAACTTCAAATGCATAAGAACTAAGCACATTCACATTCTTCCTAGAATATTTCATCACTTCAATGGTGTCATTAAAACCTTTAGATCACTAGAAAGTTTTCTAGTACCTTGCTGATCCAACGCATGCAGTAACTGGATCCACTGCACTGGACTGTCACCTGCCCTTGAGAAAGAAAGTAGAGGCTCTTTTCCAATTGCTTGTCTGATGAAAGTGTCTACAGAATCATTTGCCGCCTCTGTTTTCATCACATCTGTGGTGCCAGAGGCCTTCAGCTTTGTAGCTGGCATCTATGCTCTCAGACACTACTAAATATAACTGCATTTGAAACATTTAAATTAGAGAATACATCTTTTTTTTTTTCCATTAGTAGGAAATAAGATTTTCTTAATCAGATGTCAACATGTAATCAAATACGTAAAATAGTAAGGATTAAAAGTTAAAAAAAAAAAGAACAATGCTACAAATATCATTGTTTTGATTCCTCAAAAATAAAAGAACACAAATGATTCATTAAAGTAAAATATTCGCATTCTTCCTTCCTAAAAACATCTTGCAATCACCAGACAACAATGCCTACAAAAAGCTATGTATGCACGAGGAAAGAATATTAAAATATATTCTCAACTTTTCTCCTTTGTTTTATTTTTTCAATTCTATTATTAACTTATATTATCAATTTATTCTATATAACAAAAACATTGTTGAGATTTGATGCTAAAAAAACTCTGAAATTGACATCCATTTAAACTTTTACACTGAGTTTTTACAACTTGAAATATTGTCAATTTGACCAGGTAGTTGATGAGCATACATTAATAACAATATTGTGAGAACCACATCATAGGTTATCAGCAATGTGTATGATCCTTGCACTTTTACAACAAATACAATATAAGACTACACTATAACTGTAAGGACATTTTAAGGGGTGTTTGTCTAAGATTTTGAAAATTACTATTAGGAAAAGCTATAATTTGTAACTTCTATCCAATGCACTTTTTTCTAATAAAGAATCTCAATCAGCTTTCAAAAAAGTCTTTTGAAAAAGATCCAGCTTATATAATTTTCCAAAATACGTTTTAAAAGTAACATCAACCATGCCTTTACTTTAGAAGAGGAACACTAAATGTAAATTGTTACTACACCTCAGAACACATTTATTTCTCAAATCACCTTTAAATTATTCCTTTTATTAATCAATAAGGAAAAAAAGATAAATACTTATCCACTTCATGATTCATGAAATAATCCTCATTTAACCTAAATATACACCCTTTTTGCTGTTGCATATGTTCCTTCTCAAAACTACTCATTGTGATCATAATCTTCTTAATTATACCCCAAAACAGTTAACAAATTAACCCTATTGCAATATATTCTGTCCAATCTCGTTGCTTACTATGGATTCAGAATATTCAACATCTAAAGGCCCGCAAGGTCACCTCAACCCCCTTCATCTTCAAACATTGTTTACCCATATTAATATCCTGAAACCTGTACTGATTCTGCTTATGCTGCAACTTTTTCCACATTACTCTGTTTCTTTTTCTTCTTCTTTTTTATTTTTTTTTTGGGACTCATTTTTTATTTATTTGGGGTTGTATAAGCCGTTTGTGGAAGTTTTGAAGTTGGTTGGATGGTTGTTTTTCTCTTAAATTTATCATTTTCAGATCACGAGGGGTAAGGTATATTTCAATTTTTCAATGATCAGGTGAAACCAATACGTAGATTTACTTCTAGTTATCAACCCCCCCCCAAGCACACGCAAAAAATTCTATATTTCCCTGAATGCATTAAATATTTCTCAAACTAGTATCAACCACCATTTTGACACTGCACTTATGAAACCTTTTGACTTTTCTCATTACAAAGGAAGGCTGGTCCATAACTGATGCGGTCCAGCGATGCATCCACGAGCCTTGCTTGCAATAAATAAAAAAGTTCCGAAGGGCCAAGGGACACAATAAATGAGGAATGAAATATCAAAGAGGTGCATATTTTCGATGATAAATGAATTTAGTCTCAAGGGCTGATGAGGCTATTACTAAGGCCAGATTTAAACAATAGCAGGTGAGGGCTAAGCCTTATGCCATTCTACAGAAGCCAAGAATTCAGAAGGGAAGATAAAGTTGTAATTTTCTTTTGCTAAGAATCTCAAAAGTATGATGGTCTTCTATTGGTGAATGATTCCTAACCCTTAGGCGAGTAATTTCCTAAGAAGATTATCATGGTCTGATGGCTCTCTATAGGTGAGAAATTTCCAACTCCTAGATGAATGATTCCCTAAGTACACTATCCAAAGATTGAGTAATTCCCTTGATTAGGTGAGTGATTCCCCAAATACTATCTCTTATAATCCAAAATTATGCAATTTATACCCTCATTTTTATTACTATTTCTTGTTTTTAAATTTTTAGTAGTTCTTCAGAATTTTGTCGTGCATCAATTGCAATCAGAGAAGGCGATTGTTGAAAAAGAAAAAATAAAGAAAAAAGGGGCAGTTTTTTCTTAGTCAAAATTTGAGGACGAGCTTTTTTCAAAGAGAAGGAGAATGATGTGGTCCAGCAATGCATCCATGAGCATTGCTTGCAATGAAAAAAATAGCTCCAAGGAGGCCATGTGAGTCTATGACACAATAAATGTGGAATGAAATACCAAAGAGATGCATACTTACAATGATAAATGAAGTCAATCCCATGAACTGCTGAGGCCATTTCCAAGGCCACATTTAAACACAGGCAGGTGAAAGCTAAGCCTTCCACACCATTCTTTGCACGACCACCAAAGGTCCTGCCTTCCTCTTTAAATACAGCAACCAAGAATTCAAAAGGGGAGATGGAGTTGTAATTTTCTTTCAATAGGGCTGAGACCTCTCAAGAGTATGATGATCCTTTGTTAGTGAGTGATTCCTAACTCTTAGTCAAGTAATTCTCTACATAAACTATTCAAGTTTGACAGTCCTTTGTTAGTGATTGATTCCCAGCCCTTATTTGAATCATTCTCTAAGTTGACTATCCAAAGGTTAAGCGATGTTCTTTATTAGGTACGTGATTTCCAAAATACTATCCCATGTAATCCAAAATTATGCAATTTATCCCCTTATTTTTATTGTTATTTTTTGTCCTTGATTTCAACTAGTTCTTCCTTGATTTTGCCCTGCATCAATAACATGCCTACAACTCAATCTTAATTCAGGTGCTATATCCAGAAGTCTATGGCTCACAGGGAAATTTCTAGTTCAGGAACAACATTTCTTGAATAGACTGAAACCAGAAAGCATTTCCATTTAATCACCCAACTTTACATACTTAACTATTATCCACCAGATGTGGTCATTACTCATCTCCTGTAATGTTTCTATCACTGTACTCCACTATCTTGGAAGCATGTGGCCCAACATCAATTTAATCTGAGAAAGGTGCCTTCTTCATATTTCTCAAAGAACCTTCAACTCTAGTACTTGAAATTCATCAATTTGAAACAAGAATTCTATCATATTTTTGCATAACCCCAACATTGTCAGTATTCACTATTCATCTAATTCCCACCCACCCCTTTAGTCTTTTTTTCTTTTCTCATAATCATCTAACAAATTCCAGCTTTTTTAACTAGAAAAAAATTTAACCCTTCAAGAAGGAATTGCAAATTATAGATATTAACACCTCAAAACCTTCAAAACATTATATAATCATTCAATCAATATGCTTGCCAAATGTGTGTGGTCTAGGAGGCATGTATCCCCTCCTACGTAATTGCTCAGGTTAAAGTCCTCTTGGTAACCCTCTCAAAAAGCTAATTAATGCACTTACAATACGACTGCACTAAAGGATAGCTTTACAAAACTCGTCAATCAGGTGATATGATTTTTAAATCTGAACACTAGAGGGATCACCACTTAATGGAATATTGCGATGAAAAATTATGATGTAGGGGACTGCAATGTAATCACTGGTGGTACTTGCTCTATGAAAGAAAAGAATATGGATCCTGTGTCCAATCCTTTCTCTGTTCGGCCAAGGACAGTCCCACAGGAATTGGCTATTTCAACCATGATGGACTGTAACACCACAGTATTTGGATTTAGATTATTTGGACTCCAGATTAACAAAGGTCATTAATTAAGGGAATTCATGTGAAGAGGGAATCTGATGAAGCTAATAAACTGCAAGCAAGTGTGGACTAACCTTATGAAGTGCCCAGACGAGTAAAATTTTCTGAATCTCCAGAAGGGCATTTTAGCAATTTTCACAATAGACGGTAGTATTGTTTTCGGTGTTTTATATTATTAAGTATGATTTATTGTGATTGTAGTTTATGTTTGTATGTGTGATTAGAATTAGAAAACAAATTTGTTAAACTCCTAAAAATTATCAAAGTACTCCTAAACCCTGATTCACTTGGAAAATTCTATAATACCATTGGAAAACCTAACATAGGCCTACCCCTCCTCTTCATTCAGGCAGCCATCCCTATCCCTCTTGTAAACATGTTGCAACCAAATTAATTAAAAAGGGACAAAGAATAAGTTGGAGCCAAAACTAGCCTTTAGATGCGGTCCCCCTCTCAACTCTAATCCTCAGTCATGCCCTTCCTCATTTTTTTCCTAACCTAATTTCTCCCCAGGTGAGCAGCAATATAGATAGAGAAAAAAAGAGTGAGCAGCTGGCTGTGAGAAGAAGAAGAGAGAGAGAAACAAAGCAAGCAAAACCCTAGCACATTCTAGCCTCCCCATCCCTTCTGACGATCTTGGTAGTGGTGTCTTCAGTGATCCGTAGACCTAGTTGGATGTGAGGCTGAATGCTGAAAATCCATACTGTAAAGACCTAGTGGTGCATGCAAATCCTGTAAGGCAAGTGTAAATGCATTCCATTTTCCTAGTAAAATCCTATATGGAGTTCTTATTGGTAAAGACTTCATGGAATTTGCCCACGTTTAAATAACATTAATTCATTTTGGTCATTTCAAATCTTGTAATGAATAAAGCATGTTTTTTTATATGTTGTAGATCAAATTATGTTAAATTCATGAGCATTTAAAATGTTTTATGGCTTGTACTACATAAATCGTCAGGTTATGGGCAGAATGACTTGGCGTTGGAAAACCATGGGAGTTCGAACACTAGGGCTTGGTTCAAACACTATCTACGAATTTGCCCGGGCATTTAAATGTTGTTAAGAATATATCTTGTGAGATGTCTTGTGAGGGCCAGCATGTTTAATGTTTGAGAATCTGCAGATAATTTCATGCATGTACTGGATGTAGATCTATTGTTTAGCATTTGAGCACCATGTTGAGATCAAATTATATGGAACACAATATATTTTAGTTTTATGCCTTATTGAGAGGGTGCCTGAGAACCCTTTTAAATACTTGATTTTTTATGGCTAATGTTACATCAAGAGTATAAATTGAAGGCTCGGTGGAGTGTCGGATCTAGGGAGGTCTGAAGTGATGATATTTTTGGCATGATCTTTTGAAAGGTGGTTGTTAAGGCAGAAAAAATACTGCCACATTCAAGGAATATGAGGGCTTATTGTAGTTTATAATTGTCCAATATCTAATCCATTTCTTCTGATTGAGATCTACATGGTAGGATGTAGCCTGTGAATCATGCATAAGGCTTTATATCAAGAAATATCTAACAAGGGATGATGATTTCATATAATTAGCTGCCCAAAGGTGGGCAACAAGGAATAAATAATTTGTTGACAATGAGGAATCGAGAATGGAAATTCCTATACCCAGTGTGGGCAATAAGAAATAGAGTACAGAAACTCCTATATCCAGTGTGATCTTGTGGTAAATATTTCGGTTACCTCATGGTAGTGACCTAACCATTGGAGGCAAGAACATGAAGTCTTGGTTTTGTAAAATCCGAAAAGATTGTTATAATAACTACATGAAGCCTCGCGATAATTCAAGTTTGGAGGAAATCTTTGTTGCATTCTTGATTCAATCGAAATCCTGATAATATTCTTGAGTTGGGGTTACGATTTGGTGTAAAGTTTTGAATAAAGAAGAGCTGATTGTTATGATCTAGTTATTATTGCATATTTTAATATTGTCATCCAAGATGATTAATGCTAATTGTTATTGCTAATTATATCATTTACTGAATTTTAGGCTCATTCTTACATTTTATTGGTTCTTGAGCAATGCAGGATTGTAGTGTTAGTCAGTGATCGAGCAATTACTGAGGAGTTTCAGGTAGAGTTGATCTAGGAGTTTAGCTACTTTTATGTTGAACGGGGAGAGGTTTCATTTACCTTCCTAAGTTGGACACTTAATTCGGGGCTGTGTCCCATAGTGTTTTGATTATATCTGGACAATATGTTTAATTTACCTTGTGTTTGGGGAGATGGATATTTATAATGGATTCATGAAGGTTAATTACGAACTAGGGTTCCGCATGGCTGGTCCCAGCCGGTTTCAAGCATTCCGAATTCAAGCATCCTAGGTCCAGGTCGCCACAATGGTTGACACCAATGCAATAATGTTTCAACAGACAACCAAAAATTGTAGGCCCTGACTATTGTTTCCAAAGCAAACCCCTAGCATCTAAGTGTGATTCAGGCAAATGAAGGCATCCATAAAAAGCTGCCTCTGGTTCCAACCAACTGATGTCACGCTAAAACAATTCCCTAACGTGCAAGGTAGATTCAGGCTTGATAAGATTGTCACATTGGAATAAGGTACTGTTGGAACCTCAAGCATTAAGAATATCAACACCTTGCCTTAACAAAATCTGTATAATAGGCACCTCGTTAAACTAAATCATTCGGAAGGCCAGGGGCGTGAAGAAACAACAGTCAATCAAACGACAGAAATGGGACTACAACTTCATCAACCCCCAGATTAAACCAAACAATATGGTTTTTTTTGGGGAAGGGGTGCAAAGCTACGCTTCAATTAATTGGTGTTGTTTATTTATATCAATGCCATCCTTAAGGTTGAAATCTGATTTAAGATTTCCTAATAATTCACCTCCATTTCATTCCTCCCCCCGTGAAACAAATCGATTGCCTAGGCCAAAAAATTTGAACCAAAGAAATTCAAATAAATCACATCAAAAAACAAATTCAAACAACAAATACCACCAGGGGAAAAACCGCTTCACTGAATGGAGCACCAAAGGCAGCGCAATGCCAAATACGTTAATCCATAACTTTTCTCCGCCCCGAATGATATTTTGTCGATGACTAAAATTAATCACACGTCCGAACGAACAAAACATCCACGCTAACAAAAAAAAAGGAAAAAAAAGCATATATGAAAATTCAAAATCAGATCATATGAATCAGATGAGGATGATCGGGGTATAAATCAAGCCATCCTCACTCATAATATATAACGTTTGTGGATAGAATCGGTAACGTACCACTTGTAGGCTGATACTTGTGATTCAAGGAAAAAAGCGATCGGTAATGTCTGCAGGAATCACCGCCAAAAGGAGAGAGAGATTTAATAGAAGAGCGAGAAATAGAGAGATGCAAACGGAATAGAGAGATTGAAAGGATGGCGGAGAGCGATCTCTCAGAATAGATGAAAGTGGTTTGAGGAAGCTGAGTCGGTGAGAGGGAAGAGGAAGCCCATGGAAGCTTATAAAGGTCTACAGTGGAATATGGAGTCCTTTTTTTAAGTCTTAATTCTTGATCATAGTAATATAATTGCTTATTAAAAAAATATTTAAATAATATTTAACAAATATAATTTAATTACTTTTAAAATAATTTTTAAATAATAATTATTGTTTATTAATTTAATTTTATATAAATTTATCGACATAAATAAATAAATAAATAATAATAACAAAAATTACTTTACTTTAACCAATTTATTAACATTTTTAAATACATATTTAAAATATACTATATAATTATTTTTAAAATTATTTTATATAATATGATATTTATTTATTTATTAATTTTTATAATTAAAGAGTATTTTTTAACATACTTTTTTTTTACTATTGAACCATGCAAAATTTATAATGTATAATGAGAATATGACTTAATTTTATAATCCATCTATTTATTTTTTCTATTATTAGAATTATCAAATAGTTTTATATAATATTTTAATACTTATATTCACACCATTAAAATTTGGTTATATTTCCCAATATAAGAAGCTAAAAATTAGGATCACCATCAAAATCAAAGTTTCAAATATTTTCAGTAATTTAAGAAAAACATCATTGGTGTGTGATTAATTTTAAAACAATAAAAAATTATTATAATTAAAAATTAAGATGACATTTATAATCTTATCTTAACTTATTATTAGCTAACGATCACTGATAATTTTATGAATTAATTAGTTATCAGTTAACCTAACTTTTTATTTGGCGATCTTATAATTAGATTCAATCACAATTAATTAATTTTCATAAGCTAAACTCAAATAATTTAGATTAAAACTTATAGCTAAATAATTACAAATTGAGTTTACATAGTTCATTTGTTATAAATAAATATTTCAAATATCATATGTAAAGCTGAGATTCTCACTTTAAAAAAAGCCAATAAAGGAAACTCCACTCAGTCTATTAGATTTATTGAGTCAGGCTTTAAAAAACCCAAATTCAACAGTTTAGTTTGGCTAACAATCTGGCCATTAATATTTATGTATTGTCAGCAAATGTATCAATATAAAATTGTAGGGTTTCTAATATAAATAAATAAATAATTTTTTTCTATAAATTTATTAAAAGAAAAAATTTATTAAAAAAAAAACACAAATTTGAAATTATTAAATGTCATTAAATCTGTTATGTTTTGTTACTATAAGAGATAACACGTAAAAACCAAGTGTCATTAATGAAATTGTTGAATTTCTGTTGGCTTAATCGGATTCTTATTATAAACAGGCCAGACCCTAATCAAAAAGATTGGGAAAGGTATAACCAAAGAATAGGATTAGAGAAATAATATTCATATGGCTAATTATATGCCTAGTTATATTGAAATTATTAAAATTGATGTTGATGGGTTCGCTAAAATTTGAGTCACCTTGGCTCAAGGTCCACAAAAAAACCACACAGCCTAGAGGAGTCCCCACGCAGCTCGTAGTTTAGCCGATATCGGCCTAACAAATACAATTCAGGATGGCCGCAACGCAGCCCAAAGGTTCTAACTCAATAAACCTATAAAGGCCCATATCAAAAGTCCTACACCGCCTAAACAAGAAAGCCATTTTGCGGATCATACTATAAAATTAGTTGTTGTAGCAGGATTTCAAAAACGCCGGATGACTCAACATCTCCAGGAAAGAGGCTTACCCTCCGTCTAGGAGCCAACCCTCCAAAGAGCCCTCTGTCCTCGAGCCAGCTCTCCGTCTAGGAATTAACCATCTGTTTAGGAACCAACCCTCCATTACGGAGCCAAGAACCCTCCATTTAGAAGTCAATCACCCGTCTGGGAGCCAGGAGCCCTCCATCTCAGAGCCAGCCATCCGTTCCAGAGTTAGGAGTCCTCCATTTAGAAGCCAACCTTCCATTTCAGAGCCAGGAACCCTTCATGTAAGAGCTGGCCCTCCGGCCACAAATTAAGAATCCTCTGTCTTGAAACCAAGAACCCCTTATCAAGGAGCTAGCCTTCCATCCAAGAGATAAAAGCTCTCCTCCTGAGCTAGGATCTCTCCCTCTCGAGGCTAGGAGTTTTCCATCCCGGAACTAGGAGCCCACTATCAAAGAGACAACTCTCCCCTTAGGGTGACTAGGATGTTGACCTATTAGCAAAGCTCAATCCTTTACCAAGTGAGTTGCTACTCAACTGGACGCACCCAGGAGTTCAATCATTCACTCAATGAGCCGCCCCTCAATCAAACATACCCAAGAGCTTAGTCTTTTAGCTAGTGTGTCACCTCTCAATCGGGTGTACCTAGAAACTCAATCCTCCACCTAATGAGCCACTCTAGAAGTGTACCCTCAATAAGTCGCCCCCCGTTGGGCGCATAACAAGAGCTTAGTTCTTTTCTCATATTCCCCACTTACATGTAACTCTATATTCTTTCATATCCTCATTATATCTTTCTATTTCATTAGAAAGATTTCTGACTTGAGCGTTTGATGATAAATTAGAAAGTGAGTTTCGTCAATCCTCTGACTTTATGTTTGTAATTTGTGGTGCAAAAATTCTAAGTTAATAGCGATGGAGATCAGACCCACTCTAATTAGACCTGCAATGAAAGATCGAGTAGCCCCCTGATCAGTAGTACAACTCGAAAACTAGGGATGCATTAAATGTAAAAAGATATAAGAGAAAAATTTTTAAAAATAACAAAATTCATATATTTTTGACAATTTCAATATAAATAAATGTACAAATTGATATATGAATAATATTTCACATAGGATTACAATGGGTCAGATTTGGGTCGGAAGACCCAAAGCAAAAACCCAATCAAATATTTTTAACCCATATCCCAAACTACAAGACTTAGTTTCATAGAAAAAATAAGGTCATAGTTGTTTTAGGTCACTAAATTTAAAAAAAAAAAACAAACCTTTAAATTTTAACTAGTGAACAATATTGTCAAAACAATTATTTTTTAATTTTAAATTTAATATTTGATAGATGCTAATATCACTTGATGTGTTGTTGGATCCAAACTTCAAACAGATTCAGGCTGGTTTGCCTGACTGGTTTCGGCTCCGTTCATCGAGTTGAGATCCTACACACCACTAAACAAATAGGAGGTCAGTACGTCGGCGGAAAGTTGTCTCACTAAAAATATTTTAACACTCAAGTCAGTAAGAAAGCCTTCAAAATCTGAGAAGGTACTGAGAACTAAAATTGAGAAGGCAAGAGAGAATGCAAGAGAAGGGAGTGTTTGGATGTCCAGATGAAAGAGAGGCTTGGTCGTCTCTTGAACCCTGGGACGGTGGGAAGGTAGTAAATGGCTGTAGGGAGCACGTTTGTATGTATTTGGATCTTTGAGTATCAGCAAAGAGTGCCTAGGTATCAGAGAGCGTTAGATCTCTGAGAGAGAGAGATGTTGGAAGGGTAGCAGAAAGCATGCCCAAGAATGAAAACCTAATGCTTATTTGAATGGTGGCAAGGTGATCTTCCTAATTGGAATGTGTGATCCCTGTGTCATTTTGGGCGACCTTCCTTCTATAGGAAGGCGTAAGTTGCTTAACTTGCTGAGATTGTTTCCTTTCCCGGCTGTTAGCGGCTTTCCAAACTGTTCACATTCCTTTCATGGGCTTTAACGTTGGAAAATTCCAGTTAGCAGAAAATTAGAAAAATCTGGCGTCGCTGATTTTGTCAATATCCTTTTTGGGTATTGGTTGAGTTTATGGAAGACGCAAGTCAGGGAAAGAGCCGTTATTAATCGCCTGCTGGATCGTGGGCCCAAGTGGGCCAAGCCCGTAGAAGCCTTCTTATTTTTGGGCATGTTATTGCAGTGATTTCGGTCAACGCTTGAGTTGATCGTCTTGAGTATAAGTTGGCCGCCCGCCTGTGTTTTAGTCGGTCAACGTTGACGTTGACCGTCGGATGCGCGTTTGGGCCTTTTAGGATTTGGGTCATCACCTCCTGTTGGGCCAACGTTGGAGTTGGTCGTCCACCAGACTATTTGAGTTTTCTTTGACTATTGGGCCAGCCCAATTATAGTATACCCATTATCACTTAAAAATTTAATAATATAAATACATTTAATATTTTTATTTTAAAATACTAATAATTAAATTTTAATCTAATAGTTTCATTAATTCGGTTGTGTAAAAGCATAAGCCCGACCTTTACAGACTGTCGGATCTCGTTCGTGCACGACCAAGAAGTAGATAGATGATCATAAATCGCAGATTAGACTTCGATTGAACGAGATTTATTACCCGATGATCATGAATCGATCATTAACTTCGATCGAATGACATTTATAACGCGGTGATCATGAATCGATCGTTAAACTCCGATCGAATGAGATTTATAACTCGAGTTCGGCATCGAGCCTTCCCACAATTATGCCAGGTCTCTTCCAATCCTGGTGATTACGGGTCCCAGCATCGACAGCACCTGCATCAGCCGAGAAGAAATCCGGAAACAATTCAGAGCCCTAAGAACAGCGATGCTTCCATCACGTTGATTCGAAGCCATGCTTCAAAGCGGTATTAATCTTAGCAGACAGCGCCTGCGCCTGATCCAAGCTAACTACATTGCAAATCTTCCTCCAAGTAGTTCAATTTAGGGGCCCAACTTGACTGTAATGTGGTCATATCAGTTGAAAATATTTTGTTAAAAAAACTCTCTTTGCAGTTTAGTTTGGGGAAAAAAATGAAAATGGCAAAAATATATGAGGCAAATTTTAAGTTTAATTGAGATTAATTAAACTTAAAATTTGGGATTTGTGAGCTAACACGAAATCCTGGTGGGCAAACTACTCAATTTAGGCTCCAATCGAGTGTTAATTGGACAATTAGTTAATCCTAAGCTAGACTTACACCTTATGGATGTAAATTATTAGAATTTTGGGCTGCAAATCACTAGAATTGGCTGATATAAATGATAAAATAATTTATAATAATTTCACTTTCCTTTGCTTTTATCTCATATATTTAAATAATAAAAAATATTAATTTATTTAAACTGGTATTGTAGAGTTGGCAAGTCAAAAAATATGCTCAAGCTTGGCTATTTGATTTCCCGACTAAGTATAAAGTTTACGATTTTATTTACTTTTATTGAGTTGAATATTAATAAATTTTAAGAAAACAACATTGAATTAAATTTTTAAAAATTAGTGCATATTTAGTTATAGAAAAATTTAAAATATATATATGGAGAGAGAAAATTATTATTTTTATGCTTAATTAATAAGGAAAATTATAAGAAAATAATATGAATAATAATGTAAAAAATGTAATATTAAGGGCACATAATCCCTTCTGTCTATTGTTTTTGACAATCAAACATAAAGATATTTTTATTGAAATCTTATTTTTTAATGTAACTTTTTCGTCAACATCTAAAAAATTTAAGAATATATATTTATTTATTTTATTTTCATTTTATTATTTATTAGTTTTTTAATCGAATTTTCTAGAAAATTAAACATGTACTTAAAAATTCATATTACTAAGCACAACTGCCCTACAATCGGAGGACCCATTTGTCAATGCAGATAACACAAGGACAGAATTGGTACTTTCACGTCACCGGGTGCAGTGAGACAAACTGTGCAAGAGCCACAGAAATTCAGTCCAATAGCCAATTGGACGTAAGCTTAGAAGCTACGAAAAAATCAAAAGCGAACGGGCGCAGCACCTCCTAACATTTCGGCCGGTGGCTCCGCCGAACTCGCCACCTTCCGCTGCCACTACGAAATTACTAAACCACCCTCCACGGTAACAAATGCAATTTCCTTTCCTTAAAGAAAAGACCCCGTCGTTGACTCTCAGCCTTCTATCTTCTCCTCCGGCGTCTTCTTCTCTCGGTGCCTCCTATAATTTCAGAAGACGAGGAGAAAGAAAGAGCAGCAGTATTATTGCTGGAAGCGGAGGCATCAGAATTAGGGCTATGCCTTCTTCCTCGCCTTCTCTGACTTCTGAAAACAGTGGCAGTATCCGCAATTGTAAGCTTTCGGAATCCTCTTTCTTGGCTTCTCTGATGCCGAAGAAGGAGATCGGTGCCGATCGATTCACGGAAGCTCATCCCGAGTATGATGGCCGTGGTGTCATCATTGCTATCTTTGGTAATCTCTTGTCCCATTTCGTGACATATTTCACTGTTCGTTTGTCGAAGAAATTTGTGAATTGGACAGAAGTCAAATGAATACGAGAGAAAATTTCTGAATGAAATGCATTTGCTTGAAGTTTCTCAATATATGTGAAAATGCTTAAGGCCTTCCTACATGTGGATATGCTTAAAGCATTTCTATGCATGCTTCCATATGAATAATTGTTGGGGTATCAAAAAAAGTGCAGGCATTTTGTCTGTGAGCATGCAAGAGAGGAGTGGGCAAGTGCAATTGTTTTGCTTAGTGGATACTTTTACTTTTGGAGAAGTTCGATTTATTTGAACGAAATCTTTATCTTTTTAAAATACATTGTAATTCTTTTTGTGGCAAAGACATGTGCGAAGTGACGATTGTGTTTGTGGTGTGATAGTGACAGCGTTTTGTATCAGTAATTGATGTTAAAATGTGTTGATGAAGGCACCATCATTATCATGAAAGGTTCTCTAATCTTCCTTCAATCCAGTAAAAACTGTGTTAATCTGCATACGCATAGAACGCAATCTTGCTGAAGTGAACAAGAAAGCAATCCAACTCTTTCAGTGTGTGTATTGTTACATCACTGCATAGTATGTTGCCCACTTTGACTCTATTCTTGCAAGTAGTGGGGATCCATTAAATTTCTTCGGTGTTGTCAATGTACAAAAGACCACTTAGACCCAAAAAGAACCCAAACAAATACACGGAAGAAATTAATAAAGCAGACATTAAGTACAATGCATGTGAGGAGGGGGTTTGGAAGTTCAAGAAGAGAGTGCCTTTGGTTTAATCTGACTAGAAAATAAAGGCAGTGCAAAATGCCTCCGCAGGGGTGGTTCTCAGGTAGTGCCATATTACATGCCTAAGCTACTCAGTATGCCGAGAATAAGAATAGATTCTGATGGAAAAAAACCCTTAGGCCATGTTTGGTTGCTGGAATAAGGTGGGAATAAGGTGGGAATAGAATTTCTATTCCCAGGGAATAGATATTCCTCCGTTACAAATTTAATTGGGAATAAATCCTACTATTGGGAATATTTATTTATTATTATTATTTGTAAATAGCTATTTATAATCTAATTATTATTATTTTATTATTATTATATTTTATTATTATTATTTGTAATTATTATTATATTTAATAATAATAATAATAATAATTATTATTATTTTATATTATTATTATATTTTACTGTTATTATTAAATTTTATAATAATAATAATAATTATTATATATTATTATTATTATTATCACTATTCCCATCTTTTTCCTTATACTATTCTACAAACCAAACAAAAGAATATTAATTCCTACCTTATTCTATTTTAACAACCAAATATGGGAATAACAGTTCCAACTATATTCCCATCCTATATTCCATGGAATACCTATTCTATTCCCACCTTATTCCATTCCAGCAACTAAACGTACCGTTAAGGAAATTCCTATAAATACAGAAAAGCGAATAATTTAAAATGCATAAACCAACCAATACAACCATGAAATAACAAGCTTTTTGTGCACCACTGCTGTTTTATATCTTCAATCCTCAATATGAAAATATTTAGTACCTGTTCTTGTATGGCTTGTTGTTATTTGGGTTTTTTAAGAGGGTGAAAGTGAACAAAGAAAACAAAGAAGTCCAAATCACTTCTTACATTATATCGACTGAAAGGGTTAAAGAGGATCAACTTTCTGTTTTGGTTGAGTGTCCATTTTATCCTAGTTTTCTATTGTTTCCAAGATTATGCTTACCATATGCAATGATCAAATAAATCAATGGAGGCAAATGTGTTTTTAACTTGTGTGATAATTTGTAAGATATTCCTCACTCCTTTTGGTTGTGCATATCGAAGGAATATGTGTTTTTAGCTTGTGTTATCATTTGCAATAATTCCTCACTCCTTTGGAAGGAAGGAAAAAGCAGATTCTTCGAGGATAATGATAGTTCTTTCACAAGTGTTAAATTCAATTTTTCTAACCCTTGTACACTTGCTGTTTTAACTTGTTAAACAGCTCCACTTGTAATTCAGCTGTTTTTTTGGGGATTGATCCTTTTATAGCAAGGCATCTTCTCACAGAATTGGGTGGCACCTCATAGGTGTCTTGTCAATGATACCTTTTTTAGTTGCTGATAAAAATATTTTAGCTTAAGGATCCGTTTGTTTGTAGGAAAGTAGCTTGCTGGAAAAAAATTTCCCCATTTGCCGGTGTTTGGCCAAATTTTCTGATGTTTTGCACATATTGAAATTTAAGAAAATGGAAAACATTTTCCTATTCAATAGAAAACTTAAGCTTATACTCTAAAAAATGACTTTTTATTTTTAAAACGGAAGTCATTTCCTAGAAGTCATCCATTACTCATAACCATTGACCACCAACACACAATTATGTAGTTTTTATCCTAAGGAGCTGACCCCCCAAGCCGGCATGTGGCGCCTCTACCCGCTACTGGTTTTTGCCAAATCCACGTTTCTAGCCCCATGCTAGTCGGAAAATCACGATATCAACAACTATTGGATAGTGACCGAGAATATTTTAACCGTAAAATATCACCATTGACCTGAAATATTACTAATGAAAAATGTTACCTCGTCAATAACAAGTATCTACTATCGTCAATCTAATTGTGTAATAATCCAAATTTTATTGTGCACATCAAATGTCAAAAAATATTAAGTGAAGTTATTTTCATTAAACAAAAGAAGCCTGAAAACTTTTCCTTGGAATAATCCAAATCACTTGTTCCTGTGGTGTCAGTGCCTCAGTTAATCCCACTGAGTAGTATGTGCATCTGCCGGTGCTTAAAAGTTATATGTTCAACAGCAACACTGTAGATGATATTACCTGGTATCTCAATCTCAAATTTAATTTATCTATGTATCTGTTTGTTTATTCTTGTGTTTTTTTGGAGTTGCTGGTTGCACATGTGGTCTAATTGGTTAATTTATCTATCATGTGTTGCATATTTTGTTAATTAATGACTGCTTTTCAGATTCCGGGGTGGACCCTGCTGCTGCTGGATTACAAGTTACGTCAGATGGGAAGCCTAAAGTTCTGGATATCCTCGATTGGTATTTCTTTATTACTTCTGGAATATCTTGATGTGAAGCCAATAATTCTACGACACGTCAGCTGCTTATTATCTGAATGATAGGATTGATAAGTGAATTTATAGATAATTGTTGAAAGTAGCACTTGAAAAATTTGCTTCACCATAATTGTTTGCACTTATAGTGGAGAACCACTTTGGCCTCCTAAGAAATTTTGTCCCCAATACACTTCATTTTAAACTCTAAATGTATTTCACATTTTACATCCAAATTTATGAGTTATATATTCTCTTTCAGCACCGGTAGTGGGGATATTGACACTTCAATTGTGGTGAAGGCTGACACAGATGCTTGTATCTGTGGAGCTTCAGGTTTGCAACTTTAATGATATGGGTTGGAAATAATTTTCATATTTTTCTCAATGAAATTCCTTAGTTGTATCCTTGAGTCGTAATGATTATTGACATATACTTGTTTCTATGAAAGATGAGTGTGTGTTTTCACCTGCATGAATAGAACCTGAGCATGAAATCTTTGCAGGGTAGTTATGAACTATCTCTGGCCTAAATATGCAACCTAATCAGTTTGTAAAAGGCCATGCTCCTTTATGCTTTTTACAGTGAGAAAAAGTGAAGAGAATAACTGTTGGCCTCAAGATTTATTGGACCATTCAATATTGTTAAGGAAGTTATCAAGCTTTGTATAAGCTCTGCTAGATTCTGCTTAGACATGTCTTGAAATGAAAAGTTTTAAGTGTATTTGTCCTTGTTGTATGATTTATGTTAATCCTGTCCTAAGTTTACAGTGGCATTTAGCTGGATATGGGTTATGGAGTGGTCAATTTGTTAAGTATATCATCCTTGATGCAATCATATCACGACGTTCCTTTCAATACATTCTGTTGTATGTTCTATTGTGTTCATCCTTTTCTTTTTGATTGGTTGTTGCCAGTTGATATTCATACCTAATTGTTTGTATATGTAGGATCTACTTACTATCTTAATAATTTACTTTCATCTAGCTCTCTGCACAGTTTAAATTTTAGTGCAGTTAATTTTGTTTTCTTGTTGCCTTAACTGGTCCCATGGTAATTCTTTCTCAATAATTTTTTGAGTTACGTAGTGTCCGCACTTCTGCTGATTTTTCAAATATAGGAGCATTATTGGCTGTGAACTCTTCCTGGAAGAACCCTTCTGGGGAATGGCATGTGGGTTATAAATTGGTTTATGAGCTATTTACTGATACATTGACCTCTCGTTTGAAGGTAAATTGGTGCTTTTGTTCGTTAAATAAGTTCTTAAAGTAAGATATTCTTACAAGTTCCCTATTATTGGTCAGAAAGAGAGAAGGAAGAAATGGGAAGAAAAGAATCAGGAAGCAATTGCAGAGGCTGTGAAGAATCTTGATGAATTTGACCAGGTTCTGATTAGTTAGTGGTATTATTAATTAATTCTTTTATTCTACAGGCTTTTAGATTTTAATGCTGACTGTAGGTTTAGTTATTGGACCATATTGTATGATGTAGGACTTTGTGTAGGGTCTTGCAGAGTAACATAAGCTGTTTCCTTGGGGAATGAAATAGGTATGCTGTCCTGAGTGGCCGATATTACACAGGTAAACAGTATTGTGTAGAGTGGTGAGGACAAAATCTGGATTCCCAGTCCTCAAGTGTTGTTTTCCTCGAGAAAATCTGTATGCCAAAATTTGTCTATGTAGTTCTTGAGGGATGATTGTGTCTTGTTGTTTTTCTTGTATAACATGGGCAACAGAGCTTGAGTTGGCCATTGAAGCCGTGGTCAACTAGGCTGGGCCACTTCGCTTTCGTGGATGGCATGAAGCTATTCATTTCATTGAACAGTTCCACCAACTCTTCTACAATCTGCCCTAATCTCCTGGTCTACTTGTTGGATGAAACTTAATTTTATATAGATTGTCCGCATATGCCATGTGATGCTGACATGTAGATGAAAAATAGAGATTAAAAGTATTTGAAATCAAATAAATGAAATGTTTCTTTCTCATTACTGCTGGAAATAATTGTTTTAACGAACACATTTAATTTTAAATGATGTTATTAATAGAATGTAGTACTAGACATGGGAAAATCTAAACCATGAGATTGTCAAATTAAAATTACCATTTTAAATGTTGTTAATGTTGTTTTTAATAGAACCTAGTACAAGACATGGGGAACTCTAAACCACGAGATTGTCGAATTGGACTTTCTTCTATATACAATTTCAATTGGACTTTTAATTAACTCTTAATAAAAATAGTAATATACAATGTCAACCGTTTTGAATAGCATGTTCGTATATTCTCTATATCCGTACTCGCAAAAAATTATCCTGGAAAATCCTTTGTATTTATCTTTCATCTTTTCTTAGACAAACAAATTGACAAATAAATGCCTAAATATGGTGAAGTAGTGAAGAGGAGCAAAAGGAATTTTTTTTTTTTTCTTGTAGGGACTAGGGAGAGTAAAAAAGAATAAGTGAACACTTTGTTTTTATTGTAGGGTGATCGATCATTGAAGCTCTGTTTCAATTGAAAAGGATGATGAAAATAATTAGGGAAACAAAAGGGATCTATGAATGGTTATTGTGAAGTTGGAGAAGGCTTATAATACAATACTTAGGGAAGTCTTATGGTGGGGTTTAGAGAAGAAGTGAGTAGTTATTGAGATTTCGTTACATATATCTATGTTCAAATGGTGAAGTTTAAGAGCAGTAGGAGGTGGAACTAGGGATTTCAGGTTAACATCAGGCACAACATTGTGTTCTTATTTATTGCCTTGGTTATGGATGGACTTACTTGGCATATTCACGTGAGACTCTTTGGTATTTGTTGTTTGTGCATGATATTGTGGAACTGGAAGATTAATTTATCAAAATTAGAATCATAGAGAGAGGATTTATCAAAGTTAGACATAATACATGAAGTTAGAATCTAAGGATAAGTAGGAGTAAGACATAATACGTGAAGTCCTATTTTAGTGATTCTCAATGGAATATGAACAAGTCAATATAAATGATCAATAAATCCTTGGAAGTAGTGGATTCATTAACCTGAGATTTATAATGCAAAACATGGAGAGAAAATATGTGCCATAAGGTTAAGCGATTGGTCAAAGGGAGGAAAACATATGGAGCATCATAGGATTGCCAAATATGTCTAAAATAGAAGGTATATGTCATAGGACCATTATATGATCAGTTGTGTTATATTGATCAGAATGTTTGATATATAAAGAACAACATATAGCAAGTGCAACGTAAATGAGGTTGCCAGACTTTGAAGATAGGTGTAGATCTAGAGGAAATTCAGAAAATAACATATTTGTAATAAGATAGAATAACACCTAAGAAGCAAAAGAGAATGGAAGGATTTTTATGAAGGTTCCGATGCTTGAAATTTTGGTCACAATTGGATGAAAGTGGTAACAAAGAGGATTAGAATTTGCTTAAAAATTGGGAGGATATTACTCTAAACTATGCGGAGTGGTATTAGAGGATCTAGAAACTCTGGTCTTCATTTTGACCTGAGGTGCCTGTGTTGGACATGTGGCAATTGGACACATCTATCACACTCAAATGCTTCAAATAAGTAGAAATTTTATTTGAAAATTGTGGACATGCATCTATAACCTATACTTGTTCTAGAGTTTGAGGACTATGGTTTACGTAGCTCCCCTGTGAATCGGACTCTTGAGGCTTTGTTGCTCTTGATGATGTATGTAAGAATCATGTTGATCCAGGGAAGGGGGAAGAAGAGGAGGAGAAGAAGAAGAAATTGGGGGACATGGAAAGAAACAGGAGAAGTGAATAGAGAGAAGTAGAGATAGAAGGAAATCATAATATTCAATATTTCATTCAATTTATCAATAATATTTTCAACATTAGAGTTAGAATCATTATGTAGAAAAACTTTACTAGGTTAATTAGGAAATAAAATAATTTTCTAACTAATGAGGAAATAATATGATTTAATTTTCTAAAATAAAATAAAATTTTATCAAATAAAATCTATCAATAAAATCTTTCAAATAAAATCAAAATCAAATAAAATATAATTGCTTCTAATTAAGTAAAATTAAATCTCTTCTAATTTGAAATATTCATGATGTCCGCATTACATGTACCCTAAGCAAATTGGACACAATTAAGCTATTGATAGTCAATTAAATCCTCAGAAACTTTAATCTCAGTGCTTTTATTATTTGTGCTTAGATTTTAGCAAAGGAAAGCTTGACTTCTGATATAGAAAATCTTCACCGAGACAAAACATTATCCTTATTCCTCCAAACATCATCTTAAGCCCCATGTACTCGTCAACAGGGTTTTGGCTGTTCACATTACTTTCTTCAAGCTTTGCCAGCTGGTATCACTACCACCATAATGCTAGACTCCACAGCCTTTATTTTCCAGATCTCCTGCATCAGTCTATCAGTTGCCTTTTCCATCATGCATAGGCATCCTTGGCTAAGTATGAGAGTGCAAAGAATGCCCAAGAAGGAGAGGAGGAACTGCTAAGAGATGAAGCCAATTGGGAGGGAATGGGAAGATGATCGAGGAGTTCTTCCAACTTTGCTTTCTACTATGATGATATCTAATTTGTTGAGAGTCTTAGCTTCTTTAGGAAATTCACTACTTTTGTCTTCTGTTGCTGGCCATGTAAAGAAGCACACCTTGGAAGGTGTGTCAGATTTCCATGTCTCTTTGGTTGGAAAATTTAGTGCCCCGCATGCATATTGTGTCCAACGTTTTGTGAAACTTCATATATTTTGTAAGGTCCATGAGTTTATCACCCTCGGGATGATCTTTATAATCTCTCTTGTGATAGTTTTTTTACCTCGGCAATGTTGGCACTAGGCTACACCATGGATGAAAATATTAGTAATAATATTTCTGTCAGTCGCAACTATATCGGCATTGGACAATATATGTCAATATCTGATATATTAAAATCAAAAGATCTTCTACGAATTGTAAATTGGCAGCTATTTTGATAATATTTTGAATATATCATGATATATTGTCTATGCGGTGACATATTATGATTTATCACGGTATCGAGAAATATTGGTGTCGGGGTGACCCATGACTAATGTATATTGGCCGATATATTAGATATCAATTGATATTTCATTCTATGGGCCATAGTCAAATCTTAAACCTCAAGTTATATCCTTATTAGTTTTACTTATTTGCTGGTTCGTAGATTTTCTAAATCACATTTTCCCATGTATAATATTCCTTCTATTTCTTTCCATGTTAAAATTACATCATCCTTCCTCCTTTTGTTGCGATTTGGTATACTATACATGTCGATTAAGCTTTAGTTCTTGTTGTTGTGCTCTGTATTTCATCGATGCTTGTAAGATATTCTTTGCAAATGGGCAAGGACTTCTTAATCCCATGCATGCATTTTGGTACCTACTGCTATACAATTTAACAACATGTCATTATTCTTGAAGCCATTGGAAGTTTCTTGAGTATAGAAATCTCCATTGTTGCTCTAAATTAGATGCTTTCGCATTAGCATATTTATGTAACACTTGCTGTTTGATGTACTGACAAAGTTATTCTAGTGACTTCCTGGTTTCAGAAACATACAAAGGTGGAGGACTTGAAACTCAAAAGGATGCGCGAGGACCTCCAAAACAGAGTAGATATCTTACGTAAACAAGCTGATGTAAGTGCTGGCTTCTTGATTCTGTTTATGCTCATGCAACAAAATACTTATTTTTAGCTAACCATTTTCCATGTTTTAGAGCTATGATGACAAGGGACCCGTTATTGATGTGGTAGTTTGGCATGATGGAGAATTATGGAGAGTTGCCCTTGACACACAGAGCCTTGAGGATGAACCAGGCCGGGGGAAACTTGCAGATTTTGTACCTCTTACAAATTATAGGTATGCACTTTAGTCAGCTATGCGGCACAATTTCTTATTTTTTGCTGTGCTCATCTTAAAATTGGAAAAAATAAACTTGCCTAACATACCATTATGAGTCACATAGCAGAGGCTCAGCTGCTATGTTAACACTGTCATGGGTGTTCCCAAACGACAACCAAACTTATATTGAATATTTTCAGTGAGGAAACCTTCATCACATTCATAAGGATTAGTTGCTTTCAATGTGATCGCCACCTTTCCTCTTCCCACCCTCAAGTCCTCCAAGGCTCCAACCTAAATTGACAGTGTTAGCCTACATCATAGGAAGTTAGTGTGGATGAACACCATAGGACACCAATTCTCTCAATCCTATCAGGACAAACATTGGTCTTAAAACAATAATACAAAAATGTTTTTCTATCCTCTTCGAATTGACACGACTAGGCTTTGTTTCATTTTTCCTAGAAACATCAGCCATCGCTATTGTTTTTTTGTGTATGCTTTTTCCTCCGCCAATTCTGTGAAGTTGAACCCTGCCACATGAGTTTCATTGTCTTGAATGTGATGGATAAATGCCCATCCAACATAAGGACCTCCTTGCATCTTTGGTTCAGTCTCTCATTGGTATGCAAAGCAAGACTAATTGAACTTGGCTTCTCATTAATAAATCCCTATCTCAGTAGATGACCCCCTTGCAGAAATATTCTTGGATTGAGCCTTAGTTCCTCATTCACCTTACCGCGATTTAGGGCACCTGCCTTATCCCCTGCACATCAGTTTTCCAAACTCCACTGAAGCAACCCATCATGGCAATGACATGCTACAAAGTCTAGATCACCTTACATCATCCTCCATATTTCTTTAGAACTAACCTGGACCATGCCCGCAGAATTCCAGTTTTCTGCCCTGGTTACGAACAAATCCTATCAATTGACTGAACCACCACTTTGGGAGAGATAGCAAACAATCACTGACGTAGCCTCTAGCTGCAAAAAATGGATGGAATTTCTATCCAAACTCATTACCATATACAAGAAACTTCATTTATCATTTCAGTATGCTCTGACTTCGCACAATGACCTTCAAGCCATTTTGAGCAAGTCTGAATCATTGAAAACTGCTTTCCAGAAAATCGAATAGCCAGCAGAAACTTTGATTAGGACCAAATCCTTGTAACCCTCTACCTTTTTATTGAGCAAAAAAAAAAAAAAAAAAAAGGAAAACATCCTTTAATGGACTAATTGAATGATCAATCAACAGAAGAAGAATAGGGAAATGGAGTGAGAAGTAGAGAGTGAGGAGGTGACCGTGGAGACATAAAGGTGAGGAGAGTAATAGAAGTTTGCGATGCTGGCTTACTTTGTATTAGATCTCCAGTTGGTAAGACTAGGTTCTGTTTTGCACCGACTTGTTTGTTCTTTTTATTAATTTTTTGTATATCTATTTGGAGGATGTCTCATCCAATTTCATAAAAATCTTCCCCTATCATCAATGATTTTTTCATCTAAAAAGAGAGGAATGAACATTCATATTTGTTTTCCATATATTTTGGCTTTATGTCATCGACTCTGTTGAGGAGTTCTTACGTGTAAGGCTGAGGCAGCTTGCATTTTCCTTGCCATTGGTATGTTCTGTTAATTTATAAGTGTTGCAGGATTGAAAGGAAGTTTGGTGTATTCAGCCAATTAGATGCCTGTACATTTGTTACCAATGTGTATGAGGAAGGAAATATCGTAAGTATTGTGACGGATTGTTCTCCCCACGGCACTCATGTTGCTGGTATTGCCACTGCTTTCCATCCTCAGGTGGTGTCCTCCTCTTATCTTGTTACAGTGTATCTGTCTGATAATCCACATTCTAATCTTACGTGGAAACATGACTTCTACATTAGGAACCACTGCTCAATGGAGTTGCGCCTGGAGCACAGATAATATCATGTAAGATCGGAGACTCTCGCTTAGATTCAATGGAAACAGCGACAGGCCTTACTCGAGCGTTGATTGCTGCTGTAGAGGTGGATTCTTATTTTTTGGTCTAATAATATTATTTATATTTTCTCATATGATAAAAGGGGAGTGCACTAATGACTGTTATGTTCTTCATTCTATGGACAGAGTTTTCTTCAAGATATAACGTCATTAGTATCTTAAACTCCTATCCATGGATGAAAATACTGGAGTCGGCCATATTAGATGATACGGATTGATACGTGACTATCTTGGACATGAATTGTTTTTGTGTATCGTTACTTAGTAGGGAGATATTACTGATTTATAGGCCAAATATCGGCCAATATCTGGCCGATAATTTGATTATATGCAAATATATAACAATATATTGTCAATACTACTACTTACCATATTTTGTCCTGGTGTTGAGAAATACCGGCATCAAGGCCTCTAGTACTTATATATATCAGCTAATATTTCAATCCATGGTCTTGTATTTTTTTGATAAGTTGATGCTGTCTTTTTTGTGGTGGCTACATAAATTTGTGTTTTATTTGCGTTGCATATTACAGAGGGACTTAGATTGATCTTTTTATATGATTTGTCTTTTGTATTGTGAGAGAATATTTCACATGCCTGTTGGCATTATATTAGATTCTGCTTCTATCCAACTTGCCAGTTATACATTCCCCAATTATCTCCTTTTCTGAGTTTATGTTTCATTGCACTTCTACCAAGAAGTAAACCTGTCTAGGAAACAAACTGAGGTTATGTCCTTTGGTGAAATGAATTTGTCTGCTTGTCCTTTCTCATGCAGTTTCTGAAGATAGTTTCCCTTTTTTCCCTTCATTTGGATGCTTTTAGAATTGACATATTCTTAATCCGGTAACCAATATTTTTGTGTTACAATTTCCTTTAACGTAGATTTGATGTACTTCATCTCCATCTACAATCTATTCTTTTGAGATTGAAGTCCAAGCTCATGCAGAAACAAGAATGCAATTACTGAACGATTTTGATGATGACTGTACTTGTTGCTATGCAGCACAAATGTGATCTCATCAACATGAGTTATGGTGAACCAACATTGCTGCCAGACTACGGGCGCTTTGTTGACCTTGTTAATGAGGTTGTCACTATATATCTTTGGATTTCTGCCTGTAGAGGTTGCTTTTACACAACTGTCTTCTCTTTTATTTTTTTTGATTTTTTTGGAGAGCACAGTTCTCTTTAAATCATCAAATTTGAGTCGTCTTAGTAATAAAGTAGCACTTTCTTTGTAAATTCAGGTTGTAAACAAGCATCGTATAATATTTGTCAGTAGTGCTGGAAACAGTGGGCCAGCATTAAGCACAGTAGGTGCTCCAGGGGGCACCTCTTCAAGCATGATTGGGGTTGGTGCTTATGTCTCTCCTGAGATGGCTGCTGGAGCTCATTGTGTTGTTGAACCACCAGATGAAGGGCTTGAATACACTTGGTTCGCTCTCATCCTTTTTAGAACTTTTAGTGATTCCTAGCAGTTCATCATGCTATGATTCATCTCAATAGGCAAGAGTTTTTCCCATGTTTGCTCATGAATTATAGCTGCTGTTGCATTTAAAATAGTAATAGTGGGATTTAATGGGTTGCAGGTCTAGTCGAGGACCAACTGCTGATGGGGATCTTGGTGTCTCTATAAGTGCCCCTGGTGGTGCAGTGGCTCCAGTTCCCACATGGACACTTCAATGCCGAATGCTTATGAATGGAACATCAATGGCATCTCCATCTGCTTGTGGGGGAGTTGCACTGCTGCTCAGTGCGATGAAGGTTTTGACATGCAATAGTTTGCTTATTTGTCATTTTGAGGTTATTTTGTGCTAAATGGTTGTAGTTCATAAATGGAGATTTTAAGTACCTCATTTTTTTATAGGCTGAGGGCATTCATGTCAGTCCATACAGCGTAAGGAAGGCCCTTGAAAATACATCTACTGCTGTAGGTGGTCTGCCAGATGATAAGCTAACTACTGGATTGGGGCTTATGCAAGTTGACAAGTTAAGATTTGCCACCATAAACATTTGTATCCCTTTCTGGCTTCATTGATGCAGCTTCTGTATTATCTTAGAAGTTTTTATTTTCAGGGCAATAGATTATATCAGACAGTTCCGGGATGCTCCTTGTGTACGGTATGAAATAAAAGTCAATCTATGTGGGAAATCGAGTAAGCTTCTCTATCTCTTTCCCCTTTCTTTAATGGCCTCTCCAATTTGGGTTATCCCAGTTTTGTGTTCCTCCTTGGAAGGTAATTAGAATTAAGTATTTTGTTTTTTTAAATTTTGGGGGTAGGGGCTTTAATTCATGTGTAGCAAAAACAAGCAATCCTTAAAACTAAATCTGAAAATTCATGTACAGGAAAATAAAAAAAAATGTTTGAAGAAAAATTCAGAGAAAATTGAGAAAGAACCATGATGCGTCCCTATATCTAAGTTGTTGTATGGGTTAGGAAGCTGCTCGAGTTTCCACGTCAGGTCGAACTGGAACCGATTTGGTCATTGTCTCTTCAAACCTGGACCCTGCGCAATATAACAAATAAGAGGTCAGAGGATTGGTGGGACTCGTTCCCTGGTATATTCTCTAATGCTCAAGGCAGATATCTTTTCAAAAGAATAGAAAGATGTAAGGATGTAAGAGGATGCGTTAATGCATGTAGTGAGAATTGAGCGTTTGGGTGTGCCTGACTAAGGGACGGTTTGGAGGTGTGCTCGGTTGAGGGGCGGCTTGCAGGTGCGCTCGGTTGAGAGGCAGTTTATAGGTGTGCTCAACTAAGGGGTTGCTAGAGGTGCGCCTGACTGATGGGTGTCTTGGAGGTATGAAAGGTAGGCTTTTTGGATGGAGGGTTGGCTTACTGAATGGAGGGAAAGGCCCCTAAATAGAGGGTAGGCCTTCTGGATGGCCTCCTGGATCGAGAGTAGGCCTTCCGAATGGAGGGCGCCTCTTGGGTAGAGGGCTGGACACCACGGGCGGTGCCTCTTGGATGGACTGGAGGGCAGGCCTCCTCCTGAGAGGACTGGAGGGCAGGCCTCCTCCTAGATGAACTGAGCAGGGTCTCTTGGATGGGGTTTGTAGCACCTTTTTTTTCCTCTCTCCTTTTTCCCCTCTTTGATTGTGAGAGCAAACGGGTATTTATAGCACTTAAGCCATTGGGCGCCCAGGCTGACAGACGGCTGCTCACGCGGAATTGTTGGGTTGTGTAGATAATCATGGTTGGTTGTCAATGGTAGTTCTCTTTTCGGAAATGATTACGTGATCGTGGGTTATTGTCATGGCAATTGCGACCGGAGGATATCCTTCTTTGACATGATTATGGTAGGTGCTCGGTATGGTAGTTGCTACTTTGGGAAAGATCATGCAAATTGTGGGCTAATGTTTTTGGAATATTTGCTAGGCTTATACTGACCAATTATGGCAAGTTTTCTCAGCGCGTGGAAAAAAAGAATCGTGGGCCGTCCTGATAGGGCCGTTTATAAGCGGGTTGCTGGGCCAGCCCATGCCTTGGCCAGCTGTAACACCCAAGTGTTTTGGCTCGGGTTATTTAGTTATCGAGTTAATAAATAATATTATATTTTGATATTAATAAATATTCTTAATAATAATTGGTATTAAATAATTAGTCATTAATAATAAGTAGTTATATCAATTATTAAATAAATAAATATTAATAAATAATATTAATAATATGATAAAACGTATTAATAAGAAATAATATTAATAATATAATAAAACGTATGAATAATAATAATAATTATAATAATTAAAAAATAAAGACGCCACTTCATCTCCTTCTCGATTCTTCCTTTCCTTTCTGTGTTTTTCTCTCTCTCTCTGGATTCTCTCTTCTCTGCCCTTTTCGTTTTGTCTCTCCAGTCTCTCTTGCTCTCTCCGTTCCTCTCATTCCCTTCTGTCAGCCTTCTCCTTCCGTTTCTCTTCTCTACCGCTTTGTTTCCCTCTAATTAAATTGGGCGGCCATGGTTGTGGGCTATAAATTTTGGAGTGCGGGAAGAGCCGAGGGTGTGGAAAGCAGTGAAATCGAAGTCGCCTCGCAAGCCTGATCCAGGGGGAGTGTCGCCATTGTTAATTGGTGTCGAAGCCACCATCTCTAACCCTAGCTGATTACTGTTGTGTCGTTGTCGACGCCGCTGCTGCAGTTGAAGTCATCATCGTTTGGAGTTGTGGTCGCCGCCGCTATTCTAGGTCCAGAGGTGTGCCGTGGATGTTCGCCATTGCCGTGGCCGTTATCAGTTTGTGCCGTTGCTGCTGTCGCTGCCACCGTCGCAAACCCTAGCTACCGCAAACCCTAGCCGCCGCAAACCCTAGTCATCGCTTCAGGCAAGTAACTTTCCTATTCCTTTTGCAATCTTTTTTCTACATCTTCCTTCTATACTGAAATATTAAGGAAAAACTAATTTTATTGTGCTGTAAGGACTGATTTGGGGATAATCAGAGTCTCAACTCTGACAGTGGAGGTCGATGTATACATAGAATTTATGCGGCAATTGGGGGCTTGGCAAATCGCGGATTTGTGTTAGATAATTCGTGGTTTTACATTTGTAATTATGAAAACTGGGTTTTCTTGTTTAATTTGGGAAATGGATGAGAGAGCAGGGCTGCTTGCTCTGTTTTTGTGGCCGGCTAAATTAAATAATAATCTGATTGTATAAATGTGTAGTAAGAAAGACGATCTTAGGGTTAGAAGTTTGTGACCGGAAGCTCTAGAGTTAGCTCTATTGGTTGAGGTTTTATTTAATTATGTTATCGGGACTGTGTTTTTAGGATTATAATATTGTAAACAATTATTGTCTTTAGGGAATTTATTATGAGAATTATAAGTAATGTATTTTATTTAGTGATGTATTTATACGGTTATTTATGATTTTGGGTTTCCACGTGGCCATTTCGGGTCGGGTTGGGTGACTCTGGTTCGGGGCGCCATAGAATGGTATCAGAGAGGTTTGGTTCTGTGAAGAACATTTGAGGATTTAGGAATCACTAATATTTTGGGCGTATTGAGATTCTGAAGTAATCGAGGATTTAGGAGGGTATTCTAAATTAGGAATTTGGAGTCAACGAACAATTTAGAGTAGGCCAAATTTTAAGTTCTTATTTTATTGAAGGATGTCGGAACAAAAGAGTGCTAATGCTGGGAGGTTTGTTGGAGCTCCTCCTAGCAACAATGCTGAAGAGATAGCTGCGGTGGTGCACTTAGTAAATCATGTTCTTAGTGCTCAAGTTATGGTTCCAAGAGCGGCAACACCACCTACTACAGGTGATGATTCTCGAGCTCCGGAAAACGAACGTCGCTTGATGCTGGACTTCATGGATCAAAGAGTTCTAGAATTTGTAGGATTACCGGATCCCATGTTGGCTGAAGCATGGATGGCTTATCTAGAGAAAGCTTTCGAGGTTAGACGGTGCGAAGCTGCTGATAAGGTTCGTGTGGCTATTTATCGTTTTGTGGGAGAAGCGGATCAATGGTGGAGAATGCTAAAAAGAGAGCTTGGAACTACGGCTGATGATATTACTTGGGGGGACTTTTAACAACGTTTCTTCGACAAATATTTTCCTTCTTGCGTAAAGACGACGAAGGAGTCTGAATTTTTAACTCTAGTATAAGGAGATATAACCGTAGCACAATACGAGGCCCAGTTTATGGCACTTTCGTGTTTTGCCCCTTATCTCATAACAAATGAAGAGCGGAAAGCACAACGATTTCAAGCTGGTCTTAAAGATGCAATTCAAATGCAGCTAATCCCATTTAATCTTGTTGAATATGGTACTGTGCTCAAACATGCTATGATGATTGAACAGGCAATAAACAGGTGAGAGCAAATTTAGCCAACTTTGCAGGATCAGCTCGGAGGTGGTGGATTGCAAGACAAGAATCAGAACAAATCACAGTAAGAAATCTCTAACAAGCAAGAAAAGATGGAGGAATTCAAAGAGCGTCGCCAATGTAATATATGTAAAAGTTTGGTCATGTAGCTAAGGGCTGTAGATTTGCGGAGAAGACCGCAAATGCTCCTACCGTTCCCACTTTTGAGGTGCAACCGGTAGGACAACGAGGACCGCTGTCATGTTATAATTGTGGAAAGCCTGGTCATTTTGCTAAAGATTACCGTGTTCTGAGACGCGAAACTCCGAGCCAAGCAGGGTAGTAGAACAAGTCTCATGTTCCAGGTCGTGTTTATGTGGTGACTAAGCATAAGGCTCAAGATTCTCCGAATGAAGTATAAGGTACGTGTTCCGAGCACGAAATTCTTTTAGGGGGGAGGATTGTAACACCTCGGTGTTTCGAATTGGGTTATTTAGTTATCGAGTTAATAAATAATATTATATTTTAATATTAATAAATATTGTTAATAATAATTGGTATTAAATAATTAGTCATTAATAATAAGTAGTTATATCAATTATTTAATAAATAAATGTTAATAAATAATATTAATAATATAATAAAACATATAAATAATTCAATATAATAATAATTATAATTAAGGATAATAAAATAAAGGCACCACTTCATCGCCTTCTTGATTCTTCCTTTCCTCTTTGCGTTTTTCTCTCTCTCTGGATTCTCTCTTGTCTGCCCTTTTTGTTTCGTCTCTCCCTCTTAGTCTCTTTCACTCTCTTTGTTCCTCTCTTTCCCTTCCGTTACTTTTCTTCTTCAGTTTCTCTTCTTTACCGCTTCGTTTCCCTCTCATTAAATCGGGTGGCCATGGTTGTGGGATATAAATAGAGGAGTGCGGGAAGGGTTGAGGGTGTGGAAAGCAGTGGAATCGAAGTTGCCTCGCAAGCCTAAGCTAGAGGGAGTGTTGCCGTAGTTAATCGGTGCCGAAGCCACCATCGCTAATCCTAGCCGATTACTGCTATGTCGTTGTTGATGCCGCTGCTGTAGTTGAAGTCATCGTCGTTTGGAGTCGTGGTCGCCGTCGCTATTCTGGGTCCAGAGGTGTGCCGTTGACGTTTGCCGTTGCCATGGCCGTCGCCAGTTTGTGCCGCCGCCGCCGCAAACCCTAGCGACCGCAAAACCTAGTCGCTGCTTCAGGCAAGTAACTTTCCTATTCGTCTTGCAATCTTTGTTCAACATCTTCCTTGTGTACCGAAATATTAAGGGAAAAACTAATTTTATTTTGCTGTGAGGATTGATTTGGGAATAATCAGAGTCTCAACTCTGATAGTGGAAGTCAATATATACGTAGAATTTATGCGGCAATTGGGGGCTTGGAAAATTATGGATTTGTGCTACATAATTCGTGGTTCTACATTTGTAGTTATGAAAACTGGGTTTTCTTGTTTAATTTGGGAAATGGATGAGAGAGCAAGGCTGCTTGCTTTGTTTTCGTGGTTAGCTAAAATGGTCTTGGGGTTAGAAGCTCGCGACAGTAAGCCATGGAGTTAGTTTGATTGGTCAAGGTTTTATTTAATTATGTTATCGGGACTGTATTCCCAAGATTATAATACTGTAGACATTTATTGTCTTTAGAAAATTTATTATGAAAATTATAATTAATATGTTTTATTTAGTGATACATTTATGAGGTTATTTATGATTTTGAGTTTCCGCGTGGCTATTTCTGGGTCGAGTTGGGTGATTTGGGTTTGGGGCGCCACACAAGCAATCTTGGAATGTGGGATCTTCGGACCTTGGGCTATGGAAGTCTCGGTATCCAGGCCAGCTCATGGGTAACGGACCCATCAAGCCATAACATAAATTAACAATAATAAAATCAAGAACAATTGATTACACAATATCACAACTTGACCTAACAAAGAGTTTTAAAAAATAAAATTTTTAACAAACTTTTTAAAAAAAAATAAAAATAAAAAAATCCAACATTAACCAGGGAAACATGCAAATTAAGATTATATAACATAGATCTATGAATTCTAAGTATAAATTTGAATAGATTAAGAAAATTTACGTCAAACATAAATTTAGAGTTTTGAAAATCACAGCGTAGATCTCATTTTAGGGCTATAAATAGATCTCAAAAATCACATATATAAAATCTAGGCCTCAAATTTGTAAAATGTGTTATAAACACTATATATAAGCTAAATCAAGTAACAAATAGTAATAAAAACAGATCTAAAGTAAGAATTTTACATTTTTTTCATTGTAAGCAATTTCGGGAATAATCTCAAATTCATCACTGAATCTAAGAATTTATAAGATGAGAAATATTTGAAATTGTAGGATTCACGTGTATGTATGATTAATTTGTTTTTGATTTGAAGAAAGAGAAAAAAAATGTGTGAATTATAGTAGCGCTGGGAACATTGCAGGACTTGATCTCTTCAGTAGCAGTTTGAGTATTTGATTGCTTCCTACTGTTTGAGTGTGCATCTTTGTGTTAGACTTTGACAGTGAAGCTTTCATTTGTATGATTATGCACTTTTGCTTGCAGCACCTACATTCCGAGGTATCTACTTAAGGGAAGCTAGTACTTGCCAACGGCCCACTGAGGTGGGTAACAGCTTGAGATTTTATATTTTCACAGGCTTTTGGATTCCTTTTTCATATTTAGATCATGTGGTAGACTTTTATATAAATATGCTTGATATTTTAGTTACACCAACATTTTCCCTCATCTATGATAGATAGTTTCTTTCCTGTCTACGCTGGAGTTGGAGAGTCTTTTTTCCCCTATTGAATCAGTTGTTTGGGAATTCTTGTCATCAAATACTTACAGTTGCATCAATTTTCTTTTTCTTCAAAGCAAAATTAGGGGCTATAAAGGTTTTTTAACTACACAGATACCCACCAAAGTCCCCAGAGGATTATCCTCCCAGTGTAGCTTATCAGATCACGTGGAAGCGAATTGATGTAGAGGTCTAATAACATCCATTTGGATACATCATTGAGATGAGATCAGATAAGTGTAAAAATGGTGGCCTGTATACTGTGGACCCTGGGAAGGGTCATATTTACTAACCTTAAAACCTGCGTTGTAGAGAGACTTTTTTTGTGGTTTAAATCATAACATCTACATCTTAATAGAACAATTTTATCATTTTGCCAAGGCTCACTGCCATGAACAATGCCATACCATTAGGTTTTTTACATATTAAAGTGATGTTAGACTTAGTGCAAGGACGCACCAAAGGTACTAACAGGAGAACAAGGTTTTTATGAGTGGTTGGCTTATCCCAAGGATTGGCTTTGAGCTTGTATCTGATTGCCTTGTTTATACATGAAGTAACTAGGCATATCCTAGCAAGGTACATTGTTCATGCTATTGGCACGTGATATAATATTGGTGGATTAGACAAGGGAAGATGTTAATTCTAGGTTGGAAGTTTGGAGAGAGACTTGGAAGCCAAAAGCAAATTATTATATCTTATCTTAAAGGTCTGCTCATTGAATTTTTATAGCATTTTGTCACGATCCAACTCTTCTGCAGTGGGAATTGACAGTGTGGTGCCAAGACTTCTTCAAGTTAAGCTTAGCTTAATTCAACTTGAGGATCCAAAACTCCTGCCTCTATTACTTAGCCACATGAGGCTTGTCAATCATGCCCCTTTTTATGAGTCCCCCTATCATTCATCTTAACTTTGAAGCTTCTGAACATCTATGCCCAGCATAAGCTCTCCACCAAGCCAGTGCTTGCCCTATCAATGGGTGATATTTCTTTATTGGCAATTGTGGACAACCTTACCATGGTGGTGTCCAAGGATAAAACACAGCTAGCCCATTATCAACATGTAATGTCTTGGTCTTGCACCTTGACACATGGAGCACCCTTGGCCAAACCATCATTGAGGATTACATAAGAACTAGAGAACAACACTTGTGTCCACAACACAGTATCCTAGATGCCTAGGCTTTATAGCCCTTCGTCAAGTAGTGCTCTTGACACTCGTGAAGACTATTTGCTTCGTAATGCATCTTAATCACTCAAGTATGGTAATATCTTGTAATCTGCATCCCTCAACTAGTTATGGACATGACAACCTTGATCTCAATCCCATATAGCACGATGTCGCACCGTTTTGTGCTTACCATCTCATAATTGTTTTGTTGGTGTGACACATCCAACATGTCTCTTGCCTTAGAGCACCATCCCTCGAGTATTATATAAGGTTGTACATCCCCAGTACATATTGAGGCTAGTGGCCTCTAGTCATTTATGAAAATACCAGTGTTAATTGTAGCCGTACCAGTATCATTCCTATTGAGTGATAGTATAGGTATCAAAGGATGTGAATGCAAAATTTTTTTTTTTCTTGTGATCACAAGTGATTATTTACTAAGATTTGACCATCTTTAATATCTATTTGTTTAGTTGAGGGGTTTTAGAAAATTATAGCAATAATAATCTTGATATCCTTTTAGGTCATTGAGAATGCGCTTAAATTTTTGACCCATATATATTTTATACCTCTACAAATCATGTGGACTTAGGCTTTTTAGTAGATTTGGATAAATATAAAACATGTAGATTTAAGTTTCTAGGAGTGAAGCAAAACAAAGAAAAAAAATGTCGAAACATACCAGTAGATATTTCCATTCATGCCTCTATGTTAAAGCCTACCTGCACAACCAATCCTTTGGCCGTTGTTGCATAGTGTTCTCTTACTGGAGATTGTCCAGTTAACATGCCCTAAAGCCAAACCATCACAAGGTGGCTTATGCAGTGTTTTCTAGTACAAAGCACTATTATAATCCTAAGGATGCTGAAGATCTTGATGCCATGGTTCTGCTGTAGTGGATTCCGAGCCTCCGTTGGATTTTTCAAGTGGACATTTTCAGTAAGAAATGTACATCTGCATTTGTTAAAGTGCTAAGACCTAACTTTATCACGACTTATTGTTCCTATGTAGTACACACTTTACGCCTTTAGTGTCTAGGAAATCTCTCAATAAAACAGGCAAACACATTTATTCAACGTCACTGCGGACACTGACAATGTTGAAGCCCATGTTGACATTATCCACAACATTATCATTCATGCTTATGACTCTTCCAAGCCACATCCATTAGGAACCTGTTAGGTCCTCCTACATTTTGAGCTCTTTTGTTATCCAAATGTTTGGGATTTTGTGATATAAAATGGAGACCAAAACATGTCACTGAGGCAGAAATCCAATCAAGAATCTCCTTCTATATCGCACAATACTAGCTCTTGGGAAGACTAAGGAAAGGAGTTCAAAATTGGGAGGACCATAACTGGTCCCCATCCACTAAGCCACAAGCACACTTCCTAGTGCTTGTCATGAGGCCCTTGCCACATAACATCAAAAGTGACACAACTTGTCGACACTTTGATGTGCGCTCCATGACACATTGATAAGTGGGGGTCTGTGCATATGTTTTTCCCCGTAAATGGTAGCTGCACTTATTTTCTTACATATGAGCTGAAGATCTTTGGATTGTTGTGAGCATTAATGGTGTTTCTCAACACACTTCTTTTTTTGGTATCAGTTGAATATAGAACATTGGATTGCTGTGGTGGCTTTTGTAAATGAATAGTTTGTTGTTTGTTTGAATTGGAAACTTTCTTATTGCATGAGCATTTGTTTACATCCTCTGTCATGTCTTTGGTGGTATCCATTTTACTGGATGAGTGATCAGTTTTATGCAATACAAAGCTGCACGAAACTGAAATTTAGATGAGAATGTTGGCATTATTTCAGTAGTAAAAACATGTGATTACCATTTGAGGGCTATACTTTGGTGTTCTCTGAACTGTATGAATATGCATCTTTATGTACAATTGTTCTTCCAGAAACTGATTTAATAGGCTTTACAGTGGACAGTCCAAGTTGAACCAAAGTTCCATGATGATGCAAGTAATTTAGATCATCTGGTCCCCTTTGAGGAGTGTATTGAGTTGCACTTCACTGACAAGTCAGTCCTGAAGGCTCCAGATTATCTTCTTCTCACTCACAATGGCCGTAGCTTCAAGTTAGTGACTATAGCTTCTTGTTTCTTTCTGTTTACATTTCATTTCGAGCTTTCCTTAGTTGTGTATAATGTTTTTTTCCACCTTTCTTCACAAGTTTGAAGTATTTGTTGTCATTTGTTATGTTCCAGTATTTCCTTCCGATTTACATACCATGCCGGCTTGATTACCTGTATGTTTATTTGTGTGGATGCATGGAATTGTATGCAAGTCATGCACTTGAAAAAGTTGTTCAATGTTGTGTTTCATCCTGACTTTATCAGTAGCCTGATCACTAGATGCAGAAGGATCTCCTTTAGAAACTGTTTAAAGGATCAATCACTAATTATCTTCAATTCATTTTCTCGCTATTTTGCATGCTGAGTCATGCACATTTGATATATGTGGAAGGATTTCAATGAAAATTATGACCTCAACGAAGAGGCCAGTGAAATTGTCTCCAGATTTTGCCTTAAACAGGAGCTTTTTAAAGTATTTTAACTTCAAAATCCACTCAGGTAGCTTCCACTAAGTCAGTGATACGTTGCGCTGTCTCCATCAAGTTGTGGTCTAGGAGCCTTCCTCTTTTTCAAAAAACCATCACTTCCTCTTTCCCCAATCTATAACAGCTCCGTTCAATTCTGTTGGATTTCTTCACGCCAGTTATCATTAAGGTAGATATAATTATTTGTCTTGGAGATTATATTAGTACCAATTCCAAAAGGAATAAACAATATGATATTTTGTTGAGACTTTTTCTTTACTTCTCTTGCTAGTTGATGGATCTTGTCATCTCTAATACAAATTTTTGAAGAAGTTTGAGTCCTAGTTATTCAGGACTTTTCTGATTATATATGTATTATTAAAGGTCTACAACTTTTAGTGTGTGACTTGTGTCCTGAGCATTTCGTTTTATTTAGTTTCTAACTTGCGGCTTATGAATATGTGGATCTAATCAGGTGGTTCCAGTTCATTATTTACATCATTTTACCTAGTTGTATAACAGATGAGGTCCAATTTTCGCATTTCATTTCTGAACTTTTTTTTTTCCCCTCATCTCCTATTTATTGGTAATCAGAGCCCTTGTTTCTAATTCAACTACACACTGCCAATGAAGCTTCCAATTCCTGCCTCTGTCCTTCATGAACAATTACTCCTATAAATGACCATCACCCCTAACCCAAGCAATCAACTGTTCACAATGTCATCTCTTAATTGCTATAATTCACCTAAAAACCTAGATAAACCCTACAATCATCCATCAATCACCAACAATCCTTGTAACCATAGCTCTCAACACTGTCATATGCCTCACTAATTATAATTCACAGGCCTTGTTCAGATTTTGTGTATACAAGTCAAATCTTGTAACACGTGGAGTGTGTGATTTGGCTGTCCTGTCTATAAGCCTAGTTCAATATTATCTGCTGTCAGGTTGGTTGTTTGGTCTCACTATTTGGCTTGCAGGGTTTGCCTGTGGTCAACTTTTCGGTCTTCGTGAAATTATCGATTTTGCTGTCTGAATTGTTTTAGTCGAGGATGCTTTTTCTTTCATGGTTTTTTATTACAGTTCACAGTCCAAAAAATTTTAGAGTGGCCCTATACTCTATGACAAATGAATTTGTTTTGTATATTAGTCCTTAAAGATTTATCTCATTTAATCATTGATTTTAGCCTTACTAAGAAACAAAGTTAATGGCTACGGTATCCCCACAGGACCATACAGGTGTAGCACCATTGGTTAGGGCAAATTGGGGCAATATAGTTGGGTCCATGGTAATAATTTTAATTCCTACCCTATGCATCCTGGTCTTACCCAATCCATGGTTTTTGTCTGAGGGGCAATGGATTTGGAGTTTCCTCAAAACTCTTGTGCTTGATCATTGATGGGGGAGCACAGGTTCTTCACCATCAAAAATGAAAAGGGAAGGGAAAGAAGGGATGACTTTGTTGGCTTCTTCAATTTAGTTTCTTGTATGGCATAATGGATATGATGATGTTTGATTTACTAATTGCACTATACTGTGGTTTACTGCAAATATAAACCAACCTTCCTCCCTGTATTATGGATCAGGATTGTCTGCTATGAATGAAACTATAATTATGAAATTTCCAGATTTTTATAATTTTATAGCATAATCTAAAATGAATTGATGAACCAAATTGGCAAGTTTTTCAGCTTGGTCTTGAATTTGAAGTGGTTAAAACTGAATACCAGAACCTTTCAGTTTGACCCCTGTGCCTTTTGCATGTATGAAAGATAAAGCTACTAATAATTGGTATTGCCTAATACTGAAAGATAGTATTGCTTCTCCTTGCCCTCATTAGCCTATTGGGTTGATCATGAAGCTAAGGAGGGTGATTCTATAGATGAGATCATTCACTGCAATGGGAGCCCCAGATGAGGAGGAAAGAGAATACCTAGTGTATGAGGACAAGAATTTTTCGATGTCACACGGACCTTTATTTCCATTCCTTCTGGTTAGGTTTCTTTGGAACTTTTTCCATATCTGAGACAAATCCCTCATTTGGAGGCAAGGTTTGTATGTATATCTAGCTTTATTGAAGGCGTTTCGGGTGTTCGGGCAAGGTGAGGTGAGGCGAGGTGCTTCGACCTTGTCTGGCCAAGGTGAAATGACAAGGCACTCTTGCTTGGATGATGACTTATAATTAGCCTCATGAAAAAATTCCCTAAGGAGCCCCATGGGAATGCTCTTTTATAGACTTCAATAATGATGGACTTTTCAATGTAGCTTTGATTGAATCGAGGCAACTAGGCACTCAGGTGCTTTGTTTTTTTTTTTTTTAAATAAAATTTTTACTAGTTTTCTTAAAATATTCCTAATCTTTAAAAAATTATAATTTTTGATTTCTTTTGAATGCACTTGTCATTTCATCATCACTTTTGGTTGAGGTTAGGAACAACAAATCTTGAGCAAAGTCAAAGGCTTTGAGTAATAGAGAGCAGCTACAAAGCCTTTGAGTTTTAGAACAATTAGAGTAGAGGAGTAATAGGCTGATTTAGAAGAAATAGAGGAGGAGATTGATGGCTACAAACGTTGTGATAGAATGGATGATAGCTTATTTGATGATGATAATGGTGATGAGGATGATGTGCTAGATTTTGGTGATGATTAGAATCGGTGTATAATAGGGTTGTGCATGCGTTAGAAGATACATGTTATATAATAGCACTTTTGTTGATTGCATTATGTGTAATGATGTATACTTATTTATATAGGTATATTTGTAATTGTTTTCAGTTGCTTGAGTTTTTTATTACTATTTTTCTACACAGCTTGTAAATATATATTTATATTCCAACTAACACCTCATTTGTCTTAGGCGACTGTCTCACGTAGCTCTTAGTGCCTCGAGCAATATGAAGTTTTAGTGCCTTAGCTCGCCCAATGCATTTGACAACACTGTATATCCTAAATGAAAGATATCTGTAAATATGGTTCTATAACAGCATTTCAAATTCAAACTTAAGGTTACAGTGATATGCATAGTCGCTTGGGTAGTAAAGATTCATGTTCCTTTTCCAGTGGTTGCTAGGAGCCTAGGATATTGTGAGATATTTTTCACTAGTTGGTATGCCTTCCTTCGATTGATGACACAAGGCAACAACTTCGTAAGCTGCATTTTTTAATTCTTTATCAGTGAAGTGAGATTGTATTGGTGACATCAAAGGGGATATCTGCCTTTCAAGGGAAAAAGAGTGCCAACCAACAAAACTGAAAAGGTCCTTCCAAAATATGTATGTGAAAAACGTTTGATACAACGATTGTCCAAGCTATAAGGAACCTATTAGCAAACAACCTATAATATTAGATAATTGAATGGTTTTACCCTTCGCTATGTACAGCTCCATAAATAATTAAGAAATATATAAAACAAGAATTGCATTTTAATTGAGTGAATCCCATACGCCCCTCCTTGGATATCCACCTCCTTTCTTTTCCCATATATTAGGTCAATGGAATTGTCTTCGCACAAAATTTGTCGAAGTTGTATGTTTCTGTTTCTAAGTTGTAAGAGTGAAACAAATTGCCATAGCTCCAGAATAGACCATGCATTGTAACAAGGCTATTGGTTTACAGTCTTATGCTGGCTACCCAAAGTAATAAACTACATACACTCAGGATATGAAGGCCCTCTTTCCTCAAAAGATGCACTGTTGGAACTCTTTCCAAATGTCTGTCCATACAAAAAATCTCTCCTTTGAATGGGCTTTGGACTTCATAATCTCCTTGTCTAGGAAGGGCACCTTTCTTTTGTTCTCCATTGCACCATAAAGGCTCCTATCAGAGAAATCACCGTAAGCTTTGTCCATCTTCCTAATGGACTCCTCTTGGAAATGTCATTTGCTCCACAAGTAGTAGAATGGAGTGAAAAGAAGTGCGGTATTGTGTCATGAAACTTACATTGCCTCTTAGCTAAACCTAAAAAAAAGTGGCGGAAAAAAAAGTTCTTTCTATAAATTTTGATAAAAAGAGTTGTGAACCTATGTGGATGCCAGTTATGTGTATGATCTGATGGAGAGGAATTGTGGTTGTCTGTCTTTCTGCCTGCTGTTATCTGTAATAGAAGTTTTCCATGCTATTATACTAGCATACTTCTATCTTTTTTATTGTCAGATGTGTGATCATTTGTTTTTAAACTTCAGTTTATCTGTCCTAATAGTAGGAAATGTGACTGTGGGTTATTTTAATGTTAGTTTCTTAATCCCAAATAATTCCAAGTGTTCCAAAGTGTTCCTTTTATATGTTGTCTAATGAGCAAGAATTTATAGTTGCTCTTCCCTTTTCCCACAGTGTTATTGTGGATCCTACTACTCTTAAGGATGGTTTACATTATCATGAACTGTATGGATTAGACTGCAAAGCACCAGGCCGTGGTCCCCTTTTCAGAATTCCAGTGACTATTACGAAGCCAATGCGTATAAACAATTATGCACCTTTAGTTTCATTTTCGGGACTGCAATTTTCTCCAGGTACTTCTGTTTATTCTTGTTCAAGAGAATCCCTAACATTTTTCCATATGTTTCTCAAAATTTTGCCTGTCTCTTCAAGGTCTATTCATGAAGTTTAAAGGTTGATATAATGTTGACTGTTGGACATTGTTTAAAAATGATGGCTTTTACTGTTACTTTGATAGCTATTATTTCATGGCCAGAAGCTGGGAATTGATAGATAATCTGGATGTTGGATCTTCCTATATTATTTAGAATTAAGTAATGTCTTTTGCTTGAATTGCATGTAGAGTTGGCAACACATGTGAGAACATTAGGCCAAGAGAGAGGATATCAGATATGCCGTAGGTTTGGAGCATTTTAACTAGTGTTTGGTATTGTTTAAAATTTCAGCTGTGCTTAAATAAACTAAAGTTTGAAACAAGGTCTAAAAATGAGTTTTTTTTTTCTATTTTTAGAAGCAAAATTCTTGTTTTCCTAAAAATGAGGAAACAAAATGGGTTTCTTTTGATAATGAAAAAAATAGCATGTATAGGTTGTTACACTTAATGGATTAGTGAAAGCTGTGGCTGCTGGCGTTTGAGGTTGATTGTTCTGATATAGTTGACTTTATAGTTGACTTTCTTCTTTTCTCTTATCCTTCAATCTCTCTCTGATAGTGGGAAGGGAAGGAAGGAAGAAGAGAATGAGGAAAGAGGAGAAATAGAGAAGAGAACAGAGAAAAATGGAAATAGAGATTACAAGAGAGAACGAAGGACAATCATAATTTATTAATATCAATTTAATTTATCAATCACTACTGAAATAATAAAACCGGAATCCTTATATAGATATATCATACTCCTAAGTTAATTAGGAAATATACATTATTTCTTAATTAACAACTCAAAATAAGAAAATAATAAAAATAAAATATAACATTTTAAAAATATCACGGAATTATCAAAATTACAAAATTTCAGGAATATCCAAGGTGTTACAAAACATTGAAACAAATCAATAATCAAAATAAAATAAAAATCTTTCTAATATCTTTGAGATGCCCACGTCACTCTCACTCGCTAAAAAAAAATCTTTCTGTATCTCTCATCTTTTTGCAGCTGTCATTCTTAATCTTCTCAATCATGTTTCATCTTCCTGTGTTCTGCAACTCCTGCCAAAGTGTTCTTTGTTGGGCTTCTTCCCATTCAGCATTAATACTCAGTCATCTCCTTGTAAATTAAAACAGCACGAACAACCTCTGTCCGCTCTTCCTCTCCTTATCACTGAACTGATCTCAACCTTTTCTCCCTCTCCATTCGTTGATTGCCTTTATGAATCAATTTCTTTTCTTTTACACGATGTCTTTTGATCTTTCTCAAATTTTTCCCTTAGAAGAGCTAATAGAAGCAAATTGGTTGGATACGGGGGATTTTGCTGAATTCCCTGGTCAATTTCGGTCTGTCTTCTGCATATCCACAGCAGGGGCTGGTTTGAAACAAATTTGATATCAATAACCTGCCTCAGTGGCCAGTTCAATTATGCTCTCTTCCACACCATGCTAAAACATCAATGCAAAAAACACTTTGGGCATGCTTTTCAGATACAGCCTCTCCTTCATGGACCTGCTGCCTATGCCTTCTTTGTCCTTGTTCTTTTAGCTGTACAGTTGTACTTGAACAATAAATTTGAAAATAGTTGTCACTTGTGACAAACAGGATTTTTTTTTTCAGATTTCTAAGAATAAAGTATTACAAAACATATCTATATATATATATATTGAAAAAAAACAAAAGCAAACTTCATACAGGGAATACAAAGCATAGAACGAAATAAGCACCATGCAAAACATCAAGAAACAAGCCCGTAATAATTTGATTTTTATATTTTTGATATTGATTTGAGTCTCATAAACTTTCTGCCATTATAGATGGCTTTCTGCATCTTAATAAAGAAGTTCCTTTCTTTTTGGACTGATCTGTTACCTTTTTGTTAAAATTTCACCAGGCCTTATAGAACGGAGGTATATTGAGGTTCCACATGGTGCTACTTGGGCTGAGGCTACCATGCGAGCAACTGGATTTGATACATCTCGAAGATTCTTTGTTGATACTCTGCAGGTTGGGCATGCCCTGATCTCAGCTCTGTATGGTCTATATCATCCTGCAGCATGCACTGAAGTAATTCAAATGGCCTGCATGTTCTGTAATGTGTTTATAATGTGCAGCTTTCTCCATTAAAAAGGCCAAGTAAATGGGAGAGAGTTGTTACATTCTCATCTCCTTCAGCCAAAACGTTTGCTTTTCAAGTAGAGGGTGGTCGGACAATGGAATTAGCTATAGCTCAGTTTTGGTCGAGTGGACGAGGAAGTCAAGAAACAACATCTATAGATTTTGAGGTATATCTTTGTGAAACGTAATATTGAATGAGGAAATATTTGTACCCTGGAATTCTTGAGATTTTGCATTATGATGTTCTTTCTCTGGCCTGTATGTTTCTCATGATCAAATCATATGCATCAGGTTTATCAACTTGTGTTTATGTCTGTGGTTATGTCATTCTCCTTTTGATTTGATGTTTTTGGTTCACGATATCATGTTGTTGTTGTTGCTGTTATGTGGAATCTGACATTTGTAATAAGAAAATCGTTTCTTGTGGTTAAGTTTGTTGATTGCAAAATTATTGTTGTCTGAAGCATAAAGCTCTTTTGCTTGATCATATTTATGATTGATTGGCAAAAAAAGCTCACTTTTTGTTCCTAGTTGAACCATTACAAAAGCAATTTGGATTTCTTCTCATGCAGGCTACTGCTTAGTAACATCAACGTTAGTGCTATTCTGTTGATTAATCCAATGTTTCACCTTTTTGTGTTCCTTTTTTCCTTTATGCTGAAGTGAGTAAAAGAATATCTTCTTTCTATTATGATATAGGAGCTATCCAGAATATATATGGAATCCAATATTTATGATTCTAGGAAGGATCGTGGATGTGATATTTAAATTGATAATCAACAAGATCCTGCAAGGTAGAAGGTTTTGTTCATATTTCCCGGGTTCCCCAAACCTCCTTGCTTACTGTGTACCTTGGTTTTGCATAAATGTGATTCTTAATTATAATCTGTTATGTAAATGATTATTTTCTGCAGTATGCATACCGGACTGGACGTACCAACTGTGAACCCTATAACTATAGTTTTATTACACTGTATTTACGGTTCAAAAAAGTGCAAAAAATGGATTTAGGAGAACAAAAAACCTTAATGTGACTACATTAAGGTGCAATGTTATTTTGTTTTTTCTTTTTTTGTCTTTTCAGCTTGGATGGTAAGAAACTCACACGCATAGAGCCCAAGAAGAGTCAAACCTTTGTTTTCTAATGAAGCAGTATGGACTCTGCCACTTGAACTGATCTATTATGGCAGCTGAAATGAGAATCTTATGCTGCCTGAGTGATATTGCTGTAGATGATAAGGAAAAAAATGAACAGTTGTTGGTAATTTATAATTGGCTCCTATAGTTGTCACAATAAGGACCATTTAACATTTCTTTAATCACCTGAAATGTGCAAAACAAGGTGACCTATTTTTGAAAGGGGAGTTAATATGATTGAAGTTAGAGGCAACAGAAAGGGGATGGTAAGTTAATCTGGGAAGACTTAAAGAGTAACGTTGTAAAAAGAGATATAGAAACCACTGACTTTCATAGGATACTGCCTTAGGTCAAGTTAACAGCAGAAGAGGATGTGTGGCATAGCCGGGATTGTGGGACTTACGGGTCTGCTATTGTAAGGTTTGTTGTTGGCAATATTGGTACCTGATAGTTTAACTTCCCCACCATCCTTTTGGAGTTTCTTTCACTCAGGCAACCCATCTTTTCATTTTTTGCAAAAAAATGTATTTCTAAAAGGATTTTCATATAGATTCTACTGTGCTATTTGTTCTCTGTATGTCTCTGTCTCTTCCCCATTTTCTGTCCTCTATCTGTCTCGGTACCTGTCTGCAGGGATGGAGGAGTGGGTGGAAGGCAAGTTTTTGTTTCTAGAAGGGCTTCATCATAGTATGTGGGAAAGGGATGGATTAATGGAGGTCCAAGAGTGTGTAGATTTATTGGAAATGGTTGTTTGGTTTTTGAAATTACAGAGACATTTAAGATTGGGCTGGAGTTGTGGAGAGAACCTCGAGATCTAAGCGTTTCATTGTAAGTAGGTTATAGTTATACCTCATTTTGTCTGATCGGGACATGGCTAGTTATAATTATTGGCCATATGCTAAGGCTGCTTAATGTAGATATCATGCGTTGTGCATGTATATGGATGCCCAAATTGTGCTGACAATGCAGTATGTTATTCAGCACCAGAAACACCAAATATCGTAACAGGCATGAGCTTTGAAGTGGAAGTAGATTTTGTGGCCACAATAATCCTATTATTTTGATAATGGACTTGAACTTGAAACTAGAAGTAGATGCTCAGCTCCAAACAAGAACTGTGGAGAACTGGAGATGTTTCTCTTTATAAGTATGGAGATATCACAGAAGAATGATTGAAAAAGAAGCTTGATTGTCTTGTCTGTAGCAAAGGACTTCCTGGAATTGTAGAACACTAAATGCAGTAACTGTTGTTGCAGATTTTAGAGTCTATTTATATCCTGATTCTTGTGCAAGATGTGCCTTTTCATTACAGTTGTGTTTGAGGCATGATCTTGCTGAAGCGGGCTGTTATGGATGTTAAGTGATACCATGAATGCTCTATTTACAAAGCGAAATTCCTTGCTACTAATGTTACCAAACTGGTAGTTCTCTCTATTTGATCTATGAAAAGGACTAGTTAGTGCTTACAGTTGATTTTTAAGCCTCTCTTAATTTTTGAAAAAGAAAAGTTTTGATATTAAAACAGTGAATGATTATAGATCCTCACTTATATGATGAAATCACTAGATTTGCAGAAAAAGGCAAATAGATTGAAGGTATGACGTGCACCCACGCACTCACTCACATATACTTACAGATACATACATACATATGCATGCATATATACACATACAGTTATAGAACATTAACTCATGCATTCTAACAATTATTTGCCTGAAAAATTATGAAACAGTGAGGTGGGATATTACCGTAATTTTAACATTTTTTTATCATCATTTGTTTTTTTTTTTTTTTTGAATCAAAAAATCCGTGTGATGTAAGTTGAAATGTGTTGCCTAGTGACTTAATATCTTATTTGTGCTTGATGATTTGCTCAAATGCCAGAGATATTGGCAGCAAAAGCGGGAGGTTATCTTGCAATCACAGTCATGCAGGAGGGATAATGAGAGTAACAGTTTCCAAAACTCTCATTGCAAGCCAGAGCATTTTAACACTTTAGAACTACTACAACATGTCATCATGTCCTAAAATGGGCTGTTGCACTATGTAACAGCTGCTTTGTAATTCCTTGTATGGGCTGTGACTTGTGAGGAATGTCATCACCTTTTATTATGTGTTAAATATTTCTATTCTTTGCCTCTTCTCTTCTTTTAAATTTTATACTATGGTTTAGTCTCATCAAATTTATCATTGCACTTGTAAAACTCCTTAATATGGTGCTGTAGTCACTTTGTGGTTTGCTGTGTTACATAGAGACAAAATGAAAGCTTGACGTTAGATGTTGGTGTACATATGTAGGTTGGGTTTCATGGTATCGTTGTCAACAATGAGGAAAGAATACTTGATGGGAGCGATGCCCCTGTTAGAATTGATGCCAGAAGTTTGCTATCATCTGAGAAACTTGTTCCCATAGCCACTCTGAGGAAGGTGAGTTAGATTGTTTATCATTGTATCAAAGATCAGTGGTTTACTACTGCCACATGTTTGTGTGAGCTTGGATGGTCGTCATTGTCTATCAGTAGCGTTACTTAGTCTACTACTATGTGATTTTTATTCATCTTTATGTGTTCACTTTTCAGGTTAGAGTTCCATACCAACCCGTTGAATCTAAACTTCGTACTCTTTCGGCACATCGTGATAGACTGCCTTCGGGCAAACAAATTTTAGCTCTAACTTTAACGTGGGTCTAAGATTATTTTCTTCACAACTACTGATTCCTTTGTTTCTCTGATTTTTGTACTTTGTGTATTAATTTGGTGTCCTGATGTTCTACAGTTACAAGGTCAAATTAGAGGATGGAGCTGAAATAAAACCTCATATTCCCTTACTTAATGGTCGTGTATATGACACCAAGTTTGAGTCCCAGTTTTATATGATTTCGGATTCAAATAAGGTGAGCTTTATATATTCCTTTTGTCTATGATAATCTATGTTGCATTTTGTTTTACCTTCATGATGTCAATCATCATTGGAAATGCTGTTGCTGTTATGCTGTGTAGAGCATCGTCAATGGACTTAGTTAACTGGCGGCATGGTTTCACTTGCCAGACTGGTCTGATATTGTTTGAAAAACAAAATCTTAACTGTAAAATGTCTTGTTCAACCTAATATCAAGTCCAATCAGACTTGTTGCGCAGTTTAACTGAATTTGTCTCTCTTTTTTTCCCTCTTTTGGAAAATCAGTGTTGTTGCTTATCTCTGTTGCAATAAAGTCTATCAAAATCTGTCTGTGAACCTGCTCAATAATTGCATAGTTCACATGAAAATTTTCATACCAACCCAGCCAATGTTGCTAAACTTCAAAGGGGGCTGCAGGTCTATTATTTACTGTCCAACCAGAAGAACATATTTGTGCTTAGGTACTAATAAGTACCAGAAAATAGGCTTGCAAGTTAAATGTTAGTTGTGAATCGTACTACTGACATCATAATGAATTTAACATTTGTTTCAAACAAGTTCAACTTCATCAAGCTTAAAGGCTAACAAGTTGGGAACCAATGGAAAAATAGAGAAAACCAGACAGATTGGGGTTCTAACGAGTCAAACTTGGTCCTAAGCTTCAAACCTAAAGTTATTTCACATTGACCCACACACATTTTTGTGTTGTGAAAGGGAGATTATATATGTATATATTAAAATATAGTGTATGTGTGTGTGAATTCGGACCATTTTTGCAATTCCTTCCGTGAACTGTTGGTTGCCAAAAATTAACTAAACTTTTAAAATTCGTAGAATGGATCCTTAAACGATGGACTGTTAACCTAAACCCGTTTTGGTTTTTTCCCGACTGGTTTTCCGGTTTTTAAAACACCTATTTGTGCTTAGTTGCATTGCTTGGCTGATTCCCCAGGTACCTGAAATAGATTGCAAAACCTCTGGATGGGTGTGGCCAGCAGGGCTGTGGGAAATGCTTCCATGCTCGTGTCCAAAGAATTTCTGGGTAGTTGAGAATATTAGAATAGGATTTTGGAGGAAAAATAGGAAGTTCAGGTGCAAGCTTTTTTAAATTTACCGCAACCAAGATCACTCTTTTGCAGTTTCATCTAGTGAGTTTGTGGGGTTAAGAGATTAATCAGGCATTTGTTTTGGGATTAAGTTATTTTAAGATAACGGAAGAGGATAATAATTGTTGATTTCTGAAAAGTGTTATGACCTTATGACAATCAAAGCCTCTTCCAAGATTTGGCTTTACTTTGGTGAGGTGGCTCTGTAAGGAGAATTCCCACCTTGACATCTCATGGAAAAAGGGGGATGACATTTCCTATTCATGATGCTATGTAAAAAAGAATGAGGAGTCGTGGCATGAGTTATGATTGGTCTATCCATGGACATCCAACTCTGTTGTTTTATTGTTTCTTGACTGACTTGAAGTGGGTACATCTCAGCTCTGTCATTCAGGCCCTTTTTTGTTTCATTTTCATCCAAGAAAAGAATGAAGCTAAGGTGGTGGAGAGGAATGTGGGCGGTGATCCTTCTTGCTCTCTAGTGGTACATTTGGAAGGAAAGAAACCCCAAACTTTTTGAAGATGGGAAGATTTTATTACATGTACTAAAATCTATCTTTTACAATTATCGAAACGTATGGAAGTCTAGTAGGGATGGTGGTCAGCTATACTGGCATGCACTTATATAATAATGAGGAATTTTTTTTTTTTTTTGCCGGGGGGGGGGTGGGGTAGCATGCTGTGCTCTACCTAGAGAAAATATAGACTGTTATGACTTTGTTGGAGTTTTTACTGTGTTTCAGTTGTGGAGACATTTTTTATTATACATGCCGACACCAGAAGTTAGTTGGTTATCAAGAAGCTTCTCAAACTCTTTCCATTAGAGTTGCTTAATACCATTGAGATGAACTGGTAAATCACTAACCTCTTGAAATCTAGTAAAAACAAATTAAGAAGTTACTTTATATACAAAGACAAGTGTAAAGGTGCGACTCTTGGTGCAACAAGAATGTTGTTCCATAACAACACGGAGGTCATAGGCAACAATGCAAAGATAAAGTTGCATATATGTAATCCTCTCTGGACACCACAATGGGAGAGATTTATACCTTGGACCAACCATTTTACTTTACAAATCAAGATTCAACTATGAAAATCTGTTTACCCTTGAGGTCAATGAATTGATGTTGATACAAACATTTATTAAATCTAATTGAAAGTTCATACTCACTATGGCTGATTGTTAAAGCCATTTGTTGGTACTACATTGAATGAGTAAATGCAAGCATCAACAATTGAAGATTTCATAAGCTAAGTATGATTAAGGAGGATAATTCAGATTTCGAGGAACAAGTCATATGAGAATTTTATTGTCAAATAGATTTGTCCGATTAGTTTGTAGGCTTCTTATATTTTTTTAGGTTCTTATGTTCCTAATAGGAAGCTGAGCCTTTGTACAGTGTTAAGCTTTTGCTAATATATAAATTTTGGTCCATGGATTAAAATGTTAGTATCAGTATTAGTCGTTGTCATATTAGTTCCATTGTTGCTAGAAGTCACATGTTCCAAAACAAAACAACCTCTTTGCATGGAAGCCTAAGGCTATTTAGGTTCGATCTTTCCCATGCCCTACAATGAACTTGTCATGTGCATTGGGTTGTTGTTTTGTGCACTCCTCTCCCTAGAAGTTAAATACGGTTTGTTCTTTTATGATTTGTTTGTCTTTTCTATTCTTACTTCTTTTTAGTCATTGTGATATCTATGTTCAATTTGCCTTCCAATATTTCTTGTACTTTTTCTAAGCTAAGCTCCCAAGATCATGGTGTATCCCATTGCTTGTGGAAAATGGAGAGGTTGTATCAGCTGATGATTTTCTGTCAAGCTTGTTATTCTTATTGCTGAAGCTTATTGCAGTTTAGAGTGACTTCTGATAAGTAATTTTTTTGTAGCAGCCTTTCTTAATAAACAGGTGCTTTCAATTGCCATGTCTTGTGCCATTTGTAGTATATGAGGATGGCTTACCCAAATATTATATTCTTCTTTGCACCTGTTAAATTTCTGCCGATAAATTTTGATCTCAATCTTTGCTGTCAAGTTAATTTGTTATCTACACCTGATTACCTTATTAATTCATCTTTTTGATCACTTTATGAGGTCAATGCATTTTCATTTGCTGGTAATGCCTTAGCAATAAATAATTTTGTCATTCCTGATGATATATGTTGTACCATTTTGATTTTGTTTCCTCTTTGTTTCTCCTTTTTGTCTTTCGAAGTACAGCGTGTATATGCAATGGGCGATGTTTATCCAAAATCTACAAAACTCCCGAAGGGTGAATTCACTTTGCTGTTATATCTAAGGTAAAGGGTTCATTGGTAAAGCTAGGACATGCATTTAAATTGATGAATCTTGTAAACTGACTTGTTGCTCTGACCTAAATTGTTGTTATGACTTGACTTGTGTATGCTTTGTACTTTTGCTATTTTAAAAATTGTTACTCCAGGTTTTATTTACAATTGTTGCTGTTATAGGCATGATAATGTGCAATTGTTGGAGAATATGAAGTCCCTGGTGTTATTTATTGAAAGAACATTGGAAGACAAGGTGACATCTTATTTATGCTGTTTTTATTTGGCTTTCTTGTGTGATGTTGAAGCTGCATTGCAACATCATCAAGTGTTGTTGACATGACATTGTCTGAGAAAATGCTTTTCATTGATGGCTTCGCTATTTCATTACTGAAATGGATTTTGTTGTCCTGTTATTTTATATGTAATAAATGAGTCTGTAGCCAACCTAGTGTATTTTTAACTTCAGTTGCTATTGTAGTAAATGTCTTGTCAATCCAAAGAATTTCAGAATAAATATTGAACTCACTAATTTTTGTTTTTGAGACAACATATTGCGATTATGTACTTCAGTGTTTAAAGTCATAGATTTCTCAGGCTATACAATTCAACGAGTACGTATTTTCATATGTTTTCCAATTTGTGTTTTTACTTGTTTTTTTAATTTGTTGATCAAAATGTTGAGTTGAAGATTTTCCATGTCTTTGGTGTCACTTTCCAATTCTATATTATTTTTATATTATTTTTTATATTTTATAATTTATAAAGCATATATTGCAGTATTTCCTGCGGTGTTTTCAATGTAGATTTGGTCTACATTTTGGTAGGTGCGGTGCAGCCCATCCTTGAGAGGGAGAGCTAGGCTTAACATCCCCTATTATTTCTTCAGGAAGCAGCTGAAGAAGCATAGCGAGTTCTCTAATATATGGTCTTGACGTTTCATTGCTTTTCATGTCATTGTTTTGTAGCTTTACTGGCAATCATTCATATTTCCAGTGTTCATTGAATTGTTTGGGTGCTTGTGAATAGTTTTGGACTTTTGCTGCATTAAAATGTTTTAAAAAAACTAATTAGTATCTTTCATTTTAATTCAGGAGGTTATTCGATTAAGCTTTTTCTCAGAACCCGATGGACAATGTACAGGAAACGGTAGCTTCAAGCCATCCGTTTTGGTTCCTGGGTATACTATGTTACCTGAACAGTTCATTTTGACCATTGTGATATTTCATGCTAAGTAGATCCATTAATATATTCTGTTTGCAGATTACAAGAAGCTTTTTATATTGGACAGCCAGCTAAAGACAAACTCCCAAAGGTTCACCACATATCATTGATCATGCTTCAGCAAATCTGTGTATGTGGCCCAGTGCTTAATTAGCTTATTATCTGCAGAACTGTCCAGAGGGATCTGTGCTGGTTGGAGAGATCTCGTATGGCAAGCTGTTACTTGGGCAACAGGGAGATGGGAATGATCCACAGAAGAACCCTGCCTCTTGTATTATATCTTATGTTATGCCCCGAAACAAGGTTGTTGTAATTGATGCCTTTGCCTTTTCTTTTTGCTTTTTCTAGTTTCCCCCTTCAGGTTTTGCAATTAGGATGAGGTGGGGTTTATAAGATATTACTTATATTTTTGATGTGACATAATCTCTTTTTAGATTACGTATAATCAGTTTCTTGTTATTATTTTTTGCTCATAATTCAGTGCTGTTATATTCTGCCACAGCCTGATGCAGATAAGGAGAAGGGTTCTCCTGCAGCATCAACCAAAAGTGTATCTGAGCGGTTAGATGAAGAGGTAACCAAATCTCTTTTCTTTGCATGAAGTCGGTTCCTATCATATGTATGTCTCTGTATTTTTATGGAATGAGTTTTCATTTTCAGTTTTGTTTTTAAAAACTTCTTTATTTTACTCATTGGTGATGCTATATTTGTGATTCTGGCCCCTGGGTCAGGGAAGTTTAATTCGTTAGATCTACTTACTCTTCAATCTGGGTCTTGAATTTCAACTTTTGCTGTTGGTTCACATTCACTTCAAGCCAGAACCATATTTTGCATACAATTAATTCATCTGCAGTTAATTGAACTGGAAACTATTGGTGGGATTTGCCTTGTTCAGTGCTTCCCAGCTATGGAGTATCTAACTCGTGGATTTCTTGTAATTGGTTTTGGAATGAGTGTGTAGTTATGCTTTGTTCCTGTTGTCTGCTTCTTATAAGAAGAGTATAGCCTATTCAAAACCCTATAGCTTTGCCCCATCTTTTGCAAGATTTTGTTTATGAATATGGGTCGGGAGAAGGGATCACAATTTGGCTGCAGCTGATTATGAATGTGGGTCAGGAGAAGGGATCGCAATTTGGCTGCTGCTGACATAGCAATATAAGTTTAGAGGAAAAGATGTCGTTAAAATGATATGCAATCTTGAAGAATTTCAGTAAAAAAAACAAAACTAGGCTTTCCAATCCCGTTGAAGATCAGAGAGGTAAATATCTATTTTTACTATTTTTGGCTGATCTTGTTGTACTGTAATGATAATATTATTTTCGCTCCTTGGTTTCCACTCTTTTTTAGTTAAGAAATTCACAGATATGCTAATCAACTCTTAGCTTTGCGTTGAGACTATCTGTAAGTTTATAACTATTGAATTATGTCTTGAAAAATTGTAATACAAATGTTAAAACTGCTACGTTGAAATTCAAGAATTTAAATTCACTCAATTTTTTGTCAAATAAAATATAGATTCATTATGATTTGACATAGAATTTCAAAGTAATATGTTTATCTGCATAATATTCTTTTCATAGTCATTTCTTTATAGATTTACGTTAAAATTGATATTTCTAATGTTTTAGAATAAAATAACTTTTTTTACCTTTGTGATAATTGTGGGTGCATACATGCATATATGCTTTGATTTGAATCATAAGAAAATCTAGTTTCCTATTAGTGGTAACGGATATATATAATAAATGTTATATTATATTGATTTCCAAATGTTAACTTCTATTGGAAGCATTTATAGTTTTTTGGAAATGTATGTTAATGTAAATATATTTATATTTGGATTTTTAAAAATATTAGAAGTAACTTTGTTTTCAATTTTTTGCACCATTGAAGAAAATCTTCATTGAAACTACCACCGAAGCCTTCTATACTACAAAATGGTTCTTTGGTTGATGTCCAAACCAAGTGAAATAAAAGAGTAGTTTAGTGCATGTGGCTCCTACATTGTGAGGTTTGGAAAGTGTTAGATGTGCAATACCTAAACAGTTATCACAACATTGTAAATATTTTGTTTCTATGATTTGAACATGTAATCTCTAGGTTACAAGTAAAATCCCTATCAATATTTTTTGCATTCTCTCTCTCTCTCTCTCTTCCTGTAAGGATTTGCTATAGATGTTAAGACTTGCAGCCAGCTAGACCAGCTCAAGTACAGTGGTGCCAGCTCTCACCAATTGCGGTTAACATATCATGCCCTGATCTACACATCAGCAGTGTTTTCCTTTTCAGTTTCTTCTTTCTTGCTTTTGCTTATGTTTTCTTGGTTTTTGTTATTTTGGGTTAATTTGGCTAGCTTTTTGTTGGGATTTGGGGAACCGTGGGGTTACCAACATGTTTTGAGAATGGGGTTCCTGACAGCGTTGGTTTGGAGCATTTGGTGGTGCCTGGCTGTTCCTGATTGCTCTTTTTGCAATTGTGTTTGTTGCCATTTCTTGGTGGCATTGGCTTTGAGGGGAGTTGCAAAGCTGTTCTTTGAGTTCCCTAGAGTCTTGAGTCTTGACATAACATTCAATGCTTTCTATTAATTCTCAGTGATTTGTGCCATGGATTGGAATGGATGATTGGTAGTTTATTGTTTGGCCTTGCTGGAAGAAGCATTGGTGATCTATCTAATTTTTGTTTTTGGCTTTTTCTGGTGGGTGTTTCTGCACTTCCTTGCCCTTTGGCAGCAATGATCCTCGGGATCAACCTTAATCCACCCTTCTTGGTTAGTGAATGATTTGTTATTGTTGTTTATTTTATGTTAGGCTGTGGTTCTGTAGGCTTGATGCGGATTGGTTTGTCTCAACTTGATGTAATTACATTTTTGAAAATAACGGAAGGTTCTGGTTGCCGGCAAACAAACATAGATAATTCTAGCCAAAATTAATCGGATGAGGACCTTACATATGCCGAACTTCCTTTCATTTCTTTTCATCCATGTGCAGCCAAGTATGGTATTCATGACATTCTCTGAAAGTTCCTCTCCTCATCTATTCTGTGATCCTCATACCTGCACTTGGAAAAATTCTTCAATAAAACTTGAAGGAACCAGTGTTCCTCTGACTTCAAGCAAGAAATCACATAATGAACAGCCAAAGAAATGCAAGAAATGATAATTAGACTCTCCTGTCTTGTCAAATGTATTTAGAGAAGGCTTCGTTAGGCTCCCCATAGACCAACAGTATCTAGTGTCAATGTTACATAGCACTATAGTCCCCAAAAAAGCCTTGACACTGACCTCTGTTGAATAGACCAAACAAGAAATCCTATGCTGTACTGCCCAATAAATGCAACAACGACAAAGCCATGAGTTCCACTAGTGGTGTTAGCATTATGGATTCACTTTTGATAATTTACTCGATTTATGGCAATATCTTTTGAGTAGAAGTAATTCTAAAACTTTTTTATCACCACACTCCTAGTTTTTCTCGGTCTACCTCTTGTTTTATTTTCTCTAACACAACTATTTGACCTTTCATTGTAGTCAAATAAATACAAAAAATGATAATTGGTCTCATTACTCTTCCAGGACCAATTAGAGAAGGCTTCATTAGGCCTCCTCATAAATTGATAGTAGTTAGCATGGATAAAAATATCAGTCTTAATATTGATATCAGTTGTAACTATATCGGTATTGAACACATCAAAAATGTGTATCGCCTTTGATATATCGAAAGCAAAAATACTTATGCAAATCGTAACCTGATAAGAAAATAGCAGCCCATGAATCAGATATATCACCGATATGACAATAATATAGTTATTTTGCTGTGGCATTGGGAAATGTCATATTAGGGGCTCACTTTTGATATATATCGGATTTTGGCTGATATCTCATTTCATGGTTATTAGTGTAAATCCTACGAAGAACTATGAGTCAAACAAAAGTCTTGATAGTGAGGCGTATGCCGAATATGCTAGTATTTTCTTTTTTTTGTGGTTTCATTTCATTGTCCTTTTGCAATAGATTCTTTAGTTTCTTTGTGGTGGAGTTTTCTCTTGGACGCCCATTTGAGGGTTGATAATTTGATAACACGTAAATACTAGCAAACTTTATTCAATAATAAAATAAGTGGTTTTGGGGCACATTAGCATATTCCTTCTTTTTTCCTTTTTTTTTTCTACAAGGTTTTTCCTTTCATTCTTAATTGATAAGGCTATTCCTATTGTGGCCTAGATAATTACGAAAATGGACTCTATATTGTTGTCCCAATAATTAACCTATGCAGGGTAAATTAGGTGGTTACTAAATTTTTAAAATTTAAGTTTATTCAAATATTAGGTATGCAAAGTTAAACAAAATACTCTAAATAAATGAAGAGTGGATAAAGAGAGATTTGACACTGTATTTTTATTGGTTCGATTGCTTACATCTAGCCCCTAAGCATCGCTTGAGATTTTGAATCTATTAACCTGATTTTCTTCTCTTAGATGAAGAATCAAACCTTACAATATCAATGAATACTCTGAACTTGGAGATTTTTAGTAAGAGTGATAGATTCACTTTTTCACTCTTACAAAAATTTGATTACAAAATTTTTTCTAATGGAAAATGTAAGCAAATGAAGTATAAACTTCTCTAACAAAGACATGAAAATTTAGTGTTTAAGAGAAGACTAATATTTTAATATGTGTTCTACTTTTTCTCAAATGAAAGCACGTTATCTTGATGTGTGAAGAATAGTGCTTATATAGGAGATGAGAGTAAGAAATTCGTGGGTACAAAGAGGCGTCTCAATATTAACCCATCACATCAAAAATACTGAAAGTAGATGTTTTCAAGTTTTAAAATATCTATAAAAAATATTGAAGCATCATCATTATGTTTAATTTTCTTGCTGTAAAAAATCAGCTTCAAATGTAATATGTACTTAATACCCGAATTGTTATACAAATTGGAAAGTCAGGCAAAACCTTCGGTTGATCAGAGATGAAGCGGGTTTGGTATTCGTAACTACAAATTCTGATTCTACGCACTGCAACAACTTAACAAAAGGAAGTATATGGGATTCACTCCTCAGCATATTCTTCGACCCTTAAATCAGTAATCTTTCTGAGGGAGATCGAAAGATGTGAAAAGAAAGAGAAAAGGGTCTCTGTTGATTTGATTATGCTCACAATAGTCATTTGTATGCTAGAGTTTGTGATGTCCCAATTCGTGGCCATGGGTCTATATTTATAGCCTATTTGTGGCCATGGGTCTATATTTATAGTTTGGGCACCAATTGATATGTCTGTCCAGAATTGGCACCTATTTTCGAAGATGTCACATTATATTCATTGTCAACTGTTACAATAGTTGCACAATTGTAGCTTATGTTTCTTTTTGTAACCATTTAGAAGTAAATGTTTGGCATTCATTGGGCCATTACGGTCTGGTTAAATGCGGCTAAACATCCCTTGGTTACATGTAGCCATTCATCGGGATTAATGCCTTATTTATTATTTTGTTGGGCCGTCAATTGTCTTGGCCCTCCTTGCCTTTGTTGTCCGGTCACCCAATCGACTAGCTGAAGTTTTGGCGAGGATGTCCTTGAACTGATTTGGCATCTAGGTTATTCGCTTCAACTCGTATCGAGTTGGAGTGTCCTTGTTCGGATCATACTCTACAAGATGTGTTATTGTGGAGGGATAAAATTCAAATACTAGACTCGTGTTAGTTTTGTATTTATTGTTGCAATAGAATTTATTTGCTATTTAAAAAAAAAATTCTTATTAAATAGTTGACAAGTTCTAAATATATAAATTATACATTTTTCAAAAGCCTGTCCAATTTACTTTAATGTGAAATTTGAATAGAATTCAAATCAATTTTTATAGAGATGTGTAAATGACTACATGACTTTGGGTTTAAATTTCTAGTATTTAGCTCTACAAATTTTTCAATTTTGAAGAATTGTTATTCCTAATATTAATTCAAATTTCTCATATAATATAACCATGAAAATGTTATTATATCTAATTTCTATAAAAAATATTTTTCAGATTTTAAGATCATTATAAAAATTTAAATTGAATTAAATCCGTGATTTGTATAAATCTCAACTTCATGACCATAGTGTGTATTCGAACCAATAAATTATTTTTCCTAGAATTTTGTAAGTTTTCATTGTGAATATATTTGATCTACTAGAATTATAATCTATTATAAATATATTAAAATAAGTATTGAAGTAATCTAGAGCTAACAATCTCCCCCATTTTTATGATGACAAATATTTGATGCATTGTATTTGTCTGTGAAGGCATAATATCAAACATTTAAACCAACCAATTAATGCATCAAATATAAATATCCTCCCCATTTTGTTATCATCAAAATGCGAGCATAAAAAGCTCTCCCTTTCAAAAATAAATTAGGCACATATAATATATCACATATCAAACATACCAGTTTTTTTTCTAATAATAATTATTTCAAATAATTAAATTTGTAAAATTATCAACAGTGAGTGTCAAATAATTATACCACAAGTGTAAACGTCCCCTTTCATTTGCAATATGTCAATCGATATTTTTCAATCTAATTATAGGCATATTATTTTACATGGAAAATTATAATCTATCTTTTTAAATTTTTCTTCTATTTTTTATATGTATGGTGTATGCCAAGCAATAGCATAAAGAATATAGGAGATTCAATCATAGAAGATCATTAAGTTCAAGATGATTTCAAAAATTGAAAAAGTGAGTATATTTTAAATTTATAGACTAGACATGCTAAAAAGTGCAGTCTAAATTATTTAAATATTCATAGAATATTTTTAATCATTTTAACATCATAAATTATATCTGATAAGTGAATGAACAATGTACTACCAAAAGAATGATCTCCAGTTAGCATAAAAACAAACAATTTGTTTTCTATATAGATTATCTAATTCCAACACATTAACGTTTTCATTATTTATAGAATATTATATTTAGATGTTTCTCAACTTTGCATATATTCTCATTAAATTTAATTTAAAGTATCTATCACATAGTTAACTTATGTTAATTATTTTTTTGGAAAAGTGTAATCATATTTTATTTTAGCCAATGAACAAGCAACACGTCTTTTTCAAGCAAGAATAAATATTACCATATCAATAGTTTTACCTTTTAATTATCTCCAAAGGTGCCTTATCCTCCATTCCTATTTTTCAAAAATATAATATTTGATATATTATTGGTTCTATATGTTGAACATCCGCTTTCATAGAATCATTTCTCCTTTTTATATATGGAACTTAAGCATACTTATAAAAAATCAAGTAATTGGTTTTGGTACCCAAATTTGTCTGGGTCATTGTTTGTTAGCATTGATTCCTTTTGAAACCCAAACCTTCCTATATTTTTTATGCACTGTTTTTCTTAATCTACACTCATACAAATAATGCCTATTTTTATAACAATAAAAATATGTAATTTGAGGTGTATTAGATTGTTTAGCTTTTACAAAATAAATTTTGAAGTACTTTCGTTTAATATTATTTCTAAATCCAATTTTGGAATTATCAAGCACAAATCTTCGTTCATATAAGATTTTATCCAAATTGTCTCTACCATTACTAAACTTAGCCGAAATAACTATAAGATCATCAACTTTTTTCTTTAACCAATTCTTTTCATCATCACAAGCATGTATACATTCAAGTTTACTTTTAAGCTCTTTGTTTTGTTTTTCTAACTCATTTTTTTAGCATGTAATATACCATTTTCATTTTTAATATTTTCTAGTTCTTCTTGTAAGCATGGCATTTTCTTTTTAAGAACTTTTTATTGAGTTTTTAGCAATTTAAATTGTTCTTACATGTCAATGAAGGCTTCAAAAAGTTCATCATGAGTAAAAATTTGTTGATATACCTCATCATCATTTTCAGTGCTTGTAGTGAAGTATATTTGAGCAAGTTCCTGTTCGTCGGCTTCTTCCTCATCTGATCCAATCAAAAAGTCAATGTACTCTTTCTAATCAGCCTTAAGAGCTTTCTTTTTAAAGTTTTCTTTAAGTACTTTTTTTTTTCCTTTTTGGATTTTAATAAGAGACAATCTGATTTATAGTGTCCATGGTTTTTACATTTAAAACAAACAACACCTTTTCTATTACTTCTTTTTTAAAGTTCTTGATTTGCCTTTTCAGTTTTTAAAAATGACCATCACTTTTGTGTCCCATTTTTTTGGGGGAGACTTTAAGACTTTTTTTCACTTGCTAACTATTACATAGTGTCTTTCCAAGTGCGTTTAGTCCATTAATAATATTTGTAAAACAAGTAATTATTTTGGTGATGGACTCATGTGATTTTATGCAAAATAATTCATAATCACATACAAGAATATTTATTTTAGCCCATTTAACTTGATTTGTTTATTCATGTGCAATTTCAAGTGCTTTCCATATTTCATGAGCCGTTTCAAATATTTGAGCTCTATTAAACTCTTTTCTTTCCAAAGCACAATAAAGTGAGTTAATTGCTTTTACATTAGCGCTATAAAATTTCATTTCATTATCGCTTCAATCGTCCATTGATTTAGGAATTTCATTATTAGTAGCCTTTTTTTTTTTTTTTTTTTTTTGTTGGTTCAGCTTATTTAGTTTGAGTCATTTTCAAAAAAGTGGATTTACTGATTGTAAACAAATTCTCATTTCTAGTTTTTCAATATGTGTAATCAGTTTTATTAAAATACTAATGGTCTAGAAGTGAAGATCTCTGATGTAGAGAAAGAGAGATTTGACATCGTATTTTATATTGGTTCAGCTGTATTTACATTCAGCCCCTATGCCATGTTTTAGATCTTCAATAACTAAATCGATCTTTTGTTGGGTGAAGATCAAACCTAACAATATCAATCAACACTCCTTAAGAGTTCTACATTCATTCTTTCACTCTTACAAGGTTTTATTACAAAGTTATCTCTCAAAGAAAATGTAAGTGAAGTACAAATTTCCTTCAGCAAAGATATGAAAATTTAGTGCTCAAGTGAAGACCAATATTTCAATATATTCTTTGATTGCTTTCATGTGAAAGCAAGTTATCTTCATATGTGAAGAATAGAGCATATATTGGAGAGGAGAGCAAGGACCCATGGGTACAAATAGGCATCTCAGTGTTAATCCATCACATTAAAAATTCTGAAAGTAGATTATCTCAGGCTTCAAAACATCTACAAAAAAAAAAAAAAAAAAAAAAACTAAACTAAAGCATCATCATTATGTCTAATTTTCTTTTGAAAAAATAGCTTTAGATATATTACCGTTTGAGAGATAAAATTCAATACTATACCTATGCCAATCTTGTATTTATTATTGTAACAAATTTTGTTTGCTATTTAAAAAAATCATATCAAATAGTTGGCAAGTCCAAAATATAAATCATACCATTCTGAAAAGCTTGTCCAATTATTTTAATGTGAAATTTGAATCGAATTCAAATTAATATTTTTTTTACATTGTGATATTTGTAAAAGGCTAGACCACTATTTTTTTGATTTTCTGGGATTTATCTCTGTAGATTTTTCAATTTTAAAGAGTTGCTATTCCTTATATATAAATAAAAAATTCTTATGTGATATACCCACGAAAAAAAAAAAATAATGATGTCGCGTTTTCATAAAAAAACTATTTTTTTGGGTTTCAGAGCATTATAAAAACTTAAATTGAATTAAATCCGTAATATGTTCAATTCTCAACTTCATGGCCATAGTTTGCATTCATACCAAGAAATGATTTTTCATAGACTTTTATAAGTTCCCATTTCAAATATATTTAATCCATTAGATATATACAAGGTAGAAGTGAGGGTGTGTAGATCCGACCCTGTAAACATCCAATGATGTGGAAGTGCATTTAGTGTGACATTCTTTTTTTCTTTCTTTCTTTCTTACTGGTTTCTGATCTCAGCTTATAAAAATGTAAACTAGTATTGTGTTCACATAATGGTAGACTGCTTGTGTGTGTGGAAGATGTAGTCTTCTCTCTCTGCAGTTTCTTATGGGACTTACTTTTAACAGAATTCACTGCTGGACTTTGGGTGTTAATAGACTGCTGAATGAACATGCTTCAGACATTCCATATTCTGATTATTATTATACCAAAATTAGCATCTGGCATGCTCTCTCAGCATATTTCAAGTTTGCAAGTGTTGATGAGCATGGAAAAGGCATTTAATGCAGCAGTGTTGTTATATGTGGAGTCATGTGGAAATTGTTCTGTGTAACTTGATTTCACCTTGGTCTAGATATTTTTTCCATTTATATGGTGTGTGCACGTTCAATTCAAATGCTCCCAAGTTCTTTAGCTACTAATGTCAGCATCTTCTTTTTGATCAGGTTAGAGATGCAAAGATAAGAGTTTTTACTAGCTTGAGGCAGAACAATGATGAAGAACGTTCAGAGTGGGAAAAACTTTCAGCATCGTTGAAGGTAAATTCTGCATTTCTTGCTTCTCAAGACAATTATGCTCTCTCCAGTTTTTTATATTATATATATATTTTTTGAAGAACATGATCTTATTTATTCCATGAAGTTTAAAAAAACAAAAAAATGAAAACAAAACATTTAGTTCAGGTTTCTAATGGTGCAATTTCTTTGTGGAGTTACCATCTATTGTATAATTGTATCCTCATATCCAGCAACAACAGAGCAAATCCACACCCCCTTGTATTTGTTGCGATGAAGGATTATTTCTCCCCTGCACCACCCCATACAAATGGGAAATTGAAAAACTTTCTTCAAACTAATGTACTTTTCCTCCAGCAACCTTATGCTATATAATCTTAGCCTTCCCTATTTTCTCTCTTTCTGTTGCTGCCTCCTCCACACATGACCTTACTGATACCAGAATACCTTGGAGCCTTCATGTATATCTTTACTTGCACGCAACTGTGCTATTTATCATTTCCAAAACTATGTCACTGCTGGGTTATGTGTTGATATTTTCTTTTGGTTTCCGTTTATGTTTTTTGCTTATGGGGTTCCTTTTTTTGGGGAGAGGGGGCGGTGGTGTAATTGTGCTAAAATGTTAATTGACATTTTGCATCCTATTAAAGACATACTTTAACCATTCTTGGTGTGCAATCTAGATCTATGTAATAAAGGCAACCAACTGATAAAAGATGATGGTTCCTTAATTCTGAACGTAAGTTTAAAATTCCACAGCCAAGTAAATTTTAGTCAGTTGGGGGCTTACCTCCAGCTTTTTGTAGGAAATGCTTATTCATATTGGGATATATATTTTATTGACAGTGAAAATAATGAAAAAAAACTGAGAGGAACCAATTTTTTATTGTTAAAATTGTTATTTGATGTTTGATTGTTGAGAAAACTATTTGGTATTTTTGTTTCGATTATCTGAGCAAGACCCATGTTAGGAGTTCCATTTATGAGGATATGGCTAATCATCCAGAGGTTCTCTCTTCTTTCTATTCCCCCTACTATAACCAAAAAAGAACCCTCAGCCATAGTGTGTAGGAGAGAAGTCAAGGAAGATAAAAGAAAAAAGTCTTGTTTTAGTGGTAGATTGGCCCTACAATGGGAGGGTCATGTACTGCATCACCTTTTTTATCTAATGAATGCAAGAAACTAACATATATCCAGAATTAGGATCATAGAACAAAGAAGCTGAATGGGCAGACATTGGCTTCAAGTCTCAATGGCCAGACATTGGTTGAAATTATTAAGCATAAGGAATAGTTTTAGTATAGGAAGAACGTATTAAGAAATAGGGATGGCTTCCCTTAGCTAACATCTAGGATGAAGAAGGAAAGAAAGTATAGGGCCTCAAAGAAATGGAAAAGGCTGATTTGGGATTTCCTCAGACTAGATTAATGTGACTTTTCTCTTGGTGAAGTGTTTAATCTTTCATCTCATTTACTTTTGCAGACTTTGCTAGTACTCAGTCAATCTACTGTATTGATGTGATAGAAAATGATAAAAATAGAGCATTGCGATATGACCAAGCGGAAGAAAAATGGGTGAGGTGAACATTTCAGAACAGGACTTCTTGCAAAAGGCTATATCTAACTAAAAGAATGTATTGTTGATGGAACTTTTATTTTGTTCATACATCATACATAAAAGCGAAACATATAGAAGGCTGTACTGAAGCAGATGAAACTAATTGGTTCACATATTTTTCACTTGGTTTTTTGGATTTTCTTTTCCTTGCCCTGGTATGTGCATGGAAATTTTGTACTGAAAACATTTGTATTTCTGAGAGGCAATACTATAAGACAACTGAGGATAGTTTAATTGTTAAATTGCCTACACTTTCTGCAAAAAAGAAAAAGTAACAATGAAGACAACTCTTTTTGAGCTGTATAGCTTTTGTTGCCCACCAAAACAAGGCAGTGTTGAGTTTTTGCGATCTTTATTTATGTTCATGCTTAGTCATGAATTTTTAGGGTGGATTTTCTTATGCTATATCTTCTTAATCATGTGTTCTCACAAAAAGGAAGCTCAATGCACGAACACCCATATAGAGGGGTATAGGGTGGTTCAAATATATGCAACCTTACATTTGGGTTGCAGAAAAGCTGTTTCAGGATTCCATATGTCATCCCCTCTCCAGCAAACAAAGAACAATAGGAAAAGGAAAAATGACCATGATTGATGATATCATATGGGCTTTCACTTCTCTTGTGATGAATTTAAGTGCCATTTTTGTAGTATTTTGAGGTGGTTTATCTGTGTTTGTCATCTTTTATCTCTATTTGATTCAGTGGGTGTGTAGCCATTGTGCCAATCGGGTGATTTCCACCATCTCATATGGCTTTCAATCTGGAATTTTTTAATGACATCTGTTATCTGGCAGGCTGAATATCAAAAGTACACACCATTGCTTTCTAAGATCTTGGATGGCTTGCTTTTTCGAAGGGATATGGAAGACAAGGTTCACCATTATGAGCAGGTAGTCTCTTTTTTTTGCAGCCTCTGAACAAATGATCTTTCATGTACACTGCGCAATCTGTTTCTGAAGGAGGAAAAAATCATGGAAATACTCTTTAAACCCTATCATTATTTAATTTTAGGGAATTTATTTGATTTAATTGTGTATATCCATTACCATATTGTGTATCTTGAAAATGCGGCTATTGATTTTCAGTTGGAGCCAAGCTGTTGGCTTCGTATGCCCCCTGTTTCCATAAATGTCCATGCTAGACCTTTTCTCGTCCTGATTTTCTTTTATGTAATGATGAACCATAATGCAAAAAATTAGATATGCCTTGCCTGACTTTCTTACAGATTTCGTAACTGTGAGCAATGAGCAGGCACGGGCCTCGGTGGCCAAGAAAGGTGAGGTACTGACTCAATGTCTTGCCTGTAAATGCCTTGTCCAGCTGAGGCACCGTCAGCCATGAACCACCTTGCAAGGTCCCGAAGCAATGTTGGGTGCTAAACTATTTTTTTGTGGGCTTTGAATGTGTTATTTAGTCATTTTATTGTTGCGCACTTGGGCCTGTACTGCTTTTTGTTGCATGATCTATCATATGCCCAGTATAACCAAGCACTCAAGGCTTTTTATTGTTGGTAACATATCATTAGTCATTTTTCTTCAAATTATAGTGTATTCATGAGTGGTTGATTGGTGACTATTAGGTAACCGGTAGTTGAGCCGCTAGAGTAGGGAAGGTGCTCTTTATGATTACTAATTATAGTGTATTCATGAGTGGTTGATTGGGGAGATGTGTGCTAACACTTACGATGTGGAAGATGACGACAACCTCATGAGTTGATGTAGCATAGAAATGAGGGCGGGGGCACAAAGCAAAGAAAAGATACTTTCGTTTTAGCTTTCAAAGAGCTTTTTCTTGGCATCACTTTGAGCCTTCCCCTGATTTCGGTTGGCCCACAATGAACAAAACTATCATTAAAGCTTTGTATTCAATCTATATTGAATGCCATCATTTGTTTTCTAGTAGAGATTCCTTATCATGTGTTATTTTTTGACAAGCCATTATATTTTCTTCTCGCAAAGATTTTCAATTATGTACGTTAGGTGTGCGATATTCAGTCTCAGGTGACCAAGGCTAAGAACTAGTCTCGGCAATGTATTTTACTTGGATATCATTGTACTTAGAACTTTTGAGTCAAAAGGGTTATTAGTGTTTCTCTTTGAAATCGGGATGTTTTTTGGTGTCCTCTAATGTCATATTCATGAGTGTATAAGTTCTATCATGATGTGCCTTCAGTAAGTTCATCGTCGTGTATCCCTTTAGAGGACAATATCATTGTATATGAAATTGTTCATAAAGTTGTCCTTTGCATCTTTGTCACATGTGTCTCCATGTCTTCTTGTTATTCAGACATATGGTCGTGGTCAATGTCAGGTGTTTGGTTCCTCTCCAAGAGTTGAGCTTGAGCTAACTAATATTGAGTCAGTTATTACAACTATAGATACTGCTGTTCATGATTAGGAAATCAATTCAGACTGTGCAATTGCATTACAGAATATTATCGTAGTTATGTTTAGTACCCATTATCCATTACATTTTTTTTATATTGTTGTTTCATCTTCTGAACGACCTTTTGTGTCCACCTTAGACTTTATTAATGGGCCTTGATTTGTGTCCGATGTTATTTCTTATTCTGGTTGATGGGAATTTATAGAGGAAGAAATAGCTGCAGTCGAGTATAATTACATATGAGATCTAGTCTCTTTGCCTCCCAAGGAAAAAACTTATCGGTTGTAAATGAGTTTACATTATGAAAGTCAACCTAGATGGTTATTGAGCTTTGTTGAAACCTTATCTAATTGTTTAAGGGTATGCTCAGATATATGGAATGATTTACACTGATATATTTTTTCTTGTCACTAAGTTGACTTCCTTTAGGCTTGCCATTTTGTTGGGGGGCTACTCATTGTTGGCATTTACATAAGCTTGACATTAAGAATACCTTCTAACAAATTGATCTTTAAGAGTATGTTTGTTTTGAGCAAACTCCAGAATTTGTGTCACAACACTTGACCAAAAGCAGGTAATAATTAAAGATAATAATCATAAATCCATTAAATAAATCCCCAACCAAAAATGGTACACCCAAATATGATACCTAATACCGGGTCGGATTTGACAAAATATCAAATCTGTTAATAATAATAATTACATCAATTATCACAGGATACCTTCGAACCATCTGTCCGGACATCATATATTGGTCATTACCTACTTTGCAATCCGAACAGAAAAATAACAATCTGAATTTTATAAAATCACACTGCCAATCCAGCATAAACCGAAAAATGCCACACTCCAAACATTAAAATAATCCAATTCATGCCCCCATCAAAATACAATACACTAATATCAGCTTATGCATAATCTCCTTCTTACTAAAACTACGTTGAAATAAAAATTTAAACCAAATTAGAAATTTAATAACCACACGCATAACAAATGTCTCTATAAGTATCCTCATTTGGGCTCCCCATAAGCAATTCATAACTCTCTAATTTGAAAGGGTCAGACATATTTAATTATGAGTTGAATGTTCAGGAAGTATCAATATATATTTATATAACAAAACAAATATATATTCATAAGTTAGAGCAAGGAAACAGAAACGATTAAGCATGTACAAAAGCTAATAGAAATCAGAGGTTCAAACATGCCAAATGTCCAAATGTGATTTCATATGTAAAATTCGTAATATTAAATACGAATATCAAATAGTTCGAATGTATAAAATTATCCAAAGTTCGATATCACAAATCTGAATGGTGGTCAAAACATGCAAATCTCAAGTCAAACATCTCGAATATCAAATTAAATGTAAGTAAAAATATCAAAAATTCAAAATATGCCAAAATTTGCGAACCAAAGACCAAAATACTAATTTTGAGGAAGGGTTATACATACTCTTGATAACCTTAGGTTGAATCACTACTATTTTGATCCATAGGCGAGACGTCTATATATTTTTCCATGTAAACGAGGTCAAATGCCATTTTCTTTTACCACCCGTGTGACGTATCGTATTTCTTAACCAGAAACCGGCTTGGTTCCGACCGTAAAACGGCCGTCTAACTTCACAAACTTGTACAATATACAAATCTCCAATAATTTCCACAAAACATAGGATCCATACCGTGTCAGAATCTTGTGGCTCCGACAACAAAGCAAGGCATTTACCCTATTGAAAAAAAATCCGAGAGGATGCCTGCAATTGCCATCAAGCCTGCAAAATCATTTCTTAATTCAATATATACATTCTACATTTCTTCCCAAGCATATGTCTATTTCTGTAGTTACAAAAATACATACATACAATCTTCCTGTCCAAAAGAATCATTACTATACCAAAAATACAAAAGACAATGCCTAAATTATATCAAATAACATTCCAATCTCTAAATCTAGGCGCTGACTCTTCAAATCTTGCTAGTCGGGTAACATCTCGTGCTGATCATCTGAGGGTTAACAAAAATAGTAAGGAGTGAACCAAATACTCAACAAGACATATATGTGTATATCAAAGAACATGTAAGTTCATAATTCAAACATAATAGTGCATTTTGAAAGTAATAGGGACAAATGAATAATCATAAAACATGTTCAGAAAGAAATACTTCCATAGTACATTCCAGATTTCCTTTGATTCATTTCTTTTTCTTTACTTAATCATCTAATCATGTTGAAAATTTATTTTCGTTGGGAATTAGGGCGAGTAGGCTTTATTGACTTAAGGAGCGGTCGATTGAAGCCTGGGTTGTGTTTGCTCCTACATATTCAAAAGCCTTCTCCTTCTATTCATGACCCAGAGGCGGTTCATCTACATACAATCCGTATAGACGAGGCCTTAACCGCAAGTTGCCCATAGCAGACAATGATCTTCCACTATAATATACTAAAACATGCCGAAATATACTATTTGACGGACACCCCTTGGTCCAATTTTTTAACTTTTTATTTCCTTAGGGAATTTGTCATTAGGTCCGTATATCCTTCGTTCTCGTCCTTTTTTGAGAACGGCTCATAAGTCATTAACTTAATTGCATAATTACCTCCATAATTTCCTTTTCCATAAAGCTTGCACATTTTCTTTTCCATGGCCATTCCTTAGAACATGAGAGTTCCTTAATAATGTAGTTAAAACAAATATATTTAAATAATAAAAAGGAACATGCTATATATAAACATTAAGTATACAATATATTGTGAGCACACAAAAATGACACGGAAAAATTAGAAAATCATAAAACTTGAAGCATATCCAAGTAGAAATGAATTATTTAACCTCTAAACGTGGAGAGAAAATTTCCATAACATGTATATTTAAGATATAGGCAAATAAACGGTATTTTTCTTTAAATCTTGCTATAAAAACATGGAGAAGCAACAAATGTGCACATATTTCATGTTCTTACTTCAAAATCCCATTTAAGATGAGTATTAGAACAATAATACTCATAGTGAACGGAAATGAACATCAACAACCGAAGAAAAAGTTTAGAATGCACTTGTCTTGGCCTGATCTACAAATTCCCTTACTCGGATCGTTCAGATTCAAAGTCTCGGGACTCCTCTTCGCTCTCTCTCTCTTCCTTCCTCTTCCCCTTCGGCTCTCTCTCTCCTCTCCTGCTCCCTTCTTGTAGAAATGGTGGAAAAAGGGAGCAGGTGTGCGTTATAACCACTCTGGCACTCGAGCGCTGGTCGAGCACCACGGCACCCGAAGGGCCTCACTGAGGCGCTGGTCGAGCGAGTTTCGAGTGGGACATTTTGCTAAACACGCCCGGTCACGCCTCGAACCTGCATCGGGCGCGACATTTTGTTAAATGCTCCCCGGGCTCTCCTCGGGCTTGCCTCGGGTGCGGCCATTCTACCAAACACGCCCTAGGAGCGCTTTGGGCACTACTCAAGCGCTGAGCCTCCCGATTCCATAAATGCTTCCGATGCTTAATTTTTAGCGTACTTTAAGCGTAATTTCTATTATATTAACTTAATTACTTTTTAATCAGAACGTTTTGGAGACCGGAACCTCACAACCCATGGATGGTAGGTATAATCTTTAAGGCTATCTTAATATATTAGGACATTTGAATATATTAGTTTCGTTTCTTTATGATGGTTTTCAACAAAATACCAAATCGGGGGAATTTATAATGAATGTCCTAAATTTTCCTCTTTAACGGAAAATGCAAAACTTCCACTTTGAGTAAATATAAAAACAAAACTTTTCACCCTGTAAGAAAGTACAAATATGAAAATGATAACAAAATAAAGTTCAATTTGAAATATATACATGGAATACCGCATGCAAGAAACAAAGGCAAGCTTTCATGACTTTTTCTTTGAAATTATGTCATATTTGACATAATATTTCAAAATTTTTACCCATTTTGTACAACAAGTGAACTTCTATATATTTGGTAAAACCAAGCAAAACCTTAAAATATCAGATAAAACTACATATATATATATATATTCAAGGTGGGGTAAGTAAACAATGACATGCATGTGCAATAAATTATCAAATGTAAATAAAACTAGGAAAAAACTAAAATAAACCAAAGATCGGGCTTAGATATTCTTGCCTTAGTCCTTAAATCTGACAGATCTGACAAAATGAGTCTTAAGAACATTTTTTCTCTTTCTCTCTCTTTTATCCTATTTTCCCACAAAAATGCCCAAAAACAGCATTGGTATGCTTATATAAGCGAATCGGCGCATGAGCGTTTGTTAGGCGTGCATTAGGCGCCGCTACATTCCCTAGTCTCCCACGAGTGTTGCATCAAATACAGCTTAGCCCTGAGCAATTTGCCAATTCTACGGACGAGTGCTGTAGAAGTGCGGTTCGGACACCATACAATCTGCCCAAAACAACTTGAGCGCTATAGGGGCACTCATCAGGCGCGCACATTTTGTCTAAAATGTGTATGAGCGTGCATTAGACATGTATTAGGCACAAAGCTTGCTTCCTTTTTTGATTTTTCCTTTCAAATATTCATTGCAAAATTATTTCTAATAAACTCAAAATAAATTGATATCATCAAAATAAATTAATTAAAAATCGGGCATTACAGCTTCTTGCTTAGGAGGGAGTATTGATAAGTTTGTTGACTGAAAAAGTTTATATGATTTGAAATAGTTCTTACCTTCATTTTTTGGAAGATTCAATGATGTTGTATTCGAATTTAGGCTCTACGTTATGATGGTAATTATTGTGTGTTCTATCATTACTTTAGTGTTGGGTATATTTTTTTTCATTGTGTATATGGATGATATTGTGATTACTCATAGTGATAGTACTGACATTTTAGAGCTAAAATTGTATTCTCAAAGTCAATTTTAAACCAAAGATTTCGTGAGTTTATTTTCTAGGTGTTAAGATTGCTAAGTGTCATCGTGCATCTTTCTTTCACAGAGAAAGTGCATTATGAATTTACAAGAGACTAGTATGGTGACTTAAAATCTTGTGGTGCTTTCATGGATTTAGGAATTAAGTTATCACAAAATGATAGGGAAATGTTTATTGAACTAGAAAGGAACCTATGAGTGGTTGGTGAGCTCAATTATCATGTTGTAACTTGCCCAGATATTACATTCTTGGCTAGTATTGTAAGCCAGTTTCTGTCTTCTCATCGTATTCCTTATTTGGAGTTTGTAATGGGTATTATGATATAACTCAGTAGTGTACAAGGATGAAGCATGTTTTACGGCGATCATTGTCATAGTCAAATCAAAGGTTTTTTTGGATGCTAATTGTGTTAGGTCACTGTACGATTGAAATTCTACCATCAGATTTTATAGTTTTGTTTGAGGCAACTTTGTATTGTGGGAGACTAGAAACAAAATGTGGTTTCTAGGCAAGTGCAGAATCAAAATATTGTGCATCAGCACATGTTATCTGGGAAGTGATGTGGATTTGACAATTATTTGAGTCTCTTGGTTGCATGATTTGTGGATCTTATTAGTTGTAGTATAATAATCAAGCAACCATCAATATTACATCGAATCTGATATTTCACGAATGCGCAGAGTTTATTGTGGTAGATTGTCACTCTGTTCTTGAAAAACTTTAATAGAGCATAATTTACATTTGTCATGTGAGGACTGAGATAAGCTTTTAGATATTTTTGCAAAGTCCTTGACTAGTGGTCTAGTTACATGCATTTGTAACAAGTTAGGCATGATTAATTTCGATGATTATACTAGTAAAATTTGTTTTAGGGTATGCCATAATATATTCTTTGTAATGGTAGTTTAGTATTGTTGATATTTGAAAATAATTATATATATACATGTGAATGGACTTAACCCTAGAATGAGGTTTTCTTATCTCGCCCTTTATATTTTACAATTATATTTTGCAGCTAGGAAAGTTTTAAGGTTGTAATACTTGCAGCTTAAATGAGCATTGATCTATTATAGACTTGTATATCTATCTGCCTTTCATTTTTCCTTTTGGGGCAAAGAATCGGGTTTAAACTTTTTGAGCATGGTCTGGGTTACTTCTCCTCGGAGGGGGTTGGCTTAAACTTTATGGATTTGAAGTGTGAACTCTTCCTGTTGGGCATGCTATCCTTCTTGGTTTCTTTTGTATGATACCAGTCCTGAACTTAATCTAAATATGAAGGTTGATGTAATAAAGATTTAATTAAAGAAGATTAGTATTGGAAATAAACATCTATTTGAATAAGATGATGAACAGATGCAATGAGATTATTTGCCAATGGCAAGAAAGAATGACTGACAGAACTAGGAGAAAAATGTTTAATGGCCTATTTGAGCCCTTATACAGTGCTTGCTAACCTTTGTAATGCAAATATTTCTTGCAATTTAATTAAATAGATGTCATAAAATTACAGCCAAATTTTACGTAAACGGAAATAGTCTGAGCTTTTGAGCACCCTGAAGTAACTCAAATTACCTTGAACCTGTCAAAATTCTATTAAGCAATATTAATAATTACATTGAGTTTGAAGTTATCCTTATTTTTGGTTCCTGTGTTGTTATTGTTGTTACTTATTGCTATTGTTGCAGCTGATGTTATTACTACTGATGATAATTGTGGGTTTATTTAACCTTATGTTTTGCCAGTCTCCAATTGGAAATGATATAGATGCTAGGTTTTCAAGTCCTTGAATTTGATTGTTACTAGAGATATTATGATAATACATTTACATCTTCAATAGTCATTGACAGTAATATGTGTCAGCCTCTACAATTACTGCTATTCTAAAATCTTTTTGTTCTCAGTTTTCTTGCCACAAGTTTGTTTTCCGACCATCAACTTGTAGGGTTGCTCTTTGTGTATATGTTCGTTTCCTAGTTAATCATGAAATTCTTATGATCATATTTGTCCTGATTCCTGTCGTGATGTGTCCTCAAAAATAGCATTTTGAACATCTCTCATATGCTTGGGATTTTCCCGAGTTCTCATTTGTTACTGATTTGTGTTTGGAATTCTTTGGCTTTTTTCTGTCCCTGACGTCATGAAGCTTTGCAGGTTGTTGCTGCAGCAAATGAGGTGGTTGATAGCATTGACAGGGATGAGCTAGCAAAATACTTCTCACAAAAGAGTGAGCCTGAAGACGATGAGGCAGAGGTGCGTATCTTTGTGCAAACTTGAATCTCCCCCCCCCCTCCAAAAAAAAAAAAAATAAATAATTTGAAAATGAAAACCTCATCATTATCTCAATGAGTGGGTTTGTGGCATACTTTGTTGGGTTCCAAACGCCAAAGCTTTGCTCTTTGTTTGAACTCGTGAGAAAATAATATGATAATACACACTGCATAGCAATAAATATAAATAATGAGGCACAACATATTACATGGCAAACCCTTAAGAAAATGAGGGAAAAAGCCACAGGACTATAAATTCGAAAAATATTCACTATTTGGTGAGTTTCAGTTATTAAAACCTCCAATAATACAATGATATAATACCTTGTAATGATAAATCCAAATAATAGAATTCAAGAGTGAATGAGAAGAAAATGATGGGTAAAATGTTCTTCTTGACATCAAAAATAACGTATACAAGGTCCAAATGGACACGATTTTAATCTCAAATGGATGAGTAAATATTCATCTTTTTTCTTTTGTTTTCTTCCTTTTGTTTCTCTCTCTCTATATCAATGATCAAAAGATTCAAAAATCCATGTATGTTAACCCTAGCAGAATGCGTAGGAACTTTTAACACAGTTTTAGTGTGCATATGCTCCTCACATGCACCACGTGTGATCCCTCTAGGCAATTCACACATGCCTCCATGGCATCGGTGTACGACCATCTATTCTGCACTTATCATGCACATATGTTTTTGGTTCATTGGGAATGACTTTTGCTCAACTGGCTTATGTGCGAACCTTACACTATCTTTCAATGAGTTCAGTCGCTTGGTAACACTTGAGTGCCGCTCGGCCAACCTTAGACAAATATTACTCGAACCTCTAGTGAACCCTGCCGCTTGCCCGGCAGTTAATTGACCCATGCTTGACGTCTTTGCCCAAGCGTGTTACCGGATGACATGTTAATGGCGTGAGACTCACAAAAAAGTCACTCAAAATCCAGTATACTTGCCCATTATAAGGATTTTTGAATGGTAAGGGCATCCAAGTCTAATGTCACAAATTGTACTAGGCAGTCAAAACCATCTTAAATACTTATGTATAGCAAACAAAACTAAGTGTTCAGTTTATTAACAAGGGAAAATACTAATGCTTTAGGACAGAGCCTGATCTCCAATGGACAATTATTTGAATCACAAACTAACTAGGTGTACTAGATTTTGTTGCCAATTTTGCTACTATTCCTGTGATGACTAATGAAAATAAGCTGCTGCAGCATCACAGCTTTCCTATTTTTACTCCTCTCAATTTGCCCTGACCACATATGTGAACCATACACTCACTTCAGGCCAGGTGCAAGCGCATGAGCTTAGCTTTTTCTGCCATAAGAGCAACTTCCTGTACATGCATAAAGTGCCCACACTAAATGACCAAGTGATCTGTGCATTTTTAGAATTTCTTGCACAAAACATAGATACCATCTTGAATGCAGTCCTGTTGAAAGCTCTCCCTTTGTTAGCAGTATGTTTTGCAGTACCAGCCATAGGTTGAAAGCTTTACAGTTATATTAGACAAGTCCCACAAAATTCTGTGCTGCCTACCTCATCAAGTTATTGTATTACTTTGTCATATGCTCTCAAAGGTCTCATCAAACTCTTGTGTGTTATATCAGTACTCTCAAATTTTAACCGTAATATACCCCTTCTATTCCTATGCAATATCAAATTGCATGCCCATGAGGAACCCATTCTCTTGGTAGCCTGCTGAATTTGAGATGACATGTATGCTCCCTGATTACCCACAATTTCAATGTTTGGTGTGACATGTGATAGCTTCTTTCCATGGATGAAATATCAGCCGAGAAGTATTGCTATTGCTTCTTCCAATACTAATATTTTCTGATACCGCAGTGAATTGCAATATGTTGCCCTTTCAGTGATATATTGACCAATATGCAAAATATCGATTGATATTTACTTGCTAGCTTGCAATTTATATTAAATTTTGTGCTTCATATATTTCCGATACCTGGCTGCAACCAATATTAATACCAATTTTTTCATCCATGCTTCTTACATAAAGCATCTATATTTCACCAATATAATCTTCTAAAGCCTAATCTTCTCCCAATTTAGGAACATAAACAGAACTCAAAGCAAGGAGACTTCTGTTCTTATTGAGCACAGAGCCCTACCAGGGCTATGCTGTACAACTTGCTTCAATTTCTGCAACAACGTTTTTAGAGGAAAAAGAAAATCTGACTCCAATTAAATTAAATATCAAAGTGAAGTCTGCACTAGCTGTCATCTTTCTGCACAGCTGAGATCTTTGGCTGTCTAGTCCTTCAATCTTGCTAATATCCTCCATTGAGTGGGTGACAATGCTTAGCTCAAACCTAGCAATCATCAGAGCTACAGCAAGATACCTTATTAGGAACTGCACTCCTTGAAGCTTAAAAACCCGTTAATCTGCTGCTTTAAATTTTCTGGTGTAGCACCAAAGCAAAAACCACTGTCCTCACCATTAGCAACAGGGCCGCTAGACTTGGAGAAACTCTGGAAGCAAGCAGATTTCTCAACAGAATTGACATCTGCCTTGCAAAAGAAGAGATATCATCTATATAAGCTAGGTGTGATTTCTTGTGCTTAGTACACTTGGTGATGGTATCTAGGGCAATTCTTAAACCCTTAGAAAACTTGCAGATAAATATTACGCAATGTTGTTAAAGGTGCATCTCATGTTCAGCTATGCGTGTCTCGGCTCAGGGCTCCTTGGTGCCTCAACTTACTTAGATGACTCTCATTCTAACAGGGGCACACATTTTTTTGAGGCTTATGGTGTGTGCCTTGAGTGCCTTATTGTTTTTTTCCAAAAAAATTAATTATTTTTTTAAGAAATGAGCCATTATATTCAATTGTTATTAATAATGCTAATTTGGTATATGTGAAATTAGGATTACTAAAAGTAATGACTGACCGATTAAAATAATGGCTGATGACCATGAAGAGGGAAACAAATATGCATGTGAAAATAATTTTTTGATAAAAGGGTTTTTGTAGTTGAAATTATTGAAGTATATGAAACTACATATCACACTAAGTTTGAAATAGTGTGAACCTTGAATGTTAAGTGCCTCACTTCCATCAAGCTTGCGCCTAGGCCCTAAGAATCCTTTGCGCCTTTAAAATATTGATATTACACAGCTAAAACAGAAAGGTGAGGGATCATGGATTGTCCTTGCCTTTTCCCATCAAAGTACCCACTGAGATAGAATATATAAGGGTTAATAGAACAAAGCATCACAATGAACTTATCAGGAAATCATTCTCCATAACCGCGATCAATAAACTGTTGTTTAGCTGTAGTCTACTCATGATGCCTTTAATAGCTTCTTACAAGCTCATTGCCTATTAACATTCAAGATTGTACAGAATTCTGCCCTTGATGAATGCTGTTTGAACCGGATTTATCAACTTTTGATATACATTTGGCCTTTCAATATAGAGAAACTTTTCTAGAGTATCATGGTCCTAGGGACCTTAGTCACTGAAGTGAGTTAATTTCTCCAGTATTAGGGAAATCAAGAAGTGAAACTGTTACCTCCTGCCGAAGAATGCTTCAATACTTATGAAGAAATAACTCTGTGGAAATGAGCTTCTGGAATGGAGAAAAATGCTTTCCTAACATCTGCTTGTTTAAAATGGGAGTGAAACATCTCAATGTCTTCAAGAATTTGGTATTTATTCGTTATATAGAATCATCACTGGGATGGATTCTGCTGACTTCTTTTGTTGTAATGTATTCTCTCTATCTAATAGAAGGACAGATCACAATAACTACTACACTTCTGTTTGAAGGCTTTTGATAAAAAAGACTTAACAAAAAGGTTTACATTGCATTCCTTTGTAGCTATGCATTTGATCCTCATTGAATGGGCTCTTTTATTTTCTGTTGATATTGTTTAGAAAAAGAAGAAGCAGATGGAATCAACTCGGGACCAATTAGCGGAGGCGCTGTACCAGAAAGGACTAGCACTGGCAGAACTTGAATCTTTAAAGGTCTAAATCTTTATTATTATTGCACTTTTTGTTGCATTATTGTTATTATTGCTATCAGAATGATTAATACTTTACTATATCTTGTTCTTTTATTCCTCATTTACTTATCAACTTCTGTTTCTGATGTGTGAGATACTAGATTTCTGAAGAACATTGCACAGTCCTTTGTAATTACATGACATGTCTCCGTTAGGTGTCTGCTTAAGTAGTTAGTATTTGTAGAACATTGCACAACTATTATATAATTAATCAACAGTACTATTTTATAATGAAGTGTCAGATAAAAATCCCTTTTTTGTTACGTTTTATCCAAAAAAATTAATAGGAATTAGTAATTTGCAAGTTAGTCAATGTAAAGAAGTTGTAATTTATCATGTCACATAATGGAAAAAAAAACGGTGACAGTAGTTTTGGTTTTTTATTATTTCTAACTTACCAGTTAGCTCCAATGTTCTTAGTTTATATATGAATCCCATTTTATTAAAAATTACAAAATTGCTCAATATATCCAAAACCTCTTGGTAGTTGTCAAAAAACCAAAAAATTCTGACACAGTGTTGGCTTAGCGACAAAGTGTTAGAGCTTCTTAGCTGGCATGCATCATATGTTACAGATCGCCCTTTTTAGCTGTGAAATTCATTATTGTTGGTTTGCGTTTTGCTGGCCACAGGGTGAAAGAAAAACTAGCGATGGTGCAAAGGATGAGAGTGAAGCAGACTCTGCTAAACAGGATGAATTATTTGAAGAGAACTTTAAAGAATTAAAGAAATGGGTGGATGTGAAATCCTCAAAATATGGCACCCTCTTAGTTGTACATGAGAGACGCAATAAGAGACTGGGAACAGCTTTGAAGGTAAGTTTACATCTTGCCAAATAATATAAAAAAAATGATACTCGCTTTTTTAGAGTTTCTGCATACTGCTGATCTTTTTTGTTTTACCGCATCGTTATGTTGAGTCCTATCAGTGTCCTTCCATTTGTTATCAATCATTGTACTTCTAACCGTGAGGATTCATGCTGATAATTTAAATAGGTAAGATTATAACAATACATCAAAATGTATTAGATCTACCTTTAATCATAGTCGTTAAAGCTGTTAGGATTAAGTTATCATTGTTAGGTGTATGAAATGACTCTAGAAGAAAAGATTCTAACCGTGTTCTTTTGAGTCTTGTCAATGCCTTTTCACTTTTTTTTATCATCCCTCGTACTCAACGGTATGGACAGCTAAGATTATGACAACATATTAAAATGTGTTGGACCCATTTTTTAATCATAGTTATTAAAGTTGTTCGTATAAAATTATTACCGTTGAGTGTTTGAAGGCACTCTAGAAAGTGAGGATTCTAATAGCATCCCTTTAAGTTATGGCAATGTCTTTTTACTTTTTTAACATTCCTCGTACTCCAATATTATGGACTGCATCTTGATAACTTTAATGATTAAGATTATGATAATATATTAAAATTGTTGGACATATCTCTTAATCATAGTCATTAAAGCTGTGAGAATGAATGCGTTACCGTTGGGTATATGAAAATACTCTAAAAAGAGAGGTTTCTAATAGTGTCCTTTTGAGTCCTGTCAATGTCTTTCCACATTTTTATCATTCATCATACTCCAACGGTGTGGTTCCTTGCTGACAACTTTAATGGGTAATATTGTGACATTTAAAACGTGTTGGACTCATCTTTTAGTCATATTCATGAAATATGTTAGAATAAATACATCTTCACTGAATATGTGAAAGGACTCTAAAAAGAGAGGATTCTAGCAGTGTCCCTTCAAGTCCTGTCAATGCCCTTAACATTTTTAGCATACCTTGTACTCTGACGGTGTGGACCTCATCCTGACAACTTTAATGAGTAAGATCATGATAATATATTAAAATGTATTGATTCCATCTTTTAATCATAGTTGTTAAAGTTATCAGGATGAAGGCATCATTGTTGGGTGTACGAAAGGACCCTTAGAAAGAGAGGATTCTAACGATGTCCTTTTGTGTGCTGTCAATATCTTTTCACTTTTTTATCATTCCTCGTACTCCAATGATATGAATTGTATCTTGATAACTTTAACGGTAAGATTATGATAATATATTAAAATGTGTTAGACCCATATTTTAATCATAGTTGTTAAAGTTGTTAGTTTGAAGTCATCATCGTTAGATGTATGAAATAACTCTTGAAAGAAAGGACTCTAACAGCATTCCTTCAAGTCCTGTCAATGTCTTCACTTTTTTCAACACATCATACTCCAACAATTTGGATCTCATTTGACAACTTTAATGAGTAAAATTATGATAGGATATTAAAATGTGTTGATTTCATCGTTTAATCATAGTTGTTATAATTGTCAGGATGAAGGCATTATCGTTGGATGTGTGAAATGACTCTTTAAAAGAGAGGATTCTAACTGTGTCCCTTCATGTGTTGTCAATGCTTTTGTACTTTTTTTATCATTCCTCATACTCCAATGATGTGGAATTCATGCTAACAGCTTTAACATGTAAGATTATGATAACAAATTAATAATGTTGGATCTATTTTTTGATCCACATTAAAATTGACAAGATGAAGTCTATTAGTTTTATTTTATTGGCTTATTTTTATGACAAAATTTGGTCCCAGTCAAGTTGTATTTAAGCTTTTTTTTATTGATTGGGGTCCATTGTGACTCAAAATATATTTATCAATACTGCAAAAGATCAGATGCTCAAAAAAATTTGGAATGCACAAATATGTGTTGGCATTTGTGCTGATGTTTGACTTAGTGTTCAGACGTCAATATACATGCTCATATGCAATCTCAACAAATTAACAAATGGGCTACGCACGTTTGCTATTAGATCACGCACATGTGCCAATGACAATGAGTCATGCACGTGCACAATTGGATCGTGCATATCCGCAAATTAATAGAATGGGTCATGCATGTGTGCCATGGATTACATGCATGCATGACATTCAAGTTGGTGTTCGAACGATCAAGTGCAATATTGAAGCACTGCTTTTTTTTGCTCTAAATTTTAGTATCACTTATAAATATACTTCTTCCTTTGATTTAGCTGCCCCTCACATGAAAAGAAAAGAAATTGAGTGTTAGAGAAGTGAGGAGAAAAAGAGAAAACCTTATTTGTGAGTTGTGATCCAAAAGTCATGGTCTTCTTGTCCCAAAATCATTGAACACCATCAAATACTTGTTCCAAACCTTTAAGTCTTCGAAGTTCTATCGGCAGCTTGGATTTTGGAGTTCAGAAATATTGGTTATTCCCGATGTAGTAAAGTAAATCAAATGTGAGATCGAAATGTGTTCGATTCTGTTGTTAGGAAGAAAATCTAATAAATTTTTGATAGGGGTCACATGTTATAAGTTTGTTAAATGTTAGCGTATCAATACCACCTGGTCTATAGATTGGCTTTTTCATAATTGATTTTCTTTGACTTGCTTAGGAAGCTTGGAGGGTTTTATTCAACAATTGTTTGGTGCTTGAGGTTTTCTTTCGTCATAATATCCTATGTTAATTTATTTTTGTACCATATATATTGTGTATATTTGTGATGTTGAATAAGTAGGATTAGTATTTTACATTTATAGTATCTAAGGAGAATATTCTTTACGTGTATTGAATATTTGTATAATTTAGCCTTCTGCAACATAAAGGGTCAAAAATACAGTTGTTAAGGACTATCTAATTTTTTCATGATCAATCTCGTTAGATGTATGAAAAGACTCCAGAAAGGGAGAAATCTACGGGCGTCCCTTCTAATGGAAGCTGTTTCTATTATTGGGGTTATAAGAACTGGCAGACTGTAGCCCTTTTTCCCCATTTTTGAATTATGGCAGTTGAAATTGTCAGGGTAAAATCTTCATTGCTAGGTTCATAAAGAAATGTAAAAATGGACGATTCAAACAACCCGTTCTGTTGTGTTTATAAGAAGAGATGGCGGACTACTCGTTCTTCTTTCCCTGTTTATTGCTAAGTTTCCCAAATCCTTCCCTGGGGAAGTATTGATATCGAGTCTAGACGGCATAGAGAAATTCTTGGCTGAGAAGCTCTCTTCAAGGTTCCACCAATGTCATCATATTAATGGATGAGAGAAGGTGGGCCCACCAATATGAAGTACCAGTCTACAGATGCCATGCTTCCCTTCAATGGAACCTTCCCACCCAAGTAACTCTCATGACACAGCTTCCTATGTTATGGGTTGTTCATTGTTAAGGTACGAAGAGAAAGTTCTATCACAATAATAGAGTTATCTTCATATGACATGGTAGCTACGAGTTTGAGTTGTGACAATAATCTCTTGCAAATAGTGACAGGTAAAACTTCATACAATATGCCCAAAGTGTTCCCACCCCTTCCGGGACCCATCCTCGAATGAAAAATATTTCCCAAGAATTATAATTTGATAGGCGACTATCGGCTAATATATTGACCAAATATCGGGTATAGTATCGACGTGGTAATATACAGCAATTTATTCACTCTATCGAGAAAATTTGGTAGAAGGATTTTAATACTAGTATATCGGCCAATATTTCCATCCATGTGCTATAACCACATTGCTTCACTGCATTTTACGTTCAAGCATTCGAATATCATATTGTGCAGCTGCCGCTGGTTGCTTGCTTTCTTTCTTATTTTTTGGCAGTTCTCATATGGTCGATCACTTATATCGTCAGGTGTTGAATGATATAATTCAAGCTGATGGGGATCCTCCGAAGAAGAAATTTTATGAACTGAAGCTCTCTCTGATTGATGAGATTGGATGGGAACACATGGCTTCGTACGAGCGGCAGTGGATGCACATTCGGTTCCCGGCAAGTCTGCCTCTGTTTTAAGGTCGGTCTCTTTTTCATTGGGTCATAATAAATAAAAAAATTCAATTGCATTTGCATGCTTCTGTATTCATTTTTCTCCATAATGTTTTTAAAGGGAAACATTTCCCTAGTGACAAATTCATGTTTTGGTGTATTAGTTCTTAGATTTTCATGTTGATTGATTAAATTACATGAAATTGTTATCTGTAAGTGTGCTTGGGATGAATGTAATAGTATGTACCTGACTCACATAGCTATTAAGAATTATCATTCTTCATATATTTGTCTGTCTTAAAGTAATATATATTTGATTCTCACCCAACTTTATGACTCTGAAGTAGGATTTGAAGCTGGTGGTTTTGGGCAGACAATCCTTAATAACTTAGTGGAAGTAATCTCTTAGTTACGTTTGGGATATTCTCGATGATACAACGTCTTATTTGTTCATATTAATTTGTTCATGGATGTGGGACTTTTTCTATAGCTCTTAGGACCAGCTAATCTTTTGCTTGTAATACCCATTGCCTTAAGCTAAATCGGCCTAGCTTGGCTTGATTGCTTGAGTTTCTTTGAGCTTCCTTTAAGCCTCGCTAAACTTGTCCTAAAGGAAAAGAGATCACCCCGTCATATAGGATTATCATCCCCTCAACCAATAGCTAGGTTGGGATTTACCCTCTACAATATCTATTGTAGAAGAACATTTTAGAATAAAATATATATTTCATCCCGTCTCAATAATTATCTAGCCCATTTTAAGGCCCTCTAGAGTCACTTGTATCATATTTATACGATTTTATATGACTAAGTTGTACATGTGCATCTTCCATTTGCACGGGGCATCTGTGTGACCCATAACTTCCTGAAATATAGCACGGTAGCCATAGTTAGGTTCCATGGCCGCCCTTTAGTCACACTACAATGTGGTATTTTATCTATAGGATCGTAGTATAAATGGATAGATAAAGTCCCGTATTGTTTAGAGATGGCTAGAGTCTACCCTCGAATTATTACATTATCAAAGTCCAAAGCTATGGAAGAGCTACCGTGAGCATGGATAAGTGATAACGGAAGTGAAAAAAAAAAAGTAATTTCTTTTGAAGCCGAATAATTAATTTAATAATTTGTATTAGTTTTAGAGTCATATTTCTATTGAATGTGGTATTGTTTTTTGTACATTATAAGAAATAAACGGCTGTTGTCAGTGTTTTGGCGGAATATTAAATTTAATTTTTTTATTTTTCTTTGCGACCGTAAGTTTAATCTTTTTAGTATTCAAATATTTTCATTTAGTTAGGTAATTTGAATGTACTAAGTGTTGGGTCCCAATATAAGGACCCATAAAATATGGCCCAAAGAAGAGGGAAGAGTGACCAAAAGCCCAATTTAGTTCCTTAAGTTAAATTGGCCTAAGAAGCACAAATGACGACAAAAGTCTGAGAGGCCCATTTACCCAAAAGGAGCTCGAGGACGCCGCGAGAGGCTGACGTCATCAAAGAAACCCAAGAAGCGTCCGAGAATATCCCCATGAAGCGCTTTAACGCCTCCATCCAAATGACCAAATGTCGAAGAGACTCTCGCCGATCAAAAGCCCGAGGACCTCAGACGTTCCTTTAGATCTGATCGGTCCAAGAGGCCAGAAAGACCTGAGGACCTTTTAGCTTAATCGAGAGTTGCTTTCTTCAACGAGTCCGCGAACTCACAAAGAGACAAGGCACGCCACACAAGGAAGGATCGTCTCATACATGGCCGAGAGCGCCTAACTAAACAATTTCGATTTTTGAAACAAATTAATTATTTAAGCGTGCTTAATTTGTCAGCGCTAGACGTGACTAATAGTGACAAGTGAATTTAGACCACGTGTCCTCTCTCCACCCAGACAATTTTTTTATAAATAAATGATCCTTTTGGACTATTGCCCCTTTTTTTTTGTGACATTCCAAACGAACTTTTAAGAAACAAAAAGAGATCGAATGAATCCTCAAAACTTCACTTTGTAAGACTTCCACCCATAATGCAAGATTTAAAAGCGCCCAGATCCTCACTGCTTTTTCTTCATTACGTTTTAAGAAGGCTTTCCATAAAATTCGGTTTTAATCTCTTCTTCTCCACAAATTTTGACCTCCAAATTCAAACGCAACACTAAGTATATATTAATATGCAATAGGTTAGTATATTTATTTGATTTTTTCAATAGTGTGTATTTTGTATCCTTTTGGAAAATGGGAAACAAATTAATTATTGAAAAAAAACTTGATATGTGATAATATAGATCTATATTAATGAGTTTTTATTTTTTAAGAGTTGTATTATATTTATAATTCATCTATAATTCTATTATTGTAAAAAATTAGATTTATCATAGCCATACATTTCAGAATATTTATAAAACAAATTTAAAAGAATAAAAAAATTACATCTTTAAAACTGAAAATGTGTAGATATATATTATTTTATCTTTTATAGGTAATGTTTTAATATTTTATTAAAAAGATGTCTACGTATAAATTTAAAGCAAATGTAGCAGTCTCTTACACTATATGATACCGAAATATTATTTATGTTAAAAGTTTTTATATTTGAAAAGTTATTGTCAATCCAAAAGTTATAAATAAAATAAAAAATTATAAAATTTAAATGTCGCCGGCATTGGTGGTTATTGTCATTAATACAAATATAAAAAATTATTAATATACATTGTTTAAGTATATATTTCTATTAATATAAATATAAATTGTTATTTTTAAATTGATTATTATTATTATTTTGGTAAGTAAGTAAATTGAATTAAGATGGAAAAAAAAAATTACAACACCTATATTCTAGTTTAAGTGTTTTGTCGATTTAGAGGTAGAGCATAGTAACTAGGGCAGTATCCTGAACAAACATGATTTTTTTGACAAGTAATTAAATTTAAATTAAAAATAAAAATTAAGTACAAAAGTTATGTTTTAACCCAAGTGTTTTGTCGATTTAAAGATAGAACATAAACATTGGGTCATGCCCTGAAATAAAAATATCTTTTTATTTATTTAATGAGTTAATTTATTTATTTTTTCTAAAACTACGTGAACAAAGATATAAACAGTATAAAATCAATATAGTGATACATTTTTATGTATCAAATAAAATAATATTCTAGTTAAAAAATAAGGATGTTGCTTATTTATTTAATATATTAATTTATTTATATATAAAATAAATATAGTAATATATTTTTATGATATAAAAATAAATAAAATTCTTTACGAAGGTAGATGCGGTGATTAAATTCAAAAAATTATTTTTTTACCGTTGCCGCTTTGCTCATTGTCTCTCTCACCGCTGAAATGTGATCAATTGCGATCGTCTTTGTTTTGTTGCAGATCACATCACTGTGAGAGAGAGAGAGAGAGAGAGGGAATGGGTGGAAAGAAAATAGAGGTGGGATTTGTATGGCAATTGAAATGGCGACGAATTACTGGCCGATGTCTCTTCCGGTGGTAACGTTGGCGGCATCTCTATGGAATCAATTGCAGGGATCCATTTTCTGCACTTTCTAGGGAATCTTTGACTGGTCGCACTTTCTCTTCAACTTCTACTTTCACTCGGCTAATTAATTTCTCAAATCCAAAGATTTGATTTTATTCCTTTCCTTTTTCGCCACTTCAATTTACCGTTACACAGAATCCACTCGCTTACTCTAAATTTCAAACTGACCGTTTCAGAAATACGTTTTCCCTTCTTATCAGTTTTCCTCTCTCACTTTTCTTCTCATCGCATCGAATTATTGTTTATAGCCGATTTATATTTTCCTCTTGAAATGGGTCTCTCCTCGCCTCACCTCCGACTTTCACCTTTACTTTCGTCCATCACTAATTTTCCTTTTTTGTTTTTTTTTGGGAGAGAGTTGACGGAGAATCGCGGCTTGGCTGTGTTTATTCGACAATTTAACTGAAACTTGTTTGTTGATTTCAGGAGCACCTTTCCTCCAGTTAGTCCTCGTTACCCTTGACTGAAATTTGTTTATTTTAAGGAATTGTGATTGAATTTGTTTTCCATTTTCAATCTAATTTAGAAAAAGGGCGAAACAGAAAGAAACCGATTACGATGTTTTCCGGGGAAGAAGGAAAGCGCCTCTCTCTTACCGAATCTCCGAAAACGTGCGCATACCGCCATCTGGCTGTAGACAGGTTAGATCTCTATCATATCTCTTGTGTTTTCGATTTCGTGAATCTGTTATTAACGATTGCTTGATATGCTTTTTCGTTTCTCCTGTTCAATTTCCTGATTATTTGTTGATTTTTTCTTGTATTTCTTTGAATCTACTTATTCAAATTTATGGCATTCGTTTGATTTGGAGACTATTTTTCTATGCATTGGTTAATCTATCAGCTGGAATTCTTGTTTGTTCAAGATTTGATAGCTTTTCTTTGTAAGTTTCAATATTGCTGATCCCTTGAACTTTTTTTTTTTTTTGGGTATTTCTCGTGTTACAGATTCAAGATTTCATCGATTAATGTTAGTGCCTATCATGCAAATTTTGTATGCCAAGCATGGTCGGTCATCTGTTTATTACCTTGTTAGGCAGCTGTAAAAAAAATTCCATGTTGTCGACATTATTAGGACACATCCAGTTCTTCGCGTCATCTTCCCACGCTTAAAAAAACATAGAGTGTTTCAAAACTTTTAATGTTCCGTTGTGTCGTTGCAATCATTCCTTTGTTTTGATTTCTTCAGCATGATATTTTAGAAATAATACATTTTATTATTATTATTATTTATTTTAAGTCGTCATTAAATAAAAAATTATATATATTTTCTAATTCATCTAGGAGTAGAATAATTCTATATAAGGATCATAGTTTTATTATTTCATAAGTCATTGATGAATTAAATTGATATTGAAAAATTGTGATTATCCTACCATCTCTATGGTAAAATTTAATTCGCTCTTTTCTCTATTCACTTCTCTATTTTTTTTCCTTTCTCTTTTTTCATTCCTTCCTTTACTACCCCTTTCCTAAGTCCTGATTTTTCACGGCCTACCATTGTTTTCCTTCCCATACGCATATCAGTTGCTCCACATTTATAGACACCATTAATCACCTTCTAAACTATAGCTCACCATTCTCTCATCTTTAACAACTAGTGAAAGTTTAAGTCCGTCAACTTTAGTAAACCCAGATATCTCCATTAAATTGTTGTAAAATATGTACAAAAAAAAAAAAAAAAAAATTCAGGCTGCAAGTAGCAAAATATACATATCTATGTTGGGGTTCAATATCCGAATACACTTTACTTAACGCAGTTGAAACAAACAGGAACCTTTGTCAACCGTTAGCTACCAAATTTATGAGTCTAAGAAACAAACAATAATATATAACGATTTTTAACGTGAAAACTCTTTTCAACCAAGAAAAAAACCACGGACAAATTTTAAACAAATTTACTATAATTAGTGTCGGTTATAAGAATTCATTCTGAAATCCTTTCACTCTAAACTTGAATAAAGAATAGTTGAATACAACCTCCTCTCGACACATCGACAGCCCACAAAAAAAATATAATGAGAAATAAGAGTAACCAAACGAAAATACATTTCTAGAATTACCTCCAGAACGATGTAGCAGATCTTGGTGAAGAACAAAACTCAAATTGGATCTCAACCGGATGTCGAACCTCTTCCACTTCTCTCTTCTTCTCTCCACTCTTTATGTGCAATGCCCCTTATGGAGAAAGATTTCAAAATTTTACCCTAAAAACGCATAAGGAGTGTTTTTATGACGCGACCCAGCACTTGAGTGATGATTTGGCGCGGTTCAGGCACCCACCTTCCGCAATTCACACCAGTGGCGCCACTCGGGCGCACCTCAGGCGCGGCCACCTTCTGGCCACCCACCTTGCGCGTGCGAACACTCCAATCTTTACATGGGTCTCGTGTGAATCTCTGATAACTTTCCATTTGTTAAGTTATTCATAAGGGATTGATCAAAATTCAACAATATATATATATATATATATATATATATATGAAGTTGGAGGTTGAGAAAATCAATCTCATTTGTTTCTCATTACCGCCAATCTTCTGTCCCAACATCGTAAGTCACAAAAGTTGTCAAATAACTATCATGAACATGAATAAGTGATAGCAGGAGTAAAATGAAAGTGATTTGCATTCGGAAGCACATTGAATTATTGATTTAGTGATTTGTGTTGGGTCCAAATTTGTCTCCCCATTAAATGTGATATTATTTTTTGTATGTCATTAGTATAAAATAAAAAACCGCTATAAGAAATTAACGAGAGGTTGGAGATATTCCCGCAAGCCAAGAAAATCAGGCGGCCGAGAGGCCTAAGTGGAGGCCATTGGCCCAAAGACCAAAGCTTTGTAGCCAGGCGCCAAGTCCCGTCCGCTCATAAGTAAGCTTGTGGTTAAATATTGTTTTCCTTTTGACACAAAAAGGGCCGAGAACTTAAGTCTCAAAATCTTGAGAGGTCAAGAAGAGACTTCTTTAGGCCTAAGATTTGTTTTAGTCCTCTTACGAGTCCGCGAACTCACGAGGGGCTCCATTTGTCCGAGGACTACCCTATCCTCAAGGATGATTTTGATGTCCTGATTCCCAAGGAAATTCGCAACCATGTTTCCATTCAACAAAGAAAGTTTCAAATCAAGTTCAGAATCTGTACATAGCTCTTAAGATGCCTTATTTGATCTCAAATAATATCATTATTTTATCCTACACTGAGGAAGATATTTGGGCCATCCATGCCACGTGTCTCCTCCCAACGGCCCGGTCTCCCCTATAAATATCAATGAAAGTCCCTTTATAAAGGGATGACTCTTTTCCCAAATTAGCTCCCCAAAGAAGGCAGTAAAAGGTGACTTCCTTTCGGCCCTAAAACTCTCTCCTCCCGTGAAACGGAACAAGAAGAGTTATAAGGCCTCCCAACAACGATCCCCCTACGATCCCCCTAAAAAGAGAAATACAAATCAAGAGACAAGGAAGGGATTAATCCCAAACTTATTTCAAAGACTTCAACCCAAATATGAAGACTTTAATTCAATAGTTTTTCCTCCCCATTCAAGAGAAGGTTTTCACGTAAAGATATCTCAAATGTATCCAACATCATATTTAAATAGACGGATCCGAGCGGATTAACGCAACATTGCGCCCATCTGGGAACGGAAAGTCAGCACACGAACTTCCCTCCTCAAAGAACAACCAACGCCCAAGATGATCGGCAAAGACAAGACGCCCACCCCGGAAGAGGATTTTAATGCCTCCCCGTGGGGGTGGCAGAGTGTGTACATCTCCCAAATATAGCGTGTTCCTTTAATCTCACAAGACCGCACCTCCGAGAGAAGGTGGAGGAGTATCAGGGCCCGCGATCAGGCAACACTATTTAGCCGATGGACTACCTCAACAGAAAAAGCCAACGCGAAGAAAGGGCCATTGTTTGAAGACGTTTTTCGGGCCTAAAACTAAGTAACAAACCGGGAGGGAGAAGACTAATCGACCCCGATAATGAAGGAAATTAAGGAGGCAACTTCCGCCAAGATTTACGCCTCCGGCCGGGATGGGCCCAACGGATGGTCTCGGAGGAAAGCTAATGATACAAGGAATAGCCTTTACCGATTTCACCAACATCTCGAGGCATGAATAGGAGTTCCAAGATGGAAGCTCAAGAATGAGGGAGGCGACAAAATCGAGAGGATACACAGTGTGCAACCTGGCAGGTAAAGACAGGATTTTCAAACAATAAAATAGATTGACATGAACCTAGGTAAAATAATCGAGCACGCCGACCATACCTTGCCGCGAGGCAGGCCCAAACATTCTCGCAAGGGGACAAGGAGGAGACGGAATTTTTTATATTTCCCAACTAAAAAAACGAAAGAAAATGTCCTAAAATTCAATGAAAACGCCCTTTCATTACGCCTATCCACAATCATTCTGATGCCCTCACTAATATGAAGTTTTGAATTACCAACAAAAACGCTACCTGAACGAGCGGTTCAGCGGTTGGATTAATAGGTGCATACGAAATAAATATTAGTCGGAATAGATTTATAAACAGATTTAGTGCACAACCATATTTTTTCTAATTGAGGTTTTAAAAGCTCGGCCGAATTTTGCGGCCCTTTAAATCAAAGTCTAGAGGTTGCAACAAAGACTCGCCAACCCAACCTATGATTCATAGACCTATGAGGTCGTGCAATTAAAAACTGACTTTTAAATTGCCGAAAGACCCAAATTATCGGACCCTAGAGGTCGCGACAAAAACTGTTTGTAATCGAGCGGTCGCAAGGCCGGGCCCCAAAGGTCAAACTCAAACCAATTATTACCGAGCGGTCTTAATCAAAGGTAACTATCTAATTGACCGAGCGGTCTTAGAGGCCGGCCTCAGGTCAATATCAAAACACCATAATAGACGGAGCGGTCCCAAACCGGGCAAGGAAAATAAAGCCAAAGGGTTAAAATAGAAGTCCCTAAGAGGACCGATCCAAATCAAAGAAATTAAAGGGTTGAGCACCAAAGAGGTCATCACTCAAAACTAAAGAGTTAGATGTCATACATCACGGTCAAAAAAAGGAAGAGAAAAAAGAGATAAACAAGACAAAAGAAATCAAGCTCATCAAAGAGACAAACCCACCAACATTCTATGACATCACAATATACACTAAACGTACTCACGATATATCAACTGAACTACAACAACATAAAAACTTAAAATTTAGACCTGCTGCAATCTACTACTGGGCAACCGACTTCCCTTGACTATAAACCATAAATATAACACCGAATAACCGACATTTGACTTATTAATTATAAAGTGCTATCGGAAATAATAAACATGTTATCTATAGTCCAAAAATTGAAATACAATATTTTAAACATTCTATAATTTAATCTAAACTCTTTACAAATTGCGTATCCTTCAATTCTGATCATCCAACAAATATCTGAGCCTCTTATCCGAAGGAATTAATAAAAATAAAAAGTAAGAAGTGAGTCAAAAGCTTAGTAAGGTATATATTTGTATAAATAATCATAGATAATATGCATTTAAAACATATCGGAAGCTATCGAAAGGACAATGAATCTTAATATGATAGAACGACGTGAAATTTGCATGAAAATTAGATTAATTTTTTTTCTTGAATTTTTATCATATTTTTATTTATTTCTTATCGTCAAAACATGTGAAAATCTAATTTTCTAAGGGACCAATGGCCAGTAGATCTTATTGATTAAATGAGCACATAATTAAAACCCGGGTTACATTTATTTTCATACAACCAAGGGCCATATGCTACCATTCAAGACCCGTAAGAGGGTTATCAGACATACACAACCAAAGGACTAAGGGCCTATAGATAGGGCCAAACGCCGCTTCTCACCAGTGGATGATAAGTTCGAATCTTGATTTACCACTATAATATACTAAGGTATGCGATAATATACTATCCGTAAAATTATAATCACGATCCAGTGAATATTCTTATGAAAACTCTACACTTTTTCTCATTCTTAATTTTCTCATTCTAAAGAAAATGTACATAATTTTTGACATAATTGTAAAGTTTTTTCTTCAAATTCTATAAATTCATAATATGTAACACTTATACTGATGGGTCCAGCATGGATCTGAGCTGGAACCAACGAAATCCAGCTGGAAAATGATAGGTCTCCTCAAGAGGGGGCCCAATCGGCAATGACGTGTCCCGTGAGATCTTAAACAAGGCATACTGGGCACCCCAAACATGTAGCCAATTAGCGTTGCTCGCACTACTGCAGCGGCAACTGTAGGTTGCTGGCGCAGAAGGCGCCAGCCTAGGGGATGTCAGCCAATGAGAGATGAGGTCAACACTGAAAAGTCGCAGCATAAGTTGCCCCAACAACCGTTCAGCCAATTCAAGCAAAATCAAGCAGGCCTACGTTGGCCATGCCCAACAATGGTCTCCTCGCCTCCACAAGGCGACAACTGACACCGCTGGCCACCACCAGTAAATCCCGGCAAGCCCCTTGTCGGAGATCCCGATTCCCAAAGCCTCACAAAAGGAGCCTACAAATGCTCTCTTCGACAGCGGAGAAAGAGGATTCCCACTTCTACAAACTTTCTAAGCGGTAACTTGAGATTGAAAGCTCTGATCCTAGCACCCAGCGCTAAATGCAATTAGAAGAAAGAACCAACTCTCTTCCCTCGAACCACCACCACCCTATGGCGGTGATAGTGAGCCACCCCTAGCGGTGCACCAAAGGGAGCACTAGCCTCCTTCTAGCTTCCCACGCACTTTCCTCATTTCAGCATTTCTGTATTTTCATCACGTTTACTTCCACGCGTGCATCTTTGCGTTCCGAGGGAAAGATTTTTGACTTGAGCGTCAGAGTATTTGCGGTGAAATAATCTCCGACTATCTTCTAACCTCTTATTTGTAGTTCGTGGTACGCGAGGCCCAGGTTGAGAGACATGGAGATCGAACCCGTTCGTAATCTGACCCAACCGAGGAATTCGAAAGGCTCTTTAATCCACATGAGAACTAGGACCCAAGACACATCATTGACGCCGTTTGTGAGACAACTTTCCCATCATCCTCTGATCTCTTATTTGTAATTTGTGGTGCGCAGAGCCCAAGTTTAGAGATACGAAGATTGGACCCACTCATAATCCGAGCCAATCGAGAAATCCAAAGGCTCCCTAATCCGCACGAGAACTCGTACCCAGGGACGCATAATTGGCATAGTCTGTGAGAACGACGAAAAAGTCTAATCACCCATCTCAACGTTCACTCTCCCACTCTAAAGATGGTCAACAGTAGAGCGTAGGCTAGCGCACCGACGAGGGACACTGCTGCCTGTGGTGATGACCCCTCCGTGGGTAGCCGTGTCAGCGAGCAACTCGAACCCGATGTGGCGGCGGCACCTCTGTAACTCCCGCAACGACAGAAGGCTCACGACCAGAGGAGAAAGCTTATGTAGTATGCAACCACCTCGCGTAGGCAATCGCTGTGACTTGGCGTGACCCCCAAAAGAACTCGAACTCCGAGATTTCATCAACGCGAAAAGAAGCGAGTCCACCCCTCGGATAGAGGAGAAAGTGGAGAAGATATGGCAACATGTGTTCAAGGGGGAGCCTGGTCGGCAGGCGCTCGACCTGCGAAGATCGCTATTCACCATGAACATCCGGATGCAACTACTCCCCCTCGAGTTCAAAATGCCAACACTGGATGCATACGACGAGAGTATGAACCCGATGGACCATCTGGACTACTTCCGCACGTTGTTGTCCTTCCACGGAGTAAGCGAGGCCGTTATATGCCAGTGCTTCCTCTTGATGCTTAAGGGGGACGCCAAGCTCTTGTTTCATGGCCTCCGGCCCAACTCTATTCGCTCTTTTGACGAGCTTGCCGACTACTTCTTGTACCAATTTGCCTCCAACCGGAGGGAGGAGAAGTAGCCCTACCACCTTATTCGCTTTCGCCAGAAGCCAGAGGAGAGCCTGAACCGGTTCCTCAACCGCTTCACTGTTGAAGGTCGCCACATCCCCTAGCTCTCCGATGAGATGAAGCTGAGCGCCTTCATCGCCACGTTGGTAGTGAGGGAGTTCTTCAAATATCTGGCGTACCAGCATCCCCCATCCTTTTGGAAAGTTGAGGCCATCGCACGGCCCTACATTGCGGCCGAAGAGGTCAACGAGATGAAGCGTCCCAAACGCGCGGACCAACAGCCGAAAGGATCGACTGCTAGGAAGAAGAGAAACGGAGATGATGGCCACTCTCGGGAACCACGCAAGCAACTGAGGTCTGAGCCGAGTGTTCGAAGGGAGTACAGGCCTCTAACCCTGACGACCCTGAACGACACTCACTCAAACATTCTGATACAGGTCCGAGACAATAAGTTCCTGAAGTGGCCAAAAGCGCTAAAGAACCCAAGGCTGGAGACCAGACGAAGTATTGTCACTTTCACCGGTCTCTTGGGTATACCACGAAGGACTGTTAGACCTTGCAGAGGAAATTGAAGACTTGGTCTGCCGTGGTCTCCTCACCCAGTTCCTAAAAAGCTCGGGGCAAACCCCTGAGGCCGCCACCGCCAAAGCTAGAGAATTGCCGAGGAACCGAGTCGCCGCCGAGTCATCAGTATGATCTCGAGCAGGCCTGCTAGAACCAACGACCAAGACCGGCCAGAAGCCGCATCTAGCAACAAGAGAGCAAAAATAGGGGTTACGACTGATATCATTAGTTTTAGAGATGACGATATAACACATGTGACTTTTCCTCATTTATACCCTTTTGCTGTATCAACCCTCGTTTCAGACGGTACGTTCGACTACTAACTGAAACGAGTTTTTATTGATAATAGAAACTCTTGAGATTTATTGTACCTTGATACATTTTTTAAACTTGGTCTGAAAAAGAGCCAGATGAGAGCAGCCGAAAGACCCCTATACGGCCTAGACAATGAACCAGTGCCCGTGCAATGAGAGATTCAACTGAAGGTCATAATGGGAACTTACCTGCGTACAGCTACGCTTACGCTTACGTTCCTCGTTGTCGACCTGCCATTGGCCTACAACGCTATTCTGGGCCAACCGTTCCTGGCCACCTTCAGGGCTGTGTCATCGATCCTTCACTTTAAGGTGAAGTTTTTGACCCCATACGGAATCAGGGAGACGCTGGGCGACTAGATGATGGGGCAAATGTGTTACCTATCCTAGGTTGCCCCCGCCACTCCAAGCCGACCAACTGAGAACCTAGACTTTCGCAATGTGGCATCGTTGCAACATGCTCAATCAAGCGAGGTGACGGAGCTGGTCCCCTTGGACCCCAACGAACCCGAAAAGTGTGTGCACATCGTGGATCCCTCTCCATGCAGGTTCGTAGCTAACTCATGGACTTTCTCAGGCGGAACTCTGATGTCTTCGTATGGATTCTCGTCGACATGCCTGGGATATCGCCCAGGGTAATGGTCCACATGTTAGACCTTGATCCCAGTCACAAACTAGTTAGGCAGAAGCGTAGGAGCCACTCTATCGAAAAGCTCATAGCCATAAGAAAGGGGTGAAGTTGCTCGACGCAGAATTCATAACGGAAGTCTGATTTCCGAAGTAGCTATCAAATGTCATTCTTGTGAATAAGAGTAGCGGCAAGTGGCAAATGTGCGTCGACTTCACCTATGTGAACAAAGCCTGCCCTAAAGGCAGCTTTTCGTTTTCCCAGATCGATCAGCTAGTGGACTCTACATCCGAGCATGAACTCCTAAATTTCATGGATTCCTACTCGGGTTACAACCAAATAAGGATGAGTTCGGACGATGAGGAGTACACCTGATTCATGATTGACCAAGGGATATGTTGCTATAAGGTCGTGCCCTTCAATCTGAAGAACGCCGACGTGACTTACCAGCAGCCAGTGAACAAGACGTTCGAAACCCAGATCGGTAGGAACGTGGAGGTATACGTAGACGACATGCTCGTCAAAAACAAAGTAACCAATGACCACATCCGTGACGTGGCAAAAATCTTCAAGGTGCTTCGAGCCCATAGGATGAAGCTTAACCCGGCCAAGTGCGTGTTTGGGGTGACCTTCGGAAAATTCCTAGGCTTCATGGTATCCCAGCACGACATCGAAGAGAATTCGGAGGAAATCAGAGCCATTCTCGACATGAATCCTCCGCGAACCGTGAAAGAAGTCCAAAAGCTCACAGGGAGGCTCGCCGCCCTCTCGCGATTCCTGACCAAGTTTGTGGAGAAGTATCTATCGTTTTTCAAGGCCCTCAGGGGAACAAAGGCGGCTAGATTCTGATGGACGGACGAGTGCGAGGCTGCGTTCCAGGAGCTAAAAGAGTACCTCACCCATCCTCCTCTCCTAACCTCCCCTTCAGAGGGTCAAGACCTATATCTCTACCTGGCGGTGTCAGACACGGCTCTCAGTTCGGTCCTTATTCGACAGCAGGAGAATGTGCAACGACACGTGTATTATGTGAGCAAAGTGCTTACGGACATAGAGTCCCGCTACCCTCACGCCGAGAGAATTGCCTTGGCCCTCATCTATTCTGCCGGAAAGTTGAGGTTGTACTTTCAAGTGCACCGAATCAAGTTCACGATGAAACAAGATGCCATGGACTTCGTCAAAAAGTATGAAAGCTATCAAGTTCACGGATCCTTGAGCCACCAGCCACACACAGAGCTGTAGAGCCCACAGGCCCCATGGTCGTTCACACAATGGGGGCTCGATATCCTCGAGCCCATGCCCTTGGCCTCCGGATAGAGAAAGTTCTTCATCGTCGATATTGATTACTTCACCAAGTGGATCGAGGCAACTCCCTTGGCACACATAACCAAATAGAACACAACAGAGTTCATCTATCAGAATATTGTTTGTCTGTTTGGGATTCTCGAGGTCATAGTGACCCACAACGGAACCCAATTCACTGGCAAACGGTTCACTAAATATTGCATGAGCTTATGCATCAGATTGGTTCACACATCCGTGGCATACCGCAAGCTAACGGCCAAGTCGGTGACCAACCGTACATAATCGTCAGATGGATCAAGACTAAATTCGAGGACGCAGGGGGCTCTTAGGCCGATGAGCTACCTTCTGTTCTCTGGTCGTATCGCACGATCCCTCGGGAACCCACGCAGGAGACGCCATTTAGCTTCTGCTACGAGTCTGAAGCGGTCGTCCTTGTCGAAGTAGGTCTCCCCAGTCTTTGGATCAAATGCTTTGACCCCGTTAGCAACTCCCAGTGGCTCAGAGAGTTCTTAGACCTACTCCCGGAGGCCTGCGATGTGGCGCACCTAAGGACGGCAACCTACCAGCAGTGCATCGCTCGGTATTACAATAAGCTGGTGAAGGCTCTCCCACTCGAGATCGGGGAAATGGTCCTCCAAAGTGTAGAGGCGACGGGCAAAACCGCCCATAGGAACAAGCTCTCCCTAAATTGGGAAAGCCCATTACTTGTCTCAGCGATCCTCCGAAACGGGGTGTACAAGCTGCGCACCTAGGACGACAAATTAGTCCTCGACACCGGAATGCCACCCACCTCAAGAAGTACTACCAATGAGCCACAAACACACCTAGGTAAGATATGCATACATGAACTGGAATGCCTGTATATGAACCACATTTCCATTAATAAAATTGTCATTTTTATCTCGTTATCTGATTGTCCATACGAATGTGTGCTTGCTTGCTATTTTCAAAAACAAAAACGACCTAAACTGCCTCTAAATCAGGAGGACATTCATCCACCTGTAAAAAGAAACCTTGGCATCGCGCCAAGCGGCCCACATACGGTCGAATTTCGAACTTTGGCTCCGCACCAAAAGGCCCTTAGCGGCCACGAAACCTCTGCCTCAAATCAAGCGACCCACCTATGGTTGAATTTCAAACTACAGCTTCGTGCCAAACGGCTCTTAGCAGCCACAGAACCTTAGCTCCGTGCCAAGTTGTTCGAATGCGGTCGAACTAACAGGCCAGAGTGCTTCGGAAGCTCCCAACGAAACGACCATCAAAACCTTAGGGGGCCTAAGTGATAGGTGTGCGGCGACTTTCTCTAGAAGAAATAAGCACCCTTAGTCAACGACGGTCAGTGGGCTACGACCATGCGCATGTAAGTGACGACGCCCTGAGCAGGGCCAAGCACTGAAACGGCGTCGTGCGCGCAACGGCCTAGGACATGGAGTCTAACTGCTGTGCCCTCAAAACCTAGCTGGCCCTCAAGAGATGCCATAGGGCATGTGGCGACGATTGATTCATTAGACGGAGCATCCCAGTACGCACGAGATATGGCGACATCCTCAACTGAAAGACGAGCACAACACAAATGGCTCCTAAAGCGAGCCTCGGCAACTATAGCAAGACAGCCTAGCCAACACAACGGGAAGATCCGTATCATTCCAAAAAAAAAAAAAACGAGAAAATAAAAGGGAAGAGGAAGAAAGAAAAGTGAAAAGAAAGTATACTTTATTCAAACTGGAGATTACAAGGTTCCTTTTCAAAAAGCTATATACAAAAAGAGTGAACAAAGAGTGCGGCTGCCCTGTGTGCTCGAAGGTCTTGCCCCTTCTGGAAGGTTGATCAAGTGTGAGCTATCTTCAATTCCATCCTTACGAGGGTCGAGGATCCTCGCGGAGACGCCTGGAGCCACGACAGTGGCTATACGGTGACATAGGTGTAGGCCGTCCCTGAACCTCACATCCAACACTCGAGTCATCTCTTCCAACGAGAGCCGGACTCACAAGCTGACCTCAACACGGGCACACCGATCATGCAAGCTAACAATGAGGTCCCCAGCCGCCAATAGTTCACCTCTCAGCCGCTCGTTCTCCAACTTCAGGGTGGCAACCTTGTCCCTCCAATGCTGCTCAGCCACCCATTCGCCCTCTTTTTGAGCCCAATGGGTGCGCTCGTCCCATTGAGAAAGAGCAGTGTGGAGGAATCGAATCGCTTCTGGGATTTGCAAAAGAGAAAAAGGACGAGAAGCTCGTGAATCCACACGGGAAACATTGCACGAGGGAGTTGGCAGACAAATCCCCAGCTTGATGAGCGAAAAAATCATACCTCAATGAATGGCTCCTCTGTAGTGCCTAGTAAATCCAGCATGACTTATGGATCGGACACCCCTGGGGGCTCCGGCCACTCGACACTTTCTCCTCTATCGTGCTCGCAGAGCCTCACTAGTCGCAGCCTTCATCAGCCGATCTCTCGAGCGCAACCTCCATAGAGATCGTGACTGGGCGGCGGGTAACACCGACCGGTGCATCGATCGCCTTCGGAGCACCCGTGGGCGCAGCAAAAGGCTCCAAATCGACCAACTCAATAAGCTCTGTCGAGCCGATCGCTGCCTCAGTGCCCGTCACGGCCACGCTTCTGAAGGACTCGACTGGCCACTCGTCGGTGGAGGGTCCCATCTCGACGTCAAAAAGGGAACTTGGCACGGACCCCTTGCCCAAGGGAGGCCCAGCCAAGGGAACGCCGTACTCCGCCAAAGCAACGACCAGAATCGGAGAGCGCTTGACGACTCCCTCCTGCAGTTGCGGCTCTAGCTCCTGCGCCGCGATAGTGGCCCAGTGGGTGTCATCGCGGTGGACCCATCGGACTGGCCCAACGTGGCGGACAATATCAAGGCCCTCCTGCTCGATGTGCCTCCGGCCCCCCTCAGCCTTTTTAGGGTCGCCACGTCCTCGTTAGAAGAGAACTCCAACAACAGTGACGAGCCACTCCACTTGGGTGACTCCCTCGACAGCTCTTTGATGACCAGGGCCCCGACCTTCCTCTCTTCGGCGGCAATCGCCGTCTCATACTCGCAGCTCCCACCGATGTGCCGCGCCAAGAGCTTAGAGGTCAAGTAGAACCCCTGAGTGGCGAAGTTTTGATCTCCACTTGGATATGATCGATCAGATTTTTCTCCTACTTTACTTCCTCCTCACTAACGCTTTTCGAGAAGAAATCACTCACGGGACCCCACTCGTGGAGAATGTCCCACTCTGGAGGGGTCTCCATGAAGAAAAAGCAATTCTTCCAGTTTTTTATTGAGTCGGTGTTTGTCCCCCGAAAACTAAAGCCTAGACGATGAGACATCGAAATCCAATCTTTCAATTGGACAAAGCGAAAGATCACCTTCACTAAGCGCAGGTCGAACCCGCAATCGTGGAGACGGACAAAGACGCACATGGACACTGGGTAGCGTACGACATTAGGATGAAGCCGTGCCACATGAACGCCGAGCATGTTGAAAATCCCGTACAAATCCAGTTCCATGGGGAAGCGAAGCCCACCCTTCAGGTGGTGCTTGTATACGGTAATGAAGCCCTCAGGGGCGCATTTGCTCTACCCTCTCACCAGGAAAGAGATGGGCTCAGTCGCTAGGGATGTGGTTGTTAACCCTTAGAGTGGCAACGACATTCGCTGAAAGGACTGACTTGATGTCACTCACTCTCTAACAAATGGTGGAGGAAGAAGAGCTTTTCTTCTTCTCTATGGATTCTTGAAGCGGATAAGCGCGAAGTGTGAATGGCATGGAGAAGCGTCGTTTAAATAGGTAGCGCAGGGGAAAGTCAAACGGCATCTCGCGGGAAAGCGTAAGGGTTGGCTCGAATGCTGGCCATAACACGCGTCCCTTCTGCAGAGTGCGGCACGTCTGTCCAAGGTAGTTGATTATGGCGCCTGACAAACAGCCCCCCTTACTCACGCTGCAGCCGCCTACCAAATTCCAACCGTCACACCATGCAGTTAATGTAAAGATATCGGCCATCGGGAACGACAACGGTAATCCATCCGACATCCAGGCCGGAAGGGCAAAACAAGTCATCCGAACACAACAAATCACAACAGATAAACTACTGTATCATAAAGAAATTTTATTAAGAAGTTTCACTAATAAAGTTTCTTTATAGGAAAAACCGACCAGTGGTTGCAAAATACGTCATTGTCTACCCCTGCAAGGCTCAGCAGGATTGGAAGTAAAAAATTCGGTCAACTCTGAGCGCATTCGGGCACCCGCATTCCGAGAGGCCAGGAAGCCCACGCGAAAGCCAGGCACTGCCAGCGAAGCTATCCTCTAGCTGAGCTGAATCCCTTCCTAGAACCTTCCTTCTAGCATGGGTGCAAGGTCCTCTAACTGGATCCTCGACCTCGGCTCAGCCTCCAGCTGCACGTGGACGATGTGCTCTTCCCTGAGTCGCACCTGGCACTGCTCGAGCTCCTCCTGAAGAGTGGCGATCCGGCTCTAGGCTTGCGAATTGTTGTCAGCCAACTATGACGACCTCGCCTCTGCCTCTGACCATGCCTGCTCGAAGTAAGCCGCTCGCGCCAACTCTGCTCAATTTCGGCAATGGCGGCCTGCACCCGGTTCTTAATCTCCTCAGCTGCCCGTTGGACACGGCAGATCAGCCGATCGTCTCCCTCGGGTCCCCCGGTGCCGAGAGGAATTGGTAGCCCCTTCGGATTCAAAGCTCGGCGGCAATCTCAAAGGCCTCGGCGGCCTAATGACTAAAGGCTCCGAGTGGCAACCTTTCGTTGACGTTGCGGCAAGCCCCACCTCGTCGTGGCCTCTTAGTCCACACTCTCCCCATCACGACTCCTAGGTGGAGGGCTCAGACCCTGAAGAGGAGGATGACCTTGCCGACGGTCCTGGAGCAACATCGCGTACCCCGTCTGCCATTATTGTGACCACAACCAAAGGAAAGATGGAACTACAGCAGACCCAAATTTCGCGTCTCACAGCTGTAAAGGGATGCTCAAATTGGAGAAATCCTTGGCGCTTAAATAGCCGAAACTTTCCCAACGAGACAACGTCATTTAACTAAGGAAAGGCGTTCCATCGCCCAATGAAATCCTTCCACGTGACAATGCCCTGAAGCATCGCACCTTTTCTAGAAAGGCAATTATGATGCGACGGCCCTGCGGTTCCCAGAGTATTAAATGCAAACACGGCCTGATTGACGCGCTCTCAATGTCGTTCAGTCATCTAAGGTAGAATAAGGACGGTGCAAGCTCCCAAGCGGCTCCCGCCAGGCCAGCCCGCCGACGGTCTAAGTACGGACTCGAGGGATAGGCATTGGCGAAGGTGACTGAAAGCCGCTGGGCGCTCAAAATAAGCAAGCGTTCAAGCATGTATGGCGGCGAGAAGGCCCTACGACCCTTGAGTCATGCCGTTTGAGCTATAAAGAGAAAACTCAATGACACAAGAGAGAGAAAGCAAAAATTAACGCTTTTATTCATTGAAATATTCTTTACAGAGTACAATACTTGCGTCGGCGCAAGTACAAAAAAAAAAAAAAGAAATAAAGCAAAGTACAAGAAGAAGCAGAAGAGCGGCGTCGCAGGTAAGTCTTGGCCCTGAGCCTAGATGCACATCACCTCATTTTGGTGGCATCTACCCCGGCGCCAATTCCCCTCCTGGAGAGACTAAGCCGATGCCTATCCCTCACTCCCGGTGAGACTCCGTCTCTCCGGAGTCCCACTGGAGCCTCGACGCGCCTGCCTGCGTCCCAATGGAACTCCAGGACTTGTCTCTTTTAGCCAACACAGATGGACGACCAGCTGCAGCAAGAGACGGCAACAGCATGCTTTTGAGGGAACGGAATCCCCTGAATCAGCATGTTGGCCTCGCAACTCTCCCCCTGCAGCTGGGAACCCTTGGCTAGACGGAGAGGAGGAACATGGCAATTGCAAAGTGGCGAAGCCACCCTCGTTACAACGAGGAAGCATCCACGATATGAGTATGACGATAGGCTTCAAAAGCTGCTACAAGTCTCCCGCAGATCCATCCGATTCCTTTGCGAAACTCCATAGGTTGCAAGATGAGCCAAGGACTCCGCATTGCTTCGCCAACGAAGGGATAAGTGTGGGTAACCCAAGCAGGGAACCCCTCAACTTATAGACGCGCAAAAGGCCCAACGAGCTCCCAAAGGAGGGTGTCACCTGATGGCCGTCAATCGGAAAACAGGAAAGCCATAAATGTGGAGCCGATTCCCAGGCCACGAATATTTCCCAACAAAAACACCAAATCCCTGCGGCGCCTTTAAAAGGCTGTATATTCGCATGGGGAAGGAGCGACACCCCTGAGGATCGAAGACTGGCACATCTCGAGAAGGCCCACGTGAACCAACGGCGGGACCCACCTTTGACATGCCAGGGGCCAGCAATGGGCCATCCCCAGGCATGGAGGGCTAGTGATGGGTCCAACTAGAAGAAAACGGGTCCGATCAGCCGAGAGGCCTAGCCCAACGACGGCGTCTCAAGAGATTCAGAAAAAAGGCCCACTGGGCACCCCAGACGCGTAGCCAATCAGCGTCACTCACACCACTACAAAGGCGATCGCACGCTAGCCTAGGAGATGTCAGCCAATGAGAGATAAGGTTAACACTGACAAGTCGTAGCACATGCCACCTTAACAGTCGCTCAGCCAATCCAAGCAAAGTTAAACAGGCCTGCGTTGGCCACACCTAACAATGGTCTCCTGGCCTCCACAAAGCGACAACTGATATCGTTGGCCACCGCTAGCACTCAGTAGCCTGCGAATCCCGACAAGCCCCTTGTTGGAGATCCCGACTCCTAAAGCCTCCCAAAAGGAGCCTATAAATACTCTCTCCAATAGCAGAGAAAGAGGATTCCCACTTCCACAAACTTCCTAAGCATTGACCTAAGATCGAAAGCTCTGATCCTAGCATCTAGCGCTCAAAGCAACGAGGAGAAAGAACCAGCTCTCTTCCCTCGAACTTCCCTCGAACCATCGCCTCCCTGCGGCGGCGATAGTGAGCCACCCCTAGCGGTGCACCAAAGGGTGCACTAACCTCATTCCAGCTTCCCACACACTCTCCTTATTTTAGCATTTCTGTATTTTAGTCACGTTTACTTTCACGTATGCATCCTTCTGTTTCCAGAGAAAAATTTCTGATTTGAGTATCGGAGTGTTTACGGTGGGATAATCTCCCGCCATCTTTTGACATTTTATTTGTAGTTTGTGATGCGCAAGGCCCAAGTTGATAGACGCGAAAACCGGACCCGTTCGTGATCTAATCCAATCGTAGAATCTGAAGGTTCCCTAATCCGCACAAGAACTTAGACCCAGGGACGCATCATATACTTTTTGTAGAAATTAAACTAGGATGAATTTTTAGTACATGGAATGCTAAATTAACATGGACATGCAGAAAAATTCAGCATAGTGCAGGATATCAGTATATGTAGAAATTCTTACTAATTTTGAGAACATGTAGAATAATTTTTATACATTTCTAGCACATATTAGACTTATACTTAATAATTTGAAATATGCAGAATCTTATGTACGAATTTGACATATGCAAGTGTCATTAAATCTATTATTTCAGACATGCAAGACAATACAGTGTAGAATTTAGGTAATGCAAACAATATACATATGCTTGGACACGAAATTTATACTTATTTGCAAAAAAGTTAGTGAAACTTCACATGCATGCTAAATATAAACGTCTTAGCTTCAAATTCATATCATATATGAGTATTTAGAATAAGAAATACTCTTAGAAATTGAGAAAGAATAGCAATAAGAGAAAAAAGGCTTATAATGTATTTGTATTGACTTAATTCTTAGCAAATTCTAGCTTGGATGCACTTAATTTGAGCTTCATTGGTTTTCTCTCTCTCCTCTCTCTTCTCCTCGCCTCCCTCTCTCAAAATTTATGTGGAAAATGACAAAAATCAGCCACATTCTACTATTTATACTGAGTAACACTTGAGCTTTGGTCAGGCGGACGTCAGGCACCACGGCTAATTACTGCGGTGCACGAGCGCCGCCTTGGGCGCACCTCAAGCGCAGACATTCTGCCTCCGAGGGCATGAGTGTCCATGGGCTATGTATTAAGAGTGAGCATTCTACCAGCGCGCACTTAGGCGCCTATCAGGTGTCCCTTAGCTGTGAACATTCTGCCTTACCATGGGCGCGCATTAGGCACCCATCAACTTAATGTTATCCAGTCCAATTTTAATTTTTAACCTAATTTTCTACATCATTTGACCTTAATTTTAATTATATTAGTTTAATTAATCAAGTATTAGTTTAATTAATCAAGATTACAACAAGATACAGACTCGGGCCTTACATTTTCCTCTCCTTATAAAACTTTTATCCCTGAAATTTTATATACCTCAATGAAGAAAAAGCTGTAAGTACTTTTCCTAGATCAAGTCTTCTCTTTCTCACGTGACTTCTTAAAATGAATGGTTCCTCTATAAGATCTTAACCAACGGAATCATCTTCGTTCGAAGTACTTGATCTCTTCTACTCAAAATCTGAATCGGTTATTCAATGTACGTCAAGTCTTTGTTTATCCTCAATGGCTCATATTCAATAATGTGTGTTGGATCATACATATACTTTCGTGACATTAATACGTGGAATACATTGTACAGATCTCCCAAATTCAGAGGTAGAGCCAGTTTGTAGGCCACTTCACCAGTTTTTTCCAAAATCTTGAACCATCCAATAAACCTCAATTTTAATTTTCCTTTGATCCCAAACCTCAATGTTCCATTTGACAGAGATATATTCAAAAATACACAATCCCTAGCATCAAAACTTTGCTCCGATCTTCTCTGATTAGCATAGCTCTTTTGCCAACTTTGAGCAACTTCCGGTCTCTCTATCGTGAGTCAAACAGATTTTATCAGATTTCTCTCTATAACTTCCGTTCCCAGAAGTCTTTAATCACTAGTATCTTCCCAATAAATTGGGAAACAAAATTTTCTCCAATATAAAGCCTTGAACGTGACCATACCAATGCTTAATTGGTAACTGTTATTATATGTAAATTTAGTCAATGATAGATAATCATTCCAATTGCCCTTCATTTTAAGAATTGAAACTCTCAATATGTCCTCCAAAATCTGAATCATATGCTCCGATTGTTCATCCGTTTGAGGTGATAAATTGTACTGAATTTTAAATTTGTTTCCAATTCTCTATGTAAACTCTCCCAAAATTTGGAGACAATCATTGGGTCTCGATCAAATACAATCGAAGCTAGCATACCGTGCAATATGACTGCCTCATTGATGTATAATCTTGCCAGCCCATCTCTAGAAAATATCATCCGCAAGGCTATGAAATGAGTCGACTTAGTGAGTCGATCTATGATCACCCAAACAGCATCATGATTCCTCGGTGTCCTTGGCCAACAAATCACAAAATCTATCATTACTTCTTCTCCTTTCCAGTCTGGGGTCGGCATAAGTTGTAATAGATTAGGCGGTTTCTTGAGCTTGGCCTTCAACTGTTGGTATATTAAACACCTTCACAAATAGGCAGCTATTTTCCTTTTCATATTCTACCACCAAAATATCTTCTTCAAGTCTTAATAAATCTTGTTAATCCCTGGGTGGATAGTATATTTGAAATGATGAGCTTCATAAATAATTTTTTCTTTCAATTCTCTAATATCCGGCACACATCCGTTTCCAAATTCTCAAAACTTCATCAGCCTGAATACTAAAATCAGCTCTACAGTCCCTATTCAAATCTCCGGCAATGTCCACCAATAATGGATCATCCATTTGAGCTCCCTTAATTTTATCCAAGATCTCGAATTACACCTTGAAATATGACAATATCATTCGATTACCATGGGAGTGTCTTTTGATATCACATTGCTTCACATATTCCAGCATCTCCATCTCCTTGATCCTTAAATGAGCCACAAAACTCGTTGTTCAGTGACTCAAAGTGTCCGCCACAACATTAACCTTTCCCGGTTGGTACTGAATTTCACAATCATAATCTTTCAAGAAGTTCATCCATCTCCGCTGTCTCATATTCAATTCTTTTTGAGAAAATAAGTACTCCGCTGTCTCACATTGCTTCACATATTCCAGCATCTCCATCTCCTTGATCCTTAAATGAGCCACAAAACTCGTTGTTCAGTGACTCAAAGTGTCCGCCACAACATTAACCTTTCCCGGTTGGTACTGAATTTCACAATCATAATCTTTCAAGAAGTTCATCCATCTCCGCTGTCTCATATTCAATTCTTTTTGAGAAAATAAGTACTTGAGGCTTTTATGGTTCGAATACACTAAGAATTTTTCTCTATAAATAATGTTTCTAAATCTTCAATGCAAAGATTACCGCCGTCAATTCTTGATAATGTGTTGGATAATTCTTTTCGTGCATCTTCAATTGTGTCAACCCATAAGCGATTACTTTCCCATGTTGCATCAAAACACACTCAAGTCCGGTCTTAGATGCATCACAATAAACCAAGTATTCTCTAAATCCCTCGAGAATCGTCAAGATGGGGGGTGATCGTCAAATAGTCCTTCAACTCTTGGAAAATTCTTTCACAATATTCTGTCCATTCGAATTTAACTTCATTGTCAATTAGGTTAGCGACTTGGCAATTTTGAAAAAAGTATTTATAAATCTTCTGTAGTATCCTATCATATCTAATAAGCTCCTGATATCGGTCATCGTTGTCGGTCGACTCTAATTAATTACACCTTTCACTTTCTTAGGATCAACCAAAATGCTTCCTTTTGAAATGATATGGCCTAAAAATCTTACTTCTTCGAGCCAAAATTTGCACTTTTTTAGCTTGGCGTATAAACTCCTTTCTCAAACTATCTAGAGTGCAATCCTTAGGTGTATTTCATGTTCTTCATAACTCCTCGAATATATTAAAATATCATCAATGAACACCTCCACGAATTTATTTAGGTAGGTTTGAAACACCCGATTCATGAAATCCATAAAAGTTACAGGGGCGTTAGTTAAGCTAAAGTTATAACTAGAAACTCATAATGTCCATTCCTAGTTTGGAAAACCGTCTTCGCCACATCTTCCTTCTTAATACTTAATTGATGATAACCCGAACGAAGATCAATCTTCGAAAATATTTAGGCCCCTTGCAATTAATCAAACAAATCATCAATTCTTGGCAATGGGACGGATACTTATTCTTGATTGGTGACCTTATTCAGCTCTCGCTAATCTATACACAGCCGCATAGATTTAATTTTCTCGAACAATACGAGGGCACCCCATAGAGAAGCACTTTGCCAAATAAAACTCTTCTCCAGCAGCTCTTGTGGTTGTTACTTCAATTCTTTGAGCTCCGACGATGCCATTCCATAAGGGGTCTTCGATATAAATGTTGCTCCAGGCACGGTCTCAATTTCAAACTAAATCATCTAGTTTGGCAGTAGTCCTGGTAAATTTTGAAAAGACATCCTCAAACTCATATACCATCAGTATATCCTTCGCCGACATATTATGACTCCCAATTGTACTCATATAAGCTAAATAGACTTGACATCCACTTTCCATCAAACGATGAACATGCAAAGCTGAAATCGTGATCCTTGGGATTGTTTATGCATCCTTGAAAATAAAAGTGTTCACACCCCAAAATTACAAAATACACCTTGTATGAAAACAATCAATTCTAGTATGATAACTTGCTAACCAATTCATACCTAATATTACATCAAAATTATGCATGCCTAACAAGGCCAAATTACCACCAACTTCAGCCCATTGACCCAAACAACACATTTTGGGTATACAATATCCGTAACCAAAAACAATCCCATAGGTATTGACACAATTTATGCAAAATCCATTATCCTTGGTAGTGACATCAAATATTGAACAAATTTTGGACACACAAACGAATGTGTAGACCCTAAATCCAAAAGAACATACGCTAAAGTTCCATAAATGATAAGTTTAATTTCAACCACCGTGGGCGATACATCTGCATCTTAGGCCGTCACCGCAAAAACTCTTCTTGAAGCACTTAGCTTCCTTGCCATTTGTCTCGAGGGATGAGGACAATCCTTGATTATATGGCCAAGCTGGCCACAATTAAAGCATGCATCCAAGATCTTGTAGCACAGCCTCCCTCCATGAGATTCGCCACAATGTGGGCATACAAGCATTGCTGATTGAGGGTCCAGTGCACCCTAGATTTTCACACTTTTCTTTCCTTTCTCTATTGACTTTGATCTTTTGTGGGATCCTCCTGACCCCTAATATTGAGCTGAACTCTGGCCTCTTTGGCTAGCCGTTTTCTTTTCAAATTAGTCCTTAACTTTAATGTTACAAGCTGCCTCCGAATTATGTCATTAAGACCTTGTAGAAATTTTCTCGCCTCATCATGGACCATTTGAGGGGCATAATAGGATAGTTTCATAAATTTTGCGTCATATTCCGTCACGGTCCTATTTCCTTGCCATAGATGAGCAAATTCATCCTCCTTTTGTTCCCTTAAGCTTATCAAGAAGTACTTGTCCAGAAAGGCCTCCATGAATATATCCCAAGAGATCTCTTCATTCTCCAAGCCCACCAATGAGCCGCCTCGCCTTCTAACTTATAGGAAGCGAACATTATCTTGTCCTCCTCTGGACATCTATTCACAACAAAACTTTCTTAATTCGCTGGATCCAAATCTCCGACTTGGTAGGATCCATGTTGCCCATAAATTCTAACACCATTTCATTGGTAAAACGATCAAATACTGTCATCGCTAGGTTAACCAAGGTTGGCTCTAGGATGTTCTGTCCTCGAGCCATAGATTCCATTTCGTCCGCCATTCTCACCATTATAGCTAAGTACTCCCGGTTAGAGAGTGAGCTAGGTCCAACATTTCCTCTATGTCCAAACGACATTTTCAATCCTATCACAAAATAATCAAATACATCAAAGTCTCAAATTGAAAATAATCATTCTCCTTATGTCTTCTTTGATACCACTATAACTATCACGTTTCAAATCCAGAACCCATCATCAACAATTAACCAATTATTATTAATTAACCAAATAACCTTTTAATTAATATTTGGATATGAATTTCACGTCGATACCTCGACCTGTTACAATAGAATGAAACAAATCATACACAGGTTCTAAATATGCCACGTCTTATGTGGTTCTGACACCGATTCAATCGTGACGTCGACCCTTACGTAAATAATTATATTATAACCATTTTCAACAGTTAATCATCTAATCGTTAATGACCAACATTCAACTGAACCACAATAACATAAGAATTTAAACCAAATACCTGCTGCTATCTACTATTGGGCAGCCAACTTCCCTTGACTATAAACCATAAATATAACATCGAATAACCGACATTTGACTTATCAGTTAAAAACCACTATCGGAAATACATAAATATGTTATCTATTGTTTGAAAATTAAAATACAAGATTTTAAACATTCCATAATTTAATCTAAACTCCTCAAAAAAAACATATGAATCAATCCTGATCATCTGATAAGTATCCAAGCTTCTCATCCGAATTTGTTAGTAAAATAGAACTAAGAAGTGAGCCAAAAAACTCAGTAAAGTATATAATTTAACAAATGACCATAGATAATTTACATTTAACACATATCGAAAGTTATCGAAGGGACAATGAATCATAATATGATGCAATGACGTAAAATATGCAAGAAATTCAGATTAATCTTTTCTAAAATTCTTTATCATATTCTTATTCATTTCTTATTATCAAAACATATAAAAATATGACTTTCTTAGAGACCAAGGGTCAGTAGACATTACCGACTAAATGAATAGATAATTAAAACCCGAGTTATATTTATTTCCATACAATCAAAGGTCGTACATTACTGTTCAAGACTCGTAGGTGGACTATCATACATATAGTCCAATAGACGGAGCCGAATACCCATTCTCAGCAGCGGATGACAGGTTCAAACCTCGATTTAATATTATAATATACAAAGATATGTCGTAATATACTATCCGCAAAACTATAACCATGGTCTAATGCATTTTTTTATAAAACCTCTACACTTTTCCTTATTCTTTTTAATTTTCTCATTCTGGAGAAAATATTTATAATTCTTGATATAATTATAAAATTTTCTCTTCAAATTCTGTAAATTTATAATATGTAACACTTATACTTTTTGTAGAAATTAAGTTATGATAAAATTTTAATATATGGAATGCTAAATTAACATGGACACACAAGAAAATTCAACATAGTGCAGGAAATTAGCATTTGCAAAAATTCTTTCTAATTTTTAGAACAAGCAGAACAATTTGTATATATTTCTAACACAAGACTTATACTTAACAATTTAAAATATGCAAAACCTCTTGTACGAATTTGGGGTATACAAGAATCATTAAATCCTTTATTTCAGATATGTTAGACAATACAATGTAGAATTTAGCTAATGTAAGCTATATATACTTGGAGATTAAATTTATGCTTATTTGCAAAAAGATTAGAAGAGCTTCACATGCATCGGAAACATAAACATCTTAATTTCAAATTTGTGTCATGTATGAGCATTTGGAATACGAAATGTTCTTAAAAATTGAGAAAGAACAGTACATGACAAGAAAGACTCGGAATGCACTTGCTTTGACTTAATACTCACCAAATTCTAGCGTAGATGCACTTTATTTGAGCTTCATTGGTTTTTTCTCTCTTTTCTCCCTTCTCCTTGTCTCCCTCTCTCTCCTTCTCAAAATTTTTAAAAATAATGACAGAAATCAGCCAAGCTCCACTATTTACACTAAGTGGCACTCAAGTACTGGTCATGTGCTCGTCAAGTGCCATGACTAAATACTTAGTGGTGCTGGTCGCATTGGTCATTTGAGTTACCATCAATTGAGGATCAAGAAGGAAGATGGGTGAAGACTATTTTTCTAACGAGGTATGGGCACTATGAGTTTCTGATTATGCCTTTCGGTTAATTAACACCCTTACAATTTTTATGGATTTGATGAATTGGGTATTTAAAACCTACTGGACAAATTCGTTGTGGTGTTCATCGATGATATTTTAATACATTTGTGGAGTTAAAAAGAACATGAAATGCGCCTAAGGATTGTACTCTAGACGCTTCGAGAAACGAGTTTGTACGCTAAACTAAAAAAGTGTGAATTTTGACTCGAGAAAGTCATATTTTTAGGTCATCTTATTTCAAAAGGAGGCATTTCGGTTAATCTTAAGAAAGTGAAAGGTGTAATTAATTGGAGTCGACCGACAACGGTAACCAAAGTTAGGAGTCTCTTGGGAATGATAGGATACAGCCGAAGATTTGTGAAGAATTTTTTTGAAATTGCCAAGCCACTAACCCTATTGATGAGGAAAAAAGTTTAATTCGGATGGATAGAAGATTGTGAAAGAAGTTTCCAAGAGTGGAAGACCGTTTGATGACCACCCCTTATTTTAATAATTTCCGACGGATCCAAAGGATCTTTCGTTTGTTGTGATGCATCTAAGACCGGACTTGGGTGTGTTTTGATATAATATGGGAAAGTGATTGCTTATGGGTCGAGGCAATTGAAGATACACGAAAAGAATTATCTGACCCATAATTTAAAATTGGCAGCGGTGATCTTTGTATTAAATATTTGGAAATATTACTTATGTGGAGAAAATTTCTTGGCGTATTCATACCAAAAAAGCCTCAAGTACTTATTTTTCAAAAGCAATTGAATAAGAGACAGCGGAGATGGATGAACTTTTTGAAATATTATAATTGTGAGATTCAGTACTAACTAGGAAAGGCTAATGTTATAGCGGATGCTTTAAGTCATTGAACGACGAGTTTGGTTACTCATTTAAGGATGAAGGAAATAGAACTACTAGAATGTGTGAGGCAATGTGATATTAGAAGACAATGCCAAAGTAATCGAACGATATTGACATATTTTCAGGTACAACTAGAGATCATGAATAAAATTAAGAGAGCTCAAATGGATGATTCATTCTTAGTGGATATTGCTGAATATTTGAATAGGGACTCTAGACTAATTTTAGTGCTTGGGTTGACGTAATTTTTAGGTTTTAGGAATAGATGTGTACCAAATATTAGAAAATTGAAAGAATAAATTATGAATGAAACTTAACGTTCGAAGTATACTATCCATCCGGGGATTAACAAGATGTATTGAGTCTTGAAGAAATTTTGGTGGTGAAATTTGAAAAGGAAAATAGCGGCCTATGTGGGATGGTGTTTAATATGCCAACGGTTGAAGACCGAGCACAAAAAGCCCTAAGTCTATTACAACCTATGCCATCCACAGGCTAGAAATGGGAAGAAATTATGATAGATTTTGTGATTGGTTTGACAAGGACACAGAGGTATCATGATATTGTTTGGGTGATCGTAGATCATCTTACTAGGTCGGCTCATTTCATAGCCGTGCAGATGATATTTTCTAGATATTGGCTGGGAAGATTATATATCAATGAGGTGATCAGATTGCATGGTGTGTCAACTTCTGTTGTATTTAATTAAGACCCTAGGTTTGTCTTTAAATTTTGGGAGAGTTCACATAGATAATTGGGGACAAATTTAAAATTTAACGCAACTAATCGTCCTCAATGGGATGGACAATTGGAGCATACGAGTTCGATTTTAGATGACATATTAAGAGTTTCAATTTTTGAAATGAATGACAATTAGGATGATTATCCATCGTTAGCTGAATTGATATGGCCCCGTTTGAGGCTTTATATGAGAGAAGCTTTCGTTTCCCGATTCATTGGGAAAATACTGACGATCGAAGACTGTTGGGCCCAGAAGTTATAAAGAGAAATCTGATAAAATCCATTTGATTCATGATAGGTTGAAAGTAGCTTAACGTTAGCAAAAGAGCTGTGCTGATCGGAGGAAATTGGAGCTAAGTTTTGATATTGGGGATCATATATTTTTGAAGATATCTCCGTCAAAGGGAACATTGAGGTTTGGGTTCAAAGAAAAATTGAAGTCAAGGTTTATTGGACCATTCGAGATTTTGGAGAAAATTGGAGAAGTAGCCCTAAAGACTGGCTTCACCTCCGAATTTGGGAGATGTACACAATGTATTCCACGTGTCGATATTACAAAAGTATGTGTATGATTTGACGCACATTATTGAATATGATTAGTCAAAGGCTTGACTTAAATTGAGGAACCGATTTAGATTTTGGATAGAAAAGATCAAGTACTTTGAACAAAAGTGATTCGCTTATTTAGGATTTTATGGAGGAACCATTCATTTGAAGAGGCCATGTGGGAAAGAGAACACGAGATCCGGAAGAAGTATTCACATTTGTTTCTTCATTGAGGTATATAAAATTTTGAGGACGAAATTTTTATAAGAAGTGAAAAATGTAATGCCCAAATCCATATCTTATTATAATTTTGATTAATTAAGTTGATATAATTAAAATTGAGGTCAAATGATATAAAAAATTGGGTTAAAAGTCAAATTTAGATCGAATTATATCAAGTTAATGGGTGCTCGACCGACGCCCGACTCCTGCCCATTCATGGTAAGGCAGAATGTTCACGCTGGTGAGACGCCCGATAAGATTCTGAGCGCACGCTGATAGAATACTCATACTTGATGCACGCTCAAAAGATGCTCATGTGCATGGAGGCAGAAAGCACGCACTCGAGGTATGTCCGAGGCAGCGCTTGAGTGCCACTCAGTATAAATAGTGAAAATCGGCTGATTTCTGTCAGTTGTTTCAGAAATTCTCAAAGAGGAGAGAGAGGGAGGCAAGGAGAATAGAGAGGAGAGAGAGAAAGCCAATGAAGCTCAAATTAAGTGCATCCAAAGTAAAACTTGATGAGAATTAAGTCAAGACAAGTATATTCAAAGCCTTTCTTCTCTTGTTATTATTCTTTCTCAATTTTTAGGAGTATTTCTTATTCTAAATACTCATATATGACAAAAATTTAAAGTTAAGATATATATGTTTAGCATGCATATAAAGCTTTATTAATTTTTCTACAAATAAGCATAAATTTCATGTCCAAAGCATAAGTATATTGTTTACATTAGCTAAATTATGCAATATATTGTCTTACATGTCTGAAATAATGGATTCAGGCATGTGATTTTGTCAAATTCGTATATGTGATTTTGCATATCTTAAATTACTAAGTATAAGTCTTATATGTGTTAAAAATGTGTACAAATTATTCTGCATGTTCTACAGATTAGTAAGAATTTTTGCATTTGCTGATTTCTTGCACGATGCTGAATTGTCCTGCATGTTATGTTAATTTAGCATTCCATGTGATAGAAATTCATTGTAACTTAATTTTTACAGAAAGTATAAGTAGTACATGTTATAAATTTACATAATTTGAAAAGAAACTTCTACAATTTTATCAGGAATTATGTGCATTTTCTCCGGAATGAGAAAATTAAGAAAAATGAGGGAAAAGTGTAAAGTTTTTATAAGAATATGCATTGGACTATAGTTATAGTTCTGCAGATAGTATATTATAGAGGTAAATCGAGGTTTGAACCTATCATTTACTGTTGAGAAGCGGCGTTCGGCCCCGTCTATAGGGTTATATGTATATCGACTCACCTACAAAGTCTTAAATAGTAGCGTACAGCTTTTAGTTGTATGGAAGCAAATATAACCCGAGCTTAAATTATCTGCTCTTAAGGCGTATTGGCCCTTTGTCCCGAAAAAATCACATTTTTACATATTTTGATGATTAGAAATGAATAAGAACATGATAAAGAATTTTGGAAAAGATTAATATGAATTTCTAGCATATATTACGTCATTGCATCAGATTATGATTCATTGTCTTTTCGATACCTTCCAATATGTGTTAAATGCAAATTATCTATGGTCATTTGTTAAATTATATGCCTTACTGAGTTTTTAGTCACTCCTTACTTCTGTTTTACTTACCCCTTTGAATGAGAGGCTCCGATACTTGTTGGATGATCAACATTGATTGATATGTTGTTTCTGAAGAATTTAGATTAAATTATGGAAGGTTTAAAATGTTGTATTTCAATTATCAGACAGTAGATAACATATTTATATGTTTTTGACGATGGTTTGTAATTGATAAGTTAAATGTCAGTTATTCGGTGTTATATTTATGGTTTGTAGTCAAGGGAAGTTGGCTACCCAGCAATAGACAGCAGCAAGTCTAAAGTTTGAATTTTTATGTTATTGTAGTTCAATCAATATGTGTTGAGTACGTTTATTATGTATTGTGATGTTCACAGAATGTTGGTCATTAACTATTGGATGATCAACTATCGAAAATGGTTACAATTATTTTTTTTAGTAGACTATGGACTTTGATTTTAGCAAGTATAACTCTTTACGTAATGGCCGACGTCACGGTTGAGTCGATTTACATAAGGGCTGACATAACGGTTGAGTTGGTGTCGAAACCACATAAGACATTGCATATTTGGATCCTATGTATGGTTTGCTTCATTCTATTGTGGTTGGTCGAGGTATTGATGTAAAATTTTCATCCAAATATTAGTTGGATGGTTATTTCGTTAATTAATAATAATTGAATGATTGTTAATGACGGGTTTGGGATTTCGGACGTTACAGTTATAGTGGTATTAGAGAAGTCGTAAGAAGAATGTCTTATTTGAGACGTTCTAATGTGATTGATTTTTTTGTGATTAGATTGAAAATATCGTCTAGACATGGAGGAAACATTGGACCCAACTCACTCTCTGACTAGGAATACTTAGCTATATTGGTGAGAATGGCGGATGTAATTGAATCTATGGCTCGAGAACAGCACATCCGGGAGCCAACCTCAGTTAACCCAAGGACGATAGCATATGATCGTTTTACTAATGAAATGGTGCCAGAATTTATAGGCGACCCGAATCCGACTAAGGTAGAGATTTGGATCCGACGTATTGAGAAATTTTGTTGTGTTTAGATGTCCGAAGGAGGACAAGGTGATGTTCGCTTCCTAAAAGTTAGAAAGCAAGGTGGGTCATTGGTGGGCCTAAAGAATAAAAAGATCTCTTGGAATATGTTCGTGGAAACCTTTATGGACAAGTACTTCCCGGCATGCTGAAAGGAATAAAAGGATGATGAATTTGCCTGTCTACCGCAAGGGAACCAGAATGTGGTGGCGTATGACGCCAAATATACAAAGCTGTCCTGTTATGCCCCTCAAATGACCCACGATGAGGTGAGAAAATTTCTACAATGTCTTAATGACACAATCCAAGACAGCTTGTGATATTGAGGCTGAAGATTAATGGAGATGTGCTAGACCAAACTCCCTTGTTTGAAGGAAAATTAGAAAGAGATAAATGTTTTGAAAAGAAGGCAGCTAGCCAAGGAGGTCAATGTTCATGTTAATGTTCGGGGTCAGGAGGATCCCACAGGAGGTCAAAGCCAGCAGAAAAGGGAAAAAAAGTACAAAAATTTAGGGCACACTGGGCCCTCAATCAGTAACGCCCGTATGCCCCCATTATGGCAAATCTCATGGAGGGAGGCCGTGCTACAAGATCTTGGGTGAATGCTTCAATTGTGGTCAGCCCGGCTATATGATCAAAAGATTATTCTTATCCATCGAGGCAAATAACAAGGAAGCCAAGTGCTTTGAGAAGAGCTTTCGCGGTGATGGCCTAAGATACGGATGCGTTGCCCACGGTTGTTGAAGGAAAACTTACCATCTATGAAAGTTCAGCTCATATACTTTTGGATCCAGGGTCTATATATTCGTTTATATGTCTAAAATTGGTTTTATATTTGATGTCACCCCCAAGGATCATAGATTTTACATAAATTGTGTCAACATCTACGGGATTGTCTTTGGTCACGGACATTGTATACCCAAAGTGTGTTTTTTGGGTTAATGGGTTGGAGTTCGGGGTAGATTTAGCCTTGTTAAAAATACATAATTTTGATATAATATTAGGTATTGATTGATTAGCAAGTTATCATATTAGTATTTATTGTTTTCATACAATGATGTATTTTGTAATTTCGGGGTGTGAACCCTTTTATTTTCAAGAATGCAGAACCAGTCCTAAGGATCATGATTTCAGCTTTACATGCTCATCATTTGATGGAAAATGGATATACCAATGGTATGTGACTTCGATGATGTTTTTTCAGAAAATTTATCGGGACAAACGCCAAACCGGGTGATTGAGTTTCAAATTGAGACCATGTCAGGAGCGGCATCTATATCAAAGAACCTTTAGGGGGAATTGCATCGTCAAAACTCAATGAATTAAAGCTACAATTGCAAAATCTATTGGAGAAAGGTTTTCTTTGACCAAGTGCGTCCCCATGGGGTGCCCTAGTGTTATTCGAGAAGGATGGATCTATGCGACTGTTATAGATTACCGGGAGCTAAATAAGATTACTATCAAAAATAATTATCCGTCCTGTTGCCGAGGATTAATGATTTGTTTGATCAATTGCAAGGAGCCCAAATATTTTTAAAGACTGATCTTCGTTCAGGTTACCATCAATTGATGATGAAGAAGGAAGATGTGGCGAAGATGGTTTTCCAAACTAGGTATAGGTATTATAAGTTTCTAGTTATGTCTTTGGGTCGACTAATGCCCTTACAACTTTTATAAATTTCATGAATCGATTGTTTCAAACCTACCTGGATAAATTCGTAGAGGTGTTCATTGATGATATGTTAATATATTCGAGGAATTATGAAAAACATGAAATGCACCTAAAGATTGCATTTTAGACACTTAGAGAAAAGAGTTGTTACACCAAGCTGAAAAAGTGCAAATTTTTGCTCAAGGAAATCACATTTTTGGGTCATATTATTTCAAAAGGAGGCATTTCGGTTGATCCTAAGAAAGTGAAAGATGTAATTAATTAGAGTCGACCGACAATGGTAACTGAAGTTAGGAGCCTATTGGAAATGGCAGGATACTACAGAAGATTTGTCGATAATTTTTTCAAAATTGCCCAATCACTAATCCGATTGACAATGAAGGAAGTTAAATTTAAATGAACGGGAAGATTGTGAAAGAATTTTACAAGTGTTGAATGACCGTTTGACGACTGCCCCTTATCTTGACGATTCCCGAGGGATCCGGAGGATTTTTCGTTTATTATGATACATCTAAGACCGGGCTTGGGTGTGTTTTGATGCAACATGAGAAAGTGATTGCTTATAAATTGAGACAATTGAAGATACACAAAAAGAATTATCCGACTATTATCTAGAATTGGCGGCGTTGATCCTTGCATTGAAAATTTAGAAACATGATTTATGGAGAAAAATTCTTGATGTATTCGGAACATAAAAGCCTGAAGTACTTATTTTCTCAAAAGGAATTGAACATGAGACAATGGAGATGGATGAACTTCTTGAAAGATTATGATTGTAAAATTCAGTACTAACATGGAAAGCCTAATATTGTGGCGGATGCTTTGAGTTGTTGAACGATGAGTTTTGTGGCTCAGTTAAGGATCAAAGAGATAGAGATGCTGAAATGTGTGAGGCAGCATGATATCAAAAGACACTCCCACTGTAATCGAATGATATTGTCATAGTTCTAGGTGCAACTGGATATCTTGGATAAAATTAAAGGAGTTTAAATGGATGATCTATTCTTGGTGAATATTGCCGGAGATTTGAACAGAGACTATAGAGCTGATTTTAGTGTTCGGGCCGACGGAGTTTTGAGATTTCGAAAATGGATGTGTGCCGAATATTGGAGAATTGAAGGAAAAAATTATTTATGAAGCTCATCATTCAAATTATACTATCTACCTGGGGATTAACAAGATTTATCAAGACTTAAAGAAGATATTTTGGTGGCAGAATATAAAAAGGATAAATAGCTACCTATGTGGGAAGATGTTTAATATGCAAACAGTTGAAGGCCAAACACAAGAAACCGCTTGGTCTATTGCAGCTTATGCCGACCCCAAGATGGAAATAAGAAGTAAAGATGAATTTTGTGATTGGTTTGCCAGGGACACTGAGAAATCACGATGTTGTTTGGATTATCGTAGATCGACTCACTAAGTCGGCTCATTTTATAGCGGTGTGGATGATATTTTCTAGAGATTGGTTGGCAAGATTATACATCAATGTAGTGGTCAAATTGCACGGTGTGCCAGCTTCTATTACATTTGATCCCCAAGGTTTGTCTCTAAATTTTAGGAGAGTTTGCAAAGAGAATTGTAGACAAATTTAAAATTCAATACAACTTATCATCCTGAAACAGATGAAAAATTGGAGCGTATGATTCAAATTTTGGCGGACATGTTGAGAGTTTTGATTCTTGAAATGAAGGTCAACTAGAATAATTGTCTATCATTAGGTGAATTTACATTTAATAACAGTTACCATATGGCCTCATTTGAGGCTTTATATGGGAGAAAATTTCATTTCCCGATTCATTAGGAAGATACTAGCGATCAAAGACTCTTAGGACCGGAAGTTATGAAAAAGACATTTGATAAGATCTGTTTGATTCATGATAGGTTAAATGTTGCTCAAAGTCGACAAAAGAGCTATGTTTTTTATTCATGATTGGAGGAGATCACAGCTGAGTTTTTATGTTGGGAATTATGTATTTTTGAATATATCTCTATCAAATGGAACATTAAGGTTTGGGATCAAAGGAAAATTAAAGGCGAGGTTTATTTAATCATTTGAGATTTTGGAGAAAATTGGTGATGTGGTCTACTTACTGGCTCTACCTCCAAATTTGGGAGATGTGCATAATGTATTCCACGTATCTAGTGCTTGAATGATTTGATGCACATTATTGAATATGAGTCATTGAGGATAAACAAATACTTGATGTTCATTGAAGAACCAATTCAGATTTTCGGTGGAAGAGATCAAGTGCTTCGAACGAAGGTGATTTCGTTAGTTAAGGTCTTATGGGTGAATTATTCGTTTTAAGAGGCCACATGGGAAAGAGAAGACGAGATCTGGGAAAAGTATCTGGTATTTGTTTCTTATTGAGGTATATAAAATTGTGTAATCTGAATACCTCATTGATCTCTAGAAAATATCATCCACATGGTTATAAAATGAGCTGACTTAATGAGTCGATTAATGATCACCCAAACAATATCATGATTTCCTCGGTTTCCTTGGCAAACCAATCACAAAATCCATCATTACTTCTCATTTCTAGCCTTAGGTCAGCATAAGCTGCAATAGACCAGGTGATTTCTTGTGCTCAATCTTCAACTATTGGCATATTAAACACCTTCTCGCATACATTGTTATTTCCCCTTTCATGTTTTGTCACCAAAATATCTTTTTTAAATCTTGATATATCTTGTTAATCTCCAGGTGGATAATATACTTCGAACGATGAGTTTTATTCATAATTTTTTCTTTCATTTTTTCAATATCCAACGCACATCTGTTTTCAAAACCTCAAAACTCTGTCTGCCTGAATACTAAAATCAGCTCTAGAGTCCCTGTTTAAATCTCCGGCAATATCACCAAGAATAAATGATTCGTTTGAGCTCCCTTAATTTTATCCAATATCTCTAGTTGCACCAGGAAATATAACAATACCATTCAATTACCATGAGTGTCTTTTGATATCAAATTGCCTCATACATTCCAACATCTCCATCTCTTTGATCGTTAAATGAGCAAGAAAACTCGTCGTTCAACGACTCAAAGTATCTGCCACAATATTAGCCTTTCCCGATTGGCATTAAATCTTGCAATCATAATTTTTTAAAAAGTTCATCCAACTTACATGCTCATATTCAATTTTTTTGAAAGATAAGTACCTGAGGGTTAGAATGCACTTGCCTTGAGTTGATTATCACCAAATTATAGTTTCGATGCACTTTATTTGAGCTTCATTAGTTTCCTCTCTTAAAATTTCTAAGAAAAATCACAGAGATTAGCTGAGTTCCCTAATTTATATTGAGTGGCACTCGAGTACTAGTTGGGCACGTGTTAGAGGCCACGGCTAAATGCTGTAGTGCACGAGCACTGCCTCGAGCGTGGGCATTCTACCTCAATGTGCATAAGTGCCCCTCAGGCGTGTATCGAGAGTGAGCATTCCCGGTAGCGCGCAAAGGGCGTCCCTCAAGTGCGAACGATTCTGCCTTCGCACATTGGGGCGCCGATCATTCCAATTACCGTTTATTTCAAGAATCAAAGCTCTCAACATGTCCTCTAAAATATGAATCGTACGCTCCGATTGTTCATCCGTTTGAGGATGATAAGTCATATTGAATTTTAAATTTGTCCTCAATTTTTTATACAAACTCTCATAGAATTTAGAGACAAACCTCGGGTTTCGATCAGATATAATAGAAGCTGGCATACCGTGTAATCTGACTCTGTTGTTAATGTATAATCTTACCAACCGATCTCTAGAAAATATCATCCGCACTGCTATGAAATGAGCTGACTTAGTGAGTCAATCTACGATCACCTAAACAGTATCATGATTTCTTAGCGTCATTCGCAAACCAATCACAAAATCGATCATCACTTCTTCGCATTTCCAACCTGGGGTTGGCATAAGTTGCAATAGACCAAGTGGTTTTCTGTGTTCGGCATTCAACTGTTGGCATATTAAATACCTTCCGACATAGGCTGCTATTTCCCTTGTCGTGTTCGGCCACCAAATTATCTTCTTCAAATTTTGATACATCTTATTAATTCCTGGGTGGATAGTATACTTCAAACGATGAGCTTCATTAATAATTTCCTCTTTCAATTCTCCAACATCTGGCACACATCCATTTTTGAAATCTAAAAACTCCATCAAACCGTACACTAAAATCAACTCTAGAGTCCCTATTCAAATCTGCAATAATATCCATCAAGAATGGATCATTCATTTGAGCTCCCTTCATTTTATCTAAGATCTCCAATTGCGCCTGAAAATATGATAATATCATTCGATTACCATAGATATGTCTTTCAATATCACATTGCTTCACACATTCCAGTATCTCCATCTCTTTGATCCTAAAATGAGTCACAAAACTTATCGTTCGACAACTCAAAGCATCCTCCACAACATTAGCCTTTCCCGGTTAGTACTGAATCTCGCAATCATAATCTTTCAAAAAGTTTATCTATCTCCAATGTCTCATATTCAATTGCTTTTGAGTGAATAAGCCCTTAAAGCTTATGGTCCGAATAAGCCCTTAAAGTTTATCTACCTCAATCTGCGATCGCCGTGGCCTCACCCACAACAATCGCAGCCTCCCCACAACCACCGCAAGCCACGGTTCACCTGCGACGCCGCTGCCGTCGCCGCCCTCGTCCTCCTCCTTCGCGCTTTAACCCTAGCTGCCCCTTACTCTCTCTCTCTCCCCGACTCCTGCTTCTGATTTCCCATTCTTTTCTCCTTTTTTTTTAAAATCTTATTATTATTATTATTATATATATATCTTAAATTTTTAAAATCCAAATCGAATTCCAAATAACAGCACAAGCGCACCTCGGGCACCACTCCGAAATTCTGATCGTTTCCGAAAATTTTATAATATTTTAATTTACTTTCACTACGTCCAAAATATCCAAAAATCACAATTAATATTAAAACAATCCAATCAGCGCACCTCGTGCGCCACTCCGAAATTCTGATCGTTTTCGAAAATTTTATAGTATTTTAATTTACTTTCACTACGTCCAAAATATCCAAAAATTACAATTAATATTAAAATAATCCAATCGGGATCCGAAATATTACACATTGTATACCTAAGTGTGTTATTTGGGTCAATAGGTTGCAGTTAGTGATAGTTTGGTCTTGTTAAACATACATGATTTTGATGTAAAATTTGGCATGGATTGTTCAATAAGTTATCGTGCCAATATTGATTGTTTTCATAAAAGTGTGTATTATGTAATTCTGGGGTATGAACCATTTTATTTTCAAGAAGTAATGCATAAGTAACCCTTATACGTGATTTCAGTTTTACATTCTCGTCATTTGATAGAAAGTGGATGCAAGCCTATCTGGCTTATGTGAACACAATTGAAGTCATAATATGCCGACGAAGCATATACCGGTGGTATGTAAGTTCAAAGATATTTTTTCAGAAAATTTACTTGGACTACGACCGAATCAGTTTGAAATTGAGACCATGCCTGGAGCGGCACCTATATCGAAGACCCCTTATAGAACGCATCATCGAAACTCAAAGAATTTAAGCAACAACTAGAAAAGTTGCTAGAGAAGGGTTTTGTTTGGCCAAGTGTGTCTCTATGGGGTGCCTTGGTGTTGTTCATGAAGAAGGGTGGATCAATGCAATTGTGCATAGATTACTGGGAGATGAATAAGATCAACATTAAGAATAAGTACCCGTTGCTGAGGATTAATGATTTGGTTAATCAATTGTAAGGGACTTAAGTATTTTCGAATATTGATCTTCGTTCGGGTTACCATCAATTGCAAGGGACTTAAGTATTTTCGAATATTGATCTTCGTTCGGGTTACCATCAATTGATAATTAAGAAGGAACATGTTGCGAATACGGTTTTTTGAATGAGGTATGGATATTATGAGTTTCTAGTTATGCCTTTTCAGTTAATTAATACCCTGTAACTTTTATGAATTTGATGAATCGGGTGCTTCAAACCTACCTGGACAAATAATGGTGGTGTTCATCGATGATATTTTAATATATTCAAAGAGCTATGAAGAACATGAAATGCACCTAAGGATTATACTGTAGATGTTTTAAGAAAGGAGTTTGTATGCTAAGCTAAAAAAGTACAAATTTTGGCTCAAGAAAGTCATATTTTTTGGTCATATCATTTCAAAATAAGGCATTTCGGTTGATCTTAAGAAAGTCATAAACTTCTTGGGAATGGCAGGATATGATCGAAGATTTGTGAAGAAGTTCTTAAGAATTGCAAAGCTACTAACCCAATTGACAATGAAGGAAGTTAAATCTGAATGGGTAGAAGATTGTGAAAGAAGTTTCCAAGAGTTGAAGGACTATTTTATGACCATCTCCTATTTTGACGATTCTAGAGTGATCTGGAGGATTTTTGGTTTATTGTGATGCATCTAAGTTTGGACTTAGGTGTGTTTTGATACAACATGGGAAAGTGATCGCTTATGGGTCAAGACAATTAAAGATGCACGAAAAGAATTATCCAACGTATGATCTAGAATTAGCGGCGGTGATCTTTACATTGAAGATTTAGATATATTACTAATATGGAGAAACTTTCTTGGTTTATTAGGACCATAAAAACCTCAAGTACTTATTTACTCATAAGGAATTGAATATAAGACAGTCGAGATAGATGAACTACTTGAAAGATTATAATTATGAGATTCAGTACCAACCAGGAAAGGCTAATGTTGTAGCGGATGCTTTGAGTTGTCGAACGACGAGTTTTGTGACTTATTTGAGGATTAAAGAGATGGAAATGCTGAAATGTGTGAGGCAATGTGTTATCAAAAAACACTCCCATGGTAATTGAATGATATTGTCATATTTTCAGGTACAACTGGAGATCTTGAATAAAATTAAGAGAGTTCAAATGGATAATCCATTCTTACTGGATATTGCCAAAGATTTGAACATAGACTCTAGAGCTGATTTTAGTATTCAGGTTGATTTGAAATTCAGTACAACTTATAATTCTCAAACGGATGGACAATAGGAGCGTCCGATTCAGATTTTCGAGGACATGTTAAAAGTTTCAATTCTTGAAATGAACGGCAATTGGGATGGTTATCTATCATTTGCTGAATTTGCATGTAATAGCAATTACCAATCAAGCATTTTTATGGCCCTATTTGAGGATTTATATGAGAGGAAATTTCGTTTCCTGATTCACTGCGAAGATACTGGCGATCGAAGACTTTTAAGACCGAAAGTTATACAAGAGACATCTGATAAGATTCATTTGATTCACAATAGGTTGAAAGTCGCTCAAAGTTGACAAAAGAGCTATGCTGATTGAAGGAAATCGGAGCTGAGTTTTCATGTTGGGGATTATGTATTTTTGAATATATATCTATCAAAGGGAACCTTGAGGTTTGGGGTCAAAGGAAAATTGAAATCGAAATTTATTGGCCCGTTTGAGATTTTGGAGAAAATTGGTGAAGTGGCCTACAAACTAGCTCCTCCTCCGAATTTGGAAGATGTGCACAATGTATTCCACGTGCCAATGTTACGAAAGTATGTGTATGATTTGATACACATTATTGAATATGAGCCGTTGAGGATAAACGAAGGCTCGACGTACATTGAGGAACCGATTCAGATTTTAGATAGAAGAGATCAAGTACTTCAAATGAAAGTGATTCCGTTGGTTAAGGCCTTATGGAGGAACCATTCATTTGAAGAGACCACATAGGAAAGAGAAGAGGAGATCTGAGAAAAATACCAATATTTGTATATAAAATTTCGATGACGAAATTTTTATAAGCAGGTGTAAGTCTCAAGCCCGTATCTTATGGTAATCTTAATTAATTAAGTTGATATAATTAAAATTGATGTCAAAAAATGTAGAAAATTGGGTTAAAAGTCAAATTTAAACTTGATTACATTATGCAATGTCTTAGTATATTATAATGATAAATCGAAGTTCGAACTTATTATCCGCAGGTGAGAAGTGGATTTTGTTTCATCTTATTCTAGCTCAAGAAGTAAAAATATAATACACAACAACAAATGAAAAAAGACATATCTTATTAAGTACTCACAAGGCAAGCAATCGTTCAATGTTCCACTATATTTTTTATCATCTTTCCAGCTGCATTTTCTCCATGCTTTCTCTTCTAAGGCATTTTCAGATCCGAAAATTATTACTCCTGCATAAAATATTAATGTAACTTGATAAAAATTTTGCTAGAATACCTCATTTGTCAAAGAAAATTGGAACCGTTGTCGAAAGCCTTAGTCCTAAGCCCACCTCGGAGACCTAAACTGAAAATTAGACCCTAACACCTAAATCCCTAACCCATAAGAACTAAATCACTAAGATTAATGGTACAGCATAGTTAGAATAATGGATTTAAAAGTTGTTAACATCATGAAAAGCGCACCTTGGTAGTTGTAAAAGTGTAATGAAAAATTCACTTATAGTGTTTTTTTATTCTTAACAGTACCTGCAAATTCAGGATTATCATCTGACAATAGTAAATATTTGCTATATGCACCTACTTTTCAAAAGAGCTTCAGACTTTTTTTTGGAGTCTTCCACTGCTAAAAGCAAGTGGAATCAAACTCTTCCCACGCTAGACTTTTTTTTTAAGTCTTCCACACTAGTCTCTACCTGTAATGTTTAGAATCAAAGTCTCTACTTCATTGCATTTTATACTGAAGTCTAGGCACCAAAAGTAAATACTTGATCACATCCTGGCAGGTAAATACCTAGAGCGGAACCTAACCCCTAACCCTAAAGAACTAAATCACAAAAAGTAACGGCACACCATAAGTTAAAATAATGTCTATAAGAATTTAAAAATTGCTAGTATCATGAATAGCATACCTTGGTAATTGCACGGGCGTAATGGAAAATGCACTTACAGTGTTCCCTTAATCTTAACAGCTTCTGCAAATTTAGGAGTATCATTGGATCACCGTAAATATTTAATATACACACCTACTTTTGAAAAAAACTCAAGACCATTGTTTGAAGTCTTCTGCTACCAAATCCAAGTAGCCAAAGTGCATGTATGCTAAGATTTGTTTGTAATGTTTGAAATCAATGTCACTATTTCCTCACAATTTACACTTTAGTCTACCTAAGTATTGAAAGCTAATGATGTAAGGAATAGGTTACCTTTCTTTTACGTGAATATTATTCCAAAAGAAGCTGTTTTGTCGTTTCAAAAAAGGAGAATTGGTTAAAAGTCAAATTTGGAGCGGATTATATCAAGTTGATGGGTGCCCGACTGGCGCCTGATGCGCATTTGAGCGTGGGAAGGCAGAATGTTCACGCTTAATCGGTACCTGAGCGCACGCTGGCAAAATGCTCACACTCGATACATGCCCGAGGGACGCTTATGCTCAAGGAGACAGAATAACCATGCTCGAGGCGGCGCTCGTGCGCCTCAATATTTAGTCGTGGCCCCTGACACGTGGCCAACTAGTGCTCGAGCGCCACTTAGTATAAATAGGAGAACCGGAGTGATTTTTAGTTTTCAGTTGGGTTCGAGCGCTCGAGCAAAGAAAATGAAGTTTTCAGTTTACATACAAGGAAAAATACTAATGCCGAAGGACAGAGCCTCTTCTCCAATGGATAATTATTTGAATCACAAACTAACTAGGTGTACTTGATTTTGTTGCCAAAATTCCTACTATTCCTGCATCATAGCTTTCCTTTTTTTTTCTCCTCTCTATTTGCCCTGACCACATTTGTGAACCATACACTCACTTTAGGCCAGTTGCAAGCACATGAGCTTAGCTTTCTCTGCCATAAGAGCAACTTCCCGTTCAAGCATAAAGTGCCCGCATTCAATGAGCAAGTGATCTCTGCATTCTCAGCATTTCTTGCACAAAACAGAGGTACCATCTTTAATGCAGCCCTATTCAAAAATCTCTCTTTTGTTAGCAGTATGTTTTGCAGCACCGGCCATAGAATGAAAGCTTGACAGTTATATTAGACAAGTCCCACACAATTCTGTGCTGGCTACCTCATCAAGTTATTGTATTACTTTGTCATATGCTCTCATAGATCTCATCAAACTTCTGTGTCATATCAGTACTTCCAAATTTTAACAATAAAATATCCCTTCTATTCCTATTTAAGATCAAATTGCATGCCCCTGGGGCACCAATTCTCTTGGAAGACTCCTGAATCAGTTTTTCCTTGAGATGATGTGTATTCTCCCTGATAACCCACAATTCTCAGTGTTCGGTGTGACATGTAATAGCTTCTTACCATGGATGAAATATTCAGCCGAGATTTGTTGCTATTGGTCCTCCCAATACAATATTTCTTAATAGCGGAGCAAATTGCGATATGTTGTCGTGTCGACAATTTATTGGCCAATATTCAAAATATCGATTGATATTTACCTATCAGCTTACAATACATAAATAATTTTGTGTTTTTGATATTTATGATACTTGGCTGTAACTGATATCATTATTAATATTTTTATCCATGCTTTTTACATAAAGCATCTATATTTCACCAATATAATCTTATAAAGTCCAATCCTCTCCCTATTTAGGTACAAACAGAACTCGAAGCAAGGGGACTTTTGTTCTTATTGAGAACAGAGCCATACTAGGGGTATGCCCTACAAGTTGCTTCAATCTCTGCAATAACATTTTTAGGAAAAAAAGAAAATCTGACTCCAATTAATAAAATATCAAATAGAAGCCTGCACTAGCTGTCATCTTCCTGCACAGCTGAGCTCTTTGGCTGTCTAGTCCTTCAATCTTGCTAACATCCTCCATTGAGTGGGTGACAATGCTTAGCTCAAACCTAGCAATTATCAGAGCTACAACAAAGCAAAAACCACTCTCATCACCATTAGCAACAGGGCCGCTAGACTTGGAGAAACTCTGGAAGCAAGAATATTTCTCAGCAGAATTGACATCTGCCTTGCAAAAGAAGGGTACTACATAGGCTGGATGTGATTTCTTGTGCTTAGGACACCTGTTGATGGTATCTAGGGCCCATTTTTAAGCCCCTACCAAACTTGCAGATAAATATTACACAATGTTATTAAAGGAACTCCTATGCGCACCTAGGCTCGAGGCTTAACCCTTGGTGCCTCTAACCTGAGGGCTCAATAAAATGCACACCCATTTTTTTGAGGCTTATGGCATGCGCTTTGAGCACCTTTTTTAAAGAATAATTATTTTTTTCTAAGTTGGCCATTATATTCAATTGTTATTAATTACACTAACTTGATATATGTGAAATTAAGATTAATAAAAATAATGAGTAACCAATTAGAAATATAGATGACAACCATGATGAAGATCATGAATATACATTTTTAAGGATGATTTTTTATATTAAAATTGTTAAAATAAATAAAGCCACATATCACACAAAATTTAAAATAATGTGAACTTTGAATATTAAGTGCCCATTAGGCCTACGCTTTCACCTTATGCTTAGAGGTCATATGCAAGGAGTTAATTGTCTAAAGATTAATGCATCTATACCACTTGATCAGTAAGTTGGTTTTTTCGTAATTGATTTACTTTAAATGGATTGAAAAGCCTAGAGGAACTGTTTGATTATTGAGATTTTCCTTTGTCACCACATTCTGTATTAATTTATTTCTACACTTTAAATATCACGTATATTTGTGATATTGAATGAGTAGAATTTGTATTTTATGTTTATAACATCTAGAATGAATATTTTTACATGTATTAAATATTTGTGTAATTTATTCTTCCACGTATAAAGGTCAAAACTATAGTCATTAAGTACTATCTAATTTTTCAAAGTCAATGCTCTTAGATGTATGAAAGGACTCTAGAAAGGGAAAAATCTTTCAAGTGTCCCTTCTAATGGAAGCTGTTTATGTTATTGGGGTTCATCACATAGCTTTATATGTTATTGGGGTTGTAAGAAGATATCCCTTTTTCCAATCTTTTAATCATAGTCATTAAAATTATCAGAATAAAATCATCATTGTTTGGTGTATAAAAAAACTCTAGAAATGGAAGATTCTAATGGCATTCCTTCCAATGGAAGCTGTTTCTGTTGTGTTTGTAAGAAAAGTAGGCAGACTATCCATTCTTCTTCCCCTGTTTTTTGCTAATTTCCCCAAATCCTTCCTGAGAAATTATTGATATTGAGTCTATAACCCCCAAGTGAAATTCTTGGCTGAGCTCTCTTCGTGGTTCCACCAAATATCATTATATTACTGGATGAGAGAAAGTAGGCCCTAGTAATCCCAGAAATGATAAATACAATTTTGGGTTCCATCTACAGATGCCATGCTTACCTTCAGTGGAACCTTCCCACCCAAGTAACTCTCATGACACATCTCCATATGTTATGGGTCGTTCATTATTAATCTATGAAGAAAAGTGTTATCACAACGATAGAGTTGTCTTCATATAAATTGATTGTTACGAGTTCAAGTTGTGGTAATAATCTCTTACAAATAATGAAAAGTGAGATCTTGTACACTATACCCAAAGTGGTCCCACCCTTCCTCGGACCCTGTGAAGAGTAGGAGTTTCGTGTATCAGACTGTATTTTGTCATTTCTAACTCACTTATAAATGTGTTGACAATTTGTCTACCACTTTAATTGTGTATTTTTTTCAGCACAAGTAAGATTGCATTACTAAGTAGTTTATACAAAGTAGTTTACTAAGGAAATTAAGACTTTATACATTTAGTGCATCTGCATAAACTTTATTATTTCATCATTTTATACTTGGTAGGTCTATTGCTATAATAGGATATAACAATAACAACAAACCCTCAAATTCCATAAGTAATTCTAGATATAGATGAAAATGCAATTGTATTGGTTATGGTCATATCGGTGTCAAACAATACATATTGGTTTCAAAAATATATTTGATAAAAAAATTATTTTTAAAAATTATAAACTGACAGTCAAATATCGGCTAATATATTATTTAAATATTAGGTCTTTTACTAATATGGTAATTTATCATGATTTATTCACTCTATCGAAAAATTTTGATTTCGGAATTACAATACTGATATATTGGCCAATATTTTCATTCATATACTATTATTAGGTTGCTTCACTACAACTTATGGCCAAGCATTCAAATATCATATTGTGCAGCTGCTGCTGCTTTCTTTTCTTGTTTTTTTTTTCCCAGTTCTCATATTGTTGATCACTGATATCTTCAGGATAATTCAAGCTGATGGGGATCCTCCGAAGTAGAAACTGTATGAACTGAAGCTCTCTCTGATTGATGAGATTGAATGGGAAGACATGGCTTCATACGAGCAGCAGGGGATGCACGTGCGCTTCCGGGCATGTTTGCCTCTGTTTTAAGGTCAGTCTCCTTTTTATTGGGTAATAATAAATAAAAAGTTTAATGGCATTTGCATGCTTCTGTATTTTTTTCTCTCTAATTTTCTTGAAAGGGAAACATTTGCTGAGTAACACAAAAATATTTTCAATAATCTACCATGAATTATTTCTTAGCCTTGACAGTTAATGGAGTTCCAATTAATTCTTATCTTACTAGGTGATAATTGTAAGGATTTGGTGTAATCAGTTCAAATTACGTTGATGGAAAGTTAGTTATTTTTGGTCCTGATATGATTCTGCTTGCGTATTTTTTAGATTTGTTTGGGACCAAGTGAAATACCCAACTATGTCACCTCTTTGGGAGATTGTTGATAGCATTCTAGGTTTTGTAACTAAGGTTGAAGATGATCTCAAGGTAATGGTTTTATCATATTGGTATATGTGGTTCAGTTCAATTTTTCATTTGTCTTTTCAATGCAGGAGCTGTCCTGTATTTTGTATTAGAAGTTCTTCAATTTTGAGTCCAAATCTCCTCTCATCTCTCTGACTCAGGTAGTTACTGATATCTAGCTAGTCACTTTTTTTTCTCTCTCTTTTTTTTTTTTTTTTTTTTGGGGGGGGGGGGGGGGTGGAGATTGCCTTGTCATGCACATTTGATCTGTGAGTGAGGCATTGATGGTGGATGGGCTGGCATGAAGATTTTGTTTCAGCTGTAATAGTTTGTTGATCAGTTAGAATTGTTTTATTCATTGATTTTGTACTATAATATAATTTTGAGAGATACTTGTTAAGATAAAAATGAAAACCCTAAACAGTTTAAAAGACCCCAGGACTGAAATAGAGCCCTCAACCATATTGGAAGGTAAAGGGTGTAATTAGGATAAAAAAACAAATTGTTGGATTGCAGAGCAAGAGGGTATGAAGCATTGGACATGGTTCTCCTGGTATATCGGCTGTCCTATCATGCTCACCCATTCATTTTACCAGTTCTATTGAAGCTATTGAGTATTGAAATGATTATTTGGGTGTCTGCAACTCATCTTTCATGATGCCTACGTTTCTGGGTACAACAACGTCCGCAGTCAACTTAATGCAATAAAGCGGAAGCAGAGCGGAAGGTATGAGTCAATTTAGGGAGTTGAGCCATTGTTTCTTATTATAGACCTGCTCTAATGGAAAAAATTTTGGCTTTCATACTATGGTCTGACTAACTTTGCACTAATCTCAGTTTATCTGTTCGTGATATGTCCGATTTGGTAAAGCCAGAGGACATCACTATGTCAGAGCATTCTGAGACACTCCACTCCTTGCAATTGTTCCAAAGCATTGGTTGTCAAGCTGTTAGAGTTTGACAGATTATGTGGTGAGATCAATTTACCTGCTGCTTCTTTTTCAGAAAATCTCTCTTTGAAGGGCTGGTTTGTTCTTGTTTATCGTGTCCCTTTCTCTAATCCATAAAAAGATGAGCCCTAATCCGTATGAATTCAAACCCTCCCAATGAAATTAGCTGCTTTAATTTGAATATTTAAGCTTGAGCTCTTTCACATGAAGTCCCCCAGGTCATCCAACATGTTGTACGAGTACAATGAATGAATATACTCTATACACCATGACCCTGTTCCGTCTAGTTGCTGATACTTTCAAAATGAAGGCCCATGAAAGGGGATTTCGTGTTCCTTAATCTTTGCCCCTCTCTCTCTGTTTTTTCTTCTCCATGTCCCTCATGTTCTGTTATTTGGTTCTTCCCCAATTCTCTGAATTGGCTATGCCCTTGGTTTCTATTGAACAGACAAAAAAATCTAGTTGCGACTCACAATTCTAATAAAAACAATACTTGAGCCCTTTTATTTTATTGTTTGTACTTCAAATAATTCAAATATAAATGTTTAAATTTGAATCATATATTAAATAATCATCGCTCTGAATAAAATGTAGCTTAGCTATCAAGCCTCATGACGGGCACATTGACATCAAAACTATAAATATGCTAAGATTAAATTGACAACAATAAATTTTATAATATTAATAACTTAAAAAAAAGTAAGAGAGGAAAATTAAAAAAAAAAAAAAAAGAAGAAGATGATGAAAAATGGGGGCAGAGAGGGGAAGGTGATAGCTGAAGGAAACGACACGGAGTAGAAGGAAATTATTATAATTTAATTAATTAATAATATATTAATATATATATTGAAATAATATAATATATTTAAATCATAAGATGCTGTGATAGGAGGCGAAAGCGAACTTCTCGCGACTCGATTAATAAATGGCACGTGGGATGCCATCCTTTTTAAATTAATGAAAAATAACGGTAATATATATGTTTTTTTTTTTTTTTTTGGTTAAATTAATTTTTGTTTTTTATATTTTATTTATTAAGTGGAAATGTGTAATAGATATAATATTATGAAATTAATCAGGTATAAAGATCTCCCTATTTATATCCTAAGGGTTTGCGTCCGTGAGCCTGCCTTTCGAGCTGCTCGGTCTTTCTGAGGTCATTGGAGTCACTACTGTTCTCCGAGAGAGAGGGAGAGGGAGAGGGAGATGGCGATTGGGGTGAAGGCTCTGCCGATTACGTTTGTGGCGCACGCGCTGGCGATCGTGGGTGCAGTGTTTGTGCTGGTATGGTGCATCCACTTCAGAGGCGGCTTTGCCTGGGTAGCTACCAACAAAAGTCTCATCTTCAATGTAAGTTTTGTTTTACTCCTCCTCTCTCTCTCTCTCTCTTCGCGCGCCGTATGGCTATGAAATTTGTGATTACCTCGTCTTTCTGTGGATGATTTCTATGCTCGAATTTGGGTGAAATTGGCGTTAACGAGTCTCGCTCTCATTTATTTTTCCTTTTGCGGGGAGATTTCTATTGTTCATCCATCCGTGAATCCACTAGGTCTATCTTCTCCAGCTGCCTTTTTTCCAGGGGGAAAAAAGAGGAAATTCTGATAGTGATAGGTGTTGATTTCCATGCCACAATTCAAATCTGTCTCGTTGGCCGCTTCATAATAATTGCCTTAATTCGTGTCAAAGTTGTTCTCTCTGTCTTTCTTTTTGCTTTAACTTCGCCAAAATCTCTCTCTCTCTCTCTCTCTCTTGTCAATTTTTTTTGTAGTTTTTAAAATTTAAGATTTTAAATATCAATAATAACATTTATAATTATTAAAAAATTATATCTATAAAAAATAAAATAAATGTTGGATATTTAAAATATAGACCAAGGGAATCAATTCCAGAGAATGTGAGTTGATAACGAGAGGCGTTGTTTTTTATTCCACAATTTGAATTTCTTTCGTTCGCCTTAAGTTGTCAAAAAATTTTTCCTACTCTTTTGTTTTGTTTTGAATTTGTCAGAATCTCTCCTTTTTTTTTGGGGAGGGGGGGGGGTGTCAAATTTTTCATTAAAATTTGATAATAATATCATTAAATATTGAAAAATTATACATGGTAGCAGATAAAAGGAATATCAAATATTTAAATACAGATTAAATAAAATAATTTAGAAAAATGAGTTAATTGTAATTAAATGAAAAAATCAGAGATAAAGAAAAGCTTAGATTGTATTGTAAAATATTATAAAAAAAATTATTTTTAATTACAATTTCATTTTCTCAATTCTTCCTAACAAAATGATATTAAGTAGGCGATTGTTCTTCACCCTCACTATCTCTATTTTAAATATAAATCTAATAGTTTATTTATAATATTAAACAAAAATCTAAAAGTAATTGTTAAAGAGAAAAGATAAACATAAAAATTAAAAAAAAAATCAATTTTTTTTTAAATATTTGAAATTACGCCGTTGGAAGCCACGATGTAATATCGAAGCCAATAGATAGAGATTTAATGTCTCTCGTTAATTTTTTTATTTTATTTTTTATTTTATAAAATATTTTTTTTTATTTTTTAATAATAAAAAAAACAAGCATTAGATATTCATCTAACAGCTGCAATGTAATATTATATATGTGTTGTATAGAGTTGTGTCACAGCACCCCTGCTGTGGTATTTGGTTATGTGCCCCAAAAGAAAAAAAAATTAAAAAAAAATAAATATAATATAGGAGAAGGTATTTATATTCTTAATATATACATATTATGTCTTAACAATAAAAGTTAATGAAGATTTTAAATTTATGATTTTATTTTTAAAAAACATAGATACTGTTATAATTCAAACGATTTTTTGAGATAAAATAATCTTTTTCACTATTATTAAAATCAATAATAAAAAAATATATTATTTAACATTTCAATCAAACAACCTTTCAATCTATAAATATAATATACATATAACTATATATAAACAGAAGCCATTGACGGGTAGATAGTAACGAGTGGCGCAGATCATCTGGCCTTTTGGCTGTGAATGTACAATTTTTTTTTTATTATTTTAAATGTTAAGATCAATAGTTAAAAAATAAAAAATATATTTTATATTTTAATATTTTTTTTTTGTTTTTATCTATAATATTATATTAAAATTATAAAAAAAAGAACTTTATTTGCTGCAGCTCCCGATTATGAGGTGGAGCATAATTTTTTACTTATTTTTATCTGCTTGTTAGATTTAATATAAATAGATAAATCAGATAGTATATTAGTTAAATTAATAGTATTTTTTAATTACAATTGGTCATCATATATATTAATAAATAAATAAATTTAGCACATAATTTAAAATATGGATTAATTTTTTTAATAATTAATATTATATTATTATATTTTAGTTATAAAAAACTTCATAAAACACGATGTTATTACTGGTGTTATGTTTTAGTGGTTGAGATTATGGGGGGAGTGTGGCCTTGGGAGATAAGGCAACGTGTTTGTCACACGTTCCATCTTTCCGTCTCGCAAGTACTGACCAAACCAAAGGGTGCGTGGCTACAGGCTACTGGCCACGTGAGTTCTGGTGCGTGGCCCCGCAAATCTATGGCATCATATATTCATATTAGTATCTGTCAAAGTTGGCATTAATTCAAGGACCCACATTAAAGAAGGTGGGCCCGGTTCTCCAAAAAATTAGTTATTATTTTTATTAGATGAGCCAATGGAAATGAATATGGGTTTTGTTGTCCAGATACAATTAATGTAACCATATTAGGTGCTATCGTGGTAGTAAAAGAGGCCAAGTGAAGATAATTATAATGTCTATAAGCTTTCCTATTTACATGGAAAAAGAGGTCAAATGGTAAGATAAGGTCATACATCTGTTTGGCTTTCTATAAAGTATAATTTATGTCCAAATATTTGATTTAGGAATTGAGTAGCACTCATAAAGCTCCGACAAAAGAAAATGAATGTGGATTTTGTTGCCCGAATATGGTTAATGTGACCACATTAGGTGCTACCACAGTAACAAAGATAGGCTAGGCGAAGACAATTGATAAGTCTATAAACTTTCCTATTAATACGAGAAAAGATGTCAAATGGTAAAATAAGGTCATACATCTATTTCGCTTCTCATAAAGTATAGTTTAAGTTCAAACATCTTATTTGAGAATAAAGCAACACCTATAAAGCACTGGCAAAAAGAAAAAGAATGTGGGTTTTGTTGCTTGAGTATGATTAATGTGACCACATTAAGTGCTAACATGGTAGCAAGAGCGGTCAAGCGAAGACAATTAAAAAGCCTGTAAACTTTCCTATTTATACGAAAAAAGAGATCAAATGATAAAATAAGGTCATATGTCTATTTGGCTTCTTGTAAAGTATAGTTTATGTCCAAACATCTAATTGAAAAGGTTTGCCAAATAATAAGTTAATGGGTACAAATTTTTTAAAAAACACATGAATTGACTCGAAAGCTTGAGATATTAGCTTAGCAAAGAATGAATGAAAGCTTGAATGGCTTTCTTTGCTAGTGGCTTATCTTATAAAACTCACTAAACTTTGCTTCCTTCCCCCATATTTATTAAGTGGAAATAAATACTTAGAAGGGAATCTTGTAAGCATCCCTCCAAAATTGTCCTATATATATATATCTAAAGGGTTCTATAGTTGGTGGAAGGAAATAGTGTAGTGTTTATAACAAACCTTATCCCCAAAAATAATTATTAAAAATTATGTTAAAATAAATATTATATTGTTAGATTCCTATAAAAATAAAGTAAATTATTGTCATAGTCACTAAAAGAAGAGCTTGGAAAAGCGATAGAAAATATGGTAGAAAATCGATGGGGGTGCTAGTCGACACTGCAAAGATGGTTGCAGTGTGCCAGTAGGTAGCAACGTGTGAAACTAATTATTAATATTTTTTATTTATTTGTTAATAAATGAATTCAATTTACATAATTTTTACTTTAGTCATAGAAATATTCTAAATTAATCAGATAAGGTAAAGAAAGAGTGTAAGGATTTATTTATATATATTAACAGATCAATATAAAAATATATTAATAGATGATAATCATGTCATTTTAAAGTGTTCTAGGTGTTACTAAAGGATATTTTAGCATGACGTCTCATTATTTTATGCATAAAAGTAAATATGATAATAAATAAATAGATTATTAAATATTATGTTATTTTGAAATATTTAAGAAATAATTAAAAATTCTTCTTGAAATATTTTTATGTATTTAATTAACACCAATCATTAATCAAAAACCTCTTTTACTGATAAAGAAAACTCCATGGCTTGATAAGGACATACGAAACCCTTTCTATACCTCTGATAATTAAAGCCCTTCACCATCTTCGTTCATATCACATCTCATCTGCTCTCCACTGCGGCCAAGTTGACATTTTTAAATGTGAAAATAAGAATACGCTTTATATTTGATATTTTTATATTATAAAATTAAATGAATATTTAATATATATATATATATACATAACCTTATTATATTATTTTATAAGAACTAATTTTATATCTTTAATTCATAATTTTCAATTGCTAGTACAGCCATCATTAACCTTATGGAATCATTGGAAAAGTTAAAGGTGCAATGCAAATCAAAAAGGAAAAAATTCACTCACTCTTACATTCCAACTCTCTCTCTCTCTCTCTAGAATTGTCTAGGATACTATTCTCTCACTAAATAAATAATATATACTATATTTTTGTGGGGTCCCACTACAAGATAAGTCATAAGGTAATATACTAGTTAAAAGAAAATAAGTTGAAAAGAGATGAATAAAATTAGCAAAACATACAAATGCATTTTTCGTATGTTACTTTAGGAAATATGTGAAAAATAGAATAACTATGGTTAATAATTGTAACTTATGAATAATGCTCCTATTAATATTATATTGAGAATAAATAAGTAATATAAAAGTAAACCCATAAAAAATCTGATAAATTTTTTCTGAGATTGGGAAAAAGGAAGATTCATATGACCAACTTTACTTTACTTGAATAAGACTTAAGATTTTATGATTGCATTTGTTGCATAGAATCCAAGGCTTCCATAACTTCTCTTTGATTTTTCAACAGAATCATCCGGCTTTGATGTTAATCGGCTTCATCATCATCGGAGGCCAAGGTAACTACTAAGAACAATGCATAATAAGTCTTTGCTTATCCTTAAGTTGCTAATTATGAGCATCATCTTGTTATAATAATATAATATAATATAATGTAAAAAAATGCTTCGTAGCTGCTATCAGCTATAAGTCGCTGCCATTGAAGAAAGCTCCTCAAGAAAATAATACATTTGGGATTGCACTGTGCTCTTCGCACTGCATCACGATTTTGACGTAATTTTTCGGGCCTCGGAGTCGGAGGATTGGTGGGAAATTTGGAAGGGCGCGCTTTCTTTCGAGACGCCTTTTGAGCTGCGATCTCGGAGTTCTTCCAAATATCTCCAACGTTCGCTTGCATATCATTGAGATTGCTAGATTGGGCAGTTCACGGAGATACGCTGTCAAAAGGTTGATAGTCGAAGGAGGTTCTATCCCATTCAGGTATATTTACGATCGCGGAGCCATCCGCTCACTTACCCAGGGACCTTCCTATATCGGCAGGCGTACGTTGTTTGGATAGCTATATAGTTGTGCGGGCCTCACAGGATCAGTGGTACATGCATATCATTAGTGGTTATATGGCCTTCATTGCTTCTGCTTTTGCTCCCAGTACGGTTGTTTAGGACTTAATCCATGATAACTTCTCATGCTCATTTTGTCAGTGTAGCGTTCTTTTCGCGGAAGCCTTGAATTCGGAGTCATCGTTGTGCCAGGCGCCCATCTTGCTCGAGATCGCATCCCTCGGAGGTTGGGCGAGGTTGGGCAAGTTTGAGGGCCTCCTTTCTGCATGTGCGGAGGAAAGGATGTTTGGGATTTTGTGATTCGATGGACACTCCCATATATCGTCTCCCTGGCGGCTCCTCGCGCGTCGGTAGGCGTCCTTCATTAATCGCCCCATGCATCACATGCTTGTCGCTTGTATAATGTTTGTATAAATGAGAAGCTTTTGCTTGCGCCTCGCCGTACTTCCCTTATCATTTTTCGGATTGCTTCACGTTTGAGTATTGGGCCCTTTGGAGCCGCTATTAAAGGGCGCCCTCTTGCGTGGTATTCGTAGGATTCGTCATGACTCGCGATTCGGCTCAGCCCTGCGAGGGCAAGCGCGAAATCGGCCGCGTTAATAAGGAATTCGCGTATAATTGCGGGAGGTGTGTCGCTCTGCTCAGCGTTATGAACACCAAGTTGAGGTCCTAGATTGAAGGTGCTCTCTTTGCGAAGGTCAGGTTTTGTTGGCCGTAGAGTGGGTTCTCCAGAGCCCCAGGGCCTATGGAGTGCGAACGGGTCGTGGCGCGTAGCCTTTGGAATGGATGATACCTCCCACCAATAATTGGTTAGTTTTGCGGACGGACGCTTGTCCTCAGTCTAGGTCGTTTAATTTGATTTAGGCAGTTTGACAATAAGAGTGATAGCGTTAACCAAAAGCGAGGAAAATGTCAAGATGTATATGTGTTGCATTATTGATAATATTTCCTTAAGTTGGCGGCATTATGTCCCATGGGACAAGTTTGCCGTTAAGGCGCGTTAAATTATACCTCCCATCCAGGAGAGTTTGTTCTGTTCGCGGTCTTTCCCATTGCCTCTACGCTCGGAGGAATCTCAACCTCTAGCGGATTGTTTATGTGACTCGGCTAGCTGGTAGGCGGCGGTTAAACAAGAGCAAGTCGGACTTTATAGAAGTGTTCGACCACGCGAGCTTAGCATTCCCACTTCTACGGGAACCCGGCTGCCTCGGAGAGGTTGAAAGGCGTTTCCCTTGTTGAACGACCATAGCAGCGGGTAGCTCCTCCACCCGGGGAGCCCCTTCGTCTTTGTCGGGTCTTTATCCCGTGGGCAATGTGCGGTTTCCGACTTGCCGTTGGGCTGCGGGTGCGCGGATGTGTTATTATCGATCACCTGACCTCGGGGATCCCAAGCGACAAACAAATGCCTTTAGGAATATGATAATGATCTTAGCGAGAGGGGCAGCTTCCACCCATTTCGTAAATCTAGAACACCAATGGCGCGACGGCGGGAGGTTTCTTTATTAAACTTTTTTTAAAACGTTGAATTAATTTTGACGCCCCCAATACGCGGCCCAGCGTAAACTTTATTTATGCGCCTTCCGTTCGAGAATCGTGTACCATCCTGCCGCTTTCTTGACCCGCTTGGCATCGTTGGCGTCTTGGTAGGTTCCCTTGAAGAACCGATGTGCGGCGTCATCGATTAATATTACTTCTTTGTCCTCGGCGTCGATCTTCGGGCGCGTTTAGGACTTCCACTGGGCTCCCTCGCGTCTTTAACAATTAACGTTGATATCGATCTCGGGAATGCTCGATCTCGAATTAAACTTTCGTGGATCGGGGTTCTTACTCTACGCGGATACCTCACTAGTTGTGGGTTATTATCAATGTCGCGAGGCCCCGAGGAGGGCCGTAATCGGGAAGGCGGTGTAATATAGGTTGATGATCATACGGCGAGAAGCGTTGATACGAAATCGAAATTATCACGCAAAAATTTAAGAGTTAAAATTAATATGCGGATAACGGGGTTTGCTCACGTAGTACACCGGTTGTTGCTGAATATTTCCGCCACTAACGGAGGCGAGGCGGAGGCGGGCGTTCCCGAGGTATTAGATGCGCGGTGAGCTCGGGAGCGCGCTTGTTGGAATAGATATATCTTGATTATGAAACGAAAAACTTGGTGCCCCTTAGCGCCTTGAAGAAAGGCAAGTATTTCTCGGTGACTTGGCAAGAACCGTGAGAGAGCTGGTTAAATGATCTTCTCGGATTGGCTTCTAGCTACTGGGATGCCTAAGAAAATAATTTGGCGGGGTTAAGCTTCAATCTCGGAGGATCTGGAATCAGTCGTCGGCGTGGCGGCTTTAATTTTCGATCATCTGAACATCTTACAAATGCGTTGCGCCCGCATTCTTGAGACCAGGGCATCGTTTTGTAGCAACACGTCCCTTGATGGTGTCATGAACGAGGTGTATCGTCCTGCGGGTCCCATCAGGATCTGGTTGTATCCGTGCGCGTCCGTGGATTCGTGGAGTCCACGTTAGTCAAATCCTTGGGAGCAAAGCTATCTTTGTGGCGGGCCTTATTCACGTCGGTGAAGTCGACACACATATAACTCGAGGTCTGGACTTCTCGATAAATCCCGCGTGAATATAAGTGGTTCCTTTGCCGGATTTTTCGATATAATCGGGGGAGCGAGCGGAATCGCCTCGATCTCTTAAATTGGAGCGACGTCTCGTCGCGGAGGTCCCAGTCTTCACTTGGTCAGGTGTCGTCCCACGTCCGCCCCATTTCTTGGTCTCCTAGAACTCTCCCACCCCCAAGGGGTGAAATTATGCGGGATGGACCATTTTCTCAGAGCGCGGGTTTGACTTCCATATAATCCCTTGCCTTACCAGAGCAGGCTCGTTGTATTAATCTTCGGGAATCTGCAAATTTTGTGAGCTTCCATTATCAACGTTTCCTAGATAACAAGGAGGGTCGGTATGGGGGAAGTTACATGTATGCCGTGTCTTATTTGCTAAAGCTAATGCGGGGCTACTCCGGCCAGTGGCGGAAGAGATCATGTGGAAGTGGCTCGTGCCTCATTTGGTTCTCCGTGTTCATCTCTTGGTGGAGCGAGATCTTGATCTCAACGCGTCAACTTTGCTGAGCGTATGCAGGACCCTTGGAGGTGTCTTTGGCCACTTGAAGAATCTTTCACGCATCGGGATGTTTGTGCGGCTATCATTCGGGGTTGTAATCCTTCTTAGGCCTTCTTGAAGCTTTCTCGAGTCCTCTTTCTTCTTCCTCGGCCTGGAGGTCTCCGGGCGATCAGCACTTCGGGCGTTTTGCTTCGTTGGCCTCCGGAGAGCGTATCTCGTCGGAGAGTGCGGGAACGTCCTTCTTTAGGGTGCCATGGTTGCTCTCTCCTGCCACCATCTTATCATAGCATATGGAGTTCGGGATGTTAAGGGTTGCTTGCCCCTTGTAAAGTGAGGTTTGAGATGGTCCATGTCACCGTATTATTCCATAACGCCATCGGAGGAGGGCGGGGCTTCTCCTTGTGGGGTGTCCCCTGACACCTTGACTTTCTCCTCCATCGAAGGATCCGTAGATGAGGACGCCGGCGCGGAGCTCCGTGTTCCCAGCTGTTTGGCGCGCTCCCGATGGATTATCATGCATGTTTGACGCCTTTCTTTCTTGGAAGTTGTCTTAACTCCGCTATTCCATTATCATATTTAACGCTTGGTTGGGTTCTTTGGGTAGGGAAATGACATGGCTTCTGTGTTTCCCACGAGCCGGGTTCCAATGTTGCGTATACGTTGTTGTCGACGGATTTGAAAATGGAAGAAGGATAACTGGACTGCACAACACAAACAACAAACAAGAGGTGAAGGGTCTAGATTTCTGATTGAAATGCGCACGCTTTGCGCGTAAAAATCTTTGTGATGCGTAAGAAGGACTTATTTTGTAGAAATGTAGAGTTAATGGTGACGGGATGAGGAGAAGGAGAACGATTTTTATTTGCTTGGGATCCAAAACCCTTAAGGTAATTTAGCCCGCCCCCCTCCTGGAGGGTGAAGCGCTTATATGCCTCCTCTGTTTGGGCTCTTGGGCGCCAGACGCCCGTTAGGTCGTTTCACGCCGAGATGTGCGATATGTTTTTGGTAATATACTAGTTAAAAGAAAATAAGTTGAAAAGAGATGAATAAAATTAGCAAAACATACAAATGCATTTTTCGTATGTTACTTTAGGAAATATGTGAAAAATAGAATAACTATGGTTAATAATTGTAACTTTTTGATTTTTTTTTCCTTATGAATAATGCTCCTATTAATATTATATTGAGAATAAATAAGTAATATAAAAGTAAACCCATAAAAAATCTGATAAATTTTTTCTGAGATTGGGAAAAAGGAAGATTCATATGACCAACTTTACTGAATAAGACTTAAGATTTTATGATTGCATTTGTTGCATAGAATCCAAGGCTTCCATAACTTTCTCTTTGATTTTTTCAACAGAATCATCCGGCTTTGATGTTAATCGGCTTCATCATCATCGGAGGCCAAGGTAACTACTAAGAACAATGCATAATAAGTCTTTGCTTATCCTTAAGTTGCTAATTATGAGCATCTTTAATATAATATAATATAATATAATGTAAAAAATGCTTGCAGCTGCTATCAGCTATAAGTCGCTGCCATTGAAGAAAGAAGTGAAGAAAATAATACATTTGGGATTGCACGCTGTGGCACTGGTGCTTGGGATTGTGGGTATTTACGCTGCTTTCAAATATCACAACGAGTCCGGAATTGCCAACTTATACAGCTTGCATTCATGGCTTGGTATTGGCGTCATAGTCCTCTATGCCATTCAGGTATGTGTACTCAAACTACTATCTATATAAATATATAGTTCATGCTATGAAATTGCATGCATATTTAGGTGATCTCGAATTGCCAGTTTGCTCCCATATAACTTAAGGGTAATCCATGATTCAGATGCTCATTTTGTCGTAGCGTCTCATTATTCAATCTATTCACATACGAGCTCACTGATTAAGTTATATTGCATGCTAATTGAGTGATTCGATGTCACTTTTTTCGAGTATATATCATTAAGTTATATGCAAATAATGTTGATTTTTCAGTTTTTCAACGAAATGATAATAATAATAATAATCGACCGTAGTGACCCGTGATTTTGGGGTAACCTCCCACCAACTTCCTATTGCATGGTAATCACCATAGGCAGTTTAATAGAAAATGTCTGTATATGTGTAGCTTTTAGTTTGGATCTTTAAATCTAATACTCTAATTGTATACCATCACTGAGAAGGATTAGGATTTTGAAGACTTAAACAAGTGAGAATTTTATAGAAATTCGAGTTGATAAGGTTAACACCAATGGCGGGAGGTTGGTTTTTTTAGCTTTAATTTATTTTCGTATTCGGTCTTTATATGATAAATTTTTAATATAGAAGATCAATTTTAGTCTAACAATTAAATTTACGATAATTTGTAATTCAAACTTTGGATGGATTGATAGGAACAACGTCATCCAAGTATATATATCATTAAGTGATATGTAAATAATGTTACATTGTTCCATGCAAATGGAATTATCAATGTAGCTTAGAATATTTGTAGTGTATACAAGGGGACGTATGAATTTTTAAAATTTAAGGTTGAAATTATATCTTATGTGCTTTACCTTTTCTGAATATTTACTTGATTAGATGAATATAAAATCAATATTAAAAAATAAAATTAAATAAAATATTAAATAATATAATCAGACATATAATTTTTCATCATCTGTCCGTACAAATAAATTATCATTATGATTCATGAGCAATTGTAATATATACCAGTGGATATACGGATTTGCGATATTTTTCTATCCGGGAGGGAGCGAGGGGCTAAGAGGCGGGTCACTCCCATGGCACGTGTTATTCGGGGTGACCATTTTCTCCTTAGCCATCGGCAACGCGGCGCTCGGATTTCTAGAGAAGCTCACGTTCCTCGAGAACTCCGGCCTGGCTAAGTACGGCCCGGAGGCGTATCTCGTCAACTTCACGGCCATTGCCACCATCTTGTACGGCGCCTTCGTTTTGATCACCGTCTATTCCGCGGGGGAGCCGCCGGCGCCGGACGACTTTAGCTATTCAGCTGTTTGATTGATTATCATGCATGTTTGCTTGTTGTCGTTATTATTATTATCATCTTGTAACGCTGTTGGGTTATTGGATCCTCTGCTGTTTTCCGGGAGGGAGTTCCAGTGTACGGTCGTCGACGCGTTCGTGTGCATGGTGTGATTGTCTTGTCTGATTGTTTTATATTTTTATGAAATAAAAGAATGGTGTTTAATATATTTTTGAAACCTTATAATAAAAGGTTATTTGATATATTATATATCTCTTTATAGAGATGTATTTAGTATGTTTTTATCTTTATTTTTAAAAAATTTAATAGTAAAAATTTTAAGATATAAAAAATTATATATATTATTTTTATAATATTAACATTTATTAAATATTTAATCTAATGGTTTGAAATTATTTTAATAAAATAATTTTAGATTGATTTTTTAAAATTTTAAATCTCATTCTTTTTTTTTGGTAAGTAATTAATTGTATTAAAATTTATAAAATGTACAAACATATGTTCATTACCAAGTGTTTTGCCGACTTGGGAATGAAACATAGACGCAAGATGGCCCTTAAACCATGACGAAAGTCATTAATAATAGGATTACAATTTCAAGAATAGTGGTTGCAAAATCAGCTCAGCATTTGACTCGCCCTCCGAAATCGGCAAAAGATGAACAAGACAAGCGTAGCAATCTCAATAAGCTCATACCGCACCATACGCAATGCCGCTCCATGCTTAGAGATAAGCAAGGCCACTCCGCCCTTTAAGGGAACTTCGTCCTTTTGAGGGTAAAGAGGCACTCCGAAAAAAACACACATAGTTACTCTGTCCGAGAAGAACAAAGAGCACTCTGGCCACCAAGGAGCACAGACACTCCGTCCGACTTTTTAGAAAATCAAAGAGACTCCGGGAAATCTCGCTAAAAGTTCATTCCGGCCTTTTAGCGAGAGAAAAGCACTCCGACTTTTAAAAGAACACTGGCCTTTTTGGGCTCCGGAAAGATCCAGCGAAGAGTTGCTCTGGGAATAAGGATGCGCTCCGTCTTTTAGGGCTCCATATAAAGTACACCTGCCTTTAGAGCTCCGGGTAAAAGCATTCTGGCCATTTAGGGCACCGGAACGATAAACACGAAGGCACTCCGGACGTAAGGATAAATGCACACCTGCTATTAGGGCACTAGAAACCTCGAACAATAGCTCACACCGGCCATTAAGCGAGCATTAAACACATTCTATTTTTTTTTTGTGGAAAAAGCCACTTCGGCCTTTAAAGAGGGCAAACAAATAGCACATCGAGTAAAGCGATGAAAGAAATCCGGCAACAAATCACTCCGGATAAAGGATCAAAGAGCTCTGTCTTTTTAGAGCTCCGGAATCAACAAGGCGTAAGGTCACTCCGTCTTTAAAGATATAGAGCACTCCAGCCTTCATGAAATTTTTTTTTTTTGATAAGGGACAATTTAAATCTCATTCACTTAAGCGTGGACAATTTATCATTCAAATGCTTATTTTAATATAGGGTCTTATTTATTAATTTATTTCTATAAAAAATCACATCATCCCAATATATATTTGGCTAAATTATATGCATATAATACTATGAAATTGCGTGCTTCTTTTGGTGACCACCGACTATCATTCCCACGCAGATAATTTTAGCATAATCCACCATTTGTATACTTATTTTAGCATAGTATTTTATTTATCAATCTATTTTTTTTTTATAAATTAACTAATATAAATATATCAATTGATGATATGCCATGAGAATAGGGATATTACGATGCAAATTCTATAAGGCACACATACAATGTCTTACGAAAGTTATTAAATTTTTATTTAACGTCATTCGTTTTTTTGTTATTAAAAAAATAAAAAAATATTTTATCTTTAAAATAAAAAGGCTAACGATAGATATTGAATGAGAATTAAACAAATATCGTACGGTGTCATACGTGCCCTGTACAAAGCCTGCGTTACAACGTTCCTCAAATGAATATGTCAAACCATCATTTAAATTCATATAACATTAAATGCAGATAATGTTATATGATTTTATTAGCTTATAGTTAAGCATGATGCCCTCTCATAAATTTAGAGTAATCTGTCCTTTAAATATCCATTTAGATCTTATATTTTATTCTTTAATTTAATTTGGTCATCTTATAATCAACAGATTCAAAATATAATCCTACACATTAATGAAGTTTACTGACCCACAAAAATCCCATCATCCGATTATGTATATGTGTACATATATATCATTAAGTTATACGTAAATAATGCTACTAATTTCTTAAAATTAAAGTTAAAAAATATATTTTATATACCATTAAGTTAAAAAATTAGCCATGTGATCATGGAAAAGGAAAAATAAAAAAAGAGTATTTATTTATTTATTGTTATATTCATATTTATTATTATTATTATGATTATTATTCAACGATCTTGTTTTGTTGGACTCTTATATTTATTATTATTATGAAAAATTACAGTTTAATGATAAATTATTTAGTGATTAATTGTTGTCATTAATTACATGTACGGATTTGGGATCATTCTACTTTTGGGCTGGGTCTGGGCTGACAGTACTGTAGCCCATACGGACTGCCCTGCATCAATCTTTTGGGCTGTTAATAAAGGCCCAACAACATCAGGGCCCGACCCAATTATCCAAAATTAATCTATAACATGAAATATTAAATCAGTAAAATTAAGATGTTACACTATAATTAAAAAAAATAAACTATATAATACTTAATGGACAAAAAAATAAAAATATATATAGTGTCAGAAATAATATACATATTAAAATATTATTGTCTCTTTTTCTTGTATTTAATTAATTTTAAAAGGAAGATATTTATGAGAAATAACTACTTAATCTCAAAACTAATATATACCAGAAAATAAATAATTATTTTGAATATTTGTAGAAACATACTGATTATGTAATATTTAATTTTAGAGATTAAATATTATATTTTTTTCTAAATTAATTATAAATAAATTACAATGAAATAAATTATAATAAAATTATTATTTTATTAGATACCATATCCCCAAGTAAACGCTACAAAATAGTATCCTCTCGTTCAGATTCAAGTATGATACCATGGGGGCCACACCTTATCCATATAACGGGAAAATAAAAATTTAAATATTTCATTAATTAATAATATTTAAAATTAAATTATAACTTAATATTTAAAATTTACGAATTATAATTTTAATGCTTTCAATAAAGATAATTCTTTAAAAGAAAAATCACGTATTTATGCTCAATTTATACGTTATGATTTTCTAATATTTTATTTTATTAAATTTTTATCTATATTTAAATACACAAACTAAAGCAAAAATAAATTAATTAATTAAAAATTAACTCAATTTTAATTATTAAGCAGCATAATTATAATTTTAATATAAGTAGTTCGATTTAATTTAACTCGATTAAACGTAATAATTATATTATATGACCTAATAATTTTTATTTAAGCTTAAATTAAATTTAATTTTGATCAGATTTAATTTAATATTTTTTTATTATTTTAATAATGAAAATAATCATTTAGTGAATAATACTTTTGAATTATAACTTTTATCGTATTTATTTGTTTATTAATATGAAAAAAAAATAGTACAATTTATGAAAAATTCGCTCATTTATTATTTTATTAAAAAATATGTTTTATTAAATTATTCCTTTTATTATAAAATTAAACACAATTCATCAACGATATTACGAAATTCCGAAACGGCCGACATATTTCCCCACAGTACCCCCGACACGGCGTTTCCCTCATTCACTCTCTCTCTGTCTCTACTAGTGCTTGATTGAGAATTTTGCGTTCGTCATTCTCTCTCTCTCTCTCTCTGTCAGTTTTGATTGAGGAGCGATGGCGGAGGAGGAGAAGAAGGTGGAGCCAGAATCAGCTGCCGAGACGACCCCGCCGCCTCCACCGCCAGCAAAAGAGCCACCGGAAGTGGCGGAAGATGGTCCGAAAGAAGTGACGAAGGAGGAATCTGTGGTAGCACCTCCTCTTCCTCCTCCAGATAAAACTGATGAATCCAAAACGATTGCTGTTGCCGACAGTAAGTAATCCTTTGCGTTCGATTATTTCCTCCTCTCTGACAGCTTGATTCGCTATCTCTGGCCGCTGATATGTTTGGTTCTGGATAAATTAGGCTTAATTTGGAAATTTTCTGGAGGAAAAACTTCTGTTGAATAAGAATCTTTGGGATTTATATGTTTCTGTTTGTGCTGCTTTGTGATTAAATACAGTACATGTGTGTGTATTTTTGTTCGAGATCGAATTCTGAACGATGTCTTCATTTGCTATTTCTTTTCTCTGAGTTTTCTCGATCTTGTTCGACTGCCAAATAGAAAATTGGTACTCTATCACCTTATTTTTGGTCTTCCATCTTCGGCTTTGGATCATAATACATGAATTAATTCTCGAAACATATAGCAAATGTATGTTAAATATGAAATTTGGGGCAATTTTTTTTACAATTAAGATAAAATGCGAAGGTGTGGTAATGCTTTCGAAAAAGCACTCGAACTGCAATTTTACCAAACCAACCTCAATAGCCATCAGAACACAGCTGCCAACCTCAACAAATTTCCTAACCAACCTCCCGAACCATTTTTTTTCAGTTTTTTTTTTCTTTTCTACCTTTTTTCTCTACTGGTTGAATCATGATTAATTGTAAAACTAAACGATAAATAAAATAGGTCATGTCTTTGATCTTCATAGAGAATAATCATGTCTTTGATTGCTTATAATCAAGAAAGGCAGATAAATTGACATCAACTACTCCCCTAACAAATGGATCTTGTCTGGAGCAAGTTGAATGCTCTTTTTTGCACCCGGTACTTAATAGCTAAAAAGAAAGCAATATCCCTTTCTCGATTTTAAATTAACAACTATATGAAGATGTCTATGCCTGGGATCAGTTGAATCATTGGAACTTCAGCTCTTCATTTCATCTTTTATTCAGCTTGTTTATCTTTGTTTTGTGTTTTTTTCCACATTAACGTGCAAGTCGGATGCAGAGGTGGCCGAATCTACTGAAGAGAAGCCATTAGAGGGCTCAATCAACAGAGGTAAATGCTAGGTCTTTTTGCTCTTTTCCTTTGATCCTTATAGAAGTTGTAGCTCCTCCTGTATAAGCTTGATCAAAAGTTCATACCAATCAATTTACGAGCAATTGATTTACTTCAGATGCTGTTCTTGCACGAGTTGAAACTGAGAAGAGGATGTCGTTAATCAGAGCATGGGAGGAAAGTGAGAAGTCTAAAGCGGAGAACAAGTGAGTTTCAATTTAAGATGTTTTTCCCCTTAAATTTCTAGAATATTTTTTGGGAAGAGAGTAATTGTTCTTCAACTAATCAAGAGAAGTTGATGCATCAGATTGGATAATTTTATAATTGAAAACAATGAAGGTTCATAATATAGATTAGAAATCAATTGGGATTTTTTAAAATAAATCATAGCATCACCCTTCTATATTGGCTCACCGTAGTAACACGTACACTATTTCTTCTTGTAAATTTTTTTGGAGAAAAAAAATTGTTTCTTTATATATATTTCACTATAAAATAATATTGTTCATAAATTATATTCTCAGTATATAAATAAATTATAAATTTTAGTTAATATATCTCTAATACGTTGTATTCTCACCTTTAGAAAAAAAATTATTGTTGTGTCGGTTTGTGTCTCGTGTGCTGTGTCATGTTCATATGCTTCTTGTATTGGGACTAGGCTATGAATTTGAAGATTGCTATAGCTGTGACATTGTAGTAAAATTGTGATATGTTATCGTATAAGTGATGAATCGACTGATATTTGCTTATTTGATTACAATATCCAGAATTTTTTTCATCTCATATATCCGATATTAATATGTATTGTCCGATAAATATGACTACGATTAATGTCGATATTTTATCCTTGGTTTCATTGATTGAGCTAAATGAGTCTGCAAATGCTAGATTTTGTTTCCAATCGTGCCTCTTCTGTTCTGAGAACCATTTTTTCTATTATTATTATTTTGATTTCTAATTTACCACCGGTCGACTACCATATTGAATGACATGAATAGAGCACACAAACGGATGTCTGCCATTGATGCATGGGAGAACAGCAAGAAAGCATCTATTGAGGCAGAGCTGAAGAAGATTGAGGTAACCTGCGATTCCATGTGTTAATCTTTACTTGATATTTCTCAATTCAATTGAATGTCCTCCGCGGCGAGGCTCCTCAGATTATATAGAAAATGATGGCTAATTACAAGGCTTTAGATCAGCAAATTACATCAACTGAATTTACCTAAATAAGGAAGCTATAACGATATTTCTAAATAAACAATATTTATTGCTTTGAAATAAATGTTATTACTAAGTATAACGTAGTATATTACATTGGTCACATTAGTAATTTTGTTGTTATGAACTGATTTTGAAGAATAGTAGATTGCCGTGGGCATGTGCTTTCATCAATTCTCCCTCGAGAATGTGTTGTAATGCCCATCAAAAAATTATTCATATTTCTCTTAGACTAACATTCTAAACATATTTCGACACCTTTTAAACAAGTTGGAATATTTGTAATTTTTGAAAAAAGAATGTGATTATTAATAATATTAAAGATAAAAAATTAAATTCATTTGATAATTCAAAATGATCATAAACTTAAGCCTTGCTATCTTTCTTCTTTCTTTCTTTCTTTCATTTTTTTTAATGTATGAGGTATGCTACGGAATGATTCTTTTAATCCAGTTATTCCTGTAAATATTTTGGATGATGAACCAAAAATATGCATTTTTTTTGTCGATCTTGTAGCATAAAGTAGTGCAATTAATCTGTTATATTTTCATATATATCTATAAGTTATAAATTTTAATTATCGTGTCTCTATCGTAAGGACATGAAGCTCAGACAAAGTTATTTGTTAAAATGAGCCGTCTAAGATTTGTCTTACCTTTTCATATTATCGATATGAGCAGGAGAAGTTGGAGACGCAGAAGGCAGAATACGCAGAGAAAATGAAGAATAAAATGGCCGTGATTCACAGGGAAGCGGAGGAGAAGAAGGCGATAGCAGAAGCCAAACGCGGCGAAGATGTCCTCCGAGCGGAGGAGATGGCCGCAAAGTACCGGGCCACCGGAACCGCTCCGAAGAAGCTTTTCGGGTTTCTGAAGAAGTGAATTGGTGTGTGATTGCAGAAGGGAAGAACAGGTTTTATTCTATGTGATTTGTATGTGAAATCTATTCTATTTATTGCTTAAGGTGTGTTGTGTGGATAAATTATTGAAGGTTTGGTCCCTGTTTTTTATTATTTATTGTTTTTTTTTAATTATTTTTGCAAATTTGTGAATGGGAAATGCATGTTTAATTTGTAGAAAAAGTTGGATTGTGTAATTTAACTGTCTCACTTGATGGTCTTTTTAATCCTTTTTTTTTAATATTTTTTTCAAATTTTATTTTTTATTACTAATTTAATATTAGTCATTTTTTGGCCATTATTATGGATTGAGTGGACGTTCTTCCCCACTTAATTTGGACCGTCAGGTGTAAAATTCGACAGTTACGTGTTTTAGATGATTAAATTTAAAATCGAACGGTCCACGTTATATTATCCAATCAAAACGTGTGGGCCGTCGAATTTTACATCCGACGATTTAGATAAGGAGAAGGACACCCCCCAGATTTCCATTTTTTATGGTCATTTTAATATTATGTTCTCGTTTCCTTTCAATAGTTAAAAATTACTCTCAAAATATAGAAGGATATTATTAAAATAATATATTTATATTTTGTTTTAATATCTATTTGTTTTTATTTTTCAAATAATCTTAACTATTAAAAATATAAATAATTTTAATATTTTAGAGAACCATAACAAAACCCTGCTTTCTCAATATGTAGCTGTTGGCTGTGATGCGAAATCATCATCCCAATATAATCATATGGAGCAATAAGATGATTATGATCAAATGATTTTAGTATTTTTTAAAAAAAATATTTGATAAATAAAATTTATAATTATAAGTTTAATTTCTATGTGTTATAAGTTTAATTATAAATTTATAATTTATAAGTTTAACATATAAATAAAATATGTGTTATGAATGTCACATCTTAATTTATATGGAGAAATAATGTTTGGTGGAGAAATGAATATTTAGGTGGCAGATGGCAAGGAGGAAATGGATTTATTTACATTAAAAAGGTTATTGAATTAAAAATTAATAATTGAAATTTGAAATTAAAAAGTTTTTAAATACAATTATATTTTTGGGTTTCTTTAATAAAATTAATATTTATTCAATTTCATATGAAATTTAATAGTTAAAAATTTTAATCAAAATAACTATTTAAAACATATAATTTAATAATTGAATTTTAGTTATTATATATTCTTCAATTTATTAGCCCAAATAAAAAAAAAAATTAAAATTGTCCTAATCTCAATGATCTTTTAAAATTATTATAATATAGTTAGTTTTATTTTTTTATTAAATTGATAATGTATAATATTTTATTAACGCTTAAAAATATTAAATGGTAACTTTAATATTGTTATTACCAAATAATATAAATATTGATAGATCATAACCCAAAAAGCCTAAAATTACAATCATAGGCCCAAAGGATCGTCGGAGAAGGTGGGCCAAAGGCCCACGAGCCAAATTAGGCCCAAGTGACGAACCCATTTTCGAGCGCCTGAAGAGTCAAGTTAAGCGACAAAGACACTGGCCATCCGAGAGGACATCGTGATCCATTGAAGGACAAGAACCGCCAAAAAAGCCAAAATAGCCAAGGCGTCAGCTCAGATACTTGCACGGCATATCTTTGCCGCGGCATGGCCAACGGCTTCGACGCGCCATCTTGCGAGCCATGCGCGCGAAGCGCCCGATCTGAGCGATGACAGCCAGTGTCATTGCAGCATAGACTTTCTGATAGTGGCGATGGTGGCAGGCAACTCTGACACGCCAGTGCCACGTGTCGCCTCCCTTACTGCATCACACTCCTTATAAATACCCCATTTTAGCTACTAAGGAAGGGTCCAGAGTCTGAATCCATCTGTTTACGCTCGAGCAAAAATCCTCAAGAGAAAAACTAAGGCAAAGAGAAAAGAGTGACGAGAGAAATTTGTTTTTCCCTACGCTGTAATACCCTGAGAAAGCGAACAGCTTCCCAAGCATTCCTTGTATCTTTTCACCGCAATAGTGAGATTTCTCGGACCGCCTGTCCGCTGCCATAGTTTTTCACCCCTCATCAGATTAAGGGGTTTTCTACGTAAACCAACATGTTCTCCCACTATCCACATACTTCTCTTTCTCTGTTCGAGTTACATTTCTTTGTGTTGCCGTTTGATTCGTCCATACGCCTAAAAAGGCATTTCGGCGCCTTGACCGACGACGACCAGATTCTCCGACGCAACATTGGCCGCCGTCTGTGGGAAGCGGCCCAGATATACCTTTCCACGTTTTTCAAAAGTACACAACAACACAAGCTTCAAATTCCGAAATGGTGAATACAATGGTGCAAGCAAGCGCACCCCCCAAAGAGGTGGCCTCACAAGGCAGCGGCGCTAACCCCTATGCTGGAGTTGAGGATCACCCCGACCCGGTGGTGAGGGGCTTGGCGGCCAAGGTAGACGGCATGTTGTAGGCCTTCATTACCCTTTGTTCCAAAATTAATCAGCTCAAGCAGGGAGCTCCCGACAGGGCCTCCCAGGCTGAGGCATCGCCGGGAGGGAACAGAGGCGGCAGTCGTTGCGAAAGGCCTCCCAGTCGATGTGATAACCCGAGGACCCAGGTGGCCTCCAACAGCAGAGCACCACGGAGAGTTGAGGACCAACCAGGTCCTCGGGTCCAAAACGAGAGCCCCGAGAGGCGCCACTCTGAAGCTCAACGGAACCGCCGTGAGCACGACGATCAGGAGGCGGTTCCACGAGATGCTTCCCCAAGAGGAGCCCACACGGCCCCGCAACGCCGCGCAGTTCAGGAGCCTTATGAGTTATGGCACTACCTGAACGAGAGAAGGACGGCTGCCCCACCTCGAGTGGAGAGCAGGCCAGAAAGAGAATGTAATCTGGTGCTGTGAGAGAGCAGCGGAGGAGAGGCCAATGCGCTCCAGTCTCCGTTTTCCACGGAGATCAAGACGAGGACGCTCCCCCCAAAATTCAAAATGCCCTACCTGAAGGTATACGACGGCAGTGGTGATCACATGGACCACCTTAATCATTTCATGGAGCACCTGAACCTCCAGGGCCTTGACGAGACAACCATGTGCCAGTACTTCCCTCTGACGCTGAAGGGGGATGCGTGGATATGATTTTATGGGATGCCTGCGGATTCTATCCGCGATTTTGGAGATCTGGCGATGGCCTTCCTGTCCCAATTTGCCTTCAGCAGGAGGGTAGAGAAGCAGCCCTGGCACCTCACTCGAATCAAGCAGGGGGCCAGGGAGAGCCTGCGAGGATTCCTGGCGTGGTTTGTAGTAGAGGCCAGGTAGATCCCAAGACTGACCGACGAAGTCAAGCTGAACGCCTTCCTCTCGGCCCTCGAAGAGGGTGCTTTCTTCAAGCACCTCATTCACAAAGGCCCGCAGACCTTCATAGAGGCTGAGTCTGTGACTAGAGCTTACATCGAGGCCGAGGAGGCCAACGACGCCAAAAGGCTGAAAAAGGACGAGCACCCTCAGCAGAAGGTCGTGGAAGGCAAAAGGAAGGCTGGGGACTACCAAAGTCCCCAGACATCAAAGAAGCAGCACAAGGCCGGGCAGAGCTCTCAAAGAGAGCCGCGACCTATACATCTTACGCCGCTGAACGACTCCCGCACTAATGTCTTCATGTAGATCCGGGGAGAGAAGTTCCTAAAATGGCCCAAACCACTGAAAAACCCAGAAGGTGGGGATCAGTCGAAATACTGCGACTACCACCGCTCCGGGGGCCGCAGCACGGAGGACTGCAGGACCCTGCAGAGGGAGATAGAGGGCCTGATCAGGAAGGGTCACCTCAACCGTTTCCTCCAGAGACCCGAACAAACCTCAGGGCCCGAGGATGGGGGAGACGCTGAACCCCAGGAACCGAGTGGCTGCGGGGGTCGTGAACATGATTTTCAGCTGGCCAGCGAGAGGAGATGGACATGAGCTTGCGGCAGCAAAGAGGCCGAGGACGGGGCTTGGGAGTGAAGACGATATTATCTGTTTTAGCAGTAGAGACTTAGATCATGTAACTTCTCCTCACTCCGATCCCCTGGTTATAACCGCACTCGTTTCTGATGGAGCAAATGACTACCAAATGAAACGAGTATTTATTGATAATGAAAGCCCTCGTAATTTGCTGTACCTTGATGCTTACTTCAAATTAGGGCTTAAGAAAAATCGAATGAAGGCACCAGAAGGGCCACTCTATGGACTGGACAACGAGCCAGTGCCCCTCCAGGGTATCATCCAGTTGGAGGTGACCCTGGGAACATATCCGAGGACGGCGTCCAAGGTCCTCACCTTCCTCGTTGTGGACCTGCCCTCGGTCTACAATGAAATCCTCCGACGGCCTTGCTTGACCGCATTCAACGCAGTGACCTCCATCCCACATCTCAAAATAAAGTTTCCCACCCCGTGCGGGGTAGGAGAAGTCCTCGGGGACCAGTCAACCGAACGAATATGTTACCTGGCTCAGACCACGCAAGTAACACTTCCGCAGCCCATGGAAGACCTCAACCTCAGGGACGAGGCCACATTACAGCACGCTTAGCCTGGAAAGTCAGTAGTCCGAATCCCACTAGATCCCGCAAATCAGGAAAGGTATGTCCAAATAGGGAGTTCGCTCTCAGAGACAGTTAGAGACCAACTCATCAACTTCCTACGAGAGAATTCGGACGTGTTCGTATGGTCCCCCAGTGACATGCACGAGATCTCTCCTGAGATCATCATTCACAAGCTGGGCGTCGATCCTCGACACAAGTCGGTCAGACAAAAGCACAGGAACTATTCCACTGAGAAGTTAGTGGCCATCCTCGATGAGGTCAAGAAGCTCCTGGACTATATCGTATCGACGCCCACTAAGTGCACTTTTGGTGTCGCATTGGAAAAATTCTTGGACCATATCGTATCTCATCGGGGAATCGAGGCAAATCCAAAAAAGATCCAGGCGATCCTAGACATGCGGTCCCCGCGGACGATGAAGGAAGTTCAGAAGCTTATTGGGCGAGTGGCCGCCCTCTCCCGTTTCCTGTTAAAGGCGACTGAGAAGCACCTGCCATTCTTCAAAGCCCTAAGAGGGGCAAAATCCTAGGATTTTCGGTGGAGTGATGACTGCGATGAGGCATTCCAAGGACTCAAGAGCTACCTCTCGAGTCCGCCCCTCTTAGCTTATCCTCAGCAGGGCGAGGAACTATACTTGTACCTCTCCGTATCCGATACAGCACTAAGCTCGGCATTAGTACGAGGGCAACATGGCAAGCAGCAGCCTGTGTATTACGTCAGCAAGACTCTCGCGGGCGCCGAGGCCAGATATCCCCTCGCGGAGAGGGTGGCTTTAGCATTGGTCTACTCTGCGAGGAAGCTCAGGTCGTACTTCCAGGCACACAAGATAGTAGTCCTGATGGATCAGCCACTAAGGGCCATCTTGCAGAAGCCAGAGATCTCCGGCCGACTGATCAAGTGGGCCATTGACCTGGGAGAATTTGACATAGAGTTTTGTCCAAGGCCAGTTTTAAAGGGACAGGCGCTTGGATTTCCTCGTTGAGATGACGGCGCCGCCCAATCACGACGAGCACCAGACTACAGGCGGAAGGGTTCAAAGGGCGTCTACTTGGACCTTGCATGTTTACGGCTCCTCCATGAAGGATGGCTGCGAGCAGGGATTGTCTTGCGCACACCTGAGGGATTGGAGATAAAGTACTCGCTAACCCTGCGGTTTTCGGCCACAAACAACGTCGCAGAGTACGAGGCTTTGCTGGCTGGACTCCGACTAGCAAAGGAATGCTCGGCCAAAGAATTGATCATCTATAGTGACTCCGAGTTGATCATCAATCAGGTCCGCGGAAGCTTCGACGTCAACAACGAGCAGTTATCCAGATACCTTTCGAAGGTTAAAGGCATGATCGTGGGTTTCAAGACGGCCGAGTTCATCCACATCCCGCACGAGGAAAACGCCAAGGCCGACACGCTCGCGCGGGCCACAGCTTCAAGGGATCCTAAACAGTACGCTAGGGAGATGCGAGAAGTCCTGGGCAGGCCCAGCATTGAAGACCCTGAGCAAGAGGTAATGCAGGTCGCAGACGGAAGCACCTGGATGACTCCCTACCTGAAGTTCCTGTCTGGTGGTTCGCTGCCCGAGGATCCAAACGAGGCCAAGAAGATAAAGAAGACGGCGGACTGGTACACAATCGTGGACGGCCAGTTGTATCGACGGGGTTTCTCAGCCCCTTACCTGAGGTGTCTCACCCCAGAGGAGGCCGAATACACCCTGTAGGAGGTGCATCTCGGAATATGCGGATCCCATATTGGGGAAAAGAACCTAGCTTTTAAGCTTATGAGGCAAGGGTACTACTGGCCAACAATGAAGTATGACGCCATGGATTTTGTGCGCAAATGTGAAAGTTGCCAACTTCACAGTAACATGAGTCATCGCCCCCACACGGACCTCCGGGCACTACAATCCCCGTGGCCGTTCGCCCAATGGGGGCTCGACTTCCTCGGACCGTTTTCCCTCGCTCCTGGACAAAGGAAGTACCTAATTGTTGGGATATACTACTTCACCAAATGGGTAGAAGCAGTACCGCTAGCTAGGATAACAGAGCAAAACGTGACGGAGTTCCTCCGGCAAAGCATCGTATGCAGGTTTGGGGTACCAGAATGCATCGTGACTGACAACGGGACAGAGTTCACCGGAAAGCGATTCACTAAGTACTGCGCAAGCCTGAGGATCAACCTAGTACATACGTCAGTGGCATACCCACAGGCCAATGGGCAGGTAGAAGTGACGAACCGCACGATCCTACATGGGCAGAAGACCAAGCTGGAGTCTTCCGAGGGCTCGTGGGTGTATGAACTGCCATCGGTCCTCTGGTCATACAAAACAACACCCAGAGAGCCCACAAGAGAAACCCCTTTCAACCTTTACTACGGAGTTGAAACTGTCATCCCAATAGAAGTATGCCTCACGAGCCCCCAGGTTGGGTGCTTCAGCGCAACAGATAACAGCCAGAGGCTTCGAGAAAGCCTCGATACCCTCGAAGAAGTTCGTGACCAAGCGAGGCTTAGGATAGCGGCCTACCAGCAACGGGTGGCCCGCTATTACAATAAGAAAGTAAAGGCGCAATAATTCGAGGACGGGGATCTTGTACTGAGAAGCGTGAAAGCCACGGGAAAAATTACTGGCAGAAATAAGCTCTCACCAAATTGGGAAGGACCGTTTTTGGTCTCGGCTATCCTTCGAGGAGGAGCTTATAAGCTACGCACCCAAGAGGGCAAGCTGGTACCCCTGACTTGGAACGCCGCTCACCTAAGGAAATACTACCAGTGAAAGGTGGGTCATCCACAACAAACAAAAACTCGGCTGTGACCGAGCGGCCCCAGAGGTCGGACCCTAGAGGTCATACCAAAAACTTGGTTGTGACCGAACGGCCCAAGAGGTCGGACCCGAGAGATCATACCAAAAACTCAGCTGTGACCGAGCGGCCCCAGAGGTCAGACCCTGGAGGTCATACCAAAAACTCGGCTGTGACCAAGCGGCCCCAGAGGTCAAACCCTGGAGGTCATACCAAAAACTCGGCTATGACCGAGCGGCCCAAGAGGCGGACCCTGGAGGTCATATTAAAAACTCGGCTGTGACCGAGCGGCCCTAGAGGTCGGACCCTAGAGGTCATACTAAAAACTCGGCTGTGACTGAGCGGCCCAAGAGGTCGAAAACAAAACTCGGAATCATCCGAGCGGCCCAGGAGGTCGTAAACAAAACTCGGATTCATCCGAGCGGCCCAGGAGGTCGTAAGCAACACTCGGATTTATCCGAGTAAAAAAAAAAAGAGAGAAAGAGAGGCACTTATGATAAACTCAAGAATCTCCTTCTTATTCATATATGCGATACAACAATGGAAAAGGAAAAACAAAAGCTAGCCCTCGCCAGGACCTTGAGGTGGAACAGCTCCGGATCGCTCTTCTAAAGATGAAGAGTCCTCTCCATGACTTGAAGTTCCCGGCTGGTCTGACGAGCGAAGGCCCGTTGAGGAGCTTGGGCCCGAGGACCCAGGAAATGGCCTGCCTCGGAGACCGTACACATCCTCGGGCGCGCGGCGCTTGAGTTGCGCGGATCGAACACAGTAGCAGGAAACCGTGGGTACAAGACCTGCATCAGCCGGCGGTATAGATGAATGTCATCCCAGAACTTGGCCTCCAATAGGGGGCTATGTCAGCGACCTTCACCGAGGTCCTTAACGTCTCCTCCAGCCGAAGGTTTTGTTCCTGCAGGAAGCCATACCGAACCTCTAAGAGCCTCAGAGCTTCCTCAGATGAAGCAAGCGCCGCGTGAAGCCATTGATTCTCTTCCTGTGCGGCCCTTGAAGACTCCGCCTCCAAACGAGACCAAGCGATTTCGCCCACCAGTTGGCTAAGGCCACTGATCAGATCCTGGAGCTGCAAAGGGAGCCAAAGCCAATTAGAAGCAGTCAACAGAAAGTGAGACAAATGGGAAGGTAGTAAAGTACCTGAGAAACCACAGGATCCTGAGTGGGGCATCTCCCTTGAGGTTTCGGGCACGAGCGGGTACTCCGCGGGTACCACAAAAACTTCAAGAGCGGCCTCGGATGAAGAACCTTCAGGAATGGGGGGCTCCGCTACCTCCGAGACGTCAGCAACAGCCGGGATCTCCAAGACCGCGACCTCAGCCTCATCGCAGCTAAGAATGTCAAAGATATCCTCAGCAGTAACAGCGGTAGCTGCCTCCACCCCACGAGACTCTGCGACCTCATCCAAGGTTGCCTCCCTCGGGGCATCAAAGGCTGTAGGGTCGTCAGAAGGAAAACCCGCAGAGACAACCGAGACCTCAGGATGGGCCTCGGTGCAAGAGGAAGGTGCTGCGGCAACCCCGGACTCCACAGAAGGACTAGAAGCCAACCTCATGGCCTTCCTAACCATGGGGGCGATAACGGAGTCATATCCGATGGAGACTCACCAGCAACGCTCGGTGGATCCCCTGGGACCTCAATCCGCGGGCTCTTTGGAGGCCTCTTGGACGGCTCCCGAATAACAAGAGAACCCTCTCTTTTCCTTAGCTTCTTCTTCTTCTTTTTCTTCGAAGCCGCAATGGCAGAATCTCAGGGTAGCGCCACTCACTTAGCTTCGGCCAGCTTTTTGGGGGATAACCAGATGTTCTTCTTCCCCATGTTGAAGCTGCCAAGGTCCGCCATCACCAAGTCCGTAACCTCCTTGGCGGCTCCTCTTTCATCGTCAGTAATGTCGGAGCCATATTTGCTCGCGACATTTTCCCATACAGATGAAAGCTGCCAGTCCTCAACAGCCTTAAAAAACAAGAACCTGTCCTTCCACCTTTTGGTGGAATCCGGCTTTCCACTGCTCATCTCAGCAAACTCAGGGCGAGGGGTCATGGCGATCCAGTCAAGGTTGTGAGTGAAGCGAAACATGATCTTCACCATGACCGCCTCGAGAACTTTGCTATGGCAGCGCGCGAATACGCACAAGGAAACGAAATACCTGATGGCGTTGGGCTGTAGCCTCACGAACGGAACGACCAACTCCTTCATCAAACAGTGGAGCTCCGTGGGAACAGGGAAACAAAGCCCACCTTTGAGGTGAACTTCGTATACGGAAATGTAACCACTTGGAGGACTGCACGTCCTCTCTGCGGCTCCTGGAACCACCATCGAATCAGACTCCGGAATGCCATATTTCACCCTGATCTGCTCGAGATCTTGAGAAGAAAGGGAAGAAGCAATGTCATTAACGCCAGGAGCCATGGCAGTAAGAAACGAAAGCGAAGCGGCGTGAAGAATTTCAGAGAACGTCAAGGGAAGAGAGTAGAAACGGGAGGAATGAATGAAGACGTGACGAGGGATTTAAAGGAATTTTCAAACAAGTGAAAAGGCGCCCTCATTATGGCCATCCCACGTGTCAGCTCCCCATACGCAGTAGGCGGGTGTAGGCCTTGGGGCTTCCCGAAGCGACGTCACGTCAATCGCATATCACATTTAATGCTCTACAGGGAGCGAAACGGTGGCGAAAGACAGGTCTTGGAGTTGCGAAAAGATCTCGGGCGTTCTTCGTGTCAACAAAAGGTGAAGTCGCGGACTATCATGGGGGGCTCGTGATGGGTCCTGGAACCCAAGGCCCAAAATTGCAATCACAGGCCCAAAGGATCGCCGGAGAAGGCTGGCCCAAAAGGCCCACGAGCCAAATTAGGCCGAAGTGACCAACCCATTTCCGAGCGCCTGAAGAGTCAAGTTAAGCGACAAAGACACTGGCCATCCGAGAGGACGCCGTGATCCATTGAAGGACGAGGACGGCTAGAAAAGCCAAAATAGCCAAGGCGCCAGCTCAGATGACTTGCACGGCATACGCTGCCACGAGTGACCAACGGCTTCTAACGCGCCGTACCTGCAGGCCATACGCCCCTAAGCGCCGTATCTGCAGACTGTGATAGCTGTCCCTATCACAGCCGCACCTACAGTAGTGGCAATGGTGGCAGGCAACCCTGACACGTCAGTGCCACGTGTCGCCTCCCTTACGGCATCACACTCCTTATAAATACCCCATTTCAGTTACTAAGGAAGGGTCCAGATTCTGAATGTATTTGTTTACGCTCGAGCAAGAATCCTCAAGAGAAAAACTAAGGCAAAGAGAAAAGAGCGACGAGAGAAATCTATTTTTCCTACACTGTAATACCCTGAGAAAACGAACAGCTTCCCAGGCATTCCTTGTATTTTTTCACCACAATAGTGAGATTTCTCGGACCGCCTGTCGGTTGCCGTGGTTTTTCACCCCTCATCAGATTAAGGGATTTTCTACGTAAACCAACGTGTTCTTCCACTGTCCCCATACTTCTCTTTCTCTGTTCGAGTTCTGTTTACTTTGTATTACCCGTTTTTGTCCGTCCGCACGCCTAAAAGGCCACTCGCGACTTGACTGATGTACGGCCAGATTCTCCGGACGCAACAATAATAATAATTTGATGTAATTTGGAAAGTAAAATGAAATAATAGAATTTTAAAATTAACTGGTCAAAAATATTTTTAATGCCTTTTATTTAATAATTTAGAGATAATATTCTTTTCATTTATCCTGGCAAATATCATTTGCTGCTAATTTTCACTACTTTTTTATAAAAAAAAAAAAGATAATTTTACTTTTACTTATTTTTCTCTTATTTATTCTCCTTTTTTGTTCAGTGTAAATTACATTTTCATAAGCAATTTATCAAATTTATCTTATTTTGGTATCATTTTTACCTTTTATACAAAATTGATATCAAAATAAAAATACAAGATAACGTTGGGTCCTTGTAAAATGGGTTCTACCATAATAGATGAAAAAAATTAAAATGACCAAATGAGAAAACAATAAATAGTCCAAATGAAAAAAAAATTAAGAATTTGACTGACCGATAAAGGTAAGCCCCAAAACCAAAGGCCGGGCTCAAAATAAATGGGCTATCCAGCCTGCCGCTGCCTCGCCAGCCTAGCATGTGCTTGATGCATCGCTGCCACCGGTCGAGTCCCAAACTACCTAGCCTCACCCACTCCAAGCCAAAGCCAGACTCCTCTGCCAGGGGCCACTGCCATATCCTCGGCAATCGATTGCCACTGCCACGGGCCAAAGCCAGGCTATTGCTTCATGAGCCGCGTCGCTTGGCTTTGTAGCCGCCCACTAACATGGTTTCGACAAATTACTAAATTCCCAACCCCCACAAGCCGAGTGCAATGGCTAGTTTGGAGGTCTGCTAGGAAAGCATTGCATTTCTCTAGAGCCACTTATTTGCTGCCAGGTACAGTCCAGATCTAAAGTGTGGATATACTTAAATAGACAGATAGTATTAATGATAATATTCTTCTGATCTCTCAAATGACCATATAATCTTGAGAAGTCTCAATCTTCATACTCAACTTACTAAACCAAGTAAAAGTATTTATTAGTATAAATAGATAGATGAAATATCACATCATCTAAAATATCTATCAAATAATTTTGTTGCATCCCATATTCCCTCCGCTGTGCACGAGAGTCCCAGTCCTCTCTTTGGGCTCTTGGACGACGGAATCGTACAACACAAGAGAAATCGTTAAGTTTGACGAGAACTACGTTTCAGGAAGAAAAGGGAACGATGGCACAAGGCACAAGAACTTTATGTGGAAAACCCATTTTTGAATGAAAGGGAAAAAACCACGGTGGTAGACGTTAAGTTCGAAAGGCTCCACTATTGTGAAAATGGAGTACAACTAGTCACTGTGGCACCATTTGTTGCCACAGAGAGTTATAAGGCGAGAGGTCTTGCTTTCTCTTTTCTTTTCTCTTCTTTCTATCACTTGGTTACTGTTCACAATAAGAATGCAAATGTCAACTATTGAAATCCTTTCTCTCGTTGCTTTAATGGGATATTTATAGAGGGAGATCATGCCGTTAGTATGGGGACATGTGGCGTTTGCGTGTGCAGGGACGCCTGCCACCAACTCTGCTGATTCGGCGTGTCAGGGACACCTGCCACCAATTCTGCGGATCCGGCGTGTCAGGTGTCGTTAGACCCATCATGATGGCGCATGCTTTGAGCGCCGTAATTTCCTGCGGGGGTGGTGTATTGTAGAAAACGTGTGCTCTTTGGTAATAGTGAATCATCTGAGCTGTCATACCCGGTCATCTTGGACCTTCTTTTCCCTTGACCTGAGGGCCTAGAGGAGTTAAGATTGACCTCGTTCTCCGAAAGCCTTCTGGGTCTTTGCCGGATCCTCGGGCTTATTGAGTTAGGCTCTCGAACGTTTTGCTTGCTAAAAATCCTCGGGATTTCGTTAATGACGTTAGCCCCTCATAGCGTCCTGTGCCTCTTGGGTCAAATTGGTCTCATGGACCATTGTCGCCATTTGAGCTTCTTGGGACACTAACCCAAGTTCTTAGGCTTCTAGGGTCAACTTAACCTCTTGTGCTAAGTTGGACTTTGGGCCTCTTGGGCTAGATTGCCCTCAGAATCCTCTCAGTCCGTGGTCGTGGCCATGGGCCTTCCTTTTTGGGTCTTGGGTGCCGAGACCCATCAATTTTCATTACTCAAATGTACATATAGTGTCCCTAAACCTATAAAATTTTAACATATGAGATTTTATATTTAAAAAATATAGTGTAATTTTATATTACAATTTGAAAATATTAATCTTATAATAAATTTTTTAAAAAGTTAGTACACATATATTTTTTTAAATTTTTTTATTAATATTAAATCTTGATTAATAAAGGCTCATATAATTTTTTTAATAAAAATGACTTCAAATGTAATTATTTTTCTAAATATAAATACAATCTTTATAAGCGAAACTATACATATAAATGTCATTCCAAATCCTCAACTTCAACAGCAACTATTGAAAGGGAATTTCACCATAAAAAAGGGCAAAAATGTAATTAAATTGTGGATAGAGGTTGAACAATCACAATCATTGGAAGGAAATTTCACATATTATATAATTTAATAATTACGAATTTAAGTAATATAAACTGTTTCATGATATGAAAAAAAAGATTAAATATAATAAATTTAAAATAATTTGACTATTTTTTTTAATATGATAAAAATTTTCTATATTACACTGTCTTAAAATATAAAACCCAAATATGTCCTTATTTATAAAATTCATGTTATGTTGACAATATTATTATATAATAATAAAAAATAATTTATGAAAAAGCATGATTGCGGCTTATTTTTTTTAATTTGTCATTGAGAAATATAATATTAATATAATTTTATCCTTCTTATTTAAATAGTAATGAGTTGCTACTGTCCATTAGTTGTCAATTAAATATATAAACAAATTCATCATTTTTAAATTATTAATTTATTCTTGATTATAGCAATTATATTTAGTAAATAATGATAATTTATTTATTGATAATATGATATATTTATATATTTATTTATATTATTTGACTATATTATAACGACGCTTGTTTAGAATTTGAATTTAATTTAAAGAAATTTGAATCTATTTCTTAAATTCTTCAATCTAAATCTTACAATGATGACAAGTCTTCATTTTGTAGGTTTATCCATATATAATTATATTGTAAGTAATCATTCATAAAATTCAGTAACTGATAATTATATACTGATTCTACTATCTAGTCGATTTTATGGAGCAAAAAACTATTTTTTGGACATGTTTTGTTAATATCGATAAAATCGATGCACATGCTCTATTAATTGATATTCTTGTTTACCAAGACGGTGTTGGATAACCGATCCGAGCAATTAATCTTCCTAATAAAACAAGCATCGATTAATTTTTGTTACTTCTTTCCTAACAGTCATGAGTTTTTTTATGGAATAGTTTCATTTTTTCTGATTGATAGGTTTACTTCTGGGGATGAGACTCAACTTGTAAACCATCATCTGTATCAAATTTTTGGCATGTCCTCTAATATCCAGGTGAAGACATCAATGTTGCTCCATAAGAGGTCTATCAATCTTTACTTCAGATCTTAATCTAAAAAAAAATCAATCTAAATATATTTGTCCTAATTTATCGGATTCAAAGAGATCTAAAGTGATGACTTATCAGGCTGAGTTTGATGAAGAGAGGCCTCGTCCCAGAGGTCAAATTCTTCTATCGTTTTGGTGGAGTTGGGCTATTAATGTGTTATGTAACAACTCTGTTCTATAACATAGTCTCCTTTAACTTCTCGGACTCCGATTTAGTTACAAATTTTATTTTTAAATGTGCAATTGAAGTGAACACCCTAAATATCATCAGGCATAGTCCCCACCAATACCCTTAGTTGGGCCTCCATAGGGTGAGAGTGGTCCAGTTGAAATAAGCGTTTCATTTACAAGAAGGTTGCATTGCTTTTGTATGGATTCTCCTTTGATATCCACTGCCTTTATTTCATTTAGCTGAGACTTCCATGTCTATGGGTTCTCGAATACCAAGTTATTGATTTCAAATTATATAGAAGAAAGAAAAATGATAGGGATAATTTAATGCTCAATATGATTCAAAGGAAAGAAAGCGTGTAACTAAAATAACTTATATTTTAGGTGAAATTGCCACAACATGGACATCATTCTCAACAAGAATTATTACAATACCTATTTCATAGGCTTTACTCATACTCACCATCCCACTACCAAAAAAATCAGTTGATGGGAACCTGTCTTATGATGCGTTCTTATCATAACTTCTAAATGTATGATCATTTTAACCCCGACTGAATCGTTATCCAGGCCGTAGAGCTATATTTAATTACATTTTAATCCTAATTTTATGAACGTATTAAAATAGAGAATATTTCTTAAACTTTCACTATCAATAAAAACTTATTTTAGCTGGTACTCGTTGACTTTGTCTGAAATAAGTATAAATACAATAAAAGAATTAGAGTGATGGTGATTATATGAGTTATATCATTGTTACTAAAATTAATAATTTTTTTTAATTTCTATATCTTTTGTCTCTTAGTAGAGAAATTTTCATCCGGATGCTATTGAATTGCTATGCTTGTTAGTCATGTGGATACCATATTAATGACTTCAACCACTACTTGATTGTATGGTTGTTCGGGTAGCTTTTTATCTTCCTTACCTTTGTTTGCAACAATTTCAAAATTTTATAAATATTCTTGAGATATCCTTTTTTATTAGAGTTTTAATGTTCTTTTATAGTGTCCAATAATCTTTGGTGTTATACCCTAGAGATTGATGATAAATACAATATTTGGATTGATTTTCTTCATCTAAATTCTTGATCAATTTGGACCATTTAAAAACTTTTTCATTATGAATCTATGTTATAACATTAGCTCGAGTGTCAAGATGGGGTATGAGATATAATAGTTTGAATTCTCGGCGAACACTTAGCTTAGTTCTCTATTACTTTTGATATTCTCGAGCCTATTGATTATAATTGTTTCCTTTATTGTCATCCTCTGTTTGCCTCAAATGTTGTTCATAGCTCAAGTGTTCTGACCATTTTGTGTCATTTGCTTCCTCCATCGTATATAGGCACTAATGATAATTTCTAATACCAAGAATGTCTTGGAGTTTCACTGAGTTAGCGACTTGAAAAATAGCCTAATTAAATAGTCACCAAATGGGCATTTAACTTTACTTTATCGGTGAGTTTTGAAATGTCTCTAGGATCAATATTGAATTAGGCCAAAAAATGCTCTATGTTTTTGTTAAGAGCTTGGATGGCTTTGACCAAATGCTAAAGTTGTTTTTCTTCCTTACGGTTGCAAGGAAGAACACTATAAGAGGGGACGTCATTTGACAATTAGCTTGACTACCTATACACTCTTATATTTACCATGATGATCATTTTGTTAAAGATTGGTGGTTCGTGGATCTTTATGGATGTAACTTTGTTTAGATCAAAACAAGTTGTTTACTCTTTTTCTACTGGCAATACCAATAATACATACCTTGAATCTAAATTTGATTCAAAAAAATTTAATTTCACTTGTCGAATCATTCAATCCAATTCTAATACCATAACCAAAACAAGAATTTTAAAAAAATTGAGACACACTTTTAGAAATATTATTTGATACTCTAGTATGATTTCTAAAAAAAATTGAAATATAAGAGAGATTTAGGAAATGAAAAAGTAAAAATAGAGGATTTATCTTTGTACAATACGAGTAGAATAAGTAATTTGGAGAGCTATACTCTATTTTCATTATTTTCTGAATTCGATCCAATTTTTACGGGAAAAGGCTTATATTTATAACGACAATATTAATTGTCAATGATTTCATGAAGAGAAACAGCTGACCATGATCTAGATGGTTAGGCCAATTGAAAATTGACTAGTTCAATTACAATTATGCACGATTTGACCATAAAATTGATTAAACACAGTTAACGTCTAACAATTGAACCGATGTAGGCAGTTAATGTTGGTAAATTCAGAAACTTTCATTTAAACCAACCATAAAATCGATTAATAGTTCTATTAGATATTTAAATATGCTACCATTTAAGCATATAACTCAAATAGACTTATATTCTACTTTATAACCATTCAAATTTCTACTGGATCTTAATCGTATTCTTTAAATTTGAATCTAATGGGTCAAACGCCGTCCGTTTATTTTTTATTAATCTAGCCTATTAACTATAACATTGCTAGATTAATGGAATGAATCAGTCTCATTAATAGTATAGCAAAATATATAATAAATAGATTAATAAATTATTTATATTATTTGAAAGTATTGATAAAATATTTCTAAAATACATGAATATTTGTTTTATTTAAAACGGTTGGGAGCGGTTGGGGCACGATGGATTGGAACTTCCATCCGTGAAGCACCAGCGACCATCTATTTTAATCTTTCTATGGAGAAATGACCTACAAACGAATAGCGAATCATTTGCTGCCACGCGATCAAACGGAAGAATCTGATTGGTAGAAATATAACGGTAGCGTGGGGACTCGCACATCCGATTAGATCTGGCGGTCTGAAAATTTAAAAAGTAAAAGAAAAATAAAATGAAAACTACCCACCAACCCTCCCCTGCCTCTCTCGCGCTGCTTCCGTCAGTCACTTCACCAAATCGATCCACCGAACTCAGTTCAAAGCCTCACGCGGAGAGAGAGAGAGAGAGAGAGAGAGAGAGAGAAGAGAAGAAGAAGAAGATCAAACAGTGAGAAACCAATTGATCAACGAAACGAGAGAAAGAGGGGAAAGATGGCTAGTGGAGATCCTGAAAGAGGAGGTGTGAAGAACACGACAGGGAGTACGGGTAATTATTCATCAAATTCCTATTTCGTAGAAGACGAGACGGAGGAAGGGTGGACTTCGTGGTTGATTCCGGTTATTGTTGTGGCGAACGTGGTGGTATTCATTGTGGTGATGTATATCAACAATTGTCCCAAGCACAATACCAGGTTTGATGAAAAGTGTGTGGCGAGGTTCCTCGGTAGGGTGTCATTCGAGCCTCTTGATGAGAATCCACTGCTTGGGCCTTCCTCTGCAACGTAAGTTTTTTATTATCCCTTGAATAATTTCGTTTTCCCAGGGTGGTGTTTTCTAATTTTTTTCTTGGAATCGGTTAGTTTGGACTGTAGTGAATTGGGTGGCTTTTATGATTTGATTGGACATATTTGATGGCTTCTGCTTTGATTTGTTTTACTCGTTCTGTTTTCCAAAATTGGATAAATCAAGTTGCTCTGCTTTGATTTTGGGTTTTGGATTTACTAGGTTTGTTTTTTTATGCGGCTTGCTTTGATTTTCTCGGTTTGTTCATAAAAAACGAACAAAATTGCCATTCCAGCCTCAAATTATGTTCTCTATATCTCTCAGTTTTCTAGAGATTTTGTACTTTGGCTGCAATATGAGTCATCTGTCAGTTGTCTTTATTAGTAGAATGCGTCTGTCTGTTTCATTGGGGTAAGTTATCACAGCAACTTTTTTTAGGGAAAATATCAATATACCGAGGAGTGTGTTTTTCCTTTTTGAAATTTTGATTACCAGAAGAAATATTAATTTGTCAGAAGGAAAATTACAGTTTTTAATTTGGCATTATTTGTAGAGATGCCAAATTAAACAAGAAATTTGTGTGTTTTCCGTTTTATGGGCATGAATTTCTTTATGAAGCTCATTTGATGATCCTTATTCTTCTAGTTAATCTTCAAAAAAAAAAAAAAAAAAAAAAGATAAGATAAGTGGGCTTAAAGGAGAAGAACAAAATAGATGAAGAAGCTGAAATGAGCTCTTCCTTTTTCTTTATTCTTGAAGATTGGAGAAGATGGGAGGACTTGAATGGTCAAAAGTTGTGCATAAACATCAAGGATGGAGGCTTATCACTTGTATATGGTTACATGCTGGTGTTATCCACCTTCTAGCAAACATGCTAAGCCTTGTCTTCATCGGCATTCGCCTTGAACAGCAGTTTGGCTTTGGTATGTCATTCCATTATCTATCTCTGATCTGAGTTTTTATCCTTTTTCTATGGAAGAATTTCAATGTATGCTGCCTTTTTCCATCTGAATACTTATGTTTAACCTTATGTTTGCAAGTTTGATCCACTTTGTAACACTTTAACTTTACACAAATTTTACTCATCATGAAGAAAGCAGGAGGTAGGAGAAAATGAACAGCCCTTTTCATGGAAAAGCTGGCATTGGTGAAACACATGAACAACCATATGAAGTATTTTTCATGGAGGAAAACCCATTTGAATTTGATGCATCTCGAGGATCTGAATTATTGTATGAACTAGGGAGTCGCTTTATCATGCACAGATATACGAATAAAAATGGGTCCGGTATTCATAACTCGGAATTTGGATTCTGCGCACTAGAATAAGACTAACAAGAGGTAAGAGGTATGCGGAACTTATTCCTAAATATATCTTCCGACATTTAAGTCGGAAATCTTTCCATTCGGGTGAGAAAGATGCAAGAAAATGAGTGCGATAATATAAAATTGATGGGAATGAGTGTTTGTTTGGAGGGTGATGCTCCGTTTGGTATCCTTAGTTAGTGGAGTGGCTTTGATTGATACACTCGGCTAGCGGAGTATCTAACTTTCAGATTTGAGCACTCGGATGATGGAATGTCCTTTTGCCTAACGTAATTGTAGTTAGGTGTAGTTTTATCTCCCTCCTCCGTCCCCTTTTTCTGTGGAAGAGAGGTTGTATTTATAGTGAGATATACCGTTTGGTTGGCAAACCCCTAAATTAATGTGTGGGCGTGATGCCTCTTTGATAACGAGGGGATTACTTGTTTGTGTAATAACTGCCATTATTCAATGGCTGAACCGTTTGACTTCCAACTGTTGGAATCGCCACAGTCGCCATCCGAAGTAGTTCATTTAGTACTCCATTGTGATCCTTCAACATTTAGTGGTTTGGGTTCTGTTCCTTGGTTTAGCCATTGCGCCATTTACCTCATAAGCTCAGAGACATTTTTTATTAGACTATCTTTACTTGGGCTTTTATCCCTTTGTGCAATGGATTTGGATCTGCCCGATTCTTACTGTGTGCCCATTAGAATTTTTTTATTCTTGTTTGAAGAAGTTTATTTACTTTCCAAGTTATGTAAGTAATATTGATCTATTATACACATCAAATATAATTAGAATAATCAACCCTGATGAGGGGAAAGGGAAGAAGAGAAAGGAAGGAAGGAAATAAATAAGGAAGAGAATTGAAGAAAGTGGGAAGCAGAGATTGTCGAGGGAAAAAATAAGAATTGTAATATTTAAATATCAATTCAATTCTTCAATGATATTTCAAACAATAGCATCAGAGTTTTCATATAAAGGTACCATGTTCTTAGATTAATTGGAATATTAACACAATTTTTTAATTAATTGTGACTTAAAATAAATAATAATTATAATAAAATATCAAATTCTTTAAATATTATGGGTACTATAAAAATATAAAATTTCAAGAATCCCCAATATGTGAGAAAATATAAAAATAAGTAAAATCTAATAAATTTAAATTTCTAATATGTGACAACATGGAAACAAAACAAAGTAAGTAATAAAGAGATAAGGAAGAAAATCTAGTGATAGTTTTTGGAACTTCTCCAATGCTCTCTTTTCTATAGTCAGAATTTCTGGTATTATCTTTTCTAACTAATGTCAGATCTTATTTTATGGAAACAAAACCTTTTATCATCTTTAATAAAGAGATAAGGAAGAAAATCTAGTGATAGTTTTTGAACTTCTCACTTAAAGGTATCATCTTTTCTAACTAATGGAAACAAAAAACTAAAAGGAAATGAGCTAGAATATACCTGATACTTGCCTTCCTATGGCATTTCCTATTCATCTTTTCATAATCTTTATTCATATTTCTAAGATATCTGCATCACTAAAGATCTTGTCATGGCTTTCTTTTTATCTCTTTCTTTTCTTGTTGGTTTATTTTATTTTTTCCCATATGTTTTGGGAATTTGATTTGTAATTCAATTAAACTTCCAGTTAGGATTGGGATTATCTACCTTTTGTCTGGATTTGGTGGAAGCATACTCTCGTCTCTATTTATTCAAAACAGCATCTCAGTTGGCGCCTCCGGTGCACTCTTTGGACTTCTTGGAGCTATGCTTGCAGAACTTATGACAAATTGGACTATATATACCAACAAGGTAAGCACAATTAACCCTTATTTTTTACAGCCCACTAAGAATTTGCAAGTCCTTCAAGGCAGTTAATGCTCTCCCAATTTATCCGTTTTTCAAATGATGGAAAATGTCATTGCATTTCTTCTGCTGTCCTTGCAAATCTAAATATTGTTAATGAACTTAGTTTTTAGGTTTCTCCTGTTAATTGAGAAGGCTTCGGCAAATGCTTATATCTTTGAAGGGATTGTGTTGCAAAGATGTGAAAGCTAAAATGGAATAATGAAATTATACTAAACGATAAGATGATAAATGGCAATATCTATAAATGTTTTGAAGTTATATCATCTAAGGTGGTTCAAATACTTAAAATGTTAGTGAAATAAAGTATTCTTGAGGAAATATGAGTTAGTTGTGTTTGAAAGAAAGATAAGAAGAGATTGACTTGTGAAAATATAAAGTGATGTAATAAATGAGATTTGCAATTCCTTATACTTTCAGATGATAATATATTAAATTAAGTAAAATGATCAACACTAATTCATATAAATAATCTTCATTTAGTAAAAGTTTAAGTCTTTATCAATTTATAGAGATTCTGTTTATTTGTTTGCTGTGTTAACTTTTCCTGTTAAGCGGATTCATATTGCTGATACTCTATTTCTATTTGTATCCTCCCCCTCCTCTCAAAAAAAAAAAAAAAAACAGGCTGCAGCACTGCTTACACTTTTGTTCGTCATTCTGATCAACTTAGCAGTTGGTATTCTTCCTCATGTTGATAATTTTGCTCATATTGGTGGATTCCTAACGGGTTTCCTCCTCGGCTTTGTGCTGCTGCCTCGTCCCCATATTGGGTGGTTGACAAGCCAGGGTCTCCCAACAAATGTCAGTATGAAATCCAAATACAAGGCATACCAAATTGTGTTGTGGGTGATTTCGCTGATTTTGCTAATTGCTGGGTGAGTGTTTTAATCTAATTTCTGTCGAATTGTCAGTCATTAATTTGAAGTCGAAGATGAACCTTGACACTTTTCATCCTTTGAAGTTGGTTTGTGCTCAGTTTTGAATGTCAAGGAGTCCTTTTAGGACTCTCTTAGTTTTTTGTTCTCCCATTTACTCTATTGATAAAGATTTTATTATAATAATTTGGACGGTTAGGTTGACAAAAATACATTAAAATGTGTAGGATCTATTTTATAATCCGAGACGTCTAAGTCTACTATAAAATATTAACCGTTGGGGATATAGAAGGACTCTAATATCTCTAATCAAGTAGAACAAAAACTTGGTTGAAATACCTAATAAAATAGAATTACTTCCCTTTATTGGGTACACAAACATCAAATGCTCCATTTTTTTAGCAATATTTTGAAGGGGGGTCTTAATATAATGGTAGAATTGTCATTATATGACCTGATATTCGAGGGTTCGAGTTGAAGAAATGGCCTCTTACAAAATGCAATGTAAGACCATGTATAGTAAATCAAAAGTGGTTCAACCTTTTCTTGAGCCTAGCATATAGTTAATTCTTTGTGCATTGAGCTTCTTTCTACGAGTCTTACCTTGAATAAGAGTTTTGGCACAATGATAAAGTTGTCGCCGTATGAATTAATAGCTGTAACTTTAAATCATAAAAACGACGTCTTGTATAATATAATATAACATCCACACATAATATATTCAAAGTGGTCTGACCTTTTTATGAACCCTACACTTAGCAAGAGCTTCATGTTTTGGGCTCCCTTCCATCATTTAACAACATTTTTTGCTTGTTTCGTCCAAGTAGTTGGCCTCATTTAGGATATATATCCTTTTTTCCTTGTGAATTTGAAGCAATTATCTTCTGGGTTTTTTTTTTTCAAAAGGAAAAAAATAAAAAAAAAAGATCATCTGTCATCTTCTTCCTTTACTCTTCTTCTGGACCATCATTGAAGAATTTAATATGCTGGAGCAATTAAGAGATTAAATGCTAACCTGTCTCATCTGTGTCAACAAAATGCAGATTTACAGTGGGATTGGTGCTGCTGTTCCGCGGTGAGAACGGGTACGATCGCTGCCATTGGTGTCATTACCTTAACTGCATCCCCACCTCTAAATGGAAATGCGATCGCTGATGGTCTGATCGTCGGTCGGTCCACGATCCTCCCTCTCCACATATCATACACCGCTACAGCTCCAGCAGCAGCAGCATCCTTGCCGGTTGATCTGTTTGTACAATTGTTTGGTGATGCTTTTGTGTTTGTGTAAATGCATCTTCTTTCTTTCTTCATTTCTTTGGACCCCAACGCTGGCTTTCTGTTGGCTTTCACTTCGATTTTCATTTACTTTATCACAGAAGTTAATGTTTGTTCTCCCTTCTTCTGATTCTATTTCTGGATGTTTCAATTGTTTGCTGCTTCCTCGTCTGGCTTGCTATTGCTTTCAACAATATAAAATCTTTAATTTCAAAATACTTATAAATGTATAAATATATGATATATGTTCTTAAATAAATAGAAAATTTCAACCTAAAATTATATGTATAATGGCCCGTTTATAGAGATCATTAGTTAAAAGCGATGGAAAATTGAAAGGGGAATATCATTGCGGCCCGGCATTGAACCAATTGATATAATTGCCGTATCTTTCAATTCGGGTTGGACATCCCTACTGAGAGAAGAGGGTTTATGCTGCCCTCGGAGTCGAACCCTATTTTAGGGTTGTAGAGTGGCATCATAAATGACTACATTGTGAGCCAACATGGACCTAGCAACAGCGTATCGAAAAGATTGAATCCAACGGTCATCTTTTTTTTTTTTTTTTGTAATATTTCAAGTAAGATGTTTTTGGTTCATCGATGTCATCGTATTCAGTGCTCAGGGACATTATAGGTCTCCGATTTGGGCATCAAATAAGATGCGACGAAACTTGAATAACAAATTTCGATTCAAAGTTTATCATTATATTATTTTTATTATTAGATAATATTATACTATATCGAGTTTAACTATGAAATAAGATTTATATAGCTGATCCTGCTTAATAACTTGTTGGATCATAGGGTACCTTAGATGTAAACAAATAATCAGATGGGCCGAAATTTTCAGAAACGAGGACTGAACCCCAAGACTTATAGGCTTCAGAAGTGCCACCAACTTGGTAGGTAAGATGAAAGCTTATTGAGCATGGCAACTCGTCTAGCATGGAATACAGAGCAGGTGCATATCGATCGCTGACCTTCAAATAATCGGCTCATCAACCGTTGTCCACGTGACCCAATCGCTCTTTTTATCCCCTAAATATAGACATTTAAAATAAAAAACGATGTCAAATTGGAGCATTTTAACTTTCTTTAGACTATATAAAATTTAGACTTTATGAATGGAATGATTTAATTTGAATATTTTAAAGTCTGGCATTTGTTTATCATTGGCGGTGCCAAACTTTCTCTCTTATAACTTCTTTTCTCCTCCCGCTCACGTCTTTTCTTCTTGCTCTTCTTCTTTTGTTATTTTCTTTGATACTCGCCATTTTCTTTATAGTTACCGTTGCCGAACATTTTAATTCTAATTAAATCTTCTTCGTGCCAAAAAAGTGTTTTTAACAAATATTTTTTTAAAAAATATTGTTAGATTATAAGTCAAATAAAATTCGGCCGCTAAATGATAAGTTAAAAAATATATTCAACTATTTTTAAAACCTTTTAAAAGTATATTTTTTTAATTTATATAAATAGTCAGTGTGAACAATACAATGTGTCATATAAATTATAACAAATGGTTAAATTTAAAACAGTATTATAAATAATTTAATATAGATCTCTTACAAAGATGGTTCAATATGAGTGCTCTAGGGGGAGCCAAGGGGACCTGCACTATGTCAATACGACACAGGGCCTGTGCCGCACAGCCTCGACCATCTGAATGAAATCCAACGGCCAAAAGCTGCGCAGCTTTTTCTTTTTTTTCATTTGTAAATTAAAGTAAAAAAAGCTCAATGATCCAATCTCACCTGGATGACCGAGATTTGCGGTATAGGCCCTGTATCACGGTCAATACGATGCAGGACCCTTGAGCTAGGTCTGGGGCTTCTTATATTGACAGTTCCAAGGAGGTTACCTGCAAGGCTATCAGCAACCGTTTAGTGACTTAGCTTCTTTTTTTTTTTCAAATTTTTTAGGTAGCTATTTTTCCTTGTAAAATACTTCAAAATTATTTTAATTTTGCCAAATAAAAATTATTTTTAATAAAAGTATATACCTGTAAAATACTTTTGAAAAAAACAATGTCTTCTTGTAATATTTTCAATACTTAATATTAAAAATATATATAAATTATTACATAAATTGATTACTAATGCTAAATATTTTTCATTAATTAAAAATATTTTTAATTTTATAATTTTTTATTATATTAATACTTATTAAAAATTCAACTTAATAGTAAATTTTTTAAAATTTAAAATTTTAACTATTAAATTTTATTTATTCAACATATGAAAATGAGATATACTTAATACATTGTCCTAAAGAGATGCACCATCCCTAAATTCTCATCCGTTGGATGAGAAAAATTAAATATAGTTTAAAATTTAAAAAATTATATAAATGATTATTTTTAGAAAATTATAATTAGATTAAATAATTAATAAATATTAATGTTTTAAAAATTTTATAAAATATTATATAATTTTTGATATTTTACAAATTTTATTAGTAAATTTTTATTTAAGAGTGAATATTTGAGTTTTGTACCAATAATTGCCGAATTCAGGGATTATCCGTACCTTTGCAGGCGGAAATCTGAAAAGATGACTTGGCAGCGTACGACTGCCTGTAGTGGATGGCGTTGTACGGTAACAAATTTGTGTTAATAATGCAATGGATAATGTTGCAGTTTTGGTCCACAATCTATTCTTATATTTTGATTTTTTTATATTTTACATAAAAATAAAAAATATAAAAAATTTAAAATTAAAAACTCAAAAATTGACTAAGACATAAAGAAAAATAAAATTTTAAGTTATTTTAGACAAAAAAAAATATTTTTAATATCATGTATTTTAAATTTATTATTTAAAACTTTAATAATAATTTTAAATATTTATATTATTAATTTTTTAATATTAAATTTAATATTTAATAAATAATGATATTATAAAATTAAGATATAAAATATAACTATCTTCCTTATTTTTTTTATTTTTAAATTTTGGTTATTAAAATTTTAATTTAATGATCTTAAAAAGTAACACGCCTATATTAAAATTATTAAAAATAAATGTAACTTTTATCCTATTTTAATTTTTATTTTTTAATTTTTTCTTTATGCTTAAAATGATGATTTTAATATAATTGAATAAATAATTAAACACATGAACAATATTACTCATAAAAATAATACTTTATAAAATATATAATTTAATTTTACATCCAAATCGTATTTTTAATTTGGCCGACTATGCCAAATTACAATGACATACAATAAATATATATATATATATATATATATATATTGTAAAAATAAAAAATAAAATTAAAATAATTATCATTTAAACTGAACATTTATCAATATCTATAACTTTAACAAGTAAAATAGTCTTTTACTCATAAGGGCATGTTTAAATTACAGAATTAAAATCAATATTTATAAATTTATGCCTAATTTAAATTAAATTAGAATTAAAATTATATAGAAGTTAGGTTTTGTTATTTGAATTATATAATGACTTATAATTCTGATCAAAAAATAGTCTTGTTACAGGACTAATTCTTCAAGTCATATGTAAACGTAAAAAAAAATAGCTTAATATAAATTATAAATTTTTTAATTTATATAATTTAATGTAATATAATTGTGTAAAATCTTATATTTAAACATAGATAATATTTTATAAAAAAATATATTAAATAACACTTTTTATTAGAATATTAAAATCTAAATTTTTAAATAATACTTTTATATAATTTTAAAAAATTTAAAAATAAAATTACCATCAAATCATCTCTATTTAATCCAAATAATTAAAAATATTTTTATCCAATGAATCTTATACTATTCAATTTTATTATGTCTAAATGATAGTATTGGGTATTATAAATGTCCCCGAGAAGGAATGAAGAAATCCAGAGCGGTCCCAAAAGCGTGGAAATTTTAGGGAACAAATCTCGAAAACAACGGCACCCTACAACGCATTTAATGCGATTATCGAAAAATCGGCGAAGAGGTGGAAAGGGATAGAGGAGAGCGACGAATCAAGCTTGTGTAGAGAAAGAGAAGACCAATTCGCTTAGGAGAGAATCGGCTGTGGCTTAGCGTTCGTGTCCAGCGAAAAAGGACAATGGCATGAAAATCCACAGTGGTGACTGGCGTCTTAGTGTTAAGAAAGGGCATTTTGGTGCTAGTCCAAGAGAGTGGCTTATAAGAGCCCTGCAACCCGCAGAGAAATGGATCTTCTTCTCCTTCAATCTTTCTTCATCATCCTGTGTCAACACGAGAATCAAACTCAACCACCTGCCTTCCTGTTTGTGAAAGCTTGAATGAAGCGAGGGAAAACTTACTTCCATCCAAGAAGAACAAGCTCATGATCATTCAACGTTTGTTGTAGGCACTAAGAGAAAGTCACCACCTATCATGCAGACACTAAGCGAAGACCTTCCACCACCCGCTCAGTTTCTCCATACCACCACACGAGCATTTCTTATGCTTTCATAGCATTTTCTCCACGCGCCGCCCTTAGCGTGCGCCATTTTCGTTCATCGGGAATTTGTTGACTTGAGCGTCGGAGTGGCGCGGTGGAGCTCCTCTAGACCGGCTCGCATCTTATTTGTGGTTTGTGTTATGCTAGAGTTTATAGAGATGGAGGCAGGACCTTCGATCGACGCCGCCAGCGTTTGATAATCGAATCTTTCTAAAGTACAGAACCGCAAACTTGGGACACAACAGATAGATAATTCTCAATTTTAAAATTATATTCTTTATTCTTATCTAAAAATTATAAATAACTATTTTATACTATTTTTTAATTCTAATTAATTGAAATATAAAATTAGAATTCTAATTTTAGGTAACATCAAATAATATATTTAATATTAGATCTGAAATTTCAATTTAAATTCTAAATTATCACTATGAAGTAAGATACTTATATATGATTTTTTTAAATAAATACTTATTTTTGTCTTTCAGAATTAGCATACGTATATATATATATATATATATGGTAAAAATATTTACTATTGTAAATAAAAAAATATAATAATATTTATTTTTTTGTAATTTTGGATCAATTTTTAATATAAAAGTGGTTAAATTATTTATCTATAAATAGTTTAATGTCATCCAAATTATCAAAATTTTTTTATTTATACTCAACATTAATTATAATTCAAGTAAATTTTTATGACATTGAAAAATTTTTAAAAATTGTATCATATAATATGTTATTATTTTCATATTAATTTTCCAATCATGTAGAATCTTATAATTTTTTTCACCAAAGTACTGTAAATTAAATTTAAATTTGACATTATACTATTTCTTAATTAATAAATAATTTTTTACTTAGAACATATTTTATATTTGTTTATTATATATTTTCACTATATGTATTATTTTATTTAAAAAATAAAATATTTTTAATTTTATTTCAATATATTTTTAATATTGAAACATATTCATTCCTGTCTGATAATTTGTCCAAACATTTTATCGAATAGACAAATAATTTTTTTTAAAAAAATAAATTGTCATTTAATTAAAAAAAACTATATACATTTTTAAATTAAATACTTCCAACGACAAAATCTGGAGGTGGGACCTTCTATTTTCCAACAATATTCTAATAATAAACACTAATCATTCTATTTTTCGTGTTGGCAATGCAACATTATTTACTAATAATCATTGTAATTAATTCAATACAACATGCATTATTAAAATAATTATATACTTAACAATAATAATAATAGACTCAATCATAATCAGACGATCCAATCAATCTGATTTGATTGTACTAAAATTTTATAATATTCAATCAATGCGTATTTTGTGTTATAAATGGATATGATTAAAAAATTAGATCCCATTATTTTTAAGATGGATTATAGTTTTGTATAAAAGTAATCGATTCAGTCCAATCTCATTTAATTATAATAATATTTTTATTTTAAATAAATATCAATATTAAAAAATTATTCAAATAAATTATATTTTTGAATAAATAATAATATTTTATATAAAAATTTTATACTTATATAATATTTTAATTTAAATATTATAATATTTAATTATTTTATATTTTAAGATATTTTTAAATAACTATAAAATTTTATTTAAATATTTAAAAATAAAAAAAAATCTATAAACTGATTCAAACCAACCTGGCTCGAAACATGCACGGCCACTGCTAAGGTTTGTGCCTAAATAACCGAGTTGTGTGTGGCCCAAGTTGACTTACTAGTCACAAATTTAAATTAATACCTAACCTTTATTAAGTTTGAATTTAATTTAATCAGATCTAATAAATAATAATATTATAATTATATAATAATAAATTTTCTCATACGTAGCATCTAATTTTGATTTTTGAAATGGTATTGTGGATCGATGGCAAACCTAGATTAATTAATCATGGGTTTAATAAAAAATATTTTAATAATTAAAAATCATTACTTTAAAAAAAACATTACTCTTCTTATATTAATATAAGTTTTGCAATTGAATTTGCTAATCAAATAAAATTAATTTTTTACTATTTAATTTTTAAAAATAAATATTAGTGTTGTGTGCTCTTAAAGAAAAAGCAACATTCTATATAAAATTTTAAAATTATAAACTAGAAAATATTTTTCAAAAATAAATATAAAATCTAATTTTATTTTGCATATATTAGATCTATATTGATAATAAATATTATGATTAGTATAATTCTAACTCGAGTATTAACAAAAAAAAAATTAATGAACAAATTTAATTTTGCCGTTATATTTTTTATTTTATATGCTCAAAGATATCGTCTATTAGGCCATTGATGTCTGAATTTTTCATGTTTCTGTGCACTAGATTTAGGCCAGTCCATTTTAATCGTACCCATTAAATACTAATTTATCTATATAATAATAAATGATAATAGGGGGATACTTAAAAATAAATGTCTAAATAGTATATAAAATATGTATAAATTCTACCAAAATTAAAAAAAAAAAAGATATTTAACATGTTATTATATTTTATTTATTGTTTAGTTGATATTTTTTTAATTATTTTTGAAATAATTTTAATAATATAATATTATATTTATAGTGATAAATTTATATAGAAATATGTAGATAGCGTCACGTGACATTTGCCTGAGGCAAATATTTAATAAATTTTTTGGGTCAAGATTGTCTCTACTCAAGTCGTTACTTCGCCTTCTTTCTTTTGTATTTTTCTAGTTGGAAACTTCAGTGTCGTTGTCTCACATCACATCAGAAGCAGGAGAGTGTGAAGAAGAGGACAGAGGAGACGTGACTGAAGAACCCCAAATCAGTTCAAAAATTTACGGGCACTCTCAACCATTTCCCCATAATTCTGCAGGTTGTGCGGTGAGCAGAAATCCCTAAATTTACAGCATCTAATTTTGCTACAGGGATTAGCAGAATCTATCCTACCCTGCTCACTGAGTAGGTGAAGGCATTCCCCTTATTTTGTATCAGAATCAGATTTACAGATTGATGATATTTTCAATTATGAATATCCTCCATGTTTATTACCCAGAACTCGATGTTTTAGTGCTCATTGATTGTCTCATTTATTAGTAGTTATTGTTCCCTATTGATATGTGAAATCGAGAATGATTACATTTTATTCCATGCTTTTGTCTGGACAAACTCGCTGCAACGGTCGTTATTTAATTTTGTACGCGATGATTGTGGATATGGACTGAGTCAAAATATGATGCATTTGACGTTAGTTACAGTGGAAGGAAATTTATGAGCAAGGTCCATAAATGTTGACGAGTAATTTCTTATGAATGAAGAATCTGATAGTGATAGAGAGTGATTTGAATTAAATACTAGGGATTATGCGGTTGAATTTTTCCGGGTTGCTCAATAATTTATGAAATTTAAACTCTTTCTCAAGCAAGTACCTAATAGTTTATTTTGTGTTGATGTAATTTGGTCCATGGTTCTTTTTAGCTATTTTTTATCAGATTTGTAGGTTGAAGAATAATTAAACATGTAATAGTCGGGTTAGTGAAAATTATCAATATGCTTCTTTGCGTTATTCGTTAGAAGCCCTTCATGATTAACCAAAAAAAAAAAAAAAAAAAAAAAAAGATTACAAGCCCTTCACAACTTTGATGTGACACATTTTGTTAATGAGATGTAATGAATACATGATTTTTTCATTTTCTCATCAGTCTTTGCCTTTCTGAGGTTAGGTTATTAGAGTCAGTACACATAATTATTTTTATCCTAATAAACTATTAAAGAACTAAATGTCCATAAAATATCAAAAATCATTGCTTGCTCTTTCTGTTCACCTCCCAACTTTCTTCCTCAATTCTGCTTCTGAAACATCCTGCTGGAAAATTGAGAAATTGCATGTGGGTGGATGATTCATAAGAGGTGAATATGAACCCTTAATTGGGATCATGCTTTTCTTTTTCTTTTTTTTTGTATCTATGCGATTCTCAGAGAGAGCTCTTAAATATTTTGATGCAGAGTAGTCAAATTGGCCATTCACATGTACTTTCAATTCACAAAATCTTCTGTCTTTATATTGTTGTTAACTGTTAGGATCTTGCAACCTCATCTCTTACTATGTACTGTGCAAAAACTAGAATGATTTGTACCTTATTTCCCATCATTATTGATACTTTTAATGTTTTAATCCTGTGGCATCCTTGAATAATAAATAGCTCCCATGCCTTTTACACCCCACGACTGCACTAATTGCAAGATATAATTGTGCTGCTTCTGTAGTTTTCATATGGAAGAATCTGCCTTGTAGAAGATGCAAAAATTTTCAGATATTGAAAAGGAATAGAGGACGAGCTATTCATATTGTCAACATACATAGTTTAGACGAAGATATGATGGAAAGCCAGGGCTTTCCACCTGAACTCAAGGAGAAGATTGAAGAACTTTTCCCTGGTCTATCCTATGAAGAAGCTCTTCAACACCAGGTACTTTCTGAAAAAATTAGTTGGAAAAATCTCTTTTCCCCTCTTTTGTAATGATGTGTTACTCTATTGATTGCTTTGTTTTTTCTTAATACAAAGATTTTGTTTACATGTTTTCTATCTCATTTCAGGAAAGCCTTTATGAATCGCTTAAAATAAGCGGGATTAGTAGACAAGTAACGGCTTCTGATAGCGATGGAAGCATTAGCCTTGGCCCAGTCTCAGTACCCTCAAGGGGGGAGTCATCGCTTTCAGGAAGTGCCGACTTTGACTTAGCTTTGGATGAAGCTTTGGCTAGATCTTTGCAGGAGATGGAGGATGGAATCAGCCATGTTTCGTTCTCTGAACCTGTTCAAACTGCTGCCAGTAAGAATGAATAATGCTCATCCTCATAGTAATTGTAATAATGATGATTTCTTAGCCCTGTTCTACATCTCATCCGTGGTTAAAGTGATGAATATGTGACATGATATCTACCATTTGCAAGGAATCTGCTGCTAAATCATCATTTGAAGTTGTTCTAGGTATTCATTAATACTAAATAGAAAGAAAGCTGGGAGTTTGAGTTTATTAAAGTGTGTTTATTACAGGTACTTAGGATTCTATGCAGAATAATGGAATTTTCCAGTGGTAAGGTCTTCTTTATGCTCTTTCAGAGGCCATTGGGCTTGCACTTTCATCTTCAATTTACCCACCAGCACATTGTTAATATTGGGATTGTGTTATGTTGTGAGCAGCAATGCCCGAATTTTGGGGCCAAACTATTGATGACTGAAACTGCTAAGGTGTCAAATCTTACATTGAGAGAAAATTTTGGCATCATGATATTAGAGAGAAAACTGGCCTAACTCTAATGGGTATATTGACAAAGGAGGTGAAATTAGACCCTTGTACATAGAATAATATACAATAGACTTAAAGTGGAATAAGTAGAATTGTTATCGTGTAATTTGAGGGTCATGGGTTGAAATTATAAAAATTACCTTTTACATAATATAATGTAAGATTGTATAAAATAGACCTAAATGGTCCAATCCTTTCCCATACCTTGCTCTTAGCGGGAATTTCGTGCACCTGATTACTCCTTGATATAGAAGTACTCCTATTAATAACCAAAATTGAAATGAGAGGAATTAAAAGCACAAAGGGTTGCCTTGGGTAGGATTTGAGTTAGTAGATTAGATATAAGCTTGTAGATACGGGGCAAGGATGCTTGTACGAGTCTAAAAGAAATTAACAACTTGTGTGCCTTGTTTTTGAGATATGATAGCAGTGTCTCCTAAGCTTTATATGCCAATCCAGAGATGTGGCCAAAGCTGAAGTGTGACAGGCCAAGCAGAGTGGAATAAAGGCCTTAACGCATAGTTTTATTCCTTATTTAATTTGAGAATCTAAGTCTTAATTTTTTTAAAACCATACCTAGCAGAAAAGAGAACTGAGACAAGAAAAAAATGGACTATCAAGGGGAAGAATGAGAAATGTAATCTCTCCATAATAATTCAATTCATTAATAGTTAATCTAATCATAAAAAATTAGGATGATTATATAGAGGAATTCTACTCCTAAATTAATTAGAAAATAAACTTAATTTTATAATTAATAATGATATAAAATAAGAAAATAATATAAATAAATTATAACTTTTTATAAATTTTTTAGAAATTGTAAAAATTTTAAAATTTCATGCATCCCTGTATTTCTGATGAAACACAGAAACAAATCAAATAAACTATCAAATCAAGACTCAATAATATATCTCCTAGATGCTCACATTATGTTGTCGTGTGTCCAACTATTATCTCATGAACATCACACTTCATAGTCCAAACCAGGTGCCTTCCTTCAAAGCAATATACTAGAGTCTACAATATCATAGATAAGCTTGAAAAAAAGTTGGGTTTTGATATACAATATACAAAACAATTACTGCACTGGGTTGTAAAAGCATAATGAACATCTATGCAAGTTGATTCCTAGATGTAAAAATATAAGAAAGGGGACACCCTTCCTCTGCATCAAAAGAAAGGAAATAAGTGAGAATTCTTGATCTTTCTATATATCTCTCTAAGTTCAAAAATTTAGGATTTGAATTGATATTCTTTCATTGATTCCTCTAAAATTATAAGATTAGGTTATGAATTTAGGAAGAATACTTTATGGAGAAGGAAAAACTTTTAGAAAAGAAAAAATCCGGAAAGCGGGTAATCATAGAATCTCTTTTACGGTTTTATTGTTTGGATGCTGAAATGTGGGTGATATGAAATGATAAAAGACAAGACAATTGTCTGGGTACTAAACACATAGCCTTTACCGAATTAGTTGTAACTCGGATCGAAATGCATGCTACAAAAAATTCCTCTAAAATCAAGTGGGAGAGTGCATTTGGTCCATTTTTCAATCTTTGATTAAGCCTGAACTTTGTAAAAAGTGTACATTAGAATTCAGAATTGACCTTAATTGTTTTGATAGACAAGGAAATATCAAGATTCTGACATTATGGGGCTTGTTTTCTGTTTCTTTTCCCTTCATTTCCTTAATATGTCTCCTTTGTACTGATAATCATAGTGACTACATCCTTCCCCATAGAAATACATATATCAATCTGAAAAAGAAAACCTTGATATCCTAATTATCTTGTCATATTACATTCAAGTACTTATCATTTGCATTACTCATTTGATTGTGACCTCATTTTCACATATTGTTCAGGTAATACAGAAAATGCTTCTGCTGGCCCATCTGTCATGGTAGTATGCCTGAAGTTTCTTCTGCATTAATCCATCTTAATTTTGTAATCCTTAAATGACTAAAGTTTTCTTGCTTAAATACAGTCTGGAAATCAGGATGGTGTTGATCCCGATCAAATGACTTACGAGGTACACATTCGAGAAAACCTGCTAAAGTCGTAATTGGAAAAAATTGTGCAATAACTCAAAGCCTTCTTGAAAGGCTGGTGGAATATTTGATTTTGAGGAACTTTAGTTCCTTCTCAAAGATTTGATATAATCTGTTGTCAATTTATGCTGGCAAAGAAACCTTCTGTAGGACTTATTATGACTTCTGCTTCTCTGCTTATGTTGTTCCAGTTTTCTTCTTTAAAGATGAACTAGAGTTTAATGTTTCTATCAGCTACAAATACTTGGTTAATTCAGCTGAATGTCCTCTTTTTTACTTTGGAACGTAGATTTTTGCAGTGAGTGTGGGACATATGTCAATGTCCTATAAAGTCTTTGTAAATTGGTCTAGAACAACACAGTCTTGAGTCCCACGAGGTTCGATATATGACTACATTTTTGTTATTTTATTCAATTTAATGCAATATTCTTTGATGGTATAAACAATGCCAAATATTTTTTATCACCTCATTACAAAAGTCTACTTCTTTATTTTCTTCTTCCAATCACAACTAACTCACCTTTTATTACGGATATTTCATTGAGGCTTATCTTTTAAATGTCCAAATCTCCTTTTATCTTCTTCATTCATATTATTTTCTATAGTCGCAACTTTGAAATATTTATGGATATCATTATTTATTATTTTATTTATCTTTTAATGTGACTTCACTTATTCATTTTGGTATTTTTATTTCTGTAATGCTTACTTTTTGTACATATTGTGGCTTAATTGCCTAATATTAATCCATAAAATATCGCGAGTACATCAATTATCTGTTAAAATTTTTCCTTTTAATCTAAATAATATATTTCTATTGCAAAGCACACCCAATAAAATTCACCATTTCAGCCACTAATCTATGGATGAAAATACTCTAGATTCTCTGGGGACTTCTCCAAGTCATCCAGTTTAGTGTAAATTCTTTTGCATTTAAATTACTTTCGGCTTTCATAATCTTAGCTTAGATTTGCGGTGGTTGTCATTGTGTTAGGAATTGCAATCACTGGGGGAGACGATTGGCAGTGAGAGCAAAGGGCTGTCAGAAAATGACATATCCAGTTTGCCATCTTTCAAGTACAGAACCGGTGGACTGTTCTCTAAGAAGGTTAAAACAGATGGGTAAGATTAACAAACCCCTCTCTCTCTCTCTTTTTTGGTATATATATATATATTTATATATGGGTAATAATTAGAGCTAAATAGAAGGGGGAACAATATGCAAAAGCTAGGTTACTTCTCTTGGGATAAGGTATACCTCGAGACCCACAAAAGGATCGTAAATATTTGGTGTATTTTGAATATTGATTGATTTTATCGCGGGATAAGTAATTATTAGTGGCAAAAGGGTCTAAAAATGATATTTATCGGCTGACATTTCACTTCCCACGAAACAACCGAACAAAATCCCTTGACATAATATAAAAGAACAAGGTTGCAACAAGTCCAAGCCCCGACCGTGCTGAAAGTAATAAGTGATAGCCAATTTTGTATTTCGTGATAAATACAAATTTTTTTTAGTCATTACAATTTACGAAATAGCATTGTGTATTTTGTTTGGATGTTTTTCTCCGGGACAGTTTGTTTTTGAGTTTTTTTATCAATTAATAAGATTGTGTGTGGTTTAATTTTCTGTAAAAGACTATTGAGTGGGTCTAAGTCCCACTTCCTCAACTCTTATCGTGATTTATCTGCACTCATACAATCGCAATACTAAGAAATAATATATGAAGAAGTCCCTTGATTCACTCTATATTATTTGCTAAATTTAAAACTTCTATATATACTGATGGCTGATTTGCTATTCAGATGCGTGATATGCTGTGAGCCATATGAAAACAGGCAATACTTGACCACTTTGCCCTGTGCACATCAATATCATAAGGAATGCATTAACCGTTGGTTGAGGCAGAATAAGGTAACACTTGCTAGCTTTTTGGTGTTTAATCTAACTTTGAGTTAATGACGTACTTACGATCTTTAAGTCACCTTTGAATGCCGTTGCTAGTGCTAAATATTTGAACATATTGTTGTCAATTGAAGCTCAATTATGACGAGATGTTATTGTTATTGTTGATGTTGAATTTTTTGGTGAGAATTTAGACCTTCATATATATCACTGATCGTTTGGTACACACTGGTATAGCCATCACAAATGCCGAAAAATAATTACTAATGACTATATTAAAAGTAAATTATATACTAAAATTTGATTATCTATTGATTGAATTGAGGACTTTTAGTCAATTTTATCAAAATTAGTCATGATATACTTCTGGGTTGATAAAAAATACCAAAATTTTTTATCTATGCATATTTTATATCCCTTTAACTATGTGGATTTAGGCTTCTTGGTAGATATATATGCATTTTTTTGATTTAAGCTTTTCTTATATGTTGGCCATATCAACCGATCTATCTTTTGTATAAAATATTAACCGATATATCGAAATATATTACCAATATAGTGACATATCAGTATATTTTTTTAATGTCTAGGCCTCTTAATTCAGATACATATCATGGAAATTTTCATCTACAATCATGGTTGTCAATGTTTTTAGGCAAGATTAAGTCTGTGATGGCTCTCATTTTTCCCTTGCAGCATTGCCCTGTCTGCAAAGAGGAAGTTGATCTGTCTTCTTCTTGACTTAGAGAGGCTTGGATGGCCTATAACACCCGTCAAAGGCTCGGATCGCAAGCTGTGCTGACACCTGCCTTGACTGACTTCTATCTTCCTAATCTGTTTAAAATTTCTGTTTTTATTACTTTTTATGCTGTAAACATTGTTACTACTATTGATACTGGTCGTGTTATCCTCTTAACTTATGTGGTTTGTATCTACGATCTTTTGATACCTTTCTTTCTGTAAATATGTAGCTATATATTCTGCTAATTTTCTGTTATGATCTTTTAAGATATCACTCCCTTATTCTTTAATGATTAAAATCTAACTTGATAATATAAACATATGTTGCCTTTGCTGCTTAAATTTTAAGAGGGAGGTTGTGGGTGTTTTGTTAAACAGCTAAAAAATAATGAAAATAAATAAAAATAGTAAAGGTTTTTTTTTTTCTTTGTCATGAGAATTTTAATTATTTATTTTCTTAATCAATCAATTGCCTGACAAAATGAAAATTTTCAAAAGGGTATTTCCTATTTATTATAAAATGGGACATACAATACATTATAAATATATGATAATTTCATTTTAATCATCCTTAGAATAATTTTAATTAATATGATATTTATCCATCGGTATATTATTTTATAAGTCCTTTACATAAGGACATGATTTTAAGTTGTAATTATGCAATTTTGTTGCAAATAAAACACATAAAAATATAAATTAAAGTCTGCAAAGTAATAGAGAAATCTAATTTTTGTTAGATCATTATATAGCTAATTTTATTATTTAGATAGTTGGTTATACTTTTTATAACTTAAAATAAATTAAAATTTTAACCTATATTGATTAATACAATTGATAACAAATAATTTGAAGCGTCATATTTAGATTTATAATTATAAATTTAGTTTTTATTATTGCGTATTTAAATTCAGATAATATATAATTTTTACGGATAAAATTATATTCCCAAAGAATATCAAAAATCTACTTATTAAAATATAAGACAGAAAATAATATTATGTAATTTTTTTCTTTTTGATTTTTGATTGAATTCTCTTACTAGGAGAACGAATTAAGAAAAAATTTCATCTTTTAAAGGGATGGAGTGAGTTATTCTTTAATTTTATATTATTTATTTTTAAATAAATTATTACAATTTAACTATTTTTTAAAAAAATTTAAAATTATTTAAAATTAATTATTAAATTATAATTATTTATTTAAAAATAAATAATTTTAATTTAAAAAATAAGTCTATCTATTTCTTCAATGGGAACTATCAAATTTTTCATATAGATTTATTTTGGTGAAAGCCATTAAATTACGAGAGTCGCAGAATGTGTTATGAGGATTTCAAACCCGTTGAATTTTCCGATCCTACCTCTCTCCAATGGCTCTATGTCCATACAATGCGCCTTACAGAGCCTATACAGCAGCTCCAATGGGCTCAACTATGGCGCTTACGGCGACGTTATCCAATTTTGCGCCGACCGCCGTCTTATCAGCCAAGGAAAACAACTCCATTCCCGTCTTATCCTTTGCTCTGTCACTCCTAACAACTATCTCGCCTCAAAGCTCCTCACTTTCTATGCTAAAACTGGCCATCTCTATCATGCTCGGAAGGTGTTCGATCAAATTCCCCAGAAGAACACTTTCTCGTACAACTGCATGCTGATTGCTTATTCTAATCACAACAAACTAGTGCAGATATTGGAGCTCTTTTCCTCGTTTGTGGATTCTTCAACCCTGACTGTTAAACCCGATAATTTCACAGTCACCTGTGTTCTAAAAGCATTGTCATGTCTGTATTCTGATGCAAACTTGGCAAGAGAGATTCATTGCCATGTATTAAGACATGGGTTTGTCTTGGATTTGTTTGTTGCTAATGCTTTGATAACGAATTATTCGAGGTGCGATGAAATGGACGTTGCGCGGAAATTGTTTGATTCTATGTCTGAGAGAGATGTTGTATCATGGAATTCGATCATTTCTGGGTATGCTCAAGGTGGATATTATGAGGATTGTTTAAAGATGTACCGTGTAATGTTGGACACTGAGAAATTCAAGCCAAACGGCGTGACTGTGGCTAGTGTTTTGCAGGCTTGTGCCCAGTTAAAAGATCTTGTTTTTGGGATGGAAGTTCATCAGTTAGTGCTCGAAAATGATATTGAAATGGATATCACTGTCTGTAATTCAGTTATAGGGCTATATGCAAAATGTGGCAGCTTGGACTATGCTAGGGAGCTATTCGAAACGATGAGTGAAAAAGATGAGATCTCATATGGCTGCTTGATGACTGGCTACATGATTCATGGTTATGTAGACGAAGCAATAGTCCTATTCCGAGAAATGAAAAGTCCGAGATTAAGTACATGGAATGCTTTGATTTCGGGTTTGGTTCAGAACAGCAGGCATGCAGCTACTCTTGATTTAGTCAGAGAGATGCAAGCATCACATTTGAGGCCAAATTCTGTGACCCTCTCAAGCATGCTTCCTACATTATCCTTCTTCTCGAATCTGAAAGCTGGTAAAGAAGTGCATGCTTATGCAATTAGAAACAATCTCAATGAAAATATTTATGTATCGGCTTCTATTATAGATACATACGCCAAAGCAGGTTTTCTTCATGGGGCAAGACAGATATTCAATCAAACAAGGGACAAGAGTGTGATCATATGGACAGCGATAATTGCAGCGTATGCAGCTCATGGAGATTCTAATGAAGCTGTCTTTCTGTTTGAAGATATGTTGAGCAATGGAAAACAGCCCGATCCTGTTACCTTCACTGCTGTATTGTCTGCTTGCAGTCATTCTGGAGCCGTAGATGAAGCTTGGAAGATATTCAATGGCATGTATTCAAAGCATGGCATTGCTCCCATGGCAGAGCACTATGCTTGTATGGTAGGAGTTTTAAGCCGATCGGGAAAGCTCTCTTATGCGGCCAAATTCATATCTAGAATGCCATTTGACCCGAGCCCCAAAGTGTGGGGCGCGCTGCTGAATGGTGCTTTGGTTTTTGGGGACGTTGAACTTGGGAAGTTCGCTTGTGATCATTTGTTTGAAATTGAACCTGAAAATACAGGGAATTACATTGTCATGGCAAATTTATATTGGCGGGCTGGAAGATGGGAAGAAGCTAAAAAGATGAGAGAAAAGATGGAAGCTGTTGGCTTGAAGAAGATACCAGGAAGTAGCTGGATAGAAACAAGTAGAGGGTTGAAAAGCTTTGTTGCTGGGGACACCTGCCATGGCCAAACTGAAGAAGAGGTTTATGAGATGCTGGATGGATTGTTAGGGTTGATGAAAGAAGAAGGTTGTTATTCTTTTCTAGATGAATATGTCGAAGAGAATGTTCATTGTTGAGGAGATTCAATATGATTGAACACATGACAATTTTTTGAATATGTATAATTTTGTTTTCCTTCTGTGGTTTTGTGGTGGCATTCAGTTCCTTAGAGAAAGAAGTCAACACCCTCTAATCAAGTATAGTTAAGATTTTGAGAAAGTACTGAAGCACAAAATTTGCAAAAATGTAGGATACTAGATGCTGCAGACACGAGCTGGCAATACAATATATAAGTTATCACCAATGTCAATAGTAAAAACAGTGTATAATATTGAATAATGCATGTATTGGTGACAAATGGAAAGTTTAAGAACAAAGCAATTTTTAAGAAAAGTTTTCGAGATTTTCAAGTCATTAAAATTAAATCTATGGGTGAAAGTTTTCAAGTCATTAAAACCAATTTACTTCTTACTAATGACCCATACTAAAGAATTTCTCAGATTTGTTCTTGGTAATGAAACCGGATATCTTATTGTGTTCTCGTCAGCTCTGCCTCCTGATTTCGATTTTTTTAATGTCGTAATAATATCGTGATATGTTTTTATATCAATAGATATAGTCGACATATTGGTTGGTATGGTTTTGACAGCTCACAATTTTTATAAAATTTTTTTTTGTCCGATATATTTAATAACAATACGTATTATTTTATATGTCTGCTATCGATATAATACCAACTAATACTTATATCGATACCGATATTTTCATTCACGCCCTAGGCCATTGATGAACTATGTGTCCTACTTATTTGCGCAGATCGGGCCTCAGTCATAGAAGCAACCATCGTCTTTTGCTGCAGCAGCTCGGACTGTCATCCAAGCTGCCATACGCGTGAAACTGTATTTGTCTGTTGTACCACACTCCCCACTTTTACTTTTACAGACCCATCTTATCGGGATTGGGGATTCTGGAAAAGGCTGGGATATCAGTACATATGTGGATTTTCTACACGCTGGAAGTATTATTTCATCTGGTCCATCTCTGAAGCTGCCATCGTAATTTCTGGATTTGGGTTCACTGGTTGGACTGATTCCGACCCACCAAATCAATGGTGGGATCGTGCAAAAAATGTTGACATCCTTTGTTACGTACCTATTTTCGTTTATTCCCTTAAACGGTTTCCCGTCCCGTTTTTCCCATTTCCCATGCCCGTTTCCCGTACCCCCACCATGCCCCTATGTAATAGGCAGCTAAGACTATAATGGAAAAGAAGAATATTTTACCTAACTCTCTCTCTCTCTCTCTCTCTCCCTCTCGTTTCTGCTCTTCCTCTTCCCTTACCCTAATCCCCCTCCAAATGTAACTCCCTCGCCGTTTTGACAGATGACCTCGCCGGGCACGGTCGGCCGAGATGCACGTATCATTTGGTGCTCTCATTTTTTCGTTGGGGAGGCAAGGCGAAGAGGCTATGGCCGAATGGGCCGTCTTACAAGGATCTCCGAAGTCTTGTCGACCGAATCGACACCCAACGGTCCACCATGGCCTCAGAGCCTGACAAATCAATGTCATTCCACCGACTCGAGCGCAATGCTATAAAATGACCTCTTCACCTTTCGTAATTTCTTCTACTTCTCCTCCAACCATCCTACCGGTCACACCCAATCGCCTCGTATCGCCACCCTTACCAACCGGAAATTTCATCCACCGTGTGTTCCGTACCACCACCAGATTCTCAAACAATTTCCCGTCGTCTTCAACTTCATCACCGATTTCGACTTCCATTTTTACAAAGTTTCCTCACACTGGCCGTGCACAAGGTCCGTACCATCACCCGCCGTCGAATCGCTTCCTCCGTCCCTACTATCACACATCGGACCTTCCACACGGACCTTTTTTTAATGACCTCACACATATTCAAAAACTTGTCCCCCGCATCGAGATGACACCTCTAACGCACCCACCACTAAACTAATTCTCCCACTCCTCACCGAGAGTTTGCTGCCAGCTCGAATCGAGCAACCAGATCCACTTGTGTCCCCGATTTTCGATTCGAAAAGCCACCTACCAAATTCTTCACAGAGAATGGTCCAAAGGATGAAGCACTTGGGCTTTAACGAGTCCGACGGTTTTTTGCAGCAAGACCTCCGTATCTCCCGACCCGACATCGCATGGGTTGAACATTCGGACCTCCGCCGCCTTGGTTATAGAACAAACCAAACGCAGTTGACCCACAACAAAGGAAAACCTGTCTACCGATGATTTGGTTCACGCGATACTAAGTCGAACACAAGAAAATTGAGGCCCTGTCTTGTTTCGATTTGGCAATCAAATCTGCCATCTCATTAGTACCAAAGGTACTTGTTCAGACTTTGATCTTAGACTCTATTGAGCATGATTTGTGGCCGTTTTCAATTGAACTTGAACAATGCAGTGATCAATTCTTGGTTGAAAACACGAGAGGCCGGGATACAAAAGCTTGTCCCTCTCAAGACAGAGCACACTCGGCCCTTAGAAATGCACTCTGTTCCTCCACCGCAAAACATCGGTTGGTGGTGTATTTATGCTACCATCAGCTCCTCTTCATTAGAAGATTATAAGGGTTGCGGGGCTAGTCCCGAACCGAGGACGCTGGGGGTGGATGTGTCCCGAGGTATGGCACGGGTACAAACTTAATAGAAGAGAACTCAATCCCTCCCTTACGGGACAAAATTGAATTGGACATTTTTCTTAAACAGCCAATGCAAGAAGTGATGGATCCCATTAAATGTTTTAACCCAATCCGAGTCTTCATTACAATTGACTGGCGAGTTCCCATTGCTTCTTCATCACTGAAGGACCCACCTCGTTGCAAAATGCCCTATCTGGACGACAGAGAAAGTGTCCAGGCTGAATCGGCAAACGGTGTAGCTTCCCTCCAAACATCCTTCGTCGCCATGTTAGCCTGGGGCTGCTGGGCATTGTTTGCTGTATAGTTGGGCCTGCCAATGTGCTCCGGTGTGGCTATAATTCCTGTTATTAGGTGCTTTCGCATATATGGACGTTGTTTTGGATTTCTGTGTTTTTTGATCATATCAGCTCAAAATTGGTGGTGCTTACATGAGGAATATCTATTTTTGTATATCATGGTTTTAAGCCTAAAGACCAAGAGCAGAAGAGATTTTCCAATTTTGGAAGGCATTAGTTGTGAGCCTTGTCGTATACCAAAACCACCTCGAGAGAGGTCCGCTGAAATTAACCATCTTGCATATGGTTTTGGTGGGTCTTACTTTACTTCAATTGATAGAGTTGGTGGAGATGACCGCTTTAAAGTTTCCAGGCTGGAGGGCTTTGTTTCTAACAGGAGCAGTCTTATGAAGATCCTATTGAGGAGTTACTCTATGCAGTTTTGTGGTTGCAAGTGAGAATGCAACTGTTGCCGAACTTGCTGCTACTTTACAGGTCGATCTCTCCCAACTGCAGGCAGCTGCATCATTTGCATGTCAACTGGGATGGGCTGTGAAATTGATTGATCCAGCCTCTGTTCTACAGGATGCAAATGTCCATGGATCTCTCAATATTAATCTGAGTGATGATGAAGATGGATCTCAAGCTAGTGTGAGCTCTGCAAACATGTCCACTGATGGAAACAGTGTTCAACAAGATTATTCAGGGATGGAAAACAACAAGCCAGCTTTCAACACTGCTCGTGTTGCATTTATAGTCGATGCTAACATAACTTCCTATCTCATGATGGGTTCTGTTTCACCAGGCTTAAAATTCCATGCTGTAACTCTATACGAAGCTGGGAAGCTGGGTCATACCTGCTTTGGTGATCTTTGCAAGGATCTGAGCACATTAGAGGGAGCTAAATTTGATGGAGAACTGCAGGAATTTGCAAATCATGCATCTAGCCTCCTCTGTGTCCTGGAGTGTCTTTTATCAGGAGGAGTTTCTGCTAGCGTCAGAGAAGTGGAAGGTTGTGATGGGATGGACTTGTCATCTGTACATAGTATAGTGATCAATTCCACATCTGTTGACACCACTTTGACTGATAAACCAGAACATGCGAGTAGCACCAGAAGTGATCTTATTGGTGATGCGTTACTCTCCACTACAAACAAATTTGGAGATGTGAACATAGATGGAAATGCATTGGAAAGTGACATTCCCTTTCATTCAAGACCCTTTAAAGACGGTTCTGTTGATGCTGAACCTGCTTCTGGAGATCATGGCAGAAGGATAGCTTTCTCCATGTTGCCCATCGATGCCCATATTGAGGATGCAAAATCCTTGCCTGATGTACAGAATGAGGAAAAATTATTCAGTGATGCAGCGTTAGAAAATGAAAGTGGTGCTATAAGAAGAAAAAGGAATTACTATGTGGACCCCCTCAGATGTGAGGAGGTTGACCCCTTGCCTTCGATGTTCAAGCAAATTATTAAGAGAATGGTTCGGTGGCATATCCTGCTTCCTAGTTGTGTTCCAAACAGCTGCATTGTTAATATATATGATGAAGGTGACTGCATTCCTCCCCACACTGATCACCATGACTTCCTTCGGCCATTTTGCGCTGTCTCCTTTTGAGCAAGTGCAATATTCTATTTGGTTTGAATCTGAAGATCTCCGGTCCTGAGAGTTCTGGGGTCCAGTCTCTATTCCTCTCCCCAGTTGTGATGATTCTGAAGGGTAATGGAGCTGATATTGCTAAACATTGTGTTCCTGCTGTCCAGCCACTACTATGGGATTTAGTAGTAGTGGAGAGCCGGGCAACGGTGGGATGGTAGGAAAAAGACCTAACCTGACGCGAATTTTATCTTCAACCTCGGCGATAAGGTTGTTACTGCGGCAATGTTACGTACCTATTTTCGTTTATTCCCTTAAACAGTTTCCCGTCCCGTTTTTCCCATTTCCCATGCCCGTTTCCCGTACCCCCACCATGCCCCTATGTAATAGGCAGCTAAGACTATAATGGAAAAGAAGAATATTTTACCTAACTCTCTCTCTCTCTCTCTCTCTCTCTCTCCCTCTCGTTCTGCTCTTCCTCTTCCCTTACCCTAATCCCCCTCCAAATACCAGCTTCCTCCGCCAGAACTCCCCTCGCCGTTCACTTCGACGATGACCTCGCCGGCTACGATCGAGATGCACGTATCATCCTTGGTACAGTTAGCAAAGAGTTCTGTTGAACTTCCACTTTATTGAAACATATAAGCACATGGTTGCGCCACTTCGTCTCCGGCCCTCAATTTTACAGTCTTTCAATTGCCCAATGCTTTTCTGCTGGTGCTTTCTGAGCCCCCAAAAAGAATAATGCCGGTGGTAAATTGAAAAGGGTGTGATTTTCTATTCATGCATTTACAGATAATACCCTACTGTATCATCTATATGACATTATTTGTTGTTGTAGATGTCTATGAGAGACTTGTTCAGACGAGTAAGAAGCCTGGTTTCTTTCAGCTGCTTGCCCCCCAGCAGTCAGTGCTATTTGGCATGTGAGTATAATAACCTTCTCTTCAGTAATCATTTTCATGATTTCCTTGCCACTCTTCACTTGCAAACTTAGGTGGAGGGGAATCTTTTCTGATCGATAAGAAAGATAAGATTTTATAAATAACATGCAATATGGCATTGAAGAGATGTACAGAAGGGAGGGAAGAAACGGGAAAAAAAGGAGTATGAAGAATTGGCTGATCACAATTTAAGTTCTCAAAAATATCAAATAAAGAAGAAGAAGAAGATGGCGCATTTAACCATGCAGCAGAAATGTAGTAGCTTTAACTATGAAGAGAATAATTGCAGAAGTCTTCTCAAAGAATTTACAATTACCTTTTCATTTATTTTCCTTCCGAATGACCCGTAAAACATCCAAGGGAATGTGCCTTTAAGTTTTATTGTTCAATTTAATTATGATGAATCACTATTGAGCCTTCAATGACCGAGCCCGGCTGCACCCAACATAAGCCCAGAACAGAAAAAAAAGTGATTAAGGGCAGATGTTTGAAAGGATGGCCTAATGCACAAAGTTCCTACGTTATGGGGTTTAGGGAGTGGAGTGTAACAGCCTTACCCATTTACTGTATTGCACAGAAGCTGCTTTTTGGTCAATCAACCTTATCATTGCGATATGGCTTACCATCTTAGCAACATTAAATTATGATTATTTCAGAGATATAAAGTTACACGAGTTCCATTAGAAATATATTATATCAATATCTTGACATGCTTGTTTCATTATCTGCATCTTTCTTGATCTGAATCTTCTAAGCTTTTCCAGATATTATTGTGTTAGATGAAAGAGTATGATTCTATTTGGTGGCCTCTAAATCTTGAACATTTAATTATCTAATTTATACTGCCGTGCTGCCTGGGGATGAGTTTTTGGAGCCACATAAAGAACCGAAAAACTCAGTGACCCAGCAAAAGAAAATTAGCATGATATGTTTTCAATGTACAAAAATAAGTCCGATGACAATAATTTGACTTGAATATGATATTATTTGACAGAGTGAAGCTCTTTGGAAGTTATTTGTCAGTTAAATACTACTATTTTCCTTGTTTAATGTCTTCTTTCCCTGGCTTTATAGCACTGCAGGGATTATCTCCGGGTTACATTGTATTCTTTGTTCAGGTTGCATTGATGATTGCAGGCTCAAGAGGTACCCAAGCTAGTGTTGATGGCTGATTCCTTCTAACCTAGCTTACATGATTTTTTTTTGTTTTTTTCCTGTTGCAACAATTACTTACAGATGGCAGCAAAGTGTATCTGCATTCCTGCTGAAGACATTATTTATAACATCATAGTGTTTCAATTCAGGTTTGTTCAACTCTCAACTCGAGGTAGTCATTAATGATGATAATCAATACACTATTAATTGTTGGTGAGTTTAGGTTAATTTTGCGTTGAGATCATATGTGTCGGATTTGCGAGAGTATCGGAAGGATAATTTGATAATTTTTCACCGACAATTAGTAATTATTTTCAATACCTTCGAAAAATAATTGGGATTTACTGTAATAATAATATATGCAAAAATATTTATGCGGATATAATTAATTAATTAATTAGCTTAATTGATATTTTTTGCAAAACCCAAATTCATCTCCCCAAACATCCGTGCACAGTTGCAGACACATTCCCACCTTCTTCTTCTTTCATCAACTGTGCATTGAATCGTTCCACACGTGAATGTGAAGTGGCTATGCATGTTAGGAAATGGAGGGATTCACACGTAAGGGAAGACTTGGAATATTTATGGACAATTAAGGGGCTTTTCGTGTGAGATCGAGAAGAGTATGGAGAACTCTTTCCGCCACTGTTGCACAATGCCGTGAAAGGTCATTGCTGCTGTTACCGCCGCCGCTATTTTGTGCCATGAAGAACTGCTACTGTTGCTGCTTCTTGTCACCAGTGGAAGCTTGGAAAATAAGGCAAGTGAAAAAATATCATTTCTCTATAATCTTTACATCCTTTTATCACTAGACTGGTGTTTGAACATTATAAATGTAGTATAATAACTTGTTATATGGAGATGTGGCCCATCTCAAGATTTTTCTTGATTTGTAAAATTGTCTGCAAATTGCGGGAACATTGTTTATGTTAAGTGGAAGACGAAGAACGTTACGCCTTGGGGGATTTTCCGATTTTAATCTATTTTTGGGTCAATCGTTATGATATTATATAAATGCATTTATGCAAATCAAGTTGTTTTTATACAATGACATGCGTGGTATAGTCCTTTGCTGATGGAATGTGACAAACGATTTTCAAGCCGTTTGTTTACACTTTAAGTTGACACATTTTTATCTTTGCAATTATTGCTTTTAAATGATACATTGTAGAGTTTAATAGTATATTGATAGGTCTCAATTTTGACTTTTTAAAGTGGTAGAAATCAAGTGATGAATTGTCTGTCGATCACAGAATTTGAATTCAGATTTTGTGGGATGTGTGACAAATCATATTCAGACCAATTATTTACATGATAAATAAATGTATTTATTACTGTAGTAATGCCGATATTACTCTTTAACATGTATGCTTTAATATTATGTCATCGAAATGTGATTTTGATAACCCAAGGACGTAGAAATTGTTGAATGAACATATGATGGAAGCATGGAAATTACATCAACACTCAAAAAATTTCCGTTGGGCTAAGGAGCTTCGGTCAATTTGGGTACTAGCTGACATCACCAATTATATCATTTGTATTATTTTGGGATAACTTATATCATATTGTAGATAATTCATGAATGGAATTAGGGATATTTTATTATCTTGATTTGAGCTATTATGGCCTTAAAAATGACATTAGTGTTCCAGTGAGTTTAGTGACGATCAAATCTTAATGGTTGGTAGAATATTTAGCTATTTCTAGATTTTTTCTAATATTTTCGGTAATCATTTCACGGTATTAACTTAGATTTGTATACGTACTTTTTTGTTATCATGGATAAAGTAAAGAAAATTATATGAATGTATTACAGTATTAAGGAATATGAAACCTACGGTAGTGTGATATATTCTACAATTGTCTAACACTAATTTTCATATTTTAAGGGATTGAGGTCACTTGGAATGATACCTATGATCCTATGGATAGCATGTTTTAAAATATCGATAGATATCGTATTGAGAAGTGTTTAGTTTAACATGTAGATAAAATTGAATATTATATAGCTCGTTTGGATGTAGATCCCAATTGGACTATGAGAGTCTATGCGTGGCATATTCTGAGTTTGTAACGAGAGGGTAATGATAATATTGATCATCTAGATTAAGTTTGGTATTTGTATACTACGGGTGGCAAGACATTAGAGACCATAAAGTAATTTAATTGTCAAACTTATGAGTATTGGTATCCTGTGAATATTATCCAGCCGTTGAAAGTGGTTGCATAGTTGTTATTTTATAGTGATATATAAAATTTGAAGAGATTATTGAAATATATCATATAGTTGAAATATCTATTGAAATTCATTGGATGGAACCTATAATCTTGTTAATATTTAAATTCGGTAGAATCCTAATTGTAATCTTGATATTCAATTGTCTAGTGGCTTTTTGGTTGTGGTTATGAAATAACGTTCAATCTCAAATAGTTAGTGGTCTATCGTATGTTGCTATTAATTTTGTATATAATTAATATTATTATCCGAGATGTTTGATTGTATTCTAATATTATTAATTATATTTACTTATTAGGTATTTGACTCATATTTACATTTTATTAGCTTTAGAGTAAACAAGATCGATAGCGAGATAGACAAAATCGTATGTTGCTGTAGATATTTCAGGTAAAGATGATATTAGAGTTTAGAAATTTCATGATAAGAAACTACCAAACTTCTTTATTGTTTTTGAATATTTTATTGGGATAACATTCTTAGGAGTTATAATATTATTAATATTTATGTTTTCTATTGTTTCAAGGTGACGATATTTATTACAAATATTTTACTTATAATGTATTTATAAGAATTACTTATGGTTTGAGTTTTTTTATATGATCAGTTCAGGTCGGATCAAATGATTCGAGTTAGGGTTGCCATATTACTTGCTTTTACAAATTTTATATATACACTGTTGGCACTAAATTATTTAGAAGTTAGCTTCGAAATTAGTTTTCTTTATTGTCTTTGTTTCTGGCCTCTTTACAAATCCTCAGCTGATTGTTCTTCTAATTGGGTAAGTAATTGTCCTTCACCATTTCTCGTTCTCTCCTCTGTTGTCTGACAAAAGCTCTTATCAAAATTGGGGGGCAAAAACTGTAGATAAGTTGCAGTAAGAAGTATGTAATAGCGCAATTCTTGTACATTGACTCACTTTCATACTGTTTTTTTCTACTATTTTTTTGGATAATATGAAACAGGAAACGTGCATTTTTATTGATAATTTGATATAAACTAGTGTTGTTGATCTATTATATTATCATATCTATAAATAAATATTTAATTTATTGATATGTTCATAATGTATCATGTTTTTATTTTTAGAATAATAATGTGTTGGTATTGTCGTGTCTATTTTATGAGTCAGTATCCATACTTCTTAGGTTTATGATTCTATTCTCACAATTGTGATTGTAAATTAAGCCCCATGAGGAAAGATGAATTGATCGTGATCACAAATAAAGCCCCAGTGAAGAAAAATGAGTTAATTATCAAATAGATATTAAGCGCGGCGTCTCAAATTCTCTATAAAGCCGAGGCTGGAAGAAACAGCCTCACGGTTTTGTTGCCAACGGAATTAATCAAGCGCCCCCAAAACGCGTCTACAAGAGGGAAGGTATTCCTTCGAAGGACGCTTTGTTCCCTCCCCCAATCCAATGTGGACACACTAAGTCCACCCCCTAAGCCCAACGCCAGCGTCTGACAATGGGTCCCAACTCTACCATTTTGTAATGCCCCGGTGCACCCGCGTATAGATATTATCCGCTTTGGGCAGGAGAAAGCGTCTCGGCCCTACAGGCCGAGGCCGAAGAGAACCCTACTGTGCCTCACAGTTTTGTTTCACAGAAAGCTAATCCACCGCTCCCAAAATGCGTCTACAAGTGGGAGGTCTCCATGCTCTTATAAGGACGCTTCGTTCCCCTCCCCCAATCCAATGTGGGACACTACAATTATAGTAGGAGAAAAAAGGTTGTAGAATGAGAAAACTTTATAATGATGTCATAAAAATAATTTAAAATTATTTTTACTCTCAGAGGATATAGAATGAAATGACGAAAGTAGATTCTTATAGCCAATCCTACTTAGCGAGATTTAGAATTTTATTATTGTCGTTGGTATCTCACAAATGTATTTTCTCCATATTCTTTCCATTCTCTTCATGATCATCTGCTTGATAATTAAACTTGCAATGTCAACACAATTTAAAGCTCAAAAGTACCACTAAAGTTGAGCCATATATTCTATGAGTGCAGAGTATTGGACAATTTTTGCTTGGCCTAATTTGACTGTCAAGTGTATAGATTCCTAGTTGTTACCAAGGTTGTGATCTGTTTGTAGAAATTTATGCGATATAGGATCATTTTGGGGATTTTTTAAATATCGTATCATTTTATAATTTTAATAATTTAGAATTAATATTAATGACATATTTGAATTTATGTGCATGCTCTTTGTTCTAAGAACTTAGAATCAACTTCTTCCACTTCGCCCTTATTTCTCTTCCTTAATGAGAATTATAAAATTTTGTACAAAGGTGTATACACAATTTTTTAAACCTTCCCTTATATTACGAAAATTAAGGGAAGTTAGCAAAATCATTCCTTTTCAAATTTTTTTTTTTTTAAAAAAACACATTTATATTTATCTAGAAAACTACCCTAACCCAGATATATATAATAGGTAGTTATGTCACTTATAGGATAAGAATATAACTAATTTCTTAATTACTTAAATTTTTTTTTATATTATAGATCGAACCCATTAAAGAAATAACATTTTTAATATTATAACATTTAATTATTTTAATATATTATTAAATATGTCTCATATTTCGTGGAACATATCTAATATTTTTTTACTTGGCTCATAATGACGATAATGTACTATTGTTGAAAAACTAAAGTAAAATTTAAGAGTAAATCATTCTAATTCCTTGACAGTTAAGTTATCATTATACTATAGTCAAATAATCAACAAGTATATGTCATAGCAGTTCAACATCATAAGTGATATGGTGCCTTTTATGTACTGTAACATTAACAAATAATTTGACTACAATTCTAAAATGAGAAGTGTCTATAAGGTTTAATAATAATGTCTTTCTCAATAATTGTGTCTGTTATTGTTAATTGACAAACATAATATTGGAATATAATAAGAAAATATGAAATATTAGAAGCTCATAAATAGAGATTTCAAAGTCAATAGAAATAACGTAATGCAATCCAAGCATATACTGAAGTGTACAGCAAAGGCCAATAATATTGGCATGATCATTAAGAGTCTTTAGTAGGAAGTGGTGACCCTTTTGTTAATAGATCTGCAATAAAAAGATCAGTATTATTATGTGATTGACACATTTTGTTTCTAAACTTCACTTTGAACGACAATATATTCAATTTCTATATATTTAACACCGAATACGTATCATTCTTAGAGAAGAAGATTGACGCAAAATCATTTTGAAAAATTTTTTGCGGCTTGACTCTATTGTTAACTCTTGCAAATCTTGAAATAAAATTCTTTACTCATAATGCATGAACTATGACCTCAAAAATACCGTAAATTTCGCTTCTATATTAGACATAACAATTACATATTATTTTGCACTTATTCATGAAATTACTAAAAAGAAATGCATAACTAAAGGTAGATTTTCTAGTATTTGGACATCTATTGGTACAATTATAAATCATAATGTGCAACCAAAGCCTTAATGATCTTCATCGAGTCCTTGGGAATAAGAGAAAATTTATGTTTGGAATCAATGCCTTATCTTTGAGTAAAACTTTTGCCCACATGTCTTACTTTATATTGTTCGATATGGTCATTGGAGTCAATTTTAATTTTGAAAACATGTTTACAACCTACAGTTCTATATCTATTTGACAATTCAATGAGATCGCAGCTTCATTTAGTTCATTAATTTTAACTCATCTTTTATTGTACCAATCTATCTAGAAGAATTTTCACATTCCATAGCATGTCTCCATGAAATCGGATAATTAGGTCTCTATATTAAATTTTGATACTTGTAAATATATCCTATAATTATCCGAAATAGCTATTCTCCTTTCTTGATAACATCTTTTTAATGCTATTTATCGTTGTTGTTATTTGATTGGTTCATTAAGACAACCTTAATATGACATGCTTAATGATTAATTTATTGCTTTATAACTATAGAAACAATCATTTCTTTAGAAGTTTAGGGAATTGCACCCTAACTTTTTTAATTTCAATATTGTGTAGAATAATAATCTCAATGTTGTCACCGTTTTGAATGAATTTGTTATATTCGATTTCTATGATCCTTATACTGTTATTAGGCAGTAAAATTTATACCATTTAGATTTTTTTGGTAATTAATAAAGTATCCACTAACCATACCGAAATTTAATTTTTGTTCATATGGATTAAACATTTTAATATTCGCTGGATAACCCCAAATATATAGGGGAATATAAATATAAGTTGTATTACCGTAAATCAACTTTAGGTGTAATCATAATATATTAATAAATCATCATGATGATTTCCTTTTACCTAGGAAAATAAATGATATTGCTTCAAAATTTAGATAAGTTTATTACCTTTGGGTAAATAACTTTTCAACTAAAGACATTAATTAATCATCCTAACTTAGTTAATTAATGGCATAGATGTGATGAACTTTGGGCCAACCAAATTATATTATGATTGATCAACTGTAACATATAAATTTGTAAAATTAGCAACTTAATATATAGGACTTGTTCATCAATTTTTTATTATATGACTATGTATCTATCAAACATTCTAGTTAGGTTATTTCGATGACTACTAACCAAATCATGATATAATTGTTAAGTCGTGATGATAATTTTATAACAATATAATACCCATTTGCAAGAAAGTGCTAAAACATAATACCTCACACCTTCAAAGCATAATAAATGAGCCAACAAATATTAATGTTGTCACTAAGAAGACTTTTATGGACAACAATAGGACATGCGAAAGGGTGCCACTCAAGTGAAGCTCAAAGTATATGATTTCCCTTTTTATCATTCTATTGAGATCAGTGTTTCTATAGGCTGCTAGACTTCCCACTTAATGAGCCAAGTTTGTTGAAAGAAAGCCATTCCTAGCTGTTTGTGAGTTTGAAAAAGATGTTTTTGCTCATCACATATCATCATATTGAAAGTACTAAGGGATACACAATCGTTTCAATTTCTTTGGCTGTATAATCTATTCTGGTAGCCTTGTATTGATTTAAGATATTCCCTAATTGTTCATCCTAATTGCAAAAGTGTTCACCATATAATATTTGTATTCTTTGAACGGTTAGAGTAAATCTAAACTGTGTTGTCATATATACGCAACCTTAAATTTGTCAATGTAGAGAGGCTGTTTTTCATAACTTGACTTGTGATCTCAAAGTCATAGCAAAGTAACCTCACTGTTGAGCCAAAGCTTGTCCTCAAAAGTTTATATCTATATTTTTGGCATACTAACCCTTATAGAATTGCCCTCTTAATTTGTTCATCTCACAATACAAAGAGTAGCATTAAAGCTTTTATAATTTGTTTAGCCAATTAAAATCGTTTGCAGGAGTGTTTCCATGCAAAGCATTTTGAGAAGTGTTATAGGGTAGTAGTATAAATAGAGGTATACCTGGCATGAATGGCCTAGATACAGCACACCCCGTGATCAATGTTACCTACTTAGAAACTAATAGCAGAGCTTCACGTTTGCTCCAGAGGCTTATCCATACCTGGCTTGTGTTCAAGTCATTTAATACTCAACTTTAGAAATTAATCTCATCATTGTTAGGTTCTTCATTTTTTTTCCTATTGAAGTCGAACTAAACCAGTACTCGATAGATAGTTATTTATACATTGATAAGAAATGTACAGATTTTCAAGAAGAGAGGAGCCGTAGTGGTTCCATCCTTTGTACCACCTAGGTCCCATAAGTGAATCAAAAATTGGATATATATTGGATCTTTCTTGGTTCGCTCCAGAAATAATGAGGAATTCATTGAGATCTATTTTGATTGTACATAATCCGTCATTTTAATTATAATCTGTATGATAGAATATGCAAGCAGAATGTAGGGTTTACGAAAAAATCCCTGAGTTTCCTCCAGGTTGTCTAGGTAGGAGGCCGGGTCTCTGTGCTCCTCAGGTTGGATCATTTCAAGTTTTGGGTTGTCTCTGGTCAAGCTACTGGTATTACTTTTAGTCATGTTATAGTTATATTATTAGTCTTCTTGAAGTTCAGGCTATGTTGGGTTTGGGATTTCGTTCCAGGTCTGGGTTCTTTTACGTTGGATTGCTTAGGGCTTGGGTTGTTTTCAGGTTGGATTGGTCTGTCACTAAAAAATTGGACGATTCTTTAGTAATCCAAGTGACTGCTTAGATGCTTCTTTCGCTAGCCCAAATAGCTGGCGGGGAGAATGACACTACTAGCAAAGACAGTTTGGTGATGGGTAGATCTCCTTTTCCAATCTTTTCGATCCCAATTTTCCTAGTAATATGCGGGACAACCATCTTTGTAAGTTTGGATAATAACAAAGAATGTTCATATCGGATGGGTCACGGTTGGGCTGATTCGCAGGTCGGGTGGGTTGATTTTCTTGGCGGGTCAGATTTCATTACCTCTAGTAGGATCCAAGATAATGTCTTTTCTTTCCTTTTATCCGCTTCTTTTATTCCTATTGACTTATCTGAGGGTGTTTCTCATACCCTTCTTTATATTTCTCCATATCATACTATCCTTGTTGGTTCCTTTATCAGGTAAGGTAATATGTTTTAGCTTTCATTTTGGACTAAACTTTAACATTTACAATATGATCTGATACTCTCGCAGCAGCAAAACTGTCAATCAAAAGGCCAACTCTCTGCTTGTGTGTTACTCTCAACTTTTGTTGGAGGGTGAGAAAATCCAATCCTAATGAATAGGATTTCATGTAGTAATAACAGTGTGCCTCTACAGAAACTTCTCCAAGCCATAAACCAGGTTCTGCAAAGAGGAAAAAGGGTGAAAAGATTTACTCTGTGAACCTTGATCTGGAGAAATATTTCAAGAAATTAAGTTACCGGAGTTCATTTACCTTCAGTCGAACAACCTTTCGGATGGCCAGAATCAGGCCTGGCATGAGGCACTGCACGTCCATGATGTCATGCTTCAGGGAGTAAACCTGCACCATGTGTCTTGTACGCAAATTGCTGTGGTACTCGTATGAGGAAGAAAATGAAGCAAGCCATAGAATGAAATATCGGTATGGCACAATGTTTCAACAAAATAGTGATATGTTATCATATATGGGCTGATATTCAAAATATTGGCCGATGCCTAATATTTTCTTCTTAGGTTCTGGTTTGAAAAAAAAGTTGCATCCAATGTGACTGATATCAACACGGTCACAACTAATATTGATATTGATATTACCATCTATATACAAGCCTCTCCCTCCTCTCCCCCCAATAAAAGAAACATACAAATAAAAGAGGAAAGGAGCTTAAAACCAACCTCTCCAGGGCCTGAGAAGTAGACTGTTGTACTGGAAGGAAGACCGGGAAGGACCAAGCTGTGGACACGGACTCCGTCTTTTCCCAGAGCTTGACCTCTTGCCTTATTGATAAAGAGTTGACGATGAGAAGTTTATAATACTTGAACCCAGACTGAATTTGTTTGGTTTATGTTTCTTTCGTGATTGATGTGGAATCTTCTATGTTCATATAACCAAATTCATTTGTGCCAATCCTTATGAAGTTATAAACCGTGGGTTCTCTGATGCAATTGTATATATGCCTGCACAGAAATGAGCTCTTCTTACCACAACATCAGTTGAAATATCTTCCCTGTTGTAGATCTGGCCAAGATTGGAGAGATTGTTGGCAATGTGAACTGCATCTTGTGAAGGAAGATCCTGGGAAAAACCAATTCAAAACCTTCAACACTTTACTCAATTTGAATTCAAATATTATTTAAGATTGCTATATTTGCATCGTTGATGGAGCATCTATGTGCACATACTCTCGGATGCACATACACATATGAAACCGATTCAAATAGATATCGACATGACAAATATTGAACATTTATGCAGATCAGTACATGTAATACAGAACACATTTAGTCATAGAAATCAAGATACCGGCGAAATGCTTCGGAGAGTTGAAAATAAGCATTGATCTAGATATTTGATTTGCTTGCACTATTAGTGGGATCTCTAGTACATCCCAGCATCCAACCCTCGAGACATCAGTAATATAATGAAGGAAAAACCAAGATCTTGTGTGGGAATAATAATAATAATAATAATAATAATAATAATAATAATAATAATAATAATAATAATAATAATAATAATAAATGGCAAATTTGGGTTTATAAAAATCTTGTGTGGGAATTCTTTTTCCTTCTTAACAAGGAATAAAAAATACCATGTATCATTAAGGAATAGTTATTCCTTATAATCAAGGAATAACTATTTATTCGAAAATTACTATTCCTAAATAAAGTGTAACCAAACGGTGAAATTCTTATTCCACCAAGAATAAGGAGGGAATAGAATTTCTATTCCTTCCAACCAAACATGGGGTTATATTTAATTCAAAACAACTTCTAGAATTTGTATAATTGTGATGTTCGTAGCAACGCGCAGCCTTCCTTGAGAGACTAACAAAGAAAGAGTGGCTGGTTTATAGTTTTGATGAAGTCAGAATTGAATGCATCTGTTGGTTTAGGTCCAGATTTTTTATTCACACTTGGCGAAGCTCGATTTGGACACTCTTCAAAGAGAGATACAATCTGTTAAATGATCTGTTAATAACTAATACTTAGCAGCAGACCAATTAGTGCTTTGCCTAATGATCTTTGCATCTTTGGAAAGAAACATAAGTTAGATTCTGATATGTTAGAGTTCAATTGATTGACGGAGCTAATGAATAATTATGCTGTTTGAATGGTATCTCTGTGTTAAAACTTCTTTGCATCTACAATAGATCTCTTATTTCACGGTGCATTCAAGATGATTGGTGCATGTCATTGATATTCGTCTTTGTTTTAAGTAGTCATCATGGTGAAGCTGACATTACACGCAATGTGCAATGATGTAAAAATAGAAACAGAAGTTATTCAATAAAAGCGGGAGAAGAAATGAGAAACAGAAGATCATGACATGAGACAAATTTTGTTGTGCATAGATACGAGTATTAGGTGTGAATGTTCTTGTTGCAAGCTTGGTTCCATTATTACACACTTCTGTTCGTACATAGAAAAAGATGAGGAAAGTTGGCAAGATAAGAATGATGATATCCATAAATGTTTAAGAACTGCACTTATAGAAGATAAGATAAACGAAGAAAGTCTAACATGGTTAGGAGACTTAAAAATATCTACTAAGTAAAGTAATTATAATTAAATTTGAGTTAATTGTGTTTAGAGAAAACAAATGAATAAGAAATGTGATAAGTTAAAGGAATGATAATATTTATAAACGTTTAGAAATTACATTTATAGAAGAAAAGATGAGTGATTGGCATATAAGACACTCAAAACGTAGGCTAAATGAAGCACTTGTGAAAAAGTGTAAGTTAATTGTATTTGGAGAAAATAAAAAAAGAGATCGACCAAGAAAAATTGGAGTAACACAATACAAAATAATTTACAATTGCTTTTACTTTGAGATAATATTACACTAAATCAAATAAAATGACTGAAATGAATTCTCTAACTAATCTACTTAGTGAGGTTCAAAGGCTTTATTATTGTTATTGTTATTGTTATTCATGTATCACATGTTATACTAGTACTCAGATGGTCCTATTTATCATCACTCTGTTTTCAACTTCTGATTGCTTTTGGCACTTATTGTTCAGCATGAACAAGTAATATTGATGTCCAGTGTCATTAATTTTTTCTTTGTAACTAAGAATCCCGCCCCTGCATCATGGGTTTGAGCCAAACTGCTGGTATATGATCTCAACTACAAAGACCATACACCAGGTAGCACGCAGCTTGTCATTGATTCTCATAGCATACATCTGACTTCCTCATACCCCACAACATGAAAATTTTATGCACTTAGCTGTCCTTTTATCTAGATTTGTTAGCACATTTGCCATGTAAATTTTGTAACAATAGCATATCTTGTTGAAGGGATAGATTAAAAATTCATGGCGGTTCAAAATTTTGAGACATAATTATTGACATTATCAAGTGATACTAAAATATTTTTATATGCTTTTCAACACTTATTAATAAACATATCCTTTAGGAACTACATATGCACCTTTTGATACACATTTGGCCAGCTTTCTCAATCTATTATGGTGGTAGGGTATGTTCTTATACCCTTCATGACTCGTTTAAGAATAAACGATTTTTGTAATTTAACCCCTACTAAAAATCGCTTATTTTTCAGGAACATTCTCATCTTTCATCCCTTCCTTAACACTTTGTCGAATGCTTATTTCGATTACTTCATTGCTGCTAAATGACCTAAAGTATAATGGCTAATGTGTCTAAGATTTTCCCTTTTAGTTTAAACAAAGTCAGAAGGATGGTGTTTTTGAAGACTTACTTTAGAAGTTGACCTTGATTCAACTATCTCTACATTGTTGTAGTGGAAGGAGGCTGAAATTGCTGCCTGCTGAAGAAGTATGGAACCTATTGACAGTGTCGGCGCCACCAGACAGCCCTGATGGTTTTGTCCAAGTTCAAATGCAGCCCGATGAGCCGAAGTTAGAAACCATGCTCAAGTAAATTCGAATTCTAAAACTATCAAAAGTCATTAAGCATTTCATAATACAATCAAGGAACGTAATAATGACTCATATCCCCCATACCAATATGCCACAACACGATGACAAAATCATGATACGCATGTGTATCAACTAATACATTCGATATGAGCCAATATTTCCGTTTGGATTAAGATATTGATATAGATTAGTTGATACGAGTAATACTAACAAGTATCGTTTTATATGAATGATACTGATATAGCTACCGATACCAGTATTTTCATTCATGGATATAATTGAACGGTATCAGATGCAAATATAGATATTGGTTCCCATATTTTTATTGATAATTATAACTGATTGAGGAATGAAACGTTAAAATTTTGATTTCTTTTTATCATCAACAATCTCACCCAATGCTCACCATGCTGGCCTTGTCACAAAATGCAGATAATGCTGTTACCGTGTCTGGCTTAATACGAGGCACATAAACAACACTCCTCATCCCAAATGCCGTAGCCTGATCGCCATACAAAGAGAAAGATATTAACAAGGTTAGCCACTGTTATATTTTGATTCTCCTTGGTTGAAGGAAGAAAAAATAAGCAGTGTTTTTTATTATGTCTTAACCTTAGGTAAGATCATAAACTCGAGTTTAAACTGTGGTTAAGAGAGAGTGTTCACCTGTTTGACATTTTCATAAACTGTGGAAGGATCAGTGAAATCAACTACAACCCCAGTTGCTTTTAACTTGCAAAGATCAGCATAAGATGTCAGATTGGATAAACACCAATGATCGTTGCTACAGTGATGATTTCAAAAGCATTATCTTTTTCATTTTAAGGCAGTTCTATAGTTTCAATGGTGAGGATTTCATCATAACATCCTGAACAATTAAAATTATGATGTGGCGATTTCAAAAGCATCATCTTTCCAATTTAAGGCACTTATATAGTTTCAATGGTAAGGATTTCATTATAACATATTGGACAATTAAAATTATAAGATGGGTCAAATACAACTCATTATGTTATCATAATCCTAGCCGTCCAAAATGTTATGATAAAATTTTTAATGTTGAAAGTACGAGGGTGAAAAAAAATAGAATGACCCTAATAAAACTCGTAGATTTGCCCTGAGATATTCAAGATGGGAGGGAGAAAGAGGAAAGGGAAAGTTTTTCTAAGAGTTGTTATGATTCTCTTAGTGTAGAGACTCCTATATGTATTCACCGAACGATCAGAATTAGAAATTGATTGGATGAATGATGAAAATTGAATAGATATTTAAATTATTTGACGCAATATCCACCATTTTTTCATTCAACCTTTGATAATAATTGATGGATAGATTTGAGAGTCTCTTGAATGAAAGGACTATAATATCACTATGCATTTTTAACAAATCACCTGAGATATGGAACCCAAAACCATAGTGAGATCATTGATAATGGGTATCTCCAAGACATCTTCCATTTCACATACCTAATAAAGAAATAAAGAAGATGCATGAGAAGGTAATTCCTTTTTTCTTTTTTTTTTTCTATCAGTTAAAGAAAAAAAGGAAGAAGAAAGTGGTGTTATGGTTATTCTAATTTTTTTTTTTTTTGGTTTCTCATAATAACAAATATTTTATTATGGCAAATTAAAAGATTGGGATTATGTAAACATGTTAAAATACCTTGAATTATGTTAAAATACCTTTCCTATATCTTCTCCTACAAGATGGGAATCCACCGCACCAGCCACCTCCATTCCTCTGGCTTTGGTCACTGCAACCACCGCCGCCCTTCCTATTTCCTTCGCCGCCCCGTTTATTATCACCTGCGTAGTGAGGGTCATTGACCATCAATGATGGATTAATTCAAAAGAACAGTAATTGATGCAGAATTACCTTGATGTTATTCTGAGTGAGCTGCATTGAGCAAGATGTGGTGTGCCTTGTTTTAGCATAATGGCTGTAGTTATATCTTGTGGGATGAAGCTTGCAGCTTAATGTCGCCATGGCTGGCCGAACTGCTTTAATCTCTGATTTTATTTATATATTTTTAATTTTCAGCTGAAGCTGCGTTTTCTGAACTTCATGCAGATGAATGCAAGTCTTTCGAATTCTCTCCTTCTATTCTCTTCTTGTATTTTGGATAAGGTTTCTGGTCATTTTGATAGGCCTTGTTTGCAAGGACTCTCTCTCTCTCTCTCTGAGGGGGTACGGATAGATCGGTTGCCATTATAATGGTATAAAAGTTATATTAATCCAACGGTTACGATTAGAAGTTAAATAGATAAATGATGTAGATTGTAATAAGAGATTTTAATGGTTATTTAATATCCGTCATTTATCTGTTCTAACTGTTAGGCAGATACATAGGTATTTTCATTAAGAAGACATGAAAGCTCTTGAATAAATACGGGTAGAAAAACTTAGACTCTGTACAATTTGAAAGTAAAATTTTGACGGTCTATATTTATTATACGTAATTTTTTTTATATTTTATATAATTATTAATCTTTAAAAAAAAAAAATATATGGCATTCCAATTACGTCTTGTGGGGACACTAACATTCTAAAAAGGTATTAATTCAACTTCTCCTAATCAGAATAATCTTATATTAATCAAATGATTGTATTATTTTATTAACTAATAATAATACTTAATTTTTTTAAAAAAAAGGAGTTTAAATTATCTAATATTAATTAAACGATTATTATTAAAAGATATTAAATTAACTCCATTTTGGAAGGAAATGGTCGAACCCTTTTTATTATACGGTGTTTAATCATATGTCACTTGATTTGACCCTATTAAAAATTAAAAAATTATTATAAATTAAAATAAATAATGGAATCGTAACTAATTAAAAAATTAAAATGTAAAAAATAGTTTTTTTTAAAAAAAAAAAAGCTAATCGGATCTCCTATTTTCCTGTCCTTTTTCTCTTCAACTTGTTACGGAAAATATAAGCTATTTTAACCCCACTAATTAAATTTCTCAAATTTTTGATATATATATATATTTTAATTGTGCATGTATTATTCTGTTTAATTTTTTTTTATAGAGTTATGAATTCAATATGATGATGAGATGATATGATAAAATAGTGACAATATAATTAAAATAGATAAGAAAATATTTTTTAAAAAAAAGATTAAATGAATAAAATGATTATCAGTGTGAGAATTATAATTTAACATATTATACATGGTAGATGGCAGTCCAAACTGGTGGCACACTTGATGGATGCTGGCGGGGCTGGATGGCCGATGGGCGGCCATGGGTGGTTGCACCGCTTGCTGAGGCTAATGAGGTGGGTGGTTGGCATTAATAAGTGTGGCACCGATACCGGTTGTGGCATGGATGATCGTAACAGTGCCGTGAACGGCGGACCAAAAATTATAATATCAAGAAATTCAAAAATATAAATACCATCTCGTTGATAGTATTAGTTATTCTTGTTTTTCAGTTAGCTGGAATTTGTTTGAAATAACTATAGTGTTTTTTAAAGTTAGAACCAAAGAAAAAAATTATATTATTATTTAAATAAGGTTAGAGTAAAATAACTATGCCAATCCTATCAAAATGCCTGGTTCAAATCCACATATCCGATCGGTCTAGTCTGATTAATTTAAACTTTTATAGGATTCAATTAATATATAAAAATGTTATGGATAGATATTGATGTTACGATAGTTTATGGGCAACTCAAAATTCCAGTTTGTAGAAAAAATAATGGTTCAAATAGTAGCGGCCTAGCAAAAGTCTCTCTAGGCCCAAGATCCATATGGCGCGACGGTTGACTCAAGCGGTTTAAATTGAAACCGTTCAGTAATAAATAGATAATTATAGATAATTAATGAGTTGTTACCGATAATTACTGTACCAAATTATTAATTAGGAGTTATAATAATCCAACCAATAAATACAAGCGATAGTTACTAGAATAACGTCTATCATGATTATTGAGGTACTAAAATATTGATAGCGGTTATATAAATAATGGTCATCATTATTGTAAAGTAATAACGTTCAAAAATGGCTAAATCGATACCCATACTATAAATATACCTTTTTCTCTGCAGGAAAAGAGGATTCTTTTAGACAAATAAAAACCACTCAAATATACGAATGCATCTCTTCTAAATCTACTCTCTCTTATAAGTTTAACAATTCAAAAGCTGCTCATTACTTCAAGTGCACCCAAGGGACCTTGTCCTCAATTATACACTTAATCACAAAACATCCTTACATCAATGCATTCTCATCCTCCTATATTTATTTTTGACATAGAAAAATTATTAATTTAAGTGTCAGATAACATATCAATGAGCGAGTCACATATTATTTTTACCTTTTATTTGTCTGTTATAATGTGTAGGGTTTAGATTCAGAATAACGAAGACCGAATTTGTTACTAATCAGACTCTTGGATAGGGTGGCTCATTATTTCGTTCAATAATCCAGATCTAGAGACTCATCAAATATAGTTATAAAATTATGCTTGATTAATTTTTTAAATCGAATATGATTACAAATAAAAATATTCAGTTTAGCCAACTTGGCTCGAATTATTATTGTTTTTATAAATATATATTTTTTAGTTTAAATAAATACTGAATTTAAAATTTTATTTTAATTGATTATCTTTTTTATATAACTAATAATTTTTCATATGAAAATCTTTTATTAGAATATATAATTATATAATATTTTATCTTAAATATTATAATTTTTAACGTATTATATATTTTTAAATATTTTATATAAATAAAAAATATTAAAAATAAAAAATATTTATCGACCAGCCAATACCAACCTGATTCTGCTCATAGAGGTCGGTTCAGTTTATGGCCTAACATGATCAAAATTTTTAGCCCAAGTGATCGAATCTTGACTGGATTTGATTTTTTGGCCATAAATATTTATTTAAATTTAATACGTATTTAATTTAAGCGGTGTTTGATTGAGAAATATATCATTCCAGCCTAAACATTGAAGGGAAATAATTTGATTCTTGAAATTATTTATTAAAAATAGTTATTGATATAAAATTAATTTTATTTAATATTAGAAGAGGTGTTATTTGTTGGGCCTTAATATGAAGGCCCAAGTAAGAAGCCCAATGACCGAGAGCCCAAAAAGTCTTGCGGAGTCTTAGAACCGCCCGAGAGGCGAAAAGAGACGCCTGGGACTTTTTCCCAAAAGGCCCTCCAAGAAACTGCCCATCTCACGAGTCCACAAACTCATGAGGAATGTCACAACCTGGAGGACGACTCGCCGCTCATGACCGGAATGCCAGTGAAGAAACTTTGACGGTTCCCAACAACTGCAATTCTGCGGCCGCCGTCTCAACAGCAAGACGCCTAGTCAAATCAATATGCCATTCGAGACCCGCATACGCAGCTTGAACCTCTGGCGCTTAGCCGCATGCCTTACCGCACACGTCAGCAGCATTAAAGGGAGTCGATGGACCAACTTCTCAACCGTCGGATGAACGCCACGTGTCTTCTCCCCAACTGCCTGGCTTCTTCTATAAATACTCAGCAAAGCCCTCCTTCCAGGGGGGACGACGACAACGACGACAGGAAGAGACCTCAACCGGACACTCCCTTCTCAAGGTTAAGCCCACAAAGAAAAGAGAAAGGCTCCCAGTGAGCATAGCTTTCCAAGAGAAAAACACTGTACAAGAAACAGGGAAGGGATTAACCATCACAACTGTACTTTGTAAAGACTTCAACCCAAATAGTGAAGCACTTTCCAGGCCCTGAGCCTCGTGGTTTTTCCTCCTCATTCAAGAGGAGGTTTTCCACGTAAAAGATCCAGTCTCAATTTTCCTCTAACACCCAACACCTCACACACTTCAGATTGTTTAAAACCACGATCCGATGGATGCATGCGCCCAACACCCTTATCAACCAGTAGGCGCTCAAGGAATCGGGAACTTAACGCAACATTATTAATTATTGTTATAGAAGTATGTATAAATATTCCTTATGTAATTACGGGAATAATTATTTTAGAGTAAAATTTATTTCCAATATAATGATTTAAAATTATTAAATAAATGTAATAGCCGGAATAGTATGCAGAAATAATCAATTAGATTTAATTATTTTTTAAATAAATTAATATTGATGGGTCCTGAAACCCTGGGCCCAAAATCGCAGACGCAGGCCCAAAAAGTCGCATAGAAAGGCCGGCCCAAAAGGCTCGCTAAGCCCCATCAAGTTCAAATGCCTGACTCGCTTCCGAGCACCTGGCCACCTGGACAGGCACTAGGACCCACTTGAGACGGGGACCACTAGAAAGACCAAAACAACCTGGATGCCGGCCGCAGACATGCCACGAGCGACCAACGGTTCCTCGACGCGCAAATGCACTCGCGTATGCGCCTGCAGCCGCCAGATCGCAGCCGTGACAGTGTCCCTATCACGATCCGCGCCTACGATGGTGGCAATGGTGGCGGCAGCCCGACATGCGATTGCCGCGTGTCGTCCCCTTACGGCATCACGTTTTCTATAAATACTCAACATCAAGAATCAAGAAGGACATTTTGCTTCGGATCCTCCTAACAGACTCTAAAGCAAAACCCTTCGAGAAGAGAGAAAGAGAGAAGAGAGAGAAGATATTTCTTCAAGGCCAGAACATCCACGAGGACGTTAAAGTTCCCCAGGCATTCATCGTTGTACTTCCTCTTCATCATAGTGAAATTTTCCGGACTGCTCGTCCGCCACCGTGGTTTTTCACCCTTCGCCAGATAGAGGGGTTTTCCACGTAAACTGTAGTGTTCATCCACTGCCCCCATGCTTTTCTCTTCACTCGACTTTTACTCACTTTGTGTTGCTCCAACCTGTCCGTCCGCGTGTTTAGGAGTCCGCTCGCACTCGATTTAACACGTGGCCAGAGTTAACCGGACGCAACATTGGCGCCGTCTGTGAGAAGCGACTGAAAGTTTGCCTTTCACATTTTCCGCAAGTACTCAACAGCCTAAGCTTCGAATCTCTCAATGGTTAACACAATGGCGCAAGCAGAGTGCAGCCCAGAGAAGCGCAAGGCGGTGGCGCTAACCTCTACTGGGGTCAAGATCATCCCGATCCAGTGGTGAGGGCTTGGCCGCCTGTGGCAGCATGTCTGTTGCCTTCGTGACCCTCTGCTCCCAAAATCGATCGGCTTAGCGGCGGCTCCGACAGGCCTCAAAAGCCGAGGCGCCGCAAGTCGGGAACGAAGGAGGCGCAAGCCGAAAAGACCTCCTAGTCGCCGAGAACACCCGAGGACCTGTGGCTTCAGAAAGAAAGCACCACAAAGGGTTGAGGACCAAACCGTGTCCCTCGGGTTCAAGGAGAAAGCCCGGAACGACGCCATTCGGAGGCCCAACGGAACCGCCGCGACCACGACGATCAGGAGGCGGTTCCGCGAGATGCGCTCCCAAGAGGAGCCCGCACGGTCCGGGAGGGCCGTGCAGTTCAGGAGCCTTATGAGTTAAGGCACTACCTGAACGAGAGAAGGACGGCTGCCCCACCTCGAGTGGAGGCCAGACAGGAGAGAGGATGGAACCTAATGCTGCGTGAGAGCAGCGGAGGAGGAGCTAACGCACTCCAATCTCCGTTTTCCACGGAGATTAGGACGAGGACGCTCCCCCCAAAGTTCAAGATGCCCAACCTGGAGTTGTACGACGGCAGCGGTGACCCTATGGATCACCTTAACCATTTCAGGGAGCACCTGAGCCTCCAGGGTTTGGACGAGACAACCATGTGCCAGTGTTTCCCTCTGACTCTGAAGGGGGATGCACGGATGTGGTTCTACGGAATACCGGCGGACTCCATCCGCGATTTTGGAGACCTGGCGACGGCTTTCCTGTCCCAGTTTGCCTCCAGCAGAAGAGTGGAAAAGCAACCCTGGCACCTCACTCGAGTCAAACAGGGGGCCAGAGAGGGCTTGAGAGGATTCTGCGCGATTTGATCGGAGGCCGGGCAGATCCCGAGGCCGACCGACGAGGTGAAGCCGAACGACTTCCTCTCGGCCCTCGAAGGGTGCTTTCTTCAAGCACCTCATACATAAAGGCCCTTGCAGACCTTCGTAGAGGCCGAGGCTGTGGGAAGCTACATAGCGGCCGAAGAGGCCAACGACGCCAAAGGGCCGAGAGGGGACGAGCACCCTCAGAAGGCGCGGAGGGAAAAAGGAAATCGGGGACTATCAAAGTCCCAGGGCGACAAAGAAGCACCATAAGCCGAGAGCGAGCTCTCGAAGAGAGCCGCGGCCAATCCACCTCACGACGCTGAACGACTCTTGCACCAACGTCCTCATGCCCAGATCTGGGAGAAAAGTTTTGAAGTGGCCAGCGAACCAAGAACCCGAGCGGTGGGGACCAATCGGGTATTGTGACTTCCACCGCTGCGGGGGTCATAGCACGGAGGACTGCAGGACCCTTTAGAGCGAGATTGAGGAGCTCATCCGGAGAGGACACCTCAGCCGCTTCCTTCAGAGGCCAGGATAGACCTCAGGGCCCGAGGACGGTGGAGACGCGGAGCCCCCCAGGAACCGAGTGGCTGCGGGGGTCGTAAACATGATCTCCAGCCGACCGGTTGGGGGAGACGGACGTGGACTTACAGCAGCGAAGAGGTCAAGGACGGGGCTCGGGAGTGAAGACGATGTTATCTCGCTTTACTTGGTAGGGATTTAGACCATGTAACTTCTCCCTCACTCCCCGGGTTATGAACCGCACTCGTTTCGAGATGGAGCAAATGACTACACGATGAAACGAGTATTTTTGATAATGGAAGCTCTGTGAACTTGTTGTATCTTGATGCTTTCTTCAAATTAGGGCTTAAGAAGAATCAAATGAAAGCGCCGGAAGGGCTACTCTACGGCCGGACAACGAGCCGAGTGTCGATTCGGGTGGTATTATCCGATTGGAGGTCACCCCCGTGAACCTATCCGAGGACAAAGATCAAAAGTCCTCACCTTCCTCGTCGTGGACCTTCCCTCGGTCTATGACGCGATACTCTGACGGCCTTGCGTGGCGCGTTCAACGTGACCTCCATTCCACATCTCAAGATGAAGTTCCCCACCCCGTGTGGGGTAGGAGAGGTTCTCGAGACCGGTCAACCGAGACGGATGTGCTACTTGGCCTGCATCGAGCAAGTAACACTTCCACAGTCCCATGGAAGACCTCGACCTCGGGGACGAGGCAACACTGCAACACGCTCAGCCGGGAGAGCCTGTAGTCCGAGTCCCGTTGAATCCCGTAAATCCAGAGAAATGTGTCCATATAGAGAGCTCACTCTCAAAGGCAGTAAGGGGCCAACTCGTTAGTTTTCTACGGGAAAACTCGGACGTGTTCGCATGGTCCCCCAGTGACATGCCCGGGATCTCACCCGAGGTCATCGTCCATAAATTAGGCGTCGACCCACGGCATAAGCCGGTCAGACAGAAACGGAGAAACTATTCCACTGAGAAGTTGGTGGCCATTCGCGATAAGGTCAAGAAACTCCTGGACGCTGGATTCGTCCAAGAGGTCTAGTACCCGGACTGGTTGGCCAACGTTGTCATGGTGAAAAAGAGCAATGGGAAGTGGAGAATGTGTGTGGACTTCACCGACCTCAACAAGGCATGCCCCAAAGACAACTTCCCATTGCCCAGGATAGATCACCTTGTGGACTCAACGTTCGGCCATGAACTCTTAAGCTTCATGGACGCATACTCCGGGTACAACCAAATCAAAATGAGCCCCGAGGACGAGGAGCACACGTCATTCATGACGGACCAAGGGACGTACTGTTATAAAGTAATGCCCTTTGGTCTCAAGAACGCAGGAGCAACTTATCAACGGCTCGTGAATAAGATATTCAAAGACCAGATGGGCAGAAACGTGGAGGTATACGTCGACGACATGCTCATCAAGAGCCGGATGAGCAGCAATCATGTCAGGGACTTGGCCGAGACCTTCCAAGTGCTCAGAACCTATGGAATGAAGCTCAACCCCAATAAGTGCACGTTCGGTGTTGCCTCCGGAAAGTTCTTGGGCTACATCGTGTCACACCGAGGAATTGAGGTAAACCCAGAAAAGATCCAAGCGATCCTGAACATGCGGTCTCCACAAACGGTAAAGGAGGTATAGCAGCTCACTGGGCGAGTGGCCGCCCTCTCCCGTTTCCTAGCAAAATCGGCCGAGAAGCACCTGCCATTCTTCAAAGCGCTAAGAGGAGCAAAATCCCGGGACTTCCAGTGGAATGACGACTGCGAGGAAGCATTCCAAGGACTCAAGAGCTACCTCTCGAGTCCGCCCCTATTAGCTTCTCCTCAGCGGGGCGAAGAGCTATACTTGTATCTCCGTGTCCGACGCAAAGATCGAGCTCGGTATTAGTACGAGAGCAGCATGGCAAGAGCAGTGTATTACGTCAAACAAGACTCTCGCGGGCGCGAGACCGAGATATCCTCGACGGAGAAGGTGGCCTTGGCATTGGTCATTCGCGAGGAAACTCAGCCGTACTTCCAGCGCACAAGGTAATAGTCCTAACCGATCAACCTTTGAGAGCACATTTCCGAAACCCTAGATCTCTGGCCGACTGATCAAGTGGGCCATCGAGTTGGGGGAATTTGACATCGAGTTCCGTCCGAGACCAGCCTTAAAGGGACAGGCACTCGCGGACTTTCTCGTCGAGACGACGGCACCGCCCACTTGTGACGAGGATCGGACTACCACGGATGAGTTCAGCAGAACCTCCGCTTGGACCTTGCACATGGACGGTTCCTCCATGAAGGACGGCTGCGGAGCAGGGATTGTGTTACGCACACCTGAGGGGATGGAAATAAAGTACTCGTTCACGTTGGAATTCTCGGCCACAAATAACATCGCGGAGTACGAGGCCTTGCTAGCCGGACTCCGACTAGCCAAGGAATGCTCGGCCAGAGAGCTCGTCATCTATAGCGATTCCGAGTTGGTCATTAATCAGGTCCGCGGAAGTTTCGACGTCAACAACGAGCAGCTGTCCAAGTACCTTTCAAAGGTCAAGGACATGGTCATGGGATTCAAGACGACCGAGTTCATCCAAATCCCGCAGGAGGAAAACGCCAAAGCCGACACGCTTGCTCGAGCCGCGGCTTCCGGAGATCCCGAAGCCGAGACGCCTGGGGATGCGAGAGGTCCTAAGGTGTCCAAGATTGAAGACCCCGAGCGGGAGGTGATGCAGGTCGCGGACGGAAGCACCTGGATGACTCCCTACGTGAAGTTTCTATCTGACGGCTCGCTACCCGAGAACCCGAGCGAGGCCAAAAAGATAAAGAAGATAGCGGGTTGGTACACAATCGTAGACGGCCGGTTGTATCGACGGAGCTTCTCGGCCCCCTACTTGAGGTGTCTCACTCCAGAAGAAGCCGAATACGCCCTGCAAGAGGTACACCTCGGAATATGCGGATCCCATGTTGGAGGAAAGAATCTAGCCTTTAAGCTCATGAGGTAAGGATACTACTGGCCGACAATGAAATATGACGCTATGGATTTCGTACGCAAATGCGAGAGTTGCCAACTTCACAGTAACATGAGCCATCACCCCCACACAGAACTCCGGGCGCTGCAATCCCCCTGGCCGTTCGCCCAGTGGGGGTTCGACATCCTCGGGCCATTTCCACTCGGTCCCGGACAAAGAAAATTCTTGATCGTAGGAATTGACTACTTCACCAAATGGGTGGTAGCGGTACCACTGGCCAGAATAACAGAGCAAAACGCGACGGAGTTCCTCCGACAGAACATCGTGTGCAGGTTTGGGGTACCCGAGTGCATCGTGGATCGATAACGGGGACGCAGATTCACCGGAAGCGGTTCACTAAATACCGCAAGCCTAAGGATCAACCTTGGGTGCACACATCGCTGGCATACCCGAAGGCCAACGAGCAAGTGGAAGTGACAAACCGCACGATCCACGGGCTAAAAACCAGGCTAGAATTATCCGAGGGCTCATGGGTACATGAATTGCCCTCGATTCTCGGGGTCGCACAGACGACGCCACGAGCCCACGAGAGAGACCCCTTTCAACCTTTGCTTGGGGTCGAAGCCGGTCATCCCGATAGAAGTATGCCTTACTGGCCCCGGGTTGGGTGCTTCAAAGACCACGATAATGTGACAAAGGCTCCGAGAAAACCTCGATGCCCTCGAGGAAGTTCACGACCAGGCGAGACTTAGGGTAGCGACCTACCAACAACGGGTGTCCCGCTATTACAACAAGAAGGTGAAGGTGCGACCGTTCGAGGTCGGGGACCTCGTACTAAGAAGCGTGGAAGCCACGGGAAAAATAGCTGGAAGAAACAAGCTCTCACCAAATTGGGAATGGCCGTTTTTGGTCTCGGCTATCCTTCGAGGTGGGGCTTACAAACTACGCACCCAAGATGGCAAGCTAATACCCCGGGCCTGGAACGCCGCTCACCTAAGGAAGTACTACCAGTGAAAAGCGGGCCATCTCCAACAAAACAAAAAACTGGTCATGACCGAGCTGGTCGGTCAGGCCGGGCCTTGAGGTCATACCAAAAAACTCGGGTCACGACCGAGCGGTCCCAGAGGCCGGGCCTCGAGGTCATAAAAAAACTTTGGTCATACCGAGAGGTCCCAAGAGAGGTCGGCCCCGAGGTCATAACAAAACTCGATCTGACCGAGCGGTCCCCAGAGGCCCCCTCGAGGTCATACCAAGAAACTTCGGTCACGACCGAGCGGTCCTGCAGGCCGGCCCTTGAGTCGAAACAAAACTTCGGCACGACCGAGCGGTCCGCAGGGAGGGGCCCTTGAGGTCATAACAAAACTTAACTAAAAAAAAAAAGAGAGAGAAAGAGGCAGTTGTGATAAAACTCAAGGATCTCGTTTTATTCCATAAAAATACAGTACAACGACGCATAAGGAGAAACAAAGTCTAGCCCTCGCAGGGGCCCTGAGGCGGAGCGGCTCCAGACGACTCTCCTATAGACGAAGGACCCGCCCCGTGGCTCGACGTTCCCGGTTGACCTGATGAACGAGGACCCGCCGAGGAGCTTGGCACCAGGACCCGAAACGGGCTCGCCCGAAGACCATACACGCCCCGAGGACGCACGGCACCCGCGTTACGCGGATCCAACACAGCAGTGGGAAACTGTGGATGCAGGACCCGCATCACCCGACGGCACAGATGGATGCCGTCCCAGAACTTGGCCTCCAGCACGGGAGCCATGTCAGCAATTTTCACCAAGGTCCTTTGCGCCTCCTCCAGCTGAAGGATCCGTCCCGTCAGGAAACCATGTCGAACTTCTGAAAGCCTCAGGGCTTCCTCAGATGAAGTAAGTGTCGTACGAAGCCGCTGGATCTCTTCTTGGGCGGCCTTCAAAGATTCCGCCTCCCGTCGAGACCGAGCAATTTCGCCCACCAGCCGGCTAAGGCCACCGATCAGATCCTGGAGCTGCGAAAAGAATCAAAGCCACTTAAACGTGGTCAGCAGAAAGGGAGACAAAGAATAAGGCGGCGAAATACCTGAGAGATGACAGGATCCTCAGTGGGGGTAGTCTCCCCTGGGACCTCGGGCACGAGCGGACACTCTACGGACGCCGCGGGAACATCAGGAGTGGCCTCGGAGGAAGGACCTTCAGGGACGGGGGGCTCCGCTACCTCCGGGACGTCAGTAATGGCCGGGATCTCCAAGACCGCGGCCACGGCCTCCTCGCCACCAAGAAGGTCAAAGATCTCCTCAGCAGTAACGTCAACGGCGGCCCCCATCTCATGAGGCTCTACGACCTCGTCCAAAGCTGCCTCCTCCAAGGCACCAAAGGCCGCAGGATCATCAGAAAGATGATCCGCAGAGACAGCAGAGGCCTCAAGATGGACCTCGATACTGAATGAGATGCCGCGACGACCTCGGAGCCCGCAGAGGACCAGAAGTCGCCCCGCGGCCTTCCCGACCACGGGGCTATGACACTGTCGTCCTCTCGAGGAAGACTCACCAAGAAGATTTCAGGCAGATCCTCGGGGAGACCTCACCCGCGGGCTCTTGGGAGGCCGCGGAGGGCTCCCGAATCACAATAGGACCCTCTCTCTTTCCTCGCCTTCTTCTTCTTCTTCTTTTCCGGCGGCAATGGCGAGAATCATGGATGGCACTGGCCCACTGGGCTTCCGCCCGCCTTCTCAGTGGACAGCCGATGTTCTTCTTCCGTGGCCGAAGCCGCCTGTGTTCGCAGAAGCACTAAGTCCGTGACCTCCCGGGCGGCCTCTCTCTCCTCGTCGAGAACTTGTCTGAGCCATACTTGCTAGCGACGTTTCCCCACTGAGGAGAGCTCCCATCCTCGGCCACCTCGAGGAAGAAAAACCCGTCCTTCCACCTTTTGGTGGAGTCGGGTTCCCACCGCTCATCTCGGCGAACTCGGGCGGGGTCATGGCGATCCACTCAAGGGTATGATTAAAGCGAAACATGATCTTCACCATGACCGCCTCGAGAGTCTTGTGCGGCGCGCGAAGATGCACAAAGAAACCAAATACCTGATGGCGTTGGGCTGAAGCCTCGCGAGCGGGATAGCCAACTCCTTCATCAGGTGGCAGAGCTCGGAAGGAATAGGGAAACGAAGTCCACCTTTGAGGTGAACTTCGTATACCGTAATGTAACCGTTCGACGGACTGCTTGCCCTCTCTGCGGCTCCTGGAACCACCATCGAATCAGACGCCGGAATGCTATACTTCGCCCTGATCTGCTCGAGATCTTGCGAAGAAATGGAAGAGGTGATTTCTTTAACACCTGGAGCCATGGCAACAAGCAATGAAGGCGAAAACGTCGTGAAGGTTTTCGAAGAAAGCTAAGGGGAGAAGGAAGAAAACGTGAAGAATAATGAGGATACGACGAAGGATTTAAAGAGATTTTCGAAAAGGTGAAAAGGCGCCCTCATCATGACCATTCCACGTGTCAGCTCCCCATATGCAGTAGGCGAGTGCAGGCCTTAGGGTTTCCAGAGGCGACGTCACATCAATCGCCTATCGCATTCAATGCTCCACGAGGAGGGGAAACGGCGGCGAAAGACAAGTTTCGTGATTCACAAGAAGGCCTCGGACGTCTGTTCATGCCAGCAGAAGACAAAGACCGTGGTCTGTAACGGCGAGAAGATGCTGGCAAGGCATGTCAAACGGCTGAGTCCTCGAACCGCTTGACATGGGGGGCTCGTGATGGGTCCTGGAACCCTGGGCCCAAAATCGCAGACGCAGGCCCAAAAAGTCGCATAGAAAGGCCGGCCCAAAAGGCTCGATAAGCCCCATCAAGTTCAAATGCCTGACTCGCTTCCGAGCACCTGGCCACCCGGACAGGCACTAGGACCCACTTGAGACGGGGACCACTAGAAAGACCAAAACAACCAGAGATGCTACCAACAAGACGCACGCCAATTTGAGCGACCAACCGCCACGGCTGTGCTTGCCAGAGGCCGTGCGCTTACGCGTCAGCCCAGATATCTGGCCGTGATGTGTGTCCACACATCTGCGCCACGCCCGAGTGGTGGCAATGGTGGCAGGCAGCCCTAACATGCCAAAGTTGTACGTGTCACACCCCTTACGGCATCACGTTTTTATAAATACTCAACATCAAAGAATCAAGGACCTTTTTGCTTGGATCCTCCTAACCAGACTCTAGCAAAAACCCTTCAGAGAAGAGAGAAAAGAGAGAAGAGAGAGAAGATATAATTCTTGCGTTGTAACATCCTGAGGATGTTAAAGTTCCCCGGGCATTCATCGTTGTACTTCCTCTTCAATCATAGTGAAATTTTGATCGCTTTCGTCCGCCCGTGCGTTTTTCACCTTCGCCAGATAGAGGGGTTTTCCACGCAAACTGAAGTGTTTCATCCACTGCCCCCGTGCTTTTCTCTTCACTCGACTTTTACTCACTTTGTGTTGCTCCAACCTGTCCGTCCGCGTGTTTAGGACTCCGCTCGCACTCGATTTAACGCGCGGCCAAAGTTAACCGGACGGAACAAATATAATGTATAATTTTATTTTTTAAAATTTAAAATGATTAAATTTCAACCATTTTTATGTATTTGTGTATTGTTTTTTCTAATTTATATCAGTAGGTCGTACTGTTTCCATCAACGACGTCGTTGTGCTTAACATCCTATAGTTGTTCGAAATTTCGAACTTCGTGCTAAAATGTGATCAGCGGCTCAGATACAGCCACGTCATCCTCGATTAACTCGCCGTTCGGCTCAGTGTCGGTGGCATGAGTTTAGAAGCGAGAAGCCAGAGAGATTTCAAAAGGCGGTGACCCACTGACTGTCACGTGCCAGTCAGACTGACATGACGCAAGTTATTCGTTTTTTCTTCGAATACCGATTAAAAAAAACCATGACCCTTTTTTTCCATAGAAAAATAGAAAAATAATATACCGCTTAAAATAATATATTTCATTATTTTTTTAAGTAAAATTGGATATTTTTATTATATTAATAGACATATATAAAAATAAATAAATATATAAAAGTGATGAAAATCATCAGAAAGTCATTTAGAGCATGTTCTATTATAAAAAAAATTGAAAACAATAAAATAATAAGTTATAAATAAAATTAAAAAATTAAAAATTTAATTTTTTAAAATATAGATATTTTAATTTATAATTTTTAATATTTTTTATACCATTCAAATACAATATATATATATATAAGTTTTTTTTAATTTTAAAAAAATTATAAAATTAAATAAATAAGATTACTCATGGACCAGCAATAAATAAAACCACATATTTAATTACGGTTCACTTATTCATTATAGTGCACCTGTTGCGCTGTCTTCGGCCTGAAATGACAACTTCACCCCTGACATTTTTTTACCATTTTTGTGGCTGAATCTTTGATAAGTACGTTACAGAAGATTTGAATATTAAACTTATTTATTTATTTATTTATTTTCATATATTTTATATTAAAAGAATATTTAAAAAATAATTAAAAAATATTCCTTCAATATTACAATAAAAAAACATTTGGTGCAGAAGATGATCTTAAATTTTTCAGCAGAGTAATCTCGATCTGACAACATGTACGGAAAGTGGAAGCCCTTCTAAGTCAGAAGTGCATAATAAATAATAATAATAATAATAATAAATTAATATTCTCGATGTAATTAATTCTAATTGTTAATAAAATTGAGATAAAATAAATATGATTAATTACATAATTTTTTTTAAAAAAGATATCTTGTCGTTTGCTCAGGTCCAAGCCGATCAGCTTCAGAATTGGGTCCGGTCCGGTCCGGTCCGGTCTGAGTGTGATCGCTGACCCGGCTGTCGTGCTCTTCAATTTTTTGGGATACGTAAACCGGCTTTCGTCTTCAATCCCAAATAAGAGTGTCGGGGGGCTTATCCACAGCGATCACCCTCACCCAGCACAATCTATACCTCTCCACCTGATGCCGCCACGTGTACGAAGCAATCTTGTTAGAGCCTCAGCCTAATCATTACTTCGCAATCATTGATAGCATCGAGTTTCCCAAAACACCCCTCAAACCAACACGTGTCGGTTTACTATCCACGCCCTCAGTTAGATTAGGGTTAAAAGAGAGATCAGGATTTTGCCCTGGCGGCGTCCCCTCTCTCTCTTAATTTTATTAAAAAAGTAATACTCAAAAAAAATAAAAATAAAAATCACAGATACTGTAAGTATTGACCGATCGGAGTTTCGTTCCGTCTCCCTCCATTATTGTTACCCTCTCTCTCTCTCTCTATCTATCTCTATTATTTCTGTTTCGCTTTCTCTGTTTCCTCCTCTTCACGTATTCTCCAGAAGAATAAGAGGCGGAGAGAGAGAGATTACATTTCATTTTGTTCTCTGTCCTGCCCATCTATTTGAAACGATTCAGTCGATGAACTTAGCATCTGGGTTGAATCTTTTTACAGGAGATTTGCGTGTTTTTGTGACATTCTCCCCATTCATTTGAAGAGATCAGAGGTTTTGAGTACTTCTGCGCTTGTTTATTTGTTGGGAGAAGGGGTCATTGATCGGAGCGCCTGTTGTTGCCGCCGTCGATCCATCTCCGGCGGAGATTGAAGAAGGTTTGTGGGTTTCGTCTGTCTTCTGTGAGAAATCTGTAGATTCAGTTGAAGAAAAGTTGTAGTTTCTCTCTCTAGGACATTCTTTTCGGAGTTTGTTTCTCTCTATAGGACTGGAATAAGATGCTGAGGCTAGAAGGAGAACTACAGCTGTTGCTAACTGGCTGCTTTATGTGAGATCTTCACGTGACAGCGGAAGTCAGTGAAACCCTTGTGTTTTCTGCGATAAAGTTGGCAAAATTAGCGGTGATTTGCCGTAAAAGATGATGCGTATGAAGACTAGATTGACAGAGCTGTCAAACAAGAAGGGCAGCAGCTCACCTAATGGCGGCGTCTCCTCCGGCGGTTGTGGCGGGGGTGGAGAATCAGATGGCGTTGATTGGGAGCTCAGACCTGGTGGGATGCTGGTTCAGAAGCGGCTGGACTCGGAACACAACTCGGTGCCGCCTCCAACAATTAGAGTCAGGGTCAAACATGGGTCATCCTATCATGAAATCAGCATCACCTCCCAAGCTACATTTGGTAAATCCACAAACTTATGCCCTGTTGATTTTTCATTCTTGCTATTGCATATAACATTACGACAAAGTCTGAAGTGAGATTCACTTTATGAATTCTCCTTCTGATTGTTCAGTTCAATATGAATGATGGGTTGTGAAAAACGATGGGGAATTGCAGGGGAATTGAAGAAGAAGCTGGCAGGGCCGACAGGGTTACACCACCAAGATCAGAGGCTGTTCTTCAAGGAGAGAGAGAGAGATTCGAACGCGTTCTTAGATACCGCGGGAGTTAAGGATAAATCGAAGATAGTATTGATTGAGGATTCAATTGGCCAGGAGAAGAGGTACCTTGAGATGAGGAAAAATGCCAAGATGGAGAAGGCTGCAAAGTCCATATCAGATATCAGCTTTCAAGTAGACAGGCTTGCTGGTCAGGTATAATAATCAACTTGCTGTTTGATTGTTGGAAGGAAATACATATTATCAGAAATAAGGAAATAAATGGAAATAAACATTATCTGTGATGGAACCTGCGATATAAATCATGGAGGAATTCCAGAAATTTGAGAATTCCAAGTCATGGACTCATCTCCGTGCTCTGGGTTATGGAGGAATAATGTTTGATGGTGATTGGCAGGTATCAACTCTTGAGACTGTGATCTCAAGAGGAGGAAAAGTAGCAGAGAAAGAAGTTCTAGATCTCATTGATCTTTTGATGAATGAATTGATCAAATTGGACGGCATTGTAGCAGATGGAGACGTGAAACTGCAGAGGAAAATGCAGGTAAAAAATCCTTGGTTTTTTTATCAAAACTACATGAATAAAGAGAAGAACTCCTTTTAATAAGTCTACTACAATTAAAAAAACTAATAATGTAACACTTATTGAGTCACCTTTTTTCGTTAAGTGGGTCCACATAATACATGCTTGATCATTCATTTTGGTAAAATGGTAGCGTGAGTAGTATTGCTTATGAACAAAATGCGCATGGAGTGTTAATTTTTCTGATAGCATAGATCTGATTTTTTGTATAAATTAAGGTAAGAAGAGTTCAGAAATATGTGGAAACTTTGGATTTGCTCAAAATTAAAAACTCAACGGTCACAAGCAATGGAGGTCAGATTCAAACTGGGAATCAACAGAAGCATTCAGAAGGGCAGAAATCACTACCACTTCACCAGCAACAACCAAGGCTCTCTGAGGGGCGCACTCATTTACCTCCGCGGCCACCCCAGCGGCAGCAACCACAGCAGTCGGCGTCTGCAATTGTCGTAACCACACAGTGGGAGACATTTGACTCTGGGCCCACATCGATTCCTGCGTTTTCCACAGCCCCAGCATCAGGATCTGCCACTGCCAATACAATTGATCACAAATTCAGCTGGGAAGTTTTTTGAGTTGGGCATCTGTTACTTCATTCTTTTCTGTATCTAGATTTTATTAGCACCCAATTTATCTATCATTTGAAAGAGTAAAATGGGGTTGCAATAATACTGTTTCAGTCTCTCTATAATGCAGTAATAAGATTACGTGTATCTGATCCTTTTTTCCATACCTTTGCTTCATTTACAGTAATGATAAGTGCAGGCAGATAGGATGAGGTGTGATATTTGTTTTACTACAAGGAAGATGCAATGTTTCTGAAAATCTTATTCACTTTGCCTAATTTAGAAACTTAACCTCTGTTTGCTGTAAGTCACGAATGTTTGGCTGAAATGAATAGCAGCTGTACCTGTCCCTACAGCCTAAGGGCGCAGGGGAGATTTGGGGCACAATATCACCCTAAAAAATCAGTTTCGAGGTATAGTGAGCATGCATTTTAGGGCACTATATGATGACAAGGTATCTCCGAGGCATTTTTAAACAGGCCATTCTTTTTTAACTTGTTGAAAAAATGTCCTGGAGTGAGCATGCATTTTGAAGCAAAGGCATTATTGACCAAAAGAGAAGTCAATTGCATTAGGTTGGTGATGCTTGTTTGCAGGCAACTTTCCTTCTTTGTTTGGCCGATGAACTTAAAGCCGAGCGATATCTTTTGCACAAAGTTATGAGGACCTTCCAATTTCATTAGCTATCGGAAGGAAATTACAGTAGATCTGTACAGTAGAGGAGTGGAAAAAGACACTGCTATCAATTGTCTACCGCCATATTCATCTAGCAGTCAACCCTTCGTCAAGAAAATATGGCAAACAGCGCACAGAACATTATCTCCACTCATTCTTAGACCCACTCAATTTAACACAGAGAGAGAAGGGGGGCGGTATCTCAATGTGAATGGGCGAGGTAAATGCACAAAAGAATGAGGAACAAGATGTGGTTTTCACTAGTTTCTTCATGATGACTTTACTTTCTAGCATTCGAATTCTGAGGCAAAATTAGAGTTTTCTGTATCATTTCTTGAGCATAATCCCAATATTAATACATGAAAACAGAGCAAGCTCTCAAGGCATCAATGAAACGGCAACATGCCAGAGACAATCAAAATCACGGGAGAATTTAAATCCCAATAACAATGGTTGGGTGGGAGGCACCTGCTTTTTTACGAGGAAGGCTTATGGCCAAGTTTGAGAAAACAGCAAAAAAGAGATGAGCACTTCAGAATAGGATTATTCTAAATGGCTTTTGAAATGAAATATCGACCAATTTATATTGGCATTAAACTCTCGATATCGTAGCAAAATTGTGATGTACTGATAGATATTCCACATATTGCTGATATGCTGATAGGACTGGAATCAATACTGATACTGGTATTTTCATCCATGATATTGGTAGAACAATCCAACCAAACAGACATTATTCGTGAAATACCCAACTCCTGTTACATGGTTTCTGCTTCTCTGCTGTTGCATATCTTAAGGTATTGGACTGATACAATATACCATCAACACTTTATAAACTGTTTTACATATGAACCAAGAAAATGACACCCTAAATAATTTGGCAGCAACAGATACTAAAAATTTCAACCATGCAGACAAATGGGAAAGAAAGTGTCAAATTATCATCAAAACCATAATTTCCAGACCCCACCAATCTAGGCGAAAATTTGAGGACAGCAATTGAACACAAGCTAGCAAATCTAGGATCAGAAAGACTTGTAAATTCAAGGGTTATGAATACTAACAATTTTAGGTCACTCGAATCAGAAGAACCACCATGATGAAGACCAATGTCATTACGAGAATGATAAGCCATTGAAGACACGAGGTCTTAGAGCTCTCTGAATACATCTGTGCAGCCCGAACATTTGAATGACTGGTGCGTGCCAAGCTATCTTCAACTGCCTTCTCTGTTGAATCAATTATCTGCAACTCGAACAAGATGGAACGAGATGACCATAAATCAAGAACTAGGTCATGATTGCCTAAAAAGAATGACAGACTAGATAGAAAATAAAATAAATGCACTGTAGACAACTAGACAGCATTGTGATCCAAATAAAGACCTCAAGCACACAAATTGTAAACAAGCATAATTTTCATGTTTTTACTTCACATTTTACACAAGGGGACCTGGATACAGCGGTTAAATTGTCGTTGTATGATCTAACAGTCATGAAATCAAGTTGCAGAAACATCCTCTTGTATAATACAAGGTAAGATCGCAAACAATAGACCAATATTTTACTATTCAATAATGATTAGAAGTAATTCTGTCCATTTGATTATTTATTGGGGGTAAAAGAAGGTCAATAATTGCTGTATTTTCTGATCATTGGATCCAGAGTTCGGTCCTTAGAAAAATTTCTCGACAATTATAACCGGTCCAGAATCTTTTCCAGAGCACACAAGTAATGGTTCCTGTACCAAGTCAAAGGGGAAAGGAAATGCCTCTGTATCTATAAGACCCTAAATGAGTCTACTGCTGAGAATGCAAGAGTTTAGGCTACAAAAGCCCATTCACATGAATAAACCCATCTTCTCTTCCTTTCTAACTGTGCATTTTTCGGCCATTGTCTTCACCATCGGTGCCCTTTCTCTAGTTAAAATGAGCACAAAAACATAAATTCCAAGTTGACAAGACAGGAAGTTATTTTCAAAATTGTCCTATGTCACACAAAGAAACGTATACAGCCTATCATAAGCGATGGTCCTGGAATTTAAATCACAGTGGGATCAACACAAAGTGATTGTATGAAAAATATCATGAAAACTCAACACTTCCATAGTTTTACTATATTTTTAACAGAGTAATTCTCCAACATTTATGTTGTCTTTTGCAAAAAGGCAATGAAAAATTGATGAATTTCATAGAAATAAATTGTTCACAAGATCAATAAATAAATTAACTGGGATCAATGAAAATGTCAGTGGAATCAATAAAAAAATTCCCTTTACTTATTATTATATTTATATTTAATCCCTTTTTCTTTATATTTTTTCAGTGGGCTCAGCTGACCCTACCAACCATAACCTAAGATCTGCTAGTGCCTAAATATTAACTTGAGATACCACGGATAATGTAAGAAATGAGGCTGCAACACAGAAGGCTCTCACCTTTTCAGTGTTTTGCAGGGACCTACTCATCATAAGAGTACTCTCTTTCAGTTGCTGTGCCAGCCCCACCATTTCATCTGTCAAGTCTTCTTGAAGCTTTCTGTGAGAGAAAAAAAGAAGATAAAAATCTATGGTGGCACAGGAATTGATTAACGAATCAAATAGACATAAAAATGACAAAAGTTCATCTCTGCGGAATTTCCTCAAACATCAAAAACTGAAACCAAGAAGAATAGAATAGCAGGTAAGAATAAGAAAAGGCAACAGCTCATATAACTTCATCCAGTCATATCTGTGTCCCAACCATCTTAAAACATCCTCTCTCTCTCTCTCTCTCTCTCTCTCTCTAGCTATCTCTTTTTTCAGGTGTGACTTCTATGGTTCTATGGAGATGTTTGTTTTTTGAATTTTAAAGTGATCACACTAATCCATTTAAACATTCAGTATTTACTTTCTGTATTTGTTATTTTTAACTGCCCAGTAGAATTCATAGAGCATAATTGGCCTGATATCTCATTATTGCACCAAAACTCACCCTTTGAGAAGATATAATAGCTATCTTATAAAACTTTCCGTCAATTATAGAGGCATTTTCTAGTTACATAACGCTCTCAATCCATTTCCTCATTTTAACTACTCTGCATTAATCACATCCGTAATTTTGATTTGTTCATCGTGCAATCTGAAGTTAGTAAAAATGCCCATCTCTAAATGATAATGGATAAGAATCACATAAGTACTTGAAAACGTATCTCATTGTCATTAATTGAAACAGTTGAGAATCCTGCAAACTTTGACGTGACATATTTCATCAAAAAACTCAGACCTGACATAATTTGGGGACAGATTAATCTGTTTTCATCAACATATGAAATTACCTGTGCTTTTCAACGTGGGCTAGTCCTGCAGAATCCAATTTGATTGTTGTTGATGAATCAGGCACAATTTGATCAGATCTATCTTCGACAATTGATGCTGTCCTGTTCAGTAAATTAAACAGAGCAACTTGAATGTCACTTCAAGGAGCATAATACATGAGCATGAATCACGTTTTTCCTAAGTACCACACGTGCACTTACACTGGTCTCTTTCTTAATCCTGGAGGAGAAATGAGATTTTTTTCTGTAACTCCTGGTGGAGTTTCCTTGAAGTATGCCTCTGCAAAGGGCTCCTGCTCCTGGGTAAGCATGTTGTGCTTTAAGTGTCATTACAATCGTGGAATATCAAAAATACTAAAATTTTAATTACCTAGGCAGACAGAAAAACTATTCCCTTCAAGCTGGAATGACAGAAAATTAAACCAAAGTTTAAAATGAATGTGATGCTAGACACTAATCAAAGTTAATGCATGTAGAAAACCACACGTTATGAAGAGAGAGTCATCATGAACAACACAATAACCAGGATTTAAAGAATTTCATTTGTGTCATTGAGGGCTATAATTTTCATGTTTTGCATTTCTCTAGGTAGCTTTACATCAGGTCAAACCGAAACATTGGTGAGCATAACAGTTGTGTGACCATTCAACACCATTCATAACTCCATCTTTTAAGAACAGATGTTAATATTATAGGTTGCAGTGGACAGCATCCCAACATTCCCTTGAATAAATGGTACATTTAACGAATATCAAGCTAGTCCCCTCACTTTTGGAGAAGCACAAGCTAATTATACACCTATAAACTACCACAAATTCTTCACCAATATCTTCAGGACTCGCTCATAATAGTCATCCTATTACAATAACAGGGGCATCTAGTTCCACATATCTAACCAAAAGGTTCAGCCAATATACAATAGTCACCATACTCCAAGACATTTATTAACACATACCAATGGATGAAAATATCAGCATCAGTATCGGTCACGACCATATCAGTATCAAATATATCGAAAATGCATAAAGGTATTAGATATATCAGAAGAAGGAAAGATTTTTTAGAATCATAAGCAGGCAAAAATATATCTGCCAAATATTGAGTGTATTGGCCGATAACAATATATCGCTGACATGACAACATAATGCAATTTTGCCACAGCATCAAAAAATATTATTCAATACTAATGCATATCAGCTGATATATCAAATATTGACCAATATTTTCATCTCAAAATACTCATGAAGAATGCCAGTGTAAAAGTGCTGACACAAACAAAAATGCAAATCTCCAGCAAGATATTAGCAGTCCAAGAGATTGGAAACTCACACGGGGGGCAGCTAACTTGGAAGCAATGGATTCGATCTTTTCAGAGTAATCATTCACCTCAGCTTTGGAAATTCTACAAGTAAAATGCAGAGGAATAGTAATAGATTGGTGTTTGCAAAACTCATGAACAAAATGAGTTGTAATTCAGATTACATAAAATAAAATTACAAAACAATATGAAATTAATATTGTAATATATAAGAGTCACTTCACTCCAAACCACCCAAAAAAGGTGATTCAAATTGACCTATATTCAAAATTATAAATATCAGTACAAGCAGTATAAATGCATCTACCATGTACTATCAAGATACCCTCAGTTTATAGTTTTTTCCTGAACAAGGAATTGACTGGCATATTTATGACCTGAATTTACAGGAAAAAATATATCTTCTTAGATGCATATTATGCATCCAACTAAAGAGAGCCTCAAAGAAGCTACCTTCAACATAGTACACATTCACTGATGTGTGTCACACATATGCAAAGACTTAAAGCTGTGACATGTAAATTTCAAGTGCTACTCTTCGAATTGGGTTTTGTTTGCTCATAATTCCATTTTGGGGATTCAATGTGTTGTTCTCATTCAATAATGCAAAAAATAATTTTTTTTTTTTTTGAGATCCATATGACCCAAACTAGTGAAATATCCTGCGTAAACATACCTTAATCCTATAGATGGTGGAAAGGTAAAACTGAATAGTGAATACTATTGAGCAAGTGATATGACAATTTAGTAATTACATTTTCCACATTCTTTATTTTTGGATAGATTTGTCATCTATAGTTCATGCGATTCATAGATGACTGTGAACATGGATTAGAGTCGCATACACTAGCATCCTGAGCTTAAGAACAGCCTGGGATAAAATCCATGCACCTTAATGGTGAAAGGGAAGGGGGTGAGAGGCAAGTTTTTTTGTTCTACAAGCAAGAGATGTGTTAGAACAGGCATCAAGGGAGTGTAACCATGCACAATTGGTAGTCTATGGGGGAAAAAAAAGAATCAACTAAATCTCACCGCCGGTATGAAGTATGGAAAACCCAAATAATCCCCACAAAGAAGAAAACAACACATCCCAAAAAATTACAATGTGAAGAAGACCCACTTTAATCTATCCGAGTAAATACCATACCATTGAAGCCTTTTAAGCTTTCCATCCAAGTTTTCACTTTTAACCAAGCTTACTCTTCTATTTTTTGCACTCTTGCAATCTATGCAATTTAATTTGCTGGAGCATATTCAGTAACCCCCCTTCTAAATCCACATTAATGACAAACCCAAGAATTTTCCCAAATCCACAAAAAACTTTTCCATGATAATCTTCCCCATCACATTCGCAATAGAGAAAGGGTCAGCATGCTGATTAATACCTCTAGAGTGCATGGGCCCACTATCTCCTTTCTTATTATCTTTTAGTTACTGAGGCACTTAGAAGGTAAACTTCCAACTCAGTTCAGGGTGGACTTATAAATAGTTTTGACTATGGTCTGGCCAACAATGATGTGCTTTTTGCTGAGACTGATGTAGGGAGGAGGGGAAAGTAGAGAGAAGAAGAATAGAGGGGTAAAGACAAGAAGTTAGACTAGAGGGGTAGGGACAAGAAAGGGATCAAACCAAAGGGGAGAGAGGAAGGGAAGCACAATTACTCAATTGCAATCAATTTCTCATTCATTCATCAATCATCAATCCTCCAAACAATAGAAATAGGGGTTCTTATATAGAGAACCCGATGTCTAAGAAAATTGAAAACAAAATAATAATTAAATAACTTTAAAAGTGGAAAGGAAATCAAATGGTAAATAAAATCAAATTTCTACTAAATAAAAATCAAATCAAATCTAATTAATAATCAAAATTGCTATGGAAATAAAATCAAAGCTAATTTGGAAGGCAAATCAAAGTAAATATTCGTCTCGGATGTCCGCATCAATTCTCCCCGGGTGGGAGGAACTCGAAATAAACTCCGTGAGTTAAACATCGAGGGAATCAATTGTTCAACCATAAGCTGAGTGGTGGGCAACCCGTCGGCGGCGGTGATAGACTCGAGTAAGAGGGGGCCAAAGTCGACGGAGCGATCGAGATCTCCGGAAGGAAGTTGACTCGGGCCTGAAGAAGTGCAATCCTGCTGGCTCTGATAGAACTCCAAGAGGTCTGGGTCAAGCTGCTGCAGTGTCTCGCGAGAAATCCAAGCATTCTCAGACTCTGGTCGACCAATCCAACGAACAAGGAAGCGATGAAGAGTTCCCTCCCTGGTAAACATCACCTGGGATGAGTTGACCGACTTGTTGAAACTGCCTCGGAGATGATCTGACCCACTTGTTTGAGATTGGACAAAAATCTGCAAAAAATCTGCTATTGTTTGATTTGATTTTTTTTTTTTTTTTTTTTTTTTTTTTCTCTCTTTTTTTTTTTTTTTTTTCTCTCTCTCTCTCTCTTTTTCTCTCTCTCTCTCTCTTTTTTTTTCTCTCTCTTTTTTTTCTCTCTTTTTTTTTCTTTTCCCTCGGTTACTGTTTTCCTTTGTTTTTGTGTGTGTGTGTGTGTGTGTGTGTGTGTGTGTAAATCACGGGCCTCCTGTTTGCTTTACCGCCTCAAAGTACGCAGAGACAGAGAGGGAGCAGAGAGGCGCGGCTGCTCAGTGCCCAACGGCGGCACTCGCTCAGTCCGATGACGTCGATGGTGGTGAAGGTGGGAGCGACGGCGACGGCGATGAAGGCGGCGAAGAGGATGACGACAAAGACGAACTCAGACGAAGAAGATGAGGAGGAGATGAATCTGAAGAAGCGATGAAGACGAAGAAGAACGCGGGCGAAGACAAAGACGAAGATTTGGGACAGCCGACTCGTGGCTTCTCTTTCTACTCCCTTTCTTCAGTTTTTTTTTTTTTTTGAAGGAAGGTGGAGGCTAGGGTTTTTGGGGTGGGCTGTGGCGCAGGCGTTTTATTTTTTTTTGAAGGAAGGTGGAGGTTAGGGTTTTTTGGGGTGGGCTGTGGCGCAGGCGTCCGAGTTAGGGTTCCTGGTTTCGGGTCGCTTGATGAAGGTGGTCGTGTACGGTTTCGGGGCGGTTCGTAGTATGGTAGAATTGGGTTTGGGGTTTGGGTATGGTTTGGCCGGAGAAGATGAACGTGGTGGTTTGGATGGTTGTGTTGGGCTCGATTTGGCTGGGCGGTAACCGGTGACGAGAATGGCTTGTGGCGGCGACGCCGACAGTAATGGCTGAGTCGGGTGGGGATTGTTGCTTTGTGGGTTGTGTTGGCCTCTTCGAGAGTGCTCTGTAGCCTTGCTGCCGCTTCTTCTTTCTGCCTCTTTTTTTTTTTTTTTCAAACAGAGCACAGGAGCTAAAGATGCGGTGCTCAACAGAACTTTTTTTTTTTTTTTTTTCCCTTCTACTGAGACAGAAACAGAAGTTTCGTTTGGCAGAGGTGGGCACAGGAGCAAAATCACAACTTTTTTTTTTTTTTCGTTTGGCAGAGGTGGGCAAAAATCACAACTTTGTTTTTTGTTTGTCTTTGACAGTAGAAGAGGAGGCAGTGGTGGTGGAGAGGATGCACAGAAGAACTGGTAGGGGGGGCGGGACACTGGTGGTGGTGGTGGTGGTGGTGGTGGTGGTGGTGGGCAATTGGTGGCAGGAAGTTGTGTGGCTGAGTATTGGGTGTGAGAAGGGTGTTGCTGGCGGCAAAAAGAGGATTTTTATCTCTGATACCAATTTGATGTAGGGAGGAGGGGAAAGTAGAGAGAAGAAGAATAGAGGGGTAAAGACAAGAAGTTAGATTAGAGGGGTAGGGACAAGAAAGGGATCAAACCAAAGGGGAGAGAGGAAGGGAAGCACAATTGCTCAATTGCAATCAATTTCTCATTCATTCATCAATCATCAATCCTCCAAACAATAGAAATAGGGGTTCTTATATAGAGAACCCGATGTCTAAGAAAATTGAAAACAAAATAATAATTAAATAACTTTAAAAGTGGAAAGGAAATCAAATGGTAAATAAAATCAAATTTCTACTAAATAAAAATCAAATCAAATCTAATTAATAATCAAAATTGCTATGGAAATAAAATCAAAGCTAATTTGGAAGGCAAATCAAAGTAAATATTCGTCTCGGATGTCCGCATCAGAGACACTATCATGTTCATTAATGCTAAGGAAAGGGGCATACTCTTAATTTTTTTTTTCATTTTACTTTTTTGATTGATGAAAAGATATTCTATGTTTTACATGTATTTGTTAGCTTTTGAAGCTTAATGGGGTTTAAAGATACCCTGATAATCAAAGTTGATTGCGTGGAGGAGATGGACCATAGAACCATATTGGCAGCAATTCTATGTGCGAGGAGTACCTTTTTCCTAATCAGCTACTCTGTCTTCATTTCCAGGCACAATTGAAAAACAATGCACAGTGCATGATCTGAGCATTCCAAAATTTATGAAGTGATTAACTGGGATTTCTTATTAGCAAAAGAAATAAGGTTACTTGTAGAACAAAATTACTTCTTCCTTTACTTGGTCCATTTACTTCCAAAACAACTGGTGGGCCCTTGCCTTGGATGTACATCCTGGGAAGTCTACTTCAAGTAGATTATTTTCTCTTTTTTTCTCCTTGCCCGTTATTAACTACAATGCCTGTTAAAGTGGTTTTCCAGAGTTCATAGAAAACTGATGTTTATTTCAGTTTTTCCTTTTCCTTCTTCATGTATGTATTTCTTGTGGTGAAATGATGCAGCCTTAACATCTTATTAAAGGATACTTCTTACTTTTGTTTTTCAGAAGGAAAGAAAAGGTAAAATACAATGTAATCAAACATAATACCAGTTACAAAGACCATCGAGGTTCCAATAGATCCCAAATCAAATTTAAACCACCCCTCAAAGTTTAACTGGATGTCTAAATACAGATTCTGAGATTTCAAGACAACAAACTTGAGCAATCACTTGCATAATGGACTCAGTGTAAAGAGGCAAAAAGTATATACACCTGGGTAATTCCTCAGGGGTAGTCTCTTCAGCTAGCTGCTCCAGTAGTTCCCGCATTGTAGCAACATACTGCCAAAAAATACATATACCAAGTAATCAACATATATATATATATATAAACACAACACTGGCAAAAGCAAAAATGTAACATCATCTCCCACCCAATTAAAAAAAGGCAAAGAAAAAGAAAATACATAATTAACAACTAAATGTTTTCTTCAAAACACAGTCAGAAACATTATAACACTAAAAGCTCTAGTTGAAAAAATTAGATGCATACATGTATCAGCTTTGCCTGATTCTGCTGTTGAGGTGCAGCCGCAAGTAACCTCTTCAAGTTGATCTCAGTTTTACTGATTCCCATCAGAAGACAACTAAATGTTGTGGAGACAAAACATGAGGGTTAAATGAATCAACAGCAACCGAAAAGTGCATCAAACAACACCATGAGGGTTAAACAACTAGAAGAAGACGTGCTAAATTCCCTTTTTGGTCAAATAAAGCAAACGCATGCAGAGAAATTCAGCCTCCATGATGATATCAATCTTTCAGACAGAAAGAAAGATACAAGCAAATAATGCAAGTACGCAACACATCCCCAAGAAGGCCAAACAAAAGAATTCATATAGAACTACCACAAAGGTAGCAGCAACCGGACAATAAATTCAACAAGCGTTATATCGGGAACAAAAATACTTCACAGATTTATCTAACCTTCGATGAGGAAGAACAACAACGATAGACGCAGCAATTAAATTCAGAATGAAGAATAGATAAATCAAAATTTCGTGCAAAAACCAGTTTTCGAAAATTTTCCATAAAGACATGTCAGATATATAATAAGGATTAATGATCTCACATATGAGCTTCCTTCTACTAGACCCAATGGTAAAAGCGTCTATGGTTACGGTGTCTATGGAGCGGCTTCTGACTTAAGCCCTAGTCATCTAAGCCCTACCGAGCATGTCCCTCACAGTAACACCTAAAAAGAGTCTACAACAAAGAGAGACAAAGTTCAAATTTCGAAGGGAACTGCTGACTCTGTCAATAACAACGAACAAGAAGAAATTAATACATCAATCAAATAGAGAGAAATGGAGGAAAGGGAGAATACAAGAAATATCTTCAACAATCATCACCGATCATGAGTTGCGCCTATTACCCGTTGCCAGCAAGGAAACGATCGGATCAACCAGCGGTTACGGCTGCTTTCGTCAGCAACAGTCAATTGCTATTCGTTTCTCGGTTTGCTATATTTAACACAGCGGGTAACGTTGACAACGTAAGAAATTACCTTCGCCTCCCTTAATTCTTCTTTCTTCTCCCCCATTCCTGCAAATTTCTCGCTCACATCGCACAAATGCATCTTTCCATTTCTGATACTGCAATTGTCCCCTCCCCCCTCTCCTTATTTATGAAGAATAGCCCATTAAATGGTGGATCAGTTGCAACGATCGAAGAAGATAGACGATGCGAGAGCGAGAGCGAGAGAGAGAGCACTTTTGCGAAGGGAAAGAACCCTCGTTTGTTTTATTTTTATTTCCATTTTTCGATTATTTTTTGGGGATTGAGGGGGCGTTCTTCTCCCCAATGGAGAAGGATCGTCCTTCTCTTATCCGGGCCATCGGATGTAAAATTCGACGGTTACGTGTTTTGGATGATTAAATTTAAAATCAAACGGTCCACGTTATATTATCCATTTAAAACGTATGGACCGTCAAATTTTACATTCGACGGTTCAGATAAGAAGAAGAACGGTCCTTCTCTACAAGGGAGAAGGACGCCCCCCGGGATATTGGGGGGATAATTGAAGTGCCATATCATGCATTTTATTTTTAAAATAAATCTAAAATTAAAATTAAAATAATATATACAAATTGTCATTTTATTTTAATAGATATTGATTATTTATCAAAAGAACAATTATTAAGTTTTCTTAGTGTTGTTACATATTTATCATTTCTCATATTATTAATAGCAAAAATTTTATACTAATAATTTAAATAAATAATATTATAATAATATACTAAAATTTATTAAACAAAGATAATATAGGAGGGATCGAATTAATAATATACTCAAGTCTTAAAAATAAATTTTAATTGTTTTTATATTTATTTTATATTTTATGGATATTAATTTTTTTAAAAAAAATTATAAAAATACTATTTTTTTATGATATTTTCATATTAAAATATAAATAACGCGCGGGATTCGGGGGGCGTCCTTCTCCCTTGTGGAGAAGAACCGTCTTTCTCCTCATTTGAACCATCGAATGTAAAATCCGACGGCTCATACGTTTTGAATGAATAATATAACGTGGACCGTTTGATTTTAAATTTAATCATCCAAAATACGTAACCGTCGAATTTTATATCCGACAGTCTAAATTAAGAAAAGAACGATCCTTCTCTGCCGAAGAGAAGGACGCCCCTCAATCCATAATGCGCGGCGCTCCACTTTTGGTTATAGGACTGCATGTGTTGCTCAGCGGTTCTGCTTGCTGCGCACCGATGAAATAGAAGCGCATGGGAAGGCGGAGTCGAAGAGCTAAGAGGGTGGTCGATGAATCCACAGCATCGCGCATTCTTCAACGAAGTCGTCAAACACACCCGAGAACTTAACATCCAGAAGGGAAAGACCCTCCACGCAAAGATCATCAAAGCGGGCTTGTCCTCCAGCGTATACATGGCCAACTGCATGGTCAACTTGTACGCCAAGTGCGGCCACTTACCCGATGCAGAACTTTCTTTTGATCAAATCGACGGCAAAGACGTCGTGTCATGGAGCTGCCTTATCAATGCGTACTCCCAAAAGGGCGGCGTCGAATCCTCCTCTGCTGTCATGGGCCTGTTCTCTCGAATGAGGGCGCAAAATACCCTCCCCAATGCCCACACTTTCGTGGGCATCTTCAACGCCATGTCCAATTCATGCGACGTTTTGGGCGGAAGGAAAGCGCATTCTCTTGCAATAAAGACGGATATTTGTTGGGATGTGTTTGTCGGGAGCTCACTTATCAACATGTATTGCAAATTGGGTCCGATCGATGATGCTCGTCAGGCGTTCGACAGAATGCCTGAGAGAAACTCGGTCTCGTGGGCTACCATGGTTTCTGGATATGCGATGCACCGGATGGCTGTGGAAGCTGTAGGTGTTTTTAAGTTGATGATGCAGTGTCAACAGGAGAGAGAAAATGAGTTTGTTTTGAGCAGTGTGCTTAGCGCGTTGGCTCTTCCTGAATTTGTTGATATTGGCAGGCAAGTCCATTGTATTGCAATCAAAGATAGCTTAGTATGGATAGCATCCGTTGGAAATGCCCTTGTTACGATGTATTCTAAATGCGGAAGCGTCCGTGATGCACTGCAAACATTTGAGATGTCGAGCGATAAGAATTCCATCACGTGGTCTGCGATGATCACTGGCTTGGCACAGAGCAGCAACTCGAAGGAAGCTCTGACGTTGTTCTCTCGAATGCATTATTGTGGGATTCATCCTAGTGAATATACATTTGTTGGGGTTGTTAATGCTTGTAGTGACATTGCTGCCATTGTAGAGGGAAAGCAATTGCACTGCTATTTGGTGAAGATGGGCTTTGAAAATCAAATATATATAATAACTGCTTTGGTTGACATGTATGCAAAATGTGGCAGCATTGACGATTCTAGGAAAGGGTTTGATTATTTGCAAGAACCCGATGTCGTTTTGTGGACTTCGATGATAGCAGGTTTTGCACAAAACGGAGATAACGAAAGTGCACTGAGTTTATATGGAAGAATGGAGGCAAAGGGAATCCCACCCAATGAGCTAACAGTTGCTAGCATCCTAAAAGCATGTTCAAGCCTTGCTGCTTTGGATCAAGGAAAGCAAGTCCATGCTCGTGTCATCAAGTACGGGTTCATTCTCGAGGTCACCATCGGAAGTGCTCTTTCGACAATGTACACAAAGTGCGGATCCGTTGAAGATGGGAACCTTGTGTTTAGAAGGATGATTGCTCGAGATATAGTGTCATGGAATGCAATGATATCTGGAATCTCTCAAAATGGGTGCAGCAATGAAGCTCTTGAGCTGTTTGAGGAGATGATAATGGAGGGCATCAAGCCAGATGCTGTTACTTTCGTTAACATTCTCTCTGCTTGTAGCCGCATGGGTTTGGTGGAAAGAGGCTGGAAGTACTTCAACATGATGTCTGATGTATTTGCCATTGCCCCGGCACTTGAGCATTATGCATGCATGGTTGATGTGTTAAGCCGTGCAGGAAGGCTTATCGAAGCAAAAGAATTCATAGAAACAGCTAAGGTGGATCACGGCATGTGTTTATGGCGGATTCTATTAAGTGCTTGTCGGAATTACCGAGATTATGACTTGGGAGCCTATGCAGGGGAGAAACTCATGGAGTTGGGCTCTCAAGAATCATCTGCCTACGTAATGTTGTCCAAAATTTATACTGCGCTTGGGAAAGTAGATGATGTGCAACGAGTCATGAGGTTGATGAAACTTCGTGGGGTCGGTAAGGAGCCTGGTTGCAGCTGGATTGAGCTGAAGAATCTGTTTCACGTATTTGCAGTTGGAGATCAGATGCATCCGCAGATTACGGAGATACAGGCAAAACTGCAAATTTTAACCAAACAAATGATAGATGAAGGTTATCGGCCTGCTTACGATTAAATTCTATGAAGGGAAGCCTTGGCATAACAGCAATGTTATCTCCATTGGACCTGGTGGTCACGAGTTTGCATCACGGAAACAGCATTTTGTATGATACAAGGGAATATCATGTACGATAGACTAAAAAATGGTCCAATCTTTCCTCGGATGTGGTGCATAGCGATAGAGCTTCTTACAGCACTGCCCTTTTATTTCCTTGCGAATGGTCAGCATCCTGCAGAGAGGTAGAGAACTCTGTAATCGGGTTATTTGGCAATCGGCCAATCATCGAAGAAATAAGGTTTTTTCCCCCTGCAATCATGAAATTATTTTCATTGAAGTGCCACTTCTACTAATGGAAGAATTCAGCTGCTAAAAAAGTTCAACTTCATAGATATACCATTATAATATTTCTATTTTCTGAAGGAAGATGTTACATTGATAGGCCTTATATAAATACAGCAACAAAATCTTTTATCCCACTAGATAGGATCGGTTATACTTAAATTCATAATTTTTGTTACCTAAACAATGTAAAATGGCTGTGCTTAAGTCGCAGGCTAACATTTTCTGCAGAATAGTTCTGATTTTTGTGTGTTTGTTTTGTGTCAATCTCCTCCCCCCTTTCAGTTAAATGAAGATCCCCTGCTTTTGGAGCTATATGATCATTGGATGTTGCCTCAATACCGTCAATTCTTCATGTCAAGGCCAGGGGTCAACCAGTCAACTAGGAGCGTGGATATCAGACATTGGAGATGAATTATTTTTTCTCGTGGCCTGATTAAGAGTGAGTTATATTTTTAAATCTGTTAATATTTTTTGAAGTGTTTTAGTTAAATTTATCAACATTAGTTATGATATCTAAGTTATTAAAAAAGTACCCAAAATATTTGATCTATTTATACTTTATATATACACAAAACATGAAAATTTAGACATTTTTAGAAAATGAAAATATTTAAAATGTATGGATTTAACCTTAGAAGAGCAAAATAAAGCCAAATATTGGTGTCGGCTATCATAAAGCGATATGCCACCGATAAGGTAAAATATCGGGACATTTTCAAACTTGGGGAAAAATTATCATTGTAACTTTCTAATTCCTATATTAGCAAGGTTTTTTGAGGAAGTCTAGTCTCCTTCAGGCGAGTTGAACCAGTGTGAGTAAAATAGCCATATCCCAACATAGGACCAAGTCACTACCATCGGCCTACTAACAACATCTCTATATGCTGAGATGAGGAATTGGAGGTCAAAATTCTGGAGTAAGAGGAAGAGTCATTTCTTCACTACCCAATCCAAGAAGACAGACTTTACCCCCAGAACAGTAATGGGTTTACGGGACACCCTTGTATGATATGATATTTCATCTATTTATAACAATAATGAGTCCAAATAAAACAGATGGATGGATGAGTGTTATGCCACCCGATGATCTCTAAAGATATTTTAAAGTTATTTCTCTTACTGCGCGGTATTATGGGAACACCTTTTAAACACTCTTAGAATACCCTCTGATGTTAAACCAGATTCTATATATAAAAACTTAATCATAGGAGGATTATAAATCAGCTAAAGCTTAGCATTTCAGTGTGGTTATTTATGCATGGTGTAAAGCAGGGGAGAAGAGTTGAAAAGATTTGGAAAGGCACCCACATATTAATAATCTGATTTATTTGCTAAGTAATTTTAGAATTTTGGGGGCTTTCCCTCTAAATTATGGCCATTTATAAGGGTCATAATTTAAATTTTTTCAACTTTAATTTTTCTCCCTGCATCATAGGTGTCTAAAGATGTCTAGATCATGATTAATGATATAATATTGTAACTAAAGATGTCTTGATCATACATATTTTTACTGTAATTCTAAATCAATTTTTAATATATATGGTTAAATTTGTTATTATTAAAAAGTTTATTATCACATAAATTAATTGATGTTATTATTTATCATTGATATTGACCATGTCTTAAAAAAATTCACATTATATTAAAGAAACTTCGAATATTATTGAAAAGTTTAAAGATATTACATCAAATTTAACATTAGAGTATTTTTTTAATCATTTATTAACTTTTTAACATAGAATGTAGTTTTTTTTTTTTTAATTTCTTCATTATATATATTTACTACTGTTGTGTTCTAGATCCTCGGGTTGCCGACGGATCGGAGAGTCTTCGAATTTCTCACCGTCCGGAGGTGGTCGCAAAAGGGTCCGGTCCCTGTCTTTGTTAACCTAGGATTTGTACAACACAATCAACGAATAAGAGGTTAAGGGTCCAGCAGGATTTCTCTCACCGAGGACACTCCGACGCTCAAGTCAGTAACTTTTCACAATAAACGAAAATGGGTTCACCCTCAGAGGTACGCAGAAATATGCTTAAATGCGTGGGTAGTGTGTGAATGCTTGTATGAGAGAGTGATGAGCGGGTAATAGGAGGCCTGACTCCCTGTATGCACCGTAACAGGTGGCTGACTTTTGTCGCCTGAGAAGGCTGAGAAGTTTTGATCTGGAAGATGGCGGTGAAGCCTAAGGTTAGTGACGCTGAGTCGATTATCCATGATCCAATCTTCCTCTTTGTAGAAGAAGAAGGATTTTATAGGTCCCCTGGCGAGGGGCTTTGGGCGCGAGAATCCCTGTTGTAAGGGTTTGTTGGCCGCTGATTGCTGTCGGCGGTTGTTGGTGCGTTGGTTGTCATTTAGTGGTGACAGGTAGACCACTGGGCGCTGCCAGCCACGCTTGGTCTACCCTTCGAGCTGGGATTGGCGGGGCAACTGGGGGTAACCGCCTGAGTCGCGGCTAGTAGCGCTGACTGTTTTCTCATTGGCTCGCTTCCCCTGTTCTTCTGCTATTCCCTGGCAGCAGCAATAATGAGCTGCAGATGATGCCCATTAGCTGTCAAACGTGGGCCGCCAAGTAGGCCGCTCTGCAGTGCTAGGCCTCAACTGCCCCTCAGGCAGCTGCTTTGTGGTTTGGGCTTTGAATATTTTTGGGCCTTTGTTTCGGACCCGACACTAGCCCCCATGCCTGGCGGACCAGTGGTCGCGGTCTGGCATGCCCTTTGGGCCCAACTCACGGTCTCCCGGTCCCCCTTGAAATGTGCCAACGCTTGTCGTCTTTTGACTTTGCGCTTTCCCCAGGCAATCACGCAGGCTTTTCTGGTGCTGTAGCGATTCGGCGCTTGGAATGGAACGATTCGCACGCCTGAGGTTGCGTTTGATTTGAGGCCTTTCCTATTCCATGAAAGACATCCACGGAATAGCACGACCCATTAAGCGCTGGAAGGGCGTCATCTCGCTCATAAATAGGAGGGCTCTTTGGCTGGTGCGGTTCATCCTTTGATTGACCTTGGGGGAGCAATGCGAAGGTCTTGGCCCGCTCCACCTCTAGTGGGAGTCCGCGAAGGAGTTGGATGGACTAGCTGGAAATCCGAAATTCTTGGCGAAAACTGCCTTCATGCCCATCCTGTGGTCAATTCCTCATATTAATGAGGGTGGATCGGCCACTGTGCTGTTATCGCATGCCTCCCCCCATGGAGTGACGCATCCAGGGTGCTGTGGGATCGCGGCGGAGCTATCCCGAGGATCCTCTCCTCCGGTGAAGCACGTCGCTCATGGTCTCCACTTCACTTGGGTCACAAGCCGGTTGGGTAGGAGGTTGAGAGTGGAGCATCGACAAGGGAAAAGTAGGTTCTTTTTTGCATCGCTATCGGAGACTCCTGAATTGGGTGTTGGTTCTGCCTCGGTGGATAACATTAGGTTCGTCTCCATCGGAGGTAGACCAACATGCGGCTGTTCTCGGTGCTTTGGCTTGTTGGGTTGTCAGCGGCGAGGCCGTGGTGATCTCATGTAGGTCACGTTCCCAAGCTTGCTCAGCTTTCGGGGCAGTCGCTGTAGGGCCTAGGCCCCATGTCATATCTTTTTCCTCTTTCTTGTACTTTTGCTACTGCAAATATTGTACTTTGTAATAGAAGCCTTGATTAATGAAAGAAGTAGCCTTTCGTCTTTACTCTTCTGCCGTGTAGTACGTATTTTTCTTCCTGACCGCTTCCCCCCGCCTTTTTTTTTCGTTTTTTTTTATCACCCTTCGTGGACAGTTTGCTTCTTTCGTTGCGCCGCGCTCCATTCTATGCGCCTAAGCATCTTTAGCTGTTTGCGGTTAGTTCTGCCGATTTCATCCATTGAGTCTTAATGTAGACCGTTGTCGGGAGGACGCGGCAGGAGGGGTCCTCTGATGCTTGATGCCGTGGAGGTTTGAATTGTCACTGGTGGCAGTCACATCCACCTGTCCATCTGGCGCATTAAATGCGCTGGAAATCACGGGTCGTTGCGCCATAATGATTTGCCTTCGAAACGCGCGATGCTTCAGGCTTTCGCCACGTGGAGGGTGTTCGGTGGCTCCGTTTTGGCGCTCTTCGCCTTCAAAACGCTGCCGTTTCAGGGGGAACTTCGCCTATTTAAATGCACAAATTTCCTCCAATGCAGCATGCTCTACCGCTTCCTTGACAGTGCGAAGCTTTGTGTTGCTTTCGATCCCGCTCCCTTTCGTTCGCTTTTCACTGTGATTTCAATGGGGGGGTTGTCCTCATCGTCTGGGTCAGCATCTTCTTCTGAAGAGCCTGAGATTGGGACCCACACTTCTGGGCCTCTGGTGCAGCCGTATTGGAGGGATATCATTCGGAGGCCACCGTTGTGGGCCCTATGCGATTTTTGAGGGTGCCTCCGGACTTTGAGAGGGAGGAGAGGTCTACCTCCTCGCGGGATCGTGGTCCTGGGAGGGTGGATCCTTTGCTTCACAAAGTGGCCATGGTTGTCGAAGGCGCGAAGCTCGGGTGCAAGTCGCGGTTGGAGAGATAGAGCAATTGAGGGCCTGCGCCACATACTTTGAGGAGGCATGGGCGGAATCGGAAGCGAGGGCGTCCAAACTTGCTGGTGAAAATGTATGGGCCCGAGCCCGCGTGTTGGCTCTCCAGGAGGAGCTTGAGCGGCTGTGACGACAGTTTGGAACAGAGGTTGTGCGTATGGGGACTGAGCTGGGGTCAAGGTCCGGCACTGGAAAGGAACTTCGAGGACGACATCCATTTCAATCGGAGATTAGTCTCGTGGAGGATCCGAACTTCCGCATTAGCATCCTGGACTCTCGAAACTCTAGCGCCCTGACACGCACGGACCTATTGGAGTGTCTTGTACTAGGTTCCTTTATGCCAAGAGAGGGCCATTAAATGTACTCTGCAACCGCAGGCTGTTGTAAAGAAAGTTACTAATGACCATTATAATGAAATTTAATGCTTAGCTGTGCCGTTTTACTTTTCGCGGTTTATTGTAGTCGAACGGTTCGTTTTCTCCCTTACGCGCTAGTTTTGGAAGTCCCGCCGCATTAAATGCCGGTGTGACAGTGGGGATTTCGCCAGGCGGCTGAGGTGATGTCAGTCTGCGATTTGATAAAGGGTCATGATTGCCGGCTGCTTCGGGGCCCACGACATTCCTGCGGGGTCAACTCGCGGCCTGGCCACTCAACGGAAGCGTCGTTTGGGCTTCCCACGCGCTGACACCTCGCCGTCTATTCAAACTGCGCTTCAGCGAAATTCCCCTTGGCCGTTCCCTTGTGCTGAAAGCTTTCAACTCATTCCACTGAGAGAGGGAGAAAGATGGCAAAGAAGAGAGAGTCTCTTTCTTCTTTGCGAACTTCTAAGGCGGGTCGGCATAGGGTCGACAGTACAGGGTCCATCTTGACAACTAGCACCATTGTTGCTCTGATGGTGGATCACGGGATCCCCAGCGACTGGACTTATCACGCTCCTGGTTCCGTGGGTAGAGCCAACGCCCCCCCAGATGGCTTCGTTGCGGTTTACGAGCACCATCTGAGAGAGGGGCTTCATTACCCTATATCGTGCACTCTATATGCACTAGTTGAGTTGTTGGGCGTTCTTGTGGCAAGGCTTTATCCCAACGCCCTTCGTTATCTAGTCTCGTTGTGCATCTTTTCCCGCCTCCATACCGGCGCTTTCGACGCAAAGGCGGCGAAACTGATCTTCCGCTTTACGGAGTTGGAGGATTGGGTCTCCATGTCTCTGAAAACTGGTTTCCATTTCTGGGGGGGACCAACCCTAATTCTGTGTAGAACTAAAAAAATCACTTTTTCTTTTTGCAGGAGCCTTCCGACTTCGAACTTTCACGTGAATGGAGCTCGATCTCATAGTACTTCCACGGGAAGGTGTTATCGGAGGATGCCAAGGATACGGCGAAGTTGGTCGCGACCATCAACTCCCAGATGGCGAAGTTCTCCATTCAGGGCTACTTCTTGACGTCTATCACTTTCGAGGCCGCCAAGTGGGGGCCTTCGTCGGGCTGGCACGCCGCCGATCCCGCGAAGAAGGAGCCTAGGGAAGCCGTGATTTTCCCGCCATCTGAAGAGGACACAGAGGAAGCTGCTTGTTGTTGGAGTCGTCTTCGGATGAAGAGGAGATAGGGGCTCCCCTGAAGAAATTGAGGGAAGCTAGAGGCACCTCCACCCTGAGGTCGCAGAGGTTGGCTACTGATTCCGCCGCATGAGCCGGGGCCCCAGTCCTGGAGGTGACATCGAGTGTCGGACTTCAGGGGGGACCGCCGGACCCGTGTCGATTCCTGCCATAGCATTAGCTGAGTATGGTGTCCCTGCAGTGGAACTTCATTCAGATGAGGAGTCTTTCGTGGATTCCTTTGTCGACCTGGAGCCACCGCAGTTAATCGCAGAGGGTGCTCCAGCCATAGCGGGTGACGCATCAGCCTCTGGTGACCAAGAGAAAGCATATGCGCCAGCGCCAGTACTAGAGTCGCAGGAGTCTTTAGAGCCCACTAGAACCTCTGCCGAGCCATTTTTGGAGGGAGGTGTTCAGGGGGATGTTCCTGTGGCGTTGAAGGCGGAAGCTGCACTAGAGGCTAGCTCGCCAGGTGCAGAACTGGCCCTGAAAGCAACCGCGGGAGGGATGGCTCCCGAGCTGAAGCCCCCGAGCGTTCCCTAACCTTCCATGCTTCCAAGCTATCCGAGCCCTGTAGAAATTGTGGTTGAACGTGGGGAGTCCTTGGGCCCATCCGCATCAAGAGATTTAGCTCATCATCCAGACGCACCTTCCACTCAGGTGAACATTCTTTGGTAGTCACGAGTTTTGGGAGTTTTTGACCTTCTCATTTCCCATGCAGATTCCTGAGGGTACCGATTCTTTTGACGAACTAGCTACTCAACTATTCGGGGACCTTCATCGCGGGCTGGATGTTGTCCAACACATGAGAGCTAGCGTCGCTTCCCTCCAAGAGGAGAGCAAGCGGGCGCAGGAGGAAATTAGGCGCTTGAAGGAGGAGAATGGCCAGTAGACACTGGAAGTCGCGCGCCTACAACTGGAGGTCGAACAACTAAAAGAGATGGTTACTGTCCTCGAGAATGACAACTCATGCCTGTCCAGGGATCTGAGGGGCCGGTTTACTCTGTCGGAGGCGAATCTTGTACTGGAGGCTTGGTTCTGGGAGGACATCCGCCTGTGCCGCAGAATTGCCTCGCTTGCAGTCCCTGATGTCCCGCAGGGCATCTTCCACCCAGGCAACTCTGGGGTTCAGAACAGATCTCGCCTGAGAAATTTTCCTAAGGGGACTAGTCTGTCAGATCCTCAGTAGTGGCTTTACTTGTAGACGTTGCTTACTTCTTTTTCCTTTGTTTACACCTTGTACAAATGAATGAAAAGTGGCATCTTTTTTTGCATTCAATGCCTTCCAGTGAGATTTGAGAGATTGCATCCCATGTTTAACGGCTAAGCTTGTGAAGCTATTGTCGCTAAGGCTCCAATCTGGCGCCTTCTTGCACTGTACTTATCCTTCGTCAGAGGATGTCGTCGCATTTCGCGCGTTTAATGGGAAGCTCGATCCAGTAACGTGGATGTCATCGCAAGTCCTGTGGAACAACGCTAAGGTCCAGTTGGGTTTTCAGGCCACAACAGCTGGACTCCGGATCTAGACATTTTCTCATATGGTATCCGCATTAGGTGCGTGGCCGCCGCTCAGGGCGTCGTCGCTGCCTTGTGTATGGCCTAGCTCTCAGCCATTGTAAACTAAGGGTGCTCTCTTCTTCTCGAGAAGGTGGCCGCACGCCTACGATTTTTACCCCCTAAGATTTTGATGGTCGTAAGTTGGAAAGCTTCAAAAGCCCCTAGGCCTGACGTTTTGACCGCCTGGATTATTTGGTTCGGAACTAGGATTCTCTGGACCGCACGAGCCCTGCGGCGCAGAGCCAAGACTTGGTGGTGACCGCTGTCGGGTCGCTTGGCGCAAGGCCAAGGTTGCGGGCCACTTAAGACCCTTTCGACATGGAGTTGAAGTCCAAATGTGGCCGCTTTCGGGCCACTCGATGCATGGTCGAGGCTTGAACGAGACCGCTAATGGGCCACTTGGCACAGGGCCAAGGTTTCTGGGCCACTCAACGATGGGTCGAGCTTTTGAGGTGGCAAATCATGGACCGCTTGGCACGATGCCAAGGCCTCGTTTTATCGACGGACGATAGTCGTCCCGACTTAGAGGCAGTCTAGGTCGTTCTGCTTTTAGAATATCATGCATGCCAACACTCACATGAATAGAGATACAAGTTAACAGGAATAATTAATTTCATTAAATGAAAACTCAATGTATATACAAGCATTCTTCGTGGTGTGCGTGTATGCCTTACCTGGGGCAGCATTACATTACCGGTAGTATTTCCTTAGGTTGGTGGCGTTACAGGTCTGAGGGACCAGTTTACCGTTCTGAATGCATAGCTTGTACGCCCCACTCCGGAGGATATTGCGAAGACGAGGAACAGGCCTTCCCATCTAGGGGAGAGTTTGTTCCTACTCGTAGCTTTTCCCGCGGCCTCCACACTCCGAAGGACCAAATCTCCGACCTCAAGTAGGCGTGGCTTCACCCGCTTGTTATAATACCGCACGATACACTGTTGATAGGTTGCGGTCCGCAGGCGGGCTGCGTCTCGAACTTCTAGGAGCAGGTCAAGGCATTCTCTGAGTCTCTGAGAGTTCGTGGTTGGATCGAGGCATTCAACCAGCATGCAGGGTAGTCCAACTTCAACGGGGACTACGGCCTCAGCTCCGTAGCAGAGGCTAAAGGGTGTCTCTCTCATTGACTTCCGCAGTGTTTTTCGATATGACCAAAGTACGGAAGGTAGCTCATCAACCCACGAGCTCCCTGCGTCTTCCAATTTGGTCTTTAGTCCGTACAGCGGCGTGCGATTGGTGACTTCAACCTGCCCATTTGCTTGAGAATATGCCACGGACGTATGAATCAACTTGATGAGTAGACTTGCGCAGTACTTCGTAAACCGCCTGTCGGCGAATTAAGTCCCGTTGTTGGTCACTATGACCTCGGAAATTCCAAAGTGGCAGACGATGTTTTGGCGAAGAAATTCTGCTGCATTCTGCACAGTGATTCCAACCAGAGGGACTGCTTCTACCCACTTGGTGAAGTAGTCGATGCCGACGATGAAAAACTTCCTTTGTCCGAAAGCCAAAGGTAGCGGTCCAAGGATGTCGAGCCCCCATTGCGCAAATGGCTATGGGGACTGAAGGTTGCACAATTCCGTGTGTGGGAGGTGTGTCATGGATCCATGGACTTGACAGCTTTCGCATTTCTTCACAAATTCCAATGCGTCTCGCTTCATGGTGGGCCAAAAGAGACCCTACCCCATGATCTTGAACGCGAGGTTTTTTCCTCCGACGTGTGAGCCGCATATGCCGATGTGGACTTCACTCGGAGCATACTCAGCCTCTTCAGGGGTCAGGCATTTTAGGTAAGGAGTGGAATATCCCCGCCTATATAGCCTCCTATCGAGGATTGTGTACCATCCTGCTATCTTCTTGATCCGTTTGGTTTCATCGGCGCTTTCAGGTAAAGTTCTGTTGGTCAGGTACTTTCTATACGGGGTCATCCAGTTGTTGCCCCCGTCAATGTGCAACACTTCCTGGTCTGAGATGTCCACACTGGGCACGGCCAGGGTTTCTTGTAGCTCCCTGGCGTACTGTTTCGGGGAACCTGTAGCTACGTCCCTAGTCAGCCAGTCAGCTTTCCAATTGTCTGCACTAGGGACGTGTTCAATCAGGAAGTGATCAAATCCTTGGATCTGGGTCTTCGCTTTTGCTAGGTATCTCGCGAGCTAAGGGTTTGACGCATCGAAGGTTCCTTGGATTTGGTTGACTACGAGCTCCGAGTCACTGTGTACGACCAGTGACTTGGCGGAACATTCCTTTGCTAGGCGAAGTCCTGCGAGAAGGGCCTCATATTCTGCCACGTTATTGGTAGCAAGGAAGTTCAGCGCGACGGAGTACTTAATATCTGCGCTGTTTGGAGTCTTTAGCATGACTCCGGCTCCGCTGCTTGTTCGAGTGGACAATCCGTCCACATTTAGGATCCATGTTGGGATGTCAAGATCGCCTACTCTTCCTGGGCTGCGAGGTCGTCTAGAGTCGGAGTTGTCGTTTCAACGATGAAGTCCGCTAGGGCTTGACCCTTGAGGATCGGTCGAGGTCGGAATTCTACGTCGAATTCTCCAAACTCTATGGCCCACTTGACCAGTCGCCCAGAGGTCTCTGGCTTCTATAGGATCGACTTTAGAGGTTGATTCGTTAGAACAATGATTTGGTGGGCTTGGAAGTAGGGCCGCAGCTTCCGCGCTGAATAGATGAGTGTCAGCACGATGCTTTCGGCGTGTTGATAGTGGATCTCCACGTCTGTCAGTACTCTACTTATGTAGTACACTGGCCGCTGCGCTTCCTTGTGTTCTTTGACTAACACGAAGCTGAGTGCAGTGCCTGACACAGCCAAGTAAAGGTACAGGTCCTCGCCCGCGCACGACGAGCTCAGAAGAGGCGGGTTGATGAGGTATGCTTTCAGCTTTTTGAAGTCTTCCTGGCATTCCTCGGTCCACCGAAATCCAGACGATTTCATCCCCCTAAGTGCCCTGAAGAAGGGCAGGTACTTCTCTGCGGATTTGGCAAGGAATCGTGAGAGGGTTGCCAGTCGTCTCGCGAGTTTCTGTACTTCCTTTACCGTTCGCGGAGGATTCATGTCGAAGATGGCCTTGATTTTCTCCGAGTTTGCTTTTATGCCGCGCTGTGACACGATGAAGCCCAGGAACTTCCCGGAGGTCACCCTGAATGCACATTTGGCCAGGTTGAGTTTCATCCTATGCGCCCGCAGGACTTGGAAGGCCTCCTCTAGGTCATGGATGTGGTTGCCGGTAACCCTGCTTTTTACAAGCATGTCATCAACGTATACCTCCACGTTTTTCCCGATCTGAGCTTCAAATATCTTATTCACCAGGCGCTGATAAGTTGCCTCAGTGTTCTTGAGGTCGAAAAGTATTACCTTGTAGCAGTACGTCCCCTAATCGATTATGAATGAGGTATGATCTTCGTCATCCGGGTGCATCCTGATCTGATTGTAACTAGAGTAGACGTCCATGAAACTCAGGAGCTCGTGCTTGGACGTGGAGTCCACTAAGCGGATCGATCCAGGGAGAGGGAAGTTGTCCTTTCGGTAACCCTTGTTTACGTCGGTGAAGTCCACGCACATTCGCCATTTGCCATTGCTCTTCTTTACCAGCACGACGTTGGATGGCCAATCTGAGTATTGGACCTTCCGAATGAATCCAGCGTCTAGGAGTCTTTTTACCTCCTCCCTTATGATGACTAGCTTCTCGACGGAATGGTTTCTGCGCTTTTGCCGCACGGGCTTGTGACCGGGATCAAGGCCCAACCTGTGGACCATCACTCCGGCTGGTATCTCAGACATGTCGACAGGAATCCAAGTGAACACGTCGGAGTTCATTCGCAGGAAGGTGATTAATCGATCGCGATCAGCAGGCGGGAGAGAGCTGCCCACATGTATGCACTTTTCTAGCTTTGCAGGATCTAAAGGGATTGCTTCGGTTGCTTCCCCTGATTGGGCTTGCTGCAGCATGGCTTCATCGCGAAGATCTAGATCTTCGTTCAAGTGATCCGGCGCCACGGGGGTGACCTGGGACAAGTAGCACGTCTGTCCCATCGCATGGTCCCTTAGCACTTCTCCCACGCCGCACAGGGTTGGGAACTTCATCTTCAGATGGGGAATCGAAGTAATGGCCCCGAAGGCTATAAGGAAGGGCCTGCCTAGAATAGCGTTGTAAACGGACGGCAGATCGACGACAAGGAACATTAGCTCCCGCGTCGCGGTGCGCGGGTAAGTTCCTATCGTGATCTCCAGCCAGACTATCCCCTGCACCGGTATAGGATTGTTGTCCAGGCCTTATAGAGATCCATCAGCTACTTTCATCTGGCTTCGTTTCAGTCCAAACTTTAAAAAGACACTAAGATACAACAAATTTTGTGAGTTTTCATTATCAATGAAGATCGTCTCAGTTGGTAGTCAATCGTACCATCTGAGATGAGTGCGGATACAATAAGGGGATTAGTATGGGGGAATATTACATGAGTCATATCGTTGCTACTAAAGCTAATGACATCACTCATATCCCCTATTTTTGCTCTCTTGCTGCTAGAAGTCAGCTCTGACTGTTTCTGCCTAGTGCTCTTGGTCGTCACGGTTGAGATCATGTTGATCATGCCGGCAGTTGTATGGTTCCTAGGAGGCTAGCTTGCCTCGCCTTCCGAGGCTGTAGGGACCTGCCCCGAACTCTTCACTAACCGTTTAAGATGTCCACGGCGGATCAAGTCCTCAATCTCCTGCTGTAAGGTTCGGGAGGTTTTCGTGGAATGTCCAAGGTAGTGGTGGTACTGGTAGTACTTCATCTGGTCACTACCGCTCGGGCCTTTCGACATCTCCGACCACTTAAAGAATTTTTTTATCCTGGATTTGTATCAGGATGTTCGCACGGGTGTCGTTCAGGAGGGTAAAGGACGTTGGTTTGCAATCCTTCCTTGATCCCGGTGAAGGGCATGGTTGCTTGCGGCTCTCCGGGAAGCAGCTATCATTGTCGTTCCTCTTCTTCCCGGTGGTAGGCCTAGGAATTTTCAGGGGGCAGTCTACACGCTCAGGACGCTTCGCCTTGTTTGCCTCCTCCGCTGAGATGTAGGCTCGGGCGATGGCTTCAACCTCCCAGAAGGACTGGGGCCACTGGTACGACAGGTACTTGAAAAAGTCTCCCGCTATCAACATAGCAACGAAGGCGTTGAGTTTCAGCTTGTCAGAGAATTGGGGGATCCGGCATGCCTCGACAATGAAATGGTTGAGGAATCGCTTTAGAATTTTGTCCGACCTCTGACGAAGGCGGACCAGGTGCCACGACTATTTTTCTTCCCTCCGGCTGGAGGGGAATTGACTCAGGAAGCAGTCCGCAAGCTCGTCAAAGGAGCGGATAGAATTTGGTGGGAGATCATGAAACCAAAGTAGTGCGTCCCCCCTGAGGGTGACGGGAAAACACTGGCACATCATGGTCTCACTCACCCCCTGAAGAGACAAGTTGGTACGGAAGCAGTTGAGATGATCCATCGGGTCCTTACTCTCGTCATACCCTTCCAGCATAGACATCTTGAACTTGCGAGGGAGCGGCTGAGTCTGCAGATCCATGCCCAATGGTGACCTTCGCAAGTCAGCGGAGGATCGTGCGGGTCTCTCCTTATGCAGGAGATTTCACAGTAATTTGACTTTCTCCTCCATCGGCGGGTCGGACACCCCTCTCCGCCCGTTGATGATGTCGCGGAGTTTCGTGTGGTCCTGCTGGTGTGGCTGGACTTGTTGGTTGTGGCAGCCGCTCACTACTGGAGTCTGCGGCGGTTGGCCTTCTTTGGTCGTGGGAGTTACGGGGGTTGCGCCGCTCAGGGCTCTCCCCCCGCTCATCCCGGTTGGGATGGCTCTCAGCCACAAACTGGACCCTACTGCTGGAGGCAGCCTGGACCCCGGCGTCATCAAACCGATATGATCTTCTCCTGAAGGTTGCCGCGCGACGCCTTCCTCACCTGGAGGAGGACGCCTGGGATGATGGAGGGATAGCCCCCACCCATGGGGTTCCCGTCCGGTTGCATAGAGCCTGGATTATCAGCTTCATATCGCCCATGTCCGCAGCTAGGCGGTGGACGTCGGGCTCTGGACAGATAACCGCGTGGCTACCCACTAAGGAGTCTTCACTGCGTGTTGTAGCATCTCTCGCTAGGGCACTGGTTTATGCACTGGTGTTCACCATTTTGTCGTTTAAGAATTAGGGTGAGAAGGAGACGCTAGGCTTCTTGTCTCGTTCTCACAGACGGCGCTAATGTTCCGTCCTGGATCCTCAGTTGCCATACAATTAGAGAGCCTTCAGATTCCTCATCGTCCGGAGGTGGTCGCGAAAGAGTCCGGTCTCCATCTCTATTAACCTGGAACCTACACAATACAACCAATGAATAAGAGGTCAGGGGCTGGTAGGATTTCTCCCACTGAGGACACTCTAACGCTCAAGTCAGCAACTTCCTGCAATAAACAGAAATGGGGCGCACGCTCAGAGGTGCGCAGAAATATGATTGAATGCGTGGGTAGTGCATGAATGCTTGTATGGGAGAGTGATGATCGGGTAATGCGAGGCCTGGCTCCCTGTATGCACCGCGACCGGTGGCTGACTTTTGTCACCTGAGAAGGCTAAGAAGTTTGGATATGGAAGATGGCAGTGGAGCCTAGGGTTAGTAACGCTGAGTCGATTATTCAGGATCCGATCCCCCTCTTTGTAGAAGAAGGATTTTATAGATCCCCTGGCGAGGGACTTTGGGCGCGAGAATCCCTGTTGTAAGGGTTCATTGGCCGTTGATTGTTGTCGGCGGTTGCCAGCGCATCGGTTGTCGTTTAGTGGTGGTAGATAGACCGTTGGGCGCTGCCAGCCACGCTTGGTCTACCCCTCGAGCTGGGATTGGCGAAGCAACTAGGGGTAGCCGCCTGAGTCGCGGCTGGCAGCGCTGGCTGTTTCCTCATTGGCTCGCATCTCCTGTTCTTCCGCCATTCCCTAACAGCAGCATTAATGAGTTGCAAATTGTACCCATTGGCTGTCGAACGTGGGCCACCACGTAGGCCACTCTACAGTGCTAGGCCTCAACTGTTCCTCAGGCAGCTGTTTCATGGGATAGGCTTTGAATCTCTTTGGGCCTTTGTTTCGAACCCAACAACTACATTTGTAATGTTATTTTGGAGAATATTTTTTATGTTGTTATTATTATATTAATATTATTACTTAATTTAATTTTTCATTTGATATATAAAATTTTTAAAAATAATTTTTAAACTAATAAATCTTTTATTAGAACATGTATAGATTTTTCCAACCAATCTAATCCCATGTATTGATAGCTCGAGTGATTTAGTTTACCTAACAGTTTTGTTTGGCAAAACTTCATAGTATAATATTTGGTTTGGTTAGAATTAACTCTTTAATCTATACAAAATTGATCTAGCTTCTTTGTAATTTAGCATATCAATTGTTATTATTAAATTTGAAAGATATATATCTCTACAATGTTCAAATTTAATTATCAATTTTGAAAAATATCCCAAGGAAACCTTCCCACAAAGTTAGAAAAAAAAGCCCTTTAAATTGAAAGACTTCCTCGGGCCGACAACTTGAAGGCTCAGCCTCCTTTTATAACAATTTTACTTTCACGGAGAATAGAATGGAATTGAGTCGTATAGCTTCTGGTTTGAGCTTTGCCCTTTTATGGCAGATATTGGAGTACAAACTCTCTTTTTTTATATTTTTAAAGAAAGAGAATTTGTATATGGTCTATTTGAAGATGCCACCGGTATGAGAATAGTGCATAACTTTTTTCATTTCGGAGGAGTAAAGTCTTTAAGCTTCAAGTTATTTTTTGAGAGGTGATATTCACTGAAACATAAAATTTTTCTATCTTTTCATTTTGCTTTAATCTTAGTTAATCCGAAAAGGTGTAGCGTAGAAGGCGAAGTTACTCTACTGAATCGACACTAACATTAAGAGATGAATCTAGGTGAATGAATGGGATTGGATAACCCAATAGTCCTACCCATAAATGACGAATACTAGACACTGTACTTATTGATCAGTGCAGTGCTGTAACTATCGTGTTATGTATCCCGTTTGAGGAGTACGCTCGTAAGAATGAAACTAGAAGTAAAGAAAGAGTTTCCTTCATTTGCTATTTTATTCAGTGTTGAGCAATTCTATCCTAAATAATATTAGATTATTTCTTTTTCTCTTCATTTGCATTATGCTTGTGTCAATACTTATAATTAAAAAAAAAACTTAATATCTAAAAAATTAAAAAAAATGGTATTTTTTTTATTCCATAGCTAAAATAAATAATAATAATAATAATAAAATATTAATTAGATAAAGTTATGACAATGGCTATCATATCAAACTTTATTATTAAACTTGAAAGGACCCCACATTTCTCTTTTGCTTGACATATCAATATTCATTACGATAGGAAAAGTTGGACAACACAATAAGGTTATTTTATTATGATTTAGATGTTATGTATATAAATCATAAAACAATTTTCTACTTCTTTTAATAAAATTATATATTTTTTAATGGTGTTTTTGGTCTTTTTAAAAAGTTCAATTTATATATTTTTTAGCCAATTATTTCAACAAAATTACCAAAATTACCTCAATTTTGTTGGCATTTCACATCATCAAACAAAACAAAACTTGAACAAAATCACCGATTCTAATTCTGTAGTATTCTAATAACTTAAACTATTTTAACAGTCTAGATTATAATATTTGGATACAAATCTATTTATTTTATTATCGAATTAGTTCGGTTCGATTTCTAAAGCAACGTTCTTAGACTCAAATAATGCATAATCGTTGTAGGTTAGATCATATACATAAAATTTAGTCCATACCCATAAAGTTGGTGAAAAATTCTTCCCTACAAAGAAAATAAAAAATATATTATGCCTTTATATATATATATATATAACAAAAGTCTAGTGATTGTGATGTAAGAGTCAGTCAACTTAGTCATGTAATTAATGGCACCAATCAAGGCAAGACTTCAGAATTTTGCATTCTACTGGCCCCACTTCTTATATTTTTCCTTTATTTAAAATTTCTTTTAAAATGATAATATTAGAACTCTTTTGATGAAATATATGGGATCCGATGATCACGGGTTTTAATCATAAAAATAACTTTATATACATAATATAAAATAAAATGATACATAATACATCATGAATTATCTGATCATTATCCGAACGTCACACACAGCGAAAGCTTCTGTAAAGTGATTAGATCAAAGGGCTTGAGGCATTAAAGCAATCTACCCAAAATTGCTCACAATGTGGTCCGACTCTTCTTTAGACTTCACACATAGCGAAGGTTTAATGCATCAAAGGACCCCTTTTGTGACTAATTATACGGTGGTTAGATGAGAGGTCCCGAGTTATTAAAGAAAGCTAAGCCGGTCCTAATTGCACGGTATACTCCACAGTTCAATATATGTGACCAGGTAATTATAAATTCGAATAATAAAAATAATCTCATTATAAAACCACGCACAATGTGGTTTGACTTTTTCTCAAATCTCATACATAACGAGAATTTCGTACATTGCACGGCACGTTTTGCAGCTGATTGGAGAGTGGTTAGATGAGAAGTCCTGAGGGATTAAAGCAAGCTAGCTGGTGCCAGGAGCATGATACACTCTTTTGGATGAAATTATGCCATTGTTGTTGAACAGACGTATTAAATTCCCTACTCCTTTGTGCCCATATATAGTGATGCTTTTGACACAAGTATGGTTGTAACTACATAGGTGGCAGAGTTTAATGGGAGGGTGGTTAACTACAAAGCCCACTTCACCATCAAGAGCTTGAATTTCTATGGTGGCTTGAGCTCAAAGTTCACTGTCAAAAATGGTGGATTTGAGGCTGTGGAGGCTGATATTTCTCATTCTTTGTGGGATCTCGATGCTCAATGGATCTTGCTATTCAGAGAAAGGTAACAGACAGTCTTTCATAGATTTATGATACTGAGACACAGTAGAGCATTTTGTTAGGCATTCTAGCAATCAATTTGGGAAAACAAAAACATATAACATCAACCTCATTTGATCAGAAATGTAGTCATGTATTTGTTGAGTTAAGAATAAAATCCTGCATATGCATGAAAAATGAGCAGTTAAGGGTAATTTAATATTATTGATGGTGAAGATTTCATCCTGACAGCTAAGGCAATTGGAGTAACAAAATGGGTCGAATACGTTTTAATGTTTTAGCATCATCTTACCTATCTGAGCTGCCATGTCCTCGCCGTTGGGGTTACGAGAGATGATAAAATATATATATATGTATTCATCTCATTACTTATTTACTTGGGTGCATAAAAATATAGTCATATGTTTGCTTCAAATTAAAAGTCTGTCCTATATAAAAAGGGAGTTGTCATTTCGATAACTCGAATAACTACAACTGTAAGATGAATCCAACATATTTTAAGGTACTGCATAATCCTAGCCGTTCGAACTGTCAGGTTGAATTCTTATTGTTGGAGTTACAAGAGATGATAAGAGTATATGCTTCATCTCATTTCTTATCTACCTGGGTGTATAAAAATATAGTCATATGTTTGCTCTGAATTAAGTATAATACTATAAGAATTGGGAGTCATTCTATACTTCTAACAGCAAAGATTTTATTCCAACAACTTTGACTGCTAAAATTATTATATAGGTTTGAAGTTGCAATTGGATCTATTCATTAAAAAGAATCGATTCAATACATTTCTTATGTACCCATAGGTTCTATATTGGATTTGAATCAAATTTTGGATCAATCAATATCAGAATAGCGAATATAGTCATGATTCAATAAGTCAAGTCCACTTACATTTTCTTTTGTTGATTTCTAATCTTTTATTTTATGTTTACGTAATATAATAAAAAATACTTTCTTTTTTTCATTTTACAAAATGAAAACTATCTATAAAAAAAAAATTAGATAATATAGGTTCCACCGAAACAGAATTTAGAACTTGCTATCCTTTGAGGAAGGGCCAAGCAAGGAGGACAATGGGTAGGAGAAATGGAGTTTTGGACTCTAAAAGGATTTAGTGTTGCTTATATTTTACAAGAGATGCTTACTTATAAATCTGATTATATTAAAATTCGCCATAAATATTTTCAAAAAATAGAATATAAATAGATATATATTCTATATATAATATATAAATGACATAATATATAAATAAGATAATATCTCATTTACATATTGTATATAAAGAAAAATGAAAATTTTAAAATGAAAGGATTCTTCATTTTAAAAATTTATTAAATTATATTAACTTAATGAGGGATCCATTTCTTTATACTTGTTCTTAAAGTAGAAAGCGTCACATCTATTCTTGAATATCTTCTTTTAAAATGATTCCTGCTTCCTCAGTGAATGTCTTGGTAGAAGATAAAATTTACCCTTTCTTTACAGTTTTATCTATTGTGATAGTAAAACGCTTTTAGTTCAGTTTGGTAGAATATGAGTATCCAAAACCCGATGTCGTAGGTTCAAATCCTACGGAGCGTGCTTAGAACCAATAGTTCATTATTGAATGAAAAACCCACATGAGACACCGAAAAATAGGCTAAATTATGTTGTCCGGGAAATGTTGAAGCTACATAGATTATTTGTATTATGCCTACTATCATCAACCAAGAAAAAAATAGCTCTAACACATTTTAATATATTGGTATAAATGTAACCATCCGTGCTACCAAATTAAATCCTTACCGTTAGGAGAATGAGAAAGAATAAAAAACTTATGCACTCATCTCGTTCTTTATTTACTTAGGTGCACTGCATTTTCAAAAATTTCATGTCGAACCGGCTTAGCTTATACATCGCCAAAAACCTTCACGCAATACCGGACTATACTCAGCACAGATATGCTGCCAATTTCTACTTTACAGTGAATCATATCTGACCCCAACAAAACTCATAGTAAAGGACACAGCATAGCAGAATCATTTTCTAGTCACTAACTAATTACTTGCCTCATCCTTTCTCTTCCTTTGCAGCTCCATACTACTCCTTTGTGAAACCAGCAACAGCAGCGCCGCCAGTAGTGTACTTTGATTACATAATCATAGGTGGAGGAACTGCCGGCTGCGCACTGGCTGCTACACTCTCCGAGGAAGCTGACGTTTTACTCCTCGAAAGAGGAGGATCTCCCTACGGAAACAAAAACGTCGAAGACTTGGGCTCTTTTATCCTCAACCTTGGTGATACCTCACCATCGTCGCCAGCTCAACAGTTTATATCAGAAGACGGAGTCATCAACGCACGTGCGAGGGTACTAGGTGGCGGCTCAGCCATAAATGCCGGGTTTTTCACCAAGGCTAGCCGTGAGTATGTGTCGAGAGTCGGATGGGATGAAACGCTGGTGAATCAGTCATATGAATGGGTTGAGAAGAAGGTGGCATTTGAACCGGAAGTGTTGCAGTTTCAATCAGCAGTCCGGGATGGATTGATTGATGCCGGTATGCTGATCCCAAGAGGACCGTTGTTTACTTAAATGCAACAGTTCACAAAGTCTTATTTGACGTACAAAGTAAGGACTCGAAAACTTGGTCACACGGACAGAATGAAATCTCAACCGATATGCAAAATATTAACTGTTAAATTTTGGTATAAATCTCCCGATACCGAGATTTCTAGACAACCTAACAAACTATGCTATGTTGTATGGATAATTTATCGACTGATATTCCCCATTCTTTTTTTTTTTTTTTGCTTTGCAAAGAGTTGTGTTCGTTACCATGGATGAAAATATAGATATCGGTATCAGTCACGGTCATATTGATATTAGTTACAACTATATCGCTATCGGACATATCAAGCTTAATTTCTTTTTACGAATCGGACCTTGAGGACCGATATCAGTCGATATACAGAAAAAAAAAAAATCAAGTATCTCAGCTGATGTTTTGTTGGGAGTTTTGGAAATATCAGTTTGTAAGAGCCTGATGTGGAGATATATAATGACAAATATTTTGCATATCATACAATATTTCATTTCACATCAGGTAACAATACGTATCGCATTACATAACCGTAATTGATATTGATATTTCATTTCACGGATGCACATCCAATTCAAATTCCAATTAATTTATTGCAGCATCGAGTCCGGCAATCTTATTGATTGATTTCATAACCTTGATGAAATATTGCAGGAAATCAAAGATCGAGAGCTGTAGGAGCCAAATTCACAGACGAACGAGGAATCAAGCATAGGGCGTATCTCCGGGCGGGGGCAAAGGTCGAGGTCATTATATCAGCCGGTGCAATCGGAAGCCCTCAGCTGCTGATGTTAAGTGGAATTGGTCCAGAAGAAGAGCTTAGGTTCCACGGCATCGATTTGGTATCAAACCAGCCGATGGTAGGCCAAGGAATGGCTGATAATCCTATGAATGGCCTCTTGGTTCCTTCCCCCGTCCCCGTTGAGACCTCTCTCGTTCAAGTGGTGGGGATTACCCGATTTGGGAGTTACATTGAAGCGGCGAGTGGCTCACACATTCTCAGTGCTTGGAATCCAAACCTCCCTCAATCTACTGAGATGTTCTTCCCCCAGGTATCATCCTCAACAATAAAAATGAAATAAACCATGTATCGATAATAGTTGCAGCCATATCGGGTAGATCCTGGTAGGATCCTTTCATTTTCTTCTCCTCCCTCATACCCCAAATGGTGAATATTTCAACCCAACAATTTAAATGAACAAGATTATGACGACACATAAAAATATGTTAGAGATATGTTATAATCTTAGTCGTCGAAATTATATGAATGACGTCATGTTCATTTGGAATATGGGAGTACATCAAAATGGGACGACTCTAATAGCTCCGGTATAGAATAACACGTATCGCTAATGTTCATATTAGACAATTTTTTTTTTTTTTTGGCAAATCAGAATCTTAGGAGAAATATCATCCAATATAATGAGCATCGAAAGACATATCACAATAGGTTGCTTATACAGCAACACAACACAATTTTGTGACAGTATTGGAAAAATCAGTATCTTGACCGATATTTATAAACTGGCCGATATATCGTTCCGTGAATGATTGGGAAAAGGTCGTCTTGGATTGTTTTGTTTCTCTTCGGCTTGAACTGATTGATTTTGCAATTGGTTTTGGATTGTTTTGGAATGTCTAGTGAACTCAACCAATATTGTGGTGGTTGATTTCCAATTACGAAAAGAGTTTCGTAGGGTTGGGCTCAGGGCTTCAAACAACTCACTGAACATCTCAAAATCGTTTGACCCTAATTTGTCGTTGCCCGCGCTTTAGCTAGGCCAAGTGTGACCAAAGTTCCAGCTTTGGTTGCAATTATCCAAGCCGACACGAAATAAAAATTGGAAATCGTACACCTATAACTAGGAATAATTAAATAACTAATATGTTTCAGCAAACTAATAAAACATACAAGTTGCATAGGTAAACATGAAAAATGAAAGTCAGTAGTGATTGTATTGCTGTCACATAACGAGTGCAGACTAAACAAAAAACACTAATGGATTCGACCAAAGGCTATTCTCTCATCAACTCTATGATCAATGGAAACATCTCCGTCGGAGTCATACTGGAGAAGACGATTGGCCCAGTCTCCAAAGGATATCTTCTACTCAAAACCAAGAATCCGAACGATAACCCCTTTGTCAAATTCAACTACTTCAAAGAACCAAAGGACCTTGCGAGGTGTGTCAAAGGCATGGAGTCCATAATTAAGGTTATACAATCAGGACCATTGTCAAAGTTTCGATACCCAAACATGTCGGTACAAGTTCTCATTGATATAATGCTCGCATTACCTCTAAACCTACGGCCAAGGCATCTTAGCGCAGCAGCTTCTTTGGAGCAGTTTTGTAAGGACACGGTGTTGACAATATGGCATTATCATGGAGGCTGCCAAGTTGGGAAGGTCGTTGATAAGGATTATAAGGTGTTTGGGGTCGACGGTTTGAGGGTGATTGATGGGTCGACTTTCTACGACTCTCCCGGGACTAATCCTCAAGCTACTGTCATGATGCTTGGAAGGTACATGGGGAAGAAGATTTTGCTCGAGAGATTTGTAGACTAAATTGAGAGGAGTTGAATTCAGGATAATTTGATTGTGTTTGTGGAATTTAGTTTTTGATTAAAAACAATGTGCTTGTCCCGCATAAATCTAATGAAATAATATGAATGTAGATCTGTTCTTCTTTGAATGATTTTGATGTTGGAGAGTTTAGTATTTCATTATAAGGCATGCATCTTTCAAACACCAATGTGTTATAGGTAAAATCATATAATAAAGTGCTGGCCTATAAGCAAAATATTAACCGATATACATCAATATTGGCCCCTGATACTTTATTTCTCAACAAAGCAATAAAATTACAATATATTCTCATATCGGTGATATATTATGATATATCAACAAATATTCAAAATATCGAATGATATATTCGACATTTATTAATATTTGGCCAATATATATATAGATTCTCTTGATATTTTCCTGTCAGATTACAATTCATATAAAAGAAAATTGTATTCGACATATCCAATACTCATATGTATGTTATTATAATCGACATTAATACGGTCACAATCGATACTAATAAGAATTTCGAAATTTTCATCCACGAGTACGACATAATGAAAATATAATCAAGTATTTACAAGTACATGACATTTCAAAGTGGTTTATGTAATTTAACATTACGAGGCATTATTATTGCTAGGAGCAATAAAAAACTGTACATTTGTACTAACGATGCAAGCCAGGTCATGTTTGTTTACAAGGAAAAAGAAATTTGTATATTATACCTCAACAATAATTCAAAGAGAGCAAAAATGGATGAAAATATCAATATTGATATCTGTGTTGGCCATATAGGTATTGAGCGTATCGAAAAGTGCTCATCAGTATCAACATATCGAAAGAAAGAGCCTTCTACAGATCATAGCTAAACGTGAGAAATTCGTTTGATATACATGGTTGATATATCGGTAAAACATCAGATACATATCGGCTAACATATACAGATATATCAATGATACGAAAATATATTACGATTTTGTTACAATATCGAAAAGTATCAATATCAGAAGCCTGATACCAATATTTCATTCTATGATAGATTTAAGGCAGCATTTAGCACGAGGCTAACAAGAGAGAAGATTAAACTTTCTCCCCTCTACTCTTATCCAAGGAGATAAGGTCAAGAATTTGTTTCCACGTAAGGTGTTGCAGTGGTTTGGGAAAAATTTAAAGGAAAGAAACCAATTATAAAAGAAAATAAAAATAAAAGAAAATAAAAAATATTTTCTTTTTTTATTTAAATATTTATAACAGAAAATTACGTAGAAAATAAAATAAGTTTGTAATAAAAATTTTCTTTGTTTGATTGTCCAAAAAACATAAAGAGAAAAAATTGTTCCATGTCCTAAATTTTATGTTTTTTTAACATTCTCCATTGTATTTTTCCTATATTTTAAGAAAATAATTTTTCTCTTCCTTTTATGTTTTCCTAAAACCAAACAGACTCTTAATCTGCTCTGTCCTATTTAACCCCTTACTAAAATTTGAATGCAATTGGATGTGACATTCATAGATTTCCTAAATTCATTCTATGAGCAATTTAAATTGGATGTGACATTCTCCCAAATTCAAATCTATGAGCCAAAAAAAAAAAAATGAAAGCAATTTAAGCAAATTTGTGATAAAGAATCTCACAGCAATCAAGAAAAATGGAAATGTAAGATTAACATTTTAATTCCTGGACATGAATAATTAGTAATATGCTCATGACTCTTCAAATCACAATGAGATCAAAGATATCTAAAATGAAATATTGAGAATAAGAAGCTTAATTCATAACTTAAGGCAGCATTAAAGATTAGAGAAACTAAAATACCTATATATAGCTTCAGTGATGATGGCCATGGAGAGATGATGGTTTTAACTTCTACCATCCGAATCAAATCCAGCCCCTGTCCAGCCAGATGAAGTAGCCAATCTCCCTTTCGGCAGAGCCCCGAGCCCCTTTCCTCTCCCTTGTAACAGGCTTTTCTTCTTCCCTCTTCCTTCTCCGTCAACGGCTGGCTGTTGATTCTGTCCATCAGTGGCCGGAACGTTTCCATTGTTTCCGGGAGCCATGGAAGGAACTGAGGATGAGCCGGCCGTTACGGTTACCACCGGGTTTCCTTCCTGAAAACGATAGTAAAAGGCTTATTTGAAGCATATTTTGAAATCCCTTTTTTTGGGTATTTGATAATTGTATAAATGTGAAAACGTTATATACAGAAAGGACAGGGAGCCCAGACATCAAAAAGGAACCATCATGCACAAAAACCTGCAAAAGGTGGGTGGTGAAATCCAAAAACCTGCAAAAATTTCCTAACCGGCGTCCCCAAAGGAAAGGTACTCACAAGCTTGCTACAAGCAGATTGCCCCTGACGGGTAGGAGCAAGACCCCACAAGCCAGAAGATAGAGCGTGTCCGAACAGTCAGTGGCAAGGTCAAGGAAATAATCCGATCTCAAACACACTGAAAGATCAATTCCACCACCACTCTCTAATCCGGAATGGTGAATCTTATATTTTGAATCTTACTAAGTTACAACCCTTGATTGTGCCCATCAGAGGCAATGACAATACTTCAAATCACCCTATCCTCAACTTATTTTCATTAAGCAATTTGAATTACATTTCCATACATAGATGAAAATATAAATATCCACCGCACTCATATCGAAATCATCTATATCGGACGATATGTATCGACATTGGATGCTTTTGCTTGTCAAATAGAACAAAATGAGTTGGGAGAAAATAACAGACGACATAATTGAAACATTGCTAATACTTCCCAATATCAGAGGCCCAATACCGATAATTCTTTCAATGCTTCCATATCAGAAGACTCAATCATTTATCAGCCCCATCTGTAACTATTCAAAGCACCTAAAAACTTCTAGACATAACCCGTCTCTTTATCATGTCCTCTAAGCTACAGATGAATACGATTTCCTCCTTAGCATGTTTGCTTAAAGATGTGAAGTTACAATTAAACTTATGTCATACATGCCATGGTTAATACACTATGTCAGAAAGATTAAATATGAATCTGTTTTTGACAAGATCCACATGCTGCAAATTGATCTCCAAAGAACAGTGTAACACATCCTTCATATCCAACCAACCATGGAGAAAAATATCAGTAATAGTATTAGACATGGACAATATGTATCAGTATCAAAAATATCGAAAAAATAAATTCTGAAAATCGTAAGTTGACAGAATAATATTGACCGATATATCAGTCATATTGGATAAATACTGTGATATATTACCACTATGACAATATATTATAATACTATCACAGAGTGAGGAAATATCAGTATCAAGGAGCTTAAAACCAATACATATCGGTCAATATTTACATCAGTACAACCAACAGAAAGGATTTTGCATTAACAAGGGGGGGTATGAAAAATCAACATACCGAGGGCGCACAGGTTGATGCTCTGCCTGGATTCAGAGCTTCCATTCGTCTTTTTAGCTCCTCCAATCGAGCATACTGGGAGTTACTACTTTCTTGAACCTATAGAAAACCAACGGCATCCAATTCAATTTTGTTGGATCAAAGCTTCCAATGTCAGGTTGTCAAAAGTCGGTTTTAGTCATAGCTAGACAGATAAGAATGAGAAACAAGCAATCATATACACACAACTATACTAGCCACATGAATACGCATGTCTTACCAATTGACTTAAGTCATCGCACAGCTTCTGCTTTACTGCTTCCTCGTCCTGTACGGCTTTGGAAGATGCCTCCCACACCTGAAACATAGACGGTATATACAAGCACTGAGTAGCATGAGGATAAATTGAACATGCAATGAAAAAAAAAAAAAATCAATAGCTTATTGTAGGCAAGGGGGCTGCGCCTCTTGGATACAAATCCAATGGCCAGCTGTTTTAATTTTAAAATATTTGAAAATAATTTTTTAAAGAAGGAAAAACACCTCGGCCATTAAATATAAATCCAATGGTCTTCGGACCGAGGCGCAGCCCCCTCAATTCATCATCTTAACCCCACACCAATCAAACATATGAATACAAGTCCTTATAGGAAGCCAAGAACTGCACACATATAGCTCGGATCACCAAAAATCAGTTATTCTTGGAGTCCAGAAATCTCAAATAATAGTAAATAAAAGGATATCACAGCACACAATGATGCATATGCCCTCACACGACTTTTCAAGTCGAGTTTCTTCGTGGAATTCTTAGAATCATGTTTTTCAAAGGTGTTGTGCCTTATGGTAATGCTGTCCATAAATGTTTCTTTTTTCAATTTCCACAGAGTAGTAAGAAGGAAAATATGGTAAAAAGGACAGGATGGCCTCAAGTTATCAACCCAAATACTTCTAGAACATTAGTTTCAAGAGATTTCACTTCCCCTGCTCTTAATTAATGGAGCTCATTAGATTACAAAATTTCTTTAGCCAACTCTTTCTCCATAATTTATTCATTTGTTCTATCCTGGACAAGCAAATGAACAATTTATAAAGTGCCTTAGGGAAATCTACAAGGGTACAATAGCCCTGCAAAATTTCCCTTAGTCATGCCGAAGGAGAACCTTAGGTCAGTCAAACCATCTTCAAATACAACAAATCTTATCATTTAAAATAATTTTGCAAGCCAATCTGATCTCTAGAAGATCTATATTATAAAGATTGAATGAGAAATTTTGCATTCAGCTTGGTTTCTTCAACTTTCCAATCTCTTAAACCAAACTTAATAACATTAGGAAGAAAAACTGTTGTCCTAAAAGCTTTAAAATCAGATTTTTACTTCATCTCCTCCTCTCAAGTTCAAGCTGCAAAGTTCTAGCAATGCTTGAATGTTCCAACAGATAAGAAAAAGTTGCCCAGATTAGCCAGGAAAAGCTGCAGCTTAAAAATTATAGCTTATGGCATTCTATAATGGGCTGATCAAAACACAGAGACAAAACTGAAGAAACATAAATTCTATTAAAAAAAAAAGTGAATGATGAGTACAGTGAGATTCCTAGAAAAATTGTTCCTTCAGAAACTTCCTAAATAAACTGATATCAGAAATGCTCATAATTATTACACTTAATATTTTCATAACACCTACAAAATGAAGAATAAAAATAAAGAGTTGGGCCTTCACGTCACCAAGAGCCAAGTTATCTAAGACCTAGGCTTTGGCAATGCCTATGAGGAAACATATAAGGCTTAGGAGCTTCCTCATCATTCTCCTTCATCTCTGAAAAGTTTGGCCTCAAACTTTAAGGGCAGAAACAAGAAGCACAAAATGAAAGTACAGAACCAATCACATTTGCATTTTCAGTCCTTCCTCTCTGTCACCTTAATTACCTGACTACATCGGGGAATCCGCAATTTGATTTTCTACTCCAAGTCAAAGAAAGTTGTTGCCACATCATACTTACCTGGATTTTCCTGCTTTTCAGGCTCGAACATTCTTACTTGATTCTCCCAAATTCTTGTGTCCCTTCTGGCAATAGTTGTAACAATTCATAAAACCCGAGTCCTAAATTTCAATAGTCATGTGATCCATGTTTAATTATTAACATTGGCTTGTGGGATGAAGATTTGAGGGAATTTTCACTTTGAGTATGTCCCTAGAAGATATTGAAGCTTTATTTTACTAATTTGAGTCACTACAAATTTTCGCTTCATGTTGGCTACATTTTTCGTTTGAAAGAAAATGATATTTTGACTTAATTTTTAGCTTGAACGAAAATGGCATTTTCATGTGATTTTCACTCAAACTTTTGCTAGAGTGGAAGCTCAGCAGTGGCATTTGAACGCCAAATTTTCAGAATCTTGGTGTTTGAGCTGCATTTCAAACAACAAATGTTTCTAGTGCGCATTTGAGATTTTTTAATCGCTTTTGGGCACCAAATGAAGCACCCAATAGCCTTATCCATGTCATCTAACTGGAGAATTAGGGGGAATTAATTAGAAACAAATCAACTGCCCATTTCCCACCTCACTTTTAATTAAAAGCCTTAAGCTTAATAGGCTTATGTTTTATAAGGCCTTGGGATGGCTTATGCCTTATTCATTTGTGATGAGATTTGAGAGAAGAGAGGGAAGAAGAAAGAGAAAAGAGAAGGAGAAAGAGAGAGAATGAGAAAGCAGAAGAAGAAGGGCCTATTTGCAGTGGAAAAATTCAGAAGTTTCCTAGCAAATACTTAAGGCAAGTGCGTTTGTTCTTGTTCCTTCCATTTTCTATCAAATTTCTTATTTCTCCTTTCTTCACTTTGATGAAATTCTAGGTTGTGTTCATAACCTCCATCATGTGTTGATTTGCTCTCATGTTTCAAATTTGTTGGCATGCATGGCCAATTTTCTCTTCAATGTTGGAGTTCTAGAAATTTGTTAGACACTATACTAAATTTTGTGGTGGAACATCATGTATGTCATTATTTGGAGAATTTTATGTTAAAATCACTACTAAATTCATGTGAGCAAGTATATTTGCTTATTAATTCAGGAAAATGTTAATGCTGTTGAGATTTCCTTTGTATAAGTAAACCATTGTAAAGAAATTATCGATAAATATGGTTAGTGACATATCCAGTATATTTTTATTATGGAAGGTTTGGGAAGGCCCACCCACAGGATATAATAGCAGTTTATGGCCCCGTCTATAAGGTTACAATATATAGATTTCCAACCTTCTATTTTGACTCAGCCAATAGGGTTATTTGTTAGCCCTTGGTTTAAAAGTTTTGCAATTTGGCTTATGCCATTTGATAGCCCATTGTACAGTTGTGGTGGTTCATTGTCTTCATATTTTCATATCTTGCTGAGTGTTGATCACCATTGCAAACTCAATACATTTTAGATTGGTAGGCTAGACATCAAGTGGCAATGGGCACGAGTTGGTCATTTTGGAGGACAATATTGAATATCTTCATTTTTGAAATTGGATTTTAATCTTTTGATGTGGTTTTAAAGGAAAATTGTGCATAATTTAAACATGACGCTGTATTAAGGATAATGTTTTAGAGACGAACACTTTTTGCTTGCACAAGTTTCTCTAATTATGTTGATATGAATTGCTGGATAACTTTCATCCTGGGATGTTAAATATCGTACAAATATTTATGCACATTGGTAACAATTTTTAGTGCAGCGTTATTACGCAGTGATCGAGATTTATGTATGATTACATAGTGAGGACGTGACACTTCAATTTCTCCTTAAGTTGTAACTTAGACAACTTCATTGCATTGGTAATATGAAAGCATTCCTGTCAAAAAGCTTCCACCAAAAGTTGCCTTCTTTTCAGCATCTCCTGCAATGGCTGCAGCATGGTCAACTGATCGAAATTGATGCCCTTCAGTTCCAGCTAGATGTACTCCATAGACGTCCAACAAACTTTATAATTATCTAAGCTTTTTCCTCACTCAAAAGAACACTTGGCCACTAGAAATGGAGAGAGATCAATAAGTCTTTGGACGCTCCAAGATTTTTCCACCTCAAAATTAACACTGTTAAGTTCTGCTTTGTGTTTGGATGCTGTTTGCATGCTTTCAACCAGTGCAACATTTTGACTTTTTGTGAACACAAAAGCAACAGTAGCAATCTGCTATGCAGTGGTGACATTGGCATAGTTCCGAGTCCTACCGCAGGGGCATAACAAACAAACACAAATTCTGCTCCAAAAATTGAATATGACTGGGAATGCAGTGAGAAATCATAGAAATAAGATTACAACTACTACTCCTAGTACTTATTCATAAAGCAACTTCCTAAATCAACGAAAAATAAAAACTTAAATAATATTTCCTGCTTTTCCTACAACTATGAAAAGAAGAATAACAATAATTAGTCGAAACTTTGCCCTACTGTGTGCTTTTGCCACTAAAACTTGGGTTCAGAAAACTCAACTATAAGTGAGTTTCAGAAACATGAAACCTTATAATTCCATTCATTATTTGCAATTTATTTAGCTCCAGAAAATCATCTATTAAAATGCACTTTGTCAAATCCAAGTGCACTATTCTTCACCAGTCCACTTGTTAACCTAACCATTTTGAGTCATCAAGTGATTTACTCACCCGACAAGGTGTGCTTTGTATTACATACATTACACATTCGACCACTGTCATAACCACTGATCCTCAAGCAGCACCATTTTGGCACAAAAAGTTGCATTAAGTTTTCCACTTTACCACGGCGAACCTTGTGGACATCAAACCTCAAACTATGCTGATTATCACTCAAATGGGCAGAAAATGAAGTCAAAAATCCACCTTTGGGCATGATCTTCCACAGCTGGGAGTTCTTATAATTGTAAAGATATCAGGCATCCAAAGAGACATTCTTTAACAAAACCAAAATAATCAAAGCTGGACCAAAAAAATAGGATAACCGAACCACACAATTCCACATTGGGTTGTCATTTTGGCTCAGCTTCAAGTATTGATGCAAACATCAACCGATACAATACTTATCACCAATATGTATCGATATTGAGATCCCCAGATACCGATATTTGCTGGCATCACTATAATATTACAATATATTTTTATATCAGCCAATATAGCCGATCTATTAACCAACATTCAAAATATTGACTGATACATTAATGTTTGGCTAATATTATCAATATATTAGCCGATAAGACCTTATTAGCTTATAATTTTCAGAAATGTTTTTTCATCCGTTATATCTGAATTGATACTTATTGTCTGATATGTATAACACTAATATGATCATGATCAATACCAATGATAGTACCAATACAAATATTCTCATCTATGGTTTCAATTTACCTGCAACCTAAACCGACCATTACATAGATATACACATAAATACATACATAGATATACATACATGGCAGGTATTTTGGCATTATAGATTTCATGTTGTTGTATTTTATAATTTGAGAGAAGATCTTATATTGAAAAACCGATGAACCAATCCAAAGCAGTTAGCTAGAACCGATTGACATGTTTACCAGTTGAATTGGTTCGGTTACAGTTCAAATTATTCATGAACTAGTTTAACTAATTTGGGTAAAAAAATTAGCCCCCTTCCCTGCTATTGAAATGACTGGTTGTGGCTGATAGATGCATGAGAAGAAAATAGAAGGATGGAAATGCTTGATTTAAACTAAGTCCAATTTGAGATGCAGTACAGTAGACGGCTCTGATAGGGAACCTCCCCAATCAAGAATAAACATCTAAATTCACTTTCAGATGAATGGAATTATAAAATTCCAATATAATATTTAACCATTGAAATACGGAATAAGAGGCCATGTTTGTAGCATAAGCACCTTTGAAAACCTAGCTAGGACACTAATACTAGGATTATTGGATGAAAATACCGGTATGAGTTTCCATTACAGACATATCGGTCAATACATATCGATATCACATATATAAAAAAAAAATTAAAAATTGTAAACTAACAGAACTGTATTAGCAAACATATCGTTGATATAGAAACATATCATATTGTCGCGGTATTAAAAAATATCGGTATGAGGGTCCCCAATACTAATACATGTCAGCCCATATTGTAAATATCTGCTGATATTTACATCGATGCTAGGCTCTCGTTGCGCTTTGATAGATTTTGCTGATCACTAACCCCAAGATCGTCGTTAACATCTACTACTGGGCTCTTACGCAACAACCATTGAAATCAGGCCTCAGATAGCAAGTGGACCAACTCATTCACAGTTTTGATATCGAAACCCTTGCACATTGCACATGCCTCACCTTACACTATGCAATATAACACTGTGATACTTATTTATTTGCCTTTCCGTAAGTCCAACTCTGATGAAACTTTCTCTGGTCCCCAGAATTCAAAGAATGCTACCTATCATCAACCACAAAAGCTTGATTCTTGCCCTTTGCCAAAATTGAGAAGCTTCATGCTCCCAACAAGGCTTTCATTTCTTCGACCACTCACCCTGAACAAAACCTCTCATATTTAGAGCACAGATTCACTAGCAAACACAGACCCTAGACATTCATAAATTCATTTAGCCACAGAAAGTGATACTCAAATCCTCTCTCTCTCTCTATATATATATAACTCATTTTTTATTTATTCCAAACATATGGAGGGGGAGAGAGAGAGAGAGAGAGAATTTTAAGATGTGCAGGAATTCTCTTTTTACTTATCTTCCATTACATTATAAATGAGCTTGAGATAGCAGCAACTTGGCAGTACAAAAATGCCTTCAGAATTTTAATTTTAAGTGGTCCATCATTTTCTTACTTTCAATGATAATCAGAGGTCTTCAAAAAAATATTAGACATCCAATGTAGTAAATCAACAATACAAAACAACTATCTACTATCTACCCATTAATGAAGATTACAACCAGTTATCAAGTCACACAATGCAGTAAACCACTGCTGGCCTAGGTAATCATGTTCGATGATGCAAAAGGACAGCCAACAGTCATAAAAAAACAGCAAAACCATACTGAGTGACAGAGTGCTGCACAGTTTACAACAGCATCTGCCTTTAGTCTGATGATTCCTTTTGTTGAAAAACCTTCCATTTACACTTTTTTCCTTTTATCTATTGTTCGAAAATTCAAAACCATGCTTTCGGAATATTGTCTCATTAGATATGAAGTCAGTTGTACCCCCATAATAAAACATTTTCCTTCAGCTATTTCATCAGAAAATTTGAAACTTCGACAAGCTATTGATACTAGACAGATCAACTGATAATGCAAACGATACCTGGGGGTGTTACTACACTGATTGATTGAATAAAAGCACTTTGCCTTTTTTTGATTTCTGATAATTTAGGTTGATTTGCAAAACCGTGTAGAATATATTCTGTCAATATGTTTCTCAGCATAGGAACTAACACAAACTTTTAATTTACTAGAAAAAGAGCAACCAAGAGTATCCATGGCTAAACCTTGACATGCTCAGTAGATGCCCACTCCAGAGTACTGTTATGGTCCCCAGGAAGGCTTCTATATCTAACCAACAACCAAAATTAGAACTTGGGTGGATGAATTATAGAAATTATATTAAATGATTAAATGTCTATTTAATCTTTACCATTCATCCACCCATCTTCTTATTTTAGCCGTTCAGTGGATATCAAAGCTTCCCCACTAGGAGGACCATAACACATCTCACCCACTCCAGTGATCATGTTAAACCTAGCGTGATTCTTGAAATGCCTAGGGAATTTATATCTGTCTAACAAGAAGCTCATCCCATTAAAAAAAAACTTTCACAAAAACCAAGAAACAAAAGTCGAACAGATGAGATAGCAGCCGTTGATCCACAGTTTGCTGTCATGGTTGAACACTAACACAAATGCTCTAGAATTACACAATTTGCCATATGAAAATCGAAGAAGCGAAAGGTGCAGAGAGGAAATTGTTCAATGAGTCATCGAATGTCAGGTGAATTCTTCTGTACATATTAACATCTAAAAAGCCCCTACAACTTATTTGTGACCAGAACTTATTGTACAAGAACAAACTCTAAAGGCACCAAAGAAAAATATATTTTAGTTACACAAAGTAGTAAGCAACAAGAAAGGCAAGAGGCCAAGCCAATCAGTCAGCTCAATTTGCAAGCAATGATTTCCCCTGCCTAATTAAAGGGGTTTGAGCCCCATTATCCCTCTCCCCATTACCGAGCACAGGCAGACCATCTATGATGCCAGCAACAAACAGTACAGTTACTACAGTATCTAGAACTCGGGAAAAGGCCATTAACAGACAACAACGGGAACCATAACCCGCAAAAAAAAAAAAAAAAAAAAAAAGGCAGTTGATAAGCATTCAAAACATACTCAGGGGAAAAAGATAAAATAGCTAGAGGGAACATAAAATATATGTGCATATTTAATATAATTGCGCAAAGGTTGAACCTTGCGGGCTTGCTCTTCCTTTAACTTAGCTGCTCGGACTTTCTCATTTTGAATTTCAATTTTCCTCCTCAAGTGTTCAAATGCTGGCAATATGATCAAACAAGGGGCAGAAAGGGTCAGAGCATTATAGGTACAAAATCAAGTCAGAAGTTTGAGAACAGAACCAACCTGCATTTTTTGACCCAGCTGTGAGTTTTAACTCCAATGAAAGATTAGCTAGCTCACGTTCTACATCACGAATTTTTGAATAATTTTCTTCAATATATCTGAGAAATGAACAAAAGAAAATCAGAAAGCTGGTTTAGTTCAATTATTCTTTTCAATTATACAATCTACTACATAGTGGACAATATAGAAAAGACAGAAAAACAATAGGATGTTGAAACTACAGGCACTTGTCAGTAGGAAGTATACATGGAAAATTATAAAAAAAAATGTCCTCAACCTTTCACTTTTTTCACAATTCTATTCTCGGCTTCTATTTTTCTAAATTGTATTCTCAGTTTTTATTTTATTATCAATTTTATTCTATGCAAAAATCTATGAACAAATCATTTTGAGAAAACTTAAAATTGACATTCCTTTTAAATTCTTTTACACTTTTAAGCCTTTTGGCATCACATGTATAACCTACCACTCTAAATGCGCTCAATTTAACTTAATTTTTTGCATAGAACAAAGTTGATATGAAAATAAACATTGAGAATAGAAATAAGAAAAGAGAATCGACTATAGAAGGGATTTTTCTAATAGATGATACTGATATTGTAAGATCTAGCCTGCCTACTAAACCTTACCATCTCGTCCACGAGAAAGTTGAGAATATATTTTGTATTTTTATAAAAATATGCATCAGTGTAAGTCCAAATTTTCCGGCCCAACTTAGCAATGATATCCTGGTTCAAATCTCTGCATGTCCTAAATAACCAACCAAATTTTCTGTGTTTGCATAAAGCCTCATGACTCTCCGCACCAAGTTCTCCTCGCAACAGAACCAACCTGTTACAAGCTGAATTCAGAAGTCACTAGATAGAGATTGAACACACAAAAATTCTTGTACCACACATTGTATTAGATTCACTCTCCCTATATAAGAAAGTTCCTTATATTTCCAACCCAAAAGGATGTACAGAAACTTGTCAACTACTCATCAGATTCCTTCAACTTTGCGCTCAGTCATGAAAAATTACAGAGAAGTCTCATTAATCAGGTTTTCTCACCTAAATTATTTCATAAGAAGGTCCCAGATTTTCCAAAAAAATCCCTCATTCTCTTGTACGCACAGCAATACTGCTCTTCATGAGTTCATGTTCTAGAGTAAATCAACTTGTCATCCGCAGGAATCAAGTGCAAAATTAGACAGGACCCTCAAGTAATTATTATACCATAAGCACTGCTCCTTTTCTCATTCCTAAACAACAATCTAGAAACTCTCATACCCAAATCGACAGGGGGGAGGGAGATCTTGTTTACATTGAGAGATTGTTTAAAATAGCACCAAGCATTGGTGAGTGTGATTCAATTTATATTTGAGTGATATGTAACACAAGTGACATACCCTTGACGCATTTTTACACAGCCAGCATAACTACACACTCTAAGCAAGTAGATTATGTTAGAGAACCACATTCAATATGACTGCAAGCACATCCCAAGATTGCACCAAATTATTCACTAAATGCAAGCTGGAAATTTAGTTTCTTATGATATTGATTGCTACATAAAATCTTCACACAGTCAGCATGTTGGGACATATGCGCCTTGAATCCAAGGAAGATACTGATGAGGTCGAGGCACCACCTTGGATACAACCGACCCATGATAATTTGGACCCAAGAGAAATTACTTGCCCAACTAGTATCTTCTTTTCATTAAACTGGCCCCCAGCGTCAGTAACATGACGAAGCCGAAGATCCCAATTTGAGCCCATGATAGTTGGAACGACACGTCAGCATTATCCAATGGTCAAAGACCATCGTATATTTGTCTGTTGACAACAAGCGTTCCCTTCACACAAGAGGGCAACATTTGCATATGAAAAGGTGAACCTTGGGCCGACACTGATTGGACATGACAGGGATGCCTAGTGCAGGTCACAGAACGGGTGCACCAACCACCAACTTTTAAATATTTGATCCACCAACCCTCGCCTGCTTGACGCAACGACTCTTTTGCTAAGCCTATAAATACATGCCTTTCATCTCAGTTGAGGAGTTCAATTTCTGAGAGCAAAAAGAGCCTTGCTCCACAAAATCTTGGACCAATTCACCACTTAAGACAATTTTCCTTACAAGTTTGGAATCTGTGTCTATCTTGACAAGTGTATCAAATCATTCTTATGTAGTCCACTCGACGTGATTGTCTCACATCGTAACGAGGCTCCTGTAGCTGTTATCATAAGCATATCACAGGATCCATTTCGTTATCTAGCAGAAAGGGACTATCACCATATTGGCCAATTTCCAGACCAAACTCTCCGGTCAATCAATCGGCCCCTTCACTATGCCTAAAATAGCAATCTCACTGTCTAGCTAAAAATGATGAATAACTCTCTATCCCTCTTTTAACGGCTCAAACCAGTACTAAATTAGACATCAAATAGGTTTTTCTAGGAACATAAGCTAGGATCCTTCACTGTTATTGTTTGTGGTGCACATGACCAAGGAACCAAATTATCAGGACCAAGCTCACTCCTCGGATCACCTCTATTCTGGATCATACTCTCGGTGAAGGAGCGCTTCACATAGTTACAGGTTCCAAATTTTCCTAGCAATCTTATAAAAATTATCACCCACAGAAAAAAAAAAAAAAACTAGCAATCCTGTTCATCAGTCAAAATTCAGAGGTTTTGCTCGAAGCACAGCGACACATGAGGAAGGATATTTCAGATCCAATCAAACACGAGCAATAAAGTTCAAACAAGAAAAAATACAGACAGAAAGATCTTCCATTGCCCATTGACTATCATTGCAAAGCACCCCAACAGCATTAACCTGGAAACACAAATTAATAAGCAGGGCAATTTTTTTTAGATAAGCGAAAACAAACTTACTTTTTTAATTGAAGCTTCTCCTCCTCAATAATCTATCAGCAGCAGAAAAAGGCGGATAAAAATGGGAGGGACAAAAAAAAGAGATTGAAGTAAGTTCAGAAAGCAGAGAGAGAATGCGATGAGACTGAGAGGAGGAAGGAAACCTTTTCAGTGTAGGCTATGACCGGAGCTTCTCTCGGAAGACCGTCCGGCCCAATCTCAGGTTTCAGCGATGGATTCACACTATCGGCTGCCATATTCATTCTGATCTAAATTTTCGTAAAATCCACTCACTTTGTTTAGATTTTGCACGAAGATCTGCGTTGATATTCTTCGTAGAAATCATTAACCGTTAATGGAGATTTCTACTTCATGGAAAGATCAGTGGAGGAGAAAATCAGAAAAAGAAATATAAACAAAAATAAATCATAAAAATGGAATGGAAACCGGCGAGGCCGCGAGAGCTGAGCTGAATTTCTTGATCTCAATCATTTATTTTAAAATAATTAATTTTAATTTAATAATTAATTTTTTCCTATTTTAAAAAATATTTAAATTATAATTATTTATTCAAATAATTAATTATTTATTTTAAAAATAAAAATAAAATAAAAATCGTAAATAATTAATTATAATTTAATTATTTATTAAAATATCAACGATTTAAATTAAAAAAAAATAAACTCAATCTCTGATCCCCGAAAGCAGGGCTATCAACTAGGCTGTATCGACGGATTCATATAACGAATTTAATGTAAAATTATATTTTTAATTATTTATTTATAATGCAAGTAATTTTAAAAAATTAATAGGATATTTAAAATATATCTCATTATAAAATAGTGATAAGGATGGGATATGACCTCGAATTTAACTACCCCAATGAGATCCGAGCTTGAGGTGTATCATTTGCCCTACTCCCGTTTTTTGTTAAGAAGTCAAATTTATCATCAATCGGGAGAATTAGCCAAAGGCTCTTCAAGTAAGTCCACGGCAATTAAGGTTTTCACATCAATATTACACGAAGGGTATCTCCCGTGCTAGAGAACGGCGCTTGCAGTGTCAAAAATGTAAATCTGGGATATACATTAATTAAACAAGCAATACAAACCCTTCCTATAGGGCCTAAGGGCTTTCGGATCGTAGTAATAAATTTTGCCCTTCTCTTCATTTTATTAAAAAAAAGTAAAATCTAAAATTTATGATTTAATAATTGAAACCGATTCTAAATGATATGCAATTCACAGAATAGGGGTACCAGATACTAACCACCAACTCCTTCCTACAGGGCCTAAGGGATTTCGGGTCGTACTAATAAATTTTGCCCTCCTTTTCATTTTGTGAAAAAAAGAAAAAAATTTGAGGTTTATAATTTAATACTTGATACTGATTCTAAATGACATGTAAATTACATAATAGGTGTACCAGATGTTGACTACCAACTCCTTCCTATAGGGTCTAAGGGCTCTCGGGTCGTACTAATAAATTTTTCCCTCCTCTTCATTTTGTGAAAAATAGGAAAAATTTGATATTTATAATTTAATACTTGAGACTGATTCTAAATAATAAAAAAAAAGATCGATTGTTGAATTTCACACTTTCAAACGTTTAGTGAATCATCTCCTCAACTTGTAACAAGTAAAGGACTTATATATTGTACTCTTTTTGAGTAGTTAATTTAACTCGAGTGTCTAGCAACATAAGAAAATAGATTGTCCACTAGTCAGAAGCCCAATTTTTGAGCAGCCCATCCTTCTCTCGATAGGCTTTGACAATATAACATAATCCAAAGAAAAGCAATCATATCGGAAGTTATTGTTTTCTAGCTAACTTTCATCACTACACTAGTCAAACCCCCATTGGTGTTGATCGCCTATCTTTCGGCCTCAACAAGGGCCCAAAACTTAGTTTTCAAATTGCCTTCGACTGCAGTAGCTCGGCTAAACTCTGAGCGGCTCCAACAATGTATAGGCAACTAGCCTTTTCGGTTGCATGATGCAACAACCCCTCTAAGTGTTCCCCTCTCCTTGTCAACTTTAGCCAAATCTCGCGACTGAGCACAAGCAACCTGCACTACGATACGATGAGAAAGGAAAATAAAAACTCAAGAAAGAAGACTCGCCTTAACAGAACGGATGAATTGTTAAAAGTTTGATCTTCAAAAGGTTGCATTGTCATAATATGTAGATTATCAAAAAGTTAGTATCTAAAGATCACATTGTCAGAGCATGCAAATAACCACATAGTGCGTTCCAGAGAATTGTATTATCAAGAAAAAGCAGTTTGCCAGAAGACAACCAATGAAAGAAAGGAGCATGCCTCGAATTTAGAATAAAACAACATACACTAACTTTTGTCTTAAAAAGTCATTATTATTATAAAAAACTAAGGCATCTCTTGAAATAGTAGCTCCTCAAACCGCAAATTAGTTCTTAAAAGTTTGGGTACTAAGACACTTTACAACTTGAGCACGAGATAGTGATGAGGATGGGACACCACTCAGGGATTTAACTAATCTAATGAGGTTCGAACCCAAAGGAAATTGTTTGTCTAATGCGCATCTTTTTATCAGTAAGCCAAACACATCATCATTGGATGACTCAATTTAAGAATTTAGACATAAGTCTGTGATAACTAAAACATCACATCAACATTATCCAATGAATTAGGATTTCTAAATATTTATCTGATGTTAGATAGTATACTTCTCACACTAGAGAGTGGTCTTGTAATGCTAAAAAGTTGAGTTTGCAAAACACTTGATGATTGGACATAGCACGATCCTCGAGTAGATCACAAAATAAATGTACTAGCCATTGACCATCAAATACGTCGGCCAATAACTCCCACTTACAAGGCTCAAGGCTCACCTGATGGCTCTCTGGTTGTACCTATAAATTTGGCCTTCCATTTCACTCAAGGAAAAAGAAGATATGGAGGAAAGACCCTAGGGCTTGGGATTTGATTCTTAAGATCAATTGTGGTATACAAATGAAGTCATTGCTTTGCCAAATCTCATACTTTCAAAACACCTAGGCAAATCTCTGCTTGGAATGAAATGATTGATTTGAGAAGCGTATTGCACTTTCTTGAGCAATCCATTTGGCTCGAGTACTGATAAATATGATGAAAATCAAATATCAGCTACCAATAGCACTACTACGGGTCCATGTTGTCACTTAATTAGAAGAAAGCGTCAACCACAAGTTATATTTCTTGGCTGAGCTTCCCTGATAGTGTCTCAGTCCATTGTCCACACTTAAATTAATAATCTTGTAGCCCAGTTCAAATAAATATGTAACTCTCTAACTTTTTTTTATTTGCTCTAACCAAAAGTTCACTTTGATATCTGACGTATTTAAAAAAAAAAACAGTTCGAGATTTTTCATTATTATTATTCGTAATGTGTAAGTCTTAAAATCAACTTATTCAGATTGAGCTTTTTCTTCTATCAAAATGATAAAACTATATTATTGTTCAAAAATATAATAGGACGCGATCAAGGTAAAAAAAAGATATTAAAATCAACACGATCAAAATAAAACCTAATCAAATTTTTGATTCAAGCAATACACTAATAAAAATGCATGGCCCAGTGGATTTTAGACTTTTTTAAATATTAATTGTGATGGGTTCGGTAATCCCACCCCAGGAGGAAGAATGCCTATGAATGAAGCAAATGTCTATTATAAATCATGAAGGCCCAAGAAGAACAATCAAAAAAACGAGCAAAGACTTCTCTTAAATAACTTCCTACTTATTTCTTCAAGGAAACCAGTTAAAACTGACTGAGGTTACAGAAGCTAACCAATCATCCTTATTAATGGTCGTTATCTAACCAGCCGGATATCCTTATCGAGAGCAATTATGTAACTGGTAAGACTGTTTCTTACTACTATAAATACTTTGTCAGCATCCAATAGTGGAAGAGAGGATCCAGAAAAGAGATAGGACCCAAAAGGAAGGCCTAACCACCAATACTTTCAGGAAACCTTCCACCTAATCCCTTTAAGAGTTCATAAAAGAAAGGCTTTCCCTCGAGAAAATATTCTATTCAAGTGCTCGGATGTCCCCCAAGAACATCCCTGCAATACTTGGACAGTCGAACAATCTATAATAGTGCTCACTCTTTAATATGTTTTTGCTTCTTTAGACGTCCCTCAGTCGGGCGTACTTCTAAGTCGCTCTTCAATCGGGTGCACTTCTAACCCGCCCGTTAATTGGACGTATCCAAACGCTCGATCAACCGTTACATGTATCTTTCATATATCTTTCTATACCCTTTGAAAAATATCTAATTTGAGTATCAGATAATATACAGTGGGAATAATTTTTACGGTCATCTGACATCTCGTTTTTAGTTATATTACGTAGCGTTTAAGTTCGAAGTTATAGAGATCGGATCCGCATTAGATCGACCTAATGTGAAGATCGGATTTGCGGCCCCCTAATTCGTAGGATGGCCCAAATTCGTAGAACATAGCAAATTGTAATTAATATTTTACATATGTCTACCTTATAAAATTTTTAGGATTTAAACTTCATATTACATAATAATTATATTCTTTATTTTATTTTTGTCTATATTTTATATTAGACTATTTTATAGATACATTCCATGTTTTAATCGTGAGATGGTTTCACCGACAAATCTACGGTTCTGAATCGTCGTCTCGCAATTCTTCCTCGCTCCGTCAGCGAATCTCCTGCATCGTGTCTTGCTTACCATTCCATTTGTGTTCTGATGATTTTGATTAGCGATTTGATGTGCACCCCGTCATTACGCTTGAAATCAGAAGATCACCGTCTGAATTTCCGTCCTCTGAGAGCTCTGATCCAGCCAAATGGCCATCCGCATAATTTCAGTTGACAGAAAAATCGAAGTTGCCATTCTTCCTTGATTCCTCTGCGAATCACCTGCATCGTGTCTTGCTTACCTCTCCATTTGTGTTCTGATTATTTTGATTGAGCGATTTGATGTGCGGCCTGTCATTACGCTTGAAATCAGAACATCACCGTCTGAATCTCCGTCCTCTGAGAGCTCTGATCCAGCCACATGGTCGCCCGCATAATTTCAATCGACCGGAAAATTGAAAATTTTCTTCACTGATAGAAAATTAGTGTTATCAATTGATCAGAATATCGATTTCCATCACCCGCAGTTGTTTCGGATGCCGGGGTTGAACGACGAAAATTCAAAACGCGGCGTTTCATGGGCTCCATCTATCAAAACACATCATTACACCCGTTTTTATCTCCGGTGTTTGTCCGATGCGTTTCATTCCGGAACGGACAACAGATTATAGGATAGATCAGCCCAATATGGGTCACCGGCCCAATAACCAAACTATTTATTCCCTTCAGCCCAATTGCATGTTCTCTCTGTTTGGCCCACGCTTCAAAAATGGCTCTACCTCATAATAGCATATACAAATTATTCTTAATGGCATAAATTATAAGAGGCATAAATCAAAATAACAACTAATCCATATTATTTTTTTTTTGTTAAATAAAAAACTTTCTTATGTGATTTTGTTTTAGAATACCGTTTTCCTCTCGAGATTATAATGTATAAAGTCCACAGACTGATTAACTCATTGAAATATGCAGTAAAATAATATACATTTTTAAGATAAGTGTAATTCATATTACAGCTACTCCTTCCAACTTAGTCGCTCATTATACTAACCTGATCAAAAAAGGGAGGCCCATCACACTATGAGAGTTGGCTATACCGGAAGTTTTCCTCTCATTTTTCTAGGACTAATTAGGTGAGTTATATCGGTAAATAAAGGATTTCAGGCCTTTTATTGATGCCTACCTCCTCCTCAATGTTATACTGTGCGCTTATCACCCCGTATTGCACGGCCCAGTAGTCCTACCCATACGCAATCGATACTATGTGCTGTGCGTATCGACCCGTGCAGTGCTGTAAATAAAAAAATTGAGTTACAAAAGGAGAAATTCAGAGCAATGCCTATTGTCCCATCTTCTTGATACAAACCTATTGGAGAAACTAGAACAGAGATTGAAGCCTTGAATCAGCCTCGAAGAAGACTGAATCATAGGAAGCGAGTTATTCTCACATTAGTAATGCCTCAGTTTTGAAAGTTCATAATATTAAACATACTAAGAATGATCTAAATATTTTTACACTATCGATCGATCTGAATTATCCATTTTACACCGTCGATCTGAATTATCCAAATATATTAAGAATCGGGTAACATGGTTAGTAACAGCTATTATAACAAATCAAAATATTCTAATCAAATATACCAATGACATGGTTATTAAAGTAAAGGAAATATTTTTTTTTTTAAATAAAAGGGTTAACGATGGGCGTTAAATCCTCGTCCAACGACATCAACTCCGTATTGTATGGGCACTGTACGGGGCACGCATTGTAGTCGTCTGATACGAGACACGGTTCGCAGTGTTCCTCATATCTAGGAAAGATTACTGATCTTCCTATACTCGTTAATAATGAAGTTACTTTATTTGTGGATCTACTAAGTAACTCATACTCCTCCGAAGATATTGACTTTCATTCACTTTACCAGAATTATAGAGTTAGCGTGAATATATCAAGATCAGAGATTGTCGTATATTTGATGTATTGACAATATTAAAAAAATTAAATATAAATATATTAATAAATTAATCAAAAAATTTTATAGATTTTAATAAAATGTTTTTAGTTTATCTCATAGAGTTAATTATTTACATGGAATTAGACAATTTTATTATTTTTAACAAATACAATAACATAAAATTTTAAATTTACTATATTAAAAGTACTAAAATTATTAATTATTAATTCTACTGAAAAATTTAGAATCCACCGCAGACTAAGATAAAGAGCAACAAATTTTTTAAGGCATGTTACTACTTGTGGTAGAATGCTACTAATTTTGAAAATTATTTTTAAATAAATTATAATTCGTAAAATTTTTTAAAAATTATTTTTATATTATTAAAAATTCATAAACTGCAATTATAAAATAAACCATAATAATTTCTCAGGGATTTCGATCGCTTTTGAAAAATTATTATTGTCGGAGGATATTTAATTTGTAATTTTTTTAAAAAATTATTTCAATAATTATTTTTTTTAAAAAAATTCTGTATTTATTAAATTTACTATATATATTTTTACTATATTAAACATAGAGTTCTTAAAAATAATTAACTCTAATAAAACAAAATCTTGAATTCACCAGACTAAAATAATATAATTTTGAAGGCATAAGAAAATTGAAATTAAGGGGCCCTAGTTTTTAAAGAGGCAGGGGTACTTATTTTTTTCAATTTTAATTAATAATTTTTAAATAAATAATTATAATTTAATTATTTTTAAAAATTAATTAAATTATAATTATATATTTAAAAATAGACAGCAAAGTAGGTAGAATAGCCTCTCTACCTCTTGTATAGAGATGGGGTCCCTTGAAATTGGTAATTCAGGGATGAATCTTATAAATTTTAAAAATTATTTTTTTAAAAAAAATTATAATTTGGAATTTTTTTATGTATTTTTAATATTACTAAAAAAATCATAAACTACAATTACAACCATAAAAACTTATCTAGGTTTTGAAATTTGCTAGGATCATTTTTAAATTATTTAATTTACAATTCCAAAAAAATAATTTTAATAATTAGTTTAAGAAAATTAAAGTCGGTCCATTTTCGATAAAATCAACCAAAACACGATATATCGATCACACAATTAATTAATATAAATTTACTATATTAAAAATAATAAAATTATAAAGCTTAACTACGCTGATAAAAATCTCGAATTCGCCATTGATTTAGAAATAGGGCAACAAAATTGTGAAGGCATAGCTAATTTTGAAATTCATTTTAAATTATATTTTATAACTTTTTAAAGTATTTTTATATTGTTAAAAAACCCATAAACTACACTTACTAAAATAAACCACAACAACTTATCACAAACTTTCATAGGTTTTGGGAATTTAGTAGGATTGTGGTTATAGAATAATTAATTTATAATTTTTTTCAATAATAATTTTAACAATTATTTCAAAATTATCCAAAGTGGCCCGACCGTGCCAAAAACAACCAAAACACGATACATCAGTTACAGTCGTCGTGCCACCCGAATCATTCTAATATGTTTACTTGATAGAACTACCAACCAAACAATAATGGCCCTAGACAAGCAAGGAAAGAGCAACTTATATAGTGGATAATGAAAGGATTGAAAGTATGTCTTTTTTTTGTTTTTGAATGGTGGCAATTATCTCAATGATTTCATCTTTAGGATTGATTTGATATATAAATAAACAGTAAATAAATCTGTAGGATAATCCAAGACTCTAGTTCAGTAACTAACTGTTGTCGAAAATCTTAAAATTAGACAGGGTTTTCTCTTTGGGAATAATAATTTTCACATAAATGGTGAGAATTGTTATTTCACATATTCTCAATGAATATTTATTCTTGTTTAAATTTGTAACTAAACGAAGGAATATCTATTCCCAGGAAATAGAAATTCTATTCCCTCCTTATTTCATTCAACTAAACGTACTATTAGTGATAGATTCTGCCTATAGTATAGCCAAAATTTGCAGAAATAATATGAGTAATTTTATTTTTCATTGTAATAAAGTTATGACAATGACGGGTAAATAAATCAAATCAAATTTTAATTGTACAGTATTTAAATTTTAATTACTTTAGTTTGACATCATTCACTGAACTTATATTACATAATGCAGGCAAAGTGATAAAATATCGTAAAAGTTATTGAATCATTTATGCAAAAATCATAGAAATAGGACAAATGAACAAATGCAAGTATAAGAATGAGATTTTATGTGGGTTTTTGTACTCCAAGCCAAAAAAAAAATTAACAATATTGATAAGGCATACAGAATAATGAAAATTTGATTTTATTTTTGATATTTTAAAAGAAAATTAGCTCAATTATTGCTTCTATTTATGAGGCTGGCAATAGAAATTTTGACAGAATCAAATATTATGCATAAATATCTACTTATTAATGCATGAAATTATAAGGCTAACTAAAAATAGTTAATAGAGATCGTAATTGATCTTATTTTTCCTGGAAGATATGTTCTTGCCTTTGTTGGAGAGAGCACATCTACCCCACTCTAGACATCTTAAATGCATTTCAAATGGATGGCTCAACCACCATGTTAATTGGTACTACTAATAGACCCCTTATGTCTTCCTCACTTTTGCTATTTGTTTGTCCCTTTGTGATTTTATTTTTTTTAATATATCAAATCTCTATCTATTAAAAAAATAATTTTTTTTATAAATGATATTAAATTAAAGTTATAAAAGGTTGGGAACAACAAATGAAAACTAAAAGATAAGATAAAATTGGATAACAAAAAAAAACTAGAAGGAGCAACTCTAAAAAAACTAATGGAGTCTTGCAGGGAATTTGGTTCCCAAATGCATCCGATCGAGCGCAGCGAAATAAACTCGAATCTCCTCTATCAACTGTCAACAACTAAATTTGTGAGTATAAAAAATAAATAATGCACAATAATTTTTAACATGAAAATATTCTTATCAACCAATGAAAAAATTATGGAATAAATTTTAAATAAATTCACTATAAATAGTGCCGATTACAAGAATTCTATCTGAAATCCTTTCACTTTGAACCTAAATAAAGAATGGTTAAGTATAACTTCCTCTCAATATACTCAAAAACCCACAAGAGAAATATAACGAGAAAAAAGAGTAACTAAACGAAAATACGTTTTTAAAATTACCTCTAGAACGACACATCCAACATTGGCGAAGAATGGAACCCAAATCGAACATTAACCAAATGTCGAACCTCTTCATCTTCTCTCTTTTTCTCTTATCTTTTTGTGTGCAGCACCCCTTGTGGAGATAGATTTTAGCAAATATAACCGTAAAACCCGTGAGCCGCGTTTTATACCGCATATCAGTGAGTGCGGATCGGGTATACCGGTTCTGGATTCTGCGCTCGAACATCCGACAAGCGTACCAAGCCTGGAATCTACGCCTCTACACCACTCGAGTATGAGGTGAGCGCCAACGATTCTCTATCAATTTAAAATTGGCACTCAAGCTCCGCTCAAGCACCCCTCAAGCGCTCAACTTGATCTTGCCTCCTGGTCCTTCGTTACGAGTATGAATACTCCGATCCTTACATAACCCTCTTGTGAACCTCCGATAACTTTTCATTTGTTAAGTTACCTATCAGGAAGCGACCAAAAAGAAGCCTAACAAATTAAAGATCCGATAAGAGTGATAATTAAGACTTCACAGCAGCAACATTAGAAGGAAGAAGATCCGAAGCCGAAAGGTAAAAAATAATATATTGAAAATATTTTTTTGATGTTTATCAACATATAAAAATTCACATTTTTTGGTTTATGAAAAGTGTATGAAAATAAATTAATTTAAAAATATTTGATAGTTTGAAAAAAAATTAAGCTTAAACTATAATATATATATATATATATTATTTTTAAAATGGAAAGTTGTCTTTAAAAAACTCATTTATTATTTGATATTGACCAAATTATTCATTATTGAGAATTTTGTACTAATATAATTCCATGATGGGCTAATAATGCCCCCCAATATTTACTAATATATTTATAGATATTATCATATTATAAAGAATATAAAATTATACATAATTTTGATATTTTAAAAGAAAATTAGCTCAATTATTGCTTCTATTTATGAGGCTGGCAATAGAAATTTTGACAGAATCAAATATTATGCATAAATATCTACTTATTAATGCATGAAATTATAAGGCTAACTAAAAATAGTTAATAGAGATCGTAATTGATCTTATTTTTCCTGGAAGATATGTTCTTGCCTTTGTTGGAGAGAGCACATCTACCCCACTCTAGACATCTTAAATGCATTTCAAATGGATGGCTCAACCACCATGTTAATTGGTACTACTAATAGACCCCTTATGTCTTCCTCACTTTTGCTATTTGTTTGTCCCTTTGTGATTTTATTTTTTTTAATATATCAAATCTCTATCTATTAAAAAAATAATTTTTTTTATAAATGATATTAAATTAAAGTTATAAAAGGTTGGGAACAACAAATGAAAACTAAAAGATAAGATAAAATTGGATAACAAAAAAACTAGAAGGAGCAACTCTAAAAAAACTAATGGAGTCTTGCAGGGAATTTGGTTCCCAAATGCATCCGATCGAAGAGAATAAATAAACTCGAATCTCCTCTATCAACTGTCAACAACTAAATTCATGAAAGATAAAAATAAATAAACGATAACAATTTTTAACATTTAAAATATTCTTATCAACCAATGAAAAAATTAATAATAAATTTTAAATAAATTCACTATAAATAATACTGACAGTTAATTCTATCCTCAAATCCTTTCACTTTGAACCTAAATAAAGAATTTGTTAAGATAACTTCCTCTCAATATACTCAAAACCCACAAGAGAAATATAACGCAGAAAAGAGAGAACTAAACGAAAATACGTTTTTAAAATTACCTCTGTAACGACACATCCAACATTGGCCAAGAATTAACCCAAATCGAACATTAACCAAAATGTCGAACCTCTTCATCTTCTCTTTTTTCTTATCTTTTTAGCAAGCAAAGACCCTTGTGGAGATAGATTTTAGCAAATATAACCGTAAAACCCTGAGCCGCTTTCTTTATACCGCATAATGTTGAGTGCGGATCGGGTATACTGTTCGGATTCTCGCGCTCAACATCCGATGCGTACCAAGCCCGGAATCTACGCCTACACCACTCGGCATGAGGTGAGCGCCAACCCATTCTCTATCAATTTAAAATTGGCACTCAAGCTCCGCTCAAGCACCCTCAAGCGCTCAACTTGATCTTGCCTCCTGGGTCCTTCGTTACTTGTATGAATACTCCGATCCTTACATAACCTCTCATAACCTCCGATAACTTTTCATTTGTTAAGTTACCTATCGTAGAAGCGACCAAAAAGAAGCCTAACAAATTAAAGATCCGATAAGAGTGATAATTAAGACTTCACAAAAGAAGAACATTAGAAGGAAGAAGATCCGGTTCTAAAGGTAAAAAATAATATATTGAAAATATTTTTTGATGTTTATCAACATATAAAAATTCACATTTTTTGGTTTATGAAAAGTGTATGAAAATAAATTAATTTAAAAATATTTGATAGTTTGAAAAAAAATTAAGCTTAAACTATAATATATATATATATATATTATTTTTAAAATGGAAAGTTGTCTTTAAAAAACTCATTTATTATTTGATATTGACCAAATTATTCATTATTGAGAATTTTGTACTAATATAATTCCATGATGGGCTAATAATGCCCCCCAATATTTACTAATATATTTATAGATATTATCATATTATAAAGAATATAAAATTATACATAATTTTGATATTTCTAACAATTTATGGATATTATCATATATTTTATAAACAAGTCGATGAAAAATATTTTTTTTGTTGTTGAAATATTAAGCTTAAATTTTAATTTTTAAAATAAAAGTTATTTTCTAATACTTATCTATTGATTCATGGATCGCCAAACTATCAATGAAAATCTTTTGCCCGAAAATGACCTCATTGTCGGTGCCACCACACCCCACATCCAGTTAAAAATATAAGCATAATGATGACTGATAGATATCGACAAAAAATATTTTTTTCATTGTAAAATATCATCATCAATATGAAACATTATCACGGTTAAGGATCATAGATCTCTACTTTTATTTTTTAGTCCGTGTAATAATTTAAATTTTCTCATATATATCAAATTTAAAGGGGCACAAGTATTTTCCGAAATAAATCTACGATGGAGATATCATCAGCAGTGAATTGATAAAATGAAAAATATGTATGTGTATATGTCCGTTACTATTATTTTTTTTAAAAAAATTGATAGAATATAATCAGTCTTCTTATTTCTTATTTAATTTTTTTAAAAAAATATTATTGAGTCCTTTATATCAAAAGTGTGTTATAAATTACTCATAAATAATTAAGTTATTTAATAAAGTCATTATAAAATAGGTTACAAATGGTTCAAAAATTAATTACAAGTACAACAAAATTCATTATATCATAATTTCCATTTTTAGTTTATATTATGATTTAAGAATAATAATCGTCCATTATTATTATTATTATTATTATTATTATTATTATTATTATTATTATTATTATTATTATTATTATTATTATTATTATTATTATTATTTGACCAATAAATATATAAATATCTCACAAGACTTGAATTGTTTCTTTTTAGGGTTTTTGGTTAGGATTTTGAAGAGTCCCTCTAAGTGGACGATAATTGTGAGAAGGGTGCCCCACATGCACAGGGCCGCTGCTGGTGCACGAGGGTTCCTCCCCCACAAGCTTGTGGCGTGTTGCTGTGATCGGACATAGCCACTTCGGTCATGCTGTTGGGGCACCAAAGGGTCAATGCCATGAGCCTTTGCCTCGCCCTCTGAGCACCGAAACTGAACAGGGGAACCGACTCATTTAGAAGAACAGTAGAGTTTGCCCCGCTTTTTATAAGCCATCCGATTTCGATTGAACCGCGAAAAGTTTTTAATGGGTATTGTAACCAACGGTCTAAAAAAATTAGCCCAAAGTAACGCTAAGCCAATACACAAGTTTTAGCGGCCCAAATCACCTGCGCAATCCATTTTGACAAATACGTCCGACGGTCTTAAGCGGTTTGGACTTGTAATAGAGTCAGAACCAACCTAATGATCAGAACAGTTTTATATTTTTATGTTAAAGTAATGGCCTCGAGCGTTTGTTAAAACAGTCGTCTTGATTAAATTTTATCTATCCGACAGTTTCCTAAACGGTTGATAAGAAGAATCAACCGTCCCCCAACCTCTATAAAAATCTCTTCTTTCTAGCAATAAAAGGGACCAACATTTTTCAGACAAGAAAAAAAGCAATTTAAGAGGTCAAAAGTACACACTCTTTTTCTCTCAAATTAAGATACTTTTATAATAGTGCAAATCCTTGGACTAAAAATATACTCATCTTGTATTTTTTATTTTTCTTTTTTTAAAAAAAGATACTGATTTGAGTATCGGAGACTATATTAGAAAATAAGTCCTACAAATTCTTTGATTGTATTTTGTGATTGCACAGAATTCAAATTAGAAACGTACAGACACCAAACCCGATTCACGCCCAACAGATAAATTTTGACTTTCCTTATCTATACAACAATTAGGATCCTTAGATGCATCAATTTTTAATTTCTTTTTAAAAATTATTTTTTTAAAAAAATTAACAAAAATTAAGATCGGACGAGTGACAATAAGGGAATAGACTTGACCTCTCTCCGAGAGAGGTCAGCCCCCCGACCCATACTGAGACTGCATGCTAATGCTATTTATATGTATATATACTTATGTATAATTTTATATATTTATATTTATTTATTTATTCTATTTATTTTTTATTTACTCTATAAATGTAATTGTAGATGGTTGTATATGAGTGAGGTAAGCAGTATTACTCATATATATATGTGCCTGAAAATATTGTTTGTTTTGGCCAATTATTTAACTTTTATTCAATTTTATTTATTTCTTTTGAAAAATAAAGTTACTAATTTAGTAGGTTTAAAATAATATTATGTGGATAAGTAATTTAAAAGAAAATTCAGAAAATACAAAGTAAAAAAATATATTTTTTTTTTGTAGTTTAATTTGAAAGAATAAATTTAATTTTCTAAAAATAAGGTTAATATATATATATATTTATTTATTTATTTATTTATGTTTTATAGATATTATTTTAATTTTTTTGTTAAATTAGATGAGTATTACATTAATTTAATACGAACAAAAATGGATAAGGGGCATATAATTAAGAATACAAATTGACTTGTTCATATAAATATATAAGCCTATATTATTCTTCCTTCTTCCAACCTACATACAATCTAACATTTAAAAAATCATATTTATCATAAATATTCCACAATATTATTTTTTTAATATATATTGTTATTTAATTATTCAACATTATGATATATAAAATATATTAAAATTTTATAAAAGTCTTATAAAGTTGTCTTTTTAGTTTTAGATATATGTGTCGATCATAAAACATACCTGATATAATTTTTTATTTTAATTGGTCTATATTAAACATATATAAATATATACATATATATAACTTTTACAAATACTATTTTAAATTTGTAAACCCATCCATAATTTAATTTCTATTTCTTATAAAATATTTGTCACAAACATAAAATTTGGAGAAATATTTATAACAAATAAAACAAAAATACATTTTTCCCCTTCTCAACATATAAATTTTAAGTGTATCTTATTTACTATATTTAAGAGGAAAAATATTTTTTACCCTGACATTTTACAAAATATTATTCTAAATTATATACTTCTGATAAATATATTTTTTTATTTAAAATTAATTAAAAAATTGTGGTCTAAATCACAAGGCACATAGTATATTGAGGGTATTTTTAAAAATGGTGGTTGAACTATTTAGTATGGTATTTTTTGTGGTGGCGGTGCCGGTGAGTGATAGTAGAAATGGTGGTAATGGCATGGCAATGGCGGTGACCTTAGCGGTGGTAGGTTGGTATCAGTGGTAATCTTAGGTAACGGCGGCAACAACAATAGTTAATGTGTATTCTAGATAATTCAAGTATTGATATTTGATAATTTTAAAATAATATAGTATACAAATAATTTAAATTAATTTTTATATAAAATGTTAAAATATTTAACTACTCATATTATTAAAAAATAACAATAAAAAATCTACTATTTTTCATTTTAAAACATTTTTTGATATTAAATTTCATCCACTAGACCTCGATCCAATGGATATAAGAAGAAAATATGCAATACATTTGTAACGAGTTCTACATCGGGAAGGTAGTTTTAAAAGGATTACCTTATAAGTATGAGGAGATCCTCCTCCCTTAGGGTGCACCTTTTGGAAAGGCTTCGACCCCAACAACTTGTGTTCGTAATAATGGTATTTTTATTGAGACCAACACAGACCCAAAAAGGGTAACTTGTAGTGGGGCTGACCTACTATTGATACGTTAGAGCGGAGTAAAGCGCCATAAAGTGAAAGCCATCGAGGTCAGCGGGCAAAAAAGGAGGGAGACTTTAATAGTGATAGATAATAGATTTAACACAGAAAATAGCACACAATTCAAAAAATAAATTTTTAAATATAGAAACTTATGGTGGCGAAATTTTCAACGAGTTTTGCTATATATTTCTTATTTTTTTTGGAAAAATAATTAATTAAATTTATAAAATTTAGAGCAATATTAATAAAAGGTAATAAAGATATATTTTTATCTTAAAATAATAAATACATATATAATAAAAAAATTAGCACCTTAAAAAGGAAAAAAATTAAATTTGTTCCTTTTTTTCATAGATATTATTTTAGATTTTAAGAATTAGATGGCTTAATATATCTTTTTTAGAAAATAATTATATAAAAAGAAGTATTTAGTAATTATAAATTAAAAAAAATGATTATTTATTTTCCATTTGGAAATGAGTTTCCTATCTCATCCAAACTTGTTGTGCAGCGGCGACCTCATCACGTGGGTCACTACCTCCACCATCTCTCTATGTTGGGGCATTTCCCATGCCAAACAGGTTGGAAATGGGATCATATGTTTTTAATGAGATTATTAGACCAAGATTTAATAATTAAAATTTTTTAAAAAAATATTAAAAATAATTATATTTTAAAAAATTTTAATAATATAATATGAAAAATATTTAATAAAAATAACTATTTAGATGATATTATTTAATTTTTAATTATTTATTTTTTTTAATCTGATATTCTGATGAGAGAAATAAGATCATACTTCTTTTTAAGATAACTAAGCTGTCAGGGCCCCAGATAGGCCATTTTGCAGTGTCCTTAAATTCTTATCAAAGTGTGAGTTATCGGGATTCCATGGTATAGGGACCCACAAATTTCTAATTATTTTTATTAGGATTTAACACGGATAGACTCAAACTATTAGTTGAAATAAATTATTTAAATATTTAAATTTAATATTTTATATATTAAACATACCTTAATAATTTATATATCATTTTAAAAATATCCAAATTTGAAGAATCTAAAATTTTATAAACTTTTTGCTATACTTAAAATCAGAATTTCCTCAAAAGTAGTAAGCATATGGGGGACTTGTGGTAGGCATGTTAAGAAGTATTTAATATGATATAATAAGATCAAATCAAATAAAATCTCATTGCTTGACAAAACTTATCAATAGAATTGAAGATTTGGCCTACCGTTCCCACCATAGCCTTCAAAATTTTATCTGGGCAGAATTCTTATGAACAATAACACATTTATCGTTCAAGTATTGAAACTGATAAATGTATTAATGAGGGTTGAATCTCGAAGACCCTATTCAGATCCAAATTTTTTCGCTTTATTTTAGTTTTAATTTCAATTTAATAAATAGTTGTAGAAGCATGCGTAGGTCATATGATATATAATATTTGAAAGATCAGCTGTGTAATTATTCAGTTGAATTATGTGCATTCACGCCTTCCTATTCTAAGTGGTGATCAACGACCCATCATTGTGTAGTAAACAAGGGTTTTAGATCAATACCTGTTGGGACCCAACATATTATTTAAACCGTGCAAAAATATACAATAATACACGATAAGTACACAATAAGTATACATGATCGATAAATGTGTGATTTTTATATGAAAAATTCTCTTTTGAATGAAAAAAAATCACAATACTCAAAGTCTAAAATATCTCTTACTGTGTAATGTTTCGGTTACACAAACCCTAAATATAAATTCAAACTATATTGTCTCAAAATAAGTCCGTATAATAGAGAACGGAAAATGAAATAGAAGAAATAGAACTCGGTAAATGTTCTTCTTAACAATTTGGACAGTATGCTCACGATCGACGGAGACTAAAATTCTATTCGAAATACGAACGGATGCATAAATCTTTCCCTTCTCTCTTTTCTCTCTTTCGAAACACGAACGAATGCATAAATCTTTCTCGGGTTCAACTCGAACACGCGTTAGTCGTGTTTTTATCCTCCGGGTGCTCATAGAGCGATAGGGACTTCTAGAAATGGCATCTAATGCTTGGCTCGGGTGTGATGTTGCTGGAATTAGCATTCAGGCCATCATCGCACGTATTCATACCACCAATTGACATATCAAATGAGTATGAGTCCACACGAGAGTGACCCATAATCCAATAATATCCATTGTTGTGGAGCAACCAAGGGTTTTAGATCAATCATTCGATGCTATATAAAGATTTAATTTATTAGAATTAAAAATTCATTTTGGAATCAAAATCATTCATTTGTAAAATTAAAAGCCTTTTTTATTAAAAGGTCATTCACAATACTCCATATTCGGGAATAATGCGAGCAGAAGTCAAAATATATGAGAGAATACAACAACATGCGTCAAGGATGGATTAGCGGATTCTATATTTTTGTTTGACTATATTCCACTATGTGGTTAATTTTTGACAATATGAAAAAGTGCCATTTAACTTAGAATTTCAACCATGTAATGGGTCGGTCACATTAAATAAGACATAGGTTAGTAGATACCTCATGAATATCTCATAATACTTGCTCTCATGGCTAATGGCTAGAATATTGTCTATAGGAAAGAAAGTATCCCTAAGATAATATTTAAAGTATCTATGGAAAACTCATTAGGAAAACATATATATATTAAGGTAAACATCGACGAAGGAAAATATATGTTAATTAGTTTATTTGCTACCAATAATTGAGCTCGGTAGCTCCTTACATCTGTTCAGTTGCCATGGCCGGTACCGGATGCAAGGTTCTATCAAGTAGTAATCATAGCTAATGTCTATGAGATTACAAGTATTAGTTATATTAATAAATAAGTAAATACGTATCATATCATGAAAAATAACTATAACACTTGCATGTAGCAGGTGCCTAGAGCATGGTTAGCCCTTTTAAAGTTGCTAGCTAGCTCATGGCAGTAGTAGCAAAGTCGAAGATCTTCACATGTTAGGAGTTACAATGATGTAATCCACACGCTGTCTTTTTTTTACAGTTTTTTTAGCATAACTTTTGACCGAACCCATCGCAGTATTTTAAAAATTGATGGCGTTGATTCCACAAAAGATTGACTCAAATAAAATTTAATGCATAGTAGAAAGTTCTCCATTGAATTGATAACTTAATTTGTCCTATCTTTGCTACTATTTGCCTTTGAAATTCGCAAGAAGCCAAGCTGAAAATTCTCGTTGTGAATACAAAAGATATCATGTAAGTATTCTACAAAGAGGTTTAAAAGAGGGTTGACTCTAGATCAATCAAGATTGCCCTTGATTTTCATCAAATGGTCTATATTATCTTTTTTATCATTTAAACGGGTATGAAATTATAAAAGATAAATAATATTGATGATATGACTGAGAACGGGTCGGCCCTAACCCAAAGCACAAGAGAAAAAAAATATTTAAATATTGACAGCCCAGTAGAAGGCGTCATAAAACTCATCAGGCAAAAAACGTAATGCATTAACCAAGAGAGTACAATCTAAATAACTAGATATTCAAGAATCATAATGAATTGCTTCATGGTCAGATATAAGGACGGCTAAGTCAATTCAATAATTAAAAATCAAGCGGTTCTACCACTGAATGAAGATGGTTATTATACATGCAAGTAATACCCCTCACCTGAAGCGACGCATGCCCACACATTGATTTCAGATGCCTACTAACCAAATAATACCTCTCATTACAAATAAACCCTCTCCCCCAGAGAAAAAATAATAAAGTCAATCAAAGACAACAAAAAGAGGAAAAGTCAGGCACTCTACTAAAGTCACTCCACCAATCGAGTGTATAAACACTAAGGTCGTTCCACCGATCGAGTGTACAAAAAGAAGTATTACCCTCCATACATACATTGATCCCTATCCACTCAGCATTCTCGCACTCATTTTTCAATATATTTCTCATTCGAATAGAAAGATTTCTCACCCTCCGGAGAGTGAGTTTTATATACCACTTGCTTTTTATTTGTTTTATTGTGGTGTGAAGAATCCAAATTTAGAATTACGAAGACCAAACCTATTTTTGTTCAGATTTTCAAGTATGATAAGATGGCTCCCTAATTCGTATATTAATTTAAATCCTCGAGACGTATCAAATATATAAATATTTTTTATAAATTATTTTATAATCCCCCGCCACATCACCATTTCTAACAATAACATATAAAAATTATTCATATTACCCATTTTTGTAAATATAATGTCGACGTGGTTGACATTATAGGAACAGGGGTAGGTTGATTGAGAAAAGAACTGTTGATTGGGCAATTTTACTTTTACTTTATAATAATTAATTATCTTCTATAAATATGTCAAACTTTCTTATTATTTATAAAATTTTAACGAAATTAAATGAAAAAAATCAAATAAATACAAGATTGACTTAAATAATGAAAATTAAAATCGTAAAATTAATTCTTTTAAAGCATTCTTAGTAAAATCGATGACTTTTGTGGTTCATTTTCTACTATTTTCCATGGAATTTTGGTCGAAGCTGAATTCTCATAGTTAAGGCATCAGCTATCAAGTTTAAGCCGTCAAGCATATTGAAGTTTAATGAGGTTTGACTTCCTATAGAATGGTCCCTTTTTTTTTTTTTTTTTCAGGTCGGTTTACTAATTAATAATTATAAAAATCGACAGCATTTTTATTATACTGTGTAACTTTAATCTAATGTCGACTATGCAATTGTCAGTAGTTCGATTGAAATTGGATAGCAGTGTCGAGAATCATGGCTAAATCCCCCCATAAGTTGCTAAGAAACAGTTTATATTTCTCTCAATTTTAACTGTCTATCATAATAAAACAGTTAATATCTAATTATTTAGAATATTTAATTTTTATTAAATTTTTTTTAAAAATTTTTAAAATAATCAAATTACAACCATTCATTTTTTGATGCGATTAAGATTGAAAAAAAAGTATGATTATGAGTCAAAATAAAGAGCCTAAATTATTATTATTTATAATTATAATCTTATTAAAGTCAAATATCAACTATGAAAAAATACTTCAATGAACCATGGTTTTACATAATTCAACACTTTTTTTAAATAAATAATACTCATTTAAAATAAGTTTATGCTATATTTATATCTAAATATTATATATTTCATGATATATTATATTTTAGGCATTTTATGAGAATATAATTTTATAAAACAAAAATATCTAAAAATAAAAAGAATATATTAATTAATTATATTTAGCGATTATAAATTTTCATCTAAAATCGATCGAATTCAGTCTAAATTTCTTTTTTTTTTAATATTTTGTAAATTAATGGATGTAGCTAAAATAAAAATGATAGTGTTACAATTTTTTTTAAAAAAATTATTATAAAAAATTACCTAAAAAAATAAAAACTTTGACTTAATTATATAATGGTAATTGATCTTTTCTACCGTTGTAATAGATGGCCACCGGGTGGAATGACAATAGAAATTGGTAACGTTTATATATTTATTTATTTTTATATTAATTTATTAATATTTATAAATAATAAAAAAATATATTTAAAAAATAATTGAAAAATACCCATCGAGGATACCATGGTTTAAACTAGGGTTAGCTCATGAGCAGTGAAGATTGCCTTGATCTCCCATCAAATGGTCCAAATTTTTTAATTTTATTTTTTTTTTCATTTAAATTTCTATTATTAATAATTAATAACTACAACTGCTAATTTAGAAAAAATACTTACAACTAAAATATTTAATTTGATTGTCAATAACGACTATAATTATCTTAAAAGTGATTAAAGATAAAATTAAGATAATATTTTAATATCTTATTTTAATTTTAACTTTTTTACTATAAAAATAAATATTACCAATTATAAATTTTGGGATTAAAAAAAAACAAGACTAATCTAAGTCCATTGATTAATCCCACTAATACAAATGAATTTCCAATAAGTGATGAAGTTGGTCGGATATAAGAAGGTCCAAATAGTCAGAACATCTACAGGTCATTCTAAACGAAGATCTGATGGATTAAGGCTGACAAAGGATTCTTGCAGCCAGATACTAATTGAACCACAGGTTACAAAACACCAACGAGTCGATCAAATTATTGGACGGCTATAAGCCTTAGTCCAAAGAATGCAAGAAGGGCTGAACAATACCGAGTCAATTTCCTAGCTAGCCGACCAGCTCGGCACACATGGCCTGTGCCCTACATTCTAACCAATCATCCTCTAATGCACACAATTAATATGATCTACAACTCTTAGTCTTTCTTCTGTGTCTTAGAATGTGTAGGTTGATTTCTCATCAGAATGGTCAGCAATCAACCCTATTCTGAAAATTTAGAGAATTACTAGAAATTCTTTAAAATAAGGATCAAAGATTCTACATTGGATTGAGAAAATATATTTGAGATTTATCTAAAAAATATTCTGATCTCAAGAAAACAAATTCCATCTCTAGAGATTAAGTTCCGTAGGTCTTAGCCAACTAGCCATATATGGCTCGGAACCTATCTTCAAAATATCTGATTATTTCTGAATAAATATTATATTATTTAAAATTATCTGCCGTCCATAACGTATGAAATGAGTTCAACGTTGTCATTCTAAGGTTGGCTTTTAGCCAAATAAAATGCCACATCTGACACAGGCACAACCCAACAAAACAGTATGGTTAATACAAACATACAATAAATCAAATATATATTTGGAGTTTTTTAGTTATTTTAATTTTAATATTTTTACTCTTTGTCTATATTTTTATCCTATTTTCTTGATAGGTAAACTTTATTTCAAATTATTGACATTTAGAGGCATATTATAAAACATGTTTCATAAAAAAAAATCAATTTTTTTAAAATAAAAGTGTAAGTTTATTTTAATGATCTTTTTTTCATATCATTTATGAAATCATGTAACATTAAAAGAGTGGTATTATATGAGTATCCTTTAAATTTTATCAAATGACAAGATATTTTTTCTATCAATCTATAGTAGTGGGCCCGCAGGAGATATGTATCGGGTTTAATTTTAATTTCAATTTTAAATTTATGTTTTTAATTTCTATCTATAGTAATCTTATACATTTGGTAAGTGATGGATATGTCACTTATGAGCTGACTCGGAATCTAAGCCTATAGCAGAAGAACGGTCTAGAAGTTACAGCCCAGGAGAAAGCCCTCGTGGCTCAAGATTCGAGATCGGTGACCCAAGACCGCCTATCAAGACTTGGGCCAGTAAATTTGCCTAGCAAATGTGGCCCATAAGTTTGCGTCCCAACATTGCCAACTCATTTGCTCCAATTAAATAGACACGCCTACGTGATTACTGCCTGTCCTGTCGGATTTATCAGAAAGGAAGCCACCAATCACGGTGCTCCTCAAGAGGGAAAGGCCAGTTGGCCTACACCCCATGATTCTCTATACAAATACCCCTTTTTTCCCTAAGGAAAGGAGGTATAAAAAAAGGAGAGTTGGAGAATCGTAGAAGAGAACTCTCTCCAAACTCGCAAAAGTGGAGAACGAGGGAGATGGCCAAGGGTATGCGACGATCTACCTTAGAGCTATCTCACGCCATAGGTAAATCCTTCTCCCTAGCCAATTACCAATCCCGATTGACGGTTGTGCGAGCATTGTGCCAACTTTAAGCTCTCACGCTAGGAAGCTGGCAAAGACGACTCGTAGAGTAGGGTATATAGAGCCCCCTCCGTCTACAATTGGGAAAGACTGACAGGTGACATTTCTCTTCAAGCTCGCAAAAATAGAGAACGAGGGAGATGATCAAAGACATGCGATGATCAGTCTCAGAGCTACCTCCTGTTAGAGACGAATCCTTCTTCCTTGCCAAATACCAATCTTGAAAGACAGTTGTGTAAGCCTCGCACCAACTCCAAGCTCTCACGATGCGTGGCCGGCGAAGACGACTTTTAAAGTAAGGTGCAGAGAGCCCTTTCTATCCACAGTATGGAAAGGATTAGCGGACAACCTTTCTCTTTACCATCAACGCTCAGGAATTTCTTCCTCCTCCGGTTAGCCACCTTTCCGTTGGTGTACTAAACAGTCAGCTACTTCTTAGTCATTGCATCACTCCTCTCTTCTTGTCGGTTGCTTCTTCGTGAGAGCCACTGTCTCAATACCATTCCTTGGTCGGGGCATTCCTAACGGAGTTCAATCCTCTATCTCTCTAAGTTGCTCATTGACCAGGCGTATCTAGTGAAGTATAATCCTCCATCTCTCTAAACCGCCCTGTAGTTGGGTGTACCCCAACGGAGCCCAATTCTCAATCTCTTTAAATCGCGCCCTGGCTAAGCACATCCAACGAAGCCCAATTTTTCATCTCTCTAAGCTACCCCTAGTTGGGTGTATCTCAATGGAGCTCAATCCTCAATTTCTCTAAGCTACCCTTGACTTGGTCTACTTATCAGAGCCTAATTCTCTACCGACACTCAATCTCCCATAACATGCATCCACGTATTTCTCTCATATCCTCTCATCTTTTCATCAGTTGAGAAAGATTTCTCATTTGAGTATTAGAGGATAAATCAATGAGTAAGTCTCGTTAATTTTCTGACCTCCTATTTATTAATTGTGGTGTACAGAATCGAGATTCACATTGACATAAACTGAACTTGCTCCAGTTTGACCCGCCATAGAAGATTTAGTGGCTCCCAAATCCATACACTAACATAGATCTTATGATGCATCAGTAATATTTCTTGGAACTCTTAGACATTAATTATGTAGAAATACACCCTTAATTTTAACAAAATTCAAAAATAAAAAATTATGGGGGAATTTGCTGTAGAGGTTTTTGTATTATTTATGTATCTTTATATTTCACAAAACGTTGCCTGTGATTAAACATGATAAATTTTACATTCAAATATAATACAATTGAATAAAAATTAAAAATTTTCAATATCATAGATGATTTAAAAAATTTTAAAAATTAAAAAATTGATGATGTATTTGTTTTTTTCTATGGACCTTCTAGTCTTTTTTTTTTTTTTTTTTTTTTTTGTGGTAACATTTTAGTAGTCTTTTTAACTCCTTTATTTTATATGATATTCTATCATTTCATTTATAATAATAAATTTGTATGAAAAATACATAGATAAATATCTTTTTTAAAGGTAAGTAAAATTATATAAATTAATTAAAAATCATTATATGCACAACCATCTTATATATTGTATAAGTAGATAAAATTTAATAATAAAAAGTAATTTAATCTAACTAGAGAATCTAAACAAAACCAACCCAAAAAATCTCTTGAAAACTTTAATAAAATGACATAATCAATAAATTAACGTATGCTCCTGCGATCGACTGGTGGGCACCCATTGAGTCCCACACTTCTCTCGCGGGCAACTTATACTCTTATTTTGACTCGCGTCACTCTTATAGTACACTTGTAAATTCATCTGTGGATTGCCCATTACTCGCGTTCCTCTTATAAAAGTACTCTAACACGCACCTTTGTCGTAGGCCAGTATCAGAAATACTCATTGTTATCCATTAACATCATCTATCAAGCTCTATTTACAGTTAAAAAGTTACAAATATAATAGTCAGTTTTTTTATTAGAGTCATCATATTAAAATGGTCGTTAATTTTGATCCATTCAAATATACTATATCGTCATTCAAATATAATATATCATAACTACAGGTTACAATAGTAAAAAAACATATATTAAAAATATTTAAAAAGGAATTTTTCTAAAAATATTTTCTCCATTTTTTGTATGTTTGCCTTCCCCACCCTACAGAGACGCCAAATTCTATTGGGAAACGCTCTCCTGGCAGCTCCAGATGAGGACAACACAGAGTGGGCCATCCCTAATTTTGTCCAATTAGAAGTTGAACGATGGCTGTAAATATAGGATTCTTCGAGTCCTTGTTAGCAAAAAATAATGAAAGTCGGGCCCCCCCTTTCAACAGCTATAAGAATCCAATGTCCGTTCACCCATTTCACCACGTCGATTAACAGCCTCTCTCTCTCTCTCTCTCTCTCTCTCTCTCTCGTCACCCTCTCTCAAAAGCTCTTCTCAACTGAAAAATTAAGAAAAAAAATCTTAAAATTCAAAATAAAATTCAAAATCTTGATGATATGGCGATAGAGTGTGTAAGAAAAATACGTTCAATGCAAAAAAAGGGGTGCAAAGCTGAAGAAAAACCCCTGGTTTTTGACGCTTCTGTGATGAGGCACCAGCCAAACATACCCCAACAGTTCGTATGGCCGGACGATCAGAAGCCTCGGGCAGCAGTCCGGGAGCTCCCCGTGCCACTCATCGACCTCCACGGCTTCCTCTCCGGTGACCGGGAAGCGGCCGTGGAGGCTTCAAGGCAAGTTGGCGAGGCTTGCTCAAAACTTGGTTTCTTTCTAGTTGTCAACCATGGCATCGACACTAGACTCACCGACGATGCCCGTAAACTTGTGGACTTGTTCTTCGAGCTTCCCTTGTCGGAGAAACAAAAAGCTCAGAGGAAAGCCGGTGAGCATTGCGGGTATGCAAGCAGCTTCACCGGTCGATTCTCCTCCAAGTTACCATGGAAAGAAACTCTCTCTTTCCGGTATTCTGCCGAGGAAAGTTCCTCCAAAACTGTGGAAGAATACTTTATGAACACATTGGGTGAAGATTTCATTCAATTGGGGTAAGGAAAAACAATACCATCTTCAAATATTGTCAAATACTATAACTCATCGGATTGGGGGATCCTGCTCTGCGGAGCAGAATTTTCGTCCCATAAACAGTAAATTTTATTTTTTTGACGTTTTGTGAAATTTAAAATAAAAAAAAATCTATTTATGGGGCAAAATCCTGCGCTGCGGAGCAGGATCCCCCGTTCCATAACTCATCTAGCTACGGAAGACCAGGTTTTTACTTTGCGAAACAGTTGTTCTATTTCTTTAATTTTTTTTAAATAAGAATTTTATAAAATAGGAAAAACTGAAAAGAAAATGAAATATCTATTTCGCGAAGCAGGATCCCCTGCTTACTAGGTGTGGAGGCTAATCGATTAATTTAGCCAAATTAGAACGATAAATTAGATTTAATATTCTACGGTCTTAACTTATCTGATGTATAATTTTTATGGGCGATATAATTTACCCATAAGTCCCTCCAAACCGGCCCTTAAACCAAATGATGTACGCATGAAATGAAGATTTTTTTATTATCTAAAAATTAGAAAATACTATTTTAAATATAAACTTACTATAATATAATTTTATAGAAGTTATAATGTGATACTTGTTTGGTATACTAATATAATAAGTAAAAAAACTATCAATTTTGATAAAATTATAATAAACTTATAATATGAGTAGTATTGTTCAAGAAATAAATATATAGATGTAAATAACATAACATGACTCTCGTACGTGGATCTTGCCCTTTGTTTCTTCTGCTCTTATATATACATTATTGTTTTACAATACTTACAGAAGTCAACAGAATCCATTTGGTTTAATAGGAAACAATTAACTAGGAAAAATTCAGACTAAAGTCTTAAAAATAATATAAAATTCTTCTTATTATTGAAAGATATAACACTTAGAAGTCGAGTAAGTTGGTATAAATGAATTTATACAATGGATCTATATAGTGAGATTTAAGACTTATTGTTATTGTAACTATAACTTTTACTGGTTGGAGGACGAGGATGGTAATGATCATAATTGCAGGATTGTTTACCAAGAGTATTGTGAAGCGATGAGCAAGCTTTCACTGCGGATCATGGAGCTTCTAGGGATGAGCCTTGGGGTAGGGAGAGATTATTTTAGGGAGTTTTTTCAAGACAACGACTCGGTTATGCGACTCAACTACTACCCACCTTGCCAAAGGCCTGAACTCACCCTCGGAACCGGACCTCATTCCGATCCGACTTCATTGACCATCCTTCACCAAGATCACGTCCGTGGCCTTCAGGTGTTTGTCGACGACGAGTGGTGGTCTGTCGCTCCCTCCTCCGGCGCATTTGTGGTTAACATCGGTGACACTTTTACGGTCAGTAAGCACACTATACACAACACAAAAATTGCATATATGCTTAACATGATATATTAGTATTGTTATTATTTATACTTTTATTGTATCATGAAGTTGAAGTTGTCATCAGAGCAATGGAGTCATATTTAAAAATATTTAAAAAATGACTACATAATAAATATCATCATCTAAGGCCTCTCTTGCTTACAAGGCAGGAAAAAGCTATATTATTCACATTAGCCAGTCCTTGCCTTTACTAGCTTAGTATTGTTCCCAAAATAACAACGTGGCCCCGAAGGTATTCAAATACCTTCGGCCTTCAACTATCTAGAAGTTGAGGATTCAACCATGGGCAGAGACAAAAAGAAATTCGTGGCCGTGCTTTCACATTTCTACCTGTAAAGATTTTATTATGATAATACCTTCGGTCTTCAACTATCTAGAAGTTGAGGATTCAACCATCGGCAGAGACAAAAAGAAATTCGTGGCCGTGCTTTCACATTTCTACCTGTAAAGATTTTATTATGATAATTCTGACATTTGTATATAAGTTGGATTTTATACGTATAATATATTATTATAATTTTAATTATTTAAATTATTAAGAGAAAGATTCAACAGTTAAAAGTGTAACAAAATAAAAAGAGGAACAAAGTGAGAAAAAGAGCGCTGCGACACCGTACGACGTCCAACTGCGCACGTATGACGCTACAGCCGTCCATTGGATCGAAATCCAACAGGTGTCATTTTTCATATTTAAAAAATAAAAAAATATTTGTTTTTTTATTTTTTTAAAATATCAAAGGCGTTGCGGGCCGTTGGATTTCGATCCAACGAACAACTGTGGCGTTGAACAAGTGTCGGATGTCGTACAGCATCGCAGCACCCTCAAATTGGAAGGGGTTAGTTTTCTCCACCGGAACTCATTAGCATCAATTTTAATAAAGAAACGTTATTTTTTACTTTAAAATGTTATCTGTGTTATAAAATTCTGACTATATGTAGATTGTAAAGTAGAAGTTATACTACTTTAGATTTAATATATTCAATTTTATGTACCTTATGACAACAAAAAATAACTTAAACTAAATTGATTGTGATGGGGTTTGGTCATATGTTGGCCGCCAGGCACTGTCGAATGGAAGATACAAGAGCTGCCTGCACCGAGCGGTGGTGAACAGAAAGCGGCCGAGGAAATCGCTGGCCTTCTTCCTGTGTCCGAAGGAGGACAGACTGGTGGCGCCGCCAGGTGAACTGGTGGACGGCGACAACCCTAGAAGATACCCAGATTTCACTTGGCCAGCGCTTCTTGAGTTCACGCAGATGCATTACAGGGCAGACATGAACACCCTGTGCGCCTTCTCCACCTGGATTCGTGAAAAATAGCCAGCAAACCAGCTAGCTAGCTTGCTTGCCACCTCTTCGGGCGGCATGGTGTGACAGATATATCTAAGAAGGACTTCTTCTTTTACCTACATGCATGATTAGCAGTCCTTGTCTTCTTCTCTTCCGCGGCAAACGCTAGCGCCATGTAGAAATAATAGAGAGAGAGAGAGAGAGAGAGATGTGTGAAAGGAACTTTTTGGAGCGATGTTATAATCCTCCCGCATTTAGGTTTTCTTGTTATCTCAATGGTCCAGATTGATCGGCAAAAAATAAACGGTGGAGACTTGTTTTATGTTTTAATGGTTTAGTCTAATCTTTATATTTTATTTTCATTAATCAATCTTAACTTTTAATACGATAAGAGAGCCAAATCAGTATAATAATGATAACATGTCTCAATTTTTTGAGGGACTTAGCCATGCAACCATATGGTTTATAAAGATGATTGAGATTATTTAAATAATAATAATTGAGGGTAAATTTTAAAATAATAATTTAACATATTATTTTTAATTTTAGTACTTTATAAGGATAGATCTCAACCATTAAAATAAAAAAAATCTAATATTTAAAATAATTATAATAAAATTCAAACCATAAAATAGAAATACCCCTCTTTTCTTCAATTTTTTTGGGATCATATGTTATGAAAATTTATTATATAAGTTTTTTTTTAATAAATGGCAAAATCATACCCCATTTTTCTTACTTTCTAAAATAATATTTATTTTTCTAATGAATATATATATATATATATATAAAAGGATTCTTTGAAAATTTGCCATGTTATTTGTGTTGGTTTGACTTTAAAAAGCATGTAAGATGATTTATTATTCTCTTAGCATATTCTTTTCAATTAATCATGGTCACCCACACTAATCGAGAAGTGAGCCCGCACTAATTAATCTAATCTTTCAGGCCCATGAATATTAATAATTTTATTTAATTATAGAAGAAATTATTTTTTAGATTTAAGTGATTTATTTTTAAATAAATAATTATTATTTAATTATTTTTAAAAATTAAAAATTAATTATTAAATTATAACTATTTATTTAAAATTAAAAAATTTATATCCAAATAATAATCTCCTCCAATTTTTAAAAAATGGAGGCCCCCTCCCCTCCACACAAACCTAGCTAGTTGGATTGGAGGCAGTTTCTACGTATGTAAAATTTTTATTTTTAATTTTTAATTCGGTCATCTAAAATTTTTTTAAAAAAATATAAAATAAGTTTTTAAAAAATAATAAAATATTCATATTATACATTATTATTTTAAAATATTAAAATAACTAAAATATCATTATCACATATTTTTTTTAAAAAAAAAATTAAATTTAATTGTGGGCCATTAATTCAGAAATCTAAGAAGATCTACTGATCACGTACGTGAAAAGAGCTCCTACATCTTTCTACGTAGAATCCCCACTCGTTCCCTAGTTAGCTGAGCTCGAATTTGTGGGGAGTTTAACGTCATTTCACAACGTATGCTTCCGAATGGTTGCATGGCATGGCCCCACAATCTATAATAAATAACTCAGTACTACTTTGGTGCTAAAATCCATTATCCATAAAATAAAAAATAATATTATAATAATAATAATATATTATATTATATTATATTGTTCCTCGGAGGAAGTGTTATTTTGGTTTCATTCATGCATTAATTATATATCTGAAAAAGGGAATTAAATACAAATGACATTTGTCTTGGAGTTTGTCTTTTTAAGCTCTGCAACATTCTATATGGTGTGATGTAAAAGGGTGTAACTTAGTACTAGAATTATATAAATTAAAAAATCAAAATTAAAATTAAATCTCAAACTTGTGGTGACAAGCTAATGGGTTCTCACCATGATCAAATCAATCGTATTCATTTTAACTTTATGAACAGCAGAGCTAACCCGCAACGGACCCACCCTTTTAGCCGAACCTGGTTTAAGCGCTTTACTTTGCATGTCATCCTCGTTATCATGATGAGTTTGTAAAATTAAGAATTTATTTTCAATATTATTATTGTAAAACTATTGTTGAATCACTGTTATATTAGAGTTATATATAACTTTGTGTATGTAAACTTTATGAAATTATAAACGTCATATGGGCTACCGAATTACTACGTTACTTTATAAACAGTAACGGGTGGTCTAACTTACTTTACCAACTGAAGAGGATCGATGGCATCCCTTGACATTCTCTTTGGCATAAGCCTAACTCGAATAAATCCTTGGCTAATATGGCTTAGGTGGATATCTACAAACCCAAGAGAGAAGGTGGCCTCGGTTTGAAGAACTCAAGGGCTTTGAAGAAAGTGCTCCTAGCAAATCATCTCCGGCGGCATTTGGTGGATGGCAGGGCTTCTATATGGTTAATTTGGGTAGGAGACATAGGATTAATGACTTATGTATTTAGATCATTAAGATCTCTTAATATGTTCCCCAGAGCCTTTGTAAAATTGTGAAGTTTAAGACCTCTTTGAGACTATATGTGTGTCATGTTGTAAATAATCAGAAGGAAATTTTTATGTGGTTTTACTTTTGGTATTTATTAAGGGTGTTTACTTTTTATTTTACCAACCGTATTACACTTGATACTAATATTCCGAGGGCTATAAAGGTGGAGGCTACTGTTGCTCCATCCTTTTCTCGCTTGCTCCGTCATGCACCTGTTCCAAGTTTCGCAGGAACTTAGTGAGGTGGAGGTTGTCATTAAGGGTGCCCATTGGAGATGATCACCTCAAACACAACTCGTTGTAAGATCTTTATTTAGGTCATGCTTACTATATAATTCCTATCCAAAATCATTTGATTCAAACATATGGGGCACTGAATCTGATAGTTAGTTATTAGCAGGCGTATGACTTAGAAAATATTCTAATCAGTAAACATAGAATCAGTCGAATTTTTAAATTCTATTTTGAAATAAAATTTAAATAACTTGCACTATTTACTTCTTCCGGACGAAAAGGAATGTTTGTCTGTTCAACCAGCCCTCAACCTTCAACAGAAATAATACTATTCAAATTGTCTGAAACTTCTTTAGAAAGAAAGGCATAATCAACAGCATTGCACTGATAATTAACACATGAGTTTCCCTTTGTGCAAGTTATTTTGCCCTTCATTTTGCTGTCGAATGGATTTTTTTTTTTTTATTTTGGGTCTTTTTGCTGATCTGTTTTTGAGGTTTGGCTTGGTTCTTAGTTTCATATCGACCTATATGGTTAACGGAATCCCTTATATATATATATATATTTTTTAAAAAAATACATATAAATACTTAATAAAAAAATATATTGATTACATCGCAATATTTCATAACACGATTTATACATAAATCCATTAATAAGCGGTCAATTTCTCTTTATTATTATTTTTATTTCTATCTTTATGAAATTTTCATAAATTTCAATTAATTAAGTTTGTTTTTTCTCTGTTTTTTTTTTTTTTGTGTGTTTTTTTGTCTCAATACTGGAGCCAGAATGAAGGATTTGAAATCATATTGTTATGTAACTTCTATTTCCTTGAAAGCAAATGTGATTGATAGTTTATTTCTTTATGGGATTAAAAGATAATTTGGTTTTTCAATTATTAAACTATTAAAGATTTAACATATTAAGAAAATATTTTCACAACAATAATTATAATTAATTATATATGATAATAATATTTTATTAGTCTTGTTGCGTTCTGGATCTTCGGGTCCAAGCAACACAAATGAGTTGGGATGATTCAGGGTGAAACGAATGCAAAATGATGAAATGTCGAGTTAGAGTAGTAGAGATTGAACACCGGAGTTTTACGTGGAAACCTCCTCTTGAATGAGGAGGGAAAACCACGAGGCTGAGCCTGGCAAAATTTCACTATGAGCACGTTGGGTTACAAAATCAATACAAGGCCGAGAGCTTTTTCTAAGTTGGCCCCTTCGGGTGTCGAGTGATTTCTATTGTTCGCAAAGGCGTCGATCACTAAAAAAACCAATCGAAAGCTTAAATCGAGTAAATTTTAGAATAGAGAGAAGGGATCGGAAGCCCCGAGAGAGAGAGATTTCTTCGTAGGAGGCTTGAGATTTTATAGGCAATAATAATGCCGTTGCGGTAAGTGCCCAGTGGCCACCGAATCTGGCGACACGTGCTGCAGCGTCGGATGCGCCGGTGTACGGGAGTGAATCTCACCCGTTCGATCCGTTCCGTGCCGGGAATGTCGACGGTGGTGACGGCATGCGGTGTCAGCCGGCGATGGTAGTCTTATTTGCGGTATGCAGCGTTTGCGAGGATTTGTTAGGCGAGCAGCATTCCGGACGTCTGGAGAGTCCTCGTACCTTGCGAAGATTTTCTTGAGGCGAGTCCTTGTACCCTTGATAGGTCCGCGGATTTCATGGCGCGTGGTCACGCGCCCGGATAACTAAGCTCTGTTGCCTTTGCATTCTTTGCGCCTCAAGGTGTTCTCGGACTCTTTTCGGAGTACGCCCGAGCGCTCATATTGCAGGCCACTTGGGCCAAGTATTTTCCCACCCGATTGGGGGGATCAGTCTTGGACCCAACACTAGCCCCCATGCCAAAGGGTCCGAGATCTTGACCGTTTGGCATGTTCTTTGAATCCTCTGGTGAGGCGACTTGGAGTTAGAAATTCTTAGAAAATCATTTTGTCGAGAACTCTGTTTTGGGCGAGTGGTTTAAATACAGGGACTCTGCTGCTGTCGTTTTAGTCTTTGGAGCATTAAACGCGGAGGTGAGGCGTTCGTCGAGATGCCTTGGGAAGGTAAAGATCATCATTTCGTCGGAGCGACGGATGGGTGACACGTGGCGGAGCCATTAATCCCTTGGGCCGGGCGTTCGGGGCGTCACGTGGGCGAAGTCATCATTTCGTTTCGGGGCTCTGGGCGGCGACACGTGGAATTGCAGCTTTTCCTTAAGCGAATGCATTTGGCGGACAGCGTGGCACAGTCATGATGCGTCTTTTTTCAAATTTTTGCCTATAAAAGGCGCCTTCCTGCCCGTTCAAAACTCTTCTGCTGTCTTCCTTCTTGTCTTCCTCTGCGAAAGCCTTCCGTTTTCAAACCTTCGTTCCCTGCCTTGCATTCCTCGGGAGCCCTTCATTCTCTTGTGTTCTCAAGTCCCAAAATGGTGGCTCCCGGAGTTAGAGATATTGCGTCATCGGCGACGACCCAACGAGAGGCTCGAGGAACTACGGGCTCTGTATGAGATCCCTGGTGACATGGCCATGGTTGTGCCAGAGCCGACTGACAGGGCCTCACGCCCCCCTGATGGTTTCATCACAGTCTACGAGATCCACCTGAAGAGCGGGCTGCGGTTTCCAGTTCCTTTGGAGCTGTACGAGATCATGAGGGACCTGGGAGTCCCACTGGCAGGACTCCAGCCGAACGCCATGAGGTATCTCGTCTCCTTATGCGTTTTTCTACGTTGCAAAGAGAAGCTGTTGAACGTTACGGTAGTCAAGGTCATGTTTAGGTTCACGCATAACCTTGACTGGATTACCATGACCCCTCGGTCGGACTTTGCCCTGCTTTGTGGTGGGAATCCCGATTCCACCAAGAGGTGGAAAGACAAGTTCTTCTTCCTCGGCGTCCCAACGTCATGGGCCATTCCCAACAAATGGGGGAAGGTGGTCCCCGAATCATCATGCCGAGCCTTCCCTTAATGATAAAGGAAGCTCGAAGGAGATCACGGATCTCATCAAGGAAAATCTCGGGGGCTTCCATTTGGACAAACGAAACATCTGGTTGCTGCCCGAGAACCTCATGGAGGCCAAGTGGGCCGAGTCCACTCCCGAGAAGTCCAAGAAGAAGAAGAAGAAGTTGAAGAAGAGGACAGGGACTTTGGTAATCCAAAGTTCGCCCGTCCGAGTGGAGCCAAGCAGGCCGTCCGAGAGATCACATCGTTCGGACGTTGAGGGCTCAAAGCGTCCTCGGAGTGTAGTGGAGCTGCCCTCTTTAGGGGGTATCATTTCTGACGAGGACGATCTTGAGGGCGAGGACGTCATCGCCCCTCTGTTAGAGAGAAAGAAATCCTCATTTTCGAGGGCCCTGGGGGTTGAGGACTCTACATGCCTTTATTTCTCCAGTCTCCCCGGAGGATCCTCGCTGAGGATTGATGAAGTGATTGAGCTCCCGGAAGTCCAAACGATTGAGAGTTCTGCCCTCGGAGCTTCTCCTGATCTTCCTGGAGAACCGTCCACTTCCGCAGGCATCCATCCGAGATCTTCGAGGTCGAGGACTCGGTTAGGCGTCGAAGATGAGGTCGTCGGCCGAGCTCCGGCCATCCCGTCCCAGCGAGATGAGGGCGCGCCACGATGAGGTTCCCTGATGAGGGTCCCCAGCGTTCATGGCCTCGGGCCTTTGGAGATGGAGGTGGAAGCACTTATTGTCGAGCCCCGGCCGTTGCTCCTTCTGTGGATACTCCTATTCTCGAGGCTAGGGTCGAGGCGTCCGCTGTCGAGCCCCCAGCCGCTGTTCCTTCTGAAGTGACTTCTACTCCTGAGGCTGGGGTCGGAGTTTCTGTGGTGCCTTAGTTGAGGCTCGACTCAGGGTCGATTGGAGAGGCCCCTTTAAGTAGCGGCCTCCTTGCTTCTGAGGTATTTCCGTTTCCTTTCGAGTCTCTCTGTCCTTCTCTTTTACTTTCTTTGTACTAACAATCTCTTTTCTTTGGACGTAGTTCCAAGTTGCGGTCGAGAGGCTCAGCGACATTTCTGGACGGGTCGTTCGGGGTCTCACCCAACTGGAAGAGTTGGAGGCCGTCGAGATAGGCTGTCGGAAGAGGGCCGAGGCCGAGCTTCTTGGCGCCGGGGAGGAGAATGCTTCCTTGAACGAGGTAGTAAGGCGTCACGGGGAGAAGTTGCGCTTTTGCTAGGCGAGAGGCTGAGAGTATCCCTTAGGCCCGAGGACATTTCGCCATTCTTTGGAGCGCAAGTCTTTGGGAGGGCATCCAGATGTGCCGCCGAGTGCTTCGCCTCATTCGTCCCTCGTTTCCTTCCGGGATATTCCACCCCATCAACGCCACCGCATTGAGGCGAGGACTTATTTGGCGTTCGTGGGAGGCCTTTTCTGCCTCGGTTCAGCCGGCTCAGTCGAAGATCCCCTTTCTCGGGGCCCTCGGGGCCTCTCGAGCCGTCATGTCCCTCGGGGAGTGATTTGACCCATTGATGTAGTTAGTTTATTTTCTCCTTTGTACATGTATTCTTTGTACACTTATGAAATAAAGAAGCCTTTTGCTGAGTCTCTTGTTGCACTTCTTTCTTCTTTAACTTCGTTTTTTTTTTTTTTTTTTTTCGACCTCTTGGGCCGCTCGGTCGATCCCGAGTTTCATTGCCTGACCTCATGGGTCCGACCGCTTGGGCCGCTCGGGTTGGCGCCCAAGTTTTATTGCCTGACCTCTTGGGTCCGACCGCTTGGGCCGCTCGGGTTGGCGCCCAAGTTTTATTGCCTGACCTCTTGGGTCCGACCGCTGGGGCCGCTCGGGTTGGCGCCCAAGTTTTATTGCCTGACCTCTTGGGTCCGAGCCGGCCAGGGCCGCTCGGGTTAGGCGCCCAAGTTTTGTGCCGACCTCTTGGAGTCCGAGCCGATGGGGCCGCTCGGGTTGGCGCCCTGAGTTTTGTGCACGACCTCTTGGGTCCGACCGCTGGGGCCGCTCGGGTTGGCGCCCAAGTTTTATTTGACTGCCTCGTCCCCTCTTGGTAGTACTTTTGAGGTGTCTTTGCATTCCATGTACGAGGATTAGCCCACCTTCTTGGGTTCGTAGCTTGTACGCCCCATTTTGAAATCTTCTTTGAGACCGGGGAAGGGTCCTTCCCGGTCGGAGAGAGCTTGTTTCGGCCGGCATTCTTTCCTGTTGCCATGATGCTTCTTAACACCAAGTCTCCGACTTGAGCCGCCGCGCTTTTACCTTCTTGTTGTAATAGCGGGCCACTCGGCTTTGGTACATCGCCACACAAAGTTGTGCCTTGTTTGGGCTTCCTCCGGCAAGTCTAGGTGCTCTCGGAGCCGAGCGGTCATTGGCCTTTCGGGTCGAAGTGTTCTACTCGGAGGCTTGGGAGGCCCACTTCTAGTGGTATGACAGCCTCGACCCGTAGCACGGTGAGCAGGGTCTCTCTCGTAGGCTCCCTCGCCGTTGTCTGTACGCCCGGAGGATGGATGGCAACTCGTCCACCCACGAGCCCCGGAGTCTAGCGGCTTGGTCTTGAGCCCATGCAAGATGGTCTGTTCGTGACTGACTTCTGGCCGTTGGCACGAGGATATGCCACAGATGTATGAATTAAATTGATTCTAAGGCTAGCCATGATGCACAGTAAAGCGCCTCCCGGTGAAGCTGCGTCCCATTATCTCGTGATGATGCTCTCGGGCACCCCAAACGCAAAAGCGATACTCTGCCGGGGAACTCGGTCGCGTTCGCTCGGTTATCCTTGCGGTGGCGTTGCTTCTACCCACTTGGTGAAGTAGTCTATCCCAACGATGAGGAACTTTCTCTTGAGGCGGGCGCGATGGGAAATGGTCCGAGGATGTCGAGTCCCCATCGTGCAAGCGGCCAAGGAGATTGTAATGCTTGAAGCTCACGTGAGGTGGTGGCTTACAACTGCCGTGGACACGGCAATTTTCACACTTGCGCACAAAGTCCATGGCATCACTCCTCATCGTTGTGATAATACCCTTGCCGCATAATCTTGAATGCTAGGTTCTTGCCCCCAATGTGAGATCCTGATTCCTAGATGCACCTCTTGAAGTGCGTACTCGCCTCCTCGGGGTAAGGCACTTCAAATAGGGGGCGAGTACCCTGACGGTATAGTCGGTCGTCTATGACGGTGTACCCGGCCGCGGACTTCCTCACCTTTCAAAGCCTGCGGAGTCCTCGGGCAAAACACCTTTGGTGAGGTATCTCAGTAGGCGGTCATCCAAGTGTCATTCCGGACACTTGCATGACCTCGGCCTCTGGCTCTTATGGAGGGTCGCTCGAATTTCTCTCATTCCTTTGTCAAATGTCTTGCCTTAGGTCTCGGGCATTTCTTTGCCTTTGCCAGCGTGTCTGCCTTCTCGTTTTCTTCCCTTAGAATGTGCACAAATTTGATCTTCTCGAAATGTGAGGCCAACTCCTTTGCTTTGCGAGGTACTTGGAAAGGCCGAGTGTCTTTGTTGACTTGAAGTTTCAAGGACTTGGTTGACAACAAGCTCGGAGTCACTATAGACTACTAGGCTCTTGGCCGAGCACTCCTTTGCCAACCGCATGATCCTGTGAGCGGGGCCTCGTACTCTGCTACGTTGTTTGTTGCAGGGAACCCCAAGGTCACCGAGTACTTTATCTCGAGATCCCATGGGAGTTCGCGGGGATGACTCGGCCGCAGCCATCCTTCATGGAGGATCCGTCACGTGCATAGTCCATCTTTGGAATGGTCGCTTCTTCTTGACCCCATTGCTTGGCGATGTCCTCGTCTTGATGTCTTTGTTGTTTCTACCATAAAGTCCGCATGGGCCTGGCCCTTTTATGGCCAGGGGCCGAACTCGATATCGAATTCACCGAGCTCGATAGCCCACTTGATCGATCGCCGGAGACCTCGGGCTTTTGCAAAATGGTTCTTAGTGGTGGTCGGTCGGCACCACGATCTTGTGAGCACGGAAGTAAGGTCTCGGCCTTCCTAGGCCGAGTACACGGTGTTGCGCTACCTTCTCGGCATGCGGATCGGGGTCTCTGAATCGGCCCGGCGTCTTGCGGCGTAATATACCGGCATTTCTTGATCTCCTTGATGTTGCCTCACCGGGACCGACCCGGTGCTCGGTCGGTCAGCAGTACAAATAGAGCTCCTCTCCTGGTAGTGGGAGGCTAGGAGAGGTGGATTGGCTAAGTACGCCTTGAGCCCCCCGGGCAGCTTCGCACTTCTTGTTCCAGCGAAACCCTTGGGTTTTCGGTCCCCGAGTGCCTTGAAAAATGGCAGATGCTTCTCGGTGATTTGGCTAGGAAACGGGGAGAGGGGCGCCACTCGTCCCGTGAGCCTCGGGCGTCCCTCACGGTCAGGGGACTTCATGTCCAAGATGGCTTTGGATCTTTTAAGGTTCGCCTCGATTCCTCGTTGTGACACTATGAAACCGAGGAACTTAGGGACGACACCCCAAAGGTGCACTTGCTGGGGTTCGGCTTCATTCGTGCGCTCGAGCACTCGGAAGGTCTCGCTAGGTCTTGACATGACTTCCACCGTGCGGTGCTTTTGGCGAGCATGTCGTCAGCGTAGACTTCCACGTTCACCCTTGTCGGCTTTCAAAGATCTTGTTGACTAGCGTTTGGTATGTTGCGCCTGCGTTCTTGAGTCCGAAGGGCATCACCTTGTAACAGTACGTTCCCTGGTCGGTCATGAACGATGTATGCTCCTCGTCCTCTGCATGCATCTTGATCTGGTTATATCCGGAGTACGCGTCCATGAAGCTGAGCAACTCGTAGCCACTGGTCGAGTCCACCAGTCGGTCCACCCTGGGGAGTGGAAAGCTGTCTTTCGGACAGGCCTTGTTGAGGTCGGTGAAGTCCACGCACATCCTCCACTTTCCATTGCTCTTCTTCACCATTACTACGTTGGAGAGCGGTCAAGATCTGCACCTCTCGGATGAACCCGAGCGTCCGAGAGCTTCTTCACTTCTTCTCGGATAGCAATCGGCTTTTCCGTTGAATAGTTCTGCGCTTTTGTCTACTGAGGCTTGTGGTGGGGATCCACGCCCGACTGTGGGTGATGATTTCGGGAAATCCCGGCATGTCGTGGGACCAAGCAAAAGATCGCGTTCTCCCTTAGGAGCGTCGTAAGTGTTTCTCGGACGGACTCGGTGAGAGAGCTTCCTATCTGGGACGCACCTCTCGGGGTCTCGGGATCCAATCGGATCCGATCGGTAGGCTCACCGGCTGTGCTTGTTGGAGAGTCGTCTCGTCCCCGAGGTCGAGATCTTCCATTGGTTGGGGAAGGGGGTTCGTGTGACTGTGACGGGTAACATGTTCTCCCCACGGATTTGCTCGCCCAAGACTTCCCGACGCCAAATTTAGTTGGAAATTTCATCTTGAGATGCGGGATGGAGGTCACGGCTCAAAAGTGGTCGACAGGGGCGTCGAGGATTGCATTATAAACGGACGGGAGGTCCACCACCGGGGAAGGTGAGGACTTTTGGCCCGATCCTCGGATACGTCCCAGGTGACCTCCGGTGTACAATGCCTGAGACAGGGGCTGGCTCGTTATCGAGTCCGTCAAATGGCCCCTCACGGGCCTTCATTTGGTCTCTTTTTAATCCTAACTTATAGTAGGCGTCGAGATAAAGCAAATTCCTTGAACTTCCATTATCAACAAAAACACGTTTAGGATGGAAGTCGTTCGTCCCATCTCGAGAGGAGTGCGATTACAACTAAAGGGTCGAGTGGGGTGAAGTTACATGAGACATGTCGTCCTTACCAAAGTAGATGACTTCGTCCTCGGGGATCGGGTCCGAGGTCTCTTTGATGCTCCATGCTCTCTTCCTCCATCTCTCGCCGTGTGGACACCATGTTTATAACTCCGGCCGCCACCTGTTCCTCGGAGGATCGCCACGCCTCGGCTGCTGCCCGGAGGGCTGCCGGATCTGCGAGAAGCGGTTGAGGTGTCCCCTCTTTATCGGTCTTGATCTCCCTTTGCGAGAGATTTGCAGTCTTGATGAGTGTGGCCTCGCGCCGATGGAAATCACAAGATGCCGTTTGGTCTCCACCTCCCGGATTCTTCGATGGCATGGGCCATTTCACGAACTTTTCCCCTCGAATTTGCATCAGCACGTTTGTCCGCGTGTCGTTCAAGGGAGTGAGACGTGTTGGGGGAACGTCTCTACGTGTGTGCATCTCGGGCTTGTGGTGCTTTTGATGCCTTGCCACGAACGGGGGACTGCGATAGTCCCCGGCCTTCCTCTTCACTACCTCTGTCCTCGGGCGGTAGTCCTCGCTCCTTGCTGGGCGTTTTGCTTCGTTAGCCTCCTCTGCCGCAATATAGGCCCTTGCTATGGACTCGGCCTCTTAATCACGGGGGCCCTTATGGATAAGGTGCTTGAAGAAGGAACCCCCTCGAGGCGAGACGGGGAAGGCGTTGACTTCACGCCATCGGAGCGGCAGGTATCATGTCGGCCTCGGACACAAACACGGCCGAGAAGCTTCTCGGGCTTTCCACGGCTTCTGCTTCACGGGTGAGATGCCATGGCTGCTTCTCTACTCGTCTGCTGGAGGCTAACCGGGACAGGGCAGGCTGTCGCCGATTCGCCGAAGGTGTTAATGGAGCCCGCGGGCATCCGTAGAACCAAACTCGGCGTCTCCTTTCAATGTTAAGGGAAGCAGCGCACATTGCCGTCTCATCAAGCCCCGAAGGCTTAAGTGCTCCCGAAACATATTCGGTGGTCCATGGGGTCGGCACTTCCGTCGTATGCCTCTAGGAGTGGGCATTTTAAACTTCGAGGGAGCACCTCGACTTGGACGTTCTTGTGAATGGAGATTGCGGGGCGCTCGCCCCTTGCTTTCTCCAAAGACTCGATTCGGACTTTTTCCAATCTCTCCTCCACATGGGGTGGAGCTGTCGTCCTCCTTGCGTTGAGGAGGTGCCTCAGTTCGTTAGGCTGGTGGTTTGCCAGTCTCTCGGGGGTCCTTCTTGACCCCCGCGCGTGCGTCGCCTCTCGGGCGTGATTTTCCTGATGTCCCTGAGACCGGGGACCAAGACGATCCTCCAGGGCTCGAGGGATCCTGCCACTTGAGGCCACCTGGGTTCTTGGTGGCTCTTGCCCGGCGGGCGCCCTGAATTGGCGCTCGCGCCTCCTTCCTCCGTTTACGGATGTTTTTGCTGGGAGCCCCTGGAGCGCTCCCCTCGCTCTCGTTTTCCCTTGCGCGAGAGGGCAAGACGGCCTTGGATATGTCGTCCATTTTGGTCGCCAAATCCCTTACATTTGGATCCGGATGGTTTTCGATGCCCACACGGGGGGTTTGGGGCATCCTCTGTTGGTGTCGAGTAGTGGCACAGGGTGGTGCGCTTGCTGCGCTCCGGTGCTCACCATGTTATGATGCTTGGAAGTAAATCTTTGACGTGTGGTTAAACGTGATCTAAGAAGGTGAGAAGTTGACTTTTTGTCCCCTTCCCACGAGACGGCGCCAATGTTGCGTTCTGGATCTTCGGGTCAAGCAACACAAATGAGTTAAGGATGATTCGGGGTGAAACGAATGCAAAATGATGAAATGTCGAGTTAGAGTAGTAGAGATTGAACACCGGAGTTTTCGTGGAAACCTCCTCTTGAATGAGGAGGGAAAACCACGGTGAGCTGTGCAAAATTTCACTATGAGCACGTTGGGTTACAAAATCAATACAAGGCCGAGAGCTTTTTCTAAGTTGGCCCCTTCGGGTGTCCGAGTGATTTCTATTGTTCGCAAAGGCGTCGATCACTAAAAAAACCAATCAAAGCTTAAATCGAGTAAATTTTAGAATAAGAGAGAAGGGATCGAAGCCCGAGAGAGAGAGAGAGATTTCTTCGTAGGAGGCTTGAGGTTTTATAGGCGATAATAATGCCGTTAACGGTAGGAGTGCCAGTGGCCACGAATCTGGCGACACGTGCTCTGCAACGTCGGATGCGCTTGTGTGTACGGAGTGAATCTCGGCTGTTCGATCCGTTCCGAGTGCGGGGAATGTCGACAGCGGTGACAAGCTGTGGTGTCAGTGGCGGTGGTAGTGCTTACGCAGATCAGGTATGCAGCGTTTTGCGAGGATTTGTTAGTTTTGGTGGCATTCCGGACGTCTGGAGAGTCCTCGTACCTTGCGAAGATTTTCTTACAGTAGGCGAGTCCTTGTACCCTTGATAGGTCCGCGGTTTCATGGCGCGTGGTCACGCGCCCGGATAACTAAGCTCCTGTTGCCTTTGCATTCTTTGCGCCTCAAGGTGTTCTCGGACTCTTTTCGGGTACGCCCGAGCGCTCATATTCTGGGCCACTTGGGCCAAGTATTTTCCCACCCGATTGGGGAAACTGGGTACTGGACCCAACAAGTCTAATAAATTATGAAATTTATATCATGTTATATGAAACAATTTCAATAATAATAACTAGTTTTAATTTAACCATTTGAGGTGCTCTGTGCTGCTACATCAATGCCGCGCAGGGCCTGGCTGTAACAGATTGAGGGGGCGTCCTTCTCCCCTATGGAGAATGACCGTCCTTCTCCCCTATGGAGAATGACCGTCCTTCTCCTCATTTGAACCGTCGGATGTAAAATCCGACCGTCACGTGTTTTGAATGATTAAATTTAAAATCGAATGGTCCACGTTATATTATTTATTCAAAACGTGTGGGCCATCGAATTTTACATCGGACGATTCAAATGAGGAGAAGGACGGTCCTTCTCCATATGGGAGAAGGACGCCCCTCGAATCCTGGCTATAAGGCCTCAGCCATATGGATCAAATCCTACAGCCAACCTTTTTTTTTTATATAATTTACAAATAAAAAAAATTTTATACGATCATTAACGATTGAATTTTATTTAAATGGCCACAGGTCCTATGCCATATCAATGTAGCGTAGGGCCCTCGGCCAACTCTCAAAAAATGTTAGTACCACATATAAATTACAACTACATAAGGTTAAATATAATGATGTGATGGGTCATAAAATATCTGAATTGAACCCCCTTTAAATTTATTTTATTTTTTATACTTTTAGAACCTGTTTTATTCTAAAAGATGTTTAAAGAAAATAAAAAATAATAAAATAAAAATAAAATAAATTATTTTTTAGATTTTTTCGATGTTGAGTGAAAATTATTTTAAAATAAGTTTTTGCTAAATAATTTTTTTTGTTTAGTTGTCAAAAACATAAAGATAAAAATGTTATAAGTCCTTAAAGTTAATTTTTATTCTACAATTTTTACTAATTTTTTCTTTTAATTTTTTTGTACACCAAACATCAAAAAATACTTCCATCAAAAAATAATTGCTGGGTTCGATTTCTAAAATCAAAATTTTCTCAAATTATTATTATTCAATTATTTTCTATTGAACCAAAATTATTATAATATTATCGTATATTATTAGTAAATAAAAAGATATTATAATTCTTCACTCCTTTAAAAATTTTGATCTCAAAACTTTACATATCTTAATAAACTAAATGACTGATCTCAACACGACTCCACTGTACTCCACTATACAACTGTGATATCTTTTTTTCTCTAAATTTGAATCGAAGCCTCAAAGTAAGCAAATCAACATCAATTGTTTCCCAACTCTTGCTCATCAAACGAGCTATTAACTTGAACGGTTATGGCCTCGCCAAATCTATGCCTCTCTTACTCCAGCTTCACAAGTAAGGCTCGATTAAGTACCTTGCCATCGGTCCGCAAACACAAAGGCACCAATTGACAAGAAATCAAATATTGAAAGCGTTGCAAAAATGTTCTATCCCGGCTGACTGCATCCACCGCAACATGTGGATCAAAACGGAATAATTTCGTAATTTAGTATCATACTTAGCCATCAATTAATTCGCTTGTCTCAAATAGGAACATTAATATCTCTTCGTTCTTCAAGCCTAAAATTTCGTTTTTCATAGTCTGCCAAAAGTCAACCTCTCCCTCTAACTTAGAACTGCAAGTTTTACCTTCTCTTCTTTGAAAACCGATCAAAAGGCATTTTGCCATATCTTGAATCTCCTACTATTCACATTGCCGTAAGCTCTGCGTTTCGCCATAGAATTATTGATTCGTTATATCTGATATTTAGATAATCACGGCTAAATATTCCTCATCACAGTTAGATGCAACTCCTTAATTGCTTGAAATAATTTGTACCTATTTTCCAATAAGTTTTAAGTATGTAGTTTCTCAAAATCATGTAAGATGTTTCTCCTCAGATTTTTCCGATATCATTTCGTCGTGTCCCAAAATTGAGTTATGTTTTCTTTATATATATATATATATATAATTTATGATTTAAATTACTAAAATATGGATAACAACACAATAAAATTTCCATTGTCGGGATGGATGTACCAAACTTCCTAACCAAAATAGTGAAAGATAACAAAACATGGTGGATATAAATCTAATCAAATTAATTATATCTGATCTCCAAATGATAATATTAGAATCTCCTCAAGCACAAAATAACTCAAAAGGAAAAATGTCATCCATAATCCAAACCATTACAACAAAATATCCAAAAAGATCCAACAGATACAATAGCCCAAATACAAACTGATTGCAATAAACAAAGATATACATCCATCTCAAATGCCTATTCCAATTACTATTTCAAATACAAATCTGAACACAAATAGAAACAAACAAAATCTTTAATATTATTCTTTCAAATTCTTCAAATATCCAATACCCTCTAATTTGAATAGGTTAGAAATAAGACAAATAATTAGCCTAAAATTTAACAAGTCTCAGTATACATAATATAAAATAAATATCCAATAAAACAAAATAAGGGGACAAAAAATAGAAAAAACACTTGAAAACCAATATCAAATGTCTAAATATATCAAAGGCTCAAATATCGAATATTCAAATATAATTTAATATGTAAAATTTATAATCGATATATGAATATCCAAAAATAATTTAAAGTACGAAATCATTTTAAATGTCCAAATACTAAATGTCCAATTATCAAATGATGTTAAAGACTTAAATATGTAAAAACGAATAAAATTAGAACATTGTATTCAAAACTTATAAATATTCATAGGCTAAATATTTTAATATATCAAATAATATGCAAATAAAATCCTAAAAAATTTGAAGCATATTAATATCTAACAACCAATGATAAAAAAACCCAACTTTGATGAAAAGTTACAATGCTCACGCAGACCAAAACACTACTATTTATATCCGTAAACAAGCCATTTATAAATTATTCTATATAGATAAGGTTAAACAGCATTTTCTTTCTTTTGTCACCCGTGTAGGTAGATACACTTCTTAAATGTGTCTAAATATATTAGAATATTCAAATATATTATTATATTATATTCTTTATAATAGTTTTTAATGAAATAATAAACGGTAAATTTTATAATAAAAGGTTCAAAATTTTTCCTCTCTATGGGAAAAGTGTAGCTTTTTGCTATGTAAAAAGGTGAAAATATAAAAGTTTTTACCATGAGAGAAAGTATAAATATCATATCAAATATTAAAATAAAATTTAATTTGAAACACATGCATGGGCTGTAATATATAAAGCCAAACATACAAATTCTTGACTTTTATTCTCAAATATCTTGTATATGAGTATAAAACCTCAAAATATTCACTTAAATTGTAAAAAAAAAAAAATCCACATCTTCCAGCAATGCTAAACAAAATTTTAAAATTTTTGTTAAAAATTATATGATACAACAATATTCCAAGTATGGAGATAAAATATGACACATATATATATATAATACAACAAGAAATATAAACAAAACTTGAACGAACATGAAATAGATTAAATATTGAGTTTAGAAATATTTATTTTAAACCACAAATCTAGCAAACCTAACTTTGAAAGGCCCCAAGATCTCCTTTTCTTTTTCCTTTCCTCTTCTTCCTTAGTCTCCTTTTTCCTACAAAATAACTAGATAGTGTGCATGCTAGCTGTATATAACTTAATGGGTGTATAAGTGCCAAACATGTGTGCATCAAATGCCCCCTAATTTTTTTTAATCGTGTATGAGCTCTACATTAAACATGATTTAAGTGTTAATATTTTGTTCAAACTGCATATAGCCACTATATAGATAAATATTATATTTCATTTAATTTGTACAAAACATGCAGAGTGTGACACATACACACATTGGTGCTACTAATCTACCACTGACATGCATGAGCACTCCAAAGATATGCATCAAGTGTGTAGCTTTTACCTTAAACATGCAGGAGTATGAGTCAAGCCCTCTTCATGCATTGGGCCTTAATATCCAAAATTAAAATTTTCTCAAATTATTATTATTTAATTATTTTTAAAATAATTTTAAATAATTATAATAATGTCATAAATTATAAGTAAAAAAAGAGACATTACACACTAATTTTCTTATGTTTGTAAACCTTGAAAGAAGAATATGGATCGTAGATCAGAATTAATATATCATGTCTTATGAATAATATTTATCATATTAGATTGATGACAAATAAATGAGATTAAATTACCTTCCTATCTGAGTTAATTTTAAAATTTAACACTATCTTTTTTTGTGTATCCCTCCTTTTTATAAAAGTAATTTGATTCTTTCTTAATATAAGCTTGTGGAGATGTCCTATTTTTTTCTCTTTTGATTGGGCTAGACTTTATTATTTTCTTATTTTACTATAAATATATTTTTACCTAATTTTACCACAAGTCTTCCTTTTCCTTAAATACATATGATCATCAATTAATTTAACAAAAATTTATCTTTATATGTATTGTAAGAAATTTTAAAATACTTATATTATGATGAAAGTGTATTAAAAATATATCGTACAATAAAAGACTCTGACATATCTACCTCAAGAATTTTCTGCCGATCCACTATATCTCTTATCTATATGACATGCTCAAGTATGTTTCTAATATTGGTGAACCTCAAATATAAAAATTTTATAATTAGGATGTTGGCAAGTGTTCTATCTGAATTCTTAAATTGCTTATCAATAGCTTTTTATTAATCTCATGTATTATTATATTAATCGACAATATCATGAATACCAATAAAGATATTAGATTTTATGAATTTTAAATTAAGGCAATTTGATTGCTCCCATCTTTCATAAAAAATAATATCAATTGGAGTTCTAGTTTCGATAAGAATAAACAGTTTATCTTTTCATATAATAATTAATACTCATCCATCAAAAAGAAAAGAAAAATTTTTCTTTTAAATTTTATAATTATCACATTTTAATTTAAAAATACCATATCTTATTTTCAAAAAATTTATAGATTGCATGACTGTATCTTAATAAAAATTACATGCTTAAAAACAATAAATAGAGTCTAATGAAAAAATATATTTTAAAAATATAAAACGTATTTCATGAATCAAATGATATAAAAATTATCTTTAAATTAAAATTTTAATTCAAGTAAGTTCATAGAGAAATATTATGATAAAATAATCAAATTATATTCTAATTCTTAATTTTTTTGAACAAATTAAAAAAATAATTTGGTATATTATCCTAACTAATCGATTTAATATATCAAAATGAGATCATTTTGTTGGTCATCAACTTCAAGCTAGGATATTTTTTATTTATTCAATCCGAATTCATTTTAATTTATCAAATTGAAAATTAAGCCATTTTAACATCAAAATTAATGTAAAAAATTATAAATTTTTATAAAATCTAATTTTCTTAATGATTTCTAACATTATTTTTTAATAAAAGTTTACAAAATTTGAACATTAAGATTTTCAAAAAAAATTGGACAGGTAAAAAGAATACAGAGACCGTAAAGGCAGAGGCAAGCTATTTCGATACCAAATTTCATAAAAAAATCAATTTATCATATAAAGTATTACTTATATATAGAATGAATGTAGAAATAAATTATATACCAAAGTGCTAGCATATTGCCATTGATATTAATACCAATTGCTTAAATTTCTATAAATTTACGACCGGTTAAATTTTTTAAGTTTTAATATTCTTTAATAGTTATGTATAATCAGAGTATTTGACCTAGGACTTAGAAAAATAAATCTTTATATAAATAAATATTTTCCATAAAAATGCCTAAAGTCGTGGATACTTTTCAACGTAAAAAAGTAGGTGATTATGTAGACGCCCTAAAATTAAAAAAAAAAATTGACAAATTAACTGATTGATTTTTTTTAATGTAGAAAAATCAGCACCTCATAATTAACAGGCTCTTAAATCCTTTTAAATGACATGATTAGAAATCGTAAAATATATGATAAAAATTGAATAATTATTTAAATTACTTGATATAATTTTTATTATTTAATTTTTAAATTTTAAATCTAACTATTGAGTGAATATAAAAATCTACCCAGCAAAAGAACCACGACAACACTCCAATAATTACAGTGTGCACAGAGCAATGTAGTCTAAGGCATGATTGAGCAACTTGTTCGTTAACAGTTAGCTTGCATGGGAGCACTCTTCTGCAGTCGGCACTGAGCCCCCACCGCCATGCATACGGCCTCCACAAACAGCCAGCTTCACGTGGACAGCTTTGTCGTTAGCTCCACCACCTCCACCTCTCTCTCTCTCTCTCTCTCTCTCTCTCTCTCTATCCCACCGAAACGACAACGTAAAATACAAAACCAAAGGCGACATATCTTAGGATCGCACGATGGATTTGACCTGCCTTATTTGGCATGTCCAACTCAACGCCACTCACCACGTAAAACTCCAACAAAGTGAGCGGAAGCAGCGCAAGCAATGTAGCTATCTGGCGTTTGACTCATCCCACTATCATTATACATTGAGATTGTTGCGAGTTTCACATTGAAGAGCCAGTATAAAGAAAGTTTATTTATGAATTTGGGAGACTTTTCTTCCTATTAGGATATGCTTTTGGGATGGGCTCTTTCTTTGGGCTTATACTTGCAATAATGATGCTCTTATTGCGGCCAACTTAGGCCCGGAGAGGATTATCTGTGAAGGATTCTGACCAGAAAAGACTATCGAAAAGGGTTACTAGCGGAGGGGCTGTTCGAAAAAAAAAATGAATGAAGCATCGCAAAGTGAGAGCCGCCAAATGAAAATGCCAAGTGAAGTGATACAGAATGCAGCCGCTGATGTCAGCAGTCGTCAAAAGAGAAAAAAATATTACAAATTCCACATCTGGGAGCTATCCTGAAAAAGATTAGCTTATAAATTTGAATGACTCTCTCTTTTACTAGAATGTCCTTTTAGGATGGATTATTCCCTTGAACTTATGCTTGTAATAGAGTTATAGAAAGAAACACAGCTAGTAAGCTAGCTGAAGCGTTGCATTTCTTGATCATTATATTCAATGTTTTCTTTTCATTATAATGTGGTTTAATCTTATAAGTATTTCATCTTGGATTATAAGCTGTAGGAAAAAGGAGATAGGGCCCACGTATTCTTGAAAATTTGAAAAAAAAAAACCCTTAAGGATTTGACATGATCAAATATTCATTGTCGATGATCAAATATTCATCGTCGATGATCAAATGATCAAGGAGAATAAGCTATTTTGACTGTAAGTGCGAGTTAATAAAATTCTGCTTGAGTTTTTTTTCCCCTGTAAGTGAAAAGTTGTCCATTTCTTTAGGAACATGTAGTATAAATTTTAATTTTAATATAATTAATTACTTTCATAATAAAAATTATTTGATTGTAATATATCCACTTATATTTAATTGAAAATGTGTTAATTAATAAGATACCCTTTAGTTACCGTTATGATATCTTTAATTACGTTGTGTCTTATCAGTCCAAAAACGATAACGAATCAACATAAGAATCGGCAGATGAATGAATGCTATGTTATCCAAAATATTATTAAAAATTATTCTTCTAATATTTTTTATTTAGTTAGTGGGGTTTGGAATGTCTTCTACAAATAATATGCTTGATCTTTGTGGAGAAATAATAAGTATATATATATATATTAAAAAATAGTAAATATGGCAAAATAATATAAAAATTATGTGACAAAAAAATAAGAGTGGCGGAACAGACATTATATTGTAATAATAAAATGAAGCCCGAATACAGAACGGATCAAGAGCAGCTCTCAAAACCCTAGCTAAAACACATACACATCATGAACCCAAATAACCCAAACCGGGTTATATATAAAAATGGGTCCATACGGCACCTCGAGTGGGTCCTTGCTACCTACAAACAACTTAATTGACAAATATATCGACTGCTTTGGGCTTCAACAAATTTATAGAGCATGGATTCATTTTGAAATTCTAACATTATATGCATATATATACTAATGAAATTAATCAATCATATGCCAATATATACTAGAGCATTCTCAATTTCGGAACCACATTATATATTATTTAGAATTAAGTTAACAAACTCGCTTGCTACTCTGCCAACATCGGTCCAAAATTATCTTACGATATTTCTTTTTTTATTTCATAAAGTAAGCTCTTCATTATAAAAATTTTCAATATAATTCGGCAAACAGGCTACCTAGCTTTCGGATCAAAACCGCCTAGCACGAGAACCCAACTACAAAATCGGTATTTGAGTGCTTTTATTGGAGCCAATGTGAGCAGCAGAGCTCCAAATGACTTGAACAGTCTAGTCCTTGTCGAATGAGTAATAATTATCGAAACTGTTTAGCAGTGTCGGTAAGGGTCATAACGCAATTAGATCCGTGAAAACACAACGGATACTCCATCTCAATATAGAATTTATGTGTACTCGTCCTAACTATCAGATGACCCATCAATAGGTTATGGGTTTACATAGAAGTGACTCATAACACAACACAAGTTTGATTTTTAATACTACGTGCTTGGACTTACTTGTTGTATAGCTTTTGCGGGTGGGTTTATGCGTCTAAAATTTGGTTCAATTGAATTAAATCGGAGTTGAGATTTTTCGTTAAAAAAAAGCAGTGTTGATTAAGTTGTGGTGAACAGTCTAGTCCTTATTGAATGAGTAATAATTATCAAAACGGATTAGAAATGTTGATAAGGGTAATAAGGGTCATAACGCAGTTAGATCCGTGAAAACACAACGGATATTCCATCTCAATATAGAACCTATGTATACTCGTCCTAACTATCAAATGATCCATCAATCAGTTATGAGTCAATATGAAAGTGACCCATAACACAATATAAGTTTGATTCTTAATATTACGTGCTTGGACCTACTTGTATAGCTTTTGCGGGTGTGTTTAAGCGTATGAAATCTGGTTCAATCGAATCGAATCAAATCGGTGCCGAGATTTTTCGTTAAAAAAAAAAAAAAAAAACAGTGTTGATTGAGTTGTGGTGACACATTTGGAGTGAAGTAGCTTACCTCATTCGACCTGCGCATTGCACATGGGAAGTGTCAACCCTTTACAATTCAATGCCTTTGTTGCTATTCGCAATCAGTACGAGACCGTCTTGTTTTCTCTGATAGAAAATGGACAAAAGGCAATTTTGATTTCAGCCATTGTTGTCTATTGTATTTACTCCAATAGCACATTGTTCAAACAAATATGTGTATTTTTTCAGTATATTTATAAAGATTTATTTAATAATATATTTAATTGTATGTTGGTAAAATAATAAATAATAATATAAATAAAAAAAACCACTTTAGTAGTGAATGAAAATACTTAAGGCTTGATGTTTGTAAAGTCTATGGAAATTACGACATGCCACATAAATAATAATTTTATTAAAATAATTAAAGATTATGATTTCTTATAATTTTGTTACATTTTATAAAAAAAATTATTTTCTTTGTCTGTCCAACTTTAATAAAAATGATATTATTTATGTAGTTAATCATCTTTCTACTTTATAAATAATAAAATTACTCATCGTTAATTGACATAAGAAAGATCGATTTTTTTAAAAGTAAATAAATGGTTCTCAGATCTGTATTGTTGAGACTGGGAAAGCCCTTTAGAAAACAGATAATGACATCTTTCTGCTCATAAAATCAGTGTCTCCTCATAATAGAAAATAAATAAAAATAAAACGATAATAACTAATTTAATGTTCATTAAAAAAATTTTAAAAACATAAATCAACAGATATATCTATAATATTTATTTTTTTTTATTTTATAGGAATATCGAACGATTAGGGCGACCCTACAAATGTAGACCCGCCGAATCAACCACACGAAATTTTGTCTTTAAGTTTAATAAATATGTGTATAAAGATATCTCAATTTACCTATGAAAATTCATTGCTAGGAAGCCCCTTGGCTTGAGGCTTTTGTTTTTAGGGCAAACGACAATTTGATTAAATTAATGTGGGGTATTTTTTTAAAAAAGAAAAAAAAAAAGAAAAAAAAATCCATAGGTAAATCCAAGATTTCCATTAGGAGGGTTAATAATTTCATAATTTTAATATTAAGAAATTTTAAATAATTATGTAATTATTTTTTTAATAAAAAATTTAAAATTTCAGTCATTCTATAGGGATAAATAAATCACGAGATTAATAAATAAATTTTATAAGAATTTTAAGAAATGTTAGAGCCACAGTTTGACTGCATTTAATATTATAAAATTATATATGAAACTCTAATAAAATTAAAATTATATAATATAAAAATTATTATTTTTTTGAGTAATAATTAATTCCTCATATCTTTGTCTCTTATAGTATTTTGTCTTTTCTTTCGTTCGTTATTAACTGACATAATATTAACCCCATGGAACAATTTATAAAAATATATATATAATTGCCGACAAAAAGAAAAAAAAAATAATAAAATAGATTTAATATTGATAAAATAATTATATTATTTATTATTAAAAATATATTAATTTTATTTATTATTAAAAATATATTAATTTTATTTATCTAATATAAATTAGACAATTATAATTAATAGAGGTTAAATTAATTTTTTTTTAAAGGGTAGAAAATTAATAAGGTGGACTATTTTGGGGCCCTTATACCATCGAGTAGAAAGATGCCACGTGGATGCAGTGATGGTTACATTTATTTATGTCTGAAATTAATTCCCCATATACTTTTATTAGAATATTCTGTAAATGCAAAACGATTTTACCAGAAAAAAAAATCAACATAAAATCAAAATAATATATATATATATATAATGCCTTATTTAGTTGTGAGAATAATTTTAATTTTTGTTTTTTTTTGTTTTTTTATTTTACGATTTTATTAAAAAATATGTTTGTTTATTACTGTTAAAAATAAAAATATTTTAACAATATAATATTTATTAATATTTATTTATATCGATCTCAGGTGCCGATTAGTCAAACAGTACTTTTAGTTATAAATAAGACCTCTATTCAAAGAGGAAAAAAAAAATTACTCAATCAATTGAGTACACAAAATGAATATAAATTTTTAAATATACACTCATCCCTGTCATCTTTCATTTTCAATATTTTCTTTCTCAATATATTTTCAAATCTGTTAGAAAAATCACTAACTTAAGTATCAAAAGATATACCAAAAAATGAGTCTCATATATCTCTTACTTTCAATTTATTTTATTGTGGTACATATGATTCTAATTTATAATTATGTAAACTCAACCCGTTTATATTTAAACATCCAAACGAAATAGGCCGCTCCTTAATTCGTATGATAATTCAAATTTTTAAGACGTATCAAGTTAAATTAATTAATTATATATATATTAGTAAGTCAAAATATATATTAATTACACACTGTTTTTGATTATGATAATAGTAGACATTTAAAACATTATAAGATTAATTTTTTCATTAGTTTAATAATGCACAATATTTTTCGAGCTATATAAAATATTAGATAATATATTCTTATTAAATGTAAATACTAATAAAATGACTCTTTTTTTAGCTTTTCATGTCAATTAATTAATTGTATTTTTAATATGTAAAAAGATATTTAATAGCCGTTTAGTAAATTGTATAAAATTATAGATAATTAAACAGAAAAAATAAACTAAAAATATAAATATAATCAATTATGAAAATGATTCAAACTTTTGTTTTTCATTAAAAATGTTATCCTAAATTTGGCATATATTTATATTTACAAATTTGACAATTATAATTTCTTAAAATATTAGTCTACGAAAAGAATTTTAAAAAACTAGAAAAGACTTTATTTTGTAACAAGCAAATAATTTTTCGAGACCCTTTGGAGTTGGCGATTGGCGCACCATGAGAAGGAGTGCATGGGTTAGTAGTCCAAGGCCCATCATTCAGCGTACCAAGGCTCGGTAAGCAGTCGTCCCCAGACATAGAGGGTTAGTAAAAGGTCCGGTACAAACACGGATTAGCGGGAGCAAGGCCCAACCAATAGTGACAAGGCTCAGCCGTCAGGAAGGCCCAGTCAGGCGATGGGGGCCTTAAGGGATTCGTGTGAGGCCCAGCACCACGAGACAGAATTTGGGCCACGCAGGCCACATCAAGGCCCACAAAACATCGCCTGACACGCGCCCAGTCACAATCCGCCTATCCTCCTTCCAAGGTGGCTGTAGACTAACAGTGCAGGAGGCGCCGATTCAAAGAATGTCAGCCAATGGCAGATAAAGTCAACTCTGGCAAGTTGAGGTGCCCACCGCCTTGCAACGGCTCAGCCAATCCCAGCGAAAGACAACCAAACTCATGCTAACCACGCCTGTCGACAGTCCCCTTGCCGCCGCAAGGTGACAACTAACACTATTGGCCACTGTTAGCACTCAGCGGCCAACGAACCCAAGCAAGACACTTATCATAGGATTCCCCGGTCCAAAACCTCATCCACGGAGCTTACAAATACATCCTCTTACAATGGAGGGAGAGGAGGAACAAAAGAGTTCATTCAACCAAGAAATCCAAACATAAAAAGCCATTCGAAGCGCCTTAAAGTTACCTTCTGCTAAGTTTTGAACTGAAGCGCAAAGAGAAGGAACCAACTCTCCGCCCTCCAACATCGCCAATCTAATCCAGCGATCTTAATGGACCACTCTCCAAAGTGTATCAAAAAAGTCAAAGCCTCCTCTAACTCACTTTTCCACTGCTTACATATAAACTACTATGCTTTCCACATCATATTTAATTTCACACTCGCATCTTTCTATTCCCAATAAAATACTTCTGACTTGAGCGTCGAAAGATTTACGATAGGAACACTTCTCGCCGTCTTCTGACCTCCTATTTGTAGTTTGCGATACACGTGTCCCTAATTCAAATACGCAGAGACCGAATCCGTTTGAGCCCGACACAGCGTGAGAAATCCAAAGGCTCCCTAATCGACACGAAAACACAGACCCAAGGACACATCATTAGTACCATCTATGGGAATGACGATGAAGTCCAACCACCTATCACCACATTCACGCTTCAAGCCAGAAAATGGTTAACACCAGAGTGCAAGCCAACACACTAACAAGGGACAGCCACCCATAGCGACAACCCCTTGATGGGTAGCCGTGCCGGCGAGCAACTCAAGCCTGACATGCACAAGCTGGCCGCCGACGTGGGCGACATTAAACAGATGCTTCAAATACTATGCGCTCTAACTAGCGCGCAATGAACGGGAGCTTCTCCCCCGGACCCCCAAGTGTCAACCTCTAGACGAAGGGGCCATGGGTTGAGGCTCCCCACAGCGAGAACAACAATGCCTGACGACGCTGGGGCCCAAATAGCCTTAGGCAGCAAGGCCCAAACATCAGCGCAAAGCCTTCCGAGCAGGGAAGCACCAGAGGAAAGTCAGGAGCGGCAAAATCCCCACAACTCCCGCAACAACCGAAGGCCCATGACAAAAGGGGAGAGCTCATGCAGTACGCAGCCACCCCGTACGGGCAACCGCCACGACTTGTACTGCCCCCAGAGAACTTCAAACTCAAGGATCTCATCAACGTCAAAAGGAGCGGATCCTCGCATCATATGGAGAAGAAAGTGGAAGAAATGGAAATTCAAGATTGACGGATAAGTTATTTGGCCATAATCTACTATTCAAGATTTATGAATAAGTTATTTACATATCATATTTATAGACATGGCTTACCTACTATTATAACGATAGGCAAGCCTTAATATGACATTATCTTATTCTTATTATATTTTTACATATTATAATCTATACTTTTTATTAATTTCTTGTTGTAGTTTATTTAATGAAACTCATAAATATTGACAAAACATCAACTTTTTTAAAAAATTGAAAACAATATGAGTTTCTCATAAACAAACTTGGGTACAAAGATTGACATAATTATTCAATAATAATAAGCATACAAGAGGTTCCTTTTAAAGTTATTGCATGCGAAGAACTTGCAAAATAACATCATTTAACAAACTTTAGAAGATAAGTATTTTCAAGATAATTTTCATCGATTTAGAAACAAGCATTTAATTTTTTTAAATAAGAGTAAATAAGACATACATACAAACCAAGTATCATAGTGAACAAAATTGCACACATGTCTGAAACTTTAGGCATAAAATCTCAAATTATGAGACAATATGAAGGAAAAATTTTAAAAATTTTAATAAAAGAATGATAAATTATGCTTAAAATTTACTTATTTTAAGCAAAATATTAGATATTTCAATGTATATTTCTTTGAAATCTCCTTTCTTCTCTTCATTCCTCTCCTTCTCTCTCTTATTTCCTTATATTTCTCTCTCTTATTTCCTTAATAAAAGAATGATAAATTACGCTTAAAATTTACTTATTTTAAGCAAAATATTAGATATTTCAATGTATATTTCTTTGAAATCTCCTTTCTTCTCTTCATTCCTCTCCTTCTCTCTCTTATTTCCTTATATTTCTCTCAAAAAATTGGGTGAAATGAGTTGGACACCATTTTAATGGAGCCAATATTTGGGATTGCATATGCTTTAACTCTTTTGATCCCAATATGCAATAAATTCTTTACCATAGGGATAATGTCTACGAATTTTGATGGTGGTCGCCAAGTCTAAATCTTGTGCGGATTAGTTTTCTAATAAGCCTTTGCTTTTGTAGACATAGGAGTAATACTTTTTTTACCCTCATGCATGACATATAATTACTCCGTTGCATCTCGGTTTGTAATCTGCCTGCCAAAATAATACATAATCAGTCATATAATCACACCAATGATAACATTGTTAACATCCCGAGGCATATTTTAAACAACCAAATAACTTTGTCATAAGTTCATGGTCGGTAAACACCAAAAACATCAAAACTTCGATCAAGTCAAACCAAACTAAATCAAATTGCAACATATATCATCCCAATAGATCGGAAGCATTCTTTTGTGTCTATCGAGACAATGACACTATGATTTTTGAGAATTCTCAGCGATCCTACTTTAATATCCGACCAAATTAGAGAAACTATGCAACTGGGTGACATTGTCAATTGTTCCCCGTTGTTGATTCTTTCAACCTTTTTTAGATACACCGAAACACCTTCTCAAGCCAAAACATACTTTCTTCAATTTCTAGAGTAGTTGTTTTTCTCTAAAGATTGCACAACAATCCTCAAATAAACCACATACTTCTCACATTATGTTCATAAAGTCATCATGATGCGTGCACAAGTCTAAGAGGAGAGCCCACCCCAAAAAGACGCTCTATGAGGGGAGAGCCCCCCAAACTTATAAATTGAAAGTTCTGCCTCAAACTTTCCAATGTATGACACACATCATTCCTTCCACCTTCGACAATCGCAGACCTCGGCGGCTGCACTCTACGACACTTTCACTTGGCGGCTTTCACTCTATGACGCTTCACTTCACCCTAGCGTACCGATAGCAGGTTAGCCCTTCCGCATGTAGCCCTCTCCGGTATCCCTTTCTGGTCAAAATCCTCTGCAAGTAGTCCTCTCCGAGTCGAGGCTAGTCTCAATAAAAATATCATTGATGCGTGTATAAGTCCGGGGGGAGAGCCAACCCCAAAAGGGCGCCATATGGGGAAAAAATCCTCAAATTTATAAGTTGAAAGTTTTGCCTCAAACTCCCGGATGTGGAACACGCATCACATCAACAAATCAAGAACACAGGTCTACTAACCTTAATCTCAATCAATATCAACCGAACTCAACTTATGCCGGTAGCTCTCCAGTTGGATCAAGCATCATAAATTACACGAATAAAACCCGAGGCGGACATGACACAATGCATTACATAACCCAAACCTCAAGTTGCAAATGCTAAGTTGTCATAAATTATCTTGAATCATTAAAAATCTGTCCAATTTTCCAAATGGCACGAACTAGCACTTCACAGGTGTGATAAATCCTCAAATTTCTATATTTCAAATAACACGAACAGTTTTCTCTAGTGTCACAATTATCAATCAATAAACAACACTAATTTGAAAGAATTCTCAAAAGCAGAAATCAGCTCCTCATATGCCTTACCAAATCCTCAAAAATATGCTCTAATATCATTTGTTATATACATCTTTCGTTTGTTTTATACAATATCAAAAGTTATATACATCTTTCGTTTCCTTTTCATTTGTTTCGAGAAAAGAAATAAATATATCAATCAATTCCGATTCTTTCTTTCATCTATTGATTCTTTTCCAATTGAGATATATGGATCTATAAATCTAAGAATCTATATAGATCCTATTTATGGATTAACGAAAATGTACAAAAGCTCTATTTACCTCTACCATTCTATGAGTCTCTTCCTTTTTGCATACGGCATCACCACTCCCTTTGGCAGCATTTAAAAATTCAAAACTTAAATTGAAAACCATATTCTGGACATTTTCAAAATGCCCCTAATAACCAACGAATGGGAAGTGTTTTTCATTGTTCCTATTTTAATGGAAACTTGATGAATCGATCCGCCTACACGACTTGTTTTTACTACTATATCGGAAATTACTCCATGTATTGCTTAACATAAAATAGATAGTAGATTTGTTTCTATCTTTTGTTGAATCTTTTTCACGGCTTGATATATCAAGACCCAAATCATTAACACAAATATATTTGTTATAGAAAAAAGACGTGGCACTAATAAATCTTTAATAAAATTCAAATCATATAATCTAGTACCAATATTGAACCATCCAAAGTAATAAGAAGCCCTTCCATTGTGCAACTCCGATGCCACATCTGTCATGGTCATGAGCATCAAAGTGCAAAACTGACATCAAAGACAATCTTGATTACGATGCCGCATATAATTTATAAATAATCCCATATATAAATATTACCATACTAGGATACAGTTAAATTTTTTTTTATTTGACCATCGACTTCTCATAACTGCTTATTATTATAATATGCTATGAATTAACCAAAAATGTCATATGGGAGTCCGTTACACGGCACCTAAGTACAATCCATGGGCCGCTTAGGCTAATAAATCAAATTCAATTGTTATGAATGCTAGTAGTTAAAATACTCTTGATTATTTATAAATACAATTTTAGAATATAGCATAAATGCTATTCAAGCTCTACATAAAAGATCCTGCAGAAAATTGCCCACCAATCCAATTCCATGCTAATTAATTTCAAGCTTGCTAATCTGAACATATGGTAAATTGTAAAGGTGAGCTAAAAGCTCAAAAAGTATATTATCAATATAAATAAATGATATATGAATCACAATGAATATGCAAGAGGATGAATATCAAAATTATAAACAAGCTGCAAATGAAACAAATATCAAGATCATGTACAAAATGCAAGAGGACAATCTTACATCAAAAACCAGTGAGAAACCTTGTTGATTAGAGTGAATACATGAAGGTTGGTTTACGTTTTACCCTATAAAATAGGTCATACTTCACAATTCAGAACCAGCTGATAGGTTATCTACATATCATATCTGTAAATGAGGCTGACCTAGTGTTATTGCTCATGGATCAATTTTTATATGACCTAATCTTTTTTAATATATTTTAACATATCCTAATATATGCTTTTCATCAATTTCTTATAATAGTTTATTTGAGGGAGCATGAAAGAATCAATATAAAATATCATCTTTTTTGAAAAAAAAAAAATGGAAACAAATAAAACTTTGGACATGAAATCTCATATTATGAACCAATATAAAGAAAAAATTTACAAATTTTAGAAAAAGAATTGAGAATTAGATTTGAAATTCACTTGCATTAAGCAAAATCTTACAGATTTTTTCAATATTTCCTTCAAAAGCTCATTTCTTTTCTTCATGCCTCTCCTTGTTTCTCTTCTTCCACTCTCTTCCTTTCTCTTCTATAAAAATTCAGGTTGAAATGAGCTCAAATGAAACAAAAATATCTTTTATAAAGTGACCAGAGCACGTGCTTATATTAGGCGCTAGGCTTCTACCCATTTCAAGCACGTGCGCCCATTATATTTGCATTAAGCTTGCCTTGGGCTTGAGGAATCGGCCTATTCTAGGCATGTTCTTCCATCATGCTTATATCAAACTTGCTTAGACCCCATCTTAATAGAGCTAATATTTGGATCCCATTTGGGCCCACCCCTCCCTTAATAATTAACATCAATTACTTTATAAATTATCATGTTCATCCAAATCAATACTGGCGTGTTACACTAACCATCACTGTTTCTATTTTCCCCTTCCCTGTAGCTGTCGGGCAACTATGGCTTCTGGGCTTGAGGGAAGGACTTCTCTCACAGTTAAGTCTCCTTCCCTTCAAAGATTCATATCCCATCTTCAAGAGAGATCCGTTGTTGATAAAATGCCGGGGGAAGCCTTGTAAACTAATATCTCTTTAATTCAAGCTTATAAGGCACAACAAAAGGCTAGATCTCTGTCCCTTTATTGAATTCAAGATGAGGAGAAGGATATTTGTGAGCCTACTAGGGCTTTTGCTGAGGAAGATGTGTTGGGGACGGACATATCTGAATCCATCTTTGATCTCATGGTTGAGGAGTCAATAAGCAAGGGCTACATTGATGAGGCCATTGTTGTGCATTTTGAGTCTGCGTTGATCTTGGAGGAGGTTGGGGCTCCAATGGCGTGTTCCCCAAACCTAGTGGTGATGTGGGCGCTAGGGGATGAGCCGGTCATCAATGTCGCAGCTTTGGTGGATAGGGTTGTTCTCATGAGGACCCTTTTCTGACTTCTTCGATTATCTTCGTGAATGTTCTGATTCCTCTAGTTGAGATTATTGTCCCTGATTTATATTGGTTTGTCAATTGTTAGTTCTGAAGCACACTATGCCTCTCGGTTTTGCTCTTAATTCGGCTATTTTGGTGCCCTTCCGAGCCCATGAAACTCCATAGGATGTCTAAATCCTTAAGTGATGACATGTGACCAAACTTTGAATTTAGGGGCACCCCCTTATTATATTTCCCGCCCTATAATCAGGGGGATAAGGTAGTCATTCATCCATCTAGGGATGTGGCTCAAATTGGAGTGAAAATTTGAAATAAGAGATTGGTTGGATACTTTCTTGAGACAAGAATGGTGTTCCCTCTTGTAGAACCTACGCTTAAAAGATTCTAAGATAGATATAGCCGAAAACAGGTTCAGACAAACTTTAGTGGCTTCTTATTTTTCAAGTTTAATAGTAGAGTTGATATGTTAGGGGTTATCGATAATGGACCCTGAATTTTAAAAGAAAACCCCTTATGTCTAAGGACTTGGAAGCCGAGAATGATTTTTTCTAAAGAAAAGCAGAATACCATGCCTTTCTACATTAATTTTGTATTGTCTTCCTCTCGAGTAATTAACTTTGGAAGGGTTTAAGTCATACTGCTAGCTCCAGTAGAAAGTCTTTGGACAGATGGATAACTAGGATGCACAATAGAAATGGTTCTGCACAGATTCATGTTGAGATTAATGCAGTTGCTATGGTTTTTGAATCAGCCTTGCTATAGTGTGTGTCCAACCACAGTTTTGGAGAGGATATCGTTCCTAAAATTTATATGCAGTATCAACGAAAATCTTTTAAACGCCCTCATAGTAAGGCTATTGACTATCCTGTCATCGAAAAAGTAAGATGATCTAGAAACCAACCTATGAGTATATTTCTTGTTAACTTGTTTGCATTGATAAAGCCGAGCAAGAACATGAAGGACCCCATGTGGTGAAGAATGATATGATTAAAGGTGACTTCCTTTATTCATTGCAACAATTCATTATCTGTATTTGCTAATTTGGAGGGGTCAAATGGCCGATGATTTGATCCATCCATTAATGTTGGCATTGGACCGGTGAACTTTGAATCGAATTTGGTTAGCAATGGTAGGGTTTTAAAGGGTCATCCATCTGAATCTGAGGAGTTGTCGATTCTAAAGTTACCGACAAAGGCAAATCAATAACAGGCAATGTAAGCAAGGGCTCATGCATTAATAGAAATATGAAAAGTACTCAGTGGTCTAACAAAATCAAGCATCTCACAAGGGCAATCAAACAAACATCCAGTTAGCATGGATAGTAAGTTGGATTTCTTTTTAGCCTTTTTCTGGCCGATATAGCCTGAGTACGCCTTTTCCATGTAGCTTGGGCTGTATGTATGGTTATAAAAATATGGAAATGCTATCCATTTTCTTGGGATTCGTATGTAAAGCTTTTCTTAACTATTTACCAAATTAAAGAAAAAAACAATTAGCTCGTGTGCTGAGTTTGAATGTTAAACATGAAGAGCCTATAAAATCAAAGAGTTATGCAGCTAAAAATGACCTAAAGTTACCTATGCTTTGAATGCATATTGCTTCAAATTGGACCAATATTGACATCTAAATTTGCATGGCCTCTCAGTCGAGCAATCAAATAGTTTATTACAATAAGCTCCCACTCTTTTTTTTTTTTTTTTGAATTCTGTTGAAAAAGTTCCCAACCTTTTGTGGTCATTAATTGTTAAGGTAATCAATTGATTTGTATAAAATTTAAATTCTACAAGATTAAGATCCTTTGTTAACTCGGTATCACCTCCACGAACATCAACTTACAAGCTACTCCACAAACCGCACCAACCAAGAAACAAAGAGCGAAGGGAACGGAAAAAATGCAAAATGGGGACAGACAAGAATGACAAGAAAATACCAGTGTTCACTTCAGCTATGAGAGCCAGTAGTGCCCCACTTACGAGGGGCAGAGGAGACTGATGCATCACTAACCTTAAGCAAAATAGAAATTTTTCTAACAAGGACGGACAATTAAAGCTGCCAATGTCAACAAGAGCATGCAAACTCTCCATAATTATTCTCAGGGAGGAAACAAGTCTTTGTCTGCATGCATACAAAAGAAAACATGACTTCACCAAACTCTAACTTACGAGATTACTATCCATCAGTTATGGAATTGAATTGAATCTGTCACTAATTAATTAATTTTTTCTACGTCCAACATCCTTTCTTGAAGGAAAATCAGTCAGCAAATGAATGCAATATCAGAATTTTACTAAGTGGGCTTATAATCCATTGACTCGAAAAAAGGTCAGAGATTATCTGGAAGACACCAACCTGTATCGTCGCAGCTCCCAAATTTTGTGAATGAGGAAAATCTACTTTTCGGATTTTGAAAAATCTGCAGACACATGCATTCCCCTGTTGACCACAAGTTCATCGGCCAAAATCTGGAAGACAAAACCATGCATCATTCATCGACGATGTGCAATCATCCATATTAAATAAATATGGTAAAGATTTAATTACTGTTCAAACATAATTAAATTGACATAATAGTCAAACATAACAATTTTTTTTTTTTTTTGAAAATTTGAAAATTTCATGCATCTTCATTTATTTATCTGACCAACACAACTGACGAAATAAAAAACTATTTTCTAGATTTTGAAAAATCTAAGGGATGGACTGAAGGGTTGTTGCTCCAAAACGATAGGAGAAGGAGGAAGATACAAGTATTATGGAAGTAGAAGCACGCTTCCGCCGCATTTTATGTATTTGCCAGATTTTGAAAAATCTGGAATACAAATATTCTCCTACTCTTGACCATGAGATCAAGAAGCCTGTGCCATATCCGTAGTGTATTAAATTATTTACAAATTTTGGGGTCAAAAAAATAAAATAAAAAAGTCACAGTAGAGAGCTGCACTGAAGGATTATTCTTCAATCGAAGATAAAGTTGCCTGACTGAAGAGTAAGAGGAAGAGGAAGAAGATAGAAATCAAATCAACTAACAGTACAACCATGCCATGAAATCATACGACAAAAAATTAAAAATTGAAAGTCAGATTCTCTTTGGCTAGGGTTTCGTTTTTTCCTCAAAATGATAAAATATATAAAATAATTATAGTGCCTTTAAAATGGTAATGTTGTTTTGAAGGGAAAAGTTGCTCCAACCGGAAAAGCAGCCCAATTGCAGATGAAAAGGAAAAAAAGAGGAACAGAAAAGAAGATGAGCGGCAGGAGGAACGACCAAACAATAGGGAAGAAGGAACGACAGGAAATGGTAGAGAGAGAAAGGCACAACAGGAGAGAGAAACATGTCGTTCGGGTATTCGGACCATCCTTTCTTCCGATCTGTGGGGTATAAGGTTAAGGTAAGTGCACGCATATTCTCATCTTTCGTTTTTATGCACAAATGTGAATTTCATACCCATTTTCGTTGTTTTGATCGGTTTTCGAACACGGAATCCTAACCTTTTTGGGCTTTATCCAAATTAATCGTAATCTATGCATATATTATAAATATATTAATTTAGTATATTTTGAAAACTATGTCATGAACCGATGATGAAAGAATTATCGATCAAAAGCCTTACAATTCCATTTGGCACGAAATAAAAATGAATTCTTAATTCTTCTAAGCTCAGAAAAAGAATTATGCATGTGACGGAAATGTATGATTCATGACCAAAGATAAGAAAGGGAGATATTCTGCAATTAAGCCATGGGCTTCCGCTATGGGCTTCGGCCATAGGCTTTGACTATGAACAGTTCTCCCGGAGTGAGAACTATGAAATTGTGGGCTTAAAGGCAGAATTCCCCAAGAAAATAAGAAGTTAAGAATTTAGACCTAAGATGTTCATCAGATATTATATTTTGGCCTGCCTTAGTATAATTTGATCAGATAAGAAATTATGAATCAAATAAAGGAATTGAATGGTTTTATGAAAGTTTAACCTTTCATGCATGTTTTGGAAATTAGTCATTGTCATTTCTTCCTGCACATATTCATATGTATATATCGTTATGTTTTAAATATGAATTGTAAGTTTTTAGATATTTTTTTGTGCCTTACTAAGTTTTAGCTCACCGTTGCAATTTTCCTCCCTTGAGATGAGTATGAGTTGCACCCATTGAGGCAGGATAGAAGTTTGAGTCAGCTAGGTATTAAAGACGTTGGAAGACGACCTTGGATTTAGTTGTGCAGCCTTGCGCTTTTTGATGGGTTATTTTGTATTTCTGATGGATTTGTATATTAGTGTTTATGTATGTTGATGATGATATACCCGTAGCATAATTTTCACTATATCAATGAATGTTTATGCTTCCGCAGATTTTGTTATGGACAGTTGGGTACCTAGTGGCATCTATTATGAACTAATATCGTACCGGAGTTATGACATTGGTGCCACGTGAAGTTTCGTGACTTTTGAATCCTGTGATATGCTTGTGGATTTGTATATTATGTTGTATAGGATATTTACAGGTTTTTATATTTGGCCGATGTTTGTATTATAGTCGAAACTCTACCGGATTTTCAGTTAAAAATACGGTACGTCACAGGAACAATCCAGTCAAATCCTCTGAAAAGACATCTTCAACCTCGCAGATGATCAAAATGTCTTCAACGGTCACAGAATAACTCTCAAATATGACCATATATACAAGACGAGCTCCGCACCCATCTCTCAACAGATAACTTGTCCACAGCGCCAAAATCAACCCTGAAACCTTCTTACTGATCCTTCCTTGGAACTCAGAGGACTCATATCCTAAATGCAGAATGGAATGAACTTACAGAAACAATCTTCCATAACAAAGGATCCGACTCTAACTTCATGAGCTGTTAGTGCAAATACTCCGCCTGGAACCGTCTGTCTCCTCTTTGGACACCTGGAATCCGGACCCATAAGATTCAAATGATCCTTTGACAAATGGCATATCTGGCCGCAATATAAAGCAGACTCCATTTCTAATGAAGCAAACTCGTCTCGCATACTTCTTCTCACTAAACTTGCAAGCTGACCTTGCAACTTGAACTTCAGGGAGAAAGACTTTGCTTCATCTGACTTTCCTTTAACTTCCTTTAGAAGATAAACAAATCCATCTTTTGGGCTCTAATTCCAATACTTCAATTTCTTCCGGAAACACTTCTCCCGAAGCTGTTCCTACTCGATCAACAAGAGCTGGTCCAACTCTTCGCCATGAGTCAAAAGTCGGAACGGCACCAACTGCTTCCAAATTGAATCTTGGAGTCCTCAGTTACTATCATGCTTCATCAAAATTTTCAAATTCTTCAACATTTTCTTGAGCATTGTTTTAGAAGGCCGAGCCTCAAACCCTTCATCCATCGATTATTCAACGATGAAAGATTTGCGGGGACGACTATTCACCCAATCATAGCGACGAGTGAGAATGGACAAACCTTGAGTCTTCCTCTCACTCTAGCCGTAGCTTCAAACCTTTAAACGATCAGTATCTTCGCTGCCAACAAAATCAGACTTGCACTCCTTGTTCTTTCCTTTAGAAAAGGTTATCTATCAAATCTCCACAGCTTCTCCTACAAAGAGAAACGAGTTAACTTGACATGACCTTCTTCATCTTTATTTGCGGCTTCTGATCATGAAGAATATTCATTTCTTCAATCAAACACAACGATTATTTCTCGCTTTGCATACGTGCCATTATTGCGCAAAACAACGCCAATTTTCTCTGTATCGTTCCAATTTTATTGGATCTCTCTGAAGAGATTTCCAAGCATGTCTTCGAAGAGACATTCCAAATGATCTCCTCATTATCCTGACCCAAGATAAGGCGTTGCCATCGGCTCGCCTGCATCTACTCAACCATCTTTATCACATATCGACCTACCCATGCCTCAGACTACCACGGTCTTAAACAAATACTTTTACTCTCACCCTCATCATCCCCAAGCCGCTGCTTATCTTTCTGTCGACAAAAATCTCCTTATTCTCCGCGAGATTTCGGACCAGCACCATCCAAGGCCACTACTCTTCCAAAATCGCAAGATCCAACAAAATCTCCACAAATATGCTGAAACCAAACAAAATTCTAATTCAACTGCTACATCAAACCATATATTATATCGCTTTCACGATTCATCATAATCAAATGATTATCCTTCCAATTCAAACCCAAACCTCTACAACTCGACCTTCTGATTCAAACCCAAATCTTCAAAACTCAAATTTTCTATTATCAACCAAAGGTAGTACTTATCATACCCGAATATTCAACCAATTATTTATCCAAAATAATCCAAAGTACCTCTCCTTATGACTTCTCTCTAATACCACTTCTATCACGAACCCGGACCAAACAGATCAATTTAAATAATTAACTATAATTTTATAAAATTTAAAATTTCAAATAAATTCAATAAATAATGCTGCCCCAAAAATTCAGGTGTGACAAACCAAATACACATGATCCAACAAATCAAAAATCCGTATAGAACCTCATCGGACAACCGTCCGGATAAAATAATCATGACCTGCTCTATAATCATCGTAAGGAAGGTAACAATCCAACTAAAAATTATAATCAAATATAATATAATATCTTAACTATTTTTGAAATATAATAATAAGCATATACTCGGCCAATTCCATAATCCAATCACATCAAATATCAATTTAATCCATAATAAAATTAAAACTCACCAAATCGGACGAATAGCTGACAAATCACGTCATAACTGCTACAATCCGTCTGAACCTTCTACTCTTAAGGAATAAAACAGAAAACGTGAGCTAAGCGCTTAATAAGTATCATATTTAAACAAATGGAGTCCAACGACTCAAAGGGAATGTCAAATGGATAAAAATTCATTCAAATAACAGAATAAATCTAAATTGCTAATAAAATAAATCTAATAAAAATCAAATATCCAAAATCCAATAGTAGTCTCGTACTTATATCAACTATCCAAATCCAAAACAAATATCCAAATCGAAAAACAGTTTTCATCGAGACGTATATTTATGTATAAGCAAAACAGAAGTGATTCGGACCAATTCTAATAGGCAAATAGCCAATTCTAAAGTCCAATCCAAATCGAAGTCCAAGTCCAAATCTAAGGCCCGATCAGCTTGTGATCTAGGACAGAATTTGATAGTCAAATAATCCAATAGCATGTGTAGAAACCAAAACAGTACCGCAACAGATAGTCCAAGGGTCTGGATCAAAACACATAGTCAAAATCATTTGTACGAAACATACTAAGGCTCAACTATTGGCAAAATCGATAAATCTCAAATCTAAATCCAAAATCCAAATCCAAATCCAAATCAAAGTCCAATATGAATCAATACAGAAATACAAATCATGTATCAAATTTGAGTTCTGATTATTTAAAGACTAACTTGAGAAAGGATTACATCTAATCCCGGTAACCTTAGGCCAAATCAAATGCAAATTAGGCCAATATGTATGGCCACCCATGTACTCTGTACCCATTGGTAAGGTTTTTAACTATTATTTGCCACCCGTGACTTTGGGTGCAATACTCAAACTTATCAGATATATTAGGACGTCTGAATATATTATAAGGTCAAATCAAATCATCCAAATTGGAAGGGTCACTACTTCAAGCATTTCCTACCAACGAAAATGGATTTCCAAATAAATCTCTCCGTTGGGAGCTAGTCAGATTATCCAATAATCTAAATCCAAATATAGTGACCAGACCGGGCACATGTATGCGACTGCACGGCATATACAAGTTTAGTACTCATTTTCATACAAATATACTAATATAAAAATAAACAGTATTCAATATATTTTTCAAGCTTCCTGAAAAATAATAAATCCTCCAAAATTATAAAGCCGAATCCAAAAATATCCAAATCAGCCAATGAACCATACATGCATATTTAGATCAAACAGATCGGGTATATAAAAATACATGCGTGTTAGAAAAAAATTTAAACTGCATCCAATATATTTCAGATGCTAAATCAGACCAAAAAAGGGGTTTATAGATACTTGCCTAGACTTCACACTTCACAGATTTGAAGAAAGGATATTTCGAAGTGCCCGAACGGCACCCTTTCTCTCCTGTAGGCCCGCGGCCCCTTCTCTCTCCTCCCTCTCTCTACTTCACGCGCCTCTTTTCTCTCTCTCTCTCTCTGCATTCCTCCCCTGTCGGCAGTAGCCCAAGCGGTGACGGTGACTGCGACCACGACAGCAGCAACCCAGCGACGGCACTGCGGTGGATGGTGGTGCAAGCATGCAAGCCATCGTTCCTCCTCTCTCCACCGCGCCTCTACCACAAAATCCACCAAAATTTCAGCCGATTTTCATATTATATATACATGCAACCCAAGAATCAACATCCACAAAGAAAATAAAAGGATTTACTTGTCTTGACTTCACCGATTTCCTCCGACAACGGCGGCGAACGAACGGCTGCCGTTTGGTTTTGGCTCGAGATTTCTCCCTCTACAAACACCAGTAGACAAAATAGATGGTAGCATCACAGAGAGGGTTTCGCCGTCTTCCATTTCTGATGTCGGGACCTCCGGCGAAAGTGGCGGCGATAGCCCGCACCGATCTCCCTCTCTCTCCTCTCCTTCTCCCCTCCCTTCTATCTCCCCGACACCGCCTCTCTGCTTTCTTTCTTATTATTATTCTTATTATTATTATTGTTATTATTATTATTATTATTATTATATGTTCTATTTTACTTTTTTTATTCCAAAATCCAAATCAATCTTCGAACGATAGCACAAGTGCATCTCGGACACCAACCCAACTGATCCAAATATTCTTCCAAATTTACAATATTAAATCAATTTTTGCCACGTCTAAATTATTCAAAATTATAATTAATATTAAATTAATTCGAACGAAAATTCGAGATATTACATGACATCTGAAATTCCTCTGGGTTCACTAACCGCACCCCTATCAGAGCCAATATTTCTGATTATTCTTGCAGCTTAATCCCCACTGAGACGGCTCCGCAATGGCCATAATCGTCTCTTTATGATTAGACTTGACATCTCTAAGTTCACCTCTAAACTCTTTTCTGGCCACAATGCGGCGATTCCAAGATATGATTTGCATTAAAACGGTCTGTTTGATGGGAGGGCAGCTACTCCCATGTCACCATCTCCCACTTCAACTTCACTGCATTATGAGACTCCCAAGTCCATGGACAAACTGTGATCCTCCACAGGCGAGTGAAGATTGGTATTGTGGAGGACACTAAAGATGGTTAGGGGTTCTCTCTCACCAAGGCCTCAATGAGAGGGACTCCATGACTGATTGCGAGAGGAGATACCAGTTGGAGCTGGAGGGAAGGAGAGATAGGCAACTGGGCAAGAGGTGGTCTGATGGTTTTGAGAGTAAGGGTTCTTTTTGTGGATAGACACGTTTGTCAGTGTTTGGGTGTTAGAAATATAACAGTGGTTGCAGGGTCTTCTTGATGGCCCACAGGGCAATCCTTGAGAATGTGACCCTAATAAAATAATAAAAAAGTCGCGTAATATCTCATCACAAAACTTCTAGGCTCTAGGACCATTTCTACTTAGAATATCAACAGCAAATACACAATCTTTAACTCACTATCAACCTTCTCTGCTCTTGAGCCAAGAAAAATATAAAGGAGAACCAAATAATTCACAAGTTAATGAAGTCAACAATATCATAATATAATAAAATATCTTAGATAATAATATTAAATATATACAAAATTAATAATATGCGACAAATCAACAACTATCCAAAACTCAACGTCACATTGTAATCACGACTCAAAAGTTAAAAAACAACTGAACAATAGGAATGCAAATAAGATTCCACCAAATCTGAATAATAATAATAATATAGGTTTCATCGAACATATCTCAACAGAGGTCCCAAATATATGAGATATCTCAATAATCTACTCGGATCTTATATGTCATTGTAAACTAACAACCATGTGTCAGGAACTAAAGGCTAAGTAATATTCACAAGATACCAATACTTACAAGTTTGACAAACAGCCAACTATATGGTTTAATAATATCTTACCACCCATAATATACAAATATCAAACTCGATTCAGACAAATAATATTCTCATTATTCCCTCGGGGTAAGCCCAAAAATGTCACACACATATTCTTATGGTCCAATCTAGATCCACATTCAAACGGAATACAGAATATTTAATCTCAACCATATATCAAATCCAGTACTCATCGATATAATATTTATCAATATCTCAATATATGTTATTCTCAAGATTATAAGCATCTCTCTAAACAACCTTAATCTTCTAAGATATGAAAATCAATATCGGATAATTATAGACTACATCACAATATCACAGGTTCCATATTACTCAACACTGTCGTATTTTTATATAATTTCTTCTAACTTAACCATAAATAACCAAGAAAACCATACACTCAAACTAAATTAGCGCAAAACAATAACTATTAAAAATATCAGAAAAATCTAGAATAACAAATTACTCGACCAACGCTTAAACTTTTATTCGATCCTTACCGATCTTACAATAAAAATTATATTATATTTTATCACTACTAAACTATGCTTGCAAATTTGATAACTTTATTCGAACCATCCCAACTAATTTAAACAAGTCCAACTGGGATAATAAAAATATCTCAAATATCATCATTGCAGTATTCACAATAAAACATGAAATAATCAAATATATAAATAGGATAAAGTTGATAATTACCTTCTAGAATGCACTACCCAAACGCTCCCCTCCTTGATAAGTGGCTCAACAATTACAAGTGTCTGATTTTGGTGTTCACCGTCACGTGTTTATCAATCAATTTTTACGTCTTCGGATTACCAAAATTTTGTTTCGATGACATAATATTAAAGTACGCATGTCACAGAGTAATATCAGTAAGATTATGGTTACGGGTGTATTTCTTTACCATGGAAAAAATTTGCCCAAATGTGACTCATTGCACGGCCACTGAAATTTAAAATCAGATTTTTGTAATTGTCAAAGCCACTTTGCCACTCAATATCTACCACTTCGAAAAGTCGTTAATGAGAACCGCCAATTTACTGTTAATTTACACACTAGATAGATTAAGAGTAATAATTATGAAGGTAAATATGCATCAGTTTAAGATGTAAATAGACTAGCCAAAACTCATTCGTCACTGTAGCCAAAACTAGAATGGCAGTTTTAAGTGTTCTTCGAAGGAACTTCGGCGCTTGATTAACAATGCAGCAAAAAATCGAAATCACATTTTGTTAACATGGGATTATACTGCGCATATTGTAGTATTAAAATGACAACTTAGTTAGTATAAATGTATTTTTAAAATATTACAACAATGGGATCGAAAATGGCTAGAAACCAAGAAATTTCTCCATCAAATTCACTGTTCATCTTCTTCTTGAAACAGGGTTACTGTTCATGCAAAAATTTCAGTTTTTATACAGTGCACGTAACACTTTGAAACGGCCCAAATTTTTGTATATTAAGTTTTACTAATATATTTATAAGATTTAAATAGCAACCTAGTGAGAAAAGAATATAAAAATCATAGAAAAAGGAGATGATTTTCGCTTGCCTTAATCTATCTTACCTCCCTCGACAACACAGCAGCACCACCCCATTCTTTCTTCTGTAAAGCCACGGTAGCGGTAGCGGTAGCGGCAGCAGCAATGGCAGCGGCAGTTGGAACGGCAAACGAAATTCCTCCACACGGCAAGCGAAATTCTTTGCGCGATGATAAGGGGAGAAGAAAAGAGGGACTAAATTTAGGTTTGACGGCCAGGGATCGAAGAATGAGAAGGAACTATTCTATTGGCATCTGATGAGAATAAAATTCTGATTCTTTATTTTAATTTTTTTAACTAAAAATAGTATAAAATAATTTTTTATAATTTTTGAAAACAGAATAAATAATAATAATTCTTAATTTAAAAATTATATATTAATTTGATATAATAAAATTAAATAAGACAAGACATATTTAATAAATATTTTTAATGGTTAAATAGTGATGGGTCGGGTAATTCATGGGCCAACCGAAAATACGGGCCTATAGGGAGAAAAGCCATTGACACAACAACCCAGCTAAAACTCCGCGAAGCCCAAGGTCTAAAATTCGTAGCAGTAAGCTCAAATTAGCAAGGCCCAAAATGACCTGACAGTTTATAGACTAATAAGAATGATTGCGGGACAGACCCGTAGACGTAACATAGTTAGCACTAACTCAGCGGACAAACCCAAGTGGGCACTACCATCATGCAGTCCCTCATTCATGTAAGAGCAAAATTCGCATGCGATAACGGCCAACCTATTACCATGAGAATCTCAGCGATTCAGTGCACAGATGGCAGGCGCATAATATCGGCCACTCACAATTACAAAGCCATGAAGCCCAAGGCTGACAAACCCACTCCCTCACTCTGTGTATGCATCCTTTTCTCCACAAGAAATGGGGTTGGGGCCGAGGGGATTCTCCTTCAGGTCATTTTTACAATCTGTTTTGGACCTTTCTTCTAAAATCCCTGTGGAGCATCCGAAGATCCAATTTCTAATGGAGTAATCGATCCGATATCCAGAGAACCAGACAATCGAATTGCAACTCTCTCTCTCTAAGTCGCTCACCTATTGAGTGCACCTCTCAATAAGCCACTTCTCGTCGAATGTACCTCTTTCTTTGAAAGCTACTCCCCTGTAAGTACAATTTTCTCCAAGAAGCCACTATTCGACTAGTGCACCCCCTTAAAAGCTATTTCCTAATCGAGCGCATCCTACGAAGTTCTACACTTCGGTCTCAAAGCTACTCCTTAGTTGAACGCATCTTATGGAGTTGTGCCCTGCAGCTCCGAAGACGCTCCCTACTCGAGCAATTCAAACAGAGTCTAATTCTTCACCAACACCCAATCCCCTCTCTCATGTATATGTTCATTATTTTCTCATCCTCCATCTTTCTCTCATTAAAAAAAGAATTCTAATTTAAGTATCAATGAATATATCAGGGAGCGAGTTTTATCATCAACTGATATCTTATTTGTTAATTGTGATATGCAAGATTCTGGTTTAAAATAACAAAAATCGTACCTACTTCAGTTCAAATTACCTCGCAAAATCAAGCGGTTTTCTAATTTGTTCAATAATTTAGATTTAAGGACACATTAGATTGGATAAAGTTGAGTCAAAGTATGATTTTATTTTTTAAAAATATATAAAAAGGTATTATTTAAATTTAAATTTATATATATATATATACTCTCCGGATAATTTAACTATGAACGGCATAAACTCACAATCTTTTTACTTAAAAAACAAGAATGAAAGAAAGAAAATAACACTTGAACAATCACGTCCACTCATGGTGGCGTCTAAAAATCAGCACAAATTATTAAATAATTATTTATTTAATACTACTTTCATATGTATATATCATAGGATATGGATTATTTTTGCAGAAATTAATGGTGATAGATTTTTTAATGGCTAAGCTGATCTTCCGGTGTTCTTTCGCCGTCTTACTCCTACACCAACTAGCACTTGATTTTGAGGTGGTGGTTTCCACCGCGCAGCCGGGAAATTTAGCAACGCCACCGCCGCTGCCGGTGCTGCCGCTGCCAAATTACTCCCAGTTAAAATGGCAACAGAGAGAAATCATCATGTTCCTGCACTTCGGCGTCAACACCTTCACGGACTCGGAGTGGGGGACCGGAAAGGAGAGCCCCGCCGTCTTCAACCCCACCCACCTCGACGCCGGGCAGTGGGTGGACGTCGCAGTCGACGCCGGGATCTCTCTCATGATACTCACGGCCAAGCACCACGACGGCTTCTGCCTGTGGCCTTCTCGGTACACCGACCACTCCGTCATCAACAGCCCGTGGAAGGGCGGCCACGGCGACGTTGTCGGAGAATTTGTTGCCGCCGCCAAGGCCCGCGGCGTCGACGTCGGGCTGTACCTGTCGCCGTGGGACCGACACGACAGGAGATACGGCCATGAGAAGGCGTATAATGAGTACTACACGGCCCAACTTCAAGAACTCCTCACCAAGTAATTAATCATCGTCATCATCATCTGTAGATTAACTTAATTAATTTCGTATTATTTCTCAATTATGCGTAATTAACGATGAGGGTTTGTTCGGTCGGCAGCTATGGAAGCGTGAGAGAAATCTGGTTTGACGGAGCGAAAGGTGCGAATGCGCCGAACATGTCGTACTATTTTGGGGACTGGTTTGGGATGGTCAAGGAGTTGCAGAGCTCGATCAACATATTTTCCGACGCCGGCCCCGACGTCAGATGGGTCGGAGATGAGCAGGGTTGCGCCGGAAGTACGTGCTGGTCCGCCATTAACAGGACGTCGCTGTCGATCGGCAATGCAAGCATTGTTCAGTAAGTAATTAATTATAAAATAATTTGATTAATTATAATATAAATAATTGATTAGTTAATTAATTGAGTGCAATTTTTATTTAATTGTCTGATTTAGTTTGTAGGTGGCTTTGAACGTCCGTGGTTGCTCAACCGGGGTTAGGGGGTCCTGCGTCTTTCAAGGAGAAGCAAGATCCTTCTTTCCCATTTTCAATCATTGAATTGAAAAATATTCAATGGTTAAAATTTAAATGTCATATAATAATATTTAAAAAATTATTTTTTAAAAAATATTTTTAATTTTTAATTTAATATTTAATAAATATTAATATTATAAAAAATTTTAAAAATATAACTATATTTAACATTTTTTATTATTTTAAATCTTAGCCATTGGATTAAAATCCAATGGCTATAGAGGGAGAAGCAGGATCCTGCTTCTCTTAAGAAGAAGCAGAATCCCCAAATCTTGCTCAACTGATCAATTCCCAATTATTTATCATATCCATTTATACTAGTTATATTTATCAATTTATTTTTATATATTTATATTAATACAGATATATATATAGAATATCATGTTAACTAAAAATTTTTTACATATTTATATATTTTTATACTTGTTTTTTAATATAGATAAATAAATAAAATATCATATCATTTAAAAATATCCTATATAATTCATCTTTTTTTAAATAGGTTAGTTAATATAGTCGGATAGATTAATAAAATATCATATCATTTAAAAATATTTAAAAAAATATATTAAAAAAATATCCTTATAATTCTACTCATTGTCATATAACTTTGGGCAATAACCATAAACAAAGGCAAACAAGATGCCCAAATAGATGTTCATTACATTGTTATTTTTTCTTTAATAATGTAGGTATCTTAACAAAGGTGACCCAAAAGGGACCGACTGGATCCCACCGGAGTGCGACGTGTCCCTTCGAAAGGGATGGTTTTGGCATAAATCACAATCACCGAAGAAGCTAAACCAATTGCTCGAAATATATTATAATTCCGTGGGACGAAACTGCTTGCTACTGCTAAATGTCCCACCCAATTCATCCGGCCTTATTTCCCAGTTAGACATCGAACGACTAAAAGAATTTAGAAGCGCGATCAACACGATATTTTCTAACAATCTAGCAGAGACATGTTTGGTGACGGTGAGTAGCCAAAGGGGAGGCGAGGGCAGAGGTTTCGGGCCCGAGAACGTTCTAGATAGAGACCACCTGTGGACATACTGGGTCCCGGATGAGGCAAACACGAAAGGCCAATGGATTGAGATTAGAGCCACGGATCACGAGTTGAGTTTCAATGTGGTCATGATCCAAGAGGCAATTGGACTCGGGCAGAGGATCAAGCGGCACGAGATTTACGTAGACGGGAGATTGGTGGCCGAAGGAACTACCATAGGGTACAAGAAGCTCCATAGGCTAGAAATAGGAGCCGTGGAAGCCAAAAGAGTGCGAATCGTAATCTTGAAGTCTCGAAAATTACCATTAATCTCTCATATCGGACTGTACTTTGATCCTTATTGGCATCCAAAATAACCAAAAAAATAATAAATATACCGTTTAAATTTGTCGTGTTATATTATTTTATAGAGTCGTTTTATTACTTAAAAATATGCAATCATGTTATATCTCAATAATTTAATAAATTAATCGTCTATTTTAAAATGACTAAATTATCCATCATAGTTCTCTTAATCACGAGGATCAATTTATTTTAAAAAAAATAAAAAAAAAATTGAGTTGTCACTTTTTAGCTTTTAGTGTATTCAATATTAAACATATAAAAACACTCAGAATGGTTATTTTTTATTTTTTTATAATATTAACATTAATTATATATAAAATCTAAATATAAAAAAATTAATATATATATATATATAACTATTTAGATAATTATTTTTATCCTTTAAAAATTATACGTTATATTTTAATATTTTTAATGATATAGTATTTTATTTATATATTTATATAAATTAATTTATGAAAAAATAAATATATTTAAATAAATGTCATATCAGTTACGTAATTGATGTACATCAACCACATTCTTCTGGCCGACGAATGCGACGAAATTGGAGCGCTGTGCACATGTGAAGCTATTTTGGACCGTAGGATTGTCGCTATCGGACGTGCCCCTTTATGAGATTCTCGTGATATGAATTTCATTGAACGACGACGTTCTGCAGGGAGAAAATATCTAAAAAGTGTGATCAATTATTAAATACTTTAGATCCATTTATTTTACGAAAAATAAATTATTACACCCAATACAAAAAATTATTTAGATAATATTTCACTTAATTTTTAATATGTACGGCACATAAAAAATATTTTTCATATTTTTTTAAAAAAAATTAACACATGCATAAAAATAAGTTAATAAATATATTTTTTAGTTTATGAAAATTGATGAGTCTCGACACCCAAGGCCCAGAAGCCAAGCCCACGGACCAAGAGAATTATGAGGATAATCCGGCTCAAAAGGCCCAAAAGCCTAACTTAACTCAAGAGGTTAAGTTGGCCCCAGAAGCCCGAAGTCCTGGGCTAGCGTCCCAAGAAACTCAAACTACGACAATGGTTCAAGAGACCAATTTGACCCAAGAGGCTCGAGGACGCTATAAGGGGCTGACGTCACCAACGAAATTCTGAGAACGTAAAGCCAATAATACAACGCTGAAGTCCCAAGGGCCTTTAGTAGGCGAAATATCCGAGAATCTGACTCAATAAACCAGAGGATCAGGCAAAGACCCAGGGAGCTTTCTGGGTACGAGGACAATCTCTTCACCTCTGAATCATCAGTTCGTGGGAAAAGAGGGCCCAAGCTAACCAAGCACGCCAGCTCAGATGATTCACTGTTACCAAAGAGCACGCGTTCTACGCAACACGCCACCTCCGCAGGAAATCACGGCGCTGAGAGCACGCGCCATCATTATGGGTTTAACGGCACCTGACACGCCGAATCAGTAGAGTTAGTGGCAGGCCTCCCTGACACACCAAATCAGCAGAGTTGGTGGCAGGCGTCCCAACACACGCCAACGTCACGTGTCCCCATGCCAACGGTATGATCCCCCTTTATAAATACCCCATTCAAGCAACGAGAGAAAGGATTCCAAGAGTTAACATTTGCATACATATTGTAAACAACAACCAAGTGAAAGAAAGGGAGAAAAGAAAAGAGAGAATAAGATCTCTCGCCTTGTAACTTTGTGTGGCAACAAATAACGCTACTACGACCAGTTGTACTCCATTCTCACGATAGTGGAATCTCTCTGACCTAGTGTCTACCACCATGGTTTTTTCCCCTTTCATTCAACAAGGGATTTTCCACGTAAAGTCCTCATGCCTTGCGCCCCCATCCCATTTCACTTTCCGAAACGTCGTTCTCTTCAAACTTAACAATTCCTTTTCGTGTTGCACAATTTTGTCCGTCTAAGAGCGCAAAGAGTGAACTCGGACTCTCGTTGTACGGCGGCCGAAATACGAGGACTCAACATTAGCTCCGTCTGTGGGAAGCAACTAAAAGTCTACTTTTCATATCTTCACGAAACGTACAGAAACACCGCAACGACTCCAACTTCAAGATCCAAAATGGTGAACACAATGGCACAGGCGAGTGCACCTGCCAGAGAGGCAACCTCATACAATGGCGGCACCGACCCCTGCGGCGGGGTAGAAAACCACCCTGATCCAGTGGTCAGGGCCTTGGCGGCCAAAATGGAAGGCATGTCCAAGGCCTTCGAAACACTCTGCTCTAAAATTGACGAGCGGGTGAGAGGAGCCCTTTCCAGGGCCTCCTAGGCCGGAACGTCCCAAGGCAGGGACAGGGAGAGAGATCGCCGAGAGAAGCGACCCAACCGGCATGAAAACCCGAGGACCCAAGTCGCCTCTAGCAGCAGGGCCCCACGTGGGCTGGAGGGCCATCTGAGTTCTCGGATCCGAGAAGAAAGCCCAGAGAGGCGTAACTCTGGGACCCATCGAAGCCGCCACGAGTGCAGCGCCAAAGAGACGGTCCCACGGGATGCTCCCCCCAAGGGGTCCGAGGGGCCCCGAACGCCGTACGGATCGAGAGCCTTACGAGTTAAGGTATTACCTCAACGAGAAGAAGGCAACTGCCCTACTTCGAGTGGAGGAGAGGTTAGAAAGAGGATGGAACCGAGTCCTCGGTGAGAGCAGCGGGGGAGGAGCTAATGCGCTCCAATCTCCATTCTCAACAAAAATCAGAACGAGAACGCTCCCTCCAAAGTTCAAAATGCCAAACCTGGAGGTCTAAGACGGCAACGCTGACCCAATGGATCACCTCAACCACTTCCGAGAGCATCTGAGCCTGCAGGGTTTGGATGAGACGACCATGTGCCAATACTTCCCCTTGACTTTAAAGGAGGATGTAATGATGTGGTTCTACAGGATGCCGGCGGATTCCATCCGCACCTTCAGCGACTTGGCAACAGCGTTCCTCTCTCAATTCACCTCCAGCATGAGGGTGGAGAAGCAGCCTTGGCACCTCACCTAGATCAAGCAGGGTGCTAAAGAGAGCCTGAGGGGATTCCTGGCCCGATTTGTAGCTGAGGCCAGGCAAATCCCGAAATTAACCGGCGAAGTAAAGTTAAACGCTTTCCTCTCGGCCCTGGAGGGAAATACCTTCTTCAAGCACCTCATCCATAAAAGTCCCCAGACTTTTATAGAGGCTGAGGCTGTGGCCAAGGCATACATTGCAGCCAAAGAGGCCAACGAGGCCAAGCGGCCAGAGAGGGACGAACACCCCCATCCAAAGTCGGTGGAAGGCAAGAGGAAGGCCGAGGACTATCAAAGTCCCCAGATAGCGAAGAAGAAGCATAAGGCCGAACAGAACGCCCGGAAATAGTCGAGGCCTATGCACTTTACGCCATTGAACGACACCCGCACCAACGTCTTGATGTAGATCCAGGAGAAAAAGTTCTTGAAGTGGCCCAAGCTGCTCAAGAACCCGGGGGGTAGGGACCAGATGAAATACTGTGACTACCACCGCTCTGGGGGCCACAGCACGAAGGACTACAGAACTCTGTAGAGGAGATAGATGAGCTGATTAGGAGGGGACATCTTAACTGTTTTCTGCAAAGACTCGGACAAGCTTCCGAAACAGCGGGAGACAGCGAAGTTGAGCCCCCCAGGAACAGAGTGGCTGTAGGGGTCGAAAATATGATATCGAGCCAACCGGTTAGAGGGAACGAGTAGGAGCTCACAACAGCAAAGAGGCCGAGGACAGGACCCGTAGGCGAAGACGAAGTTATTTGCTTTAGCAATAGGGACATGGATCATGTAACTTCGCCTCACTCCTATCCTCTGGTTGTAACGGCACTCGTTTCGGACGGAGCAAATGACTACCGGATGAAACGAGTATTTGTTGATAATGGAAGCTCCCGAAATTTGCTCTACCTTGATGCCTATTTCAAATTAGGACTTAAGAAGTGTCAAATAAGAACGCCAGAAGGGCCACTCTATGAGCTGGACAATGAGCTAGTACCTGTCCAAGGTATTATCCAGTTGGAGGTAACCTTGGGGACGTATCCAAGGATAGCGTCCAAGGTCCTCACCTTTCTGATCGTGGACCTGCCATCGGTCTATAATGCAATACTCGGACGCCTATGCTTGGCGCATTCGGTGCAGTGATTTTCATCCCACACCTCAAGATGAAGTTTCCAACCCCATGTGGTGTGGGAGAAGTCCTCGGGGATCAATCCACGGGACGGATGTGTTACTTAGCACAAACCACGCAAGCAACCCTTCCACAACCAATTGAAGACCTTGACCTCAGGGACGAGGCCACGCTGCAACATGCGCAGCCGGGGGGGCCAACCGTCCAAGTCCCGTTGGATCCGGTGGATCCGGAGAAGTACGTCCATATAGGAAGCTTGCTGCCAGAGTCCGTCCGAGACCACTTGATCAGCTTCCTATGGGAGAACTCGGACGTGTTCGCCTGGTTACCTAGTAACATACTGGGAATCTCCTTCGAGGTCATAGTCCACAAGCCGGGCATCGATTCTCGTCATAAGCCCATTAGGCAAAAGCGTAAGAATTACTCCACAGAGAAGCTGGTGGCCATACGCGAGGAAGTCAAGAAACTCCTAGACACTGGATTTGTCCGAGAGGTGCAGTACCCAGACTGGTTGGCCAACGTGGTCACGGTAAAGAAGAACAATGAAAAATGGAGGATGTGCGTGGACTTCACCGACCTCAACAAGGCATGCCCCATTGGACAACTTCCCACTTCCAGGATTGGCCAATTTGTAGATTCGACGTCCGGCCATGAGCTCTTAAATTTCATGGACGCGTACTCGGCTTACAATCAAATCAAGATGAGTCCCGAGGACGAGGAGTACACGTCGTTTATGACGGACCAAGGGACGTACTGTTGCAAGGTAATGCCCTTTGGCCTCAAGAACGCGGGCACAAGTTATCAGCGACTCGTGAACAAGATGTTCGAGGACCAGATAGGCAGGAACGTGGAAGTTTACGTTGACGACATGCTTGTCAAGAAACAGGCGATCGACGATCACATAAAGGATTTGGTCGAGACCTTCCACGTGCTTAGGACCCACGGGATGAAGCTCAATCTGAGCAAGTGCACATTCGGCGTAGCCTCGAGGAAGTTCCTGGGTTATATCATGTTGCATTGGAGGATAGAGAAAAACCCAGAAAAGATAAAGGCAATCCTGGACATGCGATCTCCGCGGACAGTGAAGGAGGTCCAGGAGCTTACAGGGCAGGTGGCGGCCCTCTCTCGTTTCCTGGAAAATTTAACCAAGAAGTACCTGCCGTTATTTAAAACCCTGAGAGGAACAAAAACCCGAGACTTTCAGTGGAGTGACGACTGTGAAGACACATTCCAAGGACTCAAGAGCTACCTCTCGAGCCAACCTCTTTTAACTTCTTCCCAGCTAGGTGAGGAGCTATACCTGTATCTGTCCGTGTCCGACACGGCCTTAAGCTCAGCTCTGATACAGAAGTAACACGGGAAGTAGCAGCCCGTGTATTACGTAAATAAGACTCTCGCGGACACCGAGACCAAATATCCGCTCACGGAGAAGGTTGCCTTGGCATTGGTTTACTCCGCGCGGAAGCTTAAGCCATATTTTCAGGTGCACAAGATAGTGGTCTTGACTGACCAGCCACTAAGGGCCATCTTGCAGAAGCTCGAGATATCCGGACGACTGATCAAGTGGGCCATCGAATTAGGAAAATTTGATATTAAGTTCCGTCCGAGGCCAGCTTTGAAGGGACAAGCCCTCGCGGACTTCGTCGTTGAGACAACAGCGCTAGCCGGTGGCGATGAGAGCCAGCCTGGTGCAGACGAGTTCAGCGAGGCATCGGTGTGGACCTTGCACATGGATGGCTCATCGATGAAGGACGACTGCGGAGCTAGTGTTGTTTTACGCTCGTCTGAGGGGCTGGAGATAAAATATTCACTAACCCTGGGGTTCTCGACCACCAATAACGTTGCGGAGTACGAGGCATTGCTGGCTGGGCTTCGATTAGCCAAGGAATGCTCTGCCAAAAACTTAGTCGTTTACAGTGACTCCGAGTTAGTCATCAATCAGGTCTGCAAAAACTTCGACGTCAACAACTCACAACTCTCCAAGTACCTCTCCAAAGTCAGAAGTACGATCTCGGACTTCGAGGCAGCCGAGTTTGTCCACATCCAGAGGAAAGAAAAAGCCAAGGCTGACACGTTGGCAAGGGTAACGACTTCGGAAGATCCGAAACAGTATGCTCGAGAAATGCATGAAGTCCTAAATAGATCCAATATCAAAGACCTGAGCCAGAGGTTATGCAAGTGTCTAACAGCAACACCTGGATGACTCCTTATCTAAGATACCTATCTGACAACACATTGCCTGAGGATCCAAATGAGGCCAAGAAGGTAAAAAAGACAGCGTGATGGTACACAATCATTGACGGCCAGTTGTACCGACGAGGTTTCTCAACCCCTTACCTAAGGTGTCTCACCCCTGAGGAGGCTGAGTACGCCCTCCAGGAGGTGCACCTTGGGATATGCAGGTCCCACATCGGAGGGAAGAACCTGGCCTTCAAGCTCATGAGGCAGGGATACTACTGGCCAACAATGAAGTACGACGCCATGGACTTTGAACACAAATGTGAGAACTGCCAACTCTATAGCAACATGAGTCATCGCCCCCACACAGTTCTCCAAGCACAATGGTCGTTCGCCCAGTGGGGGCTCGACATCCTCGGATAGCTCCCGCTCGCGCTCAGATAGAGGAAGTTCTTAATCGTAGGGATAGATTACTTCACCAAGTGGGTGGAGGCAATACCTCTAGCAAGAGTAATGGAACAAAATGCCACCGAGTTCCTCCGACAGAACATCGTGTGCAGGTTTGGGATCCCATAGTGCATCGTGACCGACAACGGGACGTAGTTTACCGAGAAACGGTTCACTAAGTACTGCACCAGCCTAAAGATCAACTTGGTCCACACTTCAGTAACGTACCCCCAAGCCAACGGGCAGGTAGAGGTCACAAACCGCACGATCTTGCGCGACCTCAAGATCAAGATGGAGTGTTCCAAGGGCTCGTGGATATACGAGCTGCCTTCCGTCCTCTGGTCATACAGGACGACGCCCAGGAAACCCACGAGAGAGACCCCCTTTAGCCTCTGCTACAGGGTCGAGGCTGTTATCCCAATAGAAGTAAGCCTCACGAGTCCACGGGTTAGATGCTTCAGCTCAATCGACAACAGCCAGAGGCTCCGAAAAGCCTCGACATGCTCGAAGAGATCCACGACCAAGCCAGGCTAAGGGTAGCGGTGCACCAGCAGCGGGTTACCCGCTACTACAATAGGAAGGTAAAGGCGCGACAATTTGAGGTTAGGGATCTGATGCTGAGAAGCGTGGAGGCCACGAAAAAAAATGCCAGCAGAAACAAACTCTCCCCGAATTGGGAGGGACCATTTTTGGTCTCTGCCATGCTTCAGGGCGAGGCCTACAAATTGCGCATCCAAGAGGGGAAGCTGGTACCCCGGACTTGGAACGCCACACTCCTCAAAAGATATTACCAGTGATAAACGGATCGCCTGTTATCCAGGTAACCTGCCAAACTTAGGCTATCCTTAGATGTGATGGCCCTCTCACCCCTTATATAAAAAAAACAAGCAAAACAAAAAGGGGGGGAGAGAGAACTCAGATTCTTCCAAGCGGCCCAAGAGGTTGTATTTCAAAAACTAGAATTCGTCCGAGCCACCCAAGAGGCATATTCCAAAAACTCAGATTCATTCCAGCGGCCCAAGAGGTCGTATTTCAAAAACTCGATTTCGTCTGAATGGCCCAAGAGGTCATATTTCCAAAACTCGGATTTGTTTGAGCGGCCCAGGAGGTCGTATTCTAAAAACTCGGATTCGTCCGAGCAGCCCAAGATGTCGTATTCCAAAAACTCGGATTCGTCCGAGCAGCCTATGAGGTCATATTCAAAAATCAGATTTGTCCGAGCGGCCCAAGAGGTTGTATTCAAAACTTATATTTGTCCAAGTGGCCCGAGAGGTCGCATAATAAAGAACTCGGACATTAGTTGGACGCAAGACTAACTTGTTTAACGCCATGACAAAAAATACTTCAGAAATCAAGGAGGAGGAATCAAAAGCTTGAACTGAAATTGAATATCCATTTTATTTATGTACAACATACAACAACAACAAAAAAAAGAGAAAAGAAAGAGAAGCTAGGTTTTAGTGGGACCCTGTGAAGGAGTGGTCCCGGGTTGCCCTTCTTCTTGAGATGGGGAAGCCTCTGCACAGCTCAAGCTCCCCGACTGATCTGAGGGGCAAGGACCCCCAGAAAAACTCGGACATGGGGACCCATGAAATGGCCTCCCTGCAATACCGTACACGTCCCCGAGGCAGGTGGCGCTCGTGTTTCGAGGATCCAGTCCGGCAGTGGGGAACCGCGGATATAGCAGCCGCATCAGCTGACGGCACAAATGAATGCTGTCCCAATACTTGGTCTCCAACAGGGGCGCTATATCCACAACTCTCACCAACGCCCTCAGCACCTCCTTCAACTGGAGGTTCCTTTCTCGGAGGAGCCCATACTGGATTTGCTGAAGCCTTAGGGTTTCCTCAAAAGAGGTGTTCTTCGCAGTGGCCTCAGCAAGCTCCACTTACAGCCGCTGGCTGTCCTCTCGAGCAGCCCTCAAAGACTCCATCTCCGAGTGAGATTGGGCAACCTCGTTAATCAGCTGACTAAGGCTCCCGACCAGATCCTAGAACTGCAAGAAGAGGCGAGTTCGTTAAGACACAGACAACAAAAAGCAAGGCAGATGAAAAAACGGTGAAATACCTTGGAGACCAGAGGGTCATGACTTTAGCCACACTCCCCTGCGACCTCGAGCTCCTGTGGCTCATCTACAGGCGCTGCAGGGGCATCAAAAATAGCCTCGAGCGGAGGACCTCCAAAAACAGGGGGCTCAATAGCTTTCAAGGGCCTGGCAGCTTCCGAGGACCCGACAACTTCCGAGGGCCCAGTAACTTTCGGGAGCTCTGAGGCCGCGACCTTAACCTCGTCGCCGCTAAGAATCTCAAAAATATCCTCGGCAGGGGCAACGACGGTTGACTCTACCCCACAAGGCTCCCCAGCCTCAATAGCTTCCAAGGCGGGAGCGGTTGCAGTCATAGCCGCCTCCTCACCCTGATTGACTCCAACCTCCACTGTGGCCTTAAAAATGTTAGGGTCCTCGGATGGACCCGCAAGAAAGTCCGAGACCTTACCCTGGATCTCGACAGCAGAAGAAGAAGGGCCTGCAGCCTCAGGCTCCGCAGAAGGTCCAGCAACCAAACCCATGGCCCTCCTGACCAGAGGCGCAATGACGTCATCATCATTGCCGGACGAGGACTGTTCAACGATTTGCACTGGATCCTCCGAGGCCTTAGTCCGTTAACTCTTCTGCGGCCTCTCGGACGGCTCCTCGATGGTAAGGGAACCCCCCTTTTTTCCTTAATCTCTTTTTCTTCTTCTTTGCAGCTGCAGTAGTGGTGGAGTCCTCGAATGTTGTCACCCATTTGGCCTCCGCCAGCCTCTCAGGTGATAACCAAGTGTTTCTCTTCCCAACATTAAAACTGCCAAGGTTGGCCATCACCAAGTCTGTGACCACCTTGGCTACTTCCCTCTCTTCTGCAGTAGCATCCAAGTAGTGTTTGCTCGCCACGTTTCCCCATGTAACGAGAGGCTCCAGTTCTCCCGGACTCCCAGAAAGAAGAATTTGTTTTTCCACCTTTTGGTGGAATCCGGGTTTCCTCCACTCATCACGGCAAACTCCGGACGAGGAGTCATGGTAATCCAATCCAGATTGTGAGTAAAGTGAAACATGACTTTCACCATGGCTACCTCAAGAACTTTGTGGTGGCAACGTGCAAATACACAAAGGGAAACCAGGTACCTGATGGCGTTCTGCTGAAGCCTGGCAAACGGGACGGCCAACTCCCTCATCAGGTGATACAACTCCAATGGAATAGGAAAGCGAAGCTCGCCTTTGAGGTGGACTTCATAAACGGCGATGAAGCCATCAGGAGGGCTGCAAGCTCTCTCAGTGGCTCCAAGGACCACCATCGCAACGGAGTCTGGGATGTTGTACTTCACCCGAATCTATTCAAGGTCTTTAAGGGTGAGAGAGGAAGCAATTTCCTTGACGCCTGAAGCCATGGCAACGGGAGAAGCGTCTTTGCGACAACGAAAGAAGAGGAATGACGGCAAAGGATTTCGGGAAACAAGAGAAATGCTAGGGATGCGCAGAAGTGAAGGAGGAAGGAAATGAAAACGAAAAGGCAACTTAAAAGGAATTCGAAAATGTAAAATAGTGTCCTCATCATGGCCCTTGCCACGTGTCAGTGGCCTATACGCATGGAGCGATCGTGGGCTTTGGCTTCTCGAGGCAACGTCACCTCAATCAATGACGCATTTAATGCATTGCAGAAAAACCAAACGGCGGCAACAGATGGGTCTCGGATTGGTAAGAAGGTCTCAGATGGATAAAAGACAACTCCCACCAGCAAGGTGTGGCACCCGCGGACTGTCACTATAGAAGAGCGCTTTCCAAACATGTCAAACGGTTGGAGTCCTCGAACCCTTTGACATGAGGGGCTAATGATGGGTCCCAGCACCCAAGAGCTAGAAAGGAAGGCCCAAAAGCCAAGCCCACGGACCAAGAGAATTACGAGGACAATCCGGCCCAAAAGGCCCAAAAGCCTAACTTAGCCCAAAAGGTTAAGTTGGCCCTAGAAGCCCGAGGACCTGGACTGGTGTCCCAAGAAGCACAAATGGCGACAATGGTCCGAAAGACCAATTTGACCCAAGAGGCCCGAGGACGCTATAAGGGGTTGACGTCCTCAACGAAATCCCGATGATGTAAAGCCAATAATACAACGCTGAAGTCCCAAGGGCCTTTAGTAGGCGAAACGTCCGAGAACCTGACTCAATAAGCCCAATGATCCGAAAAATACCCAGAGGGCTTTCTGGGTACAAGGACAATCTCTTCACCTCTGAATCATCAGGTCATGGGAAAAGAGGGCCCAAGATAACCGAGCACGCCAACTCAGATGATTCATTGTTACCAAGGAGCACGCATTCTCTGTAACACGCCATCTCCGCAGAAAATCACGATGCTCAGAGTATGCGCCATCATTATGGGTCTAACTGCATCTGACACGCCGAATCAGGAGAGTTTGTGGCAGACCTCCCTGACACGTCAAATCAACAGAGTTGGTGGCAGGCGTCCTAGCACACGGCAACGCCACGCGTCCCCATGCCAACGGCATGATCCCCCTCTATAAATACCCCATTCAAGTAATGAGAAAAAGGATTCCAAGAGTTAACATTTGCATACATATTGTGAACAACAACCAAGTGAAAGAAAGGGAGAAAAGAAAAGAGAGAACAAGATCTCTCACCTTGTAATTTTGTGTGGCAACAAATAGTACTACTATGACCAGTTGTACTCCATTCTCACGATAGTGGAATCTCTCGGACCTAGCGTCCACCACCGTGGTTTTTCCCCCTTTCATTCAACAAGGGATTTTCCACGTAAAGTCCTCGTGCATTGCGCCCCCGTCCCATTTCACTTTTCGAAACGTTGTTTTCGTCAAACTTAATAATTCCTTTTTGTGTTGCACGATTCCGTCTGTCCAAGAGCACAAAGAGTGAACTCGGACTCTCGTTGTATGGCGACCGGAATACGAGGACGCAACAAAAATTTATTTGTAATTATTTTAATTCGATTACAAATTCAAACCTAAAAATGAACCGTTTATTCCACTGATTAAAACCCAGACCGATATCGAGACGTAAATTTGTATCAAATATTATTAAATGATTCAAATAATAATACGAAAATAATCCAATCACGAGACCCGTATGTGACACCAAAAAGTGACTCCGAATATAGACAATTAAATGATCTCGAATCATACATAAGGAAAAATATCTCAATTAAAAATTAAAATATCAAAAGTAACTTTAAAAAATCTGAATCAATGCAAAATAATTATTATAATATTCTAAAAGCTAACTTAAAAACAGCAAGTCTCTCAATCTTAATATGATGTAATATAATCTAAACTTGTTAATCTGAAAAGTTAACAAAAATAAATGCAAAATAAGCCTAACAATCAACAATGCATATATATTTTCATATGCTGGTATACAACGAACAATTTTTTTTTTTTAAATACTCTATATATTTTATTGTTTATATCATATTTTTTAATTTTTTTTATTTATTAACAAATAAATTCAGGATCAAATGGCACAGCACAGCACAGCTTGGCCGAATAGGAGAGCCACATACCATGACACATATATTTAGGATCAAATATAAGAACTCACATAAATAAAGCATGATATTAATATACACAATCTCTAGGAGTTCATAGATCATCATCGCGTCACTGGCGTGTGAAGAGACATATTAAAATTGTCCGACATAACATGACACATATTTATACAAATGCCTACGTCTAACCATAAACAAAGGCTAACGACCAACAAAGGGTCAATGACGGACCAACTTCACCCGATAAGGGGCTGTGTTTCAAGTCAAGAGGGCAACAATGAGCACGACGAACAAGACAGCAACCACGGCTAAGCACGGCAGAGACAAAGCTGAAACCGATCGACATACAATCCCATCGGGAATCCTGGGAGTGCTAGCATGTGATTTTCGTGGGATCCGAACACATCCCTTCAGAAAAGAGGTGACCTTTGTTATCTTCCGATCTTCGTCTCGACGGCTGCAATTAACTCCCATTAGGCCTGATAACTCAGTTGCTTCTGCTTCATGACCTTGTGTTCTGCGTTCAGAGTTCATCTGTAGGCAGGATCTCCTCTGAGCGGTGCCCTGATCCACAAAGTTTGAGAGTGGTCTGCTTTGGAACCGAGTCCTAATCTTAATCCCAGTTTCGATATTCCCAGAATTATCCGGTTGTTCAAGAGAAGAAACGCTCGGTTCTTGAAAACTAGCGGGCAAGTTACAGAACCGAGCCAAGGCATCATCAGAAAATATATCATCATCTGCAAAAGGAGGATTCTTCTTCATAGAATTCGGAAATCCCATCTGCAAGTCATCGACAAAGGCCGCATGGTGCTGTAGAAAACAGTCATGCTCAACAACGTTTCAGGATTTTTAATTGTTTTTTCATTTTGACTCCAACAACTCCGATCCGTTGGACTATTTTATAGTTTTCAATAAAATGGAGCCATAATATAAACCAAATAAATTAAAGTCATTGAGTAATTTAGAAACAATCAAAAGCCTAATCTAAACCCCAGTTGTTTTCCTTTTTTCATCATGTAAGATATGTTATAACACTTCTTTACATTGACACATTTGCATACTGTTTTCCTGTAAATTATTCTTTTAGATGATGAAATATTTTTTCTTGATAATATAGTTAGAATAGCATTACTAATCATTTATATTATCTCATATATATACACACACACACACCATGAACTTTGGTTAATATGCGCCAAACATATCATGTCTTCATTGTCAAAAAAATAACATTTCATGTCATATTTGTGTCCATACATTTTAGCTGAGATACAAAGAATCGGTGATTAGTATTACAATGGAGATCAGCATCAATGGAAGATGCCTTACCTGTGTCGGGGTTCCTTCCTCGATGAACTCATCTCTTTGAGACGGGGAATTATTCTTCATCGTCGCGCCCTCGAAAAAGGGAGCCCCTCGACTGTGAGTTTCTTCGAGGGAACAATCGTCAGCATTAATAAGACCTGACACAAGTTCCACGTTCAAATGGTGCAGCGGAGGAGGCCCCTGCGTATCATAAAAATATTTCAAGGCTTCATCAAGATGAGAATCACTTGTAATAGGAAACGCGAAATATTTAAGTTTTCGTGCTGTTTGGTTAGCCTGTTGAAAATTCGGCATTGTTGGCTGTTTGCTATTGACTTGTTATAATCTTGATGTTAAATACAAAAACAGTATTTGGTCACAGTGTTGTCAGATTTTGCCGTTGAATGTTAAATGATCAATAAGGACATCTCTTATTTTATTTAATATCAAAAGATATAACTAAAACTTTAAGAAAAATGTCAAATATATATCAACACCAACGTCAAAAGAAAAGTGACATAAAATTAAAATAAATAACTTAAATACATTAAAAATACTAACAACAATTATGTTGAATCAGACATATTAATATTTAAAAATAGTTGAGTGAGAGTAGAAAAATATATCAGAAAATGAAGAAAAGATGAGTTTTGAATGAAGAGAGACTAGTAAGAGCAGTTTGGTTATTTCACAAATACAAACAACAAGAGCCCACGAAAAGCTCATATAGGTCTGTTTTCAGAAAAGTACTACTGTTGTTACTACTCTAACAGCAATAATACTTTCTTATAATCAAAAGCATGCCCAACAGGCAAACACAGCTTGTCTTTTTCCTCTCTCTCTTCTCCCTGTGCAAAGAGAGAGAAAAAATACATATATATGTATGAATGAACCCTTGTTTCCTCCTTTCTTTATCAACAAAGTATAATTAGATAGATTTTAGTCAATTTACTCACTCTAAGTGTTGTTTCTTCTCCAATTTGAACATCAGAATCACCGGCGTCGCAGCCATTGTTGGGGCAGCAAGGACCCCCCAAAATGTCAGATTTCATCATGTCAGAAACTTCGACCACAGCATTCTCTCTGATGCAGGCTGGGGGCAAGCGTTCGTGTGAAATATTGGTGGCAGTCGGAGAAGAAACAACTGTTTCTATTTCATCACAGTCAGAACCTTTATCGTTGTCCTCTCGCCTGTCATCATCTTGCTTCTTAAATAAACGGCAGATCACAAAAGCTCCCTGCAAGAAACAAACTATACTCAGAAAAAAATACCATGAAGGTATCACTTGAGAACAGTTGCAACAACAGTTTCACTACAAATATTTCCAATAACTAAAGCAAAACTACAATTAAACAAGACCATTGAACAAATCCCTAAAGCTGTATAGATTCTCAGTATGAATATTATACTGTCACCAAGGAATCTAGGCATGGATTGAAATATGGGGATCAGGCACCACAATAATGAAACTTTTCGATATTACGACAAAATCACAATATGTCGTCAGATTAATAATATATCACAAGATATCTACCAAATACCCGATATTTTTTGATATATCGGCCGACATTTTCCCTAGGTCGAAGACGCAAAAAAATTTAGAGTCCAATTACATAAGCAGTGATATGTATCACCCGATAAGGTCACGGCAAATACCCATACTTTCGGTCATGGATATAGGTGAACAATTGTTTATCTTTGACCAAGCCAAACCTGGTTTCTGAGCTATCAATAGATAGCTATTGATATCTATTGTGTTGTCTGTCAGTAAAGACTTTTTTCATTATATAAAATTTTACTTATCTAACTTGAACAGCTAATGTTAGGATGTAAGAAACTTTTTAAAATAAAATTATTCCATGGATCATTGAATCATTGCATTATTTCACAATTCAAAATACAAAATAAAACATCATAACAAGTCCGTATCCTAAGTTTAGCGTGCTTTTCTTGGAACCAATTTCTCTACCTTCAACATTATCTCTCTTTTCCTTTAAGAGAATTACAAAATTTGTATGTAGAGTTAGATTATTTTTAATTTCTAGAAAGCGGTTTACAAAAGAGCATGAATTGGAAGGTAATAACCTCCACAAAATTAAAATTGAAAAACTGTCATGATTCTTTAAAAAATTATTTCTATCTTATCCACAATAAATGATAGATAATTCTCTCATTTATAGATGTAAAGATGACCGATCTCATAAGTACATAAATATAATTTTTTTATCAGACACTGAGCTTATTAAAGGAATTAATTTCTCTAATAAATACAATAAAACTATACTGGATCAAAATCTTCAATAATTTCAATAAATTATTAAATATTTCACGCCATGTGGGACAATTCTAAGATATGACAATACAATTAGCATATAAAATATCCTTCTTAAATCAGAAGATTAATATCTCCTAATTTAAACTAATTAACATCATTAATGTAACTACTATTATTAACATGATTAGTTCCTTACTCCTCTTATAAAAGAATGATCAAGTTTATTAAACCTATTAGTATTGCTCATCTAGAATTTCTATTGATGATTCCTCTTTCGGTGTCGGCTCCTGATTTCGTATCTACAATTTTTCAATTCAGCATTCACTGACCATTCAACAAGGTTCACCGTCCATCATTACTGCAAGTTGTCATCATCAACACCCCTGCCAAACCTGAATTATCAATCTTCATTCCCTGAAATCGTTGTGATAGCAGAGATCTTCATGGCTGCAAAAATCTTCTAAGGTAGAAGAAGAAGAAAACCCAAAATGTATCGTTTTCAATTTGTTGATGTTCAAATGCAACGTTATACTGATTGGCAGTGTTTTTGCCAGATTTTTGAAACATTGGATTTCAATAATTCTTTGCATCAAAACGCGTTAACTCACCTCTTTCCCATACGTCACATTTCACCTCAAAAAGCAATCAAAACGATGTGCTTTGATTGCAGGCCCGCCCAACTTCGCAGCCCAGATATCCGACTGCCAGACTCATTCTGTTCTTTTGTACCCAGCCCAAAATAGCATCTGCTGACGCCTAATGGCCTAGTCCTCCCAAAAGCCTTCCACAGAGACGTTGGCCCACCACCACCGCTGTTGCCACCCACCACTGCCGGCTGAAGCCAACCACTGACATCTTTCTGATAGTTTTCGAACGATCTTCCAGTGACTTTTCCAGCCAACCCCACCCAATTTCTGTGCTGGTTCACACTGTGCCATCAATTTATTCTCATTCAGTCAACATTATTATTTTTCTACTATGTATTTCTTAAATGATATTGTTCTCCCTATCGAGATTATTTTGAATGGCACCAACTATAATGCCTTGGCCCAATATTTGTCCATTTTTCTGAGTGGTTATAGACTTGGCGGTTTGTCATGGGAATAAAACCAAAACCGATAAAAACAGACAAGGAAACACCAAAAGAGTTTGACAAATACCTTGAAGAATGGCCAAGAACTCACAATAATATACTTTCATAGTTTATTAACACGTCTTTTCCTTCCATTCGAGACTACTTCCTATGTTTTGGAATACTAAACTTGCTTGTAATTTTATCGCCAATCAATACAACGGCTTGAGTGATGGTGTTCTCTAATTTCAAATGGACTCTAAACTCTATCAGATGTGTTAAGAGCTTAGCTAGATAGTTGCTGAGTTTCATTTAACATTTGAGATCAACTTTCTCAAACAGATCTGGTATTTTCAAATGATCAATATATTAAATGCTTTACAAAATACCAAGACCGCCATCAGTTTATTCATTTTAAACTACACATCCGAGATGATTTTGAGCATACTAGAGCCTTACTATTCCATCTCTCTTCCCTATCTACACTTGATGTTACTCTCATAAAACTTATTTCTGAGGAGACTTGATAGAACACTCGTCATATTCATTCCATTAATATTGTCATGGCTACTACATCACCTAACTCATATGTTCTAGTTGTAGCTTCTACTTCCTCTACTTCCCATCATTTCATTGGAAAATGTCATTATTATAAAGAAGAGAAACATCATATATATCTATCATAAGAAAAAGGCAAATTATGCTAGAGACGCTCAAAAGGGAAAGGCAAACATCTTCACAAGCCCATTGTTGTTGCCTTTACAATTCTGGCAAATTACGTGCTGTCCTATATACCCTTGTCTCTTACTGTAGCTAACCTTGGGGTAATTGTCTACCAAGTTTTGAACCGTACTTCTATTGCATTAACCATCTTTCGAGGTACATTTTCTTCTTGATTTAATAACTTTGCCTACTGCAATCACATGACCTTTAATTCTTCCTTAACCTCTCATAAGACCGCTTCAATTCCCATCCCTCTTATCCATACCACATATGGTTCTCATATTATTGTCGATCATGTTGATCGCATATCTATCCCTAACTTTTATATTCCGAATAGTTATCATGTTTTGAACTTGTCTTTAAATCTTTTATCTGTCAGTCAACTTATTGAATGTGGTCTTAGCTTAATCTTTTTTTCACAAAGATTATAATATGCAGGATCAGAAGATGACCCAACTCATTAGGACGAAGCATAAAGTTGGTCACCTTTTTGAGCTTACGTACCTAAATCTTCCACAATTATCTTCCACAATCGACTTGGTCACCCCTCTTTACCTCGCGTTTAGTCCTTTGTTACTTAGGAAATGTTACTTGTGGATCTTAATTTTGTGTCTTGTCACTTAGCAAACAAGCAACCTTATCCTTTTAATTAAATAAACTCTTTAACTTCTGCAACTTTTGATTTGATTAATTCTAATATTTAAAGTCCTGCCCCTACTCCTACTAAAGACAAGTCATGATACTTTCTTATCTTTATTGATGATTACTCCCGTAATACATAGATTTATCTTTTACACGATCAATATGAGCTAACTAATGCTTTTCATAATTTTAAGAATGTTAGGGTCAGTTTTATAATTGGCATATTCTGTGACTATATGTAATCTTGTGTCAATGTCTGGTTGTATTTCGTTGAAGTACTACATCAACATATTTTCGTAACTGTTCATTTCGGTTTCCAGGAATACCGCGCCTGACGTGAGCTCTCCATCCGCTCAAGCCCAAAATCCCGAAGCCCCGTGCTCGCCATGAGCTCGCCACGAGCTCGAGTGCAAAATCCCGAATCACCCCGCTCACTGCTCGCCTCGTTCTCGCTTTACCAAGCATTTTGGAACGCCTCTCCTTGAGAAACATTCAGCTTTTACTTCTCCAATCTCGCTCAAATTGAGAAAACCGAGCATTTATCATTGTGCCTCATGCACTAACAAGTTTTCTCAACACCTTCTCTTTACCGATCCATTATTTCTACCATTCTACCTTCATTAGAGACGTCGGTATGTTGAAGAAGGGGATCCGGTCGTGTTTGCTACTTCAAACGATCCGAGAGGGAAGATTGACGTGAAGACCGGAAAGTGTCCGGTTCCGTTGCCGCCGGCAAATTCAATGAATTCCTTGGTAGAGATCACAAGACAGGAGTAAGTCGGCTAGGTTAGCGCGTCGTTACCACCCGATCTGTAAGTTGATTTTCATAGTGTATTTCTTCCCTAACCGATGAAACCTGAAGGGTTTTTCTCGATTACTATGGATATCGAGTTTTTCCTTTGTCGCCAAAAATTGTGTCTTTTTATTATTACTTATTATCATATATATTTTGTATACTTATTATTATTATTGACATCTAGAAATAAATATCGATTAAGCGTATTGAGAATTTTATTTTTTTACTGCTTCCGCTATTATTGCACGAGGTCGAAACATTGTTGAATAATTTTGGACAAAAAATCCTTTTTCAAAGAAGATAGTAAAACTTAATTTGGTCATATAATCAAAGTCTTTTGTTTCGATGATGCAATGGAGTGTACCTCTACCTCTTTTTTTAGACGACCTTCAACAAATAGACACTACCGTACGTTTGATTACTAGAAGGAAATAAGATAAGAATAGAATAGTTATTCCCAGGGAATAGAATAGGATGAGAATAGAATTAAAAATTGTTATTGTCATATTTAATTGTTAGAATAGAAAAAGTTGGGAATTCATATTCCAATATTTTATTTGTAGAATAGTATGAGGAATAAGGTGAAAATATGTATACATATATATATACACATTTCTTATAATATATATATAATATATACATCATTTTAAATTATTATTTAGTATAATATATATTTTTATTATATAAAACACATAATCAATAAATATTTGATATAATATATATAATAGAATATATAATTATATGTATATATACATATTTCTTACATATATTATATAATATATATATATATATATAATATACAGTATTCTAAATTATTATTTAGTATAATATATATTTTTATCATATAAAATACATATTTATAAATATTTTATAAAATACATATAATTGAATATATAGTTACGTATATCTAATTACGTGTATATGTATACATATTTCGTATATATATTATATAATATATATATAATACATACATTATTCTACATTACTATTTAGTATAATATTGATGGGTATACCAAAAATGGGCTGGCCCCAAAAAGTCAACAAAGGCCCAAGACGACGGTCAACACTCTAACGGCCCAATTGGAAAACAGGCCAAAGGCGAAAAGCCTCGGGACGGTCAACGCGTGGCAACCGTCCGGCGGCTTGACTCAGCGGGACGGTCAACTCAAACGTTGACCGTCCGCCTTATGCGCATTGGGCCAAAAGAGGCTCTACTACAGTAATGGGCCTGGCCCACTCAGTCCCACGGCCCATCAAGCGGCTAATGATGGACATCCTCCACAATGGCGGCCAACACGTACGTAGACGATCAACTCGAACGTTGACCATCGGCGTTTCGCACGTTGGGCCCTAATAAGCCCTTCTACAGTAACGAGCCTGACCCGTTTAGGCCCACAAATCATCAAAAGGCCAGCAACGGCTTTCCAAGGATATTTCACGATCCCAGCTGGCACCAAAAAGAATATTAGCAATATTGGCGCCTCCCATATAAGGAAGGCGCCAGATTTTCTCCAAATCTTTGCCAGCCCAGGCTTTCCAACGGCAACATGCACAGAAGGAAAGCGCACGGTTTGGAAAGCTGTTGGCCGCCTCACAAGGAAACAATCACGATCAGCTTGGCAACTGGCATCTGCTCCAGAAGGCAAGCCAGCCAGCAGATCGCGGAGGCATTCCTTCCTTCCAAAGAAGGAGGATCGTCCTCTCCACCATAAAAGAAACCCTGGATTCACCATCCAGGGCACGCTTTCTTGAACACTTCCAATCGCATACGCTCTCAATTACGCTTTCTTCAACACTTTCAACTGCATATGCTCTCTGAAACACAAACAAGTGCTCTAAGAGATCTGCCTTCTCTGCCACCAACGTTCTCCAAAAACCCTAAGGCAACAAGCGAGCCCTTACAACCGTTTACTGCCTTCCCACCTTCCAGATTCAAGAAGATCTCACGTCTCTCTTACATCTGGATCAAATACTCTTTCTGTCTCTCTCTCTTTCTCTCAATTTTAGTTTCTTCCTTTTGAAGACTGTTTGACTGACTTGAGCGTCGGAGTGTTTTCGGTGGGACAACTTCCTGCCGAACACGCTGACCTCCTGTTCTGTTTAGTGGTGTGTAGGATCCAACTCAGGGAACGGGGCCGGAGCCAAGACAAGAGGACCATCCGAATCTGTTCGAAGTTCGGATCCAGATACGCATCAAATATATATTTTTATCATATAAAATATATATTTAATAAATATTTGATATAATATATATAATTGAATATATAATTACATATATATAATTACATATATGTATATATACTCCCTGTATAAGGTGGGAATAAATACCTTGCGGGAATAAATTTTTCACACCACATGGGAATAAATAATACCTTGTATAAAATGGGAATAGTTATTCCCGAATTTTCGGGAATAACTATTCCACTAAGAATTGTTATACTTTATCAAAATATAACCAAACGGAGGAATAACTATTCCATTAAGAATAAGGTAGGTATAGATTTCTATTCTTATCAACCAAATGCCCCCTACATTTCATAAATTATGTTCTTACATTTCCCAACAAACTGATCGTGCTGAATACAAGCATCGTCACGTTCTTGACATTCGTACTCTCCTTTCTGCTTCATTTTCTGAATTTTTTGGAGAAGAAGCCACCCTTACAATCGTCTACACTAAAATTCCATCTCCTATCAATTCAAACCAATCCTCTGTATGAGCATCTCTATCAAAAGTTACTTGATTATTCTCTTTTAGAAGTTCCTTTTTGTACTTATTTTGTCTTACTCCTTTCACATGAGTTTACCAAACTTGAACCTCAAACTCGTCTTTGTTACTTCCTTGGTTATGGCATTGGACACAAAGCTACTAGTGTTATAATTCTGCATCCAAGCATCTTCGTATTTCTAGAAATATTCAATATTGGGAATACAAATTCTTCACTAGTTCTCTCTACTCCTTGTTGACATCTCATCTTACTTTCGAATTTTCACTAATCTAACAATAAATCTCTTTCCTGATTTTTCGTTTAATATGGGTCATGTAATCTTGTCTAGTAATCATCACATGACTGCTCCTCACGAGTCTAGATAGTCCACTAATCCCGTCATTGTAACCACACCCTCGAAATCTTCCTCTATTATGGATATTCGTCGATCTAGTAGGGTAAGAGCTCCTCCTACTCATCTTCTTGATTATCACTGTTTTTATATTATTACTACACTTTATGAACCTCATGGTTATCACAGAGCATGCTCTAACCCTCTCCAACAAAAGGCTATGCCAAAAAGCTTGATGCCCTTCACAAAACTCATACTTGGGGTCAGGTTGATCTTCCTCCTCATAGGAATGCAATTAGAAACAAATAATTTTACGAAAGAAAAATTAATTATGATGGTTTGAAAGTATGATACACAACCCATCTTGTGGCTAACGGCACTACCCAAGAGTATGGAGTTTATTACGAGAAACCTTCACCGCACCACTTCTATTTGAGCTCTCTACCTGTGGCCAATATCAGCCCTTTGTTTCAAATGAGTGTGAATAATATATTTTCACGTGATGACTTGATCGAGGAGGTGTATATATAGCACCCTCCAGGTTATCCTCATTATCTTAGACAAGTGTATCATCTTCGATGAGCATTGTATGGGCTCAAACAGGCTCTCCGCACTTTTCTAAATTTAGCTTTGCTACATCACAACATGGGTTTGCCTCCAATCCTTATGACTCTATCATTTTTACTCATAGTATTAATAATGGTATCACTACTCTGTTGTTTTATGTTGGCGACATAATCATTACTGATGATAATGCTTCTAACATTCTCAAATTTAAACTTTTTTTTGAGTTAGCACTTTGAAATGAAGGATTTTGGCTTCCTTCGCTACTTTTTGGGCTCAAGGAATCACCCACCTTTAATGGCAATCATTTGATACAAGCAAAATATGCCTCTAATGTACTTTCTCGTACAGGCCAATGATTGTAACACAACTAATAGCCCTCTTGCTAATATCAAACTTTATGCTACTGATGGCAAACCCCTTTCAAATGCTACTCTTTATCACCTGCTGGTTTGGAGCCTAATATACATCACAGTTTCTATAATTGATATTGCCTATACTATGCGTCTTGTTAGTTAATCTATATTGGCTCCGTATTCTATTCATTATATAGGGTTATGTGAAGGGTACCTTGTCCCATGGGCTTTATTTTTGCTCCCACTCTTCATTTGAGCTGCAGGTTTACTGTGATGCTGACTAGGAAGATGATCCAACTGATTGATAGTCCACAACTAGTTTACTCTACTTATTAGGGGATTTTATGATTTCTTGATGCAATAAAAAGCAAACCGTTATTACTTATTCTACCACTGAGGCTAAGTATCGCACTCTTACTAATACTATATCTAAGCTTCTTTGGCTTTGTTGGCTTTTACAAGACATAAGTGCTCTTCAGCCATTACACTTCTCTTTATTATGACAATATCACAATGTTCTAGACTGCTCGCAATGATATATTTGATAAACATACAAAACACATCAAGATCAATTATCATTTTGTAAATCATCACCTCAAATATGGTACCCTTTACCACTTTTCGGTTGCTTTGACTGACCAGCTATTTGACATCTTTACAAAAGCTCATCTGCCTGGTCACTGCCATAATTTAGTTTTCAGACTCCAATTGGTATCATTATTGATACCCTGATTGACACCATTTCTTGATATCTTTACAAAATAACATGATTGATATCGACTAATTTAGACTAATTGATGCCATTTATGTAATCATCATTATCAACATTATTAGCTTTTCCTTTTATGGTGGCCTCCTTCTCTTATAAAATGATGGTTCACTGTACAACTATAGATACATAGAAATTACAAAAACTCTTATTCATCTCTCTTCGTATTTTAACAAATACATTAAAACATCATATCAATATTTTAATCATAGTTTTTTAAGTTACTAGAATCAAATTCTCACCATTAAAAGCATCAAAGAACTACTAAAATGAAATGTCTACAATCTTCTTCAAGAATGAAATGAGTCTACAATCTTCTTCAAGAAAGAGTAGAGATTAGAACCTAACCTGACCAGGATGCGAGCCATCTAGCTCCTCCAGTGTCGTGCGGTACTCGTGGATAACCCAATGGGTTCTCTTCCCACTCGGCGCACGACCAATGTAAAAGACAAGAGTCTTCTTCATCCCAATCAAGCCAAGTCTCCTGCACACAATTTTCCTGTCTTTCCCAGTGGCTTTCCAGTAGCCAGCGATGGTTGCTCTGTTTGATCTATGCCCATTCGGATGCTTACGATCATGAGGACAGAAGAACAACCACTCTGGATCATTCGACTTTATAATTGAAAAATCTGTAAAAGTGTCATAAGAATAAACCTATAATTTCTCTTAAAAATCTACAAATGGCACCAGTAATTTTTCCTTTATCAAACAAAGGAGAATACCAAACGAAATGGAAAAAGGGGGCAGGAAGGTTGACAAAGGGGGCTCAGCTCGAAACATGTTCCATAGTACAAACTCTAAGCCTCTGTATTATGAATTAATCAATCTCTCAAGCTACAAAGCCACTTCATGAACAGAGATGAAGAAGCATCATCAGTCAATGGAAAGCATAAAAATTTTCTTAAAAAACTACGAATCGTACCAGTAATTTTCCTTGATCTAAAAAAGGAGAACACCAAAAGAAATGGAGAAAAGGGGGCAGGAAGGTTGACAAAAGAAGCCTAGCTCGAAACATATTCCATAGTACAAACCCTAAGCCTCTGTATTATGAATTAATCAGTCTCTCAAACTACAAATCCACTTGATGAACAGATATGAAGAAGCATCGTCAGTCAATGGGAAACCTACAAATTTTCATAAAAAACTACAAATCGCACCAGTAATTTTCCTTAATCAAAAAAGGTAGGATACCAAAAGAAATGGAGAAAGGAGGCAGGAAGGTTGACAAAGGGGACCTAGCTCGAAGCATATTCCATATTACAAAGCCTAAGCCTCTGTAATATGAATTAATCGATCTCTCAAACTACAAATACCACATCAACTACCTCAAATTTCAAATATAAGAAACACATAAAAACTATGCACGAAATACAATCAAAAAACCATTACAGAAAAAAAAGGAAATAAAATTAAAAATTAACTGCCTCAGACGCACTAAATCGAACAAAAGAATCGATTCCCCAACAAAAAAGCGATAAAGAGCAAAAGTACGACACGTGATTACATAATAAAGCACACAAAAGAAAGAAGATTTACCAGGCAAGTCCCAGGGCTCCACTTTACAAACATCAACTTCTCTGATAACACTCACCTCCTTCTCGTTTCCATTGATCTTCAAACGTAGATAGTGATCAATCAGCTCAACATCCGTCGGCTTGAATCTAAACCCCAAAGGTAAACTCTCATATGGAAAAACATCCATCTTTACTTGATATTTTCTAACAGCAACAAAATACCACACCGTACACAGAACGGCTTAGTTTCTCGCTCTTTAAACATCACACGAAGGGAGAGAGGAGGAGGGAGAGAGAGAGAGAGAGAGAGAGAGAGAGTGGACTGAGGAAAAGAGAAATTAAAAATGGCGGAAAATTCATAGTATATCCCGCGTAGAATGTCCAGCACGTTATTTTCTTCGCGAGGTACCCATTACGCCCCTCCTATATGTGGCCTCTAGGAAGGAGTGGGGGGTAATAAATTAAACGTTGAAGGGTAAAATCAAGACTCGGTCCAGTGCTTGTCCCGCGTGTTTATGATGAAGTAGTGACCCGATTACCTGAATTGACTTGATTCGGGACCTGAATACCATAAAGGATCCGGGGCAGTTTTTGGCCGACATCATCTTTTTATACAACTTAATATGACATGTCAGTATCATATCGCGGGGGTTACAATACCTCTCAGCATCGCAACCCCTGCGACGTTTAGATAGGTTGTTAGGTTTGAAATTCAATAGCCTATCCAATCTATAAAAAAATATTTTTTATTTTTTATTTTTATTATTATTATTTTTTAAATTAGGGCCGTCAAATATGAAATACGACGGCTTCTGTTATCGTCGCAGAGGTTGTGATGCCCGTACGTGTCACAACCCCTACTCTTCGTCAGTATCTAACCACAGATATTTCATATTTAACCTGTTTGACACATGGTCAATAAAATATGTATTAATCCATTAATTCAAACATGACTGTGAATAATTTTTATAAATTATAAATACATATTTGATTAGTCGAAACAAGACGATTTAACAGTTATACATCATTAATTATCACATCAGGGCCTGATCAATGGGTGCCTTGCGAAGAGCTCAATTGTTGCGGTTACTTGATCAAATTGAACCATTTATCAAATCATTATTTTAAAAAATTATTATTTGCATATCAATACTGAAAATATTAAATTTTATGTGAATAAAGAAAAATTAGATAAAGTAAAAATTAAAATAGATTAAAATTTATATCTACTTTTGATAATTTCGATGCAATAAGTGATGAACTATTTATCAAATTATTATATTAAGAAAAATATTATTTATACACCCAATTGTATATTTATATATACTGAAATTATCAATTATTGTGTGGAGAAATGAAAGATAGACAGAGTAAAAAATTAAAATAGAGTCATTCTCTTAATAATAACTAATCGATATAAATTAGTAGTAATTGTTGAATTTGGGGGCCATATATCTCTAAAAGGGGATGTATTTTGCACATTTTAAATCTCCACCGTTGGATAAAAATTTAACAGTAAAGGCTAGGAGATGTAAAAAGTTTATACATCATATTTTTTATAAAGTTATTTTTACAATATCAACATATATTAAATATTTAATCAAAAATTAAATAAAATATTTTTCTTTGGGTTGGATTGCATGAAAAAACATAATAAAAAATTATTATAAAAATATATATTAAAATTTTCATAATTTTAAAAAATAATTTCTTATTTTTCCATTTTTATTATTTTTTTATTATTTTTCTTTCACTAAAACTTTTCTAATCATTTCAATGGATAGGTCTAAATAATAATATTTAAACTGTTAAAATTACAATCTAAATAGATATATTTTTTAAAAAATTTATATTAAAAAATAATTAATATTGTAAAAATTTAAAGATATCTTTAAATATTTATTATTTTAAATACTTACTTAACCAGTCAATAAAATTATAACACTTATCAGCTTTATAGCATTCCTCATCTCCTCTCCCAACCCTAGTTTTATTTTTTAAATTATCAGGATAAAAACCCTAATTTTATTATAAATAAGTGTAAAATTTTTTATACAATTTTAATTTTAAGTCTAACATAATAATAAAAAAAAATTAACCTGTCCGGCACCATTTTTTATTTTTATTTTGTAGTTAGAATTTTATGTAATTAAAAAATTAATAATAAATTTAAAAGCAACTTTAAATTTTTAAAAAGCATAAAAATTAGATTTGGGGGCTCACCTAAATTATAATCATTTATTTTTATCAAATAATTATAATTATTTTCATTTTATTTTTTTAATTTATAATTTAACCATCTATATCATTTAATTATACTAATTTTTTTTTATTAACTATTTAATTATATCAAATATATTAACTATTTTCTTTTTGATTTTTCGAAAATAATTGCGACAAGATTGAGTATATAATGAGGAAAATAAACTAAAGGGGAGGGATCAATGAGGCCAAAGCTCCAATTATAAGCTTGAAATCCCATCATGAATTCAAAAAGACAGTAAACGGATGAAGATTTGGGCGGGATGGGCATCGCCATTGTTGACAAAGCAAGCACTCAAAACAGAGACGACAGTACATTGAGCCTGAACCTCGTCCGCCGTGGATGACTAGTTGCAGTGCTTGGTGCAGAAGCATCGACGTCGGAATCCGCGGCAGCGACCGCCGTGGAACCCTTCAGTCTGACAAACAGCAGCGCAGTTGCCTTTTCTCACACACAGTCCCTTGAACCTGTGGCTTCGAGACTCGCGTATCCTTGCCTCTTCCGCCATCGGCCCAAACTCTGGTTTGTTCGTCCAGCCAACGCCATCAATGAATTTAGTTTAGCTCGATGTCTTTGTGATTAAGTAAACAGATGAACTAATGCCGAAAAGTCAGACGCTTTGATTTGAAATTTGAGGAAAATATATACACTGCCTTCGTATAATCAGGGCTCAGATCTGCTTTAAGCTTAGAACACAGTAAACTTAAACTAAACCCAAAATTCCACTAAAATTGAACAGAATTTGACCAAGTCATAAAGGAGATAAGGGGCTAATTGTGGCTGTGACGAGCAGCAGGAGAAGAAGAACAGCTGATAGCAAACGCACGAACTTCCCCATTTTCCGAAGAGAGGTGCAGAGAGAAGAGAAGAGAGAGACGAGAGGGAGATCGCGAGGCAACCATGCCTCCACCTTAAACAGAAATTACATCACGTAAATAATAATTTTTTATTATTTTAACTATTAAAAGTAAATCAAATATAAAATATTAAAATAAAAAATAAATAGTAATATTTTTATTTTGATTAAATAAATAATATTAAAAATTAGTACGTGTAAAGTGAATAATCCAGATAATAAAGCTTAAGTAGTACGCATTGCTTTTTTGATCTTACACGATGGCGTTCCCATTATACATTTAACTAATGCATTTTAAGCAACAAATATTTTTAAATAATATAATATTTAATTTATTTATTTTATATTAATAATAAATAAGATATTATATTACTCATTAATACGGTGATAATTATCACTGTATGATATAATATTCACATATTCAGGACAAATATAAACATTAAATTCATGGGGTTATGCTTAGTCCATTTTCATAAATTTAAAATTATTAGATATAAATTTAATAGTTTATATATTTTATTTTTTAAAAAATATATTAAATTTTTAAAAAATATATATATATAAGCTATTAATTTATAAACTACTATCATCTATCTCATAGACAAAAACGATTATAAAACAGATTTTTATAAAATATTTGGCACAGAGTAGAAGTAAAATTACGTTAGAAACCTCACATTTCACCTGTCGTATTAAAAATATATTCACTTATAAATATATACATATACCTTATTGAGTATTAGATTCATTCTTATCTTTTTTTTACTAACCTTCTAGATTAACGTGATCGAATTATCATGTATGCTATTTGGATCAAAACAATGTTATTTAAAATTTTAGTTTAGGGTGTTGGATTGATTTAATGGTTCAAAATATTAATTTTTAATCTTAATTATTTCAGTTTATATTTGTATTCGGTCGGTGATGACAACAAAAATGTGAAAGTTTAAGCGGTATTTTTAATTAAGTTTAGTTTTTATAATTTATTTCTTAGTTGATATATTCTCCTTACGTATATTTTAAGGTTAATTAATTATTGATATTTGACTACTTTTGAGTATGATTTTTGGATCCTGTGGTTTGATAATGATTATTATTAAGGTCTTTAACAATATTTCATGTAAATTCACAGTCCAACGTCATTTTGAATTTAAGTTAATAAAATAAGAAATCATTTTTTTGTGTTTGAACCTAAAATTGGGTTTATGATGAAACAAATTAAAAAATATGTTAATTTCAATATGCTGAGACAGAAATATAACAAAGATCGAGATAGCATTGACACTATAGGCCATTAGGGGTACACCTTTCATAAGTCCCCTGTATTTCACCAAGCTCTTTAGCTAAGCTTAACCTCCTCACTGTCTAGAATAAGAGTCTTACAGCTCAAATTACGATAGTAGCTCGACCCCTTCGCTTCTTTATCTTTAGTGGTCAGGCCTAAGGAAAGGTATTTAGAATCCAATCTTGCATTATATTATCTTTGCTCAAGAAAAACTTTACTTTGTATATGCATCAATTGCTAATTTAGATCTTTGCGTCTATAGCTTTACAAAAATAGTATGAGGGCACTGCGACATGTGCCCCTTACAATGCCCATACGACGTAGGATTGCAGCCGTTGAATGGATATCCAACATCTATCGTTAACCCTTTTATTTAAAAAAATATTTCATGTTGTTTTTTAATAAGAAAAAACGATGAATGTTAAATTTTTATCCAATGATTGTGATACAGCATCATACATGGGTTGTACAGAACCACGTCACAGTGCCCCCGATCTCCACAAAAATAAGACTAATGTCATTATCTTATGAGAGTTGATTCTTCATTAAGTGTCAATATGTTTTATGAACATTTTCGTGGATAGCCTTTGTTTTTAATTGGTATTATTGAAATTTTTAATTGGCCTAATTAAATTAATTATTAGTTTTTATAGCTCACTTATTTTACCAAATTGATCAACTATTTATCATTTTAAATGATAATAAAAATACAATTAGTTAAATTTATTATAATAAAAAAGTACATATTTAATTTTTTCTAGTAGAGTTAATATTTTTATAATTTTAAGAATTACTAATTAATTATTCTTTTAATTGATTATATTTAGTGCAAGTACTTATCATATTACACAAAGTTGGTCTCTATATGCTAATAATTCTAAATATTGTAAAACAAAAGTCAATAATTTAGGACATGCAATGCTAATATCAACAATAAAGTAGTGCATAAAATAAAATTATACAGATATTTATTGGCAAATAAAATAATTATTGATTATAGGAATTCTAATTTCTCTCAATAAAAGCAAATCTACTTATCACGATTTTGACATAAATAAGTAATAAATAATATTAATAATTAAATAATTATTATTTACAAATAATTAAAATCTAAAATAATTTAAATTAAAGCAACATGATCGTCATAACATAGTAGCAAATACAGAATATAATCAAACTAACTTCAATTCGGCCTCTAAATGATATAAAAAATTGTTCAAACCTAAACAATTTATGAGAAAAAATATCTGATAAAAAATTTATCTGTCACAATATAAAACTGTGCAAATTATCAATTCAATATGGGTATCCAAAAAATTTAAAAATTAAAATATATAATAATGTCATATATTTATTAAAATACAAACGCAAATGCAATTAAGTGAATTCCTTCATATCTTATAAGTAGTCATAACTCACTAATCTAAAAAAAAGTAAAAAATATCACAAATTTAAAACTCAACAAATATGTATATATATAATATATAAATATATATCTAAAAGAAGATGGAATGACATAAAACGACAAAATCTGTGCAAAATTTAATATGGCGAACTTTTTAAATATTACAGTTTAAATTATAATTTTATATACACATGTCTTTACACATATACAAATATCAAATCGTATGAAATTATTGAAAGTCCTGCATGATGCATTTATAAAACTCAAAAGTTTAAAATTATGTAAATTTCAAAATCATATCAAAACTTACAAATCCCATAAAGTCAAAAAAAGTCAAATATTGAATACAACGCTTGTCAAATCTCAAAAACCAAATTATCTCAAATTTGAGGATCAATATATATATTTTTGATAATACCAAATCAAAATATTATTATTTAAATTTATAGACAGACTATCTATATATTACTATCTATAAATAGAGTTAATATCATTTTTTTATTACATATGAATGATAGGTGTATTTAATTAAGTGTACCTAATATATTAGAATATTTAAAATATTTATCATCATTTTCTTGTAATGATTATCAAATAAATTAAACGAATGATTCTATAATAAATATATAATTTTTTTTTACTTTGTGAAAAAAGTACAAAGTGACAAAGTCTTTATCAAAATATTTGCATGAAATATTATATATAAGATCAAATGTATAATATTTTATGTTTTTTTATAAATATTTTTATATATAAATATAATATTTTAAAATATTTATTTATTTGGTGTAAAACAAATAGAACCTTCAATTTTTCCTTAAAGCCAGACAAAATTTTGAAACATTTGGTAAAAGTCATATATATATATATATATATATATATATATATATATAACAATGGTTGAAAAATAAGTGTAGATGGAGATATGTATTTATAATAAAATAAAAATCATAAGTAAAATCAAAATATTTTAAAAATATATCAAAAAATGAGATTAAATTTACTTATATTTAACTTTAAACTTAACAAAACTTATTTAAAATAACTCAAAAATCTCATTCATTCTCTTTATTTATTATTCTCATATTATATTTCTTTCTATTCTCTTTATTTTATTTATAAAAAAATGATCAAAAATCAGACGAAGAATACCGAAATACCCGATTGGCATACAAGTGCGACATAAGTACCTATAAGATGCCACACACACACACAGCATGCACGAGCACAATATCAGGTCCAATTTAAGTATTAATATTCTGTTTTATCAACATATGAGCATTATAACAGACATGTATCAAATATCCCCATTCTCTGAAAATTACACATTAGCATCATATATGTATCAGTTGGATGTACAACTATTATTTAAAATACACACGAGTACGGAGACAGGTGTTAATCAGCATTGGACCTAATTCTTTCTAATTTGATTTTTATTCAAAGTTTTTATTATATAATTATTATCTAATTTAACTAAATACATATAATAATGACGTCAAGAACTATGAATGGCTAATAAAAGTCAACTTTAAACTAGATTTACTTATGACTAGTGACTTTTATTCGATAACTCTTCTAATTTGTCATTAATGATAAAATCATACACATTTTAATCTTTTACAGACTTTACTTTATTGCCTTACGAATCTCTTATACTATACAAATTCAAGTGTCCATGCCATATACATAACACTGAAAACTTACAAACTAAAAATAATTGTTTAACAACATTTAGCTAGAACAATTATTAGAATCCTTCCTCATTTTCAATATAGATCTTATGTGACAACTTGAATGAATATTATTATATGATGGGTTCAATATACAAATTTTTATCATCTTATCTAAGTTATTAGAATATATATATATATTAAGAAGGAGAACAAAAATAAAATATTTCTAGTAGAATAGACTATTTCAAGAGGCAATGTAGGGATTAAGGGATCATAAATTAAGGGGGTTTCATCATTTAAAAAATAGATAAATTTATTTTTTATATCGATTATTTATTTTTAAATAAATAAATTTTATCTAATTATTTTAAAATAATTACCTTTAACTAATTTTTTTAATTTTTAAAAAATAATTATATATAATTTTTTTATTTTTTAAATATATGGTTGATATTAAAAAATTAAACCTTTTTATCTTTACTAGAAATAAGACTTCGCAATTCCCTCAATGCAACCACCCATTTACTGTCCCAAAGAATATGAGTTTGCAGTGGCATATGAGTTTGTGGTCTTGAGTTAGGTTCAATCCTTCAAGTAATTTGACAAGTAGAGAGAATTATTATAATAATAATATATATATTTATAAATGTGTTAAATGTGAGTCTCATATCAGAAAATTTAAAATAAAATTTTTAATTTATAAGTTTGGGGGCTCTTTCCCTATGTGGCATTCTCTTGGGGTGGGTTCTTCCATTGGGCTTGGGCATGTATTTATATCAATGATACTTTCATTAAGACCTATTCCAACCCGAGGATGACTACTTGTAAATGATTCTGATAAAAAAGGAATACCTGTGGAGAGGTTGACCTGCTGCAGGTGTGTCGAAATGGAGTAAAGTATCGTAAAGTGAAAGCCGCCGAGTAAAGTGTCGCAGAATATAGCCATCGAAGTCTGTGGCTGACGAAGGAGAAGAAATGATATAAGTCCTACATCAAAAAGTTTTCGATGAGATCTCCAACTTATAAATTTGGGGGACTCTTTTTCTCATAGGGCGTTTTTTTGGGATAGGCTCTCTCTCTGAGCTTGTACTCGCATCAGTGTCTGTTTTTTATTTAATTTTTTTTTAAAATTAATTTTCTAATTTTAAACTAAAATTTAAAACCTCTTAAAATAACAATTTTTTTAAAAAATGTTGTTTTTACTAATTATAAATTAAAGCTTTTTACTATTTTTTGAATCCTAATTATGTATTAATATTTTAATAATTTCTCATTATCAAATTATTATTTTATAAGTTTATATTAATAAATATATACAAATTTTAAAGTTATATTGTTGATGAAACATGAAACTTTGAGTTGATTTTACAATTATTCAAGTTACTAAATTGACATTAAATATATATTTATTAATTAATAAATACAGCTAATTAATAAAAAAACAGTCTTTTTTTTAATATTTAATTTTTAATAATAATAATATTTAGATTATTGTCTAATATTTTTATAACTTATAAAATTATTAAGCTTTATTACTTTAATGATAAAATTAAATTGATTAATTATGCTACAATAATTTAAAAGATTATTATTATTATTATTATTAAAAATTATATGTCATTAAAATTCATTTTTGATGCTTAAATTATGAGCTCAACAGGGAAATCATATATTATTATAAAAGAAATTAAGAGATTATCAGAAATGTAATATAAAATATCAAAATTACTTGAAAAAAATATATTTTAAAACTGAATATTAATCAAGCTTACTTTGAATTTTGAAAATATATTGAAACTTATATTTTGAAAATTGAAGCAATAGAAGGGAATTAAATTAATTTATTTAATATTCAATATTACTAAACCTATATAATAATTAAATAAATAAAATATTATATTATTTATATTATAATTAAAAATAATTATTTTTCTTATATTAATCCAGGACGGATCCGGGGGGGCGTCCCTCTCCTCATCTGAACCATCGGATGTAAAATTCGACGGCCTATATATTTTGAATGGATAATATAACGTGATCGTTCGATTTTAAATTTAATCATTCAAAATACGTAACCGTCGAATTTTACATCCGACGGCGCAGATTAAGAGAAGGACGGTCCTTCTCCACTGAGGAGAAGGACGCCCCCTCAATCCAGGACTCTTGGCAGATAAATTTTTTTTTTCTGAAATATTTGTAAAAAAAATTAAAAGCTGTTACTCATATTTTCTCTATATATTATTTATATACAATATGACATGTTATTATTATATTAATCCACTATTAAAATATTAAAAAATTAACATATTTAAAAAAAAATATGTAATTTTTTCCTCGACATATTTTTTAATAAAATAATAGTTAACTAAAAATGCATAAATGAAAAATATAACATCCAAAAAAAAAAAAAAAAGGAAAAAAGAAAGGCTTCGATAGAACACGGAGTGGACAACGTGAGCTGCAGCTCTGCGTCGTCTTCTTCCAGAAGAGGGGTTTAGCGCTTTAAGGGTTTACAATCACATCCTTGTAGGCCTAAATACATACCAAAGAAATCAGCGATCTGCTTCGAGAAATAATATTGGGAAGCAAAAAACGTAACCGGACGGCGAAGAAATCTAACTATGTGGGTGGGAAGATTGAGATCTTTACAGCAGATTCGTGGGTCTCGTGTTTCTTGTGGAGCTGTTTGCTCATCTTCCTCTCTGATTCTTAAAGAAACTTCGCCCCTCTCAAAGCCCTACTCACCTCGGCCTACTCCGCTGCTCCCAAATACCACCAGCATTCGTCTCTTCTCAAGCGGCCGTCGCTTTGATTACCCGGATAGGTGATTTGTCCATCACAATGGCTTGATAACTTCACTGGACATACTTATTTTCCGTGTTTTAGTAATTGGCTTCTATTTTATTGATTTACCTTGTTTTAATTCTGTGTATTTTAATAGAATTTTTATGCAATGGATTATAGATTTTACGGGAATGGTTTTTTTTGGCTGTGTTCAGTAAGTGGCTTCCAGTTTATCGAGTGAATTTCTTTTTGTTGTAATTTTTAACCGTGAATTGATTTTCGCCTTGTTAAGAATGCTTAGCCTCACTTATCTCCCCCCCCAACAAAGAAAAGGAAAAATGCTTAGGCCTGAGAAAATGGGAGGAGAGTAGAATGCATTGAACGACACAGCTTGCTCTGGAAGAATCTATAACTTCCTTTAGTCGTGCTAGAAACTAGCAGCGGATTATGCTTGCGTGTTCTGTGCATTAGCATGAGTATTCGAGTTATTATTGCATATATCTTGCTTCTGTGCCTTTTTATGGCATACAATTTCCTTACATTTGATTGTTGGTTTTTGCATTTTTGGTTTTCTGAATCCGTTAAACATGGGTTGGTACTTACAGATATGACAGGAGAACGGCTATTAACTGGGGTATACGGATTGTCCCTGAACAAGAAGCCTATGTCATTGAGCGATTTGGAAAGTTTAATAAAGTTCTTGATGCGGGAATTCACATATTGGTGCCGCTTATTGACCGAATTGCATATATTCATTCCTTGAAAGAACAAGCCATTCAAATTCCAAATCAGGCAGCAGTTACTACGGACAACGTTAGCCTTCAAATAGACGGTGTTCTTTTTGTTAAGGTACCTGTCCTATTTCTCATAATTTCTTCGTGTAAAATTGTATTTGGTTTTGTGAATCTATACCTAACACAACAATGCGAATTGTAGATTGTGGACCCGAAAAAAGCTTCCTATGGTGTGGATGATCCTATTTTTGCAGTAATTCAACTTGCACAAACAACAATGCGTAGTGCTATTGGAAAAATGACTCTTGACAAGACATTTATGGAGAGAGACACGTTAAATGCAAATATAGTGGTATGATACTTATTCGTGTTATCATAATTTTCCCATCTGTTACTTTGGTTGCTGCCGCTTATTGGATATAGTTTCATTTGAGGCTCCCTTTAGAATCCCTCATTGTCTTCTCAACTTGTTTTCTATTTTTCTGTGATTAATTCTAAATTAAACTCTGCCTGCCCTTGGGATTTCGCCTCTGGCGTTAGCTGGTCCCAAGCCTGGATAAAGGAGGGTTGTACTGTAAGTAGTCAGCTGTAAGCACAATATTTTTTCTGTATTTCGACATGGATTTGATTAATAATATATTAACTCCACAAGCTTTCTTGAGTGTGGGTAGTTTAAGTGATAGAGTTCATACTCTTCCCAAGAAAAATAAGGTACTTGTCTTCTTGGGCTATATGTGTGTGCATGTACCTGTGAAAGAAAGGATCTACCTAAGTTACTAACTCTTTGATATATTTCTTACTGAAAGTATCCCTAATCCTATTGATAACAAGTGGGACCAAATAATTCGGTTGGAGTAGTTCCCGAATCATACCATATAGTTTTGGCAACAACAAAAGTTGTAAAAAAGGCAGCAGTGATACTGCTGGAAGTGATAGTTTCAATGGTGCCCTTATGCAATCCTTTGTATGGACGTTGGGGCAAGTAAAAAGCAAGGTATTCTTAATTTTCTTATACTACTATTCATTTTTAGTTCCACTAAACTTGAAAAATAGTTCATGAACCTTGATAGGAGAAGAGGCTGTAATGAAATTTATCACTATGTGAAGTAGTCCAAGGATCACTTAGTGGTTGCATCATTCATGCGATCATTAAAGCTTTCTCATAACAGGAACATTTCATTTCATTGATGCTGGTATATTATAAGATACCTTAGTTACTAGACATTTGAAAAGGAAAGAAAAGGAGGATGAAGAACATGATTGAATGACTGAAATAGTTATAGCATCAGAGAAGTACCTGGCGGTCATTATGATTGAGCTAGTAGATGATTTGTGAAACCTTCTTTGGTTTAATGTATTAGTTGACCAATTACATGTGAGAAGAATTGATGAGACTGCAAGGATATGCCATAAAACCTTCTACGGTAAGCAGACTCAACAACAAGATAAGTCAAGTTGAGAAACTTAACTAGATTCTCAGTACTTATATAAGAATTCTAGTTTAGTAATACCTATAATAGGTCTTTCTTGATAGATTTAGAGAGATACTAGTTTGGGAATAATGCAACTAGATTCGTCACTGGCGATATTAGGATGAAATAATTTCTTTTCATCTCATGATTGCATCTGATTATTACAGAAGAGACACACAAGTCGGTTGCTGATTGGCAACTACATATTATCTAAATAATTATGAGAAGGAAGTGGTCTATTTATATATCCCATTTCATTTGTATATTATTGTCATTAAGAATGCATGTATATTACTTCTAATTATACATGCTTCAAATATTTAGGCTATTCTTATTCTTGTGAAAGCACCCTTTTTAAACTTACCAAAGCCTCACCTCTTGTTCAGTCTCCTGGTGATAGTTTTTCTATAAATACTTTGCTGGCCACTGCTAGACTTTGTGGGATGGAGGCAGTGCATGTCAATCGGGCTTGTAATACGAGCCAAAAATACTAAGATTGTTCCATCTTTTTCATTGTTTACATATCAGTAGTAATCACTTCATGCCCTTTTTTTTTTTTGTTTTTCTGGGCAGCATGATCGATACATTAAACTGCCTCAGATGAGTTTGAATTTGTAGTGTGTCACACTATGTTGATCCCCCAAAACAGGCTTAGATATTGTTCTCTTTGTAGCTTTCTTAGCTCACATGTGGTTTATGGAGCGCAATCATAGTTAGTTTTAAGTTTTTCACATTTGAAAAAATATATAGAGACATTGTCTCTTACCAAACTAACCAAATGTTCTCCTTGTCCTCCAACTCCACTCTTTTTCTTCTAAAACCATTGGGTTCCTGTAGGATTTTATTGCACAGTTGTGCCATTTGATGCTCATTAACTTTAATTGAAGTTGTTTTAGGAGTCCATCAATGAGGCTGCTATGAATTGGGGTCTCATGTGTCTTCGTTATGAAATAAGTACGTAATGATTTTTTTATCAATTTTTGTTTCTTCCAATCTACTTTTCATTGTAGTTATCTAATGTCTCCCCTTTTAATTTTATAGGGGATATCACTCCTCCTCGTGGGGTTAGAGATACTATGGAGATGCAAGCTGAAGCAGAAAGGAAGAAAAGAGCTGTTATACTCGAGGCTGAAGGTTACTAATTTATTTTTTTTACCTCAACTTCCATTTGATATTGAGTAATTGTTGTATAAGGATGCTTTTAATCACCATGTCGTCACATATCAGGGGTGTTCTATTTAACTTCCTTTGTCTTTTTTGAGTCAATCAATGGTACAATCTTAACACTTATCCTGTCCTCCCTCCCTCCAAAAAAAAAAAAAGGGGGAAAAAGAGAAAGACAATAACATCTTTACATTAGTAACACAAATCAGGTTTCTCTAACTAATGGATCCTTAAGTCCCTTTTATTTCTCCATTTTCATGCCACTTAAATGAGTCTCAATCTTCTTATCCTGCACTTCAGCTTTCAATTTGTCCCCACTCAATTTCTTATCCATCTTAACATTACTTTATCCACTAAGTTTAGTTTTGTTGATATGCTGCTTTCTTTGTTGTCAATTTACTGTATACCTTTAGAGGTTCTTTAATTCAGTGTAATTTTCCTATCAACTTAGATTTGAATATACATGGATTGCTGTTTTGTGGTATTTCTCCACTTTGGTGGGATTACTATTACCCCTATATCTAATATCTTCTCCACTCTCATTGTCCTCTTAATAAGTGCTCCCAGTAATCCCAAGTAATACAAGCATTCATTGGTATATTTGCTATTACCCAACCATTTTGTAGGTTCGTTTTAAATTGCTTTGTAGTACAAACTGTCAATTGTGTAAAATTGTTTTTTTTACTAATAATTCTACTTAGTGTAAATAAATTTTATAACTTATCTTTTCAATTTCAGATTTGCATAAATGCAATAAGACCTTAGCTTGGATTTGCCATAAATCCTGTTTCTGTCCAAGGAGCTTGAATCACTAATTTATCATAATTTGGTTTTTCCTTCTCTATTGTTACTAGTTAGGCTGGTATGACTTTCCATTATAACATCTGTGCATAAACTACAGATAATATTACAATCACCCGCATTAGTAATTAATAGTCTAGTGGATCCCTGTGCTTATGGATCTTAGTGGCTGTATATAGAGAATGAAAAGATGTAAAATGTAGGAATATTGGGGTGATCTGATAGGCATTACACTCAAAATCTTCAGCAGATTGTATAGAGGTCATCATTTGAATAAATGAAGGCTTAAAAATACTTCAAGGCGACAAAATGTAGAGTGTATCCAAAATGTTTGAGGAGGGCCGCAGAGAGAGTGGTTTTTTTTGTTTGAACTTGTGGCTGTAGGCCACAATGAAGAAACCTTATTATTGCACAAAAACTCCTTTTTTATAAAAATACTAAATTTGAACAAATTTTCAAATTGGTTGCTCGACATTTTGGCACTTTGATCTATAAAATTTGTGTAATTGTAGGAAATTGGAAGGCCTTATTCTCATGTGGACCATAGATATAATGAAATCAGATAGTTCTAAAATTGCAGTTTATGTAGTACTTTTGTAGTTTTTCAATGTTGGAATATGATTTCTTATGGGCATACACAATTTTTACAAACCTTACACAAGGAAAGAGGGAAATTGGGTCTGGGGGAGAATTGACATCCTAATGTGGATGGAGGGGTTCATGGTTCATAGGAACAGATTAAAGTTTAGTAATTCTTTATGCAGGAGAGCCATCAACTTATTTAGTTCTATAATAGACTTAATAGCTTTTAGGCATATGTTTTGAGACTACTGTAAAAGTTAGATGGTTAATCTTCACCAAGCAGCTTATTGAAGTTTTTTTTATCTTTTTAATACGTTTCAATTCAGAACATTTTAGGAGCAAAAAGAGCTTTCGAAAGAAGCTGCAAATTTGAGCTTTTTCCAAAACAACTTTTCAAAATCAGTAACAAATGCTCCCTTTATAGGTTTGAATTACAGATGGAAGATCATTTGTTGGCTTATATACCACTATGACATTGATCCCCAACTCTGTACTGTGTTGGCTATGAACCTCTAAGTGACAAACTCATTAGATGATAAGGAGTGAGAGTATCTAGCCTTCTGTAGATTGCATAGATTTCGCCTGTAGAAAAGAATTATAAGTTATTGGGGCTGGTGCATAGGCTTCTTCCTTGACCTACATTTGATCATCTTCCACTTTGCCTTTATAAGATTCAGTGATTGTATATGTGATGGGTGAGACTGAGGAAGAACTTGGAAGATTCTTATGCTGTGAAGTTCAAAATTGAAACTTTTTCTTAAAATATGAGCTCAGGAAGTGGGCAAGAAGCCAATAGGGGGAATTTTTGCTTGAAGAATCCATTTCTATGGTAAATTAGGGCTCCTCAAGAGAAATAGACTATGGAATTTTGGATGGCTATGAAGAAAGGAGGTAACCTCGGCGGGATTATTTAATAATTAAGATGACGCCATATAGGAGATTGCATGGAAAAGAAATTTGAGGGATTTTTGGCTTTGGGAGTGAGAAGCACGCTCAATGTCCTTTCATTGCTCGGCCAATATTCAAAAAGATTGCAAAAATTCCTGGAAAAAAGTAGGATGGATTCACATTGGAGGAAATCGGATGCGGTTGGATATTTGCAACTATTACTAGAACTATATCAGGTGGCATTCCTTTGTGCTCCATGGAGAGGATTTGCAACTTAAATGTTTGGTTGAAATGTTTGAAGCATAGTGGGAAGGGGAAATATTAGGGAAAGGAAAGTAGAAACACAATTGGATTATGTTTGATTGCTTACAGTGCTTTGTTAAAGTTTTGGTCAATAGGAAGCTGTGAGGATGAGTTATGCACGAGAGGAAGATGTCTTCATGAATTATTTCAACATTGCCTTAATTCTGAGAACGATTGATGATAGAAACATTATAGACTTCTGCTAGCATTGTTTGATGTGTCCGTAAGTTTTGTGGGTTAAGTTATTTCTAATTGTTGGAAAATTGGTGGTATAAATGTGCTCTGTCACCACATTGCTTTTATGGAGGGAAGGGGATCTGGTTGTAAATTGATGAATAGATGCGAGATTAAAACTGCTAAGCAGGTATCCTTTGCAGACTAGAGATTGCTTGTGACCATTTTGGGTGCTATTTTGGTCCTTCGTGTTTTAGGCTCCTTGTGAACACAACGGTCAGTATTAGAAGTTGGGTAAATAAACGGTAGATATTTTATCAAATGATTTAAATGATTATTTAATTTTTATCATTCATCCGCCTAACTTTTAATCTTGACCATTAGGTTCACGGGGATTCTAAAATGTGAGAGGGCCGTCACAGCTTTTGATCATGTTAGTTGGTTTGTGTCTTATTATGATGGAAGGATGATATTTGGTGCTCTGAGGGAAGTTGATTTATATATCTCAATCTGTATCTCTTTTTTCTTTGCATCATTGGATGTCCTACAAACTTTTTCTTCCATCTAGGGGTCTGGGTAAGGCAGTGCATTTTCTCCACTCTCTTTCTATTAGACATGGAAGTTCTTGCATTAAATCAGGTGGGATTGTTGGGGATGCCTTCAATGATGCATTTACAGTGTGTGTTATCCGTAGAGTATGGGAGCTCTTCAGTTGCATAAACTTTGGTTCCCACTTCCTTTATCTTTGGTGAGGTGAGCTGCCTCCTAAAAAGCATGGATATTGATACAAGACATGGATGCAACAAATGCCAACTGGCTGACAAGTTTTTTTGTGAAAGGACACATGTAATGGAGAACTTTATTGTAAATAATCAATAAAAATACATATTTCTTGATTCATCTTGAAAACATTCAGAGAAAGAATTGGTATGCAAGTAAGTGAATATAAATGAGTTATGTTCTAACATGCCTCACATAATAAAGAAAACGAAGACGGGGGCCTGCATTTCAAATTATTTCTAATCATCAAAATAACCCTAATTTTCTTTAAAAATTATAAAAATAGCCCAACTTGTCCAAAGCATGCCAGAGTTAAGAAGAAAAATAATAAAATATATTGACACATGTCAACACATTAGCCTGGGAGAACTGCCAATGCTACATAGGCTTTCCATGAACACTAATTGGCTATTTATTTCCCTGGCTGGAGAGATTGCAATTTGTGGAAGGCAATGCTACCTGTTTCAGGGTATGATTAGTGTCGGGTCAAATAGGAATAATTAGTGGATATTCAAAATGGGAGGCGAGGGTTTCTTTCTAATGCTTTGATTTTCCTTGGCAAGGGAGAGTTGAATTGAGAGAGGAGCTTACTCAAACAAGGGTTCTTCGTGACTAAATCCTGTTTTTCTTGTACAAACATTTCAGCTTGGAAGATAGAATACCTTGGACAACTATTTGGATGATCAAATCTCTTATCAAAAGTTGCCCTTTTCACTTGGGATACATTGTAAAAAAGGGAGGCAAGGTGAAGGTTAATGTGTACTTCTTAATGTATTCTTTCTAAAGAGTTGAAGCAGAACATTAATTCATAATAGGATCTGTTTTGGAAAGAATGCTAAGGAGAAGACACACCTTTTCATTCCTCTTTCTTTCTTTTGACTTTTGCATAAATAAGTATTGATGGCTATGGTTACTGGATATTTGCACTGTTAACTAGGGTTTATTCTTGACGGCATGCTTGTTTTGTTTCCATGGAATGAATTTGCAATTTTGGAAGACATAGGGCTTCTGAGGGAGAGGAAAAATGTCCCAAATGGTCATTTTCTTCTCAGTTTTGTAGAGAATTAGAGATGGTGCATTTTGTCAATAGTTTATTATTGCATTGGAGCTTGGATGAAGTTATCAATATTAGTATCGGTTGGGGCCGTATTAGCATTGGCCATATTAGGTGATATGTATTAGTATTGGAGTATCTTACACAATTTTTTTTTTTTTTTGCAAATTGTAACTTCATAGGTAAATATCGGCTAATATATCGAGATCGGATATATCGGCCTATATATAGTCAATAGCAATTATGACAATTTTGTTATAACAGCTTTGTCATAGTTGATAGATGTCGGAGGATATTTTACATATCAATCGATATTTTATTCTATGCACCTGAGAGTTGCAACATATCATATCACCAAAAGAAAAGAGAGGTAGCAATGATGAAATAGTGAAGAAGCAATCCTCTATTATGAGTTTGCATTTATCATGGAGCCTTGGTTTTCACATCCAAGATCTGTGACTTTTTGCTTTTATTAGTTATAGAGGGCCTAGTGATTGCTGCAGGGTTGCAGTTCTGAAACAATCTGTCTTGACGATTTTCTGGATTGTTCAATGAAGAAGAATGTGAACAGCTTAGGAGGTTTTTTTTGGGCTGATTTATTATTGCTTGAGTTTTGAATCTGAATAAATTATCTTTCTGCAATATTTGGAGAGACCGGAGAACACTTTTCAGTTATCTGCAGCCATGGAGCACCTTCCTAAAATAAGGCCAAGTTACTAGTTAGAGGGCATGCCACAACAATCGGTTTCTTGCTGTACTTTCTCTTTTGAATGCTGAATTTTGCTAAAAATATGCGTTTCTCAACTTGTCGCTTGTGGAAGGAGCTTGGAATGAATATTCATACAATGTATTGTAAAAATAGGGAAAAGACAAGCTACCATATTAGCTTCAGAAGCTGAAAGGCAAGCTGTCATCTTAGCTTCAGAAGCTGCAAAGATGGATCAGACCAACAGAGCCCTAGGTAAGCCATTATTTTCTGAGCAAAGCTAATGTCTTCGCTGCGTGGGGTCTAAAGAAGGATCGGATCACTTTTAGATCTATTATACATGGTCTTGTTTGCATTATATAAATGGCCGTTTCCTTGACTTAGAAACCCATGATCATTACGTTACGCAGTGATAATTCTATTGTCATGTTGTCTTTTCATAATCCCCATTCTGACCCTTGTATTGAGTATTACAGGAGAAGCTAACGGGATTCGTGCTAAAGCTGCTGCAACTTCAGAGGCAATCAGGGCGCTCGCGGAAGCCCTTCAAGGACATGGGGGCAAAGAGGTGATTGTTGCGCCAATTTCACTATAATTCTCATGCTGAAAGTTTGGTTTTGGCAATCTTTGACCAAGTTTAATTATCATGGGATTTGCAGGCAGCAAGTCTAAAGGTTGCCGAGCAATATATGCAAGCGTTTAGTAAATTGGCCCAGGAGGTAAAAACTCCGGAGTTGTATCTGTCTTTCCTAATTCAGCCTTTTGTTAGTATGATAATTTAGCCTTTTGTTGGTATGATTTCTATAAAAAAAGGATACATGCAAGAAAAGTAAGTTTTATGGTAATATGAATGTTAAGTCGAATAAGTGAAGAAAAAGTCAAAGATAGATAAAATAATGAATAATAATATCTAAAAAAGCTGGTGAATAAATAACGTTTAAAGTGATTCGGATATTTAAACTGGATGTTAAATAAATCACATATTAGGGAAGGAGAATTATTTATAGTTTGAGGAAAAAAGAGAAGAGGCACACATAGAAAAATTTGGAGCGAAGTGATAAAATGATTTAGAATTATTCCTATTATATCTCTTTCTTCCTAATTAACCATTTTTCATATGATTTTTACAATTTGAACAAAATGTAAGTATTGTAGATATAAGAATGTTAAGATGGATGAGTGAAGTCATTCTCAAAGATAAATATGTTAAGGAATGATGATATCCATAAACATTGTTGAATGAATGGTGTCTAAGGTAGCTTGAATATTGAAAGTATATGTCAAATGAATCACCTGTGAGAAAAAGGGGAATTAGTTATGATTGGAAGAAGAAAAGGAAGAGGTGAATTTGTCACAAACTTAGACCAAAAGTAGGTATTAATTAAATACAATAATCATAAATCCACAAAAGCAATCCCCAACCAAAAAGGAGTATCCAAACATAATACTCAATATTGGGTTGGATCTAACAACTTTGAATTACTAATAATAATAATGATATCGAATATCACAAGATCTTCTCGAATTACCTGTTGGGATATCAAATATTGGTCACAATTTGCTCTAATAATCTGTTAAAAAAAAATGACAATTCGAACATCAAAGAATCGCACTATCAATCCTGCATAAACCAAAAAGTGCCATAATCCAAACATCGAAATAATTCAAATCATGTCTCTGTCAAAATATAGTACACTAATATCAGTTTTTACATAATCTTCTTGCCAAAAATACAACAAAATAAGAATATAAACCAAATTACAAATCTAATAACTACAAAATATAACAAAAATCTCTATAGGCATGATCATCCGAGCTCCTTACAAGCAATCCATAATCCTCTAATCTAAAAGGGTTAGAAACAGTATAATCATGAGTCGAATACTTAACGAATGTCTATATATATATATATAACAAAATCATTATATCCATGAATCAGAGTGAAGAAACAAAATTAATAAAATATCCACAAAATTTCATATAAACCAAAAGTCAAACATAACAATATAACAAATCAACAAATATTTAAACGCAGTTTCGTACATAAAGTTCATAATCCAAATGCGAATATCAAATAATCGAAATGTACAAAACCACCCAAAGTATGATATCATAGATTTGAATGGTATTTAAAACTTGCAAGTCTCAAATCAAAAGATTCAAATATCAAATTAGATGTAGGTAAAAATATTGAAAATTTCCCATGCTAGAATTGGGGAACTAAAGACCCAAAGATTGATTTTGAGAAAATGTTACATATACTCTCGGTAACTTTAAGCTGAATAACTATTATTTAGACTCGTCGGCGAGCCGTCTAGATACTCCTCCCTATAAACTAAGTCAAACGTACTTTTTTTTGCCACCCGTGAATTATAGGTGCAGTTCTCAAATTTATTTGAATATTAAGACGTTTAAATATATTGGTTCCATTCAATTTGGTACGATTGTTCTAAAAAATATCAAATCGGGGGATTTTATAACAAATGTCTAAAATTTTTCTTCTCCGACAGAAAAGTATAAAACTTTTATTCTGGGAAAGTACAAATATAAAATTTTTCACCTTATAGGAAAGTATAATATTGAAGTGATAACAAAAAAGAGTTTGACCCGATATACATGCAAAGTTCAAATACAAGTTTTTGTAACCTTTTCTTTGCAACTATTTTATATATTAACCTAATATTTCAAAATAATTATCTATTTGTACAAAACAAGCAAACTCCTCAAATAATAGGCAAAACCAAAATAAAATTTCAAAACATCATGTAAAACTACATACATGCACATGTATCCGAAATGGGGAAGTAAAGGATGATATGTATGTACAATAAACCATCAAATGGAAACAAAACTAAAGAGAAATTAAAATAGACTAAAGATCGGGTTTAGATATACTTACCTTAATCCTTAAATGTGATAGATTTGACAAAATGATACTTCAAAATCACTATTTTTTTTTCCTCTCTTTTCTTTCCCTTCTCTTTGTCTCTCCCTTCTTCTCTTGTCCTATGAAAATGTCTGAAAACAATGTTAGGCGTGTTTATATATGCGAATCGGCGCACGAGTGCCGTCAAAGTATGCATCAGGCATTGCCCCAATTATCAATCACACACGAGCGCCGTATCGGATGTGGCTTAGGTGCTGCGCACGAGCGCCGTAGAGGCAAGCTTCATGCGCCATACAATTTACCCAAAACAGTTCGAGTACTCTAGAGTAGCTCATTGTGCGCACACAATCTGCTTAAAATGTTTATGAATGCATGTTAGGCATACATTAGGTGTTAAACCCGCTTTCATTCCCGAATTTCTTTTCAAATTTTCGTTGTATAAATCTTTTCTAATAGACTCAAAATAAATTGATAACATTAAAATAAAGTAAGTGAAAATTGGACGTTTATGATTTAAAAAAATTTGGAGTGGAGTAATAAAATATGATTTAAAATTATTTCTACTATTGTTTCTTTTTCTTCCTAATTTGACCTTTTGTTTGGATGATTTCTACAACAACTCGGACAAAATAATAATAATAATGATAATATTGTAGAATATTAAGATAGACGAATGAAATCATATTCAAATATAGATAAGATAAAGAATCATATCCGTAAATGTTGATGAAGGAATGACGTCTGAGGTAGTTTAAATATTTAAAATTATGCCGAATGAAGCACCTATTAGAAAAGGAAAATTAGCTTTGGATGGAGGAAATAAAGAAAAATATAAACTTAGAAAAATTTGGAGTGATCTGATAAAAAAAATATTTAAAATTGCTTATACTCTTGTATCCTTGCCTCTCTAATGCGGCCTTTTGTTAGTATGATTTCTACTACGACTTGCATGATGAATAAGTGATGATGTTAGGTTGGATGAGCGATTCCGCATATAAAAGATGAATAATATAAGTAATAATAATATCTATAAACGATGATAAATTAACAGTGTCTAAGGTGATTTGGGTATTTAAAATTCGAAGCTCATGTGGTGAAATGGATTATTTATTGTTGAAGGAAATAACAAAAATAGGTGCACTTAGAAAAATTTAAAGTGAGGTGATAAAAAAAATTGATTTAAAAAAATTTATTAGACGATTTTTAGTTGATAAGATATAAGACTTTATTGTTACTGTTAATATAATTTATGCTGCCAAACCAGAATTCGGCTTCCTTCTTTCTCAACTTTCAAATGATTCTACCATCGCTTTCTGGTTTCTGTTTTCAGTCGACGACTGTGCTGCTCCCCTCGTCTGTTTCCGATCCTGCCGGCATGGTGACTCAGGCTTTGGCGTTGTATAGAAGTTTGATCGTCGACAAACCCGGGAAGGCCTTGGGGTTTGAGTCTCGGACACCCGAAGACATCCCCGACGATCCGTCAAGAGAGATCGACAATGAAGACCCCCAAGCTTCCGGAGGAGCAGTCGATGCAGATCTACCTCAGAAGCCGGTTTTCTCGCTTCGGAGCCCTAAGAAAGACGATTGAGATTGGCTGCCGTTGCTTTCTTCCGCCTCCCGCCGCCGGTTTAGTTGGGTTTCATAGAATGAATTTCAATCTCTTTCCCGTGAAAAAGATGGTAGGCATGATGAGATAGATTGCTTCGGTGATTTTGAGCATTTTTTTCATGGTAGATCAGTCGGATTTTCCTCTGTTCTTGTTATTTTTAGAAGTGAATTTTGAGAGTGGGAAAAAAAATAATAAATTTTGGGGGACTGTGTCTTCTAAAGAAGATGTGTTTTATATATTTTTTATCCGATTTTTTAATTAAAATTTAATGGTAGAAATTTTAAGGTAAAAATTATATATAATTGTTTATCTTAAGATATTAATGTTAATGGAATACTCTGTCTAATATTAAAAAAATTAGAAAATAATTATTTAGAGGGTTTTTAAAATTTTACATTTCATTTGTTAGCCTTTTTTATTTAATAAATGAAAAAAAGGCATCTAAGATGTATCTCTTATAATTTATTTGAGGAGATGGTAGAGCTTAGTGGTGTGTTCTAAATTTAAATTTCGAACAGATTTGAATTGAATTGTTTGTCAGGTTTTGATTTTGTCTACTAAGTATCAGATCTTGCACACCACAATTTCAAATAAGAGATCAGGTAACGACGGGATATGGTCACATCGAAAATATTTTGATATTTAAGTCAAGTAAATAACCTATGAAAGTAGGGGATGTAGTGAATGTAGAAAAGAATGATGGAATGTGTATATGGAGGTATGTGGGAATGCACTCGTAGAGAGAGCGTTTTTGCTATTGTTCGTGAGGAGCAAACTCTCTAAGTACTAAATTCATAGGGAACTAGTAGCGGAGAGCGAGAGAGAGAGTTAGGATGCTCGGGTGTCTGATAACTTCTGATTGCTTGAGTTGCTTGTGAGCTTTAGTGGATAAGAGAAAGCGTACATTTGAAGGGAGTTTTTATGGCATTTTATAGCTATGGCCCCTTGGTTGTTTTTCTTATGCAGTAAGGTTGGATACTCGCATTCTGTAGGATATTGTTATTTTTTCTGCGTAGGTTTGAGCGCCATTTTTTATTGCAACGGTCAAGAAGGTGAATTTTCTTCTTTCTACGTATAGTAATCGCTAGGGTTTCTTGCAAATCACGCATGGATTCTGGATACCTCCTCCCGGGATGTGTTTTGATTCTAGAGATGACCGTCACAATGAAGGTTGCTCTATTTAAAGATGTAAAAAATTAGGGCAAACGATCGTTATGGTTTGAAGATAGACACGTGGGCCAATTTAAGCTTGAGCCGTGTATGTCTTGGGTTTCAACTAGTTTATTTGTCGCTTCTCCGGTCAACAGAAGTGTCGACTGTCCTGAGCTCAAATTGGTCATCCTGATCTTGAGCCTCTATTGGCCCACTTCTCATCCGATCAACATTGCCGTTGATCGTCATAGGTAGAAATGGGCCGCTGAGAATTTCGATCACTTCCTTCTCTGTGAGTTAGCTTGTTACTGGCGTACCATCACTTGGGAATTATATATTTTTAAGAAAATTATTAGATTATAATTTAATAGTTAAGAATTAAAAATTTTAAAAAAAAATAATCATTATATTTTTAAAGTTAAAAATATTCAATGTAGCATAATTTTTAAATTTATGCAGAATATATTTATTATGATTGTTTTAAATATTAAATTGTCTTATTTTTAAATAGTTGAGATTTATATTTATAATCTAAAAATTAAAATTAAAATAATATATAAAAATATTATTCGGAAGTTTTATAAAATGAAAAGCCAAGAATATCATGGGCTAACAATAATATTATATTTGGATAAAATTTTTTATTAATGGATCAAGAAAATTTTTGATTCTACTTATTTTCCTATATTTGCTGAATAATAAAAAATATAAAAAATATTTTTAATAAATTATTTTCTAACAGATAATTAAAATCTAAAATATCAATAAGTAATATAAAGAATTGGTTTACAAGAGTTTCTTCAATTACTCGAGTAACAAAACTGATATTTTTAAATGACATATTATCTTATTTATTTATCTATATTAATAAATTTATATAAAAATATAAATATAAAATAAATATAATATTTAAAGAATGGCCATATGATATTAATAATATAACAAATATTACTCATACCGATGAAAAAGAAAATAAAAAATTAAAAAAAAAAATATATATATATATATTTCTTATTGATGCCATTCTCATTATATATCAACCCAAGCCTCACGCTAACATAATCATGAACATCTTATTACACTGAAACAAGAGGGGCGTCGCTTTTGTCACCGGAGTTCTAAGCCTCATTTGGTGTGGCGGCGGCGGTGGTTTCGGTGGCTCCAGCTTTGGCTAGCTCTGCGAGAGCGGTGGCAGTGGCGGGAGGGGCGGTGGCAGCTTCAGGGTTGGTTTCTTCAGCTTCGGTTTCTGCAGGAAGATCAGCAGGCTTTGATTCCTCTGTCTCTTTCTTGGGTGCCTCTTCACCCCCATCGTTCTCCTGCCATTGTCAACATCCCACAAAAGCAACAAATCCCCGTCAATATTGGAAACAAATTTTCTTATATATATATAAATATATATTAAATATTTACCAACAATTCAGGGTTATTTTCTTAAATACAGGATTACATGCCTGTGCAGCTGCCTCAGATTCAGGCTTCTCGACGGTGAGGGGAGCCTCAGCTGGGGCGGCCTTGGCGGTGGCGTTGATCTCCTTAGAGCTGCTCACGCAACCTCCCATGATCTGATTCGGGACGAAATGGGTGAGTCGTCGGAGGCGTGGCCGGAGGCGAAATTCAGAAAGTCTTTTCTGGGTTAATTTGTTGTTTAAACCACTGAAAAGGAGGCTCAATGGGGAAGAGGAATGCGAAGGGTATATAGGGGAAGGGATGTTCCTAAATTTAGGACATATTAATCAGTTTTGTGGATGATCTTGCGTTTATGACCTTGGTGGGAAGGGCTATTTGACTGGTAGTGCCCTTTTAACAGCTAAAATCATGTCCCATTTTCAAAAATAATTGGTATAATAGAAAAATATAAATCATTAAACTATTATATTATTTTGTAAAATAATAATGTCAAAATAATTATTAACGTTATTGATGGGTCCCAAAATCTAAGGCGCAAAATCGTGATTGCGGGCCTAGAGGATTACAAGGATAAGCTGCCCCAAGAGGCCCACGAGCCCAACTTAGCCCAAAAGACTAAGTTAGTCCCAAGTGTCTGCGGATTTAGACTAAGAAGCCTCGAACAGCAATGGCTGCCCGAGAAGACATTTTGACCCAAATGAGAACGAGGACGCCACGTATGGCTGAACTCATCAACCAAGTCACGAGGACCTTTTCCAGAAGAAACGTCCGAGAATCTAGCGCAACGAGCAAAGGATGCATAGGACTTTCAACGGATGAGGGCAACCTCAACATTTCTGCGCCCTCCTCAGGATAAGGAACCAAAATGACCGAGGATGCTAGCGGATGACTCATGAAAGCACGCGCCATGAAAGATCTAACGGCCGACACTTAGGATACGCAAGGTGGCGTCCGACATCAGACTGCGCAGAGCGGGCGCCCCGCACACCGTATCTACACAGACCGATGACAGTGTCCCCCGTCACGCCGCACCTGCAGAGTCGGTGGCAGGCGGCCCTGACATGCTAGTGCCACGTGTCTCCTTTCCAACAGCGCAATTTTCTCTTATAAATATCCTCTTTCAGGCTGCAAAAAGGGGATTCCAAAAGCTTTTATCTGAGTACATTTTGTGAAAAATTCTCGAAGAAAAAAAAGAGAAAAAGCAAAGAGAAAAATTGAAGGGAAAGAGTAAGAAAAAAAGAAGCAAGACTTATCCAGTTGTAATCCACTGTGGAGACAAATCGCTCCACAGGCTCCCATTGTATTCTTTCGTTGCAATAGTGAAACCTCTCGGACTTTCTGTCAGCTATCGTGGTTTTTACCTTTTCTTTCATAACAGGGTTTTTTACTTAAATCGCGTGTACTCTTTGTGTCATTGTCCTTTTTTTGCACCGTTTATTCACGACTTACTTTGTGTTGCCCATTTTCGTCCTTCCATGAACGCACAAGGCCGCTCGTATTCTGACAGATAAAGGTCGGAACGCGCGAACGCAACAGTTATATATATATATAACAAGTCTAAAAAAATTATATACATGTCTTTTAATAAGAGGCAATTCATCTCAATAAATAGAGATATTATTTATATATAAGATAATATATATCAATATTAGATATATCAAAAATAAAATATCTTATAAATTATTACCTTATAAAAAAAAAAATATTAATATATTACTAATAAAGTAACATATTATTATTTTTTTATAGTATTAAAAATTATATATATATCATTTCATATTCGTAAGGCTGGTTTGGTTTGGTGGGAAAAAAAGGTTTCTTTTGCTTGGTTAATATTTTTTGAGTATTATCAAAATGCTTCTTCTCTACGAAAGTAGAATTATAAAATAATATTCTACATTTCAAGAGTTAACAAAACAAAAAAGAGTGGCCCACTTAACTTCTTTTTTATTATTTGCCATTTTTAAAGATTGCATAATATTATAATATTATGAAAACATGGTTTCAAATTAAAATAGATTATTGTGTTACTTATTTTTATTATTCAAATAGAATATCATAGTTTGTATCTGAAATTCAGAAAAAATAAAAAAAAATTAATAAGTCATGAAAAATCTCAAATAAATATTGTGGTTTCTCAATACAAAAAATAAGAAATTTCCACTTTAATATCATACAACCAAACAAAATATATTTCTTAGCTTTCTATATTTCTAATCAAAGTAATTTTATCAGTTTATTTCATGTCACTACATCTGAAATTGATTACAATTAGATGCAAATATCAACCGATGCATATCAACATTAAGCCATCCAATACTGATGTTTTTTAATATTATAATATGTTATTATATCGGTTATATACCGTAATATATCGACAGATATTCAAAATATCTATCGTTATACCTTGTCCGCTTATAGTTATCTGAATATTTTCTCCTTGCAATGCATTTAAGATGTCGAATACTGATAATAACCACAACTGATATTGATATTTTTATTAATGGTTGCGACGTAACATCACTAGTAGAAAAGGCACAAGATCACCCCCAAAGGAAAATGTCCTAAAGCCAAATAAACCACCACCACCACCACCAATAATAATAATAACAACAATAACAAAAACAACTACTATCATCACCACAACGACCACCGCCAACAACTTCCAATACATTCGGTCGGAACTGGTGGCAGAGTACCATCACTAGCAGAAAAGGCACAAGATCACACCCAAAGCAATACCTATGAAAGGCAAATAAATGATCATCATCATTCATGGAAGATTAGTTAAATCAATCGTGAATTCCTACGCCTATCAAATCACCATAACAGTGTCAACTTCTACTTCACAATCACTAAATCAGCAGCAAAATCTACGGCAGAGTTCATGGTCAAGCTTACTTACAAACATTCGGCTCAGATGTTTCGCCAAAACATGACCAAATTTTCGAACCTCCCGCATTTACCCTGCTAACTACTCAGAGTTCTGCTTTTAGAAAGGAGAAGGTCCTTCATTTCCCTGTAACTATTGAGCTCTTCAAGCGCATCTGCAGCCTTTTGAGGCGTGAAGAACCCAGAAGCAGTCCCCAAGTTTGCTTCTTGCTCACCTTTCAGGGACTGTGTTGAGTAACAGCTCGAGCCTTGTCGGAGTGGAGGAGCTGTCCTTAGCATGTGAACAAGAGCTCCTACTGCAGCGTCTTGTGACTTTCGGCCCATTGAGAGTGCTGAAGAAGTGAACTCCAAGCCCTTTCTGGCATCAAGATTTTGACTGCATGCATACCCACAAAAAAAGAAAAAAACCAAAGGCATGGGAAAAATGGTCACTTATTAAATTGAAGCACAAAATCATGTCTGAGTAATGCCAAAAATCAGCAAACAATGTTTTGTTTTGAGAATTATCACATATGCCATCATATGAAACAAGGGGTGATTGATATAGGAAGGCCTTGTTGTTGATATTTCCTAATATTGAGAAAATATTCTGATATGTTGCCCCATTGGCCTTTTTTTTTTTTGTTGTTTTATTTCGCTCTTGGAAGTTTAAATCTACATGTTTTATATATATTATGAGAAACCTAAATCCACTTACATTGTAAAGGTATAGAATATGCATACATTAAAAGTTTTAGAGCAGTTTTTAATAACCTAAAAGGATATCAATATTTATTTTAACAAAATGAATCAAAACTCCTCAAATAGCAAATAGCTAATAAAATATGGTCAAATTATAGCATATAACTCACATTATGGTCACAAGAAAAAAAATTCATTCACAACCTCCAATACCGATATATATCGTCCAAGACTGATAGAGTTGGGTTGGTACCAATACAGATATGAAGCTCTAATTTCATAGGAGCTGCCATAGCGCAAGACAACTCTCGGAGGAACTCAACAAAATAGCTTTGCAACTTCGGAAGAAGCGGTGGCTCCTTATAAAGGATGCCGAAATGACCAGGTCCAAGAAATTCTTTACCAAAAACACATAGTATGCCCTCATCATATAGTGGATTTGTTCCCTTAGAAAGGAGGACATCTCCAACCTCAACTAGATCTGCTCCCAAGAGTATACTTACAACTATTTCTTGTCACATAAACGAGCTTGAGTTGAACTAGCACTGTCGGTAGCAGTTAGATAACATGAGAAGGAAGTTTTGTAAAAGCAAAGATGGTTCAAATGACATGCTACAAAGACCTTGATTAGCAATGGATGGATCGAGGGGATAATTCGGTCAGAAGTCCAAGTCGTAGCGTTGTACTCTGCAGCTATACAAAGCTAACTGGAGCCTGAAGTTCATCTCCATAGGAGCACTAAATTAATGGAATGAATGACAGCTTAGAAAAGATTGACAAATCAATGTGCTTTCATAGATGAAATAGTTGGGGACAACATTAGAGAACTTTCATTAGACCGTCTTTTCCAAATGCCTAAATTAAATCGCCTATACTATTATTTTAAACTTATACATCCACCACAGTAACATGTGACATACACAACTGTCTATACTGACCATTTATATCAATTAAATAATTTTTTTTTTGTTTTAAAAATATTCCTTTCAGTAATTTTTAAAAAATATATTAAATTATTTTTTTCAACCTACTCTTCAATAGTCATATATTGAAATCGTTACTTTGCTTTGAAGGGGATAACAAAGCATTACAACGAGATATTGTTGCTGAAATTCTAGTAATAACAACAGGGCTCAATTAGAAATCTAAATCGTCATAACAATGTAGGAACATTTCTAAAAATTCTAAAAATGCGAATCCAGATTCTAGAATTTCAAAAAATTATGGTCTCAAGGAACAAAAATTCCATGAGCTTTAGCATTGAACTTGAATGGATATATCAGAAATAAATGGGATCTTGTGTGAGGAGAAGAGGTTCCTTTATTTTGACATCAACTTTAAGTATAGACGGTCCAATGAGGTTCAATATTTAGATTTAGACACTCCTCCAAATGATTCAATGGGGGTGCTCAGAAACACAGGAACTACGAAGTGAGCTTTGGTATGTGAGTAGGCACTCCTGGAGTACAATATAATCCGCTGGCAGTGACAGTTAAATCATGTTGGTAACTAACATGTAAAAAAAGCACTTAGCAAGCCAAAAAAAAAGAGACCACCGTAAATCTTTTCCCTATTTTCAATTAAGAAAGTCTCGTCTTGAGATCATATGTCTTTGCTTGACTAGTAGCTGGCATTGCCAAAAGCATCCTTTTTGACAAAAAGAAAGGGCTTTCCTTCATTCGAAAGAATTATGAATGTAAATATTGGCTTATATGTATTCGTAACAAACACCCCAATATCAACAATTCTCAATATTACAACAATATCACGTTATATTGTCGTATTATCAATACAGTTTTGCCATTTTATAATTTTCAGAATTTTTTTTTTCTCAAACATATCTAATATCGATATATATTGTTTGATATATTTGATACAGAACAACCACGACCAATACCAATGCCCATTGATGCATGCGTTTTGTGAACTGAGATTGAATGATATAGAAAGACACCCTCAGCAACATGGACTCCACCAATATGCTCCAAATGTTGCTGTTCAAAACTAAAGAAGGGAGGCTAAAATAGGAAAGCAACAAGCACTTCTTTCCCATCAAAAATCAACACCTGTAAATCATGTAAAAAGCAGAAAAAAGCCATTTTGAGCTCCTCTTAAAGTTCAAAATAGTTCATTTATTATCAGTGTTCAAGTCCAATTTTGCTGGGCACTCTATTTGGATCTGTAAATAGACTTAATTACTTTTGCTTTCCTTTTCCCCCAACAACTCTGAATATTATGCAACTAACCCAAATCAAAGGCTATAAGAAATGTGAGTCATAATAGGGAAACCAAAATAACTACAAGAATAGGGATACAGATGATCAAGTTATAATGACCCATAGAAGATTAACATCGGGGAAAAGGTGCTTAAGATAATGTGATCGTCGTTAGAGTAGAACAGGTAGCACATCTGTGAATTATAATGGTTTGATTCAAATTAGAGAAATAGACTTACAAAGACCATGACAATGTAGTAGGGAAGGAATCTAAGAACTATCTAGTCCTGGTGGATGCAGTTATGCATAAAGCATAGTGGCAATAATAAGATTCAAATTGCAGATTCCAACTTTTTATGTTTTTTCCAAACTCTTCTTTCTTCCTTCAAGGATACCTCTATAAGATGACTTCTGAAAATCATTTTTCACGGTGAAATGGAAGGCCAAATAAGATCAATGCAGGAGAAAACAAGGGGCTAAAGCTCAGGGCCAATTCACCAAGATAAAACCATTGAAATCTCTTGTGGTGAACATCATGCACTGGTTTGCAAGCATTGAGATTTCATTTCCATACAAACGGTTCTCTTTGGAAAGAAATAACAATTGGACTTCACAGATGGCTCTCCAGATGAAAAATCCTCCACATTTAATGCTTCTCATCTAGCATATAGAATCTGATACCACTTTCTAAGTAACAGGAAGAAAAGCAATACAGGAGTAGAATAGTCAGAGTTGAAAAGAAGATTCCTCACTTCTTTCTCTCATTCAAAACCGCCCTGCTATCGCCAGCTTGAAGTGAAAGGGAGGGCATAACTAGCTTACCAGAAATTGCCCAAACTCCAATACTAAGAATGGAAAGCAAATAGTTCCACAACCGTCTTCAATTTTGTTTTGCCTAAAAAATTGAGTTTCTTACAATAGACTTGTATAAGATAAGACTTTACGGAAATTTTGTTGAGATGAGGACTTACAAGAGCTTGAATAAGTGCAGAAGTCAAATCTCCGAATTGTAAAAGAGAAGTGAAAAGTCTCTCGAAGTTTAGCCAAAAATAATTTGCTTTCTTGTTTAGTATCTTGGATTAGCCATCCTTTAGGCAGTATCGTTAAAAGATTATAACTTTCTAATGAAATGGATGTAGCAATGGCACAGCTTTGTACGTACTCCATCCGGCTTTTGTCTATCATGCAGAAAGCCTCAGTTCCTTCTTGAAATATAAATTTCCAACTTGGATGCTCTAAATACTCTAATTTTCTCTAGATAAAATTTTTAAAGAGGGTAAGAGATTGTAAAGCGAGCAATTTCAACAAACATGAAGCAAAGAGAAATCCCCAAACAGGACTAATCTTGCGAAAGGAAGCATGTCTGATATCTGGGCATTATTTAGTTGATACACCCAAATATCAGTTGATCTTGTAAGATCCACCCAAATGTAAGCTTCCCTAAAACTCAAGTTATTGTGTTGAACATTCCTCCAATCAAATCCTATCCCTTCTTCAGTGGCTTAAATTAGGATATATTTGACAACAAGAAAAAAAAATCATTGGGCAACAACACCAAGATAAGGTGACATTGCAAAACTTGTCTACAAGGAAGAATGGGCTGCTCAATATCTTGTAGTTTTTTTTCCAAAGCCCTCTCGAAAGCGGTGGTTGTGCTTCATGCATAGGGACAATTATTTGTGAGTGGTGTTTGGAGAAAAAGGGAGTAGCATAATGATACGACCTGGCAACTTTCTGAATTCCTTAAGGGATACAAAAGCATATTCAGAAGGAATGAGGGAAAGGTATGTTGGCCAGGAGAAAAAAAAGAGTTGCGAAATAAAGAATGTAGAGACTATGATGATCGATATGACGGGAAAAGAAAAAGAGAAAGCACGAGTGCGAGAGAGCGGCATTGTTAGGCAATGAGAGGGGGCATGAATTTTACTTTGAGCTTGGTCATGGAAAGAGTTACCTGAAACAGGGCTACAATGAGTAAGGTGTGCCATCCTAGAGAAGGAAAAAGGCTACTTAGTACCCTAACAAGCTTCATAAGGTGGAGTCACATTGCTACCCACATGTTTTGTGCCCTACGATCCAATAGATAAGGTATGAGTATTTTCATGAATATCTATATGGTGGTTTTATTATGATTTTTTGTCAATATGGTTCCATTTCTTTATATGATCTCGTGATTTATGTTTGCTCCTTCTAATGGAAAATTGATCACAATGTGCGATTGTTCCCTTATTTGGATTCCAAGTTAAGTTTATTACTGCATCTGTATTTATTGGCCACAAGACACAGAAATTTGTGGTTTTCTTGCTTGCTAGTCTGTAGCTGATCCCTTATTTAACATTTTCAGGCATAGATTAGCATGGAGGGATTCTAGGTTGATCATGATCAAAGTGTGCAGCACAAGTGTGAATAATAATTATTTTTGGGAGGCACAATCGAAGGATCAAGTATTGTGCAATTTAGACACGTAATTATTGGTAATTATGGAGAATGAAATTGGATAATTAAATTTTTGTCTTGAGTAAGACAAGACGCTTGTCGTAGCCACGTTGAGGACCCAATCTCATCTTGGTGATTTGTCGCAAGAAATGATGTCCCGCCTTTTGTACCTGGTCAGAACCTATCTATATGTGGGTTGTTGTTTGTGACATATTAGGTCTAATTTAGGATACCTGGCTTATTGAGGAACTTCTTTAAGGTTTTGAATGAATCAACGATGCTGCTGAATATCAAAGGCTTATTACATGAAATCATGAATGAGTCGAAGCGGTTAAAAAATAAGCTCGCAATTCAACTTTTATCACTATGGACTGGCACCAAGATCGAGCCTTACACAAACAGATCTAATTTTAACAGCAGAAAAAGAAGCGATGTAGAGAGGGCAATGGGTCTTGAATAAAAGGGTATTTTCATTGTTATATCCTACCACAATGCTTGCTTCGATAGATTTACTAATGGGAACATGGTTCTTTCACCTAGAAAGCTATTCAGAGGTTTAAAAGTCTCTTAGGTATGGTTGGATCAAAAAAATTATAAAGGAAACAAAAAACAAAAAGAAAGAAAATGTTTTTTAGTATTTGGTTTGGATGAAAAATTTTAGGAAAAATTAGTATGGAAAATATGTGTGAAAATATTAGTAATTTATTGAGAATCATTTTTCATTTAAAATCAAGTATAAAATTAAAAAAAGGAAAAAAAAATTCAATTTTCATATAAAAGGGATGTATTTTTCTTCACTTCAGTTTTTCTTAAATAATTAAATGAAGAAAATATTTTTCTTAAAATTTATTTTCTTTCTAATATAAATTTTCATAAAATTCAATCAAAAGAAAGAAAAATATATTTTTAATTTTTTTCCTTTTCATTCTTTCCTTAATATTTTCTTTGCTCCAAACACACCATTAAAGTCTATCTTTTTGCACAGGAATTGCTGTAAAGAAGGATCTCAATTGTTGCTGCTAAAGCAATGAGAATAAGACGAGCAAGTTTTCCCTCTTTGCAGGGAGGCAAAATGAAGCCATAGGAGTACAACCCTTCAGCACTTGGCCAATAATTCTATCAATATACAGTACTCTTGAGCGGATTGGTGGAAATCACTTATGTAAATATTGAGGGATATATATCAGTATTGAACTCCTCAATACTAATATTTCCCAATACCACAATGATATTGTTATATCAACCAATATTCAAAATATCCCCATTAGTATATGATTTGCAGAAAAATTTTTTTGTCGATATATCCAATGCGGATATATATTGTCCGGTATGTTCGATAGAGATACTGATATTTTCATCTATGGTGAAAATTAATATCATCTATGGTGAAAATGAAGCTTAATGCTTTAAGAAATTGTCACAGCAGATCGTTGCTAAAGGAAGCTTGAGATCTAGGATACTTTCATTGGCCATTATTCCAATAAGCTAGAGGTAACAGAGAGTGAAAGTGTTGAAGCAAAGAGATAGCTCTTGCCCATCAATTTAAGGAGTGATGCTGATTTGGTGTCTGATTAAAAAAAAAAACTCAAGCCTTAAGATTACCTTGAAATTGACAAATTACAAAAAATATTTCTCTGGCTGATAGTTGGAGTTAAGGAAATCATACTTTATAGCTGTATGAAAAGAAAAAGAAATATAAAAGTAATAGAGGTACCTAGATAGAGAATCAGATGTATCGACATCATCAACATCAAATGGGCAGGAAAAATCACATTCATCCAAGTCATCTTGGAAAGATCTGCTAGAGCTTCTCGAAAACCCTACACGTGGTGAGCTACCTGAAGAAAGCAACCCAGAGAATCGCCCAGAATCTTCTTTGCCATCTCTGCACACCTGGAAAACAACAACCAGATAAAAGCAGAAGGCTTGACAACAACAATAACAACTACAAAACCTCAAGTCTAGCTACGTGGTGTTGGATATGTGAATCTACTTATATTATTTCACTCGGTTTAGTTCCATATCCTCTGATAGTAAAAAAATTCTAAATCATCATTTATCACCTCATTCCAAGTTTTTCTAAGTTTGCCTCTTTCTTCCTATCCTCTAAAGTCCAAGAGAAATACATCACCTCTGTCTCACAGGTGCATTGAATGAAATACCGGTAGATAACCGATATATCAGATAATATATATTGATATTGGCCCCTTGATATCGATATTTCCTGATACTATGACAAAATGGTGACATGCTGTTATATTGGCCATATTAACAAATATTTGTCTATTAGCATACGATTTGTTTTAGTTTTTTTCCTTATCAACATGTCCGAACTTCTTGGAAATTTTATAAGATTTATTAGTTCTTTTTTCTCGAAAAGATGGTTAAAAATTTATCTGGGTTATTTTCTCAATTTAATTAAATGTAACTATATCAATACGTATTGCTTGTTATATTGGATACTAATATGGTTGCGACCGATTTCAACATTTTCATCCAAACAAAGGTGCTTCATTTACCTACTTTTAAGCGTGCAAACAACCTTGATGTTGTTTTTTATCTTACTTTCTATATATACAATTTCCAGACGTTTACAAATATCATTATTCATTATCTTATTTTTTAGAGAGACTCCACTTATTCATCTTAGCAGTCGCATCTTTGTAATGCGTACTTTTTGTGCATATTATTTGATTCCCTAACATGCAGAAAGCAAGAGAAATATAAACTTCAACTTCACAATCACAAGATCACAAGGGGAAAGCAATACCTTTGAACCAAAAGATTGGCTTGCCATCCCAGAGTACAATTCTCCAGGCCATAATCCTTCGGACTTCCTCGATGTCCCAATCCCAGAAGGAGATGGAGATTCCTGCATAGAAGGCTCAGGCTTCGTATTTCTTGAAGAAACTGGTGGAAGAGAGTGCCTATTCGGATCAGAGAAATTCGGGGACATGTATCTCAGACTTCTACTCAAAATTGGCTGTGGAATGGCTAGAGGAGCTGACTCGTGTCGTAACCGAGACTGGTTTGGGCTATTGCTTAGTAGGTGTGCTGGGGGAGATGGTGATGGCGATGAAGCAGGTGAAAATGGAGGTGAAAGTTGGTCATCGAAACTGCTAGTTTTATAATGGCTCGAGGGCAGTCGATAATTTTGAATTCTTGGACCTTGAATATTCTTTGGCGACGATATGAAATCATTTGGGATATATGATCCTCGATGAACAAGTGGGGACCCACCGAGGGGCTGATCTTGGAAGCTAGGAGCAGCTCCATGAATGCCACTCGACCAGCTATGTGGACGATGAATTGGCACTGAGGAAGGTGACCTTGTCGTTCCCCTTATCGGGAACGAGGTTGCACGAATGCCCCTCTCAGGAGGGGGGAAGGCCCTCATAGGATCTGTAGTCGGACTCCCGACATAATCAGCGATGATCATTGGAGGAAACGATGCTGAACTTTCGAGATCAAAATCAGACAAAACTGACCTATATGTTACACACACGCAAAGGCGACCATTCACTGCCTCCACAGGTACAAAACTATACTGTTTCATCGTTTGCTCATCCTCCCTTGAAAATGGATTGCTAAAGGAAGAGACCTTATATATGACATCATATTTAGAAATCTGACTTGAGGAAGTAAGGTGCCTAAATAACTTATAAGAAGGCAAAAGTCTCATCACAGAGTAGATCGTGCGCAATAGAATGATTGATTTCTTGTAAGTTTTCTTATAGGATGAAGAGAAATCACCACTTTGAACAGGCAATACCCTAAGATTTTCATACTGAATCACCCATCTTTCAATAACTGTCTCAGTTGCAGCCCCCTCCAACGCTACTCTACCACATGAATTGCTCTGAGATTGGCTTTGCGGTTCACGATGAACGACAATTATATCAATCACCATCGGATCCATCAAATTCCTATGCCAAAAATGCAGGTTTTCTAGAGCTGCAGGGCGATCTCCTAGTGCTAAATTGAACCATTTATTGCTCCTTTTCACCCTCGAGTTCGAAGGAAGTTCTTCACTATGATCCTGGGGTTTAAGCGAAGGAATCCTCGATTCTAAAATTATATGCAAGGTCTTCAAGAGGAATTGAGAAACAATTTGCTCCAGTCTTCCTAATTCAGATGCAGAATTCATTTGAAAATCTATGGTCTTCCACTAAAAAGGCCAAAGTTCCAAAAAAATAGAATAACTGCAGTATGGCAACCTTGATCAATGTAATGGACCACAACCACTACAACAACAAGAACTTCAGCTACACAAATCTTCGCACCGCCGCATAACCAATTAACCAGAAGCTAAGATATTCAAGAAAATAAACTTGGATCTCCAAAGACTGCAACGCAAATCAAGATATGTTTAATCTTCAATGGAGATGTATAAACCAAACATTTTAGTAGCAAAGACGGGTATAATTAACATTTTAAATGATAAAAGGCAAATGGGTAGCACAAAGAAATCAACTTTCAGACAAATAGAAGGTCAACAGGAGCAACAAATAAACAGAACCAAGAATTTAATCAATACACAAGCAGATGAGCATGCTCAATTCGAGCATTAAAACAGAAACCAAACAGTTTCGTGAGGGCAAAAACGATCAGAAATACTACGGAATGAATCTCGGCTTCAAAGAAAAACTTACTCGGAGAGATCAGAGATGCGTTTGGGGTAAAGGAAAGACATGGGGGAACTGAAATATAACCCAAAAAGGAAAATCGATTGCGTGAAGTAGGGAGAGACAGATAGAGAGAGAGAGAGAGGGAAAAACATGGAAAACGAGGAGCAAGTGGCACAAATCTTTAAAAATTGAGAAATCTCGTCAAATGTATAAGATCATACTGAGGAAATTCCGAAGAATGTCTGGCATCTCTAGTTGCCTTGAGCAGAATCCCAATTTTATATGCTGAAAACCCAATAAGGGGCAGTTCCGTTTCTTGGGGGACAATGGCAATAGCGAGATAATGCCATGGACAATTGCTCATCACGCCACTTCTCTCATCAGTGAGGTGTAATCTTCCTCGTTTAATATAAATTTATGAAGCCACTTGAACACCCTTATTTCGATCTGTATTTAATTGTTTTTAAAAAAATGAATTAATTTCATAATTTTTTAAATTGTTAAAATTCAATTATTTATATATTTCTAAAAAAAATTAAATTCAAGCTATTGAATAAAAAAATTAAGAGGATAAAAAAAAACATTTATTTTTACAGGGAAAAAAAATTAAAAAATGATTTAATAAGCATGGGCTAATTTAAGAGAATTATATATAATTTCTTTCATAAGCATAATTTAATAATGAAAGGAAGTATATGATTTTAGAATTTTAGTATAATATGAAAATCATATTTAATTTGTAATTTGGTAGTAGTTTTGCTTTTTTAGAAAAGTTAATGACATAATAAATAAAAATATATATGGAATAAAGTGGCTAAAAAATATTATAAAAAAAAAGAGAATAAGTTAGGACTAAAGGACCACATAAGGATATATTCGATTATATAAAAATTAAAAAAAAAACAAAAATTGAAAGAAAATTATTTTCTAATATATTTCTATTATCACATTTTTTATTCTAATTTTTCATGTAATTTAAAAACAATTTTTTTTTAATGTTTGTAAATCCAAACAAATTATAAAAAATTAAAATTAATCTCTCATTAGTTAAAATAATATAATATAAAAATATCTGATAGAAATATTTAGACGAATTATTTAACTGAAGGTACTAAAAAATTCAAAACTATTAGCTAGTGAGTAGGAAACGACTACAAATACTAAATAATTTAGAGTTTAAAAAATGTGATAAATGTGTTGCACTGTCTAAGATATGACACAGTCCAACCCATAATGGGTTGTGTCTGAAATTGGCCAAAATATTTATTTATAAAAAATTGGCACATGAGTGCCGGTCATGCACAGATCAGGTATTAAGATATAATCGCATCACGTATGTGTGTCCTTTAGATGTCACTGTTCTATCATAAATATGCACGTGGGCCTTTTGAGTGAACATCAAATATAGAAATTCTGCTTAAAATGCACTCAAGTGTAGGTTAGGTGCACATTAGGCACTGCTCGACCTAATTTGCTCCGGTTTAAAATTTAATTTTTTAATTTAAAATTTTAATTAACCTCTAAAATTTATAAGCTTAATTAAATTAATTATCATTAAAAAATCTTTTAGGATCAATATCTTACTTTTTTCACCTCTTTATAAAAATTTTGTCATTAAAATTTCACATATCTTAATGTGAAAATAGATATAGATATTTATCTTGAACTTTGTCTTTCATCTCTCAAATGGCTTCTTTAGAAGAATGATGCATTCATAAGACTTTCATCAATGAAATTATCTTTATGCAAAGTATTTGATCTTTTCTTTCCAAAAACTGAATCGATTCCTCAATATATGATAAATCTCTATCAAATCTCAATGGTACATGTTCAACAGTGTGAGATGTGTCATAAGCATATTTTCAAAACTTTGACACGTTGAAGACACTATGGATATTCTCTAAACTTAGAGGTAAAACCAATTGATATTTTATTTCTTCGGTCATTTCTAAAATTTTAAAAGACTCAATAAATTTTAGAGTCAGTTTTTTTTTAAACCCAAATTGAAAGATTTCTAAAAATGGAAATATTTTCAGAAACATGTGATCACCGACTTCTAAGTTTAATTCCAACTTTCTACGGTCTGTATAATTGTTTTTGACTCTGAGCAACTTTTAGCGAATCTTGCATCAAATGTGTGAAGGGTTGTGGACATATTTTCAGAATATCGATATATGAAAGATATTATGGATATCTTTTAAACTTGGTGGTAGTGCCTATTGATACACCACCTCTTCAACCATTTCTAGGATTTTATAATACCCAATGTTTAGTTTTCCTTTAAACCGACATCGAAAGACCCCAAAGGATGGATATATCTTAAAAGACACGTCATCATTGATTTCAAAGGTCAACTTTAACCTTCTATTGTCCGTATAATTCTTTTACTAGCTCTAAACAACTTTTAATTGATTTAAAATTTAATAAATATTGTTAGATATCTCTTAAATAACTTATGGATATAAGAGTCTCTTATATCAAATTTTCCTCTAATAGTTTAGGGATTGACACTTTTTTTCATACAATACCTTAAAAGGAGTTATACTGATACTCGCCTGAAAATTATTATTGTAGACAAAATTGACTTATGGCAAATAATCGTCCCAATTTTCTTTCATTTTTAATATTAAAATCCTCAACTTATCTTCCAAAAACTAGATCATCCATTCAAATTGCCTATCTATTTGAGAATGATAAGTTATGCGAAAATTTAAGTTAGTATCCATCTCCAAATGAAAACTTTTCTAAAATTTAAGGACAAATCTTGAGTATTTATATGATACGATAGAAGTTAGAATCCCATGAAATCTCATCAATTTGTTATATAATCTTGCCAAATGGTCCCTTGTGAATGTTTTTAGGCTATGAAGAAAGAATTTTGGGATCCATTGATGGGTCATGAAAAAAATAATTTAGGTTTGAAAAATGAGTAGATATAAGTGAATCTTTTTGCGAAGCCTTCTATGAAGAAGCATTTTCTAACAAACATCCATGAGTAGGAGGGCAAATTTGCCTGACTAAGGAAAAGAAATAGGATGGTGGTAGAATATAATACTAAGTTTATGGAACAATCTCTATTTGTTTCAAATAATATGATGGATGAAGCCGTGGGGGATAAAAAAATTTTTTTAAGGTTTGCAAGATTCGATCCAAAATCAATTAGTGCCTTTACATTTAAAGACTTATGGTAAAATACTTGACCGACCCTTACTTATTGAGTAGGAGCAAGAGAATGTTAAATTTGTCAATTTAGAAATGGTTGAGTATGATAGCTTATCTATTGATCAAACAATTGGAAATGATTAATAAAAATTTGGCATTTGGAGATATGAGATCAAAGTTATGCAGTGGAAGTGTGGTGGACACATATAGAAATCAATTCTTGTTACTTATTGAGGTATGTAAATTTTGAGAATAAAATTTTTATAATGACTAAGGAAATGTAAGGTGTGGATCCTAATAAATTATTTTAATAATAATTAATTAAATTAAATTTATAGATTTTTAATATTAATTGAGTTTTTTTAAAAAAAATTAAATTTTAAATCGAAATAAATTTTATTATTTGGCACCTAATATGCGTCTAAATCATACATAAATGTATTTTAGATAAAATATTTGTTTCTAAATTGCGGTCAAGTGGAGCACTGCATGTTTGTGATAGAATATTGGTGCTTGATACGCTCTTATGAGATATTCATGTGTGGTTTGGATTATGGCTCTGCATGTGAGTGGCGCTCGTATGCCAATTTTCTATAAATAGATTTCTTGGTTAGTTTTAGGTCATTTTTGTTAAACTTTTATGACGAGAGAGAAAGAAAAGAGAAAAAGAATGAAAATAAAAAATTAAGAAAAACTCAAGAGATCTTTTGGTCTGATTATCATAAAAAAAAAAAATCAAGAGAAAGAGTGAAGACAAATACATATAAACTCTTTCTTCTATCATCACTATTCGTTTCTAATCTCTTTAAATATTTTTTATTTTAAATATTTATATATATACTATTTTTATGTTTAAAATGATTATACTTTACTTGTATGTAATTTTATTCCTATTTAATACTTTTCTATGAAATATATGTCTTAAATATATATAAATCATATTTAAAAGATTAATTTTCACAATAATATTTTTGCATGCTTTTGAATTCTGATTAATATTCCTACATATTTTCAAATTTTAAATATATGCTTCTATGTATTTTGAATTACTATATAATTATTTATGCATGTTTATAATTAAGAAAAATCACATAAATAGTGTCCAATTTCTAAAATGATAGCTTTGATATTTTTACATGTTTCCTATCTGTAAGAAAATCTTAAAAAGTTATATAAGCGATGATAATTTTCTGCAATACTTGCAATATAATTTCTGCATGTTTTTAAATGACACATTAAAATTTTTATATATTTTTAAATTACACATTAAAATTATTATATATTTATAATTTTTACTATATGTCATATATATATATAAAGGAAGAAGAAAAAACTCTATATTTGCTTTAATGAAGGAATAATTTTTTTTGGTATAAAAAAATAAAAATAAGTTCATATTTAAATATAATTTTTAATTTGACTAAATATGAATAATTATAGAGAATTAATAAAATATATTTAAAAATGTTCTGATATATTATTAATAAATTAAAAATCAAACCTGTTATTCATGAGTCGAACAAGTGGTATTCACCCTCAACTATAGAAATTATATATAGTTGGTCTACTCATAAGTCGTAAATAGTGACATATTGGCCGAAACGCAACAGTTTTCATATCCAATTTTGAGTTCGAGCTAATTAGAGAAGTGATAGATCGGGTTGAGGTAAGTGTACTCATACTCTCTTTTTTCTCTCTTTTATTTTTATTTGTTATTTTTTAGATATTTTCGTTCCGGTACCTACCCAAATCATGAAAAACGTGGAACCCATGACCCTAGTATAATTTATTTACCGTTTGATACCCAACTTTTTCGCTGATTTGCCCATTAGGGTTTTCCTTCCCATTTCCAATTTCCATGCTTATTTTGCCATTAATTGTGTATTACCCATATCCCAATTATGCACATAATTCAATTCCATATTCGATTTTCTAAAAATTGACTCGTTCAGCACATCCGAATACTCTAAACCAACACTGTTACTGTTCACTTGAGGCTAAATATAAATTTTACATGTTTTCATCGTAATTAATTATTATATAAGTTATGTTTAATTGTATATATTTAATTATAAGCTCTGAAAAAATATGTTTAATGGTCCGGAGCCCTCTAAAGTGGTAATTGTCTCTTGGTGTGAAAAGACTTTAATCCGTAGGAAAAATAAAAATTGTACAAGTATTCTGAGAAAAATCCACAATGTGTTATGTGATCGAATTGTTTTCTTGGATTAAGATATTATAAATGAATTATGGTAGATCTTCTTTCAAATGAATAAGAAATCATGAAACTAGGTTCATAAAATTATGTTACGGAGGGTAATATCTCTTGACCTGTCATTAGCATTATATCAGAGATTCAAAGATCATCCCGGCTGCGTCTTGTAACGAGTAATACTCTTGACAAGCCTTAAGATATTACTGTAGAAGAACGAGGACTGTCTTTGGACTACGGGTGGTTAGAGTAGCGTTTTATTAACCATGTATATTGGCCACATGATGTTCGGCCTGTCTACATACATTATATGAATGGCCTCTCCTCTGGGTCGATAATAAGAACTTACAGCCTTAGATCATGTGGAGAATTATAATCATCTCCTAATTCTCCCGTACCTTTAGTTAGTAAGACTTACTTACTTTAATTCGTAAAGATTATTGTAAATTATGCAATGTGCATAGAATTATATTTTTTTAAGTTTCTTCTCATATTGCTTCCGCCCCATTCCATATTTCATTTGAATATGCATATTGTTGATTATTTATTTACAATGTACTTAATCAGTTGTTAACTCACCATTACTTCTTTTTTTCCTTCGAGATGGGCATGCACTTATACTCGACGAGTCCGAGTAGGCCGTAGGAGCAGGATAGGCAACTGATATCGATCGAGCTGCTTTTTTGGACTTAATAGTACAATTTTATATGGATGAAGAATTTGTATAAATTATTTTAATACTTATGAATATTTATGTATGTGATGATGATGAGAATGTATAGTTTAATTTTCGCTGTGTATGATGAATGTGGTTGTTTTCGTAGGTTCTTATAGTTATATTTGATTACCTAGTGGCATCTTGTCTCTACCGGCGTCATACCCGGAGTTATGATGCCGGCGCCACACATTATTTATTGTGGTTGTTGGGATCCTGTGATATGTGTTATAATTGTTGTATAGGATACTTATACAGGTTTTGTATTTGGCGGACGTTCGTTTTATAAATAGAACTTTACCGAATTTTTGATAGAATTCGGTCCATCACAGGTTTGCATTCCAATATTGGTTTAAATTTTAGTCGGTGTAATAAAGAGTTAATTTTCAGGTTTAAATCTAAAACTCAAATAAGATAATTACGAATTATGAAATAAGTTAATTATGATTTCGAGATTGAGGGTGAAATACTTAAAGTTTGTTTGTAGATAGTAGTCTAAATATATTGTAATGTCCAATTTTTATTTAACATTTATGACATCATTAATACAATTTTTTATCAATTTAAAAGATAATTGTATTATAAAAAATTTAAGAAAAAAATTAGATTATTTAGAATCAAAATTGGCACCTGACGGACACCTAGCTCTACACTTGTACATGTTTGTGGTAGTAGCCATGTGCTTGATTCGTGCCTCGAGGGAGCTCATGTTAAATTTGTGGTAAAATGTTAGTGCTTGAACTACGCCAATATTGGTGTTTGTATATGGATGAGGCATAATATTGGTGTCACGTTCCAAATTCCGATTCTATAATTAACACTTAACTAATCTTAAATATTCAATTAACAATTTAATTAACCATTCAATTAAATGTGATATGAACTACACGTTGATATCTTAACCGATCAAATAAATCAATACAATATCATACATAGAACCCAAACATGTGCCATGTCTTATGTGTCTCCAATACCGCCCCAACTGTGACATCAGATCTTATGTAAAAAATAATACCTATCCAATACAAATATCAAAGTGTACAAATTTGCTAAAGTAAAATACATAATTGTTGGACAACGATGTTTCACATCCCCAACCCACAATAATAATATCCAAAACAACCAACATTTGACTTAACTAGTACAACTGCTATCCAAATAATATAACCATAAATTATTGTCATCTAAGACCGAAATTAAAGCTAAAATTATAACATTGAACCCATTAACTATTATCTAAAAACTGAAACACAAATTAGATTTAACATTAAATATCATTAAAATTTTAATATAAACTCTTTATAACAGTTTAATCATTTATTTTTATTCATTTGATAAGAATCTATGCATCTCATATAAGGGGTTAGTAAAAATAGTAAGGAGTAGGTTAAAATGCTCATTAAAACATATAATATAACAAATGACCATTTGTATTTTGTATTTAAAATATATTGGAAGGATCAATACATCAAATTTCAATGATATGCTATAAATTTAATAACAATTATAGACATTAGCTTATGTAAAATTTTTAGGTTGATTTTATCATATTCTTACTCAATTTAAATCATTAAATCAAACTCAATTTTGATTTTTTTAGGGATTAGGGCCAATGGACTTTACTGACTAAATGAACGGACAATTAAAACTTAAATTATATTTATTTTCATACAACCAAAAACTGTACGTTACTATTCAAGACCTATAGGTGAGTCGTTATGCATATAACCCTATAGATAGGGTTGAATGTTGCTTTTTACTCGATAATGATAGATTCGGATATCGATATATCACTATAATATATTAAGATATATCATAATATACTACCCGCTAAAATATAATCCTGGTCCAATGTATACTTTTAGAAAAATTCTACATTTTTCTTAATAATTCTAAATTTTCTCATTTTTTTAAAAAAATAATCTTATTTCTTTGACATAATTACAGAGCCATTTTTTACAATTCTATAATACTTTTTGTAAAAATTAAGCTATAATAAAATTTTAACTTATGAGATGCTACTTTTAACATATAGTGCAGGAAATTTCAGTAAATGTAGAAATTCAACAGTGCGGAAATAATTATCAAATGTTTAGAACATACAGAGTCATTTAATTACTTTTTTGGCACTTACAAGCTTTAGCCATATTTCAGAACTGGCAGGGTGCAATTTAACATACAAGAATTTAGGTTTAACAATTTACAATCATGTAAGAATATTACATATAAAATTTATACATGCAGAAGTATTTTATCATGTTTTCATATATTCATAAATGAATACTTGCAAAAAACAACAAAGTTTAACCATATGCTTAAGTTTAGATATAAAATTCACGCAATTTTATAACAAATAAAGAGAACTACACATGTATATTAAACAATATTACCATAATTTCAAAAATAATGACATACATGAGCAATAAAATAAGAATTGTTTAAGAAATTATGAAAAAATAGCAATAATAGAAGGAGAAATTTAGAATGGCATTGTCTTATCTTAATTCTCACCAAAATTTAACTTGAATCAAGTTAGTTTTGAGACCCTTGTCTTCCTCTCTCTTCCTCTTTTCCTTGTCTGCTTCTCGCTCCTCTTTCAAATTGCTTTGAAAAAAAAAAAAGTCGGAGGCCACTTATATATAGAGTGACGCTCAAATGCTACTCAAACGAGCGTTGGGCAACAGGCTACAAAACGACCACTTGAGTGGTCACATTTTACCAACAACCACTCGAGTGGCTCTTGGGCAAGCCCCAAGAGATGACCCTATGGCCTTTTGCACTTTGGTGTAGGTCAAACCTTCATTAGATGCCAAGTTATCTGATTCAATTTTGACGTTCTAATTTAATTTTTTATATCTTTTGATTTTAATTTTAATCATATTAATTTAATCAATTAAGATTACCATAAATTAATAACTCGACCCTTACAGTTGATGCTTGAGTTGTACTTGATGCGATACTCTTATGTACTTATATAGTAGAATGACGATTGATACATACCTATTTGGTGCTCGTGTGTCGATTGTCTTATGAAACGGCCAGGTGCTACTTTAGCAAATAATTTCACATGAGAATGAGAGAAAAGAGGGAGAAAGGGAATATGAAAAGAAAAAGAAGAGGAGAGCGAAAGAGGAGAAAGAGTATTTCAAAACTATATTTTGTCAAATTTGTTAGATCAAATGTGAGAGATAAGATATTTTTTAGCATGATTTTTGGTATATTTTAAAATTATGTAATTTTTATTTATATTTTTTATTTTTACTGTATATGCATGTCACCATTTATTCACTAACTTTATATATTTGTGCATGCATATGATTTTTACCAATTGTTTTGACATTCTATTGATTTTACCGAAAGTTTGAAGAATTTGTTCATTTTTTTACAAAATAAATGAATATTTTGAACTAATATGATTCGAATTTAAAATACCGTTATAAGTTTAGATATTTGTTAGATACTTTCCTTACAAATGATTTTAAATTTGAATAAATTGTTATGTATTTTATTTAGAGGCAAAATAAGATTAGTTCGGTTAGATCATGTATTTATTGTAGTTAGTTGTTATTTTGCTTTTTGGTCTTTAAATTTGGTATGTCGGATCTAATTTTAAAATTATTTTGACTTTTAATTATTATAACATTATTATTTAAATTATTTATTAAATAATTATTATCTACTCATATCGAAATCATGACATATGTAAATCATTAATCACATTAGAAGAAAATGACTTACATGGTCAGGAATAAGAGTGAACCACTTAGTCATTATTCTCACAAATTTATTTACTATTTGTGAGTATGGCCATTTAAAATTTTTTTAAAAAAATAAAATAAATTCTATTAATATGTCATGAGTGAGTGAAAATTTAAGTAGTAGACTGCCATCTCCAAGGGCTCTCCTTCACCCAACAGGTTATCTGGTTATGCAATTCCATCCACAGATTCAATCATCAGGCTCTTCACTTTCTCTGTGAATCGCAGGGCGTACTTGCACGATCTCATTCTTCCCCTCTCTGTCTCGCGCGCGTGCGCGCCAAGTTATGTCGTCTTCTGTGGTTGCAGGCGGTGCTTCTTCGTCTTGCTGCGCTGCCTTCCTCAGAAACCATTCCACAGCTTCTTCAAAGATAGGTCCTCTTCCTGTTTTACAGGTCTTCATCATCCTTCTCTCTCTCTCTCTCTCCATTGCGAATTTGTTTGTCGGTGTTCTGATTTTTGAAAATTCATCTTGTGGTTTTGAAATAAGAAGTTCGAGAACTGTTGGAAATCAATAAATATGTGTTCGGTTGCGTTGAGCGTGTTAAGGTTGTCGGCAGTTGAGGGAAAAAACGTGAATCATCGGTAGTTTTTGTTGGGGTTCAACCCCGATACACCCTGATCCGGCGCAGAAGAAAAATCCGAACCTCTCATGGGCCGTCAGCCACCAAGAATGTGAGCATAAGAAACACAAGAATGTACAATGATTTTTAAAGTAGAAAATCCTTCTCAATTAAGAGAAAAACCACGGGATAAACTCTGAAAAATTTTATTATGTAAAATTGATTATAAAAACCTCGAGATAGAATACTAACAACCTACCTGAGACAAAATAAAAAAAAATCTTCAGAGTAAGGAAATTCTTCTTTGTTTTTCTTTACTCTTTTCTTTCACTGGTGATACTCTCTGCTAACTGATTTTACAAATATAGTGGTGGTGAACGGCGAATGATGAGGGCTCCTTTCCGCACTTGGCTTTGCTCTGTTCCACCCTCCGTTCCATTCACGGTTCACTCACATGCCGTTCACGCACACCCCTCTTCTAAAACGCTTGGTGCACTTTATAACAACGTCTGGCCAATATCTCATTTGTTCACCTATCCTGATCTTGTAGAGGATTTGTCACGCCACTTTTGTCATTTTTCACACTTTCACCAATCCCCGCGCTTTCCCACAGACGGCACATGCATTGTCAGTTGGACACGTGCTCTGCAAGACTGCTACATACTTTGTAAAACTACCTACCTGCCCTGTAGTTGACCTGCTCTGCAGTTGACCTATTCTGCAAAGTCGCCTACTAACTCTGGAAAGTCAACTATCTGCACTGTAAAGTTACCTGCCAGCTTTCCAGATAAGTCGCTCTGGCCTACCTTTGCATCAGTGGTCAAAACCACTCTAGTTGCAGTCCACTTCGGCCTTTGCCCATTCCAGCATTTTCCACACTGAGATTTTCCTATTCTGGCAAATTGGTCACTTTGACAAATACTCACTCCGGCAATTGCCTACTCTACAAAATTGTTTACCAGTTCAACCAGGTCATCCCCTTTGAACTAGTGTTGCTTGGTCGCCCCTTTTTATTAGCGCCCTTGGTCGGCCTCTCCGGCCAGCTTTATCTCTGCTTAGCCGGACGGCCTCCCTGGCAAGCTTCTCCTCTCAGCTGGCTGGCCTCCCTAGCCAGCTTCTTGCTACCCGACCGGTCGCTGCTGGCCGGCCTTCTGCTGGCCTGTCGATTGGCTTTCTTGCTACTTGGCTGGCTGCTCGCCGCGTGTGCACTTCTTCATATAAGCTCGTGCGAACTTCTGATGACTTTTTATTTGTTGAGCAACTCACAAGGGAGTGACCAAACCCAACAATTTTAGTCTTCAATCAGTCATAACTCTTGCCGCAAATTATTACGGTATGCTATGACTTTTGAGACTTGGCAAAGAACTTTATCGATGGATGCTAATAAGTTAGCAATTAAGCATCAGGAAAAAGGTGGCGATGAAAAGTGATAAGTTCAATGGTAATCGATGGTGGTTTAATGTGAATCTCAGAGAACGAGGGTTGATTCCCACAATTTGCTTGAGTTCTGCAATATTCAGTTAATGCATAAGAAAATGTGTATGAAGTATCCATCTCAATCCCATTGCTTAAATTCCTGCATAACAAATGGTTCCATAATCGATTTCCCAATATGAAGGAAAGGCAGCAAGTGTTAAAATGTGGTGTTACCATAAAGGGGCACCCAATGGATGAAACTTCTGCGATGTGCCTGAGGAAGAGTCAGACTATTCTTATATTTATTGTGTGTAGGAAGCATGCAGTCTTGCATTATACTATGCAAGATATCAATTCAAAGTGAACTCTACGGTTAAACTGAGGTTTCCAGTCTGATTTGCCTGATTTATTTGCCTTTCCTCTCTGGGACCCTACTTTGAGTTGCACTTCAAAACAAGGCTATCTTGATATTTTTTTTTTCAAAAAACGAGGTTGAAAAATCATATGTAAGGGCCCAATATCTCAGTAGCACCTTTATCTAAAGCTTCGAATGAAACTTCATATCCATAACACCAGAATGGTCTAACTAGAAAGTCATTTAAAACTTTTGTTTAGCTAAGTGACTTGTAGAATAGTCAACCCCCTATCTGAGTACATTTTCAATTGGTAGGTGTTCCAATCATGCCTTCCCCCACGTGAACACCAAAACCGGCAGACCATGAACACCAACACTCGTGAAAACAATTTTTTGAAAGCATATGCAATGAGTAGGTATTTTGTTGGGTTTGGGGTCACCCTCTTGTAAGTTTCATACCTAATGACTTTATCATACAGTGGTTTGCTTGATTTTAGTGTGAAGATTCATTCAAGTGAAGGTTTAAAGTGGCACAGAAGATCGGCACCTCAAGGGTGCTCATGTGTATTTTAGGAAATATTAACGCGCCTTGTGTGCGTGGATTCTAGCAACTTTTGGTGATCCTTTGCACCTGATGTGTGCATGGCCAGCACTCGTGCGCCGCTTGTTGCTGCTACTCATGTCTAATGCGCTCACACAAGGTGCATGCGTACCAGTGCTAGTATAAAATATTTTTACGCGATTTTAGGGTAAGATTTTTTGGAGGATTTAATATAAATAAGTGCCACGCAGAGAAAGAAGAGAGAAAAAAGGGAAGGGAAAGATTTTCGACATCCGGTTGGGGTCACTTTGAGTTCGATCCTTTGTTGCTAAGTTTGAATACATTGTTTTAGCAGTGGTTCTAGGACAGATCATCGATTGGTTACTCGTTTTCTCGTTTTATTTTACTATTATGAGTTGCTAGACTTGTTAATATTGTATTCAACTGGTTATTTACACATGTTGTTGTGAAAGGCTCTCGAAAGGTGTTATTTTTAACCAAATATTCATAGTTAATATTGTTCCAATGTCATCCCGTGGGTTTTTTCCCTTAATTGAGAAAGGTTTTCCTTGTTAAATTTTATTGTGCAACTTGTGTGCTTAGTTGTATATTTATTTCTTGTGTTCAATATGGAGAGAAGGGTGGCTAACATCTGATGGGGAATTCAAATTTGTTATGCTGTACCATGGTGTGCGTATCTCAAATCCCAACACATTCAACCAATTTTCACTTACAGACATTGAATGGATTTATTTTTGTTGGCCTAAATCGTTTTTGTGGTACTACTATGCGCAGAAAACCAGCTTTCATGGCCAGGCTCTCAATACATTCACAACTGAGAGAAAGAATACTAGTTTCACTCGGGAAATCAGAGGCCTTGAAGTTAAAGCAAAAACTGCTGGTGCATCAAAAACAATTGAAGTTGATGTTGACAAGCCACTGGGTCTCACACTAGGTCAAAAGCCAGGTGGTGGAGTTGTCATCACTGTTAGTACAATCAACTTCTCTTTTTTCTCCTCCATCTACCAATATGCTGTCATTTTTGTTATTTGTGTCTGAATTTGGGTGTATTGTGGGAAACCCATTAATTTTTGTTCAGGCAATAGAGGGAGGTGGAAATGCAGCAAAAGCAGGACTCAAGGTTGGAGATCAGGTGCTTTACACCAGCAGTTTCTTTGGAGATGAACTTTGGCCCGCAGATAAGCTCGGATTTACTAAAACTGCCATCCAAGCAAAGCCAGACTCTGTCTACTTTGTTGTCAGCAGGTTTGCCTCTGTTAATTTCCATTTAGGCTTTGATATCAGTCGAAGAAGCCTAGAGAGAGAGGGGATCCTTGATTTTTGACCTTAAGAGTGGCAATCCAATGGTTTAATGAGGGTTTATCATGGTCATGAAATGAAGTATCAATCGATCCATAGCGATAGTAGGCCCCCAAATATCACAACAAAATTGGGATATATAAGCTAATATTTAAAATATGGACTAGTATTTTTTTCAAGGGTTCTAATTTGGGAAAAAAAAAATTACATTTAATATGCTCGATACTTATATGTTTAGCCAGGTATGACTGATATTTTCATCGGTGATCACGGCCCAACATGCAAAAATGTATAAGATATCCTCATATTTTTCTTAACATTCACAAATTCACCTTACTCCACCAGTCACATTTTCTTCATGCTCATGCTCTTGAATTACAGGTTCCGCGTAGCATGATATGCTTTTTTCATTTTAGAAAAATAATAACACACATTTAGTCTCAACGACTAGTGTCAGCAATGTAAACCTATTTTCATCATTCTGTTTATTTTAATGTAATATCATCTGAAAGTTGAAATTCTTTTAAATCATTTTCTATTGCATCACTCTGTGTTTAAGAATTTGATTATGAAATGTGTCACCCTCAAATGAAGCAAAAAGACCTTGTTTGCTGAATTTGGCATGGCAATTACCATTGCTCTGGCAAATCGGAGTTGTGTTAACGATAGAACAAACAATGCTGGTGGCTGTATAGTTTATACTTCTCCTCGGGCCTTTTATATAAGCCATTATTTAAAATATTGACCACTATTTTTTACATAATTCAAAAGAAATTTAATTCTAATACTGACATGTATAATTTCATATAACCTATAGCAATGTCAATATTTTTATCTGTGGTCAGGCCCCACATCCAAGGATTTAAAAGATGATTCTCGCATTTTTCTTAATATTTACGAACTTATCTTATCCCATAAGTCACATTTTCTTCATGCTCAAGCTCTTGAATTACTGATTCAGCGTAACATGGTATGATTTTTTTTTAAAAAATAGCAATAAAGTTGATGGGTTCTGGAACCCAAGGCCCAAAATTGCAATCACAGGCCCAAAGGATCGCAGGAGAAGGCTGGCCCAAAAGGCCCACAAGCCAAATCAGGCCCGAGTAACCAACCCATTTCCGAGCGCCTGAAGAATCAAGTTAAGCGACAGAGACACTGGCCATCCGAGAGGACGTTGTGATCCATTGAAGGACGAGGACCGCCAGAAAAGCCAAAATAACCAGGGCGCCAGCTCAGATAACTTGCACGGCATACGCGCCCTGGCGACCAACGGCTTTCGACCGCCGTACTGCGGCAGCCATGCGCCCGGAAGGCCAGATGTCTGCAGACCGTGGCAGTGTCCCTATCACGGCCCGCACCTCTGATAGTGGCGATGATGGCAGGCAGTCCTGACACGCTAGCACCACGTGTCGTCTCCCTTACGGCATCACATTCCTTATAAATACCCTATTTCAGCTACTAATGGAGGGTCCTGATTCTGAATCCATCTGTTTACGCTCGAGCAAGAATCCTTAAGAAAAAAACTAAGGCAAAGAGAAAAGAGTGACGAGAGAAATCTGTTTTTCCCTACGCTATAATACCCTGAGAAAGCGTACAGCTTTCCAGGCATTCCTTGTATCTTTTCACAACAATAGTGAGATCTCTCGGACTATTCGTTCGCTGTCGTGGTTTTTTACCCCTCATCAGATAAAGGGGGTTTTCCACGTAAACCTGCGTGCTCTCTCCTTGCCCCCACACTTCTTTTTCTCTGTTCGAGTTTTATTTATTCTGTGTTGCTCATATCTGTCCGTCCGCTCATTTAAAAAGCCGCTCGCGCTTTGACCGACGTACGGCCAGATTCACCGGACGCAACATTGGCGCCGTCTGTGGGAATCGACTGAAAGTCTACTTTTCACGTTTTTGAAAAGTACCCAACAACACAAGCTTCAAATCCCGAAATGGTGAACACAATGGCGCAAGCAAGTGCAGCCCCCAAAGAGGTGGCCTCACAAGGCGGCGGCGCTAACCCCTGTGCTGGAGTTGAGGATCACCCTGACCCGGTGGTGAGGGGTTTGGCGGCCAGGGTAGACGGCATGTCGCAGGCCTTCGTTACCCTCTGTTCCAAAATCGATCAGCTCAAGTAGGGAGCTCTCGATAGGGCCTCCCAGGCTGAGGCATCGCAGGGAGGGAACAGAGGCGGCAGTCGCCGTGAAAGGCCTCCCAGTCGACGTGATAACCCGAGGACCTAGGTGGCCTCCAGCAGCAGGGCACCGCGGAGAGTTGAGGACCAACCAGGTCCTCGGGTCCGAAACGAGAGCCCCGAGAGGCACCACTCTGAAGCTCAACGGAACTGCTGCGAGCACGACGATCAGGAGGCAGTTTCACGAGATACTCCGCCGAGAGCAGCCCGCACGACCCAGCAGCGCCGCGCAGTGCAGGAGCCTTACGAGTTAAGGCACTACCTGAACGAGAGGAGGACGGCTGCCCAACCTCGAGTAGAGAGCAGGCCGGAAAGATTATGGAATCTGGTGCTGCGAGAGAGTAGCGGAAGAGGGGCTAATGCGCTCCAGTCTCTGTTTTCCACGAAGATCAGGACGAGGACGCTCCCCCCGAAATTCAAAATGCCCAACCTGGAGGTATACAACGGCAGTGGTGATCCCATGGACCACCTTAATCATTTCAGGGAGCACCTGAACCTCTAGGGTCTTGACGAAATAACCATATGCCAGTGCTTCCCTCTGACTTTGAAGGGGGATGTGCAGATATGGTTTTATGGGATGCCTACGGACTCTATCTGCGATTTTAGAGATCTGGCAATGGTCTTCCTGTCCTAGTTTGCCTCCAGCAGGAGGGTAGAGAAGCAGCCCTGGCACCTCACTCGAATCAAGTAGGGGGCCAGGGAGAGCCTGCGGGGATTCCTGGCGCGGTTTGTAGCGGAGGCCAGGCAGATCCCAAGACTGACCGATGAGGTCAAGCTGAACGCCTTCCTCTCGGCCCTTGAGGGGGGGTGCTTTCTTCACGCACCTCATTCACAAAGGCCCGCAGACCTTCATAGAGACTGAGTCTGTGGCCAGAGCTTACATCGCGGCCAAAAAGGCCAATGACGCCAAAAGGTCGGAGAGGGACCAGCTCCATTAGCAGAAGGCTATGGAGGGCAAAAGGAAAGCTGGGGACTACCAAGGTCCCCAGGCATCAAAGAAGCAGCACAAGGCCGGGCAGAGCTCTTAGAGAGAGCCGCGACCTATACATCTCACGCCGCTGAACGACTCCTGCACCAATGTCTTCATGCAGATCTGGGGAGAGAAGTTCCTGAAGTGGCCCAAACCACTGAAGAACCCGGAAGGTGGGGATTAGTCGAAATACTGCGACTACCACCGATTCGGGGGCCACAGTACGGAGGACTGCAGGACCCTGCAGAGGGAGACGATGAGCTCATCAGGAGGGGTCACCTCAACCGTTTCCTCCAGAGACCCAGACAAACATCAGGGGCCGAGGACGGTGGAGACGCTGAACCCCCAAGGAACCGAGTGGCTGCGGGGGTCGTGAACATGATTTCCAGCCGGCCAGCGGGAGGAGATGGACGTGAGCTTGCGGCAGCAAAGAGGCCGAGGACAGGGCTTGGGAGTGAAGACGATGTTATCTGTTTTAGCAGTAGAGACTTAGATCATGTAACTTCTCCTCACTCCGATCCTCTGGTTGTAACCACACTCGTTTCTGATGGAGCAAATGACTACCAGATGAAACGAGTATTTGTTGATAATGGAAGCTCTCGCAATTTGCTGTACCTTGATGCTTATTTCAAATTAGGGCTTAAGAAAAATCGAATGAATGCACTAGAAGGGCCACTCTACGGACTGGACAATGAGCCAGTGCCCGTTCAGAGTATCATCCAGTTGGAGGTGACCTTGGGGACATATCTGAGGACGGCGTCCAAGGTCCTCACATTCCTCGTTGTGGACCTGCCCTCGGTCTACAATGCAATCCTAGGACGGCCTTGCTTGGCCGCATTCAATGCAGTGACCTCCATTCCACATCTCAAAATGAAGTTCCCCACCCCGTGCGGGGTAGGAGAAGTCCTCGGGGACCAGTCAACCGGGCAGATGTGTTACTTGGCTCAGACCACTCAAGTAACACTTCCGCAGCCCATGGAAGACCTCGACCTCAGGGACGAGGCCACATTACAGCACGCTCAGCCAGGAGAGCCAGTAGTCCGAGTCCCACTAGATCCCGCGGATCAGGAAAAGTATGTTCAAGTAGGGAGTTCGCTCTCAGAGACAGTTAGGGACCAACTCATCAGCTTTCTACGAGAGAATTCGGACGTGTTCGCATGGTCCCCCAGTGACATGCCCGGGATCTTCCCTGAGATCATCGTCCTGGTAGGGCGTCGATCCTCGACACTGGCCTGGTCGACAAAAGCGCAAGAACTATTCCACTGAGAAGTTAGTGGCCATCCGCGAGGAGGTCAAGAAGCTCCTGGACGCTGGATTCGTCCGAGAAGTGCAGTACCCGGACAAGTTGGCCAACGTTGTCATGGTAAAGAAGAGCAATGGGAAGTGGAGGATGTGCGTGGACATCACCGACCTCAACAAGACATGCCCCAAGGACAGCTTCCCATTGCCTAGGATCGATCAACTTGTGGACTCGACGTTCGACCATGAGCTCCTAAGCTTCATGGATGCGTACTCCGGGTACAACCAGATCAAAATGAGTCCCGAGGATGAGGAGCACACGTCATTCATGACAGACCAAGGGACATACTGCTACAAGGTAATGCTCTTTGGCCTCAAGAACGCGGGAACGACCTATTAGCGACTTGTAAATAAGATGTTCAAAGAACAGATAGGCAGGAACGTGAAGGTGTACGTTGATGACATGCTCGTCAAGAGCAGGATAAGCGGCGACCATGTGGGAGACTTGGCCGAGACCTTCCACGTGCTCAGGGCCCACGGGATGAAGCTCAATCCCAGTAAGTGCACTTTCGGTGTCGCCTCGGGAAAATTCTTGGGCTATATAGTATCGCATCGGGAATCGAGAGGAAACCCAGAAAAGATCTAAGCGATCCTAGACATACAATCCCCGCGAACGGTGAAGGAAGTTCAACAGCTTACTGGGCGAGTGGCCGCCCTCTCCCGTTTCCTAGCAAAGTCGGCCGAGAAGCACCTGCCATTCTTCAAAGCCCTAAGAGGGACAAAATCCCGGGATTTCCGGTGGAGTGATGACTGCGAGGAGGCATTCCAAGGACTCAAGAGCTACCTCTCGAGTCAGCCCCTCTTAGCTTCTCCTCAGCAGGGCGAGGAGCTATACTTGTACCTCTCCGTATCCGATACAGCGCTGAGCTCAGCATTAGTACGAGAGCAGCATAGCAAGCAACAGCCCGTGTATTACGTCAGCAAGACTCTCGCGGGCGCCGAGACCAGATATCCCCTCGCGGAGAGGGTGGCCTTAGCATTGGTCTACTCCGCGAGGAAGCTCAGGCCGTACTTCCAGGTGCACAAGATAGTAGTCTTGACGGACCAGCCATTAAGGGCCATCTTGCAGAGGCCAGAGATCTCCGGCCGACTGATCAAGTGGGCCATTGAGCTGGGAGAATTTGACATAGAGTTCCGTCCAAGGCCAGCTTTAAAGGGACAGGCGCTCGCGGATTTCCTCGTTGAGATGACGGCGCCGCCCAATCACGACGAGGACCAGGCTACAGCGGAAGAGTTCAGCGGGGCGTCTGCTTGGACCTTGGATGTGGACGGCTCCTCCATGAAAGATGGTTGCGGAGCAGGGATTGTCTTGCGCACACCCGAGGGATTGGAGATAAAGTACTTGCTAACCCTGGGGTTCTCGGCCACAAACAACGTCGCAGAATACGAGGCTTTGCTGGCTGGACTCCGACTGGCCAAGGAATGCTCGGCCAAAGAATTGATCATCTATAGTGACTCCGAGTTGGTCATCAATTAGGTCCGCGGAAGCTTCGACGTTAACAACGAGCAGCTGTCCAGGTACCTTTCGAAGGTTAAAGGCATGATCGTGGGTTTCAAGACGGCCGAGTTCATCCACATCCTGCGGGAGGAAAACGCCAAGGCCGACATGCTCGTGTGGGCCGCGGCTTCAGGGGATCCTGAGCAGTACGCTAGGGGGATGCGGGAAGTCTTGGGTAGGCCCAGCATTGAAGACCCCGAGCAGGAGATAATGCAAGTCGTAGACGGGAGCACCTAGATGACTCCCTACCTGAAGTTCTTGTTGGATGGCTCACTGCCCAAGGATCCGAACAAGGCCAAGAAGATAAAGAAGACGGCGGGCTGGTACACAATCGTAGACGGCCAGCTGTATCGACGGGGTTTCTCAGCCCCTTACCTAAGGTGTCTCACCCCAGAGGAGGCCGAATACGCCCTACAGGAGGTGCATCTCGGAATATGCAGATCCCATGTTGGGGAAAAAAAACCTAGCTTTTAAGCTTACGAGGCAAGGGTACTACTGGCCAATAATGAAGTATGACGCCATGGATTTCGTGCACAAATGTGAAAGTTGCCAACTTCACAGTAGCATGAGTCATCGCCCCCACACGGATCTCCGAGCACTGCAATCCCCGTGGCCGTTCGCCCAATGGGGGCTCGACATCTTCGGACCGTTTTCCCTCGCTCCTGGACAAAGGAAATTCCTAATTGTCGGGATAGACTACTTCACCAAATGGGTAGAAGCAGTACCGCTAACTAGGATAACAGAGCAAAACGCGACGGAGTTCATCCGGCAGAGCATCGTATATAGGTTTGGGGTACCAGAGTGCATCATGACTGACAACAGGACGCAGTTCACTGGAAAGCGAGTCACTAAGTACTGCGCAAGTCTGAGGATCAACTTAGTGCATACGTCAGTGGCATACCCACAGGCCAATGGGCAGGTAGAAGTGACAAACCGCACGATCCTACATGGGCTGAAGACCAAGCTGGAGTCTTCCGAGGGCCCGTGGGTGCATGAATTGCCCTCGGTCCTCTGGTCATACAGAACAACGCCCAGAGAACCCACAAGAGAAACCCCTTTCAATCTTTGCTACGGAGTCGAAGTTGTCATCCCAATAGAAGTATGCCTCACAAGCCTTCGGGTTGGGTGCTTCAGCGCAACGGATAACAGTCAGAGGCTCCGAGAAAGCCTCGATGCCCTCGAAGAAGTTCGCGACCAGGCGACGTCGGACCCTGGAGGTTATTACAACAAGAAAGTAAAGGCGCAACAATTCGAGGTCGGGGATCTCGTACTGAGAAGCGTGGAAGCCATGGGAAAAATCACCGGAAGAAACAAGCTCTCACCAAATTGGGAAGGACCGTTTTTGGTCTCGGCTATCCTTCGAGGAGTAGCTTATAAGCTACGCACCTAAGAGGGCAAGCTAGTACCTCGGACTTGGAACGCCGCTCACCTAAGGAAATACTACCAGTGAAAGGCGGGTCATCCCCAACAAATAAAAACTCGGCTGTGACCGAGCGGCCCAAGAGGTTGGACCCTAGAGGTCATACCAAAAACTCGGTTGTGACCGAGTGGCCCAAGAGGTCGGACCCTAGAGGTCATACCAAAAACTTGGCTGTGACCGAGCGGCCCAAGAGGTCGGACCCTAGAAGTCATACCAAAAACTCGGCTGTGACCGAGCGCCCCCAGAGGTCGAACCTTGGAGGTTATACCAAAAACTCGGCTGTGACCGAGCGGCCCTAGAGGTCGGACCCTAGAGGTCATACTAAAAACTCGTAATCATCCGAGAAGCCCAGGAGGTCGTAAACAAAACTCGGATTCATCCGAGCGGCCCAGGAGATCGTAAGCAACACTCGGATTTATCCGAGTAAAAAAAAAAAAAAGAAAGAGAGGCACTTGTGATAAACTCAAGAATATCCTTTTTATTCATATATGCGATACAATAATGGAAAAGGAAAAACAAAAGTTAGCCCTCACCAGGACCTTGAGGTGGAACGGCTCCGGATCGCTCTTCTAAAGATGAAGAGTCCTCTCCATGACTCAAAGTTCCCGGCTGGTCTGACGAGCGAGGGTCCGCTGAGGAGCTTGGGCCCGAGGACCCAGGAAATGGCCTGCCTTGGAGACCATACACATCCTCAGGGCGCGCGGCGCTCGAGTTGCGCGGATTGAACACAGCAGCAGGAAATCGTGGGTACAGGACCTGCATCAGCCGGCGGCATAGATGAATGCCATCCCAGAACTTGGCCTCCAGCAGGGGGGCTATGTCAGCAACCTTCACCGAGGTCCTTAACGTCTCCTCCAGCTGAAGGTTTCGTTCCAGCAGGAAGCCATATCAAACTTCTAAGAGCCTCAGAGCTTCCTCAGATGAAGCAAGCGTCGCGCGAAGCCGCTGGTTCTCTTCCTGGGCGGCCCTTGAAGACTCCGCCTCCAAACGAGACCGAGCGATTTCGCCCACCAGTTGGCTAAGGCCACTGATCAGATCCTGGAGCTGCAAAGGGAACCAAGGCCACTTAGAAGTAGTCAACAGAAAACGAGACAAATGGGAAGGTAGCAAAGTACCTGAGAAACCACAGGATCCTGAGTAGAGGCAGTCTCCCTTGAGGTCTTGGGCACGAGCGGGCACTCCGCGGGCACCGCAGAAACATCAAGAGCGGCCTCGGAGGAAGGACCTTCAGGAATGGGGGGCTCCGCTACCTCCGGGACGTCAGCGACGGCCGGGATCTCCAAGACCGCGACCACAGCCTCATTGCAGCTAAGAATGTGAAAGATATCCTCAGCAGTAACAGCGGCGGCCGCCTCCATCCCACGAGGCTCTACGACCTCGTCCAAGGTTGCCTCCCCCGAGGCATCAAAGGCTGTAGGGTCGTCAGGAGGAAAACCCGCAGAGATGGTTGAGACCTCAGGATGGGCCTCTATACCAGAGGAAGGTGCTGCGGCGACCCCGGACTCCACAGAAGGACCAGAAGCCAACCTCATGGCCTTCCTAACCATGGGGGCGATAACGGAGTCATCATCCGATGGAGACTCACCCGCAACGCTCGGTGGACCCTCTGGGACCTCAATCCGCGGACTCTTTGGAGGCCTCTTGGATGGCTCCCGAATAACAAGAGAACCCTCTCTTTTCCTTAGCTTCTTCTTCTTCTTTTTCTTCGAAGCCGCAATGGCAGAATCTCCGGGTAGCGCCACCCACTTAGCCGGCCCGGCTTTTCGGGGATCTTAGGATGTTCTTCTTCCCCACGTTGAAGCTGCCAAGGTCCGCCATCACCAAGTCCGTAATCTCCTTGGCGGCTCCTCTTTCCTCGTCAGTAATGTCGGACCATATTTGCTCGCGACTTTTCCCCATACAGATGAAAGCTGCCAGTCCTCAGCAGCCTTAAGAAAGAAAAACCTGTCCTTACACCTTTTGGTGGAATCCGGGTTCCCACCGGTCATCTCAGCAAACTCAGGGCGAGGGGTCATGGCGATCCAGTCAAGGTTATGAGTGAAGCGAAACATGATCTTCACAATGAACACCTCGATAACTTTGCTATGGCAGCACGCGAATACGCACAAGGAGACCAAATACCTGATGGCGTTGGGCTGGAGCCTCGCAAACGGAACGGCCAACTCCTTCATCAGACGGTGGAGCTCCGTGGGAATAGGAAAACGAAGCCCACCTTTGAGGTGAACTTCGTATACGGCAATATAACCGCTTGGAGGACTGCATGCCCTCTCTGCGGCTCCTAGAATCACCATCGAATCAGACTCCGGAATGTCATATTTCACCCTGATCTGCTCGAGATCTTGAGAAGAAAGGGAAAAGGCAATGTCATTAACGCCAGGAGCCATGGCAGTAAGAAACGAAAGCGAAGCGGCGTGAAGAATTTCAGAGAACGTCAAGGGAAGAGAGTAGAAACAGGAGGAATGAATGAAGACGCGACGAAGGATTTAAAGGAATTTTCAAACAAGAGAAAAGGCGCCCTCATTATGGCCATCCCACGTGTCAGCTCCCCATACGCAGTAGGCGGGCGTAGGCCTTGGGGCTTCCCGAAGCGACGTCACGTCAATCGCATATCACATTTAATGCTCCACGGGGAGCGAAACGGCGGCGAAATACAGGTCTCGGAGTCGCGAAAAGATCTCGGGCGTCCTTCACGTCAACAAAAGGTGAAAGTCGCGGACTATCATAATAGGAAGATGTTCACAAGGCATGTCAAACGGCTGAATCCTTGAACCGTTTGACATGGGGGGCTCGTGATGGGTCCTGGAACCCAAGGCCCAAAATTGCAATCACAAGCCCAAAGGATCGCAGGAGAAGGCTAGCCCAAAAGGCCCACAAGCCAAATCAGGCCCAAATGACCAACCCATTTCCGAGCGCCTGAAGAATCAAGTTAAGCGACAGAGACACTAGCCATCCGAGAGGATGCTGTGATCCATTGAAGGACGATGACCGCCAGAAAAGCCAAAATAGCCAGGGTGCCAGCTCAGATGACTTGCACGGCATACGCTGCCATGAGCGACCAACGGCTTCTGACACGCCGTACCTGCAGGCCATGCGCCCCTGTGCGCCGTATCTGCAGACTGTGACAGGTGTCCCTGTCACAGCCGCATCTACAGTAGTGGCGATGGTGGCAGGCAGTCCTGACACGCTAGCACCACGTGTCGTCTCCCTTACGGCATCACATTCCTTATAAATACCCCATTTTAGCTACTAAGGGAGGGTCCTGATTATGAATCAATCTGTTTACGCTTGAGCAAGAATTCTCAAGAGAAAAACTAAGGCAAAGAGAAAGGAGTGACGAGAGAAATCTGTTTTTCACTATGCTGTAATGCCCTGAGAAAGCGAACAGCTTCCCAGGCATTCCTTGTATCTTTTCACAACAATAGTGAGATCTCTCGGACTATTCTTCCGCTGTCGTGGTTTTTTACCCCTCATCAGATAAAGGGGGTTTTCCATGTAAACCTGCGTGCTCTCTCCTTGCCCCCATACTTCTTTTTCTCTGTTCGAGTTCTATTTATTCTGTGTTGCTCGTATTTGTCCGTCCGCTCGTTTAAAAAGCCGCTCGCGCTTTGACCGACGTACGGCCAGATTTACCGGACGCAACAAAAGTCTTGTGTCTCAATATCTAGTGCTAGCTATGTAAATCTGTTTTTTATCATTTTACTCAATTTAGTGCAATATCCTATATGAATAAAGTACTTTTAAATTATTTTTTATCATATCATTTCATCTTTGTACTGGTGGCCGCATAATTTACTTCTCGGTGGCTAACCTCCTTTGCATTTTCAGCTTGATGGGAGAAAAGGTTTTTCCATATAATTACATATTTATGATGATGAAGAATGTAAAATGCAAAATAAAATAAAATAAAATCGAATGAAGCACTTGTTTTCTTGCTCAAGTCGTAGCCAAGACTAATTCCTTCACTCCTCTCATACAGAGGTGCCGAGGTTGATGTAAAACGACTCACAAAGCGTCCGGCTCCTCCTCGCTTTGGGCGGAAGTTAACCGAGGCACAAAAGGCAAGCACCATTTGGCCATTCACAAGGTTGAACATGTCGAATTTTGTTATGGTCATTCTAAACATTGTGGTCACTTGTTCTTCTAATAGTCGAGATCTATCCGTGTAACATAAGAGACTGAGGATAAACCAACACATCAAAATACTGTCTCAATATCTATCTTTCGTTGCTCCTAAAATGATCCTGACTATTGGAGGGACGAGAGTGCTTAATATTTAAAATAATCATAACAAAACCCGAACATGCCATCATTTGTGCTTACACTGCAAAATTTGAAATTCTGCATTTTGGAGATTCACCATTTTTTGCAGGCAAGAGCAACTCATATATGCCTAGATTGTGGATACATCTACACCTTACAAAAGCCCTTTGAGGAGCAGGTAAGCTTGCTCAATAGAACAATTCCTATCTGGTGATTTATTGCAACTATTATGAGATTAAAATCTTCATGTTGGAGGGAGCTGCTCTTTTTAATTCCACACGTGAGGAATAGATTTTTTTTTTTTTGTTTTTAAATTTCAGTTAGGACGACAACTAACTTATTAATTTCTTAAATGTCTCTTTTTTTATCAGAGATCTAGCTCATTTAGGATATAATTTCTCCAATAAAATGTAATTAAATTATATAAAGTTATACTATTTAATTATTTTAGTAAATTACTAAATATATATCATTTATTTCAACAAGGTTTAAAGCAAGTTGTTAATTGTTGTTCTATTTTAAGACTGGATTGCTAGGTCAGATTCAAAAGTTGGGAGAATGCACAGTAATCTTATAAAAAATCAACACTTTTATAATTTTATTACTTTTACATATAAACTTAAATGCTGTTATTATAGTAAAATATCGATCAATCTCTGAAAGATAGGTAGGTCATATTCAATAGATAAATTTAATATGGTCAATAAATTATTAATAAAGTTAATAAAACATTTTAATTTATTTACTAATATATTTATAGAAAAAAATAATTTTCAACCTCACAATGCATCCTTTGAATGCACCAATGTTGCCCAGCACAATTGCATAAATTTGAGATCTTTCCTCACCCACCTGCTTCACAGGCGATATGGGATAGGAAACTCTTACTACGCTCAAGATTTATGAAAAATATTGAACTACTTTGAATATATTGTATGTGATTTTATGTTAGATTATATATAATATGCCATTATTCCTAAAGTGATCAACAATAACATCGAGGAGATCTCTACATTTGCTCTAAAAGAAGCTTTACATTTTCTTCTTCTCTTTCTTGCAGGCGGACTCATACTTGTGCCCGCAATGCCGGGCGCCAAAGAGGAGGTTTGCAAGATATGATGTGGACACTGGCAAGCCGATAGGTGGAAGCTTGCCACCCATCGGAGTCATTGTTGGGCTGTTGGCCGGTGTTGGTGCTGTTGGAGCATTACTCGTCTATGGTCTTCAATAGTGGTAAGGAAGATCCCTCTCCACGCTGAAAAAAGCATGACTCGTTTAGTATTTTTCTTCCTTCCGTCTGTAGATTGGAGCTTCTTATTTGGTATATATTTATTTGGGAACAATTCTTATATAAGATAATATCATGTATAATAAGTTTAGAAATGATATGATTCTTCTTCAGATCTCGGGTTTGGAAGAAATTTGGTGCGTCATGTTGCCATTAAGTTTATTTTATAGCATGGGATAAGCCACTATTGTTTTAGCTTTGAGTAACATTACTCAGAACAGTAAGTTTAGTATATTTTTCTCGAGAAGAATGATGGGCACATATTATGTAGATTCACTCAGCTAAAAAAATAAAGAAGATACCACTTAACAAATATCATCTCATATCATATTTCTTTGGTAGAATGATAGTTAACTTGCAGTAGAAGTAGTAACTATTTGCCAATTCCAGTAGAAATAAATGGGATGAAGGCAATGTTATTGCCGAGTTTAGACCGACGAGTTCATCAATGTTTGGATGGGGATGCCCTCGTAAGATAATCAATGAAAATTTTCATACTCGAGCGTGGGTTAACCTAACCTCAGCTCAGGGAAATCGACTTTATAGGAAGAGCTCGGTATTGAGAAGGCATTTAGGAGAAATCATGCGCTCAAATACCATCAAAGATCCAACCATGATTAAGGGCTCGAGTCACGGAATCCCCATGTTTGACATTTTGTTTACATGTTGGAATGTAATAGAAACTTTTGTTTACCCAAAAGACTTAATCTCTATCATTCATCACTTTTAAAATATTCTTAATCATTAAAAGAATAAAAGAGTCTAATATTCAAGAGATTAGAATATAATCACTACTACCTGCCTACCTAAACAACTATTTAATAGGCAATATGAAATCAACTAATAAAAAAATATAATTTGAAGTAGAACTTATGTTGGAATGAATCTCGCCTAAGAATATTGAGCTGCCAGACTTTGAGTCCCGTGTCTAGACACACGTGAGGCACGCCTTTAACAACATTGCCACTTGACAGTAGAATTTTCCATGTTTCCTTACTCGAAGAAATGGACAACAATGGACATTACTTCCAGTTTGCCTTTGCTAGGTGAAGCTAAGGGATTTCTCACAGCACCTTCAAGAATCCCTAGCACCAAGTCCATGCCAAGGAATAACAGCACAGAGAAACAATGGCTTGTAGAATGGGCCAGTCTTCCTGCAGAAGAGGCTACATGAGAGGATGCTACCTTTATCACTACTCAATTTCCATAAAAATACTTCCTCGAGCACAAGGATGCGTTTCATGAACAATGTTAGGGAAGGATTGAACCGTTTAAGCTTATAAGATCTCAGCCAAGACTCTCGATCTTAACAGCTAATTGACTCTATGGTTTCCTCAAGACGGGTCGAGTAAGCCAAGGAGCAACCATATCAAGTTTGCATATGAATTTAGTAATAGTGGGAAATAGTAGGACTAACCTTCCTTGCTTCCCTTCTCTGTTTTCATAATTGCTTCCATGTAGTCACAATGTCTCTCCAAATATCCTTCCATCTTAATTGAATACAGTGATTGGAGGTTCATTCCCATATCTACATCACAGAATCCGATGAGTCGTGAAGTATGTCCACGCCAAAATGGATCAGCCCAAATATGTTCCGGTCGAACCCGAATGCCTAGTGCCTAGAGGCTAAAAGGAGGCCCAATGGCATGAACAAGCCAAGGGAATAGCCTCAATGTGGCTGAAGGATAAGTCTAGCATCGTGGAATAGCATTCGAGATACTTTCCTAGACTAGGTTGGTACCGAAACCGGACTAAAAAAAGGCGCAAGAGATGAAGTCGAGTATCAACTCATCTCCCTCTTCCACAGTTAGGTGAAAACTAAGAGAGTCGAAAAATATAACAGAAAAAAATTCCTTTCATCACAAAATATGGCTGCCCTGCAAAGCGCTCTCTCGGACATTTCCACTCCTACCACTGCAAATAAAGAGGTTTCAGATACAAGCAATCAACTTAAAGTGAATAGTCCTAGAATATCTTCTAGAGAGCACACATTTTTTTTTGGTAGTTGATAATTGTATAAAACAAATAGAAGAGTTACATACAACAAATACAGGCCACCAAAGCCTAAAAAAATGCAGCATAGGGACCAATTGTACAACATGAAAGAGCTAAGCTATAACAAAATAACAAAGCCAAACGGCTTAAACCAAAAATATGGATCAAACTGTTCATAAAAAGTTCTAATGTTTGAGAGAATGTTAAGATTGTGTAAACTAGCCAACAGAGTAAGAGAATATTTTGTCACGAACACAGTTGATAATTGTTGAAACTACAACCGCTGGTGAAGTAGAGTAGGTGTTGTTGAAAATAATATCATTACTGATCTTCCAAATAAAATAAACTGTAGCCGCTATAATTAATCTGTAGATTACCTAAGATAAGTGATTTCCTCTCCATTTAAGATTGACCCAAAGGAGTCTTTACTCCCAATTCATTACCAACTAAAGGCATTTACTCATTGAGCAAACCTTATTTCAAACTTTTTGCGAGAAACAATATTAAAAAAATAAATAAATAAATGGTGGTGATCTACATTATACACGTCACAGAGTGAACAGATATTTCTCTTTTTTATAAAAATAAAGGAAAGAAAGAATCTTTTTTATGGACTTGTTTTCTTAGATCTCTGATAAATGAAGTGATGGCACATGTATTCGACAAAAATGACATTTTTTATCCATTTCGGGATTTCGGCCCAATGATTACATTATTGTCTTCTACTAATCCCAATTCGGCTAATACAGGAAAAGCCTCCTCCCTTTTCGATTACACGACCTTTTTTTTCTGACAACACCTGAGATCAAATCATTTGAACCCGGTCAAGGGATTTACCCTATAAATATTACGCTTTTTTTGACAACTCTAACTCGCTAGCACTGTTCTCCCTTGCACCAAAGAACCACCCATCAAGCACGCATTGATCATCATCCGAGGAAAACCTTTCGGCCTCTGATCGTCTAGTCCATACAACCACTCAGAGACACCTGACCTCAACATAGTGAGAGGCTACCAACCCGCAGCCATGCAAATCAATAATTTTGGCAAAGCACCAAGTACTTGCATGGCATGGAAGTCCCATCATCACCAACCTACCAAGCATGACCCTTTTGAAGAAATTCCATCTCTCTGAATAACTATGGAAGCAAGGGAGGTAAATTGGCAAACATCCTAATATACCATGGCACACATGGGATAATCTCTAATATTATAAAATCTTATTTTTAGACAATTTAAAAAAATTTAAACTGTTTAATATGATATCTTTTTTTAGTTTAAGTGTCTATGTAGACACTTATTTAAACGAACAGATATAAATAATAAAATTTTTTATATAATATGTACCCGACCCACCTCTAATCCTAGTCGAGATACCTACAAGCCCCAATTCTACTCTCTGGTTGCCAGCCGATGATACCCCCCACTCCCTCCACTGACCATTGCCTCGACCATTCCGTAGATTACTTGTCATTGATGCCACAATCCCGGCCTCAGTTGTTAGGCTAGGATGGCATAGACTCCTATTATAGGTGATTAACACCCCAAACTCTTGTCAAATGTCGTCAGTTGCGGATGCCCCAACCCCACTTTCGTTTGGCATTTGTCAAAGCCCCGATTTCAATGAGGTTGCACCCAACAATGCCCGTGAACCTCCTCGTCAAACATCGACTCCTGGCTTTGCCTCCGACCTATAACTTATATGCATGATATTACCTCAAGTTAATATCTGCAAATATATATCGTCGTTGATTGATATGGGTAACTATTCAAATTTTTATATTACCTAAAATGTCATACCGAATTGTCTATTTTTTTTATACTATCTAAAATTTAAACTTTATAAATAAAATGATTTAATTTGGATATTATAAATTCAGACATCTATCCATCATAGCGATTATTAATTTTCTTATCTTTAATCTTTTCTTTACTCTTCCGAATTGACCTTATCTTTGCGCTCTTCTTCTTCTCTTCAACGCTCATCATACTCTTCTCTTTTGCGGTCCTCATTCACCTCAGCTTCAATTTACATCCTCCTCAAGCCTAAAAATTATTTTTTTTATAAATATTATTAGACAATATGATAATTAGAATTTGATCACTAAATAGTAAATTAAAATAAATATATTTAACCTTTTTTTTAAAATTTTTTAAAAAATATTATTTAATTAATATAAATGATCAATATAGACAATTTAATATCACCTAAATTATAACGGATGTCTAATCTAATATAAATATTTTGAAAAAATAGTTCAATATAAGTAATTTTAATAATACCGTATTTCAAATTATAGTGCTCTTAATAATAACTTTATAATATATAAAATTAATAAATAAATGAAAAATTAATAAAATTTTAAAAAATTTTAAATATTAATACTTTAAAATGTATATTTATTAATTTGTTTGATTTATTACTTTCCATATAACTTAAATATAAAAAAAGTAATTTTCTTTAGTTTTTTTTTTCATTTACTTTGATTATTATGGCTATTATAGAGGGTCGTCTTTTTTTTATTATTATATGTTCCATTAATAATAGATTGGAATAAGATATTAATATATAATTACTCTCAATAAATATAAAATTATAAAAATTAAATTAAAAATGGAGCTAAGAATCAATTTTCTAACAGCAAATATGTAAAAATAATGAGACAATAAATAAAAAAACTATTGTAAATAACATTTGATACTTCTCAAATAAGAAAATATTATTCATAATCTATTTATCTATTCATATTAAAATTATTAAAAATAAATATATATATCCCACATTATTTTAATTTTTACTATCTCTTTTCATGCCAAAAATAATAATTTCAATATAAACAATATATAAATAGATATATAAATAATATTATTTCTTAAATAAATAAATATACGTATTTCAAAGGTGACTAAAAATATGAACAACATTTAACTAATTTAAATAAATATTAAATATATACTGAAATAATTCATTCATATTTATAAGGCTTCAGCATAACATGTACGGTTAAACTACGACTATTTTTTTACCTAACAAATGCAAGCTTTCGCTCTGCCTAATATCATACCTCATAGCCACGAGTGAGCCACTGTCCTGCGTTTTGTTTCCCATGCCCGATCAACGGCTCAAATTGCATCACTCCTTCAAGCACGGAGAGCCCTCTGCCCTAGATTGAGTTGATGATGATCTCCATTTCTATAACAATCAAATATATATCTATATATGTAGAATCTAGATATCGATGGCAGCTTAATGGTGTAAGATTATTGACCCCATAATACAAATTTACAAGTACCTAAGGGGGATTTTTCTCTTTATTACCTGGCCACAAAGGTGGCCGACCAACGGCCTCGAGCAGTCGACTGAAAACAAGTTTGACGGGGATACAAGCTACGGTGGCAGGCCCCGAGACCAATGGTTTAACCGCCCCGGCCATCAAATAGTCATTGCTAGAACCTCTTCGCTCGGTGTCTAGCTTTTTATTGTTGCCAATTGAAGAAAGAGTTCGAGTTTTTTGGCTGGCAGACAAACTCACTTTCTTGGGGGGCTTCTTCATCCGTTGTGGCTGCGGCGGCCGCGGGATATGAGAAAGGCTCTTTCTCACAAACTGCTTCCTGGGGGCAGCAGAACCGGCAGCTGCCGATTTCCTAAACTGCGGTTTTTTATCTTCATCTGGGTGTTGATAGCCAGCATCACCGCCGCTGAGTTGTGATGATAAATGAGGTCGGGGCACTCGGAAGCTTGCCGTTCTCCTGGCAGTTCTCCACACCGGCGGCGGAGATTGGTTTCCGTCGTTGTAGCCACAAGCATCGCTTGTGGAAAGAAGAGCATCGGTTGAACCATCTTCGAGTGTCTCAACTTGGATCGGCCGGCCGATAATTGCCTTCCCGTTTAACTTGCTCATCAAAGAAACCCACGGAACATGCTCGCCCTTATGGTTAGCTTGGACCTTCAAATCGACGTCAATCAACATTTCATGCCCATATGCCGAATTAAAGCAACCACCTTTTTCATCCGAGTATCTTTGAAAAGACCGATCTCCCCAGGTTAACTCCTCCCCATCGACTGACTTTTGGCCTAGAAAATTCTGCCTCCAGGAGTCAGATTTCGGCTTGGATGAGTAACCCCTGTTTCCTAACCCACCCTCCCCGTGGTGCCCGAAATCATCCTCAACCAAATCAACCTCATTGACATAATCGTCAGTGTCGCGATAGTGACTTAAACTACGGCGTGATCTTTCTCTTCGACACCGAGATCGTTCTCTTTCTTCCAGATGCATGCTGGGAGAAAAACCGTCGGCAGACCTTCTAGTTAAACTCCGGGTGTTTCTTTTCCCTTTCAGTGGCCATTTGGATACTTCCATGGCCGAGGAGACGGGAAGATGAAAATGGAACCGAGATGTGTCATCAGGCGACGATACATCAGGCTCATCACTGCTCGTGCTTCCATGCCGTCCTCGCAATGCCGATCTATTAAGAGATCTTGATTGTGATCCAGTGTTTGTATTAGCATCTGGACAAGCAAAAAATCAGACTTACACCCAAAAACTATTACCGGTGATTCATACGCCAAGCAACTGCAATAGCATTTCACCGATATCCCTCATGTAAGATACAATAACAAAGCCTTAAATCCCACAAAGTGAGATCGATTATATAAATAAGCTTTCACCATTCAATGACAAAAATTAGAGACAAAAACCATTATCTTATGATTTGCTTTCCCAATTTTTTTTTTCGCAATTAATTCAAGTTCATGAGGTGATTTAATTGATATAAGGTAAGTTTGATGTTTTAGATAAGATAAAAATCCTTCAACATGGTTGGTTTATATTAATACCCATTTGAATTGAAGGAACTCAATTTAGTACAATACTCTCCAAAAGTAATTTCAAATCATTTTTATCGCATCACTCTAAACTTTTCTTGGTCTACCTTTTCATTTGTTCAAACCACAACTAGCTCACATTTTTTTTTACACTGGTGCTTCATTTGGCCAGCGTCTGAATCATATTAGTCGCCCTTCCCTCGTAATGTGAGGGCAAATAAGAGCACCAAGTCACATTCATCTGGGTTCTGACAAAATCTCACTACTTGATCAGGTAGAACAAGTATCATAATAAAAAATACGTGGGTTCTACAGAAACAAAGAAGCTATGCACATTCACACCACCACCTTAAAATTTACTCCATAGTTCAACAGACCATTCACACCCGAGTTTGTGAAAGAACATCTTAGAAATGCATTTATACACCATCATGCAAGGGACAGTTTGGTGCACAAAGCTTCCTATACAAGTGGGAAAGAATGGATCATTTTGAGTTATATTGTACATGATCTTTTCTTATATTATACAAGTTATTTCCACAATTTAACCTTTGACTACTGGGCATTGGTGTAAATATCAGCTGTTCTGTCTTGACATCGGGCTCCTCGACATCGATATTTTTTGATACTATAACGATATTATGATATGTTACTATATTGACGATATATCATAATATATCACGACGTATCGACCAATATAGTCCTATTAGTTTATGATTTTCAGAAATTTTTTCTTTCAATATATTCAATATCGATATATATTGTCCACTATGGATACGTTAGCGACTGCTACCAATATTTTTTATCCATGCCACCAAACTGTAAAGCATGTCTACAATTTGAAGGTACTTGAAGCTTTAGCTCAACTTGCAAAAAATGTTAAACAACGGTGAGTCTAACAAGCAAAGGGAAAAATTAGAAAATTTTGATTTAGTCAAAGAAGACCTGAAAGTGCGGTCAACTCTGCATTGACATCCGGATCCATTGAGTCGGTCTCTAATGAATCAGATTCAGTATCTTCAGACGATCCAGATGCGGCCTCCTCGGCAAAAGAACCTGAATGAGGATGCGGATTTCTTTCTGGAGGGTGAGAATATTCCATGGCTGTCTCATTTGGAAGGCCTTTGCCAGGATTCAATGGAGCATTTAACTCAGCTCGCAGGCGTACAGGCTTGCTCTTCTTCCCAGGGAAATCAACTCCAGTATGCTCCATTCCTGAAATAATATCAAAGTCAGGCTGCAAAGGGCAATAGGATCACAGATGAAAAAGAGGACGGTGCCTATCCCGTTTCTTCGCTAGGATCATAAATGAAAATATTAGTCAATATGTAACTATATCAAGACCCCGATATCGATATTTTCCGATACAAAAACATTATTGCAATGTATAGACTGATACTCAAAATATCACCAATATATACTATCGGCCAATATTTCCTAACTAGTTTCAATTCTCAGAATTTTTTTTTTCTGATATATCAAATAGTGATACATATTATCTGATATGTTCAATACCAATTTGGTCTCGACTGATATCGATACCAAACTGACACCAATATTTTCATCAATATATCGGATTCCTCAAGGAAACCTGCCGGTAGAAGCAATGACGGAATTATCATCGTGTGACCTGACGATCACACGATTGAGTCATAAAAATAGATTTTGCATCTTTAAAGAAAGACCACGAATGGACTTAAAGATGGTCCGGCTCTTCCATAGGAATTTAATTCACCGGGCTGCCATTTGTAGAATCAACATCACTAAATCTAATGCAAGGAAAAACAAAAACCAAAAGCATGATCATCAACTCAAGCTTTACGCGTACCATTTAAAGAAAGAGACGGAGAACCCATTTGCTTACGAGGGGTTGTACTATCTCCGAAGTCCAAACCTCTCAATTGAGGATTAACTTCCGTGTTATCATTTTCCAAGCTGAGTTGAGCACCTTCTTTCGCTCGGTCAGTGTATAAAGGATTGCTGTTGCACTCATTCTCAGTAGATGAATCAATCTTCTTATTAACATGGTGCAATTCAAGATTCCCGAGACTTCCATTCGCATCGTCCATAGTTTCTGAAGATGTGGCTAAGTCCTTTGTCGCAGAATTAGACAAATTATTATTCATAGAACTAGTAGTACCTAAGTTCCCATACTTCTTATTGAGAAGTTGCTTCTCGAGTTCAAGAGCATGAAGAATGGCATCTTCTCGGCGTGCATACTTCTCTCTCTTTTTGGGAGGCATTCCTTGAGAGGCTTCTGCCCTATCGATGCAAGCATCAAACTCACCGCACCGAAATGACTTCACACGCTTTGATTTCTCCAAGTTGTACCAATCCCTGAGAATAGACACAACATATATCTCAACAACAAAAGCCGAGAGCACAAATGCTAAGACTGCTATGATAATTTTCTTCTTTCCTATCATTATTACAATTTTTCTCGAGTCAAATCACAAAGACAAATACGTTAATAGAATAATGTACTATTAAGTTCTGCAGAAATCAGACGATCAGATCACGTTCACCGAAATTTACGTAAAAAATTCTCCAACAAATATCATGGAATAATACAGCAGATATGCAAACAACAAGCTTTCCTTGCAGGATCAATGTACCCAGGAGTTGGTAATTTGCCCATCAAACTACACAATATAAAAATTCATGAATGGTTACAAGCAGCACTTGGCAAGGATATCCAACCACATAATATTTCCGGAGCATAATTGTCATTGACAGACAGAAACAAGGACATTTATTAGCATTTAAAATGGAATAGATAAAAAAAAAAATAAGAGAAACTATGAAGGTCTACTTGAACTTTTAATATTATACATTTCAAACTATGTATGTTTCCTTACTGTTGAAATAACATAGCCTCTTTAGTGACGAAAACAGACTTCTGGTTTTTATTTAAGTTTTTTTCTTCCTTTTCCACTATATATTTCCACAATTTTCCTGAAAAGCATGTTCATTATTAGTTGGTAAAAAAGCATCAACAATTCAACATATGATTAGAGTTTGAAATCAAGCAAATTTACTTTGAACTTGGCTTCAAATTATTTGTTGAAGCTAATTTGTGCTCAACTCAACTCAATAATTGAATCGAGCCTTAAGTTATGAGCATATTTGAGTGATGAACAAATATAAAACAATGGATTACTAGGTATATTCATAAACTAGCTAATCCAATTCCATTTGAGATAACTCGGTTCATATTTACTGAAGTTTGAAAAAATAACCATCCACTGCACAGGCCATACTGAAAATGTTTCTTAATAATAATCTCTAATGTAAGATAAAATTTGTCTACATATCACATAAGGATAGTGAACTAGTAATGATTTTCAAGTAGAAGAATAAGTCAAGTTCATTCCAGCTTAACACATTAAGCTGATAAATTGAGCTCAAACCTGATTTAAGCTTGTTAAATTAATTTGCCAAGTCATTTACAACTTTTCCTGTTGGTATTCAATTGTTAATAAGTTAAATGTGGCTATAAATTAGATGGTTTCTTTAACATCAACGATCCTTCAAATTATTAAATATGTTTAATATAGTCATTAACCTGATTATGCACAAATGAAAATTTTCGTTACATTACAAAAAAAAAAAAAAAAAAAAGGCCTTAGACAATATCCGACATACTGATAAAATATCTGTACTTTTGGCTTCTCTTAATATCTTTAAAAAAATTTGTACAATGATATTAACTATTATTCAATTATTAGACACCTCTACTGGAAAAACAAAATTAACTATGATATTACATCAAAATATCATTTATTATAGATAATACATCTAATTTGACATGCATGAATTTTTATAAGCTCATAAAATAATGTTACTATGATCACAAATTCTTAGAAAATTTGTGTGTAAGTCAGATTTAGAAAACTATAAAATATATTTGCTCATGCCAGTGAAAATTCTGAAAAATTATCTATTTAAAAGTAAATGGATTTGAACATATTTTCTTATTTTTTTTATTTCCAGAGAAATTTCCCAGAAAACGACCAAAATTTTCTACAATTGAATAGGCCATTATTAATTCTTATATACAATGCATATCTGCATATCATGATTCATGAGGTTTCTTTTAAAGAATGGAGCGGTACCCCTCTATAACTGTTTCTCATTGAAGGATCGTATCTGACATATTTCAAACAATCCCTTTTCTCATAAGTTGAAGGACGAATTATATTAAGCGTAAAATAATAATTTTGTAATCGAATTCTTTCTTTCTGTTTCTAGTTAGAAGCTCCTCTCCACCCAAATATGCAAATTCCATCCTCCTTTTCAAACAAATTTCTTCCTTGCCCCACGGACAAAATAAGAGGAAGAAAGAGGAAAAGATGCAGTTTTTGGACAATACTAAGAGAAAAATATATTTCTTCTTTCTCTCAATGATATACTAAGAGAAAAATAACAATTTTGAATGTGAATTCTTTCTATTTCCTGTTAGAAGACTCCCCTCCACCTATATATGGAAATTCCTCACTTTTTTCAAATAAATTTCTTCTATCCCCAATGATATAGTAGGGGAGAAATAGGATTAGATGCAGTTTTTGGATGATACTTCGGGCCATGGATTAAAATATTAGTATTAATATTAGTATAGGTGGTGGCCAAGTCATTAACGGTCATAACCATATCGGATGATATATAATGATATCAGATGCCACAAACACAAAAATATTTTTTTCTTGTGGCTATATTAAAAACATTACATACTAAGTTTAACCCTATTTAATCATATTTCACATATTTATGCAGTTACATACTACAACCATCAAAACTGAGATTTCAAGTATCTTCCAATAAATCACAATATGTCGATAATACAACGAGATATTATAATTTTGTTGCAGTATAAGAAGAGCCTGATACCTATACACATCGTTCGATACTTTACCAACGGCGACCATTTGTTCCAGGCTTATGGCATAATGCTAACAGTATGTTAACCATCAGGGTCTTAGGCCCAGTCTACATGTTCTCTACGATGTCAACAGATTCATTATGTCTGATACTTGATGGAGATACGATGGGATAAAACCAACAAAATATTGCATCTCATAATTTAAGCCATCCCTTGGAAAGTATGTTACCTGATCTAGGAAGAATATAACAAAACTGAAGTATCAGTCCCAAACACAAGAAAGCCAATATGAATCTCGTTAGAAGGATCACCTCCTAGGTTCCCATGCTACACAATATCTCAAATATTTCGTCAAAAAAGCATCACCGATTCATCATGTTACCCCGATATCTCAAGGACCTCATCCAATCAACATTACCAATTCACCAAGAATTAGAGACTGTCTGAGAAAGGATAAAATCAAATTTTAAACTCATATGCCTAAGCAGGACGCTCATCATTAATTACCTTCAGATGCCTCCTGTTAGATGAAACCAAGTGCAATTTCTCATCATCCTGAGAAGGTTACATGCTTTGAAGTATATTCCATTAAAGCACATGACGTATAGGAGAATAAGTCCCATTAGCTGGCCAATATAGTGGGACTTGAGGGGTCATTGTTGTCATAGTAGTTCCAACTATATTTCTAGTAACTTTGTTTGGATGCTTGATAGGCATAATTTTATTTTTGCACGACATCTCACCCTCACAGAAGGAGCCAATGCACGACTCTATTGCATATCTCTAGGAAGGAATATATATATATAAGCAATTTACAAATTCATGCTTCCCCCACTCCAAAAGAAAAAAGAGTCTTCGATGGATATCGTGAGGACTCAAAAAATAATGGCATTTCATTGTCAACAACAAGTCACCGGTTCCAATCAAGAATGAGCCAAGGATGCTTCATGTTAACCTAGAGATCACTAATCCCATCATCGAAGCAGACTCTCCAACTTGTAGAGGTTCAAACCTAACTAGGTTGGGGCCTTGTATAGTGAGTCACACTTTATTTGGTTGATTGATAGAAGCATGAAAATCTTAAGAAATAGAAAAGAAATAAATAAAGAATATTCAGATGGAGCCCTCACATCCATACTGGTAAAAACTAGAATATAGGGTGATGCACTGAGTATTTGCCACAAACCTAATTGCTTTTGAGCTAAGGGCAATGGCACCTAAATTTGGGTTGGATAGTGTCTAACATGTAATCAGCCTAACTAAATTGGCTTATTGCCATGACAAAAGCCAAAAAAAACTCTGATTTCAACCAAACAATAATTTGCAAGATAAGAGTGGATTAGCAAATAATACACGCAATGTTCCTACGGAGCCAGTGGAATCAATCTACAGGTTATTCATTAGTTTATGAAATTCTAAGAGAAATATGGATGCCTCTAAACAAAAGTGAAAACCTGAATACAGGATTGATGGCAAAGTAGGAAGTGAAACTAGCATTTTCACCATGCGTGGCCAACCAAATTTTTGCAACACTCTAAACCATACTAAACCCTCTCCCCCAGCCAATCAAAAGCAATAGGTGCAACTTCTTTATGGAAACTAGATTTCATAATAAGTTGCTAATCAAAAACTTTACTACTGAAAACTATCAAAACCTCATAAACTTCACCAACACTATCATTTCATACTGATCCCCACTTCCTAAAGCCCTTCCCACTACAAAGTTCCTATCATCTGAAAGTTCCTATCCTCTTCCTCAGGCTCAAACATTCCAGGTAATAACATGGGATTTCCTTCCATCATCTTGCAAACAAACTTCAAAAACACTTTCATATTGGGTTGAAATTGTCATTACAATGTAAATTTTAATCTACATCTGCATGTCTGCTTTTTCATATTCTTTTATCCTTCTTAGGTTTGATCATGTTCCCAAGCTCCTAAATTCAAGCATCACCAAGCTTCAAAAAAACACGCTACTTCTAATTGATACTTCAACTCTCATTTCCTTTTTTGGGTATGGTAAAAAGCATTCTCCTTTCAAAGTTGCATCATCTACAGCTTGCTAACTTGAGGAAATGACTCAGATGCAGTCTATCGTTGCAAATATCATTACAGAGGTCACACCATATCATGCGCCAGTTTTCCACATCAATAACTTAAAAAATAATGGAATATATAATCACCTTACTTTCAGTAACTGCAAATTAAAAAGCTGAAATCTCATGCCGTAATTTTCTGGGGAAAAAGAAAATCCAGAGATTCTTTAATTGGAAAACTTACACACTGGCATCTTCTCTTCCTAGAAGCTGGACAGGAGTGCCAGATCGAGGAGATATGAGATGAGAAGCCGAGAGCTCGTCAGGACCGAGTATTCTACCAGGCCACCACGAACCGTTCCGCCTCCGGACCCATACGATCGAACCAACGCCGCTATCTGTGCGCCCTGCACCACCGACTCCAGTGTCCGAGCTCCCCATCACTCTCACAAACAGAAGCGACGACGGAGAAAAAAATCAAAAATACGTATATTCCTTTCCCACCAGTTGCTACAGATTCAGCACCAAATACTCTCAAATGCTCTTTCCGGCGATGAAATCAGAAAAGGGACTTGGATCGATCGCGCAGTCTCCTCTCTCTCTTGATGGAATAATCGATCAACCACCGGAGAAGAAGATAGAGAAGCTGAAGTTGCTCCAATGAATCCAAGAACCGCCATTGATGGAGGATCCGATTGGGGTGAAACCGGCTACGGTTAAGATTAGGGTTTCCATTCAAAAATCTGGAGATTTCATTCTTATTCCTCTAAGAATTCTTCCCACTGATTCTCTTCTACCAGGTGATCGGATGAGAGACCAGCAGTCACCGTCTCCCACTCATCCACTCTCTCCTTCACTGAGAATTCTCTCTCCCTCTCCCTCTCAGTCTCCGTCAACCGGAGAAGTTGTGTCAGTGAAGGAAGAACAGCGTAGGAAGTCATTTTGGTCGAACTTGAACCAGCTCCGGCTCAGCGAGTGAGTGACACGGCACGCGTTGTACGCGTGCTTAATCACGTGCTTGCTCGTGCGTGGTAACCCATAGTTTGGGCTGAATGCTCATGGAATTGGACCATTTGGGGGGATTTCTACCCATTAAAAGAGAAACCAATTTAATTTTTTTTAAATTATAATTATTTAATTAATATTATATGAATATAACTAATATTTTTTATAATTAATAAAAATTAAATAATATTTTAAATAATAAATAAAATAATTATTTAATTAATATTAAACGACTGTAATTAAATAGATTAAATAAACCTCTTACTTAAAGGGGTTGAGAGGGCGTTCTTCTCCCATGTGTAAAAGGACCGTCATTCTCTTAATTTGGGCCGTCGGATATAAAATTCGATGGTTACGTGTTTTGGATGATTAAATTTAAAATCGAACGACCCACGTTATATTATCCATTTAAAACGTGTGGGCCGTCGAATTTTACATCCGACAATTCAGATGAGAAGAAGAACACCCCCGGATCCCACTTAGAGGGGTAAACTCTCTTGATCCCATTTATTTGGGATCCACCTTGCGAATGTGACTCGAGCCCAGTTAATTTAAAAATTTTTAAAGTAAGTAATAATTTAAGATATAATCTTTTTATTTATTTATAAGATTAATTTTTATTTTTTATATATCTTTTTTTTTAAATTTCAATGTTCTAAAAAATATTTTAAAAAATGAATAAATTGGTTTGTTCATAAAAAGAATAATGAAAATAAAACATAAAAAAAAAACCAAAATTGCCTATATTTTCATACCATCTCACACTTTTATATTATTTTTATTTATCCATAAAAATATCTTTTATTTTTATTTTTTCTTGACAATTAAAAAAAATCTATTTTTTTATGCGATTTTTTATCAACACCCAAATCTATTTGCTTTATCATTTTTGCTAAATCATATGTTAAAATAATAAGGATTTGGAGAAAATTGTAGGATCAGGAGGGCTGCGGGGCACGAGGGCATTGCAGCTCTCTGCGACGCATTTGGAGCCGTTAGATTTATACCTGACGGCTTTCTTTTTAAAAAAAAATCATAAAATTAAAAAATATATATTAAATTATTTTTTTTTAAAATCAAATATCCAACGGCTGGGAAGGCGTCGCAGCCCCTGTAACACCTGTACACGTCGCAGCCCCCTGGTTCCAAAATTGTATGCCTTGAGGCACAAATTTATTAGTCCAAATTATGACTGCCAATAAAAAAAAAAGAAAAAGGTAATAAAAAATTATACCGACAGGATTCAAATTTAAAATATCTGCCTACAACGGTCGTTTCCATGATCACAACGTTTATTTATGTATGACCGGCCGACGACATGGAGTCCGTCATCTTCCCCCATTATCAATACTCTGAAAACTCACAAAAGCTCAATATTCCACAGCCTGAAAAGAAAGGATCTTCAAACCGTCTGCAAGAAGAATAAAATTCCTGCGAGCGTGACAAATGTTGCCATGGCCGACGCTGTCCAATCTATTGAAATTGTAAGTTTTCTTAAGATCTGTTTTCTCCTTGGTTATATATACTCTGTCAATTTTCAACTAGTCCGCGTATTTTATTTTCATGGTGAAAGATTTGTTTTGGGTTGTGAAAAAGGAGTTTTTTATGTCTATTCCATCAAGAACTTTGGTCGCAATTGATCTTTCGCATAGACGGCTTCCTTGTTGTTTAATTTGATTATTGACGGTAGTTATGAAAAATCTTTGACCTATAAATAATTAAACATTATGGTTTCTTCTAAACTATCTTGTTAATTTACTTATTTTAAATTCGTAACTTCTAAATCTCTGAATCTGTCCTGCTGGGCTTGTTTTTGGTTGTTTTTTCTCCATTTGTAAGAAAGTTGAATTGTGGCTTTTGGCGGTTTATGTATAGAATGGTGTTTTAATTTTGATTTGCTGTGTTCATTTATTATCTTGCATATAGATGATTGGTGTCATACTTCGTTGATTTCAGTTGGGGAATTCGATTAATCACTTCTTGTTCATTTGATAAGTCATTGCTATTAATTTCAATTAAGTTCATCAGCTTTTGATGAAATCTTTCAATTTGCACTTCGAAACTGTAATCAGAGAAGTACAAGCCATTGACAAATTTGTTTCCTTAAAATTCTATGTTTTCAGGTTGAAGGACTTGAAGAATTTCTGAAACAATCATCTCTAGAAAATGCCCTAAAGTCACCAGAAAATCAAGTGGTTACTTATCCAAGAGTTTCTCAAGTATTCAATGTTGGGGTTCGATTCGAATATACACAATCCGATGTAGTAGAACAAAACTCGAATCCCTTGTTAAATATCAATTACCAAATTTGTGAGTATAAGAAACATAATGATTTATAATGCTTTTAACGTAAAAAATCTTTTTCAATTAAAGAAAAAATTACAAGACAAATTCTGAACTAATTCACTATAATAAGTGCCGGTTACAGAGAACCTTTTTGAAATCTTTTCACTACAATCCTTAGTTAAGAATGATTAATTATAACCCCATCAACACATCCAACAATCCACAGAAAAATACAATAAGAAATAAGAACAACAAAATAAAAATACGCTCTAAAAACCGATTTAGAACAACATAACTGACCTGGGCAAAGAACGAAACTTAAATCGGACATCGATCAAATATTAAACCTCTTCATCTTCTCTCTTCTTCTCTTCTCTCCCTGTGTGGCACTCCTTATATGAGATTTAATTTCATAATAACCCTAAAACACATATGATACGTTTTTATACTTCGAACAATGCTCAAGCACCTCTCGGAAGCGCCTCGAACTCAGGCTCCACGGTCTTTGGCGCTTAGGCACCCCTAGTTTCTACGTTTAGGCTCCCCTGGTTTCTAAGTTTGGGCATCCCTTGTGTGCTCACCACATGAAAACACCGTAATCCTCGTACAAATTTCACACGATCCTCCAATGATTATCCATTTATTATAACATCCATAAGAAAGTGATCAAAACCTAACATTCAACTCAATAGAAAACCACTAACGAAGAATAAGAAATCTCAAAATTTGCAACAGGATCTCGTCAAGTATCAAACAAAACAATTGTTGTAGAAGAAACTAATCGAGAAAAGAAAGGCATGCATTATCATTCCATTAAAAGAAAGAACTAATGATATTTTGTCACGTCCCCATGCAGACTTGAATAATAATTAGCGAGATTATTTTATTAATAAATAATAAATTCAATTAACGATAAATGTGAACTACAAGTCAATATCACAATTGACCCAAATATATATATATATATATATATATAATAACCAACCAAATCACAAGACCCCAAAAAAATAAATTTAAAAATTTATATTCATTGCATGGTAGAGAAACATCGAATAGTTTCATTTTATGGAAACTCATCAACAAGAAAGACGGATCTTCTATACCAACATATGTAGCCCTCTCAAAGTGAAGGCACTCGAAGGAACATTTTATTTCATCACGTTTATTGATGATTGTTTGAAAAGATTATGGGTATATCTTTTAAAGTAGAAGGACCAAGCCGTTGATGTTTTTGAACAATTTTATACATTTTTTGAGGGACAAATAGGAAAGAAATTGAAGTGCATCCGAAGCAACAACGGAGAGCAATATATTAGAGCATTCGATACGTATTGTCATACCCATGAAATTCGACACCAAAGGACTCCACTGAATATACTACAACTAAATGGTGTGGCAAAGTGAATAAATAAAACTTTAGCCGAGAGAGTTCACTGTGTGCTTTCGGAGGCAAAACTCCCCAATTAATCTTTGGGGGAAGTTTTAAATGCTGTGGCTCATTGAATCAATCTCTCACGAAGTGACCCACTAAATTGTGAAGTATTGAAAAAGATATGGTTCAGAAATGAGGTTTTCTATGACCATTTATGTATATTTGGATGTAAGTCCTTCGTCAATATTCCAAAAGATAAAAGGTCTAAGTTTGAATCTAAGACAAGACAATGCATTTTTCAGTTACAAGGAAGATGGGTTGGAATACTAATTTTATGATCCGATAGAGAAGAAGCTTATAAGGTCAAGGGATATAGTATTTATTGAAGATGAGATGATACTAAAGTGGAGAAGGTTATTTCCAATAATGATGAAGACAATAATTAAGGCGATGCTGAAGGGGACCAAAACCATGGGACTCCTATGCTTGTTGGGGTGGATGATACAAATGTTGATGATGGTGCTCATCATGATTCTTAGGGACCTGCTAAAACCATCACACTTCGACGATCCATGAGAAACCAAAAGCTCTCCTCTCGTCTATTGATTGTTGAATATGTATTGTTTGCCAATGGTGGAGAACCTAAAAACTTTGATGAAACTTGGAGGAAGAGTATTAGTCAAAATGGGTGGAAATTATCTAAGATGAGATAAAATCCTATGCAAGAAAACTACACTTTCGAATTGATTAAGTTGTCTAAGAGCAAACGGTCTTGAAGAACAAGTGTATTTTTTGTTTGAAGATTGATGAAAATAATCTATGACCAAAGTAAAAAATGAGATTGGTTGCGAAAGGATTTAACCAGCGGAAGGGCATTGATTGATGAGATATTTGTTGTAATTGTGAATATGTCTTTCATTACAATGGTTCTTGGATATGCCACAATCTTTGATATGAAAATTAAACAGTTAAATGTGCGGACGACCTTTCTCCAAGGTGATCTTAAGAAGAAAATTTATATAGAGCAATCAGAAAAATTCCAAGTTAAAATTAAACAGCACCTTATATGTCATCTGAAGAAAAGCCACTACATACTAAAACATGCCCAGAGACAACAGTGCAAGAAATTTAAATTTATAATGATAAATCAATGTTATCAAAATAGTCCTTTGGACCATTGTGTCTTTGTTCAAAGATTTTTAAAAAACAACTTCATCATTTTCTTGCTCTATAAGGATGACATGCTTATGGTAGGATAAAATTTCTCTCGGATAGCAAAATTGAAGGAGAAGCTTGGGAAGTTCTTTGTAATGAAAGATTTGGGGTCGACGAAGCAAATTTTTAGGTATAAAAATATTTCACAACCTATAATTGAAGAAATTGTGGATGTTTCAAGAGAGTTACATTGAAAACATATTTTAACACTTTAATATGTAGAATTCAATGCCGGTTAGCATTCCACTAGCCAACCACTTCAAGTTGAGCAAGCGGCAATATCCTTCTACGGATGATAAAAAGGTCAGCATAAGGCACATCCCTTATTGACCGTAGATAGTTTGATGTATGCAATGGTGTATACAAGACCGAATATAACTCATACAGCTGGAACAATCAACTGATTTTTTTCAGCCCCAACAAGAAATATTGGTCCGCAGCGAGGTAAATATTGAGATGTTTCTAAGAAACTTTCAAGATATGTTTATATCTTAAAATGACAAACCTCTTCAAGTTGGATACATTGATATAGATATGGCAAATGATATTAACTCTCAGAAGTTCACTTCAGGATATCGGATTATATTCGTGAGAGGCAAGTAAGAAGTCTCATGGCAATATAGACTGCAAAAATGTGCTGCTTTCTCTACAATTGAAGCAGAATTTATCGCAATGATGGAGGCAAGTAAGAAGATGTTGTGAATGAGAAAATTCATTTGAGAATTTGACTTCAAGTAAGAGTGATATGTGTTGCTCCATGACAATTAAAGTACCATTTACTTTTATAAAAACTCGTCATTTCATTTCTAATTGAAACATATTAATGTTAGATATCATTAGGTGAAAAATGTTATTAATTCGGAATCACTAACACTTGATGAGGCTAGGAGTAATGAGGATGGGTCCAAATCTTACTGAACTATTGTTGGGATGGTGATGATACTCACAAGGTCATGACAGAAAATTTGTTGGGTCATTGTAAATCCCATACCTATTTGACATATTGTCCAGTGGCACGTACGATGATGTATATGCCTTAGCCTGATCAGGGAAAACAATTGAGTGGAACATAACAGGTATCTGATACATGCATGTGTGCAAATCATCTAAATTGGTAGCACCCGATGAGCGCCTGGGAGGCGCACATGCGCTATTTGTCCAGATTAAAGGCTATCGAGTCTGCATCTGTCTACCATTTGCTGAAAAGCCCGTAACTTTTTGTACTTGCAATTTTTAGAAATCCAAGCCTAATGATCCTTTAGAATACCTCCAAAGTAGATATTCTCATTACAATGAGTAATGCGGATTTTGCCTATAATGAAAATGCCTCATGGCCTTTTTCAAGAGAGAATATTCATATCCGGATGTCAAGGTCGATCAAAAGGTTTTAGGTGTAGCTCAACAGAAAGGTTACAAGTATAAAGAAGAGGTGGTGTGTGATCTTGGTATTCTTGAAGATATGGAAAATTAAGCTATTGATGCAACTGAAGAAGCTAGCTCTTTTGCTCCACAAGTTGCCAATAGACCATTTCAATATGTTAAATCCTAGCATCCAAAATCCGTCTGCTCCTTCCCTAGTGACCCAGAAAAAGAAGAATTTCTTAAGAGTCAGTCTGATTCTTTTGCCCCAAATGACTGACGCAAGATGATGATGCTGAAGAGGCCCCCAAATATCCTAAAGCTGAGCAAGATTTTGATCATCTGGTGATGCATATTTATGACAACGCTCCAAATTTTGCATAATCAGCAACTGGCCAAGTTAATACTGAATTTACTGATCTCATTAACAAACAAGTTTGAAAATGATTTGCCATAGTAACGAGATCTCGTTACTGATCTCATTAAAGGCATCATGCCTTTAAAGAGGTGTTGTATGACCTCAACTCAACTTCTAGCCAAGTTGAGATGAATGCTACCGGAGATTTAGCAACTGGCCAAGTTAATATTAAATTTACTTATCTTGATAATAAGAAGTTTGAAAATGATGTGTGACAGCAGATGGGTGTTGAGTTATCGATCACTCTCATGTAAATCCATACCCGTTTGTCGGACTGTTCGGAATTTCGGTCGAACACACATGAGTTCTATACCGATACAGAGGACTACAATGTTCGCGCGCGGCGAGTGGCCGAGGACATCCACGCTCAAGCACCGAGTGCCGAGTCCAAGGGCAACCTGGCGGTGATGCCAACGAGCGACCGGATGCCAAGTCCAAGGGCGACCGGGCAGTAATGCTAAAGAGCCACAAGATGCCAAGTCCAGGGGCAACCGGGTGTTAAGTCCAAGGAGCAACTAGGCAGTGATGCCAAAGGGCACCCGGGCATCGAGTACGGAAGTGCTCGAACATGGCCCACTGTAGAAAATGCATCAATAAATTTTATGGTTTGAAGAGAGCAAAAATATCATTTGTAATTTTAGAGACTAAAGAGTGACGTCAATGAAAGAAAAGAAGAGAAATAGATAAAAGGGAGAAGAGGAAGGTTCAAGCACAGTAGAGTTTCAAACTGCGTTCCAATCTGCATCAGCTACGAGTACGTTATTCTGAGAGTTATGATTGGTCGATTTTCTTTTCGTTCATCTTATACTCACTATTGCTCGGGTTTACTTGCTACAAGGTGTAGAGCCCTTGTTTTGTAGTTGTGGTTAGTGTAACCGATTATTACATAGTGTATGCTTCCGATATATCGTCCCGTGGTTTTTCTCTCATATTTAGAAGAGAATTTTTTACGTAAAACTGTGTGTATTTACTCTATTCTTTTTTGTGATTATTGTTTATCTGTTGTGCGTTGTTGTCGTTAATCTTTACCTCTCAGTTCAACTAGGCGGTCCGAAAACCAACAATGAGTGATTTTGAGGTTAATGCTGATGTCTTTGAAGAGGCATTGCATGAACTCAACTTCTTCCAAGGAAATGACTCCGTATAATCAGCATGCACGTCATGTTTATGAAATCACTAGGGAAGAGCAACCCACAAATGCTATTGCTGATCTGCAGCTTCTACAAGAGGTTGCAGATTCTGAGGTTAATGTTGATGTCTTTGAAGAGGCATTGCATGAACTCAACTTCTTCCAAGGAAATGACTCCGTATAATTAGCATGCATGTCATGTTTATGAAATCACCAGGGAAGAGCAACCCACAAATGCTATTGCTGATCTGCAGCTTCTACAAGAGGTTGCAGATTCTGAGGTTAATGTTGATGTCTTTGAAAAGGCATTGCATGAACTCAACTTCTTCCAAGGAAATGACTCCGTATAATCAGCATGCACATCATGTTTATGAAATCAATAGGGAAGAGCAACCCACAAATGCTATTGCTGATCTGCAACTTCTACAAGAGGTTAGAGTTGCTCCAACTGCAACATGGAAATCGTCTTTGAGTAAGAAATCAACTCCGGCCCAAAGGATATTTCGTGCCTTTGATGACAACAAGGGGAACGTTGTTGCCCATGGTGCAAAAGAATCAGAGCTCCGAGGAAAAAATATCTACTACCAAGAACGGAAGACAAATAAATGCCGGGAGTCTTGGTTGGCTCAGGAAAGCAGTCAAAAACAGAATGGCAAGGAGGCAACAGTCTCACTCTCCTATTAAATCAATGTAACCTTATTGTAAATTTCCAGTCAATTTTTCTCTGAATAGCCACTGACATTGTTTCTCATGTGTGGTGTTGTGATATGCAGAAAGCGGAGGAAGAAAAGAGACAGACACTGCAGTCAGTTTCTGGCAACTGTTAGATGGTTGCTGGGGAGCACACGGAGACCTGAGCCGCCGCCATGGCAGCCCCCCCTCCCCCCCAATTAAAAGAGAAGAAGAGCTCCCATTTTTGGGTATTGTTCTTTAGCTGCAGAAATTCTTATCTTGTTCCCGTGTTAGGAGTGATTAATTCAAACCTTGTTTTGTTCTTACATACTAGTTTCTTATTAGCAGTATCTCTTCTTGAACACCACTGTTGTCTGTTCTATAGCAAAGAAAATTTACTGAAAAATCATGTCATCCTCTGGTGTATGCTGGGTTTAATGAAATTGAACAGAAAATAGAGTAACCATAAAATTTACCCCAAATTTTATGGGGTTGTTCTCGTAGAGCTTTGGCCCTTTTCCTTCAAATTTAGAGGGGTTCATCTCTAAAAAAAATAATGAGGGGCTTATTTTCTTTATCTTGATCGTTTATTTTAAATTAGATAACTATAATTTAATCATTATTCGATTTTTTAATTTTTTTTTCAAAATCAGTTAAATTACAATTATATATTAAAGTAAAAAACCAAGAAATGAAGAATGAACTTCTTTCTATAAGAGATAGAGCTTCCCTGAATCCCCTTTCTTGGCGCACAATCATCAAATCAGGTTAGTGTTAGTCAAAACGAAAAAGTTTCAGTTATAATAAAAATATATTGACGATGATATTATATTTTTATCATTATATCAGATGTATTTAGAATTTATTACTTATCTATTTAAAAATCAAACCAAAATATAGAGTTGCTAAACCGTTCAATTCAATTTTGAGATTAGAATAGTAACCTTTCTTCTCAAACCAATTATTATATATGTATTGATTATTTATATATTCTGTCAAAATTTTAAGAAAGAAATACAAAATTTCTAAAACTTTAGTCAAGATATTATAATATCAAAAATCCCTTTATTATTAAACTAATTCGATAACCTAAAATGTGAACAGCCCTTTGCCTAGAAATACAAACGCCCACTGGTTGCCCTTTCCCGTAGCCACCACATCTTCCGCCACAACAGACTCCAAAACCGGGAGCCAAGGAGCCCTGTGTCGCAATCATGACCGTTCAATTAAAAATTTAACAGTTAGACGACTTTGTAGCTGTTTTTATTTTTAAAAAGATTAAAAAATTATCCAACTGTTAGCCATTAAATTTACAATCGAACGGCCACGATTGCTGCACAATGCCCTTGAGCCACCATAACAAGCGGCCGGATTTGAAGATAGAACTAGAAATAATGCTTTTGCACAATTGTTTATTGTGGTCTCACTAAACATTAGACTAACATATCACCATATTAATTAGGACAAGGGGTCTCCTAAAAGGATAGAAAAAATTATTCTCTAAATCTAAACCATTTATTTTTAAATTAATAATTATAATTTAATAATTAATTTTAACTAATTTTTATAATTCTTAAAAAATAATTAAATTAAAACTATGTATTCAATAATAATAACCCAAATTGAAATATAATTCCCCACATCTCTTCAAAAGATTAATCCCCCCTTAATCCATACAAATTAAGATTATTTTAAAACTAACTAGGGTAAAAAATAAGACGATATTTTGATACATTATCTTAGCCTTACTTTTTTATATTATAAGAATAAATCTCAACTATTTAGGTCATAAGAGTTCAATATTTGAGAATAACATCAATTTGTCAACCATCCCAAAGCCAAGCTTAAACAAATTTAACAGCGATATCCCCAACCGGGTGTCATATTAAATTCATCCAGTAATTAAAATCTATCCTTACAATACGAAAATCGAGAATAAAACAAATAAAATATGAATAAATAACATTGTCGCGACCAATATACAGATAAATAGAGTAAGTAAAAAATCAAGTCATGGTAGATGCTAAAAGGTGACCATATAACATTACTCTTATCACGGTCTCAATATCTCGGCACAAAAACCACCTTCCCTTTGGGAACAATCGGATGCTTCTAAAATGATCTCAACTATTAAAATGATAGGGAAGCTTAGTATCTGAGAGTACGTAGCAACACCGCAGTTAACGGCGCAGAAAACGAGCAATTCCAACTAACAACAACGGGATCATAGCTTGACAAAAAGCAAGGTAAAAGAAGAAGTATGTCCACAAAAAAGCTAACTAAATTGATATCACATCTGCTGTAAAGAACAAGAGATCATGCAAATTGCAAGTTCACAATCTGAAGAGGAAAAAAAAGAGAGAAACCAAAAGAAAAAGAGCAAAAATAAAATTCTACACAACCTGCCAATACTTCAGCATACATCAAACCTAAGCATAGCCGCCCATCAACATTCCACATTTGATATCGTCCCGATATCAAAACAATCTAACTGAATTCAACGGACACCCTTAAACGGCTCAACTGTGTTCCTAAGATCAAAACCTAGATATTCTACACCGATCGACTAATTGATATTTTCCGGGAAAAAAAAGGAAATTATCTCCGGGCATGTTCTATGTGCAAGGGCACCTTCATGATCACTGCTACAAGAACAAACGACAGCTTAGAGGGCTTCAGTGAATGAGTAAACAAAAAACCATGGCGAAATGGCGGATAAGAATGCCGATCCAGTAATCGATTTTGGGGACATTAATGGCTAGACATCTTCTTCAGCCTGTGGAGTAAGAAAATGGAGTCTTCAACCCCCCCCCCCCACCACCACACAGATGAAAACAAACCGCCAAGTCTATGAGTCAACCATTTCGTCTTGAATCTCATTTGGGCCGATGAGACCTCGGACGGTCATCATTCTTTGGCGCTCTTGTTCTCTCTGAGCAGCTGCCTCTTCAGCGTACAGATCTTTGTTATCCTGCAGAAAGGGATGCGTGTCTGACTAAACATTTTTGCATTTAGCCTACTATAACTTGGGCTTTCTGAAACCAATCTTAATGAGGTTAATACGCATGGTTTTTTACCGGCTGATATGTAAAATATTGGCTGATATATATCGATATTTCTCGATATCACAACAAAAATTGTAGTATTATATCGGATTATATTTCCTCTGCAATTAATTTTCATCATTTTGTCTAATAAGCTAACACAAAATGACTAAGACTACTGCATTAGTGTTCAACACGCAACGGACAATGACATTTGGCCAACTCTCCAACGAGTGTTAAAATATTTTATTATCCTTCTTTTCAACCCTAGCACAACATTTTGAAATTTTAAGAAAAATGAAGTTCAAAAAATTGAAACCATCTTATAATTTTGAAATAATTAAACATCTATATCCTCATTAGCTTCTTTTTCTTCATTGTGTAAGTTATCTCAGAGCAAAACTCCCTTTGTAGAGTTTTTTCTAATGACGAGGAGAAATGTACATTTTCAGTGATAATTTAGTAAAAACCAATATTCTTGATCAGTTACACATTCATATCTATAAAGAAAACGATAAATTTTAGTTAATGTGTTCACAATAAATGATATCCTCATTTTTAAAAAATAGCATATTGATGTATCCTGTGTTTTTGTCCACACTTTCTGTTAATAAGAAGCATCAAAATGGGGGCAACTAATGGGAAGAAGTCATTTGGAAGCACCAAAACATTTGAAAAAAAAAAAAAATACTCAACAACTAGCAAGAAATATACCTGAGCGGAAAACTCCTTCGACTGCACGAGAAAGTCCCGTATGTGATTCTTGTATGTTGAAAGGTCATTTGTCGACTCAAAAAGTCCGTTCACGAATTGAGTAACCTAAAAGTTCACTTAATTTTGTAATGTTCACAGAAAAACGGTCCGTGTATCAAAATTCTTAGTTCTCATACCTCCATGGCAGTCATGTTGGGAAATGACGAACTGAGAAGCTTTATGGTATACTCGCGAACAAAAATCTCATTATTCGGGTATGGATATGTTACTGTGGCTGCATCCCATAACGGTTCTGTCAATCCACCAGATTGTACCTGCGTAAAAAATTACAAATAATCACATCTAAAATTCTCAAAAATTTGAAGCAATGCAACCATAGAAAAGAAAGATCTTTACCAGACAGAATAGATGCTGAAGCACCAAAACATGGAGCTTGAATCCGGGTTTATGGAATGTGTCGGTCAGCACAGCAAAAATTTCTTGTTCAATTGTCAAGAAATAAGTTCGGTAAAATTGATTACGGAACTCTGAAGCCTGTCGATGACCCAAAGGAAAATGATGAAGACACCACATAAATTATAACCGAAGAAGTGAACAGGGTATCTTCACAGTTGGGTCTGTGGTCATGAATTCAATTTCTGCTGCTATCAGCCTGGACTCAACTGGTACATGGTCTTTGCAGGTCAGGTTATGTGCCCAGGGTTTTGCCCGTGTCCACAAAGTGGGGCTGGGAATTCTTCGTTACTGGAAAAAATTATATCAGAGGATGAAGGAGAACAAGGCAATAAAATACCTGAAAGTTCTTCAGCATCTCCAATAGAAGGTTTAGACCAGTTTCAGCAATATTCCTTTCAGTATGGCGGAAAGCCCATATAATGGAGTCCATAACAAGCTTCAGTTGCTGATACCAACATGAAATAAATATAATTGTGACCAAAACTCATAACAAAACATAGATCGGAAAAATAAATGAGATGTATCTCAATCTTTCTCAAAAATTGGAAAAAAATCACATTAAATCCAAACATAGAACAACCTAGGTTAAATAATAGGGGTGGAAATATTATACACTACACAAGAGCACAAAACAGACACTACACAGAGAGGAATTGGGTTTGTATTAAATGGTTTCTATCATGAAAGGGTCAACACATTTATAATACGACAAAATCGTGTTGTACAATGTATTGACACAGTGACCCAAAAACAACACAATATGACAAAGTTAAAAAACACGTCGGATTAACATGATTAAAAACCATTTATCCATCAACATTTAATTGTATTATGGATCAATATTTTTAAACATTTCCTCTCGTGAGAGAAATAAACTATCATGTAACAAATCACGTTTATAAGAGTGTCTTGTCGAACCACATTACCCGTTAAACACTTAAATGTATCTAGTTGTATCACACAAATACAACATATTTATCATATGAGTTAAGTGAGTCGTGTCGGGTTATTCGTTTATTTAATAGGTTATTACCACAAGTATTAGTTGCGTTCATGTTGGCATACAGCCATATATTATAATCATAGCCTGACACGACACATCAACACATATTGAAATCTCTAATATTGAGTAACAGCCATGTCTACACAGACAAAAATGTAGAAAGGAAGAGGGGAATGACCGAAAGTGTTCAAAGGAGATGCCAAAGTCAAAATTTAACCTGAGGCAACAACCGAATCAAAGCAGGAAAACAATGTGTGGCGATGGCCCGAAGCAGTGAAAAGAACTTTAAGCGGTGCTCAGGGTAATCTTCGAAGTTTTTGGTAATCATCTGTAGAGCAAAACAACTAAAGAGCTTAGCAGGAAAACTAAAGCCTTGTTATTCAGTACAATATACAGAGTAAACTACAGAAATCAACAGGAATAGCTTCATGCATAGTGATTAACAACAAAATATGCAAGATGCAACCAACTTCACCATTGCCATTACTTTGATAAAGGCATCAACCAGTAGCTATAGGTGGAGCACACAAGCTCAGATCTATTGATCTAAATACATGACCAGTTCATATCGGAAGAAGGGAAGCCTCCTCACAAAGGGGTCGAATTGACCTGACCCAAGCAACTGTTTGCTAAAAACAGGGGTCTCCTTGAAGTCGCAAGACCATGTATGGGGGCTAACACTTGCACCGGGCCAGAAGGTCAAGGAAGTTGGTATCCTAATAACAAGGGAACCAGCAACAGAAGCCCTGGTGAACAACAGCTGTAATTATAACGGTACTAAGGTAGCAAGGCATACATTTATCTCATGCACTGTAGGGATGGTGAGAAGAGATATTGTTTACATCCTAGATGAGTTACAATTAGATATACCAATATTTCTTGTACAAAAAGTGCCTATGAAAATGGGAAATACCCTACATTTGATTATTGTTTGAACTATAGATTTACATAATCAGAAGTAACCAATTAATTTTAAGACAAAACCTAGAAATCAATCAATGATCCAATTTGAGTATCTCTACAGGAAAGACCTTAACAAAAAAACTAAAAAGTAACGATAGCAAGTGATTAAATTCAGTAGTTCATAATATAAAATTATAGACCCTAGAGATATAATAATAAGTATAAATGGGGTATTCCTTAGTCATGAGATCCTACTGAAAGCCTAATTGGCAAAAGCAGCATTGCCTCTTCAGCAATCTTGCCCCACATCAGCTCTACAAAGAGGGGAAAACACTAACAGCTAAAAACGATTCTCATAATAATCTACTCGAGATTTTATATGCCTTACATACTCCTCACTAAAAAATATCCGAATAGCTCCTAGATCTTTCAGATCAAACAGATACATCTATATGAATGCAAACAATCACCTCCAACGTGCACTGGAAAACAGCTTCAAAAATGCGAGGCACATCATCTATCATGGCAGCCTTGTACCTATAAATGGAGATCAGAAGATGAAAAAATCATCAGCATCAAGAGTAATTTTATTGATATGAAGACAGCTCATCGTGCTCGAAAATACCACTGCATTATATTAAAGAAAATGCTCATCATTGTTAAATAGCCAAAGAGGCAAAACAGGCATTATGAGAAGACAGCAACAAGATTATAAAGCAGTCTTCAGAAATGATATTTCACATATTGAGCAAGATACTAGACATTAACCCAATATATGTATAACATCTCATCCTGAATCCTACATTATAACCATAGCTACCAAGTTCACAAACCAGTATGCATAGCTCCATACGTAGTATGTAGAAGAGAACCACATTTGGCATGCTGTTCATAAGAGGGTTTGCGGAATGTGATAACTATGTTCAAAACCAACTTTGATAGTATTTGTATATAAAAAATAATACTCTTTCCTTTAAGAGACATTTTTATTTAATTCAAACTTCAATCTTGGAGATGGGGCTTAATTCTATGGGTAAGATCAAGTTGAGAAAGGCATATTTTATGATCAGCAACACTAATGTCAACCTAGTTATTTAGCAGCATGAGAAGTGGACTACAATTGTTCCATCTCTGTACTTGACAATATATAACAGAAATATTACCATGCTACGTGGATGTACAGGAACCTGATGTTTTGAGGGGGACCACTAATTGGTTATCAAGGAAGGATTTCATATGAGCATGCTTAAGACAAAATAAAGCAACTCTAAGGTGTCATATGTGAGTGTAGCCACTGGGTCAAAGTGCAGAAGAATGAAGAACGAATATTCTTACTTGTTTATTATTGTTGCAAAAAGTGACAACACTTCAGATTCCCGGGCATCAGGCACATTCCGAGCATAGTCACCAAGAACAGGATCAATCATTGGAGGCACAAATTGTGTCCCTATTTGGGGTTGATCTTCAGCCTTGTCCAGAAATGTCTCAACAAGCTTAAGAGTCTCCCTTTTCACTGATCTATTGCACAAATCACATTCAAGCAAGCAAATCCAAATGAAAAATCTCAACCGATATTTCACAAATCAATACAAAAAACAAGGGAAAATACAACATCTGAGCTGTCTGCCTCACCTCAATAGTTTTACAAAGGATGTTTTTGAAGCATAGGGCCCTCCTTCTGCAATAGTACTTGATATAAGCTCACTATACATTCTGTTGAAAATATTACAAGGTTAGTAATAGGAGACTGCATATTAGTCAAAAAAGTCATATGTTGAGCCTTGGGATTGAGAATGCCACGATAAGAGGTACCTGTAAACATTCAGCATGTCCAGAAATACCACTGAGATTTGTGGAAAGAAATACATTCCAAGTGAACTGGCAACACTTGTGTTCGTCTGCCAAGCAGCAAAACAGATTTTGATAACACTAGCTCTTTGTGAACGTAAGAAAAACTTGCAAAATTGTCAATTACATTAGCTACAGGATACAACCATAATAAGCAGTGTGGAAAAGGATGAAAAGAAAAACATGTAGCAGAGACAGTATCAAGCTTAACACAAAATCAACCAATTTATATAAATTTGCAGAGTAACACCAGAACATATTTCCAACACAAGACAACAACGAAAGACATCAAAGTACTTTCTTATGGATTTCAGATTACAAAAGCTCAATTCTACTGCTTTCAGCTTCAAACAGAAGGTAAAGACAGCTTATACCAGATACAAGTTGCTTCAAATGCTCATAAAGTGAAGACAACAAATAAATGGCCAAAGAGAAATGACACGCAAGATACATATGGGAGTGTTGTTTAAAAAGGGTGATTTCAGAACTAAAGTATAATTGCAATGCAAAGGTGCTTTTGTTAGAAAATTCAAGAATATATCTGTATTAGTGCCGAAAGAAACTGATTTCGGCTTCTTAAAAAATGTTGTATTTAGCAGAAACACCTTGTTTGGCCTATATTGAACTTTCTTGAAGGGAAGATGAAATTCCAAAGGCTAGCCAAACAAGAACATAATTTGATCTATACTTCACTTTTTCGAGCCCTCCCACAATATTATATCGATAGCAATACTAAATGCTACCTGTAAACAAGTAAACAAATCAACTACCATGAAAAAGGGCACATGAAAAGCATGACTGTAGATTAAATATTCACCGTGCAATGACTTGATTTTAGCTGAAGGCTAACAGCAGAAGGTAGCAACACACTATTTACAAAAAATAACAGAATAAATGTTCAACAAGTGACTGCCGCATCTCCCCGTTTACTTCATACAAGATATGCTCACTGCATCACCACCCCAGATGCCAATAAATCTTGCATGCGTCCATACATTGAATCTGAAGACATCCACAGGAAGGCCATACCTGCAATATATTGAGTACTGTCTTGATAATGTCTTGATTTTTCAGAACTTCAACACTTTGGCGTGCCTGTCCAATGATTTCAACCCATCTCTGTGCAACCAGTAAGAACATCAGCAACAAAATACAGCAATTTTTTTTTTTTTTTTGGTTCTTTATAATTTAACTAGCTTTCAACTTGGTACATTAACTTTGAGTAGCTGAAGAAAACAGGGAAAGAAGTTCCATCGAAATTTATGAGGCTTCCAGAATTCTACATGCATTGACAGAAAATGATAGCTGCAGTGTTCAAGGAATTCAGAAAGCCAAACAAAGAGATTTTCCCAGCTAATTCATTTTCCCTTAAATTATAACAAATTAAAAAGCCATAGGCACCATCACCTTCATGTCATCCCAGCACCTTACATCATAAAGTCATAACCCTCATACCCTACAACAAACCACAGACCACAATTTGCCCATTGCCATTGCCACCATCATCAAGTACCACCTTTAAGATTATCATCACCATCAACAATCATGCTCAACCATCACCCTATATACAACCACCACCACCAACCCACCATCTGATGCCTGCATAGCTAAAAATACTAGCAGATATTTTCTAATACCTAGACAATATCGCGATATATTATTTTCCAATAATGTAACAACATCGTGATATATAGTAATATAAGCAACATATCTAATACCGATATATATTTTCCAAATGTTTGATACCGATATGGCCATAATTAATACCAATACTGATATTTTCATCCATGAATGAAGCCCTTGTATGGTCACCAACAATACATAACCACCACCATCTACCTATCATCTTAAGAGAGAGAGAGAAAGAGAGAGGGTAACAATTGCCTATCCAATCCTCTGCCATAACGATTTCTCCCACTCCACAGCCTCCTAACTAGGACCCAAGGCACCCTAGTGCATAATGCTTCCCTGTCATAGGATCGAAGGGGAGTACACAGCCTTACCCTTCATTGCAATAAAGATACCTTCTAAGACCCAAATCATAAAATTCACGCCCACTACATGTTGAAAAATTTTACCACTGTCCAATTTGTTGAGCCACCTATGTAAGGTTTGCAGAAAATAAAAGATAAGGTGGATAGGGGAGGGTAGCATGATAGGAAACTTCAGCATTCTGATCATCACAGTAATGGTTTTTTGCACTTATTTTACATTTTTTCCCTAACAATTACAAAGAACAGTGTACGTACCAACACTTAATAGGTAATTGTATGTTAATTTGATTACATAACTTATTCAGGCAACAGACAACACATTTGGTAGAGACAGAGGTAAAGGCCACCACAGATTGACAACGACAAGATGTGCAGTTACAGAAAGGGTACGTAGTAATGGCTTTAAGTTTGAGGAGTCCGAAGAATAGTGCCAAGGTTTGCATCAAAAGAGAAAAAAAGAGATGGAATTGGTAGGCAGAGAGGAAGGATGGAAACAGAGGAGAGACAGAATATTGTGTTCAATTATATTTAAAATATTCATCACATAGTAAATATGCAACTACAAATATGTCTTATATTGAGTTTGACTGATCATATAAACACCACAAGGGCAACTATTGGACAGCAACACAAAAATAGTCGACTCACCAACAGTTTTACCAGTATTCAATCACTCATTCAGTGCTTAAAATAAAACTTGAAAGATCCCAGTAATGGTCCTCAGAAAAGATAGGTGAAAGTAGTAAGACAAAAATTTCAACTTGAAAAATAAATTTAAACTAGTAACAAATACAAAACAATGTCAAAGCACAAATATATCGTTCCAAATTCAAATGACTAAACTTCACCGCATAGATAACAAGATTTTCTCTTCTCAAACATATATTTTAGTGCCCAAACTTTGGAGATTTGGATGTTTTCAGCACTAAGTTTTCAGCATTCTCTATTCTCCTTTCAAACTTATGCATCAGCATCATTCGGATTTTCAATAAAGTATTATTTTTGTTTTAATTTATCATCAATTAAAGTTTTCACCACTCAAATGTTATTTACCTCTTAATTTTTCAGCACTCAGTTTGCAACGACAACATCTTAAATAAATGTAATTATGCTCATATTAATAACATGTGCAAAAAAAAAATCATGTATTTTAGTTTGTCGAGTCCATTTTTTTCTATTACATCAATTTAATTGTGAATTTCAATGGAGCAGATATAGAATTTTTGTAGCATGTCAATTTAATTGCTGATATAACTTTAGATATCTCACAACATACAAACATTCATTGAGATGATATTGATCCTCATTTTATCATATTATTTTAACTTAGATTAGTACATGTTTATATTAGTTGTATTCAGCCATTCATTTCTAGCAATAATTCTCTATGACTGAATAACAACCCATCAGTGAAATCATATTGGATACACCTCTTGTTTAAAACTATGTTTCATGAACTTTTGCATGGGAATAAGAATTATAATTATAATGAGATTTTCAGCATTTATTCACTTTAGCATCTTATCTCTCCCAAACGCTTCTCAGACTTAAAATTTCAACACAGACAAGCACCTCTAAGAAGTTGGAAGACATTTTGGCACATCTTTTCAGCATTAAATTATTCAGACTTCCAAGAAAAAACAATCTTGGTGTTTAATGCAAACATAAAACAGTCTGATGCGAATTGAAATTCTGAGTTTTATTTCTCAGTGCTATCAAGGTGTCCAGGGTGCTTTAAAAAAGTTGTAGAGAGCACACAAAGGTAAGGGTCATGGTGGCATCGCGTCCTAGCCCCAATTTAAACCTATGGGATGTGTTGAAGAATGGAATAAAATATCAGCCATTATGTAAAATATAGGACAATATATCAATATTGAACCCCCCAATACCGATATATCCCAATACTACGACCAAGTCGCGATATCTCATCATATCAGTCATATATTAGTCAATATTCCAAATATCAACCAATATACCCAATATTTCTAATATTGGGAAAATATATTGGCCGGCATTTCTCTATCATGTTCCAATTTACAAAAAACTACAACCGATATATCTAATACTTATATACATTCCCGATATGATGCGACAATTATGGTTACTAATACCTTCATCCATGGTTTTGAGTGTAAGAACAACGTGGTGTTTGCTTATATTATTACTTATACAATACCTAAACAACTACTTCTCACCTGATTAGGCAACTCCATTAACCTCCGCAAATACTCGTCCCTCCTTTGTGGATCAGACTCTGCTTGAATCATGTTACCAACCTGAAAATGTAAAGCAATATAGATATTTATAGCATAATTGTTCCACAAGAAAATCATCATTTTAACACAAGACTTACAGATTCATAGAATGCATGAATTTGATGAGGCTCAAGATCAGCAATGGTTGTTGGAAGCCCGGTTAGAAGTTCGGATACAAATGGCTCACTTTCTCCGACCTGTAAAGCAGCAAATCGTATAAATAAATTTTCACAAGTTGATTAATACTATTATATACCAAGCAATCATATGGCATATGGATTGCTAGATAAAAGAGTATTGTAGAACTTCACCTGTACAATAACAAATTTACGCTTGCATTTTTGGACAATTTTTAAGAATGTGTCACAGGCCATGTCCTGAATAGTCATAAGATATAAGGTTAAATTCCAAAAGCCAACAATAATATCATCCACATTTCGACATTTGTTTTTCCTTACTGATCCCTAGAAAAAGAAATTTTCTTGACAACCAAATGACAACAATGAACAATCTGGTAACACAAACTGCATAAACATTATCCATCATCAGCAGATCATCAAACAAACTAATGAACACTATGAAAATGCTTGAATAATTACGATTTCATAAAGACATTGCATCCAAATATTAATACAACATATATCTTCTGAAACTAAATCTTAAATCAGGATAAAATTCTATGAAGGGTCTATTCGATTCCATGAAGTGCCAATCAATCTACGTTAGGCTCCTTGTGGGCTAGAGCTCTCTTTTGTTTATCCTATACGCCTCTTTGGATATTTCATCATGTCTTGATCAACAGGAGAAGCATTGAATGCTTGGACCACTGGAAGTCTAGAAATCAGGAGGAGATTTGGTATGTCATTGTGCACCCATTCTATGAATAGTTTGGCAGGAGGATGAGTTGTCACGTAGCCCTTTCTCTTTTAGTAAAGAGATAGAAGACTCAGCGAAATTTGTTTTTCAGAATCTAGAAGTATTCATTTATTATCTTGTCAACAGCATTAGCTGTCTGTTAATGCCATTGGCACATCTAATACTGAGTGCCACCCCAAATGCTCATTTGTATGATAAAATTATTTTTAATAGCCAAAGATGAAGCAAAAAAGGAGGCTTCTCCATAAGAAACATGAAACTTAGCAACATTCCTCAAAGGAGATCAGATGATTATTAACTTGGCTCAATAGCCACCCATGAAAACCAAAAGGCTCAAGCATTCAACAAGTGACTCCGATTCAAAAAGGTAGACAGATGGTTGTCAACTGGGCTCAAAGACCAATAGCTCTGGTACTTTGTATAAGATTTGTCTTGACGCAGTTGGTTGCTGGTTCTGGAAGGAAGAGAATCATAGGTCATCAGGAGTAGAAGCAGCCGGTGGCAGATTGTCAGAATACTCCAAAAATTACCAATGATTTGTATAACAAGAAACAGGCAACAAACTCAGCCTTCTCTTGTTTGATTGCTGTCAATTGCATGGAGTCCTGGACAGCAAAATAGGTCACCAATAGTGAAAATGTATGATGCTTCCACATTTTTCTCATTTTCGGTTCCCAGCCCTCGAGGAGGAAATTTGTTCATGTAGGTTATAAAGCATCTAAAGTACCAAAAGAGAAAGATTTTAATAACTCAGTTAACAACCTAAATGCCCTAGGGAAGACACAGTTCTGCAACTTTTCAATGTTTTGCATCTGATATCCAAGCCACATAAAAAATCCCCAGAAAAATACAATTTAGTATACCAAATTAGACCCCCAAGCAAGACTAATGGGTATCAGGGATTGATGTTAAAAAGTGCTTTTTGGGAAGAGCTATAATTATAGCTTTTGAAAAAAGCTCCGTTAGGGTGCTTATGAAAACGACTGAATTAGAACTTGTTGAACAAACTCAAGCAACTTACAAAAAACTCAATTATCTTTTCAGGAGACTTTTTGGTGATCCAATTTATAGATTTTTAGCCTAAATGCAAGTGTAAAGTGTGACATGAAAATTTCAGGATTTCCAAGCACCAAAACAGAGCAGATGCAGAGATAGTTGTGACTTGAGAGCATCAGTTCCATATAAAACACGGAAAAAGTTACAATTACCAATGAAATACACAAGCAAAAGCCATAGAAAAATCTTTCAAAATGTTGAGCTACAACAGCACAGTAAGTTTGGCATTGAACTCTCACAAGGAGCATTAGATGTAGATTTCCAAGGGTTGATGTGATCAGAGCAGAATATGACCTGAACTCCTGGATGTGTTTCATGCATGAACTCAAAAAGCTTATTGACAACTGTTTTGAGAAACTTCCAATGAGCTCTCAGAAACCTGGGATACTGACCAACGACATACCTGCCATTCCATCCAACTAGCTGATCAAACTACTGTACCAAAATGCTGAACATAAAACAGGGGTATTCATCATAGCACATAACAATTGCAAACTTGTGTTCATGCAAACTATAACGGCCTTAGAAACAATGAAGCCCCAGATTGTCGTTTGGGGAATTTCTGAAGTAACTAGGATTTGACAATTGGCATGTATCTCCGAGTAACAGAAGAATCCAGAACAACCCAATTGTGAAGTCTCAAGCGTTCCACATTAAGAATACTTACATAATGTTACTTGCAATTACAGCCTTGTTATCTTTCCCCTTCGTGATTTCGCATAAATTCAATAAGTCACGAATAACCATCACCAAAAATCTATTTTCCTGCAGAATAGCAGCATGATTAAAGACGGCAACCAAAAAAGCAAAAAATAAAATAAAATAACAGGAGCTGAGTCAGATAAAAAGCAGATACGTAAAATGATACACCAATTCAAGAAAAAGCAATGGGGGAAAAAGGTATATTAGGACATTAATAAATTACCTACGGGGAAGAGACTGAAGAACCAGTGGCATCGAAAGAAACTGGAGGGATGGGGCCAGTACAGAGAAATAAAAAATGAAAAGGATAAAAAAGGAATGTTTCCAACAGCAGAAAGGAAAATACCTGCTCCTCAGCCATGGAACCAGATATAGATCCTATTGCCCAGCACAGGGTATTCAAATTGTTCCATGACCAATCCTCACCATTCAGCTGCTTGGTCAATTTTTTTAGCATCTATACAACAATAGAAAAGGGACAAATATACCAGTTAAAATCACATTTAGACTATAAACCAGTCTAATCTCATCCAACCCCCTCACTCGTTCCCAACAGAAGGGAAACATTAGCATTACTATGGAGTGTATAGATAAAACAAACCACACCACCAATGAAGACAAGCCATACCCATTCATCAAATTTTCAAGAATTGGTAAGTAACATCAGCCTTTAATTTTGAACTAAGCGCAGGCATAACAAAGAGGGCACAGTGCAAAAACATATTCCAAGAACAATCAGCAAACAAATACCTAAAAACTCACCTGCTTTTCAGTGTCATCATGGTCAAGGTGTGTCAAGTAGACTAGTGTTTCCCGCATGATCTGCAAGACAGAACAGCAATCAGCCATAGAAATTGATAGCAGAATCAATCTAGAAATAAATAAATACCGAAGAGAACTGTCATTGTGCACCATATCTTCCCGAATACCATCTTGGTTTAAGCCCAATGGCCATAATTGAACCCCCAACTCAATAGGTCTATGACCATTAAATCATTACAGCAAGTATTCAAATATTTGAACAGTCTACAACTTCTAACCATTTTAGCTACTAAAATAGTACTTGCACATCAATAGGAGCCAGATTAAGCCACCTTCCTTTTCATAGGAAGGTATGTTCACAAATCCTAAATTTAAAAGTGGCCTTGGAATAGGTTTTAAGTTCTAAAAACACAGAGAGGTCACACCTATAAATCAAATAACTGGTGACTTACATAACCCTGTAACAACTTAGGATCACCTTACCGTAAAGTATTCATGTCAGACAATTAGGATCGGTGTGACACTTCAACCACACAAATTAGTGGAAAATGCTAATAAACTCTCAAAAAAAGTAAAGTCCAATACATGTACATGTGACCATATCAGTCAATCCATTGTCTAAACAACATAAGCCATCAAGAACGACAAACAGACCATGCTACGGCTCCATAATGCACAGCATCACCAGCACACCCATCACTTTGAATCGCATGTCACCACCAAAGCTCCCATAGCCAACATCATGAAAGCCTTAACAAGGCTGCACGCCATTTACAGAACTACCACTGTAAGGAGTATCACTCATGCAGCCAACATGATGCTAGCTGTTAACAACGCCCCTCCACTCGCAACAAACAATCACAAATACTTTGCCATGAACGAGTACCAATTCCCACTTATCAGTGGACCCAATTACACAACTGATTTGCAAGCAATAAGATTTTGATTTGCAGAATCTTGAATTACTTAAATTTAGAGGAGACCAAAAACATTTACAAAATCCCCATTTAAATGCCTAACATATGAACAAGTGCCAATTCTGAGCTAGCAATGGACAACCTAACATAGAGGATTTGCAAGCAACAAGATTTTGATTTACAGAATCTTGATTTACTTTGGTTTAGAAAATAACAATAATATTAATAACTTCATCATAATAAATGTTCATAAATGTGTTTCAAATAACAGTGTCATTTGACATCTTACAATTTACAGAGAAAAAAATCCTACCCAAGGTCACCGGATTTGGGATTTGGTAACATCTACCGCATAAAGTCCCAATATCAGCAAAAGGGCAGTCATTGAGAATCTCAATCCATTACTTTGTTGGCCATACATGATATACGCTGGGGAAGGGGGCTTGGAGAATCAGGTAACTGTGATCCTCCACATGTTGGAACCTCTAAACTCAACAAAAAATAGGCAACATATTAGGTATTTGGATGGTATGACATTAGCCATCTTTACATTGAAGAGCGCAATATTTTCACCATTTGGATATGCTTGTGTGTGTCTTAGGAAAAGATAGATCACCTTGTACTGAACAAGAACATCATTATCCTTCATCGTCTCCCGGACTATATTTCCATTTTCATCCTCAACAATCAAAACCTCTTCAGGCTTAGCCATTCGACAAATCATCAGCAACCGCAACTTCGACATTGTGCCTGCATAAAGTTGACGGCGTTGCCCGAGTTGTGAGCCCATTCCATCAACCATACCCGGAAGAAATGGCATCTGCTGTTTCAATACACAGAACAGGATGTCACATAGTGATGTTGCTGTCCCAAAGATACACATAACAAGCAGATGCAAGTAAAAAGACTGAGGTGGAGACCAAATAAAATACACGCATGAGAATGCCTCACAAAGAAAGTGAGCATTGCACATTGGAGGGATAGCGCAGCTGGCATCAGGGCAAGCAATGTCTCAACAGACAGACAGGATCACAGTCAAACAAATATCATAAAAAGAAACAACTACATGGCGGAAGTGAGTTGTTTTTCTTCTATTGTTTTCTAACAGAAAACAAATTTGTAATATCAGCATTCTGAGAAATCACCACCACCTATTAGAATACTGGTAATTGTGCAAGCCATCAGTAAAACTAGTTCACAATTACCTGGAGCCCCATCATGCTTGCAGCTACAGCAGGATTGTCCAGATTATTATGGGACTCAAACAGCTCTAAGACCAAAGAGTTCCAGTAGTCCAGGCAGACCTTTTAAAAAATATATTCAAAAAGTAAAGGTCAACTGTTGGTTCTGAAAGTTCAATCGCAACAAATAAAAGCAAAAACAGGTAATCTCACCTTGAACACCTCAGTGTCATCAACATATGAGATGTTAATGAGATATTCAAGACCCATCAGCAGTGCAGCTATATTTTCCTGTGCAGCTTCTAGTACTCGAATATGAGACTGCATAAATCAATAGGCATTTTACGTAAAATTAGTTCGCCAGAACATCAATCAAAGCAATGAAGGACAACACAAGAAATGGAAGTATTATATAAGCCCTTCAAGGGGCAACCATCGACAAATGCAGATAACATTGAACTTAGCAATCACGAGCATCAATTAATTGCATTTAAACAGCAATTAATAGAAGATCCCCCCTTTCAAAACTAAAAAAGAAAAGAAAAAAGTGGGGGCATATAGACATGAATAGAGACATATTCTACCCAGAAAAGAAAAGCATATGTCCAGAAAGCAGACAAACCTTGAAAAACGAAGTAAAAAAAAGTGCCAGATTCTGTATAAAAGCCTGAAAGAGAAAACAAAAGAACACACTGTTGCAGATATACAGAAAAGAAAGAGGCACAAAGACCAGGTAAACTGAAAATAAAAGCAATCACACCTGCTCATCAGTTGATCCATGTGCATAAGCATCAGGGACATTTGAGTTTGGAGGAAGGATAGTCTGTCAGAAATTACAAAGTTAATCAACTTACGAAAATGAAACAGAAAGCTTTAAATGAAAAACAACAACAAAACCAAATAAACACGAAAGTTGAAAGCAACAAAAAATCCAAAGAGGGAGAAAGCCAAAGAGAAAATTTGAATCCAACATGGAAATTTGGAAAGGTAATTTTCATTGTAACAGATCTCGTAGAAAACCCAAATATTGACTAACCTGCAACTGCACCATGAATATGTTATAAATCTTTGCATACTGCCTGTCATAGAAGTCTCCAAAACTCAAGGCCGCAACCTGCAAATAGCAGCCAATAAAACAAATGCCAATCTACACTTGGTAGTAAGTGGAGGAAAGAACTATGCATTGCACATGAGCAAGAGTAGCATACCTCAGTTAAACATAGAAGTGTGAGATTACGATATGCTGGCACAGGAAAAAACTTCAAAAGGGTCTCCAGCTGACAAATTCATGGAACAATGAACAACACACCACAAGAAAATTCAGAATTACCAGTGAACCAAACAAGTACAGAATTGAAATCAAAGATAATGGACAAACCAGTGGCGATTCAAAGATATAGCCCAAAGGAATCCATGATAGGAACGCATGCAATGTGGACAGCGTCGCCCGTATTAACTCCATTCTTTGAGATGCTGATAGTACGTATAGACATAATTCATGAATAAGTTGGAACTCGCTGCAAACAATCCGGAAGGCTCTTAGTAATAAAATATGAGAAGCATGGAGAGAATATTTCTTACACAATAAAGAGTTTTGTATAATCAAGATATTTTATGGTTAACTTAGAACACAGGTATGGAAGGAAAACAGAATCATTTTTGCTGAATAAATATTTCGTTTTAAATTGAAGGCATGCTAACCGGTAAACAGGTGAAACCCATAAAAATCTTTGGGAAAGATTCAGAAACAACAATCTAGTAATGGAACTACAAACTGCAAACTGAAAGGTACCAATGTTCAAAACTTTTTGGAGTTGGCTTGGGTAGTAAAATCTCAAAATGAAATTAAGAGATATGTCATGAAGGAGGCGACACAAGTGTAGCACATGACATTCAAACAGTAGTTACATCAACTGAAGTTTGTTATTTTCTCTTGCTTCTGTAAGAGAGGCTGTTAGAGAAGCTTGGCAACATTGTACAACTAGTGTGCAACAACCTACCTAGATCAGCTATATAAGCAAGAGACCAACTGTAATCATGTTTTATCAGAATTCAGTTGAATTATTTTCTCCATCGTGTTTCTGATTACTCAATTTTCCTTCACTTCCACTCATTGTCATCTCCTTCCCTAATTTCTTCCCTATTTCCACTTTTCTTTTACAACAACACAATTCCCTTGGTGAGTGAATTTCATTCATGACAATATGGTTTCACAGGTAAAACAAACAAAAAGCTCAGTCAAGATTATCATTCAAAACAAAGATCGTGAGTTCAATCCTTCGTCGTCATTATATAGGTTTTGTCAATAAAAAGGCCCATAAAAGCTAAATTAAACTAAACTTTAAACTAACAGAGAAACTTCTGTGAAACAAGTAAAAGGCCCTATCAACTCAATTAAGACTCATTTTACAATTACATATGCAATTTACAGATCTGGGAACACGTGAAGGAATTGATACGCACCAGAACTAATTGAATCTCACAAAGCAAGAGGAACAATTACTATTAACAATTGTACTATCATTCAAAGTACTGGGCATTACATAACGTAGACTAAGAAAACACAAAACTACCGCTTTATATTTTATTCCATAAAAAAAATGATGCAACTTGTATACCAAAATGGATATTCACTAAAACAGTAAAATCACGTGGGCTAATCAAAACAAGATTGACAAAAGGTGGAAGAAAAAAGTCCTTGGAATCAGCAGGAAATTTAGTTCCCAATAAGAACCATCCTTCAAATTGAAGAAGAGAGAAATCAGGTCAAAAGGTGACTATTAACTACTTAGACAAGAGCATTCTCTACTCATTATTATAACATATGCCGAGCAGAATATTGCATATTTCTTTTATTTTTGGGAGGGGATATACAGAGTATTTCATGTGTCGCAAACATATCGATAATTAAGACAATCAAAAGAAAATCCAGAAGTTCAAAAGCCAAAAAGATCATTTTTTTGGAAAAAAGATGGGAAACGAAAATACTCAGGCTTGCTGAAGTCATAGACCAACTTTGCCTAGTCATGTGGGAGCACCAGCAGAGAGGATGCATAATTCTAATACAATAGCCGAGTTGTTCAATGCAATTACCTGTTTAATGACTGCTTAAGCTCTTTAATCTTCTGTTGTGTCATTTCCCCTCTTGAAAAATCAAAAACCTCTTCACTTAAGAGCTGATAAGCAACAGCGTCATCACCCATGACACAGAACCAATTCCCAATCAAACAACAATAAAAACCAAACAACCTACTTTTAGTATAACCATGCAGTTTTCACAAATTGTTTCACTAGTTTTTGCAGCAGCAACAAGATCAGGAATGAAGCTCTGCCACCTAGCTGGCCAGTCATGCTTCAGTATCTGTGAATTTACAAAAGAGAATGCATTCTTACAAGGAAGACCTTAAAATAAGGGCCTATTCTTTTCATTATTTAGGGGGGGAAGCAACTGGGATAAAATAAAGATAATCACTATTTCTTTTACTAATACAACAATGATCAGATCAGAAGCAATGAGAACCCTCACTTCTGCTTCATTTGTGGGATCAACCAAAAAAGTGCACAACAGTTCCCAGATCATATTATACCTGGACCAATATAACATTTAGTTTGTTGACATATAGCCTTTCCCGCCTGAAAGAAGCCTCATCTCTTGAAAGCTATAAAAAAGAATCCATGATGACAAGGAATTGTACAACGATCTCCCATAGAAGAAACAAAATAATTAAAACAAAAAAAGGAGAGAGAAAGGGTCAGGTGCATCCGTATAAAAGGAATTCTCATTATTCACACCTGCACAATGATATCAGATATAAAATTCTAGGATAATCATGATTCACACCTGTACAATGACTTCGGAAATAAAATTCTTCATCCCATCTCTTTGAGCGATTGGCAATGCATTCCAACGATACTTAATGACACCTTCTAAGACCTGTCAATAAGCATAGACAGCTTGATCCTCTCAACAGTAATGAAAACATTATATATATATAAGGGGTTGATGGGTTGCTATACAAATACAAATTCATCATTTCAAGAATATCTCAGGCTTGTGTTCCAAGACTCGTACAATATGATCCTCAAAGATTTCAACAATTGGAGGAACCTACAACAGTTCTCCTACTTAACAGAACACCTTAATACTATTTCTGATACTACTTTCTCCAAACACTGGACATATACATGTATACATGTGCATATATCCATAAATATGTGTCCGTGTGTACAGATGTGTACATATGCAAACAGATATATATTTGTGTGTGCATGTGTACATCTCTATGAAGCACGGACACCTACACCGGACATGGATAGGACACAACACGTTAAGGATACGTAAACTAAAAGTATGATTTATAATCTTTTTAATTGATGAATACTACTTTTTAATTAATGAACACTATTTTTAATTTATTTTTTAAAAAAATTTGTTTTATATTATGTTTTTTATTTTTTATTTTTATTTTTTTTTTATAAAATAAGAAAATATCAAAAAATATTTTTATAATTTTTTAGATCCTATTAATATAATAATATTTTAAAATTTATTATTATCAAATTATTATTTTATAAGTTTATAAAATATAATTATCCTTACATAATACTATTTTAACAATATATAACTATAAATTATTATTTTATAAATTTATAAAATATAATCCTACTTATATAATAATATTTTAAAATGTGTAATTATAAGATTATTAATTCATAAATTTATAAAATATAAATATAAGTATTTAATAAATAATAAAAATTTGATCCAATTTATAAATAAATTTATTTAAATATTTAATTTTTATATGAGTTTATATTTTATACGAATAATTAAAATATATATAAATAATAAATATAAAAAAGGAAAAACGAAAAAAGGGGTTAAACAAATTAAAATAGGGGGAAGAAAAAAGAAAAAAAAGGAAAAAAGTGGGATAACCCCCTGCCCATTTTATTAAATCCAACAGGCAAGAGCACACTCATCCCCTTAAACCACCTTTGACCATCGTCCTCTCTTTTCACAAAAGACAAAAACCCTAAAATTACAGCTTTTATGATGAATGGAAGTTCCATCCAAATTCGTTTCCTTCTCTCTAACTCTCTCTCTTCCACTCTTGGTGCAAGGCAGCATGCTTCCTCTTAAATCACCTTCGGCCGCAATCCTCTCTCTCCATGGAAGATGAAACCTAAAATTGCAGCTTCCGTACAAATTCATTTCCCTCTCTCTAACTCTCTCTCTCCCACTCTCTGTGCAAGAAGACAGCGTGCTTCCGAAATGTGTCCATAACATGTCGGATGTGTCCAGAGCGTGTCCAAACGTGTCAGGATGTGTCCGAAACGTGTCCAAAATGTGTTGGGACATGTTAGAGCGTGTTCAAAATGTGTCAGAATAAAAACAAATAAATTAACACGTGTCGGAGCGTGTCCAACACGTGTCCAAGGCCTGTCGATGTCCAAGGCGTGTCGCACACCGACACTTTAAACCCAATAGAGTGTTCGTGCTTCCTAAGTACATCATCTTTGGCAAGAATTATCCTATGTGGTAATAGCATGTAATACACCTGTTTATACAGCCTCCAGATTTTATTGGTACCAAGACAAGCGGAGCCATTACCAGACAAAAGGAAGGTGAAAGAAAATATAACATGTAAAGATCGGGGACGTAAAATATTTCAAGTACTTCAGAATAGAATATGAGCACCGCTGCCTCTTCCATAAAAAAATAATAACATGAACTGCAGAGTTACTCGACAGGTATATGTAGAAAATCTGAAGAATAGAACTACATAAGTCCCAAAATTCAGCACAAAATAACAACAGTACCACTTGGACACGAGTTACAGTGCATTCATCAAAGGTTGCTTTAAAAAGTGAATATTGACGTCTCCCTTTGCCAGCACAAAAGACCATTAATCGTAATGAGTTGGCATCTATCACTCCACTGCATTTGTAATTTCTCCAAAAAAATAATTGCATTCTCCACAGAAACTCTATTTTGTCCAGGCCAAGTGAACTAATACAAACTTCCAGCCAAATGGGAAGCTGCTCTAGAAAAGGTAGAAAACATGTCACAGTAATTATTTCCGTCTTTAAGCTTCCCAGATGGCAAATGAAACATTATTCAGGGGGGTAAGGAATTCGTTCTGGTCCTTTAGCTCTTTTTTGGCAACAAATTCAAGAGGATTCTTCTGTAATGACCCTCCACCATAATTAACTCTATCCACATTGTCCAATCCTCCATCATTTTTATTTTTTCATTTGTATGGCACCTTCCTCAATGAGGCAGCAGTTCCTACTACCGGTAAAAAATGGGCAGGGAAACCCATTTAAGATGTTTCAGGCATCTTAAACATATGCAAGACAAGCATAACAAGAAAAGTTGATTTGGATGAGATTAAAGGTAAAGAGATTCTATTTTAGGAGGATGGCCTGAGTAGAACGGCATAAAAGGATTTATATACCCAACCATATACTGAGAGTTAAGGTTCCACCCTTTCTTGTTGCCTCCGCTTGACCAGCTCTTCTTTGCTATAACCATGAATAAAGATAGTCCTTCAATGCTATTATAAACATTTTGGAGAGGAAGGAAGCCATCGCTCGCTTAGCTTAACCAGCTTTAAAGATGTGTCCAATGATGTTAAACTATCACCATGAAAAGTGTAGAAATGGCCAAGATCCTTCAATGGAAAATCAAGTGGTAAGTTTTATTCTGTCCCCCCCCCCCTTTGCATCTTCATCACTAACATTTTCCAACCTAACCCTAGCATCAGAGGATGGTCTGTGGCATAAGATTGCTCCATTGCAACAATGAGACTATGGATTCAAGCCGAAGAATTTTTAGTGCAGGGATGAGTTGCATATAGTTGACCCTCCTATACACATGATGTGAGAGCCTCATGCACTAAGGAAAGATTTCATAGCTAAGTTTTAATCTACAATATCCCAAGTTCTAAATCCATCTTGACAGAATGCGGTAAATCTTCAATTAAGTGGATGAATTCTATATCCATAGGCTAATGTTCAACATTATTTCTTCCCCCACTACCACACTACAATGTTCGATATAATGTTAAAAGACCAAGCAAAAGAAGCACAATATTGGCAGTCCGACCCTACAAATCTCAAAAGTGTCAGACACCCCACCAAGAAATCACAATTCATATAATCAAGTAGAAGTTTAGTTGCTTCCAACAAGAGGCAGAATCCAAACATTCTATGACTTCAATCAGCCTGCTACAATAGCATAAATCTTCAAAAACATTACGTGTGAAAGGATAATCTGTAGCCCGATAGAAATCCATAGTACCCCACTAAATACTCGTTCAATTATCATCAAAACATTTCCAAATTTAAGTTAAAAAATTATTTTCATTGTTTGACTGGTTAGTTTCATTTTGAATAATAAATATACAGCATCACTGACCTGAAGGGAAAAGAATTTAGTATTCAGGTTTTGAGTATTCTGTAAGATGTGCACAACCTGGAGCCACATATCTGGATTGTTTTGCAACTCACGTAATATTTGATCTGCAGCAGCTCTCTGTACAAAACATATAAAAGACCATATTATAAAGAAAGACAAAGCAGCATTAGCTTCAACACAGAATTACAAAGAGAAAAGTACCACAAGGGTGAGACAAAATAATTGAAACAACTTGATGATATTGAATGCAATCTAAAAGCACTCTTTCCAATTGCAAAGCACGAGTGCAATATTAATGAAGAGGAAAAGAATAGAGTACAGGAAACATCAATTGACATCAAAAGCCGTGATTTTGGGGCAGGTGGAGGTCTTCAAATGAACAAAACAAAACAAAATAGTTTTATAGCTCCTATTTTCTTTTATATGCAGTCCAGAACAGGACCGCATTCAGTCTATTTATCACAATAAAACAATTTTCTCTTTCTTTTTGTGCATATACTAAAGCTATTACCTAGTTGAGACAATTCCTTTTTTATCATTTGGAATCATCCTCCTCTCCCATGCCAATTTTTAGCAACAGTATGGTGCCTCAAAAGCAAAGCTGGTGCAACTACAAGAACTATTTTCACACTCCTGAAGTCTCCAATTTGCATATCTACAGAATGCAATCAACCCAGTCTCCACATCATTCTTTTAATTGCAATTTCCTCATATGACAACGTCAATTCTAATTGAAATAACAACAATATAGCAAGGGTGGCTGAGAGTCTAAGGATGTATGCCTCTATTACAATTTCCTCAAGTGTTATACACAAAGGAAGAGCTTGGCTTTATTACTAAAAGCACTCTCCACCTGAAAGGAGTAAAAACTTCAGGACTAGACAAATCCCTTATTTGGCAGATAGCATCCATTGCCAAATGTGGAATTGTTTACTGGACTACATCTTCCAATAAAATCCAAAAAGTGCCAAGAAAAAAGGCACCACTTTCTTGTACAAACGCATACACAACAACAGCAGAATAAACAAAAAGATAAACCCACATTAAGAATTGAAACAACCGAAGAGATGAGTTTGACAAACGTGGCTCCCCATAGACTAATCCACTGCTAAGCTAGCTACAAATCCCAATAAATAAACTAAAAGGACATCGACGAACTGAACTCGCATACCCAGTCAGATAGTAATCATCACAGTAAAATGAAAATCGAACCACTTCCAGTTATACTCCTTAAATAATACGCTTACCACAGCAAGCACACGGGTACCAGAGAAAAGTGAGTAGAGACATTAAAAAAAAAACATTACACCGTGCCTTCCACTCTCTCTAAAACCCTTCCACTCCATTAACTAATTAATATGTCTCTCTTACCTCCTCCTTAGATCCAGTTCCGTAGAAGGCAGCGACGGTAGCATCGAGTACAGCAACATCAATCGGCTGACTCAAATCCCTAAGCTTCTCAGCCGCCATAGTTAATTCGAACACCAGTAAACCCCCGAACAACCGAAACTCAGAAACCCTAAAATGCAACCAGTAAACCTATAATGTACGCTGTAAACCCTAACCTCGAATGATAATTTTAGGGAGCAATAAGTAAAAAAAAGATAGCTTCAATTTGACGCTGCAGATGGAGAGGAGAGAGAATTCTAATTATTTTGATTTTTTTTTTTTTTTTTGCACTTTTTGCAGTTCCCTCCTCTTTTTATAGGTGAGGAGAAGGGGGGGAAAGCTTCGAGTTGCCTACAACGAACGCAGGCTGCGAGTGCGAACGTGTTGGCCGGGTACATATAGGTCTACTGTATTTTAATTATTTACTTTTTAATAAATAATTATTTTTTAATTATCTTTAAAACCATTAGAATTTTGATTAAAATAATTATATTATAATTATTTATTTAAAAATAAGTAATCTTAATTTAAAATATTTAAATTAAATTATTTATCTATTATTTTTTATTTAGATATTTATTACAATTTAAGTGATACATCAATCTATATATATTTATCGTCTGTATAAATTAAATAATATTTTTTAAATATTTTAGAAATAATTAAATACACTTAACATATCCCTAAATAGTCAAATTTTATTTGTTATATCATTCAATGATATTTTTAAAAAATATATTGCCATGATTTGACATGAGTAGATAATAATAATAATGACATCAAATATAAAACTTATTCATTAGCAATCGCAATTCAATAACTAAAATCGGGTCGGATATTATATATTGACACTGTAAATAATACAATCAAATATAATGCAACACTTACAAGATTTGCTAAACTATCGTCGTACACCCTCGAAATAATATCATATTTGTTCAGCCCGTAAATAACTGCAATGAAAAGCATTTAACAAAAATACAAATAAACAACAGTAAAAAACATACATAATTTCATTAGGCATACCGACCTAAAATTTAAACTGCATAATTTAAAATATAGATCATATTCAATACAATAAATCTAAAATAATCAACAATACTATAAATACAAATTAAACAAAAGCCTTTAATAATCATCATTTTAAGTACAACAAAAACTTATTGTGCACTAATTTAAAAGGGTTTTAAAAATATTTGTAAATATGAGTCACTCATCAAAGCATATGTATATATATAACATACAAATATACCTAAGTAAAATAGAGATAATGATATAAAATTATAAATTACATCTGCGAATCCAAAATGTCTAATTTATGTTAAAATAAAAGACTTAATAATACATATACAAAAAATTTTTTCATAAATAAAATTATAATTTTTGTTAATATCAGAAAATAAAGTTGTCACCAAATATTTGTATGAAAAATAGCATATGAAGTTGATGCGTTGTGGATCGAGTTTCGAGCAATTCGAATTGATAGATCGTCCCAAGTCGTGCTCAGATTCGCTGAGTTTGGATCACCTGCATATGCTTAAGAACAAAGGTCGGTGATCAGTAAATATTGTCTATCAAAATACTAAACCTTCGAGTTAATAAATAGCCTTCGAATTTGGAAGGTAAAAATAACGAAAGCGATGAAAATGCAGAGAGTGCTGATATGGGTGTGTGCTCTCATCGAGAGAGGCTTTGAGGCCCGTGAGAAGTATAAACTCTAAGTACTGTCTTTGCTAGGAAAGTAGAAGAGAGAGTGAGGATTGCACTCTTGAAAGCATGAAAGCTTTGCAGAATTTGACTTCTCATGGATAAGTGTCAAAAACCGAGAGCGTAAGATCGTTGGAGTATGCAAGTGTTTGTGAGCGAATTCAAGTGTGTCTAAAAGCGTCTCTGAAAGCGTACTCTGGAGTGAAGACTCCGGGACCTTTTATAGGCATTGCCCTGGGTAGCCTTTCTTGTGCAAAAGAGCTTGATTCACGTGCTCTGTTGGGATTGCTTTCTCTTTTGGCAGAGAACTTCTGTGGCAGTAACGATTGCTGCTTTGATTACCCTCCTTCTACGTTCTTGTAACCGTTAGGGTTAGCAGCAGATAAGGAAAGAATTCTAGCACCTTCCTTTAGGGATGCACGTTGGATTCACACATCAAGTATCAATGGGATTGCCTTCTCGTGAGGAGTAAGAACAAGAGAGAAAACCGTTACGATCGTGGATAGACGCATGGGCGAGTTGGGCTTAGGCGCGTTAAACAGTCCTCCAGTGATGAATTTGATTGATAAAAGTGTTGGCCAGTCTTGGAGATTAGCGTCTGATTTCTCAGTCTTCTTTACAGCTTCCCGACAGTCAGTGGCGTTGGCCAGTCACACCGTAAATGGTAGTGGCGATTACCAGGCCCCTCATCACTCCTTTCTAAGCCGGCCCATTACTTGTGTACCCATCACTAGCCCTCCATACTAGTGGCCTAAAATCTTGCCCTCCGGTATATTAAGATGGGACGCGAGTGGATAGGTAGTCTTCTCGAGGCAACCATTGGTCATGAAGTCGATCTCAGTGGCAAGTTGGATCGTTAATGTCGAGGAGGCCATCCAGGAAGGCTTATGAGGGAAAAGTTGATCGGATCGATAACTGTCTAGGATGAAATCTGGAGAACTCCTAAAGAAAGTGTTAACCGAATTTGTTGACCGTCTAGGTCAAAATTCGGAGAATTTATAAAGGAAGTGTTGATCGAATTCATTGACCGTCTAGGTTAAAATCCGGAGAACTTCTGAAGGAAGTGGGAATTGGAGCGACACACCATCATCAGCCGTTTTGTCAAACGAAAAGGTGGTCACGTGTTTGTACGCGGTGAATTGAAGATCCCGGTAATTCATGTGCCAGAGGATTTGATCCGACTGTGCCCATTTAGGAAACACCACGTGGCAGCAATGATGGCGCACGTCTATGAGACGGTAAATCTGACTGGCGTTCACACTGCCCGTTAAGTTGTCCGTCCGTTTCACTATCAAATTTCCCACACTTTCCTTCATCTTCCTTGAACGAAAATTTTTGTAAGTGTTGCGCTTTACTCCTTCCATTCACATGGCTTCCATTCTTGAAATCGCTCCCGTTCTTAGGAAATTCAATGTGAAAGAGTTGTACATAGAGTATAATATTCCGAAGGAGATAGTCTTCAGAGTCCCTATCAAGGAAGACGGGGGTGCACGCCACAGGAGGGCTTCATTACCATCTGTGAGGCCCATTTGAGGAGTGGCATTCGTGTTCCAATCCCTGATGAGTTACCAGAGATCTTTATGGCCCTTCAAGTCTCTATCGCACAGTATCAAGCAAACAACGTGCGATATTTGTGTACCTTCTATATATTTCTCTATCAACATATGAAGCGGCTGATGGTGGCAATGGTGAGGGTGCTTTTTAAGTTCAACCAGGGAGTAGAGTGGATCCCCCTGGCTCCACGTGGCGATCTCCACGCGGCGATCTCCAGGGAATGAGGCAAGGTGCCCGATGCTTACACCAGGATTTCTCCTGAGGAGGAGACGAATTCTCTAGAGTGTTATTCAAGTTGGTGGAGGGCCACCTTGTAGAATTTCTAAGAGACCACTTGGTCTCTCGTGATAAGGCCAAAAATGACAACTGGGGACCTTCGTCTCTTGAGTAGAAAACGGTGAGGCCTTCTATGAAGAGGAAGGTTGGGGCTCTTGTGGTCAGGGAGCCATCCGGCGAGGAGTCTCCCTCAAGTTCAGTGGTAAAGAAGACGATGACGGCGGTAGCAATAAGGCCTTCTTCATCCTTCTCCACCAATCCAGGGAACGTTCTGATTGGTCAACTTATCGGAGTAGGAGATAGCTCCAACGTTGGTAGTGAAGAGTCCACCATTGAGGTTTATAGGGTCAGACTGCGCTCCGCCACCAACTGTGTCGTTCTTGCCCTCCCGCAATCGGAGCACTTGATGCGATTGGAGACCTCTACAGGGCACATAGTGGAGTGGGCTGCTGATCTGTCGGAGGATATACCAGCCAGAGAACCCAATGAGGCGCCTGTTGAGCCTCCTATTGTGTCGATCATTACACTATCCAATGAGCACGCTTTTGAGGAGCATCAGGAGGCACCAAGGGCGCCAACTGTCGGAGAGCCACAATTGGTGGTTAGTGTTTGTGTGGAGGTTACGAAGGGGGCCGCCATCGGAGAGCCTGCCCAGGCTATGGAAAGGCCGGAGGAGCCCACTGTTGGAGAGCTAGTGGGGATGGAGCAACATATGGCAGATGTGCCGAAGGAGCCAGCGGAGGAGGCCGCTGCTAGGTCTGCTCAGGAAGGTTCCACTTCTAGTCCTCCGCCGCCAAAGCCAAGGTATTGTGTCAGGCCAGAGCTACCGGTGCACAGAATTTGGCAGGTAAACTTTCACGACTTGTTTTTCTCTTCAATTTTACCGTTGTTGACACTTATTATTTTCGTAGACGGATAAGATTTCGCACACAATTGTTAAGGCGCTTGGCCAGCGAGACCTGGCGATCTCCGATAGAGATAAGGTGATTGCTTACTTGGCTTGGCGAGGAGCTGGAGGTGTTGGAGGCAGAGCACTGAGAGGAGGCGGTTGCCCTAGGCCTCATGCTAGCCAACCTGGAGGCGAAGAATGCTTGGTTGAAAGAGGATAATGCCAGTCTACGAGAGGCCGTAGTTGTAGGGCTGGTGGAGGAGAACGATAGACTTAAAGAGGAGAACGTCCGTCTCAAAAAAGAGGTTGATTGGACTACGCGGCGCATTGACCAGCTTACGGGGCAAATAGCTACTATGGAGAACGAGTTGGTCACTCGTATTCGTCCCCATGAGGTCTCGAACATGCTGCTAGCATGGTTATGGGAGGATGTTAACATTAGTCGGCGCATTGCCCTGCTGGTGGACCCCAATTTTTCGGTTGAATATCTTGACCCAATTAACTGGTCTGCCCAGAGTCGTGAGAGCTTTGTGGGTAAGCCCCGGAGTGGTCGAGGGCCGCCACCGCCTCCATCTAGGAGCTCCGCACCTTCACAGCTTATGTGTTCCTTGTTTTTGTAATTGATATAACTATGAGAGAACATAATCAATAAAACGACTATTTCAATGATATTATGTGTCTTGTTGTTATTCATAATCCCTTGTTGCTGAGTTGTCCGGCCAACTTTGTGTACGCAAGATGGTTGTTCGCCTTACTTAAGACGCTATTGGTGTTAAGGATTGGAGCCCTTGTGAGGTGATCAAGATCGACCTGGATGTCGCATTGAACCTACTCGATACTCGTGCGTGAATAGAGGCTTGGTGGCACTGTTCGATTGTAGACCTAGGTGGCCAGCTTTTGGGAGCAATGCTTTGCTCCTGCCAACCATCGTAGACTGATCACTCTATTTCCTTGTAAAGGATGTTGCCGCGTGTGCTACTTGAGCCCCCTAAGATTTTGACCTTGAATGGGCTACTTGAATGACAAAGTTTAGTTCGACCGTCAGTAGGTCACCTAGATGACTATGGTTTAAATACGACCACTTATAGGCCGTCGGGATAACCAGAGTTTAAATACGACCACTTATGGACCGCTTGGATGACCAAGGTTTAAATACAACTGCTCATGGGCAGCCAGGATGACCAAGGTTTAGTAACGAGCGGGTCAAAACTTGCCCGACTTAAGGGTAATCTAGGTTGTGTAATCCTACAAACAGATATATATATATATATATATGCATATGGAAAAGAAAGGAAATGAAGTCTACCCTGCAGTTGTACAAGAAATACTATGTGAAAAGTGTTCCTACATACATGCATATGGTTGACTTACCTGTGCCTTTACTGAAATAGCACTTGATGTGAACCGCGTTCCACGTTCAACGAACCAGCTTCCGTCCTGGGTCTGAAATTTGTATGCTTCTTTTCGCAGGATGGCGGAGACTAGGAAAGTCCCTTCTCGGTTTGGGAAAAGTTTATTCTAGTTGGTAACCTTGCACGTGACTTTGATGTTCCGCAAGACCTAGTCCCCAACGTTGAATTGTCGTGCTTTTACTTTCTTGTTATAATAGTGACTGATTTGTCATTTATAGGCCGCAGTCCGCATCCTCCGGGCAAAAGTTGCGGACTTCCTCTAACAAGCTTAGGTGCTCTCGAATTTTCTGAGAGTTGCCTTGCGAATCGAAGGATTCAACCCTAAAGCTTGGAAGCCTGATCTCAGTCGAAATTACCGCTTCAGTCCTGTAACAGATATTGAAGGGCATCTCGCGAATTGTCTCCATTGGAGTCATCCGATAAGACCATAGGACAGTGGGCAGCTTGTCCACCCAGAAGCTCCCGGTATTTTCCAGCTTGGTATTAAGACCGTGGAGCAGCGTGCAGTTTGTGACCTCCACCTGTCCGTTTACTTGTGGGTACGCCACCGACGTGTGGATCAATCTAATACCCAGACTGGTGCAATACTTGGTAAAACGCTTTCCTGAGAATTGGGTTCCGTTGTTGATAACGATGACGTCGAGAATACCAAATCTGCTGATTATATTTTTTTCAAATGAACTCAAGAGCGTTGTGTTCCGTGATCTTGGCCAGCGGGATGACTTCGACCCACTTGGTGAAGTAGTCGATACCTGTGATAATAAACTTCATTTGCCCTATTGCAATGGAAAACAGGTCGAGAATGTCAAGCCCCCACTGCGCGAAAGGCCATGGAGCCTGGAGAGATTTTATCTCAGTAAGCGGCTGGTGGTGAAGATTACCGTGAATCTGGCAATTTCCACACCTCTTTACGAACTCAAGTGCGTCTTTCTTCGTCGTCGGCCAGTAATAGCCTTGGCTCATGATCTTAAATGTAAGTTCTTACCGTCGATATGTAATCTACAAATCTCAAGGTGGACTTCGCCTAGGGTGTAGTCGGCCTCCTTAGGAGTGAGGCAGCGGAGGTAAGGAGTCGAATAACCACTGTGATATAACCTTCCATCGACTATGGTATACCAGCCGGCCATATTCTTGATCCGCTTTACTTCGTTCGCGTCATCTGGCAGTGCTCCGTCTGCAAGGTACCTCTGGTAAAGCGTCATCCAACTTTGGGTGTCGGAGATTTATATTGTTTTTTGTTCCTCCGTGCTCGGAGTATTTAAGACCTCCTACATGTCCTTCGAGTACTGTTCTGGGTTTTCAGCCACAGCTACTCTGGCTAGTTAATCGACCTTCCAGTTCTCAATTCTGACAATGTGAACAATGGTTACTTTGTTAAATCTCCGACTAGTTTCCTTTACCCTGGCCAAGTGGGGATTGCATGCTTCGAAATTCCCGTTGACTTGGTTGACGGCCAACTCAGAATCGCTATAGACGGTCAACCGCTTGACAAATCACTCTTTAGCTAGTCTTAACCCAGCCAACAAGGCTTCGTATTCGGCAATGTTGTTGGTGGTCTTCACCTCGAACCCATCAAGGGGTCCTCAGGACCACTTCAGCGTCGCTGCCTAAATCCGTAGACTGATCCGTCTACGTTGAGAACCCATTTGGGTTCCTCCCCATGTAGTCATATGTCCTTAGTGGGCTATTCATCAGAAATTAAGGTCGCGGTCTCGACAATAAAGTAGGTCAGGGCCTACTCTTTGATGGCCAATTTGGGCCGAAATTCGATATCGAACTCACCCAACTCGATTGCCCATTTTACTAGCCATCTAAAAATATCTGGTTTCTGGAAAATATTTTTCAAATGTTGGTCAGTTAGAACTACCACACGGTGTGCCTGGAAATAGGGCCTGAGTTTTCGGGCGGAGAAGATAAGTGCCAAGGCTAACTTTTTCGCGCGTGGGTAGTGTATTTCTGTGCCGGTCAACGTTTTGCTCACGTAGTAGACCGGCCGTTGAGCGTTGGAGTTCTAGTGTATGAGGACGAAGATGAGAGCCACATCCGACACTACCAAGTAGAAGTACAGCTCTTCTCCGTCCTTGGGTGACGTCAACAATGGCGGACTGGCCAAGCACTACTTCAATTTGTCGAAGGCTGCCTGACATTTTGCAGTCCACTGGAATCCATTTGTCTTTGTCCCTCTTAGTGCCTTGAAGAACGGCTGGTACTTGACTCCTAACTTGGCCAGAAAACGGGACAAGGCTGCCAGTTTTTTGGTTAGCTTTTGGACATCTTTGACACTCCGGGGTGGTGTTATATTCGTGAGGACTTTGATCTTCTCCAGATTTGCTTCGATCCCCCATTGGGAGACGACGAAACCCAAAAATTTTCCCAAAGATACTCAAAAGGTGCATTTAGAGGGATTGAGCTTCATTTGATGCGTGTGAAGCACCTTGAAGGATTCAGTCAGACCGCGGATATAGTCATTGGTGGTCTTGTTTTTGAAGAGCGTGTCGTTGACGTACACCTCTATATTGCGACTGATCTGATTTTTGAACATCTTGTTCACGAGCTGCTAATAAGTTGCTCTCGCGTTCTTTAGTCCGAAGGGCATTATCCTATGGCAGTAGATTCCTTGGTCCGCAGAACAAGGTACTCCTTGTCCCTGGACTCGCCTTCGAGATATGGTTATAACCGGAGTAAGCGTCCATGAAGCTCGGGAGCTCGTGTCCAGATGTCGAGTCCACCAAGAAGTCAATTCTAAGTAAAGGGAAGTCTTTCGAACAAGCTTTGTTAATGTCGATGAAGTCAACGCACATTCGCCACTTTTTGTTACTTTTTTTCACCAAAACGACATTGGAGAGTCAATCCGAGTACTAAATTTCTCTGATGAAACTAGCATCCAATAGGTTTTTTACTTCCTCCCGGGTGGCGATTAACTTTTTCACTGAGTGATTTCTCCGTTTCTACCTGATGGGTTTGCGGTTGGGATCGAGACCCAACTTATGAAAGTCGCTAAAACTTTCATTATCAACGAAGACTCGTTTTAACTTGTAGTCAATGTTACCGTCTAAAATAAGTGTAGATAAAATAAGAGATCAGTATGGGGGGAGATTACATGGCTCAAGTCATTGTCGCTAAAGTTAATGGCATTATCTTCCGTGCGCGCGCTCTACAACCTGTTCCTTCTTCGCGATCTCACGGAGACCGCCCGACCAAGTAGTGCTCGTATTGACTACCCCAACCGCAACCTGATTCCATGGTAGGGAAGGCTCTGACCGTTCCCCACCTGAGGTCCCCGAGCTCAGACTAGGACTCTTGATCAACCTGATGAGGTGTCCCTTATGGATGAACTCCTCGATTTCTCTCTAGAGCGTCTTGCAGTCCTCTGTGGAGTATTCGGGATAGTATTTGGATGGATTTTCTCCCTCCGCCTTCTTAAGTGGCTTTGTCCACTTAAGGAATTTCTCCACACGGATCTGCATGAGAACGTTAGCGCGTGTGTCTGTTAGGGGCGTTAGGTTGGTCAACCAGAAGTCCCTCCTCTCTAGTGCTTCGACCATATGCTGCTTCCGATGGAAATGGTCACCGCCATTATACTTCCTTTTTCCCACAATTGGGAAAGAGTGAAGCTGTTCGGTCCACCCGAGGCGCTTAGCCTCGTTGGCCTCCTCCATCGCTGCATAGGCCCTGGTGATTAACTCCACATCCCTGAAAGTCTATAGGTTCTTGTACACCATGTGCCTAAAAAAGTCCCCATGCGTTAAGGCAGAGATGAAACTTTCAAGCTTCATCTCCTCTGTCAGCCTGGGGATTCTTCTTGCCACTGCAACGAAGCGATCCAGAAACCTCTGTGGATTTTCTCCCTGCTTCTACTTGATATGGGAGAGATGCTACAACTGTTTCTCTTCCCGACGGCTAGAGGCGTACTGTGCCAGGAAGATGTCAGAGAGCTCTCGAAAGCTCCGGATAGAATATAAGGGGAGGTGATGGAACCAAGTGCAAGCGTCACCTTTTAAAGTCAGTGGGAAACAGCGGCTCATGATTGCGTCCTCCAACCCTTGCAGACTCAGATGGGTATGGAAGTGATTGAGGTAATCCATGGGATCAATACTCCCATCATATGAATCAAGGGTTGGCATTTTAAATTTCGCCGGCATTAGATGGATCATGATCTTCACCGCAAAAGGAGATTGGTCGTGATCCACCACGTGTTCATTGTTTTTAAGAACACGGTTTCAGATCTTCTCCCGTCTTGGATCTGTTTGAGCTGCATTGGCTGACATTTTGGAGTCGAGATATGTCATCAACTTCGTCCTGTCTCTAGTGTGGCCAATAACCGACCAGCTACTGTCACCAGTGGATCTGATGGTCCAAGAGGCTCCCTCTTGGGCCCGTGGCCTAAACTCTGCCCAAGAATATCGGGGTTTCTTTGCTCCGGGCTTTCCTCTGGTGTCATGTTGCCTAAACATTCCTCAGGCCTTAGTTGGCTTTGGCACTATGAGGATTCTGGGATTGGAACGTTGGTCGGCCTCTTGGTTTTCTTGGCTGACTTCTTCTTCCCTAGTCCTACTCTTTTGGAGGTCAAAGCAGGGGGAGCCACAGGCAAAGCCTCCCACTGAGCGTTCTCGTGGCAGGCGCTGAGAATCTCGAGCATCTTGTTCATATTGCTCATGTTCTCCACCAGGTTTTGGAAAAATGGTGCTAGAACGCCGTTGACCACCCCGTTAACCTGGGCACTAATAGCGTGGCCTTGGTCGGGCGAGGTCACATCTCTGATGGGCTCGCTCGCTTGTGCTCTTGTGTTCACAATATTTGCTAATGGAAAGAGAAGCTAAGAGAGTGAGATCAAGTGAAGTTACTTAGAAAAATGGTTGGCTTTTTGCAAGTTTCCCATAAACGGTGTTAATGATGTGTTCCGGATCCAAATTTCGAAATGTTCAGAACAAGTAGATCGTCGAAGTCCGTCTCCATTCACCGAGTTCGGATCCTACACACTATAACTAAAAACAAGAGGTCAAGCGTTGGTGGGATGTTATCCTACTGAAAACACTATGACGCCCAAGTCAATAAATAGCTTTCGAGTTTAGAAGATAAAAATAACGAAAGTGATGAAAATACAGAGAGTGCTGAGATGGGTGTGCTCTCGTTGAGAGAGGCTTTGAGGCCCGTGAGAAGCGTAAACTCTAAGTACTGTGTTTGCTAGGAACGCAGTGAAGAGAGTCAGGATTGTGCTCCTAAAAGCTTCGAAGCTTTGCAGAATATGGCTTATCGTGGTAAGAGTGAATAACTGAGGGCGTAAGATCGTTGGAGTATGCAAGTGCTTGTGAACAAATTCAAACGTGTCTAAAAGCGTCTCTGAAAGCGTGCCCTAGAGTGAAGACTTCATGGCCTTTTATAGGCGTTGCCCTGGGCAGCCTTCCTTGTACGGAAGGGCTTGATTCCCTTACTTTGCTAAGATTGCTTCCTTTTTTGGCGGAGAGCTTTTGTGGTAGTAACGGTCACTGCCTTGATTACCGTCCTTCTGTATTTTTGTAACCGTTAGGGTTAGCAACAGATAATGAAAGTATTGTAGCACCTTCCTTCAGGGAAGAAGACCATTGCTGGTCATGGATAGACGCATGGACCAAGTTAGACTTGAGCGCGTTAAGCTTGGTCTTCAAGTTATCAGGATTCCGATCAACAGAAGTGTTGACCGTCTTGGAAGTTGGTCGTCCTGATTTCTCCGTCTTCTTTGGCTTCCAACCAGTCAACGCGGGGCATTGACCATCCTGGCGTAATTGGGCCGTAGCGATTCTAGTCTGTCACTCCTTTCTGGGCCAACCTATTACTGACGTATTCATCAGAAGTCAAATATTTAAATATTTTATCGTGTTCCTCACAATATCTAATTATAAAAATATGATCTTTACAAATATATAAGCGTTTGGCAAAAACAAACAAAATCTCTAAATATTTAATAAAATCTAACAAATTTTAAAATAACCAATAAAATAAACTTGCATGTAACAATATATGAAAAATGGTGAAAATAACATATATATATATATAAACAAGAACTATAAGAGAAATCAAATGATTTTAATAATATATCAAAAAATAAGTTTAGATATACTTATCTGAACTCAATAATTTATCAAATCTGATATAAAATAGTATCAGAAACCCTTTACTTCTCGTTTGTTTTCTTCTCTTATTCTAATCTCTTTTCCTCTTTTCTCTCCCTTTACTCTTGCAAAAGCCTAAAATCAAATGAACGGGGCTTAAATACAAAAATCAACACGTGAACCTCGATCTGGCACACATTAATTACAATGCCTAAGCACATGTACATGGAAGCACTACATCGGACATACCTCAAGCAAAACTTATTGTACTTAAACCATGCATGAATGCCCTGTATACGTTATTACCTAAAATACACACAAATGTGCAATTGCATCTATTAGGTGCTGAACCTACTTTCTCAAATTTTTATTTTTCTTAAAATTTTTATGTTATAATTACTTATCATATTAACTCAATACATAATAATTATAACATCGTAAATATAAACTAAAAAATCATGTATTATATATATATATATTAAAAGATATTCATTTTGACATGAGGAATACGTAAATTAGAGTTGAGATGAGCGATAACGAGAATTATAAAGAGAATGGTAAGTATCGAATAAAATATGATAATAAGGAGAACATAAAGAAGAGGCGCAAGTGGGGGTACAAAAGAATAAATGATATAAAAGAAATCTAACATTGCATATGATTGATAAATGCTAAAGCTTTAAGTGTTTAAATGGAGTCCTTATAAAAATCTAAATTTTAAATAATTTAAAAAAATTAAATAGTCTAATATGATACCCTTACAATTTAAATATATATATTTAGATATAGACACTTGTTTGAATGAATAGATTAGGTGATCCCACTCCTTAAGCTTCCTAATATTAGAAATTTTAAAATAAATAATGGATATTTTATCAGATAGTTTAAATAGTTATTTAATATTTATCGCTTATTTTTAACTTATAATGATAATTTTTTGATTAATATATAATTTGATAAATAGGATAACCATAACAACTCTTTAAAGATGATGCATCTTGGATCCAAATTTCGAACAGGTTCAGGTCAAATTGATTGTTAGAGTCCGACTCCGTCCACTACATCTGAATCCTACACACCACAATTACGAACGAAAGGTCAGGTGACAGTGGAAGATTGTCCCACCGAAAATATCCCAATACTCAAGTCATAAACAACCTTTCGAACCAAGAAGGTAAAAGAAACGAATGGAACGAGAATGTTGGGAAAGTATTTGGGACGGTGGGCTGCTCTCGTTAAGAGAGGCTCTCGCGAGCTCGTGAGGAGCACTAGCTCTTGACACTGTTCGCTGAAAATATGATGACTAAGAGCAAATTGTTCACTGAAAGCGTGAGAACTTCATAGTAGAAAGAGAGAGCTTAATGATGAAGGCAGCTACATGTGAGTATTAAGAACATTTTTGTCAAACATTGAATGCTTGCCCTGGAGTGAAAATCTCATGTGCTTTTATAGCTGTGCTACTGCGCGGCCTTCCTTGGGCAAGAAGGCTTGATTCCCGTACTCTATTGGGGTGGCTTTCTTTCTTGAGGTGAGAGCTTTAATGGCGGTAACTACTCCCTGGCAGATTACTTTTCTTCTGCGTGTTGTAACCGTTAGGATTTTATTGTAGACAGGGAGAGAACCTGGCGCTTTCCTTATGGGATATGCGTTGAATCTACTGGCGACCATTACAAGGGAGATTGCCTTCTGAGAGAGCGTAAAATTAGGGGAGAAGACCGTTACTAGTCGAGAACGGAAGTATGGGCCATAATGGGCCTGGCCCACATGTAGTTTTAGGTTGGCCTACTGTAGCACTTCCAGTCAACAGAAATATTAGTCGTCCCTGTAAGCCAATTGTCCATCCTGTTGTCAAACTTTGTTGGTCTACTTGACCTTTCGTCTTGTCAATGGCCTGTGTTGAGTGTCTAGGCATATATGGACCTTTGTGGGTCTGGATTGTTCCTCCTTCTTGGGCTAACCTGCTATCAGCGTTCTCATCACTAGCCCCTCATACTGATGGTCTAAACTCTGACCTCCAACATGTTCATGATGGGATGTGCTTGAATGAAAAACCTTAATGAAGAAGCCGGCCGCCGCTCTAGGTCTATTGACCATGTGACGTGGTGTCCATCAAGATCTGCTGAATTGGTGGAGGAAGTGTTGACTGGAATTGTTAACCGTCTAGGTCAAAGTCTGGAGAACTTTTAAAAGAAAAGTCAACCGGATTCGTTGACCGTCAAGGCTAGAAATCCAGAGGACTTTTGAAGGAAGAGTTGACTAGATTCGCTGACCGTCTAAGCCAAAGTCCGAAAAACTTGTGGGAATTGGAACGACGCGCCATCAACAGCCAGTCTATCAGTCAAAAGGGTGGCCACTTGTCAGTTAGTGGTGTATTCATGATCCCAGTAATTAATACGCCAGAGAATCTGATTTGATTGCACCCGTTTAAGTAATGACACGTGTTAACAATGATGGGCACGCGTTCTCGAGACAGTTAACTTTTCTAGCATTCACACAGCCCTTTAAGCTGTCCGTCCGTTTTACTTTTGGATTTTCCACACTTTCCTTCATCTTTTCTGAAAAATTCTAAGTGTCTACAACTTTTCTTTACTTGTACATCCATGGCATCCGTCACACAAATAGCTCGATCCTCACAGAGATTGACGTGTAGGAGTTGTACGTAGAGTATAATATTCCCAAGGCGATCGCCTTTCAACTTCGTGGCAATGAGGATAGGGCGTGCTCGCCGACTGAAGGCTGTGTCGCCTTTTATGAGGCTCACTTGAGGAATGGGTTGCACTTTCCTGTCCCTGATGAGTTGTTGGAGATTCTGACCGTCCTCAAGGTCCCCATCACACAATTCCATGCTAACATTGTGCGCTACCTATGCACCTTCTGCATTTTTCTTCGTCAGCACATGAAGCGGCTCACAGTGGAGACAGTGAGGGTTTTGTTCAAGTTCAACCAGGGAACGGAGTGGATTTTCCTGACCCCTCATGGCGGTCTCTAGGTTAGTACCGCCATATATGACTCCTTAAAGAACTAAAAGAACCGGTTCTTTTTTATCCATGTAGATGAACCTGGCCATTGTCTAGGGAGTCAGGCAAGTTGCCTGACATTTATACTGAGACTCCTACTGATGGGGAGACGAAATCCCTGGAGCCACTGTTTGATTTGGTGGAGGGTCACCTTGGTGACTTCTGGAGGGATCATCTGATCTCTCGTGCTAAGGCCAATAAGGTAAAATGGGGTCCGCCCTCACCGGAGCAGAGGATGGGGATGCCTTCCCGAAAGAGGAAAGCGGACGCCATCGTGATCGGATCTACTAGGGCGCCGTCCGGTGTGGAGTCTTCCACAAATCTAGGACAGAAAAGGGCGACGAGGCCTTCTTCCTCCTCTACTAACTCAGGGAATGTTTTGGCTGGTCAGCTTTCCGGAGTAGGAGATTGCTCCAGTGCAGGTGGCGAGGAGCCTATCATTGAGGCTTATAGGGTAAGACTGCGCTTCACCACTGACGGAGTCATTCTGGCCCTGCGGCAGCCGGAGCACCTGGTGTCATTGGAGCCCCCTACGGAGTCATCAGTGGAGTGGGCTGTTGTTCTGCTGGAGGAGACACCAGCCGAGGAACCCAAGGAGGCACCTGCAAAGCCTCCTGTTGCGCTGATTGCCATATTATCTGAGGAGCCTGCTTCTGGGGAGGTTCAGGAGGCGCAAGGAGTGCCAACCGTCGGGGTGCCTCAATTGGCGGTTGGTGTTAGCGCTAAGCTTACGAAGGAGGCCGCCGCCAGAGATCCTATGGGCACGGAGGATCTTACGGGGCGGAGCTACCGGGAGTCTATGGCGGAGGACACCATTTGGCCTGTTCAGGAGAGTCCCACTTCTAGTCCTCCACTGCTAGGACCCAGGTTTCACGCCAGGCCAGAAAGGCCGATGCGTAGGATTTGGCATGTAAACTATTGCAACTTGCTTTTTTTCTCAATTTCACTGTTGCTGGCACTTATTATTTCTACAGGGAGACAGTTTCTGACGCCGTCATTAAGGTGCTTAACCAACGAGACCTGGTGATCTCTAATCGGGACAAGGAGATCGCCTGGCTCAATGAGGAGCTGGAGCTGCTAAAGGCGGAGTATCGGAAGGATGCTGTCGCCCTAGAGTCTGTGCTGGTCGGCCTAAAAGCGGAGAATGTTAGGCTAAAAGAGGAGAACGCCAGTTTTAGAAAAGCGGTGGTGGCCGGCTTGGTGGAGGACAAAGATAAGTTAAAAGAGGAGAACATCCGCCTTGAAGAAGAGGTTGACTGAGCTACACGTCGCATTGATCAGCTCGTGGGATAGATGATTGTGTTGGAGAATGAGTTGACTACTCGTATTCGTCCCCACGAGGTCTCCAACATGCTGGTGGCACGGTTGTGGGAGGGGGTCAATTTTAGATGACGTATTATATGACTGATTGACCCCAATTTTCCACTTGAGTTTCTCAGCCCTGAGAACCGTTCTGCACAGCATTGCGAGAGCCTCGTGGAGAAGCCCTAGAGCGGTCAAGGGCTGCCTCGCCTCCTCCTAGGAGCTCCACTCCTCCATAGTTTTTTTTGTACTCCTCGCTTTCAGATGTAAATACTCTGTATGTAATAAAATAAACGATTGTCTTATTATTATTGCACATTTTGCCTTCGTTTTCTTTTCTTTTTTGAATTGCCTGCTGTGTTGTCCGGCCAACTTGGTGTATTATACACAAGTTGACCACCTACCTTACCTAAAGTGTTATTGATGCCTTTTTAAGGTCTTAAGTCCTTGAGAAGACACCAAGGCAGATTTTTGCAAAGGGCCAAGCCTGATCTATACTTGAGTGTGAGTAGAAGCATGTTGGCATTGCCCGAGTGTTAGCTTGGGTGACTAGCTTTTGGGAGGAGTGCATTGCTCCTGTCGACCATCGTTGATTGATCACGCTATCTCCTTGTAAAGGAGGTCACCACATGTGCTACTTGAGCCTCCTAAGATTTTGACCATAAACGGGCCACTTGGATGACCAAGATTTAGATACGAGCGTTTACGGACCGCCTGGGTGACTAGGGTTTAAATACGACCACTTATGTGCCGCCCGAATGACCGGGGTTTAAATACGACATCTCATACGCTGCCAGGATGACCGGTGTTTAAATACGACTACTCATAGGCAGCTTGGATGACCGAGATTTAGTAACGAGCGGGTAAAAACCCGCCCGACTTAAGTGCAGTCTAGGTCGTTTATCCCTACAACATACAAAACAAACATATAAATATGCATACACACATACATATAGAACATGAAAAGAGATAACACAATACACATGGACAACCTACCCGGATCCTTATTGGAAGTAGCGTTTGAGGTGGATCGCGTTCCACGTTCGTGGAATCAATTTGCCATTCTAGATCCAGAGTTTGTACCCTCCATTCCGTAGGACTACAAAGACTAGGAAAGACCCTTCCCAATTTGGGAAAAGCTTATTCAAGTTGGCAATCTTGCCTGTAACATCGATACTTCGCAAGACCGGGTTTCCAACGTCGAACTGCCGTGCTTTACCTTCTTGTTGTAATAACGGACAATTCGTTATTGGTAGGCCACAGTCCGCATCCTAACAGCGTTGCAGATTTTCTCTAACAAGTTTAGGTGTTCCGAGATTTTTTGAGAGTTACCTTGTCGGTTGAAGGATTCGACCTTAAGACATAGAAGCCCGATCTCAACTGGGATTACTGCTTCAGTCCCGTAGTAGAGATTGAAGGGTGTCTCGTGGGTTGGCTACTTTGGAGTAGTTCAGTAAGATCAGAGGATGGAGGGTAGCTCGTCTGCCCGGGAGCCCCCTGTATCCTCCAACTTGGTCTTAAAGCCGTGAAGTAGAGTACGATTTATGATCTCCACATGTCTGTTCGCCTAAGGGTACGCCACCAAAGTGTAGACTAGCCTAATGCCTAGGCTGATATAATACTTGGTAAAGCGTTTTCCTGAGAATTAGATTCCATTGTCAGTCACAATAATCTCGAAAATGTTAAATCTGTTGACTATATTCTGGCAAATGAATTTGAGTGCGTTGTGCTCCATGATCTTGGCTAAGGGGACGGCTTCTGCCCACTTGGTAAAATAGTCGATGCCCGCGACAGTAAACTTCCTTTGCCTCATTGTGATGGAAAACAGGTCGAGAATGTCAAGCCCCCATTGCGCAAAAGGCCAAGGGGACTAGAGGGATTTCAGCTCAACGTGCAACTGGTGGTGAAGATTGCCGTGAAGCTGGTAGTTCTCATACTTCTTTATGAACTCGAGCGCATCCTTCTTCATTGACGGTCAGTAGTAACCTTGATGTACGATCTTGAATGCCAAGTTCTTGCCATCGATGTACGATCCACAAATCCCAAAGTGGACTTTGTCTAGGGTGTAGTCAGCCTCCTCAGGAGTAAGGCATCGGAGGTACGGAGTCAAATAACCACGGTGATATAGCCGTCCATCGACCACAGTATACCAGCCGACTGTCTTTTTTATCCACTTGGCTTTATCTGCATCTTCTGGGAGTGCTCCGTCCATTAGGTATCTTTGGTATAGTGTCATCCAATTTTTTATTCTGGAGATCTGCATTGCTTCCCATTTCTCTGTGCTGGAAGCACTCAAAATCTTCCATATGTCCCTCGAGTACTGCTCTGGGTTTTGGGCCGCCGTCACCCTGGCAAATTGGTCAAACTTCCAGTTCTCAGCTCTAGGAACGTGGATCAGGGTTAGCCTATAAAATCTTCAGGCGGCTTTCTTTACCTTGGCCAAGTATTTTGCTAGGTGTGGGTTACTCGCCTCGAAACTCCCATTAACCTGGGAGTCGCTGTAGACAGTCAATCGCTTAGTTGAGTACTCTTTAGCTAGTCTTGCCCTGGCTGACAAGGCTTCATACTCGACCACATTGTTGGTGGTCGGGAAGTCGAGTTTGAGTGAGCACTTCATCTTAAACCCATCTGGGGTCCTTAAGACTACCCTGATGCCGCTGCCTGAGTTCGTAGAGAATTCGTCCACGTTAAAAACCCATTCCGGCTCTTCCTCGCGCTGTCTTGCATCTTCAGTGGGCTGTTCTTCCCCTTAATGGCTAGTTTGGGCTAAAATTCAATATCGAACTCTCCCAAATAGATAGCCTGTTTTACGAGCTGTCTAGAAACGTTGAGTTTCTGGAGAATACTCTTTAGAGGCTGGTCGGTGAGAACAATCACGCAATGATCATGGAAATAAGGTCTCAACTTCCGAGTGGAGAAGACTAGTGTCAAAGCTAACTTTTCTACGCATGGGTAGCGCGTCTCTTGGCCGGTCAACGTCTTACTCACGTAGTAGAATGGCCATTGAGTGTTGGAGTCCTGGCACACGAGGACAGAATTGAGGGCCACCTCTGACACAATTATGTAGAGGTACAACTCCTCTCCATCCTTGGACGACGTTAGCAACAGTGGACTGGCCAAATAATACTTCAATTTGCCAAAGTTTGCCTTGCACTCTGCTATCCACTGGAATTCGTTCGCTTTTATCCCCCTTAAAGCCTTATAGAAAGGTTGATGTTTATCCCCTGACTTAGCTAAGAAGCGGGACAAGGCCACCAATCATCCGGTTAGTCGCTAGACATCTTTGACACTCTGTAATGGAGTCATGTCCGCGAGGGCCTTAATCTTCTCTGGGTTTGTCTCGATCCCTCGCTGAAAGACGATGACACCCAGAAACTTTTCTAATGATACTCCGAAGACACACTTAGCTTGATTCACCTTCATTTGGTATGTGTAGAGCACCTCGAAGGATTCAGTCAAATCGCGAATATAATCATAGGAGGTCTTGATCTTGACGAGTATGTCGTTGATGTAGACCTCCATATTGCAGCCCATCTGCTTCTCAAACATCTTGTTTACGAGCTGCTGATAAGTGGCACTCGCGTTATTTAGATCAAAAGACATAACCTTATAATATTAAGTGCCTCTGAGGCTCATTCGAATCTAGTTGTAGCCTAAGTACTCGTCCATAAAGCTCAACAACTCGTGCCAGGACGTGGAGTCCACCAGCAGGTCGATCTTGGGTAAAGGGAAGCTATCTTTTGGGCTGGTTTTGTTAACGTCGGTAAAGTCGATACACATTCACCATTTTCCATTGCTTTTCTTTACCATGACGAAGTTGAAAAATCAGTCCGGATATTAAACTTCTCTGATGAAGTCGGTGTCTAGCAATTTCTTTACCTCTTCCCGAATGGCGATCAGTTTCTCCACGGAGTGGTTTCTCCACTTCTGCCTGACGGGTTTGCGATCGGGATTGAGGTCCAATTTGTGGACTATTACTCCGACCGAAATCCCTGGCATGTCAGCGGGAGTCCACGCAAAGACGTCAGTGTTTTATCGCAATAACGTGATCAGCTCATCACGCAGTGTCCAGATAAGTGAGTCACCGATCTATATGCGCCTTTTTGGGTCCTCCGAGTTTAGTGAGATTAGATCGGTTGCCTCACCAAACTATGCTTGTTGCAGAGTTGTTTCGTCTCGATGGTCGAGTTCTCATGCAGACTTAGTGCTGCCACTTACGGCGATCTGGGACATATAATATGTCCGCCTAATGACCTGGTCACCTAACACTTCGCCCACTCTGTATGCCGTTGAGAATTTCATCTTGGGGTGAGGTATCGAAGTGACAGCTTCAAACNGCTGTTAGGCATGGGCAGCCTAGTATAGCGTTGTAGACGGATTGTAGGTCAACCACTAAGAAGGTGAGTGTACGACTCGTCGTTCTTAGATACATGCCCAGGGTAACCTCCAACTGGATAGTCCCTTGGACGGGAACTAATTCGTTGTCAAGACCGTACAACAGGCCCTCGACAGGTTTTGACTTACTCTTTTTTAACCAAGTTTTAAGAACACGTCATGGTAAAGCGAATCGCGTGAATTTTTATTATCAATAAATACTCGTTTTAACTGGTAGTCGACACTACCATCTGAAACAAGCGCAGATACAATAAGGGGATCTGCATGAGAGAAGATTGCATGTTATAAGTCATTATCGCTAAAGCTAATGATATTGTTTTCAATGCGCTGTTTCTTTCTGCCAATCTGTTGTTCCTTGTGGTCCGTCGGAATCTTGGCCAGCCTTAAAATAAATAATTATAATGATTAGGTGATCCCACTCCTCAAGCTTCCTAATATTATAAATTTTAAAATAAATAATGGATATTTTACCATATAGTTTAAATAGTTATTCAATATTTATCGCTTATTTTTAACTTATAATGATAATTTTTTGATGAATATATGAATTTGATAAATAGGATAACCATAACAACTCTTCAAAGATGATGCGTCTTAGATCCAAATTTTGAACAGGTACTGATCAAATCGATCGTCAAAGTTTGACTCTGTCCACTGTGTCTGGATCCTACACACCACAACTACAAACGAAAGGTCGGTTGACTGTGGGAGATTATCCAACCGAAAACACTTCAACGCTCAAGTCAGTAAACAATTTTTGAATCAAGAAGGTAAAAGAAACTAATGGAACGAGAATGTTGGAAAAGTATTTGGGATGGTGGGCTGCTCTCGTTGAGAGAGGCTCTTGCGGGCTCGTGAGGAACATTAGCTCTTGACATTGTATTCACTGGGAATGTGGTGACAAAGAGCGAATTGTTCACTGAAAGCGTGAGAACTTCACAGTAGAAAGAGAGAGCTTAATGATGAAAGCAGCTACATGTGAGTATTAAGAGTGTTTTTGTCAAAGATTGAATGCTTGCCCTGGAGTAAAAATCCCATGTGCTTTTACAGCTGTGCTGCTGGGCGGCCTTCCTTGGACAAGAAGGCTTGATTCCCATACTCTATTGGGATGGCTTCCTTTCTTGGAGTGGAAGCTTTAATGGCGATAACAGCTCCCTGGCAGAAAGCTTTTCTTCTGCGTATTGTAACCGTTAGGGTTTACTGTAGATAGGGAGAGAATCCAGTGCTTTCCTTATGAAACATGTACTGAATCTGGTGGTGATCGTTACATTGGAGATTGCCTTCTGAGAGAGCGCGAAATTATGGGAGAAGACCGTTGTTGGTCGAGAACGGAAGTGTGAGCCATACTGGGCCTGGCCCACATGTAGCTTTAGGCCGACGTATTGTAACGCTTCCAGTTAACAGAAATGTTAACCAACCTTGTGAGCCGGTTGTCTATCCTATTGTCAAGTTTTGCAAATCTACTTAACTTTTTGTCCGGTCAACAGCTTGCGTTGACCTCTGGGCATATATGAGATTTTGTGAATTTGGGCCGTTCCTCCTTGTTGAGTCAACCTACTATCGGCGTACCTATCAAAAGAATAGACCTTTTAAGATATTGTGATTGAGATACACATTTGTCATTTCAATAATTTCGATCAAGATAAATTATCAATACTTATTTTATAATTTAATCATTAATTTTAATATTTATTGTTTATATTTTTAATTGGTTTGAATACTTGGAATGATAGATAATGTCCTTATGAAAATGACTATAACAACTCCGAAATGAAAAAATTGTACAAAAATTTTCCATAATAACAACGAAATTATTTTTATTATTATTTTATAATTGATATCATGAGATATAAAATAAATAATAGATATTAAACTATATTATTAAAAAATAAATTGAATCGATATTATTAATTTTGTATATATTAACTTTAGTTATTGAGATAATAATATAGCTCAAAATTAAAGATAGGATAACATGTTTCTTCAATAAACTTTAAAGGCAAAAATGTTAACAACATTATAAATTATTTTACTTACCCCCAAAAAACATTTGTTAATTTATTTAACTCTAAAATTAAATTTATTTTATTAAAAAGTGTATATGGAGATTTAATCTAAAACTATAATATTAACATTTATTTCACCTTGATAGAATGTTTGTAATACTTTATAAAAAATTATATTATTAATCGTTAAATTATCATATTATTTTATAATATAAAATATAAAATTAAATATCAAACAGAAGTATTTCTAACATATTTTTAATAGAATAAAATAATATTACAATAAAAACTTGTTATATAATCAAAATGTCATGGACATGGCTATGTAAAAAATATATTTTCAGTATTTTTTTGAATAATGATCTGCATGGATGATAGAAAAATCAAAACCCGATATAGTCCAACATAAAATTGACTATATTTTGCTCACATTGACTAAGCTCGAGTTTAAATATCAGTAAAAGTCAAAATTTCATAGTGTGATTTAGTTCAGTTCAATTTTATTATGTCTCAATATAGATTTGATTCAAATATGTGCTTAATATACAAAATAATATATTATATTTTAGTTGGGTGTAAGGCAATAGTGATGTTAGTTGGGCTGTGTTGAACCGTCGCAATCCAAATTCATAGGCCGCTCGCAAAATTTCATGTTGTGCCGAGCATGGAACGAATGTTTTGAGGTCTCGATTTAGCATGGCTGATGGCCCCGCTTATGCTAAGCACGATAATTAAATAAATAAAAAGTATATTATTTTATTAAATAAATAATATAAAAATAACATATATAAATTATTTCTATTCTTATAGTATATCAGTTTATTTATTATAATCTATCTTTAAAATCAGTTCGTCCAAAATTGACTCATAATAATGGAGAGAAAGAGGGGGCATCTATAATAAAACTGTTTTGAGTGCGGCATGGTTTTTGTTTTTATTAATTGGTGGTGGTTTATAATGAGAAATAGAGTTTTAATTTACAAATAGTTATCTATGTATAAACAACTTTATTTTTGATATTTTTTTAAATAAAATAAAAAAATATTATTTTTATACTTTTCTAATAAATGAATAAATGACAGTTCTATCAGTAATATCATTGGTACTACAGTATTACCGATACTGCTAATATACCGTCTTTTATCAAAAAATTGTACAAAATCTACCCTGAGAACCATTGACCACTTTCTATTCATGGCGGTACTGGTACTGATAATATGATCAATACTGTCAATTTTTGGCACCCTTAATTGTTTTATAATTCAAATGGTATGGATTTTATAATGTTAATTTGTACGGTTACAATTAAAAGATTAGTCAAACATATTAAATTTATTCATTATAATTCGATTATTTTAAATTGTTATGGCAAAATTTATATCGTTAAGAATATAATAAATGATTAAAAAAGTTGAAGGGCCGACCTGACAATACCATTACCATTATAAAATACAATTATACACAACCAGAAATTTTACATACACAATAACGCGTTTCATTAAGATCATTTTAAATATCAGGTTTAACTATTTATCTACTCATTAATTTTTTAAAAAAATAATAAAAAATATTAAAAAATATTTTTATATGATATTTTAGTTTCACCATTATATATTATAAAGATAGATCTTAACTATTAAGAAAATAAAAAAAACTTATTATGTAGAATAACTACAATAAAATGCTATAAATCCGATATAGTATAACTAATGAAAATGTGTGTTTGAATTGTCGATTAATCTATTATTTAATTTTTATACAGATGGTGATTAGACCTGTTTAATTAGTTTTAAGATATATATTAAGTTTTAATTAATCATTAATTTGTGTAATAATAATAATATTATCTTTCTTAATAACTAGATAATATTACATCATAGTAATATTTTAATAATGATTTTACATTTCTTCAAAGAGAAGGGTTGAATCTCCCACATATTTATAATTTTTTTATAATTTTATTTTTGTGTAAAGCTTATTTTATTAATTTAATTATTCTTTAAATATAAATATAAATAAAAATAAATTATAAATAATATATAAATGAGTGTCATATATATTAAGCTGGTTCAATGTATAGCCAATATAGTAATATTTACTAATTAAAAGAATTTAGTTTTAAAATTTTAAAAAATAAAAAAATAATTAGTTTTATAAAATTTAACTATTAAATTAAATATTTAATGTATATTAATATTATAAAAATTATTTAAATTTAATATTATAAATATTATTTAAATTTAATATATAAATATTATTTATATATTTAAATATTTAAAAATAAAGAACATACTAAACATATGCACCAAAGTGAGAGACAAAAAGCCCCAAGTTCAATCCTTGCGGCTGAACTCATTCACAGCTACGCGTTGCTGATGCTCGTGCAACCCACTACGTTTGCAAGCAAACCCCCCCCCTCTCTTTTCTGTATTTCCTAGACCAGTGCAAGGGTTAAACCAGTAGAAGAAGGACAAAGGGCAAATCGAAGGAGGAGGGAGGGAGAAGAAGAAAAGGAAATCATGAACATATTCAGATTGGCGGGTGACATGACCCATCTTCTCAGCATTGTTGTTCTTCTTCTGAAGATCCGCACAACTAAGTCCTGTTCAGGTATTTGATTCTTCATTTATCTATTTGCTCCTCAGTTGGTTGTATTTCGCCTTTTTTATTTTTAGGTTTGGAAAATTTTACTAAATCATGCATCTGCACTGTCCGCACTTGATTTTATATTCATGGGTTTGAAATTAGAGTCTATGTTGGCATTGGATGGAAGGGCTTGATATTTTAAATCGTTAGTTCGCGGAATTTCGAAGAATTTTACTGCTGGGTTTTAATGCCACAGTACTAAACGTAGTGGATGGTAGAAATATTAGAGAAGATTTCAAGGAATTTGGTGTTCTGAAGTATTGATAATCTACTTCCTGACTGTTCTCATTGCTCCCTCTGGCTGGTATGCAAGTGTTTGATTTTACGCCTAGAAAATTGTTATATCAATTAAACTATCTGGCAAATTGATGTAAGGAATGAGACTGATTTTTTCTTTTTCCTAATTTTGGTAAGCTGGATTCGAAAATAGCCTGGATTTCGCCAGATCCTGTGAATTGATGCCTAAGTATCCAATTAATAGAAATTTTTATATTCCCATGCTTGGCATGCATACAGAGGCCCCAAGGAATTCCTGCCCAATTTCCTTATCAATATTCGGCAAAAGCACATTCATATAGCTAACTGTATGAATTTTAATGGTTTAGTTGTTGTTATTTACCAATATTTGCTTGGACGACTAAAAATCCATTGGAATTTTGTGGAAGAAAGAATAAAGTTGCCCTGGCAACCCAAATGGGTTGATCATGTAATAAAATCATATCACTTGTCTCATACATTTTATTATTTTTTTGCTGAGTAGCTTATTGCTTCTAAGTCTGTTACTATGCTTTCCAGGAATTTCACTCAAAACACAGGAACTCTACGTCATCATTTTTGTGACACGGTACATCGATTTGTTCACTAGATATGTCTCTTTCTACAACACAACAATGAAGTTAGTGTTTCTTGGAACATCTATTTCCATTTTATGGTACATGAGATACCATAAAGTAGTGAAACAAACATACAACAAAGATGAAGATACTTTCCGTCATTACTTCTTAGTACTCCCGTGCTCTGTACTAGCACTCTTGGTTCACCGTGCTTTCAACATTTTGGAGGTATGCTATACTGTCCTGTTGCTGTGATTTCATATGACATTATCTTCCCTTTCTGAATATTTGTATCAAGCATAAATGAAAATGCTATAAAAGTTGCCATTTGAAGTAAGCTAGATAACGTTCCTTTTTTGGAGACTTCTCAGCATTTTAGTGGCGTGAAATTTCAGATCAGATTTGACAAAAAAGGCATCCTGGTGCACGAAGCTTCTGCTATGGGCTTTCTGCAGGGATTTCTTTTTGGTTTTCAAAAGAATGTTTTTATGTTGCCTTGAATGATATATACCAGTTTGATTCTATTGCATGTGGTATAATCTTGCATTTACAATAGGTTGTTTCTATGACTCAAACACATGATCATCAGGTTATATGGTGGCAACTCTATCGTTGCCACAAGACTCCCATCCTTCATCCTGATTTTATCACATATGATAAATGATATTCATGGAATGTGTAAAATTAATTGATTATGTTTATCTTATTTCCCGTTTCACCTTTTTATGCCAGTGCTTTCACATTTAAACTTCCCTAACTGCCTCTTTTTAACAAGAGAATAGAAAGTTGCTGAACAAACCCAAACAGGGGCCCTAGCTTGGGTATGCCAAACATATAGTAGAAACTAACGTGGAAAAATAAAACCACTTACAGCTTCAGTTATTCAAGGCTTCTCCCTAGCCTAACTCATTCATTCATCCTCTTCAAAGAAGTGCACATTAAAAGAGGAAGGCTGCTGAGGTTATTGTCCCTTGCAGTATTTATAAATTCTAATTTCTGACCAGTTTTTTGCCATGTTCCATGGAATAAGATTGTTAAACTAAAGATTATTTTAAATATATTGAAATTCGTTATGATTAAAAACCAATGCCGTTTGGTTATTTTCTTAAGTTTGTTATCTATCTTGATTAGCTGCTAGTATAGAGCTATGATCAAATGCTGTTAAATTTGCAACATTCCATAAAACATGTGAAAAGCAATAACCTTTTTTTTGTTGGTAAGTAAAGTGAAAAGCAATAACACCAATAATATGGAGAATAATAAGAAATGCATCGATCAACTGCTTCAGAAAGACAATAATGTTGTAAAATGTTCTTCCGATTGTGGAATAACTGAGATGGATTATTTTTTGCAATCTGTGGAGTCCATAGAACTACAGTAACATCTCCTGAAAGAGGTTTCTGTAATTTATTTGTTGAAGGAAAACTTTACATATGAAAATGAGTTATCCTTTAATATAAAATTTTCAACATGTTGAGGTTATTTTTTAGTATGTTTATTTCCCGATGCTTTGGGTTGAAATTCCATGATAGTCAGCCTATAAAAGCAACAAATAAAAATGACAATTCTTGAGATGTATGTTAGCTGTGATCATATTTGAGCTCTTTCGTGAAATCTCTTTGTTAACTGCTTTGTCACTGCAAGTTATGTACAATTATACTACTGTCACCTGTATGTTTCCAGGAATATGCATCAGGTAAACTAAAACAACATTCTCTTTGCTGGGGAAAAAAATCAAAAGGATGGCATCTAATTTGGTTACATCTTATTCCTTATTTATAGAGCTTCTAAAGTATGAAATTTTAACTTGATGCGCACAACACAGGACAAAAATTTAGCAAACCTTCTGACAAACTCAAATACAAACAATGGATGAAACGTCTATCTTTTTATGTTGCTGCTTGGTGTTAATTGGATATTGATTATTTGATGCAATTTGCTTAGCACAAAAATTTTATGCTTTAACTTAACCCTTCTAGAAGAAAGCTAAGCTTTAGTGAAATGGTAACATTGTTTTATTGTAATATGATGGTCAATTAAAAACCACAAAAGAGCTTTCTTGTAATATAGGAGTAAGACTACATATATCTGACTCCTTGTCAATCGGATATGTCACATCATAATTAGTTAATCTATTTATGACATGATGACTATATTAAAGATGTAAATATTGTATACATAGAAACACAGTTACAACTTGCTAATTTTCTGCCTTGTAATTAGCCTTCATTTTCTATATAATTAGAGGAGCCCTCATGGTGGAGGGCATTCATCCAGTTGACACTCCTCAGAGTTTGCAACACTGAAAGTCTCATACACTTTTTAGAGCATAATTATAGGAAACAATTATCAAGATATGGAATATATGGGATCAGGGATTGTTGACCAATGATTGGGCTGGTGTAGTCATTCTTTCCAATAAGGGGTAATATTGAAAGGAGAATGATGAGGAAGGTGGAAAATTGAGAAATGTTGAGAGAGATCGAGTGTCAACTGAAAGTGGAAAGACAGGAGAAGGAGCCAAATATACTTAATTTTGTGGGAGATGAAGGTGGATGGGTAGGAGAAAGGAGCTAGACATGTCATTACCAGGTCTTTGAAACTTTTGCATGTTTGGGCTTTTTCCTGTGTGTGGATCATGAAGTAACAGTCTCCGTCTGTGACTGCTAGTAGAATTTTGAAATATCAGCCAAGATATATTGATAACGGAGGGCCAATAGCAATATTTTCTGATGCCATGCTAAAATCGCAATATATTAGCTAATACTCACTTCAAATTCCAATTCGTAATAAACCTTTCTACGTCCGATACCGAAACAGCCTATACTGATACAATTTGCATATTTTGACCAATTCAAGGTGAAAAAGGGGTTGTTTCTTTGGTAAAACTGGGATAAAGTTAGCCAAAAGATCCTGATATTTTTGTCCATGATGAGATGTAATGGAATATCAAACTATCTCATTGAATTTGAAATGAATTTTGCTGAAAGATGTGTGATCTATTTACTTTAGACTAGCATTCCTTTACTAGGGGAACTTTCTCTTTTGTTTGCTTTGTAAAAGTTTATGAGACTGATAATCATTTTTATGATCTTCAAATTATTATGTTATTTTACAATTTAAAAATGTAGAATTAGACATTAATGATATATCTAAAATCAGGTTTAGCATTTTTTTCTCAAAAATTTAATCAACATTTCTTTTTCTTAATGAGTGTTACATAATTTTTTTGTGTAAAAGATTATTAATGCAGTTTTTTTCGAACCCATACTCAAAATTAAAATAAAAAAAAAAAAGTTAATGAAACTCCACTTATTCAAATTTGAAAACTTCATCATGTCAATCCAAAGAAAACTGCCCCTTTATACACGCATATAATGGGTATTCTATCATTTATAGGGTAGGTAGATATTTGATTCCTTAATTATATATATGCCATTCTTTTTATTAAAGATTGGTCTATCAAGTAAATAATTTCTCTAATTAAATTTATCAAAACCATATAGAATTTTAACCTTTAGTCATTTTAATAAATTGCTTAATATGTGTTTCATTATATGAGACAATTTTAACATGCATGATGGCAAGGACTAGAACTATGCTTCATGTTTTTGATATGTGAACTTTCACACAAACTGAATAATATCTCTAGCTTAACCTTGTCATTTTGATTTTGACAAAAACCTCAACCTTTTCTGATAGGTCCTCTGGACTTTTTCGCTGTATCTTGAGGCAGTAGCTATCTTGCCACAATTGGTGTTGCTGCAGCGGTCAAGAAACATTGACAACCTAACTGGGCATTATGTTTTCTTCCTTGGGTACTACATCCTTCTGATCTATATGCTTAGTTTTACCAATTGCAGGCGTTCCTTTGTCTATCCTATCATGCAAGATAGCTTTACCTGCTTAAAGGACATGCCAGTCTTGCTTATATTTTCTGGTTCAAAAATTCTTCATTGGTTTATGGGTCATCAGTTAATCATAGATGTGGCAAAACTAATAAAAGTTGAAGAAGACAGATAAACAGCATTTTCGACATGAGAAATGTATTTGGGCCCCTGCAGATGATGTGGCATCCATACATCCATCTATTTTGTGTGGATCCGTTAGTGTGAATGGATGGATAAAATATCATATCATCGAAGGTATCCTAAAAGTGGCTAAAAGGTGTCTCCATAATAGCACTCTTTCAACATATGCTGATAATATGAAAAAAGACGGGAGAGTGGATATGTGTTTGGATATGATAGTTATACAGTTGAATTGACTGCCCTTGGCGAGTTCTCATCTGCAGCATAATCAGTGTTAGCATACAGATGATAGAAAAGCAATATAAGAACCCAAAATATTATATGGTTTAACTAATTTATCCTGCATCCACTCTTGAGTTTTTCTTCTCAACTCTCACTGAGATTTCTCATTTTTTTACATGTTTCTCAGCCTCACAAGACACCACTCACTTCCTTTCAATTCCTTGGCTTTCTCTTCACTTTTTTCTAAGCTTGGTCCTCCTCATATAAAGATGGAAGGAGGCTGTTGATATATTTGGATGATGAAGAGGTGAGGTTGCTGAAATTCTGGGGGAGGTTGAAAGGTTGGATAAGATGAAAGGTTGGGGAAGGTGAAAGGTGTAGAGTCTTTAATCAGTGTTTTGATTCTTTTGAATAGCGGATGGATCCTTTGGCCACAAAAGGGCACGAAGCTTGTGCTTTGAGGGTTCAAGAGGGTCAGATGTACATAATTGAGACTTGGTTTGGAGATGTCTTATTCATGGAAGGCTTAGAATTTGTTGGATCATAACGAGTTAGGGAGAGTAGAATATTGTAGTAGTATCACCATGAGAGCAATACTACTCATATTTCAAGCTTACTACATTTTTACCAAAAAAAAATGATTTGACACTTATTTTGTGGGCCCATTAAATAGAAGAAAACAATAAAAAAGAGATTATTCAATAAGTGTCATAAAATTTTTTAAAATTGTGGTAAATTTATAATAAGAATAATATATATATTTTTTGTCATGATAGTAACAAAAGTGATAGTGCTGCAAAGGATATGAGGATTTGAGTACTATCATAGGAGTAGAGGAAGATAATCTCACTTGGGTATCTGACTACCATATCCCCAAAACATATCTTTTCTTCTTCTTTTTTTAATTTCCTATCTACTTGTGTTAAAAGAGTGATGTTGAGAAGACACCATTTATTTACTTTTAGAATACTCTCAATGATGCATGTCTTATCCATCAATCTATATTAACTGACCTATCACAAGAATAAATGGATACATGTGCGCTGTGTCGCCCAAGTATGGTGGCTAACTAGTATCCCCAAAACACTTTTCTTTTAAGAAATTATTGGCAGACATGGACAAAATATAAATTAAAGGGCAAGTAACCGTCTAACTTTCTTGGCCTCAAAATATTCATAGATATTCAATGTATTTGAACAATAATAACAATAAAGTCTCATTTTTTTTCTAATTCTTTATGCAGTGCTTACCGAGCTTTATATGTCTGCAATTGGGTCTACCGGTACTTCTTTGAAGATCATAGGGTTCGTTGGATACGTAAGTTCTGAGTTCTACTGTTAATTCTGCTCTTTTAGCAATGTATTTTTGTTCCTGAGAAAATGTTTGGGAAAATGCACGACTTGCAGCTTGGATATCCGGCCTTGTTCAGACTGCTCTTTATGCGGACTTCTTTTACTACTACATTAAGAGGTAAATTTCGATCCTTCATCTTTCTTACATCCGTGCCAATCCATATATAAAATAAATATTTCCGATTAAACAACTAGATAAATTTAGTAAATCTTTTTAGAAGGCCCAATAGTCATAGATTGAAGCATGGGGCCTTCTCATCTGCCCTATACTGTCATCACACTATAGGAACTGGCCATGCTGGAAGACCACTTAGAATAAAGAAACCGATTGCTTTCTCACTGTAATTGTATCCTCTTGGAGAATCAATGACTGCATCTCTAATGCACTGCTTAATAATATGATGAATACATAGAATATGAAATTTGGCCAAAGGCATGATTAAAAAAGCAAATCTTATCAGAATGAAAAGAAATAAAGGATATCACATGATCACTCAAAAAAATATTTAATTTTGTCCAACTAAGAAACTGTCACAATACTCCCGCTAACTGAGTTCTTTTGTCATCCCAATGAAAAGAAGTGGAGGTTGGAGATTATGACATGGCATTAATATGCAAAACAAATCTCCACCTTCACTGTTTTTCATTTGATCCAGGCCCTTGGGACAACAAGAGAGCTCAATTAGTGGGAGGATCTGTTATGCCACATTCTCTCCCAGAGGCATTATCAAAATGGACATACTACTAACCTAGTAGTGCTTGTAGAAATTCTTGATGTGATTAAACATTGATATTCGAGGATCTTGATTATCATGTTCTTCATTAAACTGCTAGCCGGAAACATTAAAAGTTGTGATTGAATTAATTGTGTGGATGTACGATGGAGTTCAGGCTGACCTGTTCTCCTATTGAGTGGAGGGCCAAAAGTATCAAATAAAGCTTAACTAAAGTCTTGAACTTGAGCTGAAATTTGGGTTTATATATTATGTGTCTTGCACCATTTCACTCAGCTCCTGCATCACCTCCTTCCTCCCTGAGCTTTGATCGGGAACATCCACAATTCTGCTGCCATCTTGATCATTTATTGATAAAGATGGTCGAAACACAGCATTCTTTATCAAGTAAGATGACATTCAGTTAAAGAACATAGTAAATCGACTTGAGTACCATTATCACAAGTTGGGCTCAAACCAGGCACAACAAGTTCAACAAATCCGTAGACAAAGCACTCTAATTTCTTTCCGAAAATGGTGAACTCGATTTGGCGAAAGAAAACAGATTGTTGATGGCAGATAAGTCAATTAGTTGTGATACTAACAATGGATGAAATCGGTATCAATCATATCCGACGAAAAAATTATATTTGATTGTGAGGAATATCGCCCGTTATCTTCAATATGGTGATATATCTCTATTTTGTTCTATGTTAAATAATATTAGTTGGGGTCTTATACTGATATATATTACTTGATATTTTATATGTTGGTTGATATTTTATTTTGTGATGCCCACTTTTGCTACCTGTTTATATCTGCAGCTGGAAGAACCATGAGAAGCTCAAACTTCCTGCTTAGCAGATGGGACTTTTTTCCCTAGATTTGGATGGGATGTGAAGTTCACTAGTTTTGTGGACATCATGGTTAGGATGAATGTAACCATGGTTAGACTGTCAGCAATTTTGTTTTTGAAATTTATGGAATGTTAACTGCAGCACTTTGACGTGGTTACCAAATTATCTATCAAGCGTTTGAAATGTGAGATGTTTGATTATTGAAACTAAATAATATTAAAAAATGAAGCAACTGGTGCCTGGAATAATTATTTTTAAAAATAAGATAAAAATAAAATATTATATTATTTTGCTAGTATATAGAATTAATATTATATTTTAAGTATAAGGTGAAAATATTACCATGGTGTTTGAAGGAGTGTAGTAGAGAGCTTGAGGGTCCCACGGTTATCACCGGTGGGGTCACTGGAGGTGGGGGGCAGGGTTTCTGCTTTATGGAGTAGAATTTTTACCCATTTTTAGGATTTTTTTAAATATAAATTTTATAAAAATAAAAAAATTAAATTTAGAACGAAAATCCTACTATGTGGAGCAAAATCTTCCAAAGCCTAGAGGTGGGTCCATGCTAACAATGGGTTGTAAGAGGTGGGCCAATGCGGGCAACGCCTCTGGGTTGGCACATCTTTAAAATATTTAATGGGTATCATTTATATATATATATATATATATCTATTTTTATATAAGTCTATATCAATTATGTTAACTCGTTTGGGTTTCAGTAAATTATTAAATTGAGACTGCTTAAGTTTTTAAGGCGGGCATGAACAAGCTTAGCAAAATTTATTTTGAACCCTCAAGAATGGTCATAGAAATGAGCTTTATAAAAAGGTACTCCTCGCTTTTTATATTCAAACATATATCTTATAGCATGTTTCTTTTAAAAGGCATATATCTATACACATTTAAGGTGAAATAACTTTAAAAAAATACTGACTTATCTATATCTATACAGTATGAGCTAAATATTACGATCTAAATTTTATAGTTACAAAAATTATATGGTGCATTCATTTTTATTGGGAGCCAGATGCCAGTCTAATTAACCTTTAAGTATACTAAAGGGTGATAGTCAATCCAAGACTCAGATAAAAAAAATCTACTAGCATTTAGTATGTTAAATACAGTCAATAGTTAGTTAAAAGTGTGAAAATAAAAACAGATAATAATAATAAAATTAAATATAAAAAAAATTTCAAATTCATTCTCGCCAAATAGAGAATTTTAGATCTTTTGGCATTTAACATTAGTGAGTTTCATGATTTTTACAATAAGGTACTTTACTTTTCTACAGTTTTAAAATTTAAATTAAATTTACCCATATTTTTAAAATAATTTAATAATTTAATAAAATGATGTAAAAATTTATATGACACTATTTGAATTCTAACACTAAGCAAGCCATGCACAGGTGACACAATGAAAGTGTCAGCTTCTTCACATCTTTGTTGAGTCATTTTGAAAATTATTTATATAGAAAATGATACTTGTTTAAATAATTATGTTTATTTAAATAATCATATCAATTTAAATATTTTTAATAACTCAAATCAACCTACCAAATATAGATGTTTTCTCTAGGTTAGCTTATGATGCGTCTGAAGAATTCGAATTGATATATGAATTAGGGAGCCGTATTATTACGCTTGAACGTTTGAATGATAATAGATCCGATTTTCATAACTCTGAATCTGAATTCTACGTACCACAATAAAACAAATTGAAAGTAAGAAGAATATATGATTCGCTTATCGATATATTTTTCAACACTCAAATCAGTGATCTTTCTAGGAAATTCAATGGCACCATGGAGGGAGGCAAGCAAAAAAAACTATCCGCCAAAACCTATTGTAGTTGCCCAAGTTACCTCAAGCGTAAATATAAAATCAATGACCTTGTCACGACGATAGAGGCTAGTTTTGGAACAGATATAAAAGAGAAAAATTCAAATAATTTTTTATATAAAAGATGCTAACTAGGACAATGTTTAAGTGTTTTCTCGAATCATGACTTCAAAAGCAAGAAGAAAACTTTAATTAATTCCAACTCATGGCATCAAATGTATTATGTTGACTCAGGACAGTCATACTATTAGATAAGATAAGGAATGCCTTGTAATATAAAGCAAAGAGAGATTCGCAAATTATAGTCGAGAGGAGTGTTCAACAAGATATCAAATCACAACATTGATGGAAAAAAATAAAATCTTGCCAAATAAGATTTCGAATCAGCAGAATACCTAGGAAAGAAACAAGCATTGATGAAGCTGCAGCCAGTGTCCCATTGATGACATGTGGGAATTAAAATTTAAACATCTTAGCATGAGAGCTAGTAATGGGTATGGTTAAGAACGGATTAACAAAACACTCAGGTTAATAAATGTCCAAATACCGATGACCCATTGGAAGACACCACCAAGCCCATCATGCAATAGCACATGAACATATGAACCAATACCTGAACAATCAGACATTAAAATATCATAATAAATTATTTAATGGCCGAATACAGAGGATAACTAAGTTAATCAAATAGTTGGTACTTAGACAATCTTGCCATTGAATTGAAGCAGGCCTTATGCATGCAAATAATGCTACTCATCACTGATCTAAACCGATATCACGCATACGCATTAATTTCAGGCACCAACAAATTAAACGACGCCTCTAGTTATAAATAAATACTTTTTCCCAAAAAAGAGAGAATAAAGAGAAAAAAAAGGGAGACAAGGAAAACAAAAATCACTTAACCAGTCAGGTGCACTAGCATAAAAGTCATTTAACAAGACAAGTGCTTAAAATCAAAGCATTCAGTCAAACGATTGCACAAAAAGAGCATTACCTTCCATATATATACTCATTCTCATCCTCTTTAAATTATTGTATCCATTTTCTTATATCTTTTGTATTCAAATAGAAAGATCACTAACATTAGTATCAAAAAATATACCAGAGGCAAATATTATATTTTTTTTTTACCTCTGACTTATTTTGTTATAGTGTGTAAAATCGAAATTCAAAATTACAAAGACTGGACCTGTTATTGTTTAAATGTTCTGACATGATAAGGCGGCTCTCTAATTCGTACATCAATTTGAGTTCTTGAAACGTATCAATACTATGTCTTATGTGACACATTAGACTGTTTATATTGTTTATACTAACTAAATAATATTTTTTAGATATTTTAAAAATAGTATAATATATTTTTTTTACCACTCAATGGTTGAATTTTATTTGTCTCATCATTCAATGATATTTTTTTTTAATTATTTTTTAAAAAAATATATATTTTTTTGGCATGAGGAGGATGTAAATTAGAGGTGAGATAAGTTGGGGTGGCAATTACGAAGAGAATGACGAGTATCAAATAAAATAAAAGATGAATGATAGCGTGAATGTAAGATCTAAGTGGGAGGAGAAAAGTTGAGAGAAAAAAAAGAAAATGGATGCTCAATAATGCATAAAATACCCAAATTTTTAAAATAGTTGAATATATTCTCAACATATCAATAAATAGTCAAATTTTATTCGTTATTTCATCCAATGATTTTTCTTAACTTTTTTTTTTATTTAAGATGGATGCAAATTAAAGTTGAAATGAGTAGCAGTAACTATAGTGATAGCAATGTCAAAAAGAATGATGAATATTAAAAGGAAGAAAAGAACAAGAAAAACACCAAGAGACAGAATGAGCGGGAGGAGCAAAGAAGAGAGGGAAGATAAAAAAATTTAACATCGTCAAAAATGAAGTAGAGGGGCGCTACGATGCAGTTGCTGTATAACATGCATACGATGTCGTACAACAGTCGTCGGATCTAACTTCAATGATTAGATTAGATTAGATTATCATTAAAAAATAAAAAAATAACTTTTTTTAAAATAAAAAGTGTTAATGGCACCTGTATAATTTAAATCCGACGGCTACCGTACGGCATCATCTGCATATCTACAACAACCGTGTCGCAGCGCCCCTAGTGTAGTCAAAGATGGATAGACATCCAGGTTTGGAGTGTTCAAATTGATACATTCAAATCATATATTCTATTTTATACGCTCTAAAAAAACTTAAAAAGTTTAATATTGTATGCTTTTTTAATTTGTGTATTTGTATTTAAATATAGCTACCTACGTAGAGGAGGATGGAGGTGCTGCGATGTGGTTCTATACGATGCCTGTACGATATCTGTATTATAGTCATTTAATAGAGATCTAAGGCCTATTATTTTTTATTATTTAAAAAATAAAAAAAATATTTTTTTAATAAAAAGATCAGTAATGGAAATTAATTTTTCATCTTACGAATGTAACGCGATAGCGTACTGATGCCGTACTGTTTACCACGTAGAGTGCTGGATGTCATGACTTTGGTTCAGGTTAACTGTTTTCTAACACCACGACTTCGTCTCATTGTAACAGCCCCTTAATCAGCTTCATTAGCAGAAAGTTCAATGTTCATGTTGAGGCGACTTTGCAGCCGCGGGATCTAGTGTTGTGATGAACCCTAGATCAACTTGATGATGACGATGATTGCTTGTTAATTCCTTACTCTTCTTTCCTCTGGCGTTTAATGATTTCGAAATGCAGATACAAGTCCAGTCCATCGAATATCAATAGGTATGTTTGTTTCATACATGCCTTCGTTTTTTTTCCCCCCTCAGTAAGCCTCTGATTAATATGAAGTACATTTTTAGTAATGAAATTGAGTTCTTAGATCTTCAATGGCATTCGGTAGGCCTCAGGATTACGAGCGAATAAATTCATTTTCACCTTTTGATGTAATTTTCTACTATCTCTATTGTTGTTGGAGTTACTATTTTCTGAATTGCTACGGCTTTAGTTGAATTAGGACGAAGGTCGGCGTATGGAATGTTTTGATGTATTGTAATTCTTTTGGTATTAATTTTATAAGCAATCTATTTTAACTGCCCAATTTAACAAAAGTTCAGTGAATTTTGTTCATGTTGAGCTGACCTAAGAGTTTTCAAGACAGACTCTATCTTTCTCGACGTCGCTATTCATTGATTTGACTTGGTTCTGAAATATTTGTGATACGCTTCCAGTTGCTTTACCATTTGCTCCCATGAAGTGCGTAATTGGCAAATTCTCATATTTTTCTTTAGATGAGATGTGGTTAATGCTATTGTACTATAAAGTTCGAATGTTAAGCTTTTGCGGTGCTTTAAGCCTTGATTTGCTGCCCAATGGACAATGGTTTGAGACTCAATGTTTTCTTGGCACATGGTTCTTGCTGATGGGGTTATGTATATGGGGTTATTCACTCCCTTACAATGGATGATTGTAGGGAAGATTGAGGTTACTCTTTACAGGAATACATGAATATATCAAGGGCGATGTTGTTTATGAACACCGTGTTATCGGGTGGGATTTGCATTGGCGTATGTATGTCATTCTCATATTCTTGTTTCCTAAGTTGCTTATGTAGAAGGATGACCATTAGCATGAGACCTAAACATCATGGGATGCATGAGGAGAGTTTCACTAAATGATGAGTGTGACTTTGTTACATGATGGCATTAAGTTAGTAAAAGAGGGGCTTTTATCAGACTTAATTCTACCTCATGGAATTCTAGCAAAATTAAGTCCTTTAAAATATGAATTTTCCCCCACAAAGATGATAAAAGGAAAGAAGTAGACAACTGACAGCAAGTGATATCTTTGGAGATGGAAGTTCCCTGCTGTGCTTCTCTCCTTTTCTTATTTTGGTTTTATGGTTTTGGTTCGTCTTTAGTTTCCCAATCATGATCCATAATTTATTCATACTATCTATAGGCAGCATGCTGACTGCTTGTCATCAAGGTTTGCTGTTTACTTTTGAGCCTTATTTCAACCAGGAAACCTGCCATATTCTTTGGGCTTGAATATGATGGATCTGGCATGGCTGAGTGCAATTCTAGTTGGAGCAGGCTGCCTTGCATTGGGATACTATTTTGGTGCACGTCATCATGCTCATTCCATTTTCTCTGCCAGAACAACCAAAGAGATTAGCGTTAATGGACAAAAGAAGATTCAGAACCCACAAGCCCTTGAGATTGAAAGGCTTGCTGAAATTCTTGTAGATTTCAAAATGGTAGCGTGTATCTTTCTTCTTTCCCGCGCTATTGGTTCAATTGCGAGACCAGGCTTCTCTTTTCTCATCTCTCACTCCCCGGGGGAGCCAAATGAGTTGAGTTCTTCTTGCCTTTTTCTTATTTTATGCAGGTGTTGGTTGTGAGGAATGACCTAAAGATGGGTAAAGGAAAGATTGCTGCTCAGTGCAGGTAGGCATCAACTTCTTATCGACCTTAATAGGGTTCGTGACTTTTCTTCCTTTTGCATGCTAGTATGGAATTTCATTGGCTGAATGCGAGGGGGCATCATCATGTACACAAGCAGTCTACAATACCATTTTAAGCATAAAAATTCAATTTATCAACAATTTCCATAGAAGAATATTTGAGTGATTGTATCACCCATGCAAACATGGTCTCAGTCCCACTATGTTTGGGTCAAGATAAAATGAAAGAGCACAAAACTATTAATTACAAACACTCAACCCATTCACAAAAACCACAAAAGTAGATTATTATTAGGGCCAAAAATTGAAGTAACTTAGTTGATAAATAAACAGAGTTCTTTCCTTCGCTTTTATTTCTTTTTTTTTCCAAACGAACAAACCAATTGCAAGGGAAACTTTCTTCCACCTATGTAGTTGCTGTACCCAACAGACTGAACTCTGTGAATATGAAGGTGATATTTTGGCCCACCCATTGTAGTCAGCCTGTGAAGGAGAAAAAGAGATTGTGGGCCTCTACTTGGTACCTAAAATATAGAACTGTTTGGTTTATGGGAATGTATTCTTATGATTGAATTGTAATAAAAACAAAATGGATAAATGAAAATGCAATGGTTTAATGGTTAGGTAATAGTGGTTTAACATTTTCTCTATTTTCATTCCCCTTTATTTTTATACGCATGCTCTGATTGGATATGAAAATTGGTGATATAGGTGGTTTGATTCCCCAATTTTATCATTAGGTATTATAATTGAAGAAGTTATATTTGATCAATAAATTTCCTTTTTTTGTTTATCCACTACTTATTCCACCAAGTGCATTTGAAAAATGCATGAAATATCCATCCATTGGCATTCCCTCATATGAAATGGCACATAAAGACCTAATGAACTATAGAAGTGGGAATGCCTGAGATCATAGCGTAAGGAGTGAAGGAGACATTTGAAGTTGATGCTTGGAATTAGTATGCTTTTTAGAAAACTGTTGAAACATGTGGGTAGGCCTTTGATTATATGATACTATAAGCATGCATCTTTTATATTATTTTTATCTTAGTTTTGGGCAAGAGTGTGTGGTTGTAAAGTGCCTAAATTGACTTCTTAGCACTGTAACAAAAAAATGGTGCCTAGATTGTCAAGAGAAGAAATCAAATGTGGCAACATGCCACAAATGGTGGGTGTGGTATTTCCTGCCTCTAGGTCACGTATTTTGATGATGGGAGCCCTTGGCATGGGCAATGACATTGACATGGCATTTTCTATAAGCAGCAGGTGGGTCTGGCTGAAGATGAATTTCATATTGCACTCTCTAAGAAAATGTAATGTCACCAAATAACACATGCAGAGTCATAATCTTACACGGTTGAGACCTGGACAGAATTAGATTGATGGAAAAAGGTGAAAGGGGTGAAAGTGGCAGCACAGTTATACTTTCACTTGCAAATTATAGCTGCTCTAAGCCCTAAACTCCACAGAGAGGAAAAATGGTTGGTAGTACTTGGCCAATGACTGTTACTTTGGCTTTCAAAGGAATCAAAAATTATACTTGGCTAATTAACAATTGATATGTGAGAAGAAGTGAAATTTAACAATTGATGTGTGAGTAAAAAGTGTAAAACTCCAAGTAGCAGTTCTTTAAGTGGGCACACACTATGAACTTGTTATCTGATAAGAACTAGTTTGGTTGCTATTGTGTCTTTGCTCTCCACACAAGTGGCCTGAAGTTACTAACCGTAGTGTAGGCAAGCATAACATATAATAGCCATCTTTATTATATTGACCACTTGACAATCGTATTGCTACAAACATTTAATAATCTAGCCATAAGAAATGCCTCATAGTACTGTCACACTTGAGAAGATGTTCTCTAGCTATCATTCTTTGGATTATTTTTGAAATGTAAATAACAATACATGAATGTGAAATCTTTTTTTTCCCCATACCAGAAGCCTGTCTTTTCTTACTAGGATGAATTAAAAGTCTGGGTAAAAGTACTAAAACCATGTCACATTAGGGCATACACTGGTTTTATTTATGCCTTACAGTCACTTGTTTTACTGTATCCAAATTTCTTTATTCCTTTTTTTTTTTTATGGGGGAGGGATAATTCTTAATTCTACAATCCTTCCTTTCCTACAATGTGTTTTTCCCTTTTTGAAGGGGTGATCATATGTAATATATTAGTTATTTATCATGTTTACTTAAATATAGTATTCTATTTCTGTTAACATTTATTTATTTATTTATTTATTTATTTTTGTATTCATTCAGTCATGCAACTTTGGGTTTGTATAAAAGCTCCTTAATCGTGCGCCAAAAGCATTACACAGGTCAGCCTACTCTGCATAGGCTCTTTGTCACATGAAATTCTGACACTATGTTTATGTCTATCATTTGACCTTTTCTTTGGCTTTACTAGTTAATTTGGTGTATTAATTCAGGTGGGAGATGTGCGGACAGGTTAAGGTGGTGGTTAAAATTGAAAGTGAAGAAGATATGCTGATTTTACAAGTATGTTCTGTTATGCTCTTAGAATTTTAAATACATAAAACTTGGAAGAAATCTTTTTGTTTGTCTTTTCTTTCTGATGTTGCTATTATATTGGCAAAGACTGGGAAACCTGAAACAGTATAGTATAAGATCTTGTACTATAATTCCAATGATTTATGAGCAAGGAGAGAGTGTTGTACTTTATACCCTGCTTACAGTGAAAAACACTTCAGATGCATACAAAAAAAGCCTTACGTGGGCCTTTCGTGTAAAACTTTATAAGATAAAATCTTTTTATGGATTGTCAAATTATCACATTATTTTACAATACAAAATGCGAAATTAGACATCATAACATACTTGAATCAATGTTTAACGTTCTTTTCTCAAATAACTTGAATCGGTTTATCTCCCTTCACCCTTATCTTTTCTATCTTTATGTGAGTTACAGAAATTTTGTGAAGAAGATATTTAGTGGTTTTTCCAGAGGGTTTTATGAAAGGGAAAAGTTGAGAAGGAGGTTAAGAAACTTCCTTAAAATTTGAATTTGAAAGTTATTAAGAAAAATCGCCTCCTTCATCTGCACAATTATGATGATAAGTTTGCCATTTATAGGTTAGGAAGAAGACTAATTTTTTAATTACATAAATAGCATTCTTTCTATTAAAGATCGGTCTAATTAAGGAAATAGCTTTTTTAATAAAATATAATAAAACCGTACAGGATTGTAATTTTTAATCATTTCAATGGATTACTAAATATATGTCACGCCACGTGGAACAATTCTAACATTATGGAATGCTTTTAAAATGCATAGGGCCGGCCTTATTCTGATTGTATTTCCTCTGCTGTGGGTATGCAGTGTGAAGGTGGGGGTTTGTTTGATGTACTCAGTAAACCAGGTGGTTGTATATTAGTGGCTGATGCTCCTCTTTAATGTAGGTGTATTCTAAATTTCTTCTCTATTGCTTGGCAGTTGCACTGCCCATCTGTTTCTCTTACCTGCTTTCTTCCATATGCAACTCTGTATGCTTGACTATGTCCATTTGAGCCTGGAATTTCATGCGGCACACTCCAAACAAATAATGGATAGTCAATGATCTCTTCTCCCGTTGTCAACTTTTTTATTCTGCTGTCAACTTCCTAGCCATTATCCCTATTGCTTAACACCATTGATGCTTTGCAATATTTGATGATTTAGTTGTAATCAGGTTGCTCAACTATAACATCGAACTCCTATGTTTTCCACTAATCATCTGACATCAGTCCATAGTATTGATGCAAATATCGGTCGATATGTGTCGGTGTTGGGGCCCTCCAATACCGATATATCCCCTGAGACAATATCCCGATAAGTCGCTATATAACTGATATATCACGATATATTGCCCAATACAGCCCTATCTACGTAGATTTTCATAAATTTTTTTCTTTCTGATTTATCAATACCAATATACATTGCAGATATATCCAATACCATTATGGCCACGACCAATATCAATATTTTTATTCATATATGTTATTACTCATTGTATAATGCTTACTCTTTCATATGAAACACCAAGTTTCAACTCTCCCTGAATTGTGTGTTTCTAACCAATGAGAAGTGTTCTGAGATGAGGCTGCTATTGATCCATGAAACCTCACCTGTGTATCTCTAGTGGCAGACAAGCAACTTTTTTCATAATTGGACCCGACTGGTTAGTTTCACTGGCCAATCAAATCCAGCTTCCTGACAGATTTTGAAAACACCTTGTTTTGTGACAGAATGACTGCCATTTTAGAAATAAAAAGGAAAACACAAACAAACCACTATACATTCGACTGGTATTTTTTGATGAACTAGTTCACTTCACATTACTTTGAAAAAGCTGGCTGTCTGAGAATTGTCATTCCCTTTGACATGTTGATTTCTGAAGGTCTTTGAGCCCTGCTGGATGAAATTTGAGGCAAAAGGCCCTACAAACTGCTTTGTGTCATCTTGCCTTTTTTAGCCTCGTCACTTTTACTCTCTGTAAATTGGCCAGGCATGTGAACCTATTTTTCTTTTTTCTTTGTTTCCCATCCCCCCACAGTTAATTCTATGGTTCCACTATTACCTATTGCCATGGATGAAAATATCGGCATCGATATCATTTGTGACTATAGTAGTGTCGGATAATCGGTATTGGATATATTAAAAGAAAAAAAAATTCTGAAAAATTAAATTGACAGAGCCAATTGGTTGATATATTGGCTATATTGGTTAATATATCGTGATATATTACCGATACAAAAATATTTTACGATATTATCATTGTATTGGGAAATATCGGTATTGGGGTTCCCCAATATTGACATATATCGGTCAATACAAACATCGAAGCCGATTGCTCAACCACTGAAAGATCGATGCCTCTAATGTTTAGGCAATCTTGAATTACTGCCATTTGGTTGCAGGGCCGCTGGTTCTAGATATTTGTGTAAATTTGCATCTACCATATGACGACAGCAGTGACAGTGAAGCAACACCGAACACTGCAAGTCCTTTTGCTGTGGTGCCTTTCTGCCACACCGAACTGAATCTGCCAGTGATCATGACAGAATATCTTATTTTATAATGTTCTCATCACAATTGGCCGTATCTTAACAATTAATATATTTTGACATAACTAAACAATGCTTCAGTTATGACTGACTCAAGGTTGAACCATCAAATCTTATCACGACTCCAGCCTAAGCAAATAATTAAATAGACTCGAATGGATTTTTTCTTGTTTTTTGTTTTTTGAATTTCCTTGAATTAGAAAAAATCCAAATAAGCTAAATGACAGGGTCAGACCTGAACAAAACTAAATTCAAACAGTATAATATCCCTAACACTCAGCAATAGACACAAGGCCTAACTGAACTACTCTATTCGGTTCCCAAATAAATCAATTTAACAACCTGATCATACCAAACCTATATGTGAGGAAAACATCTACAAAACATTTTGCAATGATAATATGTAGCCTGTACAAATATCTATAGTGATAGAAGTATCTATCAATATTACAGATTATAAATAAATCAACTAGACAAATTCCTAACAAAATCTTAAAATAAATTCTAATACATGTTCAACAATAAAATAGTAACAAAAGTCTTTGATCTTCTCCGTCCAAGATCCTGTAAGTAATTCTAAGGCCCTCTATTATGAAAGATTAGATTATGAGCCAAAAGTTCAACTTATACGTATATACATATACAAATCATGTGTATAAATCCAATAGTAGGATCGTAAAACTGAAAACATTATGTCAAAAATCAATATGTTCAAATTCCAAACATGTAATCTAAATCAAGATTTCGTACGCAAATTTTGTAATTCATTTACAAATATTAAATAATCCAACTATACAAAATCACTCAAGTTTTAAATTTCATAATTCCAAAAGGCTCAAATATTCAAAGTCGGATAAATTTGAATACTGTGCAAAACTTGCAAGTCTTAACGGTGAAAACATTTTAGATATTGAATACATGCAAGTAAAAACCCTAAAAATTTAAAACATGCTAAAAATTGAGAACTAAGGATCAAAAGGCCAATTTTGAGGAAGGTTTACACATATTTTCCATAACCTTAGATCATAATACTACCATTTATATCCATAGGCGGGCCATTTACAAATATACTCAATGAATTGGGTCAAACGCCACTTTCTTTTATCACCTATGGGATTAGGTACAGTCCTTAAGGGTACATGAACATACTAGAATATTTGAATATATTGTGTACGTTCAATTCCTTACAATAATTTTCAACAAAATATCAAATGGTATACTCTGTAACAAATATCCAAAACTTTTTCTTTCTGTAGGAAAAATACTATTTCAAAACTTTTTACTCTATGAGAAAGTGCAAACACAAAACTTTCTATCCTGTACAAAAACACAAATATCAAAATTTTTCATCATGTGGTAAAGTACTAACTCATATCGAAACAAATTAGAGTCTAAATTGAGACACTTACATAAAATAGCACATATGCATGGCCAAATATGCAAATTTCATGACTTTTATTTTATATATATTTTCACATATAAATATAATGTCTCAAAATATTTGCTTATTTTGTACAAATTGAACAAAACTCTCAAACATTCGATAAAATCAAATAAAACTCCGAATCTCTATGAAAAAATCACATGTATGTAACAACATTCAAAATAGGGGTGTAAAAGGTGGCACACATATACAACAAAACAAGAAACATGAACAAAAATTGAAGGACATACGAAATAGCTCAAAGAGCAAGCTTATAATACTTGCTTTTAACCTCCGATCTAATAAACCTGACTTCAAAATGCTCCAAAATCTTCTTCTTCCTCTTTCTCTTTCCTTTTCTTCTTCTTCTTCTTCTCTTCTTTTCTCTCTCTTTGCTCTCCTAAATTCCCTACAAAATGACTTGAAAAAGACTAGGAAGACCCTAATCCTAACATGTTTTGACTCTTTCTAAAATTGCGAAATTAAAATACACACAAATATACATGTACGTAAAATATATTCAGATCTAGATATAAGCAATAAGCACAATAAACAAAAATATGTAAGACCAGATTTTTGATAACGAAGGAAAATCTCAATAACCACGGTTATTGAGTAAAACCCTCCGAACTTTTACAGCCAATGAGAGTAATGTACTAACAAAGTCAACTTATAGATTGGATGGTATAGATGTACTATATTTTAGCCTATTTGCTCCCGACTTGTGACATCTATTAAGAAACTTCCTGAATTTGTCTTCAATAGTAGAACTAGACATCCTCCGATCTTATTGTCAATTTTGCTTCACAAGCTATAGAATTTTCGCAGACCACTGGATCCCAATTTTCATGCCACCCACGTCCCGTACGATGGTCAACAGGCAATAAAATGTGTGTATAGCAAATAATATTGTTGAGAAAGCATAATAAGAAAGCTTTGAGATTGTACTCAACAATGGAAAAACTGTTTTCTCAAAGAGGAGCTCTTATAAGCATTAAAGAAAGGATCTTTAAAGGAGTTGCCTCGTAAGAGTATTTTTGAAAAAGTACTGCATAAGATGTGGAAAGTAAGTATTTTATAGAAAGGGTAGAAAATTAGGTCAAAAATATGCATCAAATAAAGGTACACACCCCAGCGCTCTAGCGCAACAGTGCACACATTGTAATGTAAGGGGTCCGCGCCCCTACGCTCATGCTTCAATTGGGCGCTAATCAAGGGTAGTTAAACTGTGTTAAGTGCGTTTGTGCGCATCTGGGGCGCACCTCGAGCGCGGTCATTCTGGAAAAGGCACCTGTGTGTGTTTGGGGCACACCTTGAGCGTAGGCATTCTAGAAAAGGCGCTCGTGTGTGTATCAAGCACATATCGAACGTGGGCATTCTGGAAAAGGTGGGTGTGAATACTCGGAGTTTCACATTTGCGAATATCGAGCGTGAATCTGACGTGGATTTTTGTGACATTGGATAATATGTCAACAACCAACCAAATTTAATCGTGAAATATGCCAACACATAATATTTTTAACGCAACCAAACAGTACACATACGCATTTTTACAACACAGTCAGTGCATGATCGTCACATTAGACGCGGCTTAGGCATCAACATTTGCCCAAAACATCCACAAGTGCCCCATAGGCGCGCATTGGGCGCACCTCTTTTGCCTCAAACATGCATGAGTGCGGAGACAGGTGCCTATTCAGCACTGGGCATATTGCCCCAAATTATCCAATTTTTTCTCAATTTTCATTATAAATTATTTTCGAATTTGACCTAAAATTATATTGATGATGTTATAATTTATAATTAAAAATCGGACATTATAAATCTCATATGGGTCCTTTATGGTTCAATGAATTATTCATGCTTTCAGACGTTGAAGACAATGCCGAATTCCACGACTCAGATAGGGGTTGGCCAAAGACTAGCTGTTCTATTTGTGAACCTCGTAACCTTGTTCTTGCTATTGTTTCCAGCAAGGATTCTTTAAAATTACATTTGAGTTGTGTTAGAATTCAGCCAATTAAGCAATGCACAAACTCGTGTCAAATTTGAATTAGGCTGTTTTTCTATATATTCAGCTGTTCTCAGCTTATGGTTATTCCTAAGTCAGACTTCTTTTCTGAAGTACTTTGCATGTAATGGTCTATTTTGTTCTATCTGTTTTGCCATTTTCAGATTCTGCGTTTCTTTCACAGAAATTTCATTTTACTATCTCCTATAATAATGTGCATTTTCGTATTAACAGGAAAGGGCAAAATCGATTCAATTACCCACACATGTAACGATAGATGCAGGGAGAACACAGATAGCCCCAAGTAAGATTATGATCTCATTTCCTACCTTATAGATTATTATTCTTATCATATCTGTAATTGATTTACTATAAGTATTTACCTACTTCATTGATTATTGAAATACATTTAATAAAAATGAGTCTTGAAGGGTCTCAGGTATTAAACTTGTGTCCTTGATATCACCTCATGTAGCTGCTATAGACCTCAAGACTGTGATTTTATCAGCCTGTTGTAAGATGAGGTCGAGCAAGTGACGCCAGAATAGTTCTTGATAAAGCTGATGAAGCTAATGCCTTCCATAAATGGGACCTATGTTGGTGATGAAATGTCGTAACATATTGAGTTGAATGAAAGGAGTTTTGGATCACTCTGGTGCACTGATGTAAATATCGGCTAATATGCATCGATATCAAGCTCCCGATACTGATTGTTTCCAATACCTCGATAATATCACGATATATTATCATATGGTAATGTATTGTGATTTATCAACAAATACGGTTGTCGGCTTATAATTTTGAAGAAATAATTTTTGATATATCAAGTACAAATATATATTATCTGATACTAACATTGTTGCAATTAATATTGATACTGATTCTAATATTGATATTTTCATCCAAACTCTGGTGCTTGAACTACAATGGTATGAAAAGTTAAGATGATAAGCTCTAAAAGCTGACATTTTATCTTTCTCCCCAAGGAGAATTTGTGCAATATCCTGAAAGTGCCGTGTCATTCCATGGTACCAACCAATTATTAAAGAAATACTGTCATTTTTGAAATATAATATAAATGGTTATTGAGGTGTGCAATGGCTACAATTTTTTCAAATAATTGGTCAGTACCATGTAGTAATATGACACTCACGGTGTATTTTATATCTTTTCCTTCCCAAGATTAGAAACTTCTAGACTCTAGAGCTATTCAAAGTTACACAATACACTTTTATTTCACTTTGGTATATCCCAAGAAATATAACTCTATCCTACATCAAAACTACTACTCCTACTACAAGCCTTCCGAAATTCTTCTAAAAAATATGATGTGGCACCTGCCACACTAACCCACTCAACAAAATCAAAGAAGGGCAAAGGATAAAAAGCATTATGCTTCCAAAATTTGAATTCGGTTTGGAAACACTCTTTTTCTTCTTTGTCCATTTTCTTTATTTTTTTCCTTGTTAAGTGGCCCACATGGTAGGAGGTACATCATCTTTTTTTAAGAATTCAGCAGGCTTGTAGTAGTAGTGTTGTTCTTCCTACTATAGTTACCCAAAAAAACTACTATAATGGTAGGCCTATTTGGTTAGAAGCCATAAGTATGTGATCACATTGTTGAAAAACAGGCCGATCGTTCGATTTCACTCCTGGCACCATTGAATTTTTAGCAGAAGTTTTGTCATGAAAATCTGATTGATGTTTGGTAAAAGTGGAAGAGAGCCAAGAATAAATGTTTAGTTCTTGAAGAAACAACATCAATGTTGCTAAGCTTAAGAAAAGAATGCATAAGCTTAGGTGTTACTGAGGCCTTTTGCTCCTTGTAGTGCAGTTCTACATGGCTTCTGCAAGCGTCAACTATCATTATTCAATCAATTTTGTTGTGCGTTGATTCTTCGATTGAATCGTTTAATGGTTGAACACTTTCTTAATGGAAATTTTCTGGTTCAATTTATAATGTTTTGTTCATGTTGTTTCTTTTCAGATTCCAGAACCGTCATGGCTATTCTCGGTACATGACCCCTTCTTATACGTTGGCAATTTGTCTGTTTCCTTAAGTAGCTTTTGTAAATTTTTATGAATTAAAACTGTTACACTGGTCATTAAATTATTGACTTAAATCATAAACATTTAGAAGTTATTACATCAACATCAACAATACTTCCACCTAACTCTAATGTCATGGAGTTATTACATTTAGAAGTTACAATTTTTCATGGAAAAACTTCAACGGATTTACCATCCATCATTTATGACCACCCAGCCACTCTCCCCATCTCGGGCCGAGGCCCCCTCAATGGGTTGCAAGAAGTGGGAGTCCTTCTCTTGTTATGTTTTCGATCGTTTTGTATTTAAGATCTTCTGTTCTTGATGAACATGGTTTTGCAGGGCCTGTTGATATGGTTGATGACGTAACCGGTGGACTGAAGCTTTTGTAAACGGCTGCCCTCAATTCAATTCAGCTGCTCTCTCGAGTCATTTAAGACGGGAACATCGATGTCTTTGACTCTCTTCTTCTCTCTTAGTATCCCGAGCGAGGAAGGAAGCTAAGGAAGAACGAAAGGACAACTCAATGCATGAGATCTTATATATACTTATGAGATCAAATTTAGAAATAGACGCTCGGGATTTCGTTACTTTATATTATTCTGATATTTCATGTTGTCTTTCTAAGTTTCCTCATCGGTTTTCGAAGGTTTCATTCATGTCATTATCTACTCAATTTCGAAGCCTGGGCAGAATGAATCTTTATCGGAGATTTGGAGATCCTGTTTTTTTCAAAGAGAATTAAGATCCTGCTTTTTCTTGAAGTAGGATCCCCCACTCCCTTCAATAGCTTCTGATGACAGATGATTCATTTGATTAGATGGAGTGAAATTTGGGTCGGGTTTGTAAGCAAATTATGTGGCAAAAACAACTACAAAAGCAGAATTAAGGATCGTGATTATTTTTCCCGGATCTAAGATCCTGTTTTTCTCACTCGTTACCGGCCACAGGTGGTGTAAATGTGAGAGTGAGATGCAGAAACAAAACGGATTACCTCAATTTATAAGGTAATTCTATCAATTGCCTTCACCGTTCATTACCACCGAAAAGCCTTAACGAGAATCATGGGGCTCAATAATGAGTAATTATTAGCATTAATATGGGCCACAATTGCTTCATCAATTGTTGGAACGGCTGAACGAATTTCAACAGCCTTCATTGATGTTGGAGCAATGTAACGCCGCCATTGATAAAGTTCACTGTAGCGTCGTTCACAATAGCGTCGTCCAACAGGGTTTTCATATTCAAAGCTTCCGTTTATGTTCGGGTTTGTCTAATAGATTAGTGCAAAGCCCACAATGAAATCGAAAATTTTGAGTCATATGAAAAATTAAATTATAAGATGGCTGTAAATAAATGTTATAAATATTATTTTTTGTCAAAAAAATTAAAAATTGAGATTAAAGTTAAAAGAAAAAAAACTATAAAAAATGTCAAGTGTAGAAGTTTATTATCAATATTAATATTAATTCGTTATATTAAATATGTTATTTTAATTTCTATTATTTATGACTTTCAATATAAATTTAACTATTTTAAAAAATTAGAGGAATTAATCTTTAAAAGGACCACAACATCACGTCATCTACTTATGGAATTTTACTATGATTATTATAAGCTTTAAGCTCTATTATTAATTAAATAATAAATTTATTTTTATAATATAAAAAATAAAATTAAAATAATATCTTTAAATATCATCTAAAATATTATTTTCCATTAATTTAAAATAATTTCAACCATCCTAATGTTCCAAAAAAGATAAAATAATCCGACTCGGAGGGGTTGGGGCCTTGGACGGCTTCAATGGCGGGAGGAACAACACGGCATCGCACGTCCATTTTTCCAGAAAAGGATCGTTGACGCTTTCCCTCAGTTATTTAATTCGTATTTTTGTGGTTGAGGTTTCAGAATTTGGAACCCTAATTGAGTTTTGAGTAGCAGGAAATCCGATATTCGGATCGCAGAAATCCCTCTTTTACTATCGGAATTTTACTGTCTCAGATCCGAAATTCATTAGAGCGACGGAGTTTATGGAGTCAGAGATATAATAAACGATATTTCGAATCTCTTTTGGTGAAGTTTATGTCTATTTCCTAACAAGATAATGGAAGTCTTCTTGAAGGAAATTAGAGAGAGGAGCATTTTTTTTTTTCCTGGCTGAAGTTGCAGGTATGCTGATCCTTGCTCGTATACTCAAATTCTAGAGGGAGAAAGAGAGAGCATCTGTTGAGAATTCGATGATTTAATAGCTTCCTGGTTGCAAAGAATAAATAAATTTACTTGAAAACCACAGAGGGAGGGAGAGATTGATGTACGTTTGATTGTTGACCCAGCATAGAAGATTATCAAGCAAGTACGGAGAGAGAGAGAGAGAGAGATTGCGTTGATTTACATTTGATTTGGAGGAGGTGAGATGAGCAGTAAGGATCCAGTGAAGCTTGACGATGATCAGATAGCGGAATTGCGTGAAATCTTCCGGACGTTTGATCGGAATGATGATGGGAAGTTGACTCAACTCGAGCTAGGTTCACTCATGAGATCCCTCGGCCTCAAACCGAGCGAAGATCAACTTGATTCTCTAATACAGGCTGCCGATAAGAACAACAACGGTCTGATTGAGTTCTCTGAATTTATTTCTCTCGTATCCCCTGATCTTATTCCATCCAAATGCCCATACACACAGGAACAGCTCAAGCAGCTCTTTGAGATGTTTGATAGAGACGGCAACGGTTACATCACCGCTGCTGAGCTTGCGCACTCCATGGCGAAATTAGGCCACGCTTTGACCGTGGAGGAGCTAACGGGGATGATCAAAGAGGCAGATTCCGACGGAGATGGCTGTATCAGTTTTCAGGAGTTCTCTCAGGCGATTACTAATGCTGCTTTTGACAATTCGTGGACTTGATCTGAAGGTGATGAAATCCCCAAATCTAATGTATTTCATTTGACGATTGTTCATCATTGATAGCAAATTGGTGTTGATGTTTCTCCTTCCATATTGTTAGTCTTCTGCTTGCACTGATCTCTCCTTTCTTTTATCGAGAAATGATGGATTGCTTTGATTGTTCTGGAAGCCATGGAAATGCAAGTTCATGTTCATCTTGCTTGTGAATTTGCGTTGGCATGGTTTACTCTGGATGTTGAAATTTCGATATCTTATTGTATTACCGATATATCGATAGTTGGCTGATATTTGTCTATCAGTTTATAATTAGTAGAAAAGTTTTTGGTTCTCATACATTCGATGTCTATTCGTGTTGCCCAAGATGTTCGATACTAATGCGGTCTCGACTAATACCTCATTGTTTGTGTTTACGTGTATATGTTCCCACCATCGATTCTGGATATTTTTGGTTTACACTGGATGTTGAAATTTTGATATGTTGTTGTATTACCGATACATCGATAGTTGACTGATATTTGTCTATTAGCTTATAATCAATAGAAATTTTTTTGGTTTTCATATATTCGATATCAATATGTGTTGTCCAAGACTTTTGATACTAATACAACCACAACTAATACCTTATTTTTATCCATGATCAGGCTCATTAAAGAAATAAAGCATCTAATGAAACATAATTGTATTGTTACAATATGTGTTACCACATGTGAGTTAATTCTAACTGCAAATTTTTGAATTGCGGTGCCTACATACCGCTAAAACATGGGAATTTGATCGGTTTATGCAACCAAAAGCAAATCACGTCTATGTATAATAGCAACAGTGAAGACCTATATCTTATTAAGTAAAATCGATTATATAAATTTATTTTATTAATTAACTCCATTGATTTTAGTAATGTCCAAAATTAAAATAGTTATAAATATTTTTTTTATCACCCTCCTTCAAATTGTTTAGATCATCCATTCATTCTTTCTTCCAATACAACAAATTTTCATTTCCTCACGTATATTTTCCTTAACCTATATTTTAAACGTCCAAACCACTTTAAGGGGTAAGAATCTAACAAAAAGTCCATGATATGGATAGACCGAGCTCAGAGCGTGGTGTTCAATGGAACCATGAGCCTTAGATGGAGCCATTATGGGTACTAACCTGCAGATTAGTTCTGTTGGGTCCCATGTCCTGGCCCATGAGACATGTCCAAGCCCACGAAGCAGGCCGCAGCCCACAAGGGATCCAGAAGCCCACGTGAAGCAGTCAGCCCAGTCCAAGGGTTGAAAGGCGCGAACCCACGACGGGAGAAAGGAACGAAAACTGCGGCGCATTAAATGCGTCGCGGAATAAAAAAAAAGGCGTAAAGGCTAGCCAATAGAGGCATGATGGCGCGCGCCAACGCACCACCGCGCGTCTGCAGGAGGCCAACCAATCCCCGCTCAGGGAAAAATCGGGCGTGGTCAACAATGCTCAGCAGCGTGCCAGCCACGGCAACAGGACAACCGGCTTAACCAACGGTCCACGACAGTGACCAGCGGCGCAGTGGCCCAAGCAACGGGCGTTTTGGCGCCTAAGAATCCAACGGGGAGAGGCGTATAAGAGCCCTCACACCCCACCGAGAAAGGGACCTGTCTTGGAGTATCTTTCATCCTCTACTTCCCTCTGAATCAAGAATTCAAACGGGAAAACCTACTCAACTGCTCCCCTCTTCTCTAATTAAAAACACAAGAGTGACGAGTCGGAACGGAGCACCATCTCACTTCCGTCGGCAATAGCCAACTCGCTCACCTTCCTAGCATCCCCTGAGATCGCGGGAAAGTCAGCCACCCATTGCGGTGCATCAAGGAAGCCAGGCCTTCCCCCACCTGCTCATTGCATTCTCCACGTCACCGCACAAGCACCTCTTACGCTTACACAGCATTCCTCCGCGCACCCCTTTAGCGTGCGCTATTTCCGTTTATTGCGGGAATTTGCTGACTTGAGCGTCGGAGCAGCCTCGGTGGGAGAAATCAGGACCCTTGACCTCTTATTTGTTGTTTGTGTTGTGCGAGTCGAGGTTCACGGGGATGGAGACCGGACCCTTCTTCAGCAGCCGACGCTTAGGAATCCAAAGGCTCTAATCCGTCACGACAACCGTGGGCCGGGACGCAACATTGGCGCCGCCTGTCTGTGGGAAGGCGACAGAAAGCCAAGTGTCTCCTTCCCACCTTGTTCCTCAATCATAAGCGATGGTGAACACCCGGGCACAAGCTAGTGCTCCTGTGATGGAAGTCATCGCCCAAAACGAAATTCCCAAGGGAACCAGCAAACGATCAACCGAGCTCGATGTACACCGCCCAGTCTGGAGATAAACGATCTGGCAGTCCTCCTCGCCGTATGCGAGAACACTGGAGCCCCATGCTGCCCAGGATCGCTCCTCAGCTGAACCAGGCCTCCCACCTCCAAGAGGGAAAGGCGTCGAGGCCGCTCGCAGGAGGCGAGCTAACCGACTTCGACCGCGGCGCAGCCCGGCGGCCCCAAGTGAAAACGGCCGGGAATGAGGCGGAAAGCCATCCCGCCGACGATGACAGGGAGGATGACCTCGGCGCAACCCCGAACTCGCGTGGCAATCAGAGGCCACCCGCCGCAGGCTCCAACGGCAAGCGCGCCACCTAGGCGGAAAGTCGCCACCCCCGACGAGCTCAGACACACCTCCAGGGCAATACGGAGCTCCGTGACGTCCTCAATGCGCGGAGAGGCTCTACGGACCCCTCGATGGAGGAGAAAGTCAAGGTGTTGTGGGACACCCTGCATAAGGAGAAACCCACGCCCTCCTCCGCCGACCTCCGTAGATCGCCCTTCGCCATGGACTTGCGGACGTAGCCGTTGCCGAGCAAGTTCAAAATGCCGGTCCTGGAGGGATACGACGGAAGTAAGGACCCAATGGATCACCTCAACTGCTTCCGCACCCACCTCTCTCTACAAGGGGCAAGCGAGGCCTTGATGTGCCAGTGCTTCCCCGTCACCCTTAGGGGTGACGCGCTGCTCTGGTTCCATGGCCTCCCCCCGAACTCTATACGTTCGTTTGACGAGTTTGCTGATAGCTTCTTGAGCCAGTTCGCCTCCAGCAGAAGGGATGAGAGACAACCCTGGCACCTGGTCCGCCTCCGCCAAAGGCCAGATGAGAGTCTGAAGCGGTTTCTGGACCGTTTTATTACTGAGGCGCGGCGGATCCCTCACCTCTCCGACGAGCTGAAACTCAACGCCTTCGTCGCCACACCGGCGGCGGGGACTTCTTCAAACATTTGTCGCACTGGGCGCCTCGACCTTCCGGAGGCCGAGACCATTGCCGGGACGTACATCACGGCCGAAGAGGCCAACGAGGCGAAGCGCCCGAGCGAGTGGACCGGCCCTAAGCCCCCTGACCTTCCGGTGGGAGAAAGAGGGATGGGACGATGCTTGGGCCGCTTCGGAGCGCCGAAAGCAGCAGCGGCCCCCGCCGGGGCCCAAAAAGGATTACAGCAGGACCTCTCTGACCCCACTGAACGATAGCCGCGCAAACATCCTGATGCAGATCCAGGATGAAAAGTTCTTCAAGTGGCCGAAGACGCCCAAGGGTCCCAGCGGCAGTGACCAGACGAAGTATTGCCAGTACCACCGCTGTCTGGGGCACTCGACTGAGAACTGCCGCACCCTGCAGCAGGAAATTGAAGACCTGATCCGACGTGGACACTTGAAGCGGTTCGTGAAGAGTCCGGGGCAGGAACCTGCTACCTCCGATGGCGAAGCCAGCGAGCCTCCGAGAGCCCGCACGGCCGCCGGCGTGGTCCACATGATCTCCTCCGCTGACGCCGCGAGCGCCAGGCGCGGACAGCCGGAGACAACTTCCAGCAACAAGCGGGCGAAGATAGGGGTTAGGAATGATGTCATTAGCTTTAGTAGTGACGACATGGCTCATGTAACCTCTCCCCACACTGACCCCCTTGTTGTATCGGCCCTTGTTTCAGCTGGTGGTGATGACTACCAACTGAAACGAGTCTTCATTGATAATGGAAGTTCACAAAATTTGTTGTATCTCACTGCGTTTCTTAAACTTGGACTAAAACGGAGCCAAATGAAGGCTGCAAGCGGACCATTGTACGGCTTGGACAGCGAGCCGGTTCCCATGCAAGGGATAGTGCGGCTGGAAGTCACAATGGGGACACACCCGCGCTCCATAACGCGCGAGCTGGCGTTCCTTGTCATCGACCTTCCATCCATCTACAGTGCCATATTCGGCAGACCTTTCCTGACTGCCTTCGAAGCCGTAACGTCCATCCCGCACCTAAAGGTGAAATTTCCTACCCCCTGGGGCGTGGGAGAAGTTCTTGGAGACCAAGAAATGGGACGGACCTGCTACCTGTCCCAAATCAACCCCGTGGCACCATGCAACCCAAGCGAAGACCTTGATCTCCACGACGAGACCTCGCTACAACAGGCCCAATCCGGGAGGAAAGGCGAGGCGATCCGCTTAACGCTCCGATCCGGGAAGTGCGGCCAACGTGGGAGATCCCTTGACTGCGCGGAGCGACAAAGTTGATTACCTTCCTTAGGGCTAACTCCAGCGTGTTCGCACTGGGTCCCCGCCGACATGCCCGAGATATCGACCGATGTCATAGTCCACAAGCCGGGCCTTAACGCGAGCCGAAAGCCCGTCCGTGAGCGGAGGAACCACTCCGTCGAGAAGTCGGGTCGCCATCGGGGAAGAAGTGAAGAGGGTCTGGATGCAGATTCATCGAGAAGTCCAGACCTGAGTAGGGGTCCAACGTCGTCTTTGGTGAAAAAGAGCAATGGCAAGTGGCGGATGTGCGTCGACTTCACGGACGTGAATAAGGCCTCCGCCCAAAGATAGCTTTCCGCTTCCGGGATCGACCACCATGGATTCCACATCCGTGCACGAACTCACCGAACTTCATGGACGATACTGGGTACAACCAGATCCGGATGGACCCAGAAGACGAGGAGCACACCTCGTTCATGACAGATCAAGGGACATATTGTTATAGAATGATGCCCTTTGGTCTCAAGAATGCTGGCGCGACGTACCAGCGCCTTGTGAATAAAATGTTCGAAGCTCAAATCGGACGAAATGTGGAGGTGTACGTCGATGACATGCTTGTGAAAAGCAGAGTCGCGAACCACCACGTCAACGACTTAGATGAAACCTTTCAGATCCTCCGACGGCATGGAATGAAGCTCAATCCTGTCAAATGCGCATTCGGGGTGACCTCTGGGAAGTTCTTAGGCTTCACTGTGTCCCAACGTGGCATAGAAGCCAATCCAAAAAAGATCAACGCCCTACTCAACTTGAACCCTCCGCGGACGATAAAAGAAGTTCAGAAGCTGACAGGGCGGATAGCCGCCCTCTCGCGGTTCCTAGCCAAGTCAGCCGAGAAATATTTGCCCTTCTTCAAGGCGCTAAGGGGCACCAAATCGCATGGGTTCAAGTGGAATGAAGAATGTGACAAGGCCTTCAGGGAACTGAAGACTTACCTCTCCAGCGCGCCGCTTTTAAGCTCGCCGCGCGAAGGGGAAGACCTCTATCTCTACTTAGCTACATCGGCGGCAGCCCTTAGCTCCGTACTAATTACGGAGCACGAGGGGAGGCAACAGCCGGTGTATTTCGTAAGCTGGGTGCTGACTGACGTAGAAGCCCGCTATCCGCACGCTAAAAAGATGGCGCTCGCGCTTGTCTATGCGGCGCGGAAGCTGTGACCCTGTTTCCAGTCTCACCGGATCGTCGTGCTGACGGACCAGCCGCTGAAGTCGATCTTGCAGAAATCGGATACGTCCGATCGGCTGGTTAAATGGGCCGTCGAGCTAGGGAAATTCGACCTAGAATTTTGACCCCGGCCAGCCGTGAAAGGACAGGCTCTGGCGGACTTTATCGTCGAGGCGGTGACGCCAGCACGGGAAGAGGATAGCAATCCAGGAGGCACGGAGGGCGACGATTCACCGCGTGGACCCCGAACGTGAGACGGACGTCTACCTGCATGTGCAACGGAGCCGGTGTCGTGCTAAGGACGCCCGAGGGCATGGAGATCGTATACTCGCTACTGGGCCTTCCGGCCACGAACAACGTTGCGGAGTACGAGGCCCTTCTTGCGGGCCTACGGCTGGCGAGGGAGTGTTCCGCGCGGTCGTTGGTCGTGCGTAGTGATTCTGAACTCGTGGTCAATCAGGTGAATGGGAACTTCGAAGCCTCAAACCCACAACCTGTGAGGTACCTGGCGAAAGTAAGGGCCCTGATCCTTGAGTTCGGTCGGTTTGAGATCGAGCATATCCCGAGATCGGATAACGAGCGCGCTGATCGATCGGCCGACGCAGCCGTATCAAAAGAGAAACAAGACGCGAGGGAGCCCAGGGAAGTCCTGGACGTACCCAGCATCGACGCCGAAGACAAAGAAGTCCTCCATGTCGACACGAGGGACAACTGGATGACACCATATGTAAGGTTCCTAACTGAAGGAACCCTACCAGAAGACATCAACGAAGCCAAGCGAATCAGGAAGACGGCAGGATGGTACACGGTCCTAAATGGGAGACTATACAGGCAAGGATACTCCACCCCTCTCCTGAAGTGCCTCACTCCGGAGGAAGCCGACTATGCGTTGGCGTAGTGCACTGGGCCGTGCGGATAACACATCGGCGGAAAGAACCTAGCGTTCAACGTCATGCGCAAGGGTTCCACCGCCCACCATGAAACGAGACGCTATGGAATTTGTGCGGAAGTGTGAAAGTGCCGCAGTCCATGGCAACATGACGCACTGACCCCGCACACCGAATCGCACTATCTCCAATCCCCATGGCCGTTCGCAGACAATAGGGGCTCGACATACTTGGACCCCTACCAATGGTGCCTGGACAGAGAAAATTTTTAATCGTTGGCATTGACTACTTTACAAAGTGGGTGGAAGCCGTCCCCCTCGCAAAGATCGCGAGAACAAAACGCGACGGAGTTCCTCCGTCGGGGCATCGTTGCCGTTTTGGGATTCCCGAGGTCGTAGTGACCGATAACGGTTGGTTTTACGTAAACGCTTTACAAAGTAATCGCGCGACCTTCGAGATTAAACTAGTGCACACGTCCGTGGCACACCCTCAAGCAAACGGCGGTCGAAGTCACCAACCGCACACCGCCGCACGGGTTGAAAACCAGATTGGAAGACGCAGGGGGCTCCTGGACTGAGGAGCTACCGTCAGTGCTATAGTCGTATCGAACAACTGCGAGAGAGCCAACAAGGGAGACACCCTTCAACCTTTGCTTTGGGGCTGAGGCTGTGGTGCCCGTGGAGATGGGAATGCCAAGCCTGTGGATCGAATGCTTCGACCCAGCCACCAATGAACGAAGGCTTTGGGAAAGTCTGGACTTGCTCAAGGAAGTTCGAGACGCCGCACGACTCCGAACCGCGGCCTACCAACAGCCGAGTCGCACGGCACTACAACAAGCGAGTAAAGGCACGCCCACTGGAAGTTGGAGATCCGGGTCCTCGGAGCGTAGAGGCGGCGGGAAAGATCGCAAATAGGAACAAACTCTCCCCCGGGTGGGAGGGGCCGTTCCTCGTCTCCGCAATCCTCCGGAGTGGAGCGTACAAGCTACGTGCCCAGAACGGCAAACTGGTCCCGCGGACCTGGAACGCCACCAACTTAAGGAGATACTTCAGTAAAGCAACTCCGACTCAGGTAAGTCGCACACGCATGCATCATAATGAGTGCTTGAACATGAGCTTTATCTTCGATTAGCATAATCACTATCTCTATCATCGCATATTCATTTGTGTGAGTCAATGACATGCATCGCATTCTTAAATCAAACGACCTAGATCGCCCCTAAGTCGGGAGGACAAAGCGTCCGTCAAGTAAAATCGATCCTTGGCTCGATCAGCGGTCGTAGGCCGTCCCGTGGCTCCGTCCCCACGCCGGGTGGCACGGGGACGGCTTTACTCACCATGGCTCGCGCCGAAAGGCCCCAATGGCCACCGGAGAGACTAAGCCCCGTGCTAGGCCGGAGGCCCGGCCCGTGAGGGTCGGAACAAAGGACCTGGCGATCCATTCAACGGGCTTCACGCCAACGACCCGTGCGGTCAAAGCATCAGCACGGGGCTCCTCGAGTCCCCACTCTACGGCCAACAAAACCTTAGGGGGCAAAGAATCGTAGCGTGCGCGACCTTCTCCTCCAGAATGAGCACCCTCGTGCGGTCGTGGGCTAGAACCTCAACTTGGTGATTATAACGCTTTGAGCAGGAGCGACACACCTCCCGCAATCGTACACGATCGGGTCCTAGACCCAGGAGTCCGGTTACCGCGGCCTGACCGCTGCGCTGACCCTCGTTGAGGCTCCAGGGGCTTGGCGACGACATCCGCTTCACCGGATCGAGCCCCCCGAACGTGTGAGCTGTGATGACATCCTCTTACGAAGGACGAGCACCACGCAAGAAGGCGCCTGGATAGGGCCTTAGCTACGGTGGCTCCAAAGAGCCCAACGTTCAAACATGAAGCATGATCCAACGGACAAAAACAAAAGCAAATAGCAAACAACACTCTGCGATAGAAAAGGCATGGACGCGAAGTATAAAAAGATGCTTCTCATTCATGCGGAAAAAACAAGTACGGTACAAAGACAAAGTTCAATCTCAAAAGCCAACATCAGCAAAGACTAATCAGGAAGATTCGACGGACCCGCTTCCTCAGGGAAAGTTTCCAGGCGGGACGCCTCTTCTACCCCGACCCTGGATGGAGAATGCCCACTGGGATGTGAGGAGCCGCCAGGGAAACAATCCTGCGACACAAGCGGATGCCGTCCCAATAACGAGCATCCATCACCAGCCGCACCTCTGATGGAGAATGCCGGCCAACCATATCTCCGATCAGCCTGGTAACGCGGGCCTCCGAAGCGACAAGAAGAGCCTCCAGCTGCGCCACTCTCTGCTGCAGGCGCCCATTCTCCTCTCTAAGAGATGCAAACTGGGCCCTTCCATTGACGATGGCCGGCTGAAGGAGGGAGGACAGCGCGTCAAAAGGGTTGACCTCCTCTGGAGCGTGCATAAGAAGCAATGTCAAAAGCGCTGCCAAAGCCTACAACCAAAAGGAGAGTTCAGGTGGAAACAGCTGTACCTGAGCAGGAGCCGCGCTCGGAGAAAGCGTGAGGTCACCCGAAAAAGCCTCTCCCTGGGGCTCAGCTCCCTCGCCTGCTGGAGGAGGGCTGATTGGAAGGCTGGCTGCCGCAGGAACGCTCGGGGGCTCTTGCCACGGGGACATCCCGGCTTCCCCTTTGTCAGCCTATACCGGATCAGCAGCGGGAGCAATGCCAACCTCTGAAGGTGCGACCAGGTCTTCCGGAGGTCTGTACTCCGAAATGGGCTCCGCAAGAATCGCCGGCGACTCCACAGGTTCCCTAGCCTCCGGTGCTGGCTCGAGCGCAGTAGTAAATGGTTCCTCCGAGCTCTCGAGAACAGCGACGTCATCCGTCGCCACGCGGAGGCGACAGTGGATTCCCAGCAGAGACTCCACCTCGCAGACTTCGCGGCGGCCGATCCCGCGATCGAAGTCGACGAGGGTTCCGCTGGGTTTCCTCCCCCGACGACCCACGCCGCAGCCTCCTCGAGCCGGACTTCCCACAATGGTTGGACCGGGCGACTCGCCTCCCGGACCTCCTCAAAGAGGTCCTCCGGCTTCCCTTATCCGCTTAAGGGCGGCCAGATCCTCATCGTCGCCGACGATGACGCCAAAGAACGAACAGCCTTCCCTCCTCGCCTCCCTCAGACCCGAGCGGCGGCTGTATCTCCTGGACCCGCCTTACTCGGGTCCACCATCACCTGACCTGCGGGAGATCCCCACCCACAGCCTCGAACGTGATGGAGGTGAGGTAGTAGCCTTAATCGAGAAGTTCTCCTCTTCACCTTAATGGCGGCCACAATGCCTTCTCCGATGCGGCAAGGTCCCTGGGGGCGACTTTTCCTGGAAATACTTGGAGATAGGGCCCCACACCCTCGGGAGCTCAGAATCAGGGGGCTCCTGCAAGAAAAAGAAGCGCTCCTTCCAGCCCTTCACCGAGTCGGGATTAGTGCCGCAAAGGTGGAACCCTGCCTTGGGCGACATCGACACCCAATCCTCCGACTCCGTGAACCGGAAGATTATCCTTGCTGCCTTCGCATCAAAAGTGCATTGGTGAATGATGGAAAAGACGCACAGGGACACCAAATAGCGCAAGGCGTTGGGATGCAGCCTTGCCATCGGGATACCCAACGCTGGCCAACCACCGCGTCAAGATGGCGGCAAGCGGATGAGCAGCGAAGCCCCCTCGAATGATGCTCGTAAACCGTGATGAAGCCATGTGGAGGGGCGAAGGCTCTATCCAGAGCTCCCAAGAGCGCGGCATTCCCAATCGAGGGAAGGCCGTAATCCGCCATGTATTGCGACGTCCCAAAGAAGAAGGATGGATTTGGTGTTGTAAACACCATGGCGCGGGACTCTGGGAGCGCGAGAAGAAGAAGAAGAGCTCTCTCTCTTTACTGCCATTTATCTCTCAAAATGCAAACGGGGAGGAAAGTGGCAGAAGAGAGAAAGCAGTTGCCGATCGATTTAAATAGGCAATGCCAAGCCAAAAGGCGGGAACCCAAAACAAAGACCGCCACCGAGATCGGGACACGTGGTGGCATCAAGGCACACCATAATCTCAATCGATTGCAATGATAGCTAGGCGCTAGGCTAACGGGCGCGACCCTTGCCACCGCTGGCTAGGGGTCCGGCGCCTCCACATTAAATGAGGGCTCACGATAGCAGAGCCCCTGAAGACGCGCACGATAAGCAAAACGAAAATACAAAAAAAAAAAGAAAAAAAAGGGGAAGAAAAACTCCTTCGGCGGACAAAGCGGGACGAAGAACCAACAACTCTTATTATGTCGACAAATTTTCGTTACAACGGTTACAACTAAAAGAGAAGAGCGCAACAATGACAAAACGGCTAGTGGTCCCAGTGGCCAGTAGAAGAACTTTGGACGTGATAATCCACCAACTGGCGGCGAGTTCTGGCTTGCGAATTGCCGTGGATCTAGGACCCACGCGAAACCTCGGATCCTCCAAATGGCTTGATCTCCGGAGAGCCTAAAGGCATCAAAGTAGGACCGCTCAGGCGGATCCACTCCCTCCGGCCGAAGCCTCATCCTGCCTCCGTCTCGCAGCCTCGCAACTTGGCCTCGTCTTTGTTGCTTGAGCTGATTCGAGTTCTTCTTCGAGTGCGGTGCGCGGGCTCCGAGCGTCCTCGTTGGTACGTGGAGGCGAGTGATCGGCGGCCTCCGTCCGCAATGCGGCAACTTCACCTCGTGTTGCCGCTAAGCCGCTCCGTTTCTCCTTCGAGTGCCAATATGCGGGCATGCGCCTCCACGTTGGCGCCCACCAGGCGTGTGGCCCTGGCCTCCGACTCGGCCAGGGCGCTCTCCAAATGTGCGACGCGGGTCCTCAGCCACTCCACATGGATCGCAGTAGCCCCTTGACGTGGCTGGACTCTCTCGAAATCTGGAGGTGGTCCCCGGCTCCATAAAGGGCCAGCAACCGTGGCTTCAGAGCGGGCCTCTCCTGAGGACCCAGGGGCATGAGAGCCAAACTCAGACTCATCGGAGGAGCGTTCCGAGTCACTAGATGTGTCCTCCATTGATTTTGCGGCGAAAAAACACGCAGAGAAAGATCAAACTGCCGGTAGATGTGCAAGTACAAAGACGTGCCAGATTTCAGGAGAAGGTGGCGTACTTAAATAGAAGAATTTTCTCCTGAAAGGGTGGCAACTCCAAAAGACGGAAAGCATTTAAGGAAGGGCCAATGAGGATTCTCCACGTGGGAGGCCCTTGAAAGCTTGCGCGTTTCCAAGACGAAACGACGTCTCTTGGCCGCGCAGAAGTTAAATGCGCTGGCTACCCCAGGAGACGTGACGGTTGACAGGGACTCCACAAGCTCCCAAAGGATGACGCGTGGATCCTCAGGGCAAAGCGTCCGGCGACAGAAGAACATTCCCGAAGACAAAACAAAAATTGAAGACAAAACGAGGCTACTTCTTTTATTAATCAATGCTTTCTTACAAAGTATAAGATCTACAACCATGAAGTCTGCGAAAAGACGAAAGAAGATCATGGTGCGAAGCCCCGTATGCTCCCTTGCGATGCCCCAGAGAGCTCGCGAACGTGATCTGCACTAGATCCCGACGGCGAAAGCAGTCGGATTTCACCGAGCGCACTGGTCTGGAGGCAAGGAGCATCCCCTGGTGGAGGTTTAAAGAGTCCAATCCACCAGGGTCCGGGAAGCACCAAGGTCAGGCACTCCGGGAAAGTTGGGTAAGAAACCCAGCTTCCACGGAGGGCTACTGACCTCGCACTCCTTCCGCGGTTAGCGCCCTGGCGTGGCTCGCGGAATGATCCCTTGCGAAAGCCTTCATCTAACAAAGGCAAAGCGGCGCGGGGATCCCCAAGATCCTTTCAGCAGCCTGTGCCACAACCCGAAGGAAGCAATATTAATATTAATTCATTATATTAAATATGTTATTTTAATTTCTACTATTTATGACTTTCAATATAAATTTAACTATTTTAAAAAATTAGAGGAATTAATCTTTAAAAGGACCATAACATAACGTCATCTGCTTATGGAATTTTACTATGATTATTATAAGCTTTAAGCTCTATTATTAATTAAATAATAAATTTTATTTTTATAATATAAAAAATAAAATTTAAATAATATCTTTAAATATCATCTAAATTATTATTTTCCATTAATTTAAAATGATTTCAACCGTCCTAATGTTCCAAAAAAGATAAAATAATCCGACTCGGAGGGGTTGGGGCCTTGGACGGCTTCAATGGCGGGAGGAACAACACGGCATCGCACGTCCGTTTTTCCAGAAAAGGATCGTTGACGCTTTCCCTCAGATATTTAATTCGTATTTTTGTGGTTGAGGTTTCAGAATTTGGAACCCTAACCGAGTTCTGAGTAGCAGGAAATCCGATATTCGGGTCGCAGACATCCCTCTTTTACTTTCGGAGTTTTACAGTCTCAGATCCGAATTCATTAGAGCGACGGAGTTTATGGAGTCAGAGATATAATAACCGATATTTCGAATCTCTTTTGGTGAAGTTTATGTCTATTTCCTAACAAGATAATGGAAGTCTTCTTGAAGGAAATTAAAATGGCATTTTTTTTTCCTGGCTGAAGTTGAAGGTATGCTGATCCTTGCTCGTATACTCAAATTCTAGAGGGAGAAAGAGAGAGCATCTGTTGAGAATTCGATGATTTAATAGCTTCCTGGTTGCAAAGAATAAATAAATTTACTTGAAAACCACAGAGGAGGGAGAGATTGATGTACGTTTGATTGTTGACCCAGCATAGAAGATTATCGGCCAAGTACGGAGAGGGAGAGAGAGAGAGAGAGATTGCGTTGATTTACATTTGATTTGGAGGAGGTGAGATGAGCAGTAAGGATCCAGTGAAGCTTGACGATGATCAGATAGCGGAATTGCGTGAAATCTTCCGGACGTTTGATCGGAATGATGATGGGAAGTTGACTCAACTCGAGCTAGGTTCACTCATGAGATCCCTCGGCCTCAAACCGAGCGAAGATCAACTTGATTCTCTAATACAGGCTGCCGATAAGAACAACAATGGTCTGATTGAGTTCTCTGAATTTATTTCTCTCGTATCCCCTGATCTTATTCCATCCAAATGCCCATACACACAGGAACAGCTCAAGCAGCTTTTTGAGATGTTTGATAGAGACGGCAACGGTTACATCACCGCTGCTGAGCTTGCGCACTCCATGGCGAAATTAGGCCACGCTTTGACCGTGGAGGAGCTAACGGGGATGATCAAAGAGGCAGATTCCGACGGAGATGGTTGTATCAGTTTTCAGGAGTTCTCTCAGGCGATTACTAATGCTGCTTTTGACAATTCGTGGACTTGATCTGAAGGTGATGAAATCCCCAAATCTAATGTATTTCATTTGACGATTGTTCATCGTTGATAGCAAATTGGTGTTGATGTTTCTCCTTTCATATTGTTAGTCTTCTGCTTGCACTGGTCACTCCTTTCTTTTATCGAGAAATGATGGATTGCTTTGATTGTTCTGGAAGCCATGGAAATGCAAGTTCTTTCATCTTCTGAATTTGCGTTGGCATGGTTTAATCAAGATGTTGAAACGGGAAATTACCGTTACATCAATAGTTGGCTGATATTTGTCTTCAGTTTATAATTAGAAAAGTACAACAGATGTCTATTCGTGTTGCCCAAGATGTTCGATACACCTAATCTCATTGTTTGTGTTTACGTGTGTATGTTCCAACCATCGACCGATATTTTTGGTTTCCTGGATGTTGAAATTTCGATATTGTTGTATTACCGATACACCGATAGTTTGATATTTGTTTATTAGCTTATAATTAGTAGAAATTTTTTTGGTTTTCATACATTCGATATCAATATGTGTTGTCCAAGACTTTTGATACTAATACAGCCACAACTAATACCTTATTTTTATCCATGATCAGGCTCATTAAAGAAATAAATCATCTAATGAAACATAACTGTATTGTTACAATATGTGTTACCATATGTGAGTTAGTTCTAACTGCAAATTTTTGAATTGCGGTACCTACATACCGCTAAAACATGGGAATTTGATCAGTTTATGCAACCAAAAGCAAATCACGTCTATGTATAATAGCAACAGTGAAGACCTATATCTTATTAAGTAAAATCGACTATATAAATTTATTTTATTAATTAACTCCATTGATTTTAGCATTGTCCAAAATTAAAGTAGTTATAAATAATTTTTTATCACCCTCCTTCAAATTGTTTAGATCATCCATTCATTCTTTCTTCCAATACAACAAAATTTCATTTCCTCACCTATATTTTACTTGACCTATATTTGAAACGTTCAAACCACCACTTTAGGGCGTAAGAATCTAACTAAAAGTCCATGATATAGATAGACCGAGCTCAAAGCGTGGTCTTCAATGGAACCATGAGCCTTAGATGGAGCCCTTCTGGGTATTAACCTACAAATTAGTTCGTTAATTGATTTATGTGATTACCAAAAATTACCTATATATGATTTTTTTTTTTTTTCATCTTATCTTATATTTATATATAATATTTAAATATTTATAAATATCAATATTCTTTATCTTATTTTTTTAGTATTACTCAACTGTGTCCATCTCTTCATTCTCATATGCAACACTCACTAATTCATGGCAAGGACTTAATTCCAAAGAATCGATGCAAGTTACCGTATGTATGCATTGAGCAAACGTGCCTTCTCCTTTTCATATTGGCAAATTCTATGAATCCCCACCCTTCTACACGCTTTAGAATAGAATATAGGCCAAAACAAACATGTATAAACTTTAGTGTCAAATTTTTATTTCTCTATATGTTCAAAAATTAATTAAAGGGAAAACTTAGCTAGCTAAGTTCAATTTATTAAACACAATTTTATCGATAACCTAGTTTACCTCCTCTTAAATAATTCATCGAGACCACAATTGCCATAGGAAGCTCAACGGTGCCTTTTAATCGACGAGTTCTAACAAGCCAGGCAGATCCCCTCGCCCATTATTCGGTCCACTGACAACCATGAAACCAGAATGTTAAGTCTTAAAACGCTTCCAAGCTTGTATATCAGTTTATATATATACACACACATAGATCTAATGGCATGGCAGTATAATAAGAAAGCATTGATCACAGAGCAGCTGCCGGCCTCAACAACTACTGGCCAGTGGCAGGTCTCGGAGAACTGGGATCGTGGATCTGAGAGTACCCTTCGGCGGCATGTCTTCCGCTCTCTCTTCCTCGGCCACCTTTTCCTTTGTCTTCTGTCCAACATCTCCGGCTGCCTTTGCGACCTTACTAAAAGCTCCAGCCACCCACGATGTTCCTGTCAGTATATAACGGTTCTTCATGATGGATGACCCGGCATTGCTCACAGTCTGCTCAGCAGCTGAAAATGCAGTCTTTGTCTTCTCGGAAACCTGAAACTTTTGGTCCATTTCCTTCATTTTGTCGCCCACTAAGGTCGTTCCCATGCCAACCTTCTCACTGAGGCCGATCTTTTGGTCAAGCGATGCAACTTTTGCCGAGGCTGTGGATGTCAGCTGATGCTTCTCGTCGAAAGCTTTTGCTTCACCGAGGACGCCTTTTCCCAAAACAAAGCCCTTGGCTAGCATGGTTGTGACTATGTCTTCAGCCTTCTGCACGGCAGATCCGGCACCAGAGCTGCTTTGGTTCTCCGTTACCTGAAAAGAATGAACCAATGAGGCCGGTCTTCGGAATCATATAAAACCTACTTCAACTAATTAATCTGAAAGACATTGAGAGTCATCTCATTTTAGAGTCCATCCATATTTTCAATGATAGGATTTTATTCCGATAACTTAGTACAAGTCATGGCTGCATGAGTATCTACCACATTGGATAATACGTAAAGGTATCAAACATATTAAGCGCAAGATTTTTTTTAGTGAATCTTAACTTAACAGAAAGCTATTAGCAAACATTTCATTCCACTTGGGGGTATTATAAAGGATAAAAAATGCGATGACCAACCCTAGTAGGACTCATTAACCTGTAATTCAAATAACCGATGTAAACTAATACTATTTATTCTCAAGTAGTATCAAAGAATAAAGCCTTAAGTCAAAGTAAGTGAGTCAAATATATGAATTAACTTTCATCATTTCATTTAATTTAGTACAATATCTCTCAAGAGTAAAATCATTAGTAATAATTTTTTTATCACTTGACTCTAAATTGTTCTAAATCTACCTCTTTCTTTCTTTTATCACCAACCTCACAAGCTCAAATTAGTATTGACGTGAATTGTGCACATTAACATATTTTTGTACCAGGCATATCAGGTGCAAAATTTAATTTTGCAAATTGAAACACAATAGGAAAAAATATTAGCTGATATTTCATCCCACCTGGGAATACGAGTGATAAAAAATGATATGATCCTAATAGGACTCATAAACTTGTAATTCAAATAATCATTTAAAACTAACAATACTTGACATTCCCAAGTAGTGTCAAACAACAAAGCTATAATTCAAACTAAGTGGGGTCTCACATATAAATAAGCTTTTGCCATTCCACTCAATTTTACTATAATATCTTTCGAAATTACAGTAATTTTAAATTATTTTTTGTTACATTATTCTAAATTTTCCTAAATCTATCTCTTTATTTTTTTTCCTTTCTAGCCTTAAAAGGCCAAATTAGTATTAAAATAAATTGTATGCATAAAAAACCTTACCACAGGTGGAAATGAAACAGTAGCAGGCGGCTTGTAATCTGGAGCAAGAGCAACTGTGACAGTTTGATCAGCTATTGTTGCACCCTAAACGTAAAGCCCAGTTAGAAAGGATAAAGCTTTTGTAATATCACCCACTGAATGAGGCAGCACAATAAATTGGAAAGAGTAATGCTAATTATCTCACTCACTCACAACTATCTTACAACCCACTCTATATGTAGGGCCCATTTTAATTTTCTCTTTTCTTTTTTTCTTTTTTTCTTTTTTTAATCCTGATATGCCGTACATGAAGACAGTGAATTGCAGAATGTTTATAAATAGATGAGATAATTGATGAGATAAGTGATATTACTCAATCATAAAGCATGTAAAAAAGATGGCTACAAGGAAACTCAAAATGGTCTTCTAGGAGTAAATAATACCGAAAAAAGAACTGCCGTTTCTGCACCTTGAGCATCCTTGAATGTGACATATGCAGTTTGTGAGCGCTCACTCTCACTACAATAACGATAACAATAATTAAATAACAAGCAACAATTAATTTTTTTTTGAGATGATAAATCAAAAAGCATATCCAATGCTTAAATGGGGAAAAGTCCAGTATGCAAAATTGAGAAATCAAAGGCATGCTTGAGGTTGCATTTCATCTTGCAGAACAGAAAATGGACCATTGATTTAAAAATCAGCCGATACATACTGGTATTCAGAGGAAGCCCTATGACTAAGGAGCCAGTATGCAAAGATGTTGTGGTTAAAAAGCCATCTTGGGCTATATAGATCGTGACACGACATCTTGACCTATAAAGAAAATTTTTTAATTTCTGGATTTATCCAAGATAACATTAAACAAGTCCAATTTCTTAGGGTTTAGAGATTCTTTAACATGAAATTTAGTTGCATAAATTTTTTACAGCAACAGGCAAGTGAAATTTCCACTAAAGTTTAATAGGTAAAGAAAGGAAATGTCATGATCCTACCACTAGCTAAGGGAGTTACTCCATTGGAACATCAAGTGAACAAAGCTCCAATTCCATCACTAAATATGGATTTGGGCATGAGCAATTTTACTATCCAAATCTTACGATCCAAATAATCGTCTAGCATAGAAATGAGTGATGCTATGGTCCTCCCACTTCTTAGTCTCTCATATTCACCCAAGAGACAATATTAGAAATTGAAAATGAATGGTGGAGATTGGATAGCCATTTAAATCACTTGATACAATCTTCACCATTTATTTTTTAACTTCTAATCACTTGACACAATGATTTCTTCAAATCATTGTCCATTACTTAGGTTGTGAAAAGTGTATCTTCCATTTGTGATCATCCATTGGATTACAATTATTTATTTTTCTGACAAAAAATCCAGTGATTCAACCATGATCTTAAGATATTCTTATAAATCTTGAGTATGTTATTTATTGTTTAAAACATTCTCAATTATATTATCAAAGGGCACATGCCCCTTGATGTGATAAAGGAAGAAAGAAAACAATGTAAACATACCCATGCAATTCAACATATTCTATATCCCCAGAAAAGGAAAAAAAATCCTTGATGTCTCGGTCTGATGCATGGAGAGACAGATTGCAAACTTTCACAGTTCTTATCTGTAATGAGAGAAGAACCCATAAAAAATAATAATAATTGCAAGGGGAATATTGACTAAATAACATAAAAAATAATCACAGAAGGCCAAAAAGGAGATGAGGAAAGACTGAATTCACATTATGTCTAGTTTAATTGATTTATCTAATGTAAACAGAAAGAATCGTATTTACAATCAACAAGGAAGCCAGAGCAAAAGCTGAATGCAGAGGAACAAGTAAATGGAACAAACAGCTTGCTTCTTTTAGTTGCACATTCTTCATAGATAAATGAATCAGAAATCTTCAATTTTCTTTTCTATTAAGCATTTGTATTCTAAAAAATCTGATGACTTGAAGAGGGAACAAGTCTCATGGAAAGATGATAAGAAAAATTGTGAAATTGAAATGTCTTTGGAATGGAAAACCACCTGAAGAAAACAGCAATCACAGTTTACAACCACTCACAAGAACACCAAGATCTAGGACTTAGCTCCTAATGGTAATCCACCGGGCCAACCATGACTCCTTCCATTGGTTGATGTGGTGTATCACATGCTTCAACTATTTGTTTATATTGTTAAAATACTAAGGCTTTTATGAATGAGTTAATGACTAATTAACATAAAACATACAACTACCCCAGCTACGCCAGCCACCACCTCTCTTCCCTTGAGGCATGTTAGAACACATGACACTGAATTCTTAAAAAATGCAGGCACGTGAAATGAAAATAGTTGCTTCCTATACGATCTTGTGAGTAGTAGAATCTTACTTAATATGGCTAATCGCTGTTCAAATATAGAACATTCTGATCAATTTTAAACAAAATTCCCAGCCATAATTCAAATATAAATTCAAAGATGTTCTACATTATAATTACTTTAGAATATAATGGATACACAAAGGAAGAATGGTAAGATAGAAGACAGCTTGGCAATGCTAAGTGCTAATTCACAGCATACAAAAAAATCAAGAAAGTTAACCTGCCAGCAGATGATGCATCCCCATCAACCAATGATCGAGATTGCACAAAAAATCTATAGGTAAAACAGACCATAACAAAACAATGATAAAATCCATGTTCTAAGAAGAAAGAAAACCAGCAAGGCTAAAACCAACCAAAACAATAATATAATCGATGATCTCAAAAGGAAGAAAACGGGCAATATTTACTGGATGAGACATCTCAGCTAAAAGAACATGAAAGACCAAAAAGGGTTACAAGCCAACTCAGAAGATGGGGGCTGTTGCAACAAGATGAAATATGAGCTATTTTAGCTAGTACACAGTAGTAGAATCAGGTAGGCAACTCAAAAGATGGGAGCTGTTACATGAAAGTGTATGGTAATAGTAGACACACTTAGGATAAAATTTAACACAAATTGTAAAAGAAACTGAACAAGAAGGAAAGGAATCTAAAAAAAATAACTATGCATATATATGTGATAAACATAGAAATATGTAAACAAAAAAAAAAAAAAAAAATGGAGATCATTTATTGTAGATTCAACTTTAGAGATGACATCCAAGATGTTATGAAAGTGGAGACGGGACTACAAAAAATAAGCTAATTTGTAGAAAGTAGCAATAAATTATTTCCCTGCTTATAGTCCTCAAGAAGGCTCACCAAAATACCAAAAGAGACGTGGCTATTTGCACACATATATACATCCCAAATCCCCCACTAACTTAGTAGCTATCGATTTCAAAGGATCTTTGAGAGCACGCACCCCCCCAAAAAAAAAACAGGCACATGACATGCACACAAACAAGACAACAGAAACAGGAAAAGAAAAAGAAAAGAGGATGAAAGAGATCCTGACTCATGACTACAGAGAACTGCAAATGTTAAAAGGTACTGGGGCCAAAATCCTTATTCATATGACTAAGAAACAGGAGACTGCAATATATTCACTTTCTACCCACAATCAGAAAATGTGAACTGCCCCTGATTGACAAACAAATACTGGCAGCTAGAGCAAGGCACAAATAAGAAAAAAGAAATTTTTGTAACCAATGCCAAAGGAATATTGATTATGAAGACAATCTCAAATTGATTACTATAAAACAGCAGCTTGGTGTATGAAACTCCTAACATGTGGTGGTCCGGAAAAGGGTCGGGGCTACTTTGAGTTTATTACACGCGGCCTTACCTTTCATTATGCAAAAAGCCTCATATTTGCCTCAAATTGATTACTATATAATCTCAAACATGCCTCATATTGCCATGAATAACTTGATTACGCTAAAATATGAAAAACAATTCTCAAAATGTAATGTTAAGCAATGGCCCATTGCATTGGCAGAAAGACCAAACAATGTTAAGATTTGATGGAATTTGAATGAATCCTGAAGGGGATCTGCACCCACATAGGTTGAAAAGGATGGGTCCTAAAAGACTGATTTACGATTCGATTTGCAGAACAGATCATCCATGCAAAAGATCTCAGATGTGGTTAAAAGGCACAGATGTGATGGGTTCCTTGGAAGAAGTCTTCTGGTACTTCCCTTGAACCTGATTGAAGGATCTCACTCAGCTTCATCTATTGAACCCTTGGTGTTCCTAAGAGCATTCGCCAAATCAACTCAGGCATAACTCAAAGGAAGCCTACATTAGCACACCTGAATTATGAATGCAACCCTGCACACATGTTCTGTTTAGACCACAGCATAGACTTGTCCCATCAATGATGCTTAGATCATCATTAAAATCCACCAATCAAGAAATCCTTGCCTCAAAATGGCCAAAAACTACCAACCGAGGGCTGCAGGGACTAATCATTTTGGGCAAGCTGCTCAAGTACCTGCTCAGCGTGGCAAAAGCCATCATCATCTACCTCCCATGCATGGCTCAGTCAACTCTTTAGAGAACTTTCCACCTGCCTCGACCACTATAGATATCAAGCAAGGCAAATTGGCAAAGGACAGGTATTTCTATTTCGTCTCTCAAAACCCGAAAGGTTCAATCCTTGTTCCATAGAACCATAGCATCCTTGAAAAAACATACTCTCTGCTGGTTCTCTCTAAATTCTCTCCAACTAGTTCTCCTGCATGTGACTTAACACCCTCACCTAACAGGGTGCACCTTAGACAATCCTCTGTAATATCTAGCGTCCACAAATTCAGTTTACTGCCATCACGTTTCAATAAGCAGACATCGGATTGGATACCCTAGAAGAACACCATAATCTACGTAACTTTTGTCTTTTAGTTGTGAATGCTCAAATTCGGAGTTTCCATTCAGCAATCATCTGATCCAAGCAGAGAAAATTTGGTTCTAGATGCAACGAGATTGAATGTCACTCAAGCATTAAAAGCTTGAATCAAGCAGAGACAGACTACAAGTTAGAAAACTAGAGGAACACAATCACTTGTCAAATTGAACCAGTGAGAAATAAACGTCATCCTAAACCTATTGAGCACTCAAAACTGGGAATTACAATAACTGAAAATCCTTCATAGGTCTATAACTGCCTACTGATACATAGGATCTTTTAGCCCCTTATGGCCGTGGAGAAAAATTGGACTATTCAGGGGTGCTGGTTTCTATACTGCCCAATATGGCAGACTTAAGACCCAAGAATATTTTGCTATATTTTACACCCTTTTGAGAACTATGAGAAAAAGGAAATCTAGTTTCCAACATTCTTTGTTGTCTGTCCATCTGAATCCCTTGAATTGGCCAAAACAGACTAACAAAATGGATAAATTTCACACAGAAAACGGAATACATTATTTACATGAAAAAAAATTCAAACTCAGCTATTAATGACTAAATTGTACTTTGTACACTAAAATTAACCCGATTTCATAAACAATAGCGGTTTGCACATATGCGATAACCAAACAATTCGATCCAGTTTTCCACGCGAAACAGTGCATAACAAATCAATAACTAACACGAGATTCAAAAGTTAGGCAGCATATGCGAGGTTCGATTATGATAAAAAAGATTCTATTTATATGAGAGGAGAGGTTTTCATACTGACCGACATGGAATCTGATCTAAAAGGACAAGATCGAGGAGATACAATACGATAACTGCAGCGAGTGCTTAAATGAGAATAAGAAGAAGAAGAAGAAGAAGGCGGTTTCTGATATGGAATCGAGAAAGAGACGGAGAGAGAATGGGGACGAAGAGACTAGAACAGAGGGTTTCTTCAACAGGCCATTGACGAACTACAGGGTAGGGCAAGCGGTTAGCGTCTGTCATCACGCGGTTTTGTTTTTTCGTTTTTTATTGGTAATTTTTTTATTATAATGTTAAATAAATAATAATATATATTTAGATTAGTGTTAATCGTTAGTGTTTATTTATTAAATGATCATTAGTAACACTAAAAAGGGCAGACTCAGACCATAATATTAAAATTTAAACTTTCAAAATAATATAAATAAATTATCAGAGTTAATCTATAAAATATCATCATATCAGATTAGGTAGGTGACAACACAATGAGTTTAAAAAAACTGCCATATTAAAAAAGATGAGTTGTCAAATTATAAAAAATTAGAGACAAGTCTAATTAAATAGTCGCGCTATCATAGCAGACAAATTAATAGTAGATGAATTATTAGTCTGTTAATTTAGCCAAATCAGGTATTATTAACTACAATATCACAACCGGTTAGTACGTTATATTAGAAACTATTAAATTGTATTATCTAGAGAATCATGCCAACGGTCTTTAACATCAAAACAACCTGCTATAATTATGAATTATAATCATATCTGAGAAGTTAATCTTATTCCTTTAATCTATTAAATCTAAATTAAAATATTTAAGAGTTCAATATAAAATTGTCCTCGTTGAATTCATATTAAAGTCAGTTTGGTTAGATGAAAAGTGATATAATATAATAAAATACATAAAATTTAAAAATAGTATTAGATAGTAATAAAATTAAAAATTTATGTTCATTTATTTTATTACTAAAAATAAAGATATTCTAAACCTTTAAATAATTTAGTATAAAAAACTCAAGCATTTGGAGAAGACTTAAACCAAATGGACTTAGTTATCATGTGATCATGTGGATTTAGAGAAGCTCCATAATTGATAGAGATAGTGAGACTCATTCTTCATATTTTGACAGTTTATTTTTAAATTGATGATTATAATTTAATTATTTTTAAAAATAAATAATTAGTTAAAATTAGTTATTTTAAAATGATTAAAATATAATTATCTATTTAAAAATAAATAATTAAGATAATAAAAAATAGTATATCTATCTTTTTAAAAGATAAAATTTCATTCAGTAACTTAAAATAAACTTAGGTGACAATTTTAAAGATTTTTTTTTGGTGCCCATTGTTCCTTCTTCGACTTGGCAAAAATAGGGTTGAGACCAAATATGTAACAAATTTAAATAAAAATTTGTGATCATTAAATTATAGTGGGACGGACACAACCTAGTAACTCGAAATAAAAAATTATATCTGTATCTATCTATAATTTTTCAGAATGGATACGACCTAATTTCAAAATGAAAATTTATATCATGCACTATCCATAAAGAGAAATGAAATGTTAGTAACGTGAAATAGCGCATATGATTAAAAGTCAAATTTAGATAAAAATTTATAATTATTAAGTCAAAATATGATAGACATGGCCTGATAACCCAAACTAGAAAATCATATCCGTATCTGTTATTAATATAAACCAAGTCGATTTATATATATTTATATCCTAAGTATTTTTATTTAAAAATTTATTTTACATAAAAAATCTAATAAATATGATATTTAAAAAGTATAATATTTAAATTAAAATATTATCTAAATATATATTTAAATAAAAATTTTTATATAAAAATATTAATTACCCAAAAATATTATATATTAAATTATTTTTTAAAACTTAACATTTAATTAAGATAAAAATATATTTATAAAAAAATTATAATTTGAGACAGGCTAATCTAATTACTTTTACTCCTAATTATATCTAATCAAATTTAATTATTTAATTAAATCTATTTATAATATTAATATGTCTTACATAAATTATATAAAATTTTGATGAATCAAATAGTTTTTAATACGAGTCTAATCCCTCCACGCGTGATGACTGCTTCGCCATGGGGGCAGGGAGGGAGATTTGGAGTGTACACTGTGTGCTGAAGATGATCTCAAATCAAAGTCAAAGCTCGCTCTAACTCCCTCCCTCTCTCTCCTTCTGCTGCTCCCGCTGCTGATTGTTTACTGTTTCGGTCGAGTCTGATGCTATTTCCCTCTCTACTTCTTCTCTCTCAATGGAAGTGTGTTTGTAGCGAAGATTGGACGGCGTTGAAGGTGATTAGGGCTTTATCCGTGAGTATATCGTTCTCTCTGTTTCCTCACTATATATTCACGGGACGATCCTGGATGATCTGTTGCATTTTTTTCCCTCGATGTTTTAGTTTTCTGGGTTTGAATTTGGTTTCACAATGTGCGTTTTGAAATTGACTAGTGATCGATACGGAATTAGGGTTCTCCCATTGAAACTTGTGATTTTGCACTCCGATTTTGGCTTTGTAGTATAACTTCGTCGTGGAATGCTTGTTTCACCCTGTCAATCTCATTTTTGGCTGTGTAGACTAACTTCTTCGTGGAATGCTTGTTTCACCCTGTCATTCATTCTTTTCATTTTTGTGGATTGAGATCTTATTGAACTTCAAAATATGGTTTAGGGTTTTCGAGTTTGATTTGATTGAGTTTTTGGGTTCTGTGGTTATGTCGATGCGAATTTCTTTCGCCAATGTTTTAGTTGCTTTGGGTTTTATTGGGTTCTTTCTTCCCTTGGCTTCCTTTTCAAATGACATGGGAAGGAAGTTGGTTAGCTATTTTTTCTGTATGAGGTGGTGGTTGCATCTAAGTTGCTTGTGTTTTGATTTATTACATGATTTTTTAGAAGTTTTGGTAGTTCAAAGACGGAGAAGTCACTTGAGTTGTTATTACTCAACATATTTTTTAGGCTTGCAATGTTATAGGATGAAGCAGACCTTTGACACGACTGGTAGAGTTGTTGCCTTGTAGGGCCTGGAGGACATGATGTCTTGTAGTGAAAATGGTCTTTTATAAGACAAAACCGCATCTAATAGACCTAAAGTAATTCAACCCTTCCCTAGATCTCTCATATAGCGGGAGTTTTATATATTGGGCTGCCCCTTTTAATGTTTATAGGATAAAGTGTCTTCATGTGAAATTTCTGGTGTTCATGATAAAGAGTATTTTATACAACCAATAGGAATGGTAATATGATGATGAGGCTCTAGGGCTTGAAAAATATTCAATTCAAGTACTTTACACCAATTATTTATTATGTTTCAACTCCGTTTGTTTGTTAGAAAATAACTGTTGTGAAATATTTTCTTCTTTTTTCAGTATTTGGTGCGTATGTGGAAATATTTTTTAGATTTTTTGATGTTTGACACGCTCAAGAAATGAGTCAATGGAAATATTTTCCCTGGTCAACGGAGAACTTGAGCTTAAATTCCAAAAAATGATGTTTGACATCTTGAGCATTTCCACCAGTCACTGGCTGTCAATGTCTTGACCCTTGGCCGACTAGTTGCTGATGTCTTGACCACTGCCTCTCTAGTCCCCCTGCTTGTTGCTGGGCATTGATGCCCCTAGCCACACCTACATCCCTAACCCCTCTACTAAACTAGTTATCATCACATCAAAGACTTATAAATGGTGAATGTAAATATTTACTTGACGGTGAAATGTCACTGCCGTCCAAAAAAATTGCCATCGTTAACAATCATAAAAATCCACTACCGTGATCGATTTATGTGATAATCATAATTTCTAATACATGCCAAATGTCGTGCTTATGGAACAATCTACTCATTTTTTAAAATGATGGATCAATTCATGCAGACCTTGTCAATATACTTTTCAGCCTCTTAGCCTCACATGAAAATGGAAACTGGAGTGTTTCTGTATTGGTGGATGAAGAATCGGGAACATAATAATTTCTGATTAACCATGTTCCCCAGAAAAAGATGCTATCGAGACTTTGAGCATGGCTGAAGTGGTTGTATACAAAATTCCACATATTGATATATATGCTTTGACTGGAACTGGAAATTCTAGGATAGGCTGTTGGTAGACTACCATGATCAAACGGCCTTTTATTTTTTATTGAAAGAATGGATGTTGGCTTTGTTGGGAGGCTTGCATAGTTTGTTACATTAGCTTCAAAAGGATAAATTTAATTGGAATCAAGAAAGTTCTATAAAGTTTATAATTGTACAAAACAAGTCAAAGTAGTGACTATGGGGCATTAAGGCACTTCTTTCACGGTCCCTAGTAGCCCGACCTGATGGTCTTTTTTACAAATGACGGGCAGGCAGGCAAGCCAGAAAGAGCAGACACTACTCAACAAGCGAAGCCTAGTTCTCACTAATAGCATTGATCTCTTTTAATTCATCAATTTTAAATTTTTTCCCAGAATTGTTGCAGTTTACACCATCAATCTTGACTATGGAATATTAAATAAATTGTCATTATTGCAAAGGAGCTGTCATCGTGAAATTGGTAAACATATTGCTTTTAGGAAGCAGTGCTAGAACATCTTGGTTTGAGTCCAAGTGCCTGATTGCATGGAAATTGTTTGAATTCTAAAAAGAATTTATTAATCCGGTATTATAATCCATTAGTGAAATAAATTGATTTTTTTATTTCCCTTTTGTAATTTGTAATAGAGGGACTTCTTTTTCTTTTATTTCTTAAGGTTTTATGACATTTTCAACTTTGGAGCTTATCTTAATGCATATTTCCTTTCTGATTATTTCAACTGTAGTTACAATTTAATTGATAACTTAACTTCACATAGAGTTCAATGGTTCGTAATATCTTGTTATTATTCACCAGTTGACAACTAGGCAAAACTAGCACATCACGTATCCTCATCGGCTGAAGTTGGCCTAACAAGGAAAAGCTGTCTGACATCATCTGACTCTGTCATTGGATCTTTGTTACCCTGCTCCTTTGAGCAACTGTCAGTAATATCTAGTCAAATGGCCTCCCAATAACTAGTAAGCACATATTGATTCTGAGCACTGTTCCACTTCTCAAGTATCCTGGATAGCAATTGGAGAACACCAAACTTTGAATCCCAACATAGCGGCCAATCGAGTTCTAACATCACTCACAAGGCACAAGTAGCATCAAATCAAATCACTGAGCATTCCATCTCATGGATGAAAACATTGGCATCGGGTGCGACTATATTGGAATGGGGCATATGGGACAATACCTATCAATGTCAAATATATTGAAAAGAAAAAAATAAATCTAAGAATTGTATACTAACAAGGTTGTATCGGTCAATGTATTACCTCCGATGCTATCGCAATATTATCGTGATATATAGATATATCGGTATTAGGGGTCCTAATACCAATGCATCTTGGCCAATATTTGTATCTATGGTTTGCATGGAAGCTTCCCAAGCACATTGAGATTAACCCAGACTCAACTCTTTCACTGTTGAATGAAACATCCTCTGAACTTTAGCAAGCACAAAGGCGACAATGCTGCTGGATCTGTGGTCATGGGTTGCTTAAGGATAACCTTTCTACACTGTGCATTATAGCGGTAAAGTTATACCCTCTTGACCTTTCCCAAAACCCATAGTATGTGAAGCCTTGTGCATTGGGACAACCTTATATTCTTTATTGTGTTTCCTCTAATGTTAGTTGAAGTAAATTATGGCATCATGGAATTTGATCTCTCTTTTATGTTGCCAGGTATGTAAACATTTGAATTGGGTGTGAGAAAGTGGTGTGAGTAAAAGTGGCAATTCCTGCAACAGATGTACGTGAAATATGCAAGAAAAGAGGTTTCCCAAGCGATATTTGATTGTGTTTCTAACCTTCATATGCACATGTGTTTGCTATATTGAGCGTGTGGGCTTCTCGATAGCATATACCATTGCTGCTGATGCCATTGGGGTAAACCAATCAAGCAAAGGCACCATACTGTCAACATTTTACTACGGGTATGCCTGTTCACAAATACCTGGAGGATGGGCGGCTCAAAAAATAGGCGGAAGACGAGTCCTTCTCCTCTCATTTGTATTCTGGTCTTTGACCTGTGCCCTCGTACCTCTCGACCCAAATCGAGTTGTCATTTTGGTTATCGCCCGCCTGCTTGTAGGTGTGGCACAAGGATTCATTTTTCCATCCATCCACACAGTCCTAGCTCAGTGGGTCCCTCCGCATGAAAAGTCAAGATCCATTTCTCTCACTACTTCTGGAATGTATCTCGGTGCTGCTGCCGGAATGCTTATTCTTCCGAGCCTGGTTAAGTTAAAGGGACCCGAATATGTCTTTGTAGCTGATGCGGCACTCGGAGCAATGTGGTCTTTGTTATGGTTTGGATATGCTTCTGATCCTCCTCGTTCTGAGCATCCAAAAGCTTCGATTGCCGGATTTGGTGATAGTTTACTGCCTATCAAAGGAAATCAGAAAATGAAAATGGAGACAGGAGTAAATTCCCTTAAATCTGCAAACATACCTTGGAAAAGGGTTTTCATCAGCTTACCTGTTTGGGCTATTGTGGTTAACAACTTCACATTTCATTATGCTTTATATGTGCTTATGAATTGGCTGCCTACATACTTTCAGCAGGGACTCCAACTTAGTCTTCAGGAGATGGGCTCTTCTAAAATGATGCCATATTTAAACATGTTCATTTTCTCAAACATCGGTGGTGTTGTCGCTGACCACTTCATTACTAGAAAGATAATGACCGTGACAAAAACCCGAAAGTTCTTAAATACCGTTGGGTTCATTGTGGCTTCTCTTGCTTTAATGTCACTGCCCGCCTTCAGAACTTCCGGTGGAGCTGTGTTTTGTTCTTCTGTTGCTCTCGGTTTCTTGGCTCTTGGGAGAGCTGGATTTGCAGTGAATCACATGGATATAGCTCCGAGATATGCAGGAATCATCATGGGAGTTTCAAACACAGCTGGTACGGTAGCGGGTGTCGTTGGAGTTGAGCTCACTGGCCAGCTACTGGAAGCTGCAAAACATTCTGGTTTGGATATCTCGAGCCCACAGTGCTGGAGAGCTGTGTTCTTCACACCCGGATTGCTCTGCATTTTCGGTGCTTTTGTGTTCATATTTTTTTCGACCGGGGAGAGAATCTTTAACTGAAGGGCTGTTTGGAATTCCCAGTTGGAATTCTGCTGCCCAAGCAACATCAGGAGCATCAGAAAAGCTCTTTGGATTCTTACCATACTTGCAACATTAAATTTCCTGGGTTATATGCTGTTTTCTCCTGCAGAATATGAAGTTTCCAGGAGAAGATGCAAAATTGTTAGGCAACAGTTTTGAGAGAGAATTTATTGGCATTCAGGTGAGCAAATACTATTTGATTCTGCCACTTCCATTACTTTCAGACTTGTACCTCTGATGCTGTTCTCAATTCTTTTCTTAAAAAAAAAAAAAAGGATGACCCATAGAAGATTATTTCAAAATTGGAGACAGAATTGTATCACTAACTGATTCTTTGAATGTAAAAAAAAATTGTTTGCCATGAATTTGAATTACATATCTTTCCAAAAAGTCATTTAAATTCTTTTTGGGCCGAAATTTACCATAGATAGAATGTGGTTTTGATAGATTTATAAGTGTCTAATAGTTGTGCATATAAAAACTAAGATGGAAAAGAACATATAAGATGTTTCGGACACTTAAAAGTCATAAAAGCATTAGTGATAAAATGTTTATTAGTTGTTGTTGGAGGAAATAAAAAAGTATCAAATCTAGAAAATATAAAATTATGTGATAAAAAACGGTTTAAAATTATTCTTAGAGATTATGGTATTAAATCAAGTGGAATGATGAAAATGAATTTGTATAATTGATTTCACCTAGTGGAATGTAAGATTTTGTTATTGTTGTACAGAACGAGTCTCAATTGCAGGAAAAAAGTGTGATTCATGTACACTAGGATGATATGCCAATGTTTTAACTTTGCAACTTGTTAATGGTGATCTGGGCTCCAGTTGTGCACCTGCAGCCAGGAAGGTACACCACTATTTCACAACAATGGTGACATTTTCAGGTACTTTTTTTGCCCCCTTGTGTAGGCTTGCGCTCAATTTGTTCAGGTTTGATTCACAGGGGAAAAGATTCAAGGTGGGGCTTGACCTGAGTAGCCTTTAACTTAGGTCTTGTGCACCACAAATGAATAAGTGAAGTGGTCCAGGTGATTCTCTCGGTTTAACCCTGCCGATAAGTAAATATCAATTTGAGATGGGGAGAGGGGGGAAGGAAAGATTACCATTTCCTTGGACCCGTACAATGAGAGTTTTAATGGAGGTGACGGTGAATGGGTTGAACCGTGTAGGGCCCAGTCTATAGGTGAGAGTTGCCAGGATGCTAATTTCCTTTAAACTCTGCATGGAGGCAGACTTGGTGTTAGAGTTCATTTATGTTAGAAAAGCTTGGGAGCATGGAGCTAGCTCAGGTTATGTACTACTTGAGATGGGCAATTTAATTGAAAAGACTTCAGTATTCCTTTTGAGTATGAAGTATGCAAGGATTTCTTGGGCCTAAGGGCACATTAGTCTCCAAAGGATTCAGGGTCGTTTGTGTGGCTTTAGAGTATTGTATTTATAGGGATACTTATGACAACTGTTATGCCACGTTAGTGCTGTCGAATTTGGTTCAATACCCAGCACTCAGAGGGCTGATATGACTATTTGTGCTCCATGTTAGAGATCTTAAGGGTGCCCAATCAGCTCCCGCACCCTGATCCACTTTTTAGAAGCGGAAGGGGTAGCTTTTGGCATGGCGTGGAGTCAGCTAGCAGGCCAGGTAAGTAGATTCTTCCATTAGTTGACCTTTGCATCCCTTGTTGGCTAGTCTGGATTCCTCCCGCTCTCATGGCCACCCTATTTGCGGGGCTCATGTTCATCATTAGGTTGTGGTCTGAGGGCGTGTCCTGGTCGACCGATATGAAGGTCAACTGCCCGGAGGTTGATGTCACCCATAGCAGTGGTGCCTTCTTTCTCTTGGTGCTCATGGGTCAATTCTATCCGAAAGGATAACTTCAGCCTTTTTAATCATTTATGTTGGATTCAAAGCGCTTATGGTCCCAACATGGACCGTAAGTGCTTATTTTGAGTGGCACGTATTTGACGAATTATTTGATGTTTGAAAAGTTGGGAAGCTTTTTAGTTGTCTTATTGATTTAATATTCAAAATATTTATATTACCATTAGATGGTTGAAAACACTTTGTAAAATGCTTTTTATAAGCCAATTTGAATAAAATAGTGAAAAAAAGTTATATAACTCACCTTAGTGGTAGCTTCTAAGAATGTTTATATTGAACTGTTTAAGAAAGTGTTGAAATTTAAATGAACAACTCTCAACCAAAAAACCTACTATGCTTGATATGGATGCCTAAAAGAAATCAAGGCCAAATGCTTGCTCACAACCGAAAGAGTGTGGATACGAAGAAAATTCACTGGGATTGATACAAAATTGTCTGATAATGTTAAAAAATTATGCTTGATTTGTTTTTTATCTGGCTCGAAATTAAAATAATTATTAAGAATAGGATAGGAATAAAGATATAATCAATGTGTATAAGTATTATGATCAGATAATGTTAAAAAATTATGCTTGATTTGTTTTTTAGGAGAACATGATTGTGGGGGAAAATGCTAAGGAATGAGTAGCATTAAATGCGCCCGCGACTATCACTTAACGCTTCAGTAGTAAGTGGAAAAGCGGCGTTTGATTGTTGTAATGGAATAAGGTGAGAATAGAATAATTATTTCAGGGAATAGAATAGGATGGGAATAGAGTTGAAATTGTTATTTTTATATTTAGTTGTTAGAATAGAATAATGTGTGAATTGGCATTCCATTATTTGGTTTATAAAATAGTATGATGAATAAGATAGGAATAGTGATAATCTGTAGGACCCTTCACCTCTTGTTAATGATAATAGTAATAGTAATAATAATAATATCTAATAATTAATAATAATAATAATAATAATAAATGATAATAACAATAATAATAATAATTTTGATAATAATAATATAATAATTTTTAAAATAATAATTTAATAATTTTGGTTAAATTTGTAATAATAAATGGAAGAAATTTTTATTTCTAGATCAAATAAAATTTTTATTTTTTAAATTTTTTTTCACATTGTTCTTCCAACCAAATATGTCATTACATTTTAAATATTGCTACACAAATATAAATTTTTATATAAAATTATCAGAGATAATTACTTTTTTATTTTATATAATTTTTTTAAAAAAATTTATATAAATATATGAAACTTAATAATTTATATTCAATGTTATCCTTATATCTTTAAATATTTATCAATAATATTTTAAATATTATATATCATAAATAATAGTATAACTTTTTGTGATTTGTAATTAGTTTTCAAAGGGATGGAGATAATAAAAATTGGGATTCAGCTTCTCATATTTTAATTATTAGATTAAAAATTAATGATTATATATTTTTTTATTTTTTTATAATATTAATATCTATTAAATAATAAATTTAATATAAAATTAATAAAAATAATTATTTAAAATATATTATTTAATTTTTAAATTTTAGTAGTTTAATTTTTTTTAATTCAATAACTCAGATAAGAGAAGCATGATTCCTAAATTTCAGATCTATAAGGTGTATTTATAAATAGAAAATCCTAGCTACACATAAAATTTAATCAACACAAGCCATTAAAATAAACAATAATCCTAAATTATTACAAAGGATTATACACTTAAATACTTCTAATATCTAGAAAAATATTTACGCATTGTCTTTATTTGGAATAAAATATCTAGAAAAATAAAAATTTGGATGTAGGTGAAGAAATTTATAAAATTAAATACTTCTAATATCCACTCATAATGTTTCATATTTTACTTTATTTAATGCATTTGATAATGGTAAGAGTATTTACATTAGAATATCTTTTCAAAATATTTAAATAAAATTATTTATACTATTATTTTAAATTTAGACATCAATTATAATTTTTTAATATGTTAAACTATTTCTATTAATTATATATAATAATTAAATAATATTTTAAAAATATTTTAAAATAATCAATTATATATATTTTTAACCTACACATCAACTATAGAATTTTTTTGTCATATTATTCAATAATTTTTTTAAAAAATAAATTATGATGATAATAGTTACTAACAACTTAAAAAAAAAAACCCGTCAAGAGATTCGACCCATAATAAAATAGAGATTTAGTCAGCCCATATAGCACAAAGTCGGTATGTGAGTTTGTTGGTTCTATCCGAGCAGTTTACTCATTGAATGAAGATGAAATCGAGTTCAACCGACCAAAACAAATAACTCCATATCTTAACTAATTCAACGGACTTGGTTGTTAATTAAGAATCGCTGGCTGAACGACATCTCCGTATCTATCCGAACGGTTCCTTAAACGGTTCGTAAGAAAAGTCAATCGCTTCTTATTTCTATATAAGCCCCTCTTTCTCAATTGGAGGGGGAGAGGACAACACTCAATCAAAGAAAAGCTAACAAATGACAATATTAAAACACTTCAAACGCACTATCTCTCACACAGTAAGACGCTTTTTAATAAATGCAAATCACAAAACCATTTTTACAAACATTTTCATTCTACATCTTCTCTTTTCTTTTTTTAAAGAAAGATTACTGATTTGAGTATCGAAAGATATACCGAAAAGCGAGTCCAATCAATTCTTTAGCCATACATTTGTTGTGTTTTATAGGATCCAGATTAGGAATGTACGAAAACTAAACCCATATCAGACCGATTAAACGGTGTGAAATAATTCTTAACTTTCTAATTCGTATAACAATTTGGATTCGAGAACGCATCAAGTTGGTATAAAAAGGATGTAAATCAAAGTTGACATTAGGGATAGTGGCAGTGGTAGTAATTGTAAAAACAAATAACGAGTATCGAAAAAATAAAATACAAAACAAGGGCAAAGAGAAAGTACAAGTGAGAAAAGGGAAAAAAAAAGGAAAATGAAGAAACTTGACATTGTCAATGGTAGATGAATATCAGTATTCAGAGTATCAACATTCAGCATTTATAATTTTAAAATCTAAATTTTAGATATCATAAAAAATTTAAACAATTTAATATAATTTTTTTAATTTAAGTATCTATATTTAGATAGATAGATATAAATACTTTACAATTAAGTCAATGTTTAGGTATTTTACTCATATTAGCTTTTCTGAGCACGAGTTCTCTTTTAATTTTCTATTACATTAAATTATTAATTAAATGTTGAAAACAATGAAGTTTAAATGTAAAGTAGATAAATTTGGAATGCATTCACACTTTATGAAAAGTTAAATCTCACTTTATGGAAAAGTGAATCTCACTTTAAAATAATTATTCTCAAATTATTTTAAAAAATTAATCGCACTTTAAAATAAGGACTTCATTTATCCTTCTCATTCTATTCCTGTAGAGTAATCAGACAGGGATTAGCTGGCCAAACCCAGTAGCAGTGGATTGCCTCATTTTGGCTAGTCGTTCACTTAAAGAAGAAGGATACTTAAATTGAGAAACGATGGAGATGAGTGTATGTATAAGAGGAATACTTTTTTTACAAACTCTGTCAAATTTTGTGGTTTTTATTTTTGTATACTTGTCTGACTGAATGGCTTTTATTTTTTTTTTCTCTGTCCTCTCCTCTCTTTTAGGAGAGAAGATTATTTATATCAAAAGACGCTGTTCGGTTGGTTAGCACATGGAATCAATCCATGTACATAATACAGTTTCGAATCAGTGGTAATGGGTATTATTTGCATGGTCTCAATTTAATGATGAGACCATTTGACTACTAACTATCGGATCGACTCAACCGTTATATGTATCCGGCTATTAAGTAGCTCATTATAATAGCGCTTTAGATCAATAATGAGGAACGTTACTTGCATATGTGACTATCGTCTCAATTTAATAATAATACCACCTGACTACCTGTTATCGGATCGATTTATCCACTCTCTAAATTCAAATATTAAACAATTTATTATTATCCTTTAATATATGACTGTTTAGATCGTAGCCCTTAGTTTAGGTATTTGTGTATTGTTGCCTGGTGGGCCCTGTGACATCTTCCGTTGGATCATTAACATTTGGGTCACTTATCTGCCTTAGTATTGGGCTGTTTATCTAAATGAGCACTGAGTCAGCCCATTTCTAATCATATCTATCAAAACTAAACCACAAATGTGTATGGATATATATATAATAAAAATAAATAAACCATTCAATCTACAAATAAGCCTAATTATATTATATACATTTCAATCACAAATATGGAAAACACTAAAGAAACTTCATATAAAAATAAATAAATAAATAAACTTAATACTTCATATTATATAAACCATTCAAACTAAGCCTAATTATATCTAATTGACCATATAATTTCAATCTACAACATGGATTTTCTTGTTAATAAGAGCAATATTATTTTAGCACATATCTAAAAATCGTGTTCAACTTATAAATGGGCAACAGTGAAGGTTTAGATTGAGGAATCGATATGTGTATTTCACCGACATTAACAAAAGCATAGATTAACAAAATTATAACCAGGTAAAAATCGATACAGTTATAATACCGTGGGTATCATACACAGACAAAGTTGTTCATCACTTTGCAAGTCTACTGCATCAAAAGTTTATAGATTTGGCATAGCCGAGTATCAATTGTTTGTTTGGACACTGTCAAGTGTCATTTATCAGACAACAAAACTTAAATTTCTTGACTTTTACAATGCATTTTAATTCAATATAATCATAATGTATCCTATCAGCGTTAGATCTCTAAGATCGTCAAAACATAATTCGATGGCATGGACAAAAGTGTATGTCCGTTGTTGGAAACATCGATATGAACAAGTTATTGGCAGTACCGAGGGCTCACGGCTTGCCATATCATTTTGCCTGTATGGAACGATGTTGCGTATCCAATGCTTAACATTTTCGATTGTTGAACCATTGGATATATTGCCAACCCAAGTGGGTTAGAAGAAAAAGATTGATTTGTCATTAGGGTTCCTACTTCGTAAAACATAAATTTTATATTTTTTTCTCTTTTAAACAATTTTTAATACAAATTTTATAAAAAAAAAGTCAAAAAAAAAAATTTACGAAGCAGCAGTTTCATGATATAAAATCAGTATGAGATATGTCAATTCACCCTCCTTTTGTAAGTAGTTTAGAGATATTTTTTATTAAATTAATTATTTTTTTAAAAAAAATATCATAAAAATTTCATCCCTGAGGATATTTTTTAAAATATTTCTCATAAGATTAAATAAGTTTTTGATTGTAAAAGCTCACCACCAATCAAAAATATCATCATAGAAAACATCATTATTGTCAATTATAAATATTTTCTATCATTAATTATAAATATTTACTATCATTAATATAAATGTTTATATTATATATATTTATGATATTTTTAGTAATTATTAAAATATTTTTAAGTATAATTATATTTATTTATTTTTATATATATTTATTAATTTAAATAAATAAATAAATAAGATATTATTAAAAATATATTTAAAAATGGTTGAAAAGATATATTTTAACATCAGCCTGTAACATAAGCATCAACGTTATCTTGTAATTTTCAGCGAGTTAGACGCAGCAATCAAACGTAGTGGCTTCTCATCGCAGTGTTCATGGCGGAGAACTCGTCGGAACAGGAGGGCTAAAGCATAGCACTTTGTTTGAGAAGATATCACTGCTTTCGACTCGATTACTCCCTTCCTTTCCCCACCCTCTGACCCCATTTCTGTCACTGGAAGAACACGAAATGATGGAATTAATCGGTTCATCTGCCTCTCTGTAAGTTTATGAATTTTTTTATGTTGATTTTATGACCTCAGAATCATACCTTGTTTTGATTTACCATCGCGACTCCCTTCTCTCTCGTATATTTCTCCCTCACTCTTTCTTCCTATTTGGCTGTCTAAGATCGATTGCTTTCGTTTCTCTTTTATTGAATTTCTTAACCTAGATTCCACGCATATTAACACCCCTGTATGCTTAAATTTTCATCATTTACTGACAGGGATTAATTAGTGTGGTCATTAATTGATCGAGATGGAGACTTTGTATTTCGAATTCTTTCATTTGTAATGTAATTTGTTGTTTTCGGACATTTCGTTTGTCATGTTTTTAATATCTAGTGGCCCCCGATCTAATATCTAGCGCCTTTATTTCCGATTTTTTCCGTTAGTTGTTTAAACCCCTCGTCATTCCTTCCCTTCCGTGCCCTACTGCTTAGTTACTGGATTCATTCTTCTAAGCTAAGCTGGGGTTCTTCCTTTATCGCTTCATTTTCCCTTTTTTTTTTGTTGTTGCTCTTGAGTATTTCGGTTGGTGGGTGTTAATGGATTTTGGTGGTGTACCTGGGTTTCCCGGTGGAAATGTGGGGTCGGCTGCGCCTGAAATAGCCGGTGGTGGTGGTGGTAGTTTCGATAATTGGGCACCCGGTGGGGACGATCACGCAGTTTGGTCAAACGAGGATGACTACAGAAATTGGAATGCTGGTTCCTCGAGTGAAACGCCCTCGAATTCCAGTTACAGTGTAGGACCGCTTGGACGGCCGGGAATTGAGCCTCCCAACAAGAAATCTAGGAGTTCCCAAAGCGGAGATTCAAGCAACAGTTGGTCGAAAACCGCAGGAAGAATATTTTTCAAAACAAAAATGTGCAGCAAGTTTCGTGCCGGTGTTTGCCCTTACATAACTAATTGCAACTTTGCTCACGGAATGGAAGAGCTGCGTAGACCACCGCCGTATTGGCAAGGGATTGTGGAAGCTCACGAAGACGAACACGGGATCTCGGTTGAACAGAGAGAGGAGCACCAAATACCAACTATTAGTTCTTCGGAATTGCGGGGCGAATCCCAAAGGTCTTATAAAGGTAGGCATTGCAAGAAGTTTTATACTGATGAGGGGTGCCCTTATGGAGATAATTGCACATTCCTTCATGATGAGCAGTCGAGGGCTCGAGAGAGTGTCACGATTAGTGTAAATCCTATAGTTACCGGTGGTGGGCACGGCGTTGCTTGTGCAAACCCAAAACCTTCAAATTGGAAGATGAGGATTTGCAACAAATGGGAGATGACCGGAAATTGCCCTTTCGGGAGCAAATGCCATTTTGCTCACGGTTTAGCAGGTATTCTTCATTTCTTCAACCTCAGTGACATTTCTTTTGTTATGTGAATTTGCTCGTTACTCGAAAACAGTTATGATTTCAGGAGGTTGCATTTATTGGATCTGAATTGTATGACTACTTTTATAGATGAACTTCCAATTAGGAAATGGGATTATTATCTGAGCTTCTTAAGTACTGCGAGATCCTTGGAAAAGCGAGGAAACTCGAATCCAGTTTTGTAAATGCAAGGGCAAGACTGATAGCAACAAATCAGAGTATTGTAGCCCCTGCTCCTTTTTTACCCGTTGGATCTTAATCCGACAGGTGAAATTTAACCTTTATAAAAAGATTTGATTAATGTTAAAAATAGTGTTTTGTCTTATTGGATGCGTATTTGGATATTTTAACATTTTACTTAAAAAATAACACAAAACACCTTTGTGCTATATGTTTTTTAGATTTTAATTATTAAAAATTGGATCTTTGTAGATCCAACAGTTGGAGTGGCCGGAGGAGGCTGATTGGGGGTGAGGAGTGACTTTGAGAAATAATCTTTCTATGGCTGCTGATTTTCATGATGTGCGCTTTTCTATGCAATACGATAAAGGAGCTGACATAAAGATTCGAAAAATTCAATATACAAAATTGAACTAATCGCATATTATGCCCAATTTATTTTTAGAACTATATTCTAATTTTAATACACTAATTCTATTATAAAGTTCATGAAGTCGTTTTTGTGGCATGAAACATTTTCTGCTGTGACAAATTTAGCTTGAGTGAGAGCTTCATATTGTCTGCTTCTTCATTTAGAAACTGATCTCCTTAAATGTCATTAGATGCCCTCTAGTTTGTAACCCTACCTCAATTTAACTACATGTTTCCTAATACACTGCTGTTGCATCCTAGGTTCCTGGTTGTCTTATGGATTAGGGAGCCTTCGGATTCCTCGACATATGGAGGGTATCACGAGCGGGTCCAGTCTCCGTCGCTGTTAATCTGGAACCTGCACAGCACAAATTAACAAATAAAAGGTCAGAGGTTGGTGAGATTTCTCCCACCGAAAATACTCTGACGCTTAAGTCAGTAATTTTTCGCAATGAACGGTAAGGAGCGCACGCTTAGAGGTGCACGGAAGCATGCTGAGTGTGCGGTGGGAGTGAATAAATGTGAGAGTATGAGAGTTGATGAGCGTTTGGTGGGAGGCCTGGCTCTCGGGAATGCACCGCGAAAGGTAGCTTACTCCGGCAGCCCGTGAAAGGCCGTGAAGGATAGATACTGGGCGTAAGTCCGAGGGCAAGGACTTAATGAGTGTTTGTCTCAAAGCCCAGGCTTAGATTAAGGATTCAGGATTTGATCGATCAATTCCTTTTCCTGTATAAGGAGAGGGAATATATAGGCTCCAGGGAGGCGAGAATCCTTTCTATAGGGATTCGCCAGCCGTTGACCACTGGTAGCAGTCGGTAGTGTCAGTTGTCACCTTGTGACAGTGAGGAGACCGTCGTGCATCGCTGGCCACGCCTAGTCTGCCCTTCGCATGGGGATTAGCTGGTCAGCTCCAGGGACCGGCGCAAGCCGTTGCTGGCAGAGTTGACCTTTCCCTCGTTGGCTTGCCTTTGCTATCTCGCATTTGCTGCCGGGAGCCGCATTAATGAGCTGCAGGAATACTGATTGGCTGCTAGCGCTGGGTCGCCACGTAGGCTGCTATGAGTTTTGGGCCATGTAGGTGGTTTGGGCCGCTACTTCCTAGATTGGGCCTCGCATGTCTTGGGCTTCACCGGTATTGGACCTAACAACTGCTTTAGTGTTGTCATTTCATCTATGGGAAAGATAGCTGACGGCATGTATGAAAATATGAGTGTTGTTATAGGTCGTGGTCATGTCGTTGTCGACCATATCAAGTGATACGGATGAGTATCGAATATATCAAATATAATTTTCTCGAAATTTGAGGGGCAAATATCTATCAATGTATTATTGACACAATGATATATCATAATTTTATCATGGTATCGAATATATCTGTACTAAGGGCCCAATATCTATATGTATATATATATATATATAGAGAGAGAGAGAGAGAGAGAGAGAGATCAGTTTGTAAATTTTGCTGGCATCTGCCCCCTTGCTCATGCTTGTAAGGCTTATGAAACAATAGTGAATAGTTTGTCTTAGGGGAAGCAATTTTACTTTAGGACTGGCCTTCCTTCACTGTAGACAGACCTTATTTTTATGGTGGTTTTATCATCTTGATGGTTTGGTGCATCTCACCATTTTCTTACGTGTCTTTTGGAGAAGGTTTGGAAGTGTGACTAATTCAGAGATAACAAAGGATCTCCTTGGACGGAGGTAGTGCTTTTGTGATGAATAATAGTACAAGAGCGGTGGTTCTTGTGTGTATTATTGAAGACAATTCTAGACATTAGATTATGGAATGTAATATTGACTGATATATGCAAAATATTGACCGATATATATTGGTATTTGGCCCAGATGTCAAAATTGCTATATGATGCCGTATCGGTGATATATCCGAACCTGTTTGGCTTATCCCATTCAATTTCTTCTGCTTCAAAGAAAAAATTGACACTTGATACATCCGTTACGGATACCAATATTTTTCAATACCATGATGGAATCACGATATTTTGTCATATCAGCCGATATATCTAATATTTTTTCGATATTTCCTTATTAGGTTCCGATTCACAAAGAAATTTGGGGCTGATTGCCCATACCGATGCATATCAATGTGATATTTCCTTGTTAGGTTTCAATTCACAAAAAACTTTGTAGCTAATTGTCCGTACCAATACATATCAATGTGGTCCTTTCCTATTCTTTCTATGTTTGAGAACTAAAACTGAAAAATATTTGTTTCTTTCCCAGTGTTTCTTCACGTTTTCAATAAAACCTTGCTGTAAGATTATCTCACTTAAAATGAATTTACCAATTTGAAGTTTCTTGACAGCAAAAGCTCTCCTGCTAAGTTGATCTGAGGGCAAACATGTGTAGTTCTTTAGCATGCGATGAAACCTCATCTTTCACTGGGAACCACAAATTGAAAGATGAAATTAGAATGTTTTGATGCCTAGATAACAGCGCATGCAGTTATTCCGTTTCTCTAACTCATTTGGATTGTTTAATATGGAAAAGCTGGATCCTTTTTAGATTTATTGCAATATGATTTTCTACACAGTTAAGCATTGGAATTTTCTTCCTGTTCTTTGATAAAGTCTTATTATGGATTGTTTTTGTTCAATCTTTCATCCATTTCTTACCTTTTAGATTATATAGCTCAAAAGAACCCAAATGGGCTTTCATTCTTTACATATAGTTCATCAATGATATGATTTTTGTGAGTATGGAATTGAATTTTCCAGAACATTGAATGAAATATTGGTATTGAACCCGCAATACTGATATTTTCTAATACTACGACAAAATATAAGGCGATGTCTAAAATACTGGCTGATACACTCGACATTTTTTAATATATTGGTCGATATTTGCCATTTGATTTCTGATTTGCATAAAACAATTGCATTGGTTATGTCAATTAATGATACGCAACACCCAATACGGCCTCTTGGGACTCACAGGGCTAGGTCTTGCACTTTAAAGAATCGTTTGCAACAGATTCCTTGGGCCAGATGAAGATAGGCCTTTGAGTGTAAAGGCAAAAAGGAGCTTAATTGGAAGACCCACTTGTCGAGCAAGGTGAAAGTCGGCCTTAGTGGTCCGACGGTGCCTGGTGGAAGGGTAGTCACTCAATAGGTAAAAGTAAATTTAGATATCACATGCTGATCTTCCCCAAGAGTTTATATCGACATTAAGGTGTATTCAGGCGAAACATCTTATGATGTCGTGATGTGCCCATTCCTATAGCCATTCCTTTAACACTTCTAGCCAGAGGGGGATATTTGGCCAAGGATTACCCAGAGGGGGAGAGACTCCGATCAGTGACACAGAAATAGTTGAATCAAAGTTCTTAATATTGGATTAATGTCATGTATTTCTTTCCCTTTTGGCTCTCATCGGTAGACCACTCCCGGAAAAAAGATACTTTTGAGAAACAATGAGCACAATTGGAGTGGCTATACATTGAATACTAAGCAGGGGTGGGAAGGAAGTGAGCTCCATAACAAAAGCAAAGTGAGCCAGATGTAGGGGAGTGGGAAAATTAGAGAGAAGAATAATGAAAGGGTAGAGACAAGAAATTAAACTAGAGGGGTATAGACAAGAAATTAGATTAGAGGGGTAAAGATAAGAAAGAGATCAAACCAAGGGGGAGAGAGGAAAGGAAGTCATAATTGCTCAATTGCAATTAATTTCTCAAATATTCATTCATCAATCATCAATTATCTAAAAATGAGAGTATGGGTCTTTATAAAGAAAATATTTGGCCTAAGATAATTTGGTAACAAATTATCTATTACTAAAAATAAAAAATCGCAATAAAATAAAATCACAATAAAATAAAACACAATAAAATCAAACTAGAATCTTGTCCAATAAGAAAAATAAATAAAAGCTAATAAAATCATAATATCTTCGAAAATCTTTTTGGAATATTTGATATGATGTCCGCATCAATTCTCCCTGGGTGATTGGGACTCGATCCCGTTGAGTAAACCTTCTGTAGAAAATTTTTCAACCGCAAGCCGAGCAGCGGTACAAGTGGCTGCCAACGTTACTAGACATGTGGGAGGGAGTCGAAATTGGACTAAGCTGCTAATATTGTCTTAAAGGACATGACTTGGGCCTGAAGATATATAATCCTGCGGACTCTGATAGAGTTGCAATATACATCGGTCAAACTAGTGGGAATGATCTCGTTGCTGGTGGGGTAGTGATGTTACTGAAGGCAAAAAAGTGTAGGACTTTATCTCTGATGCCAATTTTAATGTAGGGGTGGGAAAAGTAGAGAGAAAAACAATAGAGGGGTAGAGATAAGAAATTAGACTAGAGGGGTAGAGACAATAAAGAGATCAAACTGATGGGGAGAGGAAGAGAAGTCACAATTACTCAATTGCAATCAACTTCTCAAATATTCATTCATCAATAATCAATTATCCAAAAATGAGAGTATGGAGGCTTTATAAAGAAAGTGTTAAGCCTAAGACAATTTAGTAACAAATTATCTATTACTAAAAATAAGAAATTGTAATAAAATAAAATCACAATAAAATAAAACACAATAAAATCAAATTAGAATCTTATCCAATAAGGAAAATAAATAAAAGCTAATAAAATTATAATACCTTCTAAAATTTTTTTAAAATATTTGATGTGATATCTGCATCAAAGCCCCTCATTCACCTCTATATAGAATGCCCTATTAGTCAAGCTTTCAAGCCATTGCGTGCTAGTAGCGCCCTTTTTCAGCCATGTTCTGTCTCTTCTTTGACGAGTCTTATGATGTGTGTCATGTTTTTTTCTAAATCTTCTATCCATTCCTTAGTTTTTTTGTTGGACTAAGATTGCTAACACGAGGGACCAAAACAGCATCTCACTCTGAACACCTGCTTATTCTTTTTCCTTCTGTTATTCCTCAGTCAATTTAAGTTTAGATGATGTCAGTGTCATATGAAAGCAATTAGACCAAAGACTTGTTTGAGCCATTGATTCATTTTTAATCGTGCCCTAATGATAGGCCTGATCAAAATGGGTTTAGACAGGATACACGCCGTATTTAGGCAAAAATTTGTAACCATTGAATCAAGTCAGGCTAGACATTGCCCTAGCTTTTACATAGTGCCTTCATACTGAGGGTCCTTGTGAAACCTATATTCTACTTAAGGTATCCATTTTGAATCTACCGTCAATCTAGTTTCATGGAGTGATAGGATTGAAGCTCTAGTTGTCTCATTTTCTCATTGTTGCTTCCTTTCCCAATGCATTTGTTTCCAGTTTTTGTGTTATTTGTTCATGTGCATATATTGGTTGTTTATGGGACCAACTGCAAATCCTAGATGGCACAATAGTAGAGCCGTTGCTTTGTTACACATGATAGTCATGAGTTCGGATAATAAAAACAGTCTCTTACATAACGTAAGGTTCAACTGCATACAATAGACCCAAGTGATTTGAGCCTTCCTCGAACCCTACGTATATAGAAGATTCGTGCATCAGGCTGCTGTTTTCATTGCAAACCGTAGATCAATTCCATACCTGTTTACCCAAAGAAATCCAATGAGCATATGTTGGATGTCAGTGGGATGCGCTACAAACCTCTGATAGTGCAACAGTAAAGTTGCTGCTTTGTGACACCTGATAGTCAAAGATTTGAGTTGTTGAATCGGCCTTTTATAATGTGCAAGATAAAGCCACGTACAATCGATCGAAAAGTGATCTGAATCTTTCTCCGACCTCGTGCATATGGAAGGTTTTGTGCACCAAGCTGTCATTTTGAGATTACTCTGGAAGTCTAGTCAATCCCATGCATGTTAACCCTAGAAAATATGATGATTTGTAAGGGAATACATTTTCTGTGAAATTTAGACATACAACACCACCAGCAACGTGATATTTCATTTCTATGCTTTTGAGGGCCATAACAAGCACTTACCATCCAAAATGAAGAAATAGTATATGAATAGGATGCTACTCTCTATTGTTGAGAATTAACAAGCTTCACACTGATGAAAATATCGGCCAATCTTATAAATGTTGTGATATGTTGCCGTATATGTAATATATCGCAATATATTAGCCAATATTCAAAACGTTAGCGAATACACTTATATTTGGCCAATACAACCCTTGCAATTAATAATTTTTAATTTTTTTCCTGATATTTTTTATACCGATATGGCCGTGACCAATGCTAATATCGATATTGATATTTTCATCCATTGAGCTACAGTTTGTGGTGTGAAGTGTATGGTAAGTTGACCGAGGTAGCTCACAAAACATGTGCTGTTATTCCCTTGTTGTTTGTGGAACACTTACAATGTATCATGTCAATCAGAATGAAATGTCGACTGATATAAAAAATATCATCTGATATATAATAATATTGTCCCCTGATACTGTGACAAAATTGTAATATATCACTGTATTAGCTAATGCATCTGATATTGTTTGATTTATCAACTGATATTTGCCCACTAAGTTTTGATTCGCTAAACAATTTGTCTAATACCCATACATATTACAGAAAACTACCCAATATCAATGTCGATGTTTTCACCCATGTGATGTCCCCCCAGCCTCCCTCTTCAAGTTGAGTTGTTCTGTTGTTTTTCATCCCGGCTTTTTCCCCTTCATGGTTCCCCATCCCCGGGCTTCTGAGCACTTGAACTAAGATGCCTAATTACTGTTTAACAGAGCTCCATAAATATGGCGGCCGGCTCATCGAGGCAGAAGGTAGAGATTCCGCGGCTCTGACAGAATCAAAGCAAAGCGGCAGTTTAACTGCAAAAACCGACACGGTGATTGCATCTCCACTGTCTGCCCCTCGTGCCGATTCTCACCACATGGGCTCGGTTGTTCCTTTGCAAAGGCCTTCTGGCATGACCCATCAGCCCGGGCAGAGACCCGTTCAGAAGTGGAAAGGGCCCGACAAGATCAGTCGGATCTACGGGGACTGGATCGACGACATCGAATAACTCACCAAACTGCTACTTTATAGATGTTGCAATGCTTTTTAATTGACCTATGTAAACCCACTACTGTGTGTTGTGATTTGTTAGGCGGTTTGTACGTTTGTAACACCTCCCATTTTCTTATTTGCTCATCATAAGCTATCTTAAATGTGGAAATAGAAACTCTTCTTTTCATGATGCTAATGGGTTAATTAGTCCCAAATCCTCCTCAATGGGTAGGGTTTTTTATTTGATTTTTTTTTCTTGATATTTACAATGATATTGATTTTATTTTTCCATCTTGGACTGTCAGATCATAGATAAAAATGTCCGTATCTGAATTAGATATCGATAATAAGATTATTTTTGTTACAAATTGGAGTCTGATAAAGACATATTGATCAAATATCCAAAAGTATAAAGTATATTAGTAGATTTTATTGATATGGAAAGATATTACAGTTGTCGTGCTATTAAAAATATCAGTATCGAATACTATACCGTTTTATACTTCTTTTTTGGGGCGTTAGTATGTCTTATACTTACTTTATTTCATGGTTAAGTTTAATATATTATTATAATTTTAGTTATTTAAATTATCAATATAAAATATTTATTATTAGGATAAATGTTTGGGATATTTAATAAATATTTTTATAATATTTTTAAATAATATAATATTTTATTTATTTATTTATTATTATATAAATATGTTGGGTCCCATGTCGAGGCCCATGAAGAGGTGCCGAAGCCCACAAAGGGTGTTAAAGCTCACAAAGGACGACGAGCCCAACCCAACTGCGCAGAAGGTATGCGCGTCGCCCGCGTTGTGACGATGAGAACCTGCACGCGCATTAATGTCTTCTTAGAAAAAATCAATAGAAAGGTAGAAAAGCCAGACCAATGGAGAGGAGGCGACACGGTCTTAAGCGGCTCGAGCGTAATTGCGAGGCATTTAGCTAATCCCTACTCGGGGAAAACCGGGTGTGGCGGCGCGCGCCGAGCCTGCCCACGGCTGCAAGCGAAAATGATGGCCGACATAACCGCGGTCAACAGCGGCGACCGAGATGCAAGAGAAGCCACGACAATGGAGTGCTTTGGCGCCCAGAGTCCAATGGGGAGGAGCCTATAAGAGCTCCCACTCCCCGCATAGCAGAGGATTCCGATTTCGATTCCCACTTGAACTCTGATCCTTCCTCCTCTGAACAAGATCACAAGAGCGAAGGAGCTGGAACTGAGAATAGACACACTTCCTTTGGCGCGAGCTAGTTCACTTCTCTTACGATCACTAACCCCAAGCCTCCTCAGATCATGGGAAAGTCAGCCACCCATCGCGGTGTACTAAGAAAGTCAGGCCTTCCATCACCTGCTCATTGCATTCTCCGTACCATAGCATACGCATCCTTCACGTTTTATCAACATCCATTCGCGCACCGCTCATAACGTACGCCATTTTTGTTTATTGCGAGAACTTGCTGACTTGAGCATCGGAGGGGCTGTGGTGGGAGAAACCCCGTCGGACCTCTGACCTCTTGTTTGTTGTTTGTTGTTTGTATTGTGCAGGTCGAGGTTCAGAGTTACGGAGACCGGACCCTTCACTTGACGCCGCCGCGTCTCTAGAAATCCGAAGACTCCCTAATCCGTACGACAACTGCAGACCCGAGACACAACAAAATATATTAATAATAATATTTGTCAGAATCGGGGTGACAGGTTACTCCAAAATGGCCTAACAACATATTCAAGGATGTGCTTTTAACATTATTATTTTTATAATATAAATTTTTAAATAAAAATATTTAAAAATAAATCAGAATCTAATTTTGATTAAATATAATGTAAAATCTAGCTCAATATTTTACTCAATCGACGGTGTGAAATAATTCAGATATTTTTCTAAAATTAAATTTCTTTATTTTTGGGAAAAAAATAAAATAGAAATTGAAAACTGGGTAATGGGGCATAATATCAAAGCTGGGAAGGGCTGCAATTCTTAAAATTGAAGGGTTTTATCTTTTAACAAAATAAAATTTATTATTTTTATATAATAATTATCTATTTTTAAATTAATAATTATAATTTAATTATTTTAAAATAATTAATTTTAATTAATTTTTAATATTTTTAAAATTTGGTAATATATGATCATTTATTTAAAAATAAATAATTAAAATATGATGAATAAGTCTATACATCTCCTCAAGAGATGGAGTTCTCTCGAATCCATCATTCTTCCTGCTATATTTATATTTAAGGAGTAATATTTTATAAAATAAATAACTTCAAGGTGATTTATTTTTAATTTTTTTAAAATAATAATATTTATTTGATATAAAATTTAAAAATATATATATATAAATTGTTTAAATAACTCAAATATTATTAATTAACAAATAAAATTAATTTTTATTTTTAAAATAATTTTAATATAATTAAATATATAAATATTATTATTTTTTTCGGTGGATGCAATTTGGTCACCACACATCCATTGATTGATAGCGAAACTTACTGCCCGCCATTAATCCAAGCCTCATAATTTCAATGACTTTATCAAATTTTATAAAAGATTATTATTATCTAAATAAATAAAATATTATATTATTAAAATATTATTAAATATATATATATCCTCAAATGTCTATTCTTCTAATTTATTAAACTGGACAATAATTTCCAACTAATTTAATAATTTCCCTACAAAAATCATTCATTCTCTTTTGCGTCTCTTGAATTTTTAAAAAATAAAAATAAATAAAATATTTTTTTGTGTTTAGATATTGACAAAAAAAATCACATAAAAGTAATTTCCGCGTATATAAAATATTTTTAAAATTTGGTAATATATTATTATTTATTTAAAAATAAATAATTAAATATGACGGATAAGTCTATACATCTCCTCAAGAGATGGAGTTCTCTCGAATCCATCATTCTTCCTGCTATATTTATATTTGGGAGTAATATTTTATAAAATAAATAACTTCAAAGGTGATTTATTTTAATTTTTAAAATAATAATATTTATTTGATATAAAATTTAAAAATATATATATATAAATTGTTTAAATAACTCAAATATTATTAATTAACAAATAAAATTAATTTTTATTTTTAAAATAATTTAATATAATTAAATATATAAATATTATTATTTTTTTCAGTGGATGCAATTTGGTCACCACACATCCATTGATTGATAGCGAAACTTACTGCCCGCCATTAATCCAAGCCTCATAATTTCAATGACTTTATCAAATTTTATAAAAGATTATTATTATCTAAATAAATAAAAATATTATATTATTAAAATATTATTAAATATATATATATCCTCAAATGTCTATTCTTCTAATTTATTAAACTGGACAATAATTTCCAACTAATTTAATAATTTCCCTACAAAAATCATTCATCCTCTTTTGCGTCTCTTGAATTTTAAAAATAAATATAAATAAAATATTTTTGTGTTTAGATTATACTTGTCCGTAGCATTAGTATATGGATATTGTAAAAACAAAAAGTAAAGAAGCTTGTCCAGCGTCGGTAACAGCATGATGATAGCGTTTTTGTTTGTGAATGAATCATACAACCCAACGTCGCGAGGAGAGTATTGCCGCGGCTTTATAAAGCGCATAACCGTTCCCTCTCAAGTAGATGTGGAAATTTCTGAGTCAGCCTTTCTAGGGGCCGTCTTGGCCCGGCAAGTAGACCAGAATCAGGTTACGTCTGAATTTATGCGTCACATTGTGTCATAGCGAATGATATCCGTCGTACGGATGCGCTGGAGACGTTACATAGATATTGACTAAAAAAAATCATATAAAAAGTACTTTTTAAATATATATTTTTAAATAGTTTTTTTACAAAATATATTTTTTTTTCTTATGTCAATATCAAAAAAACAAAAAGAAAATTACCCATTTTGAAGGACTTGTAAGATAAAGATAAAGATATGATTTTTATATTATTCATCTTTATTTTAATTTTATTCCTATATTTTTAATATAATTGTGAAATTAAATTAATTCTAATTCAAATTAACTCAGCTAAAAAAGACATATATATTTTAAATTATTATCCACACTGCTAATTTTCACTGGTCTATAAAAGAAATATTATTTAATATTTTATAATAATATAATATTTTATCTATTTATTTATATTAATAAAATTATATAATAACAAATAAAATTTATGTTTAACCTATCATCCCGTACAATCCCAAGATACATAAGCAATGAGTGCATTGGTACTGAGCTATTTTTTCAATTATCATTACCGTTTCGTTAAGCATCCAAATATAAATAGGTCTAATTTTTAAAATTATGAGTCAGAATATTACACACCATAATAAAAATAAATTAGAGGTAAAAGATATACGGAATTCGCTCTTCAATATTTTTTCAATTTGTAAGGAGATGCCTCTGTGGCTTAAGGATTGAGTTTGAATAATTTTCATTCGAGGTTCTAATCTGAATAATTTTAGTTTGAGGTCCTAACCCGATTAATATTTTAGTGATAGAATGATCTAATGTGATTAATATTTTGTGATAGGACTAAGAGACTGCAAAACATGAAAGCAATGTTGGACCAAGCCATTCGGAATAAGAGAAAGAATATTTGAATATCATGTTAAGGAAGATAGATGAGATGGAATCAATGGCTTGAGGTCTGAACAACCCAGAGCAGATTCTCGCACCAGTGAACCCCAGGGTAACAACTTATGACCGATTTAGTGCTGAATGGATACTTGAATTTATGGGTGATGGATCCTATAGGGGCTGAAATTTCGATTTAGAGAATTGAAGTGGTGTTTACAATGATGTAATATTCGGAAGAGGATGAGGAGATGCTCACCATGTACAAGTTAGAAGGCAAAGCTGACAAATGGTAGACAATGAGGAAAAGGGCAATGGGTTTGGAGGATGGAGAGATATAGGTTTGTGGATATTTTTATGGATAAATATTTTTTGAAAAGTTTATGAGATATTAAGCTATTTATTATGATCATTTAATATCTGACTATGTAAAATTTACCTTTTAATGAATGCATTCGAATGCTACTGTCCGATTGAATCTATAATAATTTTTATTGAACCGTTAGTATTTAAACCTCTTATATAACTAAATATCCAAATATCGGATGGATAAAACCCGCCAGTTTGGAGCTCGACAGGATGAGATCGTCATTTTAACAAAATTTTTCAAACAGTCCAAAAACTTAAATCATTAGAGAGACTCTAGGTGATGTTAAAATATTTAAAGAACTTATATAAAACAAAATTAAAATTTTAAAATATAATTTATATTTATTTAATACACTTTAATAATAATACGTGAGTATTGAAATAAGTTAAATATTGAATACTAAGTTTAAGGTAAATATTGAAATAATCATTGATTGATGAATAATTATTATTTAGAATATTATTTTTTTTCATTATCTATTTTTATTATATTTTTAAATTTATTTTTAAACAAGTTTGATATATTATTTTTATGACATTAAAATTATTATTTATTACCTAGCACATGATACACAATCTGATCTTCATTACTTCATTTCATATCAATGAATTACATAACATTTTTATTTATACATATTAATTAGAAATAAAAAAATTCCATCAACTAAAATCAAATACGATTAAAACCCATTTATAGATGACTTTTGAGGTGTTTTTTCCAATGGGATTGAGGGGCGTCTTCAAAGTTGAAGGGCCGTCGTTACGCCCAGTCAGGGAAGTCGGACGTAAAATTCGATGATTCTGTTTTTGGATGATTAAATTTAAAATCAGGCAGGCGTGTTATATTATCCCGAATTCAAAATTTATGGTATTGGATTTTACGTAAACAGTTTGAAATAAGAAGAAGAGCGGTCGCCATCGAGAAAAACGCCACTAGGATCTTTTGATACAGAATTTATAAAAATTTATTTTTTTTATATATTAATTACTTATTAAAAAAATACTTCATTTATAAAAACTAAATACTATAAATTCAATTATACAATATTATAAAGGGGGCTCGTGACCATGGATCCAACCATGCCACACCATATCAGTATTGCCAAATACCGTACGAAATATACATCATCTTCTTCATTACTTCATTATAAACATTTTACAGTGGCAATTTACAGTACCCTCGTCACGCTCTTGCTTGCAAAACCACCCACAAGCCAATATTCATGGAAGCTAAGCTTTTCGCTGCCAATATATACTGTAACCATTTGCTTCACAGCAACTATGTATACTGTACGCGCTGTGTACTTCGCGCCTTTCTTATGTACAGGTGAGGTATATCAATCCATCCTTTCCGCCATGGTCAAGGCCATGGAATGCTGGAAGGAGGAATTGAAGAAGGAAAGGAGATTTAAGGGAAGGAAGCTAAGTTTTGAACAGCATTGCTTGCTCTTTCAGACGATAATGGAGTGGCTGAGTGTTACCACTTCCTTAGTATTGTATGGTGAGGACGCCGAACGGAGCTCTGTGAGGAACACCCTTCCTCCGCTTTGCCGTCCTGTAATTTGCAGGGGTGGAAGCGGCGGTTTGCGGCGGCGTCGACGGCGTAAAGCTCTGTAGCTTCTTCTTGATGCGTTCATGGGGTTGATAGTTCAAGGATTCCTCAGAGTCGGAGTTGCCTGCTGCGGCCTGTGTGCTCTGCTTCTTCTTCTTCTTCCAGAAATTGCTTGATGTTCCATTGATCTGAGGAAGACAGACAGAGGCCCCCAATTTTTAATAATTTTAATATTTTTAAATAATTTTTTTTATTTATAATTTTATATTATTTTTTGTGTTCATAATTTCCACAAATTTCTGAGATTAAACCAGACAAGAAACTAGCTGCATTATAGCTTAGGGTGGGTTAGCGGCATCCATGACAAGACTTGATGAGACTTTTGTGGAACAGAATCAAATCAATTATCATGCAGCCACAGCCACCATTGATTTGGAACTAGATGCTAAATTAAATAAAAATAATTTCAAAAGCATTATTAGCTAACCTAAAATATATTTATTTATCTCAATTTATCTTCTTTTATCCTTAAAAAAAAAAAAACCCTTTCATAAATTGAGGGTAAAATATATATAATTGGAGAGTTTACATATCTTTTAACTTTTTTAATAATAACTTATTATATTATTTTCTTTAAAATAAATTATTTTTTTAAAATATATCATTTTAATAGTTTTTTAGATACGTAAATATCCCAAATTTAAAATATGCCATTATGGGTGTCATTACTACCAATTGGGTATGCATCAAATTTTTTTTTCTTTCATAGCGTTCTCTGACAAATGCTTTAATGAGAAAAAAAAATCATGAAATTCACACAGAAATACAAATTCTAGGTTTCAAATGAAAGAAAAAGAGAAAAAAACTACAGAAAGATTCAATATTTTTACCATAAAATACTTTATACCTTGCAGCCAAGAGAACAGAATGCGAAGGAATCAAGAAGGCCGCGTTCACAGACCGTGCAGGTGTTGGTGACACCTTTGCCAGGCCTAGGCTGCGGCCTCTCGTTCAAGAACACGATCTTTGCACTGTTGATTATGTATGTCTGAATTCCTGTGATGTCGAGATATTTCTGAATCTCTGAAACCCTTATCACGTCGTTATATGATGATCTCCTTATCTGCCATATACCCAAAACAGAAGAGCAGAGGCCATAATTCAGGACAATTCCAGTCAACCCAATTCAGAATTTTCTATCAAAATTGTTCAACTATCAAGTCAAAAGCTTACTAATTCATGAATTAAAGCGTTTATAACCAGTTTTGGGACGAACCATCAAAAAATAACAGCAAAATATACGACCCAGTTCAGTAAAAAGGCACATTAAATAGAGCATACTGCATTTTTGCAGGAGGTGTAAAGTCCAATTACACAAGTGATTACTACTAACCAATTGAAGATTGATGAAATAAAGTTGAGAGGGCGTGGATTTTTGAAGGATTGAACCTGAATGGCGCGATGATTTCTATGACAGGAGAGGCAGAGAGAACAGAGTGCCCCATTCATGCAGTCCAAACAATACATATTGCATTCACTCTTGTGAGCATCGGCGTGAATCTTGCAATGAACAAAGAACTTGTCTTGAAGAAGGGGACGCAGCCACGGCGGCCACTTGTCCTCTTCCCCATCTACTGCAACTTCTGCTCCCTAGCACCAACCCACAGTAATCAGGTTAACAAAACAAAACACCCCCCCTCCCCGCAACACACACAAAAACCCAAAAAAGAAAGAAAAAACTCGGTCAGGACTTCATTCAAACAGTTTGTGTTCATGGCGGAACTTACCATTACCATCAGAATTCTTCTTCAGGGTCAATTGGGCAGTTCGAACTGATGGAAAGGAGAAGCTTTCTGCAACTTTTTCTTCGCGATTGAAGGAGACGATGAGAGTCTTATCTGCACACACACAAAAAAGTCTACACCCGAGCCTGGCTCCGAGCCCAAGCTAAGAAAGGAGATGCGTTTGTATTAAGTAACTGACGTCCACCTTTCTTCTCCACCTTGTTTTTGTTCGCCTTTTTTCCATTGACAATGGCCTTTTGGAAGAATTAGGTTAAATCGTTTTTATTTAACCTTCGCTCCGGGACACTAAGCAGTCATCGTGGACAGATGACCTGACCGGTTTTGCCACTTCACTGTGCTGTTGACACTTGGATAATAGACGTGGATTCCTGCTTTTTCTGGCTTCTTCTCGGATGTGCATAGAGGGTTGGAGCCGAAAGAGTTTCGTCTCTTTAAAAAGATAAATGATTACTTTTTTTTTATTTGAATTATTTATTTTTAAATAAATAATTATAATTTAATAATTAAATTTAATTAATTTTTAACTTTTTAAAATATTTAAATTATAATTATTTATTTAAAAATAAATAATCTAAATTAAAAAAATAATTTCTTTTACTTTAAGAGAGGAAACCCTATTCATCTTTAAACATTGTGTTTATAAATTTTTTTAGTATTTTTAATAAGTAATAATATATATTATTTAAAAAATTTATGTATAATTGCTCTAAACTATCTAAGTGAATAAATAAAGAAGTCGATTATAAATAACCAGTGAGCTATTCACTTAAACAGATATAGAAATAGCTTATCAAATAAATAAAGATCGTGCTCCTATAATACTTGCTGTATGATATAGAATTTTCAATAACATCAAGCCAAGATGGTAGTCCACGGTTGAGGAATCTCTCATCAATCAGGATATCAAGAGATATAAAGAGAATATCCTCATCCACATTTTATGGATTTAGCGTCTTCTTATAATGTCTAAATGTTATTATTCTGATAATTTTATGATTGGCGTGATACCTTAATCTGTATATGATGGTACTCTTCGACATATATATGTTGTTATCTATTTCAACTTCAGGGACACCATGCCATGCGTGATCTCTCCATCCCGCTCGAACCCAAAATCTCTCGTTCGCTTTGTGAGCTTGCCATGCGGCTCGGCATAAAATCGAGAAAGGCGGCTTCGGCTGCTCGTCGCCTCTACTTGCTCAACCTTGTAACCAACGGGTATTTGAATGCGATTTTTGCGCCTCCTATAAATCTTTGTCTTATAATTTTAAAATCTAGAGCTATTGTGATCAATTTAATTACCCTTGAGAAGAACCTTATTAATACTCCATTGATCTTCCTTCTTTTGAAAACGAAAAGCTCTGTTTCATTTATATTTAACAGAAGGTTTTCTCTACACTTTCTCTTTACCGTTTAAAAGCTTCCATTTTCGCCGTTGGAGGCGTTAGTGCGTTGAAAAAGGAGACGGTCGTATTAAAGCCGATTCAAGTGGCTCAAAATGAAAGATTGGCGTAAAGATCGGAAGGTGTCAGGTTAAGATTTGGCGGAAGCGCGAATCGAGGGGTTCCCTTGATAGGAATCATGAAAGCGGATGGCCAGGTTAGGTTAGCGCGTCGTTATTACTTTATCATAAGTTGATTTTATAGTCGTTGCTTCCTAAACATTGAAACACGGAGGATTTTTCTCGATTACCGTGGGTATCGAGTTTTTTCTTCGTCGCCAAAAATTATATCTTTTTATTATTGTTTATGCTCGTTTAGATTTTGCATACTTGTCCTTATCATTAGCATCTAAAAATAAATATTATTTAGGTGTATTAAATATTTAATTTTCTTGCTTTATTTATTTTATCAGAATTGACTCGATTGTATAATTTAGGATAAAAAGTCCTTTTTCACATTGCTTTGTGTTCAATGGAAAGCCATTGACCCATCTGTCCGAACACATCTGTCTAAATATAATACAAAGTCATTCTCAAGTCTTAACCTAATAGTTTAAGCTTTTATGGTTAGATAATTTTCTAACATGATATCAGAATCTTATAGCTACGTGCAACAAAATATACCTGCACATAAGCCACTCTGCAAGACCGAAATCGCATTCTCGTGAAGGAACATTAGAGTAAAACTTTTTTAGGTTTGTTAGCTTCTTAGTATGGTGTTAGATTTTGTTGATCAAATGATCTTACGTTTATTTCCTAAAATTCTCATTCTCTTATAATCATTTATCAGTACTGATAAAAAACAATCAAAAATAGGCTGACTTATTATTCAATTAGATAAGAGACCCAACTGTCGACAACCTAATAGAAGATGCAATAGAGGCCATCAAGTAATAACACTCGAATGGTTGAACCAAATGGATAAAATCTAAACAGTCAAACATTTAAAGACTACGATACTTGAAATTTAGTATTATTTATGCACGAAAATTAAATAGTACTTATCATTTCACAAGACCGATGGGTGCTTAACTGTTGGTAACGTATCTCACCACTAATTCGAAGCGATATCAGATACCCACATTGATCTCAAGTAACGATTAACAAAACAATGCCTCTGTGAGGTTAGGGTTTGTGAACCCGATAATTAAGAGGTAATTAGTATGTTAATGATCAATACTAATCTTATGGGATGATTAAGGTTTGGTATCGGAAGAAAAATCTAGAATTACTCGTGTCCGGTCAGCTGAGGTGCTCGCTAAGAAAGCCAAGGCGCCCGAGCCGAGGCTCGAGCGGATGAACCGTAATCCGCCCGTGGTCAAGCCGCCGCCGCCCGCCTCGATGGGGCGGTGGTGCCAGCGGTGGCCGGGTAAGAGACGGCCGTCATTGCCACTACAGGCCACGCGCAGATATTTGCGCTGCGTTGCCTGCCCTCCCCATTTTTTCAAAGAAATGAGGGTTTTGAGGAGAGAGAGAGGGGCGCGCCTAGAGAGAGAAGAGAGGAGATCGAGTCTGAGTCCGATTCCGTCTCGAGAGCCAGGTATAAAGGTGAAAGCACGGCCGAGGCAAGTGTTCTCATACCACTTCTCGTTCTCTTCCGATGTTGCTGTGTATTTTCGTTGGGTATTTTGTGCCGATACCTACTCGGGAATGTTAGAATATTGAAAACCCATGCCTTGAGGTCCGAGAAAATGTAGTTAGTTGTCCCAATGGTCCGACTACTCGGTGACGGCGCCGGAACCTAACCTACGGATTGGGGTTTCATTTCCCGCCCCGATTGCGAAATTGGACCCTAAAATTGGAAAGCCCACGTCCCAAATATGAACATATGTCGGTCCGCGTGGGTCCGATCTCGCACTTGGGACCTGTCAGGTGTCCGGCCCTAAAGGGGCGTCATATCACCTGAGACCGGAGAGGGATTTGTGTGTTTCACCTTCGTAGATGATGATGTGACCCTAGAATATGAATACCCGTGTCCCAATTGTATGTATATATCGACCCGATGTCAATCTCGCAAGATTTGACCCGCTCGCGGGCATCCGGAGCCTCTGAAGAATTTCGTTGTTGATAATCCGAAATAAATGGGAAGTTGTGTACTTCCACCCGTGACAAGTAAATCAAATCAATTGTGTAACTCGTACAAGATGTATCGGTTAATCCACCGGACGTCCGACGGCATCGAATCGTGTTCTAAGGCCCGGTGTTCAAGGAGAACTCCACAATGTTCACCCAAAACGCAGACGAAATGCAAAGTGAAATGTGATCTTAATTGTAATGAAAGAACGTTTAAATGATTAAACGTAAACGTAAACCCCGAATGTGAATCCTCAGGCCGAGGCAAAGGAATGAGTCTTGAGGTTCCAAAGTGACTTGTGATCATTTGAGGTAAGAATCGATCTCTTTGGGAACTTGAGTTGATTATGGTGACTAAGGGAACGGATCCCAGAGAAAGTGGAAGCAACTTGATTACTTGGATTAAGGGAAATCGAGTCCCATCGATATCGAGATCCGTGACGAGAACTAAGGGAGTCCATATCAGGTTTGAGATGATGACTCCTCGGATGGAGACGTGTTTGATGATGTAATCTCCCGCTTGAGATGATCAGATGGGAATGAGGTTTCCCAAGATATGATTGTATGGCAAATGTGGATTTTCCCTCTCCAAGTGTCGAACCTAATCCAAAACTAGGACCCCGAGTCATATGGGTAGTATTCTTCAGTGTACCATGTCCATCGTGGTGGGAACCCGAGGGATACTGCCACACGATGGACAGCCGCCGTCGTGAGCCGGGTGATGTCTGGTGGTACGCTTAGGAAACTACTGTGGAAGGACGAGGATCGCCTCGACCCCGGGGTGTGGGTGTGTCGACACTACATACGAGATGTAGTTTCTGCGATGATTGTCAGATGGATGCAACCGAGGGTCGTGCTACCGACTTCAAAGTAGTAGCCGTGGTTTTAAATGTAGCGAATATCCCCTGCCCTCGGTCTCTCGCACGTCAAGTTAGCACGATCTACTACCGGTCCGCAAAGATGATATAATAATGAAAATAAACAATGTCCAATCGATGAACCAAGTGAATCAAGATTCATGTGATGTAACTAAATGAACCCAATGAGAATCTTGTGAATCCAAATGACGAATGAATCGAAGAATGACAACCATGAAATCGGAGAACCGTAGGGAATCGAGTGATCCCAAGCTTTATTCCCATTCTGCTCCTGCTTTGATTGGAGAGTGCTTGTATCCCTCTCGCCTTCAGCCTTGTACATGTCTTGAGGGGTGATTATGATTTACTCACTGAGCTGTTGGCTCACTTCTGCTATTGTTGTCTTTTTTCAGATGAGAACACTTAGCCGACGTCGGACAGATAGAGCAAGGAGAGACTTGCTTGACGAGATTGGTCGACGCTGGTGATCGTAAGATCGACATATAGTTGGATCGATATTGACATACCGCTGAGCGTGGCTCATTATTGTTATTTTATGGTTTTATTATGCTTCCAGATGTGTATGATGATTTGTTACATGCCTGCCCCAGTATATTTATGTTTGGAGTTGACTAGATTAGATGGCATCTCTAGATCCAAGATCGTAGGTTGTGTACCGTGTTGGAGCCATGAATGATATAGCAAGATTGTGATCCGTGTGGAGTGTTGTAGGCTTCTGAAAGGTTTTGTTTAGATGTGTGTCATTGCAGATATTTGCCAAAAGCTGTATTTTTGGTTTTCATCCACTGCAGAGGAAACTCGCCGGGATTTTCAGAGAGTCCAGTGCAAGCACTATGGGCTCTAGGGTGTAAGTTTAGGGCATCGACGGAGGTTATTCAATGGAGAATAATCCGCTCCGGCACAATTGGTAACGTAGAAAGAAGAGAGATGTCAGGTTTGATCCTCAATCATACATGAAGCTTTTAGTTCTGATTAAGATCGATCAAGTTTTCAATGTGAAGGCAGGGGTGAGGACCTAAGTTAGTCCAGTAGTTTGGTTACCTCGATCCTTAACTTAGGCTACGCTAAGTTAGAAGGTGACTTAATTCGATGTCTAGCCTACACGCCCCAGATTGTGTTCTAGGAGGTTTGATCCGAATTGATTCGGGCCCAAGAAAGTATTAGTAAAGGGTCCAATGGGGACTACTAGTATTGTGGGTTGTCAGTAGGGCCAAGAGAAGATGGTGTGTCGAGACACCCGAGTAATCAATGTGATTAGTATCATCGGGTCCCTGACCGATCGTGGCTGATTCGAGGCTTGGTTAATTAATCTCTTTGGCCGAGGATTGCTGATCGCCTCGTGAAGTCCATAGGTCGGGTGTTTGCTTCCTCAAGGGCTAGTGACCAACCTAGAAGCGTGATGAATCGTGGAGTTAAGTTTGGGGTATGAAGCTCTAGGTTGAAATTATGAAGTGTCTAGACTCTTGTGCGCCTAGATCCTTAAGATTGAGAGATGGATTTCGAGGTAAAGATATCATGGTGGTGACCCCCATGTCTGATAGAAGACACGGCGTGCTGCCCCAATAGATAAAGTGAAGTTGACCGGTGGTTGACGTAAGAAAGATCTTGGGTCTCGAGGATTAAGAAATATGGTCCCATGCATTACGGAAGCTTTAATTGATTTCGCCGATGAGACTTTCGAAGTCGCCTCAATCAGGATAGTCGATCGCGAGATTTAAGGATGCCTTTAGTGACAGGAAGGAGAAGGGCTGCTTATATCGTGATCCTGCGATATGAACCTAAGTGTTAATGTCATTTTCGTGGCAGGAGGAGAGCTTCGGGGTTTAGAATTGTGACCGATGTCGCTTTTGAGGATTCCAAACCCATGTGGGATTTGGCTGAGATTGTGTAATTGGGAGGATCTAGGCTTGGCAATTTCAAGAGCGACCTAGTATCTCGAAAAGGCTTAAAGGAAATACGGCAGCAGCCTATTCACGGATGAATCTTTGGGACGAATGCCTTTCAAGAGATTTTGGAAACTAGGATCTAAGTTATAGATAGTACGGGTGTTGATCGAGAATGGTTGTATCATCCGATCTTGAATGAGGGGAAATCCAAGACCGTAGGATCGAGAGTCGCTGGTGGTGCATGCAAATTTGTGGATTGCCGGTTTGGAGATGAAATTTCCCAAGCATGATGTCACAACACGGTTTCGGGGACCGGTATGTTTTATGGTTTTTGTGATTCCAGGGTTAAGGAATCTAGGTCCTGATGCAAGGATCGAGGCTGTGATATCCTCGAGCCAGAATATGATTGGTTGTTAACTTGAATCGCCTTGTGGGTGTCAACTCGCTGTGACGACTAAAGGTTTCAACAAGAAGTTATCAGGTCGCTTGCCCGAGCAATTGAATCGTGGCAATTTGGGTATGAACTCAAAGATAGTTAAAGTGTTGCCGTGATCTCGATCTTTACAGTAGTTCGTGATCAACTGCAGCGGCTAATTTGGCCTGATCGTAAAAAATAACATCCGGCTAATCGTGTCTGTGGATTTGGAGCATGAGTTTGAATTGATCGAGGTACCAAGAAATTGATATCGTTTCTCTTCAGAAATCAATTGATCGAGGATGTTATCGAAAGGGAAGAGTCATTTGAAGTTATCTTATGATTTGAATTCGAGGTCATATCAATCAATGCCAACCGCTGAGGATTTTAGGTAGGGCCGTGGAAGTTTCAGCTTGGTACTATGGTTGAATATTTTAACCTTTGAGGTAAATAGATGGACCGATAAGGTGGTTCACTTAATTTCAAAATCAAGCAGAGATTAATGTTCGATGATCGTGCTTTGGATGGATGGGCATAGTCCGTGAGTCGGGCCGAAGACTTGAGATGAATTTTAAGATCGATCTGGGCCCGTAATGGGACCGTTGTATCAATAGAGTTGCAGCCTGGACGGTATCCTCGTCAAGGAAACGGTCACCGTAAGTTCGGGGAAACGCCGTTGGGTTTGTAGAATCGGCGGCGCTTCGCGAAGTATTATGAGATGATCTTTCACCACGCAGGTCGATGTGAAGTAGCTTCCATGTGATAATCGTGGAATTTCAAGGATATCGATGGTGTGCAATCATCTTTGATCTAATTCGATAGGTGATTGATGTTCGTGGACATTGAGTCAATTTCTAATGGGTCCGATGAGTTCTCGTGGGAAAGTAATATCTTTGAGATAAGTGGGGAGGAGTTCAGATTAGTGTCACCTCCCACGTACGCCGGAAATTGGCCATTGAGGTTTTCTTTGAAAACTCGTGGAGTATTGTCTTCTGGAGATAGAAGAGCGATCATATGGCCTGCATGTGGTTAGATTTGTCTAAAGGTCGAGAAGTGAACATCGTGTCTTCTTTATAAGCTTCCGCATCAATGTTGAAATTGATGTCGCGAGTTTTGGACTTGTTTGTCTTTGAAGTTTCATAGAAGTCGCCTGAAGTTAAATCGTGAGTAAGTCCAAATGACTGGGTATTAGAATGTCGTGATCTTGCCGGGAAGATAGAGTCGTAATTCGCCTTTGGTCGCCGGGCTCTGACATGCCAACGGATCTTGAGGTTACTAAGTGATCGGAATTTTGAGATCCGCAAGAATCAAGGTCTTGTCAACTTTTGGGAGATTGTTTTGATTTGTGCCGAATTTAATGATTGAGCATTGACTGGGTGAAAGCAGAGTAAGCGTGGCTAGGTGGCCCAGAGATTTCTAAATAAGTTCAGAGGTTCCTAAGGATTTGTTCTACGACGAGAATTAGAACGATTCCTCTTCGAGGTTCTAAATCCGCTGTCCGAGAATGATTTCACTGAGGAGTTGAGTTTGGGAAATCGAGGTGGCTAAATTTCGGGACGAAATTTTATAAGTGGGAGAATTTGTGAGGTTTCGGGTTTGTGAACTTCGATAATAATGAGGTAATTAGTATGTTAATGATTATACTAATCTTATGGGATGATTAAGGTTTGGTATCGGAAGAAAAATCGAAATTACACAAGTCCGGTCTTTGGAGCCTTGCCAAAGGCTTCGCCTTTCTTTGGCGCCGAGCGAGGCTCGAGCGGATGAACCAACCGCCCGTGGCTGGCCGCCGCCAGCCGCCGATGGGGCGCCGAGCGGTGGTCGGCAGCAGCACGGCCGCCATTGCCGCGCGCGCACCGCCGAGCGGCCGGGCGCAGATATATTTGCGCCACAAGGCGTTCGCCTCCCTCATTTTTCAAAGAACTCGAGGGTTTTGAGAGAGAGAGAGGGGCGCGCTAGAGAGAGAAGAGAGGAGATCGAGCCCGGAGTCCGATTCCGTCCGAGAGCCGTGTATAAAGGTGAAAGCACGCGTCGAGGCAAGTGTTCTCATACCCACTTCTCGTTCTCTTCCGATGTTTTGTGTATTTTCGTTGGGTATTTTGTGTCGATACCCACGGGAATGTTAGGATATTGAAAACCCATGCCTTCGAGGTCCGAGAAAATGTAGTTAGTTGTCCGAACGGGTCCGATTCGCCCGGTGATTTGCGCGGAACCCTAACCTACGGGATTTTGGGGGTTTCCGTTCCGGCCCCGTATCATGAAATTGACCCCAAAATTGGAAAGCCCACGTCCCAAATATGAACATATGTCGGCCGCGGGTCCGATCTCGCAGCGTTTGGACCCGCTCGCGGCCTCCGGGCCCTCTAAAGGGGCGTCGTATCGATTCACCCGAGCCGGAAGGTGATGATCGCGCGTTGTCACCTTCGTGAAATGATGATGTGATCCTAGAATACGAATACCCGTGTCCCAATTGTATGTATATATCGACCGGATGCCGAATCCGCAAGATTTGACCCGCTCGGTGGCATCCGGGAGCCTTGGAAGAATTCCGTAATCGTTAACCCGAAAGTAAATGGGAAGTTGTGTACTTCCACCCTCGTGACAAGTAAATCGAACCCCAATGTGTAATCCCCGTACAAGATGTACGAACGATCCACCGACGTCCGATTTCCAAGTATCGAACCGTGTTCGCGTCCGGTGTTCAAGGAGAAATCCGATAATGTTCACCCAAAACGAGACGAAATGCAAAGTGAAATGTGATCTTAATTGTAATGAAAGAACGTTTAAATGATTAAACGAAACGTAAACCCCGAATGTGAATCCTTCAGCCGGAGGCAAAGGAATGAGTCTCGAGGTTCCAAAGTGACTTGTGATCATTTGAGGTAAGAATCGATCTCTTTTTGGGAACTTGAGTTGATTATGGTGACTAAGGGAACCGGATCCCGAGAGAAAGTGGAAGCGAACTTGTGATGACTTGGATTAAGGGAATTGAGTCCCATCGATATTGAGATCCGTGACGAACGGAAGGGAGTCCACATTGTGCTTGAGATGATATGATCTCCTGGATGGAGACGTGTTTGATGATGTAATCTAGGTTGGAGATGATTGTGATGGGAATGAGGTTTCCCAAGATATGATTGTATGGCAAATGTGGATTTTCCTCTCCAAGTGTCGAACCTAACTCAAACTAGGACCCCGAGTCATATGGGTAGTATTCTTTAGTGTACCATGTCCATCGTGGTGGGAACCCGAGGGATACTGGGCCACGTATTCGGCCGCCGTGTGAGCGGGTGATGTCTGTGGTACGCTTTAGGAAACTTTGTGGAAGGACGAGGATTGCCCCGACCCCGGGGTGGGGTGTGTCGACACTACATATTGAGATGTAGTTGTCGGTGATGATTGTTGCATGGATGCAACCGAGGGTCGTGTGCTACCGACCAAAGTAGTAGCCGTGGCTTTAGAATGTGTAGCGAACACATTCCCCGCCCCTCGTTCTCTCGCATCGTTGGTTAGTACGATCTACTAGCCGGGTCCGCAAAGATGATATAATAATGAAAGTGAATAATATCCAAACGATGAATCAAGTGATTCAAGATTAACCATGTGATGAGAAACAAGATGAACCCAATGATTCAAGATGAGCGAATGAAAATCCAAATGAATCAAGAATGACAAATCCATGTGATCGTGAGAACCGTAGGGATCGAGTGATCCGATTGCTTCCCATTCCCCGTCCCTGTTCCTTGATTGGAGAGTGTGTATCCCCTCTCGCTTCAGTTCTTGTACGTGTCTCTGGAGGGGTGTTTATGATTTCATTTCTTGGAGCTATTGGCTCACTCTTGCTATTGTTGTCTTCTTTTTCGAGATGAGAACACTTAGCCGACGTCGGATAGATAGAGCAAGGAGAGACTTGCTTGATGAGATTGGCTGGACGGGCGTGTGATCGTAAGATCGGGACATATAGTTGGATCGATATTGGACAGCCACTTGCGTTGAGCGTGGCTCATTATTGTTATTTTATGGTTTTATTATACTTCCGCAGATGTATGATGATTTAGTTATGCTTCCGTCTGTATATTTATGTTTGGAGTTTTGTTTAATTAGATGGCATCTCTCTAGATCCAAGATCTTGTAGGTTGTGATTGTGTTGGAGCCATGAATGATATGGCAAAGATTGTGATCCTGTGTATGTTGTAGGCTTTGAGCGTTTTTGTTTAGATGTGTGCTTGTTGCAGGATATTTTAAGCGGGTTGTATTTTTGGTTTTCGATTACTGCAGAGGAAACTCTCGGATTTTCGGTAGAGTCCATAGGTTAATTATGGGCTCTAGGGTGTGTTTAGGCATCGACGGAGGTTATTCAATGGAGAATAATCCGCTCCGTCCACAATTGGTAATGCAGAAAGAAGAGAGATGCCTAGGTTTGATCCGAATCATATGCGAAGCTTAGGTTTGATTAAGATTGATTGTTTTCGCCAATGAAGGTAGGTGAGGACTAAGTTAGTCCTGGTAGTTTTGGTTACCCCGATCCTAAACTTAGGCTAGTACTAAGTTAGAAGCGGTGACTTAGTTCGGATGTCTAGCCTATACGTCCTAGATTGTGTTCTAGGATTGGCTTGATCCGAATTGATCTTCTCACGAAAGTATTAGTAGTGGCTCCTTGTTGGGGACTACTAATAATCAGGGTTGGTTGTAGGGCCAAGAGAAGATGGTGTGTCGAGACACCCGAGTAATCGAATGTGATTAGTTTCAATTGGGTCCTTGGGTGATCGATCGGTGTTGATTCGAGGCTTAAGTTAATTAATCTCGGTTTTGAGGATTGCTGATCGGCTCTTGGTTGAAGTCCATAGGTTGGTGTTTTGCTTTGAAGGGTTGCTAGACCAACCTAGGAAGCGTGATGAATCGGGTGGAGTTAAGTTTGGGCATATGAAGCTCTAGGTTGGAAATTATGAAATGTCTAGACTTCGGGGCGTCTAGATCCTTAAGATTGAGATGTGGATTTTGAGGTTGAAGATATCGTTGTGGTGACCCCATGTTCGATAGAAGACACGGCGTGCTGCCCCGTGATAGATAGGAAGTGAAGTTGACCTCGGGTGGTTGACGGAGAAAGATCTTGGGTCTCGAGGATTAAGAAATATGGTCCCATGTATTATGGAAGCTTCTTGAATTGATTTTGTGTCGATGAGGCTCTCGGGAGCGTGTCTCAATGGTGGATAGTCCGATCTCGAGATTTAAGGATATCTTTAGTCCCCGGGACAGGTGGTGAAAAGGTTCGGTGTTTTAAATCGAGTCCTAAGATTTGAGCTCAATGTGTTAATGTCACCCGTCCGTGGCAAGAGGTAAGGTTCATGGGTTTAATATTGTGATCTCGATGTTGTTTTGAGGATTCCAAACCCATGTTGGGATTGTGGTTGAGATTGTGTAATTGGGAGGATCTAGACTTGGCAAGAATGTCAAGAGCGACCTAGTATTGTAAAGGCGAAAGGAAATATGGCAGCAAACTTATTCACTGATGAATCTTGGACGAGATGCCTTTCCTCAAGAGATTTTGAAACTATGATCTAAGTTATAGATAGTAACGGGTGTTGGATTGAGAATGGTTGTATCCTCTCGATTTTGGAATGAGGAAATCCAAAGACCGTGAGGATCGGAGCTCGCGATGGTGGTGCATGCAGAAATTTGTGGATGCCGAGATTGGAAATGAAATCTCTCAAGCGTGATGTCACAAAGACTTCTTCGGGGACCCCGAGTATGTTTATGGTTTTGTGATTCCGGGGTTAAGGATCTAAGTCCGATACAAGTGGTATCGAGGTTGTGATATCCTTGGAGCTTGTGAATATGATTGGTTGGGTTAATTTGAATCGCCTTGTGGTGTCAATCTTGTCGTGACGTTTAAATGATTCGTCAAGAAGTTATCGGATTGATTGCCTAGTAATTAAATCGCGGCAATTTTGGGTATGAACTTGAGATAGTTAAAGTGTTAAGCCATGATCTCGATCTTAATAGTAGTTCGGTGGACGAATCGAATGCTAATTTGGTCGGATTGGTAAAAGATAACATCCGACAATCGGGTTGTGGGATTTGGAGCATGAGTTTGAATTGATCGAGGTATCAAGAAATTGATATCGCTCTTTCTTGTAAATCAATTGATCGAGGATGTTATCGAAAGGGAAGAGTCGGTCGAGTTATCTTATGATCGGTAATTCGAGGTCATATCGAATCAATGCCAACCGATTGAGGATTTTAGGTAGGGCCGTGGAAGTATCGGCTTTGGTACTATGGTTGAATATTTCGTAACCTTTGAGGTAAATAGATGGACCGATAAGGTGTTTTACGAATTTCAAAATTGGCTAGGAGACTAATGATTGATGATCAAAGCTATGGACGGATGGGCATAGTCCGTGAGTGAGTCGTGGAAGGCTTGATGAATTCTAAAGATCGATCGGGTCCGTAATGGGACCGTTGTGGATCAATAGGAGTTGTAGCCCCGACGGTATCCCGGGTCAAGGAAACGTCATCGTAAGTCCGTGAAAACGCCGTTTGGGTCTTGTTGGATCGATGGCGTTTCATGAAGTATTATGAGATGATCTTTCACCACGTCCGGGTCGATGTTGAAGTAGCTTCATGTGATAATCGGGGAATTTCAAGGATATCGATGGTGTGTGCAATCATCTTTGATCTAATTGGATGGGGTGACTGATGATCGTGACATTTGGGTTGACCCCTAATGGGTCCGATGAGTTCTCGTGGAAAGTAATATCTTTGAGATAAGTGGGGGAGGAGTTCAGGATTAGTGTTACCCTCCCACGTGTACGTCGGAAATTGGCCATTGAGGTTTTCTTTTGAAAACTCAGGAGTATTGTCTTCGGAGATAGGAAGATGATCATATGGCCTTGCATGTGGTTAGATTTGTCTAAAGGTTGAGAAAGTGAACCTCGGTGTTTTCGTTGGGGAAAATAGGCATTAATGTTGGCAATTGATGTTGCGAGTCTTTGACTTGTATGTCTTTGAAGTTTCATAGGTAATGAAAGTTACATCGCTAGTAAGTCCAAATGACTCGGGTATTAGAATGTCGTGATCTTGCCGGGAAGTTAGAATCGTATTCGGTTTTGGTCGGTTGGCTCGTTGATATGCCAACGGATCTTAAGGTTACTAAGTGATCTAATTTTGAGATCCGGGCAAGAATGGAAAGTCTTGTCAACTTTTTGGGAGATTGTTTTGATTATGCCGTAATTTAATGATTTGAGGATTGATCGAGTGCGCAGGTAAGCGTTGTGGCCCGTGGCCCAGAGATTTCTAAATAAGTTTGAGGTTCCATTGATCGATCTCTTTCGAGGTTTGGTGATCCGATTGAAGTGTCGGATTGAGTTGGGAAATTGAGGCTCGGAAAATTTCGGGGACGAAATTTTATAAGTGGGGGAGATTTGTGAGGTTCTGGGTTTGTGAACCCGATAATTAAGAGGTAATTAGTATGTTAATGATCAATACTAATCTTATGGGATGATTAAGGTTTGGTATCGGAAGAAAATCGAAATTACTCGGGTCCGGCTGCCGGGAGAGCTCACAAAGAGGCTTCTGCGCTGCCGGGCGCCGAGCGAGGCTCGAGCGGATAAACGAAACTGCCCGTGGTGGCCGCCGCCAGCCGCCGATGGGGCGCCGAGCGGTGGCCGGGCAGCACGGCCGCCTCGTCAGCCGCCGCGCCCTCGAGCGGCGGGCGCAAAGATATTTGCGCCGCGCGCTCGTCTCCTCATTTTTTCAGAGCGAGGGTTTTGAGGAGAGAGAGAGGGGCGCGCCTAGAGAGAGAAGAGAGGAGATCGAGCCCGGGAGTCCGATTCCGTCCGAGAGCCAGGTATAAAGGTGAAAGCACGCGTCGAGGCAAGTGTTCTCATACCCACTTCTCGTTCTCTTCCGATGTTTTGTGTATTTTCGTTGGGTATTTTGTGTCGATACCCACGGGGAATGTTAGGATATTGAAAACCCATGCCTTGAGGTCCGAGAAAATGTAGTTAGTTGTCCGAACCGGGTCCGATTCGCCCGGGTGATTTGCGCCGGAACCCTAACCTACGGGATTTTGGGGGTTTCCCGTCTCCCGGCCCCGTATCATGAAATTGACCCCAAAATTGGAAAGCCCACGTCCCAAATATGAACATATGTCGGCCGCGGGTCCGATCTCGCGCGTTTGGACCCGTTCAAGGCCTCCGGCCCTCTAAAGGGGCGCTCGCATTGTTCACCTGAGCCGAAGGTGATGATCGCGTTGTCACCTTCGTAAAATGATGATGTGATCCTAGAATACGAATACCCGTACCCCAATTGTATGTATATATCGACCGGATGCCGAATCCCGCAAGATTTGACCCGTTCGTGGCATCTGGGAGCCTTGAAAGAATTCCGTAATCGTTAACCCGAAAGTAAATGGGAAGTTGTGTACTTCCACCCTCGTGACAAGTAAATCGAACCCCGAATGTGTAATCCTGTGTACAAGATGTACGTACGAATCCACCGGACGTCCGATCTCCAAGTATCGAACCGTGTTCGGCGTCCGGGTGTTCAAGGAGAAATCCGATAATGTTCACCCAAAACGAGACGAGAAATGCAAAGTGAAATGTGATCTTAATTGTAATGAAAGAACGTTTAAATGATTAAACGTAAACGTAAACCCCGAATGTGAATCCTTGTGCTGGAGGCAAAGGAATGAGTCTCGGAGGTTCCAAAGTGACTTGTGATCATTTGAGGTAAGAATCTGATCTCTTTTGGGAACTTGAGTTGATTATGGTGACTAAGGGAACTGGATCCCGTAGAAAGTGGAAGCGAACTTGTGATGACTTGGATTAAGGGAATTGAGTCCCATTGGATATTGAGATCCGTGACGAGAACGGAAGGGAGTCCACATTGTGCTTGAGATGATATGATCTCCTGGATGGAGACGTGTTTGATGATGTAATCTCCCGGTTGGAGATGATTGTGATGGGAATGAGGTTTCCCAAGATATGATTGTATGGCAAATGTGGATTTTCCCTCTCCAAGTGTCGAACCTAACCTTGAAACTAGGACCCTGAGTCATATGGGTAGTATTCTTTAGTGTACCATGTCCATCGTGGTGGGAACCCGAGGGATACTTGGCCACGTATTGGCCGCTCGTGTGAGCGGGTGATGTCTCTGTGGTACGCTTTAGAAACTACCGTGGAAGGACGAGGATTCGACCCGGGTGTGGGGTGTGTCGACACTACATATTGAGATGTAGTTGTCAGTGATGATTGTTGCATGGATGCAACCGAGGGTCGTGTGCTACCGACCGAAAGTAGTAGCCGTGGCTTTAGAATGTGTAGCGAACACATTCCTGTCCTCGTTCTCTCGCATCGTTGGTTAGTACGATCTACTAGCCGGGGTCCGCAAAGATGATATAATAATGAAAGTGAATAATATCCAAACGATGAATCAAGTGATTCAAGATTAACCATGTGATCGTGAGAACTGTAGGGATCGAGTGATCCCAGTTGCTTCCCATTCCCTGTCCTGTTCCTTGATTGGAGAGTGTGTGTATCCCCTCTCGTTTTCCGCCTTGTACGTGTCTTGGAGGGGTGTTTATGATTTCATTTCTTGAGCTATTGGCTCACTCTTGCTATTGTTGTCTTCTTTTCGATGAGAACACTTAGCCGACGTCGGATAGATAGAGCAAGGAGAGACTTGCTTGATGAGATTGGGCTGACGGCGTGTGATCGTAAGAAGATCGGGACATATAGTTGGATCGATATTGACACCACTTGCGTTGAGCGTGGCTCATTATTGTTATTTTATGGTTTTATTATGCTTCCGCAGATGTATGATGATTTAGTTATGCTTCCGTCTGTATATTTATGTTTGGAGTTTTGTTTAATTAGATGGCATCTCTCAGATCCAAGATCTGTAGGTTGTGTATCTGTGTTGGAGCCATGAATGATATGGCAAAGATTGTGATCTCTGTGCATGCGGTTGTAGGCTTTGAGTTTGCCTTTTGTTTAGATGTGTGCTTGCTGCAGGATATTTTAAGCGGGTTGTATTTTTGGTTTCGTCAGGTTGCAGAGGAAACTCGGGATTTTCTGGTAAGTCAGGCAGGTTAATTATGGGCTCTAGGGTGTGTTTAGGCATTGACGGAGGTTATTCAATGGAGAATAATCCGTTCCGTCACAGCCTCTATCTATAAATAAAATCTTTCCCCCAAAGAACGAGAAAGAGAAAAAAAGATCATTGTATCAAACGAGTATACAAAATGAGTATAACCCTCCAATCATACACTTATCTCCATCATCTCTCATTCTTTGTATTTTTTTTCTCAATGTCTTTCTTTATCTATTAGAAAGATCACTAATTTAAATATCAAAAAATATACCGATAAGTGAGTCATGTATAACTCTTACATTCAATTTATTTTGCTGTGGTATATAAGATCCTGATTCATGATTACAAAAATCGGGCCCATTTACATTCAAATATCTAAACAAAACAATCGACTTCCTAAATCATACAATAATTTAATTCTCAAAACGAATCAAGTACGTGGTACGAAATAAGTCTATACTTAATTAATTAACAGTTTAAATTCAAAAAATACTTATATGATAAAATATATCAGTATAAAATTATTCTCAAATTTTTATTTAATGATTTAAATTTTTAGAGTCGGTTTGAAATATTAACGTCGACGATGAAAAGGAAAAGGGGAAGCTTTCATGCAGAAGATAATAACTCAATTGTGCCCACAATCATCAGAGAGGCCAGAATTCACTGCAATTCAATAGGAAGAATGAATACTCCACAAGCAATGTCGATGATAAGCATTGAGCCGTCCCAATCAAAGCAATTTAGCAGTCAACCGGTAATGCAAATATGTTATTCTAAAAAATAAAAACATAATAAATATAAAATATATTAATTAAAATTTATAATATATATATATATAACTAATTAATACTATTTTATATTAAATTATTAATAAAAAGGGTATATTTTTTAATTAATATTAAAAAAATAAAAAAAAATACGATTGGAAATTAAATTAATATAAAAAATTTTTTGTTTATTATATAGTTGAAAAAAGACAGCACGAGGGATTAGATTTTTAATTATTTTTAAATTATTAAATGGTTTAAAATTTGCTTCTAAGTATTTTTATTTAAAAATTTATATTTATATAAAAATATTAAAATATAAAATATTTTTTTACAAATATAATATTTAAACTAAAGTTTTAGTTGTGTATATATTTAAATTAAGGATGCTTATATAGAAGGTCGTAAATTATATATGAATATAATTTATTAAAATAATATTTTAAAATTTATTATTTTTTAAATAAAAAAATTGCAAACAAAATTCATTAACCAAGGAAGCTTGGGTTAGACCAATTAACTTAATACGTGACTGTGTCTCGCTAGTAAATTGATTAGGTCTAATTTTTTTATTATTTTTATTTATAATATTGATATATACTGGTCAAATTATATAAAATTTTAGATTAATTAGATCGGTCGAGATATCTTAATTTTGCTCATACAAGTTGGGACCCTCCCAACAGTGGGATCGTGCTGTTTTATGGGCATAAAATTGATAGAAGTATAAGAGGCTTCTGCTAAAAATATATTATGTACATAATTAAAATATGTACATACTGTCTGTAATGAAAAATAGACTGTGTATGTATACATTCATCCATGTTTGATAAGTGTCTTATTAATAAATTTATCAGACCTAATTTTTTTATCATCTTTATTTATAATACTGGTACACATCAAACAAATTATATAAAATTTTTGATTGATTAGATCAGTTGAGACAGCCTGACTTTGCTCAAACGAGTTGGGACCCTCCCAACAATTGGATCGTGCTATTTTATGGGCGTAAAATCGATAAAAGAATAAGAGACTTCTGCTAAAATCATATTATGTACATAATTAAAATATATACATATTATATGTAACAAAAAATAGGCTGAGTATACCTTCATTCATGTTGGATAAGTGTCTCACCAATAAATTGATCAGACCTAATTTTTTCATCATCTTTATTTATAATAATGGCATACATTAGACAAATTATATACAATTTTTGATCGATTAGATCAGTCAAGGCAATCTAATTTTGGTCAAACTAGTTGGGACCGTCCCAACAATGGGATCGTGCTATTTTATTGGTGTAAAATTGATAAAAGAATAAGAGACTTATGTTAAAATTATATTATGTACATAATTAAAATATACACACATTATATATAATGAAAAATAGACCGAGCATACATTTAACCATATTTGATCAATCACCATAATGACTGTAACTGAAAATAAGTCAGTAATAGGAAAAAATCTTTCAATCTATTTCAACATAACTTTCGTGACAATATTGATAGATTTACGATCTTTTATATATATATATAGATTAGGTTTAGAATCCTTTTATTTTCTTCCTAAAATCTTTCTAATTATTTCCATCAAAGAATATGAGTTACGACCTTCATGCACAATGATAAAAATAAGCCACATTTAATTATCTTTGTTAGGGTCATTTTTATGATTGATATATTCCGTGATCATATGTAATATTACATCGATGTCGTGTTATGAATTGTCGAAATGCTGTATCAACATACACCTGTTGCTGTCCGTTCTGCCTTCCATGGATACCGCGCCTGCCGTGTACTCTCCAGCCGCTCGAGCCTAAAATTCCGAGGCCCCGCTCTCTCCGCGAGCTTTCTACCCGCTCGACCTCAAAAACCCAAAACCTTGCGCTCATTGTGAGCTCGCCACGCACCTGAACGTAAAATCCCGAAAGGGCCTACTCGCTACTCGCCGCCTCCTCGCTTGAGCGCCACGGCAACGGGTGACTTTTTGAATGCGATTTTTGCGCCCTCTATAAATACTTGTCTTATAATTTTGAAACCCTAGGACTCTTGGCAGACTAGTTCGTGCCCCACTTGTGTATACTCCTTTGGTATTGCTCTCTTTGAGAAAACCTAAAGCGACACCTTTGTGATTGATATTCTAACAATATTTCTTTACACTTTCTCTTTACCATTTAAACACTTCTATTCTTCTACCTTCGTTTGAGACGTCGGTACGTTGAAGAAGGAGACCCGATCGTGTTCAGCAATTCAAGTGACTCAAGAGGGAAGATTGACGTGAATACCGGAAGGTGTCCGATTCCGTTGCCGCGGGCAAATCCAATGAGTTCCTTAGTAGGGATCACATGACGGGAGTAAATTAGCTAGATTAACGCATCGTTATCACCCGATCTATAAGTTAATTTTCATAATGCATTGCTTCCCTAGCCGTTGAAACTAAGAGAGTTTTTCTCGATTACCGTAGATATCGATTTTTTCTTCGTCACCAAAAATCGTGTCCTTTTGTTATTATTTATGATCTTTTATATTTTGCATGTTTGTCATTATCGCATGCATTTATAAATAAATATTTTTTACGTATATTAAATATTTAATTTTTACTGCTTCTGATATTTTTACCGGAATCAAAACTTGATTGTAAAATTGAGGACAAAAAGTTATTTTTCAATTTTATCTGAATAGGATTTAATCATCTTTAATTCTTGATAGTATGAAAAATCATAATTGATTATAGAATTCTATTGCCTCTATTGTCCAACCAAAATGATCATTACCGTCATTTGGCCCTTCCTTTAGCCCCGATTAGCTACATAAGTGACCATTTTTTCTTATTTTTCAATCGGTTTTTTCATTTTGCTTGGTAGTCATAATTTCTGCTGTTTAAAAAAAAAAAATTCCGCTGTATTTTTTTACAGATTTGAGTTCAAACGATTAATTATTTAAGGCTTTTTTGAATTAAAAAAATATGAATAAAATAAAAAAATTTATCCCTTTGTGTTGAGGTTGTTTAAAAAATTGCAAATAAAAATAAATAATAAAAAATATAAATTAAAATATCCATACTTAATGAAAGGTAATATTTCTTTTATCTTTCATTGTCTCTTATTAATTTTCTTTGATTTAGAATATTTTACATCTAAATAAACTCTTACTAAAAAAATTCATTGAAATTATTATTGTCTCTCATTTAAATTTTTTCCTATAAGATTCTCTATATAGATTTTAACTTTAATATAATTAATTACTTACCCAAAAAAAAAAATTACTAAGATTATTACTTCAGCAAAGTGTTCTTCTGCATTAGCCAAAATGCATCGTGACACATTGATGAAAATATTGACACCGCAGAATGATAATATGTTACTGTATTGACAATATATTACGATATTGATCGATATTTTTCCATTATCTTACGATTCACAAGAAAAATCCATTCTAATATATCTGATACAAATATGTAATATCTGATATAATCAATACTGAAATGGTCACGACTAATATTGATATTTTTCATTGACATACTTGAAAAAAGCCTCCAAGGCAAATCAAGATCACAGAAAGGATGACAACAGATTGAAAGCAACTTTATTAAGTCTTTTTCTTTTTAACACAAACAGCTCGGATTTGATTCATCATCAAGCCATTAACCATACAAAGGCTGGAAAACCGACCGATTTCAACCAGTCGACATGGGTCGGGCAGTTCGAGGAAGACTTCCCAGCACAGACGGAGATCAACAGGATCAGATCTTCGGTCGTCGAGATTCTTGTTTAAATCGTGGTTTCTTGTCAATTTTCTGCAAATCAGAATGCAGATTTCAAATAGGAAAGAGCAAGAACAGACAGCATAAGAATGATCATAAGCTGTGTGGAATGGCAGAAGATCACTGATTTAGCCAATCCCCACGGTTAATGTAAAGAGAAAGATTAGTAGTAGGGACTGCTTGGCACAATCCCAGTCGTCCGATCAAAGCATAGCCAACAGTGGTGATCGTACCAATTTTTTGGAATGGATTTGAGGTTTCTACCCCACTATAAGACGGGTAGATTCAATTCCTTCCAACCACAACCGTCCGATTAATCTTAGACGGGTGAGATTAATATTTCTTCTATCAATACATAAAAACTAAATAACATTTCTTTTTTAATAGTAAATAACATAGTCATTCGATTAATATCAAGCTGTTGCGATTAAGAGAGATTACATCAGAAAAGGAAAAAAAAAAGAACTTAGAGCAATATTTGTAAAAGGATAAGTTAACAAATATGCAATTTTCCACCTTAAAAATAACAAATTACATACAAATTTTATATTTGGGCTAAATATAAGTTCTTTTAATTAGAAAAATATGATCATAGACGAGTTATAAGAATAATATTACTCAATCATAATGTAACTAACTTCTTATCATTAATTTCCATAATTTCTTTGTAAACTCACCATGAGCAGACTGAGAACTTGCCGAGAAGTCTGAGGAAGCTGTCGGGATGGACATCGAGAGCTGGGTTGTGGAGAACGACGTCTCGTTCTCGAGCCCTGACCATGAATCCCTCCCTTTAGGCGGCCACTCATTGAATATGGGCCGTAGAGATTGGCTATCTTGCTTCGCAGGGAGCCCTGCCAAGGAAAACTCACTGCAAAGAAAAGAGTACTGCGGATAATCTCCACAGAGCATGGAGTTATCTGCGGCTGATTTTGATGGTGCAAAAGATTGGAAGGGAATCGACTCCATTGCTGGACCCCTGAAGCTTCCAGAAGCGTCCGAGAAGAAACTATGCTCACCGAGTGCCGGTTTAAGTCCTTGTGTATACCTGCAACTCCAATCGGTCAAGAACAAAGCATACAATTTAGAGTTGATATCTGTGAACTATAAGCAAACATCATGCTTATTTCACATCAGACTTATTGGAAGGGAATTGCTTAATTGGGTTGTCATTATTTCGTAAGGGCAGAATCATCATCAGCAACTGTTGTTGCCATATCAATATATGATGAAAGAAAAAAAATCCTTTGCCAACATTAAAAGTGAATTATATACTAAAATTTGACCATATTTAACCATCTATTTACCGATTTGAAAAGAATTAGTCAATTTTATCAAAATTAATCATGAAATTTTTATAGGTCATCAAAAGTATTCCAAAACTTTTAATCCATACATGTTTTATACCTTTATAAAACATATAAATTTAAGCATATTTAAAACATGTGAATTTAAGTTTTTATGAACTAAGCAAAGCAGAAAACAATGGCCGATATGTATAGGATGATATATTGCGATACTCATCGATACAATGTCAATCCGAAAAGTTCGTTGAATGTCTTGGTATGAATTTCGAATGGAGGTTAGTAGTGTGTTGTGGTCGTGAGCCAAATAAATTAGTTATATTTTTGGCCCATTAGTTTTCCTATATATATCATGTTTGCACTAGGATTTTATGTGATTAGAAAAACCTAAATCGTGACAGTTCCTCTTGCAATCCTAATTTTAAAAATAGGGAAGCATCTCCTCCTTTGCCGGTGGTTTTTTCCTCTTCAAGATGTTTTCATATAAATCTAATATTTTGTTGTGCAATTATTTATTATTTTATTACTACTAATTTCTCAAATCCCAAACAAGACTTAAATAAGGAATATTATGGAATATATCAAAAGCAATTTGAGATATAGTTAAGGCTATCTGCTCGATTTGGGCTTAAATGGGCAAAAATCTTCAAGATACCAATAGTAAATGATGCAGAAGTATGAAGAACAAAGAAGAAGGAAATGGAAGAAGATGAAGAACAGAGAAGAGGAACAGGGAAGAGGGAGAACGGAGAATTGGGAGCGAAGAGGGGAGGGGTGAGAAAGAACAGAGATCATGGGAACGAGAGGAAACTCTAGACAACAGACACAGGTATACTTTCATTCAGTGATGATCAATGACAGTTGCATAGATCTTTAAATAGAAAACATAAAAAAATCTAAATAATGAAATACAGAAATTATAATAATCAGGAAATCCTAATAATTATATAGAGAAACCTTACAAAATAACCCATGAATGACAATACTTAACATGTAAAGGCTAAGATTAATAAAACTAGTGAATAAAAATTCATACAATATGTATTGAATAATAAGGCACAAACCCGAAGAACTCGGCCTTCAAAACCCTCAGAGCCACCAGAAGGGGAGGGGGAAATGATAGAAAGAAGGGAAATCCACGGTTTGTGATCCATTAACAGATTCTGACAAATGCATTTCATGCTCACTCGCCAAAAACAGCAGACATAAAACAAATCAAAAGGACTTACAGAGAAGCAGTTCCTCGTTCTACCAATCTCAACTGTCCGTGTTCAAATGGATGGTTAAGATTGAGAGAAGTTGATTTGCTTCTTCATGAGAGATGCAGCTCCCGTTCCCCATTAAATCAGTTATTCATTACATATTAAAATAAACACATGCCTATCTATTAACAACAGCTCAGATTTTGCTTAACATGATGAAATATTGAAGTAGCCACATTTATATGAAAAGTTCAGAATACAAACAAGAAGTAATGATTAAACAATCACAGGATGCATAAAAACTGATAACTAAAACACAATCAAGAACAAGTGTAATCGCAATCACAGCAATAACAGAAAGCAAATGGCCACACAATCAGGGCAATGAAGCCTTAAGTCTCAATAAATATGGTCGACTATATGAATCTACTTTCTCATTCTACTGAAATAGTACAATTTCTTCTGAGGGTATAATCAATTGTAATTCATTTTCTAAGTTTACCTCATCCTATACTTTTCTCTAACTTGAGCCTTTCATAGAGTTAGTAAAAAGCTCCTGCAAGATAGTCCATTACCCAGATTATTAAAGTTCTCACAAAATTGATTTCAGTGACAAGGGTAATTTTTGAAAATGATTACAACCAGACCACTGAAAAAGCTTAACTACGTGAAGAAGAATCGTAGTTCATCAATGGAGATTCAAAATATCTAAAAACTGCTACAGATTTACAGCATGTTTCTAAAAGCAATGCAGCCAGATATGGAGGAAATGTAATCCTTTCTGTCATTTTTAGCAACGGTTTAAGGAATTGAGTCCAACCGGTACCGGATTTGATGGGTTCCAGAGACTGGGGCTTGAGAGTTTGCAAAGGCGAGCAAAGGAAGGTTTTGAAAACCATCACCGGCGCAGCTGCTGCTGGTGCCTCCACGGCCGCCGCCGCCGCCGCTACCATCGGCTGCTTTTGTGGGTACAGAGGAGGACGAGGACTGGGAGATAGTTTGGGATTCCACAGGCTTTCTTGAACGATTGCGGCCACGGTGCATGTGGCGCTCACAGTACTTGGAGTCCGGATTTGCTTCTTTAGAGCACCGCCATTTCTTGCCGTCTGTCCTCCTGCATCTTCCCGGCTCTGGATCCACCTTCTTCCCGTAGAAAGAACAGTATCCCACTGAAAAAAAAAGTTTACCATACCCAACAATTTTATGTTAATATTTCCAGCTTAAACAAAAAATGAAATCGAAATCTAGACCATTATTTTGTCATCTTCCAGCAAATCTTACCGAATGTTCTTCCAAATAGCAGATGAAATATATAATTTCAAATGGAATGGAGGTTCTTGTTTTTGTTTTGGTTCCTCTCCCCCCTCCCCCAAAGAACATGAGCACTTGTGTTACTATTTCATTGCAGGACGGAGAACAAAACAAAGAGAAAAGAAGGATGGCACAACTCAAGAAACCCATTTGTGAAAATCAACCTAGACTAAAATCTTGAGGGAAAAACAGAGAGATTAAAGAAATTACTGTGAAGATGGGGGATGAAGGAAATGCTTACTGGTGGGATGGTGGAAAAACCCAGAAGACAGAGATTCGAAGCTCTTCTGTATAGGAAATATCAGATCAGGTGGGACAGGGAGTCCGGCCATTAAGTACTTATAGATCAGAGCTTGGTGCTCCAACTCCTGCCACTGCGACACAGTAAACGGCGAACCCCTCATCATCCCCAACCTCATCGAAGTCGCCGCCGTCGACTCACTATTCATTGCCACCGCTCAAAACCACAGCACTCCTTTTTTTTCCCCTTAAATCCCTCTCACAAATGGATTATCCCCATCTTTAGCTCTAACCGCATAGATACTGCTCTAGCAACTTTAAAATCGGATAACAGACGCAAAAAACAAAAGCATCGCTGAGCTAAGTCGTATTAATGGAGTATCGGAGAGTTGATTTGTTGGGAAATCGTGAGTCCGTAGCTCTTCTGTATCTCTCTATCCTAACCCAGCTGTAGATGCCGTGCAGTGCTGTGTTATGGGAATGGGAGGCAAAGTATCTCTCCTCTCTCCGCGGACAAAACAGCCAAAGCCCTTTTGCTGCGTGTCTCCTTCTTTATCAAATGTGTAATCATTGATTACCGATTAGTTTTGTCATTAACCCGACTCTAAACTCCATTGCAGATGCTGTTTAACTTAAAAAAACTCAGTGCGATAATTAAAGAGACAGAGAGAGATAGCGCAGAACATGATAAGGGTCATTACTGCTAAACGTTTAGCTTTGTACTTATCATTCAAATGAAAAGGGAAAAAGCGGAGATGATCTCAAACAGTCAACAGCTTGTTTACCTTCCCCTTTAGAATTATCCCTATGTTATTGAACCCACCCATTGCAAATTCAAAGCTTTATGGCATATTTAATTTAATTATAAGAAAATAATTTAATAATATTATTTATTATTATTTAAATATTAAAATTATTTGAACAATAAATCTAATATTTAAAATAATTTAATAAAATATCATTTATATAATATTGTTTAGTATTTTAAGCAATCAGATTTTTTTCAATCCAACGGTTCTATTTTAAAGATTTATTAAATTTTAATTCAAATTTATTAAATTTTAAACTCAATAATTGTAAAAATATTAAGATAATTCGTGTTAAAATTAAATATGTCAGATTCACGATAGCAATAAAATAATATTTTAATAATTTTTATTAATATTTAATAATTATTTTTAATATATTAAAATAATAATTAAAATGGTGTATTTATATATTTATGAGTGTAATTTTAATTAGGTTAAAACCAAATTACCCCCCTCACCCAAACACACACGCATCCATCTTGGCTAATAAATGTGAGAAGAGAAAGTCCCTGTTGTTTTACTGCGTACTGTTGCCGTACAGTGGAGTTAAGCGGGCAAGTGAAAATTACATTTTTCCACATAATTATTGTATAGGAATCTTGATTATTTGGGAACGAATTAGTGAGGTTTTATCTTTTTTAACTTAATAATATTTAAATAAACAACTATTATTTAATTATTTTTTAAATATATAAAATTAATTAAAATTAATTATTAAATTATAATTATTTATTTTAAAATAAATAATTGATATGCTAAAAAAATAATCATCTTTTAAAGAGATAAAACCACCCCTAACCCAGTTTGAGAATATGATGTTCGTTGTAAATATGATAGAAAATGTGTAAACAGTGACTAGCAAGCGGTGGAAGATGAAGAGTATTCGGGAGGGTGAACATTTCGGGTTTCAAATTATTTTAAAGCTAATCGTTTATATTTTTAATGATATGTTCATATTTATAAAGTTACCGTTTATATACTGTGATATATGTAAGATAACCTTTATTTGATAGAACGTGATTTCAATTTTTAAAGTAGTAATAATTGAGCGATGAAAATATTACAGTGAATGGTAAAATCTGTCAATTTTCATATTAAATGTGGTGACGAGCAGTTTTCAAGCCAATCGTTACTTTAAACTGATGCATTTATACTTTTGTTATTATTATTCTTATATTACGAAATACTTAGTTTAGTGTTACGTTATCGAATCTCAATTTTAATTTATTGAAATGGTAAAATCGAACAATGAAAAGACTCTATCAGTCGCTGAATCTGATCTCAATTCATCTTTGACAGAAGCGATAAGTCATATTCAGGTCAATCATTTATATGAATAAATATTTACGTGATGATAATTTTATTATTTTTATTCTTTGACGTGTTAAATTTAATATTATGCTAACAAAATACGATTTTAATTACTCAAATATATAAAAATTGACTGACAAACAAGGAGGGTAGAAAAACTAGCCTTGTTCTTTTGGTTAAAAGTTGATAGGCAACAATATTATGCCTCGAGTGATGAATTTTGCAAATGATTTTTAATTTATTTTATTTATTATAATTTGGATTAACTTATATTTTTTTATTATTATTACATGTATAATATTTAAAATTTAATATTTTGGTTGGACCTCATTATGATTAGACAATGTGGATTGGATAAAATTAATATTATGTAAGCTTTATTTGATAGTGATAAAATGTAATATATTTTTCTGACCTTAAAAATATGATTAGTACATCAGTCGATGTAGTAAGATCGAGTAGAATTTCAATGGTCGGTTGAATATTTAGTTTATTTTTAGTTTTTTTTCTTACCTACTCGGCATTTAATTTTTTTGTTAATTTAATTCGTATGTATGGTTTTATTAATTATTTATGATTAAAATAAAAATATTATAAGAAAATATCACGGTGTCAATGAATATAAAACTGTTCTATATTTTATAGTTATTTGATATTAATTTTTATATCACAGAAGAAACTGAGATTATTTGAAAATATATGTATAGCTTTGTAAATAATATGTATTGAGATATCGATAGATTTTATACCGAGTGATATTGGATTTGATATGTGATTGAAATTGAGTATTTTATTTAATCCAAACAAATTAAATGAATATTTAACATAAAGGGAGCTAGTATATGTCTTTTTATCTATAATTATTCACCCCAAACAGGACATTATTACCTGTTCAACAGCCAGCTCTAAATCAGCTGAGAGGGTAGGTATATCATATAAAAATAGATAGATAAATACGATATCATATTATTTAAAAAATATTGTTGCGTTCTGGTTCCCACGGGTCCGAGAGATACAGAGGTCGGCGAGATCCAATCGGATCTGTGGTTTCCAGGCAATACAAGTGTTTGAGGTGTTGGACACGAGATAAAGATTGAGACCGAATTTTTTATGTGAAAAATCTCCTCTTGAATGGGGAGAAAAAACCATGAGGCTCAGGGCCTTGAAAGTGATTCACTATTTGGGTTGAAGTCATTACAAAGTACAGTTGTGAAGGTTAATCCATTCCCTATCTCTTATACTATGTTTCTCTCTTGGAAAACTATGCTCGTTGGGAGTCTTTTACTCTCCTTTATGGAATTAACTTTGAGGAAGGAGTGTCCGGTCGAAGTCCTCTTTTGAGAGGGACTTTGCTGAGTATTTATAGGAGAAGCCAGACAGTTGGGGAGAAGACACGTGGCGTCCATCTGACGGTTGAGGAGCTGGTCTACCGACTCCCTTTAATGCTGCTGACGTGCGCAGTAAGGCACGCGGCTAGCGCCGTTGGTAGGCTTACATGTGTGGTGGTCCGAATGACGCTCTTGGTTGACTGCACGCGTGCCCCGTTGAGACGGCGACCAGTAATAAGCATAGTTTATTTTAATCGACGGGCTCGCTTTCATTGGCATTCTCGGTCTTGAATGAGCAGTCCTCGTCCCTGAGTGGGGCACCTTGTGAGCTCGTGGACTTTCAAGAGGCGGCTGTTCTTGGAGGATCTTTTCTGAAAGTCCGGAAGCTTTTTCCTGACCTCTTGAGCAATTCTGAGACTCGGTTGGGCTTCCAGAGTTCTCAATCCTTTTTGTATCTGTGTACTCGGGTTTTGCTAGCGTCGTTCCCGAGCTTCTTTATAAGCGGACGGGACTTTTTGGGCTTCAACTGTGGTCTTGATCCTTGGGTCTCTTATTTAGGTTTTACTTCTTGGCCGTGTTTTATGGGCCCTTATATTGGGGCCCAATAAATATCATAAAAATATTTATTAATTGCCCTTAAATTATTTCTCATTTTTTAATGGGCATGCCAAATGGATTTTTTATACTTCCATTAAATATTAATTTGTTTTTTTTTTATTATTTGAGATCATTGCAATATAATTTGTTTCTTGTAGCTTTGTAAGGATGCTTTCGGACAGTGATTTGTCTAGCAGAAAAAATAAATGGGATAAATCCCATTTATTTTATTTTCATTCTCAATTATTTACGAAACGTAAGAAGCAGATAAATAAGTCAGATATATTATAAATTATTTTATATTTTATCTATTATATATGATTTTATCTTATATTATATAAAAATATATTCATAATTAGAACTTATGACATCCAAATAATAATATAATAATTTTACCAGTTATGCTAAAATTTTATTTTATTTTATTTTATTTTTATAATAAATGAGAAAATAAAATTACATTTTATTATATTATTTTAGTTATATTTTTTATATTAATATTATTAAAAATATTAATAAAAATGTCTAATATTTTTATTTTAAAAAGGAAAAAAAAAAAAAGCTCAATAAGACGTGTGGTAAAAGTTAGGTCATTACCACTCCTCTGGCACTTTGTGTTGTCCCCCATCCACCCACTGCCACCCGTTCACCTGACAGCAAAACACGCTTTCGATGGGCCGGACTGAGTACTGGGCCCATCGGCCCAGACAGCCTACAAAACGCACCAATGGCAGCTCTCCTCTGAGACGAACGTGGACCGTCCGATCTGCCGGAATGGTGGTGACATTAGGGCGATCGGGACCACAGATCAGGCATTTATTGGCTGGCAGTGGAAGGAAAAAGAGTCCTTATTATCCCAATCTCATTGATTCGAATCATTTATTACAAATCAAAAAATACAGATTAAAATAAATTGTTAAAATAAAAAAATAAAAATACATATTAAAATAAATTATTAAAATAAAAATATAAAAATCTATTTTTTTGATTTTTATCAATAAATCTTGGCCTTTAAAATAATAAATAAATCTAATTTTAAAACAACCAAGTTAAAAGAAAATTAAAAGCCTCTCCATAATTGAGGAGTCCAAATCATTTAATTTATTTTTTATTTTAAATTACTTTTATTAAGAAATTACAATAAACCCAGTGTTTTATATAAATTTAATTATATAAAATGATATAATTTTTTTTTATTATTTTATATAATTATATAAATCTAGAATAAGCATATAATTTTTAATTATAAAATAATATAAATATATCTAATTTTTTTTTATCGCGCTGGTCCTATTTCAAGGCGTTGGGTAGACTAGTGTCTGTCTCGCACTCAGTCAAAGTTGGACCACTTAACCTACACAATACAATTGGTAAAAAAATAATTAAAGGCTTTATAATTACATCTATAATTTTTTATTTTTATTTATTTATTCATGTTTTTTTTGTATATGATATTTTTTTATTTATATATTCATTACTGGTAAAATTATGACACTATATTGTACCTTGAATCTATTATTTTACCGTATTTTGAGCATCAATATAAAGCGTAGGGTTATATTTGGCTCGGTTTTTAAGGTCGAGGTTCATCGGACGAACAATCCACAAAATTTATGAGCTAAGTATTTTCACGGGAGGTTCAGTGCAGAGAAAATTTGTTGATTTGAAAGGCTATTCGTCACGTGTTTGTAACCTCACGGTACTTTGCATCATTTCTATCGATACCCAGGTGCATGACAACGATTCATGTCATGGGTGTTTAGAACCAAATTCCGAGATGGCCACGAGACAGTAATTCATACCTCGGAGGTTGAGAGGCAATCCACAAGATGACAGAGTGACAGCCAGACGAAACTGTCTTATCTTAATGGAACTATTTCGCATGATATTCATGTGATCTTTTTTATTAGTAAATACACAGAGTTTCGATGCGTGATCCGTACATAGATTTGAGGTGTGTTGTGACTGAAGGAGATTGATCAACGTAAAATCTACACGGATGAACAAAGAACTGGCTGACTGGTTGCAAATCCACGGTTATTTACACCTTTAAATGTTCATTACTTGTTAGTTTGCAAAATGACTTTTATTATATAGTGGATTTTACTTACGACTCAAGGCTCATCACTTCTTTATTGAGTTGTTTAAAAATGTTTTTTCGCAGTCATACTGTTAATTTTTTCATATTATTTTATTTTATAGGTTTCGTAATTTATATCTAAATATCTAGACTGATATTTTTGTTACACATATTCACATTTTTTTTAGATATTTATAGGTATAAATGCCATTTCTGATTTATGATTGAGGTTGTACATTTAAAATTTGTACCAAACTTACAAAATAAATGCCGGGATTCTTGGTTATGTCAAACAAAAAGAAACTTGGACCACTTTTTATCGGCTCCACCACCACAATTTATCATTTTATTTCTTCACCACCTAATTTATGGAGTAGTTTTATAAAAACATATATAAAAAATATGGACTTTAACAAATTTTTTAAATAATTAATCATAAATTTGATGCGGATATGAAATCTAAATTCTAATTTAAAAGAATTCAAAAAGGGTTTTTGAATTATTTTAATATAAACTACTTACATTATAAATTTAAATAAGAACTCCGATATTTGAAACTAATTATTTGATTTACTTTTTGACATTTAAGTTAGTAAATATCATGGTACTTCAGAAAGTGTGAAGTGGAGAGCTAAAATGTCGGTAGCATTTTTTAGAGGGTAGTGTCGCGTGGCTTTAGATTTTTCTGGGAGATGAGGGTCTTGGATGACTAATTTTTTACCCGTTTCAGATTTCTTTTAGACAATGCAAAACCCAGTATTCAAAATAAAAGATACCCAGTTAGATAACTTATCCAGAAGTTATCATCTGCTATATGAAGTATTAGGATTCGACTCGAATACATATAATACAGCGTAGTAAAATAAAATCCGAACCCTCTATTAGCTCTTAGCTACCAAAATTACGAGTATAAGAAATATAATAATATATAATATTTTTAATATGAAAAATCCTTTTCAATTAATAAAAAAATTATAAAATAAATTTATAAGAAATCCACTATATAAGTTATTTTAGGCTGTCCCAGGATTGTTGAGCGTGTTGATCGGTAGTAATGTTTACGTGATTTTATAACTCAAGCCGCGCTTGAACGCTCAGCAGGCTCGCGCTCGAGCGTGAATAACTCTAAAATCAGCACTTTGAGCTTCACTTGAACGAGCCGTGAATGCAGATCGCCTTTGGGCTGCTCTCCGTGTGCATGAGCACCCCGATCATCGCACGATCCTCTGATGACTATTCGTCTGTTACAACATCAATAAGGGAGTGACTAAAACTCAATATGGAAGAGCTTTCAATGATTTCACTTAAGTATAGTGATTATTGACCACCAGATTAGTGAAAATGGTTTAAATAATATACAATAAAGTCATGACTGGGTGTCTTATTTTAAGTTAGGATGACAGAACCTATAGTGCTTAGGATAAAGGAAGGGTATGCCACGTCTAATAATTCATCTTATTGGGTCCATCCCCTGCAATGTATCATGTTCGGGTTGTTAGATAAAAATACGATCTTCCATGTTCAAAAATATATCATATGAAGATCGAATATGTGATAAAATTAATGATTGAAACTAATATCCTATCATTGAAGTCATTGCAATGTTGCTCAAATTTCTACAAAATTATTGACTAGTTTTGATCTTCGAAACTTTTATACTATTTTTTGATAATGTATTATAAGAGTATCGACTTAGAACCCCAAACCAAAACTTTTCCACATATGTTGATAATTTTATCAGTTATTTATAGGCGGTTACCATGGAGGCGGTTGGGTAAGATGGTTATCCGGAAGATATGGGCCACAATAGTTGGTCTTTATCTTAACTATTTTTCTTTTTTGGTGTGTGAAAATAGAGCAACCAATATTCTCCCATTTGGCCCATGTTATATTAAAATAATAATCAAAATCCATCACTCATCAATCTTAATAAATAAATATATGAATTATGGTAGTAGGTTTTCTATGAGTGAGTAGTATCATTTATGTATTATAATGTATTATATTTTTAAAGATATATTCGAATATAATAACATTATTTTATGAATAAATATTATATTTATTATAGGTCAAGCAATTGATATTTCTATCAAAATAATCAATAAATATGCACATGAAATTTTGAGAAAATATTACAAACAAATAGATATTTTATTAAAATATTATTACCCATATAATAAAAATTACATAATAAAATTTAATTCCATTCTAATTATATGATTCTTAAACTTTAATGGTGTCATGCGTTTCGTTATAAGATCAACAATCATTAATTCGGTACTAATGTGCTCAATAATAACTTCATTTCTTTTAATGCGCTCCTTTATGGTTAAAAATTTAATTTAATATGTTTATTTTGACTATTGCTTTTATTATTTTTAATTAAAAAAATAACAGTTAAATTGTCACAATATATCTTCAATAATCTCAAGATGGAATCCACCACTCTCAACCCATATATAAAATTTCTCATCCATACGGTATACTTTATAACCTCAAAACAAATAACGAACTTGGCTTCCATGTTGGAAGCAACAACCAGGGTCTGTTTTACACTCAATCAGGATACAACTCCGGCAGTAAATATAAATATGTAAGCATATATTGATTTACGTGAATTAACATATTCAGTGAATTTTGAATCGAAGTAACACAATACTTTTAGATTATCAGTTTGTCTATATATAAGTATGTAGTCATTTGTATATTGAAAATATCTCATCACTTCTTAACAACTTTTCAATAGTTTATACCTGAATTATTTTAAAATCTTTCTAACATTTTCACTGTAAAAACGATATTAAGTATTGTATATATCTGTGCATATATTAAATTTTTAACAGCGGAAGTATATGAAATATTTTTTATTTTTTCTAATTTTAAATTTTTTTTTTGGTATTGGTTTAAATTAAACCTATCACTTTTTATAATAGGGCGACATTTGATGAATAATTGTTCATCTGAAATTTTTATAAAACTTTATTGATATAGGTTTCCTGAGACAAATCTAAAATACCCTGATTATCATATAATTTTCTGATAACCATCCATTTGTCACAACACCTATAAGAAAGTGACTAAAGCCCAACATGGAGAAACTCTGTATGATTTTGTTTGCTTGCATATAGTGATTATTGACCGCTAGATTGGTGAAGATGGTCTAAATAGCATACAATAAAGTCGTGACTGGGTGTCTTATTTCAAGTTAGGACGATAGAACCTACAGTGCTTAGGATAAGGGAAGGGTATGCAAAGTCTAACAATTCATCTTATTGGGTCCATCCCCTACGATGGATCATGTTCGGGTTACTCAAGCCATAACCACACACTGGTTCATGTAGTCATCTAGTAAACTAGTTATCTAAAAACCCGATTAACTCGATTAGCTAATAGCTTGGGTGGCTGATAGTCAACTCTTGTCAATCCGCCCATCGACCCAACATAGATATCCAACTCCGTAAGCCATTTTTTAGGCTCGGGCTTAATTTTAACCCGGAGTCATTTTTAAGTAATCAGGAAGAGACATTCATAGTAATTTGGCATTTCTCACGCTTCATTCGAAGAGGAGGATCGGTCTACTAATAGGTGACTCGATAACTAAAGATGAGTCATCGTGAGCATGAAAGATCCCAATCATGCCAAATGATCTGCCGCGATGTTTTTAATTAACTTAATAATTTTATTTATTATTTGCTATGACTCATTTATCTTTTTACCATTTTTTAAAAATAATAATGTAATTATTTTAAATTTTTTATTCATATTATAATTATGTTAAAATATTAAGATAATAAAATTATTAACCCTATTAAAAAAATTCTAAATTTTCAATGATAAGGATCAAATTGATAAAATAATATTTTATATAATATAAGATAAAAGCCGTTTAATAGATCTAAAATAGCTTGGTCTTTACCCATATCTGCTAATGGGAAAATTTAATGTACCAATATGATCATTTATTTGGAAAATCAACCAAATATTTGTTGGCTAAGGTTAGAGATTTGTTATCACATAATTCAAATAATAATAATAATAATAACAATAATATTCTTATTCTTTTGAATAGAAGTTTTTTGGATTTAAATGGTCATGTTGCAATATTTGGTAACGAGGCGGAGCTGGTGTTAGATCTATATATATATATATATATATAAATAGATATATATTTATTAATAATTAAATTAATTTTTTAATTAATCAGCCTCAATATTTTTAATTTAACTGCATAAAATTTATTTATTGGTCGCTGTTGTTCACTTTTTATGAAAATTAATTGAATTTTGATATTGATTAATCAAGAAACGTATAATTATTTTAAGTGATTTTTATATAAATTATTAAAATTATAAAATTATTGACCATACCAAAAAAATATCAAATAAATGCATCACATTAAGTTTAAATAATTTTTATCTTCTGAATTTCAGAAGTTGTTAAAACCTACGTTATTATATCTTTAGATCCACATATTTTTGTTTTAAAATATTATTATTAAATAAACATTTAGTGTAAATAATTTATACCCATAAGTAAATAAGTTTTACACTTTTATTAAAAATAAAAGTAATACACAATAATATACTTATGCAAATTCATAACTGAAATGCCTAAAATCATAATATTAGAATCTTTCAATTTTGGAGTCTTCACGTACCTTTAAATCGTGAAAATTTTATTTTTATAATTAAGATGAATAAAATTATAAGATGAGTTTGAGATATTATAATCAATATACAAGTTTAATTTGTTTGTACGTTTTATTGTCATGCTTGATTTTTATCTATAATTTATGATGTATTAACGTTGCGTCTGTGCGTTCCAGCCGTCAATCTTCCGAAGCACGAGCGGCCTTGCGCATTTGTAGACGGACGGAAACGGGCAACACAAAGTAAGTCGATAACGAACCGTGAAAAAAAAGTTCGAGGATGCAAAGAGAACACGTGATTTATATGGAAAACCCCGTTATGTAAGAATGGGTAAAAACCACGGCAACGGACGAAGAGTCCGAGAAGTTTCACTATTACAGTGAAAGAATACAGCGGGGGTTGTGGAGCGATTTGTTTCCACAGTGAGCTACAGTGTAAGAAGTCTTGCCTCTTTTTTTCCTCACTTTTCCTCTTTTCTCTCAAAAATTCTTCACCAAGTGTGTTCAAACAGAAATTTCTAAAATCCCCCCTTGCGGCCTGAAAGGGGATATTTATAAGGGAGATGGTGCCGTTAGAAAGGGGACACGTGGCACTGGTGCGTCAGGGCTTCCTGCCACCGACTTTGCAGGTGCAGCGTGACAGGGACACCTGTCACAGTCTGCAGATACGACGTGCAGGGGCGCCTGCTCTGTAGGTACGGCGTGTCAGAGGCCGTTGGATCACTTGTGGTAGCGCGTGCTCTGCGAGTCATTCGAGCTGGCATCCTCGGTCATTTTGGTTCCTTATCCTGATGACACGAGAATGTTGTGGCCGTCCTCGTGGCTTGGTTGATGACGTCACCCATACGTGGCATCCTCGTTCTCATTTGGGTCAAAATGTCCTCTCGAAGTGCCATTGCTATTCTTGGCTTCTCAGTTTAAATTCGCGGGCGCTTGGGACCAACTTAGTCTTTTGGGCCTAGTTGGGCTTGTGGGCCTCTTGGGCCAGCTTACCCTTGTGATCTTCTGGGCTCGTCTTAGGCTAGCTTACCCTTGTTATCTTCTGGGCCCGCAATTGCAATTTTGGGCCTTAGATTCCGGGACCCATCATGAGCCTCCGTGTCAAATGGTTCGAGGACTCAGCCGTTTGATATGCCTTACGAGTACCCCTTTCTTACGACAGTTCACGGGCTCCATTTTCTGCTGATGTGAATTGCCTTTGTGCATCTGAGATCTTTTTATGAGTTTGGGATCTGTCTTTCGCCTCCGTTTCGTTTCTCTGCGAAGAATTAAATGCGACATCTGATTGAAGTGACGTCGCCTCGAGAAGCCCAAAATCCACGCCCGTTCACTGCGTATGGGACATTGACGCGTGGCAAGGTCATAATGAGGGCGCTTGTTTTACGTTCGAAATTTCCTTTAAGTTCCCTCGTTCATCTTCATTCTTTCCCTCCTTTTTCATTTTCTTAATGTTCTCTGAAATCTTTCTTCGTCGTCGGGCTTTCGCTTCCTGCTGCCATGGCTCCTGGTGTCAAAGAAATAGCCTCCTCTTTCTCTCTTCAAGACCTTGAGCAGATCCGGGCGAAGTATAGCATCCCGGAGTCTATTTCGATGGTGGTTCTAGGGGCCACAGAGAGGGCGTGCAGTCCCCCGGATGGCTTCATTACTGTCTACGAGGTTCACCTTAAAGGTGGACTTTGTTTCCCCATTGCACTGGAGCTTGACCGTCTGATGAGGGATTTGGTTGTCCTGCTTGCTAGGCTTTAGCCTAATGCTATCAAGTATTTAGTCTCTCTCTGCGTATTTGCACGTTGCCACAATAAAGTCCTTGAGGCGGCCATGGTGAAAGTTATGTTTCGCTTCACTCATAATCTTGGCTGGATCACTATGACTCCTCGTCCGAAGTTTGCTGAGATAAGTGGAGGGAATCCGGATTCCACGAAAAAGTGGAAGGACAAGTTCTTTTTCCTAGGAGTCGCAGAGGATTGGGAGCTCTCGCTCACATGAGGAAACGTAGTGAGCAAACATTATTCTGACGCTACTGATGAGGAGAGAGAAGTTTCCAAAGAGGTCACAGATTTAGTGATGGCCAACCTTGGCAGCTTTAATGTGGGGAAGAAGAATGTCTGGTTGTCTCCCGAAAAATTGGCCGAGGCCAAGTGGGTGACATTGTCCGAGGATTCTGGCGCTGCGACTTCAAAGAAGAAGAAGAAGAAGAGATTGACAAAACGAGAGGGCTCCCTGATCATTCAAGAACCGTCCGAGAGGCCACGGAAGAGTCCACGGACTGAGGTCTCAGAAGACCCACTGGATATTATCGTTGAGTCCTCATCTGGGGATGACAACGCCGTTATTGCCCCCATGGTTAAGAAGGCCATTAGGTTGGTTTCTGGTCCTTTCGTGGAGTCTGGGGCCGCTGCCCCTTCTTCTTCTGGCACCGAGATCCAGCACGTGGTCTCGGTCATTCCTGCGGGTCCCCTGTCCGACGACCCTATTGTTTTTGATGCCTCGGAGGAGGCAGCTTTTGTTGTTACTGTGGAGCCTTACGAGATGGAGGCAACCGTCGCCGCTACGGCTGAGGACCTCTTCAACATTCTTAGCGGCGATGAAGCTGAGGCCGCGGTCTTAGAGATCCCGGACGTCGTTGGGGCCTCAGATGTGGCCGAGCCCCCCATTCCTGAAGGTCCTCCATCCGAGGCTGCTTTTGATGTTTCTACGGCGTTCGCGGGGGATCCATTCGTGCCCGAGGATTCCGGGGAGCATGGTCCAACTCAAGATCGTGTGGTTTCTAAGGTACTTTGCCGTTTTCCCGTTTGCCTTGCTTTTCGTTGCCTGTGTCTAAGTGACCTTGGTTCCTCTTGCAGCTTCAAGATCTGATCGGTGGTCTCAGTTAGCTGGTGGGTGAAGTTGCTCAGTCTCATTCGTAGACGGAGTCTTTGAGGGCCATTCAGGAGGAGAACCAGAGGTTGCAGGCGGCTCTTGCTGAGGCCACCGCGAAGAGCGCTTCATCTAAAGAAACCCTAAGGCTCTTACAAGTTCAATACGGATTCCTTCGGGATCGGAATCTGCAGTTGGAGGAGGCGCTAAGTGCATCAGTGAGGGCCGTGGACATAGAGCCCCTTTTGGAGACCAAGTTCTGGGATGGGATTCATTTGTGCCGCCGACTGATGCGGCTTTTGCATCCTTGATTTCCCATCGCCGTGCTGGATACACGTAACGCGAGCGCCGCACACCCCGAGGACGTGCATGGTCTTGGAGGGAGGCCGTTTCCTGGGTCCCCGCGTCTGAGTTCCTCTAGGGGTCCTCACTCCTCAGATCAGCCGGAGACCTCAAGCCACGCAGGGACCTCCTTATCTCAAGAGGGACAATCTGGGGTCATTCCTCCGCAGGGCCCCACCGAGGCCTAGGTTTCTTTTTTCGTTGTTATGTAACATACTTGAGTAAAAAGGGAATGTTCGAGTTTATCACAAGTGCCCTGTTTTTTATTCTTGACCCTTGGAGTACGTTCATCATAATGCTAGACAAGTGATCTCGCATCCAACGGGCTCTTTCTTTCTTTTTTTTTACCACTCGGACTTATCTGATTCTTACATTTACGGCCTCCTGGGTGGTTCGGACGGATCCGAGTTTTATTTACGACTTCCTGGGCTGCTCAAACTGTTCCGAGTTTTATTTACGACCTCCTGGGCCACTCGGACCGATCCGAGTTTCATTTACGACCTCCTGGGCTGCTCGGACGAATCCGAATTTTATTTACGACCTCTTGGGCCGCTCGGACAAATTCGAGTTTTATTTACGACCTCTTGGGCCGCTCGGATGAATCCGAGTTTTATTTACGACCTCCTGGACCGCGCGGATGAATCCGAGTTTTGTTAGTGGCAGGTGACTCGCCTATCACTAGTAGTATCTCTTGAGGTGAGTGGCATTCCAAGTCCGGGGTACCAGCTTGCCCTCCTAGGTGCGCAGCTTGTATGCCCCTCCTCGAAGGATGGCGGAGACCAAAAACGGCCATTTCCAATTCGGTGAGAGCTTGTTTCTGCCAGTGTTCTTTCCTGTAGCTTCTACGCTCCTTAGCACTAGATCCCCAACCTCGAACTGTCGCGCCTTTACCTTCTTGTTGTAATAGCGGGCTACTCGTTGCTGGTAGGCCGCTATCCTAAGCCTCGCCTGATCGCGAACCTCCTCGAGCCCGTCGAGGCTTTCCCGAAGCCTCTGGCTGTTGTCCGTCGTGCTGAATCATCCAACCCGAGGGCTGGTGAGGCCTACTTCTATTGGAATGACAGCTTCAAACCCGTAACAAAGACTGAAAGGGGTCTCTCTTGTGGGCTCTCTGGGCTTCGTTCTGTAATACTAGAGGACCGAAGGAAGCTCATGTACCAATAAGCTCTCGGAAGACTCTAGCTTGGTCTTCAACCCATGTAGGATCGTGCGGTTCGTTACCCCCACCGCTCCGTTAGCCTGCGGGTATGCTACTGACGTGTGTACCACGTTGATTCTCAGGTTGTAGTACTTGGTTAACCATTTTTCGGTGAATTACGTCCCGTTATTGGTCACGATACACTCTGGTATTCCAAACCTACATACAATATTCTGTCGGAGGAACTCCGTCGCATTTTGCTCTATTATCCTAGCCAGTGGCACTGCCTCTACCCATTTGGTGAAATAATCTATTCCGATGATTAGGAACTTCCTCTGTCCGGGAGCGAGGGGAAGCGGTCCGAGGATATCGAGCCCCCACTGGGCGAACGGCCACAGGGATTGTAGTGCCCGGAGATCTGTGTGGGGGCAATGGCTCATGTTGCTGTGAAGTTGGCAGTTTTCACATTTGCGCACAAAATCCATGGCGTCATACTTCATCGTTGGCCAATAGTATTATTACCTTATAAGCTTAAAAGCCAGGTTCTTTCCCCCGATGTGGGATCCACATACCCCGAGATATACCTCCTGGAGGGCATACTCGGCCTCTTCTGGGGTAAGACACCTTAGGTAAGGGGCTGAGAAGCCCCGTCGATACAGCTGACCGTCCACAATCGTGTACCATCCCACCGTCTTTTTCACCTTCTTGGCTTGTTTGGATCCTTGCGCAGAGAGCCGTCAGATAAATACTTCAGATAAGGAGTCATCCAGGTGCTTCCGTCCGCGACTTGCATTACCTACTGCTCGAGGTCTTCGACGCTGGACCTACTCAGGACTTCGCGCATTCCCCGAGCGTACTGTTTCGGATCTCCAGAAGCTGCGGCCCTTGCAAGCGTGCCAGCCTTAGCGTTTTCCTCCCGTGGGATGTGGACAAACTTGGCTGTCTTGAAATCAAGGATCATGCCCTTAATCTTGGAGAGGTATTTAGACAGCTGCACGTTTTTGACATCGAAGCTTCCACGGACCTGATTGACGACCAACTCAGAGTCACTATAGATGATCAAATCCTTGGCCGAGCACTCCTTGGCCGGCCGAAGTCCAGCCAGCAAGGCCTCATACTCTGCGACGTTATTTGTGGCCGAGAACCCCAGGGTTAGTGAATACTTTATCTCCAGTCCCTTGGGCGTGCGCAAGACAACACCTGCTCCGCAACCATCCTTCATGGAGGAGCCGTTCACGTGTAGGGTCCAAGTGGACGTCTTGTTGAATTCGTCCGTGGCAGCTTGGTCCTCGTCGCTATTGGGCAGCGTCGTTGTCTTGACGAGGAAGAGCGCGAGCGCTTGTCCTTTTAAGGCTGGTCTCGGACGGAACTCTATATCGAATTCTCCCAATTTGATGGCCCACTTGATCAGTCGCCCGGAGATCTCGGGCTTCTGCAAGATGGCCCTTAGTGGTTGGTCAGTCAAGACTACTATCGTGTGCGCCTGAAAATATGGCCTGAGCTTCCTTGTGGAATAAACCAATTCCAAGGCCACCTTCTCCATGAGGGGATACTTAGTCTCGGCATCCTCGAGAGTTTTGCGCACATAGTACATGGGCTGCTGCCTGCCATGCTGTTCTCGCACTAGTGCTGAGCTTAACGCTGTATCGTATATGGAGAGGTACAGGTATAGATCCTCACCTTGCTGGGGAGAAGCTAAAAGGGGTGGACTCGAGAGGTAGCTCTTGAGTCCTCGGAATGCATCCTCACAGTCGTCACTGCACTGGAAGTCCCGGGACTTCGTCCCTCTCAAGTCTTTGAAGAACGGCAGGTGCTTCTCGGCAGATTTTGCTAGGAAATGCGAGAGGTCGGCCACCCGCCCAGTAAGCTACTGGACTTCCTTTACCGTCCGCAGGGATCGCATGTCTAAGATCACTTGGATCTTTTCTGGGTTCGCCTCGATTCCCCGGTACGACACAATGTAACCCAATAATTTTCCTGAGGCGACACCGAAGGTGCACTTACTTGGATTGAGCTTCATTCCGTGGGACCTAAGCACGTGGAAGGTCTCGGCCAAGTCCCTGACGTGGTCGTTGCTTGCCCTGCTCTTGACGAGCATGTCTTTAACGTACACTTCCACGTTCCTACCTATCTGGTCCTTGAACATCTTGTTCATAAGTCGCTGATAAGTCGCTCCCGCGTTCTTGAGGTCAAAAGGCATCACCTTATAGCAGTACGCCCCTTGGTCCATCATGAATGTCGTGTGCTCTTCATCCTCGGGACTCATTCTGATCTGGTTGTAACCTGAGTATGTATCCATGAAGTCTAAGAGTTCATGGCCGGACGTCGAATCTATAAGTTGGTCGATTCTTGGCAGCACGACTTGTTGAGGTCGGTAAAGTCCACGCACATCCTCCACTTCCCATTACTCTTCTTTACCATGACAACATTGGCCAGCCAGTCCGAGTACTGTACCTCCCAGACGAATCCGGCGTCCAGGAGTTTCTTGACTTCCTCGCGGACGGCCACTAACTTTTCGATGGAGTAGTTCCTGCGCTTCTGTCTGACTGGTTTGTGTCGAGGATCAATGCCTAGCTTGTGGACAATGATCTCAGAAGAGATCCCAGGCATGTCACCAGGGGACCATGCGAACACGTCCGAATTTTCTCGTAGGAAGCTGGTGAGCTGGTCCCTGACAGTCTCTGGGAGTGAACTCCCTATCTGGACATACTTTTCCTGATCCGCGGGATCTAGGGGGACTCGGCCGATTCGCTCTCCCGGCTGAGCGTGCTGCGACGTGGCCTTGTTCCCGAGGTCGAGGTCTTCCATAGGTTGTGGAAGTGTTACTTGCGTGGTCTGTGCTAAGTAACACATTTGCCCCGTGGATTGATCCCCGAGGACTTCTCCTATCCCACACGGGGAGGAAAACTTCATCTTGAGATGCAGGATGGATATTTACCGAATCGAATCCCAGCAAGGCCGTCAGAGGGTGCGTTACGAGGCCAGAGGCGGAGTCCACAACCAAGAGGTGAGGACCTTGGGCGCCGTCCTTGGGTGTGTTCAGGGGTTACCTCAACCAAGGATTATACCACAGACGGACATTTGGCTCATTGTCCAGCCCATAGAGTGGCCCCTCTGGTGCTTTCATCCGATTTTTCCTAAGTCCTAATTTGAAGTAGGTATCAAGGTACAGCAAATTCCGAGAACTTCTATTATTAACAAATACTCGTTTCATCTGGTAGTCATTTGTTTCATCAGAAACGAGTGCAGTTACAACCAGGGGGTTGGAGTGAGGAGAGATTACATGATCCAAGTCCCTATTATTAAAGCAAATAACATCGTCTTCACTCCTAAGCCCGTCCTTGGCCTCCTTTGCTGTCGTGAGCTCGCGGCCGTCTCCTCCGTCCGGCCGGCTCGATATCATGTTCACAACCCCCGCGGCCACTCGGTTCCTGGGGGGTTCAGCCTCACCACCGTCTGCGGTTTCGAAAGCTTGTCCGGGCGTCTGAAGGAAACAGTTAAGGTGTCCCCTTTTGATTAGCTCATCTATTTCCTTCTGTAGAGTCCTACAATCTTCCGTGCTGTGAGCCCCGGAGCTGTGGTAGTCACAGTATGTCGTCTGGTCCCCACCCTCCGGGTTCTTTAGTTGCTTGGGCCACCTCAGGAACTTTTCTCCCGGAATATGTATTAGGACGTTGGTGCGGGTGTCATTTAGCGGCGTAAAATGCACAGGCCGCGGCTCTCTCCCAGCGCTTTGCTCTACCTTGTGTTCTTTCTTCGCCGCCTGGGGACCTTGATAGTCCCCGGCCTTCCCTTGCCCTGCACCGCCTTTTGGTGAGGGTGCTCGTCCCTCTCCAGCATCTTGGCGTCGCTGGCCTCTTCGGCCGCGATATAAGCTCTAGCCACAGCCTCGGCCTCTATGAAGGTCTGGGAGCCTTTGTGGATGATATGCTTGAAGAAAGCACCTCCTTCAAAGCCAAAAGGAAGGCGTTTAGCTTCACCTCCCCGGTCAATCTCAGGATTTTCTGGCCTCGGCCTAAATCGACAAGGGAATCCCCTCAAGCTCTTCTGGCACCTTGCTTGATCCGGGTGAGTGCCACATTTGCTTCTCCACCCCTCTGCTAGAGGAAAACCGAGACGGGAAGGCCGCCGCCAAGTCTCCAAAGTCGCGGATGGAGTCCGCGGGCATCCCGTAGAACCATATCCGCGTGTTCCCTTTTAGAGTCAAAGGGAAGCACTAGCACATGGTGGTCTCGTCCAGGCCCTGGAGGCTCAGGTGCTCCCTGAAATGGTTGAGGTGGTCCATGGGGTCACCGCTGCCATCGTATACCTCCAGATTGGGCATTTTGAATTTTGGAGGGAGCATCCTTGTCCTGATCTCCGTAGAAAACGGAGACTGGAGCTTGTTAACCCCTCCTCCACTGCTCTCTCGGAGCACTAGATTCCATCCTCTTTCAGGTCTATCCCCCATTCAAGGTGGGACAGCCGCCTTCTTTTCGTTGAGGTAATGCCTCAACTCATAGAACTCTGAGCGGACAGCGCTTAGGGGTCGTGCGGGCTCCCCACGGGGGAGCGTCTCATGGAATCGCCTCCTGGCGGCGGTTTCACTGGGTTCTAGAGTGACGCCCCTCGGGGCTTTCTTCTAGGACCCGAGGATCTAGTCGACCCTCCGGTCTCGTGGGCTCTGCCGGAGGCAACCTGAGTCCTCGGGTTGTCACATCGGCCCCAGCTGACCTTTCGCGGCGGTCTCCTCCTTATCACCTTACGTGACGCTTGACTGGGAGGCCACAGCCGGGAAGCCCTCAACTGCTCGTGGATCTTAGAGCAGAGCGTGGCACCAAGGCCTTAACCATAGGGTCAGGGTGATTTTCCACCCCAGCGCAGGGGTCGGGGCCATTATTGTGTGAAGCCACCTCTTTAGCGGGTGCACTCGCCTGTGCCCTCGTGTTTACCATTTTGAGACTTGAAGTTGAAGTTGTTACGTTGTTCGAGTACTTTTGAAAAGATGTGAAAAGCAGACTTTCAGTCACTTCCCACAGACGGCGCCAATGTTGCGTCCGTGCATTCCAGCCATCTATCTACCGAAGTACGAGCGGCCTTGTGCATTTGTGGACGGACGGAAACGGGCAACACAAAGTAAGTCGATAACAAACGGTGAAAAAGAAGTTCGAGGACACAAAGAGAACATGCGATTTACGTGGAAAACCCCGTTATGTAAGAAGGGGTAAAAACCACGGCAACGGATGAAGAATCCGAGAAGTTTTACTATTACGGTGAAAGAATACAACGGGGGCTGTGGAGCGATTTGTTTCCACAGTGAGCTACAGTGTAAGAAGTCTTGCCTCTTTTTTTCCTCGCTTTTCCTCTTTTCTCTCAAGAATTCTTCACCAAGTGTGCTCAAACAGAAATTTCTAAAATCCCCCCTTGCGGCGAGAAAGGGGATATTTATAAGGGAGATGGTGCCGTTAGAAAGGGGACACGTGACGTTTGGCGCGTCAGTGCTGCCTGCCCGCCACCGCTTTGCGGGTGCGGCGTGACAAGGACACTGTGACGATCTGCGAAGTCTGGCGTGCGAGGACGCCTTTGCTCTGCCGGGTACGGCGTGTCAGAGGCCGTTGGATCACTTGTGGCAGCGCGTGCTCTGTGAGTCATCCGAGCTGGCATCCCCGGTCATTTTGGTTCCTTATCCTGAGGACATGAGAACGATGTGGCTGTCCTCGTGGCTTGGTTGAGACGTCAGCCATACGTGGCGTCCTCGTTCTCATTTTGGTCAAAATGTCCTCCCGGAGTGCCATTGCTATTCTTGGCTTCTCAGTTTAAATCCGCGGGCGCTTGGGACCAACTTAGTCTTTTAGGCCTAGTTGGACTCGTGGGCCTCTTGGGCCAACTTACCCTTGTGATCTTCTGGGCCCGTCTTGGGCTAGCTTAACCTTGTGATCTTCTGGGCCCGCAATCGCAATTTTGGACATTGGGTTCCGGGACCCATCAATTAATATGATTTTGAGTTAATTAAAAAAATAATTATATAATACAAATTTTTTAAAAATTAAATTATTTGGAATTAAGTTCGGTGTCTAATAGGTGCCTATCTCTATGCTTGTGCATACTTGAGGTAAAAGAGCTACATCTGATGTGTATTTATAGGACGTTTATATATTTTCTAGGCATAATAACGTCTGAGATGTGCCTATTATGGCACATATGCGTACAAATTAGATACAATATTAGTGTCAGAATTGTGTCTATTATGTGAGACAGATAGGTGGCGCTTGATACGTGTCTATTTCATGCTCATGCACTAATTACATTATTTAAAGCCTGGCGCACACTATTTCTATTATTTTTTTCAGTAAAAGGGAGAGAAGAGAGTGAAAAGAGAAGAGAATGATGAAAAGAAGAAGATGAGGAGATTAAGAGGATGAATGAGATTTAAAAACCTTTTAAAAATTTATTTATAAGATCAGAGGTTTAATATAAGTAATTTTAAATTTGATATTTGATTTAATTTAGAATTTTTTTAATTTTTATTTATACTTTTTGTTTTTATAATTCATGTATATCATTATTAACCCCTTATTTTATATATTTGCACATGCTTGTAATTTTTATTAATTGTTTTAAAATTTTATTAGGTTTTACTAGATATTTAAAGAATTTCTTCATTTTTTTACAAATTAAGTAATATTTTGAGATAATATATTTATATATAAAAATATTTATTTAAAAAGTCATAAAATTTATACATTTAATATTATATGTTGATATTCTATGTAAGTATTTTGGATCAAAAATTATATTTCGATACTTGATTTGATATTTTATTTTTTAATAATAAAAGGCTTTGATATTTCTACTTTCTCATATAGTAAAAAAAAAAAAATTTAGATATTTATACTTTCTCTATAGACTAAAAAATTTTAGATTTTTATTATACGGTTTACTGTTTGATATTTTGTGCGGAATTATTATAAGATATTGGACGAAATCTATATGTTTGAACATCTTAATATATCATAGTCACTCGAAAACTGTATTTATCATCTTTGAATGGTTAAAAAAAGTAATGTTTGACCCTATTTATCTGAAATAATTTGTAAATAATTTGCTTAAATGTCTAAATTATAGTATTTTGATATAATATTATTAAGAGTACGTATAATCATTTTTTAGAGTTAGCCTTTTAATTATTAGTTCTCATATTTAACATATTTTGAATTTTTTAAAATTTTAACTTGCATCTATTTTTGTGTTTTGAAATATTTGGCTTCCATGATTTGGCAGGTTTTGATATGATTTTTAGATTTATCTAATTTTAGATATTTGAATCTTTTAAAATTGTACAATATGGAAAGCAAATAATTTAGATTTAAGATGATTTCATATAGTTTATATTATTTAGCATTCGTATATTATCACGAACTTTGCATACAAAATTATGAATCAGATGTTTTATATTTGCACATTTGATATTTGGACACTTGATATCTGGGCACGATGAATTTTTTTTAGTAATGATAGCTTTTTTATCCCTTTATTTGTTTTATGTGTATGTTTGATATATTATATATTTTATTTATATTTATTGAGTTTAAATTCATATTTAATAAAATTTTTTAACCCTTTCAAATTAGTAGGTTATGAATATTTATAGGATTAAGAGGACGTAGGTTTGAAAATTTGGTTTAGTTTTATTTACATTCAAATTTTTATTTGACTGTTTTGGAATTTATATTTGAATTTATTTTATATTTTTGTTTATCATAATTTGTATAATTTTAAAACTTTCACTGAGATTATTATTCAATGTTATTTATCTTAGATCTGTATAATTTAGAATGATCTATATAATTTTAAATACTGTTATAAGTTTTGATATTTATTTAATACTTTTCTTATATATGTATTTGGATTTGAGCAGGTAGTTATGCATTTTATTTAGAGACTGAAAATAGCTAGTTTGGTTATGTCTCATATCCATTGTGATTTGTGGTTATTTCACTTTTTGGTCATTAGGTTTGATATATTCAATCCGATTTTAAAATAATTTAAAATTCTAATTATTTATAAACTATTTTTAAATTATATATTTATTAATTATTACCTACTCATATAAACAAAATATGACTTTTTATAATTTATAGTACTAAACTCATTTGCTTGAATTAAAATACAGATATTAAAATTTGAACCGGGAAGCTATATTAAAATAAATAAAAATATCGCTTTTGTGAAATACAATATTTGTAATGTAACTAGTTTTAGCGATAAATAAATATATCTAATATTTTAAGTAATAATAAATTTTAAAATAGATCAAAAATTGACCAATGATATGAAAAATAAGTCAAAAATACGGAAAAAAATATATGATTGATATATCTTTTGTTACGGCTTGGGTTGGCTTAAATTTGATGGTTTGAAATTACACATTTCCTTTCTATTATGAACCGATAGATTAGAAAATCAAATGGTTCGGATTTAAAATTTATATAATATATTTTTATATTTATTTTTTAAAAAATATATATTAGATTTGATATTTAATTAGTATTTTAATCGTACCTAATATCCATATTGTTATATAAATTAGAGAGTTGAACAAAATTTTTGATTGATTCGTGAGAAATCGGGGCTAATCTTTATAATTGTAAGTCTTGATCTTATACATTATAATAATTTACTAAGAAGTAATGGGTATATGAGATTCGCTTTTAGAGTATTCAAATTAGTATTTTTTTTGAGGAAAATTGAAAGATGTGGAGAGTAGAGGAAAGAAGAAAAAAAGGCAATGAATGAAGGATCGAGTGAGTCAAGAGGACTGTACTCCGTAGATTTGGTTATATTTGCAATAGTTGATTGTATATTAGAGTATATATTGTTTCTATTATTTGCCGAGAATCTATCTTTATAACCTGTCATTAATTGTTACATCTTTTTTTGGTAAGTAAGACCTGTTAGACAACTGTGCAACCTCCCACCTCGCCAAGGTAAGGTGAAACGATCCTTTGATGCTGTGATGAATCCGTGTGGATTCGATCTTAGCCGATAATCACGCTCAGATTGCACGGTTAACAATCATCCACTAGGCATGATTTCCTGTCTCTTTAGAACTCAATGATACAGATATACAACCTCTAGAACAGATCTTGTTCAAGTAAGGTTGTTATTTGACGCCTATTAGCTGAAATGTTACATTACATTTATTACCAACTATTATAATAGTTGCGTAATTGTAATTTATGTTATTTTTGTAACCATGTAATAGTAACTGCTTGAAATCTATTAGGCTATTACTACTTATTTTAATATGGCTAGTTATTCTTAATTTTGTATAACCGTTTGTTATGATTAAATACTCTATTAATATTTTATTGGGTCACATTATTGGAACAAATAAATTGATCAAAGAGGTATATAACAAAAGATTGGTTATCTTAGCTCTCCATGTTTTCGGTCATCCAATCACCCTGTCAATCGGTAGAACTTTTGACAGGGACATCCTTGAAGTAGTTTGGTGTTTGAGTTATTTGCTTTAACTATATTCGGTTTTAATGTATTTGTTTAGACTATACCCAATAGTATTAATAATATAATTTGTTTTAAAAAATATAATAAATAATAATTATTTTATTTTTAAACTATTACTATTAAATTTTGATAAAATAATCAAGATAGAAACAAGCAAATCCTACGGCATCCTTCAATCCAAGTGGACCCCACGACTAGGACAGGGGAAGCCCAATGGGCTCCCTTTGTTCACAACAGAGGCCCAGTTTCATGAGTAATACACCGCCGTGCATGAGTTTCCCGCCAAAATTAAGGGAGATCGACGCCACAAACACAGCGTGCGTGGGAGGGCGGATACGGATTGCGGAGTTGTTTCAGGGAGGTCACAGAAACCCTAAAAGCTTCACATGGCGCCATCTGCAACGACCGATTCTCCTTCATTTTCTTTTTCTGGAAATCCGGAAAACGATCTCCGGGTTATCAACTCTCTTCATTGCCCATCCATTGATGAAAAACGAGTCACGATGTCTTAATGTTTTGAATAAATCAACACATAGTTGTTTACTGCAATGGCGGAAGCTTAAGAAACTACTCTTTACCCTTTCTCTTCTCTCTTTTTGCAGCCTTTCTTTGTTCTGAACAAGGGTCAGGGTTCCAGCAGAGGATCGGGCACAAGCACCAGGAGGAAAATCAACTTATTACCGAGTCCTTCCAAGATTTACGAGAGGCTGGATGCGACCGCCGTTCAAGATTATGAAGAGGATTACTTACGTCGTCTGAGAATAGAAGCTTTTGATATCGCGTGGTCGAAAATCGAATCCACTATCAAGGTTGTGGAGTCTTTGCTTTCACTTCATTGTTTTTTGAATTTATCATACTGTTTATATAAGTGTTTTTGTTTACATATGACGAAATGTAAAAAAAAGAGGAAGAAGAAAGAAACCTGGGGAGATATAATGCTGAAATTGGATAGTCTTGCATCGATGAAAGATTACAAGAAATGAAAGATTTTCAGGGGTAATGGGAATAACACCCATTTTACGAAGAAGACTAACAAAATATTCCACTTCAAAATTTCTTATTCTCAAAATATTACACACAGTTTGGTTTGAGGCCTTCAGCTCAAGGCAACTAGGCTAGCTTGAATCGAGTGTTTTCTGTCTGGAATAAACATTTCCACACAGGGTTTCATTGTTGCTAAATAATAGAATTTGAATGAGGATAAATCTGGATATACAAGTGGAAGAATTTGAATGTAGACTTTGTAATAACGGATGAGCAGTTAAATACTTTAGTTGTTGTGACGTATGGGAAATTGATGAATGAAACTGCAAGCAAGTGATTCATCCTTCAAGCTGGTGGTGCAGCATGCATGAGTAGGAAATCAGTGAGCGAAAAAGCAAGCAAGAGCTACATTTTTTTTTATGCTACAGAAAAGGCACAGTGAGAACTGAGAAAAGTGTACTATCGTGTAATCCAAACAATGGATGAAAAGATCTTTTGGATGTTGTGTTCGAGTATATGGGCCAATTTCAAGTGTGAGAGTAAGTAAGACAAAAGGGGTTGGTAAGGAAGTTGGTCGTAATCTAACAGCTTAAGCATACCGATGTGTGCTCCAACAATTAGTACTTGGCAGATTCCTGCTGCAGGTCTATTATTATAGTCAAACTGAATAGGTGACGTGTGATAAGTGATCTTAAGATGTTTGAAATCAGGACACCATGATTAAGGCTGCAAGAATTTTCCTCAGTTTACATCAAACCAATTGTTTTGCCTCCCGTGTTCACCACAAAATACCATGCATGCCCAAACTTTTATGTTATTTACTGCAGGATGTTCTACGGAAAGTCAACAGAAGTGTATTTGAAGATGTGCATCATTGGATTCAAGAATCATATCAAGTGATTAGGTCATGCGGGCTATGTAGCTTTGTTGAAGTAACTCATCCCTATCCTGTTGCCGTTGATGCCTCATTCAAACGAATTTTCACCGGACTTGTATTTACCAGTAAGCTTCGACTTTTCAGTTTATTATTTGGTCTATAACACTGATTTATGAATGAGTTGTCTCAGTCATTCAGAGTGAAATGTTCTTATACATGCTTCTCCTGGTTTTTATATCATCACTTTCTTACCTTTTGATTATTATGATTTCGAAAAGAGTCAAATGAGACGTTTATCCCTACCTCTGATCATATGATCTGGCATTCATTGTGTATTGGATTGTTTCTATCTTCTGCCTGAGTACTGTATGCTTGTTGTTAAACACGCCTTAAAACGCCTCCTTTCTTCTGTAGATTGGGGTTGTCATACTGAGGCAAGTTTTAGTATATAAACTACTTCCCTCATCCCTATAGGATCACTCCAACAGTTTCAACTTGAGATCTCAACTTCGAGGTCTCGGTTGAACTTTATTACTAAGGGAGTGGGGGGTGGTTCACAGGATGAGGGATAGGCTGCTACCTTAGCGTAGTGCGGACCAACAGGTCTCAATGGGCCAAAAGGGCTTCTTTTCTCATCTTCCACGTTCAAAAAATAAATTTCGGTATAATTTGCAGAAAACATGGAGTTTGTGGATGATTTGATGACATTTGAAGATCTTGGCATATACTTGAAGTCTCAAGGATGCTACGTGGCTAACCTTACATCGTTAGACTTCTCAGCCAAGAATGGGATCGGTGGTTGTCTGAGAAGTTTGTTGAGACAGTTTCTGATGGTCACACTTGATGTGAGTTCTGGGTCTATAACCATCAAGCAAAGAGTAGAAGTGATGTGGGTTTTACTTGGCTAATTTTTACGTTGGATGAACAGGCTGCTGATTTGTCCATTTTGGCATCATGGTACTGCGGTCAAAGGGATTACAATTGCCCAGTTGTTGTGATTATTGGGGATATAGAGAGATGCTGCGGATCAATCCTGTCTGATTTTATCCTGATGTTGAGGTATTCTGCAAATAACCCTCTCACTTACATGTGGGAGCAATCCTTTTGGAAGTCTGTATGCTATGATGTTGTTAAGTTCATTAAGAAGTGGTCCAGCATATCAGCGATCTTATATTGTCTCACTTCTTGTGTGTTGAAGTATATATGCTGTGGTTTATAAATTTTCATCCTAGCTGTTATATGTTTAATTTGCTATGCAGCATTGTAACTGCTAAATATTTTCTTTCACCAGTGAATGGGCAGTTAAAATTCCGATCATATTAATAATAGGGGTTACAACTACATTGGATGCCCTGCTCAAAGTACTGAATTTGGATGCACATCAGCGGTTGCACCCTTTTAAGTTCATATTAAAATCTCCCGCTGAGAGAATGGATGTTATTGTCAAATCAGTTCTTTTAAATCCATGTTCTTGGTTCACTCTTGACCACAAGGTGGCACTTTTTCTGAGAAAATATTTCTTGAATTTGGATGGATCATTTACTTCTTTTATCAGAGGTTTAAAGGTACTATTCTCTCTATTGCAGTGCATACGCTTTGATGCTATTCTATAATGATGTTATTCCCAACAAATGCATTCCAGGTAGCTTGTGTGCAGCATTTCTCCACACAGCCTCTTAGTTTTCTGCTCAAAGATTTTGCTGTTGGAGAGGATTTTCAGGTTCGACTCTGTCTGCACCCTTGTACTTCCCTTGCTTTGTTTTCATCAAACTTAGTCCTGGCTTTTTGGGAATTTTCCCACAAATTTTTGTTATTGCTTATATTCTTTCTTTGACTTATAATGTTATGTTACTGCTTGTCTTCTTTCTTTGACTTATAATGTTATGTCACTCTGAATGATGCATCAGATGGATCTTTATGTTGTATAAAACAGAAATTCCGCTTTGGTACTTCAATTGTTTTCTTGTTAGTTTGATAAAAGCAAACTGTTCTACATCTGTACGGACATCTCTCTAGCTATCTAATGTAGTTGTTTGTCACTAGCATCATATTTTTGATATAACACATTGATTTGGTTGATTCCAGGTTTGTACTCATTATCTTTTGTAAGTAATAGGCAGCTTCTTCTCCCTCTATTTGCATCAGTATTTCTGACATTTTTAGATCTTGCTTTCTGATAGACTAATTTTCTCTCTCTGGCAAAGCTGATCTGGGGTTGGACTCTAAAATTTATTTTGGGGCCCAACATGGGTGACTATATTATATTCCTGTCCCTGCTCTTCTCTCCTTCTGCACCTTAAAATAGTTGTTCACAATTGCAGCATATTTTTGGTGGGAAGAATGGATTTCCACAGGACACAGTGTTGAAGTATGCCTCTAAACTTCCTTCTTGCAGGAGGTATATTTTGTGATTAATGCTTGCAATGCCCGTCCTTTGACTGTCCACAATATACGAGAGGAATGCTTTTCTAACTGACTCTTTAAATTATGTCATAACAAGCAGAATGAATGAGCTTACAGGTGAAAATTTTCCTCATGGTTTGACAGAATTGAAGGAGTCGTGGAAAAGCTGGATTTCTGCATTTTGGGTAAGGTGGCCAATTCCTTTTGCTTGTTATAATCTTTTTATAGTTTTGAAAAATGAGTACATTATATTAATGCAAACTATATGTTTGTGGTATAGTTTTGCTGGATTAAATGGCTATTAATGCTAAATATATTCAGTGCAATCAATTATTGTTTTGTAAACATCTAAAGAAACACTCTCTTCTAGTTGTGAACTTGTGATCTTATCACAACTTGTTGCCTCTTTTGGTACCGAGAGAATGAAACTGTTAGGAGAGCACCTGTCAAAGTTTTGGTTTCAGTGTGTTCTATTGTATTAACTTCTGTTTCTTGGACAGCTGCCTGTGAAGGTCAAACTACATATTTATGCTCTCATGGATCCTTTAATTTTTGTTGTGCGAATATTTGTTGCAGTGCAAACATGAAGCTGTAAAGACTAAAAAGATCCGGTTGCTAGATTTTTATTGTGAGGAACTTGTTCCTTCAAGATTTGTAATGAATTCTGGAACATGCAACGGGGAACAGAGGCCTGGAGGATATCCTAACTTTTCCAATTCTATCTCTCATAGTCAGGCTGATAAACACAGAGTTAGGTAGATTGCAGTTTTGCAGATGGTAAATCATTTAAATTGTGTTCATGCAGTAGTTTTACCTGTTCTATATGAATTAAATGCATTATTAATCTTCCATCAAGTAATTATAAGGTAATAGAAATCATAATTGCTCTACATGTTCCTTGTTATTCTGTGTGATGACCATTTTGCTTGGTGTTCCCCCCTCCCCCCTGAATTTTCATAGATGCTATGAACCTCTAGATATACTCAACAGGGATAAATTGGAATATCGTTGTAAGTGGAAAAGAAAAGAAAATAGAAGAGTGGGAGAAAGGAAGCACAGGAGATTCAGAAAATTCATTATATATCTGTTCAACTTGAATTTCAATTGAGGGCTTGGTAAAAGCATCTGCAAACTAATCTCTAGTCTTCCTGTGTCTGTGTTATCAAGTAACTGTCAAATCATTTTCATAACTAGAAACTATGATAGTTTTGAGAAAGCAAGATGGAACTAGGAGGGAGAGAGAAGACTTTTAGATGAAATAGAGAAGAGAAAATTAGACCAGGAGGGAGAGAATCGTTGTCAAGGTAACCAATTTATTGCATTACACATTCTCTAATGACATCATCTTGCCACCACCTTACTAACTAATTAACTACAAGTATCTACTTTGCTACCTAATTTTCCGACACTTACTAACTAATTGATGAGATGATACTAAGTAATCCTTTCCGCTTGGACTGAACCCATTAGTGACATGGCTGAGCCATGTATATGTCATGATAGTTTGATATGAACTAGGCTCGAAAACTTTTAAAGGACAAAATGACAATCCACCTCTATATACCTTGTGCATTAATGAAAGACTAGGTTTGATGTATTATTGACAAGACTCTATCACACCACAATTGAGCATGTATGCTACCAAAGTGCAATTAGAAGGTCAAATCACTCCTTTGGTCAGGAACCATCTGTGGATGGGGGATTGACTCAACAGATGTTGGTTTAGGAGCTACTATAGGATATTAACCAATCATCTGATGAGGATCATAGCCATAAGTTTGAGTGATAGAAGGGCAAGGCACAATCACACACAACATATGGACAACCTCGTAGACCAGAATATCATTATCAGGATGCATGATATACAGTGGACTCCAGGGAGACGCTCGGGGGGTAAAAGGAATTGAATCTAGAAACATGACACAAGAGGAGACTAGAACTGCCCCGTTGCAGTAAAGAAACCAATATACCTTGTAACTTTAAGAGTGTTCAAGGAAAGTGCATTGCAAAGACTTGGCATCAAGCTTGGTCACTTGAGGTAAAATATCATGAACATTATCTACACATCCAAAAATCTTTGGGGAAAGAATTCAAAGGCTGTCCAAAAATTAAGATACAATATGGAATCTCTCCCTTAAGTACGGCTGAGGCCATCCAATTGATTAGCTAACAAGTTGTCAACATCCATTTGCTTTAAAATGTCTTTGGAACTCTCTTTTGGAACAAGAAAGCCCTAGTAGATCTGAAAACAGTTAAATATGCAGAACAGGTGAAGAAAACCAAAACAGAAGGCGAAAACCAAAACTGAGTTGCGATAGCCACACCAGATAAACAAAATGGATTCTAGCAGCCATACCAGAGACCACAAGGTGAAAACCAAAACAGGTAAAATCAAATCACATTCTAGGAGGTTCATTGATTTGATCTCATTATCCCCTTCAATTTGCCCTACTTCTGATATCTTTTGAGGAATATAGCACTTCTAGTTGAAGATTCTCAAGTTATGATTTGGCCATGAAGGGTGTGGGACTGTGGGTACATGCCCATTTAATTTTTCAGATTTCATGCCCTATTTTATTTGAAAAATGTTAATATGTTGTCTGAGTAATCTGTCTACATCCTTTAATATATGTGCAGTCCTGGTTGAGAGACACAGATAACTATTACATTCTAATTAGTCAAGTTCTATGTTAAATTGCAATCCAGTGAACTTTTACATCTATGCGATCTATTAGCTAGAGAAAGAAATGATTTCAGCTGAGTTTTTTGCCTTTTCACTGACTGAAGAAAATGATGGGTCATTATTTTGCGGCATGTCCCAATATGGAGTAGAATCCATCCTCAAAATCACCTGTATGTAGCTGTTTTGAAATGGATCCATTTGTTATAATGGTATATTAATTTTGAATGCAACTGGCCTTAGGGCCACAAGCCACTGCATTATAGTGTGAAATGAACATTGGACATGCAACTGTGTGATTGGCCTAAGTCCTCTCTGCTTCCATGCCATTTCCAATATTTATACTTCTGCTGGATCATATTATATATTAATTTATTGATATCAAGTATTTATGGAGAGAGAAATTCTAGTGATTTATCTCTAAAGAGAGGGAAGAGTAAAAAAATACAACTCTGTTTTCTTTCTTTCTTTCAGACGTCTTATGGTAATTAGTTCTTTGTTCTATGCAGCTGTGCTTCTTGAATATCATTTGTGTGTAAGGATGTGATATTTTGCTTTCTTTTAGAAGTACATTAATTTTGCTTTCTCCTGGACAGTAGTAGTATGAATATGCTTATGTTGTGATTGATTGAGCTGATTGGATGTGTACACAAATGACACCGTTGCATCTTGTGATTGCTGATTTCTTCAAAGGGCTAATGGCACCCTTAAAATCCCAGTCATTGTAAGAAGCTTTGGATCCTCAGAATTTAGATATTTTTTTTCTCCACTGCAGACATTGATAAATTCACTAACCTAAGCATTTGCTTATTGCGAGCTGGAAACTAGATCCTCAAGAGCCGCTACTTGGACCAAATGCCATGCTAGGAAAGACAATTGACCTATTTAAGTTTTTATGACTAAATAACCTCTCAAAGTCTTTAAATCCTACCTTGACTGATTATGTCCAAACACATGAGTTGCAAACTTTTTGCTGCAGCTGTTCTGACCCTCCTAATATTATACTTCATCACCTCCAAAGACTAGCCTTTTCATCTGTCAACCTCCATAGCCTTTTGGTCCATAATGGCTTGTTCTATCTGTCCACGATCCCGTTCTAAACCACCTGTTCTCTTGAAATATAATTCCCGAGCCCAGCTAACCTGGTGAAACATGTAAGCATTGTCCATACTACAATGCATAAGTGAAAGTATAGGGACTTTTCACTGGCAATGTGTTTTATAATCATGTCATGAAAATTTTTATAGTAGGAAGGTTGAGCCATGGCATAATGATAAAGTTACTCTATCATGGTTTTGAGATCACGGGCTCAAATAACCTCTCTGTTTTGTCCGGGTAAGACTGGCTATTTTTTATCATCCTCAAATCACACAATGTGGAAGCCTCGTGCTCTATACTGCCATTTTTAGAGAATTTTATGAAGTTGTTCAATTGGGCTTTATTTTTTTTGCTTGTTAAACAGGGATTATGTTTGGCCTGTGGAGTGTCTACCTCTTCATGAGATCATCTGCTTTAAGAATGTTGACAAGCTTCAATCTGTAAGTAATTGGGAGATTAGTTTGTGCTGTGAGAACTTGCATATTTTAGCTTTCCTATTAATATCTTAACTGTTTGTAAGTTAATAGATGCAATCAGTTTCCGCAAATTTTTCCGAACAGAGCTTCAATGAACCTTGAAAATTATAGGACAGCCAATGTGTCACATCCCCAATCCCGAGGTCTGGTTATTAAATTTCTTAATCTAGAAGTAAGAAAATCTGATTTGTCCTTATTTACTCAAAAATCATATATATATTTCGCTGACCAAAACCTGAAAAGTCAAATACCGACAATGATTTAAAAGAAAATAATAAATTAAATTACAAGATTTAAGAATGCTACACCCAAAAGTTGTTTCTGAATACTGACAAAACATCACCTCAATTATGATTAAGGAAAAACATCCAAGTTAAATTAGAAGAATCAAAATCATGACTTAAATGTACCATTGGATGACACCGAAGTCAATCTCAATTGCCAACATTATACATCATCATAAATTGAATATAATAGAATCTAAATAAACTAAAACTGATTTTAATACATAAAATGAAATCCAATATCTTAATTCTAATCCTTGAACAACCTTTCTTCTATTCGAACCCCCTGCAAGTAAGCCCCGACCCCCCTAATTCGAAATTGTTGGGTCCCATGTTCAGGCCCATGAAGGGTTTCGAGGCCCTTGAGAAGGAAGATAAAGCCCATGCAGGATGACGAGCCCAGCTCAGGAAGAGTATGCAGAGCCACACTGGCAGAAGGCGACGGGAACTCTGCGGCGCATTAATGCGCTGCCGGAAAATCGACAGAAAGGCGGAAAGACCAGCCAATGGAGAAGCAGCTGGCACAGCGCCAACAGCTCACGCAGCCGCCTGCAGGCAACTAGCCAATCCTAGTTCCAAGGAAAACCAGGCGTGGCCGGCAGCGTCAGGAGCCTGCCAGCCACGGCAAAACGACAGTTGACATGACCGGCGGTCCACGACAGCGACCAGCGGCCCACGATAGCGACCAGCGGCAAAGGAGCTCTCACAATAGGCACCTTGGCGCCCAGAGTCCAATGGGGAGGGGCCTATAAGAGCTCCCACACCCCGCAGAGAAAGGGATCCCAATTTTTCGACTCAGATTCCTAGTTGCAATCCACTTACGAATTCTGAGTTTCCCTCTTCCCGACTCGATCAGAAGAAAGAAAAGAGCCGGAATTGAGAACGCTCTCACTTCCTTCTGGCACGAGCTAGCTTACGATCATAACCCCTACGTCTACTCAGACCACGGGAAAGTTAGCCACACATTGCGGTGCATTGAGGAAGCCAGGCCTTCCATAACCTACTCACTGCATTCTCCATACCATCATACATGCATCTCTCACGCCATAATAGCATTCATCCGCGCACCACCTCTAGCGTGCGCCATTTCCATTCATTGCGGGAATCTGCTGACTTGAGCGTTGGAGCGGCCTCGGTGGGAGAAATCCTGCCGGATCCCTGACCTCTCGTTTGTTATTTGTGTTGTGCAGGTTTAGGTTCATAGAGACGGAGATCGGACCCTACTGACGCCACCGCATGCATAGGAACTCGAAGGCTCCCTAATCCGTACGGCAACCGCGGACTCGGGACGCAACATTGGCGCCGTTTGTGGGAAACTGACAAGAAGCCAAGCGTCTCTTTGCCACTTCTTTCCTGAAGACAAGAAAATGGTGAACACTCGAGCGCAAGTTAGTGCTCCGGCAATGGAGGTCGTTGCCCGAAATGAAGACCCCCTTGTCGGGAACCTGGTGAACACCGACCAGAGCCTGACGTCCACCGCCTTGCTGCGGACATGGGCGATATCAAGTTGGTCCTCCGCGCCCTGTGCGAAAACACGAGAACTCCCTGGTCGGGAGTTGCTCCTCCAGCGTCTCAGGACTCCACCGCCAAGAGAACAAAGCGTCGTGCGGTGACCCACAGGAGGCGAGCCAACCAGCTCGACAACGCCGCAGCCCAGGCAGCTTCAAGCGGAGATGATCCTAACGAAGTGGAAAGTCATCCCGCCTGCGACGACCGGGAGGAGAGCCCTGAGGGGCGTAGCCCCCGCAACTCGGGCGGCAATGGGAGGCCGACCGAGGCAGGCTCCAACAGCGAGCGAGCCACTCAGGCGGAGAGTCGCCATCCCCGACGAGCTCGATCGCACCTCCAAGATCCCATGGAGCTTCGGGATGTCATCAACGCGCGGAGAGGCACTGCGGACCCGTCGATGGAGGAGAAAGTCAAAGTGCTGTGGGACATCCTGCATAAGGAGAAGCCCGCGCCCTCCTCTGCCGACCTCCGGAGATCGCCCTTTGCCATGGACTTGCGGACCCAACCATTGCCAAACAAGTTCAAGATGCCGGTCCTGGAGGGGTACGACGGAAGCAAGGACCCGGTGGACCACCTCAACTGCTTCCGTACTCGTCTTTGCAGGGGGCGAGCAAGGCCCTGATGTGCCAGTGCTTTCCCGTCACCCTTAGGGGGGACGCGTTGCTCTGGTTCCATGGCCTCCCCCTGAACTCCATACGCTCGTTCGGCGATCTTGCTGATAGCTTCCTAAGCCAGTTCACCTCCAGTCGTAGGGAGGAGAGGCAACCGTGGCACCTGGTTCGCCTCCGCTAAAAGTCAGGCGAAAGCCTGAAGCGGTTCCTGAACTGTTTCATCACCGAGGTGCGGTGGATCCCTCAGCTCTTTGACGAGCTGAAGCTAAACGCCTTCGTCGCCACCTTGGCGGCGGGGGACTTCTTTAAGCACCTGTCGCACCAGCGCCCTCAAACCTTTCAGGAGGCTGAGGCCATCGCCTGGGCGTACATCAAGGCCGAAGAGGTTAATGAGGCGAAGCGCCCCGAGCGAGCGGACCGGCCCCCGGAAGCGCCCAGAATATCTAGTGGGCGAAAGAGGGATAGCGACGGCCAGCGCTTCCCGGAGCGTCGAAAGCAGTAGCGGCCCCTGCTGGGGCCCAGAAAGGATTACAACAGAACATCCCTGACTCCTCTGAACGACAGCCGCACGAACATCCTGATGCAGATCCAGGATGAGAAGTTCTTCAAGTGGCCGAAGACACCCAAGGGTCCCAGCGGCAGCAACCAGACCAAATACTGCCAGTACCATCGCTACCCGGGACACTCCACCGAGAACTGCTGGACCCTGCAACAGGAGATCAAGGATCTGATCCGGCGCGGACATCTAAAGCGGTTCGTGAAGAGTTCAGGGCAGGGACTTGCAACCTCTGATGGAGAAGCCAGCGAGCCTCCGAGGGCCCGCACAGCCGCCGGCGTGGTCAACATGATTTCCAACACGGCCGCCAACTTCCAGGCGCGGGAAGCAGGAGCCAACTTCCAGCAACAAGCGAGCGAGGATAGGGGTTAGGGATGATGTCATTAGCTTTAACAGCGACGATACGGCTCATGTAATCTCTCCCCATACCGACCCCTTTGTTGTATCTGCCCTCGTTTCAGGCGGTGGGGATGACTACCAACTGAAACGAGTTTTCATCGATAATAGAAGTTCGCAAAATTTGCTGTATCTCAGTGCCTTCTTTAAACTTGGACTAAAACGGCTGGATTTAAAGTCCGCAATGGACCTTAGACGGCACTGGACAACGAGCCAGGCCCCGTCTGGGATAGTTCCTTGGAAGTCACCATGGGCACTCACCCGTGCTCTGTGACGGGGGAGCTGGCATTCCTCGTCGTTGACCTCCCGTCCGTCTACAACGCCATATTGGGCAGACCCTTTCTGACCACCTTTAGAGCTGTTACGTCGATCCCACACCCGAAAGTGAAGTTTCCCACCCCGTGGGGCGTGGGAGAAGTCCTCGGAGATCAGGAGATGGGACGGACGTGCTACCTGTCCCAGATCAACCCCGCGTACCATGCTGCCTAGATGAAGACTTTGACCTCCGCAACGAGACCTTGCTGCAACAGGCCCAGTCCGGAGAAGAAACTGAGACGATCCCTTTAAACCCCTTCGATCTGGAAAGGTGCATCAATGTGGGCAGATCTCTCCGGCCCAAGGAACGCGACCGGCTGATCACCTTCCTTAGGGCCAATTCCGATGTGTTTGCCTGAGTTCCCGCTGACATGCCCGGGATACCGGCCGGGGTTATCTTCCACAAGCTGGGCATTGACTCGAGCCGAAATCCCGTTCGGCAGAAGCGAAGGAACCACTCCGTCGAGAAGTTGGTCGCCATAAGGGAAGAAGTGAAGAGGCTCTTGGACGCTGGATTTATCAGAGAAGTGTAATACCCGGAATGGCTGTCCAATGTTGTACTAGTGAAGAAAAGCAGCGGCAAGTGGCGGATGTGCGTCGACTTCACTGACGTGAACAAGGCTTGCCCCAAAGACAGCTTTCCACTTCCCAGGATCGACCAGCTCGTGGACTCTACGTCCGGGCACGAGCTCCTGAGTTTCATGGACACGTACTCTGGATACAACCAGATCCGGATGGACCCAGAGGACGAGGAGCATACCTCGTTCATGACAGACCAGGGGACGTATTGCTACAAAATGATGCCCTTCGGGCCCAAGAATGCTGCTGCGACCTACCAGCGCCTCGTGAACAAGATGTTCGAAGCCTAGATCGGGCGAAACGTAGAGGTATACGTCGACGATATGCTTGTGAAGAGCAAAGTCGCGAGCAACCACGTCAACGACCTAGATGAGACGTTTCAGGTCCTTCGGTGGTACGGGATGAAGCTCAATCCCTCCAAGTGTGCCTTCGGAGTGACCTCAGGAAAATTCCTAGGCTTCATCGTGTCCCAACGCGGCATTGAGGCTAACCCAGAGAAGATCAAAGCCATCATCGACCTGAACCCTCCGCGGACAATAAAAGAAGTACAGAAGCTGACCGGGCTAATAGCAGCCCTCTCGCGGTTCCTCGCTAAGTCAACAGAAAAATACTTGTCCTTTTTTAAAGGGCTAAGGGGCACCAAATCTCAGGGATTCAGGTGGAATGAGGAATGCGACGAAACTTTCAGAGAATTGAAGACCTACCTATCCAGCGCACCGCTCCTAAGCTCGCCGAGCGAGGGAGAAGACTTTTACCTCTATTTGGCTACGTCAACAGCGGCCCTCAGCTCAGTGTTAGCTGGGGAGCACGAAGGCAGACAACAGCCAGTGTACTACGTAAGCCGGGTGCTGACGGACGTGGAAGCTTGCTATCCGCACGCTGAAAAAATGGCGCTTGCGCTTGTCTATGCAGCACGGAAGCTGCGGCCCTACTTCCTGTCGCACCGGATCGTCGTACTGACGGATCAGCCGCTGAAGTCGATCTTGCAGAAGCCGGAGACGTTCGGACGGTTAATTAAGTGGGCTGTCGAACTAGGAGAATTCGATCTGGAGTTCAGGTCCCGGCCAGCCGTGAAAGGACAGGCTCTGGCCGACTTTATCGTAGATGCGGCGACACCAGCACAGGAAGAAGACGACAACCGAGGAAGCGTGGAAGACCGCGATCCTCCTTGAGCCGGTAGCGGAGCCGGGGTCGTGCTAAGGACACCGGAAGGCACGGAGATCACATACTCCATCACACTGGCCTTCCCGGCCACAAACAACGTAGCTGAATACGAGGCCCTCGCGGTCCTGTGACTAGCTAAGGAATGTTCCGCGTGGTCGTTGGTTGTGCGCAGTGACTCCGAACCTGTGGTCAATCAGGTGAAGGGGAACTTTGACGCCTCGAACCCACAGCTTGTGAGGTACTTGGCGAAAGCAAGGGCCCTGATCCCTGAGTTCGACCGGTTTTCGATCGTGCACATCCCAAGATCAGATAACGAGCGCGCTGATTGACTGGCCTGGGACGCGGCTGCCGAATCCGTGGAGCAGTACGCGAGAGAGCCCAGGGAAGTCCTGACCGCACCTAGCATCGACGCCGAAGATAAAGAAGTGCTGCGGGTCGACGCAGGAAACGATTGGATGACGCCGTACGTGAAGTACCTGACCGAAGGGACCCTGCCCGACGACGCCAACGAGGCCAAGCGAATCAAGAAGGCGGCAGGATGGTACACGATACTGAACGGAAGACTGTACAGACGAGGGTACTCTACTCCTCTCTTGAAATGCCTCGCGCCAGAGGAAGCCGACTACGCGCTGGCCGAAGTGCAGCTGGGATTATGCGGCTCGCACGTTGGGGGTAAAAACCTTGCGTTCAAAGTCATACGGCAAGGGTTCTACTGGTCCACCATGAAGCGAGTTGCTATGGAGTTCGTCCGGAAGTTTGAGAGCTGTTAGGTTCACGGCAACATGACGCACTAGCTGCACACGGAGATACACTACCTCCAGTCTTCGTGGCCGTTCGCACAATGGGGGCTCGACATACTTGGGCCCCTGCCTTTGGCCTCTGGACAAAAGAAATTCCTGATCGTTGGCATCGACTACTTTACCAAGTAGGTGGAAGCTGTCCCACTCGCCAAGATCACCGAGCAGAATGCGACGGAGTTCCTCCGTCCGGGTATCGTTTTCCGCTTTGGGATTCCTGAGGTCGTAATGACCGATAACGGAACCCAATTCACCGGCAAGCGCTTTACAAAGTACTGCCGCGACCTCCGCATCAAGTTGATCCATACGTCCGTGGCGCACCCTCAGGCCAACGGACAGGTCAAGGTCACCAACCGCACATTGCTGCACGGATTGAAGACCTGGCTGGAAGACGCAGGGGGCTCATGGATTGAAGAGCTACCGTCCGTACTATGGTCGTATCGAACAACCCCACGGGAGCCGATGAGGGAAACGTCCTTCAACCTCTGCTTTGGGGCTGAGGCTGTGGTCCCTGTGGAAGTGGGGATGCCTAGCCTGCGGGTTGAAGGCTTCGACCTAGCCACTAATGAACAGAGGCTCCGGGAAAGTTTAGACCTGCTCTCGGAAGTTCGAGACGCCGCACGACTGCGGACCGCGGCCTATCAGCAGCGCGTCGCACGGTACTACAATAAACGGGTAAAGGCACGCCCTCTAGAAGTTTGAGATCTGGTCCTCCGGAGTATAGAGGCGGCGGGAAAGACCGCGAACAGGAACAAACTCTCCCCTGGGTGGGAGGGACCATTCCTCGTCTCCGCAATCCTCCGGAGCGGAGCGTACAAGCTGCGCACCCAGAACGGCAAACTAGTCCCGCGGACTTGGAACGCCGCCAACTTAAGGAAGTATTACCAGTAATGCTACATCAGCCTAGGTAAGTCACGAGCATGTGCATCATAATGAATGCTTGAACATGTGTGATGCCTTTTGTTAATAAAAATCGCTTTTCCTGTCATCCTGCATCTTCATTTGTTTGAACTGTTGACATGCATCGCATCCCTAAATCATACGACCTAGACTGCCCCTAAGTCGGGAGGACAAACGTCTGTCCGTAAAACCAGTCCTTGGCCCAGCGCCAGGCGGTCCGAAATCGATCGCCTCAGGACTTCGTCTTCCCGCCAGATGGCTCAGGGACAGCCCCATACAACTTGGCTCCGTGCTAGTAGGCCCGAGCGGCCCCCTGCGCTTTGGCTCCACGCTAGACGGCCCGGAAGCAGCCACTCGCAAACTAAGACACCTCGTCTAAAGGGCCCAGGCGGTCCGCCAAACAAGCTTCGCGCCGACGACCCAGGCCGTCAAAACATTAGGTCTGGGCGCTTTGGAAGCTCCCAATCAACGGCTAACAAAACCTTAGGGGGCAAAAGTTGCAGGCGTGCGGCGACCTTCTTGAACAAAAGAGAGCACCCTTAGTCTACAATGGTCGTGGACTAGGACCTGAAACTTGGTGATTACAGCGCTTTGAGCAGGGGCCATACACCTCCCGTAATCATACGCGACCAAGGCCTAGACCCTGGAGTCTGGTTGCCGCGACCTGACAGCCCCGGCTGACCCTTGCGGTGGCCCCACGGGACTTGCGATGACATCCGCCCTACCGGATTGAGCTTCCCATTAAACGCGTGAGCTGCAACGACATCCTCTGACGAAGGACGTGCACAACGCAAGAAGGCGCTTGGATAGAGCCTTAGCAACAATAGCTCTTAGAGCTTAACGTTCGAGCACGGGAGGTGATCCCACATATCACATTAAACGAAGATTGCAAGCGACATACAACAGCAGAAGAGTACAAGTGCAAAGAAGAAATAGCCACTTTTCACTTAGTAACAAGAAGCAAGATACAAAAGCAAGGGATGGCGGCAAAAGACAGTCTAACGACCTATACAGATGGAGACTATTCGGGTAGGCAGGACGGAGCAGTCTCCTTGTGAAAGTTTCTTAGGCAAGACGCCTCCCAGATCCTGGCGTTCCTCGGATGAAAGACTCCTTCCGGAACGTGGGGAGCTACCAAGGAGGCAATCTTGCTGTATAGGCGGATGCCGTCCCAATACCGAGTCTCCAGCGCAAGCCGCGACTACGACGAAGAGAGCTGACCAACCGTGTCTCTGACCATCCGTGCGTTATCGTCCTCGGCGGCGACGAGCAAGGCTTCCAGTTGCGCCACTCTCTGCTGCAGGCGTTCGTTCTCCTCTTCGAGAGAGGCGAACTAGGCCCTTGCGTGAGGGATGACCTGCTGCAAGCCCCCGTGGAAGAGAGTGGTCAACTCATCGAAAGGATTGGCATCGCCGGAAGCCTGCATAAGAAGCGACATCAGGAGCACTCCCAGAGCATGCAACAATGAAGGAAGGCCAAATTGAAGCAACCATACTTGAGTAGGAACAGCGCTCGGAGAGTATGTGCGATCACCCGGCAGAGTATCTCCCTGAGTTTCCTCTCCTTCGTTTGCTAGAGGTGAGCTGGCTGGAAGGGTGGCGGCCGTAGGAGCGCTCGGAGGCTCCTGCCACGAGGACGTCCCGGCTGCTCTCTCGCTAGCTTGGATCGGATCAGCAGCGAACGCGACTCCTTCCTCCGGAGATGGAGCCATGCCTTCGAGGACCCTGAACTCCGATATGGGCTCCACAAAGATCACGTTCGGCTCCACAGGCCCCCTGGCCTCCGATGTCAGCACAGGCGTAGCCAAAAGTTGCCCCTCCGGGTCGTTAAGGACAACAATATCATCCCTCGCTTCTGGAACGGCGGCCCACAAACGTCTCGCAATGGAACGAGCGAGGGGACCCCTAGCGGGTTGGGATTCCACCTCGCAGACTTCGTGAACGGCTAGTCCCGCGGCCGAAGTCGACGATGGCTCGGCAGTCTCCCGCTGGCGACCCTCGCTCGTGGCCACCTTTGGAGCCGGACTTCCTACCACAATCGAAGAGCTGGCGACCTGTCTTTGGGACCTCCGTGTGGAAGTCCCTCCGGCCTCCCTCAACCTCTTTAAGGGGGCCTCCTCTTCGTCATCTGACGACGACTCCAACAACGAACAACTCTCCTCCTCATCCCCCCCGGACGGTCGAGGAGCGGCCGAATCTCCAGGTTCTCTTTTGCCAGGGCCAGTGATCTTCCACCCCGAGGGAGGCCCCCACTTGGAGGCCCCGAACATGATGGAAGTCAAGAAGTAACCTTGGATAGAGAACTTCGCCTCCTCAGATTTGATGGCCGAAATCAGCTCCGCCGCCTCCATAGCATCCTCGGCCGGCGGCTTTTCCTGAAAGAATCCCGAAATCGGGCCCCACACCTGTGAAAGCTCAAAGTCGGAGGGCTCTCGTAGAAAGAAGTGATCTTTCCAGCCCTTCACCGAATCGGGGTTGGTTCCGCGAAAGCGGAAACCCGCCTTCGGCGACATCGACACCCAATCCTCCGACTGCGTGAACCGAAAGATCAGCCTTGCTGCCTTGGCGTTAAAAGAACCACCAGTGGAGGTGGGCAAAGACACACAGAGACACCAAATAAAGCAAGGTGTTGGGATGAAGCTTCGCCACCGAAACTCTCAATGCGTCCACCAGTGCATACAGCGTGCAGGGTATTGGATAACGAAGCCCCCCTTAGATGGTGCTCGTATGCTGTGATGTAGCCCGTTGGGGGGGGGCGCTGGCTCTGTCCAGTGCGCCTGGAGCGCGATAAATCCAATCGCTGTGAAGACCGTAATCGACCACAAGGGCAGCAATGGCGCCCGTAGTCAGGACAGACTCGGTGTTATGAACACCGTGGCGACTCACCCTGGGAGCCTGGGAAGAAGAACTTTCTCTCTTTTTCGCCATGTCTCTCTCTGTTGACACAAGTGTGCTACAGGAAAAATCTCAGCAGGAGGAGTAAGCCGTCCTGACTGATTTAAATAGGCAACGGACGACCAATAGGCTGGAAGCCAAGGCGGCACCCACCGCAGATGATCGGGACACGTGCTAGCTTGGCAGCGCACCACAGGATCCGAAATCGTTCGCAATCATGGCCAAACGCCAGACTGACAAGCGCGTCCCCTCAGCCGTCTGATGGGAATCCGCGCTGGCGCCTCCGCATTAAATAAGGGATCACGTTAGTGAAGCCCACAAAGAGGCGCACGGTAGCGCAAAACGGAAGAAGCCAATCCAGAAACGAGAAGTTTAGAAGATGTAACGGTGCGACGAAATAACAAATTTTATTGCAGCAACATGCCCCGTTACAACGACAACACGCATGACAAAAAAAAAGAGAGGGTATGGCAGCAACAAAAGTAGCTATCATCTAATGATCCCAATGGCTTGTGGAAGAGTTTGGGAAGTGATAATCCGCCAATTGCTTGCGCGTTCGGGCGTGTGAGTTGCGAGGGTCCAGAACGCAAACTTGGAAGTTCAAATCCTACAGCGAGGCCAGCCTCCGGCAAAGCCTGATGGCGTCAAGGTAACTCCTCTCCAGAGCAGAATTCACACCCTCCGGCCGGAGCCTCATCCTCAGCTTTGTCCGCAGCTTGGCAACTTCAGCCTCATGCTGTTGCCTCAGCTGCTCGATCTCCTCTTCAAGAGCTAGTATGTGGGCCTGAGCCCCCACATTGGCACCAATGAGGCGCGTGGCCCTGGCCTCTGACTTAGCCCAAGCGCCCTCCAGGTGTGTCACACGGTCCCTCAGCCACTACACCTCAGCTGCTGCTGTCCCAACACGCGGCTCATCCCTCTTGAAACCCGGAGGCGCACTCTGATTCTGAGGATCCGCGACCGTGGCTTCGGAACAAGCCTCTCCTGAAGTGTCGGCTCCAGAAGCCCGGGGATTGTGAGAGCCAAACTCAGAGTCGTCAGAAGAGCGCCCCGAGTCGTAAAAGGAGTCCTCCATCAACTTCGTAGCAAGAAGACGCGCACGGGGAAAGCAAGTTATTGATAAGCCCACAGGCGCAAGGAAATGCAAGGTTCCAAGAGAGAATGGTGCGTTTAAATAGACAAGTTTTCTCCTGAAAAGACGGCAGCCCTGAAAAGGCAGAAGGTGCCAGAGCCCAACCAATGGGGACCTTCCACGTGGAAGGCCCATAAAGCCTTGCGCGTTTCCCAAGCGAGGCTCCGCGACGTAACGTCTTCTGACCACGCAGATGTTAAATGCACCGGTCACACCTGGAGACACGACCGCCAACAGTGACTCCTATACTCCCACGGAGTTGCACGCAAATCTCCAGGACAAAGTGCTCGGCAAAGAAGTCAAGTACACACAAAGGAAAGAGGAAAATGAAGCCAAAAAGGGCTACTTCTTTTATTTATCAGTGCTTTCTTACAAAGTATAAAATCTGCAACTATAATGCTACGAGAAAGACAAAGAAAGACAACGGTGCGAGGCCCCGGATGCTCCCTTGCCGTGCCCCAGATGAGCTTGGCAAACGTGATCTACATGAGATCTCCACGGCTGGAGCTGTCGCTGGTTCGCCGAGCGGACTGGGGCGGGCACGAGGAGCACTCCCCCCGATGGAGGTTGCCGAAACGCCATCCATCGGGGCGGGATCAGCACCAAGGCCAGGAAAGCCCTCAGAGGTAGTAGGTGGAGGACCCCCGGACTCCCTCACCGGGTTTCTGGCCTCGACCTCTCCGCGGTCAGTGCTCGGGCCTAGCGAGTTGGAAGAGCATGTGCGGCAACCTCCGCTTGCAGGAGACATAGCTGCAGAGGTTCCGCCAAGACTCTACCCCGCTTCAGGCGAGCCACAACCCAGGAGAGGGTACACGACGACAGCAGAATGGCCGAGCCACTTTCGTTAGCATGAGGAGCAAACTGCGACACGGGAGTTAAAACGATCTTCATCAAGAGCTTCGAGCATTCGGCCGATCCATCCAACTCCTTCTCGGACACTCGCCAGGGGCGGGGAAAGCCGGGATCTCGTCATTTCCTCTTCGATGGTTGCTAAGGGATGAACTCCACTCGCTCGAGTGCCCCTCCTATTTATGGGCGAGATGCAAGCCATTCTCTTGCCCAACATAGCACGGCAACCAGCAGACGTCTTTTATGGAACAGGAAAGACCCCTGGTCAGACGCAACCCCAGTCGTGCGAATCTCTCCTAGCGGAGTGACGAATCACGGCAGCGCCTGAAAAGCCTGAACAGTTTCCTGGGGAAGGCGCGAGTCCAAAAAACGACAAACGATAGCGCGGCACTAGAAGGGCTGTGAAGTCGCGGAATGGGCCCAAGGAACATGCCAGGCCCGACCGTTGGCCGGCCCAGGCATGGGGGGCTAGTGTTGGGTCCCATGTTCAGGCCCATGAAGGGTTTCGAGGTCCCTGAGAAGGAAGATAAAGCCCGCGCAGGATGACGAACCCAGCCCAGGAAGCGTATGCAGAGCCACGCTGGCAGAAGGCGACAGGAACTCTGCGGCGCATTAATGCGCTGCCGGAAAACCGACAGAAAGGCGGAAAGGCCAGCCAATGGAGAAGCAGTTGGCACAGCGCCAACGACTCTCGCAGCCGCTTGCGGGCAGCCAGCTAATCCTCGTTCCGGGAAAAACTAGGCGTGGCCGGCAGCTCCAGGAGCCTGCCAGCCACGGCAAAACGATAGCTGACATGACAGGCGGTCCACGATAGCGACCAGCGGCAAAGGAGCCCTCATAACGGGCACGTTGGCACCTAGAGTCCAATGGGGAGGGGCCTGTAAGAGCTCCCACACCTCGCAGAGAAAGGGATCCCAATTTTCCAACTCAGATTCCTAGTTGCAATCCACTTATGAACTCTAAGTTTCCCTCTTCTCGACTCGATCACGAGAAAGAAAAGAGCTGAAACTGAGAACGCTCTCACTTCTGGCACAAGCTAGCTCACGATCATAACCCCTACGTCTACTCAGACCACGGGAAAGTTAGCCACCCATTGCGGTGCATCGAAGAAGCCATGCCTTCCATAACCTGCTCACTGTATTCTCCATACCATCATACACGCATCTCTCACGCCATAACCGCATTCATCTGCGCACCGCCTCCAGCGTGCGCCATTTCCGTTCATTGCGGGAATCTGCTGACTTGAGCGTCGGAGCGGTCTCGGTGGGAGAAATTCTGCCGGACCCCTGACCTCTCGTTTGTTGTTTGTGTTGTACAGGTCCAGGTTCATAGAGACGGAGACCGGACCCTACTCCTGACGCCACCGCGTGCATAGGAACTCGAAGGCTCCCTAATCCGTACGGCAACTGCGGACTCGGGACGCAATAGAAATGTTAGTAAAAACAAAAGTAAGAACAAACCAATTATTCAATAAGACAATTTGTCATAAGTAAACACTCACACACACACACATATATATATATCAAAAATATGATGGAATATGACATGATCAAATAATTAGTAAATGATGACATTAATTCGTAAGCTTATCATGCATAATCCTAAGGTATGATCAATTTAATAAATTGTACAGTGTTTGAAATATGCTTTAATCATGCTAGAAACTTGGGGGACCAAGAATTGGTGTCATCTTTACTAACAAAGGGTGAATAATCGAAACTCAGGTTATAATTGTTTTCGCATAACTAAAAGCTTGACGTTACAATTTATGAATCGTAAGTAGGTCGTTTACATATAATCCTATACATGGCGCTGAGCACCATTTTTCTTCCCTGTCGATGATTAGGTGCGACATTCTATTTTATTTATAATATATTAGGATATGTCATAATATATTTTATCAATTCTTTACAATAATATGTACATAATCGAACTAAAAATTCTACTTGAATACAAACATATTTTTAGATTTTTTTATACCTGAGAAAAAATATATATTATTAAATTATGTAGAGTTTTCCTTTCTTGTTTCTTCAATTTTATGTCATGCATTAAAATATGGATCTGCAAAAATCAACTGCACAATTTAGAAATTTGTTAGAACTTTAATATGTTAATTTGAGAATATGCAGTAAAATATCATTTAAAATTTCAAGAAATCAACAAGAATAACATAGTTTCATCAATTTTTTTCAAACATAGGCATATAGGAATATATATATATATGAAAATTAAGGACATATAAGAGTATTTTAATATAGTTAAAAGCATATATGTATATTTTTGCCGAAAATCAGCTTTTAAACACAATATACATAAATTGAAGGCATATATTTTATAAAAGTTTTATAGAATGGGAGTAGAATCACATGCATATAAAGTATAAACTCATTAGCTACGAAAATATCACATGTAAGAGCATTTGATACCAGAAATATTCATAGAGGTAAGGAAAGATCAGTAACAAAGGAAAGAGAGCATGAATGCTTTTGACTAATACTTGATTTTATCTAAAGATCTCTTGGTTCCTCTTTAATTTTGTTAGGCTAGTTTATGTGTTGGTTTATTCTGTGATCGTGTTTGGTCTATTGTCGGCAAAGGTCGTATTGTTTTGAGGATCTGTATCAGAATATCGCTTGTTATTTGTTGAAGTGCCATGCCCATTTCCATGCCTGCCGTGCACCTGACCTTCGCCTGAGGTCCTTTCTCGAGATGCTTTGTCTACAGCACGCCTGCGATGAGCTTGAGCCTCGTTTCCAGTAAGCCTATGCTTACTGCTCGCCCGACCAACGCTCGAGCCCCGTTTTCAGTAAGTTTGCGCTCGCTGCTTGCCTGACCCATACTCGAGCGTCAAATCCAGTAGACCCAACGCTTGAAGCTCGCTCGATTTATGCTCAAGCTCCGCTGGATGTATGCCATGAAACCTTAAGCTGCACTTTAGTGCCATGACGCGCATTTCACCAACGGTCATATTTTTGACCAAGGTGTTTGAGCCTTTCTACATATAGCCATTTTATTTTATTACCTATGACTTCTTGCTTGAGATTTAGACGGCCGTCTCAGTGTAAAACCTACTCTTTCATGCTTATGAATTTTTCCACTTGAGAAAAACTTAACTTCTACAATTGTACTTTCTCGATAAAGTTTTCTTATCACTTTGAACGTTACTTTTTAAACCTTGTCCTGCTTGTTAACATTCGTTGGCAACATCGGTGGTATGGAAATTGGGCTCCAGTGGTGTACGGAGATTTGGCGGTTCGTGCGGAAGATTGATTTGAAGACTGGAAGGCGTTCGGTTCAGTTGTCACAGGCAAATCCAATGAGTTACTTAATAGGAATCATAAGACGGAAGTAAGTCGGTTAGGCTAGCCCGTCTGTACCGTCTAATTTGTAAGTTGATTTTCATAGTGTATATCTTCCCTGGCTGTTGAAATACGGAGGGTTTTACTCGATAGTCGTAGTTATTGAGGTTTTCCTTTATTACCAAAAATTGTGTCTTTATTGTTTACTACTCTATCCTTTATGCTCTTTATTGGTTATATTATCTAGATTCAAATATTCTTTACATGTATTAGATATTTGTGCCTTTACTGCTTCCGCAATTTTATTAAGGGGTCTAAACTATTTGTGATTCAGAACCCTTAATTCCTTTCAAAATTTTCATCCTACAACCTTCTCTCTCTCTTTCTATCTCTTCTTGTCTTCTCTTTCTCTCTCTTCTTTTAAAAATTGTGTGAAAATGATTAAAAATCAGATAAGGGGACCTTATATAGAAAATTAGCGTATGTGTGCTTGTTAGGCGTATGCTAGGCGCCAAGACAGATTTTACGGTACTTGAGAGTTCCTTTGGCGCGCATCAGGCGTCCACATTTTGTCACAAACACGCATGTGCATTTTTCAAGCGCATATCAAGCGTGAACATTCTGCCTAAAATACACCGTCTCAGAGTTTTCCTTTAAGCATGATATTGCTTTCGAAATACGCATATGCATGGGTTAGGTGCCTGTTAGGCATCACTCGGTTTGATATTTTCCACTTATAAATTAAATTTTGACCCAAAATATCAATTGATTTTGATATTTTCATTAACTCAAATTAATTAATCACCATTAAAAGTATAATTCAGGATCCATATCTTACACATAGACTACCTGGTGAGATTCTGCTTAACTTGGCAGAGATGCCTAGATTTGAATCGCATACATCCCAATATTCTGTTCTTCATGAAAATAGGAGGATTGCCTTCTTTAGAAGAACCTCAGCGATTTAGCACTAGCAGCTTGTACTTAAGTTCTTGGGTCAAGTTACTTGGCCCCTTGATCAGTTTTTTTGTTCAGTAGACTGCTTCAAGGGTGACTAATATTAGCCATTTATTTCTATTAAGTCTATTCTGTGTGTATTCCCCAGTGAGAATCGATATAAGTAGTTTTAGGAGACATTCATTCAAGCGTTACACCATAGTTTCCTACAACTATCTGTACTTTTCATTAACTCAAATGTGCATAGATCTTCTGAGCTTTGAGCTATTGAAGTTTTTTGAGCTTTTCAATTATGTTAGGCTTTGCTTGGAGATCCCCGTAGAACAATTCAAGTTGATCTATTGGATTTCAATAAAGTTATAGGTGGTAGTTGCTATAATGGAGGGGACAACATGTCATCCCTGCATGATACTTCACTTTTGTAAGTAGCTCCTGACACTGTTACTGACTCAAGGTTAAATTCAAATGTGAATTGGTGTTCTTACTCTATAGTTTATACTTCATTTCTGTGATTTTCCTTTTGTTATTTTATCCTTTTTTTCTTGTGTTTTTAAACCAGTATTGCACTTGCATGAGTAGATTACAATTTTGAGAACAACACTTCAAGAGGTCTGCCTTATGAGATGATCACCATAGAACAATTTTTTAATGGTATCATTCTGTTGTAAATATGTAAACTTTCTAATTGTGTTTTCACGTTATTTATTTTTAAGAGTGGTGCTAGAGAATGCCTTTTAGCCTCGCTTGGGACATGACATGACTTTTATCCATCTATCCACATTAACAGGCCTACACAAGGATAGAGGGATGGATAGAATCTACATCACTAATGGATGTTCATAAGCCCCAATACTGGCTAAAGGTTCTCAAAATTTTTCTCTATTTATATTAATGAGCTAAATGAGCCAGGTGAATGGGTACCTTGAATTATCTATTATATATGTAAATACAGAAATTTTAGGCATATTGAACCTAATTTGGCATGATATACTTTCTCGGCATCTCTATAATGCAGTGAAAGGCTGCATATGTCTAATAATTCATAGACCTATGATATAACAACTTTGTGCATTGACCTGCACTCATTTAATATACATATATTCATCTCCCACGGTTAATTTATCAAGTTTTTATCGCATGAGTGCACAGCTTTATTGTTCCGTTACGAGACTTTCCCAATACTTGTTCTCCGATTTGGCTAAATGTGCCAACAAATTAACGATCTGTGGTCACTTGTCGATCCATAAGTTCTTCATTATGTGTGTGTGTGTGTGTGTGTGTGTGTGTATAGTAATTATGGGGAGTTCAACAAGTTCTATTGCTACCTCAAAGACTGGAAACAAAAAGAATTGAAAGAGTGATTTATATTTGTCTGAATTCATAGCTACATCCTAAGATATTTGAAGTTTCTTTGTGCATTCAAAAAGCTTTTCCTTTAACTTGTGGTACAAGGTATTGCCTTGCTGATGATCATGAAGATGCCATTAATCTCCAAGACTGGTATCGATCATTTAAAGCAACCTTTATTCCGACTACGAAAAAAGGAAAGAACAGGCCAAAGCATTCGCCATCACCTAAGAAAAGAAAGTATGACGATGATTCTCAGAGTGAAGCAGCAATCCAGTATCCTTTGGAAGTCGATTTCACATTGTAGCTTCTCTGTGATTGAAAAAGCTGATTTTGTGCTTTTAGTTAGATTTTCTAGGCATTTAGAGGTACTTTACTGCAATGGTAGGTTTGTGATCGTGTAATTTGGTGGTCATGGGTTATGAAAAAGCCCTCTCTCATATTGCATCAAGCTGATTTTATGCTTTTAGTTAGACTTTTTAGGCAAGCAGAGGAACTTTACTGCAACGGTAGAGTTGTGATCATATGATACGGTGATCATAGGTTTGAGTTATGCAAAGGCCCTCTTGCATAATGCAGCTAGCTGATTGTTTGCTTTTGGTTAGACTTTTTAGGCAAATAAAGGAACTTTACCGCGGCGGTAGAGTTGTAGTTTGTGTCATATGGTGGTCATGGATTTGAGTCAAGGAGACATTATCTTGCATAATGCAACAAGCTGATTTTATGCTTTTAGTTGGGCGTTTTAGGCATGTAGAGGAACTTTACCACAGCTGTAGAGTTTTGGTCGTGTGATACACTGGTCATGGATTCGAGTCAAAAACATCCTTCTACTTGATCGAATAAGCTGATTTTATACTTTTACTCAGACCTTTTAGGCATGTGGAGGAACATTACCACAATGGTGGACTTGTGGTTAACGTGATTCGGTGATCATGAGTTTGAGTTATGGAAACAGGATCTTTTATAATATAACAAGCTGATTTCATGCTTTTAGTTGGGCTTTTAAGGCAAGTAGAGGAATTTTACCGTAAAAGTAGATTTATGGTCATGTAATTTGGTCGTTATAGGTTTGAGCTATAAAAATAACCTCTTTCATAATATGAGGTATGATAGTGTACAATAGATTATAGGTGGGGATTTTGTACACCGGATTGATCTTTATGCTTGGTCGGAAATCTGAGTACCGAGATTGATTGATGTTGTTTCGTTACTTTCCAACCACCGATGCCTCGATCTCAAACCAGAACGAGGCGTCATTCTTCCATTCCTTCCGTTGCCTGAGTTCCTTAAATCTTGCTTTCCACAGAGCACGATTTTGCCGAGCGGTTACGGAGCTGCAGATCTCAGGGCTGATCCGAATGCCCGGCAAACGGCGGCCTGATTATGTGCTGAGAGTTGCCTCAAAGCAGCTTTACATGAGAAAATAGGAGCAGCCTTTGTGCCGCCGGCCATCTTAACCGGGAGAAACCATGAGGTTTGGTGTGTTTGTTTATTTTTTCCCCTTCATCTCTTACCACATAATCACTCATCTTCTCTGTGGAGCATCGTGCATTTTTTCTTATATTTTTATTGAAGGAAATTTACCTTACAGATATCCTTAAGTTATTATTTTTAATTATTTTAAAAATAATATTAAAATCATTAAATGTAAAATACAACTATGTAAAAATCAAATAAAAAAATATTTTTAAACCTCGATTATTACCCGTTGGATTTACCTCATCTGAAGGATGAGGGGGTGCACTGCGTCCGGACTCATTTCATGAATTTATATAACAATATGTGGATAATTTATTTTAATGAATTTAATCGATTGCTGAAATTTCAGATCTGTCTGTTTGTCAGTTGTGGTCAGGAATTCAGTGGGGCAATATTGTAATTATTTAGATTATTTATTATCTTTATATTTTTTTATTACTGAAATTTTAATTTATTTTAATTAATTATTTTTATTAGGTACGGTTTACAAATCAATAATTTAATTGATGTATAATTATATTATTTTTAGACAAATGCTTATTAAAAAATAAGGTTGTAAATATATAATTTTTTATAATATGTAAGGAGGGAAATTATTTATAAAATAATAAGTGTAGAGTTTTAATTTTTAATATAATTATAAATTATAAAAGTTATTGAGCTGAGTCATTTATTTTTTACTCTCTTTTTATCATTATTTTATTTATTATTTATTTTTTTTTTTAAAAAGGGATATTAAAAGCGAATTTTGTATCCTATAATATATTATTAAGTGTCATAATATGTTGGATTTAAAGTAAAAATTTTAAATATTTAAATTATTTTCTTGGATAATTATTTTAATTTAAAAAATATATTAATTTTTATATAAATAAATATAATTTAATTATTATGAAGATAATGACTGATCGTCTGCCCGTAGTCCTCGTGCTCAGTGCCCCATACATGCACGTAACCCACAAATGGATATGTAATGTACCTTTCAATGGCAGCAACTTTCTGAATCAGCGAGTAAATTAAAGCTAATTATTTTTAAAAATAATTAAATTTAATATGAATAATATATATATAAATAATTGTTTTTATAATATTAAATTATTTAATATTTATATTTTAAAAAAAATAAAAACATAAAATATAATTATTTGTATGTTTTATTTAATTTTTAATATTTTAGGCCGTTAAATTTTTCATCCAAATGCTAGAAATACTTTGAATTCTCCTCTAACATGCCAAAAATGGAAACCTAACCGATTGGATTTAGAGTTTTTTTAAATCTAGACCGTTGAATTAAAAATAATTTAATACTAAAAATTTAAATAAATATTTATTCTTATTAATTTTTTATAATAAAGTTAATATTTAATTTTATTAATTTAGTTTTTTTTTATTTTAAAATTTTGACTACTAAATTTTAATTGCAACCTATCTTTTAGTTTAGTATTTCACTGTTGATTATGTCTACATACTTCAGTTCCTTTATAGAAAAGGGATTGAAGTAAGTAAATATAATCGATAGTGAAATACTATGCTAGATGATGATAAGCATCACATATTTTGCTTAAGAGTTTCTTTTCTTCTAATCGCAAAGACTGTTTTGATGGGAAATGATCCCTGTGACACCCATGTTGCACTGTTATAATGATAACTTTCGCTGTTGTAGCTCTCGCCAACTCGCTAATAAATTTAAATTCCGTACTATTTTTAAGATCGTGATAATGTACACGATTTCATTAAAGAATTTATATTATAATAAGTAATTCTAAGGGTCCACTTATTTGACAACGTAAAGTCGATCATGACAATAAGCCAATGGAAAATTTTTTCCCTTGGTTGACAGTAAAATTTAAGCTTAAACCCGATGGCCATTAGGGAAGGGAAATTCATCGGGCGCTGTAGTGAATCGAGTAGTATTGAATTTGTCATTTTCTATTTTCAAATTAAAAATATATTTTTTAAAACTCATTTATTATCGAATACAATCACTGACACACTATAGATAAAAATTTGTACCAGAATGTAATATCGTTGTCGGCCCGTGACGCTTCCAATGACATCAATCACTCGTCGACATTATCTCATGTCATCTTCGCCGATTGCTAGTTGGAACACCTCTGACCAGTCTGCAAATATTCGGCCATTTTTCTTATGATTTTTGAGTTTGGAATCATAATGCTTATTCCCTTGTGATATGATGGTTACTATTTAAGTTGTGATATAACATTTTATTGTATAATATAATATAAGATCATGTATAATAAATTTAAGTTAGTTCAACCATTTCTCGAATCACTCTACAAATAATGCGAAGTTGCCTCTTTTTTTTTTTTTTTTTCAATTTTGATAAAACACTTTAATAGAATAACTAAGAACAAATTAAAAACAATTATTTTTGAACCTCAAATATTATCCGTTGGATTCACCTCATCCGAAGGATGAGGAGGTGCCAGTCATTGCAATGCTTTCGGACTTATTTATATAAAAATAGATAGGTAGATAAGACTCTATATTATAATAATTGTATGACGAATTTATATAATTATTATCTGGATCTCAATATTTATACTACTGCTATTGGATAACGTAATATTTAATTATTTTATATTTTTAAAAATCAAAAGATAAGTGTTAAATTTTATATGTTTTATTAAATCATTTAATTTTATTTCTTTAAAATTAAACATATATTTATCAAGTTTAACAAAACTGAAGCAATAGTTGAAGAAGACAAAGTATAAATAAATATATATTTTTAATACTAATTAAAAAAATATTGTTGTAAAATTTACATGTTAAAGTTAAGGTGGAATAATATATTTTAACTTATTTTTGAAATAAATAAAATTTCATTAAGTTTAAATAATTTTCTTTGAATGAAAAATATATTTTTCAAATTAAAATATCATTCCTAAATTGCAAGATGGCAAGTTGGGCTTGCATTAAAGATGCAATGTGTGACATCTTGAATTTTTGGTATTATCTCACTTATTTTACATGTTGGAAATGAATTTTGGTATATAAATTTGGTTTTTTAATTTTTATACTTTGGGTGCATTTTGGGATGTAATTATTTTATTTACAAGATCTAAATAATTCAAAAATTGTTATTTTATAATTTACAAAAATTATACTTATCACATCCAAAAATCAAATTTCTTATTTCATTAATCTAAAATCATATTTAAATCTCAAGAATTAAAGAAATTTGCCGATAAAATAAAACCCCAAATTAATATCGAATACAAATATATATATCAAATACTAACATCCAACCTATAATAAAATTCGAATACAAATCATCATATTTAAATGTTACACCTAAAAGTGATTTAAAATCAAATACTATATAATTTTTAAATATACGTAATGAAAAGTATCCACGTAAAATTAGAGTACTTAAAAATTATAATTCAACCAAATTATTAAAAATAAATTAAAAATCAATATAGGTACCAACATCATACATTACCATTTTTAGAATTACCATTTTTAGAATTACAATAAAACCCAATTAACCAAAAATTAATAGCATAAATTATTGTTCTTTCTGAATAATAATTTATAAATTGATCTAAAATCTTAGTCTAACTCTCAAAGTTACAGATTTCTCGATCCAAAACTTCTATAAGTAATGTATGCTCACTAATTTGTAGTTAGCACAACACAAGTAAAAATGAACCAATTACTTAAAAAAGTATGTAATTTTTATAATTAAATATCTGTACATTAAAATATGTTGAAATATGTCATGATCAGATAATTAGAAAATAATAATATTGATTCATAAATATATTATATATAATCTAAATTGATGATTAGTTTAATAAATTGTACAATATTTCAATTATACTCAAATTATACAAAAAAATTAGGGGACTAAATGATCAACAATGATCTCACTAATAAAGAAATAAATATTAAAACTCAGATTATGATTATTTTTATATAATTAAAAGTTATGAGCTACTATTTAAAATTTGTAAATAAACTGTCAAGTATATAGAATTATAGTCGAGGTTGAACACTACTTTCACCTTGTGATGATTGGTTTAAATTTTAATTTTTATAATAATATATTAGAATGTGTTATAATATATTTCGTTAAATTTTTACAATGGCCTGTATAAAATTGAATTGAAAATTTTTACTTAAATATGAACATATATTTTTTTATATTTTCTTATACAGGAAAAAATATCATAATTATCAAATTTATATAGAGTTTTTCTTGCTTATTCGTTTAAAGATTTAACATGCAGGAATCCATGGATATGTTGGAATATTGATATGCAATTTGTTAAAATATGTAGAAAGTGTATTGCATAATTTACAATATGTATAGATTTTAAAAGGTATATTAAAGGCATGTAGTAGTTATAATACTAGGAATTTACAATACTTTAGTAAATTTTGATATAATTTTATCAATTTATTTTAAATATAAGATATATAGAAATATATATCTAAAAATTAAGTATATAATAATATTTAAATATGATTTAAAGTTGTATAAGAACATTATTATAAAAAATCACTTTTTAAACACAGTATACGTAAATTAAAGACGTACATTTCATCAAAATCTTATAAAATAAAAATAAAAGTACATGCATGTGAGGTATAAATATCATATATACGAAGTAAGAAAATATATGAATATCTAAAATAATAAATATTCAAAGAGATAAAAAAAATTAGTAACAAAAAAGAGGATGTGAGTGTACTTATCTTTACTTAATTCTACCCAAAGATCTCTTGACTTTTCTATAATTTTATATTCCCTTTCATTCTCTCTCTTCTTTTCTCTCATTTCATATTCTTTTTGTTTTTTCTCTTTAAAATCACTTAAGAATAATACAGAATCAGTCGAGGGGCCCATTTATACAAAATTGGTACACATGACAAATTAGGTGCTAATCCGGTGTCAAGGCACACTTTATACTGTATAAAATGTCTCTCAAATGTGGACCAATTTGGCTAAAATTTATATGAGCACCCTAGAAGTGTCATTTAAGCGTAAATTTACTGTTCGAAATATATATGTCCGTGGGTCAGATGCCTAATAGGCGCTAGACTTAATTCCTTAAATTTTAATTTTTTAAATTTTTATTATAAAATTATTTTTTAAATTGATCTAAATTTATTTTTATAATATTATAATTTATAAACAAAATATGGGATGTTATAATACTGAATCCAAAATAATTATTATGAGATATTAATAACTATTTGTCTTAACTAATATCTAAATTATAATTTGTTAATATGTATTAAAAGAATTATATATGAAGATAATATAAAATTATCTGTGTATAAATCTTAGATATATTATATTATACTCCAATACAGTATGATATTTTATTTTATACTTCATAGAAAAGGTAAAAAAATGAGTGTTGATACCAATATTACCATATATACGGGTATCAGTAATCCCGAATATATATTTATTTTTTCTGTAGAACTTATGAGTATTATACTTTGGTATGGTTATCTTGAGATATTCAATGACTAATCAGACCACACTGTGTAGCAATATGATACTCGTAGCATTGCTCGATGAGGTGATGAGTATAGTTTGAGTGTTAAATAATTTGCTCGACTGATGAGGACGTAAATATATTAACATTAGGTTTATAGCAATACAAATAGAATTATCGCAGATTCTTCATGTGGAATTCGTATTTATAGAAAATACGGTACAATGTACATTTTATATCGCCTTAATACCCATGAACCATTATTTTGATATTTTGAGTTTTTCAGACTTTATTTGATCTGTAATATTATTATAATTTTTAATTATATAATTATTTATTAGATATTTTACTCATTTTTTTTTTTAAATTTTCTATCATTTTCAAATTAGGGACAGGTGGCCGTGACTTTTGTGGAACCACTTTAATGAGAGACTCTTGATAGACTTCTTATTATTATAGATAGTTGAAGTAGGTTTTTATGGTTTTATTTATAATAAGTTTGTATAGCTATAATCTGTATTTGATGTATAAAAAAATAGAGAATAATATTAAAGAGATTGATATGAGTTTTGGAGTATGTAGATGTTGTTACTTTGGGTATATATTTTTTGAGTTACATTGTGTCATTATCTAAAATTTTTGTTATAGTATTTCGGGTTGGGAGACGAAACTCAAATTCAATCTAATTTCTAAATACTAATTGCAAATTCAATTTATTTTAAATTTAAAAAAATAGAAACTAATTCTATATATTTTGAGATTAAATTTGACAGTGTTTTTAAAATCCCATTTATTTTTTAATTGTTTTAAAATGTGACGATTGGTCATTGATTGACCAATCTGCCCACAGACTCGGTTTCCAATGGATTACTATTGATGGGTATGCCAGTAATGAGTTAGCCCAGGAAAGAGGAATGACCTATTTATATATGGACGATCAATGCCAATCATTAACCTGGACGACTGGCAAAGAATCCATCAAAAGTCCAAGAGCTGGGTGGTCTACTTGGGATCACAAAGGTCAACACTTTCGTTGACTGGAAGCATACAAGACGGGAATACTCCCACTAACCGGAAGCGTGGCCAGTTGACCGGCTGAAAAAAGGCCTCATGCGATCCAAGCCCAGATTTGCTCACACGTTCGTCCTTGAGTAGTAATGGTATTCTCCCTTGATTTTGTGCTCTCCACCAAAAGCAACATCCATTGTAACGGTTACCCCAAAAATTAATGCGCATCCCTAAAAGAAGGTCTCAGAATCTTTTCTCTATCTATTGGAAACCCTATCGGTTATAAAACGCAAAAGGAAAACAATCAATCAAACGACCGTTATTACAAAAAAAAGCTTCACGCCCAAAAAGGTAGCGATCCCAACAGAACGCGAGAATCAAACCCTTCTTCACAAGGAAGGCAGTCCAACACATTGGTTATAAAAGGTTATGGAATTCTCACTCCAAGAGCACGCTCTCACTTACTTGCAAAAAGCCTTCTATTGCCAAGCTTTTACGTTTTCGATATCATAACGATCTCTCTTTCTTTGCTACTACGTTCCCAATGAATACAGTACCTAGAGAATTTGCTCATCACGAGCAACCAAAGCCTTTCTACTTACAAGAGCGATCCTACTCACACAAACACTCTCCGCATTCATTCTACATATCATTGCATTTACCTTCCACCTTTGAAGGTTGTTTACTAACTTGAATGTCGGAATATTTTCGATAGGATACCATCCTGTCGACACGTGACTTCTTGTTCGTAGTTGTCGTGTACAGGATCTAGACTCAGTGGACGAATTTGAATTTAGATGGACGATTTGATCCGAATCTATTCAAAATTTAGATTCAGGACGTATCATTGGCGCTATCTGTGGGAAGTTTACAAAAAGCTAACCACTTTCCTCGACAACCTTGCTTAGTTTAACCTTCCGAGTCAACGTGATCAACCGGGATGGTGAACAATAGATTGCAAACTAGCGAGCCCGCTAGAGACGCGGCCTCACCCGACCAGGATTACGTAACTGGTAACCTGGTCAACGGGGTGCCCACACCGTTATTTCAGAACCTGGTGGAGCAAATGAGCAATATGAATCAAATATTTATGATACTTTGTGCCCGCTAGGAAAATGCACAGCCATGGGTCCCGTTTCCAGCGGTCACTGATCCAGCCTCAGGAGAGGAGGCCAGAAGAAGAAGAAATCAGCCAAGAAGACCAAGAGGCTAGGTGACACCTAGGCTTCGGAGGCCTCACATGTCCAAAGCTGTCCAAGGCTCGAAGGACGTTTGGATAGTAGGACTCCGAAGGAGAGTTTAGAACGAAAGAATCCTCGATACTTTCGGACAGAGGCCAAGTCTCAAGCTCAGGAGGGATCCTCCAAGATCGTTATATTCATTGGTGGTAGTAGTCGGCCAGCTACGCGTCACACCGGAGAAAGAACAGAGTTGAGAACTGACCTCAACTCCAAAAGAACTGGCAATGCCACCCGGACAGATTCAAGGGTAGAGAAGATCTGGAACCGCAAGTTCAAATATGATGAATACGCTGAGATCTAGATGGATTTTCCTTCACGGTAGAGATCTTGAACCGTCCTATTCCGATGAAATTCAAGATATCAACCCTTGACTCTTACGATGGGAGTGTTGATCTTATGGATCACCTAGATCATTTTCACACTCATTTAAGTCTCCATGGGTTGGAGGACACGACAATGTGCCATTGCTTTCCCTCACATTGAAGGGAGATGACCGCATCTGGTTTCACCAACTTCCATCACACTCGATCAGGAGCTTCTGCGATCTCACGGACCTCTTCCTAATGTAGTACGCTTCCAGCCGCCAGGAAAAGAAGCAGTCATGGCATCTCTCTTACATCAAGTAGAAGTAGGTAGAGAACCCGAGGAAGTTCCTGGATTGCTTCGTAGCGGAGGCCAGAAAGATTCCCAAACTCACGGAAGAGATGAAGTTTGGCAGTTTTATCTCTACCTTAACGCATGTGAACTTCTTTAGACACCTAGCGCAAAAGAATCCGCAGACTTTTCGAGAAGTAGAATGTATAATCAGGGCCTAAGCTGTGGTCGAAGAAGCCAACGAGGCCAAACATCTTGAAAGGATCGAAAAATCTCGCTTTTTTTGGGTCGAGGAAAAGAGAAGCACAACGGCGGCGATCACTCTTGCAGGAAGCAGCATAGGACCTAAGGATCGGAGCGAAAGGATTACGGACTGATCAACCTTGCACCTCTTACCAACACACGGTCCAACGTCCTCATGCAAATCCATGAGGAAAAGTTCCTTAAGTGGCCAAAACAACTTAAGAAAGCGGAGGGAGGAAATCTAGCCAAATATTATGATTTTTATCAGTCTTTCAGATACTCTACGGAGGACTACAAGATGCTCTAGTGAGAGATTGAGGAACTCATCAGGAGGGGGCACCTCACTAGGTTCGTGAGGAACCTGGGATAGAGTTTCGGCACTTCAGGAGAGAAAGGACTAGAGCCTTCTTAGCCACAGAATTGGGTCGCGGTTGGAGTGGTCACTATGATTGTAATCTGATCGGCCAAGACCTCAGCGGATTGTAAGGAGTAGCAGACTGGGCAGAAGAAGTAGCACATAGAAGATAATGTCATTAGCTTTAATGATAATGACATGGAGCATGTAATCTCCCCATTTGCAGATCCTCTTGTTGCATCCGCGTTCGTTTCGAATGGTAGTCTTGACTACTAATAGGAACGAGTCTTTTTTGATACTGGAAGTTTCCTTAATTTACTTTATCTTGATACCTTTTTAAAACTTGATTTAAAAAAGAGTCTGCTAAAACCAGTCGAAAGCCTACTCTATGACCTTGACAACGAGTTGGTAGCTGTTCAAGGAATGATCCAGTGAGAGATCACCTTGGGCATGTACTAAAAAACGGCGAGTCATACACTGACCTTCTTGGTCATTGACTTACCTTCCGTGTATAATGCTATACTAGGCCGCTCATATCTAACAACGTTCGGAGCCATCACTTCAATACCACATCTCAAGATGAAGTTTTCAATAGCTTATGGTATCGGTAAAGTGCTGAGTGATCAAGTCACTGGGTAGACATGTTATGTCATGACCTAGGAATACAATTTACGTAGGTCAAAATAAAATCTAAAATAAGATATTTCATTAACCATAGAAATCTACTCCGGGCATAACAATCCGAACACATATGGGACCCAACATAATAAAACCCGCACAAGTCCTCATTGGATATAAATTCGGATAAATATAATACATGACCTTTAAATATCGCAAGGGAGGTATCTAAATATATAACAACTCATCAATATAACACAATAACTCAAATATATTCCATACATGGATCAAGACCCTCATCCAACCAAAGATAAAATCATAATATATTCCCGAGATTTGAAATATAATCAATAAAAATATCTCTACTACCGATAGTGATCTGCCGCAACAATTCACGTCCGAACTCCTGCAAGCATATCCATGCCACTAGTTTGAAGGGATAACATATGAAAACATGAGTTTATAATTTAGTAAGTATTGTATATATGTAAACAGTATATATAAATTTGAGGGAAGAGATAAGAATCACAACCGTGTCAAAACAAAAGACAAGGTCTGTAAAATCCCTAAAATCGAGGAGATGTCTCGTACTAAATTATCGTCCATATCAAATAGTCCATCCGGGATATAATCATAATAAATAGCGATCCGGTCAAATATTGTATACGATATCATATCATATGATTTGAGGTCACATTATATAATTGCGACCGTCGCCACATCCAAGTGGGACACATACCATCGTTTGAATCTAAATCTCATTTATCATATGCTAAAATCAAAGAAACCGAAACCAAAACATGTAAATATAAAATATATTTCGGGGCTTAACACATTAATATGTACGAGATATTCTTATCGCCCATCTATGGGCGAAACCACATATCACAAATCGTAGTCTATATAATACATACATAAATATAAAGTATGCACAAAATCAGAGAACCAAAGATCAATAATACCAACTTGAGGAAGAGTTACCATTGTTCGGTAATCATTGCTATATCAGCTGCGATTTAAGCCGGCAACTCAAGGTTTGGCTACGATTTAGGCCAGTAGCTCAAGGCCATCACTGTACCCTATCTCTAATGAATTAGAAACTTGTTTACTATATTTTACCACTCACGGTTTTAGGTGTAATTTTTAATTTTAGATATATATTAGGACGTCCGAATATATTATTCCGTCAATTTCTTACAATAGTTCTCATTTAAATATATACAGTGAGATATGTCAGTTACTAAATGCCCAAACCTTCCCGCTGGAAGGGGCCATATCATATACGTTCCCATCTGGACTAAGCCTCATCGTCGGGAGTGGTACCAATATTTCATACCTCGAATCACATATTATGACCTCGGGTCTTGGACCGTCATTGTCCCATAGTAACCCCGCCCTCGGCAGCATGCATGTAGATCGATGTATGGTTTGGTTTGTGGTTCCACAACATACGGATATACAAATATACATATATACCGTCCGGGGTATTCAAAATCCTCCAAATCATAAATACCATATAAAACCACTGCACGTCTAATAAAATATGCATACATGTACATAATTAATAAATTTAGTGTATATAAAAATACATATATGTTAGTAAAATCTTCACAAGTAGTCAAAATATATTAGAAATTAAACTAGACCAAGAATAGGGTTAGAGGATACTTTCTCAATTTTATACTCCGTAAATCTAAATAAAGGATATCCCGAAATATCAGAATCAGGCCCTCTCTCTCTCATCCACCGCGCGCCCCCTTACTCTCTCCTCTTTGCACGGCCTCCCGCACCGTTGCTGCTGCAGCCGCCGATCCTCCGCCGCCGCTTCACCACTGCGTCGCCTCACGTAGCCATTGCCGGCCTCCCCGGCCTCACCCCGTCAGCGCCGTTGCGCTGCCATCTTTCTCCCACGCGTCGCTCGCGATGCCGTGCCGCTTCACCCTCCTCGCACCGCTCACATTGCTGCCGCACGCCGCGGCCTCAGCGGCAAGCTGCGGCTGCCGCCGACCCCTTCTCCTCTCTCCTCCTCTCCCATCTCCTCCGCCTTTTTCTTGCTCCTCCTGGGCAAAATCCTAATCACCCCCCCTCACACTTTCTCCCCGACTCCCTCTTCTATTTCCCCCCTTGTTCTTTTCCTTTATTTATTATATATATATATATATATACCATTTATTATATTTTAAAATCCAATCGGTATTTAGATGATAACACGGACAGTACCTCAAATGCCACTTCACGATTCTGATCATTCATGAAATTTTTATAATATTTTAATTTATTTTTATAACGTCCGAAATATCCAAAATCATAATAAATATTAAAATAATTCAAATGAGATCTGAGATATTACATGTTACATGTCCCAAATTGCTCCGAATGGCAACACCAAAGCGGCGGGAGAGTTTGACCATCGAGATGAAGTAATTTTGTAGCAGACGCAATCTGGTGAGGCAACCGATCTAATCTTACTACACGGCAAGCTGATAGCGTTGTTGCGATAGAACATTGACCATTTTGCGTGGACTCCAACTGTGATGACTAGGATTTTAATTAGAGTAATGGTCTATAAGTTGGACTTTGATTCTGACCGTAAGCCCGTCAGATAGTAGTGGAGAAACCACTTGGTAGAGAAACTCATCGCCTTCCGGGAGGAGATAATGAAGCTGCTGGATGCCGGTTTCATTAGAGAAATCTAATACCTGGACTAACTCTTCAACATTGTCCTTGTACATAAAAATAATAGAAAATGACGGATGTGCGTTGATTTTACTGACGTTAAGAAAACCTACCCAAAAGACGGCTTCCATTTACTTAGGATCGACCTGTTGGTAGATTCGACATTTAGACACGGGCTATTAAGTTTTATGGATGTGTACTCGGTTTACAATTAGATTCGGATGAGTCTAGAGGACGAGGAGCACACTTCATTCACGACGGATCAAGACACTTATTACTATAAAGTCATATCTTTTGGTCTGAAAAATGCGGGTTTTACTTATTAGAGGCTCATGAACAAAATGTTTAAAAAGCAGATCGGCCTCAATATGAAGGTGTACGTTGATGACATGTTCGTCAAGAGTAAGACCAGGGACCAGCGATCATATTCGCGATCTGATTGAGTCCTTCAAGGTGCTCCGCGCGCACAATATGAAGTTGAATCCTACCAAATATGTTTTTAGAGTATCTTTGAAAATTTTTTTGGGTTTTATTGTCTCTCAACAAGGAATTGAGGCAAACCCAGAGAAGATCAATGCTCTCATGGACATGACTCCGTCACGGAGTATCAAGGATGTCCAGAGGCTAATCAGACGACTAGTAGTCTTGTCCCGTTTATTGGTCAAGTCGGGAGACAAGTATCAGTCTTTTTTCTGAACTCTAAGGGGGACAAAAGCAAACAGATTTTAGTAGCTGTGCGATTAATGAACCTAGGCAATTAATTCTGATGAGTGATTGTATAAATTGAAGTATGAATGGTCGAATGAACTAAGAAGTTAAAATATTTAAAGAGTAAGTATTAAATTTAGAGTTTATAAAACAGTTGGATTATTCAGTTTTGTAACAGCTTAATTAATGTATAATCATACTACTTTTAAAAAGCAACAATGATTACAAATAAAGGTATAAATATGTTTATTTTTGTACAATAGGGGAGGATAAAATCATTGATAAAATAACAAGTATAGAGTTTTAATTTTTTATATAGTTATAAATTTTAAAAATTATCGAGCTAAACCATCCATTTCTCATTATCTTACCCTCAATCTCGCACAAAGCTTTATTTTAAAAAAATTTAATTTGAATGTCGAAAAATAACATAAAAAGTAAATTTTATAGCTTATAATCCATTATTAAGTGTTATAATGTATGAAATTTGAATTAAAAAATCTAAATTATTGAGCCTATCTTATTTGAGTAATTATTTAAATTTAAAATAAATATTAATTTTTAAATAATTAATTATAATTTAATTATTGTAAAAATAATAAATAAGCATTCGTCCGTACTTCTCATGGCCAGTGCCCCATTGATCCACGCAACCCGTGAATGGATATGTGCTGTCCCTTTCAATGGCAGCTTCCTGTTGATTCCGTGAAGTAAATTAAAGTTAACTATTTTTAAAAATAAGTAAATTTAATATAAAAAAGAAAAAAAAAATATGAAAATAATTTTTTTATAAAATTAAATTATTAAATATTTATATTTTAAAAATTTAAAAATATAAAATACAATCATCCATATATTTTATTTAATTTTTGATTTTTCAGGCCGTTAAATCTTTCATTCAAAGGCTTGAAATAATTTCACTCAATCTCCTAATTCTCCGTTAACACGCCAAAAATATAACGGTCGACGTTATATTATTCATTTAAAATATATAGGCCGTCAGATTTTACATCCAATGGTTCAGATGAGGAGAAGGTGTAGAGAAGGACGCCCCCCGGATCCAAAAATAGAAACCAAACAATTAGATTTCGAAGTTTTTTTTTTAATTTAGACGGTTGAATTAAAAATAATTTATTACTAAAAATTTAAATAAATAATTATTTTTATTAATTTTTTAAAATATAGTTAGTATTTAATTTTGTTAATTTTAATATTTTTTATTTTAAAATTTTGACTATTAAATTTAAATTGCCAGTTGTCTTCTTCCTTAGACCGTCGTCGTCTTCTGTGCTTAATAATTCGATCAACTCACGCTGCGCACGCTGCTCCACTGTTATTTTCCCATTTTTCGCGGCACTGTCGTCTTCTTTCGACCTCCGTTTCTCCATAAATTAAATAAGCGTGTGAGTTGCATTTTGCCCAAGCCAAACGAAAAAAAGAATCCGCCATGCTTTGTGCCCTCATACCGCTTCCTGTCGAAAGTCGGAAGACCCGGTTTTATCAATCAGATCCAGGTGTCTCCTCCGCATTAGCAGTAACCACTCCGGAATTCAAACCCTCTATCATCATTTATAGTCACCATTTAAGAGAATAACGTGAACAATATGATGTCTTGATAGCTTTTTACGCAGAAAAATCCCTTCCCAATCGGAAAAATCACGGAAAGACACATCCTCTACCCAACTTTCCATAGTCTCACAGGCCAGGTTAATGTTACACAAACAAGTCTGGTGCTAAAAGTACTTTCTGATAACTACACAAATCATCAATCTTAGTGACCATCTCCTGCCGAGGGCCCGAAAAAAAAAATAGAGCGGTTAACCTCAGAATACAATTCATCACCCTTTCACCGTGTTTTATTCGCTTCTCTCATTCTCCTCATTCTTCCACTTTTTCTCCTCACTAGCGATGACAAATTAGTTTATGGCCGTTCTGCTCTCAGTTTTTATCCCAGGAGACGCCAACCCTCAAGTTTCCACTATTGCAAGACATCGGCCATTGCAAGAAGGGTTAGATCTCCTCCGGCGATTCTTCGGGTGCATTTCGGTGGACATTTGGCGTAACAAAAGCACCATGTCTTCTACGACCCCCACTAGCCCAACCGTCGCCTCCCTCATCGGTGATGGTCCAACGTGTCGGCGACTGTGTTGGTACCGTCACAGGCCGGCAACTATGTCACCTTCTCGTAAAAAGTGTTATTAACAGGTGTTGATATTCATTATCTATATTTTCTGGTAAAAATATATTTTCCATTTTGGATAAATAAATAGAGGGTTAGAACTGGATTTTGTCAAAATAAGAATTCTTATATAAAATTGTATACATCATTGCAATCTTCGTATGGTGTTGACTTTTAGTTCATCGGCGAGTTGGCAAGTGTTGAAGCCCCCATAGCTGCCATTATAATAGAGATATATGGTGCTACAAAGATCTCTTCTTTTTTAATGAATCTTTGCGGATACAGAAATAGAAACTCTTAAGTAAAATATGTAATGTTTATTATCTTCTAGTTTAGTATTTTACTGTTAATTATGTCTACATACTTCAGTTTTTTTGCAAAATTAGGATTGAAGTAGATATAATCGATAGTAAAATACTATACTAGATGATAATAAGCATCACATTTTTTGCTGAAGAGTTTCTTTTCTTCTGGCCACAAAGACTGCTATGATTGGAAGAGATCCCTATGACACCTATGCTACACTATTATAATGACAGCTTTCAGTGTTTTAATTCAGACTATCTTATTGATACACTGAAATTAAACATCATTTTCAAGATCGTAATAATATACACAGTTTCATTTAAGAATTCCTATTATAAGAACAAGTAATTCTAAGGGTCCTCTAATTTGTTAGGAAATAACCTAAAGTCGATCATGACAATAAGCTAATGGAAATTTTTTTTCTTTGGTTAACAGTAAAATTTACGCTTAAACTCGAAAACCATTAGGGAAATTCATCCGGCACCGTAGTAAATTAGATACCATTGAATGTGCTGTTTTCAATTTTCAAATTAAAAATATATTTTTCAAAACTCATCTATTACTGAATATAATCACTGACACACAATAGACAAAAATATATACCAGAATGTAATATCATTGTCGGCCCATGACGCTTTCAACGCCATCAATCACTGGCTGACATTATCTCATGTCATTTTCACCAATTGCTAGCGGGAACACCTCCAACCAACCCGCAAACGCTCTCGATCAACCCAAACCAAGCCACTGGAAAAATAGGCAGTGGATTTACATAAACAAGTAGTAGGAGAACCACGGCCATATTAACCCGACGTACCCAGGGTTTGGTGTGTTTATTATTTTCGTTTCTCTTATCACATGTATCTTACTGTATAATTTAAGATAGAATTGTGTATAATAGATTTAAATTGGTTCGACCCTTTCTTGAATCACCTCACGCAGAATGCGAGTTTCGTGTGTTCAATTGTCATTTTTTTTAAAAAATGACTACTACTGTCAAAAAAAAAAAAAAAAAAAGATAAAAATTGATTCTACTCATCTTTTGTTCCTTAGATGAATATCCTTAAGTTATTATTTTATGATTATTTTGAAAATATTAAAACCATTAAATGTAAAATCCGAATATGAAAAATATTAAAAAATTATTGTAAAAGTTATTTTGAAACTTCAAATATTACCGGTTGGATTCACCTCATCTAAATAATGAGGGGGTGCCAGTTGTGGCCGCACTGGACTTATTTAATAAACTTATATAAAAATAAAATAATAGATAAAATATCACGTTATAGTGATTGTATAAAGAGCGAGCTTATAAAAGCTCTTAGTTGAAATAAGTTATTATTTATTACAGTAGATTGATTATCTGAATCTTAATATTTGGTGAAAATATTTAATTATTTTTATATTGTTAAAATTCAAATGATCAATTTTAAATGTTATATGTCTTATTAAATCATTAAACTTTATTTTTTAAAAAATTAAATTTATATTTATCAAATTTGACAGAACTGAGGCAATATTTGAAGAAGACAAATTATAAATATATATATTTTTTAATATTAATAAAAAAACTATTATTATAAAATTTACACGTTAAAGCTAAGGTAGAATAATATGTTTTAACTTATTTTTGAGAAAAATAAAATTTTATTAAGTTTAAATAATTTTCTTTGAAAAAAAAAGTATTTTTCAAATTAAAATATCATTCATAAATTGCAACATGGCAAGTTGGGTTTGCATTAAAGATGCAAAATGTGACATCTTGAATTTTTGGTATTATCTCACTTATTTTATATGTTGGAAATTAATTTTGGTTTATAAATTTGGCTTTTTAATTTTTATACTTCAAGTGTATTTTGGGATGTAAGTAATTTATTTATGAGATTTGAATAATTCAAAAATTATTGTTTTATAATTTACAAAAAATATACTTTTTACGTCCAAATCGCCTGATCTAAACGCAATGTCCAAAACTGAATCCAAATCAAATAATATATGATTTTGAAATATACATAAAAAAAAACTATTTACACAAAATTAGAATATTTGAAAATTATAACTCAATCGAACTATTGAAAAAAAATTAAAAATGAACATAGGCACAAACGTGATACATCACCATTTTTTGAATTACAACAAACCCCAACTAACCAAAAATTTATAACTTAAACCATTGGTCTTTCTGAATAATACTGTATAAATTGATCCGAAATCTTTATCTAGCTCTCTAACTAGCAGATCTCTCGATTCAAAACTCCTGTCAGTATTTTGAGCCCATTAATTTGTAATCAGTATAACACAAGTAAAAATGAGTTAATTATTTAACAAAATATGCAATTCTCACAATTAAATATATGTACATTAAAATATGTTGAAATATGTCATGATCGAATAGTTAGAAAATAATAATATTGACTCGTAAATATATTAAATATAATCTAAATTGATGATTAGATTAATAAATTGTACAATATCTAAAATATTCTCAAATTATATAAAACATTTAGGAGACTAAGGATCAATAATGACTTGACCAATAAATGAATAAATATTAAAATACAGATTATGATTGTTTTCCACATAATTTTGCTAAGGATTTGAGGTGGTATCATATATTTAGTCAATGCTCAGGAGGATTTTGGTCCGTCTTTGACTTGCACTTGTACAACAAATTAAAAAGAGGTTAGAGGATTTGGAAAGTGTTTGATCATAAATTCTCCAAACGTTTAATTTAGGAATCTTTTCAAGATGATAAAAGATGGGAAGGATGTTAGATGATACTGAGTTGTATGTTAGCGGGGATGAGAGGAGGGGTGTCCTAGGTTCATCGAGAACGACTCAACAGAGGGCTTTTGGTGTGCCATTAGAGGGGCCGTGGGGCTCTGTTTGGTCCGAGGTGACAAGGTGGAGGAACTGGAGTAGAGTGAGCTCACAAAGCGGAGGATTGATCTCCTGGGTGTTTTGGAAGCTTTGCTGGGAGATTTTTGCTGCTCTGGTTAAGATAGAGCCCCCTTACTGCTACCCTTTCTCTCCTTTTCATTGAGGAAGGTGATGGGCTTTTTTTCTGCCAAATGGAGCTTCACTTTCCCACCAGGATGGATTTCTTCCTGCCATAATGAATTTTTTCCATCCAGATGGAGCTTCGTTGTATGCTTTGGATTTCGGTCCTTCACATGGTACCAAACCCATCAATAGTATTATAGACGAGATTGAATGTTATTTTCAACATATGGTGATAGGTTTGAATTTTAATTTTTATAATAATATATTAAGATATATCATGATATATTTAGTTAATTTTTTACAATAATATATGTAAAATTGAGTTAAAAATTTTACTTAAATACGAACATATATTTATATATTTTTTATACAAAAAAAATGTCTCAATTATCAAACTTATATTGAGTTTTTTATTTCTTATTCTTTCAGAGATTTAACATGTAGGAATACATGGATATATTTGAATATTGGTATGCAATTTGTTAAAATATGTCGTAAGTGTATTGCATAATTTATATTTGCATAGATTTTATGATGTATGTTAAAGGCATGTTGAAGTTATAATATTAGGAATTTACAATAATTTAGTAAATTTTGATATAATTTTATCAATTTATTTTAAAAATAAGTTACATAGAAACGAATATCTAAAAATTAAGGATATATAAGAATATTTAAACATGATTTAAATGTGTATAAGAAAATTATTATAAAAAAATACTTTTTAAACACAGTATATATAAATTAAAGACATGCATTTCATCAAAATTATATGAAATAAAAATCAAAGTACATGCATGTAATGTATAAAAATACATATATAAAATTATAATTTATTTGAGTATTTGAAATAATAAATACTCAAAGAAATAACAAAAAATCAATAACAAAAAAAAGGATTTGAATGTACTTTTCTTTATTTGATTCTATTCAAAGATCTCTTGATTTTTCTTTAATTTTATCGTCTCTTTCATTTCTCTCCTTCTTTTCTATCATTTCATATTCTCTTTTTCCTTCTTCTCTCAAAAATCATCTAAGAATAATACAACATTAGTCAAATGGTCTATTTATAAAAAAATTGACACACATGACATATCAGGCGCAGATCGGTGTCAACGCACAATTCATATTGCATAAAGTGTCCCTCAAATGGGGCCCAATTTGGCTAAAATTTATACGAATACCCCTGGAAGTGTCATTTAGGCGTAAACTTACTCTTCAAAATATATATGTGCGTGAGTCAGATGCCTGATAGGCGCCAAACCTAATTACTTAAATTTTAATTTTTTTTAAAATTATTTTATGAATGTTATAATTCATAAATAAAATATGGGACCTTATAATACTGAATCTAAAATTTATGGGTCCAACAAGAATTTAGACCGAAACTAATGAAGCCCAATTGAGAAAAGATGTGTCCAACCAGTAGAGCGGCCCAACCTGACGACATCATCCTAAAAGATTCACAGGTAAGGCCCACTAGGCATCCCTGACACATAGGCAATCAGTTTCGCCCAATCCTCGCAGATTCCTGGTGTAGAATCCGTATTTATAGAAAATACGGTACAATGCATATTTTATATGGCCGTAATACCGTGACCCAGTATTTTGATATTTTGAGTAGCTGAGACTTTATTAGATCTGTAATATTATTATATGCTTTGATTATAGAATTATTTATTAGTTATTTGGCTTATTTTTTTTTATTTTCTATCATTTTCAAATTAGGTACAAGTGACCTTGTCTTTTATGGAACAAATTTAATGAGAGACTTTTGACATACTTATTATTATTATAGACAGTTATAGTAGGTTTTTATGGTTTTATTTATAATAAGAATGTTTAGCCGTAATCTGTATTTGATGTATAATAAAAATGAGATTAATATGAGTTTTGGAGTATACAGAAATTATTACTTCATATATATATATATATATATATATATTTTGAATTACAGTGTGTCATTATTTGAAATATTTATGATAGTATTTCAGGTCATGATATAAAATTCAAATTCAATCTAATTTTTAAATATTAACTGCAAAAATTCAATTTATTTTAAATTAAAAAAAAAATCATAAACTAATTGAATGTATTTTTAAATTAAATTTGTCAGTGAGTTTAAAATCCATCTGGCCACGTTCATGCGTAGGAGTCCCTTCTTCACGCACACACATGGCCGTGGATTTAGGTAGAGCCAACTGTCTTCGTTTTATTTATTAAGACAAAATAATAAATAAGTTTTTTTAAATTATAAATTTAAAAATATTTATATTATTAAAAAAATAATTCATAAATATAATAACAACTATATTTTTAATTTTTTATTATAAAATAATAAGTGACATTTATTAAATCTTAACCAAACGGTCAACATTATATAAAATGAAGATTTTTTTATTTTCCTAAGATTAGGAATTTAACAAATTAGGGTTTTAAATATAAAAAATAATAAAATATTTAAAATTATTTTAAATAATTTTTTATAGTATAAATATTTTAATATTTTAATGTTATTAAAATTTATATATTAAAAAAAGTATTTACGCGTTTTTTAAAATAATTTTTAATTGTTTTAAAATTTTGACGATTGTGATTGATCGACCAATCCGGCCACAGACTCGCTTTCCAACGGATTACTACAATTTCAGATCTCAGTCAGATTGTCGGTCGCGGCTAGGAATTCAGTGGAGCCATATTTTAATTATTTTGATTATTTATTATCTTATTCCTTTAATTACAAAAAAAAAATTAATTTAATTCAATTATTTATTATTATTTTTATACCATTTAAGATAAGATCGATCCAATTGATTGATATATAAATTTCTTGAACCGAAAGTCCATAAAATAATATGAATCAACCAAGTTATTAAACCTCGAAACGGAAGAAAATTCAATCGAGTTTTCGAATATCTGAATGACCAGATTGAGGTGCCAAGTGGCTGTGCGATTAATGAACTCAGGCAATTAATTCTGACGAATGATTATTATTATTATTTTGGTAAATACTGACGAATGATTATATAAATTTAAATATGAACAATCAAATGAAATAAGAAGATAAAACATTTAAAAAGTAAGTGTTAAATTTAGAACTTATGAAAAGATTGGACTTTTCGGTTCTTAACTAGTATAACAGTTCAATTAATGTATAATCATACTATTTTCAGAAAGAAGCAACGATTAAAAATAAAGGTATAAATATGTCTATTTTTGTATAACAGGGAAGGAGGAAAATCATTTGTAAAATAATAAGTATAGAGTTTTAATTCTTTATACAATTATAAATTAAAAAATTATCTAGCTAAGCCCTGTATTTTTCACTCTCTTACTGTCAACCTTGCGTAATTTTTTATTTTTTGAGAAAAAATTTTTAACTTGAGTTTCAAAAGATATCGTAAAAAGCAAATTTTGTATCATATAATATATTATTAATTCTTAATTAAATAATTATAATTTAATTATTATAAAGATAACGAATGCGGAATTGGGGGATATTGTTTCACGGAGCAGTATTTTGTCCTAAAAATATAAATGTTTTTTTTTTTTGACATTTTTTGGAATTTAAAATAAAAAAAAAATTATTTTTGGGATAAAATTTTGCTAAAAAAAAAAAATCCATTTTTGGATCGAAATCTTGCACCGCAAATTTTTGCCCAAAAGTAGTAAACTTTTTCCTTTAACGTTTTGTGGAAATCTAAATTAAAAAAAAAAAAAATTATTTTTGGGATAAAATTCTACTCCACAGAAAAGAAAAAAAAAAAAAAAAACTTTGGGCTGTCTCCCGTTCAACGAAGGTGCGCCCACCCATTGTCCTCGTGCTCTGGGTTCCATCGATACACGCAACCCCCCAATGTGTCTGTCATATTCTTTAAATGGCAGCATCTTCTTCATTCAGTGAAGTACGAGTTCAAGTTTGAGTTGCCTTTTTCCCCCAACCGAACGCATCTCCTTGTAACGCCGCGGCAGTGGGGAAAACCGGTGGGCCGGCGGGGGAGTCGCGAATTTCCGGTTGATGTAACTCCCGAATTCTCCATAGAGGAAATGATCAGCAGCTGCGGCCGAGGCAACACTGTTAGCGCACTGTGGAGCTTGTCATTTGGTCGGCAATCCAGTCCGATAACCAATCGATTTGGGATCGAACTGCGTAGAACTACTACCGGTAGTAATCCGTCGTTGGTGGCTGTAGCGTCGTCGAAGTTGGAGGAAGAGAGAGTGGGGGAGTTGGGAGTGTAATTGGAAGAAAGGAGAAGAGACGTGTGAGCGTGGGAGCGGCGATGGGTGGCGGAGAGACGTCGGCGGCGACGCTGAAGAAGGGAATAGCTGAATTCTACGACGAGTCTTCGGGTATTTGGGAGGACATTTGGGGAGACCATATGCACCATGGCTTCTACGACCCCGACAGGCCTGCCTCCCTCGCCGATCACCGATCCGCTCAGATTCGCATGATTGAAGAAGCCCTCCGTTTCGCCGGCATCTCCGGTCTCTCTCTCTCTCTCTCTCCTCCTCTGTATTGGCTAAAAGCTATTTGACATTGATGGTACGAAAGATAACCGAACCCCACCATTTAATTAACCGTTGTTCACCCATAAATTAAAAAGGGCCATCTCAGTAGTTTTTGATACGTGAAGATGCATTATTAAATGCAGGACTGATAATTGTTGTTGCACTGTCAAAGGGATAAGGGACGTATGGATACAAGAAGGGAGGAGGTGGTCTCATGCAAACTGCATGGATTATATATATTTATATATATTTGGGAACAGTAGTATCTGATTTGTTCATATATACTAATAGATCTATATAAAAATAAATAAACAAATAATATATTAGGTTAATAAATATCTTAAGTGTGTTAAAGTAGCAAGTTTGTAACATTACTACATACATACATACACACTTACATGTGTATATACATGTATGCACGACCATCATGTGGTTTCCTCCTATGGATGACAGATTTGCAGCCATTTCATGATTGGTTCCTTCTTGTTTCTTTCCCTTTATTTATTTTATATGTGCAGGGAGTCTTGATATCAGGGTAGAGTTGTCACCGCATGAATTATCAGTCACGAGTTTAAGCAGTGAAAATAATCTCTTATATAATACAATATAAGATTTTGTCTAATAATATTATCCTAAACAATTATGAATAATTCTGTCATTCATAGAACAGGAAGAAACTTGATCTTTTAATTATAAAATTGTCATTATTTTCATCAAATATTAAACTAATTGAGAAAATATCTTTTCGAATAAAATATAACAAAACCGTACAAGATCATAACATTTTAATCAATTTAATAAATTATTAAATATGAGTTATATCATATGGAGCAATCCAAACATCCCCTCTCCGTGACATGAGGAAAATCTTGAAAATACTCGTATGCTTGTTCATTTAAATATTGAGAAAATTAAGAAAATAATTTTTCTAAAAAGATATACAATAGAACTATACGAGACCGTAATATTTAATTATTTTGATAAATTACTAAATATGAGCTATATCATGCGGGATAATCGTAATATCTCCGCCCCACAACAAGAGGAAAAACTTGAAAATATTTGTATGCTTGTTCATTCCTGCCTTCAATCCTTTGTACTTCAATTAAAAAGCTGTGCTATTGAGTTATTTCTAATAGTCTACGTAACTCACCTTGCAGATGATCCAAACAAAAGACCTAAGCATATAGTTGATGTGGGATGTGGAATAGGAGGGAGCTCAAGATATCTAGCAAAGAAGTTTGGGGCCAAATGCAATGGCATTACGTTGAGCCCCATACAAGCTCAGAGGGCTCAAGCCCTGGCTGAAACTGAAGGATTGGCTGATAGGGTAAGCATTTGATTCATGATTTGCTTGCATATTGATGTCTAATTAGTATAAGTTTGAATATATTTGTGAGTACTTTCTTAGGTCTCAAAACTCTTGATTGGGTGTAGAAAACATGAATCTTTCATTGTTTACTTATTTATTTATTATCAGGGTCTTTGATATTCATCTAAAAAATTAAAGAATGTTTAGGACTTCAAGTGCAAATGGGTTTGTGCAAATTATTTTTGATGGGAACGCCTATAGTGGGCTAGCCCAAAAAGGAGGAACGACCCAAATCCATAACCGCTCAAATGTGCACTTAGACGGTCAACGTCAGGACGTTGACCAAATAAAGGTCAAGGAGATCGGCCAACTATGACATTAGGGTGGATAACAGGCTCCGAGAGACGATCAACATTTCTGTTGATCGGAAGCGCCACAGTAGATCTGCCTAAGAGCAAGCTTTACGTGGACCAAACCCAATTTGGCTAACATTTTCGTGCACAATCAGCAACGGCTTTCTTCCTTGATTTCACACTCTCCCAAAAGAAAATTTCTATTGCAATGGTAACCAGCAGATTCAGCATAAATCTCATGAGAAAAGCGCCAGATTCTCTTTTCCTATCTGCGACAAACCCTAACGGTTACAAAACGTGGAAGGAAAATAATCAATCCAATAAGCCATTACTAGCATTAAAATTCCACACCAGGAAAGAAAGCAATCCCAACAGAATGCGAAAATCAAACCTTCCTGTCCAAGGTAGGCTGCCAAACATTTCAACTATAAAAGCTCGTGGAGTTTTCACTCCAGGGCACGTTGACTTTCCTGCAAAAACACCCTAATAAGCTCATGCAGTGCTTTCGCAATTCTAAAAGCTCCCACCTTATAGAACTCCAACTCTCTCTCTCTGTCATTACGTTTCTTACGAATACAGAGTTGAGAGATAACGTTCCTCACGAGCCACAAAAAGCCTCTCACATCGAGAGCAAAACCCCCATCAGAAATACCCCATCATTCTCATTGCATTTATTTTCTTTACCTTCTTAAAGTTCGAAAGTCGATTATTGACTCGAGTGTCGAAATATTTTTGGTGGGGTAACCTCCCGTCGACACCTGACCTCTCGTTTATTGTAATAGTTTGTAGGATCCAAACTCAGTAAACGAAGTCGGATTTAGATAATCAAATTGACCCGAACCTATTTGAAACTTAGATCCAGGGATGCATCATTAATGTCGTATGTAGGAACGCTTACAAAAAGTAGACTACTTTTCTCAGATACCTTTCTCAGCTTCGCCTTCTAAGCCAACGTCATCAACCAGAATGGTAAATACAAGAGTATAAGCTAGCGAGCTCGCCAGAGACGTGATCTCGCCCGACGAGGATCACGCTGCTGGTGCCATGGTCAACGGGTGCCCACACCTTTCTTTCAAGATCTAGTGGAGCATATGTAAAATATGAACAAGATACTCTAGATGCTCTACTCCCGCCAGAAGCATGCACAACAGGGGGCTCTGCCAACGGCAATCCCTACACCGGCATCCAAAAGAGGAGGACGGATGAAGAAAAAATTGGCCAAGAAATCCAAAAGGCCGGCCAATATTCAGACTTTGAAGTCCTCACGTGCCCAAAGCCGGCCAAGGCTTAAAAAGCGATTGGGTAGCATGACTCAGGAAGAAAGCCCGGAGCGAAGGGACCCCTAATATTCTTTGACGAAGACCAGGACCCAGGCTCAGGAGGGAGCTTCCCGAGTCGTTAAATCTATTGGTGGCAGTAGCCAACCAGTTACTGGCCACGCCAGAGAAAGAACGGAGTTGAGGACTTATCTCAACTTTAAAAGATCAACCAATGCTGCTCGGGCTGATTCGAGATTGGAGAAGAACTAGAACCATGTATTCAAGGATGACGAACACGCTATTGATTTAGATAGTTCTCCTTTCATAGTAGAGATCTTGAACCGTCCGATGCCGATAAAGTTTAAGATGCCACCCTCGACTTATACAATGGGAGCGTTGATCCAGTGGATCACCTTGATCATTTTCGCACCCATCTGAGTCTGCAAGGGTTGGAGGATGCAACAATGTGCTGCTGCTTCCCACTTACCATGAAAGGGGATGCTTCCATATGGTTCCATCACCTATTGTCAAATTCGATTAGGAGTTCCAGGGAGCTAACTGACCTCTTCTTGGTATAATACGCCTCCAGCCGTCGAGAAGAGAAGTAGCCTTGGCACCTCTCCCATATCAAATAGAAGTAGGGAGAGAATTCGTAGAAGTTTTTGGATCGCTTCATGGTGGAAGTTAGACGGATCCCCAGGCACACGGAGGAGATGAAGCTCAGCCGTTTCATCTCCACACTAACATACGGGGACTTCTTTAGGTGCCTGGCATACAAGAATTCGCAAACCTTTCGGGAGGCGGAGTCTTTCACCTGAGCCTACGCAGCAGTGGATGAGACTAACGACGCTACGTGTCCCGAGTGGACCGAATAGTCTTGCTCATTCCTGAGAGAAGGGAAGAGAAAGTACAATGGTGGCGATCACTCTTGCAGGAAGTACCACAAGACCGGACCACCAGAGCGAAGGGACTATTGGCCAATCAGCCTAACGCCTCTGACCGACACGTGTTCAAACGTCCTCATGTAAATTCGTGGGGAGAAGTTTTTCAAGTGGCTAAAACCACTCAAGAAAGAGGAGGGAGGAAAGCCAACTAAGTAGTGTGATTTCCATCAATCTCCCGGACACTCCATAGAAAATTGTAAGACCTCCTAGCGGGAGATAGAAGAGCTAATCCGCGGAGGCCACCTCACAAAGTTCATCAAGAACCCTAGCCAGAGCTCTAACACTGCAGGCGATGAAGGACCAGAGCTTTTTTCTGAACGAAATTGGGTCACAGTAGGAGTGGTTAATATAATCACGAGTCGGCCGACCAATACTCTAGCGGACCGTAAGGAGCAGTAGATTGGGAGGAAGAAACAGTGCACTGAAGACAATGTCATTAGCTTTAGCGACAATGACTTGGAACGTGTTATCTCCCCCCATGCAGATCGACTTATTGTATCCGTACTCGTTTCGGACAGTAGCGTCGACTACCAACTGAAACGAGTATTTATCGATAATAAAAGTTTACGCGATTTGCTTTATCTTGACGAGTTTTTTAAACTTGGTTTAAAAAGAGCTAGTTAAAACCTGCGGAATGCCTACTGTACGGCTTCGACAACGAGCTGGTGCCCGTCCAAGGGACGGTCTAGTTAGAGATCACCCTAGGCAAGTATCTAAGGATGGCGAGTCGTACACTCACATTCTTAGTAGTTGACCTATCCTCCGTCTATAACGCAATATTAGGCCGATCATTTCTAAAAGCATTCGAAGTCATGACTTTGATACTGTACCTCAAGATGTAATTTCCTACATCATACAGTGTGGATGAAGTGTTGGGTGATCAGGTCACCGGGTGGACAAGTTACATGTCCCAAATCGCTCCTAGCGGTAACTTTCGGTCAGCAGGAGAACTCAACCATCGAAATGAAATAATTTTGTAGCAAGCACAGTCCGGTGATGTAACGATCTAATCCCACAAAACCCGGAGGATTTAGAAAGGTGCATGCAGATCGGTGGCTCACTCACTGGTACACTGCGCGACGAGCTAATTACGTTCTTGTGACAAAACGCTGACATCTTAGCGTGGACTTCTGCTGACATGTTTGGGATTTCGACCGGAGTAATGGTCCACAAGTTATGCCTCGATCCGACCGCAAGCTCGTTAGGTAGAGGTGGAGAAACCACTCGGTGGAGAAGTTGGTCGCCATTCGGAAGAAAGTGAAGAAGTTGCTAGACACCAACTTCATCAGAGAGGTTCAGTACCTAGATTGGCTCTCCAATGTCATCCTGTTGAAGAAAAGCAATTGAAAATGAGGAATGTGCGTTAACTTTACCGACGTTAACAAAGCCTGCCGAAAAGACAACTTTCCTTTCCCCAAGATCAACTTGTTGGTGGACTCTACGTCTAGACACAAGTTGTTGGGCTTCATGGATACGTACTTGGGCTACAATCAGATCAGATTGAGCCCAAGGAACGAGAAGCACACCTCGTTTATGACGGATTAGGGTACTTATTATTAAGTAATACCCTTTAGTCTGAAGAATGCGGGAGGCACTTACCAGCGGCCCATGAACAAGATGTTTGAGAGGCAGATCGGCCGCAATACGGAGGTGTACGTCGACAACATGCTTGTCAAGAGTAAGACCACCGATGACTATATTGACGATCTAGCTAAATCATTCGAGGTGCTACGCGCATATCAAATGAAATTGAATCTAACTAAGTGCGTCTTCGGAGTGTCCTTAGGAAAGTTCTTGGATTTCATCGTCTCTCAACGAGGGATCGAGGCAAATTCGGAGAAGATCAAACCCCTCGTGGATATGGCTTATCCACGGAGTGTCAAAGATGTCCAGTGACTAACCGAACGACTGGCGGCTTTTTGCCGTTTCTTAACTATGTCGGGTGACAAGTACTAACATTTCTTTAAGACCCTAAGGAGAACAAAAGCAAACAGGTTCTATTGGACAACAAAGTGCCAGGTAGCTTTCAATGAGTTAAGAAGTATCTGGCCAATCCACTGTTGTTAACGTCACCAAAGGACGGAGAGGAGCTATACCTTTACTTAGCGGTGTCAGAGGCGGCCCTCAATTCTGTTCTCGTACGCCAGGACTTCGACCCTCGGCGACCGGTCTACTACATGAGCAAGACGCTGACCAGCCCATAGACAGCTACCCATGCGTGGAAAAGTTAGTTTTGGCACTTATTTTATCTACTCGAAAATTGAGACCCTACTTCCAAACTCATCGCATGATTGTTCTCACCGACCAGCCTCTGAAAGAAATTCTCCAAGAACTCGACATTTTTGAAGGGTTGATAAAGTGTGCTATTAAATTGGGAAAGTTCAATATCGAATTCTGGCCCTGATCGGCCATTAAGGGACAAGCTCTGGCTGACTTTAGTGACGAGATCACGACACTAATTCCCTAAGAATAGCCTACTAAGGACATAGGATAGAGCGAGGAAGAACCGAAATGGGTCCTCAATATAGACGGATCGTCAGCGAACTCAGGTAGTGGTGCCGGGGTGGTCTTCAGGACGCCTGACTGCCTCAACATAGACAGATCGTCAACGGACTCAGGTAGCGGTGCCGGGGTGGTCCTTAGGACCCCTGACGGGTTTGAGATGAAGTACTCCCTTAGATTTGACTTTTCGGCTACCAATAATGTTGCCGAATATAAAACCCTATTAGCCTGGTTAAGACTGGCAAAAGAATACTCAGTTAAGCAAATGACTATTTATAGCGACTCTGAGCTAGTCGTCAACCAAATTAACAGGAGTTTCGAAGCGAATAATACACACCTAACCAGATACTTGGCCAAGGTAAGGGAAGCCAATCGGAGATTCGACAGGTTAACCCTGGTCCACATTCCAGTGAGAACTGGAAGACCGACCAACTGGCTGGAGTAGCGACGGCCAAAAACTCAGAGCAGTATTTGAGGGACATGTGGGAGATTCTGAGCTCTCCTAACACAGGGAAACAAGAATCGATACAGATCTCTGGAGCAGAAAATTAGATGACACCATACCAAAGATACTTGCCGGACGGAGCACTCTTAGAAGACGCAGATGAAGCCAGACAGATCAAGAAGACGACTGGTTGGTACACTGTAGTTGATGGACGGTTATAACGCTGTGGCTACTCACTTTGTATCTTCGATACCTCACCCCCGAGGAGGCCGATTATGCCTTAGACAAAGTCCACATTGAGATGTGGATCACACATCGGCGGTAAGACCTTAGCATTCAAGATCATGACACAGGGTTACTACTGGTCAATAATGAAAAAGGATGCCTTAGACAAAGTCAACTTCACGGCAATCTTTGCCACCAAACCGTTCGCTGAGCTGAAATTTCTCCAGGTGCCTTGACTCTTCATGCAATGGGGGCTTGATATTCTCAACCCGTTTTTCATTGTAACGGGGCAAATAAAGTTTATTATCGCAGGCATTGACTACTTCACCAAGTGGGTCGAAACCGTCCCGCTAATGAGGATCACAGAGTACAACACTCTTGAATTCATCCACCAGAGTATAGTCAGCAGATTTAGCGTTCCCGAGGTTATTATGATTGACAACGGAACCCAATTTTCAGAAAATACTTCACCAAGTATTACATCAACTTGGGCATCTGGCTGGTTCACACTTTGATAGCATACCCTCAAGCAAATGGACAGGTGGAAGTCACAAATCGTACGCTACTCCATGGTCTTAAGAACAAGTTGGAGGACGCAGGGGGCTCCTGGGTAGACGAGCTACCCTCCGTCATCTGGTCTTACTGAACAACTCTAAATGAGCTAACTAGCAAGACGCCCTTGAATCTCTGCTACGGGACTGAAGTGGTAATTTTGATTAAGATCGGGCTTCCAAATCTTAGGGTCTAGTCCTTCAACCCGTAAGGTATCTCTCAGAAAATTTAGAAACACCTAAACTTGTTAGAGGAAGCTTGCAACGCTACCAAGATGTGAACTACAACTTACTAATAACGAATCGTCGCTATTACAATAAGAAGGGAAAAGCACATCAATTCGACGTTGGAGACTTGGTTCTGCGGAGTATCGAGGCTACGGGCAAGATTGCCAATCGGAATAAAATTTTCCGAAATTGGGAAGAGCCTTTCTTAATCTCCTCCGTCCTGCGGAACGGAGCATAAAAACTCCAAAACTAGGACGACAAGTTGGTTCACGGACATGGAACGCAACCTACCTCAAACACTACTTCCAATGAGGGTCCATGTAGGTCATTCACGTATTTGCATGTAAATGTATGTACTGGATTTTCGATTCATAAAATAAGTATCATTTTCTTTATACTACATTTGTTTCCTCTCTTTTATACGTGCGTGTACGTTTGTATGTTTTCTTTGTTGCAGGTTACACGACCTAGGCTACCCCTAAGTCAGGCGGGTTTTCACCCGCTCGTTACTAAACCCTGATCATTCAGGCGGCCATACGCTGTCGTTTTTAAACCTTAGTTATCTAGGGGGTCATGAGTGGTCGTATTTAAACCCCGATCATCTGAGCGGCCTATAAGTGGTCGTATTTAAACTCTGATCATTCAGACGGCTCATAAGATGTTGTATATAAACCTTGATCATTCAAGTGGCCTATTCACGGTCAAAATCTTAAGGGGCTCAAGTAGAACACGTGATGACCTCCTTTACAAGAGGACAACGTGATAAGTCAACGACAGTCAATGGGAGCAAAGCACTTCTCCCAAAAGCAGGCCGCCCAAGTTAATGCTTGGGCAACGCCACCAAGCATTTACTCGCGCAAGAGTATTAAGCAGACTTGACGTAACATCAAAATCCGCCTTGGTGCTTTTACAAGGACTCAAGTCCTCCGAAAAGTACTGACAACACCTCAAGCAAGGCGGACGGCCAACTAGCGAGTAATTCACCAAGTTGGCCGATCAACATGGTAGACAAACTTAAAAAAAAAAGAAAGAAAAAAATGACAATGAAGGTGACACACACAACAACATTAAAACGATTGTTTATTTTATTACTTGTAATATAATTACATCAGTACACAAAAGGAAAGTAGGAGTACAAAAAGTTATGGTGGAGCAGAGTTCCCAGGAGGAGGCGCTGGCGGCCTTTGACCGCTTTGGAGCTCTCCCATAAGGCTTTCGCGATGTTGGGAAAAATGGTTCTCTGGGTTGAGAAACCCAACTAGAAAATTGGGGTCAACCAGCCGTATAATGCACCGGCTAATGTTGACCTGCTCACATAATCGTGCCAACAGCATGTTTGAGACCTCGTGATGACGAATGCGAGTACTTAGCTTGTTCTCCAATGTAGTTATCTGCCCCACAAGCTGATCAATACGCCTCATTACCCGGTCAACCTCTTCTTTCAGATGGATATTCTCCTCTTTCAACTTGTCGTTCTCCTCCACCAGGCCGGCCACCACAACTCCTCTCAAGCTGGTGTTCTCCTCTCTCAGCCTAGTATTCTCCACTTTCAGGATGGCCAGCACAGACTCTAGGGCGACTGCACCCTCCCGATGCTCCGCCTTCAGCCACTCCAACTCCCCATCGAGCCAGGTGATCTCCTTATCCTGGTCGGAGATCACCCAGTCTCATTGGCTAAGCACCTTAACAATGGCACCAACGACTTTATCCGCCTACAAAAAAAAAGGGCCCAAAGTCAGCAATGGAGGAGAAAAGGAGAAGAAAATTTACGAAGGCTTATCTACCAGATTCAGCGTTCCAGCCTCATTGGTTTGCTGTGAGACCTAGGCATTGGNCGCTGAAGGACTGGAAACAGGAGCTTCATGAACAGGCACATCAGTGGCCTCCGCTGCGGACTCCTTTGGCAACTTCATGGCAAGGTCCACCACCTCAACAGGCTTTCTAGTGACTGGCTCTTCCGGCGGAGTATGTAGCTCTGAAATGGACTCCTGCAACTCAATCGACGGCTCCACAACAGGTGGCTCAATGGCTGTCTCCAACAACTCAACTAGCGGCTCAGCGGCCGGCTCCAGCAGCTCGATCAGGGGCTCAGTGGATGGCTCCCGTGGCTCAGCTCGCGCCTCATTGGCTATCTCCATCATCTTAGCTGATGGCTCGAAAACCAGCTCCTCCGGCCCAGGTTGCGGCCTCCACGCTGGCTCCACCAATGCAGGCTGCGTCAAAATAACGACGCCACTCGCCCTAGCGCTCAGCATGGCGTCGTATGCCTCTAGAGCTAGCTTAACTTCAATCCTTGAGCTACCGCCCATTCCCGCAAGGCGCCCAACGGCCACATAATCCAGCCTAGAAGATGACGAAGAAGGCGCCACCATGGCAGCCCTCATTTGCTTTGGACTGGTGGGAGCAGTGTCTGAGGAAGGTGCACCGACGTCTCCAATGATTACAGCTCTGGTCTTCCTTTGTGAGGCCTCGGCAGAGGAGTCCTGAACTTCTGGACTCGCTTTTTTGGCCTCCTCTCAAGAAACCAAATGGTCCCTCCTAAAGTCCTCAGGGTTCTCCCTCACAAGTTCCAACAGCTCGACCATGGCGGCAATCTCCGCCTTCTTCGGCGTACTGGTGAATGCCTGGAGAACCTTACCCCAATCTCGAGATAAGGGCCATGACTCAACAACGCGAACGAAGAAGTGACCATTCCAATTTTTCAACGAGTCATAAATGGTGTGGTTAATTGGAAGGTCTCGAGGGGTCAGAGAAATCTAGTCTGCACTTTGTGTAAATCGAAACATCACTCTGACGGCATCCACCGTCATTATACGGGAGTAATGACACATAAAAATACAAAGAGAACACAGATATTGCACGGTGTTGGCATGAAACCGGGCAATAGGCACCTGGAGAGCAGTGAGGATGTCCAGCAGTTCTTGAGGGACTGGAAGACGAAGCTTACTCCTCAAACGAGCCTCGTAAACAATGATGCAGCCCTCAGGAGGGAAGCAAGCCCTGTTCGGCTCACTGGGTATCATCGGGACGATCTTCTGTGGAATGTTAAACTCCACGCACAACTCTCTAACTTCACCAGTTGTGAGCACGGAAGCAATTTCCATTATAGAAGGAGCCATGGAAGTGGAAGTAAGAAAGAAGATCGCACAGCACTTAGAAAAATTTTCAGAAAAGATGAAGGAAAGCGTGAAAAATTCAAAAGAAAAATGAATAGACAACTTAAAGGGCAGTGTGTGTAACGTCCTTGGCGCACCCGCATATAGATATTGTCCGCTTTGACCTGGGAGAACTTCGCGGCGTCTCCAGCCTACAGGCCGAGGCCTGGGAGAACTTCACGGTGTCCCCAGCCTACAAGCATCATGGTTTTGTTCCTGGCAGACGGAGTTCACCGCCCCCAAAATGCGTCTACAATGGGGGAGGTGTCCACGCCCTTATAAGGACGCTTCGTTCCCCTCCCACAATCCAATGTGGGACACTACTGTCCACCCCCTTGGAAGCCCAGCGTCCTCGCTGGCACACTGAATCGAGTCCCGACTTTGATACCATTTGTAATGTTTCCGGCGCACCTGCATATAGATATTGTCCGCTTTGACCTGGGAGAACTTTGCGGCGTCTCTAGCTTACAGGCCGAGGCCTGGGAGAACTTCACGGAGTCCCCAGCCTGCAGGCCTCACTGTTTTGTTGCGTTGGCAGATGGAGTTCACCGCCCCCAAAACGCGTCTACAAGGGGGGAGGTGTCCACGCCCTTATAAGGACGCTTCGTTCCCCTCCCCCAATCCAATGTGGGACGCTACAGTGTGAATGCTAGAGAAGTTAATCGTGTCGAGAATGTAAGCTCATCATTGCTGACACGTATTATTTTTTGAACGGGCACAATCGAATCAGATCCTCTGGCACATTAATTATCAAGTTCTTGAATTCATCGCGTACAGACACGTGGCCACTTTTTCGACTGACAGGTTGGCTGAGGATAGTGCTTCGTTCCAACTCCCACAAGTTCTGCAGATTTTGACATGGACGGTTAATAAATCCGGTCAATGTTTGCTCCCACAAGTTCTCCAGATTTTGTCCTAGACGGTCAACAAATTCAGTCAATATTTTTTCTCCCGTAATTCTCTAAATTTTGGTCTGGATGGTCAATAAATCCGGTCAACATTTTCTTCAGCAGTTCTCCAAATTTTAGCCACGACGGTCAACGAATCCGATCAATATTTCCTTCAACAGTTCTCCGAACTTTGCCCTAGACGGTCAATGACTCCGAACAACGCTTCTGGCACCAGTCTAGCGGATCTTGATGACTGCTAGCCTGGCACGTCCCATCATAAATATGTTGGAGGTTAGAATTCAAACCACCAGTATGGGGGGCTAGTGATAAGTACACTCTTAGTGGGATGACCTAAGAAGGAGGAATAACCCATATCCATAAGGGTCCAAATGTGCGCCTGGACGGTCAACGCCAGACGTTGATCGGACAAAAGGCCAAGGAGATCGGTGAAACTTCACATTACGGCGGACAATAGGCTCCCAGAAACGGTCAACATTTCTGTTGACTATAAGCGGCATAGTAGGCCAACCTAAGAGAAGGCCTCACGTGGGCCAAGCCCAATTTGGCCAACGCTTCTGTCCACGACCAGTAATGGCTTTCTTCCCTAATTTTGCGCTCTCCTAGAAAGCAATCTTCATTACAATGATCACCAACAGATTCAATGCACGTCCCATGAGGAAAGCGCCAGATTCTCTATTTTCGTCCGCGGCAAACCCTGATGGTTACAAAACGCAGAAAGAAAGCAATCAATCAAAGGAGTCGTTATCGCCATTAAAGCTCCACGCTAGAAAAGGAAGCAATTCCGACAGAAGGCGGAATCAAACTTTCCTGCCCAAGGAAGGCCGTCCAACATCTTAACTATAAAAACTCATGGAGTTTTCACCCCATGGCATGTTGACTTTCCTCCAAAAACACCCTCATAAGCTCACGTAGCGCTCTCCTAATTCTGAAAGCTCCTACGCTTACAGAACTCCAACACTCTCTCTCTCTGTCATTAAATTCCTTGCGAATACAGAGTTGAGAGACAACGCCCCTCACAAGCCACAGAAAGCCTCTCACATCGAGAGTAAAACCCCTATCACAAATACCCCAACGTTCTCATTGCATTCATTTCCTTTACCTTCTTACAGTTTGAAGACCGATTATTGATTTGAGTGTCGAAATATTTTCGGTGGGATAATTTTTCGCCGACACCTGACCTCTCGTTTGTTATAGTGGTGTGCAAGATTCAGACTAAATGAACGGAATTAGATTTAGATGATCAAGTTGATGTGAACCTATTTGAAATTTGAATCCAGAGATGCATCAATTTTAATGATATAATAAAGACTTATTTGGTTGCATTTTGTATTAACGAAATTAAATTAGAATCTCTAATAAAAAAAGATTGTTTTGCCCTTATTGATTATTTTTTACAATAAGCCATTAATAATAATGATATGATATTTGGGAATATATTTTTCTCATGATTTTTATTCTCTCCAAAAAATTAACCACCAATTTTTATAAAGGACAGAGTGAAATGATATGTTATCTCAGTGTTTTTGAAGAGACATGCATGTTCAAATGTCTCACTAATTTGAACAATTACACGTATTCTAATATTCATCTCCATTATTTTCAAACAAATGTCAAACATTTCTAAGAAAACTAACTTAAATGCTGAGCGGCCACGATTAGGTGGCCCCGACTTGGTAATTTCTTCTTTGGGGGGCTTCGGTTGTGATAATCTGATGTGAGCACAAACTCAGGGAGAAAACCTACCCTAAAACAACGCTTTATGGGGGAGAGTCCCCAAACTTATAAGGTGAAGATTCTGTCTCAAATTTTCTGATATGAGACTCGCATCATTTCTCTCCATTTCGTTAACCGCAGACCTCAATGGCTGTACTCTGCGGTATTCACTCTACGATGTTTTACTAAGACCTGACGCACCGGTAACAAGTCAGCCCCTATTCAAATGAAACATGTTCAAATGCCTCACTAATTTGAACAATTACATATATTCTAATATTTATCCCCATTATTTTCACACAAATGTCCAACATTTCAAAGAAAACTAACTTGAATGCTGAGGGGGGCACGGTTAGGAGGCCCCGACCTGGTAATTTCTTCTTCGAGGGGCTTCGGATGTGATAATCTCCATCAGTTTTTTTAGGAATAACCATCCACTCATAATAATAAATGTCTAAACCTAAGCCAATCTACCAAGCTATTATGCGGTAACGTTTCCCTCTCTATTAGTGTGAACCCCACAGTAATTCGGGACTAATAATTTGGGTTATGCCTAAACCAAAATCCAACCTAAACCTAACCCAAAAGTATCTTTTCCCCTAAGAAGGAAAAATTAAAATTTTGATAATACTAGCATAGTTTTTGGTCAATTTAGTCATCATAATTTACCAATAAAGCATTCAAACTTATAATCCATGGAATATAATTTAACTTATAAAAATACTTTTAAGAAATGCTTCTAATTATCAAACAAGAACATAAATATTATAAATCTTAAATCTATATGGCAATTGAAATCTCCACAGTTAACAATTTATTAATCATATATCACTCTAAACTAAAAATCTATATCACGCAAAACAAAATTAAACGTAAATGTTAAGCTTATATTCCGCTTAAGTTGATATTTGTAGATTATATACAAGTTTGGCATGTTTATGGTATAATAAACCCAAATTCAGTTATGAGTCTCGGGTGTTACCTGAACTCGGATACTGTCAAAGTAAATAAAATCCGATCAATAGGCATCTGATTGTGTTGGATTGTATTGGATTTGTATTTTTCTATCAGTATCATCCCTACAATGACCAATCAATGAAGCCCCCACAATCTTTTACAAAGCAAGAAACGAGAAGACAAAGGGATCTTAATTGTATTGCTAAAGATATGCTCATGCTATCACTTACAAATTGAAATGTTTATATAAATGGGTTAATAATAGTTAAAAATTGTGAAAATATCAGGTCTCTTTTCAAGTTGCGGATGCTTTGGATCAGCCGTTTGCAGACGGACAGTTTGATTTGGTTTGGTCGATGGAAAGCGGTGAGCACATGCCAGACAAAAGGAAGGTAATTCCTGTCATTTTTCGACCGCTTTAGATTCTGTTTATTTAGAAATATTTTCTAAGAAAATAAGTTTCTCACGTAATATTTTATATTTTATAACGTTTGGCTTATACAAGAAAATTTGGAGTATCGTATGGATCAATCAATGATATGAATATTAGCGGTGAGGGCCACTGGTGACAAGCGCTGGCGCCGATGGTCACTAGTGGTGTGACTTGGGGCACGCCAACTAGCAATTGATGGCGATTGCTCGAGGCGTATGTGACTGATGGACTTGGGAGTTTCATCAGTCGACGATGATATCACCTTCTATTAAAAACTTCTGTTGGTGGGTGTTGATGGTCGTGGTTTTCTGTGGATGACTTACTATGTATATAATACTCTATTCGTTAAAGCACTTTATGCAATTTCACGAGGGCATCCGTGTACAAATTCAAGCTTAAGTTTTCCATTGACCCGGAAAAATCTTTATTCTATCGACTTATTTTCATGTCTGTGCCAAAACTCTGAAAAATGTAAAAATATTTTCCTATACGCTCTGAATTTGAAAAAAAAGAACTCTAACAAACAAATGGAGCCACATAATTAGTTGTTGTCATAATATGAGGTCTCATATGCAGCCGTATTCGTGCTTGTTATCTTTAAACGGTGTCGGATTTCAGTTTGCCAGTGAATTGGTGAGGGTTGCAGCGCCGGGAGCCACCATTATAATAGTGACATGGTGCCATAGGGATCTCTCCCCATCTGAAGAGTCTTTGCGGCCCGAAGAGAAGAAATTATTAAGCAAAATATGTGATGCATATTATCTTCCAGCTTGGTGTTCCACCGCTGATTATCTCCACTTACTTGAATCCCTTTCCCTTAAGGTTCGATTCCTCAATTCACAAATTTTGTGGGTTATTTCTTTTTCTTTTCATCTTAAAGAAAGACTCTAATTTTTTCATATACATGTGTTTTTAAACTAAGAAGCATTTATTTGGTGATAGGCAAAATTTTACTACTGTGGAGTAGAAAAGAACTCGCTAGTCAAGAATGCTATCGAGATCCAATTTATTGTGGGTCTCTTTGAATCCGTGAAAACAATAGTAGTATATGATAACATATACGGGCACAACAGTGATCAATTTTTTTACGCGAAAATCTTTCATAGTTAAGGAAAAAATCATGGGATCTTTAGTTTAAAAGTATATCTGCTATAGTGCAAGTCTGATTACAAGTAACCCTTCTAAATCACATTCAAATTCACCACAATTGTAGGCGAATCAAGCAATGAATAATAAGAGAGCAAATAAAAAAAAAAGCTACTGTTAAAAATATTTAGTACAGTGACCAGAACAATGTATTATGGCAAGACGAAGATTGAAATGCGATTTAAAACCCAACAATTGGCTAAATCTCCCCCATCTTCTCTTCTTTTATTTTTCTTTCAATTCGGCACTCAAATGGTACTTTGGCACGCAGCTCGCCTGCAACCAGCCACTTAATTTACTCCCAAACTTGTAGCTTAGGTCACTAGCTCGTGAAGTTTCCTAGACGGGTTTTGCTCGAGCAAAGCCTTATGTTAACATCAAGTAAACACCCTTGTCCATATCAGAATTGGAAAACATGTCCAGTATATGTGAGTTATAAGAGAGTGACCTAAAACCCAATAATATCAACACTTATTTGGGGAACCAGTGTATCGATTTTCGACACCGTCAGAATAATTCATTATTTTTCTACATATTATGTAGAGAATTGATTTGTCTTACAAGCTGTGATTGCAGGATATAAGGGCAGAAGATTGGTCTCAATATATTTACCAGTTCTGGCCTGCAGTCGTTCGCTCCGCGTTGACATGGAAGGGGTTGACATCCTTACTCAGAAGTGGTATAAATTTATGGTTTTTGATTAATAGATAAAATAAGTTCATCTCATTTGCGGTTTAATTTGTTCCTATTTTAGATGAAATTATCAGTATCGCTATTGCTATCAGCTGTAGTTATATCAGTGTTGAGCATGTCAAAATTAAGTTTTTTCCTATAAATCATAATCTGATATTGATATATCAATAGATATATCTCTTAGTAGATAGATCATGATTTGGTCGTATTATCGAGAAATATTGAGATTAGATGGCCAATACCGATATAATATTTTGAATATCGGTCAATATTTGATTCTATAATTTCTACATGTTTCATATGTTTCTTGTATTAGGGGTATGATTCTGAATGTGTGGGAAATTATTTTTTTAACATGGCTTATAAGGGAAAACTAATTTACTCGAAAGACTCCTCAATACGATGAAATAACGATATACGACATCAATATCAGCTATAATTATATCGGTATTGGATTATTAAGATAAAAAATATTTCTACAAGTCATAACCTGATATGAAAATATTATTATTGAGTACCTCGACCTATATATCACAATTCTATTGTGGTATTGAAAAATATTGATGTCAGAAGGTCAAAACTACATTGGATGGAAAAAAATATCGGTACTGATATTAATATCGACCACAATTATATTAGCATTGAACACGTTAGATAATATGTATCAATTTTATAAATCATAAATTGATAAAAAAATATTGACCAATATATTATGCATTTTAGCAAATATATCGTGATATATTGTTAATGCGATAATATATTACGATTTTATCACGGTATCAAAAAGTATCTGTATAAGAGGGCAGATACAATTTTATATCGATTAGTATTTTAAATATTGATCGATATTTTATTCTATAATTTCTGCACATTTTGCCTATTTTTCTTTTCAGAGATTCCTAAGAAGGATTAGTTTTTCAGGTTGGAAGACCATAAAAGGAGCACTGGCGATGCCACTAATGGTGGAAGGGTACAAGAAGGATCTAATCAAGTTTGCCATTATTACTTGTCGAAAGCCCTAATAATTTGTTCTTGATGTTGCTACCATTTCTCTTTAGACTTTATATGGGCATTTATCTGTACTAACAGATGAGACTTTATATGGGCATTTGTTCTTCAATTTATGAAACCGTACTGTCTAAAGTCGTCTTATGCCTCGAGGTTTTGTTGGTTTTTGTATTTCGCATGTCTAATCGCGACAAAAAGAAAAAAATTATGATGACTTTTCAAGTTTATATAATCTTTTTTTCATCTTCAAGCATTGCTAAAAGATTTCGTTCGGTTGAGATAAAAATTAAAATTTTAAATTTGAATTTCAGGTTTAATTTTAATTTTATCGTTGGCCACATATTGAATTAAAATTCTAAATTTATATTTTAATTTTCTAAATTTTAAAAATAAACAGATTTTTTATAAATTTTTGGATCAGCATAGTAATTTTATTTAATATTCTGATAATAAAAATTACTGTCTTAAAATATTTTAAAATAGTATACATATATAAATATTTTTATAGTAATAAATAAAACTTTTTAAAATTATATTGTTATTAAATTTTATACATGCTATTTATTTATTTATTTATTTTTTATTTCACATATGAATTGAAAGACTATCCATTCATCAATTTTATTTTTTCCTTAAATTATAATCATTACGTGACCTAAAAATAAAATTTAAATTCTATCCAATTCTAATCCATTAAAATTAAAATTAGTCTTATATTTTTAAATTTTAATTATGATTTTGAAATACAAGCGGCCCCAATAGACTATGTTAAGTTGTTTTTTAGAATATGGATATCTCGACTGATGATAGAGTCCGTATAATTCAAGGTTGGGACTGGTAACTTTTCATCCTGACAGGATTATCATTCTCATGTATTTTTTATATTAATATATTATATGTAATTTATTACAAAATTATCCAAGAAAAAGATTATAAGATCTTTGAAGATCATTTGAATAAAAAACATATGAAATCAAGACAAGACATAATACATCCCCATCCCACAATCTTTACTAACCTAGCCAGAGTACTGATACTTTTTTATCATATATCGTACTCTTGACAGTAAAAATTTTATCCTGACAATTTAAACTGCTAATATTATATTTTATATACTAAAATGGGAGAATTATTGAGATAAAATTCTTACTGTTAAATATATGAAAAGGATCTAACAGCTCTAAAAATTATCATCTACAGACATGTTCAAACCCTCATGCTTCATTTCTTGACAATTAAAAACGAAATAGCAAAGAATTTCTTTTCATTCACACAATCAGAAACATGTTATTCAGAGAACTTCTACAATAAAATAGATCGAAAGAGGCCACAAATGTTAGTAATCAATTCAACAATCACACAGGCCCGGGCAACTTATGCACCATGCACTAAATAAAATGAACTGAGCATCAAAAGATTGTAGACCCCCAACACTCTTTACAAGATCAGTGAGGAATACTTCATGAAAATTAAAGAAAGAGAGAAAAAAAGATCTAAATTTCAGTGTTGCAGAGTCGGATCATCATACCGGAAACAACCCTTCGAGCCAAGGGAATGTAGCTCAAACTGTACCTGAACCAACAGAGGCATAATAGTTATACAGGCAGTGTTGCAGAACCAACAGCGGTCTACAAATAGAAAATGGAGGAATTCTGCTTGGAGATTCATCCCACTAGCTGTTATTTGATCTAGATGAAAGGAGCAAAATAACAGAACCTCTGAAGCTGGCCTCACAGTGGCTTAACACCTTGTATTTATGGAGCAGAAGGTTATATCCTTCTTATTGCTCTGTCATGCTGAATTTTGTTGACAAAATATAAGCTGTTGATCTGTATACTTTTTTGCTTTTCTTACTTTTAGTTTTTTCTACTTAACTGATGCAAATCATAACCAATCATTCAAACATCATAAATAATGTATGATATTTGTCATGGATACAATTATATGCCTCCAGTGATGCAGAAATTGTTAAGCAAACAGAGTTGAAGATTTTAGTATCATTAAGGGATATAAGGGAGAAACATGCGCTTTGAAAAGGGGTTGGCAAAGATAAGAGGGATTGTGATGCTTCCTCATTTATCTATTCATGGATTGTTTTGGTGCTTGCAACATAAGCTGTTTAAACACCTATAGAGGAAAATGAGAAGTGAACGAGCAGATTCCCAAATTATAACCTTTTTTCTTTTCCGACAAGTAAGAAATATTGTTAAAGGAGGCCAAGATGGAATGCAGGAGTTCAGAAAAGTGGGGAAATGACCAAATGGCCTTGAATTAGGCAATGTTCAGGGAATCAGTAACTCTAATCTTTTAGGAATACACATGTTTTCTTGCCAGTTTGGTAAAAATAAGACATATTTTATGAGCCCATTCTATTGCAGAATACAAAAAGACATACAGATATAGCATATAATTACTTACCAAAAAAAAAAAAAAGATATAGCATATGGGCACGGGTAAATCTTCCAATATGGAATAGTCATTATTTGATTTATAACGCTCTGCAATTGATAATTCTCAGTGACAGGAACATACATGCAGATGTATGAGTCAAATACATATAGCACTTGATAAGAAAAAGAGGACAAAAAATTAACAAGTGACAATCACGAGTGCAGAAACCAAACTTACCATATAAGAGCGCAGACCTCACATATGATTGCCAGTATGGTCAAAATCTTGCCCTGAATCTATATCAAATTTGAGAAGGATGATTCAAGGATAAATGGAATTACAATAATTAAAATTATGTTGACATCTTTTCACCCATGGGACACGACAAAAAGAGTAAGAAAACAGAAAATATTATACAAAACAGGGCATTAAGAGAAACAAAAAAGGACTAGATTAACAATAATGGAATGTTAAATGATATACTTATGCGTGGATACGGATTTATAGACATCTAGAAGCTTTAAATGAAATGCCTTTTGATCACCAAGAGGGAAGAGCTAGCTAAGGGACCGTGCCACATAAGCTTGGGACTATCTGAAATTGCCCTACGACATAAAATGAGACTAACTAGAAACAGCAACACCATGGATCCAAAACACAGACTCAGTGCTATGTAGGTTACCAAAGTTTTGAAAGGCAGTAGGAGCATTGCAACACAGATGCAGTAGTGGGGGGAGCTGTTAAAGACCTTTCATTTTTATAGGCTCCTTGTGAACCTAATGATAATAATTAAAAGTTGGATAGATGAATAATAGAGATTATATCAAGAGATTAAAATAGCTATCTAATTTTTACCATTTATTCATCGAACTTTTAATCATAACTATTTAGTTGATAGGGAGCCTAAAAATTTGGGAGGACCTTAACAACAATTAGTGGTGGGTTACCCAGTTGCCAAGGGGCAATGGCCCAGATTTGATACCCACCAACCCCTCAACCTATCTCACAGTAAATGGATTTCACAAAATGCATTGATAAACTGATTAGAAAAATCTGTTGACTTACCCACAAAGCACATATGGGGCTAAAACAACACATCCTAGGTACACCACTGTTGCATAAAGACGGACAGGATCAAAGAATTTTTGTAGTTGCTGCGCTGGTCCAATGAGGAAGGCTGTGCTGCCAGAAACAAACTGATTTTTAGATACTGAAAAAATAGAGAGAAAATATTAAAACTTCATCGAAATATTCTTGAAAAATTCTACAATAACTGAATGACCTACAACATGATAGCCTCAACTTAATTCTGCATTAGTAGTTACGACTCCTTAAGAAGAGAGTTTGTTTTGCACTTTTGTTCATGTAATGCCTTAGGGAGGGCAAGAAACATCAGCCATGATCTCAACAGAATCCCAAGTGATGGAAGCCACACCTTCCAATCCGAAGGGGCATAAGGTGATAATGAGAGGAATAGTAAGTTCATGAGCACCAGCCACCAGGCAAGGAAGCTACTCACAAGCCCATGAAAAGGAAGTCCAGAGTTATTTCTTTCAGTTAAACTGGCCTTTCGAACGAGCGGAAGAGCAGTTCTCTCTTCCACTCTTACTAGATTTGTGTGTGATGGGAAAAAGAGGGCGGACAACTTTCCCGATTAAACAAGACAGTAAGAGATGCGAATGAAGAAGAACAATGAACACAAGTATTTTACGTGGAAAACTCTTTTCAATTGAGAGAAAAATCACGGGACAACCCGTCCACTGAATGTGTTTCATTATAAGAGAGATTTGGGAACAATTTCCCCTGTCACACAGTAGAGAACAAAAAAAAACTTGAAGAACAGAGCAACAGCAATACACTCACACGATTGCTTACAGTTTCTCCTACCTTCACAATTCTCTATTTCTCACTCTCTCTTTCTGTGTATGGCTCTCTATCTCTCATATAGAAAGTTACAAAACTTGCCTTTTTAATATCAATAACCGCCCATCGAAAACTGGGCAATATTCTGTACAGCCAATGAGAGAATATGCTCTGTCCAAAAACAATTGCTCCTGCATAACCGTTTGAGATCACGTATCTCCAAACAAATCTGCTGAGCTGGTGTCGTTCTGGATTTCCTAGTGGGTGGCCAGCAGTTGGCCGTCCGCATTCTCCACAAGACCGGTCAACATTTTGTTGACCGCCAATCCGGTCAACGTCCCGTTGACCGGAACTTCTTCATGGGAGAGATTTCCAACAAACTTCCCCTCTCGACCATGAGGAAATTAACTCTGTCAGCCAGGCCATCTTGCAGCATATCTCATTCTTCCATTTTGGTAGAATCTTTGTCATCATGTCTGCCCCGTTCTCTTCTGTGGTCACTTTGTCTATCGACAGTAGACCTTCTTCCAGCACCTCTCGCACCCAATGATATCTAGTATCAATGTGCTTTGATCTGGAATGGAAAGAAGAGTTCTTACATAGATGAATGGCACTCTGGCTATCACAAAGTACCACATATCTCTCCTCTTTGATGCCTAACTCTTGGACGAACTCCTTCATCTACAGCATCTCCTTGCAGGCCTCTGTGACTGCAATGTATTCGACTTCAGTTGTGGATAGAGCTACACACTTTTGTAGCTTGGATTGCCAAGAAACTGCACTGCCCGCAAATTTTACCAAGTAACCCGATGTGGATTTGCGTGTGTCAACATCTCCGGCCATATCCGCGTCTGAGTATCCTACCAACTGTGGTTTATCACTTCTAAGACACAAGCACCTCTTGGAAGTTCCCCGAATATATCTCATGATCCATTTTACTGTGGACCATTGCTCCTTTCCCGGATTGGACAGAAACCGGCTAACTGTCCCAACGGCATGAGCTATATCCGGTCTGGTGCATACCAGAGCATACATCAGGCTTCCCACAGCTGATGAGTAGGCAACGCCTTTCATGTATTTCTTCTTGTCATCCGTAGTCCGGCATTGATGATTGCTCAGCCTGTAGTGATTTGCCAATGGTGTACTAACGGGCTTTGACTTCTCCATGTTGAGTCGTTGGAGCACTTTCTCAAGATAGTTTTCTTGAGACAACCACACATTCTTTGCCTTTCGATCGCGTAAGATTCTGACTCCCAGAATCTGCTTAGCAGATCCAAGGTCCTTCATGGCAAATGACCGGTCAAGCTGCTCCTTCAGCTTCTTTATCCGGTCTCCGTTTCATCCGACGATTAGCATATCGTCTACATATAGAAGGAGAACAACGTAATCATCGTCCGAGAATTTCTGTACAAACACGCAATGATCACGAGTTGTCCGCCGGTACCCCTTACTGGTCATGAACGACTAGAACTTCTTGTACCATTACCTAGGAGCTTGCTTTAATCCGTACAGACTCTTTCTTAGACGACAGACAAGTTTCTCCTTCCCTTTGACTTTGAACCCTTCCGGTTGTTCCATGTAGATTTCCTCCTCAAGCTCATCATGGAGGAATGCAGTCCAGACGTCCATCTGCTCCACCTCTAAGTCCTGGGGGGAGCCAGGCCTAGCACTACCCGGACGGAGGACATTTTAACAATTGGGGCAAAAATTTCATCAAAATCAATCCCTTTTTGCTGATTGAAGCCCTTCACCACTAATCGTGCCTTGTACTTAGGCTTCTTGGTATTCTTGTCCTACTTCAAGCGATAGACCCATTTGTTCTTGAGGGCCTTCTTCCCCTTAGGAAGTTTGACAAGATCAAAAATATGGTTCTCATAAAGAGAACTCATCTCATCCTTCATGGCTTCCAGCCATTCCTCTTTGCTGTCGTTCTGCATTGCCTCTTCATAGTCCTCGGGCTCTCCGGCATCAGTGATAATGACGTATTCATTTGGTGACCGACGGACGGACGGCCGTCTGTTGCGTAAGGACCGTCTTACAGGGATATTCCCTGCCGGTTGAGGAATGGCTCCCTCAGTGGTACCATCCGGAGCTGTGACCTCCTCCTCATTATCCTCAACCGTCTCCTGACCAGGAACCTCTCCCTCCAATGATGCCGGACGGATGACGGTGCTCACTTGGCCAGTGTTGGCACATCGTCACATTTTCAGATCTCTCGCCAATATCTTCAATCGCCTCATTCTCAACAAAGGTTACGTCCCTAGACTGGACGAGTTTTCTGGAAGCTGGATCATAGAACCGATAGCCCAGTTCATTTTCCCCGTAGCCAAAGAAGATGCACTGTGTCGTTTTTGGCTCCAGCTTTGTCCTTTCATCTCTTGGGACATGTACGAATGCTTTGCATCCGAATACTCGCAAGTGATCATAGGACGGCTCCTTACCCGTCCATATCTTCTTTGCCACTTCACCCATCAGAGGCTTGCTGGGCGACCTGTTGATGATGTAGGCCGCCGTCCGGAGTGCTTCTGCCCAGAACAAAGCATGAAGCTTTGCTTCGGAAAGCATGCAGTGTACTCTCTCTAAGAGCGTACGGTTCATCCGTTCTGCTACTCCATTCAATGGAGTCTTTGGTGGTGCCCTTTGGTGCCTAATACCATGTGCCCGACAGTAGGCATCAAAAGGCCCCAAATATTGGCCGCCGTTGTCACTACGGCGGCCTTCCGTTTCTTCTCCGTCTGAAGCTCCACAAGAGTATGGAACTGCTCAAAGGTACCAAGAACCTGATCCTTAGTCTCAGTGGATAGACCTACAGCCTTCTTGAACAGTCGTCAATGAAAGAGACAAAATATTGGGCTCCACCAAAAGATTTGTCTCTGAATGGTCCACACACATTTGTATGAATAAGTTCTAGGAGCTCCGTCTTTGGTTCGGATGATTCTCCATGGAATGAAACTCTCCTTTGCTTTCCAGCCAAGCAATGAGGACACAATTTTTGTCCTTCCTCCTTTGCTCCACTTATTAAGCCTTTACTGGCTAAGCAGGACAGCCCTTTGCCACTCATGTAGCCTAACCTTCTGTGCCACAAGATCCATTGTTCAGTGCTGGTTGTGGTGTTTATATCTCCAACCACTGCACAAGCCTTCATCACATATAGGCCGGAGGCCTTCTTGCCTCTTGCTACAACAAGAGACCCTCTTGTTAGCTTCCACTCGTCTTCACAGAAGGTGTTATAATAGCCTTCATCATCCAGGCGACTGGCTGAGATGACATTCAGTCGAATGTCAGGGACATGACGCACGTCCTTCAGCATAAGCTTCGTCCCGTTATTTGTGACCAGGACGACATCTCCCCTGCCTACAACGGGAGATGTTCCTTCATTCCCTATCCTTATTACTCCAAAATCTCCTAGAGTATAAGATGTGAATAACTGCCTTCTGGATGTGACATGCAAGATGGCACCGGAGTCAACTATCCAGCCAGACTCATCGTCCGTCACGTTTGCCACGTCTCCTTCACTTGCCAGCAGGAGGCCGCCTGCTGTGACTACAGAGATGGAGGAATTCTCTTCAGCTCGTCCATTGTCACCTTTCTCTTTTTCCGCATTTTTTCGCTTCCATTTGAAGCAATGTTTTTTAATGTGGCCATTCTTGCCACAGTGGTGACACTCAAGGTTTTGATACCTTGATCTTGACTTACTACGGGCTTTATCTCATTACTTTTGACCACGACCTCTACTTCTTGCCCTTGATTTAGTCACAAGTACCTCAAATGCGGGGTCCTTTGTGATTTTCTTGACTCGTTCATGAGTAGGGAAGCAATAACCTCATCCAACTTTAATGTATCCTTGCCGAACAACAAGGTTGTAACAATATGGTCAAAAGAGGCCGGCGAGGAGGCTAGCAGGACCAACGCCTTGTCCTCCTCCTTGATTTCTTCGTTAAGGGCGGACATCTGCGTCAATATTCGGTTAAATTCGTCCAGGTGCTTCTCGAAGCTCCCTCCTTCCGACAACCGTAAGCCATAGAACTGCTTCCTTATATGAAGCCTGGTTGTCAAGGACTTCGACTTATACCGGCTCTCAAACTTCTCCCAGATCTCCGCCGGGTCAGTCAAGCCAAGCACCTCCTGGAGAGTATTGTCCGCCAGACAGAGTTTAATGGTGCAATTTGTAAGATCTCTTTTATCTTGCCATTCATTATCAGTCAAGGTCGCAGGCTTCTCATCCTTCTTCTTCAGCGCCTTTATCGTCCCTTCTCTGGTGAGAACGTTCTTCACCCTTTCTTGCTAGAGAATGAAGTTACCCTACCCGTTAAACTGCTCAACGCTAAGCGGCAGATTTTTCAATGATGTCGACGCCATTAGAACAAAGTCCTCAACCTGTCTCTGATACCACTTGATGGGGAAAAGAGGGCGGACAACTTTCCCGATTAAACAAGACAGTAAGAGATGTGAATAAAGAAGAACAATGAATACAAGTATTTTACGTGGAAAACTCTTTTCAATTAATAGAAAAACCACGGGACAATCCGTCCACTGAATGTGTTTCACTATAAGAGAGATTTGGGAACAATTTTCCTTGTCACACAGTAGAGAACAAAAAAAAACTTGAAGAACAGAGCAACAGCAATACACTCACACGATTGCTTACAGTTTCTCCTACCTTCACAATTCTCTATTTCTCACTCTCTCTTTCTGTGTATGGCTCTCTATCTCTCACATAGCAAGTTACAAAACTTGCCTTTTTAATATCAATAACCGCCCATCGAAAACTGGACAATATTCTGTAAAGCCAATGAAAGAATATGCTCTGTCCAAAAATAACTGCTCCTGCATAACCGTTTGAGATCACGTATCTCTAAACAAATCTGCTGAACTGGTGTCGTTCTGGATTTCCTAGCGGGTGGCCAGCAGTTGGCCGTCCGCATTCTCCACAAGACCGGTCAACATTTTGTTGACCGCCACGTTGACCGGAACTTCTTCATGGGAGAGATTTCCAACAGTGTGCTGTCCTTACTACAGCTAGGAATGGCTTAAAGAATCTATTAACTTTCTCAAGGGCTCCATAAAGTATAGGGGTGGTGAGATAAAATTGGTTATTTGGCCACGTGGACACGATGGCTGTTTAGGCAGTTGATGAGTATCTTACAAATATTTGTACCATTTATTTACGAAGACAATCGTTGCAAGGCATCAAAAGAACACTCTCAGCAAGAGTTAGCGATGAGTAGTTGGTGATAAAGGTAAATAATAATAGAAGATAAATTTGTTTGTGCAAAGGTTCAGTCAAGGGAGAGCTATACTACAATCATCCAAAAGGAATAAATCACATCATAATTTGACTGGCCAAATTATGTTTCCAATGATATCAAACAGAGCTTAAGTTGACATTGACTCTAAAGGCAGTTCACTTTCATATATAAGTCAACCAGTGCTTCAGCCTACCTTCCAACAGCCAGCACGTTCCCAAGAGTGAACAAAAGCGCAAATTTGATGGGACTTGCAAAAACAACCAGTGACTGCAATGAGACAAAAGCAATTTGTAACATTTTACAAAAGCAAATCCAATTTGTACAAATCACAAACATCAAGGTCTTACACTGATATGATAAGTCAATATATGAAAATGAAGATTGGTCAAATGCACGGAGCTTTGTGTATTGCATAATATAGGCTCCATGGATGGTTGGGTGTGCACGTCATTACCCTTGCAAATACAAAGACATTGTTTCTGTGGCTTAAATCTGTCTCTATGTGCCCACAGTAGCACCAGAATCGTGGAAAGTATATAAATTCTTTTCTATTATATTAGTATTTTCTATCATATTAATATTAGTTAGTGATCTCAACTGAACAACAAACAATCATATCCTGTTACTTACTCAAAATTTCTATGAAATGTATGCTTACATATTCATCCATAGGTTAAATTGAATATCTAATTATTGGAATAATTGTTGGAAATGATGAAATTCTCAATAATTGAATTTGATACATTCTTTTTTAATTTCAAAGTCTCAATTAATGGTCCATAGTTTTTCCTTATTTTTGGATGTCCATAAGTACATACGTCCATAATAAGTGGCAACCACTATCTTAGGTATTTTGATAGAAATGTCTATATATATAAAAGCTTTGGTTTTTAAGTCCCTAAAACTAAATACCCTAATTGTATGCCATCATTAAAGAGTATTTAAGGTTTAAAAGATTCAAATAAGTAAAAATTTTGCAGTAATTTAACCAACTGGTATTAATAATCATTGGTGGGGGTTAGTATTTCGATCCTCAATTTGTTTCCGCATTTGATCTGCATGTGAGTATATTTGCATATCATAGATCAATATATGTCTTACACATAGTATCAGAGCTGATTTGCCTCTGCCTTAACATTTTAGAAATTCTCTGCAAGTTTTCCAGTTTTTTTTTTTTTAAAATTAGGTTTAATTTTTGTAAACATTTGCTCAAAAATAATGTCAGAAACATTGAAAAACTAGATTTCTAACAATTTTGTAATACATCTATTTTTATGTTCAAATGACTTAGTTTTCATCAGGTCATGATTTTGGGTCAAATGGATAAAAAACGACCCCATTAGAGGTTGAAGACGATGAACAATAAAAAAACAGTGGCTTTTTACAACCTAGGCCAATTGTCCTTACTTGCACACTTGGGTTGCTGCAAATACATCCATCTTGGCCAAACCATGCCCTTTCAGCACTTGGGGCTGGACCACCCATATGGTGAAAAATTTAGAAGGAAAGAGCAGTGCGCAATAAGGAGACTTGAGCCCCTGACCTTGTACCAACCCACTGGCACACTACTGTGCTTCAATCTATTTCTCTGATTATGTAGCCCATTAATTATATTTATTATATAACCAATGCATGTATATCATAAAAGTCTAGTATTCCATATATTTTAAATTAATTAGGGATTAGACACAGTTTCCTTAATTAATAAAATTATATATTATGATTACATACAGTTTAAATACATTAATTGTGATTAATCATATTTAATATAGTAAATTTTATCCCATAAGAATTTTTTATTATATTTAATTGATTAATTGGGATAAAATATCAAATTTTTTTCTCAATTTGTCAACAGGAATTAAGAATTGAAATATATATTGATAGTTTTATCATGAAATTTATATATTAATCTACTTGTGCTGAAATTTTGGCTGACGGATAATTTTTATGTTATTTAATTCCGGAAATATGCTTTATATTGGTGAAACATGTTATTTATTTATCAGTCTCAAAAATGTGTTTTAAGCATTTAAATTTTATTCAATGTAGTTGTACAATCTTTAATTTTTTTTTGATATAAGATGTGATATTTTTGGATTAAAGGTGATAACTATAAATTTGAAAGGAGAGAATTCTTCATCATTTAGAGTGGATTGATATTGATTATACTATATGGAAAAACAAACCAGCAACTTTCACTGAAACTAGCACTCCAGTCGATGTTAGTCTTTATGAACGATGGGAGCGATCTAATCGCCCCAATTTGATATTTATAAAAACCAAGATTTTTGTTGATATTCATGATTTATTGATCAGTATAATAATATTTGAGATTTACTAAAAACTATTGATGAGCAAATTGAGACTTTAGATAAAATACATGCTAGCACCGTAATTATAAAAGTTTCATCTTTGATGTTTAGCAATGTTAGAATTGTGCATGAGTATATCATACAGAAGAGGGATAGAGTGGCTCAATTAAAAGCTTTTGAGGTTAATATGTTTGAGTCTTTTTTTGTACACTATATTTTAAACATGCTTTCACATTAATATGAGCATTTCAAAATCTTTTACGAATAAACATAATATTTATTTATTAAGTATTGATACCACATATTGGTTATTGTTTTAGGAATAATAATACATTGATTGCATGGATGATACTACTCATTAATAAAAAACCTATCACTATGATTCATATATTTTGTTTCTAAAGAATGTGAAAAGATGAAATTTAGACATCATATTAAATGAAACATATACAGCAAGTGACAAAATATTAAAATTCTCCATAACTGAATTTGATACTTTCTTTAAGAATTTGAAAGTTGCAGTTATCTATAGTTTTTTCTAATTTTGGGGTGTCCATAACCACCCACTTCTATCATAAGTGGTAACCACCACTTTAGGAATTTTAATTGAAAATACTTATATATATAAAAGCTTTGATTTTTGGATCTCTAAGACTAAATACTTTGATTGTACACCGTTAATAAAGAGTAATAAATGCTTAGAAGACCCAAACGAGTGAAAAATTTGCAATACTTTAAGCAACTTGTATCAATCATTAATTGCAGAAGGTTCGGTCCTCAATTTATTTTCACATTTGATCTACATATCAGTATATTTATATAGATTAGATCAATTTTCATTTTACAGAAAACTCAAACGATGGATATGCAAGCGTGAGAATTTATAGTTTCCTAGTCGTCTTTATTTTGTAAGTTCTCTCCATTTCTAGATGTAATTTTTTCTCACTTTTGGTTCTTTTTTTTTTTTTTTTCTGAGGCTTCTTTCAGTTTTTAGTGACAATAAGTGACGGCATTCTACTATCTTACCATTACAGCGAGGATCAAAATGCCAATATCCAAAGGTAACTATCAGCCTTTTGAAATCAAAAGGTAACTATTTATTGTCTCTTTTTTGGGGGAAGAGGGGGTTGGGGGATAGTAGATAAGTCCATAATATCAACAATGAAACAGACACAGATTATTAGAAGTTTACAGAGGTCCAAAAAAAACAAGCGCTAAAAAGCAAGCTGCCATACTCTCAGCCAAGGTATTCCAGAAAGGAAAATTATGCTGTTATCCACAACTTGTACAACTATATTGCCGAAATTGCACCGTGATATTGGAGAGAACAAGGTGTAGCTCTGCCAAAAAAATTCATTATTCAGAAGTGACTTGACAATTTCGGTACAAAGGAAGTAAGTATGAATTCCCTTCCAGAAATGAAAAGAGATTATATCCATTAGGGCAGTAATTGAACATAATGCCCAATTACCATCATCTCAACCACCAATTTGACATTCAAATGCGGGTATAATGTCAAGTCATCAGCTAAATACAAACCGCTATAATTCAGCCATTGAGACCCGTTTCATAGAATCATCGTGGTTGATCGACGCGGCCATTACTATTGATAATCAAACGTGTTTTTGGGATTAGGGTAATGAGACCTCTCCTTACCCGCAATTTCGCACGCGACTAACAAAATGGCAATTGCAAGTTAACCTGGTAGGTGAAAAATTTTAAAAATAAAAACAAATTAACCATTTAAATCACCAACAGTTGATAATTGTTCATACCAGAATCATACAAGCCAGGCCAGCAAGCAAACTCCCAGCGAAACCATATATTCTCTGTTCAGCGGAAACATCGACACGAGACACTGAGATAGACAACTGATGATAAAATATTTTGAAGCTAGAATGAATATGAGTTTCCCGACTTACCTGCAAGGGAGATAAAGTGCATATTCCATTGATATCCTCATCCAAGAAGCTCTCTCCTCTCTCTTCGTCTCCACTAAAAATTTGTTGGTTTAGCATTCACATTGTTTTAGCTTATTAGTCAAAGGGTTTATTTATAAAAAATTAGCACACATGACCCATCAGGTGCAGATCAGGTGTCAACGCACAATTCATATCACATAAAGTGTCCCTCAAATGTGGCCCAATTTGGCTAAAATTTATATGAATACCCCTAGAAGTGTCATTTAGGCATAAACTTACTCTTCAAAATATATATGTGCGTGGGTCACCTGCCTGATAGGGGCCAAACCTAATTTATTAAAATTTAATTTTTTTTAAATTTTTATTATATGATTATTTTTTAAATTAATCTAAAATTATTTTATTATTGTTATAATTCATAAATAAAATATGGGACCTTATAATACTTAATCTAAAATTTATGGGTCCAACAAGAATTTAGACCGGAACTAATGAAGTCCAATTGAGAAAAGACATGCCTAACCAGTAGAGCGGCCCAACTCGGCAACGCCATCCTAAAAGATTCAGAGGTAAAGCCCACTAGGCATTTTTGACATGCAGGCAATCAGTTTCGCCCACACTCTTGCAGAGGCAACCATAGACTGTTAGCATAGGAGACGTCGATCCAAGGGATGCCAACTAATGGGAGATAAGGTCGATACTGGCAAGCCATAACATACGCCACCTCAACAGTCATTAAACGAATCTAAACAAAGTGAAACAGGCCTGCGTTAGTCATACTCGACGACGGTCTTCATGCCACCACATGACGATAACTGACATGGCAAGCCAACATCAACCCCTAGCGACTGACAAATCTCAGCAAGCTACCTGTCGGAGGTTCTCACATCCAAAAGACTCTTCCATGGAGCCTACAAGTACTTTCTCCCTCATCAAAGAAGAGATTCCTAAGTCCCATTTCAAAGAGACCTAAATGGTTACTTGAGATCCAAAGAGCAATCTTAACTGCTAGAGTATAAGAACGCGAGGAGAAAAAATCAACTCTCTTCCCTAAAACCATCGCCTCGATCCGATGACTCTAGTGAGTCACTCTTTGCAATGCAAGAAGGGGAGCAAAAGTATCATCCAAACATCACATGCACTCCTTGCATTCAAACATTCTCCATCATGTTTACTTCCACACCTACATCTTTTCGTTATTTGAAAAAGATTTCTGAATTGAGCGTCAAAATATTTTCAGTAAGAGAACATCTCATCGTCATCTAATATCTTATTTATAATTTGTGGTGCACAGGGTCCAGATTGAGAGATGTGGAGACAGGTCCCGTTCGCGATCAGCTCCAAACAAGAAAAATGAAGGTTTCCTAATCCGTACGAGAGCTTATACACAGAGACGTATTAAAAATAATTATTGTAAGATACCTAATAACTGTCTATCTCAACTAATATCTAAAAAGATATTGAATTAATTAAGGTGGCCCGCTTAGGCAGAGTTTGGCAACTGGTGTGCATGAGATGGCTTAAGCTCTCACTATTTCTTAACTATTTAAATGTAAATATTATTTGTTAGGATGTGATAAAAGAATTATATATGAAAATAATATAAAACTATCTATTTATAAATCTTAGATATTTTATACAGTCCTCCAATGCAGTATGAAATTTAATTTTATACTTCATAGAAAGGGTAAAAAAATATGTATGATGATACCAGTATTACCAGATATACGGGTATATACGGGTATCGGCATACCTTATTCTAATAATCCCGAGTATATATTTATTTTTTCTGTAGAACTTACGAGTATAACATTTAGTATGGTTATCACGAGATATTCAATGACTAATCAGACCACACCGTGTAGCAGTATGATACTCTTGATATTGCTTGATGAGGTGATTAGTATAGTCTGAGTGTAAAATAATTTACTCGACCAATGAGGACGTAATTATATAAACATTAGGTTTATAACAATACAAATAAAATCCTCACAGATTCTTCATGTAGAATCCGTATTTATAAAAAATACGGTGCAATGTATATTTTATATGGCCGTAATACCCGTGAACCATTATTTTGATATTTTGTGTTCCTCAGACTTTATTTGATCAGTAATGTTATTATATGTTTTGATTACAGAATTATTTATTAAATATTTGACTTATTTTTTTTTATTTTCTATCATTTTCAAATTAGGTACAAGTGGCTGTGTCTTTTATGGAACAACTTTAATGAGAGACGTTTGACAGACTTTTTATTATTATAGACAGTTATAGTAGGTTTTTGTGGTTTTATTTATAATAAAATTGTTTAGTTGTAATCTGTATTTGATGTATAATAAAAAAAGAGAGAAACATTAATAAGATTAATATGAGTTTTGGAGTATACAGAAATTGTTACTTTATATATATATATTTTGAATCACAGTGTGTCATTATCTGAAATATTTATGATAGTATTTCAGGTCATGATACAAAATTCAAATTCAATCAAATTTTTAAATATTAATTGCCAAATTTTAATTTATTTTAAAATAAAAAAATCATAAACTAATCGTATGTATTTTTAAATTAAATTTGTAATTGAGTTTTGTTGCATCCCAGGCCCGTGGTTACTGTACGGATTAGAGAGCCTTCGGATTCCTAAGCACGCAGCGGCGTCAGGAGAAGGGTCCAGTCTCCGTCTCTATGAACCTGGACCTGCACAATACAAATAATAAATAAGAGGTCAGGGATCCGGCAGGATTTCTCCCGCCGAGGCCGCTCCGACGCTTAAGTCAGCAAATTCCCGCAATGAACGAAAATGGCGAACACTGTGAGCAGTGCGCGGTGGAATGCTGTAAAAGCGTAAGAGATGCGTGAATGATGGCGTGGATAATGCAGTGAGCAGGTGATGGGAGGCCTAGCTCCCTGGATGCACCGCGATGGGTGGCTAACTTTCCCGTAGTTTGAGAAGACGTTGGGGAGTAACAACGAGCTAGCTTTTACCAACGGAAGTGAGTCACTCCTCAGTTCCAGCTCTTGCCTCTTTGTGAGTTTATTCTGAGAGTTATGAAATCAGAGTTTGAGTCTCAGTGATCGTGGCTAGAGAAAATCAGGATCGGAATCGAATCGAAGAAGATCCTCTTCTCTGTGGGGTGTGGGGGCTCTTATAGGCCCCTCCCCGTTGGACTCTGGGTGCCAAGATGCCCGTTGCGGGGGCTCTTTTGCCGCTGGTCGTTGTTGTGGACTGCCGGTCATGTCGACTATCGTTTTGCCGTGGTTGACAGGCTTTTGGCACTGCCGGCCACGCCTGGTTTCCCTGGAATGAGGATTGGCTGGTCGTTTGTAGGCGGTTGCATGAGCCGTTGGTGCCGTGCCAGCTGCTTCTCCATTGGCTGCCCTTTTCGCCTTTCTGTCGGCAGCATATTAATTCACTGCAGGGTTTCCGTTGCCTTACTGCCAGCGTGGCTTTGCACGCTTTTCCCGGCTACTGGGGTGGGCTAGCCTTCCTGCGTGGGCTTCTAAACCTTTCATGGGCCTGAAAATTTTTCATGGGTCAGGACCTAGGACCCAACAAGTTTAAAATCCATTTGGCCACGTTCATGCCTAGGAGTCCCTTCTTCACGCACACACACGGCCGTGAATTTAGGTAGAGCCAACCGTCTTCGTTTTATTTATTAAGACAAAAATAATAAATAAGTTTTCCAATTTTTTTTAAAATTACAAATTTAAAAATATTTATATTTGTTGGGCCCCAGTATGAAGGCCCATAAAAGCACGGCCCAAATAAAAGAGGCCCAGAGACGTCCACATGAGCAGATCAGATGGCCCAGGCGAGAAGCCCAAGGGCCGAGAGCCCAGGAGGTGTCTTACCACCCGAGCGGCCAAGAAGCCAAGAAGAATCTCTCAGACTTTTCAGAGGACCTCGCGGGGACTGTTCTCTCCTCCCAAGACCGCGAGCTTGCAAGAGGACTCACAGCCGTCCGAGAACCGCCTGGATCCATGACCGGAATGCCAATCGGCCTATTTCGACGGTTTTAAGAAAGTCTGCAATGCTCGCGATCCGCATCAGCCAGAAGCATGCCTAGTCAAATCGGGCGAGATATCCGATTCCTGTACACCTGACACACTGAAAGGCTGCAGCGGCGCCGTACGCATGTCCCTTTCCACATCTCAGCTGCATTAAAGGAGGCTAGTGGACCAACTCCTCAACCACCAGATGGACGACACGTGTCCACTCCCCAATGGTCCGACTTTCACTATAAATATACAACAAGACCTCCTTTCCAAGAGAGAGCTCCTTCCAGAGACACGCAAGAGAGAGCCTTTTAAACTCACAAAGCTTCCAGCAAGCATTCTGCTTCGCCAAAAAACGTGTAAAAAGGCTCCCAGAGAGCATAGCCTTCTTAGGAGATAAACACAAAACGAGAGATAGGGAAGGGAATAACCCTCACAACTGTACTCTGTAAAATCTCTAACCCATATAGTGAAACTCTTTACAGGCCCTGAGCCTAGTGATTTTTTCTTCCCATTCAAGAGGAGGTTTTCTACTTAAAACATCCGGCCTCAGTTCTCATCTCGCACCCAACACCTCACTCACTTGTGTTGCCGGTTAACCACGGATCGGACTGAACGTCGAGGGTCCAACGCCCCTCATCAACGAGCCTCCCCGAGAGATCCGGTTGGGTCGTCAACACCCTCTGCATCTCTCGGCCATAGCAGGTCATCCGGTTGGGCGACCCTCACCCTCGCATGATCTCATCTCATGATTAAAGTAAGCGAACTTAACGCAATAATATTATTGAAAAAATAATTCATAAATATAATAACGACTATATTTTTAATTTTTTATTATAAGACAATAAATAATATTTATTAAATCTTAACCTAACTGTTAAGATTATATAAAAGGAAGATTCTTTTATTTTCCTAAGATTAGGAATTTAACAAATTGAGATTTTAAATATAAAAAATAACAAAATATTTAAAATTATTTTAAATAATTTTTTATAGTATAAATATTTTAATATTTTAATGTTATTAAAATTTATATATTAAAAAAAGTATTTACGGGTTTTTTAAAATAATTTTTAATTGTTTTAAAATTTTGACGATTGGTGATTGATCGACCAATCCGGCCACAGACTCGCTTTCCAACGGATTACTACAATTTCGGATCTCAATCAGTTGGTCGGTCGTGATTGGGAATTCAGTGGAGCCATATTTTAATTATTTTGATTATTTATCATCTTTATTATTTTAATTACAAAATATTTAATTTAATTTAATTATTTATTATTTTTTATACCATTTAAGATAAGATCGATCTTATTTATTGATATATAAATTTCTTAAAACGAAAGTCCATAAATTAATATGAATCAACCAAGTTATTAAACCTTAAAACGGAAAAAAATTCAATCGAGTTACCGAATATCTGAATGACCAGATTGAGGTGCCAAGTGGCTGTGCGATTAATGAACTCAGGCAATTAATTCTGACGAATGATTATTATTATTTTTTCGGTAAATACTGACGAATGATTATATAAATTTAAATATGAACGATCAAATGAAATAAGAAGATAAAATATTTAAAAAGTAAGTGTAAAATTTAGAACTTATAAAATAGTTGGACTATTCGGTTTTTAACTAGTATAACAGTTCTGTTGGGCCCCAATGTCAGGGCCCATAAAAGCACAGCCTAGGAGAAGAAGCCCAAATGAGAGACCTAGAGAAACTCAGGAAAACTGGACTGACTTTGAGGCCCAAAGACCAAGACTACAGCAGAAGCCCAGGAGATCCCGTCCGCTCATAAGGAAGCTCGAGGACAACGCCAGCGACACCCAAGTGCACGGCCACAGAAAAGGCCGAGAACCCTAGAAGCCTTGCCAAGTCTCAGAACCGTCCGAAAGGCCAAGAAGAGACGCTCGGGCTTTTTCCCAGAAGACCCTCCAAGAGCTGCTTCCTCTTACGAGTTCACGAACTCACGAGGAACATCACATCTGGACGAGGACTGCTTATTCACGACCGGGAATGCCAGCTAAGCGATTCCGCCGATTCCCAAAGAACCTGCAACCACTATCAATCGCCGTATCAACAGGACATGCCTAGTCAAATCAAGACTGACACTCAAATCCTAGCACACAGGCCTACCAACGGCGCCTACCGCGTGCTCTCCCATACGTCAGCAACCACCCGATGGGCGCCACATGTCTCCTCCTCAACAGTTCATTTCCCCTATAAATACCCAGAGGGGCTTCATTCAAGAGAGAGCTCTGGACCTCTGGGCAAATTCCCACTTACACTCTCGGCCTCTTGGTCTCCCATTCCCCCGTGAGGCAGAGTATAGAGACCCCCAACGAGAGAATCAAAGACTCCCAGTGAGCATAACTTCCTAAAAAAGAGATACAAAATAACAGACAAGGAAGGGATTAACCCCAATACTTATACTTTGTAAAGACTTCAACCCAAATAGTGAAGCATTTCTAAGGCTCTGAGCCTCGTGGTTTTTTCTCCCCATTTAAGAGGAGGTTTTCCACGTAAAAAATCCGGTCCTGATCTCCCCCTCGCATCCGACACCTCACACACTTGTGTTGCCTGGAAACAACGTTTCCGACTGGACCTCGCGGATCCAGAGTCTCAGGAACACCCCTCATCAACGAGGATCCGCCAGAAGGAGGCCGCGTTTCCAGAACGTAACATTGGCGCCGTCTGTGGGAACGCTGACAAAAAGTTCACAAGCTTCCCCCCTCACATCACGACGATCACCCCGAAGATGATGAGCAGATAAGATAGTACGTTCACCCGGGAAGAGGAGTGCTATGACAGGTGCCTCCCATCCGGTGGCAGAGTAAGCGGCGGCCCCGGCATTAGCGTACGCAAGCTAGTGCAGAGGTGGACAGCCTCACAAGAGCCGTTCGCACCCTCCAAGAGAAGGTAGGGCGAGCAATCTAGGGGCCCGCGCCGAAAGCTCGCGCCCAGCAGCGCCCCAAAGGCAACACTTGGCGAGGACTCCTGGCGAGTTGATGGACTACCTCAACAGAAAAAAGTCCATGAGCCAAGCCCCGACAAAGAAAGGGCTCAAAAGGCTCTTGAAGACTATCTTTGGACCCAAAACTGACGAAAGAAGTCAGCCGGGAGGGCGAGAAGACCCCCTGCCCTTGGGGGCAGGGGAAGGAAAAAGAAGGGCGAGCGCCCAACTGAAGACCCAAAGGCCGTCCGGGCAGAACGGGCTCGAACGGATGGTCCTTGGAGGAGAGCGGCCATCCAGCCCGCTGGCCTTCACCGACTCCCTCACGAACATCCTGAGGCAGATCAGGGACGAGGAGTTCCTACGATGGCCCAAGGCGTTGAAGAACCCAGAGGGAGGCGACCAGTGAGAGTACTGCCACTACCATTGCAGCCGCGGCCACGACACCGAGGACTGCACGAAGCTCCGAGTGGAGATTGAGCGGCTCGTAACGGAAGGATATCTCGACCGCTTCCTGCCACGACCCGAGCGCGGCCCCGGAGCAGTAGGGAGTAGCCGGTCACGCCGCTCAAAGGGCAAGGCCATAATGGGCGCGGACTGACAAAAAAAAAACGAGAAAGAAAAGGCCCTGGAAGCCACTCAATGTAAAATATGCACGTCAATGAAAAAATCCTTTCGTTATGTCTATTCTGAAGCATTCTCATGCTCCCTCACCAACAACGACGCAACTCGCAACATCAACAAAAACTCGGGCGCCAACCCGAGCGGCTCCAGTGGTCGGACGCCAGTGGTCAGGCAACAAAAACTCGGGCACCAACCCGAGCGGCCCCAGCTGTTGGACCCCAGTGGTCAGTGAAACAAAACTTCGGGTGCAACCCGAAGCGGGCCGCTGCAGTCGGACCCTCGTGGTCGGCACCAAAACTTCGGCCTTCACCGAAGCGGTCCTGCAGGCCGAGACCCGGTGGTCGCAACAAAAGCTTGGGCGCCAACACGAGCGGCCCCAGTGGTCGGACCCCAGTGGTCAGGCAACAAAAACTTGGGCGCCAACCCGAGCGGCCCTAGCGGTCGGACCCGGTGGTCAGCAACAAAAACGGGCTCCAACCTCGCAATGCCCCGGCCGGTCGGACCCCGTGGTCGCACCAAAACTCGGCCGACCGAGCGGTCCTGCAGACGGGCCCCCCAGATCATCACTCAAAACTCTTACAGAATCGAGGCGGTCCTAGGTAAGGCAACCAAAGTAAAGCCAAAGGGTTACAAGCTGGAAGTTCCTAAAAGGATCGCACGCTCAAACTCGAGAAGTTAAAGGGTCCAGGACCTTAAAGAAATTACACACTCAAAGCAGAAAAGGCGCCATACATCGCGCCACACAAAAAAAAAAAAGAAAAGAAGAGAGAATAAAGAAACACGCCCATGCAAACAAGACAAAAGAAGCTTCCGAAGCTCTGATGCAAAAAGGACGAAGTTTCATTTATAGAAATGAATTCCTGTACAAGTAGAACAAAATGAGAAAAAAAGAACAACATGTCAAGGGAGTGCCTCTCGGCTTCCTCCTCCTTGAGCCTCAGGGGCTCCTGCAGATCCTGCCTGTTTCGTCGGGACTGGCTCCTCGGGCGTAAGAGGTTCACCATCAGGCCCTGTCCGAGGAGGGCTAGGGAAAGGCCTACCGTCGACGCCATATAAGTCTTCTATGCTCAAGGCGCTGGCATTCCTGGGATCGAGGACAACTACAGGAAATCGCGGACGGACCAGTCGCGCCACTCGACGGCACATGCGAATGCCGTCCCGAAACTTGCCGTCCAACACTGGGGCCATCTCAGCAATCTGCACAGACGTTCTCAGCCTTTCCTCTTGGCGAAGGATCCGATCCTGAATGAGGCCCTGCCTAAGCAGCAGGTGCTTGACAGTACCTTCCAAAGAAGCGATCTTCTCCTTAGCTTCAGCCAGCTCCGCCTCCACCAGTTGCACAGCTTCGTGAGCGGCCCTCGAGGACCTCATTTTCAGACGGGATTGAGCGATCACTCCCACTAGTCCATTAAGGCCGGCAATCAGGCTCTGGAGCTGGAACAGAAAAGTGCATCAAAATGTGAACAGTTGGAAGCAAGAGAAGAAAAGAAGCAGCGGGCTACCTTAGAAACAAGAGGGTCATCCTCCACGTGGGACTCGGACTCCTGCAGTTCGCTTCTAGGCCCCACAGGCGCCACCTCAGACATAGACTCGTTAGCCATAAAAGGCGCCGGAAAGTCTGCCTCAAAATCAACGTCCCCAAGAAACTCGGGCAACCGCTCGGCCTTGACCACAATAGGGCGCTCAGGAGGATCAGAAAGCACGGCCTCGTCAGCGCTCAAGTCCACGACCTCCACCATCTCTCGGACCATTTCAGCCGTCATCCCCCTCTCAGAGTCCATCGTGGCACTTCCGCCTCCTATGTCCTCGGATGGGTGATCAATCCTGTCCGAGACGTCACCAGGAAAATCAGCGGGAGCGCCGGGAACAAAATCATCACAGGGGGCTAGACGACCGAGAGCTCCGCAATCTGAACAAGGACCCCCACGGGTGCAGCAGGAGAATTAGCAGTGGAAGTGAAGATGAGACCGTCAGATCCCGAGGGCCTCGGAAGATAGACTTCAGTCCTCACTCTCTTGATTAAAGGAACATCATCATCATCGTCATCACAGAAGGGCTGGACGTCCGGGAGCTCTGCAATCTGCGCAATGGCTCCAGAGGCCTCGACCGGAAGATTAGCAGTGGAAGTGAAGGCGAGACCTTCGGCTCTTGAGGACTCGGCCAGAAGATTAGCAGTGGAAGTGAAGCCGAGACCCCTAGACCCCGAGGACTCAGGGAAAGAGCCAGTTCTCGACCTCTTAAACAGAGGAGCAGCCACGTCATCGTCGCTCAAATCCTCAATGTCAAAGTCCTTGTCATCACTCGAGGAGGGCTCAGTAGCGGGACCGCCGATCCTCAGTCCCTCCTTGGACTTCTCAGGAGAAGTTGAGCCAGAGGCCACAGCCCGCGGTATCCACTTAGCCTCCTCGAGTTTCCCAGGGGACAGCCACATGTTGCGCTTGCCTAGATAAAGGTCCATAGATTGGCCATCACCAAGTCCTTGTACGCCTTCACTTCCTCCCTGTCCTCCCTCGAAGGGTCAGAGCTAAACTGGCTAGCCACCTTCCCCCACGTGACAGGGATGGCCCAGTGCTCGTAGACACTGAGAAAGAAGAACTTATCCTTCCACTGCCTCGTGGAATCTGGGTTACCTCCACACAGCAAGGAAAATTTCGGGCGGGGAGTCATTACAATCCAGTCAAGGTTCTTTGTGAAGCGAAACATCACCTTGATCGTAAGAGCATTCAAGAGCCTCTCGTGGCACCAGAAGAAAATGCACAAGGACACCAGATACCTCATTGCGTTTGGCTGAAGCCTGGCGAGGGACACTTCAAGCGCCCTCATGATGGCATAGAGCTCCTCCTCAATGGGAAACCGTAGCCCGCCTTTAAGGTGGACATCATAAACAGTAATGAAGTCGTCCCGATGGTACAATGCCCTATCATGCGACTCCGGAATCATCATGACCATAGACTTAGGGATTCAATATCGGGCTCGAATCTCCGTGAGCTGGCCGAGCGTCACCGTGGAGGCAATCTGTCTCACCCCAGGTGCCATGAAAGCTGGAAAGCAAGAAGAAGAAGAGACCCGAACGAAGCAGGAATAAATAACCCTAACACTTGGAGGAAAAGGACGAAAAGTAGGCACGAAGATGGAAAATCAGGGCAAAGAGGCGTTTAAATAAGCATTAGAATGCAAAAGGGCGCACTCATTACCCTAGCCACGCGTCGACCAACCATTCGCCTCAGAAGCCTGATGATCTCTCCTTCCCAAGGTGCCTGTCAGCGCGTCACATCCGCTGGATACGGCATTTAATGCTCCAACAGGGAAGCGAAACGGCAGCCCAGGAGAAAGACCTCGGATCCAGAAGAAGTCCTGGGACCACCTCCCATCAGGCGCAACACAGCGCTCGCCACAAGGACGCACGTGCTCGAACGGCCGCTATAAGGAGCCAAATCCGGAGCACAGGTTATCGTACTCGGATCTATTCAGGGACACCCATGACGTGCTACAAGTATGCTCACGACTACAATCAAGCAAGAAGCGGCCAACTCCACTAGCATACCAGCAACTTCATGCCAAACGGCCAAGAACTTTGAGCCCTTTGGCATGGGGGGCTATGTTGGGCCCCAATGTTAGGGCCCATAAAAGCACAGCCCAGGAGAAGAAGCCCAAATGAGAGGCCCAGAGAAACTCAGGAAAACTGGACTGACTGTGAGGCCCAAAGACCAAGACTACAGCAGAAGTCCAGGAGATCCCGTCCGCTCATAAGGAAGTTCGAGGACAACGCCATCGACACCCAAGTGCACGGACACAGAAAAGGCCGAGAACCCTAGAAGCCTTGCCAAGTCTCAGAACCGTCCGAAAGGCCAAGAAGAGACGCTCGGGCTTTTCCCCAGAAGACCCTCCAAGAGCTGCTTCCTCTTACGAGTTCACGAACTCACGAGGAACATCACATTTGGACGAGGACTGCTCATTCACGACCGGGAATGCCAGCTAAGCGATTCCGTCGATTCCCAAAGAACCTGTAACCACTGTCAGTCGCCGTATCAACAGGACACGCTTAGTCAAATCAACACTGACACTCAGATCCTAGCACACAGGCCTACCAGCGGCGCCTACCGCGTGCTCTCCCATACGTCAGCAATGTTAAAGGAAGTCAGTGGGACAGTGGACGACTTTTCAACTATCCAATGGGCGCCACGTGTCTCCTCCTCAACAGTTCATTTTCCCCTATAAATACCTAGAGGGACTTCATTCAAGAGAGAGCTCTGGACCTCTGGGCAAATTCCCACTTACACTCTCGGCCTCTTGGTCTCCCATTCCCCCGTGAGGCAGATTATAGAGACCCCCAACGGAGTATCAAAGACTCCCAGTGAGCATAACTTCCTAAAAAAGAGATACAAAACAACAGATAAGGAAGTGATTAACCCCAATACTTGTACTTTGTAAAGACTTCAACCCAAATAGTGAAGCATTTCTAAGGCCTCGAGCCTCTTGGTTTTTCCTCCCCATTCACGAGGAGGTTTTCCACGTAAAAAATTCGGTCTTGATCTCACCCTCGCATCCGACACCTCACACACTTGTGTTGCCTGGAAACAACGTTTCCGACTGGACCTCGCGGATCCAGAGTCTTAGGAACACCCCTCATCAACGAGGATCCACCAGAAGGAGGCCGCGTTTCCAAAACGCAACAAGTTCAATTAATGTATAATCATATTACTTTCAGAAAGAAGATTAAGAATAAAGGTATAAATATGTCTATTTTTGTATAACAGGGGAGGAGGAAAATCATTTATAAATTAATAAGTATAGAGTTCTAATTCTTTATAAATTATAAATTTAAAAAATTATCGAGCTAAGCCTTTTATTTCTCACTATCTTACTATCAACTTTGCATAATTTTTTATTTTTTGAGAAAAATTTTTAACTTGAGTTTCAAAAGATATCGTAAAAAGCGAATTTTGTATCATGTAATTTATTATTAAGTGTCATAGTGTGTAGCATTCGGATTGAAAAATTTGAATGTTTAAATTAGTTTTATTCAGATAATTATTTAGATTCAAAATCTGTATTAATTTTTAATTAAATAATTATAATTTAATTATTATAAATATAACGAATGTGGAATTGGGGGATCTTGTTCCACGGAGCAGGATTTTCACCCTAAAAAAATGTAAATATTTTTTTTGATGTTTCCTGGAATTTAAAATAAAAAAATTTTTATTTTTAGGACAAAATTCTTCTAAAAAAAAATATATTTTTGAAACGAAATCTTGATCTGCCGATTTTTGCCCCAAAAGTAGTAAACTTTTTTTTACGTTTTGTGGAATTCTAAATTAAAAAAAAATTTATTTTTGAGATAAAATTTTACTCCACGGAAAAAAAAATTGGGGCTATCTCCTGTTCAACGAAGGTGCGTCCACCCATTGTCCTCGTGTTCGAACTCGGGGGGTTGTAACTTGCGGAGCATCGCAGTCTCCTGCGATGCCAATGTGAGCCGGTGGATTAAAAAATTAACGGCTTCCGTTTATTATATAGAAAAAATATTTTTAGTTATTTTTTTATTTTTATATATTTTTTTTTGCATCTAATTAAAAAATCAAAAATTTTAATATTTTTATTTTTTAATTTTATAATTTTTTTAAAAAAATAAGAGCCGTGGATTTTTATGTCAACGCTTCGCGCGTTGCAGGCCCGATCCCTCGCGCTCAGTGTTCAATCGATACACGCAACCCGTCCCATTGTCCTCGTGCTCAGGGTTCCATCGGTACACGCAATCCCCAATGTATCTTTAATATTCTGTAAATGGCAGCATCTTCTTCATTCAGTGAAGTACGGGTTCAAGTTTGGGTTGCCTTTTTCCCCCAACCGAACGCATCTCCTTGTAACGCCGCGGCAGTGGGGAAAATCGATAGGCCGGAGGGGGAGTCGCGAATTTCCAGTTGATATAACTCCCGAATTCTCCATAGAGGAAATGATCAGCAGCTGCGGCAGAGGCGACAGTGCTAGCGCACTGTGGAGCTTGTCATTTGGTCGGCAATCCAGTCCGAGGACCAATCGATTTGGAATCGGACTGCGTAGCACTACTACCGGTAGTAATCCGTCGTTGGTGGCTGTAGCGTTGTCGAAGTTGGGAGGAAGAGAGAGTGGGGGAGTTGGGAGTGTAATTGGAAGAAAGGAGAAGAGACGTGTGAGCGTGGGAGCGGCGATAGGTGGCGGGGAGACGTCGGCGACGACGCTGAAGAAGGGAATAGCTGAATTCTACGACGAGTCTTCGGGTATTTGGGAGGACATTTGGGGAGACCATATGCACCATGGCTTCTACGACCCCGACAGGCATGCCTCCCTCGCCGATCACCGATCCGCTCAGATTCGCATGATTGAAGAAGCCCTCCGTTTCGCCGGCATCTCCGGTCTCTCTCTCTCTCTCTCTGTTCACCTCCTCTGTATTGGCTAAAAGCTATTTGACATTGATAGTACGAAAGAAAACCGAACCCCTCCATTTAATTAACCGTTATTCACCCATAAATTAAAAAGGGCCATCTCAGTAGTTTTTGATACGTGAAGATGCATTATTAGATGCAGGATTGATAATTGTTGTTGCACTGTCAAAGGGATAAGGGATGTATGGATACAAGAAGGGAGGAGGTGATCTCATGCAAACTGCTTGGCTATACATATTTATATATCTTTGGGAACAGTAGCATCTGATTTATTCATATATACTAATAGATTGTTACGGGCCTAATTCCAGAAGATACAAATCGGCCGACGGAGTATTAAGTTCACGAGTCAAATATCGAGACAATTCCAGTGTTTCACGGTTTAGGACGTGAAATACGATACAACACTAATACACAATTTCACACACATTTATATATACTAGTATAATTATAACACGGGATACGTATAACGTTTCTTTAAAGAGTATGTATACGATATGGTCGACTGCTCGATTTACGCCAATGAAATTGCTGATTCCATTAATCGTTTCTAGGGATATAGGAGAGCCCTTTATTTAAATGATGAAAATACTTTTCTTCTGCAATTCCTCTCTTCTCTCTCGAGTCCCTCTTCTTCTCTTCATCTTCATCTCTTCTCCCTTTCCCTATTTGTTCGAATGCCTTTTGCCAGTGGAAATAATCACGCTTATCGGCGTGTGGATTAAGTATTTTGCCAAGAAAATCGGCGGCTAAACAATGATCGTAACATTTCGTGCATTCACCGAGAGCCTCCCAGGCGTAAGGCATGACCTCGGAATTACGAAGACTCCATTGCCGCCTCACTCAAGGTTTAGCTACCGTTGTCAACACTAGCAAAGAAAATATCGTTTTCTAATTTTGCCACCGAACAATTTCAACACTCCTTTCGAGGTCCAACAATCGGTGGATCAAATACGCCAAACCCTAGCCCGAATGGAACGCCATGCCATCTTAGCATCCAACGCTCCCCCGTTACCAACCCCGACCAACTTCACATCTCCCCAAACTTCCAATTCCACGTTCCCAAACCAAACCCTACCGATTGTACTCGCAAACACATCGGAGCCACAAACCTCACCGACGATTGTTTACCTAAAATGGAGATTCCTTTTTCTGGGGTGAGAACGCCATCGGATGGCTATTCCCATTGAAAGGTTTTTTATCACAACACGCCTCGGATAAATTACTAAAGCCGCTTTCTATATGACGGGCGCCGCTCTCAATGGTATCATCGATGCACACGCCTCACTTGAACGGGGAGCTTTTCGCGAAAACTGGAAAATATTTGGGCCTCATCATACGTGAACCACGAAGCAACTTTCAGACAAACTTCAGAGTTCCACGGTGACATCCTATAAAGTTCGAGTCAATCTCTACACGAACGCTGTTGACCCCTTCTAATCTTCTGAATTGTTTTCTATCTGGGCTCCGTGATGAAATTCGCAGCTCTTCCAAACAGAAAACCAACGACTCTACCCGACGCCATTGGAATGGCAAAATTGGTCAAGAAAAGCTTCAAGTCACAAAAAACATTGGGCCCAAGAATTCCCTCCAGATGGCCGGGCCTTGGGACCAACCACAACAACGAAACCCAATCCTTCAGCCTTACCTAAAAAAAGACTTACTGATAGGGAAATGGCATCTAGGCGTAGCCGAGGGTTTGCTTCAATTGTGACGAGAAATTTAGTCCGGTCATATTTGTAAACCTCCGAGTTCTTATGTTTCTTGGGCCGAGGAAGAAGGGGGAGCCCAAAGATGAGGTTTCAATCGTTTAGTTAGAACCGGAATTAACGAACCTTGGGTGACCCTAATCCAGCTGATAAATGGGGCCACCACAATCCGATCCCAACCCGACCATTTCCCTCCATGCCTTGGAAGGTACCACCACGGCTAGTACCTTATAGCAGCAGGATATATCCGAGTCATAAGGTGGTGATCCTAGTTGATCCGGATCCACCCACAATTTCCTGCAGACCCGTGTGGCCAAATATCTCGGGTTGCCCATCGAACCATCCCCTCACCTCAATGTCACAGTAGGCAATGGAGAATCATTACACTGTGAGGGACTCTGCACCCTGGTCCCAATTGCTCTGGGTAAAACTATATTTCGGGTGGATTTGCATCTGCTGCCTATCTATGGAGCCGATCTCGGTCTTGAGTCCAACGGGTAGCTTCAATGGGACCCGTACTTTTGACTATCAAGGCCTTTGGATGAGATTTGATTATGAGGGCCCTTACATTGTATGGCATGCCCGCATCTTCGCCGCCACTCGACCCTCGGGCAAGTAAGGCGCGGAGAACTCACTCAATCCGTAGCCACTTACTTCCAACTCTCTATCTTCAAGGTTCGGATCCATCACAAAATCTGGTTATGACCCTACCGAGATGTCCATTACAAACTCCTCAACGGTACCCCAACCCCGGCCACCAGACTCAAACCTCTCATGGTGAATACCTGATGTATTCACCCCACCAAGGGGCCTACCTCCGTCTCGCTCCACCGATCATCGGATTCCCTTTAAAACCGCATTCGCCGCCGGTTAATGTTCGGCCATACCGATATCCTCATTTTAAATCAAATGGAGAACCTCATCAAAACTATGCTGGTCAAGGAATCATCGTCAAGCATCCCATTTTCTTCCCCGTTTTGTTGGTTAAAAAAAAAAGATGGGAGCCTGGAGATTTTGTGTTGACTAACGAGCCTCAATGCCATCACCATCAAGGATCGGTTTCCATACCTACGATGGAGGAATTGTTTGATGAATTACACGGGCGCAAGTTTTTTCCAAGCCGGATTTACGCTCCATTATCACCAAGTGAGAATAAGAGGATGTTCATAAGACAAAGAAAGCCAGGACACATGATGGTCATTACAATTTCTGTAATGCCATTCGGGCTCTCTAATGCCCCATCGTTCCAAGCCGAGATGAACACTCTATTTACCGGTTCTCCGCAAAATGTCCTGGTTTTCTTTGACGACATACTCATCTGACTCCTCGTGGGAACTCCACCGCCAACATTTAGCCGCGTCTTTGACTCCCGAGGGACAATCTTTCTACGCCAAATTCTCTAAATGCGAGTTGGGTGCACCTCCTTGCCATATTTGGGACACATTGTGTCGCCACGGTGTGGTCATGATCCCACCAAGATAGAAGCAAGACATAAGATGTTCAAGACAAACCTCAAACGATTATGGGTTCCTCAAATTGATATTATCCAGGCCCGTTACGCCTGGATCTCTTCTCCCTCACTCACCGAGAAAAGGGGCTTTCATGTGGAGTCCCGCCAGCGCGGCCGCTTCAAACCCTCAAGACGGCCCTAACCTCCACTCCAGATGGCACCGCCCGATTTTACCCCCTTTGAGGTGCAAACGGATGCTTCGGGGGATGGAATCGGGGCCACTCTCTCTCAGGATGGGCGTGTCCTGGCTTTCTTCAGCCGGCAGCTTTGTCCCCGGATGCAAGCGGCTTCCACGTACATTAGGGAACTCCACGCTATCACGAGGTGCCAAAAGTGGCGGCAATATCTTCTTGGTGCTAAATTCACCATCATTACTGACCATCAGCCCCTAAAGACACTGCTCAACCAAGCCATACACACGCCCGAGCAACAGAAATGGTTCACCAAGCTATTGGGCTATGATTTCCAGATCATCTACCGCCCAGGCAAGGAAAACGGGCCAGCTGATGCATTGTCCAGACTACCTTCCGCCAATTGCCACGCCATGACTGGGGTATCCAAGCCTGTCCGGGCTATACTGGCAGCTCTCCGCAGTTTCTATCACAAACACGGGCCCTCTGCAGACCTGATAGCATCCATCCAACAAGGAATGGGAATTTTGCCAACCATACGGTTCGAGAGGGACTCATTTTATACAAAAATAGGAGGGAGTTGCCCCGAGTCTCCGCCTACTGATTTGCTTCTCCATGAGTACCATGATTCGCTGGTTGGAGGACATGCAGGGGTACAACGCACCCTCAAACGCATCTCATCCAATTTCTTTTGGCCCCACATGCGCCGGGATGTGCAAGAACACGTATCGCGCTGCACTGTATGTCAACAAGTGAAATCCTTACCTGGAGCACCACAAGGCACCCTTCAACCACTGCCCATTCCTGCCAGAATCTGGGAGTCCATCTCAATGGATTTCATTACGCACCTTCCCCCTTCTGAACGCAAAACCATTATCTTCGTCGTGGTCGATCGCCTATCTAAGTACGCCCATTTTTCAGCGCTGGCCACCCACTTTGGCGCGGAAGAATTAGCGAGTCTTTATTAAAGAGATCGCGAGACTACATGGATTTCCTCATCGACATTGTGTCGACCGCGACCCCCTCTTCATGAGCACCTTCAGGGTGGGAGCTATTTAGTTGCGGTGGCACTCACCTATCCCACAAAGAGTGGCTCCTACCATCCACAAACAAGCGGCCAAACCGAGAGGGTCAATTGGGTGTCCGGAAGATTACTTGCGCTGCATTTTGCCACGGAACACCCATCTTCATGGCCGCTGTTTCCTTGGGCTGAATGGAGTCCTGACACACGGCGTGGCACTCCGCCACGCAAATGAGCCCCTTGAAGCTGTTTATGGCCGTACTCCTCCCCTATCGCAGACTACGTCCGTGGCTCTTCCTCGCCGCGCCGTGGACGAGTTACTTACTCATCGGACAAGACCATGGACCTCCTCAAACAGAATTTACAGCGGGCTCAACAGCGTATGAAGATGAAAACGGATCGCCACCGCACCGAAAGGGAGTTCCAAGTTGGAGATTGGGTCTTTGTTAAACTCCAACCCTATCGTCAATTATCAGTGGCCAACCGACGCTCGAATAAACTGGCCAAACGTTACTATGGACCTTTTCCGGTCACCGACCGCATCGGCCTCGTAGCATATCGCCTCCAGCTGCCGGAATCCTCCCGCATCCACAATGTCTTCCACGTTTCTCTCTTGAAGAAATGCCACGATCACAACCAAGCGGCAGCTTTTTGCCCCGCTTCCCTCCCGATGCAATCGGTTCACAGCCATTTCTCCGGCCAAAGATGCATCCCGGGCTTCCGAAAATCCTACGGCGTGGGCTCCAAGTTCCCAAATTCTTGTCACGTGGCAGTTCTGTCCACTGGGATGCTACATGGGAAACCACCTCTACCTTCATAAGAGAATTTCGTCTTTCAACCTTGAGGACAAGGTTGTATTCGATGAGATGGGTAATGTTACGGGCCTAATTCCAGAAGATACAAATCGGCCGACGGAGTTGCGAAGAAGCTCACGAGTCACCAGAGCCCCGAGACAATTCCAGGACTTCACGGTTTAGGACGTGAAATACGATACAACACTAATACACAATTTCACACACATTTATATATACTAGTATAATTATACGTACGGGATACGTATAACGTTTCTTTAAAGAGTATGTAGGACGTATATGGTTGTGTTCGATTTACGCCAACCTATCGCTGAAATCATTTTGGATTTACGGTATAATCGGCGACTAGGGATATAGGAGAGCCAGCTTAGCTGACGAAATGATGAAAATACTTTTCTTCTGCAATTCCTCTCTTCTCTCTCGAGTCCTCTCTTCTTCTCTTCATCTTCATCTCTTCTCCTTTCCCTATTTGCCTGAATGCCTTTTGCCAATATCGGCGTGTGGATTGAGTACGTTTTGCCAAGAAAATCGGCGGCCGTGAAGCAGGATCGTAACATAGATCTATATAAAAATAAATAAACAGATAATATATTAGGTTAATAAATATCTCAAGTGTGTTTAAATGGCAAGTTGGTAACATTACTGCATATATACATACATACGTACATGTGTATATACATGTATACATGAACATCATGTGGTTTCCTTCTATGGATGATAGATGTGCAGCCATTTCATGATTGGTTCCCTTCTTGTTTCTTTCCCTTTATTTATTTTATTTGTGCAGGGAGTCTTGATATCAGGGTAGAGTTGTCACCGTACGAATTACTGGTCACGAGTTCAAGTAGTGAAAATAATCTCTTATATAATACAATATAAGATTTTGTCCAATAATATTATCCTAAATAATTATGAATAATTCTGTCATTCATAGAACAGGAAAAAACTTGATCTCTTAATTACAAAATTGTCATTCCTTCCATCAAATATTAAACTAATTGAGAAAATATCTTTTCTAATAAAATATAACAAAATTATTTTAATAAATTATTAAATATGAGTTATATCATATGGAGCAATCCAAACATCCCCTCTCCGTGACATGAGGAAAATCTTGAAAATACTTGTGTGCTTGTTCATTTAAATATTGAGATAATTAAGAAAATAATTTTTCTAAAAAGATATACAATAGAACTGTATGAGACCGTAGTATTTAATTAATTTTATAAATTACTAAATATGTGCTATATCATGCGGAATAATCGTAATATCTCCGCCTCACAACAAGAGGAAAAACTTGAAAATATTTGTATGCTTGTTCATTCCTGCCTTCAGTCCTTTGTACTTCAATTAAAAAGCTGTGCTATTGAGTTATTTCTAATAGTCTACATAACTCACCTTGCAGATGATCCAAACAGAAGACCTAAGCATATAGTTGATGTGGGATGTGGAATAGGAGGGAGCTCGAGATATCTAGCAAAGAAGTTTGGGGCCAAATGCAATGGCATTACCTTGAGCCCCATACAAGCTCAGAGGGCTCAAGCCCTAGCTGAAACTGAAGGATTGGCTGATAGGGTAAGCATTTGATTCATGATTTGCTTGCATATTGATGTCTAATTAGTATACGTTTGAATATATTTGTGAGTACTTTCTTAGGTCTCAAAACTCTTGATTGGGTCTAGAAAACATGACTCTTTCATTGTTTATTTATTTATATATTTATTATTGGGGTCTTTGATATTCATCTGATAAATTAAAGAATGTTTAGGACTTCAAGTGCAAATGGGTTTGTGCGAATTATTTTTGATGGGAATGCCTATGGTGGGCTGACCTAAAAAGGAGGAACGACCCAAATCCATAAGGGTCCAAAAGTGCACTTAGACGGTTAATGCCAGACGTTGACTGAATAAAAGGTCAAGGAGATTGGCCAACCTTGACATTAGGGTGGATAACATGCTCCCAGAGACGGTCAACTTTTTTGTTGACTGGAAGCGCCATAGTAGATTGGCCTAAGAGCAGGCTTTACGTGGACCAAGCCCAATTTGGCCCACATTTTCGTCCACGATCAGTAACGGCTTTCTTCCCTGATTTCACACTCTCCCAAAAGAAAATCTCTATTGCAACGGTAACCAGCAGATTCAGCGTACATCTCATGAGAAAAGCGCCAGATTCTCTCTTCCTATCCGCAACAAACCCTAACGGTTACAAAACATGGAAGGAAAGTAATCAATCCAATGAGCCATTACTAGCATTGAAATTCCACGCCAGAAAAGAAAGCAATCCCAACAGAACGCAAAAATCAAACCTTCCTGTCCAAGGAAGGCTGCCAAACATCTCAACTATAAAAGCTCATGGAGTTTTCACTCCAAGGCATGTTGACTTTCCTGCAAAAACACTCTGATAAGCTCACGCAGTGCTTTTGCAATTCTGAAAGCTTCCACGCTTATAGAACTCCAACTCTCTCTCTCTGTCATTACGTTCCTTACGAATACAAAGTTGAGAGATAACTTTCCTCACGAGTTACAAAAAGCCTCTCACATCGAGAGCAAAACCCCCATCACAAATGCCCCATCATTCTCATTGCATTTATTTCCTTTACCTTCTTAAAGTTCGAAAGTCGATTACTGACTTGAGCGTCAAAATATTTTTGGTGGGGTAACCTTCCGCCAACACTTGACCTCTCGTTTATTGTAATGGTGTGTAGGATCCAAACTCAGTTAACGGAGTCGGATTTAGATGATCAAGTTGACTCGAACCTATTCGAAACTTAGATCCAGGGATGCATCATTAACTCCGTATGTAGGAACGCTTACAAAAAGCAGACTACTTTTCTTAGATACCTTTCTCAGCTTCACCTTCTAAGCCAACGTCATCAACCAGAGTGGTAAATACGAGAGTATAAGCTAGCGAGCTTGCTAGGGACGTGATCTTGCCTGACGAGGATCATGCTGTTAGTACCATGGTCAACAGGACGGTCAACGAGGTGCCCACACCTTTCTTTCAAGATCTAGTGGAGCATATGTAGAATACGAACAAGATACTTTAGATGCTTTACTCCCGCTAGAAGCATGCACAACAGGGGGCTCTGCCAGCGGCAATCCCTACACCGGCATCCAGGAGAAGAGGGCAGAGGAGGAAAAAATCGGCCAAGAAATCCAGAAGGCCGGCCAATATTTAGATGTCGAAGTCCTCACGTGCCCAAAGCCGGCCAAGGCTCAAAAAGCGATCGGGTAGCATGACTTAGGAAGAAAGTCCGGAGCGAAGGAACCCCCGATTTTCTCGGATGAAGACTAGGACCCAGGCTTAGGAGGGAGTTTCCCGAGTCGTTAAATCTACTGGTGGCAGTAGCCAGCAGGCTACTGGCCATGCCAGAGAAAGAACGGAGCTGAGGACTTATCTCAACTCTAAAAGATTGACCAATGCTGCTCCGGTTGATTCGAGATTAAAGAAGATCTAGAACCGCGTATTCAAGGATGATGAACACGCTATCGATTTGGATAGTTCTCCTTTCATAGTAGAGATCTTGAACCGTCCGATGCCGACAAAGTTTAAGATGCCACCTTGACTCATACGATGGGAGCGCTGATCCACTGGATCACCTCGATCATTTTCGCACCCATCTGAGTCTGTAAGGGTTGGAGGACGCAGCAATGTGCTGCTGCTTCCCACTTACCATGAAAAGGGATGCTTGCATATGGTTCCATCACCTCCTCTCAAATTCGATTAGGAGTTCCTGGGAGCTAACTGACCTCTTCTTGGTGTAATACACCTCCAATCGTCGAGAAGAGAAGTAGCCTTGACACTTCTCCCATACCAAGCAGAAGTAGAGAGAGAATCTGCAGAAGTTTTTGGATCTCTTCATGGTGGAAGTCAGATGGATCCCCAGGCTTATGGAAGAGATGAAGCTCGACAGTTTCATCTTCGCGCCAACATACGGGGACTTCTTTAGGTACTTGGTGTACAAGAATTCGCAAACTTTTCAGGAGGCGGGTCTTTCACCTGAGGCTACGCAGCAGCGGATGAGACTAATGAGGCTAAGCGTCTAGAGCGGACCGAATAGTCTTACTCATTCCCGAGAGAAGGGAAGAGAAAGTACAATGGCGGCGATCACTCTCGCAGGAAGTACCACAAGACCGACCACCAGAGCGAAGGGACTATTGGCCAATCAACTTGACGCCCCCTGACCGACACGTGTTCAAATGTCCTTATGTAGATTCGTGGGGAGAATTTTCTTAAGTGGCTAAAACCACTCAAGAAAGAGGAGGGAGGAAAGCCAACTAAGTAGTGTGATTTCCATCGATCTCCCGGACACTCCATGGAAGATTGTAAGACCTTCTAGCGGGAGATAGAAGAACTAATCCGCAGAGGCCACATCACAAAGTTCATCAAGAAACCTAGCTAGAGCTCTGACACTGTAGGCGGTGAAGGACCAGAGCTTTTCCCTCAACGGAATCGGGTCGCAGTAGAAGTGGTCAATATAATCACGAGTCGGTCGACCAATACTCTAGCGGACCGTAAGGAGCAGTAGATTGGGAGGAAGAAATAGTGCACTGAAGACAATGTTATTAGCTTTAGCGACAATGACTTGGAACATGTTATCTCCCCCCATGCAGATCGACTTATTGTATCCGTACTCGTTTCGAACGGTAGCGTTGATTACTAACTGAAACGAGTTTTTATTAATAATGGAAGTTCACGCGATTTATTTTATCTTGATGAGTTCTTTAAACTTGGTTTAAAAAGAGTTAGTTAAAACCTGTCGAATGCCCACTATACGGCTTCGACAACAAGCTGATACCCGTCCAAGGGACAGTCTAGTTGGAGATCACCCTAGGCACGTAGCCAATGACGGCGAGTTGTACACTCACATTCTTGGTAGTTGACCTACCATCCGTCTATAACGCAATATTAGGCCGATCATTTCTAAAAGCATTCGAAGTTATCACTTTGATACTGTACCTCAAGATGCAGTTTCCTACATCATATGGTGCGGACAAAGTGTTGGGTGACTAGGTCACTAGGCGGACAAGTTACTTGTCCTAAATCGCTCCTAGTAGTAACATCCAGTCAGCAGGAGAACTCGACCATTGAAACGAAATAATTTTGTAGCAAGCACAGTTCGGATCGTCAACGGACTCAGGTAGTGGTGCCGGGGTGGTCCTCAGGACCCCTAACAGGTTTGAGATGAAGCACTCCCTTTGACTCGACTTTTCGGCCACCAATAATGTTGCCGAGTATGAAACCCTATTAGTCGGGTTAAGACTGGCGAAAGAATGCTCAGTTAAGCGAATGACTATTTATATCGACTCTAAGCTAGTCGTCAATCAAATTAACAGGAGTTTCGAAGCAAACAATCCACACCTAACCAGATACTTGGCCAAGGTAAGGGAAGCCGCTCGGAGATTCAACTGGTTAACCCTAGTCCACGTTCCTAGAACTGAGAACTAGAAGACCGATCAACTGGCTGGAGCAGCAGCGGCCAAAAACTCAGAGCAGTACTTGAAGGACATGCAGGAGATTCTGAGCGCTCCTAACACAGGGGAACAGGAAGCGATACAGATCTCCGGAGCAGAAAATTGGATGACACCATACCAAAGATACTTGGCGGACGGAGCATTCCTAGAAGACGCAGATGAAGCCAGACAAATCAAGAAGATGGCCAGTTGGTACACTGTAGTTGATGGACGGTTATAACGCTGTGGCTACTCGACTCTGTATCTCCGATACCTCACCCCCGAGGAGGCCGATTACGCCTTGGATGAAGTCCACATTGAGATATGCGGATCACACATCAGCGGTAAGACCTTAGCATTCAAGATCATGACACAGGGTTACTACTGGTCGATAATGAAGAAGGATGCACTCGAGTTCGTAAAGAGGTTTGAGAACTGTCAACTTCACGGCAATCTTTGCGACCACATCGTTCGCTAAGCTGAAATTTCTCCAGGTGCCTTGACTTTTCGTGCAATGGGGGCTTGACATTTTCAACCCGTTTTTCATTGTAACGGGGCAAATGAAGTTTATTATCGCAGGCATTGACTACTTTACCAAGTGAGTCAAAACCATCCCGCTAACGAAGATCACAGAGTACAACACTCTTGAATTCATCCACCAGAGTATAGTCAGCAGATTCAGCGTTCCCGAGGTTATTATGATTGACAACGGAACCCAATTCTCAGAAAAATACTTCACCAAGTATTACACAAACCTGGGTATCAGGCTGGTTCACACTTTGATAGCATACCCTCAAGCAAATGGACAGTTAAAAGTCACAAATCGTACACTATTCCATGGTCTTAAGACCAAGTTGGAGGACGCAGGGGGCTCTTGGGTAGACAAGTTACCTTCCGTCCTCTGGTCTTATTGAACAATTCTAAATGAGCTAACTCATAAGACACCCTTCAATCTCTACTATGGGAGTGAAGTGGTAATTTCGGTTAAGATTGGGCTTCCAAATCCAAGGGTCGAGTCCTTCAACCCGTAAGGTATCTCCCAGAAAATTCGGAAACACCTAGATTTGTTAGAGGAAGCCCGCAATGCTACGAAGATGTAAACTGCAACTTACTAATAACGAATCGTCCGCTATTACAATAAGAAGGTAAAAGCGCGTCAATTCGACGTTGGAGACTTGGTTCTGCGGAGTATCGAGGCTACGGGCAAGATTGCCAATCGGAATAAACTTTTCCCAAATTGGGAAGGGCCTTTCTTAATCTCCTCCGTCTTGCGGAACAGAGTATAAAAACTCCGAAACTAGGACGACAAGTTGGTTCACGGACATGGAACACGACCCACCTCAAACACTACTTCCAAAGAGGATCCATGTAGGTCATTCACATGTTTGCATGTAAATGTATGTACTGGATTTTCGATTCATAAAATAAGTATCATTTTCTTTATACTACATTTGTTTCCTCTCTTTTATACGTGCGTGTATGTTTGTATGTTTTCTTTGTTGCAGGTTACACGACTTAGGCTGCCCTTAAGTCGGGCGGATTTTACCCTCTCGTTACTAAACCTTGATCATCCAGGCGGCCATACGCTGTTGTATTTAAACCTTAGTTATCCAGGCGGGTCATGAGCGGTCGTGTTTAAACCCCGATCATCCGAGCGGCTCATAAGTGGTCGTATTTAAACCCCGGTCATTCAGACGGCTCATAAGCGATCGTATCTAAACCTTGATCATTCAAGTGGCCTATTCACGGTCAAAATCTTAAGGGGCTCAAGTAGAACACGTGACGACCTCCTTTACAAGAGGATAACGTGATAAGTCAATGACAGTCAGTAGGAGCAAATCACTTCTCCCAAAAGCAGGCTGCCCAAGTTAATGCTTGGGCAACACCACCAAGCATTTACTCGCGGACGAGTATTAAGCAGACTTGACGTAACATCAAAATCATCCTTGGTGCTTTCACAAGGACTCAAGTCCTCCGAAAAGTACTGACAACGCCTCAAGCAAGGCGAACGGCCAACTCGCGAGTAATTCACCAAGTTGGCCGGTCAACATGGTAGACAAACTCAAAAAAAAAAAAGAAAAAGAAAACAACGACAACGAAGGCGACACACGTAACAACAGTAAAACGATTGTTTATTTTATTACTTGCAATATAATTACATCAGTACACAAAAGGAAAGTAGGAGTACAAAAAGTTATGGTGGAGCAGAGCTCCCCGGAGGAGGTGCTGGCGGCCCTTGACCGCTCCGGAGCTCCCCCATGAGGCTCTCGCGATGTTGGGAAAAACGGTTCTCTGAGTTGAGAAACTCAACTAGAAAATTGGGGTCAACCAGCCGTGTAATGCACCGGCTAATGTTGACCCCCTCCCATAACCGTGCCAACAGCATGTTTGAGACCTTATGAGGGCGAATGCGAGTACTTAGCTTGTTCTCCAATGTAGTCATCTGCCCCACAAGCTGATCAATACGCCTCATTGCCCGGTCAACCTCTTCTTTCAGGTGGATATTCTCCTCTTTCAACTTGTCGTTCTCCTCCACCAGGCCGGCCACCACAACTCCTCTCAAGCTGGCGTTCTTCTCTCTCAACCTAGTATTCTCTACTTTCAGGCCGGCCAGCATAGACTCTAGGGCGACTGCACCCTCTCGGTGCTCCGCCTTCAGCCGCTCCAACTCCCCATCGAGCCAGGCGATCTCCTTATCCTGATTGGAGATCACCTAGTCTCATTGGCTAAGCACCTTAACAATGGCACCGACGACTTTATCCGCTTGCAAAAAAAAAGAGGAAAGGAAAAAAAAGGGCCCAAAGTCAGCAATGGAGGAGAAAAGGAGAAGAAAATTTACGAAGGTTTAACTACCAGATTCAGCGTTCCAGCTTCATTGGTCTGCTGTGAGACCTAGGCATTGGCGCCGGAGGACTGGAAACAGGAGCTTCATGAATAGGCACATCAGTGGCCTCCGCTGTGGACTCCTTCAGCAACTTTTATGGCAAGGTCCACTACCTCAACAGGCCTTCTAGTGACTGGCTCCTCCGGCGGAGTATGTAGCTCCGAACTGGTCTCCTGCAACTCAATCGATGGCTCCACAACAGGCGGCTCAATGGCTTTCTCCAACAGCTCAACTAGCGGCTCAGCGGCCGACTCCAGCAGCTCGATCGGAGGCTTAGCGGATGGCTCCCGTGGCTCAGCTCGTGCCTCATCGGCTATCTCCATCATCTCAGCTGACGACTCGAAAGATAGCTCCTCCGGCCCAGGTTGCAGCCTCAGCGCTGGCTCCACCAATGCAGGCTACGTCAACATAACGACACCGCTCGCCCTATCGCTCAGCATGGCGTCGTATGCCTCTGGAGCTAGCTCAACTTCAATCCTTGAGCTGCTGCCCATTCCAGCAAGGCGCCCAACGGCCACATAATCCGACCTAGAAGATGACGAAGAAAGCGCCACCGTGGCAGCCCTCTTTTGCTTTGGATTGGTGGGAGCAGTGTCTGGGGAAGGTGTACCGATGTCTCCAACGATTAGAGCTCTGGTCTTCCTCTGCGAGGCCTCCGACGAAGGAGTCCTGAACTTCTGGACTGGAGAGGGGGTCCCCAACATGCTCTTTTGGCCTCCTCTTAAGAAACCAAGTGGTCCCTCTTAAAGTCCTCAGGGTTCTCCCTCACAAGTTCCAACAGCTCGACCATGGCGGCAATCTCCGCCTTCTTCGGCGTACCGGTGAAGGCCTGGGGAACCTTACCTCAATCTCGAGATAAGGGCCACGACTCAACAATGCGAACGAAGAAGAAGCGACCATTCCAATTTTTCAACGAGTCATAAATGGCGTGGTTAATCGGAAGCTCTCAAGGGGTCAGAGAAATCCAGTCCGCACTTTGTGTAAATCGAAACATCACTCTAACGGCATCCACTGTCATCATACGGGAGCAATGATGCATAAAAATACCAAGAGAACACAGATATTGCATGGCGTTGGCATGAAACCGGGCAATAGGCACCTGGAGAGCAGTGAGGATGTTCAGCAGTTCTTGAGGGATTGGAAGACGAAGCCTACTCCTCAGACGAGCCTCATAAACAGTGATGCAGCCCTTAGGAGGAAAGGAAGCTCTGTTCGGCTCACTGGGTATCATTGAGACGATCTTCTGTGGAATGTTGAACTCCACGCACAACTCTCTGACCTCACCAGTTGTGAGCACGGAAGCAATTTTCATTACAGAAGGAGCCATGGAAGTGGAAGTAAGAAAGAAAATCGCACAATACTTAGAAAAATTTTCAGAAAAGATGAAGGAAAGCGTGAAAAATTCAAAAGAAAAATGAATGGACAACTTAAAGGGCAGTGTGAACGCTAGAGAAGTTAATCATCTCGAGAATGTGTGCTCATCATTGCTGACACGTGTCATTTTCTGAACGTGCACAATCGAATCAGATCCTCTAGCACATTAATTATTAAGATCTTGTGAATATATTTTTCTCATGTTTTTTATTCTCTCCAAAAAATTAACCACCAGTTTTTATAAAGGACGGAGTGAAAGGATATGTTATCTCAGTGTTTTTGAAGAGACATGCATGTTCAAATGTCTCACTAATTTGAACAATTACACGTATTTTAATATTCATCCCCATTATTTTTGAACAAATGTCCAACATTTTTAAGAAAACTAACTTAAATGCTGAGAGGCCAGGGTTAGGTGGCCCCGACTTGGTAATTTCTTCTTTGGGGGGCTTCGGATGTGATAATTTGATGTGAGTACAAACTCTGGGGAGAACCCATCCTATAAGAATCTCTATGGGGGAGAGCCCCCAAACTTATAAGGTGGAGATTCTGTCTCAAATTTTTTGATATGAGGCTCGTATCATTCCTCTTCCATTCGTCAACCTTAGACCTCGATAGCTGCACTCTGTGGTATTCACTCTACGATGTTTTACTCCATCCTGACGCACCAATAACAGATCAGCCCCTGTTCAAATGAGACATGTTCAAATGTCTCACTGATTTGAACAATTACACATTCTAATATTCATCCCCATTATTTTCACACAAATGTCCAACATTTCTAAGAAAACTAACTTGAATGCTGAGGGGGACACAGTTAGGTGGCCCCGACCTGGTAATTTCTTCTTCGAGGGACTTCGGATGTGATAATCTCCATCAGTTTTTTTTGGAATAACCATCCACTCATAATAATAAATGTCTAAACCTAAGCCAATCTACCAAGCTATTATGCGATAATGTTTCCCTCTCTGTTGGTGTGAACCCCACAGTAATTCGAGACTAATAATTTGGGTTATGCCTAAACCAAAATCCAACCTAAACCTAACCCAAAAGTCTCTTTTCCCCTAAGAAGGAAAAATTAAAATTTTGATAATACTAGCATAGTTTTTGATCAATTTAGTTATCATTCAAACTTATAATCCATGGAACATAATTTAACTCATAAAAATACTTTTAAGAAATGCTTCTAATTATCAAACAAGAACATAAATATTACAAATCTTAAATCTATATGGCAATTGAAATTTCCACAGTCAACAATTTATCAATCATACACCACTCTAAACTAAGAATCTATATCACACAAAACAAAATCAAATATAAATGTTAAGCTTATATTCTGCTTAAGTTGATATTTATAGATTATATACAAGTCTGGCATGTTTATGGTATAATAAGCCCAAATTCATTTATAAGTCTCGGGTGTTACTTGAACTCAAATATTTTCAAAGTAAATAAAATCCGATCAATTGGCGTCTGATTGTGTTGGATTGTATTGGATTTAGATTTTTCTATCAGTATCATCCCTACAATGACCAATCAATGAAGCCCCCACAATCTTTTACAAAAGCAAGAAACGAGAAGACAAAGGGATCTTTATTGTATTGCTAAAGATATGCTCATGCTATCACTTACAAATTGAAATGTTTATATAAACGGGTTAATAATAGTTAAAAATTGTGAAAATATCAGGTCTCTTTTCAAGTTGCAGATGCTTCGGATCAGCCGTTTGTGGACGGACAGTTTGATTTGGTTTGGTCGATGGAAAGCGGCGAGCACATGCCCGACAAAAGAAAGGTAATTGCAATCATTTTTCGACCGCTTTAGATTCTATTTATTTAGAAATATTTTTAAAGAAAATAAGTTTCTCACGTAATATTTTATAATTTATAATGTTTGGCTTATGCAAGAAAATTTGGAGTATCATATGGATCAATCAATGGTATGAATATTAGCAGTGAGGGCCACTGGTGACAAGTGCTGGCACCGATGGTCACTAGTGGTGTGGCTTAGGGCACGCCAACCAGCATTTAATGGCGATTGCTCGAGGCGTATGTGACCGATGGACTTGGGAGTTTCATCGGTCGACGATGATATCACCTTTTATTAAAAACTTCTGTTGGTGGGTGTTGGTGGTCATGGTTTTCTGTGGATGACTTTCTATATATATAATACTCGATCCGTTAAAGCACTTTATGCATTTTCACAAGGGCATCCGTGTCCAAATTCAAGCTTAAGTTTTCTATTGACCGGGAAAAATCTTTATTCTATCAACTTATTTTCATGTTTGTGCCAAAACTTTGAAAAATGTTAAAATATTTTCCTATACGCTTTGAATTTGAAAATTACAAAAAAAAAAAAAAAAAAATTCTAACAAACAAATGGAGCCACATAATTAGTTGTTGTCATAATATGAGGTCTTATATGCAGTTGTATTCATGCTTGTTATCTTTAAACGTTGTCGGATTTCAGTTTGCCACTGAATTGGCGAGGGTTGCAGCGCCAGGAGCCACCATTATAATAGTGACATGGTGCCATAGGGATCTCTCCCCATCTGAAGAGTCTTTGCGGCCTGAAGAGAAGAAACTCTTAAGCAAAATATGTGATGCATATTATCTTCCAGCTTGGTGTTCCACCGCTGATTATCTCCGCTTACTCGAATCCCTTTCTCTTAAGGTTCGATTCCTTAATTCACAAACTTTGTCTGTTATTTCTTTTTCTTTTCGTCTTAAAGAAAGACTCTAATTTTTTCATATACGTGTGTTTTTAAAGTAAGAAGCATTTATTTGGTGATAGGCAAAATTTTACTACTGTGGAGTAGAAAAGAACTCGCTGATCAAGAATGCTATCAAGATCGAATTTATTGTGGGTCTGTTTGAATCCGTGAAAACAACAGTAGTATATAATAACATATATGGGCACAAAGGCGATCAATTTTTTTACGCGAAAATCTTTCATAGTTAAGGAAAAAATCATGGGATTTTTCAATTAAAAATATCTCCACTATAGTACAAGTCCGATTACAAATAATCCTTCTGAATCACATTCAAATTCACCACAACTGTAGGCAAATCAAGCAATGAATAATAAGAGAGCAAATAAAAAAGAAACTACTGTTAAAAACATTTAGTACAGTGACTAGAACAGTATATTATGGCAAGACGAAGATTGAAATGCGATTCAAAACCCAACAATTGGCTAAATCTCCCCCATCTTCTCTTCTTTTATTTTTCTTTCAATTCGGCACTCAAATGGTACTTAGGCACGCAGCTCGCCAGCAACCAGCCACTTAATTTCCTCCCAAACTTGTAGCTTAGGTCACTAGCTCGTGAAGTTTCCTAGACGGGTTTTGCTTGAGCAAAGCCTTGTGTTAACATCAAGTAAACGCCCTTGTTTGTATCAGAATTGAAAAACATGTCCAATATATGTGAATTATAAGGAATGACCTAAAACCCAACAATATTAACACTTATTTGGGGCCAGTGTATTGATTTTTGACACCGTCAGAATAATTCATTATTTTTCTACGCATTATGTAGAGAATTGATTTGTCTTACAAGCTATGATTACAGGATTTAAGGGCAGAAGATTGGTCTCAATATATCTACCAGTTTTGGCCTGCAGTCATTCGCTCCGCGTTGACATGGAAGGGGTTGACATCCTTACTCAAAAGTGGTATAAATTTAGGGTTTTGATTAACAGATAAAATAAGTTCATCTCCTTTGCGGTTTAATTTGTTCCTATTTTAGATGAAATCATCAGTACCGATATTGCTATCACCTGTAGTTATATTAGTACTGAGCATGTCAAAATTAATTTTTTTCTATAAATCGTAACCTGATATTGATATATCAACTGATATATCTCTTAGTCGATATATCACGATTTGGTCGTAGTATCGAGAAATATTGAGATTAGATGGCTAATATCGATATAATATTTTAAATATCGATCAATATTTGATTCTATAATTTCTACATGTTTCATATGTTTCCTATATTAGGGGTATTATTTTGGATGTGTGCAAAATTATTTTTTTAACCATCGGTATTGGATTATTAAGCTAAAAAATATTTCTACAAATCATAATCTGATATGGAAATATTATTATTGAGTACCTCAGCGGGTATGTCGCAATTCTATTGTAGTATTAAAAAATATTGATGTTAGAAAGTCAAAACTACATTGGATGGGAAAAAAATATCGATACTGATATTAATATCGACTACAATTATATCGACATTGAACACATTAGATAATATGTATCAATTTTATAAATCATAAATTAACAGAAAAATATTGGCCAATGTATTATGCATCTTTGCAAATATCGTGATATATTGTCAATGTAATAATATATTACGATTTTGTTATAATATTGAAAAGTATCTATATAAAAGAGCTGATATAGTTATATATCAATTGGTATTTCAAATATCGATCGATATTTCATTCTATAATTCCTACACATTTCATCTGTTTTTCTTTTGGGAGATTCTTAAAAGGGTTGGTTTTTTAGGTTGGAAGACCATAAAAGGAGCATTGGTGATGCCACTAATGATGGAAGGGTACAAGAAGGATCTAATCAAGTTTGCTATTATTACTTGTCGAAAGCCCTAATAATTTGTTCTTGATGTTGCTACCATTTCTCTCTAGAACCATGGCCATTTATCTGTACTAATGGATGAGACTTTATATGGGCATTTGTTCTTCAATTTATGAAATCATGGTTTGTTGGTTTTTGTATTTCATTTGTCCATTTACGATAAAAAGAGAAAAATTATGATGATTTTTTGAGTTTATAAAATCTTTTTTTTTTGTCATCAGTATTGCTATAAAATTTTGTTCAGTTAATATTAAAATTAAAAGTTTGAATTTGAATTTTAAGCCTGAGTTTAATTTTATCGTTGGCCACATGTAGAATTAAAATTCTAATTTTATATTTTAATTTCCTAAATTTTAAAAATAAATAGCTTTTTTTTATAAATTTTCGGGTCAACATAGTAATTTTATTTAATATTCTAACAATAAAAATTACTGTCTTAAAATATCTTAAAATAATTTACATATATAAATATTTTTATAGTAATAAATAAAACTTTTTAAAATTATATTATTATTATTATTAAATTTTATACATGCTATTTATTTATTTTTATTTCACATATGAATTGAAAGACTATCCATTCATCAATTTTATTTTTTTCCTTAAATTGTAATCATTACATGACCTAAATATAAAATTTAAATCATATCCAATTCTAATTCATTAAAATTAAAATTAGACTTATATTTTTAAATTTTAATTATAATTTTAATATACAAGCGGCCCCAATAAATTTTGTTAAATTATTTTTTTTAGAATATGGATATTTCAACTGATGATAGAATCAGTATAATTCTAGGTTGGGACTGATGACTTTTTATTTCGACAGTATTATTGTTTTTATGTATTTTTTACATTAATATCTTGTATGTAATTTATTACGAAATTATCAAAGAAAAAGATTATAAGATCTCTCGAAGATCATTTCTTAAAAAACACATAAAATCAAGACAAGACATAATACATCTCCACCCTACAACCCTTACGAACCTTGCTAGAGTACTGATATTTTTTTTATTATATATCGTATTCTCGACAGTGAGAATTTTATCCGAACAACTAAAACTGCTAATATTATATTTTATATACTAAAATGGGAAAATTATTAAGATAAAATTCTTACCGTAGAAAGTATAAAAAGGATCTAACAGCTCCAAAAATTACCATCTATAGGCATGCTCAAACCCTCATGCTTCATTTCTTGACAGTTAAAAACGAAATAGCAAAGAATTTCTTTTCATTCACACAATCAGAAACATATTATTCAGAGAACTTCTACAATAAAATAGATCGAAAGAGGCCACAAATGTTAATACTCAATTCAACAATCACACAGGCCCGGGCAACTTATGCACCATGCACTAAATAAAATGAACTGAGCATCAAAAGATTGAAGACCCCCAACACTCTTTACAAGATCAGTGAGGAATACTTCATGAAGATTAAAGAGAGAGAGAGAAAAAAGATCTAAATTTCAGTGTCGCAGAGTCGGATCATCATACCGGAAACAACCCTTCGAGCGAAGGGAATGTAGCTCAAACTGTACCTGAACCAACAGAGGCATAATAGTTATACAGGCAGTGTTGCAGAACCAACAGCGGTCTACAAATAGAAAATGGAGGAATTCTGCATGGAGATTCATCCCACTAGCTGTTATTTGATCTAGATGAAAGGAGCAAAATAACAGAACCTTTGAAGCTGGCCTCACAGTGGCTTAGCACCTTGCATTTGTGGATCAGAAGGTTGTATCCTTCTTATTTCTATGTCATGCTGGATATTGTTGACAAAATATAAGCCGTTGATCTTGTTGGGGTCACTCTCTTGTGGTGTTTGTGTCCGCGGACCAGTGGACACAAATGCACGAGGACTCCTCAGAGGTTCATGTCCGAGAGGTTGACATGGACGAGGACATTTGGAGAAATCCGGAAACGTGTGTCCTCGGGGGCAGCTAGATGAATTGGACGGGGACTACTCAAAGGTATCATGTCCGAGAAATGGACATGGACGAGGACGCTGGAGCCTAGGCGTCGACTTTCTCTCTCTCGTAGGCCTGCTGCAGCGGCGTGTTGCAGGTGGACAGTTGACCCACTCCGATTGGACATTCGGGCGGCTTCAACTTCCAAGGTGGCAGGCCTGCCATTCTGACACGCAGGAGGCGTGCGGACGGCCATGGCAGGCCTAAGGGGACATAGCCCTGCCACCCTATTGGCAGTAGGGTGGCTGGGTGGTTGGCCACGTGGCCCTCCCCTGGTATTATAAATAGGCTACGTGAGATTGAGAAGAGAGAGTGAGAGCTTGTGAAAGCAAGTGTGAGTGCATGTAAAGGCAAAAGGACTTTGTGAAAAGAAAAGAGGAGTGCACCACCGGTGAGAGAAGGGAGAAAGAGAAAAATAGAGTGAAGAGAAAAGAGTGTGCTTTTCTCGGTTTGCTCAGGAGTGTTTTCCTCTTTAACTTCTTGGGTGTGTAGCGGATACTTTCTCTTGGAAGTTTGTTTGTAACCTATTTCACATAGTAGATTTGTTTATTCCTCTCCTCGTGGTTTTTCTTCGGTTCGGAAGGGTTTCACGTTAAATTTGGTGTGTTTTTCTTTCCTTGTTGGCCGTCCGTCCGAGTCTTTGTCCCTCGTGTCCGAGTGATTTGTCCTCGACTACCATTGCGCCCGGTGAACATTCTGTCCCGGCTGGCCGGTTGCCCAACAAGTGGTATCGTGAGATCGTTCGTGAACCGTCCGGTTGGATGGCGTCGTCGGTGAAGAATGGGACGTTCAATGTGGAGCAGATCAATGGGCAAAATAATTTCATCCTTTGGCGAGAAAGGGTGAGGAATATTTTGACCAGGAAGGAAACAGTAATAGCTCGAGGAAAAAGGAGGAGAAAACGAGAAACTGGTCCAGGGACCGGGGCAAGAAAAAGAGGGATCTTGCAAACTCCACCATTAAGTTGTGCTTGGTCGCTGACAATACACCGCGGAGGTCCTCGGGGACCGGACCGAGGTCCAGGGACAAGAGAGAGCCGTTACAAGTCCAGTCCTCGACAACCAGTGCCGCATATAAAGAAGCAATTTTATGGCTGCGGTTGTCGGATGGGGAGAGCCGAGAAGCACTTGGGCGAGTTCCATCGGCCGGGTAACGCATGTCGACCCTTGATGAGAAGATCAAGGACGAGGACAAGGCGTTGGTATTCCGGGCATCCTTGCCCGTCCTCGTATGATCATATTGTCACGACGTTGCTGTTCGGGAAGGACACGTTGAAGCTGAACGATGTAATAGCTTCCCTGCTTATGAATGAGTCTAGGCGGAGGGAAAGCGGTGAGGCCTCCAGCTCTCGGGAGAGTGTCCTGGTAACCACCAGCAGTCGGGGACGGGGGAGATCTGAACGAGGACAGGATGGCAGGATGGAGAGGAGCAACAGCCGGATCAAGCTTGAGGAAAGGAGTTGCTTCTTGTGTGGCAAGAAATGCCACATAAAGAAGGACTGTCCGCGGAGGAGGCAGGTCCAGGAGGGTAGAAGCGACCGTCAGGATCAGGTTGATGATCCGGAGACCGTTGCCTTCTACAGAGACCTCCTGGTGGTCCACGGAGGGGAAGCACCGAGCAGTCCATGCCAGGAGACGAGTTGGGTGATGGACAGTGGGGCCTCACATCATGCGACACCGAGGAAGTCCCTCTTCAGGAGCTACACGCCCGTTGGCCGAGGGGTGTTGAAGATGGGTAACGGTGGCTCGTCTAGGGTTGTTGGCATTGGGGATGTTTGCTTGAGGACAAGCAACGGGAACACGCTCGTGCTGGAGGGCGTGCGACATGCCCCGGATCTAAGGTTGAATGTGATTTCAACCGGGAAGCTGGATGAGGAAGGCTTCAGGACAGCGTTTGGCGACGGCCAATGGAAGCTCACCAAAGGCACCTCAGTGGTGGCAAAGGGAAGCAGGACATCAGGGCGATATCTGATGAGGACTTGTATTGCCCAGGGAGATGTCAGGATGACCAACAGGGCCACTGGTCAAGGTGACAGGAGAGGCTGGCCGGGTGGTAGCTTTGGACGTCCGAGTGGCTGGAAGGGCCAGCAGTGCCAAGGACGGAGCTGTGCAGGACCAAAGGTGGAGGCGAGCGGGGTTAAGTGCGGAGCGGCGGGAAGAGGTGGAGCCAGCAGGTCAACGGGCGGAGCTGCGGTGGCCAAGGCCAAAGGGGAAGGTACCAAGGACGAGACCCAAAGTCTGAAGACAAAGGGCGGAGTAAGTCACGTCCTCGCACTGTAACCGTGAAAGCAAGAGAGAATGACATGTCACGGAAGGAGCCGAAGGGGAGTGGGCTTACCCAAGTTCAAGAGGCGGAGGAAGGTGTCATTCGAGCTTGTGGAGGACAATATTTGATTCCCGATTAAGGGGAAGGTGCAAGGAAGGCGGCGTGACGATCGCCGGATAGGGGAGTCCACTCGGACGTGAGTGGAAGGGACAACTCCCTCTATGTACCTATGTTCGCGGGGGAAAGGACGCGGACCCTTTGATGTAGAGGTCGTCGGAGTCATTCGTGTGAAGCCGCCAGAGGCAAGAGACGATTGCTTTCAACAACGGCAAAGGTTCTTCACAAGATCGTGAGGGGAAGTTTGTTGGGGTCACTCTCTCTTTGGTGTTTGTGTCCAGCGGACGGTGGACACAAATGCACGAGGACTCCTTAGAGGTTCGTGTCCGAGAGGTTGACATGGACGAGGACATTTGGAGAAATCCCGAAACGTGTGTCCTCGGGGCACTGGATGAATTGATGGGGACTACTCAAAGGTATCATGTCCAGAAATGGACATGGACGAGGACGCCCGGAGCCCAGGCGTCGACTTTCTCTCTCGTAGGCTGCTGCGGCGGCGTGTTGCAGTGGGAGGTTGACCCACTCCGATTGGACATTCGGGGCGCTTCAACTTCCAAGGTGGCGAGCTGCCATTTCGACACGCAGAGGCGTGCGGACGGCCATGGCAGCCTAAGGGGACATAGCCCCGCCACCCTATTGGCGTAGGGTGGTCGGGTGGTTAGCCACGTGGCCCTCCCCGGTATTATAAATAGGCTACGTGAGATTGAGAAGAGAGAGTGAGAGCTTGTGAAAGCAAGTGTGAGTGCATGTAAAGGCAAAAGGACTTTGTGAAAAGAAAAGAGGAGTGCACAATGTGGTGAGAGAAGGAGAAAGAAAAATAGAGTGAAGAGAAAAGAGTGTGCTTTTCTCGGTTTGCTCGTGAGTGTTTTCCTCTTTAACTTCTTGGGTGTGTAGCGGATACTTTCTCTTGGAGGTTTGTTTGTAACCTATTTCACATAGTAGATTTGCTGTTGCCTCTGCTTCCGTCGTTTTTCTCTTCGGTATCAGAAGGGTTTCCACGTTAAATTTGGTGTGTTTCTCTTTCCTTGACTTGTTGTCCGTCCGAGTCTTTGTCCTCTCGTGTCCGAGTGATTTGTCCCCTCGGCCATTGCGCCCGGGTGAATATTCTGTCCGAGCGCCCGGTTGCCCCAACAGATCTGTATACTTTTTTGCTTTTCTTACTTTCAGTTTTTCTAATTAACTGATGCAAATCATAACCAATTATTCAAACATCATATATAATGTACGATATCCGTCATGGATACAATTATGTGCCTCCAGTGATGCAGAAATTGTAAGGCAAACAGAGTTGAATATTTTAGTATCATTAAGGGATGTAAGGGAGAAACACGCGCTTTGAAAAGGGGGTGGCCAAGATAAGAGGGATTGTGATGCTTCCTCATTTATCTATTTATGGATTGTTTTGGTGCTTGCAACATAAGCTGTTTAAACACCTATAGAGGAAAATGAGAAGTGAACGAGCAGATTCCTAAATTATAACCTTTTTTCTTTTCCGACAAGTAAGAAATATTGTTAAAGGAGGCCAAGATGGAATGCAGGAGCTCAGAAAAGTGGGGAAATGACCAAATGGCCTTGAATTAGGCAATGTTCAGGGAATCAATAACTCGTAATCTTTTAGGAATACAAATGTTTTCTTGCCAGTTTGGTAAAAATAAGACATATTTTATGAGCCCATTTTATTGCAGAATACAAAAAGACATACAGAGATATAGCATATAATTACTTACCAAAAAAAAAAAAAAAAAAGATATAGCATATGGGCATGGGTAAATCTTCCAATATGGAATAGTCATTATTCGATTTATAACGCTCTGCAATTGATAATGCTCAGTGACAGGAACATACATGCAGATGTATGAGTCAAATACATATAGCACTTGATAAGAAAAAGAGGACAAAAAATTAACAAGAGACAATCACGAGTGCAGAAACCAAACTTACCATATAAGAGCGCAGACCTCACATATGATTGCCAATATGGTCAAAATCTTGCTTTGAATCTATATCAAATTTGAGAAGGATGATTAAAGAATAAATGGAGTTACAATAATTAAAATTATGCTGACATCTTTTCACCCATGGGACACGACAAAAAGAGTAAGAAAACAGAAAATATTATACAAAACAGGGCATTAAGAGAAAGAAAAAAGGACTAGAATAACAATAATGGAATGTTAAACGATATACTTATGCGTGGATACGGAATTATAGACATCTAGAAGCTTTAAATGAAATGCCTTTTGGTCATCAAGAGGGAAGAGCTAGCTAAGGGACCGTGCCACATAAGCTTGGGACTCTCTGAAATTGCCCTACGACAGAAAATGAGACTAACTAGAAACAGCAACACCATGGATCCAAAACACAGACTCAGTGCTATGTAGGTTACCAAAGTTTTGAAAGGCAGTAGGAGCATTGCAACACAGATGCAGTAGTGGGGGGAGCTGTTAAAGTCCTTTCATTTTTATAGGCTCCTTGTGAATCTAATGATAATAATTAAAAGTTGGATAGATGAATAATAGAGATTATATCAAAAGATTAAAATAACTATATAATTTTTGCCATTTATTCATCAAACTTTTAATCATAACTATTTAGTTTATAGGGAGCCTAAAAATTTGGGAGGACCTTAACAACAATTAGTGGTGGGTTACCCAGTTGCCAAGGGGCAACGGCCCAGATTTGATACCCACCAACCCCTCAACCTATCTCACAGTAAATGGATTTCACAAAATGCATTGATAAACTGATTAGAAAAATCTGTTGACTTACCCACAAAGCACATATGAGGGCTAAAACAACACACCCTAGGTACACCACTGTTGCATAAAGACGGACAGGATCAAACATTTTTTGTAGTTGCTGCGCTGGTCCAACGAGGAAGGCTGTGCTGCCAGAAACAAACTGATTTTTAGAAGCTGAAAAAATAGAGAGAAAATATTAAAACTTCATTAAAATATTCTTGAAAAATTCTACAATAACTGAATGACCTACAACATGATAGCCTCAACTTAATTCTGCATTAGTAGTTACAACTACTTAAGAAGAGAGTTTGTTTTGCACTTTTGTTCATGTAATGCCTTAGGGAGGGCAAGAAACATCAACCATGATCTCAACAGAATCCCAAGTGATGGAAGCCACACCATCCAATCTGAAGGGGCATAAGGTGACAATGAGAGGAATAGTAAGTTCATGAGCACCAGCCACCAGGCAAGGAAGCTACTCACAAGCCCATGAAAAGGAAGTCCAGAGTTATTTCTTTCAGTTAAACTGGCCTTTCGAACAAGCGGAAGAGCAGTTGTCTCTTCCACTCTTACTAGATTTGTGTGCTGTCCTTACTACAGCTAGGAATGGCTTAAAGAATCTATTAACTTTCTCAAGGGCTCCACGAAGTATAGGGGTGGTGAGATAAAATTGGTTATTTGGCCACGTGGACACGATGGCTGTTTAGGCAGTTGATGAGTATCTTACAATAGTTGTACCAATTATTTACGAAGACAATCGTTGCAAGGCACCAAAAGAACACTCTCAGCAAGAGTTAGCAATGAGTAGTTGGTGATAAAGGTAAATAATAATAGAAGATAAATTTGTTTGTGCAAAGGTCCAGTCAAGGGAGAGCTAAACTACAATCATCCAAAAGGAATAAATCACATCATAATTTGACTGGCCAAATTATGTTTCCAATGATATCAAACAGAGTTTAAGTTGACATTGACTCTAAAGGCAGTTCACGTTCATATATAAGTCAACCAGTGCTTCAGCCTACCTTCCAACAGCCAGCACGTTCCCAAGAGTGAACAAAATCGCAAATTTGATGGGACTTGCAAAAACAACCAGTGACTGCAATGAGACAAAAGCAATTTGTAACATTTTACAAAAGCAAATCCAATTTGTACAAATCACAAACATCAAGGTCTTACACTGATATGATAAGTCAATATGACAATGAAGATTGGTCAAATGCACGGAGCCTTGCGTATTGCATAATATAGGCTCCATGGATGGTTGGGTGTGCACGTCATTACCCTTGCAAATACAAAGACATTGTTTCTGTGGCTTAAATCTATGTCTCTGTGCCCACAGTAGCACCAGAATCGTGGAAAGTATATAAATTCTTTTCTATTATATTAGTATTTTCTATCATATTAATATTAGTTAGTGATCTCAACTAAACAACAAACAATCAAATCCTGTTACTTACTAAAAATTTCTATGAAATGTATGCTTGCGTATTCATCCATAGGTCAAATTGAATATCTAATTATTGGAATAATTGTTGGAAATGATGAAATTCTCAATAATTGAATTTGATACTTTCTTTTTGAATTTCAAAGTTGCAATTAATGGTCCATAGTTTTTCCTTATTTTTGGATGTCCATAAGTACCTACGTCCATAATAAGTGGCAACCACTATCTTAGGTATTTTGATAGAAATGTCTATATATATAAAAGCTTTGGTTTTTAAGTCCCTAAAACTAAATATCCTAATTGTACACCATCATTAAAGAGTATTGAAGATTTAAAAGATTCAAATAAGTAAAAATTTTGCAGTAATTTAACCAACTGGTATTAATAATCATTGGTGGGGGGTTAGTATTTCGATCCTCAATTTGTTTCCGCATTTGATCTACATGTGAGTATATTTGCATATCATAGATCAATATATGTCTTACACATAGTATCAGAGCTGATTTGCCTCTGCCTTAACATTTTAGAAATTCTCTGCAAGTTTTCCAGTTTTTTTAAAAAAATTAGGTTTAATTTTTGCAAGCATTTGTTCAAAAATAATGTTAGAAACATTGAAAAACTAGATTTCTAACAATTTTGTAATACATCTTTTTTTATGTTCAAATGACTTAGTTTTCATCAGGTCATGATTTCGGGTCAAACGGGTAAAAAACGACCCAATTAGAGGTTGAAGATGATGAACAATAAAAAAACAGTGGCTTTCTACAACCTAGGCCAATTGTCCTTACTCACACATTTGGGTTGCTGCAGATACATCCATCTTGGCCAAACCATGCCTTTCAGCACTTGGGGCTGGACCGCCCACATGGTGAAAAATTTAGAAAGAAAGAGCAGCGCGCAATAAGGGGACTTGAGCCCCTGACCTCGTACCAACACTCTGGCACACTATTGTGCTTCAATCTATTTCTCTGATTATGTAGCCCATTAATTATATTTATTATATAACCAATGCATGTATATCATAAAAGTCTAGTATTCCATATATTTTAAATTAATTAGGGATTAGACACAGTTTTCTTAATTAATAAAATTATTTATTATGATTACATACAATTTAAATACATTAATTGTGATTAATCATATTTAATATAGTAAATTTTATCCCATAAGAATTTTTTATTATATTTAATTGATTAATTTGGATAAAATATCAAATTTTTTTCTCAATTTGCCAACAGGAATTAAGAATTAAAATATATATTGATAGTTTTATCATGAAATTTATATATTAATCTACTTGAGCTGAAATTTTGGCCGACGGATAATTTTTATGTTATTTAATTCAGGAAATATGCTTTATATTGGTGAAACATGTTATTTATTTATTAGTCTCAAAATTGTGTTTTAAGCATGTAAATTTTATTCAATGTAGTTGTACAATCTTTAATTTTTTTCGATATAAGATGTGATATTTTTGGATTAAAGGTGATAACTATAAATTTGAAAGGAGAGAATTCTTCATCATTTAGAGTGAATTGATATTGATTATACTATGTGGAAAAACAAACCAACAGCTTTCATTGAAACTAGCACTCCGGTCAATGTTAGTCTTTATGAACGATGGGAGCGATCTAATCGCCCCAATTTGATATTTATAAAAACCAAGATTTTTGTTGATATTCATGATTTATTGATCAGTATAATAATATTTGAGATTTACTAAAAACTATTGATGAGCAAATTGAGACTTTAGATAAAACACATGCTAGCACCGTAATTATAAAAGTTTCATCTTTGATGTTTAGCAATGTTAGAATTGTGCATGAGTATGTCATACAGAAGAGGGAAAGAGTAGCTCAATTAAAAGCTTTTGAGGTTAATATGTTTGAGTCTTTTTTTGTACACTATATTTTAAACATGCTTTCACAGTAATATGAGCCTTTCAAATCTTTTACGAACAAACATAATATTTATTCATTAAGTATTGCTACCACATATTGGTTATTGTTTTAGGAATAATAATACATTGAACTGCTTGGAAGATACTACTCATTAATAAAAAAACCTATCACTATGATTCATATATTTTGTTTCTAAAGAATGTGAAAGGATGAATTTTGGATATCATATTAAATGAAACATATAGAGCAAGTGACAAAATATTAAAATTCTCCATAACTGAATTTGATACTTTCTTTTAGAATTTGAAAGTTGCAGTTATCTACAGTTTTTTCTAATTTTGGGGCATCCATAACCACCCACTTCTATCATAAGTGGTAACCATCACTTTAGGAATTTTAATTGAAAATACTTATATATATAAAAGCTTTGGACTAAATACTTTGATTGTACACCGTTACTAAAGAGTAATAAATGCTTAGAAGACCCAAACGAGTGAAAAATTTGCAATACTTTAAGCAACTTGTATCAATCATTAATTGCAGAAGGTTCGGTCCTCAATTTATTTTCACATTTGATCTACATATCAGTATATTTATATAAATTAGATCAATTTTCATTTTACAGAAAACTCAAACGATAGATATGCAAGCGTGAGAATTTATAGTTTCCTAGCCGTCTTTATTTTGTAAGTTCTCTCCATTTCTAGATGTAATTTTTTCTCACTTTTGGTTCTTTTTTTTTTCTGAGGTTTCTTTCAGTTTTTAGTGACAATAAGTGACGGCATTCTACTATCTTACCATTACAGCGAGGATCAAAATGCCAATATCCAAAGGTAACTATCAGCCTTTTGAAATCAAAAGGTAACTATTTATTGTCTCTTTTTTTGGGGAAGAGGGGGTTGGGGGATAGTAGATAAGTCCATAATATCAACAATGAAACAGACACAGATTATTAGAAGTTTACAGAGGTCCAAAAAAAACAAGCGCTAAAAAGCAAGCTGCCATACTCTCAGCCAAGGTATTCCAGAAAGGAAAATTATGTTCTTATCCACAACTTGTACAACTATATTGCCGAAATTGCACCGTGATATTGGAGTATACAAGGTGTAGCTTTGCCAAAAAAATTCATTATTCAGAAGTGACTTGACAATTTCGGTACAAAGGAAGTAAGTATGAATTCCCTTCCAGAAATGAAAAGAGATTATATCCATTAGGGTAGTAATTGAACATAATGCCCAATTACCATCATCTCAACCACCAATTTGACATTCAACTGCGGGTATAATGTCAAGTCATCAGCTAAATACAAACCCCTATAATTCAGCCATTGAGACCCGTTTCATAGAACCATCGTGGTTGATCGACGCGGCCATTACTATTTATAATCAAAGGTGTTTTGGGGATTAGGGTAATGAGACCTCTCCTTACCCGCAATTTCGCACGCGACTAACAAAATGGCAATTGAAAGTTAACCTGGTAGATGAAAAATTTTAAAAATAAAAACAAATTAACCATTTAAATCACCAACAGTTGATAATTGTTCATACCAGAATCATACAAGCCAGGCCAGCAAGCAAACTCCCAGCGAAACCATATATTCTCTGTTCAGCGGAAACATCGACACGAGACACTGAGATAGACAACTGATGATAAAATATTTTGAAGCTAGAATGAATATGAGTTTCCCGACTTACCTGCAAAGGAGATAAAGTGCATATTCCATTGATATCCTCATCCAAGAAGCTCTCTCCTCTCTCTTCGTCTCCACTAAAAATTTGTTGGTTTAGCATCCACATTGTTTTAGCTTATGATTCCCTTGTCATCTGTAACTTCAACTCACAAATTCTACCGAGAGGGGAAGGAGAGATGGGGTTTCGAGTTCACAAATGGCGCCGATATATGTGATCACAGACAATAGGAGAAGAGGAATAGCTGAAAGGGGGAGAGGGGGGGGGTTCGAGTAACACAGGATTATAACCATGCCAGAAGCCAGACGAAGAGTCATATTGTTATTTATGACATATTTAATCGGTAGAAATATAAATTTTATTCAATTTTATTATTAATAAAATAATTATTTTTATATTTAATTATTTTACTAAAGAGGATAAATATTCCTAAAAGAATATATATTCTTTTAAAATAAAAAATTAAAAAATTAAAATTTTTTTAATATTATTTATTTTTTGCATATAATGAGTATCTATTCCTAAAATATTACCATTTGACTCCTAACTTATTATTTTCTATTTTTCTTACCAATTTATCCTTCAATTCTATTTCCATTTGATTCTATTCTCTTAAAATAATTATTTTATTCTTACCTTATTCTATTTTAATAATTAAACATGTCATTAAAAATAACTTATTAGAAAATATAAAATAACAAGAGATAGATTATCACAGTGCTATACTATTAAACAATCAACTTTGTCAAGAAGTTGAGTTGTTAGTATCAACAAACATAAATTAACATTCCACATTAACAACTAAAATGTATAATCTAAGGAGTTACATACGCATGATATTGTTCAATAATGGTCTACTAAGCTCACAATATTTGAAGTAGTCGTTTGAATTTTAAATTTAGGGAGCTATAAAATTACCCAAACATACTAATATAAAAAGTTAATTAGTAGTTTCAAAATAGAGATAATTTGCTTTAAATAAAACTGGACAGAAGGATTATTTAACTGATATCAAAATAGGCATATTGTCTCTATAAATATAAACACAAAATCATAAAAGAAACATCTTTTTATTCCTCATAGCAATGTTCCATCTTACAAAAGTAGCTCAATCACACTTATTTGATGCAAGTTTTACAACGCTTATATAAAAAAATCTAAGAGTTTGTTTTATAAAGCACATTCTCTCCACAAAGATTCCTAAAGTAGGCCTTGTTATCTAATTTTTCACTTTCAAGCTTAACTAGTGTGGCACTATTTTGCATCTCAATGGTTATACTTACATTGGTAAAAATGATACTAAAATAAAAATTTATAATACAATTGCAAAAAATAAATATTGAGAATATAATTTTAAAAATGTACCATAAAACTGTAGGAAAAAGTAGTGCTGATCAGACAGCGAATCCGAGAGGGTAATGAAGATAATAAGTGCTTACCGCACACAACAGGAAGAAAATAAGGGAGAATAGAAAATACATACAAATTTTACGTGAAAATTCTCCTTTAAATAAGAGAAAAAATTATGAGACACTTAATTCATAAAGATTTCACTATGTAAATTTTGGTTATAAAAATCTTGATTACACAAATCCCTTTGAAAGTAGAGAACATAGGACAGAGCACAAAAGCAAAATTGTGGCTCCTTGTTTTCACTTTATTTTTCTCTCTTTCGCGCTCTCTCACTCTCATCCACGCCGAGCTCAGCATACATATTTATAGGTATCGGGCGACTACCTAGTCTATAGACCGGTTGCGTATATAACAAAACCTATCACCAATTTTATAAAATGCTTTTCTGTCAATAACAATTGACCTATTTTACAAATCAGCTACCAGTTCTAAAAGTCAACTTCATTTTTCTGAAAAACTATTTGTACATACTTTGCAGGTAACTAACTTTTTCAGTTGGTGTCCCTAGGTGTTGACTAAAGCCCTCGGCCTTTGACCAGTTTCCTCGCCATTACTTAGAGTCCTCGGCTTTGAGAAGGAAATTTCACTCCGAAAATTTTCACTCCGACCTTTATACCATTTCGACGAAGTGTAACAACTTCAATCTTTATTCCACTTTGATCAAGTGTAACCGCTCCGACCTTTATTCTATTTTGATCAAGTGTAACCACTCCGACCTTTATTCCACTTTGACCAAGTGTAACCACTTCGACCTTTATTCCATTTTGACCAAGTGTAACCACTCCAATTTTTATTTCACTTCGATCAAGTGTAACCACTCTGACCTTTACTCCATTTCAACCAAGACAATCACTCAGGAGTGACACAAAATCCCAATAAAAATATGCTAGATTTATAGAATAAGTAGCTAGTATCTGACAAATATAATTGATAAAAAATATAGTGTTAATTTATTTATAGCATAGATATCTATCTATACTAGTAAATGACAATGATTCATCATGTTAGATAATCCAAATAAGTTTCACGTGTTAAACAAGGTAAGTAGAGATGTTATTTATTTTGGAGAGAAACTAGCCCATCAAAAATATGCTTGATAAATGAAAAAAAATGTCTTAAGAAAAAAATTTTAGACACATTATGATAGGTCAGCCCATAGCAGGCAGGCCCAATGAGAAAAACAGTTTAAAATTTAGAAAAGTCAGATGCGTATTTAGACGGTCAATGCTAATGTTGACCATATGAAACCCCAATTAGGCGGCCAATACGCTCCCTCAAGATAGTCAACATTTCTGTTGACGAGAAGCACTGTAACAATAGGCTGTGAAAAGATAAAAATCTAATATGGGCCAAGCCCAGTTTGGCAAACTTTTCCATACACGACAGGCAGCGGTCCCTTTCCCTGATTTCACGCCTTCCTTGAAGATAATCTTCACTAAAGAGGGTATCAACGGATTCGACACCCTTCCCATGAAAAAGGCGCCTGATTCTCTCTTCTTACCTACGATTCTCTCTTCTTACCTACGATGAATCCTAACTGTAACAGAAGCACAGAATAAAGGAAAATAATCCGAAGACCCGTTACCCGCTCAGAAAGGAAACAACCTCAACAGAATGCATCAGTAAAGCATTCTTGCTTAAGGAATGCCGCCCAACACGAGGCATGGATCACGCATTCTTGGCCAAAGGAGGTCGCCCTGCCACGATCTATATAACCCCATAGAGTCTCCATTCTGTGGGGACAGACAAAAAGAGAGAATTACGACAAAGAATTCCTTGAGCATACTAATGCTCATCCCTAAGCACGCAATCGCTTATGACAATCGTCCTACTCCAAGCCTCAGATTCTAAAGGCTTCACCTACTCCCTGAGAGCCATCCATTCAAGGTTCCACGCTTACAGGACTTGGTAGCCCGCTTGTTTCTCGTGAACGTTGAGTCGGGAAACTGTGCTCTCGACGAATCGTAAGAACGCCTCTTACATCAAAAGGCGAACACTCCCTCCTACCTCAATCTCCTTCTCTATCTCAATTTACATTTCCAGTTACCTTCTTGTAATTTGAAGACTTATAGCTGACTTGAGTGTTGGAGTATTTTCGATGGGATAACATTCCGCCGACACCTGACCTCTTATTTGTTATAGTGGTGTGCAGGGTCCAGATTCGGTAAACGAAATAAAATCCAAACGATCAAGTGAACCAGAATCTATTCGAAGTTGGATTCAGGTACGCATCATTGGCGCCATCTGTGGGAAACGCTTACAAGAAGCCAGCTACGTTTCCTAGAAGCCCTTTTCAACCGATACCCTCAATCGAAATGGTGAACATAAGGGCGCAAGCAAGCGAACCAGCCCGAGATGTAGCCTCGCCAAACCAGGATCACGTCATTGGCGCCGTGGTCAATGGGGTAGCTGGTGGGATTCCAGCGTCTTTCTTTTAAAACCTGATGGAGTATATGCTAAACTCCGATGGGATGCTTCAGATACTCTGCTCCCGCCAGGAGCAAGCGCAGTTGGAGGTTGCACCGGCGGAGGCCCCCGCATCGGCATCCAGACGAGGAGGCCAGAGAAAGAAAGTTCAGCCCGAAGGCTCAAAAGGTTAACCAATGCTCTCGCACCGAAGTCATCACATGCTCAAAGTCGTCTAACGCGTGAGGAGCGGGGAACCAGCACTACCCCTGAGGAAAGTCTGAAACGAAGGAACCCGAAATACTCCTGAGTAGAATCTAGGCTCCAGGCTCAGGAGGAAGCCTCCCGGGCCATTAGATCTGCTGGTGATAGCAGCTGCGCGATTGCTAGACAAGCTAGAGAGAGAATAGAGTTGAGCGCATATCTCAACTCTCAAAGATCTACTAATGTCATTCTAACAGATTCGAGACTAGAGAAGATATGGAACCGTATCTTCAAAGACGATGAGTACGGAGCTAATATCGACAGATCTTCCTTCACAGCGGAGATTCTAAACCGTCCCATGCCGACAAAATTTAAAATGCCAGCCCTTGACTGTTTCGATGGAAGTGCTGATCCCATTGATCATCTCACCCACTTTCGCACCCATTTGGGTCTACAGGGGTTGGAGGACGCAGCCATGTGTTGCTACTTCCTGCTCACCTTAAAAGGGGACGCACGCATCTGATTCCATCATCTCCCCCCGGACTCAATCCGAAGTTTTCAGGAGCTTACAGATTTCCTTTTGTCCCAATACGCTTCTAGCCGCATGGAGAAAAAGTAGCCTAGGCATCTGTCGCACATCAAGCAGAAGCATGGGGAGAACCCGCGGAAGTTCTTGGACCGCTTCGTGGCAAAAGTTAGGTGGATCCCCCGACTCACAAAGGAAATGAAATTAGGCAGTTTCATCTCGGCGTTAGCGCATGGAGAATTCTTTAGGCATCTGGCATATAAGAACCCGCAAACATTTCGAGAAGCGGAATCTATCACCAGGGCCTACGCGGCAGCGGAGGAAGCTAATGAGGTTAAACGTCCCGACCGGACCGAATAGTCTTGCTCTTTCCCACCTGAAGGAAAGAGAAAACACAACGGTGGCAATCACTCCCACCGGAAGCACCACAGAATCAGACCACCAGAGGGCAAAGACTACGGGCTCATCAGCCTAACACCCTTGACTGATACGCGCTCGAACGTCCTCATGCACATCCGTGGGGAGAAGTTCTTTAAGTGGCCAAAACCATTTAAGAAGGTGGAGAGAAGAAATCCATCCAAGAACTGCGATTTCCATCGATCTTCCAGACACTCCATAGAGGACTACAAGACCCTTCAGCGGGAGATTGAAGAGCTGATCAGAAGGGGCTATCTCACCAAGTTCGTTAAGGGCCCTGGTCAGAGATCTGGCACTATGGGCGGAGAAGGATTGGGGTCTTTCCCTCCACGAAATCTGATTGCGGTAGGAGTGGTCAACATAATCACCACCTGGACCGATTAGAACCCGCTGACAACAAGGACCAGCAAAGTGGGAGGAAGAAACAACGCACTACTTACACCGTCATTAGTTTTAGTGACAGCGACCTGGCACATGTAGTTTCCCCCCATGTAGACCCCCTTGTTGTATCTACACTCGTTTCCGATTATAGCGTTGACTACCAGCTGAAACGAGTATTAATTGACAATGAAAATTCACGCGATTTGCTTTATTTCGGTATATTTTTTAAACTTGGTTTAAAAAAGAGTCAATTCAAGCTGTTGAAGGGCCTGTTGTATGGCCTTGACAACGAGTCGGTGCCCGTCCAAAGGATGGTCGGATTAGAAGTCACCCTAGGAACGTACCCGAAAATGACAAGTCGTACACTTACATTCTTGATAGTTGACTTACCCTCTGTATACAACGCTATATTGGGCCGGACGTGCCTAACAGCGTTCGGGGTCGTCACTTCAATACCACACCTCAAAATAAAAATTTCCAACGCTATACATTGTGGGCAAAGGGCTGGGTGGCCAAGTCATCGGACGGATATGCTATATGTCCCAAATTGCTCCTAACGACAGTACCAGAGCGGTGGGAGAACTTGACCATCGAGATGAAATGACCTTGCAGCAGGCGTAGTCCGGTGAGGCAACCGACCTAGCACCACTGAATCTGGAAGATCTAGAAAAGTGCATACGGATCGACGGCTCACTCACCGGTGCGCTACGCGAAGAACTGATCACATTCCTACGACGGAACGCTGACATCTTCGCATGGACTCCCGTTGACATGCCTGGGATTTTGACCCGGGTAATTGTCCACAAGTTGGGCCTCAACCCAGACCAAAAGCCCGTCAGGCAGAAGCAAAGAAATCACTCAGTAGAAAAGTTGGTCACCATTCGGGAGGAAGTGAAGAAATTACTGAATGCTGGATTCATCAGAAAGGTCCAATACCCCAATTGACTCTCCAACGTAGTCTTGGTAAAGAAGAGCAGCTGGAAGTGGAGAATATGCGTCGATTTTACCAACGTTAACAAAGGCTACCCAAAGGACAGTTTTCCTTTACCCAGGATTAAACTGCTGGTGGACTCGACGTCCGGACATGAGCTGTTAAGTTTCATGGATGCCTATTCGGGTTATAATCAGATCCGAATGAGTCCGGAGAATGAGAAGCATACATCATTTATGATGGACCAGGGGACTTACTGCTATAAGGCGATATCCTTTGGATTGAAGAACGTAGGAGCCATCTACCAACGGCTGGTAAATAAAATGTTTGAGAAACATATCAACCCAAATATGGAAGTTTATGTTGACGACATGCTCATCAAGAGTAGAACCACAGGTGACCATATCCGTGATCTGGTAGAGTCGTTTGGGGTGCTCCGTGAGTATCAAATGAAACTGAATCTGGCTAAGTGTATCTTCAGGGTAGCCTCGAAAAAATTTCTGGGTTTCATCGTCTCTCAAAGAGGAATCAAGGCAAACCTAGAGAAAATCAAGGCACTTGCGGACATGGCTCCCCCACGAAACATCAAGGATGTCTAGCGATTGGCTGGACGATTGGTGGCCTTCTCCCGATTTCTAGCGAAATCTGGTGACAAGTATCAGCAATTCTTTAATGTTCTAAGGGGAACAAAATTAAACAGGTTCCAATGGACGGCAGATTGCCAGGCGGCCTTTAATGAGTTGAAGGAAAATCAGGCTAGCCCGTCGTTACTAACGTCGCCTAAGGTCGGAGAGGAGCTATACCTCTACTTGGCGATGTCAGAGGTGTCCCTTAGCTCCGTCCTCGTACACCAGGACTCCGATACCCAACGACCGATCTACTATGTGAGCAAAATACTGACCGGCCTAGAGACAGGCTACCCGCGCACAGAAAAGTTGGCCTTAGCTCTCATATTCTCCGCATGAAAACTAAGGCCCTACTTTCAGGCACACCGTATTATAATTCTCACCGACCAACCTCTAAAGAGTATTCTCCAGAAACTTAATGTTTCTGGACGGTTGGTAAAGTGGGTTATCGAATTGGACGAGTTCGACATTGAGTTTATACCTAGGCCAGCCATAAAGGCACAGGCTCTGGCCGACTTTATTGTCTAGACCATGATCCTGGTTCTCGAAGAGCAGCCCTCAGAGAACGCGGAACAGCGCGTGGAGGCTCCAGAATGGATACTCCATGTAGACGGGTCATCTACGGACACAAGCAGTGGAGTGGGGGTGGTGCTCACGACCCCTGACGGGTTTGAGGTGAAGTATTCCCTTAGACTCAACTTCCCGGCCACCAACAATGTTGCCGAATACGAAACCCTGCTAGCCGAGTTAAGATTAGCAAAAGAGTGCTCAGCCAAACGACTGGCTATTTATAACGACTCCGAGCTAATTGTCAACCAGGTTAATGGAAACTTCGAGGCAAGCAACCCACACATGGCCAAATACTTGACCAGGGCAAGGGAGGCCACCCGCAACTTCGACAAGCTAACCTTGGTCTATGTTCCCAGAACTGAAAATTGGAAGGTCGATCAGCTGACAAGAAAATTAGCGATCGAAAATCCAGAACAGTACTCGAGGAATATGAGGGAGGTCCTGAACGCTCCCGGTGTAGAGAAAGAGAAGGCAATGCAGTTCTTCGGGACGAAAAATTGGATGACACCTTACCTGTGATATCTAGTGGATGAAACATTACTAGAAGACGCGGAAGAGGCCAGGCGGATAAAGAGAATGGCCGGCTGGTACACCATAGTCGACGGGCAGTTGTATCGCCGCAACTACTTCGATGCCACCCTTGAAGAGGTGGACTACGTCTTAAGTGAAGTGCACCTTGGGATTTGTGGGAACGACGTTGGCGGCAAAAACCTAGCATTCAAGATCATGCGGCAATGCTACTATTGGCTCTCGATGAAAAAGGATGCACTCGAGTTTGTAAAGAAGTGCAAAAGCTGCCAGCTTCACGGCAACCTTTGCCACCAGCCATCCGCTAAGCTGAAATCCCTTCAGGTGCCGTGGCCCTTCATTCAATGGGGGCTCGACATTCTTGGCCCATTTCCCATCGCAACCGGGCAAAGAAAGTTCATCATAGTAGATATCGACTACTTTAGAAAGTAGGTCAAAGCCATCCCACTGGCCAAGATCACAGAAAACAACGCTCTTTAGTTCATTCGCCAAAATATCATTAGCAAATTTATAGTTTCAGAAGTCATTGTGACTGACAACGGGACTCAATTCTTGGGAAAACACTTCACAAAGTATTGCACCAACTTTGGAATTAGGCTGGTCCATATTTCGGTGGCATATCCCTAAACGAATGAACAGGTGGAGGTCACAAACCAAACGCTACTCCACGGGCTTAAGACCAAGCTGGAGGATGCAAGGGGCTCCTGGGTAGATGAGCTCACCTCAATCCTCTAGTCTTACAGGACAACTCCAAAGGAACCAACGCGTGAGACGTCCTTCAGCCTCTGCTACGGGACTGAAGCGGTGATCCCTGTCGAAATCGGGCTTCCAAGTCTTATGGTAAAATCTTTTGACCCGCAGGGTAACTCCTAGAAGATTTGGGAATACCTAGACTTGTTAGATTAAGCCCGCGATGTCGCCAGAATGCAGATAGCGGCCTACCAATATCGAATCGCCCGCTACTACAATAAGTAGGTAAAAGCGCGGCAGTTCGATGTCGGAGATTTAGTCTTGCGAAGTATCGAGGCCACGGGAAAGGTGGCCGGTAAAAATAAGCTCTCCCCGAATCGGGAATGGCCTTTTGTAGTCTCCCCGTCCTGCGAAACGGGGCATAGAAGCTCTAAAACCAGGATAAAAAGTTGGTCCCACGGACATGGAATGCGATCCACCTCAAGCGCTACTTCCAATAAGCACCCAGGTAGGTATTCTGCATAATTATATGTGATCATTTGTGTACACGATTCAATTAGTAAAATAAGTATTCCCTTTAGCATGTTGTGTTTCTTTGGTGTGCATATATGTATGTGATTCTTGTTGCAGGTTCAAACGACCTAAGCTACCCGTAAGTCAGGAGGGTCTTCACCCTCTCGTTTCTAAACCCTGATCATCTAGACGGCTCATGAGTAGTCGTATTTAAACACTGGTTCTCCAAGCAACCTATGAGTGGTCGTATCTAAACCCTAGTCATCCAGGTAGCCCATGAGGGGTCGTATATAAACCCTGGTTATCCAGGTGGCCCATGAATAGTCGTATCTAAACCTTGGTCATCCAAGTGGCCCATTAGCGATCAAAAAATCTTAGGGGGTTAACACAACACACGCGATAACCTCCTTCATAATGAGATAGCATGATCAGTTAACGATGGTCGACCGGAATAAAACGCTCCACCAAAGCTGGTCGCCCAAGTCTGCACTTGGGCATTGCCATAAAGCTTTACTCGCAGGTGAATACTAGGCCGGCTTAACACAAGTGACGGCCTAGAAAACGCATCCAAGGACTCCACTTCTTTGGAAACCCCATGAACACCCAAAAACAAGTCGGGCGGCCAACTCACAGGAATCCTGCCCAGTTGGCCGCCAAGAACAGCAAAGAAACAAAATACAAAAAGCAGCTGTAAAAAAGTAAGAACATGCGATATGCACAAAACTGTTTGTATTATTGCTTATGGTAAAGTACATTTACATAATTGTACCAAAAAGAAAAAACTGCAATCATCAAAAATTACGGGGGTGGTGGTGGCCCCTGTCTGTTCCGTGGCTCCCCCACGAGGTTGTCGCAGCGTTGCGTTGACTGGTTTGACAAGTTAATGAGATCCACAGTGAAGTCAGGATCAACCAGCCGCACAATACGCCGACTAATGTTGATCCCTTCTTACAACCGTAACAGTATCATATCCGCGACCTCATAAGGACGAATGCAGAGACTTAGATCATTCTCTAGGGTAGCTATTTGCCCTGCGAACTGATCGAGGCGTCCCTTAACCCGCTCATTTTCTTCCTTCAGACGAGCATTTTCTGCTTTTAGGCTCTCGTTCTCCGCCTCTATTCCTGCCAAGACAGACTCTAGGGCAGCCACGTCCTCTCAGTGCTCCGCCTCCAGAGCTTCTAGCTTAGAATCAAGTCAGGCGATCTCTATATCCCTATGGGAGATCACTCGGTCTCTTTACCTAAGCGCTTTAGTGACTACACCTGTGACCTTGTTAGCCTGCACACAAAAAAAAAGTTAGAAAAGACAAAACTAAAGATAAGGTGGGTAATAAAATTTATACCACCCAAATTTTTCATGTTGGCCTATCTGGCCTCGCACCCAGACCCAGCGCCAAAGGCGGTGAGCAAGGAATGGGGTCCTCATAGGTAGGGTTGGCGGCGACCTCCGCCAAGAACTCCTCCAACGGTTTCTTTGAAGTATCCTCCACCCTGGCTGACTCCTCGGGAACAGTGGGAGGCTCCAAAATTGACTCCTGCTACTCAATCGGTAGTTCCACAGCAGGTGATCCAATAGACAGCTCCTGCAGCCCAAGCGCTCCGATAGATGGATTTGGAGTCAACCCCGCCAGTGCAGGCTATGCGAGAGCAACGCCGCCGCTCGCCTTGGCATTCAACCTAGCTTCATAGGCCTCTAAAGAGAGCTCTGTTTTAATCCCGAAGCGGCGCCTACACCCGCAAAACACTCGGCAAAGATATAGTTTGGCCCAGAGGACAACGAAGAAGGTGCCATCGAGGCCGCCCTCTTTTGCCTTGGACTAGGAGGACTGGCATCAGACGGGCGAGGGCATATGATAAAGCCTTTTTTCCTCTTCTTTCCCTGCAGGACCTATGACTGTGGGATTTTGAATTTCTGGACGGGAGACGGAGGCCCCCACTTGGCCTTCTTAGCCTCAACACTGGAGACCAAGTGGTCTCTCCGAAAATCTTCAAGGTTATCCACGATGAGCTGGACCAGCCAAGATAGGGACGCCGTCTCAACCTATGAAAGCGTCCCCGTATACACATCAAGCACCCGGCCCCAACTCTTAGGCTAGGGTCAGGGCTCACCCACGCTAATAAAGAAGAACTGGTTCTTCCAATTCTTCAGGGAGTCTATATGACGGTACTTATCTTAAGGTCGTTGCGTGGGGATAAAAAAATCAACTCCGCTCCTTGGTTAAGCTTGAAGAGCCCTCTAACCATCAATATCGTTAGCAGCCTTGAGTGTTAACGGAGGAATATGTAGAGGGAACACATATATCGGATGGCGTTGGTATGGAACTGAGCAATGGGGACCTGAAGAGCCTGAAAAATTGACATTAACTCATCAAAAATTGGAAGGCGGAGCCCACTGCTCAAATGAGCTTCGTATATGGTCACAAGGCCCGTAGGTGGCAAGAAAGCCCTATCGTCCTTTCCAGGAACACGGAAGGCAATCTCTTTTGGGATATTATACTCCACGTACAATACCTTCACGTCATTTTCTCTCAGGACGGAGGCGATATCGGCGACGAAGCCCATGATCAGAAACTCAACTAGGGTTTTCTTTCTCTTCTACAGGTTAAGGAAGATAAAGAAACAAAGGAAGGCGTAACTCAAAGTGAAACGAACAGGCAATTTAGCGGCCCGTATGAACACAAAACCACCTCGAAAGAATGCACCATCATTACCACCGCATGTCACTACCCCAAAAGGGAGCTGTCGAATCAGATCCTTTGGCTCATTAAATATCGGGATTCTGAACATACCACATGAAGACACGTGACACACTTTTTCTAACAGGACGGCTAATGGCCAACACATCCTTCTTCAAGTTGCCTGGAAATTTTTAAAAAACGGTCAACAAATTCGGTCAATATTTTGAAAGTACTCAAGGCTCTCCTTTAACGACTCTGTCACCGTCAACAAAAGACAAGCGCATTCCATCATGAACATACCGGAGGCCAGAATCCAGACTACCGGTATGGGGGGCTAGTGATAGGTTAGCCAATAGCAGGTAGGCCCAATAAGAAAAACTGTCCAAAATCTAGAAAACTTCAGATGTGCGTTTAGACGGTCAACGCTAGCGTTGACCGTATATAGCGCCAACTAGGTGGCCAACACTCTCCCTCAAGACGGTCAACATTTCTGTTGACTGGAAGTATTGTAGTAGCAGTCCGTGAAAAGATAAAAACCTAATATGAGCCAGGTTCAATTTGGCAAACATTTCCGTACACAATAGGCAACGATCCCTTTCCCTGATTTTATGCCTTCCTTGAAGACAATCTTCACTAAAGAGGGCATCAACGGATTTGATGCCCTTCCCATGAGGAAGGCGTCAGATTTTCTCTTCCTGCCTACGAAAAATTCCAATGATAACAGAAGCACAGAAGGAAGGCAAATAATCTGAAGACCCGTTATCAGCTCAGAAAGGAAATAACCCCAGCAGAATGTATCAGTCAAGCCTTCTTGCTTAAGGAAGGCCGCCCAATACGAGGTAGGGATCACGCCCTCTTGGCCAAAGGAGGTCGCCCTGCCCCAATCTATATAACCCCACGGAATCTCCATTCTGTGGGGACAGACAAAAAGAGAGAACTACGACAGAGAATTCCTTGAGCATACTAACGCTCATCCCTAAACACCCAATCGCTTACTACAATCGTCCTACTCCAAGCCTTCAAATTCCAGAGGCTTCACCTACTCCCCGAGAGCTGTCCATTCTAGCTTCCACGCTTACAAGACTTAGTAGCCCGCTTGTTCCTCGTGAACGTTAAGCGGGGAAATTGTGCTCTCAATGAGTCATAAGAATGCCTCTTACATCTAAAGGCGAACACTCCCTCCTATCTCAATCTCCTTCTCTATCTCAATTTACATTTCCAGTTACCTTCTTGTAATTCGAAGGCTTATAGCTGACTTGAGCGTCGAAGTATTTTCGATGGGATAACATCCCGTCGACACCTGAGCTCTTGTTTGTTGTAGTGGTGTGTAGGGTTCAAATTCGGAGAACGAAATCGGATCCAAACGATCAAGTGAACCAGAATCTGTTCAAAGTTGGGACGTATCACATTATAATATCCTTTATTTAAGACAATATCCACCTCTTATAAATGCAAAATGAATTCATAGGAATCATCCGTGGATATAATAAAATCTTATTTGCATACATTTTAAACTAAGGTAAGCAATCTTAAAACTTTAATAAAAGTAAAATTGCCTAACAAAAAAAAATTATTTTCTTGAATATATAACTTTTTAGAACATCTGATTTAATATTATGTTTGGTGATTTTTTGCATCTAAAAGTTGATTTTAAATATGACTTTTATAGATTATTATAGACAACACCCATTATAATACATATCATTAATTTTTAAATATGAAGTGAATCTTTGGAGCAGATTGGTGACAAAAAGATGAAGGGATTTATTTTTTCTATTTTAATTATTTATTTTTAGATAAATAATTATAATCTAATTATTTAAAAATAATTAATTTTTATAATTTTTTTAAATTTTTTTAAAATTAAATTATAATTATTTAATAAAAAATAGATAACTAATATTTAAAAAATAAGTTAATTTATCTCTATAAGAAATAAAACTCGGCCAAGTGTTAATTTCTAGCAGGAAAAACGCAATTCCGTCGTCGGCCTGATAACAAATGAAACTAACGAGGGTAAAATTGTCACAGGCAGTTATGATCCGACGAAGTCTCTGTTCTGGTAATCAAGGCCCTTATTTCTCTCTCTAGAAACTCTCTCTTCCACATCTGTCCCGGTTACCCCGTCTCTCACGGATCTGTAATTCTTCAATTTTGTGAATGCGGTTAGTGTTCTTAGCAATTTTGTCTGAATGCGCTGTTAGAGTTGTTGGTTTCGTCGGGAAATAGGGTTTTCGAGAACAGTTATTCAATTCTGGGATTGCTGACAACATGGTGAGGAGTTCACGGATTAAATTGGGCAAACAGAGTTCAAGAGAGGCCAGAGATTACTCGGATTCAGAGAAAGGTTTGAGCCTTAAGGATAAAATGGGCAAGGGATCAGCATCTGGTGAGAAGCGGAAGCTTGATTCGAAATCGATGGAAAACAAAGATTCGGTCGGCTGTAGAAACGATGAATATCTTGAAGGATATGGTGTTTCCTCATCGAAGAAACGAAAGGAGAAGGTTGATGAAGATCGGTGGACTGGAGGCGATTTCCAGCGTGAGGCATCGAAAACTGAACGTAATTTGAAGGATTCAAAGGGTCTGGGAGATTCGAAGAGTAGTCGTTCGAGTAGGAGAGATGACAATTTGGGGTTAGGAGTTGACGGTGAAGGCGGAAAGAGGAGCGGGAGCAAGGCTGAGCCCAAGCATCATACATCTGATGGTAAAGAGAAGAATGAAAAAGAAGTAGGGTCTGAACGAGAAAGGAAGGTAAAGGATATTACTAGAAGCGAGAGATTGCTCGACGGTGAGGTCCGAACAGATATTATGGGCTGTGAAGGGAGCACAAAATTGGGATATCGAGAGGAGCACACGGCGAAGCATGTAGCTGTTGATATTGGTAAGGTAATTTATAGTCGTTTTAAGATTTTGTTTGATAACCTATTTCTATTTACTTCCAGGCTAATGGAGGATTTGCATGTTCTGTTATCAGAATGATGTTTGAATATGACTTTTACGCTATCCATTCTGCTTTTCATCATTATTTTCTTTTGGGTGTTTAATCTGTGGTCTGTGAAATGATTCATACTGTGGTTCGGAGCGTGTAGATGGTTGGTCTCCATAGAAAATTGACTCTGAAATAGTTGTAAATGTACCGATGCAATTATCGATTATGAGCTCAATGTAATGGTGATAAAGAGGAAATAGTTCAAATTTAAGAAAAAAAGTTAAATCAAAAGTCAAGTGAGAAGGAAGAAGGTTAGTCCATTTTTCTCAGAAGAGGCAGTGTAAGCTTTGTTATTTGCATTCTCTATTGAACTAGACTAAAGGCAGAGTTTGTTTATTCAGTTTGATAGCATGCACAACATTTATACGGTTGAAAAAATAATACCTGACATATGGCATCAGCTATGGGCTGTAATGACCGTAGTATGTACTTGTTACAGTCTATGACTATTCTTGACCTGCATAAAACTACTAGCTTGTGGGCATAATTACGCCTAATCTGTTCTTAATGTAATTTGATACTACTATTGCTCGAAGAACTCACAGATGCTCAAGTAACAACCCGAAACCCATCTTTGAAGGTGACAAATTGAACACTCAACTTTGAAAAGTGATGTTCCATGCATTTATGTCACGTTTGGTTGGTGAGAATAGAAATTCTATTCTTACCTTATTCCTCTGAGGATATATATACTTCCCTATTTGGTTGCATTATGACAGGGAATAAATATTTCTGAAGGAATAATTATTTTTAAATTTTTGGGAATAACTATTTCCATACTAATATTTAAAAAATATAATTATATTTATATAATAATTAAGTATTTAAAAAATATTTTAGATATATAATAATTTTAAGTATTTAAAATATAATAATAAAAATATATATAGTTATATTTAATAATTATATATTTAAAATATATATAATTATTAAATATGTAATTATTTTAAAAATATATTATATTATATAATTATGTTTATATGATTATATGTATTTTATATGATTATATGTATTTATACATGTAATCATTTAAATAGTTATTAAATATGTATTTTATACATATTTAATATATATAATAAATATGTATTTTATATAATTTTTTATATATTATAATAATTATTACAACAACCAATTTCATATGTATTTTATATATGTATAATAATTTATATATTATAATATGTATTTTATTAAATATGTATATATATAAATATGTATTTTATTTATATACAATTATGTATTTATACATGACAAGGAATAAATATGTATTTTATATATTATAATAATTATTACATATTTAACATATATATTATATATATTATATGATAAAAATATATATAATTATTAAATATATAATTATTTAAAAAATATATTATATAATATATAATTATATTTTTGATAGGTTCGGTAAACTTGACCCAGGAAAGAGGTTCAAGAATGAAGTAAAGGCCTTGATGGGCACGGTTAAGATTGGGCTAATCCAAATGGAAGAGCACAATAAGGAGGCCCATTAGAGAAGCAGCCCTGGACTTTGGTATGAAATGGTTTAGATTAGTCTCAAGGCCTAGTTGCCACGGTTAATTTCAGTTTACACTTCAGTTTATAATCGATAATCCTATCCTCCATAATATTTGACCCAAAACTGTCCATCTTAATGTAGAGGTGGTTACAAGAACAGGCATGAACGGGTAAATACGGTCCCAGCATTATAAAAGAGGCTCTCGTAGACAAAGGCAGAGGATGGATTTAAAAAGGGGGACTCTGGACACCAGTCATTCCAGAAAACATTTCATCCCACCAAAAGGAGGAGAAGAGAGAAGACCCAGAAGGAAGGCGGGACCACCAGTTCTTCCAGAAAACCTTCCACCTAATCCCTCCAGGAGTTCATAAAAAAAAGGCTCTCCCTCCAGGAGATATTCCATTCAAGTGCCTGGCCATCCCTCAGAAACATCCCAGCAATACTTGGACGGTTGAACAATCTACAATAGTGCTCACTCTTCAGCATGTTTCCATTTCTTTAAACGTCCCTTAGTCGGGCATATTTCTAAACTACCCCTCAGTTGGGTGCACTTTTAAGCCGTCTGTTAATTAGGGGCATTCATACCCTTGATCCACTGCTATATGCATCCTTCTTACATTTTTCTATACTCTTTGAAAGATATCTGATTTAAGCATTGGATGATATATGGTGGAAGCAATTCTCGCTGTCCTCTAATCTCTTGTTCTCAGTTGTGTTGCGTAGGATTCAGGTTTGAGGTTATAGAGATCGGATTCGAATCAGATTGACTCAGTGCAAGGATCCGATTCGCGGTCCCCCAATCTGCAGGACAACCCGAATTCATGGAACGCAACATTGACGCCCGTCTGTAGAAGCGACTAAAAGGCTAGCTTTACTACCAAAAACACAAACAAAACTGATTAACACTAAGACACATACGAGCACTCTTACCAAGGAGACCTCTACTCTTGACCATCCTGCAAATATCCGTGAATGAGACAGGCAGGCGCTCTGCATGAAAGAGATCAATATTCGAATGTACAATACATCCACTCCAGGCTCTTTGCGTGCGACGTGGTTATAGATGATTGGGGGCTCTTTCTTCAACCGCCCACGCTGCGACTTCAAGAAGAAAAAATAAAGCAAGTGCCCGGCCTAGAAAACATACAGGCCTAATATCCAAATCCAAGTCGATTCTAACAATCGGATAGAAGGTTAACTAGGTCTCAGATTGAAGGATGAAAGCTCGGAGGGGCAACATCCTTGCCACTACCAAGATGGCTGGCAACCTTTTTGATCACAAAGAGGTTTATGCAGTATCAGAGGACAATCTACTGTTCGGATCTCTACTTGCTAGCAACATCGTTGGAGCAATAAGCCTAGCGTGAGGACATAGTAGGGCCAATCAGGAGATACCATGCTGGGGGCTTCCCCTCCAACACCAGTATCTAACACTTCAGGGGAAAAATCAGAAGAAGATGCTACTCTACTTGGAAAAATCAATAGCCAGAACGGCCACAGAAGACAAAATCTGGGCGCAATCAAAGGGCTAACCAGATGTAAGACGATAAGAATCCCTTTGCCAAATAAAAGCTCAGTAAAGTATCTAAAAAAAAGGAAAAGAAAAATGGAAAAGTAAAAAGCTGTCATGCAGTGCAGCAGCAAAGAAGAAAGAAGAAAAAAGAGAGGGGGAAGAGAAGGGAAAAAGGTCGGACGTAGATCCATTCTGGCACTTCCTTTCTCAAAATGCCGACTGTAAATCAATTCCGGCATTTCTTCCCTCAAAATGCCCGGTCACAGTTCCAAACCGGCACTTCTTCTCTCTGCTCTGCCCGGTCTCAATTGCATACCGGAATTTCCTCTCTCAAAATGCCAGCTGCAAATCCATACTGACATTTCCTCTCTCAAAATGCTGGCTGCAAGTCCATTCCGGTTCTTCCCCTCACAAGCAACCGGATGCGGATCCATTCCGGTTCTCCCTCTCACAAGTAACCAATATTTCCTATATGTCCGGCTGGCGCTCACAGTGCTATTCCGGCATTTCTCAGCACCACCCACAATGGCACTCCAACAGCAGCTCAAATCGGCGCTGACAGCCACTCTAGAAGCGACCCAAATCTACTCCAGAATTTTGTTTATTCCGGAATTATAATCCACTCCGGAAGTTTATTCATTTCGGAATTATAATCCACTCCGGAAGTTTGGCTACTTCAAAAGTTTGTTCACTCCAGATTTGCCGCCCAAGAAATTTTACTCCGGCCTTTTCCATTCCAGCCAAGTGAAACCACTCCGGAATTCCACTCCGAGCACTCCACTTCGAAATTCCACTCCGGAATTTCATTCCAAAATTTCATCCCTGGCATTCCATCCCGAAATTTCATCCTGGGAATTCCTCACTCTGAGATTTGTCTTCTCCAGCAAACGATCACTGTGGCCTTTGCTGCAGCCAATTTGCAATACTCCGAATATCGTACAAAACCTGTGCGATCTTTTGATGACGTATCCGTTTGTTGAGCTACTCAAAATGGAGTGACCAAACCTAACACAAAAGCCTCTGTTGACAGTCTTTTAGCAGTTTCAATTGTTTCGATTTGTTCTCCTCCCTACTACCATTTGCGCTTGTCCCAAGATGTTACACTGGGGGTTTCGCCTTTCAACTCTCACATAATTGAGGCGGTCTATCATTTGCAGAAAAGCCTCTGGACTGATAACCTCGTAGCCCGAGTTGCCATAAGTGACAAGGTCTTACGGCTGCTAGAAAATCGATTGACTTATCAAGCACCGACGAAAGCCAAGAGCAATATGGTCCACGCCCCTCCAAGAACATAGTACACCATCTACTTTGAACACCAATGATGATTCCAAGCCGAATCCAGGTGAGTTTTGCATGCATCACACTGCTTGCTTGAATCATGTTTAATTAATAACATAATCATTTTATCTGTTCATATGAGTGCTCGCATCATCACATATCTTCGAGTGACCTAAACTGCCCCTAAGTTGGGTAAATTTCCATTAACCTGTTACAAAGCCTCGGTCCAGTACCGAGCCGTCCTTTTGAGGTCGAATTTAAACCTCGATCCCGTACCGAGCGACCCTTATGAGATCGGATTTGAACCTCAATTGCGTCACCGAGTGGCCCATGCGTGGTCAAATTTAAAACCTTAGGGGGCTTTTTAGCATACGTGCGACAACTTCCTCCTGAAGGGATGAGTACTATCAGTCTACAATGGTCAACAGATTAGGATTAGATGCATGAAAGCCACGATTTTTAATAGGACCGAGCGCCGACGGGTACATGCAGAAAATGACCTAGGCTAATAAAAGCCCGGTGACAATAACCTCAAGGCTTAGCTAATAACCACCCATTCTAATCACCACGACCCCCTGAAAGGGGCAAGCACGACCAATTAAGATGCACTATTTCTCAAAGATGGTAAGCCAACAAAGCCAGACCTACAGGCAATATCCCATCAGAAGTATGTCGGGGGTTGAAAATTTCGAACCACCTGGCATAGGAGGCTAGTGATGGGTTCGGTAAACCCGACCCAGGAAGAAGGTCCACAAATGAAGTAAAGGCCTTGGTGGGCACGGTTAAGATTGGGCTGACCCAAATGGAAAAGCCCAAGAAGAAGGAGGCCCATTAGAGAAGCAGCCTTGTACTTTGGCATGAAATGGTCCAAATTAGTCCCAAAGCCCAGTTTCCGCGGTTAATTTCGGTTTACACTTCAGCTTGTAACCGACAACCCTATCCTCCATAATGTTTGACCCAAAACTATCCATCTTAATTTAGAGGTGGTTACAGGAACGAACATGAACTGACAAAGACAGTCCCAGCATTATAAAAGAGGCTCTCATAAACAGAGGCAGAGGATGGATCCAAAAGGGGGGACTCTGGATACTAGTCGTTCCAGGAAACATTTCATCCTACCAAAAGGAGGAGAAGAGAGAGGACCCAGAAGGAAGGCCGGACCACCCATTCTTCCATAAAACGTTCCACCTAATCCCTCCAGGAGTTCATAAAAAAAAGGCTCTCCCTTTAGGAGATATTCCATTCAAGTGCCTAGCCGTCCCTTAGGAACATCCCAGCAATACTTGGATGGCCGAACAATCTATAATAGTGCTCACTCTTCAGCATGTTTCCCTTTCTTTAGATGCCTTTCAGTCGGGCACGCCTCTAAGCTGCCCCTCAGTCGGGCGCACTTTTAAGTCGTTTGTCAATTGGGCATATCTAAAAACTCAATCCACCGCTACTTGCATTCTCCTTGCATCTTTCTATACTCTTTGAAATACATTTGACTTGAGCGTTGGAGGATATACGGTGGGAGCAATTCCCGCCGTCCATTGACCTCTCGTTTTCAATGGTGTTGCGCAGGGTTCAGGTTCGAGGTTATGGAGATTAGATCCGCATCAAATTGACCCAGCGCGAAGATCCAATTCGCGGCCTTCTAATCTATAGGACAACCCGAATTCACGGAATGCAACAATTTTATATGATTATATATTTCATACATGTAATTATTTAAATATTTATTAAATATGTATTTTATATGATAAAAACATATTTTATATTAAATAATAATTAAGAATAATATATATATGTATATATATATATATATATATATATAAGGAAAAATAATATCTTTTTTCGTAAATAAAAGCAAAAAAGTCATTATAATAAATTACTACCTTATTTTTCATACTATTTTACAAATCAAATATTGAAATACTAATTCCTAACTTATTCTATTCTAATAACCAAATATGGAAATAACAATTTCCAACTTTATTTTCATCCTATTTTATTATCTGAGAATAACTATTCTATTCCCATCTTATTCTATTCTAGTAACCAAACATACCGTCAACGAATGCAATGACTGCTTTAATTTGGAGTGAAGTAGTTAATAGGTTAGTAGGTCAGGAAAATGATGTTGGATTCCCTCTAGCAGACAACTCCTAATGTGCATGAATTGATGAAAAAAATTTATGGAATTATGACTCAAAGAAGTACTCAAAAGGGTTGCGACACTGATGTTTATTGTTACATGTTAAATTACAAGAATGGTGTTCAAACAGTGGATAAGGAAACCGCAATGAAATCCATTTATTCTCCCAATTTTGTGGTATTTGTGGTACATTCTGAAAAACAAAGTTGAAGCCATATTGGTCAGAATAAACCACCAAACGACCTATTGCTGTCAGCAACTGTCTTTTTGATCATTTGTTTCTTATGCAATTGATTGATATAGCTTTGTGGATGTGCTTGTGTACTTTGCATGCTTAATTGAATGAGAGTATGTACAGCCACTCTTTAGTGTTAAGCTATAGGTTGAGTGGTTAGTTGTTCACTTCATTTGGTGTAGTCAGTCTACATAGTTAAAACTATTTAGCATGGAATTTTTTATTTGTTGCATTAATATACATCATGTGTGATTGGAGGAAGTCTTATGAAACAATTTATATCACTTCATGTGATCTATAGGTCAGGAAAATAATGTTAAGTTCTCTCTACTGGAGAACTCATAACGTTCATGTGCTATCTATCTCAAAAGAGCATATGGATTGATGAAATTTTTTATGGAATTGTAACTCAAAGTAGTTGTTCGAAAGAGATAATTAACAGAGTTGCAACTAATGTCAACACATTGCCTAGCCAGAGGTAATATTTATTTTTTCTGACCTAATTCCCATTGTTATAAATAATGCCACTTTCAATGGATTAACTGAACCCACCTATCTCTTGGTTTTATTTATTCCCATTTTTATGGGAATAAATCCTTCCACCCACTTTTGGGCAAATTTTTACTTTTGCCCTTAGGTTTCTTTCTATACTTGATCAAAATCGGGTTCAGTTTGCGTTCAAAGGAAATAATATGCTTGTTAAGTTTGGCCAGATTGGGGCTAGTTACTCAAGCCAAAAAACATAATCGTGCTTGCTCATAATTAAAGTTGGTTGGGGATTTTGTCCAATCATGGCCATTTTAATTTTCAAATGTTTATTTTTTAAACATTCATATTACATAAATTATAATTGTCTAAAAATATATTTTTATTTAGAAAGTTATATAGAATAAAATCTGCCTCAAACTGGGCCAACCATTTTTCACTTTCACCACACTTTGCCCATAAATTTGAACAGGCCTCCTTTTTTTTTTTTACCATACTTATCCAAAATACTCATATACTTTGTAATACCCTATACAATTCTGTGTCGAACAGATCAGACTGACTAGATCTATCATCTTCATTATTCTCTTCTTCCCTCTCCCTCATTTTCGTTGAACACTCCCGAAGCTTGGCTTCACCTTTTTCATCCCACTTCTCAATTGTCCTTTTTTTGCTACATAATCGTCTTCTCTTCCTCCAATTTGACATCTATATATTAAAAAATCAATTCATATCTTTACACTTACCTATGAAAAATTCTGTATGTAAAAATTATAGTAAAAAAATGTAGAAAACATATGTATTGCTTAAATAAAAAACCAGTCTGAGCGTGCGCTCTTAAATACTTGAGAAAATATTATATGAAAATAATCAATTTACAAAAAAGGGATAAGGTAAAAAAGTTAATTTACATTTATTTCTTACTTATTCCGACCCTTACACATTCACACTAAACAAAGGAATAAAATAAGAATATTTATTCATTCCTACTAATTAAACAAAGGATTGTATATTCCAAACTCTATTTTTACCTTATTTTATTTCCAGGTATTATTTATTCCATTCTCACTATATTCCTTTCTATCCAACAAAACTGACCGTATATCATTATAATGCCGTTCAGACGGGTGGGTAAGGCAAACAAAATGGAATCCTTTTATTCTCCAACTGTGTTACTTTCTGGAAAGCAAAGTTGATACTGTTGGTGAGAATAAAACCCCAAATAACAGAGTGATGTATAAACCACCTGTTGGTGTCAGCTGCGGCCTTTTCGATCACTTGTTTCTTGTATAGCAGATTGGTATACCATTGTAAATGTGCTTGTGTACTCAGAATTTGGTGTTGAATGAGACATAGTACAGCCAATCTCTAGTGTTAGGTTATAGGTTGAGTGGCAAAATGAGACTTATCATTAGGTGATCAATTTGTTACTTGACGTTTGTTCACTGCATTGGCTATAGTTTACATGTGTAAAAAAAAAAAAAAAAAAAAAAAAACAATTTAGCATGGAAACTTATATATGTTTCCTTCTATGGGTCCAATTTACTTCATGTGTTATTCAGGGAAGAGTCATCGCTGCCAATTAACCATTTGGCTGTGGAACTTTGTATACTGTTTTCCTTTGAAGCTTTAATTCTAAAGATTCTTCTAGACTAACTTTTCATGAATAAGATACGATGATGTGACATATGTTCCTTTTTGGGCTGCAGATAACATTTGGATGTGCACCATTTAATTTAAAATAAAATAAGAGCATTGAGGTCTTTATTCCGTAGAGATATTTGTTGGAAAAATGCTTTGACAGTTACTGTAATATTCAGTATATTGTCCTCCCTTCTCATGGAACCAAATGAAATGAAAGGAGAGGAAAAAAATGAAGGATGATGTATACTTTCACAGCTGTTTGTTTTTGTTAGAGTTCTCAATATTCTTACTCATCGCATTGTCCATGACATTTATGTCTTGTATATTTTGCTCTAATATGAACTTGTTTGATAGCTCTAAGGCTGTACATCTCAATTGCCCTCAGCCCTCTGTTAACCGTAAATATTGGCATGACTTTCGGCAAATATAATTTGGTCTCCAAAAATAAAATGGATTATTTTGATTTAACCTATTCATCAACCTTTCATCTTGATGACCTTCTTGATGATGAAGTGGCTGATTAACTGGCCTTTTCATATTGCTATAACAGTAGCTTCTGAATTTTTAAGACATCAGGAAATGAAGATCCAATTGTTAGAACTTCAAAGCTTCTTTTATAACTTGTCACATTTGCTTATCTTGTTAGGGGATAAAAAACTGAAAGCCACATTCATTGGACTTTGGACTGATAAAATGGGATTATTATTATTATTTTTTTTGCATAAAAAAGAAAAAGAATAGGAATAAGAGATCAAGAACCGAAGATGACTTGGAAAAAATAGGGTGAATCAACAGAACTATCAGGTTGAACATATTTCTGGGTGGATGGTATCATAATATATCTCTATGCTTGTTGTTTTGAGTTCTGCATTTTCTTGAAATATTTGTTTTGATTGGGCTCATTGCTTGATGATGTTGTTATAGTCACAGCAGTGATCAATGGGTGATGCTTTCTCTCGTCAAGCACCCCTCTAAGAAAAGGAAAACAAAGACCAAAGAAAGAACGGAAAATGCAGTGAGGATTATTAGGAAAAATAGACACTATTTCGTGTTCATGCTTGGCAAGCTGCAGAATTTACTAAGAATTACAATGCTAGAATGGTTGCAGTGCTTTCTTTTGTAGTCTCATGCACTTACCCAAAATGGCCTATTAATATGCAGACTTTCTTCCACTCTCTGCTGCTTTCAGTTTTCTAGGATTGCATGATGTAATAAATGAAAACGATTTAAGAAATTAACAAACGTGAAGGGTAGTAATATGGAATGAAATTTTATAGTAATGGGACTTGGGAAATTAATTCATTTTTGAATTTCATTTTCCCCCTTCCCAGCACAGTATCATCATGGATTCTGAATATATTTGCTATTCAGTTAGTTTGATTTATCTTGTTTTATATGAAAATATTGGTCAATATGCCTGATACCGATATTTCCTAGTATCATAACAATATTGTTATATGTTACCGTATCTTGATATATCAGTTAATATTCAAAACATCAGTCGATACACCTAACATTGGGCTGATATATTGGCGGATATAACTCTATTAATTTACGATTTTGAGAATTTTTTTTCAATATGTCCGATACCAATATATATTGTTCGACATGTCTAACACCTATATCAATATTTTCATCCATTTAAATGGTCCTTTCAAACATGTGCGCGCACTTCTAGTTCTGTTTATGTGGTTCTCTGACCCACCTCTGTCTCTTACCAAAGCAAATCTTGCAAGACTCGTTTGGATGTGTGTGCATAGGTCCATGGTGCTTGTACTGATTTATGCCTCTTTTCAGTGATTTTGCCACTTTCCTTGCGGACCACACAATCTTACTACATTGTTCGTTGCATTCTCATCTTGGCTGTTTTTCATTTCGTTTGCATGATTATGTGCATATATAGGCAGTTTTGTGGTAGGAAGATGATGTGGGTACTGCTCTTTTGCTTTTTCCCTCTTATCTATTATAAATTCTGTGATGCATATGCTTCTTTGTTGCATCAGGGCTTAGCCCAACAGATGACTCACGTAATCCTGAACTTGTGAGAGAAGTTGAGAGACGAGTCAAAAGAAAGAGAGAGAGCTCCGGTGATGGGGATAAGCACCCAGATGGTGTCCGAGATCTTGATGACAGACGGCTATCTTCTCGGGGTGAGACAGCCAAGAGTGGAAGATATAAAGATGAAGTTCAAAAGGGCAAGTATCGTGAAGATGTCGAAAAAGACAGCGGCAGGTCTAATGATAAGCATTCGAGGAATGAAAAGAAAGAGTTGGGAATACCACACAGGAAATCTAAACTCCATGACAGTCGTGATCATGATCGTAGTTGTCACAACCTTGATCGACATGATCATGATCGCCAGCACAGTGATCGAGACCACGGTCCAGATCGTGACTGTGAACGCGGTCGTGATCGAAGCCGTGATCTTGACCAACGTCGGGATTGGGATCGGGATAGGGATCTTGATCGTGAACGTTATCGGCGTGAACATGGTCGTGATCGTATCCATGATTGTGGTCAAGAATGGGACCGTTCTGGTCGTGATTATACATCTCATCTCAATAATAAAAGTTCCCAATACAAAGAGGAAAGTGGACGGAAAAGATCTTCAAATGATTATGGTGATCTGTACAATAATAAATCCAAAATTGCAAAAGTAGAGGGAGGTACTGATATGAAAAGGTCTCTATCACGCAAGGCCTATATGGACAATGTTACTAGTAGTGGTCGAACGAGGACTTCACCAAGCTCCAAGTCACATATCAGCATTGATGGTTATAGGTATTCGGTCCTTTCATTTTAGTTTTCTCTAGTTTTATTGAAAATCGGAATTAAATTAAACAATTCAGATTGCAAGTTATTCTGGTGATGTTTTTCTTCTCTCTTTTGTTCTTCTTTTGCTGCTGGATACTGTCTTTTCTCTGCTTGATTGTTTTTCCCACATAGATGAAAATATTAGTATTCCTATCAGTCGCGGCCAGTATAATATTGGATAATATGTATAAATATTACATATATCAAAAGAAAAAGAAATTATGAATCATAAATTGAGAGAGCTATATCAGCCAATATGTCAGCGATTTATCATTATATTACCCAATAAAGAAAAATTTCTGAGAATCATAAATTGATAGAATCGTGTTAGCCATATGTCAACGACATATCATGATATATTAGCCGATATCTAAGAATCAGAAGCTAATATATTAGCTAAATGCGTGGTATATTGGCTCGATAGTTTGAATACCGGCCAATATATTACGATATATCATTGATATAACAACATATCACGATATTTTATAGTATTGGAAAATATACGTATCGAGGGGTGTGATATCGATACATATTAGCTGATATTTTCATTTATGTTAATTTCCCCTAAGTGTCTCCTCTTTGGGGAGGGCATGTTTCATGAGAATACATATTGCAAGGAGAAGGGTGTGTCTTGTGGCATTACATTGATGTGCCCTTGCTGGGTATATGTTTTTGGTTGCAGAGGTGCTACCCATGAAGATTTCAAACATGGAGATTCTAAGAGAGGAGCAACTAGCAAGTCTGAAACACTGGAGAAGGTTTCTGAGTACCAGCCAACGGATAAGCATGCTAAACTTGATGACAACCATCTCAGTGATTTATCAGCCGAAAGGGCTTCGTGTTTGAAAGCATTGCCTACAGAGCTGACAGAAATATCTTTTCCACCAACCAATGTTAATCATAAATACACAAATAGAACAGCCGGGAGAAAGAGTCTTGACGTCGACGAGGCCGAAAGGAGGAGCCCTGGTTCCAATGATGCAAGATTTTATCATAAATCTGGAAAGGGTAATGCTTCCTCCCTCGTTCCTGAGCTTCCCAGGTTTAGGAATGGAGGAGACAGCCCTTCTTTCTTGGGTTCAATGGGAGAAGAAGGTAGAATTTATTCAACTGGCCATCACAGGAGGAGTGTCGATCTCAATATCGGTAGGGCACATGGAAATACATGGAAGGGTGCTCTGAACTGGCCGTCACCCCTACCAAACGGTTTTATGCCCTTCCCACCGGGGCCCCATGGCCCACCACACGGACTTTTCCCGGGAATGATTCCACAATTTCCTCCGCCTATCTATAGTGTTAGGCCCTCAATGGAAATGAACCATCATGGGATTCCTTATATGCATGATGCGGACCGGTTCTCTAGCCATGTAAGCCCTTTCGGGTGGCCAAACATAGCAGAAGGATCGGGTGCTCATTTCCGTTTCTGGGACACAAATAATGGTGTCTCGAGAGACGAATCCCCCTTGTCTGGGACGGGGCATTTGTCGAATGGTCTAGTGTGGGAGACAAACACAGACACTCAGAATCAAAATGGTACAATGAATTTGGGTTCCGGATCTCAGAAAGATGGCCAAGTGAAGAAAACTTCTGCCGAAGAAACTAATTTTGAAGGTAATTTCCCTGACGCCCAAGGAAAAGGCGTGGCTATGAAGATGTCGAATGGCTCTTCCCAATCAAAAGAAGCTCTGGCGAGTCCGACCAAAGTTGCCAGGGAGAAGACTCCCGAGTTATCACCAGTCGATGATGCTGCACGCTCTTTGCGTTCTTATCTTTCTAAGCTCGACATTGCAGTAGATCTTGTACATCGGGAGTTGTATGATCAGTTTAGGAACTTAGTAGAAGGGGAGCACATTGAAGATGCTTATGAAGATGTCATTGATCATGTACCTTCGGAGGTAGGAAAAATTCTGCCAAGAACTTGTTTTGGTTCAGAAAAGTTTAAGAAAACGGAAAATAAAATTAAAGAAAATTATTTATTATTATTTTTTTACCTTTAGATTTTATAAAAATATATATATAAGGAAAAAATTTTCATAAAAATTATATATTACAATATACATATTTGAGAAATATAATTTATATTTTATTTTCTTTCTTTTTCTTCTTTTCTCGTTAATTTTATTTCTTTCAATTTTTTTTTTAAAATTCAAATAAGCTCAAAAAATATTATAATAGATATTTGTAGTTTCTTATTTGGATTTGGAAAATTTTAAAGGATAAAAAACTAATTAAAAAAAATAAAAATAAAAGAAAATAAATTTAAAATTATTTTTTTCTCAAGTATAAATATTATAATAGATTTTTCGTCATTATTTTTTGTAATTTTTCGTATAACTCAAATATAAAAATACTTTCTTTAAATTTTTTTTTTCTTTCATTCAAAATTTTTCAAATTCAAATAAACCTTAAAAATAATATTTTTTTTCCTCTATGTATTTCCTTACCTTTTCTTATACATTTTCTTTCTGGGCATTAGCAGGAATCCGCTGGTATTCCGACGAGAGGCTTTACACTGTTTCCCACTGTTGAGGATTCTCTATTTCAGGTATGCTCATTCACTGTCAGAAGCAGAATCATTGTAAATGTGATTGATGGTAAATAGTAAAATAATATTTTAATATCATTTTTTATTCTTAATTTTTAATTAAAAAGATAAAAGGGGGTCTAATATTTAGAAATACAGTAACAAAATTCTCCTAGTGGTGGAGATTATTTTAAAAGTGATGTAAGGTCGAGATTGAGATAATACTTTGATGTTTTTTTTTTTTTTATTATAATGATGAATTTTAATTACTGAGAGGATAAAAGAGACTAGTATTTGAAAAAAATCACAATAAAATACTATGGGATGGCATTAGCCCTGAGGATATGCTTGTAGGAGAGATCTATTTACTGTTAAAGGATATGTATCAAATTGTCGGAGTTTTACGGGTTTTCTTGTTGTATCGGGAAAATTGCGATCTGTATCAATGAGATATTGCAATGTATCTGATGTGTGATATATTTTTTAATATATTGGTTGATATTTGTCACTCAAGTTTTTATTTGTGAAAGAATTTGTGTCCATACTGATGTATATCACTTGATGTTGCCGATATCGATACGGTCGTGACTGATATCGATATGTTTATCCATATAAGGAGTTGTTAAAGTCCTTCCATTTTCCTAGTAACGAAAATTTCATCATAACTACTTACAGTTAAGATTGTAAAACAGTTTTAATACATTCTTAGCTATAATCTTAACTTTTACAGAGGCAGAAATGTTAAGGTGTATGAATAGGGTCATACTAAAAAATAAGATAAGAAATACGGATAACGAATTTGCAGTTGGTGGTAAAGGATGAAACCCAGTATTGAAAGCAGCAAAGCGCCTTGTATAGGTTAGATGTAAACACTTAGATTGCACCTATAAAAAATAAGATGAATGAATGCCATATAAGGTAATTTAGGCACTTAAATCATAGGCCAAAGGAAGCATGATTGAATGAAAGAAATAAAGAGGCAGATCCAATAAAATTTCGAGTGATGTGATAAAAAAACTATTTAAAAACAAGTGGAATTGCAAAAATGGATTCACAATGCTGACCCCACTTAATGGGACATATGACTTTTAGTTTTATTGATGTATAATTATACGTGTTTAAATTATCAAAATGAAATCATTATCGTTAAAAGTAAAAATAAAAAAAAGAGACTTCAACGACACTCCATTTCTATTTGTTGATATACAAAACTTTGGTTTCTGCCATGCAGAGAGCCATGGATTTGTACAAGGCAGAGAGCAGGAGATCGATGCTGATGTCCGGTCGGCTAAACAGGCCTATTCCTTTGGCTTCCGAAGGGAATGGTGTTGTTCAAACGTCGGTGCGAGAGGAGGAAATGGACAAGCCTGATTGTGGTACGAGTGGCCAAGATATCCGCGAGCAGGCTCTTACAACTGTCGATCTGATCAAACCGGAGGGATCCATCTCTACCCCGGATGTCGAAGTCCCAGAAAATCTGTCTCTGAAGAGTCGGGGACTTGAAATGCAGACTTCCATCCTCGAGAACACCAAATCACAAGCCGGAGTTCTCAGTGATGAGGGAATGCCTCAGAATGCCGGTATTACAAATGAGACCAAAGTGACATTTGTGGGGCAAGGCAGTGGCAGCAGTGGCGGTGGCAGTGGCGGTGAGTCTTCCACCTGTGCTGAGCCGCAGCTGGGTGGCACCGTAAGTGGTCCTCTAAATTTGCTCCATGGTTCAGTTACTGGTTGTGAAGCTTTGATTTTAAATCGGATACATCCTGATCCTGAAAGTATACATTGAGACGCTTTTGGTAAATTTGTATTTTGCTTTTTTAATTTTTTATTTTCTCCGATTAATTTTTTCCATTAATTAATTTCCATCCAAGAAATTGTGCTTTTTTTTATTTTTTTTAAAAAAGTGACTCATCTGTTTTATTTGGCATTTTTTTAATTTCGGTCGAATTTTTTTGTAAAATAATTAATTTGCAGGCCTTTTTTTTCTTAATTTTTGGGTTATTTGCATGGTATTTTTGAGGAAAAAAATTATATAATTTATTGAAAATATTTACGGGCACTAAGAATTCCTCGCGATGGCTGGTTCCCCCTCGGAGTATCCACGGTTTGGTATATTAATAATTATTTAATATTTAATCTAATAGTAAATATTTTTTATTTAAAAAATTATTTTTGATTTTTAATTATTTTTTAAAAAATTTTAATCTAATAGTATCTAATAGAAGGTCTTATATTACTAAAAAAAATGTAACAATATGTATTTAAAAATTAATTAAATTCAATATATATTTATAAACAAACTGTCATTTAATAGTTGTTAATATTAAGGAGTGAGCTTTTATAATTGTAAAATTTCATTATATTTATTTTATCAAAATGCTGATATTATCCTAATTATTATTTATAAAGAGAATTATTTTATACCAGATAATGACTATTTAGTAATTTAAATAAGAAATTAATGATTATGATATCGTATACTTTTATTCTATGTTATTAAAAAAACTTTTTTTATTAGCTAAATTTTTATAAAAAGAAAAATATTTCTATAATTAAAAAATTAATCCTTTTTATCTTATAAATAACAAAATCAACTATTATAATTATATGAATAATGTGTGAATGAATAAGACAGTTTTTCTTGATAATGGAACATCAATTTTCTGATGGTGAATTCTTATATTCCATAAAAAATTAATTGATATACTTATAAATATACAATACTAGTAAAATCTTATATCTTATTAAGTAAAATTAATTATATAAATTTATTTTTATCAATTTATTCTATTTAATTTAATATCTACCGAGAATAATTATAGTTTTAAATTATTTATCACATCATTTTAATTTTTTTTATAAGTCTACCACTTCATTACTTTCATTTAACTACGGCGGACTTATAATTTTTCACAGATACTTTATTTAATGTATAATTTTTAATATCTAAAACAACATATACAAATTATAATATTTTATATCTTATCATTATTATTGTTGTTATTACTATTGTTATGTCTCGAGTCCGTGGTTGTCGTACGAATTAGAGAGCTTTCGGATTTCCAAGCACACGGTAGAGTCAAGCGAAGGGTCCGGTCTCCGTAGTCTTGAACCTGGACCTGCACAACACAAACAATAAACAAGAGGTTAGGGGTCTGGCAGGATTTCTCCCACCGAGGCCGTTCCGACGCTCAAGTCAGCAAATTCCCGCAATAAAGGGAAATTTCGCACGCTTTGAGCGGTGCGCGGATAAATGTTGTAGAAGCGTGAGAGATGCGTGTGTAAAGGTATGGAGAATGCAATGAGCAGGTTATGGAAGGTCTGGCTTCCTTGATGCACCGCAACAGGTGGCTAATTTTCCCGTGGTCTGAGAAGACGTAGGGTTGGTGGACGTGAGCTAGCTCGTGCCAGAAGGAAGTGAGTGAGTTCTCAATTCTGGCTCTTTCTTTCTCGTGATCGAGTTTAGAGGAGGGAAGATCAGAGTTCAAAATCGGATCTCTTCCTCTGCGGGGAGTAGGAGCTCTTATAGGCTCCTCCCCGTTGGACTTTGGGCGCCAGAATACCCGTTGCAAGGGCTTCCTTGCCACTGGTCGCTGTCGTTGACCGCCGGTCATGTCGACTGTCCTTTTGTCGTGGCTGGCAGGCTCCTGGTGCTGCCGGCCACGCCTGGTATCCCCTTGAGCGAGGATTGGCTGGCTGTCTGCAGGTGGCTGCGTGAGCTGTTGGCGCTACGCCAGCTGCTTCTCCATTGTCGGGCCTTTCCGCCTTTCTGTCAATTTTCTGGTAGCGCATTAATGAGCTGCAGAATTTTCGTCGCCTTCTGCCAGCGTAGCACTGCGTATGCTTCCTGCGCAATTAGGCTGGGCTCGTCATCCTGCGCAGGCTTTGTCATCCTTTTCACCGGCCTCGAAACTTTTCATGGGCCTGGACATGGGACCCAACAATTATATATGAAAATATATTAATTCCTAAAATATGTAAAATTAGTCCAAATTTTAGTATAAATATGTTTGTTATATACTTAAAATATTAACTTACATTAAAATATGAAAATCTACATCATATCAACAAGATAAATCACAAAGGTTAAATTCATGGCAAAATTTAGTTACTATTTATAAATTTTTTAGTGAGTATTTATATATTTTTTATTATGTATTATCTTTTACATATATTATATTCAAATCGGACCATAGTAAATGGTAACACGACCACAACCCAATTATAAATTTTGGGTTCTGACCAAATCTAAATGCGGTCAAGATCTTATAAAAATGGAAGTAGAAGTCAACACATGGGGGCCTTTGATATTACAATATAAAAAAAATATGATTAAAGTATATTAAAATATTTTTTTAATATCTATTCTCTATTATTTTTAAAATAATTACAAGTGAGAAAATGAGAGAATAATCCAACTCGTGCCTTGAGCTGTTAAAGTCCTCCTAAATTTTTAGGTATTTTGTAAATGAAAATAAAAATCTTATTAAAAAAAAAAAAGAAGTAAAATCTTATTTTTGTCGATGACATTATTGGATCAAAATCTACTTGTCAAAATTCAAAAATATAATATTGAGAATACTTATGTTTTAAAAATTTTTATGGCATTAAAATATATTTGTTGCGGTTTCTTTTAATCTAGGACCTGCGCAATATAATAGAAAATAAAAAAATCAAATGGCCAAAAGGGGGTTTTTTCCAGAACAAAACTCTTTGCGTGTTTCGTAAATTCCCAAAGATAAAGCGGATAATATCTTCTCTGATAAGAATGGAAAGAAAATCAGTGTTTGACTTGGTCATAAATATTTATCAAGTGGGAATGTACAATGTCATTCTTGATCTTTTTATAAGGGAAAGCCTTGTTTTTATTCATGTTGTTCACTCGGCTTTTAATAAGACTGGTTCATTTGAATTGCCAGTATTTAGATTTTTCTTCGGCAAAAAGGTCCCATTTTGATGCAGCGGACGTTGCTTAAATTAAGATGATTTGGTCATCATTTTTCTAATCTCATAATCACCTTAGATAAGTAAAATAAGAAAATCAAATGGCCAAAAGGAGGGTTTTTCCCAATAGGCTCTTCGACGTTCAAATTAGTAAAATCCTTCTCTGATAAGAACGGAAAGAAAATTGGTGTTTCTTACTTGGGCTGCAACTATTGGATGTCATTTTTGATCTTTTTATGAGGAAAAGCCTTGCTTTTATTCATATTGTTCCCTCAACTTTTAATAAGACTGGTTCATTTGAATTGTCAATATTTAGATTTTTCTTGCCAAAAGATTAAGATTTCGCTAAAGGGTAGCATGCCTTTTTGTAAGGACACATTTCTTAATCTCATAATCACCTTAAATAAGAATTTGAACCTATATAATTTTAATTTTGCGGTTTCATTGAAAATGAAACTGGGGAATTTTTAGTGTTTCTGCCTAGATTTTATCATTTCCATTTTTGTCACGCTATTATATGACCCTAGATTTTTAATTTAGTCAATCACTAGCCCTTTTTATCAATATTAAGATTTTCTTGGCACTTTTTGATGGGACACATTCCTTATTCTATATGTCTGTTGTTTAGTTTGAAACTATCCGATTTTAATTTGGCCATGAAATTACGCATTTTATCACTCCAAATTTTATCATTCCAAATTTTTTTCACTCTGGATTATGTGATTTTGAATTTTTGTTTACTCTGAATTTTTTGTCACTCCAAATTTCTTGTTACTCTGAATTTTATTGCTCTAGATTTTATTCACTATGGTCATTTGGCCATTCCGGATTTTAGCCACTCAAAACTTTATCACTCCGGATTTTATCATTTCGGATTTTTTGTCACTCCGGTTTTTGTGACTCTGGATTTTGTGAACTCTGGCCATTTTGCTATTCCGGCTTTCAGCCACTCCGAACTTTATCGCTCTAGATTTTATTCACTCTGGCCGTTTGGCCATCCAGCTTTTAGCCACTCCGGACTTTATCCCTCCGGATTTTATTCACTCTAGCTGTTTAGCCATTCCAGCATTTAGCTACTCCGGACTTTATTACTCCAGATTTTATCATTCCGGATTTCTTTGTCACTTCGAATTTTTGTTCACTCTGAATTTTTTGTCACTCCGAATTTTTTGTCACTCCGAATTTTGTAACTCTGGATTTTGTGAAATCTGGCTATTTAGCCATTCCAGCTTTTAGCAACTCTGGACTTTATCACTCCAGATTTTATTCACTCTGGTTTGCAAGTCCGAATTTTCATCAATCCGGTTTGAACTAACTTAATAAATGCCGAAGTGAATAATCACCAGATCTTAGAAACCATTTGTTCTGACACGGATCTCATCCAGCTTGCCATGCGTCAATCATCGGGTAATGCCTTCTCTATCGTCATCGTTTGTTACGACAAGCAACTAATAAAGGATTGACAAGTGTCCCTTTAATAATGACTTTCTAATTCCAAAATTGGCTCTTAAACGCAACCCTTCAAATTAAAAAAAAAGATTTATCTGGATTTTCTCACTTCTTTCTGCATTCTTCCTTTCTTCCTCTCGTGTTCTCCTCTTTTAATATTCACTTCAATGGCGCCTAAGGTTGAGTCAACAAAATCGGTTCTCACGGCTAAAGAAGTGGAGAACATTATTTCCTAATACAAGATTTCAAGAACTTATTTGTTCTTTATTCCATCTGAAGATGACAGAGTGTGTTTTCCTTTAGAAGGTTTCATCACCATGTATGAGACTCATCTGAAAAGTGGTCTTCGTTTTCCTGTGGCGTCTGATTTGCACACCACTTTTGGCTGATCTTAGTGTATCCATCGTTTGTTATCATGCAAACACTGTGAGGTATCTTTGCAATCTCTGCATATTTTGCCGCCTTTGTGGTATGACCTCAAATACCACGACCATTAAAGCCTTATTTAAATTTTGCCAGAGCGGGGACTGGATTTCCTTTTCTCCCCACGAATTGAACATAAGTGGGGTTATTTATGAAACAGTAAAAAAGTAAGAAGATCGCTTTTCCTTTCTAGCCATTCCACAATTAGGTATCCCCAATGTATGAGGCAAAATATCTGAATTCTTTTCTAGCAAAATCTCTCAAGAAGAAGAAGAGTCGTATGATTAGAACGAATATGGAGTCATTTAGTGATAAGGATCATCTGTTCTCCCCTAAGATTTTTTTGCTTACTAAATGGGAGCCCAAGTTGAAAGAATTGGAACATCAAACCCATCACCTAAATGTCCCAAAGAAAAACAAAAACATTGTACCAAAGGAGCGTAAATGTCAAGCCGTGTCACTAAACCCATCGTCTTCCTCTACTGAAGTTGGTGTTCCCATGTTTGAAAGACTAAAGGGAATAGCCAGTTCGTCCCTTACTCTTCATAGCCAGTCATAGGAGGAAAATCCCCTTATTGGGTCTTCAGCAGATATTGAGCCCACGATTTTTCCTATTGAAGCTTCTATGGGACCGAAATCCCTGGATATTGTTAGAGTCATCGAGACTTGTAGTTCATCTGTAATGCCAGGAATATTTTATATCATTAATTCTAATAATTATTATTAATCACCATTGGGTTGTACACTGGATAGTTGGAGATCTTGGGCCCAATAAGAGAGGGCGATTAGTCCATTTAGGAATAAACTCCAGCCTTATTTAATTAATAAATATAAATATAATAAATAAATAAAATAATAATTTTAATGTTATTATTATTATTATGGATAGTTGGCTGAACAGTGGAAAGGTGTGTGTGTAGAGAAACTTTATATATATGGGATGTATATTCTATATGTCTGTCAAAGCCCAAGAGTTGATGTGCAAGATATATATGTATAATACATTAGATCCAATGGCTTCTAATTATCATCAAGTCCATCAATCCCAATATGGGAGCGATTATTGATGGTAGAAAATATTTTATTATGCAAGTATGTTAAGCTTCAAATAATATTAATATTACGTGATTTTATCTCGTTAATAAAACTTTAAAAATATTTTCCCGATTTCAAAATATTTTAACTTTGCATCATATGTTGTTTGGCAAACTAAGAAGATAAGTGAATTTTAGAACATTTGTCTACTCCAACTTTTTGAAATAAAGATCAAGATTAAAGTCGTTGATATTGAGGAAAGATGCTTATAATTAGTGATTGGAGCAAACACTGAAATTCATTCTCTATTTTTGAAAGAGATGAAAATCATGCTAGTATTGTCTCCAAGGGTATTGAATCATTTGGATAAGAATGGGTTTATTAACCAACCGTTGGGAGCTATAGAAGACTAAAGATACTATGGTAGAAAGTCGGGAGAGCATTATCTGTATCTAATCTCAAAGGGGTGATAATTAGATTCTTGTTATAATCGATGAGTTAGGAATGCTCAAACCAAAGGAAGTTCGTCCGACTTTGAATACTAGATTATTGAATGGCATCCTTTTATGTCGGCAGATTGTCCTAATTTTGGATCCTTAATTCCCGACCAGCTTTTTTGATCCTAGGAATATAGGCGCTTGACTTAGATTGAATCTATAGGACTTTCCATGGAACTCTAATATTCATTCAATGCCACCTCGTATGGGCCTCAGTGATTAGTTTCAATGAAATTTTGCTTCTTTTCCTTAGCTGTTGATAGTAGAAAAAATATACTACACAATGACTCAACGCCATGTAATTTATTTTATTCATTGTTTTATTGAAATGCTTTTTAAATGCATTGCATTCCAAGTTACTGGGCACCAATTTTCCATTCATTAGTGCATAACATGTTGATATCATGATAAAGGAGATCACATTTCTTTTGATAGTAGAAATAATAAATTGGTCTTCGGATAATTAAGATTTTTGATTTAGAGTTTGATTTTTGTTAATTTTCTTTATGAGAATTGATATTTTGAGACATTAAGTCGTTTATTGAACTCAAATTGTTATGTCTTATGGATATTTCTTGTGATAATATCACGCAATTGATGATATTTTGATGATGTTGAGTTAATTAATGATGTGTAATTTTTAAACTTAGGGAGATCAAGATGTTTCCTAAGTCGTTGGGTATTGCTTTGTGAATCGAAGTTCTTACATTCGGAGGTTAGAGTAATCCATTTGGCTTCCACTAGAGATCTTGTGCTAAAGAGAGGGCGATTAGTCCATCCATGGTAATTTGACGATGTTTCCAAAGAGTCCTGGTTCTTTAGGAGTCATTTCAATGTAAGACCATAGACCGGGAGGAAAGTAACCTATCTCGAGAAAGCCCCGAGCATGCCTAGTTCCATCTCGGCCCATGTAGCAAAGTCCAATTGGTGAGATATTTGACCATTTGATTGTGGTTAGGCTTCTCGAGGTCCATTAATGCAAAGTGAGTATCCATAAATTTACTTCATCTTGGTTGAAGCGTTTTCCAATGAATTGGGTCCCATTATCGATGACTATCTTTCCCAAATCCCAAATAACTTTGCATCATATGTTTGTTTGGCAAACTGAGAATATGCATTATTTTTGAACATTTATCTACTCTAAGGAAGAAGTTTAAACCGACTTGTAAAATAACAATTCCCATAATGACAAATACACATTGTCACTCTATTTTTGAAAATGAAAAAGCTATGTCCAACATTTCAAGAATGCAAAGAAGACTAAAGATACTTTGGAGTTGGTAAGGATTTTAATCTCGGGGTGATAATAATTTGTTAAGCGAGTGATGGTTAGGCTGGAAGTTGAGGTATGCTTAGATGGCATCCTTATATGCCCTAATTTGGATTTGACTAGCTTTTTTGATCCAGGAATTTGACAATTAGATCGAATCTAAAGGAATTTTTGAATCTAGTGAATCTTTGATGGTCGCCCCCACATTAGCCAATAGTAACCACAATGACTCATAACCATGTAACCAATTAATTTAAAATTGCATTCAAATTTCAATTTTCCTCCTAACTTGTAGGTACAATCCACGAGTAGAAATAATAAATCTTCGAGGTGAACCTCTTAGGACTAAGTCTGCGTCAAATTCTCTGTGCCTTCATCCTCTTGTTATGAGACATCTTAAATATGGGATCGCGAGATTTCTATAGATCAAGATGTTTCCTAAGTCGTTGGGTATTGCTTTTGAATCGAAATATATTTTTCCATCTATGATTGTGTACCATCCGGCGATTTTCTTAATGTGCTTAGATTAGTCCGGATTTTCTGGCGTGATCCCATCAATTATATATTGATAGTAAGGAGACATCCAGTTTTCATTGTTGGTGACTTGTAAAATTTTTTGATCAATTTTCTCAATACTTGGCCATGGAGCTTTAAGGATTTTTTTCAACATACTCAAAGGAATATTGATTCGGTCAATTCTCCATAATTTGAAGGTTGCCACTTTCGCTAATTGATCGAATATTCATGACGATACATTTTTCCATTCTTCGCTTAGCTTCATGAAATATCCCATTAGTGATAGATATATCTATTTCGTGACAAAGTCCCGATCAATTTTTCTTAATAAGCGGATTTTCCCTTACTTAGGGCAAGATACTTTGCTAAATATGAACTTTACGCTTCAAAATTTCATTTAATTTGGTTAACCATTGCAAGCTTTGCTAAATATGTCATTATAAATGACAATATACTTTACTAAGCATTCTTTGGTCAACGGCAATCCGGCTAATAAAACATCATACTCAGTTATATTGTTGGTTGTTGGGAATTAGAGTCTTAGTGAAAAACATATCTCCATATCTTTTGGAGTTCTTAATTCCACTCCAACTCCACTACCTGATTGTGTTGATGACCCGTCAACGTGTACTGTCCAAACAGCAGATAATTCAATCTGATCAATATCTCAACCGTCTATCTCAATATTTTGGGTTAAAATCGAAGTTTTGACTACAAAATCATCCAATACTTACCCTTTGATAGACGGTCTTGGCTTGTATTATATGTCGAGTTCTCCCAATTCAATTGTCCATTTAACCAATATGTTTGGATCCAAAATCATTACTTCGATCGAAATTCTTGGCATATCAGATGACGTCCATGCAAAAACATCTTAATTTTGATGGAGAAAATCAATTAACCATTTTCGAAAAGGTCTGGCTAATGACTTTCCAATATGTATGCACTTCTCTGGATTGCCAGGATCCGATAGAATTAAATCTGTTACTTCTCTGGATTGGGCTTGTTGCAAGGTGGTTTTATCTCGGTAATCAAAATCTTCTATCGGCCAATATGGAACACTTTGAGTGGTTTGAGATAGGTAACAAGTTTGACTAGCCACTTGATCTCTCAATATTTCTCTGACACCAAACGGTGTTGAAAGTTTTATTTTCTAATGTAGGATAGATGTCACCGCATCAAATGTCATAAGGCAAGGTCGACCGAGAATTGCCTTGTAAAAAAAGGCAAGTCAACCACTAAGAAGGTAAACTTGTGAGATACCATTTTGGGATAAGTTCCTAGAGTAACTTCTAACTGAATGGTTCCTTGAACAGGAATCGGCTCTTTGCCCACTCCATATAGTGATCCATTAGCCAACTTAAGTTGATTAACTTTCAAATCCAATTTAAAAAAGATATTGAGATAAAGTAAATTGTTAGAGTTTCCATTATCTATAAATATTTATTTCATCTGGTAATCATCCTTACCATTTGAAACTAATCCGATACAATCAATGGGTTGGAATACGGTGTTTGGACATGAGTCATGTCATCCTTACTAAAACTAATTACAATATCATCACTTTCAAGTTTTTGCCTTTTGCTACTTTTGACTGGATTTGGCCGGTCAAAATAATAATCTTTAGTTGGCTTAGTGGTTATCATATTCACCATTCCGACTGTTACTCGATTTTTTGGTTGCGGCTACTCCTCTCCTTCTTCTATCCTTCTAGAGGTATGCTCCGAGCATTTTACGAACTTTGTGAGGTGTCCCCTCCGAACAAGATTTTTAATTTCCATCTACAAAGTCCAACACTCTTCAGTACAATGTCCAGGAGAATGATGGTAATGACAAAACTTGGTTTCATCTCCACTTTCTGGATTCTTTGGAGCCCTTGACCATTTGAAGAATTTTTCCTCCCATATCTGCATGAGGATGTTCGTCCTCGAGACATTTAATGGAGTTAAATTAAAAGGTCTGAACTGCCTTTGCGCACCTAATCCATCCTTGGACTGCTCTTGGGACTCCTTTGAGAATCTTTCATCATCTTTCTTTCTTTTATTTGGTGGCCCTTGATGAGAAGGATCCATCCGGTTGGGTTTCTTGGCTTCATTGGTACCTTCTGCTACCATGTATGCTCATGCCGTGACTTCTATTTCGTGAAAAGTCTGTGAATTCCTGTGAGCTAAATGTTCAAAAAATTCACCCGACTCCAGATTCGATATGAAGGTATTCAATTTGACCTCATTAGTGAGTCGTGGTATCCGGCGAGCTTCAGAGGTGAATCTAGCCAAGTAACTTTTCAAACTTTCGTTTAGCCTTTGATTGATCCGAGCCAGGTGCCAGGATTGTTTTTCTATCTTCCAAATATAGGCGAACTAAAAAAGAAAACTGTCTACTAAGCCTTAGAATGACCAAATGGAATTGGGAGGCATTCGGTAGAACTAAATTCTCGCATATCCTTTTAGAGTTAAAGAGAAGTATTGGCACATCATCATTTCATCCAAACCTTGGAAACTTAGTAGTGTTCGGAAGTGATCCAAGTGACCGATTTGATCAGAACTTCCGTCGTAAGTGTCCATGGTTGGCATCTTGAATTTTTGAGGACGTGGACATGTTGGTATCGCCACTATAAAAGGAGATCTCCTTAATTCATCAGTGCGTCCTTCAAGCTTTTCCACCAAAAAGATAGTTTCACATCTTTTCCAACTTCTCCTTTGCTCGAGGAGTCGCAACGGATCTCTTGGCATTGAGATGAATTTTCAATTCTATTGGGGCTTCAAATCGACATGATTAAATGTTTTCGCCAGCTAGCAATAGTTTAGAAGAAGTTTCCTCTGGATCAAGAGGCCTTTTCTTACTTCAGGGATTCCACCGTTCTGGGCTATCATCAATGGACCTTGGGCCCAATCAACCCCCTAATCGAGATCGGCACCTGCTTTTTTCTCCAGAAGGCATCCTCTCCTGGTCAGAAATTTGCTGCATCCGTCCGGTTGGCCTCTTCTTCCGCTCATTCCTTATGGAGGTAGGAATATGTGTTGTAGAAGAATAGGCGTTTGGTTTTGGACGACCCATCTGTTCACATAGGGTCTTAAGGGCTTCGGACATATGGTCCATTCACGTGTTCAAGTACTGCATGAATTGAGCATGCTGATTCTCTTCCTGACCACCCAAATGAGGGTTGTTATCAGGAGTGGCATTCTCTTTTGCAAGAGCGCTCACATAAGTTCGTGTTAACCATTTTGATATGTTTGATGGTAAAGTAAGTTTTTTCAGTTGCTTCCCACATACGGTACCAATATTGCGGTTTCTCTGAATTGAATTGGGGATGATCTGGTCACCGTTCTTCTAATCTCAGGACCTATATAATATAACAGAAAATAAGAGAATTAAAAAGCCAAAAGGGAGGTTTTTCCCAACAGGTTCTTCGACGCTTAAGTGAGTAAAATCCTTCTTCGATAAGAACAAAAAGAAAATTTGTGTTTGACTTAGTCGGAGATATTTATTAACTAAAAATGTAGGATGTCATTCTTAATCTTTTTATGGGGAAAAGCCTTACTTTTATTCAAATTGTTCACTCAGCTTTTAATAAATTTGATTCATTTGAATTGCTAGTATTCAAATTTTTGTTCGACAAAAATGTCTCCTTTCACTGAAGGGTAGCCGCTTGCTTATAATCGTAGGGAGCAGTTTTTCCAATCTCATAACCCCATTGGATAAGAACAGTTGACCGGCTTCTGTAACTTCAAGTGATTATTGCCAGTTTCATTGAAAATAAAACGTTAGAAGTTATCAGAGTGTTTTCTGCCTACCTTTTGAACTACAGCTCCTGAGCCTCATTAATCCATATTAAGCAACTATTAGTAGGCCTTGTTATGAACTATTAAATTAATAGTACCCATCAATATTAAATATTAAATCTAGTATTTAAAAAATTATTTAAAAAATCATTTAGATAATATTATTTATTATTAAAATTTTAATAATTAATTTTTTTAATCTAACGGTTGAAATGAAAAACTTCTCCATGAAATAGGTAGAATCCTCAGGTTCCTCTTATGAGCCCAATGATCAAAATTAAAAAATTAATTATTAAATAATATATATTAAATAGATATTTAAATTATTTATATAAATTTTATCATTTAACAATCCAATATATAGCTTTCTTCTTGAAAAAAAATAAGATCTCAATGCTTTTCTATGAACCCAAAAATCAAAATTAAATGGCAGATTGATGAATAACAATGATTAAATAATCATTTAAATCATATAATATAATTATTATCATTTATCAATCTAACAATTAATATTGATCGTTAGATTCCCAGAAAACCTAATTGGAAAGACATTTACAACACTCAAGCTGTGTAACCATATTTTCAATCTAGAGAGAGAAAGAGAGGAGAAAGAGATTTTGGTACCAAATTATAGAAAATATCAAAGGCATTGTCTTCTTCTCTTTTCCACCAAATAAAGAAAAAGGCATCCATCAAAAGTGAGAGTTCTTAAAACAAAATGAGCCAATAAAAAAAAAACCCTCATCTAGGGTTTGCAAACCAAAGTCGTTTTCCTGACCCAAAAGCAGCACCCGTTTAAGAAATCTTTGCCCTCGAGAAGTCCATCTCAGGATGCTGCACAATCAGTAAGCAACCAATTAGCAATTGCAATGACAGAACACGGGCCCCAGTTGGGACAGGCCCAGTGGGGCCGGATCCCGGATTTTTTTCCCAATAGGAAAAATAATTGGTAAACAAATCAACACTTTATTTTAAAAATAATTTTCACAATTTTTCAACAAAGTAAATTCCAAACATGTTAATAGAGTTAATAATGACCAATAAATAAATTTAATAGAGTCAATAAAAAGTTTTTAAGCAAATTATTAATAGACTTATGTCTGGTTTTTGTTAAGGTCAACTGATGTCACTAAACAAGTTGAAATCCACCGCTACTGGTGTTGGTGGTGGTGGTTGGTGACTGTGGTTTACTAAAAAGTAGGTTGTGTACCTCAGCCATAAATTTCTTGAGTATCTCTTGCTTCTGCAGCTCCTCACTTGTTGGAAGGCCCATGGCTTTCTGCCGTTGATCAAACTGCAAAGGGGCGCACCACATATGGCCGTCAGATTATAGAACATATATAACGAGCATCTAGGGCTCCGATACCGGACTCCTATAGCCTAAGAAGCATGGACACGGGCATAGAGACAACATCATACTGATAATGTCGATAAGATATTTTTCTGAAAAAAGAGGGTACAATAAGCCAGAGACAGAGACATGCTAAGTAAGAATTTGAAGGTTATTTACTGATATTAAAATATAATTCTTGATACTAGATTATCAATGACAGAAATATTTCTTGATTCATCATTTAAAAAAATTAACAGTATGTGAGCCAAGTTAAATGAAATATGTGCTACAAGATAACTGGCATAATGAAAAAAAAAAAAAAAAGATTTAGATTTTCAATTATTTCTAAATTATTATATGGCTCCAATATTCTTTATTTTATATTGAGATTCTCATTATATAGCCTAATGTGTTGAAAACGCGTCGGATTAAAAAATAATAATAATATATTCTAACACTTGTCGGAGAGTGTTGACCAAGTTGTCCAACAAGTATGGGAGAGTGTCGACTAAATGTCAGTGACTAACACATGTTCGACAACAGCTCACAAACCTGGAAGAAATGTAGGTTCTTCCTAGCAGCCTTCACATCCCCATCCAACCATAATCAACAAGAAAACCAGGCACAGGCTACACAAACACAAGTCATACAGTGCCCAACAAGTATAAAAGAGTGTCGGCCAAATATCAGTTACCTAGACGTGTTTGACACTGACGCGCTAGGTTGGAAGGACTGTAAGTGCTTCATAGCAGTCCTCCCATACCCGAACAACCATAATCAACAAGAAAACCAGGCACAGGCTACACAAAAAAGAGTCATACATGTCCAACGGGTATCAAAGAGTATCAGCCAAGTGTCAGAGACCAACACGTGTTCGACACCGACCTGCTAGCTTGGAGGAAAATTAAGTGGTTCCTAGCTGTTCTTGCATACCCAACGAACCATAATCAACAAGAAAATGCAACACGAGCTACACAACAAGAGTCATACAATGTCCAAGAAAGTATAGGAGAGCGTTGGCAAGTGTTAGTGACTGACACGTGTTCCAACACTGACCTGCTAGCTTGGAAGAAATTTAAGTGCTTCCTAGTAGTCCTCGCATACCCAGCCAACCATAATCAACCAGAAAACCGTGCATAAGCTACACAAACAAGAGTGTCATACCATCATCTTTTCCACAGTTTGCCTTGTTTCTGGATCCAGGTCAGAAAGCTTGCTATTCTCGGGTTCAACCTTCTGAGTATCAATTTCAGGCTCACCCTTCGCCAATGATCTCCACCACTCCATTTGGTTATGCTTTGTCAACAAAATAGAGATCGACTTTTGATCCTCTGCAAGTAATTGGGGATAATGTATAACAACTTCAGCAAAATAATTGATAACAACATCGATTTCGTATGCATTATTTATTGATTCACACAAATATGACAGTTGTGGTTGAAAAACTTCATAATAGTACTGTAGAGTTTCAGCATAATTATGTTTGGATTGAGTTAACATAACAGTTGATTCACACAATTAATTGGTAAAACCTTCCATTTCCTATGTATTTATCAGCTGATTCTCACAAACATAACAGTTCTAGTCATAGAACTTCATAACAGTTCTGTAAAGCTTCAGCATAATTTCCTTAATATTGAGCTGACATTGATACGGTCAACATTTGAATCAACTACTAATTTATACTCAAAATTTTCCTTTTTTCAGGAATCAACATGAGATATTTGAGGGAACTGCAACGGAAAGGGGTTAATAAATAGTTAAAGGTAGTCAGCATACCTAGACTCCAGTAGCAATCATCCGGCTTTACTGACTGGTAAAGTTCGCCCTACATGAGGATGAAAATGATAAGAGGTTAAAAGGATCCTTTACCATAAAATTAGTACCATTCACAATATAATAAGATACGTCACGCTTACATCGATAATTGGAGGCTGACCCTTGATTCCAACTTTGAGATGGTTCTTCTTAATGTCACACGCAATAAATCTTGACTTTGTTCCAGGAGGGACGGGAACATTAACATTCACCTCTTGCAAGGATTGTGTCCAGGAATATTTTTCCAAATCAAGGCCATTTCCCCTATTTGGAACTACACGATAAATAGAAGAAGAAAATCACATGATATGATGTGGTAGGTTTAGGAACAAAACCAGCATTCTTCTTTTCTTATTATGATTTCTATGCATTCAAACAAACTCCACAAGCACATCACCAAATAAAGGAGCCAATGGCTTTGATTCAGATCTCATGGAAATACTACAGTTGTGTTGGTATGCACTCGATCCTTCCAACATGTAAGAGTGAAAACTAGTATAGTTAATAACAAACTAACCAATTCCACCCCCAAAGAAAACAGCAAACTGTGGAAATCTGAAAGCCACTAGCTGAGTAACAAACAGCTAACAACATATAATTACATGAGAACACACCATGGATAAAAATATTGATATCGATATCGGTCACAATTATATGAAGATCAGACAATATCTACTAATATTGGATAGACCAGAAGGAAACAAATTTCTCAGAATTATAAATTGAGAGGAGAGTATCAGCCGATACCTTAAATATCGGTTAATATATTGCGATATATTCCCAATAGGCAACATATTGTGATATTGCCACAATATTGAAAAATATCAATATTGAAAGCCCTAATAGTGATACACATCGGCCGATGTTTACAATGTCGGCCAATATATACATCTATAGACCACAGAGTTATATACCAAGGAAGGAAGCACTACAAATCATTCAGTTTTGTTGGTATACACTTAATCTTTTGATTTTGCACAATATATATATCCAACTTATAGAAAGGGGTCTCATTCCATTTTCTCAAAACAGAAAAATACCCCAGCCAACCTAACCATATTTTTGCCTTTTTATATAAATCTTTAGTACAACTGTTCTATCTAACTCCTACAATGCTACTGACATAAATGTTCATTCATTTAGTCTAATCCAACCTCTGGCTTTTCTTAAGTTCAATTTCAATTCCAAATGACTAGTAAACAAGTGTTCAGAAGTTTATCAACATATTAATTCTGAAGCTAAATATGATATATTACATAGGGAGCACTTATATACAATGTGCGCGAATATTTTCTGGAAGAAAGCTAATATATATGTGTATAAATATTTGCAGTACCAGCCAACACACCAGATAGAAGATAGTGTAGCAGCACCAGCAAACAAGCCAGATAGAAATATTTACTATGAAGGCAGGCTGATATCAAAGCCCTAAATTCATTCAGAAGACTCAATTGTTTTCTAAGCAGAGACCATCCATGCGATTACTTTCTACGCGCAGCCCAATATCAGTTCATAAAACTAAATCAGAATCATACCCAGAAGTGAGCAATTTTCTTTCAAAATGAGAAAAAAACATCGGAAAGAATTGGATCAAGATTATATTTTTAACAAACTACTTGTTCTAAATTCCTCAAGTAAAATGATAAACTGAGTAGTAATAAATTTGATATCTTCCCCCTAAAATATCATTGCACTATCATAGAAAATTCAAAAAAATTAATGATGCATAAGACACTTTTTGGACAGCACACTTAGACATTCAATACTCTCTGCAACCAAATCAAGAAAACCTAATTATGAAACAAAAAGAAAGAAACAAGTAGCCATAACAAAGTTTCCAGATCAGCACAATTGAATAAAACTCCAAACAATCAAAAGCTATAACATACTCGAAATAAAAACTATAAATTTTTAAGTAAAGAACGAAAAGATCAGAAAAAAGACCACTGTATTTGGGCTTCTCTGCCATCTTATCCTCCTTCATCGGTGCCGCCTCGTCTTTCTGCACTCCCTCTTTCTTCACCTCCCCTTTCTTCTCAGAAACAGATGACGAGGCCGCCGCCTCCTTCTGACGCTTGGCCTTCTTTTCCACAGCCTCCCTCTCTCTATCCTTCACACTGCGAACTAAAGCCACCACATCCTTCTCAGCCGTGTCTCTCTTGAAGAAATCTGATTCTTTGGAGACAAATTCCAACGCCGATTCAATAAACCCTAGAGGATTAGCCCGATCGAGGGTGGCATTGAATAGTGGATTTTGCTGCTCATGCTGCTGCTGCTGAGGTTGCGACTCTTCTTCTTCGTACTCAGAGAGAATCGCCATGAAGATTTGATCCAAATGAGAGAATCTGCAAGCGATTTCTTGAATCGGTCGGCCACTTGCAACGGGAGACGGAACGAAGTAATGCTTTATATCACCTTCTCGTAGAGACTAGAATGTTTTTATTTTATTTTATTTTATTTTATTTTATTTTGTTCTAAATTTTATATTTTATTTATTAATAATTGACTAATAATTTATAACACATATATATTTGAGTAATAATAATAGTTTTATATAATAAAAAGTAATTTATTATTTCTGAATTTTGTACAATTTAATATTTAAATGCTTCATTTTTAAAAAAAATAATTTTATTTTATCAAAAAATTAACTATATTTATATATGTGGAAGCTATTTTTGCATGACAATCATGAAAATAGCCACTAATTATTTCATGAGAAAAAGAAACTACAAATAATGTGAGAATAATTAATACAAAATATGGTAGTATTTTTTATTCAGAAATTTAAAAATTACAATTCCTAGCTAATTTGCGGCCGACGCCCACCACCCATGTCATATTCCGGCCGCCGCCGGCAACCGCTCCATGCCACCAACGGCCACACCTTGTAGGCACCATTCAACCGCTCTCACCAGCATGACAATCCCATAAACCCCTGCTATCAGCTACCATCGACCACCACGTCCCGCCATCAACTACACCTTATAACCGTAGTCTGGCCGCCCTTTCCGACAATTTTGAATTTTTTATTTAGTTTAGAGTCTCATATGTATCTATATATTTAAATTTTGTCATAAATTTTTTATATATCTATTTATTATTATTTTTTAAGAGATAATCATCTGTCATCTTTAGATCTGAGCCTTCTCTGAATGATGGCGGCCTTTATAAGTCCAACTGATTCCACCAGGTCATCACAAAGGCGGCGTGGATCAGGAATAATGCTTTCATCAACAGCTACAACGATTGTCATCTTATCGGCATGGCTTTGAAAATGGATCGTTAGGGCCTGATAAAACAATAACATTAGACAATATTTTCTAACTAATTTAAAAATAAATATAATAATATAATATCTTATTTATTTATTAATATTTTAATTTCTAACTTTTTTTTTTCATTAGCATAAGTATAATAAGAGTAGTTTTCCCCCACCTAAAAGAGCACCCTAACAACCACATGGCAGGCGGAGTTACATCAAATGATTAAAATAGTACTGAGAAATTCATATTAACAGATTAACATAAAAATATATAGATAGATAGATATTATATCACCTTATAATGTCTTAATGGTAGCTAAAATGGTATTAAAATACAAGAACCACGGCACCAATAGAGATTGATTTCAAATAATTAAAATAGTATTGAAAAATCGATAATAATAGGCCCATAAAATGATACATGGATGGATGAATTAACAGATATCATGTCATTTAACAGTATCCCAATGACAGCTAAAACAATGTTAGAAGATTGTAATCACGATGCATGTGGAGTTTGATCTAAAATAGTTAAGATAACATTGAAAAATCAACAATAACAGGTCTATACAAAAATATATAATTGGTAAGCATTATGTTATTTGAGTGTGTCCTAATGGTAGCTATAATAGTATTAAAAAACCACAACCACGATCCAAGCAGAGTTTGAACTCAACTGGTTAAAATAGTATTGAGAAATTGGCACAAGCAGACCCATATAAGACCATTTAAATTGGTAATGTCACATTAATCAATGGCGCCTTAATAGAGGCTGAAGTGGTATTAAAAGGCCACAACCAAATGCAGGTAAAGTTTAATCTCAAAAGTTATAACCAGTATCGAGAGATCGATACTAACAAACTCATACAGTAATAGACTTAATGGAAGCTAAAGTGGTATCAAAAGGCCACAACCAAATGCAGATAAAGCTTAATCTTAGAAAGTTATACTAGTAATGAGAGATCGACACTAATAGATTTATACAGTAACAGACTTAATGGAGGCTGAAGCGGTATTAAAAGGCCACAACCAAATACAGGTAGGGCTTAATCTCAAAAAGTTATAACGGTATCAAGTTATTAATACTAACATATTTCTACAAGAATATCCCTATGGATGAATGTTACGTTATCCTATAATAACCTAACTATAACTAAAACGAAATTAAAAATCTACAGACATAATGTAGGTGGAGTTTGATCTCAAATAGCTAAAACAATATTGGGAATCGATAATAATATACCTGTACAATAATACATGGATTAATAGGTTGCACGTCACTTGAGAGTATTCCAGTAATAACTGAAGGATATCTCCAAATATTTCATAGGATATTCTAGACGCTTGGGTGTATATGTATTAGGGATTGCAAAATACATGAGAATTAGGAATTTTCATATAAAGAATTACATACTTGTGGATGCCCATAAACGGTAGGGGCAATATATGCCAATTGATGTCCATAAAAGCTTATTTCCTCTGCAGGACCAACCACATTGGAGAAGGACATGGTTGTGTTGGCCACTGTTTTATAGGCACAAGCAGCAGCTACCTGTAAACCTTTTCAAAAGTTTTAATAATAACAATAATTTTTAAATAATCATTTATTTACAAAAATAATTCGTTAGTATCAGACAATTCTATTTTTACTTGAATTCTAAGTTTGATTTCGCTGGTATAAAATGCAGTCAAACTGTATCCTTGCATATCCCACATGATTCATACAAAGTTATTTACAATTTTAAGGAGTAAATATAAATTTAAGAGATTAGTCGCTATAAGTAGCACGTCATAAATTCATTGTTTAAAAAATTATTTAAATTGTATAACGAAAGGAAAAAGAACTCATCTAAGAGAGAGAGAGAGAGAGTTGAAGAGGCATACCTCAGGCCCCAATGTCTTCAGTACGAGCTTACCACTATAATGCGTCAACTTTGCTTCAAGCGATAATTTTTTACGGTCAATAACAGCCTTTGATCTATGTAGATAATCTAAAGGGTCATTGAGTAGCGCGATGTGAAACGGAAGGAGTATGTAGCCAATTGCATTTCCCCATCTGCAATCGGACCCTTTCTCCATCATATCTGCTAGATCCTATTAATTCATTAAGCTTATGAGAACTATAATTTTAAAAACATATTATATTATTGTTGACGTCATGGATTTTATCTCATTGATTGAGTAAAGAGATGTGTCTCCTTATAAGTGAGAAGATTTTCTTTTCTTTTCTAAATAATTTTTAAAGATAAAACTGTGTGAGATAGGACTGGTGACCTAAAAACCAAAAAATAGCGTAGTTTATTTGAATTTATATTAATACATTTATAATAGTATGATCATCTCTTTGCTGCGAGATATATTATGGGATGGACTATCCAACATTAGTTAAGTGAAAAAATAACCTTCTAAGTATGAATAGGGAAGGATTTCTTCTTCTTCAATGTACATTTTTAAGGAAGAAACCGTATATGATAGGACTAGTAATAAGATGTGTCACATGCTTTCCACTAAAGAGAAAATACCAAGCATAGGAGCAATCCTAACCTAAAAACTCAACTATTGTGCCATTTGTGAGAATCTATATCAGTACTCCTGTAGTAGCATGACTAGCTCTTCATCGGATGTTATATTTTTGGGTAGAATCCCACAATAGTTAAATAAAGACACAGCCTTTTGATTATAAGTAAGAACATTTCATTCTCTCTTTAAGACGATTTTTTAAATATAAAATTGTACAAAATGACTTTTTAAGGATAAAACTGAATGAGACGTGACTAATGACGCTCGAACAAGAACAAGCTCGACCTCAAACTTCGACAATAGTATTATTTGTGGGAACCTATATCGGCATCGCTATAGTAGTATTACTACTTCGATGGGAGTTATGTTATGAGGTGGATTATTGGGTATTAGTTAAATGAAGTGCTGGTATCTTGATTTTAAATGGGAAAGACTTTCTTCTCTCTTCAATACGTATTTTTAAAGATAAAATTATGAGAGATAGAATTAAAAACTATGGGTCTGTCATATGCCTTCAATCAAAGCAGTAATACCTAGATTGGAAACATGCTCAACCTAAGTACCCAACTATAGCACCATTTCTAGAAAATGATGTTGGCGCTCTCATAACAAAATGATCGCCAACCTAAGTACCCAACTATAGTGCCATTTCTAGAAAATGATGTTGGCGCTCTCATAGCAAAATGATCACCTTTATATTGTAAACTATATTGTAGGGTGGATCCTTCCACAATAATTAAGTAAAGTGGCAACCTTCTAATTATAAGTGAAAATGCTTTTTTCTTTTTCCGGACACATTTTCATAGACAAATCGTGTGAGATTGGACTAGAAATTAGATATATCCCATACCTTTTTTAAAATAGAAAGTACCTCAAACTAAAACAAGTATAATCTCAAAGCTTAATAATTATCAAGGAAGCTTTTTTTATAATGATGGAAGCATAAGATTTGTATTAAAATATTGAATAATCAAATAATTAGAGAAAAATGCTTCAACCTTAATTTCAGTAGATGGTCGTACGTTCACAATGAGGGTAGCCCTTAAGCGGATGTTCTTTGGAAGATAGTCTCTTTCCTCAATCACCATAGTTTCAGCTTTATCATCACCACCTGTCAAATTAGCCAAGGCACTAAGCTAAATAAGAACAGTAAAACACCCATTTGCTATGTAACCCCCACGATATAATCACATAAGTTTTGAGAAGTAGCCTTTACTTCACAAAATTTTCTTTAAACAGTTAACATTTATCCATTTTTAAAAAATTTTAAAAAATTAACTATTTTAAAAAAATTTTTAAAAATTAAATCTTAATAATTTATTTTCGAATAGATGGTTACGATTATGATATACATGGGACTACTTTTCAATTTGTGAAGCGCCCCACAGTGCAATCATTAGAGAATATCATGTAAGACACTGAAACAACATAATGTAACTAAGTAATTGTCACTTGGTATTATTCTTTTGTATTATTTACTGACTAGAATAAATAAATATTAATATAGATTCATAATAAAAAAGAACTTACCGTACATCTTGTTGAGATAACGGGAAAGGCCGGCCTGAGTTATTCCCAATATGACATCATTTATCGTCTGAAAGAAGCCATTTGTCACAACAAATGTGACTTATTCTAATAACAGATTTTTGTCTTAATTGAAGGTTTGAAATTCTAACTTACGTGAGAGAAATGCTGCCACATTGTTTTTCTATCACTTGATAATGGATTGCAATGAACTTACCATATTCATTTCGTTCTTCACCATCTTTATGTCATCGAGACTAACAATCCTGTGAACAATCCGTCTAGGGTTCTGTTCGGTCCCCGGTGCACCTTTAATTGGAGTATCTGTGTCCTTCAAAAACAACATAGTAGCTAGAAATAGTATGGAATGTATCAATGTATTCCACATCATATTAAGCATCAACCATATAGTAATCATGTATCTGCAAAATCTGCTCGGTTTTCTTAAACTTGTTTTCTTCGCCACAGGAAGAGAGGGCACTGCTTCTGGGTCGGACGCTTTTCGAGTACAAGCAAGGAGAAGTGATATGAGAGAGATGCCATCTCCAAGTGAATGGTGCATTTTAAGAATGATAATAGCTTCAGCATCTGAGGTCTTGACATTTAGGAGGTGGACTTCCCACAACGGCTTTGAGATATCCATTGGGATTTTTGTTAGATCCGACACGTAGTCTTCCACAAACTGATCGGGTGAATCCATGCCCGGATCCAAATCTGGGATAGTAATATGGTTGTCTAAGTTTACTCGGGTACGTACCCATGATGGTTTTTTACCTTTCTTGGAATCAATCACCTGTGTTGTTAACATACATCGAAGAAAAAGTCTATTAATTCAAAAGTCAAAGAAACTATCAAAAGAAAACTTCCACTTATGAATTTAAAGTAACCGATTTAATACTTATTAAAAGAATGTCCCATACCATATTTATATGATAGATAATTTTGTCATTTATATGATAGAAAAAATATTAATTTTTAACTATATAAATACTCTTTTTATAAAAAAATTAAAATAATTAAGAAATTATGTATCATACATATTTAATTATATTAATAAATTATTAAATATATATCATATATATGGAGCAATTCTTACACTATGATCATCAAATCCCCTCTATTGAAATCTATTATGCTATGATTGTTCATGTCTTTTGTTACCTAACATTGTTCTTCTTTGGTAACGCATTTAGTCAAGAATATCACGCATTCTACTTTGTTTCATAAAGATTTAGCTAACTAGCTAGGTCCAAGTTGACCTTATAATCTTATACTCGGATTAGCTTTTCATTATCTAATTTTAAAGGCTAAGTTTTCTATCATATGGTATATGCATATTTATACTTTTTGGTAGTATTAATTTGTTAAATCCAATCAATGGATAAAAAATATAAAATGAATCTCGTTGGATTAAAACCTTATAATCTTTTACTCGGATTAGATTGTTTATATAACAAATTTTATGAAAAATGAAAAATACCAAACCACTAATTGTAGATTTTGAAACAAGAAAAAAATTTTTAAAAATTATTTACTAATATGATTAATATCAGATGCAATGGTCAATATTAGATATGTGTAACAAGAAAAATAGAGTCAATCAACATTCTATTTAAAATAGAGAACTTTGGAGTTTGAAGTTAAAATAATAAATGGGTGGGCATGATTTGGTGAGGACACTCAACCCCTACAACAACCTAATCCATCATGGGTCTTCATAAATGATTTTTGTAGAAATTTTTATGCATATGATCAAACCATAAATTCCATAATTAATGTTTAAATTATCATTCCCAATTACCATTTAATATTTCCCTTGAAAATTTTTAATGATAAAGTTCTCATTGCTGTTGTCATAGTCCTAGGTCCCTAACAAGTGGGCCTTATTTTTGTAATACTATCAATGTGTCCTTTTTTTCAGATTTTTTTATACACTTTTGTTTTTTTTTTTAAGTATATTATGAAGTTTCATACTAGTACTAATTTGATAATGAGAGTTCTATCAAATAATAATAATATTTGAACTCAAAATCTGACAAATTAGAGTATCAATACAGGGTTGAATTGTTAAAAGGCAAGTTGTCAGAGAGCTGGGGCGTTAGAACAGCAGGTTGCTAGAAGGCAAATTACCAAAGCAAGATTGTTAAAATATAAATTTCTAGAGAGTTATCTATCATAATAGTGGATTGTCAAACGACAAATTGCCAAGCTGAGTTATCAGGAAGTGTCTATTAGAAGGATCGATCATCAAAACAACAATCTAATACGTTAAAACTCAACGCTATCAGAAGCTCGTTTTGTCATAAAGCTAAAGCTATTGGTTTGGATGACTTGCCAAATTGGCTTATATATGACCAAGGCAATGAAGCTCATGCTAGCTTACATATTGTTGGGGTCACTCCCATGTGAGAATATATTGGAGTGAAATTTTCAGAGCAAGCGTTGACCGAAAATTTTAGATTGAGAGTTAACCGAAAATTTCGAAGAGAAGGAAAGCAGAATGGTCGGTCGCCAGAAAGTTGAATGGCTGATAAAAGAATCCGATTAACATGCTGTTGATCGGTTGAGGAAGACCACGCGGTTACACAACTTTGCTAGGTTTGGAAAAAATGGCCAGTTGCATCACTTTGCCTGATTGTGTAATTTTGCCAGGTTGGGGCAAAATACCCAGTTGCGCCATTTTGTCGGTTGTGTAAAATGGCCGAAATGAATAAAGACCGAGGACTTTGCATTATGGACGAAGTCCTTAGTTATGGACTGAGGACGCTAAATGATGCCTGGAGATATTAATTTTGACCGAGGACATCAAGTAACACCCGAGAATATGAGATAATGTTCAAGGACTTTGTCAACACCTGGGAATCGTAAAGCCGAAAATTAATCACCTGTAACACCTGTTCAACCAGTTTTTTCAGAAATGAAAGTTGACTTCTAGAGATGGCATCCGATTGGTTGAGAAGGTCAACTCCTCTCAACAGAATAGCGATTTGCAGGTTGGCGGCGATTTGCAGAGTTGGCAGCAATTTGTAGAGTTGGTCACAGGTTGCAGAGTTGGTGACAGGCTTTACCCACACGCAACCTATCTATTGAATAGATGGTCTCCGAGTGAAATATATATATATATGTATGCATGCTGGGCATGTAAGGTGCGTGCAAGTGTGCGTGAAAGGTAGAAGAGAGTAGTGAGAAAAGAAAAATTTAGAGAGGATTGTATTCTTACTCTTATTTTGTTCTCAACTCTTCTAGAGGCTTTTGTAGCCAGGGGTTGTGTAACCATTTTTATATAGTAAAATTTATTTTTGGACTAAGTATCCCATAGTTTTTTTTTCTTATTTTAGAAGATGATTTTTTACATAAAATTTATGTGTTCTTCCTCTTTCTCCCACAATATGTATGTTTGTGCATTTCCAATCTGGTCAGCAATCTTTCTCTACAGTGTTGTCCGACTGAAAATTTTTTCAACAAGTGGTATCAGAGATGTTGTACTTTGTGCTGGCTGTTAAATGCTGCTAATAGAGGTGGGAAGCAAGATAATTTGTTTAAAAGGCACTAACTATGACGCTTAGCAAACAAGATGTCAAACCTGTAACTTGTCAAGTCGATGCACCTTTCGGTGTTCGCCACTCAAAAGCCTAAGGCAAAATCAGAAGGGGAATGGCCTCTTGAGAACAAGTAGGTGTGCGATTATATATGGTAATTTATATATGATAATGTGTATAATCACATTAGAAGTAAAACAAATGCCAAAGTACTGTAGGAGAAGTTCGATACACTCTATGCCTCCAAAACTGGCAACAACAAGATTTATCACCTGATGAAATTGATACAAGGCAATACAATGACGGCTCATCCATTGCAAATCACTTGAACCAATTTCAAGGATGTGTGGATCGGTTGAATCGTATGGGCATTAAATTTGATGATGAAGTGCTAGGTTTGTGGCTCCTAACAACTCTGCCAAACTCATGGGAGGTGATTCGTATCACCATTGCCAACTCTACCCCAAATGACATTGTGACGTTAGAGATGGTCAAAGGAGTTGTGCTGAATGAGGAAATAAAACAGCGGTTACAGGGGACCTCTACCTCTCAGCACTCCGAGGTACTCATGACTAAGTCAGGGGGAGGAGCAAAAGGTGTAATCCAAAGTCTGAAGAAAAGGGTCGGAGCAAGTCACGGTCAAGATTTCAAAACATGTAGTGCCACTGTTGTGAAAAAAGGGTCATATTAAGATGTATTATTATAATTAAAAGTGTGAGAACGGGAAAAAGGCGAATAAAGGTAAATGGGGATGAAGTGAGGAAAAGGCCCCGATCTCTATTGTTATTGGAGGTGATCTCCTTATGACTTGTAAAGTGAATGATGTTGTAAATGTAGCAAAGTAGGAGACTGACTGAGTAGTGGATACTGGTGCATCCATCCACGTTACATCTTGGAAATGGCTCTTTATATCTTACACTCCATGTGACTTTGGAGTGTTGAAGATAGAAAATATGGAGACATCTAGAGTTATTGGTCACGATGACGTGTCTCTCATCACCAACAATGAAACTCGAATGCTTTTGAGGGACGTCTAACACGTTCCTAACATTCGGATGAATATTATCTCAGTAGGAAGACTTAATGATGACGATTTTTGCAACGTCTTCAGTGATGGGGCATATAAACTAACCAGAGGGTCTTTGGTAGTTTCCCGATGGAGAAAGATGTCTGGTCTTTATGCATTATAGGCCTCTGCTGAGGTAGGAGAGGTCAACACTGCAAGTAGTGTAGAGTCCTCTGATTTATAGCACCAACGGTTGAGCCACATGAGTGAGAAAAGAATGACTCATCTAACTAGGAAGAGCCTTATTCCTAACACGAAGGAAAACAAACTGAGGACTTGTCCTCATTGTATGGTGGGAAAACAGAGGATAGTTTCTTTCCAAGAAGACTGATCTTCTTAGGTTGAATTGTTTGAGCTTATACATACCGATATCTGCTGGCCATTCAAGGAGAAGTCCTTCAGAGGAGTACAATATTTTGTCTCGTTCATTAATGATTACTCGAGGAAGTTGTGGGTGTACCCACTCAAAACCAAAGATCAGGCTTTTGGAGTATTTGAGCATTTTCATACTCTAGTTAAACGTGAGACTAGAAGAAAGTTAAAGTACATCCCAAACGACAATAGCAAAAAGTATATTGCGGCATTTGATATCTACTGCCAGTCTCATGGTATTCGGCTTCAGAAGACGTCACAATTGAATGGCGTGGTTTAGCGGATGAATCACACATTAATGGAAAGGGTCAAGTGCCTGTTGTCAGAAGCAAAACTCTTAGGATCTTTTTGGGCTGAAGCTTTAAAGACGACGGCCTATGTTACCAATAGGTCGCCTAATAGATCATTAAATGGTGAAGTCTCGGAGAAGATATGGACTAAAAAGGAGCCATCCTATGACCATCTTCGGGTATTTGATTGTAAGGCCTTTGTTCACGTCCTGAAGGATGAGAGTACTAAGTTGGAGCTAAAGATGATGTAATGCGTCTTTTTAGGCTACAAAAAAAAAAACTGAGATTCAGGTTTTATGACTTAATTGAAAAGAAATTTGGCCAATCAAGGGACGTAATCTTTGTCGAAGAAGAGACCATTGAGGATAAGGAAAAAGAGAAGCGGGCATTGTCTGGCCAGATAGAAAAGACAAGTGATGATATTATCCGGACGGCATACAGCGAGGACAATGCCCAAGAAGTGGCTGAGCGAGATCACGAAGGGGGGATGACATTACTCCTCAGTAGGTCGAGGAAGCTACTGTTCGACACTCATCAAGGGACTGACGATCATTTATCCGTTTATCTGCCAGTGAGTATGTGTTACTCACTGATACAGGTGAGCCTGAGAGCTTGAGAAAGCCATGAAGAATGAGTATAAAGAAAATTGGTTAAAAATAATAAATAATGAGATGGCTTCACTGCATGAAAATTATACTTTTGAATTGACCGAATTGCCTAAGGGGAAGAGAGCCGTGAAGAACAAATTGATCTTCAGGTTGAAGACCGAAGAAAATCCTCTCAACCGAGGTATAAAATAAGGTTGGTGGTGAATGGTTTCAACCAACACAAAGGTGTGGACTTTGATGAAATCTTTGTGCCAGTGATGAAAATGTCCTCCATTCGTGTGGTGCTTGGTTTGGCTGCTGTCCTGAATTAAGAGGTGGAGCAACTAGATGTCCGAACAATATTCCTCCACAGTGACTTTGAAGAGGAAATTTATATGGAGCAACCGGAGGAATTCTATGTCAAGGGAAAGGAAGGACTAGTATGTCGTTTGAAGAAAAGCCTGTACAGACTAAAACAGGCTTCACATCAATAGTATAATAAGTTTGAGTTTGTTATGATAAATTAAGGCTATCAGAAGACTATTTCTGACCATTACGTATTTGTTCAAAAGGTTTTCGAAGATGACTTTGTCGTCCTTTTCCTCTATGTGGATGACATACTGATCATTGAATAAAATGGTGCTTGGATCAAGGAGTTTAAGCAACAGCTGGGACAGTCATCTTCCATAAAGGATTTGGGGCCAGTTAAGTAGATTTTGTGGATCAGAATATTTCACAATCGTAAGAATAAGAAACTTTGGCTATCCCAATAAAATTATGTTGAGAGAGTACTCCAGTGGTTTAAGATGGAGAAGTCCAAACCAGTGAGTACCTCACTGGCCAACCACTTCAGGTTGAGCAGTTGGTAGTGTCCGACCTCGGATATTGAGAAGGTTGCAATGAGAACCATGCCCTACTCTTTAGCAATAGGGAGTTTGATGTATACTATGGTGTGCACAAGGTTAGATATTACACACTAGATCGACACTATTAATAGATTTTTCTCAAATCCCAGGAAGGAGCACTGGTTTGCTGTGAAGTGAATTTTGAGATATTTTTGGGGGACTTCAAGGATGTGTCTGTGTTTTGAAGGTGAGAAGCTCCAGTTAATCAATTACACCGATGCGGATATGGCCGGAGATATTGACTCCCAAAAATCTACTTCGGGGTATCTAGTCAAGTTTGCCGGATGGGTAGTCTCCTGGCAATCTAAGCAATAAAAATGAGTTACTCTCTCCACCACAGAGGCGAAATTTATTTCAGTCATAGAAGCCAGCAAGGAAATGTTGTAGATGAAGAAGTTCATCCAAGAATTATGCCTCAACCAGGAGAAGTACGTAGTACTTTACGACAACCAAAGCGCCATACATCTGTGCAAAATCTCCTCATTCCATTCAAGATCGAAATATATTGATATTCGATACCATTGTGTGAGAGATGTTATTAATAAAAGATTGCTGTCACTTGAAAAGGTCCAGACTGAAGAAAACGAGTCAAATATGTTGATCAAAGTATTGCCCAAGGAAAAGTTTAAAGCTTACTGTGACATAATTAGCCTGATTGATTTGGTTCCTACATGGTCGTAAGGAAAAATTTGTTAGGGTAACCTCCATGTGAGAACATGCCGGAGTAAAATTTTTGAAGTGTTGACCGAAAATTTCGGAGTGAGAGTTGACCAAAAATTTCGGAGAGAAGGAAAGTAGAATGGTCGGTCAACAGAAAGTTAACCGGATAAGAAAAGAATTCGGTCAACATATTGTTGACTGGTTGAGGAAGACTGCACGGCTGCACAACTTTGCCAGGTTTGGGCAAAATGGTTGGTTTCATCATTTTTTCCGATTGTGTAATTTTGCCAGGTTGGGATAAAATGCCCAATTGCGCCATTTTGCCTTGTTAAAAATGACTGAAATGAATAAAGATCGAGAACTTTGCATTATGGACGAAATCCTTAATTATGGACCGAGGATTCTAAGTGATACTTGGAGATATTAGTTTTGACTAAGGACATCAAGTAACGCCTGAGGACATAAAATAATGTCCGAGGACTTTGTCAATGCTTGGAAACTGTAAAGTCAAAAGTTGGTCATTTGCAACATATGCTAAATCAGGTTTTTCTAGTAAGGGAAGTTGACTTCCAGGTATGGCACTTGATTGGTTGAGAAGATCAACTCCTCCATATAGAATGGTGATTTGCAAGTTGGCGGTGATTTGTAAAGTTGGTGACAAGTTACAAAATTGGTGGTAGGTCTTACTGACACACAACCTGCTTATTAGGTAGATGGTCTTCGAACAAAATTTATATATATATATATGTATGTATGCTAAACATGTAAAGTGTGCACAAGTGTGTGCGAAAGGTAGAAGAGAGTAGTGAGGAAAGAAAAACTTAAAGAGGATTGCATTCTTACTCTCATTTTGTTCTCAACTCTTCTAGAGACTTTTGTAGTCAAGGGTTTGTATAACTATTTTCACATAGTGAAACTTATTTGTGGATTAGATGTCCTATAGTTTTTTTCTCTTATTTTAAAAGAGAATTTTTCAAGTAAAATTTGTGTGTTCTTCCTCTTTCTCCCATAATATATGTGTTTGTGCATTTCTATCCGATCGGCAATCTTTCTTTACAGTGTTGTTTGATTGGCACTTTTCCCAACACATATCACATCATCAATGGCAAAAGCACATCATTTGGGGAGTTTATTTATTGGGCAAACATCTTACTGATCTACAACCATCAAAAGTAACATTTCATCAAAATCTGGATGAAGACATGGTGTAATCAACACTACATTCCAATGGTTATATAAACTGCCAACATAACCCCTAAAAAATTACCTAGATGTGTTGAAGTAGGAAGTTATAACCGAGCTTATGCAAAATTAGTAGATCAAAGCACGCAGACCTTATATCTTGAGGGAAAGGGTCTTCTACTCTAGGATCTCAATTTTAGTGATTATTTAGTCTGTACAGTAATCCACTCAGAATAATTATGAAAATTGATGAGTTAGTCTACCATTTTATGATAGGTTCAACATTTTTATAACTACAAGTCCCTTATTTTGAAAAAAGACATCTCTTCTATTCCAAAAAAGAGCATCTAGATCCCCTGCTTTAGAAAATACTTGTCAAAATACAACTCACACAACATATGCATATACAATAAATGTTAGGAGTTTATGCTCAGGAGTTTCTTCTCCCCCTAAAAAATATTCTAAGGTAGGAGTTTATCCTCTAGAAATATTTTTCTCTTCTTTTCATTTATTATTTTTTTAATTTTACTAGCTCAATGCTAACTTGACTATCAAATAATAGATTGGAGAATTTTTATCTTATATATAATCTCTTATTTTAATCTATAATTTACATAATTCAGGTTAAAAGACTTAAGAGTTTGTTAAAATGCCTCTCAACTCAAATCTAAATTTTAATACCCATCAGACATGATCTAGAGTATGTAAAATTAATCACATTTTCAAGTCATATAATAAGTACAAGATAGGAAAAAACTAAAGATATAGTGTAAAACTGAAGTACATGCCTATTTATAATCGTTTATATTATACCATGCTATAATATTAAAATATGATAACTTTTGTATAAGTTTACTAAACATAAAATCAATAGTAAAATAAAAAAAATAGAAGTTTACTAAAATTTTCTATTTTATAAATCATATATTTAGCGATATATTGTACAATTTACTAATAATATTTTGTCATTTAGTAATATTTTAATTGTTAAATTATATATTTGTATGTAAAAAAGTATTAAATTTAATTGATTCTTAAATTATATAATAATTATATATTTTATAATTTTTCATTTTTGAAGGTCACACTCAAAAAGACAACCGCACCTAACAAGTGGTTGTACAAAGTTGACATTGGAGGTCATGCCAGGGGCTTTAGTTGCGTCCATTAACATCCCTCCATTTATTTTGAAAATTAGAAAAAAAAATCAAATTTCAAATATATAAAAATTATATATTATATAAATTTATACATGTAACAGATTGTAACACGGATCCAACTACAAAGCTTCAAGTTGTCCTTATACGGGCACATATTCTCCCTGATAATAAAGAATTTTCATTCAGTTCATCTGGTATATGATCTAATTATAAAAATTATATATCAAATAAGTCAAATTATATAACAATAGGATTTAAATTTTGACTGTAAATTCAACTATAATCTGTTCAGTTATTCTAGGACATGATCATGTTATAAAGATTATATATTAGATAAGTCAAATTATATAACAATAGGATTTGAATTTTGACTGTAAATTCAACTATAACCCATTCAGTTCATCTACTTTATAAAGACTATATATGAAATAAGTCAAATTATCTAACAATAAGATTTGAATTTTAGCCATAAATTTAACTATAATAAATTAAATTATCTTTATCAATTATGTTAACCTGTGCATATTATCTTGTATTATATTCACCAAATAAATGAAAAGAATCATATAATACCATAAAGCACGATACTTAGAAACTCGAAGTTTTAACGGTCAAACGGTAAAGTTAATTCTGAATTTTCTTTTAATTTCAGTACAAGCAATTCAAAGACTCGAACATGAACATATATGTTTTCATTTTTTTTTTCAAGAAAATTATTAATTAATCTTTACGAACATAAACTCTGATCTTAACCTTAATGAACTGGATCGTCAGGATGCTATCATAGTTTTTTTCGATTAAACGAAGCCGAATTCTACTCACAGAATCCGGTTTCTTAAATTTTTGAATTTCGATTTAATCAACGCAAAAAGCAAATTAACAGAAGAAACTACTTTCTGCAGAGAGAGAGAGAGATCAAGTTGAAGAAGAGAAGACCGACCAGCTTACTGCAGAAACGTGGATGCTTAATCAAGGAGTTCTTCAATCCATCCATGATCGAATCAACGTCGATCTTCGTCTTCGAGCCTATAATCGCTATGATGCAGCAGTTCATCAGCGGAGCGTGAAAAAGACGTGCTCCCGGGCTCAGCGGCTCTCCTAACTCCTGAAGCGCCTCCTCCGTCTCCACATCACCGGCGGCCGTTGCTTCCCCGGCACCACCACTTCCGCCGCCGGTTCCTCTTTCCATAATCGTCGACGAACTCACCGTAATGATCGGCTTAAGAGCTTTGCTTCTCCTCCTAAGAACTCGTCCCCAAGCCATCGGAATCGGTGTCTCAACTCGACATAAATTTTGCAAAGCAGGATCGAAAGCGAACGATGGAAATTCTAACACGTCTGACTAACTCATTAATCGGTGAAATATGTTCGTATTTTTTTAATTTATTTATAAATCATTAATAAAATATTTTATGAAAAATTGAATATTTTAATAATAAATAAAGTCCTCGTGGCACCTCGTTTTTAGTTATTCCGGGGAAGCGGATATGGCAATTCGGTCATATTTTTTATTTAAAATATATAAAAATTATATATATATTTTTTATAATATTAATATTAATGTATTTTTAAATTTAAATTATTATATGAATTAGAGAGTTAAAAAATATCTATCAAATCTAAAGTGGGTTCGATCTCCATACGTTATTAATTTGAATCATGTGTAACACAATAGAGTACGGTCAAATGATTGATAGGACTTACTCCCCTATATATTCTCTGACGCTTCAGTCAGTATTTTTCTTTGAGAAAAGAAATAGAAGTATATAAGTAAAGATACTTGTTAAAATAATTTTATTTGTAATTTGTGCTTTTCTGAAAGCGTCCTAGTGTGAAAGAGAGTGTATACTTTTAGCATCTTAGAATTTGTCTTTAGTTTGATTGAGCGTCAACCTCATTTTCTGTTAGAAATGAGGAGCTTTTATAAAAGTTAGAAAACGGTTGATTTTTTTCTATTAACCGCCTAGGAAATCATCGGGCAGATAAGACTCCGTTCCGTTGGCGGTTCCAATTGGCGCTCGAAACCGTTAAATTCAAATGAGAGAGGAAAATTGCCTCAATCATTGACGTTGGTTCCGTCTTCCTTCCAGTAGCAAACAACTCAGATAGGGTCGACAAGCACGTCCATTAATTTGGGCTATATGGGCCAACTGGGCGTCCATATTTTATGGGCCGAATCCTTAGACAAATACTTTCCCTTGGGCGATCAGTAATAATACCCATCACTAGCCACCATACCGAGAGGGTCGAATTCCAATATAGGTTTTTATATTAGCGGATATCCGTATTACAGATGAAACTCTATCGAATTTTTGACAAAAAAAGACGATCCATTAAAGTTAGTATCAGATAATTGAGATACCTTAAGTTTGATTTGAATCTTATGCGAAAGTTTAGGTTAGAGTAAAATAGATTGTTTAAGTAGATGAAAGTGTACGATGATTAAGTAACCTAAATAGTTTTAGTTATCCTGGGTTTAATGACTTAAGTCAGAACTAAGTCAGGATCAGCAGTTAGGAGTAATTATCTGGTTGTAGGGTTCTAGTTAATGTCTTAATCAAGTTACGATATTTCTCTTGGGTTAGAACTAAATCAGGATCCATTAGTTATATTTGACCGCCTAAACTAAGGTCAACACATGAGGTGGTCAACCACGTAATAGAGAATCTATAAAGGGATAACTTGAGAGTTATCTCGGGTTAATCTTTCGAGCGCAAGGACTGGCGATGCTTGGATAGCATACCTAGTGAGACAAATAAGGTGAAATCGACGGCTCAAGATCAGGATAACTCGGAGTCCATTTCTGGTGCTAGTGAATCCAATGATGTTGATTTGTAATCAATTTGGTAATAATGATCAAGTGCTTGAGTTTTTGGGTGGTTTAGATCCTGCAGAAGTTTAGGTATGGATCTTGAGAATTGAAATAGTATAGCAATGACCCAAGATCTATGGGAAGATAAGGTAATATTTGCCCCGCATAAGTTAGAAAGTAAGGCCAACTGTGGACAGTTGATGAGAGAAAGAGCCATGAACCAGGAGGATAAAGATATATCATGGTGTAATTTCATGATATTTTCTTAGCTTACGCGTCTGTTTGAGAATTATATACTTGTACTAGTTATATCGATGTCTATGCAATTTTGGGGCCCGTAGATGTGAAGGGTTGGGCTGAGTTGACTTGTTTTACGGCACCAATCCTCGATATAATATTAGTGATGATTAGTTAGTGGAGGTATCAGAAAATTAGTATCGTTGTGCCCACAAGCCGTGATCGGGATATTTGTCTAAATCATCAAACAAATGAGACCACCCCTGAAGTCATTAGAGGTCACTAAGGAATTTAGTTGTGGAAATCTTTGGGGATTTCGTATGAAATTGAAGGGGGCATTGGTTAGGCGCCGTTACGGATGCTTTGGAGCCTTTGGGATGGTAAGATGAATTGATGAGGTCATTTGTGGATAACTGAGAATTTGATTACTCAGGAGATAGATGGTTTGATAAACGGGTATTGTGAATTAATAGATAATTCGTGAGATTTGTTGCAAGGACTTGCTAATTTCTATAATTGATCTGTATTTATCACGTTGTCGATTAAGGATAATCGAGAATTGCGCCTACGGTCGTCTTCAGAATTAAGATATAATCGTTATCAGTTTTGGCGATGTCATCTGGGTTTTGTAGGTTCGTTGGCGTTTCATGAGTCCTATGGTTTGGATCTTCTGGTCATGATTAGGTCAATTTGGTAATGACCTCGTTGATGAATTCAATAGAACATGGAGTGTATGCATTCTGTTTGAAGATTGTGTCATGGATTGTGAACGGCTATTAATCAAATGCCCAATTAAAAAAGGGACACGAGTTTAGTTTGAGGAAATACCCTGTTGAGCAGGTGGCATCTTCGGTAGCATGATTTTGAACCCGTAAGACTTTAAGCAGTGGCTAATTGGAAAGATTGATTTATGTCACAAAGGATTATAGAGCCGTGAGGCGTTTGACTTAGAAGCGATTAATATTCATAGGAATGGGACATGAGAAGATAGCCTTTAAGAAATTAATGGTAGATTGTCAACCATAATGTTCGGGTTGACCTCTAATGCATCTAGTGAGTGATAGTAGAATGTAATATTTTTGAGAAAAGTCACGATTTTGCTATCCTTATATCGTGACAGATAGCTACCCACGAATTAAGTGAGAGATGAGCCTATAATTTGAAATTGCTTTACCCATAGTTGAGGTTAGTCGATGAGGTCCTTACCTTGAGAGTTTATAGACGTTGCTTATGGGGATAATTATTATTATATGATTCCAAAAATTTGAGGAGTTGGGTCATTAAGAAGAAATGAGTGTGCCATAGTGTAGGCAGTAATTTGAGGATTGTAAAGGTGGACTCCGGCGTCTTTGAGGAAAGTGAATAGTATGATTGATAATTAATATCGGAAGTCTGTGAATTTGGTATATCTTTGTTGTTTTATGTGAGATGCTTTACTTTTGGTCTTGGGAGGAAGAATTGTATCTGAAGTATTAAGGCTATGAAATTATGAAACGATGAGTCTTTATGATTTTATTTCAGGACGATTAGGATGACCCACTCATTGTAATTATAAATGACATGTTCGGGATTAATCAATTGGCTCATCAGTATACCAACGAGATCCTGGGGTTTTAAGTATTTGGGTTTTGAGATTTTGGGTAATGGCCTAAAGTCATATCGAATTCTTGGGTAATTGTTACAATTGTAGTTTCTAATCTGGCTGTAATTTGGAGATTTGTGGGCTTTGCCTTCGTGGTATAGATATCTTAGGACTTTTGTTATAGTTGCTGAATAATCTAGATGTTCTATATGATCTAATGGATATAAGTTATAAGAAGATCCGTTGGGAGCTAAGAAATATTATACATATTGGGGAGCTAAGAAATATCCGTTGGGTTTGAAGCGGGTTTGGTCTCCATTCGCTTTTAATTTGAATCCTGTATAATACAATAGAGTACGGTTAAATGATTGGTAGAACTCATTCTCTAATATATCCTCCGACGTTTAAGTCAATGTTTTCCTTTGAAGAAAGAAAAGGAGTATGCATGTAAAGTTACTCGTTAAAATAATTTTATTTGTGGGTTTGCACTTTTTAAAAGTGTCTTAGTGAGAGAGTGTGTATATACTTTTAGCGTCTTAGAATTTGTCTTTAGTTTAGTTGAGCGTCGACATTTTTTCCTGTTGGAAATGAGGGGTTTTTATAGAAGTTAGGGCCGGTCGATTTTTCCTGTCAACTACCTAAGAACCCGTCGGGGTGAATAAGATTCTATTCAGCTGGCGGTTCCAACCAGCGGCCAAAACCATTGAATCCAGAAAAGAGAGGAAAACCGTCTCGGTCGTCAATGTTGGTTCCGTCTTCCTTCCTGGAGCAAATCGTTCGGATAAGGTTGACGGACACGTCCACTGATTTAGGCCGCATGAGTCGACTGGGCCTCCATATTTTATGGGAATAGTCCGCCCAATCTTTGGGTGGACACTTCCCCTTAGGTGTCAATAATAATGCCCATAAAATATTAATTAAATATTTAATAAAATAAAAATTTTTAAAAATAACCATTTTTGTTTAGTTTTTAAATTTAAATTTTATTTATTAAATATTTTTATATAACAAATAAAAGGAATATATGCTAAATGTAGATGGACCACTGGGTAAAGAATTTGGCGTCCTTTTCTTTTTAATAAATAATAGATGTAGAATATATTCTATTATAATTATAATTTATTAAAGTTATATAAATTAAAAATATTTATTTTCAAATATTAATAACCAGGTCATGTATTCTAAGAAATAAATTTATAATAAAGTATGAATGACAGTTAGATTAAATATTTAATGGTTGGGATATAATTTCATATAAAAAAGTAACAATATAGATATATTTTTATTTTTTATCTTATAAATTTTTAGATATTTTATCATTTAAAAATTTTAAAAATGCTTTTTTTAATATTTAGATGAAATCCTTTCATTAAAAAATCCAACAAGTGTTGTTGCATGAGATTTTTTTTTATTTAAGCTATTAGATTTTTTAAAAAAATTATTGATTAAAATTTAAAAATTTAATAAAAATATTTTATTTTATTATTTGCTTTGGATTAATCTTTTTATAATATTTATTAGAAAATACAGCTGTATAGCTGTAGCATATATTGTATATTTTCCTTTATATTTTCTGTATATTTTCTTTCGTGCATTTTTTATTTCTTTCCTTTTTATTTTCTTTCCCATTTATTTTTCCCGTTGAGCATCGTGTATATTAAAGGCGCTTCGGCCCTTGTGCTCTGTGTACAAAATACAAAATTCTATTGAGTAAAATGTCTGGCGTCCGTTTGCTTTCACACCGTGTTCGCCTCTGTTCTCTCTCTTGCCCTCGAGCCTCTGTCGTCGTCTTCCTCCTCCATTGCGTCTGAAATTGACAATATTAGATTTAACATTCAACAAATATTAATATTATTAATAAAAAATCAAAATATAATTATTTTTAATATTTTTTATTTTTTAAATAATCTTCTTAAAATAAATAGGTTTCAACTACTCTCAATGAGATGTACGGTCAGTATTTTCGGTGGAGAGTGAATTATGGTGAGTGAATCAAAGAGAAAATGGAGATCCCATTTCCCTCTATAAAATCATTGAATTTTGGTTAATATTTAAAAATAAAATATTAAATAAATTTATTTTTTTAAATTTTTATTTATAATATCAATATATATTAAATATTAAATATAATATTAAATTTTAAATAAAAATAATTATTTAAACTGTAATATTTAATATTTAAATTTTAGTCGTTAAATTTTATAATATAATAATTTAGATAAGAGAAATAAATACCTATTTTTTTTAAATAAAGCAAAATATAGAAGTCTTTTGCACTCTTTTTTTTTTTTTTTTGGAGATTCTAGCATAATATATTCTATGGCCAAATAAATATTTTTTTAATATTAAAAATCTAATAAAAGCATCTCTGTTAGAAAGTATAAATCTAACCTTTTTAATCGGTTTTCAATATTTTACATAATAAATGGTTTAAAGCTAAAAATTAAAAAAAGATTAGGGTTTGGGGTTTAAATAATATATGATTTATTTTTTATAGGGAGCAATTATATATTTTAATTTACTTTTTTTTTTTAACAAATATCGTAATTAGGATGGTTCACAATTCGGATAATCGAATCATGAACCATTTTTGTGACCCGAATTAGTCTGACTCGTTTGGCAAAATTAGAAATCAAAATTGAACTGATTTGACCAGAAAAACAGCTAGCCGATTAATTGGTTCTGTTATATTGATTAACTGATTTTAAATGTCATAATATTTTTATTATCAATAAGATATAACAATTAAAATCTAAAATTGTCTAACACCCAGATAATATTTTGCTATATAAATTATAATTTTTAATAATAATTTTGCTGCAAACGGTAAATGTCATAAACTTCGTTCTATCACGAATGATTATATATTTATATATTTATTATATTTATGCATTTATAGTTATATATTAATATATCATTGGTTTGAATATCTGATAATTAAAAAATCAGTAACCTAAAATCAAACTGAACCAATAAAATTGTAATATATTAACCTAAAATCAAACCGAACGGTTTACTTATTTCATTTTTGGGTTCATTTCATCAATTCCATTTATTCATTTTATTACACCCCTGGGAGCATACACTCAATCAAGTGAAATTGTAAACATAAATTTATATACTCAATCATAATTAGTAAAATATAAGATTGTATTATTATTATTATTATTATTATTATTAATTTTATTCATGTATAACTCAGTCATATATGCAATTATATCAAAATTAGTATTAGTGTGATGAGAGAGAATAAAAAAGTAATACTTAAAATATAATAAAATTCATACGTACTTTTAATAATTTTTATATAATTGATTATATAACTTGATTTATTAATAATATTTCTCTTAATTTTTTCATATAAATTATTTTAAAATTTTATTAAAATTTTATATAGATTACTATACTCGTGTATAACTTCTTTACATGGGACCAATTAAATTTTTAAAAGAACAAAAAATAAAATAAAATAGATCAAGATAAACATTATAGATAGGTTTTAAAAATATAAAATATGTAAAATATATATATTTTTGATATATAACAAAATGAGGAGAGAATTTGACACATCAAAAGGGAAATGAAAATCCTACTTTTTATTAAGATGATTATTGAATTAAATTTTAATTATTAAGATTTGAAAATTAAAAAAACTTAGCATTATTAAGACTATGAGTATAATTAAATTAACAGAGAACAGCCCTCCTATCTCACTCTATTTTGCACTCATCCCTTTTATTCATTCTTTATGCATCTTTCAATTTATCTCAAAAAAATTATTAATTTAAGTGTTAAAAAATATTTCAATTAGCAAGTTATGTGTACATCTTATACCTTATTAAATTATTGTGGTACGCAGGATTAAAATTTGTAGCTATAAAAATCAAACTCGCTTCCTCTCGAATCAATTAATGGTTTTGCTTGATTCTCTAATTTGTATCATAATTTAAGTTTTATGTATGAATCAATTATATTTTTAATTTTGTTATTGTTGGGTCTCATATTCAAGCCCATGAAGAGTTTCGAGGCCCATCGGAAAGAAGACAAAGCCCGCACAGGATAACGGGCCCAGCCCAGTTGCCAAGGGAGCATATGCAGAGCCACGCTGGCAAATGGCGACGGAAACTCTGCGGCGCATTAATGCGCTGCCAGAAAACCGACAAAAAGGCGAAAAGGCTAGCCAATGGGGAAGCAGTTTGCACAGCGCCAGCGGCTCACGCAGCCGCCTGCAGGCAGCCAGCCAATCCTCATTCCGAGGAAAACCAGGCGTGGCCGGCAACGCCAGGAGCCTGCCAGCCACGGCGAAATGACAGCGGACATGACTGGCGATCCGCGACAGCGACCAGCAGCAAAGGATCCCTCACAACGGGCATCTTGGCGCCCAGAATCCAATGAGGAGAGGCCTATAAGAGCTCTCACACCCCGCAGAGAAAAGGATCCCGATTTTTCAACTCAGATTCCTATTTGCAATCTGCTTGCGAACTCTGAGCTTCCCTCTTCTCAACTCAATCACAAGAAAGAAAAGAGCTGGAATTGAGAACGCTCTCATTTCCTTCTGGCACGAGCTAGCTCACGATCATAATTCCTACGTCTACTCAAACCACGGGAAAGTTAGCCACTCATTATGGTGCACCAAGGAAGCCAGGCCTTCCATAACCTACTCACTGCATTCTCCATACCATCATACATGCATCTCTCACGCCATTACAGCATTCATTTGCGCACCGCCCCCAGCGTGCGCCATTTTCGTTCATTGCGGGAATTTGTTGACTTGATCATCGGAGCGGCCTCGGTGGAAGAAATCCTATCGGACCCCTAACCTCTCGTTTGTTATTTGTGTTGTGTAGGTCCAGGTTCATAGAGACGGAGACCGGACCCTTCACCTGACGCCACCGCGAGCTTAAGAACTCGAAGGCTCTCTAATCCATACGGCAACCGCGGACCCGGGATGCAACATTGGCGCCGTCTGTGGGAAACTGACAAGAAGCCAAGCGTCTCTTTCCCACTTCCTTCCTGAAAATAAGAAAATGGTGAACACTCGAGTACAAGCTAGTGCTCCGGCAATGGAGGACGTTGCCCAAAGTGAAGACCTCCTGTTGGGAACCCAGCGAATGACTGTCAGGAGCTTGACGTCCACCGCCTGGCTGCGGACATGGGCGATATCAAATTGGTCCTCCGCGCCTTGTGCAAGAACACGGGAACTCTCTTGCCGGGGGCTGCTCCTCCAGCATCTCAAGCCTCCACTTCTAAGAAAGCAAGGCGTCGTGCAGCAGCCCGCAGGAGGCGAGCCAACCGGCCCGATGATGTTGCAGCCCAGGCGGCTCCAAGCAGAAATGATTCGAACGATGCGGAAAGTCATCCCGCCCGTGACGACCGGGAGGAGAGCCCTGAGGGGCGTAACCCCCGCAACTCGCGCGATAATGGGAGGCTGACTGTGGCCGGCTCCAACAGTGAGCGAGCCACCCAGGCGGAGAGCCGCCATCCCCGACAAGCTCGACCCCACCTCCAGGACCCCACAGAGCTCCGCGATGTCATAAACGGGCGGAGAGGCACTACGGACCCGTCAATGGAGGAGAAAGTCAAAGTGTTGTGGGACATCCTGCATAAGGAGAAGCCCACGCCCTCCTCTGCCGACCTCCGGAGATCGCCTTTCACCATGAACTTGCGGACCCAGCCATTGCCAAACAAGTTCAAGATGCCGGTCCTGGAGGGGTACGATGGAAGCAAGGACCCGATGGACCACATCAACTACTTCCGTACTCATTTGTCTTTGCAAGGAGCGAGCGAGGCCCTGATATGCCAGTACTTTCCCGTCACCCTTAGGGGTGACGCGTTGCTCTGGTTCCACGGCCTCCCCCCGAACTCCATACGCTCGTTCGACGAGCTTGTTGATAGCTTCCTGAGCTAGTTCGCCTCCAGCCGTAGGGAGGAGAGGCAACCGTGGCACCTGGTCCACCTCCACCAAAGGTCAGACAAAAGTCTGAAGCGGTTCCTGAACCGTTTCATCATCGAGGCGCGGCAGATCCCCCAGCTCTCTGACGAGCTGAAGCTCAACGCCTTCGTCGCCACCTCGGCGGCGGGGGATTTCTTCAAGCACCTGTCGCACAAGTGCCCTCAAACATTTCGGGAGGTTGAGGCCATCGCCCGGGCGTATATCACGGATGAAGAGGCTAATGAGGCGAAGCGCACCGACTGAGAGGACAGGCCCTCGGAAGCCCCCAGAACATCTAGTGGGCGAAAGAGGGATAGCAACGACCGGCGCTTCCCAGAGCGCCGAAAGCAGCAGCGGCCCCCGCCAGGGCCCAGAAAGGACTACAGCAGAGCTTCCCTAACTCCTCTGAACGACAACCACACAAACATCCTAATGCAGATTCAGGATGAGAAGTTCTTTAAGTGGCCGAAAAAGCTAAAGGGTCCCAGTGGCAGCAACCAGACCAAATACTGCCAATACCATCACTGTCTGGGATACTCGACCGAAAACTGCCGGACCCTGCAACAAGAGATCGAGGATCTGATCAGGTGCGGACATCTGAAGTGGTTCGTGAAGAGTTCGGGACAGGGACCAGCAACCTCTAATGGCGAAGCCAGCGAGCCTCTGAGGGCCCGCATAGCCGCCGGTGTGGTCAACATGATTTCCACCACGGCCGCCATGGATGCCAAGCGCGGGAAGTCGGAGCCAACTTCCAGCAACAAGCGAGCGATGATGGGGTTAGGGATGATGTCATTAGCTTTAGCAGCGACAATATGGCTCATGTAACCTCTCCCCATACTGATCCCCTTGTTGTATCTGCTCTCGTTTCAGGCGGTGGGGATGACTACCAACTGAAACGAGTTTTCATCGATAATGGAAGTTCGTAAAATTTGCTGTATCTCAGTGCCTTCTTTAAACTTGGACTAAAACGAAGTCAGATGAAAGCTGCCAGTGGACCCTTGTACGGCCTGGACAACGAGCCGGTCCTCGTACAAGGAATAGTTCGGCTGAAAGTCACCATGGGAACTCACCCGTGCTCTGTGACGCTAGAGTTGGCGTTACTCGTCGTTGACCTCCCATCCGTCTACAACGCCATATTGGACAGACCCTTTCTGACCACTTTTGGAGCTGTTACGTCCATCCCGCACCTGAAGGTGAAGTTTCCCACCTGTGGGGCGTGGGAGAGGTCCTCAAATATCAGGAGATGGGACGGACGTGCTACCTGTCCCAGATCAACCCCGCGGTACCGTGCGGCCTAGACAAAGACCTTGACCTCCTCGACGAGACTTTGCTACGACAGGCCAAGTCCCGAAAAGAAACTGAGGCGATCCCCTTAAACCCCTCCGAGCCAGAAAGGTGCATCAATGTGGGCAGATTTCTTCAGCCCACGAAACACGACCGGCTGATTGCCTTCCTTAGGGCCAACTCCGATGTGTTTGCCTGGATTCCCGCTGACATGCCTGGGATACCGGCCAAAGTTATCGTCTACAAGTTGGGCCTTGACTCAAGCCGAAAGCCTGTTCGGTAGAAGTGAAGGAACCACTCCGTCGAAAAGTTGGTCGCCATAAGGGAAGAAGTGAAGAGACTTTTGGACGCTGGACTCATCAAAGAAGTCCAATACCCGGAATGGCTATCCAACGTTGTGCTAGTAAAGAAGAGTAGCAGCAAGTGGCGGATGTGTGTCGACTTCACTAACGCAAACAAGGCTTGCCCCAAAGACAGCTTTCCACTTCCCAGAATCGACCAGCTCGTGGACTCTATGTCCGGGCACGAGCTCCTGAGTTTCATAGATGCGTACTTTGGATACAACCAGATCCGGATGGACCCAGAGGACGAGGAGTACACCTCGTTCATGACAGACTAGGGGACATACTGCTACAAAATGATGCCCTTCGGGCTCAAGAATGCTGGCGTGACCTACCAGCGCCTTGTGAACAAAATGTTCGAAGCCCAAATCGGACGGAACATGGAGGTATACGTCGATGATATGCACGTGAAGAGAAAATTTGCGAGCAACCACGTCAACGACTTAGACGAGACATTTCGGGTCCTCCGGCAGTACGAGATGAAGCTCAATCCTGCCAAATGTGCCTTTGGAGTGACCTCAGGAAGATTCCTAGGCTTCATTGTGTCCCAACGCGACATTGAGGCCAACCCAGAGAAGATCAAAGCCATCCTCGACCTAAACTCCCCATGAACAATAAAAGAAGTATAGAAGCTGACTGGGCGAATAGCAGCCCTCTCCCGGTTCCTCGCTAAGTCAGCAGAAAAATAATTTCCCTTTTTTAAGGCGCTAAGGGGCACCAAGTCGCAGGGTTTCAGGTGGAATGAGGAATGCGACGAAGCTTTCGGAGAATTAAAGACCTACCTATCCAGCGCACCGCTCCTAAGCTCACCGCGCGAAGGAGAAGACCTTTACCTTTACTTGGCTACGTCGACAGCGGCCCTCAGCTCAGTGTTAGTTAGAGAGTACGAAGGCGTATAACCAAGATGCTACGTAAGTCGGTGTGTTTGATGATGTGAGGCCCGCTATCCGCACACTGAAAGGATGGTGCCTGGCGCCGTCTGCCATGCGGCGCGGAAGTCGCGGGGCCCTACTTCCAATCACACCGGATCGTCAGACTAAGATCACCATTACCGTGTTTCGATCTGCGAATGCGAGACGTCCGACTAGTCAAGTGGGTCAGCCGAGCTAAGAGAATTCGATCTGGAGTTCTGGCCCCGGCCAGCCGTGAAAGGACAGGCTCTGGCTGACTTTATTGTAGAAGTGGCGACGCCAGCACAAGAAGAAGACGACAACCCAGGAGGCGTGGAGAACCGCGATCCTCCTGCAAGGACCCTAAATGTGGACGGATCGTCCACCGAATCAGGCAGCGGAGCCAATGTCGTTCTAAAGACACCGGAAGGCATGGAGATTGCGTACTCCATCGCACTGGCCTTCCCGGCCGCAAACAACGTAGCAGAATACGAGGCCCTCCTCGCAGGTCTGCGACTGGCTAAGGAATGTTCCGTGCGGTCGTTGGTCGTGCGCAATGACTCCCAACGTGTGGTCAATCAGGTGAAGGGGAACTTTGATGCCTCGAACCCGCAGCTTATGAGGTACTTGGCGAAAGCAAGGGCCCTGATCCCTGAGTTCGATCGATTTACGATCGAGCACATCCCGAGATCGGATAACGAGCGCACTGATCGACTGGCCTGGGACGCGGTTGTCGGATCTATGGAGCAGTACGCAAGAGAGCGCAGAGAAGTACTAACCGCACCTAGCATCGACGCCGAGGATAAAGGAGTGCTGCGGGTCGACACAGTTAACAATTGGATGACACCGTACGTGGAATACCTGACCGAAGGGACCCTACCCGATGACGGCAACGAGGCCAAACGAATCAAGAAGACAACAGGATGGTACATGATCCTGAATGGAAGACTGTACAGGCGAGGGTACTCTACTCCTCTCCTGAAATGTCTGACGCCAGAGGAAGCTAACTACGTGTTTGCCGAAGTGCACCTGGGATTATGCGGCTCGCAAGTTGGGGGTAAAAACCGTGCGTTCAAAGTCATGCGGCAAGGGTTCTACTGGCCCACCATGAAGCGAGACGCTATGGAGTTCGTCCGGAAGTGTGAAAGTTGCCAGGTCCATGGCAGCGTAACGCACCAGCCGCACATGGAGCTGCACTGCCTCCAATCCCCGTGGCCATTCGCACAATTGGGGGTCAACATACTTGGGCCCCTGCCTTTGGCCTCTGGGCAAAGAAAATTCTTTATCGTTGGCATCGACTATTTTACCAAGTTGGTGGAAGTTGTGCCTCTCGTCAAGATCACTGAGCAGAATGCGACGGAGTTCCTCCGTCAGGGCATTGTATGCCGCTTTGGGATTCCTAAGGTCATGGTGACCGATATCGGAACCTAGTTCACCGACAAACGCTTTACAAAGTACTACCGTGACCTCCGCATCAAGCTGATCCATACGTCCGTGGCGCACCCTCAGGCCAACGGACAGATCGAGGTCACCAGCCGCACATTGCTGCACGGATTGAAAACCAGGCTGGAAGATGCAGGGGGCTCCTGGACTGAAGAGCTACCGTCCGTGCTGTGGTCGTATAGAACAACCCCTCGGGAGCCGACAAGGGAAACGCCCTTCAACTTCTACTTTGGGGCTGAAGCTGTGGTCCCCGTGGAAGTGGGGATGCCAAACCTGCGGATCGAGTGCTTCGACCCAGCCACCAACGAACAGAGGCTTCAGGAAAGTTAGACCTTCTCTCGGAGGTTCGAGACACGGCACGACTACGGACTGTGGCCTATCAGCAGCGCGTTGCAAGGTACTACAACAAACGGATAAAGGCACGGCCTCTAGAAGTTGGAGATCTGATCCTCCGGAGCGTAGAGGCGGCGAAAAAGACCGCGAACAGGAACAAGCTCTCCCCTGGGTGGGAGGGACCATTCCTCATCTCCGCAATCCTCCAGAGCAGAGCGTACAAGCTGCGCACCCAGAACGGCAAACTGGTCCCCCGGACCTGGAATGCCGCCAACTTAAGGAAGTATTGTCAGTGATGCTACATCAGCCCAGGTAAGTCACGAGCACGTGCATCATAATGAATGCTTGAACATTTGTGATGCTTTTTGTTAATAACAACCACTTTTCCTGCCATCCTGCATCTTCATTTGTGTGAATTGTTAACATGCATCGCATCCTTGAATCATACGACCTAGATTGCCCCTCAGTCGGGAGGACGAGCGTCCATTCGTAAAACCAGTCTTTGGCCCAGCGCCAGGTGGTCCAAAAGCGACCATCTCAGGACTTTGTCTCCGCATCAGATGGCCCAGAGACGGCCCCATACAACTTGGCTCCATGCCAGTAGGCCGAAGTGGCGCTCCTGCGCTTTGGCTTTGTGCCAGAAGGCCCGGAAGCAACCACCCGCAGGCTAAAGACACCTCATCAAAAAGACCCAGGCGGTCCGCCTAACAAGCTTCGCGCCAATGACCCAGGCTGTGAGGTTTCGAATTTAAGAACTCGATATTAATGAGGTAATTAGGATGATAATGATTTATATTAATCCTATGGAGGGATTAAGGTTTGGTATCGGATGAAAAATCGGGAAAGAAATCGGGTCCGGGCTGCCGAAGCCCTGCCAGCAGGCTGGCGCCTGCTGGGCGCTCGAGCCGTGGCTCGAGCGGTGGCCAACCCGTGGCTGGCCGCTCGCTGGCCGCTCGAGAGCCGCTCGAGCGGCCCGAGCAGCATATATGCGCGCCGCGTCTTCTCTCTCCCTCATTTTTTCAGCAGCCGAGGGTTTTGAGGAGAGAGAGAGGGGCGCGCCTAGAGAGAGAAGAGAGGAGATCGAGCCCGAGAGTCCGATTCCGCCCGAGAGCCAGGTATAAAGGTGAAAGCACGCGTCGAGGCAAGTGTTCTCATACCCACTTCTCGTTCTCTTTCGTTGTTTTATGTATTTTCGTTGGGTATTTTGTGTCAATACCCACGGGGAATGTTAGAATATCGATACCCATGCCTTGAGGTCCGAGAAAATGTAGTTAGTTGTCCGAATCGGGTCCGATTCGCCCGGGTGATTTGCGCCGGAACCCTAACCTACGGGATTTTGGGGGTTTCTCGTTTCCCGACCCCGTATCATGAAATTGACCCCAAAATTGGAAAGCCCACGTCCCAAATATGAACATATGTTGGCCGCGGGTTCGATTTCGCACGTTTCGACCCGTTCGCGGTGTCATGTGTCCGGGCCTCTAAATCGCCCTGTTACTGTTCACCTGAGACCGGAGGTGGATTTTGCGTGTTTCCACCTTCGTGAGATGATGAAAGAACTCTAGAATATGAATCCCGATATTCCAATTGTGTATATATATCGACCGGATGCCAAATCCCAAGATTTGACCCGTTCGTGGCATCCGAGCCTTGAAAGACTTCCGTAATGATTAATCCGAAAGTGAGTGGGAAGTTGCATACTTCCCTCTCGTGTTAAGTAAATTGAACCCCGAACGTGAAATATCGTACGAATTGTATGTACGAATCCACCGGACGTCCGATCTCCAAGTATTGAACCGTATTGGCGTAGGGTGTTCAAAAGAGAATCCGATAATGTTCACCCGAAATGGAATGAGAAATGTAACGTTTAAATGATTAAACGTAAAAGTAAGAATCCGAATGCGAATCCGTGTGCCGGAGGTTCCAAAGTGAGATGTGATCATTTGAGGTATGAGATCTGGTTTCTCTTGTGAACTTGGGTTGATTGTTGTGAATAAGGGAATGAAGTCCCGCATATTGTGATTAAGGGAATTGAATCCCTTTGGTGATTGTGAACCGTGATGTGATCGGAAGGGAGTCCACATTGTGCTTGTGATGATATAATCTCCCGGTTGGAGATGTGTTTGATGAGATGATCTCCCGGTTGGAGATCTTGTGATGGGAATGAGGTTTCCCAAGATATGATTGTATGGCAAATGTGGATTTTCCCTCTCCAAGTGTCGAACCTAACCTTGAAACTAGGACCCTGAGTCATATGGGTAGTATTCTCTAGTGTACCATGTCCATCGTGGTGGGAACCCGAGGGATACTTGGCCACGTATTCCCGGCTCGTGAGCGGTGATGTCTGTGGTACGCTTTAGGAAACTACCGTGGAAGAACGAGGATTGCCCTGGACCCCGGGGTGTGGGGTGTAATTACATATTGAGATGTAGTAAATTCGAGATGATTGTTGCATGGATGCAACCGAGGGTCGTGTGCTACCGACCGAAAGTAAAGTAGCCGTGGCTTTAGAATGTGTAGCTAACACATTCCCGTCCCGTTCTCTCGCATCGTTGGTTAGTACGATCTACTAGCCGGGTCCGCAAAGACGATGTAATAATGAAAATGAATAATATCCAATTGATGAACGGTATGAATCCAAAGAAACGTAATGAGAACCGAATGAATCCAAAGTGACCCAAGATACGAACCGTAAGAACCGCGTGTGAAACCCGATAATTCAAGATGAAACCATGAGGTAGGGATCAAGTGATTCCATTGTTCCTGTTCCCGATTTTTGAAAGTATGTATTCCCTCTCGTTTGAGTCCTTGTTCATGCCTCGGAGGGTGTTTATGATTATATTTCAATTTGTTAGCTCAGGGAACTTTGATGTTTTTCCCGGATGAGAACACTTAAGAAGTAGCTTTGAGCAAGGAGAGGCTTGCTTGACGAGTCAGGCCGGACGGTGGGTTATCGAAGCATTGGACTCGAGTTGGATCGGATCGCGGAAGCTCGCGCGAGTTGGCGTGGCTCATTAATGTTATTTTATGGTTTTATTATGCTTCCTTGCAGATGTATGATGATTTATCTAAATGTATATTTATGTTTGGAGTTTTGTTTGATTAGATGGCATCTCTCAGATCCAAAGATCAGAGGTTGTGTCTTGTGTTGGAGCCATGGATGATACTCGCATTTGTGTTGTGATCCTGTGTGGCGTGTTGTAGGCTTTGAGTTAAGCCTCCGGATTAGATGTGTGCTTGTATAGAATGATATTTAAGCGAGTTGTATTTCGGTTTCGCCCGCTTGCAGAGGAAACTCCGGATTTCTGTAGAGTCCATAGGTTAATTATGGGCTTTAGGGTGTGTTTAAGCATTGACGGAGGTTATTCAATGGAGAATAATCCGTTGGCCACAGTGATTGATATCGAGAGAATAAGAGAGATGCCTAGGTTTGATCGAATCGATCGTATGCGGAAGCTTAGGTTTGATTAAGATTGATCGATTAAGTGAATAAAGGCCCGTGAGGACTGAGTTAGTCTGGGTAGTTTTGGTTACCCCAGTCCCAGAACTTAGACTAGAACGCTAAGTTAGAAGTTGTGACTTAGTTCGGATGGCTAGCCTACATGTTCTAGCTTGTGTTCTAGGAGTGGCTTGATCCGAATTGCTTCGGTTTCAAGAAAATATTAGTAGCGGCTCCTGAATGGGGACTACTAGTATTGGGTTGCCGACGGTAGGTCAAGAGAAAGATGGTGTGTAGAGACACCTTAATGTTGGATTGATCGGTATTGATTCGAGGCCTAAGTTGATTAATCTCAGTTTGAGGTTTAAGTTTGATCAGTTCTTGGTTGAAGTGCTTGGATCGGTGCCTTGCTTCGAAGGGTTGCTAGACCAACCTAGGAAGCGTGATGAATTGGGTGAAGTTAAGTTTGGGCATATGAAGCTCTAGGTTGGAAATTCATGAAGTGTCTAGACTTGTGGGCAGTCTAGATCCTTAAGATTGAGATGTGGATCTTGAGGTTGAAGATATCGTTGTGGTGACCCCATGTCTGATAGAAGACACGGCGTGTTGCCCCAGAATGAATAGGAAGTGAAGTCGACCTCGGGTGGTTGACGTGAGAAAGATCTTGGGTCTCGAGGATTAAGAAATATGGTCCCATGCATTATGGAAGCTTCTTGAATTGATGTTGGTGTCAATGAGACTCTTGGGAGCGTGTCTCAATAGTGGACAGTCCAATCGTAAGATTTAAGGATATCTTTAGTCCTGGTCAGGTGGTGAAAAAGTTTGGTGTTTTAAATCGGTGTCCTAAGGTATGAACCCAAGTGTTAGTGCCACCTGTCGTGGCGAGATGTGAGGTTCTTGGGTTTAGTACTGTGACCTGATGTTGTCTTGAGGATTCCAAACCCATGTTGGGATTGTGGTTGAGATTGTGTAACTGGGAGGATCTAGGCTTGGTAGTGATATCAAGGATGACCTAGTATTCGGAAAGGCGAAAAGAAAGTGGCAGCGGCTATTCATGGATGAATCTTGAATGAATGCTTTTTCGAAGAGATTTTGAAACTAGGATCTAAGTTATAGATAGTACGGGTGTTGGATTGAGGATGGTTGTATCCTCGATCATGGAGTGAAGAAATCCCGACAAGAGAGGATCGAGTTCGGCGGTGATGGTGCATGCAAAAATTTGTGGATTGCCGAGTTGGGAGATGAAATTTCCCAGCGTGATGTCACAAACGTGCTTCTTGGGGACCCTGAGTATGTTTATGGTTTTGTGATTCTAGGGATTAAGGATCTAAGTTCTATGCAAGTGGTGTTGAGGTTGTGATATTCTTGGAGCTTGTGAATATGATTGATTGGGTTAACTTGAATCGTCGTGTGGTGTCAATCCTGTTGTGACGTTTAAAGGTTTCGGTTAGTAAGTTATCGGGTTGATCTGAATAGTGTGCCTGATAATTGACTCGTGCGATTTTGGGTATGAACTTGAAATAGTTAAAGTGTTAAGTCATAATCTGATCTTAACAGTAGTTCGGTGGACGAACTGCGATGCTGATTTGGTCGGATTGGTAAAAGATAACACCCGATAATCAGGCTGTGGGATTTGAAGCACGAGTTTAAATTGATCGAGGTATCAAGAAATTGATATCGTTTTTCTTGTAGATCATTGGACCGATGACGTCATCAAAGGAAGATCTTGTTGATGTATCCATTGGTCAAGGATTCGAGGTTATGTCAAAAATTGACGCCGATTGTTGAGGATTCCATGTAGAGCTGAGGAGATATCAGTTTTGTATCATGTGAAATACTCCAGAACATTCGAGGTAAATAAGATGGACCGATCGAGGTTGTTCGTGAATTTTGGAATGGGATTGCCTAGGAGATTGATGGTTTGATAACTTGATTTCGTTGAATGATCGAAGCTTTGCGGATGGATGGGCATAGTCCGTGAGCCGTCGTGAAGACTTGATGAATTTTAAGATCGACCGGGGTCGTAATGGGACCGTTGTGGAGCAATAGGAGTTGAGCCCCGACGGTATCACGGTCAACGATACGGTTTGTAAGTTGAAACACCGTTTGGGTTTTGTAGAATCGATGGCGTTTCATGAAGTATTATGAGATGATCTTTCACCACGTCGGGTCGATGTTGAAGTAGCCATGTGATAATCGGGGAATTTCAAGGATATCGATGGTGTGTGCAATCATCTTTGATCTAATTGGATAGGGTGATTGATGTTCGTGACATTGGGTTGACCCCTAATGGGTCCGATGAGTTCTCGTGGAAAGTAATATCTTTGAGATAAGTGGGGGAGGAGTTCGGGATTAGCGTCACCCTCCCACGTGTACGCGTCGGAAATTGGCCATTGAGGTTTTCTTTTGAAAACTCGGGAGTATTGTCTTTCGGAGATAGGAAGATGATCATATGGCCTTGCATGTGGTTAGATTTGTCTAAAGGTTGAGAAGTGAACATCGGTGTCTTCCTTGCGAAGTCGGGCATCAATAATTTGAAATTGATCTGCGAGTTTTGGACTTGTTTGTCTTTGAAGTTTCATAGAAGGCCCAGTTAAATCGTGAGTAAGTCCAAATGACTGGGTATTAGAATGTCGTGATCTTCTTGGAAGTTAGAATCGTATTCGGTTTTGGTCGGGTTGGCTCGTTGATATGCCAACGGATCTTGAGGTTACTAAGTGATCGGAATTTTGAGATCTGGGCAAGAATGGAAAGTCTTGTCAACTTTTTGGGAAATTGTTTTGATTGTGCCGTAATTTAATGATTTGAGATTGATCGAGTGCGGGGTAAGCGTTGTGGGCCCGTGGCCCGAGAGATTTCTAAATAAGTTTGAGGTTGTGATCGATCTCTTTCGGGTTCCAGTGATCCGATTGAAGTGTCGGATTGAGTTGGGAAATTGAGGCTCGTTAAATTTCGGGACGAAATTTTATTAAGTGGGGGAGAATTGTGAGGTTTGAATTTAAGAACTCGATATTAATGAGGTAATTAGGATGATAATGATTTATATTAATCCTGGAGGGATTAAGGTTTGGTATCGGATGAAAAATCGGGAAAGAAATCGGGTCCGGGCCGCTGAGCCTACTCAGCGCCTGCTGGGCGCTCGAGCCGTGGCTCGGCGGTGGCAACCCGTGGCTGGCCGCTCGCTGGCCGCCGAGAGCCGCTCGATCGAGCAAAGGAAACGCGTCTTCTCTCCCTCATTTTTTTCAGCAGCCGAGGGTTTTGAGGAGAGAGAGAGGGGCGCGCCTAGAGAGAGAGAAGAGAGGAGATCGAGCCCAGAGTCCGATTCCGCCCGAGAGCCAGTATAAAGGTGAAAGCACGCGTCGAGGCAAGTGTTCTCTACCCACTTCTCGTTCTCTTTCGTTGTTTTATGTATTTTCGTTGGGTATTTTGTGTCAATACCCACGGGGAATGTTAGAATATCGATACCCATGCCTCGAGGTCCGAGAAAATGTAGTTAGTTGTCCGAATCGGGTCCGATTCGCCTTGGGTGTGATTTAGGAACCCTAACCTACGGGATTTTGGGGGTTTCGTTTCCGACCCGTATCATGAAATTGACCCCAAAATTGGAAAGCCCGTCCCAAATATGAACATATGTTGGCCGCGGGTTCGATTCCGACGTTTCGACCCGTTCGCGGTGTCCAGGGCCCTCTAAATCGATTATTGTTCACCCGAGACCGGAGGTGGATTTTGCGTGTTTCCACCTTCGTGAGATGATGAAAGAACTCTAGAATATGAATCCCGATATTCCAATTGTGTATATATATCGACCGGATGCCAAATCCCGCAAGATTTGACCCGTTCGTGGCATCCGGGAGCCTTGAAAGACTTCCGTAATGATTAATCCGAAAGTGAGTGGGAAGTTGCATACTTCCACTCTCGTGTTAAGTAAATTGAACCCCGAACGTGAAATATCGGTATGAATTGTATGTACGAATCCACCAAGGACGTCCGATCTCAAGTATTGAGTGGTCCTAGGGTGTTCAAAAAGAGAATCCGATAATGTTCACCCGAAATGGAATGAGAAATGTAACGTTTAAATGATTAAACGTAAAAGTAAGAATCAATGCGAATCCCCGGAGGTTCCAAAGTGAGATGTGATCATTTGAGGTATGAGATCTGGTTTCTCTTGTGAACTTGGGTTGATTGTTGTGAATAAGGGAATGAAGTCCCGCATATTGTGATTAAGGGAATTGAATCCCTTTGGTGATTGTGAACCGTGATGTGATCGGAAGGGAGTCCACATTGTGCTTGTGATGATATAATCTCCGGTTGAGATGTGTTTGATGAGATGATCTCCCGGTTGGAGATCTTGTGATGGGAATGAGGTTTCCCAAGATATGATTGTATGGCAAATGTGGATTTTCCCTCTCCAAGTGTCGAACCTAACCTTGAAACTAGGACCCTGAGTCATATGGGTAGTATTCTCTAGTGTACCATGTCCATCGTGGTGGGAACCCGAGGGATACTTGGCCACGTATTCGCCGCTCGTGTGAGCGGGTGATGTCTCTGGGTACGCTTTAGGAAACTCTTGTGGAAGAACGAGGATTGCCTGGACCGGGGTGTGGGGTGTGTCGATACATATTGAGATGTAGTAAATGCGAGATGATTGTTGCATGGATGCAACCGAGGGTTGGTGCTACCGACCAAGAAAGTATGCGTGGCTTTAGAATGTGTAGCTAACACATTCCCTGTCCTCGTTCTCTCGCATCGTTGGTTAGTACGATCTACTAGCGGGTCCGCAAAGACGATGTAATAATGAAAATGAATAATATCCAATTGATGAACGGTATGAATCCAAGAAACTGAATGAGAACCGAATGAATCCGGTGACCCAAGATACGAACCGTAAGAACCGCGTGAACGATGAATTCAAGATGAAACCATGAGAATAGGGATCAAGTGATTCCGATTGTTCTGTTTCCGATTTTGGAAAGTATGTATTCCCTCTCGTTTTGATCCTTGTTCATGCCTCGGAGGGGTGTTTATGATTATATTCTTGAGCTGTTAGCTCACCCCTTTATTGATGTTTTTCCTTTCGGATGAGAACACTTAGTCGCAGTAGCTTCGAGCAAGGAGAGGCTTGCTTGATGAGTCCGGCCAGGACGGTGGGTTATCAAGCATTGGACTCGAGTTGGATCGCGGATGGGATGAGGCTCGCGGTTGAGCGTGGCTCATTAATGTTATTTTATGGTTTTATTATGCTTCCGCAGATGTATGATGATTTAGTTGCTTAGCGTCTCTGTATATTTATGTTTGGAGTTTTGTTTGATTAGATGGCATCTCTCTAGATCCGATCCTTGTAGGTTGTGTATTGTGTTGGAGCCCTGTGTGGCGTGTTGTAGGCTTTGAGTTAAGCCTCCGGATTAGATGTGTCTTGTATAGAATGATATTTAAAGAGGTTGTATTTCGGTTTCGTCCAGGTTGCGGAGGAAACTCTGCCGATTTTCTGTAGAGTCCATAGGTTAATTATGGGCTTTAGGGTGTGTTTAAGCATTGACGGAGGTTATTCAATGGAGAATAATCCGTTCCGGCCACAGGCGGTCGGAACATTAAGCCTGGGGGCTCTTGAAGCTCCCAATCTACGGGCAATAAATCCTTAGGGGGCAATAATTGCAGGTGTGCGGCGACCTTCTTGAACAGAAGAGAGCACCCTCAGTCTACCATGGTCGTGGGCTAGGACCTTAAACTTGGTAATTACAAGTGCCTTGAGCGGGGCCACACACCTCCCGCAATCATACGCGACCAAGGCCTAGACCCCGGAGTCTGGTTGCCGCGGCCTGACAGCCCTAGCTGACCCTCGCTGTGGCTCCACGGGACTTGCAACGACGTCCGCCTTACCGGATCGAGCTTCCCATTAAACGCGTGAGCTGCGACGACATCTTCTGACGAAGGACGAGTACAGCGCAAGAAGGTGCCTGGATAAGGCCTTAGCAACAATAGCACTGAGAGCCTAACGTTCAAGCACAGGAGGTGATCCCACGGATCACATTAAATGAAGATTGTAAGCGACATACAACACCAGGAGAGTACAAGTGCAAAGAAGAAATAGCCACTTTTCACTTAGAAATAGGAAGCAAGTAAGATACAAGAGCAAGGGATGGCGGCAAAAGACAGTCTAACGACCTATACAAATGGAGACTATTCAGGTAGACAGGACGGAGCAATCTCCTCGTGAAACTTTCTCAGGCGAGACGGATCCCGGATCCTGGCGTTCCCTAGATGAAAGACTCCTTCCGGAACATGGGGAGCTACCAGGGAGGCAATCTTGCGGCATAGGCGGATGCCGTCCCAATACCGAGTCTCCAGCGCAAGCCGCGGCTCCAACGGAGAGAGCCAACCAACCATATCTTTAACCATCCACGCGTTATCGTCCTCGGCGGTGACGAGCAGGGCTTCCAGTTGCGCCACCCTCTGCTGCAAGCGTCCGTTCTCCTCTTCGAGAGAGGCGAACCGGGCCCTTGCGTGAGGGATAACCTGCTGCAAGCCCTTGTGGAAGAGGGCGGTCAACTCATCGAAGGGTTGGCATCACCGGAAGCCTGCATAAGAAGCGACGTTAGGAGCACTCCCAAAGCATGCAACAGTGAAGGAAGGCCAAATCGAAGCAGCCATACCTGAGTACGAGCAGCGCTCGGGGAGTGCGCGAGATCACATGGTAGAGCCTCTCCTTGAGGTTCCTCTCCTTCACCTGCTGGTGGTGAGCTGGCTGGAAGGGTGGTGGCTGTAGGAGCGCTCAGAGGCTCCTGCCACAAGGACGTCCCGGCTGCCCTCTCGCTAGCTTGAACCGGATCAGCGACGAACGTGACTCCTTCCTCTGGAGATGGAGCCATGCCTTCGAGGGCCTTGTACTCCGATATGGGCTTCACAAAGATCACGTTCGGCTCCACGGGCCCCCTGGCCTCCGATGTCAGCACAGGCGCAGCCAAAAGTGGCCCCTCTGGGTCGTCAAGGACAACAACATCATTCCTCACTTCCAGAACGGCGTCCACAAACGCCTCTACAATGGAACAAGCGGGGGGACCCCCAGCTGGTTGAGACTCCACCTCGTAGATTTCGTGAACGGCTAATCCCGCGGCCGAAGTCGACGATGGCTCGGCAGTCTCCCCCTGGCGACCCACGCTAGTGACCACTTCGGAGCTGAACTTCCCACTATGACTGAAGAGCTGGCGACTTGTCTTTGGGACCTTCGTGTGGAAGTCCCTCCGGCCTCCCTCAACCTCATTAAGGAGCCTCCTCCTCTTCGTCATCTGTCGATGACTCCAACAACGAACAACTCTCCTCTCCGTCCCTCCGGAAGATCGAGGAGCGGCCGTATCCCCAGGTTCTCTTTTGCCAGGTCCAGCGATTTTCCACCCCCAGGGAGGCCCGCACTTGGAGGCCTCGAACGTGATGGAAGTCAAGAAGTAACCTTGGACAGAGAACTTCGCCTCCTCAGACTTGATGGCCGAAATCAGCTCCGCCGCCACCACAGCATCCTCAGCCGGCGACTTTTCCTGAAAGAACCCCGAAATCGGGCCCCACACCCGTGAAAGCTCAGAGTCGGAGGGCTCTTACAAGAAGAAGAAGTGATCTTTCCAACCCTTCACCGAATCGGGGTTAGTTATGCAAAAGCGGAAACCCACCTTCGGCGACATCGACACCCAATCCTCCGACTCCGTAAACCGAAAGATCAGCCTTGCTGCCTTGACGTTAAAAGAACCACCATGAAGGTGGGCAAAGATACACAGAGACACCAAATAACGTAAGGCGTTGGGATGAAGCCTCACCACCGGAACTCTCAACGCGTCCACTAGCGCATACAGCGTGCAGGGCATAGGATAACGAAGCCCCCCCTCAGATGGTGCTCATACACTATAATGTAGCCCGCTGGGGCGCGTTGGCTCTGTCCTGTGAGCCTGGAGCGCGATAACTCCAATCGCTAGGAAGACCGTAATCGACCACAAGAGTAGCAATGGCGCCCGCAGTCAAGACAGACTCGGTGTTATGAACACCGTGACGACTCGCCCTGGGAGCCTAGGAAGAAGAAGAACTTTCTCTCTTTTTCGCCATGTCTCTCTCTGTTGACACAAGTGTGCTACAGGAAAAATCTCAGTAAGAGGAGTAAGCCGTCCTGACTGATTTAAATAGACAGCAGAAGGCCAATAGACGGGAAGTCAAAACGGTTCCTACCGCAAATGACCGGGACACGTGCTAGCTTGGCAACGCATCGTAGGATCCGAAATCATTCGTAATCATGGACAAATGCCAGACTGACAAGCACGTCGCCTTAGTCATCTGACGAGATCCACGTCGGCACCTCCGCATTAAATAAGGGCTCACGATAGTGAAGCCCACGAAGGGGCGCACAATAACACAGAGTGGAAGAAACCAATCCAAAAACGAGAAATTCAGAAGATAAAACGGCGCGGTGAAATAACAAATTTTATTGCAACAACAGGCCCCGTTACAATGGCTACACGTATGTAAAAAAATAGAGGGTACGACAGCAACAAAAGTAGCTATCAGCTAATGATCCCAATGGCCTGTGAAAGAGCTTGGGACGTGATAATCCACCAACTGCTCGTGTGTTCCGGCGTGAGAGTTGTGAGGGTCCATAACGCCAACTCGGAAGTTCGGATCCTCCAGCGAGGCCAGCCTCCGGCAAAGCCTGATGGCGTCAAGGTAACTCCTCTCTAGAGCAGGATTCACACCCTCCGGCCGGAGCCTTGTCCTCAGCTCCGTCCGCAGCCCGGCGACCTCAGCCTCATGCTGTTGCTTCAGCTGCTCGATCTCCCCTTCAAGGGCCAATATGCGGGCTTGAGCCCCCATATTGGCACCAACGAGATGTGTGGCCCTGGCCTCCGACTCGGCCCAAGCGCCCTCCAGGTGTGCAACACGGGCCCTCAGCCGCTCCACCTCAGCTGCTGTCGCCCCGACAAGCGGCTCAACCCTCTTGAAACCCGGAGGCGCTCTCCGATTCTGAGAAGGACCCGCGACCGTGGCCTCTGAACGAGCCCCTCCTGAAGTGCCGGCTCCTGAAGTCATGGGAGCGTGAGAGCCAAACTCAGATTCATCAGAAGAGCGCTCCGAGTCGTAAGAGTAGACCTCCATCAGAAGACGCACACAGAGAAAGCAAGTTACCAATAAGCACACAGGCGCAAGGAAATGCAATGTTCTAGGAGAAAATAGCGCGTTTAAATAGTCAAAATTTTCTCCTGGAAAGGCGGGAGGCGCCAAAGCTCAACCAATGGAGGCCTTCCACGTGGAAGGCCCATAAAGCCCCGCGTGTTTCCCAGGCAAAGCTCCACGACGTAACATCTTCTGACCACGCAGACACTAAATGCACCGGTCACGCCAAGAGATGCGACCGCCAATAGTGGCTCTTCTGCTCCCGCAAAATCAGATACAAATCACCAAGGGAAAACGCCCAGCAAAAAGAGAAGTACTCACAAAGGAAGGAGGAAAATAAAGATAAAAATGGCTACTTCTTTTATTAATCAATGCTTCCTTATAAAGTACAAGATCAACAGCTATGGTGCTACAAGAAAGATGAAGAAAGACGACGGTGCGAGGCCCCGGATGCTCCCTTGCCATGCTCCAGATGAGCTTGACGAACGTGATCTACATGAGATCCCTACGGGTGGAGCCGTCGGTGGTTTGCCAGGCGGGCTGAGGCGACACAAGGAGCACTCCCCCCAATGGAAGCTACCGAAGCACTATCCACCGAGGTGGGGTCAACACCGAGGCCAGGAAAGCCCTCAGAGGAAGTAGGAGCGGCACCCCCCGACTCCCTCGCTAGGTTTCTGGTCTCGACCTCTCCACGATCTGCGCTCGAGCCTGACGAGTTGGAAGAGCATGGACGGTAGCCTCCGCTTGCAGAAGACATACCCGCAGAGGTTCCGCCAAGGCTCTCCCCCTCATCGGCTGAGCCACAACCCGGAAGAGAGTACATGACGACAGCGGAATGGCCGAGCCACTCTCGTTAGCACGAAAAGAGAACTGCAGCATGCAAGTTAGAACGGTTTTCGCCAAGGGCTGCAAGCATCCAGCTGATCCACTCAACTCCTTTTCGGACGCCCGCCGAGGGTGGGGAAAGCCAGAATCTTCTCATTGCCTCTCCGGTGGTTGCCAAAGGATGAACTCCACTCGCTCGAATGCCCCTCCTATTTATGGGCGAAATGCAAGCCATATTCTTGCCCAACGCAGCACGGCGACCAGCAGACTTCTTTCACGGAACAGGAAAAACCCCTGGTCAAACGCAACCCAAGGCGTGTGAATCTCTTCTGGTAGAGTGACGAATCACGGCAGCGCCTGAAAAGCCTGTCCAATCTCCTGGGGAAGGCGCGAGTCCAGAAAATGACAAACAATTGCGCGGCACAAGGAGGGCTGTGAAGTCGCGGAATGGACCCAAGAAACATGCCAGGCCCGACCGCTGGCCGGCCCAGGCATGGGGGGCTAGTGTTGGATCCCATGTTCAGGCGCATGAAGAGTTTCGAGGCCCATGGGAAGGAAGACAAAGCCCGCACAGGATGACGGGCCCAGCCCAGTTGCCTAGGGAGCATATCCAGAGCCACGCTGGCAGATGGCGATGGAAACTCTGCGGTGCATTAATGCGCTGCCAGAAAACCGACAGAAAGGTGAAAAGGCCAGCGAATAGGGAAGCAGCTGGCACAGTACCAGCGGCTCACGCAGTCGCCTGCAGGCAGCCAGCCAATCCCCGTTCCGAGGAAAACCAAGAGTGGCCGGCAACGCCAATAGCCTGCCAACCACGGCGAAACGACAGCCGACATGACCGACGATCCGCGACAACGACCAGCAGCAAAGGATCCCTCACAACGGGCATCTTGGCGCCCAGAATCCAATGGGGAGAGGCCTATAGGAGCTCTCGCACCCCGTAGAGAAAAGGATCCCGATTTTTCAACTCAGATTCCTATTTGCAATCCGCTTGCGAACTCTGAGCTTCCCTCTTCTCAACTCGATCACAAGAAAGAAAAGAGCTGGAATTGAGAACGCTCTCATTTCCTTCTAGCACGAGCTAGCTCACGATCATAATTCCTACGTCTACTCAGACCACGGGAAAGTTAGCCACTCATTGCGGTGCACCAAGGAAGCCAGGCCTTCCATAACCTACTCACCGCATTCTCTATACCATCATACATGCATCTCTCACGCCATTACAGCATTCATTTGCGCACCGCCCCCAGCGTGCGCCATTTTCATTCATTACGAAAATTTACTGACTTGATCATCGGAGCGGCCTCGATGGGAAAAATCCTGCCGGATCTCTGACCTCTCGTTTGTTGTTTGTGTTGTGCAGGTCCAGGTTCAGAAAGACGGAGACCAGACCCTTCACCTGACGCCACCGCGAACTTAGGAACTCGAAGGCTCTCTAATCCGTATAGCAACCGCGGACCCGAGATGCAACAGTTATAATATTAACATTTATCAAATATTAAATCTAATATCCGAAAAACATTTAATAAAAATACCTATTTAGAATATATAATTTAATATTTAATAAAAAATAGAGTTTTACATCTTCTTTGTAGAAACAAGATCCCGTATCAATAATTAAAAATCCTATTAAAGTGGCATTTGGTTAGGAAAATGTGATTAATTTTCCATCTAATTTTTAGAAAAATATTTAATTGTCAATACATATCAAATAATATATCATATATTATATATTTTTTCAAAATTCACACTACTAGTAAATATATTCCGGTCGTTTATTTACCAATCATCCACTATCCAAGTGGAGAAAAAATTGACTTGAATCAAACTCTTATTTTATAAATTATTCAAAATTTTGATTTGGGCATCTTGTTAAATTAATAATATTGTAGTTATATGATATTATATATGATATGCAAGGAAACTAAAAGGTATTCTTACTGACAAGTAAAAAAAAAATCTACCTAAGAATTCAGCCTATAAAATATAGAAACCCAGTCAATCCATATAACCTAAATTAGTGAACGTGCCTGTTAATCCCGTTCGAGGGTTTTACTCTATGAAGGAAGACGAAATCAATCTCAACACTTGAAGCGGTTTTCCTCTCTTATATTGATTCAACGGTTTCAGGCGTCAGTTGGAACTGCTAGCTGAATAACTTCTTATCAATCTGACAGTTTCTTAAATAATTAATGGAAAAAGTCAATCGCCTCCTTAACTTCTATAAAGCCCCCCATTTTCAATAGGAAAACGGGTTGACGTTCAGCAAAACAAAAGAATAATTAAAGGCAAATTAAAAACGCTAAAAGCACACACACTTTCTTTCACTATGATGCTTTTTGAAAAGTGCAGACCATGAACAAGACTACATTTACAAGCATCCAAACTTGAATCTTTTCCTTAAAGAAAATTATTGACATGAGCGTTAGATGATATTTTGGGAAGTGAGTCTCATCAATCTTTTGATTGTACTTTATTATGTTACACAGGATTCAGATTAAGAGCATATAGATATTGGACCCGCTTCAGACCCGACGGACATTTTTTACTTTACTAATCCATGCAATAATTTGGATTCAAAGACGCATAAAAAACAAATAAGTCAAAATTAATATAAAATTTTTAAAAATAGTTTATTTTAGTATTTTCTACACCGATTGTAAAATTAAATATCGAATAGTCAAATTAAAAAAAATTTTGGTGTTATTATATAGATTTACATCGACTAAGTTAATAAGTTTGATATAAATAGATTCATATTGCAGACGTCTGTCACAAGATAAATCATTGTATCTCAAACCTCTCGACTGATTCCACCGTGGCCATCAAGGGTAGACAATGACTAACCCTAACACAACATTTCTGTTTTTTAAGGCTTTGAGCACGGTCTACTAAAGTCATACGATCGATCAAACTGCTCTTTTGGGCCTTTGTTATTGGTTCAAAAAAGTGAAAATATTCATGTTCTTACCTTTCTCAAATTATATGATCACTCTTAATATGTTCTAGAATTACGCTAAACCCTGAATGTTACTTAATCAATTAATAGAGTTATTATCGTATAATTATAAACTATAAGTTTTAATTATAGACATTTTTTTGGTATAATATAATATAATATTGCTTATAATACAGCTAAAATGATTTAACCATTTTATAGATCTTGTTGCATCAGATTATAGCTATATAGTACATCAGATTATATTAATTAATGCTAAAATAAAAGGTCAATAATAAATTTTAAAAAATAAAAATATGAGAAATATAATATAATATGATATAATATATATTTTTAGTTTTATTTTTAATTTTTAAAATTTATTTTTAATAAAATTTATATATAAAAAGTGAGTTCCATTTGAATTATAAGAAAAAAAAAAAGAATAATCAGGAAAAAAACAAAACAATTGTTTCAAGACAAGGCCCACCAGGTGGAGCCCACAACAGAGTGAAGCATTCAAGGCCAGGTGCACCACATATTCTCCCTTTAAATGAATATTTAAGGGATGGATATCATCTTATTTTTTTAATTTAAATTATTAATATTTAAATAAGTATTTATAATTTAATTATTTTTAAAATATAAAAATTAATTATAATTAATTATTAAATTATAATAATTTATTTTAAAATAAATAATTAATATATAAAAAAATAGTCTCCACCTCTTAAAGATAGCCACCTTCAAACCTTTGCATTTATCCTTCGAGAGACGGCAAGCCTTTGCCGTGTGGAAGAATATCCGACTTTAAGCAGAAAAATTATAAAATAATAATATACTTATTTTTATTTTATTAAAATTATTTTATATTATTATTTTAAATTTAAATATTAATTATATCAGATTAATTATACTAATTATTTATATTTATTAAATAATTTTTAAAAAATTTAAAAATAACTAAATATATATTTTTTCTACCCAAATAATAAATATAAAAATATAATTAAAATAATCAGATCTATTAAATTAAAAATAAATTTATATTAAATACTCTTCATATAAATAAAATAAATATTAAATTAAAAAATAAATTATTATATCCGTACTAATTAGCTCTATGAGCAAGAGATTCTCTTTAATCGATTGGGAGGCTACTTTAAAATGCGAGAAATAGTTCTTATTTTTTCAAATACAATTTTATTAATTTCTTTAAAATAAATAATTCAAATTTAATCATTTAAAAAATTTAAAATATTTAATTTTTTATTATTTTTTAATTATTAATAAATTAGATAATTTTTAACTATTAATTTATAAATAGATAAATAAAATTATAATCAGTAGAGATTGAGAGGCCCTATTACTTAAATAAATAAAATAAATTATTTTTTAAATTTAGATTGTTTTATTTTATAATAAATACTTATAATTTAATTATATATTTTTAAAAAATTAATTAAAATTAGTTATTATATTATAATTATCTATTTAAAAATTTAGATTATTTTTATCTCCCCTCCACATAAAGTAGGGATTAAGAGAGGCTCCATCACTTAAATAAATAAAATGAGTTATTTTTTAAATTTAAATTATTTATTTTATAATATCTAATTATAATTTAATTATATTTTTAAAAAAATTAAAATTAATTATAAAATTATAATTATTTATTTAAAAATAAATAATTAAAATTTTAAAAATAACTCTTTTATAGCCCGTTCTTATTACTTTCGTTATGTTTAAACTATTTTTATTTATTTAATATTTGATAAATTTATTTATAAGTATAAATTTATATAAAAATATAATAGGCAATTACGCGCCGCGTTATCCTAAAATAATTAAAAATATTTCTAAAAGATTTTTTTATTTTACAAATAAAACTGCGTGGCAAGAGAGAATATACCACGACAGCACGTTCAGCTAAAGTTGGTGACAGCCAAAAAGCCAAAAAAGAGATTCAAAGCTCAAAGCGCAAAGCGTAGGGAATAAAAGCCAAAAAGAATGCTCGAAAGTCACGGAAACCACAACTCAAATGCCCGCTTCCCCGTGTCTGTTTTTGATTCGTTGTCAGGATTTTGATCCGATTAAAATTGAGTATTTTGATTGATTTAATTTGATAAAATTTATATAATTTGGTTAACATATAATAATATTATGGATAAATATGGTTAAAAATTTATATCTGATTAATTTTATCGATTAATTGTAATATTTTTAATTTTATTATTTTTTGAGGATAAATTGTCTGACTAGTTGTAATAATTATTTAATTATTTTTAATGATTATTTAGATATAAAAGTTTATAATTGGACTTAAAATATGAGTTTAGAATATTTGATTAGTTAAATTTGGTTTAGATATTTAGACTATTAGTTTAATTTTAGTTTAATTAGTGGATCAGATTTTTTAGTGAACTTGTATATATTTAAATTAAGTAGATATTAAATATTTGGGTCTAATAAGTTTTGATGGATCGATAGATTGAGTATGAATATTTGGACCATTAATTAAAATTTTGATTAAATAGCAAATTAAGTTAATTTGAAACAAAATTAATTAAAAAAATATTTATCTGATGGACCTTAGGGTATTAAGATTCATCGATTAAAAATATAATTAAAAAAATAAAATATTAAAAATTTAGATCAAAATTATAAATATTATTATAGGGGTAATTAGACAGCTGATTAAATAATTAATTAATATTTTTAATGAGAGATAAATAAATATATAAATATATATATCAATATAATAATAATAATAATTATTATTATTATTATTATGATGTACAGTGAGATAAAAGAAAGGAAAGGAAGAAAATTGAGAAAAAATGGAGAAAGAAAAAAAATAAGAAGAAGAAGAAAAAGAGAGGAGAGAGAAAGGAGAGTGACACGATTCAGTAGGGCAAAGAAGGAAAAAAATTAGAGACTTAAATGAAAACCCAACGAAACCCTAAACCAATCCTTCATTATGTAAGGGGACAGTGGGGTTAGGAAGGGGGGACAAACCGAAGAAAGGTGCCACACACGAGTCGAAGAGAGAAATCGCCATTGCTGAAAGAAAAATAAGAAATTGAGGTAAGTAAATTATTTCCTTCCCATTGTTGATGTTAATTTTCCACCATGGTGGTTCAAGATATGTGGGTTATTATATGTGATTCGAGGTACGAGTTATTGGTACTGCCCCCGATGGAAAGACGTAGTCCCGACGGGGACATATATGATATAGCCACTTCCGCCGGAAGAAATGTTGAGTTGTTTAGCAGTTGACCTACCCTACTGTGTATTTAAATGAGAACCATCGTAAAAAATTGACGAAAAATTAATATATTCGGACATCCTAGTATATAACTAAAACTTGAGATTGCATCCAAATTCACAAGTGGTAAAACAGAATGAGCAAGTTCCTAATCTATGGGAGACACAGTACATGGATAGTCTTAAACTGCTGGCTTAATTCGCAGCCGATATAGCAATGGTTACCGGATAAGGGTAACCCTTCCTCAAGTTGGTATTATTGATTTTTGGTTCTTCGATTTCGTACATACTTTGTATTTCTACATGTATTTGGGTGGATTGTGATAAGAGATATGTGGTTTGGTCCACGAATGGGTGATATGAATGTCTCGTACGTATAAATACGTGATAAACCCATAATGCGTTTTAATTTATATTTTAGTTTCAGCGGTCTTTTCTCGATTTCTGTATTATGAAATTTAGATCCGAACGATGGTATGTGTCCCATATGGATGTAATGGTTGTAGTCTATGTAACCTCTGATCATATAATAAGATATCGTCTATGATATTTGACCGGATCGTTATTTATTACGATTACATCCCAAATGGATTTTTTATTACGGACAATAATTTAGTACGAGACATCTCGATTTTCAAAGATTTCACGGACGTTGCATTTTGTTTTATATGATTACTATGTGGTATCCCTACTTCTGATTTACGTATACTGTTTTATACGATGATGGTACTTGCTGAATTCTAGGCTCACGTTTTTATATTTTTTCCCTTTAGACTAGTGGCATGGATACGCTCGTAGGAGTTCGGAAGTGTTCGGGCTCAAATATCCCTTTTGGCGAGTAGAGATGTTATGTTTGGTATATTTCTGATCCCGAAGATGTGTTATGATTATTATTTATGGCCGGATAATAGCTCTGATCATTATATGAAAAATATTTGAGTTGTAGCATTATGTTGATAAATTGTTATGTTCAATACCTCCCTTATAATTGTGGATAGCAGGTCGTGTATTATATTTGTCTGAATTTATATCCGATGAAATCTTATATGGATTTTATTATTCGGGTCCTGCATGTGTACGACTGACATACCCAGGTTGGATTTTTATGGTTGATAAAAATATTATTATGGATTTTATTTTTGACATGCGTATATTGTGTTCCTGAGTCATGATATAGACTATCCCTAAATCAGGTGAGGTCCTTTTTACTTGTCCTCAATATGCTACATAGCGGTAAAAAAACCTCCATTAAGTTACTGAGCGGCTCCGATGAGGTCAGATTTTAAAATTTGGTCAAATTACTAAGTGGCTCAGATGATGTCGAATTTTAAAACTCGATTACATCGTCGAGTAGTCCACATGAGGTCGAACACAAAAAACTTAGGAGGTTTAAATAAGCACGCATGCAAAGACCTCCTGCTAATGGAGGTAGCATAGCTAGTCGACCATTGTCAGTTTACTTAGACAACGTGTAGTTCTCTAACACGATGAAGCATTGATAGTTATGCGTGGATGATGGCCTAATACTCCTCAAATGCCCATTAAAAACAACAGTAATGCTTCCTTGACACGTAAAAAAAAGAAAAGAAAGGATGAACGTGAAAGCTGTGACAGCAGTAATCTAATTACATTTATTTATGAAAATCAATATACATGAGTCAAGACTTGAACACATAAAAGACCACCTATGGCCCAGATTGAGGATGGTTATGAGCCTGGGAGGTTTTTGGCAAAAGCGAGGAAGACCCTGCATCCTCCATAGGACAGCCCATCACATCTGCCCGACTCCGGGCACTGGCGTTCCTCGGATAAAAAATAGAGAGTGAAATGTTCGGGGCCACCAACTTCATTTCATGTCGGCAGAGGCTGATGCCATCTCAGTATTTTCAGTCCAGAACCTGCTTGATATCATTTGGGCTGATGGAGGTCTCGAGCTTGCTCTCAAGCTGGAGGTTCTGGTCCTAAAGAAGAACGTACTTTTGCTCATACTCTCGGAGTGAATCCTCCAGGGAGTGGACCTTCACCTTGGTCTCGGACAGCTTGCGCTTGAGACGGAAAGCCTGCTCCTTCATAGCTCTAAACTTCTCCACCTCAACGTGAGTTCGAGTCAAGCGGTTGGCAATGAAGGCAAGTTAGCGGGCCAATTCATGCAGCTACAAATAAAGAACCAGCCAGTCAAGTAATAACAAAAATAATGGAAGAAACTCAAAAGATACTCAGTCGGTACTTCAAGAAAAGATGAACTCTATGTGGAATGATCACTTGGTGGAGCCACCAAAACCTCTTGAACCTCAGGCTATTGGGCCTCTAGCCAGGTCATGTTGGCCACAACCACAACTCCTTCGGCCACTACCTCCTCTCAAACCTCGAACGTAGAGGGCTCAGGGCCAGGCATGTCTGCCACCTCCACAACTCCTTCGGCCACTCCTCCTCTCGGACCTCAGATGCAAGGGGCTCAGGACCAGGCATGTCGGCTACCTCCACGATTCTCTCTACCTTAATCTCCTCCCTGTCTTCGGGTGTAGAGGGCTCGAAGAAGGGCACTTCGCGGGCCTCCACAGCTACTTTGGCCTCAACCTCTTCTCGAACCTTGGGCTTCAAAGCTTTGTAGGAAGGTCCCTTGGCATCCTTAGTTGCCTCGCCCACCTTCTCAACCTCCCTAGTTCAACACTCTGCTATCCAGTCCTCATAGGGGGCCTTCTCGATAAAGTCGACGGGAAGGTTGAGCACAAGCTCCTTGTACCGTGAAGGAGTAATGGCTGGAATCCTGCATAAGGCTAAGGTCGGAGCCAAGATTGGCTCATTCCTTATATCGACTCCTTGTTCACCCTCGGTCAGAGCAGGAGGTGCGAAAGGCTTGCCACCCTCAGTAAATCTAACGGCCCCTGGTGCCTGCCTGATGAAGAAGACTGAACGGGGGCCGCCCTCCTTGAAGACTTCTTTATGCTCACCAACCACTTGATAAGGGTCTGATCATCATCAGAGAAAGAGCCAGATGAAGCCCCCTGCCGCTTAAATGCTCTGTCCAAAGAGTCATTGATATGCAACTGCCTCTACTTTTTTTTGGGTTTCCTCTTGGGTGCCGACGGCGCAGAGGGCACCTCCACTCCCTCTAGGTGGGGTTCCCACTTCACCTGCTCTAAAGCCTCAACCAACAGCCAACGATTCTTTTTATTCTTAAAAAAAGAGTTGGCATTTGTTTGGATGAGGTCGGTCAGCTCCTTCACCGAGTCCTCCTCATGGTCCAACACCTTCGAGGGAAGGATGGTCGTACTCGGCCCCACTCATTGGAGAAGTCCCATCTGGTAGGAATAGTCAGGAAAAATTACTGATTCTTCCATCTTTTTGTTGAATCAAGGTTTCCCCACTCAACACAAAATCCAAATGAGAAGAGATCAAAATCCAATCCGTTCCCTAGTGAAATCGAAAGATCACCTTTATGGTCGTAGAGTTTAACTCGAGGCCATGATGGCATGCGAAGAAGTACAAGGAAACCGAATAGCGGATGCTGTAAGGTTGCAGCGTCGCAACCGAAACATCCAAGGCCACTAGGATCTGATACAACTCTGATACCATCGGATAGTGGAGCCCTCCTTTTTGATGGACCTCATACATTATGATATACCGTTGCAGTGGAGAGCAAGCCCTACCACCCACCCCAAGCAATAAATCCTATATCGAGTACACAAAAACTCAACATCACTGGATGAGAAGATAGATGAGATATCATTTACACTGGGCACCATAAGTAATGAAATAAAAAAAGGCGAGGAGATTTCGAAGCGAGAAGAGAACGAAGAGGTTTTAAAGCAAAAGAAACGCGGGAAGAATAGATACTGAACAGCTTAAATAGGCATCGAGTTGTGGACCTAAACAATGCCGAGAAGAGAAATTCAAAGGATGTGCTCTCATCATAGCTGTGACATGTGCTAGTACCCCATGGGCTATGCGGCATACCAATCACATGGCACTAGTAATGATGACTAGGATGGTTTAGAGACATCACGGGTCACGAGGCTTCCCGCATTTAACACTGTTGCTGATGGTGCAGGCGTGCAATACAATGCCGTTGGACTAGGAGCAAGCATTCGGACAACCGGTGACCCCTAGTGAACATACTAGAATGTTAAAATTCAAGCCTCTCAACATGGAAGACTAGCGATGGGTTTGGGCAACCCGGCCCAAGAAGAGGGCCCATCGAAAAGATAGCTCAGAACCAAACAACATCTCGGTTGGCCAGATTTCCCAAGCGAACGAGTAAGCTTGTCGGCCTAGTCAAAACGGCTCATGATCCATTTCCCGTACGCTGAAGAAATTTACCATCATCGCCGACTGACCGGTATTCCCTTATCCATCCGGATAGTTTAGCGAACGGTTAACAAAAGATCAAACCACCAGGCAACGTTATGAATGTCGTTTCACTACAGTATAGAAAGGGGGGATAAAAAAGATAGACCATAAAAAATACTAAAAAAAGCTCCCCATCGAGCGCATTTCTCTTTCTAGAAAAGGCGCTTCCCACCTATCGCATTTCTCTGTCTAAAAGACGTTTCCCACTAAGTGTACAACACTTAATCCTTATTACATACATTAAAGTATCTCTTTTACATCATCTTTTCATCTTTCTATTTTCTTATAAAGATTTTTTATTTGAGCGTCAGAGGATATATCGAAAAATGAGTCTCATAAATTCTTTAACATTTTATTTATTTATTGTGTTGCATAGGATCCAAGTTTGGGACTACGGAGATTGGTCCAACTTCAAATCGACCCGTCGAAAAGATCCAATTCATAATTTTCTAATCCATATAATAACTTTGATTCGAAGACGCATCATATGTAAATGTAAATTTTAAAATAAAATTCTTAAACATAAGAAATGTCCATGGACAGAACTGAGCAACCTATATTTGGATTATGAATTGGCATAATTGTTGTTTCTTGGCAAGGTGATTGGGTTATATCCAACTCATTCAAACTTAGCAATCACATAGTTTCACTTAAAGCAAGCTAGTGTTCGACCTCAAATTCAATTTTAATCAGGTCTATTGCTTATATATTTGGATAATAAACATGTGTATGCTTGTGTATTCCATCGACTTCACACTAATAAAATCTCTCTAACAATAATCAAATTTATCATCATTTATTTGAATTTACGAGGAAGTAACAATATCATATATCCACAAGTACAACTATAGTTACAATCAATTTTAAGAAAATTCTTTTTGTCTAAAAGTTACTGGAGTTTATATTAAAAAATATCTCTACTGCATTTAGAGATCCGATTATAAATAATCCTCAACCAGTTTGGTTATACAACATACTACAAGTGTGAAATCCGATTACCAATAACCTTCTTCAAGTCAACTTATTTATATCACACTTCAAATGTGATATCTGATTACCATTAATCACCACTATTCGATTATACAATCTAGAGATAGGGTTACTTATGGTCTTAGATATATATCTTGGTTGCATAACATCTCAAGGTCATTGCTGGAGCCACCACCACCATGCATAGTGCTACCACCGCCACTTATGTCATCACCATAAGAATATCGTCGCGGCTGCAGCTGCTATCACCACCCTTACAATCACTTATGACACCATCAAAAGTCAATAGAGTTGCCACGGTAACTATAGCAATTGCAACTGCAACTATTATCATAACCATTGGAATTTATATTCACTATTTTAAGAGTACATAATTCAAGCTTGACTTGTTATTAATCATTAATATTTTTCTAGTAATCAATATTTTTAAAGAAATATTTTTTTCCCAAAACCTAACCAAATAAATGATTATTATTGTCATGTTCTTAACATACAAATAGGTAATAAATAATAAGCTCAAATGATAATAATTTATAAATGATTAGAAATTCAAATAATCCAAAACTATATCGAACACACTGAATCTAAAGACAAAAAAGTGAATATATAATTACAAATACAAAAGTTTTTGATATAGAACTTTGAACATATAAATTGACCAAACGTGTGCATGATATATATTAGACCAAAAAGTGTCTTATATATTAATACGTTTGAATATGTAATTTCATTAATTTTTTATAATAGTTCTCAATAAAATATTAAACGATAAATTTTATAACAAATATTTAAAATTTTTCTTCTCTGTATGAAATTATAAATATAAAACTTTATACCATATGAAAAAGTATAAATTCATATCAAAATAAAAAGAGACTAAACCAAGCATTATACATATAAGACCAATTACATTTATTTTGTGACTTTTATTTTATAAATATTTTCTTATATATAAACATAACATTTTAAAATGCTTACTTAATTTGTGAAAAATGAACAAATCCTTTAATCAAATAGAACTCTAGATTTTTCAGTAAACAAGATATATAAGCATAAAATTTAAAACTGTCATGCTCCAAAGTCGTACCCTTTTTTTCTTTTATTTATCTACATTTACAAAGATCTGACTAAAAACCTCAAACCGGATCAAATGTGAATGAACCAAATCTAGAGTAATGAAAGACCACAAATCCCAAATAGACAAAACATTTGACCATACTAATCCTATCTAATCACCAAAAAACAATAATAAAACTTACTCAAAATCTAAGTAAACACACAAGAAAGAGTGTCACATAAATATTCAACATTCACATTATCGAACCTATGCAAATATGACTGATACAATAATTTCAAGGATAAATTCATAGTAATAATAAAAAATGTATAACAAATTTCAAATACAAATCAAATACAACTCCAACAACAAAATCCAAATGCAAATATAACTAAACCAAATTTTCAAGTTATTATCTATCCAAATCCCACAAATTTTCTAAACGTTTTAATCTAGAAGGGGTTTAATACATTCATAAGTATAAGCCAAAAATTTAATAGGCATATACATATGTGTGTGTGTGTTTGTGTGCTATAATGGGTATAAATCCATAAATCAGAACGAAAGAACAAAATATATTGATATATGTGTAAAATCCAATATATATCAAAGTAAAAACATGTCAAACAACCAATAGGCAAAATATCCAATTAATATATATTCAAATATGATTTTGCATGTAAAATTTATAAACTATATACAAATAACAAAGAGTACAAAGTATGAAATCATTTAAAGGCTCAACGGTCCAAAATCTAAATCCAAAATTTGATAAATCTAAAAATTAATCAAAACTTATAAATCTTTGATTTTAAAAATCTCAAATATCAAATTATATGTGCGTACAAATTTTAAAAATCTAAAAGCATGCTAAAATAGAGAGCCAATAGCAAAAAAACTAATTTTTAGAAAGAATTACATATATTTTTAATAATTTTAGACCAAAATATAACTATTTAAACTTATAAAAAAGCTATCTATAAATTACACCCCACAGACAGGGTCAACGTTAATTTTTTTATTACATGTGAATCATAGGTACAATCCACAAGTCTGTCTAAATATATTAAAATATATGAATTATCATTCTATTCAATTTCTTACAATGACTTCTAAAAAAAATACCAAATTGAGGAACTCTATAATAAAAGATTTAAAACTTTTTCTCTCTATAGAAAAATTATAAAACTTCTTCTATGTAAAAAGTATAAATATAAAATTTTTTTCTATGTGAAAAAATATAAATACCAAATTAAATATTAAAATAGAGTCCAATCCAAAGACCATCACATTCAAGACCCAAGTGCACAAATTTATAACTTTTTCTTTGTAAATATTTTTATGTATAAATATGTTATCTCAAAATATTTATTTAATTAGAGAAAAAAAGAACAAACCTCCAAATCTTTTAATAAAATTTTCAATAAAAATCACATATATATAATAATATTCAAAATGAGGAATCTAAAAGATCATATGTATGTATATTTGAACAATAAACATAACAAAATTAAATCCAAAGTAATTACATTTTAGAATCAAGTAAGTCAAATCAATAAATAATTAAAATTTAAATAATAGGTAATTAAATTCTAAAATAATTATCCAAAATAATTATAATAACAGTCGGACCGAAAATCCATCGTAAGACCTTATTAGATAACCGTCAAGATAACAGAATTATGACCTACTCCCAACAGTCGTAAGAGAGGGACAATCCTTATATATATATATACACATATATGCGTCTATCAAATATACTAATCTATCCGCTAAAATACATATCCAATGCCATATCGGGTCAGATCGAATATATGAGACACAACCCAATACACAGCACAGACAGATCCAGATCCAACAATAACAGAACAGATATAATACTCACCAAAATATGAGATGTCATGATAGATCTCGACCAACTCCTACAAAGTATCGAAACCCTTTATTCGGATAGATAAAATTAGAAAAAATTAGTTTAGAACTCAATAAGTATCATATTTGAATATAAATAAATATGTCTAATAAATTAGAGAAATTATTTAAAACATATTTTCAAAAAGTGCTGATAATAGATGTAGATCCAAAATTGTCGATATCAGAGGTTAAATTATCAAATCAGAATCAAAATCTAATATTAAAATCAATGGTAATCTCGTACTCAAATTTTATATCAAATCAAAACAGATATCCAATCAAAAAACAGTTTTATCGGAACGTGTATATATATATATATATATATATATATACAAAATAGAAGTGATTTGGAGGTTAGAATTAGATAATCAAATGTCTCGTCCAAGCGTGATCCGGAATAGAATCAGATAGTCAGAAAAACAGATCAGATAGCCAAATGCTCATATCGCAAGCGCAGATAATAGAAATCGAATTAGTACCATAAACAAATAATCCAAAGTCCGGATCAAAACACATAATCAAAACGAAATGTACGAGATATATCAAAGCCTATTTGTAGGCAAAAATTGGCGAATCTCAAAATCAATGTCTAAATCAAAGCCCGATTACAAATCCATGCTGAAATGCAAAATATGTACTAAATCTGAGTTACGATTATTTAAAAACTAATATGAGAAAATGGTTACTCCTAATCCAGTAACCTTAGGCCAGAATAAATGCAAGTAAAGCCAGCATATTTGGCCACTTATATAATCCATCTCCTATTGGTAAGATTGTTTGCTCACTATGTTTTGTCACCCGTAATTTTGGATATAATTTCTCAAATTATCAGATATATTATGACGTCCGAATATATTAAATTTTATTTATATACTAGATAGAGGGGCAGGTCACTACAATATAGCGTTTCCTGCCAATGAAAAGGGTTTCAGATAACAAATATTTTCTCGTTAGGAGCTAGCCAAATAACAAATAATGGTGACTACAATCCCTGGATACATGTACGTGAAAATACACATCTCAATGCAAGTTTCAAACTCTTTTTCATATAATATATATAGTATCAGATATTTTTCAAGTTTTCATAAAATAATAAAACCCTCCAAAATCACAAAGTTTGAACCAAAACTCCCAAATTGATCGATAAATCATACATGTATGTGCACAATAAATAAATTTTGTGTATAAAAAATTATACATGTTAGTAAAATCTCCAAATAATAGTCAAAATATATCAAATGCTGAATCTGGCTAAAGATAGGATAAGATGATACTTATTTAAACCTTATACCAAGCAGATCAAGTAAAAGTATGCTCCAAAATACTTGAACCGAGCTTTTTTCTCTCTTCTTCCTGTGCGTCCTTCTCTCTCTCCTCATTCTCTCTCCGACCGTGCACCTTTCCTCTACGCCGCTCCACCTTCGCCCACAGTGACGCCTTCTTCTCCTTCTCCTCTCTCTCCTTTTCCTTCTCCTTTCTTTCTTTCTTTTCCTTTTTCTTTTTCCTTTTCCTTATTTATTTATCCTTTGTTTTTTTTTTCCTTTTGTTTTATTATCAAATTGATGCTCGAGTGCTAACAATAGTGCACATCAGCAATAATTGACCAATTCGAATATCCTTTAAAATTTTATAATATTTAATTAATTTTTATCCTATTTAAATTATTTAAAATTATAATTAATATTAAATAATTTAAATGGAGATCCAAAATGTTACAGGTTTCTAAAATATATCAAAAATTGAGTTTAAAAATAATTATTTTAACTTCCTAATCTAATATTTATGACTCTCAAAGACTTCTAAATCTCTTTATTTTTTTTTCTCTTCCTCTCTCCTCTTCTTTCCCTCCTCTCTCTTCTCTCCCATGAAATGACCGAAAATAGTGTGTAGCTGCATTTAAATGCAATTGGTGTATGAGCATCCAATGGGCATCCATCAAGTGATAATCATAAACCTTAAGCACGCATTAGGTGTCATAGGCACCAGCAAATCTATTCAAATTGTGTATGAGCACTGAATTAATACACATTTAGGCGCCACTCAATCTACCCAAAATACGTATGAGCACGATTCAGGCGCCAAACTTGATTTTTAAAATCTAATTTTTTAAAAAAATTTTATTATATAATTATTTTTAAATTAATCCAAAATTTTATTAACGAATTTATAATCTTATACAAAATATTAGACAATAAAAAATAAAGGGTAAAGGGTGATCTACATATATATATTAGAATAAAAAATATAAGCTAAGATTGACATATTTTAAAATAGACAAAATAACAAGTTTAGAAATACTTTTCTTTAATATATAACCTAATAGATTTGATTTCAAAAAACTCCGAAATCTCATTCTACATCTTTTTCCATTATTGTCTTTTTTTCCTCTTCTCTTTCTCTCTCATTTCCCATAAAATGACCAAAATAATATACAAACAGTCTTATATAATACAATTGATGCATGAGTACTAAACTGATACGTAATAGGTGTGTCCCTTAAAACCCTCAAACATGTATGAGCGTTGTATCAGCTATCAATATTTTATCCAAATTATACATAAGTGTTGCAATAGGTGCACATCGGGTCTCCCCATTCTGACACAAACTCACATGAGCACTTCAGTAGCATGCATCAAACGTACAACTACTGCGTCAAACAAGAACGAGCATGGAAAAAAAGGCACCCATCAAGCGTAAGTCTGATTTCAAATAATTTAATTTTTAAAATTTATTGTTATACAATTATTTTTAGATTGACCCAACAATTATATCAATAACATCGCAAATTACGAGTAAAAATTGAACATTATAATAATTATTCTACAATAAATATTTAAGTAAAATATTTTTTTATTGTTTGGTACGTCTTTTGATTTTCATTTTATGAAGTGCGAATAAAATATATGATTCATGGGGATAATGTAATAATAACTACCGTATTACTTAAATTGTTCAAGAATAAATATTCCAACATAAATACTTAATTAATGATGGTAATAAAATAAAGTCATTGTTAATTGGCATGCCATGTTAATGGCCGCAGACACGAACCGTTTAGAGGATTATGCAAATGGACTTTTATATCAAAATGGCTCGTTCCATACATGAGTTATAATTACATCTCATAAAGATCTTATTTACTCAGGCTGATTATAAATACTAAATAAATAATTAGATTATGAATTAACCTAGGTAATTAGAGTAGAATAATTACACAATGACCATATTATGTAAATTAAAAGTATGAATGGTTATTAAACATAACCAAAAAAAAGCCCATTGCCATTATAAATACAAACTTCCTTAGAATTGATGGGACACTTTTCTCTTTTAACATCTTTGGTTTCTATTGTGAGACTAAGCAATCTTTTCATAAATAGTGGTTTTGATACCACTTTTGTAAAACTCAGGCCTATTTTAAAAGGTTATGAATTTAGGCAGGGGATTATCCATCTTGTCTTCCTACCCCATTTTATGTTATAAATTCCAATCAAATAAGTTAGTTAAATTTTTAATTAAATTTTAAATATTATTTTTATAAAATTTAAATTTGGATATAACAAGTCAAATATATAGAACCTGACAATTTAGTTAGTCAATTAAATATACCAAAAGGCAGGAGATTTTTCACTATGTCTTTCCGCCTCATTTCATTTACTTGCCTTTTAGTTTGTCTCGCTCGATTTTGACTTTAGTATCAAATGATAAATTGAAAAGTCAGTCCTATACATTTGACACCCTATTTTAGCCTGCGATATACATGATCCCACTTAAAAAGATTTAAGAAGTCGATTTGAAATCTCTCACATCCAATCCTGTTTTTTATATTTTTGATGTATTACATATTTTTTAGCAAATACTAAAAGTGAAAGATTTGTTTATTAAGGGGAAAAGTATACCTATTTAACATTTGGTTATCAAAATTGTGTAGAGATTTTTATATTAACTATGCTTATTAAATCCACTACCACAGAAAAAGTTAAATCCTTCCTTTGAGGTTTCACCTATGATATATTATTAAAAATAATATATTATTTGTGATGTAAACAAATTATCAAAACCTAAATAGTTAAAAATTATTTTAATAACTAATCAAATCTAATACATGTTCTAAAAGTAACTCTAAGCATATTTTAATTGATTATTTTATTGGATGTTTTGACGCTTATCCTATATTTTACAATGGGTATCCTTAGTAGGATTTTTTTTAGATACTTTTATAATATTATTAAATAATATAATATTTTATTTATCTATTATAATTAATAATACAGAGTTAAATATAATATTATATTCCTCAAGGATATTTAAAAAATGTTCTAAATACCGTGTTAACTACTATAGTTTGACTAATAAAATATTAACAAAAAGTTTAAATAAATATCTGAATCTCTATAAATTTATCCGACCTACACAAGAATGACATTAGATAAATATCATATGATCGTGCGATATAATTTAAAATTCTCCCCAAATTGTAATGCAGAAGCAAGCATCATAACAATGTGGGGTAACCGCTTATCATGAATCATCGACGAAGTTCCCACCATGAAGATCAAACTGTGATGGCAAAATCGAAACAGATTATGAAGAACATAGAAAGAAGATCGCCAAATGAAAGCTCAATGTGAGTTTATGGTTTTATTGAATGATGAACTTACATTACAAGGATATATCATCCTATTAATATAGTAATTGTAATGCAATTACAAGGATTAAATATTGGCACAATATATATTTTTAATGCATATCAGGAATTCGGATACACGTACGAATTAGGGAGTCGTGTAATTCTACTAAGATATTCAGATAGTGACAGGTCTGATCCTTATTACTTCAAATCCTACACACCATAACAAAATAAGCTAAAAATAAGAAGTATATGAGTTTTGATCCCTATTATATCATCTGATATTCAAATCAGTGATCTTTCTAAATAGATCTAAAGATAATAAAAAAATAGGTACTAAAATTAAAAGAGAATGAGGATGAGTGTGAATTCAGAGGGCTTCACTCCACTTGGTGTACTCGAGAGTTTGAATGTCTTTTTCATTTTCAATCCTTTTTCTCTCTACTTTTATTTGGGAGAAGTTATATTTATAGTCAGGAACTCTATTTGGATAGTCAACAATTGAAATCACTGCACATTTGTATAACCATTTCAGAACAGTTGTGGTGATGTATTACTTTTGGTATGTAACTGTAATCCATCATCTTGGCCATTTTTTGGATGGGATCGTTAACTGACACGTGATTATCTTTCGATTTTTGATAACCGGTTGCTCGAATTAAACTTTTCGGTTAATATTCTTGAGAGTTATTATTCGATTGTCTGGACTGACTTTATTGCTTCTTCAATTAGGCCACCAGTGTTTTGGGTCTTCATTTAAGTTTATGTTGAGTTGGTCTACCTTTGTTCATACCCAAAAATTATAATATTTTTAGAGATTATAAATTTAAATTAGGAAGCCCTAACTAAGATTATAACATTGTGAAATTAGTCTAGTAGTCATGGTAATTAACAAGTCACAAATTAACTTGGAAAATTAAAGTTTGCTCTAAACAATATTATCAGAAATATAAATATGAATGCCTACATATTTTTATCATAAACCTAAGTTTTTTTTCTTTTTTTTTTTTTTTTTTTTTGGTTGCGGTATTTTGACAATAAAAGAAAATCATATAGTTATCACTTCGTTCACCGATGAAAAAAGTGTTTTTTTTTTTTTTTTTGCAATTAAATGGTGCATGAAATATATATTTGTTACGAGGATAAATTATTTTATATTTATTGAGTAAATATATAACTTTTTACTTGTGAGTATAAAAGTTTTTATCTTCATTTGAGGTGCTTTCAATGCACGAAACCAAGCGGATGGGATAACTTGGACTACAATCCTACATTTTCACGAGGGTAAGTCAACTCAATTGAATAACTCAACATTTGTAATAATCTGTAGTAATATTTTATCTAACAGTATAATCATCCTTTTATTAGGATTATGCTATAAGGTTAATTTTTTTAATCCTGATTATTTATTAAGAACAGAAATAATATACTTTTATAAGTAAAAAGGCTCTCTTCCCTCTTTAAAAAACTGTTCCATGAACAAAATCATATGAACGAGATGGCCACAACCATAATCTCGAGTCTCATCCAAAGCGTACACGACCTTTAGATATTGCCCAAAGATTAGATTTTAAATATTATTTACAAATAGGACAAGTGAGGGGACTGCTATAATATGGTGTGTGTCAAATCATGTAATATATTTATATTTAGATATAAGACCAAATTGTTGTCCATGGCCATGGCCCGTGACCCTAAGAAAACAAAGACTAGGGGCCACTTTTATGGTGTTTTGTAGGAGAAAAAAAATTAATATGAAATAAATTTTGTATTATTTAAAAATAAGATAAAAATAGAATAAAATTTAAAATATATTATATTATTTAATTTAATTTATATGTGAAATAGATATTTTAATTAAAAATAAATATTACTATTAAAACGGATGGAGAAAGACGTAGGCAGCAGTAGTCAGCGGTAGTCAGCGACAGGCGCTATTGATGCTAGGATCATAGCCAAGGAGAACTGTAGTCTGACTAGAAGTATGTATTATTTTTATTTAGTTGATGTGTCTTCAAATTTAAATTATTGTACATATTAGAGAGTAAAAAACTATCCGTTGGATCTGAAGTGGGACTGATCTCCGTATGATCTTAATTTAAATTTTGTACAATATAATAAAGTACGGTTAAAGAATTGACAGGACTCACTCTCTAGTAGATCTTTCGANTCGCTCAAATTAGTATTTTTCTTTGAGAAAATAAAATGAAGAATGTAAGTGTAGATACTTATAAAAGTAATTTTATTTGTTGTCTGAATTTTTCAAAATGTGTCTTGTGAGAGAGTGAGAGAGAGTCTGTGTACGCTTTCAACATTTTGAATTTATTTTTAGTTAGTCTTTTATTTGGTTGAGTGTTGCCCCCTTTTTCTTATTAAAAAAAAATTATAGAAACCATTTAGAACAATTTCAATCGTTAGTATTGTTAGGAAAGGACAATAACAATACCCATCACCAGCTAAAAACTTAAATTCAAAAATTAAGATTTACTGTTTAAATTTATTTTAACTATTCTCTTATATTTAATCAAATATCATGTGGGAATAAAATCAATCTTAAATCACCTTTTACTAGCTCAGGATAAAAAATTTATTAGCTTACCCCTTCCTTAATTATGTTACTGTCTTCTAAAATATCAGCCTTACTCATTATTTCAATAGTTGAGATTATTTTTCAGAAAGGTGTTATGATCATCCCTGCAATTGACCTCCATTACTGTCCCCGAAGGTTTGTAATTAAGGGACATAGTAATATACTTAATATTTATTTTATTTTTTAATGGTCTGTTTTAACCTATATCATTTACTAATCTGTCATTTAATCCCAACCCTACTTAGTTAATGGGAGGATATAACAAGTCTCTGTTTGAACATTAATAAGAAAATAAAAAGATAGACTGATAAAAATTTACTTTAATAGAATTTTATCTTAGACGAAATTTACTGTCCATCGCCTTTTATAAATAAAGTTGATTTATCATTCCAACTGCGAAGTTTTACGTCAAGCAAAACTCAGAAACGAAGAGCAAGAAGGAAGGCTGGGCAATGGCAGAGACGAGTTCAGAGAGAGGACGACGCATTAATGAAGAAAACGGACGCCAGAGTTTTATTTATTTTCCTTCATTGTTTACACAGCCCTCAACCACGCATTTATACAAGTATGCAGCAAATACGGAAAGGAGATAAATAAAAGAAGAAAATAATGGAAAATAATACAGAGGAAATACAGGGAAAGAAATAGAAAGAAAATATTTGACAAATATTAATCATGTAATATTTTCTAATACCAAATGTCAAATATAGGTAATAAAATATAAAAATTTATTTTATTTTATATTTTTTATGATATGTTCAAATCTAATTTTTTTTTATTAGCTAATTTAAATATTTAAAAATAATTAAATAATTCTATTCATTGGATACTCACAACAGCTGAGGGATTAAACATCACCATTTCTCCACGGACACGCGCACACACGCTGTCTGTCTCACTGAAGAATTCCCTCCGGTGAGTGAGCAGTGGGGCAGTGGGCGATGTCGGAAGTACGTAGTCGACGACAGCTAATCAGAATTATTGTATTTCTGTTTGTCCATTTCTATTTATTTATATTAAAATAAAAATTAAAAATTAAAAATTAAAAATTAAAAAAATTAAAGATTAAAAATTAAAAATAAATTTGAATAATTATTTAAATTTTAATATAATATATATTATTATTATTTTAATTTTTATCAAATTAAATTACGACAACAAAAATCAGAGCTAATCCTGCTGGAAAACCAGAAATGGACTTCACACCAACCGCCCTCGTCTTCTCTCCTTTTTATCTCCTCCTCCCTCCGCCACTATCCATAGGCATACTCTCTCTCTCTCACTCTCTGGTCTTCAGTTTTCTCTCTCTAAAGCCATGTCTTCTTCCCCTCCTTCACCCTCTCTCTCTTCCCCTCACAATGCACAAAAATATGGCAGACTCAGACCCACCACAACAGAACCCGACCCAGATTGCGAAACCCGAAACCGAAGCCTCTGGATGCGGTTGTCCGCGCTGGCGGCGGTCCTGCTGCTGGTGGCAGCCGCGGCAGGCGCGGCAGCGGTGGTGATATCCAGAGGGGGAATTCGGGCGGGTCGCGATCCCCTAAGCCGACGAAGGCGATCACCCGGGTTTGTTCCCGGGCTCAGTACCCGAGTCTCTGCGTCGACTCGCTGGTCGGATTTCCTGGGGCGCTCGCTGCCGATGAGGGACAGCTCGTGCACATTTCGGTGAAGATGACGTTGCATAGAGTCGGCCGGGCGTTGGATTCGTCGTCGGAGATTATTAATTGGAAGATGGACCCGCTTGGACGGTCGGCCTACGATGATTGCCTTGAGCTGCTGGATGACTCCGTGGACCTGCTCACACGCTCGCTTTTCTCCGTTCCCACGGCGTCGGCGGCGGAGGACGGTGGCGGCGGCGTCGGTGGAAACGGTCAGGTGGGTATTTAAATGTCCTAATTAATAAACTGAACCATGCTTAGCACTCAATTTAAGAAGCTTAAAATAAAAATTTTGCACTTAGAAAATAATTTAAAATAATATAAAATTTATCTATTTTAATAAAAAAAAATAAACTTTATACGTAACCCATTAATCTCACGACTAATTTGAGTCGATCCCTCATGGGAATTGTTTTAAATTTAATTATTACGAGTCCAAATTTGAAAAGCATGATTTAATTAACTCTAATTTCACTTAAACTAATCTAAATTAATTGAAGAAGAGCAATAATATTTTTTAATCGGGAATTATTTAGTTAATTTCGAATTTATTTAAACTGTAGACAACTAAAGGCATTAAATTATATCTCTAAAGCTTGCTTACTTTGCAGGGGGATGTGGGGTTTCTCCCCCACTTATCTTAATTATATTAATATTAGATAGATGATATTAATATTTTTTTAATAATAAATAATATTAAATAATATTTATTTTTTAATAATAAATAATATAATTATTTAATAAATAATAAATAATTGTATTTATAATGGATTAAATTAACCCCTTTTTTTTCTATGAGCATAAATTATATTATTGAGAAATATATCCCAATATTTTTAAAATATTTTTTAAATACTATATATTTCAATGCTAATACATTAAAATAAATAAATAAATAGATAAATAAGACGTTGACATTAAAATAAAAGGTAAATGCGAAGCTTCCAGTGATAATTCACGTCCAATTCAACTCATGGATAAGTTCTGTTCATTACACCTTCCAAAAATATTCATTAAATTTATTCATTAAAGTCCTTTTTGCCATATGTGACTTAATAAGAAAAATAAAATTTATATTTTTATATAGTCTCTATTTTTTTGAAAAAAATATTATCTGTATATTTAATTATATCAAAATTATTAAAAATAGGTATAAATTTCATGTTATTTTAAATTTTACTTGCTTTATCCTTTCTTCATATTAAAAATAGTAATTCTGATACAATCGAATATATAATTGAGCTTATTAATAAGATTATTTTAAAATTATGTGGAGAAAGAAATCAAGATTTTTCTATTTTATATTTTTTTGATTAGATTTTTTTATATAAAATGAAATGTGGGAGAATAATGAATATTGGGTTTTAAGTAATATTTAGAAAAAAATTATACATTATTTTTTAAGTATTTTTTTTCTTTTAAAAATATTTTAACCATTCTTTAAATTATTTTGAATTCTTTAAATCATATTTAGTTTATTGTTCTTTTTAACTTCTTATAAAATATACATTTTTAAAAACTATAAACTGTAACTTCATGATAATTTACTCACCAAAAAAATTACCTTCCAAAACACTTTATTTAATAATGGCAAAAAAAAAAGGAGAAAATATCTTTCTATGTATATTAAATTAAAAAGATGTAAATTTAATTAAAATTAATAAATTTAATAAAAATGATAATTTAACATAAAGAAAAAGATTTTTTTTTGTTTATGTTAAGGAAGCAAAGAGAAAAAGGAGGAAAAAGAAAAACAAAAAGGTTTTTTTTTTTCTATAGAGCACTGACTTATAAGGATTTTGATTTGGGGGGGGAGGGGGAATGTCCATTTATGCTTGTGGTCATTGCATTGTATTTTCAGTCTGTCTAATACATCTGTTATTGATTTCTATTTTTTTAAAATATGCTTCAGTGTATTCTATTCTATGATTGATGAACATTTTATAATCGGTCAGTAGGCTTCTATGATTATCGAGTCTGACTCGATAATTATTTTATGGCTTTAACTTTCATTTGTAGTAACTAATACATGCTAGATAGCAGTGATCTCCGCTATAGGAATGTTTGTGACACACAGAAATCTTGATGCCCCAAAGATCCACTGAAGAGTAGATGTGCCCCTTGAAGATCATTTGATAATAGGTATATACATCTCTTCGGCCACAGAAGGATATTCTTCTCTTCCTAAAAATATAAGCATTGCGATAGGTCCAAAGAAACCAAATGGTTGCTATGAACTTGAAGATGAACTGATTCCTATTTCTACATAGAGGTTATTAGAAAACCATGAGGTAAAGGGCTTTGGGCATGTACTTGAGCCTTAGTCTTCTCTCAGCATGCTTTTCCATACCTCCCCAGCCCACTGATGGTCTATAATGATGTGGATTGCTAATTTTGGTAATCTGTAGGTCTTGCAGTTAGTTGAAGAGAATAATTTTTTTTTATATCATTGGACAGTAGTATAAAACTTGTCATGGAGCACCATCCAAGGGAAGACTTTAAGCTTAGGTGGGATTTTGAGTCTTGATGGGTAGTAAATACCCAAAGCCTAATTAAGAAACTCATTTTTGTAAAATGGGTCCGCGTCCATGGAAGGCCTAAGAAACTAAATGTGCTCTACAGGCCCGAGGATTTAGGCCCACGGCCCAAGAAACCCTGAGAGCTGAGTTAGTCCGAGAGACTGACTTAACTTGGAAGGCTTGAAGACTCCATAAAAGACCAAAGCCTTCAATGAAGCCCCGAGGACATTTATCACTAAAACATCCGCAGACATGACAAAGATCAAAGACCTTGATGAAGACGATGACATTTGGCGCTAAAAGCCTGCGGACCAATAAGGGCTACAGGCTTCATCAAGGACACAAACTCTGAAAAATTTTTTATAGCTTGAGCGCAGAGCATGAAGCTTAGGACGACAGCTCAGAAAGATAACGTTCTCAAAGGCACGCGCAATCTCTACAACATGCAATCTTTATAGGGAATGATGGCCTGTAGAGTAGGTATGATTACTGTAAAAGTGACGTTTCACAGAGCGAGCCCGTATGCATACAATATTTCTGACACAGCAAAATGAATTTACAAAATTAGTAGCAAAATCCACTATACATGCTACCTCCACATGGCTACTCCATGCATTAGGGTTCAACCACTACATAAGCCTTCATTATGTACCTAACAAAGAATCAGATTTACTTTACTTGCATTTACGCCCACAAAGAGAGAAAAAGCAAGTCACTCACATTGCCAATTGAGAGAACACTTGTGTTTGAAAGAGTGATCTTTGGGATTCACCAGATACTTTATTCTCTACCCTTTGTACTCAAACATTTAAATAATGAAATTATTCTCGAAAATTGTGATTTTTTCTCCTCTCATTTAGAAGAGAATTTTTCACGTAAAAACATTACATGTCACTATCTCTCTCTTTCTTCTACTTAAAATCTATATTTGTATTGCTCTACATTTGGGTCCTTATTTATACAAAAATTAGAATCCAATGACACAACTAGTCTCAACAATTTTTTCCCAATTTATGTCACTTGGAGTGCCTCACTTTGGATTAATTCGTAAGTAGCTTTAACTTCATAGTATCCAGATCTATTATCTCAAATAATTTGATCCTCGATATTAGTACCTTTCAGCACATAAGTGTAAGGAGTTTATTGATGTTATCCACATTAAGCGTGTCCTCAAAGTTCTCTTAGTCCCAATCATGGTTTGAGAAGACATAATCTATGACTTTTTAATCTATAACAACATCTAATAGGAAGATATACATATCTTAAAAAAAAGATGTCTTACTAATCATTCATCTTTCTAAACAAAATAATGGTATCCCTAATCCTGATTGTTCAATGTGTACCTTGGTTTATGAATACCCTTGTTAATAACATACTATGCTAAGTGGATGAGGAGTTCTTGTTTTTCTTGATCTCCAGAAAAGTTGAGCTTTTCATGTATTTGACTTTGAAGATCTGGGCCTAAAGTTTATCGGAGCCTTTAGTAAGCTTCTGACTAATTTTTTCCTAGATGGTCTTGTTGTTGTGGTAAGTTGTTCTCAAACCCATGCCCCCAACCTCCTTAGGGGTGCTGATCATTTTCCAATCAAAGAGGTGGATTTTTCGATCACCCATAGAAAGAGCCTATTGGTCCGACTAAACTTCTTATAAATACTATGTGGAAGAATGTGTATTTATATAGTATAGACCGGAACAGATTGCTCTATACAACTTAGATGAGTAAGAATCTACTAGCTATGGATAGTTTCTTAGATTTTCAGTTGAAAATGCTTCTGTAGACCCTATCAATGATAGGCATGTAGTGGTCATTATTAGTACGACCGTAGATTATTTTAACATCTAAATAGTTCTTCATACTATTCACTAGTTTGGATCCATAATAGCTTTGGAGTTCCAAGGCCATAGTCTTTTTTGGCACTAGACTTGAATTTGCTCTTTTCAATGGCTTGGGCCCGATGCTTTGTAGAAGCCATCAAACACCTCCATGATTTTCCTGTTCTAAGTCATGTTGGCTTTTGCAAATCATCTGAAAGAAAGGCAAGAGAGGGAAAGACCATTTTCACACTCTTTAATGGGTTTCCAAGTGCCAAGAGCAACTGCATGGTTGATCAAGTGGTAGAGTCTTTGATGCAGAAAACAAAAATATAGGGGGAGAGGGGGTCTTCTTGTCTAATGTGACAAGTAGGTCTTCTTGTCTAATCCACGTGGTTTGAACGTTCGAGCTTGCAAAAAATCATAGAACGGGGATCCTACAATGTGAAACATATATTTTATTATTATATTTTTTGGCTATTTTTTTTTTCATATCCATCTCATTTATAAAGTTTTTAAAAATGAGATAAAGTACATAATTCATGTCGTAGGATTCGTACTCAGAAAAAATCCTAACAAACGACTTTGTCATTCTCTATGTTAACTTTTTAAAAGAAATTTCTTTGTTCTGATGGCAACATCTTGCTATTTATCCATTGAAAGGAAAAAAAAACCCACTTTATTGCTTTCTTTTTGGTGGGTAAATTTTTGATAAATAATGTTATTTTCATTCACTTATAACTTTACTGTTATTTCAACCATAAAATTTGAGAGTAGCTTTTATACAAAATAAATTCGAAAATATAATTTCTAAGGATATAAATTTTTGTTTATACCAAAACATAAATATGTATTTTTACTTTATTTAAAAAAATAATATATATTTTGTAAAAAAATATTTTGTATAATAATTAAAAAAAAAAAAAAACCCAATTTTTTAATTTGAAATATTGAATCCTTCCCCTCAAAAAGAAAAATAAAACAAATGCAATGTGTCTTACTAAACTATTTAATTTTTATCTATATTTTTTAAAATTAAAGATAAATTTATTAAATCTAATGATTTTGGAATTATATTTATAAAAAATAAGATATAAAAATAAAATTTATTACAAAATTTACACCTTGAAATTAACATAAAAATATATTTATACATTTATTTTTTTTGTAAATATTATTCTTCATTTATGAAATTAGGTATTTATTTATTTATTTATTTATTTTAAGTGAAATTAATATATAATTAAAGTTAAATAATTAAAAAAATATTTTAAAATATGAATTGACTGATGGTTCCAAATACTGCAGGTTGCCACGGCGGACGACGTGATAACGTGGCTGAGCGCGGCGTTGACGAACCAGGACACCTGCGCGGAGGGATTTCTGGGGGTGAGCGGGCCGGTGAAGGATCAAATGGCGGAGACACTGAAGGACCTGCCGGCACTGGCGAGCAACTGCCTTGCGATTTATGCCGCCAACAATGGCGGCGGCGACAGCGACTTCGCTGGGATCCCGATACACAATCGGCGGAGGAGGCTGTTAGGCTCCCAGCCGGAATCCGATGCTTCCGGCTTCCCGGAGTGGCTGTCGAGGGGAGAGAGAATTCTGTTGGCCACGCCGTCGGCACAGATCCAAGCAGACGTAACGGTGGCCGCCGACGGCTCCGGCACGGTGAAAACCATCGCGGAGGCAATCAAAATGGCGCCGGATAACAGCGACAGGCGGTTTATCATTCACGTGAAAGTGGGAAGGTCAGTTCATGAACAGTTCTTAGAAAGCTTACTTTTTTATTGTTTTAATCTATTTAATAATAATTAATATTATGTATTTTATAAATTTTAAAAATTTAATTCGGTTGTATAAATTAATTTTTTATTAAAATAAATGCAATTTTTACATCAATTTTCTCAATATTTGTTGATAAAACAAATAATTGAAGATTAAATATGTTAAATTATTATTATAATTATTGTGTTAATAAAGATGTAAGCTGTATTAATTTTGAATTTTAAATTTTAAATAATCAATTTTATTTATATAAAAAATCAGCATTTTTTGTATTTTAATGAATAATATTTTTAAAAAATAAAGTTAAAATATGTATATTTTTTATATTTTACAATTTTAAATTATAATTTTGAATTTAATTTTTAAAAAAATTAAAGTGAAAATATATTTTTAGACCTTACTTTCTATAAATATTATTCAGCTATTATGATTTTAAATATAAACCAAAATTATACTTATTAAATTTATAATATTTGAAACAATATTTTACAAAATATAAACTAAAAATTAATTTTTATCTTATTTTTCTTAAAAAAATTGCATTTTACATAAAATTTATGGCTTGAAATTACGATAAAAATTCATATTTTTAAAATTTGAAATTTTAAATATTATTCTGAATTTCATAAATAAAATATTATTATCCTAATTATCTATAAATAGTATTATTTAAATATTTATCTATATACTTATTTATATCAAAATAATTATTTTTAATATAAAAATAAAAAATAGTGTAAAAATTAAAATATAATAAAATTTGCATCTATTTTTAAAATTTTTAATATAAATAATATAAAATTAAATATATAAATAATATTTTTTTATCTATTAATGATTTGAACCGGCTGCCTTTATTTTTGTGTTCCACATGTAACGGCTAGTTTTTAGGGTTTCATTTTTCTTCATTTTCTGGGCAAAAAGGAGAGAGTAGGTCCAATTTTGAGAAAGGATGTGCAAAAGTTTATTTGTAATAATTTAGATTAAATTATTTTTAAATATTAATATATTTAAATAAATGATAGATAAATAGGTAAAAATAATAATAATTTATGCTTTAATAATTAATCTTGGTTTAATTTTTTAATCAGACAAAACCAACTTCAATCTTGCATTTAAAAAAAACAATAAATATATTTTAATTAAAAATGATATATTTTTTTCATAAATTTATAATTTTAATTCTCAGAATAGTTAGAGTTAATTAGTTGACATAAATAAAATTTAAATTAATTAATTAAAAATATTTATACTATTTGACATAAAAGATGTTAAATACTTTTCTTAATAATAACTGTTTAATATTAATCGAATTATTTAATTATTTTTTTAAAAATATAAAAAATTTAATTTTTTTAAATATTTTAATTATTTAATATTAATTGAACGGTTGTGATTAAAAGTAATTAAACTAACCAATCTTTTAAGGGACAGAGGCCCCAAATTGCATTTACTTGTAGTCTCATGGGGAATGATTTTTCATATTGGCCGAATAAATATATTATTTTTTATATTTAGTAGTAATATTTTATTTTTTAAAAAAATATTTTTAAAGTATTTAGAAGAGTCATTTTGACTTTGAATCTGAACATTAATGAGATCTGGGAAACTTTATATCGACCCCCATATATAGGGGTAGATTGTCTTATACTGATTGAATAAAGACCTGACATTCTCCTTATAAATAAAAAAATATTTTATTTTTTTAAAAATATCTTTTTAATGATAAATCTGTCCAGCAACTGCTACTGCAACTGCAATCCTATGCCTTTCTCAAAGCAGACAATATTTTAAAAAGAGTCGACTGAATCTCGGTATTCAACATCTGGGATATAAGTTTTATTTTATTGAATTTGCCCAAAAAACTAAATAAATAAAGGCCGAATTTAAAAATAAACATGGATATTATGATAAAGCATGAATGAATATTGTGATTTATTAGGTATGAAGAGGATAACTTGAAGATTGGAAGGAAGAAAAAGAACGTGTGGCTCGTCGGAGACGGTAGCAACCAGACGGTCATCACCGGCCGAAAAAGCGTCGGTGGAGAGAACATCACCACTTTTCACACCGCCTCCTTCGGTAAATCTATGTTCTTCTGCAAGTTTTTATCTTTCAGTTAATTTTTTAATTTAATATTTAATTATTGGAATGCAATAATATAGAAATAAAATTTAAATAATTAAAAATAAAAAAATTAAAATTAATTATAAATAAATATTAGATTATTCGATTCACACAAGAAATAAATATTATTAGTGAGAATAATATATGAACTTAGGATGAAAATTTTCATTATATGAACTTATGTGATGTTTTTTTATTTTTTTAAAAACAATTTATTATTTTTATTTTTTATTGTCTAAATTTAGGTATATACAGTTTAAAATTTTAAATTAAATTTGTAAAATGGGTTCTAACTTAATTGTAAATAAATTTAATTATTTTTTTCTAAAACGATTTTAATATTGAAATTTTAAATATTTTATAAAAAATAAATTGGGAAATAATAAATAAATTTTAGTTTATTTCATTTGTCTATCAAAAGAAGAACGTTATTCATTCGTCTCCATCCTTATCTTCAACGACATGGGTCCCACAAAAAAACAAAAAATCTGATTGGTCGGGGACCCTCCAATTATTGGTGTCTAATTTGTTCCCTAATTTTGTCATTATTATCCTCTTTTTATAAACAATTATTACGTCATAAAATATAAAATGACGCCTCATTAGTCATACTTTTCATATATAATTTTTTTTGCAACATATTGTTATTTTTTTATAATTCAAAATTTATTATTTAATTTGTACTTAAATCGAGGTTTATCTGGACTGATAGTCACTCGACGGGAAATTCATATCTAAATATCTAAAATTTTTAAAGCACAGGAGAGCTATATTATAAAATTTTTATATGATTTTATAAAATTTTATCACTTTAATTTAATAGAAAGTCATATAGGAGCGATTTAAAATAAATTTAAGATAAGTAAAATATATGTCTAAGGATTTAGAAAATACTGAAATATTACATATGAAAATCAAAGCACATAAGAGTATTTAAATAAAATTTTAGAATATATATGAATATAAGTGTAGATAATTAGCTTGACAATACAATATATATGAATTAAATATATAAATTTTATAAAAATTACAGAGAATAAAAATAAAAATTTATACATGTAAAGTATAAGCACTTTACATATATAAAATTATAATCTGTAAAGGCATTGGAGATAATAAATACCTGTAAAAATTAGAAAGAATAGTAACAAGAGAAAAAGGACCTGTGAGATACACTTGTTTTAACTTAATTTTGTCAAAATATTACTTGATTTCTCTTTGATTTTATCTTCTCCTACTTCTCTCTTTTTCTTTTCTCTCTTCTCTTCTTCTTTATCTCTAATGTTTCTCAAAAACTGGCTCAAAATAACACAAATTCGGGCAAAAATATTTTTTTATAGCAAATTAGCACGTCATGCACAGGTCATGCATAACTGCACATGTGCGCTAATCAGGCACGTATTAGACACTAAGACAAAAGCTATACCGTGCATGAATATCCTTTAAACACGCATCAGGTATTAAAAATCTGTCAAAACTGTATATGAGTATATTTTGGGTGCACATCGAATGTAAACACATATGGTCTAGTCATTATTATTATTATTTTTATAGTGTAAATCCCAACAAGTAGCCTTCAATTTAAAAATTTTTATATAAATAAAATAAAAATTATATATATATATATATATATAATTGAACTGAAATTTTTTTGACCTACCAAATATTATTAATTAATCCCATAAATTTTTTTATTGGTTATTATGAATCATTTATCTCTATAAAATTAATAATATTTTAACCTTTTTTTTATAAAAATTAATAACAGAATTATTTTATATTTTTTTTACTAAATATATAAAATTCTAAATTATTGGCTCCCATGAAAAAAGATTATGGATCGGTCATTGCTAAAGACAAATATTTTGGATTGCCGATTTACTGCATTTATGATAATATTTTAGCTGATGTGATATTTATTAATTTATTTTTGAGGGGCTTATTAGTATAAAATAAATAGATAAAATATCACGTTATTAAAGATATTTTAAAATAATTAAATACTACCTCAACCACTACTCATCCATCAAATACCAGCCAAATTCCTTGATCAATTCTCTTGAATTTAGTTCTATGAAATTTAATGGCATTTTTGAGTTAGCATTGCCTAAAATTTATAATTCTTTATTTTTATATTTATGTAAAATATATTTGTTGATTAACCTTTTTTTGGAATAAACCAATAAGAGCTAGTATAGTCATTAGGGTAATTTGAGATATCACAGTTAAATTTATAATTATAAATTTTAATATTACTATTACGTATATAAACTTATCTGATATATAATATTTACTAATGAAATAATATATTCAAATTTTGACTCAAATGTGTAAATGGGGATGATGATTCTTGCTTAGAAAGTTAAAATAATAATAATAATAATAATAACTTTAGTTGGGCTAAATAGTTAGGATAGTTGATGGATTAAGAAATTCATATAATTTGAACTTTCTTCATGTGATGATTGCTTTGAATTGTTGCTCTTACTATATTATCATTGTGACTTTAGAAAATTGAGGAAACTTGAAACTATAGTCTAAATATTAAATTCAAGATCTACTTAATTGGCTATGATAAAAAATAATGTGACCCAATTTTCTTTTTTTTTTTTTTTGCAGCCGCATCGGGAACCGGGTTTGTTGCCAAGGACATTACCTTCGAGAATGAGTCGGGCCCCGAAAAACACCAGGCGGTTGCGCTCCGTATTGGAGCCGACCATGCAGTGGTCTATCGGTCAGAAATAAGAGGCTACCAAGACACGCTTTATGTCCATTCACTACGCCAATTTTTTAGGGAGTGCGATATTTATGGCACAGTCGACTTTATATTCGGCAATGCAGCAGTGGTCTTCCAAAAATGCAAGATGTACGCTCGGAAGCCCATGGCCCAGCAGAAGAACACTATCACGGCCCAAAATCGCAAGGACCCAAACCAAAATACGGGCATATCCATCCATGATTGCCAAATCCAACCAACCTTGGATCTCGAGCCATTGAAATTGAGCATCCCAACGTATCTTGGCCGCCCATGGAAAGTCTACTCTAGGGTTGTGTACATGATGTCTTACATCGGAGACCATGTTGATCCAAGAGGATGGCTTGAATGGAACGCTAGTTCTCCCGTCGACAAGCTATACTACGGTGAGTACATGAATTACGGGCCGAGAGCCGCCGTAGGGGAGCGAGTCAAGTGGCCCGGGGTACACTCAATTATGGCAATATCTGAAGCGAACAAATTTACCGTCGCTCAATTCATATTTGGGTCCGCTTGGTTAACCTCCACGGGGGTGGCATTTCAAGCAGGTTTATCGGGTTAAATTGTTCTATACTCAACAATAAGATATATTTTTATGGGATACAATTTATATATCATAGAATAACGTAACGTTCATTCATTCATCTATTCTTATACAGATCAATTCAGATAGATGAATGAATGAAATATAATATCATTGTTACACTTCAATAATTAAACTAACTAGCGTAATAAGGAATGCCATATGTTCATAAAAATTTCAATTTTTTGGATAATTGTAATAAAAATTTGTATTCCATTGCTTTGATAGGGTTTGGGGAGTAACTTATAGAGAAATTATAATTTGATTTCAATGTTTTTAAGATAAGAAAAAGCATCTAAAGTTATTTAAACACTTAAAATATATATTAAATAAATTATTAGTAAAAAAATATTAATTAATTATGGTTAAAAAAAATAACAAAAAATTTATAAACTTAAAAAATATAAAATAATTTAAAAAACATGTGCTCCTCAAATGTGAGTGATAAAAATAAATTTATATAATATCCAACAGATAAATTTAAAATTTTTTTTATTATTGTATGATTAAATTTTTCTAACATGATGATTGAGACTAGTTATTAATTGCAATAAATTTTTTCAAAACAATTTAAATTTAAACATTTTAAAAAATATCACATAATACTCTCCACAAATATGAACTATAAATTCCTCTGAAAAGAATGATCAAAATAGAAAAATAAGCTTAAAAATATTATTGCAGATTCCTATCATTCAAAATTTCAATTTTCAGCATAAAAACTGTTATTCCTTACATTTTAAACTCTTAAAAGCTCGATTGCTATTACTGTATATCTAAATTAATAAATTTATCTGATACATAATTTTTATTAATAAGATTATATATCTAAAATTCAACCCAAGTTTGTAAAATAAATGTTCAAAAATTCAACATCAAAACACAAAAAAAGACCCACTAATCATATAGATCAATGATTTAAATATTTAATAGATTAAACTTACAATTCAATGTAACGAGTTCAGTAAATTCGGACCAGGAAAAAGACCCATGAATAAAGCAAATGCCCATTGTAGATCGTGAAGGCCCAAGAAAAACAACCCAAAAAACGAGCAAGGGATTCTCTCTAATAACATTCCACTTCTTTCTCTAGGGAAACCGGTTAAAGCTGACTGAAGTTACAGAAACCAACCAGACATCCTTATCAATGACCGTTATGTAACCAACCAGACATCCTTATCAATGACCGTTATATAACCAACCGGACATCCTTATCCAGGGGCAGTTATGCAACTAGTAAAACTATTTCTTACGACTATAAATAATCTGGTAGCATTTAGCAAAGGGAGGATCCAAAGAAGCGATGCCGGAGAGGAGAATCCAAAAGGAGGCTCTATCATCCATTTCTTCCTACCAGAAGGTTCTTCCATCTAGCCTTCCTAGAGCCACGTGCTCCATTAGAAGGCCTCACCTAAGGAGGCCAACCCTTCATCCCATGAGGTTAGGAAGTTTATCCTCATTCAAGGGATCTCTCTCTCTCATTCAGGATGACATTATCCTCCAATTCTTCTAGAACAAGTAGTCAAACCTCTCAGGAGTCCGAACAAAGACTCTCCCTCCAGAAGATCTTCCATTCAAGCAACCGGCCACCCCTCTAAAGTATTCCAATAATATTTAGACAGTCATATGATCTACAATAGCACGTCTAAGCCGCCCCCTACGAATGTACCTCTAAATCGCCATTCTATCGGGCACATCTTTAAAAAATCCCTCTGTTGGGCGCATCTCTAAGCTGCCCCTCTGTGGACACACCTCTAAACCGTCTATCAATTGAGTGCACTCAATCGCTTAATCTATTGATTCATGTACCTACGCATCCTTACATTTTTTTATTCTCTAAGAAAGACATCTGAATTAAATATCGGAGGATATACAACAAGAGTAATACCCACCATCCTATGAACTCTCATTTTCATTTGTGTTATGCAAAATTTGAATTCAAAATCATGAAAATCGAATCTATATCAAATTGACCCAGCATGAAATCCGATCCGTAACCCCCTAACCTATATAACAACTCAAATTCATAGAATGCAACACAATATAATTGCTTTTATTTAAACCTCTAAATTCAACTTTTTAAACAAGCCATTAAAAAATGGTTAATTTGCCTCCATACTAAAAATAATTTTATCTAAATATCATATTTTCTTATAAAATCTTATATTTTCAGATGTCGTGTGTAAATATAAATTTTCAAATAAATGCTCTTAAAAATTGGAAAAAAAAAAAAAACCGCCCAAAAATTGATCTGATTTAATCCGATTTTAATTATATACAGATGCAATCATAAATTTTGATGCATAATGGGCATCCACTTAATAGCAGATATATCATTATTCTAAAAATATAAATTATAACACGATAAAATTATCTTTTAATAAATAATCTTCTAATATCTGGCTTATTATTATTATTTTTTCCAATATCATTTAATATTTCCGATATCATCAAGAAAATTGCCCAAACTATTAAACTGCATCCATTCATCAGGAAAGAAATCGAAGATCCATTCGTTGTTTTTTCTCTTACAGATTTTCTTCTGTAGCATATCAGTTTCTATAACATATGATCAAAATACCGGAAGAATACCAAGTTTGAAGATGATAAGATTAGCCGACAGTGATGGGAGGAGTTACCGTCGGTTCGAGCCAAGCCATTCTCAGGCTGCAACCACAGAGAAATAGGGCAACGTGTATTTCACCACGGATATACAATCAAGCAGCTGCGATAATACAGATGTGAAAGAATTAGGCAGCACGGTTGATATGTGATATAGCGTTAAAAATTAAAGGTGACTAGCATTGAGGAAAATCATAGCGGGAACCGAGAGCGGGAGCTGTTGTGTTTTGGTTCCTAGTGAGTTCATTTAGTTGTAGGTTGGGTTGCATGTTTAAAAAATTAAATAGGTTTACATTTGTTGAGCCGATATAAATCGGGTGGCAAACTACGCCAGCCATGTAGCAGCATTAAGTAAATGAATGGGTCTATCAAAAGAATACATGCATAATCGGGATTTGATAATGAATGTTTTTTTGAATTGATCATTGATGTCAAGAAATTAAAAGAGACTACAAGTAGAGCCATGAATGAAAATATTAATATCAATATCGGACGAGGTTATATCGATATTGAAATTTTCGGATAATACTTATAGGTATCGGATACATCGGAGAAAATTTTACTGAGAACTATAAGATGGCAATGCCATATTAGCTAATATTAAGGCCAAATATTAGGTATATCGGCTAATATTTTAAATATCAGCTAATATATTAAGATATATCGCTGATATAATAACATAATAAAAAATGTCAATATCGAGATGAGCAATATCGATACATATCAACCGATATTTTCATTTAATAGTAAAGCTACAGAGAGCAAAGCTCTTCATGAACATCAAACATCATAGATTACAAGATCAATCCTTTATGCACTACCCTTTTTCCCTCTTAGATATGGATCCAGGAATTTCTTGATCTTTCCATAAGGATGTCAGATGAGATAGAAGTTTAACGTTAAGCTTGAAATGTTGAATTGACCGTCGAATATAACCCTTAGCCTTGCAAACTAATGATGTGGGTTCAATTCCCACGAGCCTCTTAGCTGTTTTCAATTACATTTGGGGTTGGGGATTAATCAGGCTTAAACTAATGATGTCTTCTACCAAGTCAAGGCGACACTACAGCAACATCTTTTCCTTGTCCTCAGGATATGAGTTCAACACTCAATGTCAGAATCCAAGAAAAATTTTGGGAAATAGATCAGCTTCTAAATAGTTGAGGTGCAGCCCCAACAAGATAAACACAAAAGTTGATTTTGTACTAAAAAGGTTAACCCGATGCATAAAGATCCAGTTATGTGCAGGGTTTGAGGAAGGACCAAACCATTTTGAATCTATTACATGCAAGAAGCCATTTACACATATAGTGAACTAGAATATTATAAAAGCTGTCATGGATCTATTACGTTTTATGCTATTATATCTATCCAAATGCTGGGATTTGAAATTGGAAAATAAATGATAAAGATTGCATTGAATAATTTAAATGGCTATTCCATCTTGACCATCTATTTTCCAACTTCTAATCATCATCCTTGGATAAATATGAGAGTTGAAAGAGCAGAACTATAACAACACTCAAAATATTGTAGCTTAATGTAAGAACTTTATTACTATGCACCATTAATTTGTGGGATGTTGTTAATGGGAAAGCTAGCCAATAAAAGGATTACGAGGCCAAAAGGAAGTCAATTATCTAAAATGCCTTAAGTAGATGAATGATAGAAATTGATAATCATTTAAATCACTTAATTTAATTTCTAATGTTAATTCTAGCCATTTAGTGGACATGGGAATCTTCCCACTGAGATGAGCCAGACAAGAACCGATAGTTGATCCTGGTCTCTGCCCATCATAGTTAGTGCAGAATTGTTGATCTGACGTAGATCTTTTCAGTCAATTGTGCTCTTTTCTCCTGTTTCATTGAAACAGCAATTGTAAACGGGTTCAAAGACAATCCCACGTAAACATTGTTAAAAGGTCAAAAAAGAAAAAGACTATGGACAAAAATATTGGTATCAACATCGCTATCGATGTTCGTTGAGTTCATATCAGCATCGGCAATATATATTTGTATTCAAATATCCAAAAAAAATTTGAAAATCACAGCTAACAGACGAATATCGACTGACATATCACAATATATTATTGACATAGAAGCATATTGCGATTTTGCAAAGATATCAGTGGGCCCAATTCCAATATTATGGTGTGCACGGATAGATTAAAAAAATCTCACCAGGATAAACATAGCGTGCGACCCATCCAACAACCGGAATCTGAAAGAGGAACACTCTTATAGACGGGCCAAATCCACTGCAACAGAAGTTTCATCAGCCAAGCAATGTATAAGAAATTCAGAAAAACAAAATTATGCACAGCAAGCAACTCACCTGAAGATGATAAAACAACCGTATACTTCCAAGATTATACCCACAACAGGCCATCTAACAAATAAGAAAAACAGCCCCAGAAGAAAGCTTACAGAACCCTGCAGTAAAATGTGACATTATCATCTTTAAATTACCAAATTTTGGATTAGTAGCTGACGTGCACCTGAGGAGAGTCAAACTTTGGTTTTTCTTTAAAGATCAAGTAGTCACCATTGATGCAATTATTAGCCGATACATTAGCTAATGCAATCACACCGGTTTATGATTTTCAGAAAATTTTTTTCGTCCAATATATTCGATATCAATACATTTTGTTTAATACGTCCGATACAAGTATTTTCATCCACGAGTCTACCACTTAAATTACCCCTACTGCTGAAGAATTCATTATAATATATCTAATCCATGCATAATATCATGAAAAATGGGTACGAATCATGAAAAAACGAGTACAAATTTGTGACTACTAATTAGCATTGGCAATAGGTGAATATATAAGGCTAGTTCAGGTAATTCATCACAATGTTTTTTTGTGTCAGTGATATGGTAGCTTTAGAATTTTGAGAGAGTATATTTCTTCCATTAAGCATAATAAATGTGACACAAAATAACCAACAAGGATTCATGAACTTTCAAAAAACATATTTAGATAAATTTTTAAGGCAATAAGCAGGTTAGTTGGATGCTAGAATTAGGGTAAAATTGTGTTTTAAGTATGAATAAAAATATCGGTATTGATTGCGGTTATATTGATATCATAAATATCATACAATATGTATCGGAATTGAATATATCCACGGAAAAAATATTTCTAAAGATCCCAAATTGATGGGACTATATTTGAAGATATATCGTAATATATCACCAACACGGAAATATATTACAATATTATAGTAATAATTTTAGAATATATTAATATATATTAGCCAATATTATTCTTGATTCAGTTGATGCTCATTCAACCCCAAAAATGGGCAAGCAAATCTATGAGTTATGCTGCAATTATGTGGAGCAAACATGGCATGAAATGTGGTTCAAGTTTGCCGTTGATAAGACAATGCCTTGCTAAGAGAAATTACCCCTTGCATACAATCTTAGTTTTAGTTATTAATTTGTTATAACTAATTATTCATTTTGCATTCTTTTTCTACAAATGGGAAATCATGGTGAATGGTTGTTCATAACTAGCCAAAACAATTGAATATGTTGAGGTGCTATAAAAAGGAAAAAAAGACTGGTTAGGGCAACAAAAAATGCCTTTGCTTTTGCTTTCATAATCGTGAAGATGTTTCACGTATATAGGAACAACTTGGAAGAGATGAAACTTTCCAAAGAATATTGCTCAATCATGTTTTGAAAGAATATGACTTCTGCTACTTTCTTTTAGAACTTTTTGCCTATGCACATACGGTGGCTGATCCTCCTGTGGAAGTGTTATGCTCAATGGATGGGGAAAAAATTACATCAAACGGGATACATTACTGAATTTAAAGGCCAAGCTAAAGAAATGACGTTGCTTCTTTTTAAGGGAAATGAGGCAAGTACAAAGAGGCGATTGAAATCATTGATAAGAAGTGAGAAATTCAACTCAATCAACCTTGTGGCTAATGATTTTGTTTAATCCCCAGACATTCGATGCGATAGAAATATTAAGCAGGACAAAGAAAATGTGATGCAGTTGTTTGATCACAGCAAGGTTGGTTCAAGTGCAAAGATGCCAACATTAATGCAAATATCAGCCTATATATATTGGTATTGAAACCTTCCAATGCTGATATTTTTTAATATTACAATAATATTTCAATATGTTTTCACATCAACCGATATAACCAACATATTAGTTAATATAACCCTACTAGTTTACGATTTTCAGAAATTTTTTTTCATTTGATATCGATACGTATTATCTAATATGTCCAATATAATATGACCACGACCAATACCAATATCTATACCGACAGATATTCCATCCATGTTTGGCAGTGATTGATGAGTATTCAAAGAGATCATCAAGGGCTTATTTTATGCAAACCCAATTTTAGAAAGGTATAGTAACATGTTCTTTAGCCTTGTCTCTCATCAGCAACTGAGTGCAATCAGAGTGTATCTGAACATGTAATTAGAAATCTATTTCAGCTGAAATTTAGAATTTTAATCATTCACCTAAATAAGAAATATTTATATGGTGCATAACATTTGAGCAGCTCCATGGCAAAAAGAAAAAGAGTAATGTAACCAGAACGATTGACCATCCTCTAAGTATAAAAGTGTCTATACCACTGGTGCAAAATCAATCGATAAATATAAGTATCATAGCCTTTGATACCAATATCTTCCGATATTACAACATCATGATATCTTTCTATATCAGCCAATATGGCTTGTTAATTTACGATTTTCAAAAAAAAATTTGTTCGATAAATCTAGTAATGATATATATTATCTAATATGTTTGATCCCGATATAACCGTGATTGATACCAACTGATATTTCATCCATGTTTGGCAATGATTGATGAGTATTTGAAGAGATTATCAAGGGCTTATTTTTTAATTTCAGAAAGGTATGCTATCGAGTTCTTCAGCCTAGTAGCTCATCAGCATCTGAGTGCAATTATAGAATGTATCTGAACATGTGACTAGTAAGTTATTTTAGCTGAAAATTAGAATTTTAATCATTAACCTAAATTATAAATATTTATAAGGTGCATAACATTTATGCAGCTACATAGCAAAAGAAGAAAATAGATAATGTTTTGGCCATCCTGAAGCATAAAAGTGTCGGTATGATTTATGTGACTCCATTACTTCAGTCCTTTGAATATATTGAAAATTCAAATCAAGGGCAACATCAAAATCATCGTCAACTAAAGCTTGAAAATCATCCACTTTATCCAGTCCACTTTTATTCAAAGAAAAAATATTAGAAATATTATCAATTTTCCACGGTTGTGCATTTGTGCTGTTGAGGTTTGAGAGATGTTATACATTGTTAGGTTCACATCCCTTGTTCCCTTGTTTAGTGTCTCTGTTCTCCCATGGATGAAAATATTAGTATCTATATTGGTATCAGTCACAAAAATATTAGTATCGAACATATTGGATAATATATATTGGTAATGGATACATTAGAAAAAAAATTTCTAAAAAAATTTAAGCTAACATGAATATATCGGTCGATACATCACAATAGTGTCCTGATATTAGAAATATTGGAATTGATGATGGCCCTTATTACCTATACATATTGGCCAATATTTACATCAACGGTTCTCCCCCATGAATCTCTCCACTTTTATTATGATCTCTCAATTATTACTCCTACCTCTACCCTTTCTCCTAGTCTTCCTCTTCCCCCTTTTGTGTTCCACATGATCGTGTTAAAAAATCACATCATACTAATAACAAGACTATATGGTGAAGTGTCAAGCAATAGCCACAAAATCCAATTGACAGTAATGATCAATGAAGATAACTATTCTTTACCTTATAGTTGCTGCTACTGGTGAAGAGCTTTAATGTCGAACGCCAACCAAGTAAAATTACCACTCCCGTCAACCAAAAAATCTGAGATAAAACCAACAGAAAGGTTAGAGATTTGCTTTCCATCTCAAGTTGAGAAGACAGAGCTAATGAAAGGCATTTACATTAGAAATCAAAGAAAGCACTTACATTTCCCAGGGCGAGCAAACCCTTGTCAAAGAAAAGTACAACACCAAGAATCGTGAATAAGACACCAAAGCCAATAAAGCCTAATCCTATTTCTGCATGAAAAATAGCAAGATTCCACAGATCAGAAGCCATCTTTCCAAACCCAATACTTAGCATCTTCTTTAGGACATCAGCAATTTGCCATCAAATTTCATTTTCTTAGGACATCAGCAATTTGCCATCAAAATTTAATGACCCCAACATACAACTAGTCCCTAACGGAACAAATCATTGATGCAAATATCAGTATTGGGGACCCCGATAATAATATTTCACAATATTGTTATGATATGTTTCTATATTGACGATATAACGTAATATATCGACCGATATTTAAAATATCAGCCCTTACGATATATCCTATACCAATATAGCTGCAACCAACACCGATGCCAATATTTTCATCCATGGAACAGATGCAATTTGTCATCTTCTAACAACATCTACCATAAAACTATAGACAAGGCATGCTACCAAAGGCCACGGTTTCTTATTTTCTCCAAAAACCAGTTTACAAATTCTCCAACTTCTATAGATACACCAAGCAATTGCTAGTTTGTAATTTCTTCCATGAGCTAGGTCCATAGAACAATGGATAACAGATTGGCATCAAGTGGAGATGTCAGGTTGGTATTATAAATTGACCTTCCAAGCATATTTTAAGTGTAAAAAATGGGTACAATATGAGCTTGATAATTAGGATTTGAATCAATGGATAAAAATATCAGCCGATATAAATAAGTATCGGGTCCTAAATATTTGCCAATGCCGCAAATAAATTAATATATTATTGTATCAACAATATATCACAATATATCAGTCGGTATGCAAAATAGCAGCCAATATACCTGATATTTGGCCATATATTGGGCAAATTGGCCGATATTTGATAGTCAGCCTATGTTGACAAATTTGTTTTTTCCTATGATATGTCTGACACCAATGCAGATTGTCTAATATGTTTAATATCCATATAACCAATACTGATACCGATATTAATATTTTCATCCATGGTTTTGACCCAATGCTAGCATAGCCCATGAACCTATATATCTGTAGAGGATTTTACTGACTATTGGTGTGGAGATACCATTGGTCATAGGCTTGCCAAGGGTATTGTGTGTGAAATAACGAAGCCAGTTATGATACTGCTTTCAGCCAAATGTGTTTCCCTTCTTTTCTCTCTCTTCTTTCACACAAATATTACCCTCCTCTCCCAGCCATCAAACTGAATCAATCTAACACTCAGGAAATAGAACTTTTGAATCAAGAATAAAATTCTACTTGGTATTATAATAAGATGTTCTTCCAATTAGGATTCCTCTTGGTTCTCACAATAAAAATAGTCTAACATCAAAGGGAAGTATCACCAGTAATGATAGACGATACCACTGATCAATGTCCCTATGGTGAGTGTAAACCCCTTCTCATTGTTTGTGTCAAAGATAATCCAACAAAAAATTAAACTGTTTGAGAAAATGCGTCTAACCCTCTTTTCAGTATCCAATGGCTAGTTAAGCTTCCTAAAACTACAAATAGCCTACCCAAATTGAGATTAAATAGTTTTGCATGTTCTTCAATTGAAAATCACTTTTGTACATTGTTTGAGTTATTTGATTCACAGTGGCAAATATCTACAAGAAATTTCAAAAGGTTGAGCTCTCATTGATATATGATATTATTACACCTCGAGAAAAGATAGGTTTGTTGTCAATTGTTTATCTACTCATTATAACGAAATTATGTATATTATACTTAAATTTGTAGATATTTTGTTGTAGAGAACTGAGAGAACTCTCTAGGAAATGAGTTGAAATAGACATATTGTAGAAGACATTTGGAGTTTGGCCTCTAAAACACTGAATTAGAGTTGAACCCACGGGAAAAACACAAGGTATAGTGGACTGGTTCAATTTTTTGTAAGTTGAGAAGATATACCCCATAATTATACAAGCGCAAACCACTATAAACCCTTCTGTCCATTTCTCTCTAAACTTTTCGCTCTGGCCAACTATTGAGCAAGGTCAATGTGGAAAATTCTGGCACCGTGATGTTTGAGCCAACATCAAACAAACATCAATTGAACCCAATTTTGCAGAAAAGATGACTAAAAACCACATCATGAAATTTGCCAACACTAGAAACTGGGGTAACACTTTCTCTCTTCTTTAGTAACTTATTGTAACTGTGCAGTACTAACTAGAGGACCTGAAGTGAGAAATTGTGTATATGTCATAACCTTGAATTGAGATTGAAATATAGTTGAATCAACTATAATTAATGAACTTATGTATTTTAGCCTTTTTGGTGTAGGCAATTTAAAATCACAATACTCATAGAGTATACAAAGAGTTCACATCATAACTTGCATCAAACAAAAATCAAAATAGCTTAATTCTCATCATCGGTTAGTGAGAAAGATCACGTGGCCAGAGGTGAAAAGAAATAGACTTAAATTCCCAATCAATTGACTTACATTTCTGGTGAATTTCCTCCATTAGTATAAGTTGCAATAAGTTCGTATACCGAAGTAAAAATTAGTTCACAACTGATTCATCCCCTCTTGTGGAGTGCTTGTTAAATTGGGCCAACATTAATAAGGGTAGTGCTTTTTTGGTTGAGTTACGGGGATGAAAAAGAAAAAGAAAATTCAATAGCTTCTAGATTTTGAAGAAGGCTGCTTCCATATTAAATTCCAGGGGATTGCCATAGCAAGATCAATGATATCAAGGAAACACCATCGAGCACTTAGTCTTACAGCCAAGATGATGGGGAAGGTGCAATCTTGAACAACAAAGTTACTTGGCTGCTCTGAAAAGGCACAGCTCATCCAAGCTCTTTTCTTTAGAATTCAGTTTACTGATCACAGATCTTCATACTATCCAAGTATGTAATTTTTGAGGATGAATCGATATGAAGAATCTTTTTTTATGTTCTGGTTCAGAAACAAACAAACTCAGAGGCCTTGGTAGCTTAGAAGAATGTCTGAAGTGAACATTTCTAAGAAAGGGAGGGGGTTGTTAATGGTTATTGAACTAAATCATTGATACCAGACATGAATTCAATCATGTTGGTGACATACGGAGATGGATTGCTTCTCCCAACTTTTGAATTGCTACAGTAATCATATTAAAACCAATTCATATACTAAAATTTGACCTTATTTAATCATCTTTCACATATTTGAATTGCTTAAGTCTATTTTATTTAATAGAATCAACATCTCAATAATGAATATTATCCTAACAAGTAAAAAAAGGTGAAAGTAACACTGAAAAAGTCAATTCTAAATAACTCCATAATAAGCAACAAATATTATTAAGAAAACACAATTATACAATACAAGTTGAAATTAGATAACAATTAAACAATAATCAGACGTTTAGGATGCTAAACATCAAGAAGAGGAGAACAAAAGAACAGGGCTCAAAGGAATAAAGGCCAATATTTTGAATATCGGCTAATATATTACGATATATTGACATGACAAATCAAAAGTTTGTCACAGTATTGACAAACATTGGAACATTGGGGGGCCTATACCAATATATTAGCTGATATTTTGGGCGATAATTTCTTCCATGCCTAAGATAGCTTTTATTGCTTAGTTAATGATTCCAGAAAAACTCCAAATAAAAGGCAAGCAGCTGAACTGTGGACTTATGATAATTAGTGTGTGTTATGCCAGAGCAAAGGCAACTACTTTTCAGTATGAATTCTCTACGAAAGTGTTGTCTGCTGTCTTTTCACAAAGTAAAACTGCATTTTAACAGCAGCATCTATGAATACTTGCTAAAGCGGGCAATGATTGTCACCAAATCAAGAGTGGCACAAACTTATGAAAGGAGAGGAACAGGAGACTTTCAAGCATTGAAAGTTTTACAAGACCTATTATCCAACTAGTAATATTTAGATTAGATGACTACCATAGATAAAAATATCGGTATCAATATTAGTATCAATATCGAAATCACTCATAACTATATTGATTTCGAATATATTGAATAATATGTATTGATATTGAATATATTAGAAAGAAAATATTCTAAGAATTATAAAATGACTAGCGTCATATCGGCTGATATATCGATCAAATATCAGATGTATCAACTAACATTTTGAATATTGGCTGATATATAACACTATATCGCGGATATGGCAATATATCGCGATATTGTCGCAGTAATGGAAAAATATTTGTATCGGAGGTCTGATACTGATACATATTTGCTAATATTTGTGTGAGTTGTGAATACCAAAGGAACACAGAGTGATTATTTATACTTGAGCTATCTTTGTAATGTTCGATCTGTACTAAGATCCCAATAGGGATGCCCAGAGCAATTTTGTAGTTCCATCTCCAATGATCATTGGGTAGTTTCTATCTATTCATGAATCCAAAAATCAGGTATCAATCTGCATGTTTGCACTTATTGTTACTCACTTTTCAACTCGTCTATTTGGTAGGGCATCTTGTTCACAGCTGCAAAACAATACCATACAGTAATCTAGCAATGAAAACCCTTTGAGAAGAATCAATAATGGTCAAAATTCATGGATCAGCAAAAATATTCATGTATTCAACAATTCATAATGACATAAGATGAAATGAAGATTAAGAAACCATGGAAGAAACAGATCATATACTAAAAGAAACAAATCCTAAAGCAACAGATGCAAACCATTTTTTAACCCAAAAAAATAAAAAAAAAAAAATTGCACTCAATAGCATAGTTCTAAATTGCAGTTGCAGCTGGTGTCACAGTCATGGCTTATTATAGGCAAATTGCAATGGTCGCAGTAATTGCAACTCTGAACAATCATCAAACACTAAAAAAGTTGACCTTTAAGACAGAGATGCGAGAATTGGAGCAATGGACAACAATTCCAGGATATTTAAGGACCACTGGTAGTTTTTTTTTTTTTCTTTTGACAATTTGAAACATGTATTATCATGCATAATTATTTTCAATTTTATTGACTTAATTTTAAGTTATGTGATTTAGATAAATCTTTACTATTCTTTATTACATAGCTAAAAAAGGTAGGACTGGGGGATGGACAGACAGGGCCCCATAGAGGTTCTATGAGGACTAGTATTGGGAGGTTCAAAGTTAGTGAGCCTAGACAATGCAATGTATTATCCGATATCGATACAGCCGTGACTAATACTAAAACGTATACTAATATTTTCATCCAGCATATATAAAGAAATTAATTAATCAATTAATAATTAATTTTTTCATGGGAGAAATGTAGCTGGCAGGTGAAGATTGTTCTGTATTTGTTTGTATTGGTCAATATATATTGATCATATGGTATGTACCAGTTGATACGCATGTGATATGCATTAGTATACGCAATCAGGTCCAATACTGTATCACACATTCATTTTTTCAATACTTATCTATATTTAATTCTATGCTCAAAACATGTAAGCCAGTCACTTATGTATATTTATTTTGAATTATTTATTAGTTTGATTAATTATTTTGATAGTAACATAATTGACTAGCCCTCTATGTAACTTCATCATATTGTCTGAGGCTGTCCCTTCTTGCCCACTGAAGCTCCACATCTTCATCCTCATCATTAACCACATGCATTCTCATTTTCTCTACTTCAAAGTCCCTCCTTTTTTTTTTTCAAATAATCTCTCCTTTTAGTTTTACATTACTGCAATATTGTCAACTTGTCTTCTCCAATATTTGTGGGGATTTTGACGCAAACTGGTACTTCACCTCCTTTGCAGGGAGGTGTTCCTTGTGTCATTCCCTCACTAATGCCTTGTCACAAAATATACATCTTTTGTTTCTACTACCCACAGAGGAAAAATTCCACCTAGCATCATTAGTCGATTTTGGGTCTCCCCTCCTCTTCTGAACTTCAATGTCACATTTTTTTTTTTAACAATAGAGGTATGGACCCATATTGATCCATAAAAAATGGCACATAAATCCAAAAGGTAAACTTAGCTACAAAATAAAATATTGCATCAGAATTTAGGTGGAAATTAAACCTGCCTAATGTTAATTATAACTAACCTAACTTCATTTCATGGTAACCAATCTCTAAACCTGAGGAAATTATTTTTTTGAACGTGCAGAAATCTGAATATTAAAAAGCATTACAAATTTAAATATTGCATCAAAATTTATGCAGATATTTTGCTTGCCCAATGTTCTAATTAACATATCTATCTTTATTTCATGGTAGACAATATCTAAACTTCAAGAAAGTATGCTCAGTTGATTTAATTGTACATAATCAAAAATTATAAAGCATTACAGAATTAAATTACAAATTACAATCCATAAAAATATGTATACTATAGAGTATAGAGTTAGGGTGGGTCGTTTACCTTTAAACTTCAAAGATATTAAAAGTGATTTATGTGGGAATTTACTTAGGGAATTCAAGCTGGAGCATGTGAGAGAGAAGAGGAAAGAAGTTTTAGGGTGCGGAAATTGAGATATAATTAAAATCAATAAATAGTGCTAGGGTGTTTATGATTAAAGAGTGGGAGATAGAGCAAAAGATTGGTGAGTGATTGGTGGCAAAAAAATCTTAAAAGCAAGAGCAAGCAAAAAACTAATAACTGTAGAACTCCCTAGGCAGCTATGAGAACTAGATCCCCAAATTGTAGGCTTATTTAACAATATGTAAGGTTCAATTACAAGGAAATAGTTCTAAAATTCAGTTAGAGTGCAAATAAAGGAGAGGAAAGTAAGCAAATTTCGTGCAAATCAGGGCTAGAATCCCTTAAGATCAAACCTAGGGTTAGGAAACTGCTAGCACATTTCTCCAGAAAATATACCCCATCCCATGATAGAGAGATTACAAGTCCTAATACAAGCTACTCATTTTCTTATTCCTCGTGGAAAAGGATTGTACAAAATCATAGGTGCTATTTAGAATACAATTAGTTGACCTATAGATCACAAATTTGTAAATGTTTATTCATATCAAACAACTAAGACCAGTAAGGATGACCCACTCCGGCCAAACTAGAAAAGACTACATACATTGAAATCCTTAATTGTAACAAAACCCACAAAAAGGCCTAGCAGCATTACAACATAAAATGAGAATCTACACTGCCTACGAGTAGGGTCCATTGGCTATACACGTCCCTAGTGAGGGACAACATCTAGCCCTTGATCACATCTTGTATGTCTATTGAAGTTACTAGCGTACATTATCTCTGACCAGCTTTATAAAACTCACCTAAGAAGTTCAATTGTAGAATGTATCATAAGACCATGATCAACGGTTTGAAGATCTTCATCTACAAACATATGCAATCAAAAAATGGGCATTCACATCATTCAACAATGTCACCCCTAGTAAAACCTAATTTAAAATTGACAATATTCCCTTTTCTATTGTTATTTTTTGGAGGGTATAGGATGATGACACGATATTTTCGGCATCATCTTTGAAACATACTGGCAATGGAAGTGAAGCAACAGCAATAACATGTCCACCAACATGATGGCTTGATGTGAACTGACATCTTTAGCATGAAATAATCCTTATCTTAGGCCAGTTAAGGATGCAGTCATTAAGCTGATTTTCTATAAGATACATTACGGAGTCCATTGACCATCAGTCCTTTTGTGAACCTTCTTTGACAAAACATATCTCGTCCGTTAAAATCAGCAAATTGCCTTTGTAAACGGCATGTTCTTTATATCACTCATCACGTAAATATTCTCTCATTTTTTGTTGAAGCATTTCTTCAAATCCCATCACGAGATCGTGGATGAAAATATGGACAAAGCTTCTGTTTCAACCAGTTTGCGGTTAAGATGGTAGAGGAACCAAGTCAATATGCTTACGTGGAAGAAGCCTATACGATCTCGAAACAACTACACTTTGTATCTTGAACAACCAAACTATAATAAGAAAATTCATCCATAATATTATACCAACTGTAAACCTGAGCAACGCGGGGTTAAACAGCCATGATTTCAGAAAAACTAAACAGTACCTGGGTGAAATTATCTCAAATCTCCCAATGCCGATATGAAAGTTGGTTAATTTTCCAAACAACTAAATGATCCTGCATAAATACCGGCTAAAACATTCGACGAAAAGACAATTAAATCGAATTACTTTCGCCGTTTCAAAAGAAAAGAAATGAATCATCAGAGACAGTGGAAGACATAGACCAAGGAAGAATCATACTTGAAGAGAAAGAGATTCAAATACTTGATTTGTAGGATCGTCGTTCTCCGACTGATAAGAACCCTAGGAAAGAGGTTTTAATCAGACAAACCTCTGCATATGTCCGTCCATCATAAACCCGGCTAGGCCGGATTATTTCTGATAATTTTATATTTCAGTTTTTTTTAATAACATTTTTAAGAAAATCACATAAAACATTAAAAAAAAAAAACTCATATTTATATAAACTTTTTAAATTTTTAGAATATTGAATTTTCATAAAAATATCAAAATTAGTTGAATTCATTATAAAACATAACATTCAGTCAAATAAATCATTTTAATTTTTTTTTGGTAAAAAATCTTATTTCATAAATTTTTAATAAAATTGAATCCCAATTGGTAGATGATATTATATCTAACTTGCGTCGGAGCTCTCGGGTTCCTCGTCGTGCTTTATAGTTATCACGTCCCTAGTTTCAAATTTTTAATTTATAATTAAGTTAAATAATTATTTAATATTTAAAACTAAAAATTTTAATTATTTATTCTATCGATTTAAATCAAAACTGACATTGGAACATGAACCTATATTAAATACCGATAAATGATCAAAATAATAATATAAAAATCATTTTATCACGAGATCGAATAGCCATGCTAGAAAAGTGATTCTAAATAATGGCATTTATATTACCTTAAACCATTCATAATAAAAAAAAAATATCTTAGTTAATATTATAATATTATACTAATACTTTTAAAATCTAAAAATCAAATTAAATATCACTGCTGATGGTACGCCAGTGCTAATATTATATTACCTTAAATAATGGCCATGCTAGAAAAGTGATTCTAAATAATGGCATTTATATTACCTTAAACCATTCATAATAAAAAAAAAATATCTTAGCTAATATTATACTAATACTTTTAAAATCTAAAAATCAAATTAATTAACACTAACACTTGGATGAACGATTTGATGGATTGGCCGAGAAAGAGTGACTGACCATAATCGTCCTACCATTGATTGAACATTTCAAGACCAAGCTTAATGTGGCCCAAAGCCAAAGAAGATAGAGAAATCAAGCGTGACAATCCACGACAATTTCTAAAACTATCAACACTTTATCTGCGATTACTTGAATTTCTAAACCAAGCCCAACTTGGCCCACGCGTCTATCCACGACCAGCAACGATCTTCTCCCTTGATTGCACACTCCTCACAAAAGGCAATCCATTAAAAAGAATGGTTATCCCAGAATAACGCGCATCATTAAAGGAAAGCTCGACTCCCCTCCTGGTTATAAGAACTCTAACTCTAAGTTACAAGAAATAAGGAAAGGTAATTATGCACAGAAAGTTCTTCAAAAGCTCTTCGCCAAAAAAGAAAACAATCCCAACAAAGCACGAGAATCAAACCCCTCTGCGTAAGGAAGGCTGCCGAGGGTAATGCCTATAAAAGGCCACAAAGTCTTCACTCCAAGAGAGGCTTTCAGACACGGTGAAATTCGCTCACAAATGCTTACAAACTCCAACGATCTTACGCCCTCAGTTATTCCCACTTACCCAGAAGCCATCTTCTACAAAGCTTCCACACTTTCAGGAGCGCAACCCTCACTCCCTCTACCACGTTCCTAGCAAACTCAATACTTAGAGTTTACGCTTATCACGGGCCTTAAAACCTCTTTCGACAAGAGCACACACCCATCTTAGCACTTTCCATATTTTCATCGCTTTCGTTACTTTTACCTTCCAAACTCGAAGATTGTTTACTGATTTGAACGTCAGAGTATATTCGATGGGATAACATTCCGCCGATACTTTACCTCTTGTTCTTACTTGTGGTGTGCAGGATTCAAACTCGGTGGACGGAGATGGACTCAGATGATCTAATTGAACCGAATCTGTTTGAAACTTGCATCCATGACGCATCAGCTGCCATTATCGGTCGCTGGTCGTAATACAAATATAGTCAAAATTGATGGGTTCGGTAAACCTAGCTTAGGAAGAAGGTTTACAAATAAAGCAAAGGCCCAATAAAGTTCAGTATAATTGGAAACTTAGGAAACGCCCAAACAGCCCCACTCAGCAGCCCTTACTAATTTGGCCTAACAGTTCAACAATTCTAGCCAAGAAAGCAAGCACATAACCAGCTAGATAAATCTCTGCAAAATAACCACTATACAACGCAACTACCCACTTTTCGGTAACCTATCGTAATCAATCGATCAGAACAACACAATTGTCTTATCCTGTTTATGGGTGATTATCAATCCAACCGCCCTTCACCCCTATAAGTACCCCTTGATTCCCGCAGAAGGAGGGGAAATCCAGATCAAGGATAAAAAGAGGAGGAGGAGAATCCATCAAAGAGAGGAAAGAAGGCCTGACCACCGATTCTTTTAGGAAACCTTCCACCTAATCCTTTAGGAGTCCATCAAAGAAAGGTTCTTTCAAGGAGATCTTCTATTCAAGTGATCACACCTCTAAGCCGCCCCTCTATCGGGCACATTTCTAAGCCGCCTCTGTCAGGATGCATCTTTAAGTCATCCCTTTCCTAGGTGCAGATCTAAGCAATCCCTCTGCGGGCTCACCTCTAAGCCGTCTATCAATTAGGCACACCCAAACACTCGATCCACTAATACATGCATTTACACATCCTCCATATATCTTTCTATACTTTTGAAAAAATTTTTAATTTGAGCGTTGGAGGATATATGGTGGGAGCAATTTTTACCGTCCTCTAAATTCTCGTTTTTAGTTGTATTGTGCAGAGTTCAAATTTGAGGTTATGGAGATCAAATCCATATCAAATTGACCCAAAACGAAAATCTAATTCACGGCCTCGTAATCCGTAGGACAATCTGAATTCGTAGAATACGATAAGAATAAAACTAAAAATTAATATTTTGAACCATTAAATTATAAGTAAAAATCGAACTATTCTAACACCACAAAATTGAATCTCAAACAACAGTCCTTCAAAATCCGATCACTTGCAAGTTAGTCCACTCTCTAATCTAACAAGTAAATAAATTAAGATAAAAGTGAGATAATTATTTAATAAAATATATAATTTTATATGTGAATATATAATAAAGAAACATACTAGAAGTATATTATGATTAAACTCCTAAATGCTAATAACATTATTTTTTCAACAATTCATGCTAAAATCAATTTTAAATAATCAAATTACATCCAAATATATACTGTTGGGTCTAGTACGAAGGCCTAAAGAGATTCGGAGCCCAGCCGACGGAACAATGCCTCATGTGAGGAATCCAGCCCCACGCTCCAGAGCGGCTTATGTGACGGCTCGTACTTGCAACCAATGAGCAGCGTTTGCGACCCATTAATGCGGCTGTCGAGTAACAATGATGACGCAAAAAAATGAGCCAATGGGGAGAGAGTTAGTGCTGCCAGATACAACTGGCGCTGCTGCCCATAATTCTCTGGCCAATTTCAGCGCAAGAGGTAGATCAAGCGTGACTGGCAACTCCCGACGGTCTACCTGCCACCGCAAAACGACAACCGACACACCGATGACTGCCAATAACAATCAACGGCCAACGAACCCCTGCTCAGAGATTCTCGCGCCCAAAGCCCCCAACTAAAGGGCTTATAAAATTCATCCCCTTCTACGGAAAGATGGGGGATTAACGGATTAAATTCTGGACAATTGGACTTTACGTCGAGACAACTAAGCTCAAAACCATCTTCCAAATCCAACTCTCTTAACCTTCTCAGGTGACGAGAATTAGTCACGCGCTGCGGTACATTCCAGGAGCCAGGCCTCCCAATACCCGATTATTAATCTCCCACATCTACATTCATGCACTCTACATTTTTGCGCACCTCAACGCCCTTTCCATTTATCAAAGTTATTTTTAGTGGGTGAACTCGGTGGGAACTCACCGACTCTAACCTCCTATTTATTTGTTGTATTGTGCAGATTTTAATTTAACAAAGATGAAGATTGGACCCGCTCGTGACAGCCTCCTGACAACAAGAAATCCGAAGGTTTCCTAATCTGTACGACAACCGGGACCCGGGACGCAACATATATAATATCATAAATTATGCTAAAAATGAATAATACATAAAATATATTCAAATCGTACTTACATATGAAAATAACTAAGGATTGGTACTGACCTCATCAATAAATGATGAATATTAAAACTTGAGCTTTGATTACTTTCACATAATCAATGGTTATATATTATTATTTAAGACTTGTAGGTAGACTCTTGACATATAACCATATAGAATGGCAAGACCCATGAATGATAGATTTAATATTCAATTTACTAATAATATATTATAACTTATTTGAATATATTTTGTTAATTTTATATAATGGCCCATATTTAATCAAATTAAAAATTTTAGTCAATTATAAATATTTCTTAATTTTTTTCATATCAAAAAAAATATTTTCTTTATCAAGATTTATATAGAGTTTTTTTATTTGTTCAAATATATAACATACATTAAAATTCTAATCATATAGAAATAATAAAGTAAAAGTTGAAGATATGCAGAAAATGTTATGTAGAAATTGTAGAAAAACTACATAGTTTGTATAAATTCATCATTTTCATACATAATAAAAACATACAAAAAATAAAAAGTTAGAGATTACCAACATATTGTAACATCTATGCAAAAATTAAGGGAATATGGGAACATATATATGAAACTTGAAGATATATAAAAATATTTGTACATAATTTTAAGGCATGTGTAAAGTATAAGTTTCTAATTTATAATTTTTATCATAATTAATTAAATTAAGATGATAAAATTCTTGATATCAAATAAAAATTTGAGTTAAAATTAATTTTTGATAGGTTACATCAGGTTAAATGACACTCAATCAGTGCCTAACATGTGCATATGCATGTTTTGGATAGAAATGACATATCTGAAAGATGCCTAATTTATACTCGAGCGTATTTTGACAAATTGTTCACGTTTGATACGCGCTCAAGAGACATTTGTGTGCAATTTTGATAAATTGTTAGCGCTTTACGTATGCTTGTACACCATACAATTTTGTCTCGGTGCCTAATATACATCTGATAGGTGTATGTGTGCCAATATTTTATTTTCAATTATTTTTCGTTATATTTTGGAGAAAAGATAGAGAGAGACAAAAAAAGAAAGAAAATGAGAGAAAAAAAAGTTAGAGGAAGATATTTCAAATGAATCTAAGAGAAATTTTGATAAATTTGATAATAAGATAAATGCATCCCAAATTCCTATTTTCTCTCTATTATTTATTATTTTAAATATCTATATATGTCATAATTTTATATGTAAATTATTTATATTTCACATACATTGGGTTGTTAAGTTAGTTTTCTACATTGTTACTCATGCATATTCTAAAATTGAATTTGAATGTTTTTATATGCTTAATTTTCGCATATAAAGTCTCAACATGTTCTAAATCTTCAGTATATATTTTACATATCCTAAAATTTATCTTAAATTGCTCCACATGACTCTTAACTGAAATGAAGTGATGAAATTTTAAAAAATCATACAAAATTTTTGTATTCATTATAATATACAGACCTTACATGTTTATAATTTCAAAATATTTAGAAAATTATAAAGAAGATCTACAATTGTGAAAAGATAAAGATATTTTTTTTAATATGAAAAAATATAAAAGACTATTTGTATTTGTGTAGAGTTTTCTATTCGTTTATACGTGAACTATTGTAGAAAATTAGTGGTGATATATTATAACATGTTTTAGTATATTATGTGTTAGTTGAAGTTTGAACCTATTATTCATGAATTAAAAATAGTATTCTACCCCGTCTATAAGATTATATGTATAATGGCCAACTTATGAGTTTTGAATAATAGCGTAAAGTATTTAGTTGTATAAAAATATATACAATTTAAGTTTTAATTATTTGCTCATTTATTAGTGAGGTCCTACTGATCATTTATTGATAAAAAATTGTATGATTTGAGTATGTTTTTAATTGTGTGTTGTTAGAAAAAAAATAGAATTGTTAGCTTAAAAATTTATGTATGAATATTATGAAAATTGCATGACTTTATATTTAATTTTGATCATGTTCCTTCCAACATTGTTTGATATAAATTACATATTTGATTATAAAAACTTAGATGTTTTATTGAGCAATTAGGTTACTCTTATTTTAATTTTGACCAACCTTCTAAATTAGAGGGCTCAAGGCACACTTGTACGTAGAGGCAGTAACGAAGTAGTTATTTGTGAAAAATAGAATTGAGAATGTAATAATTATATTGTAACAATATTTAATAGTAAGTTTGACTTTGGTATCGCCTAATGATATATCTAGATTATGATATTATCGACTCTGATTTTAGTACAAATGTGTATCCTTACATATGTTATAAGGTTATGGTAAAATCGAAATTCAAAGTCACTTTTGAGAGTAATAATTTGAAGATTGAATTTATTATATATTACTTAGTTGATTATCGATAGTTAACATTTGATGTAGGTTTACGTCCAATACTTATGTAGGATATTATTTTTGTCAGTGAAATAAATAATAATTTTTTTCCTAAAATGAAGAACAAAAATCTAATTCTAATTAATTAAGAAAATAAAATAAAAGGTTAGATTTCAGGACATGAAAGTATGTAAGGATATATTGCAGAAATTTAGCACCTACATATTATATGTATAAATTTAATACATATATTTCATAAATTGATATAAAATAAAAGTGATTCATATACATATAAAATATAATCTGTTTATATACGAAAATAATATATATCTATAAGTATTTAAAATAAAAAATAATCAAAAATCGTAAAAAAAATTAGCAATAAAAAAATAAAATGTTTGGATGAACTTGTTTTTACTTGATTTTTAAGAAGAGATCATTAATTTCACATTCAATTTTTTATCCTCTTTCTTTCTCTCTCTTCTTCTCTCTCCGTCATTCTTCTCTTATTCTCTCTTTTCTCGAAATTCCAATAAAAGTGACCCAAAATAACCAAGGTGCGGATTAGACGCTAAGGTATAATTTATATTACGTACGAGCACCCCTTAGGTGAGTATTAGCCGTTAATATTCTATCACAAATATATATATATACTGATCAGACGCACATCAGACGCAATCAATCTACGTAAAATATACATGGGTATCCTATAGAAGTTTATTAGGTGCACGCCTACTGTCTAAAATACGTATCAGCCTGCATCAAATACAGGTCTAATGCCACTTAGCCTAATTTATTTCAATTTAAAACTTAATTTTTAACCAAAAATCAAGATTAATCTCAAAAATTTATCAGTTTAGTTAAACTAATTATTATTGAAAGAATATTTTAAAATTCATATCTTACAATATTATTTTATAATACGTGCATCAAATTGGTCATGCTATCTAATTTGAATCATCCCTCATTCATACCACTGCTCAATATTTAGGGTGGTTAATAACGAATCTTATATTGACGATCCCAAATAATATTTTGCATGACCTAAATTTTTCGGCTTTTCTTTAAGTTGGTTCTTCGATATAGTATAAGAGGTAGATTAATAATGTGATTTATGTTAGTTTGTGTTGAGCTTCTTTAAATTACTATTATACCCATTAATATATTATAATTGACCTTTGAGAAAAATATATCAATTATGTCTTGTTAGACAACCTATTATAATTATAACCTTTGGATGCTTTTTTTCAATGTCATCACATCAAAATAAATATTAATATAAAACTTACATGAAAGCGGCGCACCTCAACAATTATAATATCTTTTGGTACTCATGTAGCATTTCCTAAGGGAATCTCCTCTTTGAACCTTTATCACGAACTTTAAAACTCTAAAAATTTATATAGTACTTTTAATTATAATAAAAATATTAGTATCAATATTGGCTATAATCACATTAATATAAAAAATATCAGATAATACGAATCAATATTCATTAAATTAACAAAAACAAATTTAAGAAATATAAACTGACAAACAAATATCAACAGTCAATGAATATCAGTTATATTGGTCAATATATCGCAATATTTCATCAATTTGATAATATATTATAATGTTATCATGGTAATACTGATATGAATTTACTTGGGCATTATTTATTCATTTTCTTATATTTTGTGATAATTAATTTGGTTATTGTAATACTGTGACCTCATCTGTGCATCGGTTGTGATACGTAGAAGTCCAAATACTATACTAACAAGATAATTTTGCTATGTAACAATAATTTGAACTATCATTCTTTTAAATCCATGCTTGTATTGATTCTACGAAATTTAAAAAGGTAACCCAATGTTTGAAATTTCTAATATTTTTAGTCTAGTATATACAATTTTACCTTATATTATGTAAAAAATTATTTGCACTAAGGGTGTAAGGTGCTACTAATGAGCCTAATACCACAAGAATATATACCACAATATATGCAGGGTCAAAAAATTGTACCATTATCAATCCGATACCATGGTTTAAGTGGGACCAAAATAGATATCTTTACCAGCACAATTCTCATGAAGTATTAATTTCAAGCGATGCTGTTCAAAATAATACTGCTGTCCGATGGATTGTCTTTTAAGATGAAAAGGTTGCCAACCATACAACCACTTGAAATGTACATATGATTTTGAAATTTCATGGAGGAAATAGGAAAAGGCAAATGCTAGAACTTATGATTAGCATGGAAGACTTGAAGTGTATGATTTTGGAGTGTTTGGACAAAGTATCCAACTACTAAACAAAATGAATGAAAAGTTGCTTTTTTAACTTTTAAAACATCATGATTGCATTTTGGAGGATTTTTTTTTTATGTTAGGTAATTAATATGTTTTTTTTAATGTTAGGTAATTAAAATGTTAAGGGTATATTTAATTTTAAAAAATAAAAAAATAACAATCAAAAAAAAAAAAAAAAACTTTTCATTGTTCAGTATCATAATAACAGAGCTTTATATTTCATTAAATATAGTCAATTATATAAAAATACTTTCTTCATTTTACTCTATTTAATATAATATCCTTAAAAAATTAAACAATTTAATTATTTTTTATCATATTATTTTAATTTTTTTCCACCTACTTTGTCCTTGTGTTCTTTTCTTTTTTTTGGATATTGACAAAAATCAAATAAACAATAAAATAACTTCTAATAAAAGTATTTTTATTTTATTATTAGAAGAAAAATATTATAATTCTTAAATATTGCAATTTTTATTACATATATTTTTTCCATAACTTTTTTTGATAATCAAACAAAAAAAAAAGCTTCCTTTCATATTATTTATTTTCTTTAAATTTTCTAAAACCAAACATATCCTAATGAATTATAGATTTGTCTTTTCTTTTAAGTCAATACAACCTCATCCACTCCCACTCCTTCCATCCCCATCATTTTTCTACATTTTGGAGAAGCATGAGAAAATTTCTTTTGATGTGGCCTGTTAGTACTGATTAAAATCGGACTATTTAGATAAAAAAAATGTCACGGGTGAAAGTATCTGATTTGATTTTTTCAGCCTGAGTTATAATTTTTTCCGTAAATATGTAATTTGTTTTAAAAAATAAATATTGAGTTTTAAAAAATTATTTTAATAGATTAAATTTTAATTTAATTAATAATTTTTATATTAAAATTCTCCATTAAAATTTATAATTACATAATATTTTATTCTAATATTATAATTTGAAAAATATTATATATTTTTAGGTTTTTATACAAATATAAATTTTTAAATAAATATAATAAAAATAAAAAAATTTATTGACTAGCTCAAATTAACCCAATTTGACTTATAGACTGGCACAGTTATAACTTTTTGGGTCAAATGATCAGGCCTTATCCTACCTAATTTGATTTATTGATAATAAATTTTTATCTAAATTTGACATATTTTAATCTAAATCTAACATTGATTAAGTCTAGACAGTGCTTTTATTTAGTTAAATTATTAATAATTTGCCTGTGCTATCGATCAATTATTTAATACCAAGATTTTGTTATTGATGCTGGTTGTAAAGATGAGATCAACATTTAGTTAAATTGCTGTTAGTCGCAACTGAGAAACTGTTAGATAACCAATAAGGGACGTATCTTCTTTAGTTTGATATTTGTTTCTTATATTTTTCTTAGAAAAAATTCAACATAATGTGCCAAATCATTAAAAAAAAGCTTTGTAAAATGAAATAAATATAATGGGTCTAGTCACGATGTGGGCCGATTGAATCAGCCCAACGTGGAAGATCGCAAATCAAGAGACCACATAGCCAGCCCATCTACCGTGAGTGCATATTGGGCGAATAGAGATAGCCACCGGTTAGACCCAACAAACAACCTCTACAACTCTATCAATCATGGCGCAAGGACCCTCCAACTTGGAGACCACATAGCCAAAGCCCATCTACCGTGACGGAGTGCATGAATTGGGCGAATAAAGAGATAGCCACCGGTTAGACCCAACAAACAAACCTTAAATATCATTTTACAACTCTATCAAAGGCAATCATGGCGCAAGGACCCTCCATACTTTCTCCAATCGCCTACCTCTAGAGAGAGCCATCTAATCAAACAAAACTCCAAACATAAATATACGAACACGGAAGCATAACTAAATCTAAAATTAGCCACGCCATAGCCAACAACTTTGAGTCCAAATCTTCGATCCCCACCAATCATCCATATCAAGCAAGTCTCTCTCCTTGCTCTAGCAAGTGTTGGCGAAAAAGACCACAATAGCAAGGTTATACTATCACCAAATGAAGTCATAATCAAGACATGACAAGAACGCCGGGAGGAATACAAGCACTCTCGCCAAGATAGGAATAAGAAGTCTGGAATCACTCGATTCCTAAGACTCACGGTTTCATCTTTGATCGTCTCATTCGGTTCATCATTTGGGCACCAACGCAATCTTTAATCACTTGATTCACGGGAAATATTACAAATATCATTTTTATCATATCGCTGGTAGACCGGGAAGGAGAGAACCCGAATCCACATTACAAAAACCCTTGCATCCAAGAACCAAGTTCTCTTTCTCGACACACCCCATCTCATGGCAATTTTTCTTTCTCCGACATCTTTTAAAGTGGCAAGTATCCCGGGTTCCCACCACGATGGACATGGTCACTAAAGAACACTACCCATATCCTCCACCTAAATTCACTTTGCCCCAATCATATTCGGAAACCTGTTCCCATCATAATCATCTTTTACATCATCAATATCTTTCCAGGAGATTATATCATCACAAGCACAATGTGGACTCCCTTCCGAAAAGGGTTCACAATCACCAAAGGGACTTCCTTTAAATATGCGGGACTTCATTTCCTTACGGAGGATAAATCGGATCTCATACCTATGATCACATCTTACTTTCAATCTTCACATTGGTTCTTAACGTTTAATCATTTCTTCTTTATTATTAGGATCACATTTCATCTTTGATTTTCGTCTCATTTTGGATAAACATTATCGGAGTTAGTAAAAATGAAAATCGGACAATTGGGGTTGATTTACTTGTCACGAGGGTTTGACTTCCATTTATTTGATTATCAACAAGAAACTATCAAGGCTCGGATCGAACGGGTCAAATCTTGCAAGAATCGGTCGATATATATACACAATAATTCTAAATTTAAAGGTGGAAACATTAAAATATAATAACACGTTTATCTTACAGTAAAAGAGAACTAGCATTTAACTAAAAATAGTACATTAATATTTATTAATAAGTAAGCCAAAAGTAAATTATGTAAATTAATGTGTTGCTTCACATACGATGACACAAAATAACTTATAAATTATATACCTTTTATTCGGACGGAATCGGACTGCTCGATCTCCTCTCTTCTCTCGGCCGCCGCTCTCTCAACGATCGAAAATGAGGGAGAAGTCGCGGCGCAATATATCTTGCTCGGGCCGCTCGAGAGTTCACTCTCGGCCAGCCACGGCGCTGCGCTCTTGGACGCTTTGTGAGGCGGCCGGACCCGATTTCTTTCCCGATTTTTCTTCCGATACCAAACCTTAATCCTCGATTAATATAAATCATTATCACTAATTACCTCAAAGAAATTATCAAGTTTAACGAGAATAATGTTTCGGGGGAGAAAGACAAAATAAGACGGTCACTATTAGCCACGCCATAGCCAACACACCCCACCAATCATCCACCGAAGCTACCTACTAAGTGTTGGCAAAGACCTTTACGGTTATACTACCACCGAAAAGTGAAAACCCCTTTTTGAATGTCAAGAAAAAACATCTATCGCGAGTTTTGGTGGACTGCGAAATATTACAAATATCCTTCGTCATCGCAGGAGAAGAGAGATTCCATACTACTCGTGTAAAAGAACCAAGTTCTCTTTCTATCTCATGGCTTTTTCTTTCTCCAACTTTTAAAGCCGCTCCTTGTTGAGCGCATCCTAGGAGCCAATCCTCCACCAAATTCACTTTCCCCCATATAAGTGTATTCACATATTCTTTTACATCATTATATCTTTCCATAAAATTCGACTTGAATATCGGAGGCAATCCCAGATCTTCTAACATCTTATCTATTATTTTCTTTTCTTACTTTCTTTCAATGTAGAAGACCCATCGACTCTCTAATCTGTATAATAATCTAAATTTAAAGACGTATTAAAATATAATAACATGTTTATCTTACGGTAAAAGAGAACTAGCATTTAACTAAAAATAGTACATTAATACTTATTAATAAGTAAGCCAAAAGTAAATTATGTAAATTAACGTGTTGCTTCACATACGATGACACAAAATAACTTATAAATTATATAATTGGGGATCGTGTCGTTGAGATGGGGACACAAAAGTGGCGAATAATGTTTCGGGGGAAGGAAAATAGGACGGGGCGCGTGCCACGGACTTTACGTGGAAAATCCCTTTTTGAATGTAAGGGGAAAAAATCACGGTGGTGGACGCTAGGTCGCTAGTTAGAATGGAATACTGGCGGTCAATGGTGAAATTTTTGTTGCCATATAAAATTACAAGGCAAGAGATCTCGTGTTCTCTCTTTTCTTTTCTTACTTTCTTTCACTTGGCTGCTGTTCACAATAAGTATGCAAATGCCAACCTTTCAAATCCTTTCTCTCGTTGCTTGAATGGGGTATTTATAGAGAGGGATCATGTCGTTGAGATGGGGACACGTGGCGTTGCGTGTGCTTGGGATGACTCTGGCGCGTGTCGGGAGGCCGTGATTTTCCGTCGGAGGTAGTATGTTGCGTGAGCGCCGTGCGTAGTAGCATGTTGTACGCGTGCTCGTGAATGAATCATCTGAGCTAGTGTGCTCGATCATTTTGGACCCTCTTTTTCCTTGATCTGATGACTCAGAGATAGAGAGATTGTCCTCATACCTAGAAAGCCTTCTAGGTCTTTATCGAATCCTCGGGCTCATTGAGTTAGGTTTTGGACGTTTCGCTTACTAAAGGCTCTTGGGATTTCAGTATTATATTCTTGGCTTTATATCCTTGGGATTTCATTGGTGGCATTAGCTCCTTATGGCGTTCTCGGGCCTCTTGAGTCAAATTGTACTTGTAAGTCTTTTGATCCGTGGACTTGATTCTTTGGGCCTTCCTTTTTAGGCATTGGATGCCGAGACCCATCAATTATTTTTATCAGATATTAAACCCATTTATAAAAATAATTTCTCATATAAAATGTTATTAAGTTATATATCATTAAAATATTTAATTATTTTTATAAATAATTAAATATATGCATTATGATTATGATGTGGGATAATCCTAATAATAGATATTTATAATATATTATTAGATAATATAATATTTTATTTATTTATTTTTTTATATAATTTTATTAATATAAATAAATAAATAAAATATTATATTATTTTATGTGCGTTATGAGTACGATTCAAGATGTGCTAAAAGGTTACGTATGCTGTTATTCACAAAATTATGCCATTGGTCGTTTGATGTAGCTTCCTCAAACGACCGTACAACTTGTACGGAACACTATAGGATGAAATAATTATCCATTAAAGAGTATGAAAGTACTACATTTACCATAAATATATCATAGTTCTATAAGAATTATAATGTGGTATTTATTAAGTAGTTATTTTTTAATTATTTTTTTTTAATTTGACAAATATGACTAATGTCACATTATCATTCTCGATTAAATTATAAAAAATTTATAATATGAGTAGTTTCGTAACAACCCATATACAAATCATTCAATCTAAGTTGGATCAATCACAAAAAAATTTAAATATAAATAATTATCATAAATAAATTATTAAATATAATATTTATATTAAATAAAAATTTTTCAAAATATAAGATAATATAAATATTTATAATATAGTTATAGAAAAATTACAATATAAATAATTTACTCTGATACGATATTTTCCAAAAACTAGGCAAAAAGTTTGAGGTCTAGGCAAAGTCGTCCAGGGTTTCGGCCCTTGCCAAGGTCAAGGAGCTTGATGATATATACCCATGCACCGAGGTAAAACTAGGGATCATAGCATTTTATGTTGGTTTTTTATCACTCTCTTGTGAATAACTTAACAAATAAAGAGTTATCGGAGGTTCACATGATGCTTATGCGAGGATCAGAGTATTCGTGCGTGGCGAAGGGCCAGAGATAAGATCAAGTTGAGTACTTGAGAGGCACTCGAGCAGAGTTGGAGCACAAGTTCCAGATTAATGGAGGATTATTGGTACTCACATTACACTCGAGCGGTGAAGAGGTATGGATTCTAGATTTGGTGTGCTTGCTTCGCACTCGCAGGGCGCTCAAGCATAAAATCTATGACCGGTACTCTCGATCTACACTTACCAGGTGCTCAAGCGCTAGTACGCGATATAAAACACGGCTCACACATTTTAGGGTTATGATTCTGAAAATTTTTTCCACAATGGGCGCCGCACATAGAGAGAGGAGAGAAGAAAATAGAAGAGGAAGAGATTCGACATTCGGTTGAAATCCGATTTGAGTTTCGTTCTTCTCCAATGTCAGATTCGTCGTTTTTGAGGTGATTTTAGAAATATATTTTCGTTTAGTTATTCTTTTTCTCGTTATACTTCTCTTGTGAATTAACAGGTGTGTTGGGAGGGGATTGTATTCAACCATTCTTTACTCGAGTTCGAAATAAAGGGATTTTCGTAAATATTCTTGTAACCGACACTATTTATAGTGGATTTGTCCAGAATTTGTCCAGTGATTTTTTCTTTAATTAAAAAGGGTTTTCCACATTAAAAATTATTGTGCACTATTTATTTTTTTACTCGCAAATTTGGTGATTAACGATTCATGAAAGGTTCAAGTTTGTTTTGCTACGTCGAATTGGATATATTCGGATGTCGAATGTTCAACACTTTAGGCCTCATATGCAGAGAAATAATCGAACATACTTAAAATAATTCAGTTATTATGAATTAAATGGATAGCTTAAACAGGTACTATTCATTTGTCTAAGGAGTTTTGGGGAATACAGTATTTGGGGAGATGTATTTTAGTATATTTCTATCTCCATCATTGAATAAAAATTAAATAATAAAAATTTTATGTTATAAAAAATCATATAGTATTTTTTTAGATTTTTTATAATATTAATATTTATTAAATATTTAACTAAATAGAAAAACTTTTAAAAATAATAACTTTTATGACTTTTTTTTTATATCTAACAGATAAAAGACTTAACCCCTTCCCCACTGATAATGGCCACAACTGTTGCCTCCACGTAAACACCAAAATTATAATTTTTACACCGTAAAAAATACCATAAAAATATCTCCCTACATTTGGTGAATTTCCTATTTCTTAATTCCATCTATTATTCGGTTTTTATTTTTATTATATCAATAAATTATGTCATATTAATTAAATAAAAAGATAGCTTTCTATTTATAAAGAATAAGACTTGCCTATTCCTGTAAGACTCCTTTTTCATAATAACATCGCGTGGGACACGAGTAAAGACTACTGTATATCATGATAACCCCAAAGTGAACAATATCTTAAAGAAAAACGAGCTCAACATCACAACTCAACAATAACGCCACTAATAAAAATTTATAGCAGTCAGCCAATATAGTAACGTAGTTACCTCTTTACTATAAAATATATTATAGAATAGATTATCTCATATTACCTCTTTATACTATCTTATGACAATTACAAAGTGAATAACATCTCAAACAAAAATGAGCTGAACATTACAACTCAATAATAACATCACCTATAAAAATTCATAGCAGTCAGCCAATACAATAGCATAGTTACCTCTTTACTGTAAAATATATTATAGGATAAATTATCTCTTATTACCTCTTTACTGTATCTCATGACAACTACAAAGTAAACAATATCATAGATAATAACCAGCTCAACATCGCAACTCAACAATAATGCCTCCTATAAAAATTCTTAGCAGTTAGCCAATACAGTAACGTAGTTATCTCTTTATTGTAAAATATATTATAGGATAGATTATCTCATATAACTTCTTTACTATATCTCATGACAACTACAAAGTGAATAATATCTCAAATGAAAACGAGCTCAATATTGCAACTCAACAATAACACCACCTATAAAAATTCATAGCAGTTAGTCAATATAATAACGTAGTTGCCTCTTTACTTAAACTATATTATATGATAAATTATCCCATGTTACCTCTTTATTGTACCTTATAACAAATACAATGTGAATAATATCTCAAACAAAAATGAGCTGAACATTACAACTCAACAATAACGTTACGTATAAAAATTCATAGTAGGCAGCCAATACTATAACGTAGTTACCTCTTTACTATAAAATATACTATATGATAGATTATCTTATATTACCTCTTTACTATATCTTATGACAACTACAAAGTGAACAATATCTTAAATAAAAACGAGCTCAACAATCACGCTCCCTATAAAAATTCTTAGCAGTTAGCTAATATAGTAATGTAGTTATCTCTTTACTGTAAAATATATTATAGGTAAGACTATCTCATATTACCCCTTTATTATATTTCATGACAACTACAAGGTAAATAAGATCTCAAATAAAAACGAGCTCAATATCGCAACTCAACGATAACACCACCTATAAAAAAATGCATAGCAGTCAGCCAATATAATAACGTAGTTTTCTCTTTACTGTAAAATATATTATATGATAAATTATCTCATGTTATCTCTTTAATGTAACTTATAACTACTACAAAGTGAATAATATCTCAAACAAAAATGAGTTGAACATTACAAACTCAATAGTAACGTCACATATAAAAATTCATAGCAGTCAACCAATACAGTAACGTAGTTATCTCTTTACCTATAAAACATATCATATGATAGATTATTTCATATTACATCTTCACTATATCTCATGACAACTACAAAATAAACAACATCTCAAACAAAAACGAGCTCCACATTACAACTCAACAATAGCATCACCTATTAAAATTTATAACAGTCAGCCAATACAGTAATGTAATTACTTCTTTATTGTAAAATATATTACAAGATAGATTATCTTTTGTTACCTCTTTACTGTATCTTATGACAACTATAAAGTAAACAATATCTCAGATAAAAACAAGCTAAACATCGCAACTCAACAATAATGTCTCATGTAAAAATTCATGGCAGTCAGCCAATACAGTAATGTAATTATCCCTTTACTATAAATATATTATAGGATAGACTATCTCATATTACCTCTTTACTATATCTCATGACAACTACAAGGTAAATAATGTCTTAAACAAAAACAAGCTCAACATTGCAACTCAGCAATAATGCCACATATAAAAATTTATAGTAGTTAGCCAATATAGTAACGTAGTTACTCTTTTACTGTAGAATATATCATAGAATAGATTATCTCATATTAGTTAGAGAAAGATTTGATATCTTTTTTAAAAATGAAAAGACTTTCTTCTCCAATGGAAGTGTTTTTTTTTTTTTAGGGATTATTACATTTCACATCTATCTTGTCCCCCATAGAGTGAAGGTAGATTTCTCCCACGAATTTGCTTAACTTAGCATCAAAGCAACTTTAATTACCATCACCCAATTGATTGAATACACCATGCAATGATTAAAATGGGACCCATTTTTGTAATTTTCTTTGTTGTTGTCAGTTAAATTATCATAGCCCACATAGATCAATCAATAAATTAAATTATCTTAATAAATTATATTTTTACATAACTAATAATTTTCTATGTAAAATTTTTATCTATAAAATATTTAGATAATATTTTAATTTTAAATATCATACTTCTGAAATGTCTTTAATTGTTAAGTATTTTTATGAAAATACAATTTTTAAAATATTTTAAAAATTCATAAATCGACTCAAATAGGCTGATTGTGATTATGGATGAAAATAACTATAATTTTAGCCGGGGTAATTGAGCTTAACCCAAATCGGCCCAACTAAAACTAATAATTTTTTATCTAAATTTTTCTCATATATTGCTCAAATTTGATTTTAATCAAATCTAATTTTAGAGTCCTATGAAATTATATTACCAAAATTTTAAATATTAAACTCTTTTATTTTCTCAATAATAGAGATTATTTTTAAAGCAATGAAGTATAAAAGTAATAATATAATTTTAATATGTTATTTTAAATTATTATTTTATATTATAATGATATATCTGAATTTTTTTATGGCTTCTATTATTCTTTAAAAAAACAAATAGACATAAAAATTTAAACCATTAAATAAAATCTTAATAATAATTCTTTTTAATTCTGACAAGCCACCATAGGACCACCATAGGTGAATGCCTTTAGTATTTTAAATATGGAATAAGTATAAATTAACTCAATAACTTAAATTATAAAATAATTATAAGAAATTATTGTATTTTTTAGAATTTAAACTCATGATCATTCAGTTTAAATTGACTAATTATATGTGAATAAAGTAATTAAATCAAAAAATTTAATACTTAAACAAAATTGTATTTAAAATAATTAAATGTTAACATTTAAACAAAATTATCTTGATTTAAAATATCTCTCTTTTTTTTAATAATCAAAAAATAAAAATATATTTATTAAAAATTATTTAATTTTTTACACAATTTTTCATCAAAATTCAAATAAAAAAATAAAAAAAATTAATTCTTAAAGCCAAAGATAGTATTAGAATTTCAAATGTTTAGAAAAAATGACGTAAATATTTTACTGGGTTAACATTGTTGTGAATAGAATATTATCAGATAAATAGATAAATATTATATTATTTAAAAATATTATATTGATAACTAGTGGGTATATATATTAAAAAATAGGCTATATGAAAATCAAGTTTGGCCCAAATAAAAGATGAATTTAGATAAAAAAATTTATGACCGGTAAGTTAGATCAATTTAGATTTAGGTTAGTCAAATCAATAAATAAATATTACCTTATTTTAGTGTATCCCCATGATAACTAAGAGGTGTATAAAAAAATAAACCCGAGTAAAATTGAGTTATGCAGAATAATACGTCTGTTTAGAAAAAAATTGTTATTGCTAAATCGGACTAGTCTAAATTCAGTCCAACAGTCCAAATAAAAAATCATAACCATATTTATTTATAATCAAAATCGAGCCAATTGAGCCGGTTAATGAATATTTTTAATCTTCGTTATTTTATTTATAAATTTACTTATTTACACATAGTGTCTAAAAATATACAATGTTTTAGAAATAAATATTTAAAATAAATAATTATTACATAAAAAAGTTATTATATACACAGATGATTTATTAAGATGAATTTCAAAACTTGGCATTTATCTGAAATCGACATATTACCTGTATAAAGAAAATTTCATCATTCAAGTCGAGTCAAACACATTCGATCATTTCTATTATAACTATATCCAACCTAAAAATAAACTAGACATAATTTTATAATTGTATCTATTCATATTTGATAGTTATTATATCCGATGACCCAAAAAAGTCAACCCAATACAACTTCGAGCCAAAATGCAAAGCTCAACGGTCCAAAACGCATGCATGGCTCATTTCGGCAAATATGGCCGAGGCCAATTTAACGACCCAAGCGGTTGCCTAACTAACGACATTGGACGTTAGTCAAAATCACTATCGTGATAAAGACTAATCGTTCATCAATTTTTCTAACAGTTAATCGTCGCCCACCTTCTATAAATATCCATCTTCTCCAACTAAAGGGAATAATTTAAGGGTTCTAAAAAATGTACAAAGACTAAAAAAAGCTAAGAACGCACTCTCTCTTTCTCAATCTAATACGCCACTTTAAGAGCGCAATATCTTGGACATTTTATACTTTTTCGTCCAATATCTTTCTTTTTATTTAAGGAAGATACTGACTCAAACGTCGGAGGATATATCGAAGAGCCAGTTTCGTCAATCTTTTGACCATTATTTTGTGATTGCACAGGTTTTAATTAAAGACGCACAGAGACCGAAAACATCTTAATATCCGACAGATAAATTTTTTTATCTGTACAATAAATAAAATTCTCCAACGCAATAATATTATTCAGATATCGTAACTATATTATGTAAAATTTTAAGTAAATTTTAATATGGACCACTAAAGAATTGCAAACTTCAATAGTTGTTATCCACTCATCAAACATGCCATAACTTTTGGACTTGGGTGGATGCCCCTTTTGTACCAAGTAAAAATCTTGACTAATGAGGATAACTCACATGGTGATATCACTACTCTTCCTCAACTCTCATAATTTTGCTTTCCACATTGAGACTTTAGAAAATTATTTTATTTTTCTCCCACTTTATAAATAAAATTGATTAATTACCCGATAATATATAAAAATATATATAATAATAATATTTATATACCCAGTATATAGATCTAATTGTATAAAAATTATTAAAAATAGATATAGATCTCACCCTATTTTAGTTTTTATTCACTCAGTTCTCTCTCTTTTCATACTTAAAATAGTAATTTTGGTACACTGAGCATAAAATTAAATGTGTAAATAATAATAATAATAATAATATTGTTATTATTATATGTTTATTATTGACAAACAATAATAAAAAATATACTTATCTGTCTTTCCATCCACTGCAAGGTCCCAAAACCAATCTCTGTCATTATTTTATGAGTTTAGACCAAATTCTATAAATATAAAAATACTCATATTAAATTGTCTTTGTAAAATATTTAAATTAGACAGTTTATATTAATATTTTAAATTTAGACATATTTTACAGTTTATATAATACATCAGACTGTTTATAACGACTGTTTTATATTAATTAAATAATATTTTTTAGAAAATTTAAAAATAATTAAATATATTTTTTAAAGTTATCTCTCAACTATCGAATTCTTTTTGTCGTATCATTTAATAATATTTTTTAATTTTTTTTTTAAAATTATGTTCTTTTTGGTGTGAGTGGAATATAAATAAGAGTTGGGACGAATAATAACAGCAGCAATAATTAAAAGAAAATGATGGGCGTCGAATAGAATAGCAAAATAAGATAGAATATAGAGAAAAAAGCAAGGGAGGATATGGAAAAATCTGAGATTATCGAGGATTAATAAATACTTGAATTTAAAGTGTTCAAATTAAATAATTATATATATAAAGTCTTTGATATAGACGGCGTAAAAAAATTAAATGATAACATTTAATTAAATCCAATATTTATTTAACTTTATTTAAAATTAAAACTTACATTTTGTTGGGCCAATATAAGGGCATAGAACTTTACTTAAAAGCGCCCACGAGGGCAGAAAGGCGCCCACGAGTCGAAAGGGCTGACAGCCAAAGAAGAGGCAGAGAGGCCAATGGCGCAAGGCACCAGACCACAACAAGTCAAGAGGCCAGGCCCGCTCATAAGGAAGCTTAAGGACATCGCTAACGACATCCAGATACACGGACCGGAAGAAGACCGAGAACCCTAGAAGTCCTGTCGAGTCTCAAAACCGTCCGAGAAATCAAGAAGAGACTCCAGGGCTTTCCCCAAAGGATCCTCCGAGAGCTGCCTTCTCTTACGGGTCCGCGAACTCACAAGAAGCTCCACCCAAGGCGAGGCGCCCTATGCTCTACCGAGGATGCCTAAGCGACTTGGCCGATTCCCGAGAAACCCGCAACGGCCACCTGCCACCGTCTAAACAGGGCGCGCTGTCGGATCAAGGCCCGATGCCTAGACCCCGCATGCCTGACACGCCTAGGCCTACCAGCGGCGCTAGGCGCGTGCCATCTCGCACATGTCAGCAGCATCAAATGAGGCCAGTGGGATACTACACAGCTTCTCGGCCATCCGATGGCTACCACGTGTCTCCTCCTCAACGGCATAATCTTTCCTATAAATACCCAACAAAGTCCCTTTCCAAAGGACCGGCTTTTCTCTGAAAAAAACTCATTCCAGAAGAAGGAAAAAAATCCCACTCTCTCTCGGCCACTTAATCCCTCTTTTCCCAGCGAGACGGAACAAAAAAGAATGACAAAGCTTCCCAATGAAAGTGATAAAGCCTCCCAGTGAGCAAAACCTCCTAGAAAAGAAGTACAAAATAAGAGACAAGAAAGGAATGATCCCTAGCACTTGTACTTTGTAAAGACTTCCATCTAAATAGTGAAACATTTCTAAAGGTCCAGAGCCTCATGATTTTTCCTCCCCATTTAAAAGGAGGCTTTCCACGTAAAAATCCAGTCTTAATCTCTCTCTCTCTACGACCCTAAATCTCAAACATTCGTATTGCTCGGAAACCATGGATCCGAAACACAACATTGGCGCCATCTATGGGAAGCGATGAAAGGCACACAAGTATCCCCCTCACAGAACAACCAACACCCTGAAGATGATGAGCAGACAAGACAGTACGTCCACCCGGGAGAAAGAGCGCTCGGCGGGTGCCTCCCATCGGGTGGCGGGATGAGTGGCGGCCCGGTACTAGCGTGCGCAAGCTAGCACGAAGGTGGGACAGCCTTCAAGAGCTGTCCGTACCCTCCGCGAGAAGGTGGGCCGAGCGGTCCAGGCACGTGCCCAAAGCCCGTGTCGGCCTTCGCCCCGAGAGCGACAAGCGACGCGGGCTCCTGGCGAGTTAAGGGACTACCTCAATAGAAAGAAGTCCATGAGCCAAGCCCCGATGAAGAAAGGGCTCAAAAGGCTCTGAAAGACGGTCTTCGGACCCAAAACTGGCGAAACAAGTCAGTCGGGAGGACGAGAAGACTCCCTGCCCCCAAGGACAGGGGAAGGAAAAAGAAGGGCGAGCGCCCAGCTGAAAATCCAGGGGCTGTCCGGGCAAGAAGAGCCCAAACGGATAGTCCTTGGAGGAGACGGGCCCTCGGGCCCACTTGCTCTCACTGACTCCCTCACCAACATCCTGAGGTAGATCAGGGATGAGGAGTTCTTAAGATGGCCCAAGGCGTTAAAGAATCCAGAGGGAGGCGACTAGTGGGAGTACTGCCATTACCACTGCAGCCGTGGCCATGACACCGAAGACTGCCAAAAGCTCCAAGTGAAAATCGAGCGGCTGGTAATGGATGGCTATCTCGACAGCTTCCTACCGCGATCCGGGCATGATCCCGGAATAGCAGGACTCATCCGGTCGCGCCGCTCGAAGGGCAAAGCCATAATGGGCGCGGAGCGTGCCTGACCACTTACTGGGGGCGCCAATACCGGCGAGGCCAGTCCCCAAACGTAGCTGTCAAAAGGACCAGGGGAACGGTAAAAAGGAGCATGAAGGCCCAAGCACGCGGACTAATGAAACCAAGAGACCTAAAAAAAGGGGGGGCCCTGGAGGCCACTCGATGTAAAACATGTACATCAATAAAAATGTCCCTTCATTATGTCTGTTATGAAGCGTTCTCGTGCTCCCTCATCAACAATGAAGCAACTCGCAGCACAAGGAAAAAATTCGGCTGTGACCGAGCGGCCCCAGAGGTCAAAACTCCAAAAACTCGGCTGTGACCGAGCGGCCCCAGAGGACGGACCCCGGAGGTCAAAAGGTTAAAAGCTAGAAGATCCTAAAAGGATCACACGCTCAAACCCGAGAAGTTAAAAGGCCAAGGATCTTAAAGAGATCACACGCTCAAAGCTAAGAGTAAGGCGCCGTACATCGCGCCGCAAAAAAAAAAGAAGACACTCGTACAAACAAGACAAAAGAAAAGTCCAGAGCTTTGATGCAGAAAGGACAAGTCTTATTCATAAAAGTGAGTTTATGTACAAGTGTAACGAAATAAGAAAAAGAAACAAAATATCAAGGGAGCGCCTCTCGACTCCCTTCTCCTTGAGCCTCTTGAGTTCCAGAAGATCCCACTTGGACGGCCAGAACTGGCTCCTCGGGCGTAAGAGGTTCACCATCAGGCCCTGCCCGAGGAGGCCCAGGGAAAGGCCTCCAAGCAACGCCGTATAATTCTTCTACGCTTAAGGCACTGGCGTTCCTGGGATCAAGGACGGCCACAGGAAACTGCGGACGAATCAGTCGCGCCACTCGGCGGCACATGCGGATGCTATCCCAATACTTGCTGTCCAACACTGGTCCCATCTCAGCAATCTGAATGGACGTCCTCAACCTCTCCTCCTGACGAAGGATCCAATCTTGAAGGAGGCCCTGCCAACGCTGCAGGAGCTTGACAGTATCCTCCAGAGAGGCAATCTTAACCTTAGCTTCAGCCAGCTCTGTTTCCGCCCGTTGCGCAGCTTCCCAGGCGGCCCTCGAAGACTCCATTTCCAGATGGGATTGGGCGATCTCTCCCACCAGTTCACTGAGGCCTCTAATCAGACCCAAGAGCTACAGCAGAAAGGTTCATCAAAATACGAACAGCCGGGAGCAAGGCAAGAAAAGAAACAATGGGTTACCTTAGAAACGAGGGGATCCTTCCCTGCGTCGCGCCCCCCAGGGGCCTCGGACTCCTGCAGAGTACTCCCAGACGCCCCCTCGGACTCGAGCTCAGCAGCTATTAAAGGCACTGGAGAGCCTGCCTCAAAATCAACATCCCCAAGAAGCTCAGACGGTCACTCGACTTCGACCACAATAGGGAGCTCAAAATGATCAAGGGGCATGAGCTCGTAAACACCTAACTCCTCGACCTCTACCACCTCTCGGACCGTCTCAACCGTCATTCCCCTCTCAGCATCCACCATGGAGTTCCCGCCTCCTATGTCCTCGGAAGGATGATCAATCCTGTCCAAGACGTCACCAAGCAAATCAACGGAAACTTCGGGGACAAAATCATCACAGGGGGACTGGACGTTCGAGAGCTCCGCAATCTGAATAATTGCCCCTGAGGACTCAACGGGAGGATTAGCAGTGGAAGTGAAGGCAATACCTTTAACCTCCGAGGACTCAGCGGGAAGATTAACAGTGGAAGTGAAGGTGAGACCTTCAGACCCCGAGGACTCAGGCAAAGAGCCAGTCCTCGACCTCTTAAGTAGAGGAGCAGCCACGTCATCGTCGCTCAAATCATCAATGTTGAAATCATCATCATCATCACTGGAGGAGGCCTCGACGACGGCCACCGGAAGCCCCGAGCTCTCGGCGAGGAGGTTTTCTCTCAGGCGATCAGCGAGACCCCCGATCCTCAGTGTCCCGGCTCTCCTCATCAGTCTCTTCTTGGACTTCTTGGGAGAAGTTGCGGCAGAAGCCTCGGCCCGTGGTCCCCACTTGGCCTCCTCAAACTTCTCAGGAGACAGCCAGATATTGCGCTTGTTCAGGTGAAAGCTCTCCCAGGCGGTGACACTAAGTCTGTGAACTCCTTCACACTCTCCATGTCCTCCTTCGAAGGGTCAGAGCTATACTGGCTAACCATCTTCCCCCACTTAAAGGGAATGGCCCATGCTCGTGAACGTCAAGGAAGAAAAACTTATCCTTCCACCGCTTCGTGGAGACTGGGTTACCTCCGCACATCAAGGAAAAGTCCGGATGGGGAGTCATTATAATCCAATCAAGGTTCTGTGTAAAACGAAACATCACCTTGACCGTAAGAGCATTCCAGAGCTTCTTGTGGCACCGGAAGAAAACGCACAAGGACACAAGGTACCTGACTGCATTTGGCTGAAGCCGGGCGAAAGGCACTCCAAGTGCCCTCATGATATCGTAAACTCCTCTGCCATGGGAAACCGTAGCCCACCTTTGAGGTGGACTTCATAAACGGTGATGAAGCCGTCCTGAGGACACCATGCCCTATCATGAGACTCCGGGATCATCATGGCTGTGGACTCAGGGATTCGATATCAAGCTCGAATCTCCGTAAGCTTGTCGAGCGTCACCGTGGAGGCAATCTGTCTCACTCCATGTGCCATAAAACAAAAATGGAGAAGAAACTCAAGCGAAGGAAGAACGGAAAGCCTCAGCACTTAGAGGAGAAAACGAAAAGCAGGCGCGAAGATGGAAAATCGGAGCAAGGAGGCGTTTAAATACTCCTGGAATTCAAAAAAGCGCACTCATTACCCTTGCCACGCGTCGACCGGCCATTCGTTTCAGAAGGATGATGGCCTTTCCTTCCCGAGGCGCCTGTCAGCGCGTCACTTCAGCATTTAATGCATCTCAAAAGCCCGAAAATGGTGGTGCTGGAAAGGTCTCGGACCTAGAAGAAGCCCTGGGACCATCTCCCACCAAGCTTAACACCGCACTCACCCCAAGGATGCACATGCTCGGACGGTCACTATGAAGGACCTAATCTGGAACACAGACTGTCGTACTCTGACCCATTCAGGAACGTCCGTATCAAGTTATAAGCACGTGTGCGGCCAAATTCGAGCAGGAAGCAGCCAACTTCTCTAGAAGATCAGCGACTTCATGCCAAACGGCCGAGAACCTCGGGCCAATATAAGGGCCAATAGAATCACGGCCCAAAAGGCCCACGCGGAAGGCCCAGAAAGGCGCCCATGAGCTAGAAAGGCTGGACAGCTAGAGAGGCCCAAAGCAGAGGCCAATGGCCTAAAGACCAAGACCACAGCAGAAGTCTAAGAGGTCTCGTCCGCTCATAAGGAAGCTCGAGGATATCGCTAACGACATCCAGATACACGGACAGGAAGAAGATCGAGAACCCTAAAAGTCCTACCGAGTCTCAGAACCGTCCGAGAAGTCAAGAAGAGACTCCAGGGCTTTCCCCAGCGGATCCTGCGAGAGCTGCCTTCTTTTACGGGTCCGCGAACTCACAAGAAGCTCCACCCAAGGACGAGGACTGCCCTATGCTCGGTCGAGGATGCCAGCTAAGCGACTTCGTCGATTCCCAAGGAAACCTGCAACCACTGTCAGTCACCGTCTAAATAGGGCACGTCTGGTCAAGTCAAGACTGATGCCTAGACCCCGCATGCCTGACACGCCTAGGCCTACCAGCGGCGCCAGCCGCGTGCCATCCCGTGCACGTCAACAGCATTAAATGAGGCTAGTGGGACACTGCACAGCTTCTCGGCCATCCGATGGTTACCACGTGTCTCCTCCCCAACGGCATGATCTTTCCTATAAATACCTAACAAAGTCCCTTTTCAAAGGACCGGCTTTTCTCCCCAAAAAACTCATTCCAGAAGAAGGAAAAAAACCCCACTCTCTCTCTCGGCCACTTAATCCCTCTCTTCCCAGCGAGACGGAACAAAAAAGAGTAACAAAGCTTCCCAACGAGAGTGATAAAGCCTCCCAGCGAGCAAAACCTCATAGAAAAGAAGTACAAAACAAGAGACAAGGAAGAAATGATCCCTAACACTTGTACTTTGTAAAGACTTCCATCTAAATAGTGAAGCATTTCTAAAGGCCCAGAGCCTCATGGTTTTTCCTCCCCATTTAAGAGGAGGCTTTCCACGTAAAAATCCGGTCTTAATCTCTCTCTCTACGACCCTAAATCTCAAACATTCGTGTTGCTCGAAAGCCACGGATCTGAAATGCAACACATTTATTGAATTTAAGATAAGATTTGTAAACATATCTTTTGTTCTCAATTTGAATATATATAATATAAAACTTATAAGTTAAAGTTAAAATTAAGACACAATATACATTTTTTATTCTACATAAATTTAAGTTAAATTTAGAAAATAATAAAATTGATTAAATATTTAATTATTTAGTTGAATAATTAAAATTGGATATGGACGAATACGTGCTAAATTTAAATAAAAATTTATAATTGACAAATCAGGTTGGGCCCATTTAGGCTCAATCATCCATGCCAAAAACCATAACCGAGCCGATTCACGAGGCAAACCGGGCTAGTTCGGAGTGATCAATGGGTATTTTTATTTTTAGTATATTTATTTAAAATTTTATATTTATATAAAAAATACTTAGAAATATATAATATTTTAAAGTTTATAATATCTACAATAAAATATTACATAATTATATATTTAAACAAATATTTTTATATAAAATATTTATCAATTACACAAAAATTAAACCTAATAAAATAATTTTTTAAACATAATATTTATTTAAAATAAAAATATTATTCATAACAATTATAATTTTGGTTTGATTAAATGGAACACTTCACTTGTAATCATGCTCAATTTAAAAAATTAATTATCGAAAGTTTTATGACTGTACCCGTCTATAATACTTTTATATCTTAATCGAACAATATATAATTTTAAATAAAATAGATCGAATTGACCAAATGAGCTCATTTTAATAAGGTCTATTATTGTAATAGGTAATGTTTCTCTTTAACTAGTATCATCTTGATGTCTTCTTTTAATTTTCACCATCTAATTAGAAATGGTTTTTTTTTTTAATTTAATTGTATTAGATCCAATTAAAATCAAGTTTAAATATGATATAAGTTAAGTTTGAATAAAAAATTATAACTGGTAAATCGGGTCAGGCCAAATAAGACTTAGTTATTTAGGCAAAAAATCTAAATTATGTCCTTCCATAAATCAAATTAGATTGGTTTATAGATCTTTTTTATTTTAAATGTATTTATTTTTAAAAATATATTTATATAAAAAATACCCATAAATATAAAATATTTTAAAATTTATAATATCTAAATAAAATATTACATATATATTAATAAAGAATCTTTACATTAAAAAGTTATTATTAACTATACTAAAATATAATTTATCAAAATACATTTTAAACTTTTTATTTTTTATAAAAAAAATATATATATATATAGAAAAAATTATAACCTGACTAAGTTGGACCGAATTGGATACTTTTACCCGTGATCGTATCCAACCATAAAAATTAATCGAATTTAATTTTATAACTGTATTCAACTATAACATTTTTACGCCCTGATTACGGCCTATAAATTTTTTATCAGTGAAATCTGCTTGTGGAATAACTTAATTATAATTAGATCTATTTTATATATTTGAAATAATTTTAATTGATTTGATATATCAAGGTGAAAAATATTTTATTTTACTTAAATATTAAAATTTTAATTTAATTCTCTTAATTACGTGAAATAATTTTTAAAAATTTGAAATGGGCATTTACTTTTTTTGCAGTTTCTGGGCCTTCAACGACATTATGAGTTATCGTATATTTTAAAATAACAATAAAATATAAATAATAAAATTTGAAAAAATATATATAAAATATTAAAATATTTTTACTTTCGTCTGTTTGAATTTGACTTCTACCAAGTGTAATGTGTTGAAATCTAAAGTGACCTCCTTACATTTAAAAAAAATTAATTACTAAAAAGAATATATTTTTTTATAAAAAATATATTTAAAATACTGATTTTTTTATAGAAGTATTTCTAACAAAAATAATATTTTCTTATAATATCTTTGTCGATAGACTTAATAAAAAAGTCTGACCATTTAATCGGTCTAATTCGATTGATTTAAAATTTTATAATATTTGGTGAAAATATATCAATATATAGACAAAAAGATAAAACAAATTAAGCCAAATAATTTTTCAGATCAGATAGGATTATATATACAAGTAGCCAATTCGGCTCAACTTGTCTAATACTATGAATGTTTTTATAAATATATTATATATTTCAAGTAAATATCGAGTTTAAAAATATTTCATTAAAATTTTATTTTTACATAATCAACAACTTTGTTTATAAATATTTTTCATTTGAATATATATATTTTTATAATATTTTAATCTAAATATTATAATTATTTTATATTTTTAGGTATTCTATATAAATATAAATTTTTTAAAAAATATTTAAAAATAAAAATATCCAAGGATCTGCTTGCATCGGTTCAGCTTAGATTATATAGACACAATTACAGTTTTTGGCTTGGGTTAACTAGGCCGTTTAGCAGTTATAAATTTTTACTTAATCTAGTCTAAATGTAATTTTAACCAGATCTATTTAATCATAAATGTAATTTTTTTCTATCAGTGGCATGATTAGTGACATTACTAGTTGGGGACTGACAGTAGGCACAGGGGAAACTAAAGGGTGTTGAACATTGGTGGTTGTTGGGAATGTCATCGGATTGCAATTGTGTTATTTTCATATGAAAGCTTGTATTAATAGGTATTGATGATCAGTTATAGTCAGATTGGTCAGTTATGAGTCTCTATTGGTTGTCAACGATCACTGCCCCTGGCCACCGCCGGCTACCCTACCATGTTAGCCATGGGAATCATCATCAAAGGCTATAACCACCCACCAACATCCTCCACCAAACCAGCCGACCAACTTCCATTTGTGGACCGCCCACCCCATTCGGTCCGGCTATGTGAGCCCAACCGTTCTATTCATATGTGGTCGACCATCAACACTAGAATTGTCAAAAATCAAACATGTAAATTATATGGAAATAAAGCAAGGTAACGGAGGCTAATATAATTAGACCATTTAAAAAATAGTCCAAATGAAAAATTTATAAAAAAAATATAAATTAGTTGTGATTAAATAATCTATAAGAGTTTAAACATCATTAATAAAAAAATTTAAAATTAGTCTATTTTTAAAATAAATGGTACTAAATCGAGTAAAATAATATTTATAAATTTATATAAATGCCTCCACTTAATAGTACTCAAATATTTATTATTATTGTCTCCTATTTCATTTTCCTTTATCTTATATGACATCTCTTTTGTTTTAAACCTATTTCATTCACTAAAACATATATTCGAATACATACAAATAAAATTTATTATTGGGTCTAATAAAAATTCCAAATGAAATTGGCCCACTATGTGAGCCCAAAAAACAAAAAGGCAACCTAGAATGTGTAAAGCTCAGATTTTTATTACTAATAATCTTAAATATTTAAATTAATATAATTAAAATTGAAGTCAAATGATATAAAAAATTAGATTAAATAGAAAAAATTAGATTGATTAACTCGACACCTGATGGTGACACGACCGGCACCCGATGGTGACTCGACCAGCACCTAAGCTCCAAAACCTGTGGGTCAACACCTAAGATGCCTAACAGGTGCTCGAGCGCATGATTGATAGATTCCTCAGGCTCAATGTACGTCTGAGGGATGCTCGAGTGATTGAAGGGAGTAGCCATGCACCTGATATGCACTCAAGCCACGTTCGAGCACAAAAAACCCGTAGCATCAGCACCCAATGTACACTTAAGTTGCACTCGAGTGGCATTCTGTATAAATAGGCATCATGTTCATTTTTTTTTGTCATATTTTAGAATTTCTAAATAGTAGAGAAAAAAGCAATCGATGAGAGAGAGAAAAAATGTCAAAGAAGTTTAAATTCAGTTGATTCAAGTGAGAATTTGGGTAAATTGGAGTCAAGACAAATGTACTCTATATCATTTCTTCTATTATTACTGCTCTTTTCTAAATTTTTAAGTATTTTTTATTTTAATACTTATCCAAATTGTAATTTTAAAGTATTAATACTTGTATTGAGTATACATGTTAGTTTTTCATGATACTTTAGTAAATTTTTATAAGAATTTATGTCTAAATTCATATATCAAGTATATATGTTCTAAATAATACACTTTAGCTTCATGCACATTCTGAAATCCTAACTTAATGCTCATATATGTTTAATTTCGTAAAGAACCCTCTTGCATGTCTTCAAATTACAATTTATATACTTTATATATTCTGAAGAAATGTCTAACTTTCCTGCATTTTTAATAAATTGCTCCAAAAATTTGTGAGGTTGATTTGCTACATATTTTGCTGAACTTGCTGCAATTTCATACTGAATTTAGTATTCCAGATTTCAAAATGCCTTGTAACTAAATTTTCTACAATAAATATAAGTGTATATGTTTAGAAAATATAGAATTATTTGAAAAACTCTATAATTATACTATGAAATATGATTATTTTCTCAAAGAATAAAAAAATTAAGAAGAACAAAGGAAAGTGAAGAATTTCTCTAAGAATTCACATTGGACCATGATTATTATTCAGCAAGTAATAAATTATGGCATACTTTAGTATATTATAATGGTATATCAATATTCGAATCTATACAACAGTGAGTTAAGAAGCGATATCCAACCCGATCTATAAGGTTATATGTAAATGGCCCACTTTCGGATTTTGAATAAAAACGTATGGCCTTTAACTTTATGCAAGTATACATAACTCGAGTTTTCATTGTTTGCTCCTTTAATCGGTAATACCCATTGACTCGAATCCCTAAGAATTAAGTATGTTTTGATAATTTAAATGAAATAAGAATATGATAAAAATAATTTGAATTCTACATAAGTTGTTCATATATTTGTTATTGAAGTTAATGGCATATTATTAAAATTTGATACATTAACCCTTTCGTTATATTTTTAATATAAATATATATCATTCATTGTTATATGTATGTATTTTACCGAGTTCTCAACTCACTCCCTTATTGTTTTTATTAATTTCTCAGATGATATATACAAGTTCTTATCGAATGAGTAGGAGTGAAGATCTGTAATATTTGAAGAGTTTAGTTTAGAGTTTTATTAGTGTTTATTGTTGATGAATGAATTTGGACAATATTTAATATATTATGTTATATTTTGGACAACGTTTAAGTATCTAAAAATATTGTATTATAATGTTCAGTAATGGTTAATGTATCGATTTAAGTTTCGATAGCTTTAGAATTTGATGGATGATAAAATTAGTTGATATTTTGATTCTGGGCACCAGGTTGTTTTTCAGATTAAAGATTGTCGTGGTCTTATAATTTAATTCAAGTTGTCGTTTGTTCGTCATTCAATTTTTGTGTCGGTTGTGTCCATAATTTTGACTTGTTTTTGCACTTTTTATTTTGTTAATAATTGTGTTGGACAGGTATTATTCTTTATATAAGATCTGACGTCAAGTTTATAGGTTAGTATCCAAGCCATGAGTGACGTGACACTTGTTTTGGACCTTGTGCATGATAATGTGTCAATTTAATGTAGTCGATCGAGGTATTGTTATGAAATTCATATTCGGATATAAATTAAAGGATAATTTAGATGTTTTATAATAAATAATTAGAAGTTAATTTCAAAATCAAGATTTGAAATGTGACACAATGACTCACTATGACTTGAAGCTAGGTTGCAACATGCCGAGTGACCGGGTAGCAAAAATTCAGACTCGGTCCATCTGGGAAGAAGTAGATGATATCAAACCAAGGCTACTTGCTTGGGAAAACAGATTGAGTCAGTCAAATGACCGTTAAGCACAATTTTGCCTACGATCAGTAATAGTAACTTTGTGACTCACGATCAACCTTATCTGACATAATTGACATCTCCACATAATCCAGGGCATGAGACGTGATTGCCAACTAGAAATTGCCAACAACTAACTTATTACTTATGTCACGAACAAAAACTACTAAAGAAAAAAATTTACCTCCAAGCCCAATAACATGATAAATAGCAAACCCTCACCAATGTAAAAAAACCACTGATTTCAAGGAAAAGACGGAGGAGAGAGGACTTCAATCACCGATTGATTTATTAAACAATCTTAGCCTTCGCAGTACTCACAGCGTGCATAAAGAGTGGTTCAGAGCATGCATCCATACTACCTATTCCTTACCAAATACTTTCAAAGTGCAGTTATTTATTATTCTATTGTTTATTATCTATTTTTAATTTATTTGTTAGATAAGATTGCTAATTTGAATGTCAGATGATGATATAGGGAATGAATCTTAATTTTTTTGAGATTTTCATTTTGATTGATTGTATGAATGATTCACATTATAAAATTTAATAATTTAATTTTGGGTAAAAAAGAAAAGAAAAGAGGGAAGCACAAAAACAGTGAAAAGGGGGAGGGGCGAGAGGAAAAGGACAAAACGGTCAATTTGGGAAAAAGCAAAGTAACCGTTGATCGGGAACCGGCAGGGGATCACTCATCACGCGTAGCGTGGGCGCGGCCCATCATATTGCATGCGGTAATGCTTAGCGGGCCCCACATGGCCAACACGCGAGGAGGGAGGATGATCAGTCACGTGCGCGGCACGCATCATTCCGCTGCACCGTCTGAATCCCTGCGTTACAGAGTTCGTTTGCCGAGCAGCCGACGGTGGCCCCCACGGCTCCATTTAATTACTATTAAAATATTTTTAACAATATAAATATTATATATATATATATATATCTAAACTTATGAAAATGGGCGGTTTGGATTTATCCGATGAGATTTTTATAATTTTATTATTTTTAACAGTCGAAATTTAAATTGATTGTGGTGAGATTTACATGTGCATGGGCCAACATGAATTCATTGGCTTTGATCATGTTTCCTTAAAAAGGTAGAAAATTATAATTATGTCTCTTATATGCTTTATTCATCAAATTACATGTATAATTTAATAAAACTTTATGAATATATTACTCATAATGAAAAAAAGAGGTATTTTATGAAAAATATTTGAATAGATTATAAAGTATCAGTGTACACAGTATAAATTATTATTTTTTTATTTGTGCAGTTTATCTGTTTAAACTATGCATGATACAAGATATAATTGATTGTAAATGTGTATGATAATAAATCAGTATTGATGACAGCCCGTAAGTGTACAAAAATTTTATGTCAGATGATCATATCAAGTTCGTTCAAATTTTCTGATAATATGATATTTTAATATAAATTTGATCAAAATTGATTTTAAACTGGCATTGTGCATTTTTTAAGAAACTCTATGGCTACAAAGTCGGGCCAATTTGGGTTCAAATCAGACATTTTTTTGGCTGGAGAAATTGTGCCTATCCATAATTAGAACCGGATGATTCAATTTGATCTATATATGTTTTTATTTTTAATTATTTTTTATTTTGAAATATAAATTTACATAATAAATATCTAAATGTATAATATTTTTTAAAAATACTATTTATATTAAAATATTACATAAATATTTTAAATAAGAAAACATTCATATACAAATCATTAATTATATCAAAGTATAAGTTTTTAGGCTGAATTTTTTTAAAAAAATGGTACTTATTTGAATGAAAAACACCGATTATTGTGCCCGACTAGAATAATTAATCAAGTTTTTTTTTACCATACCCATTGATACTACTTTGCATATGTAGGCTATGTCCTATAAAATTTATTAGCCGATTAAATTAGAGAGGTCGGGAGACCTGATTTTAATCAGATCTAAATCAATATATATACAATCAAAACTCTGTGTGAATTCCGGCATAGAGCCCTTTTCAATTTAATTAGAGTGTGAGCCATGATGGAATTTCGGTCACTTTTTATCTGTATTGGGAAAATTTTATTGTGTTTGATGAGAAAATTTTATCTGTATGGGAAAAAAATTTCGATCAATTTTGGTCACTGTACATGCTATATTTCAATCCTCTTGCAGTTAAGGGGCTTTTGCTTGATATCTATATGAGAAAATTTCTCGTTGTCGATATTCGCATGATGAATGCTCAAGCAGTTCGTTGGGTATATTATTATTCTTTTATTACTTATAACATGAGTTTATACATCATATTGCATTTAAAGTTAATACTAATTATAAAATGTGTATGTATATATGTACTTAAAATAATAGATTAGACAAAATATAAAATTTATATCAGAAAATAACTTTTTAATTTTAAATGTATATTTATAATATTAGTTCTTTGAAAAAAATGTAATTTATATTTTATTTGTAATATGTAATTTATATTTATACTAAAAGTCAAACATATATATTCAAATAAAATTATTTAGTTTTTATTCTCAAAATCCATGAAAATTTTAGATAAATTTATAAAGATATCTAAGAAATCGTTTGATACACATTGATGAAAGCCTAGATTCCTAAATTTTATATTATATTAGATGAAAATGAAATATGTTTCATAATTATGATAGTTTTACTTCACATAAATATCATATAATTTTATTTCAATGTGGTTGTTTTATAAACAAAATTAATTAATTAATTATTGGAAAATATTTTTTGGTGTTTAGTGTTACGAAAAATTATTTATAATATTTTTTGATACTTGATGTATTAAGAAAAATAACTTAACAAAAAATAGTTTTTTGATTAAAGAAAAATTTAAGCTTAATTTGAAAAAAATAACTATTCCTTCTAAAAAAGAAGAGTGATCTTCTAAAACATATAATAGCTAATTATTGATTATCAACATCAATTAATATAAAAGTTTTATATAAAGATAATATTATTAGTGAACTATGATATTTTAACCTGCCAACGATCACTCTGCCCGATGATATGTCAAGGTGCCACCATTAGTTGTCGAATTGTACACCCAACCTTGTTTCCACAGCCTTAACCGACTAGCGAGATCTTGAGCATCCACTTTTGGCCATCGGCCGCCTATATCCACGACTTAGTTGATTGTTGATATTTTATCCTGCCGTCAATCACTACCTAATGATGTGTCAAGGTGCCACTATTGGTTGTCGAATTGTACACCCAACCTTGTTTCTGTAGCCTTAACTGACTAGCGAGGTCTCGAGCAGCCACTTTTGGCCATCAGCCACCAATATCTTTGATCTAGTCAATTGCTGATATTTTAATCTGCCGCCAATCACTACCCGATAATGCGTCAAGGTGCCACCATTGGTGGTTGAATTATACACCCAACCTTGTTTCTGCAGCCTTAACCGACTAGCGAGGTCTTGAGCAGCCACTTTTGGCCATCGGTCGCCAATATCCACGACCTAATCGATTGTTAATATTTTAACTTGCCGCTAATCACTACCTGATGATGTGTCAAGGTGCCACCATTGGTTGTCGAATTGCACACCCAACCTTGTTTCTGCATCCTTAACCGACTAGCAAGGTCTCGAGCAGCCACTTTTGGCCATCGGCAGTCAATATCCATGACCTAGTCAACTGTTGATATTTTAACCTATCGCCAATCACTTCCTGATGATGTGTCAAGCTGCCGCCATTGGTTGTCGAATTGTACACACGATCTTGTTTCTGCAACCTTAACCGACTAGCGAGGAATCGAGTAGCCACTTTTGGCCATCGACCACCAATATCCACAACCTAGTCGATTGTTGATATTTTAACCTACCGCAAATCAATGCTCACTAATGTGTCAAACTGTCACCATTGGTTGTTGAATTGTACACTAAACCTTGTTTCTGCAGTCTTAACTGACTAGCGAGGTATTGAGTAGCCACTTTTGGCCATCGGCCGCCAGTATCCACGACCTAGTTGATTGTTGATATTTTAACCTGCCACTAGTCACTACCTGATGATGTGTCAAGGTGTCCACATTGGTTGTTGAATTGTACACCCAACATTGTTTCTACAGCCTTAACCGACTAGTGAGGTCTTGAGCAGCCACTTTTGGCCATCGGCCGCCAATATCCACAGCCTAGTCAATTGCTGGATATCGATGCCCCTTATTCTATTATCAATCATTCATCGATGACACCTCTTGCTATCGGTATCATTTGCAACTTGTTGCACCCCAACCCAAGGCAGTCGTTGATCGTTGGAGTCCTCATCTTTGTTGTTCATTGTCAAATGTAACATCTTGACCCTCGGCCTATTAGTTTCCAACATCCTAACCACCATCAACATTCTTGGCCCCATTGCTATCAAAAAATCACATCAAAAGGCCACTCAACATTAAATGCAGATATTTTTCTCATCGCTCAAATATTATTACCATCTAAAAGTGATGCAAGTGAAAATAATACCATAATTAATAATCATAAATATCTATTATCGCTAATAAATTACATGGCAATTCTTTTTTTTAATACATATTCAATATCAAAAAATATTACCATAAAAAAGTTATTTTTATCAAAAATCTCTCTGTTTTTTTTTAATAGAAAACTCTAAACATATTTTCAAAAAAATTAGTTTTTGTAGAAAAATTTTTCATTTAGGGTGTGTTTGAAGTTAAAATTTGGAGAAAGTCACAAAAATCAAAATAAAATATTTTTATTGTTTTGGTTTGATCGAAAATTTTAGGGGAAAATAGTGTAAAATATAAATATAAAAAAATTAGTCTATTATTAAAAAAATATTTTCCATTAAAAAATAAGAGGAAAACAACATGTATGCAGATCTCTTTAAGAATTCGTGAAATGTGAGTCTAATTTTTTATATGATTAGTTGGTATAGAAATTTCTAATTGGAGATGACAATAATCGGACTTAGCTTACACAAAATACTCTTTGGATTGATAATTATTCTTATAATAATTTAAAATTGTAATGAATCTTTTCAATATATATGAAAAATTAAAATTATTAAGGCCATCTTTAATGTTAACAGAATCATCATCTATCTTAAAATATTTATTTCATTCTCGATGAGAGATCAGATCTCCCATTTTCCTCCCAACGTCAGTGAGTTAACATCAGTTCCTTATAAACACTTTCTATTTTATTATGGTGTATAGGATCGTAATTTATACCTACGAAGATCGGATCCATTTGTATTTTGAAATTTAGGTAAAACAATCGACTCTCTAATTTGGATGCCAATTTTGTAGGGATATACTACTATCGGTGTAGATAAATCGAGAATGAAAGATGAAACGGAGACGACAATAACACACAGCGGACAAACGACAATCATAAAATAAAAAAATAAGATACAAATAATTTTACGTGAAAAATTTTTTTCTGAATAAGAAAAAAATTACATAACTATACGTTCATAAATCTTCACTATATAAAATTGTTTACATAAACTTTAGATATAGGAACTCAGCTCTTTGTATCAAGTGGACCCAAACAGTAGTGAGTACAGAATAAATTTCTAAAGCAAGAAAAACTCACATTCTCTCTTTTCTTCACTTTCTTTTACTAGTGGTGCTCACTGATCTCTAATTTTACAAGTGATATTTCTCTCTTAATTGCACTTCATTTTATAAACCCTAAAGAAAGTTTCGTATGCTTTTTCATTATGGGTCATTGGGACCGACAGCTGATCATCCTTCAGTATAAGCAATCCGATTCTTCTTTAAACTCAACAGTCTGATCGTCTCTCGGACTCAGCAGTCTAGTCACCACTCGAACTTAGCAGTCTGGCCGCCCTTTAGTATCAGTATCGGGTTGGTCATCCTTCGATTAGGCAGTCTGACTGAAAGCCTTTTGGCTAAACAGTTCGGCTTGATGCCCTTCGGCCCAAGCACCTAGTTGCTCTCCGGTCACTCACTGTGCGCATGAAAACAATAAGATTTTACATCGGTATTGTATCCCATGTGAGTGTTCGATCGAATCTTCAACCGGCCTATTAGTTTAATATGGATCTACACAAAAATAACCCATATTCTAACAAATTTGAAATCTCAAAACACATCAATTCTATTTTTTTTTTTTTAAATAAATGGGGTCTAATTAAGGGTAAAAGGGGGGAAGAAAGGGAATTAAATGTAGGGAAGTTGAAATTGCTTTCTTGGATCCTGTGAGAAACAATGTCACTGTTACGCATACACCTATCAATCTGGTGGCCAAAGGAAGATAAAGGGGGAAGGGAATGATGAAAAGTAGGAATTGGAAAAAAGAAAAAGTGGAAAAGAAATGCAAAGGAAAATCAGGAAGTGCGAGAAGCAGAATAGATGGGGATAATAAAGACAGGGTGAGAGAGAGGGAAACTAGTGCTCTTTTCGGTTCAATCTTTCATAGTTTCTCAAGAATTTGGATTGAAAAAATTAAAAATTTATTTTAGATAAAATATAACTAAAAGTTTTTATAATTTTTCCATAGAATTTGCATGAATTAAGATTTTCAAAATCTATTTTACTATTTATAAGACCCACAGGATTAATTAGAGGTTTTTTTTTATCTTTTTACGATTATTTTTGAGATTTTAGATGAAAAACTGTAAAATTTTACTTAACTAAAATATAGACAAAAATCTTCATAATTTTTCACGATATTGATATTGATTTCTATAATCATAAATAATATTGCTTTGAAATTACTCGATTATATACAAATTTACTTAATTTTATGCATGAGATACCAAATATATCATAAAAGAAATGTGTGCATTTGTGTGTGCGTGAGAGAGAGAAAGAGGGGTTACCGGAGAGGACTGTGCTTGCTGTATGGTGATCATGTTGTACAAATGGAGTATTGGAGCTGCAGGAGAGCAGCGAAGTAGAAGGGGGGCAACTAGGCAGTCTCCTCTTCCCCTCTCTTCTCCCCTTTCCTCTCTCTTCTCTCTCTTCCCTCTCTTCTCTCTCTCTCTCTCTTCACACTCACAGACCCACTCAAAACCGCAACAATCATGAAGAACCCTCTGCAACCAGCACTCCGCAAAAGCATTTCTCACCATCAAAGTCTTCCTTCCTTTAAATTTACCTCCATTAACGCCATTTTCTTCGCACCCCATTCCTCCACCACCTCAAAGCCATGAAACCAGTCGCTTTTCCACTCTTCTTCTTCTTCTTCTCCCTCAATCTTAGAGTTTCCTCTGCAGTTCTTCCTCTCCAACTCATCGCACTCCTGTCTCTTAAATCCGCCATTAAAGACCCTCATTCCATCCTCAGCAACTGGGATCCCAGTCCAATTTTCTCTAAACCTGGGTTTCAACAGAACCCAGTTTGGTGTTCGTGGACGGGAGTAAAATGCGACCAGAAAACTGCCCAGATCACGTCGCTTGACCTCTCCGCCCACAACCTCTCCGGCGGAATACCACGCGAATTGGGATACTTGAAAGGACTAAACTACTTGAATTTGAGTCGCAATGCGTTTGATGGGCCTCTACCGTCTTCGATTTTTGAGTTGACTGAGCTTCGAACTCTTGACATTAGCCATAACAACTTCAACTCCACCTTCCCGCCCGGAATCTCCAACCTCAGGTTTCTCAGGGTCCTGAATTGCTACAGCAACAGCTTCAGCGGCACTTTGCCCTCGGACCTCGCAGGACACCGGTATATAGAGTACCTCAACCTCGGAGGCAGCTACTTTAGGGGCGGAATTCCGGCGGGGTACGGCAGTTTTCCAAGACTGAGCTTTCTTTACTTAGCTGGGAATGCACTGAATGGATCAATCCCAGAAGAACTAGGCCGACTATGGCAGCTTGAGCATATTGAAATTGGGTATAATCAGCTCTCCGGCAGCATCCCAGGAGAATTCTCCAAGCTGCTGAATCTAAAATACATGGACATCTCCAATGCCAATCTCTCAGGACCTCTAGCTTCCGAATTGGGAAATCTAACAGCTCTCGAAACTCTGCTGCTATTCAAAAATGGTATCTCGGGTTCGATCCCCCAGAGTTTTTCAAGCTTTGAAGCACTGAAAATGCTTGATCTGTCAGATAATCATCTTTCGGGCGAAATACCAAGTGCGATTTCTTCGATGAAGGAGCTACGACAGCTAAGCCTAATGAGAAACCGATTCAGTGGGGAAATACCTGAAGGAATCGGCGATCTTCCAAGCCTTGAAATTCTGTATTTATGGAACAACTCTCTCACAGGAAGCCTCCCTTCTAATCTCGGATCAAACGGGAAGCTGCAGCACCTCGACGTCTCTTCCAATTCGCTGACAGGTCTTCTGCCACAAACTCTGTGCCATGGAAACCAGCTAGTTAGGCTCATCCTGTTTTCCAACCGATTCACGGCCGAGATACCGAATCAACTCGCGAACTGCACCGCTTTGTCACGAGTCAGAATCCATTACAACTCCCTCAACGGGGAGATTCCTCTCGGTTTTGGAAAATTGCCCAACCTAACTTTCATGGATCTCAGCAAAAACAATCTCACCGGTCAAATCCCCAGCGATTTGGGAAATTCGCCCAAATTAGAATACCTAAATGTTTCCGAAAATAATTTCGGCGTCGAACTGCCGAAGAATATCTGGAGGGCGCCGAATTTGCAGATCTTTTCGGCGTGGAGGAGCGGACTCACCGGCGAAATTCCGGATTTCATCGGCTGCCAGAGTTTGTACAAGATCGAATTGGAAGGCAATTCGCTAAACGGGTCGATCCCGTGGGACATCGGCCACTGCGAGAAGCTCATTTCGCTAAACTTGCGTCGAAATTCGCTGGTCGGCATAATTCCTTGGGAGATTTCCACGCTTCCATCGATCACCGACGTCGATCTAAGCAATAATTATCTCACCGGCACGATTCCTTCAAATTTCGGCAACTGCAGCACATTGGAGAGCTTCAACGTCTCGTATAATCTCTTAACCGGGCCTATCCCTTCTTCGGGCGATATTTTCCCGAACCTGCACCCTTCATCGTTCGCCGGCAACGAGGGATTATGCGGAAAACTAATCGGAAAACCGTGCACAGCGGGCTCGCTCGACGCCGGCGCCGCAGAGGTCCGACAGCCACAGCCTAGGAAGTCGACGTCTGGACCGGTCGTGTGGATCACGGCCGCTGCATTCGGCGCTGGACTGTTCATTCTGATCGCCGGAATCCGCTTCTTTCACGGCCGAGGAATCGCCGGTGGGAGACGGGATCTCGGGCCGTGGAAGTTAACGGCCTTCCAACGGTTGAATTTCACTGCGGATGACGTACTCGAGTGCCTCTCCACAAGTGATAGGATAATTGGGATGGGATCCACAGGAACCGTGTACAGGGCCGAGATGCCAGGTGGCGAGATCGTAGCCGTCAAAAAGCTGTGGGGCAAGCAGAAGGAGACGGTCAGGATGAGGAAAGGAGGCGTGCTAGCGGAGGTCGACGTTCTCGGGAACGTACGGCACAGGAATATAGTGAGACTATTGGGCTGTTGCAGTAATAAGGAGACCGCCATGTTACTCTATGAGTACATGCCTAACGGAAGCTTGGACGAGTTCTTGCATGGGAACAATAAGGGCGGCAATCTTGCCGCCGATTGGCTCACCCGGTACAGAATTGCGCTGGGGGTGGCGCAGGGGATCTGTTACCTACACCACGACTGCGACCCGGTCATCGTCCACCGCGATCTTAAGCCGAGCAACATCCTCCTCGACGCCGAGATGGAGGCCCGAGTGGCCGACTTCGGAGTTGCCAAGCTGATCATGAGGGATGAGTCGATGTCGGTCGTCGCCGGATCGTATGGCTACATCGCTCCAGGTATTTCTCATTTCGTATTCTCGTTTGAATTTGTTATGAGTTTATTTGGTTCTAAAAAAATTTTAAAAACAATTAAAAATTTATTATATTTGGCTTATAGTAAAAAAATATATATATGATGAAAAATATAAAAAACTTTAATATTAAGTGTTAGTAATAATTTTTTATTTTTTTTGACACGTAAAAAGCACTTTTATTATAAAAATGTTTTATTTTTCTGTGATTTTTTGTCAGCATCCAAATAAAAAAATATATTTTTGATTATTTTTTTTAGTAATTTTATTTCTTTAAATTTGATACATGTTTAGAATTTAAATTATTATACGAATTAGAAATTTAAATAGCACATTCGATTGGTCTGAAGAAAATTAAATAACTTTAAATTTGAATCCTACTCATCACAACAATTCAACGAGAGATGAGACATATACGAAATTCGTTTTTTAATATATCGTCTGACATTCAGATTAATAATCAACGTAAAAAAATTAAAAGATACGAAAAGAAAGAGAAAAAAGAACGAGGGTAGAATTGAGTCAATTAGAAGGGTTGTGCTCCGATGATATATGAGTTCACTCGCAACAGGCGAATGTTTGCCAAAGTATGCCATAACCCTATTCTTCATTAAGAGTCAATATTTATAGCCTAAATACCAATTTGTTCGTTTGTTTAGAATTTGTATAACTGTTATTTGAATCATTACATTGTATCAAATCTTAACCGTTATATTGGTTACAAAACCGTCAATTATATTGATTCAGTAACCGATAATCAACAAATATTGCCTTTTATTTGGCCGTTATGACCGTTTCAATGTGATTGATTATCCTTCAATTACAAATAACCATTCGTCATGATTAAATACCTTATTTATTATTTTGTCATACCATTAACTGCTTAAATCTTCCATACTTTTGGTCACTGGCCTTTCATCCAACTTGCTAAACCTTTGGCGAAGGCATTCCCAAAACCGATTTTCTATCTGAGCGATTAGCTTTGATTCGAGCCGGTCGGGGCGTCCTTACTTAGACCATACCTAACAAAATTGTTTACAACACAATTTTTTTAGAAAAATACTTGAATTTTCACAAACAAAACAATTTATATGATTGACATTGTTTATATAAAATAAATATCATGTGATTTCCCTGACTTTTTATATTTAGATTTTCATGTTAAATTAATAGGAAATTTAACCTTAATCTGTCAAAATTACCTGTGCTTAATCAAAAAAATTAAAATAATATTTATATATAATAAAGTGAATAGCTTATAAGAATATGCTTGGCCCGTAGCTTTCCGATCGGTGACGAAATCTCCCAACCTGCGCCCAGGTATCGCGCACGTTACTGACAAAACGTGGCACGCTGCGACGCCAGCGGCGCCCATACGCATCACAGCGTTTATGACATCAATGACGTTGCTAGATTTGAAATTCAATGGTTCATATTTTTTTATATAAAAATATAATTTTTTTTTTGTTAAATCCAACGGCTCCCGAACGCGCCGTAGCCCATACAATGTTAAAGCCCCCCTGTTCTCCGTTACTGACTTCGGTTAGTTTAATAATCATGAGTCGGTGGAGAAGCTCTACATGGTAACCGATTTATCAGTTATCAGGTCAAAAAAATGGGTATTGAATACGGTCTAAGATAAAATCAATCTGAGCTGTTAATATATGGGACTTTTGATCTGTGAGACTATGAAAAAATAAGAATCAATTGAATTGTTATGCTCGAAATAAAAGAAAATTCGACCCAATTACCAAATAATTGAATGCCTGGATTTCATGTAATACAAAAGAATGACGAGTTGAATGATTAGTCGACTAATAAATTTGAATGGTTAATTCTAACAAACGATTGTATAAATTAAAAAATAATCGATCAAGTCAAATGAATAGTTAATACGTCCAATGGACAAATGTTAAACTTAGAACTTATATAATAATTAGATCATTCAATTTTTAACTAATATAACTTTTCAATTAATATACAATTATAGTTCTTCAAAAAGTGATGCGTCTTAAATCCAAGTTTGAACAGATTCAAGTCGAGTGATTTGTCAGATTTTGGTATCTGTTCGAAGAGTTTTGGATCCTACACACCATAAATTACAAATAGGAGGTCAGAGGACGACAAAATTTTATCCCATCAAAAATACTATGATACTTAAATCAATAATCGACCTTCTGAAAATGGAAGGTAAATGCAAAGAATGTAGGAATGACGTAATGAGTGTGTTTGCAAGTAGAAGTGCACTCATGAAAAGAGTGGCTTTGCAGTTGCCCATGAAAAACAGCTTCTCTTAGTATTAAGTTTGTTCAAAACTAGTAGCAGAGAAAAAGAGAGTGCTGAGAGCTTCTTGAGAGCTTTGTATTATTGAGAGCTTTTGTAGGTAAGAGAATGCGTGATTGAAAATGTGTGGCTAGTAAGAGCAACGCTTGAGAGCGTGAATGAAAGCATGTCGCTAGCTTGAGAGCATGTGTTAGGCTTGAGAGTGTGATTGAAAGCGTGTGGCTAGCTTGAGAGCATGTGTCAAGCTTGAGAGCGTGAATGAAAGCATGTCGCTAGCTTGAGAGCATGTGTTAGGCTTGAGAGTGTGATTGAAAGCGTGTGGCTAGCTTGAGAGCATGTGTCAAGCTTGAGAGCGTGATTGAAAGCGTGTTTGTGAAGGAAGTTTTTCTAGCCTTTTATAGCCATTGTCCTTTAGCTGCCTTCCTTACGCAGTGAGGCGGTATGTTCGCCTTTTGTGGAGGATCGTTGTCGTTTTAGTATAGGCGTGATCGTTATTTCTAGCTGTAACGCTCAAAGAGACTGATCTCCTTCCTTCTACGTTTTGTAACCGTTAAGGTTTCTAATAGTCCATGTGTAGATTCTGGCGTCTTCCTCTCGGGATGTGCTTTGATTTTGGAGGTGACCGTTACAGTAAAGCTTGTCTTCATAGAGATGCGAAACATTATGGCAAACGACCGTTGTAACTCGCAGATGGACGTGTGGGCCTTTTTAGGCTTGGGCCACATGTGTTCAACCTGTCTACAAGCCATTTCTCTAGTCAACGACGACATTGACCGTCATGAGCTCTAATGGGCCATCTAGATTTGGGCCTCTGTCTGCTCACTTGCTTTTCATCCAATCAATGACGGTGTTGACCGTCATTGGCTCTGATGGGTTGTCCGGATCTTAGGCCTTTGTCGGCCCACTTGCTCTTTATTCGGTCAGCGATGGCGTTGACTGTCTTGGCGGAGATAGGCTGCTGAGGATGTGGGCAGTTTTCTCCTTTACAGGTCAGCCTGTTATTGGCGTCCCCATCAAAAAAGATAAACTAATTGACAATAAGATTATAAATATATATATTTTTATTAAATAGGGGAACTCGAATCACTCAGAGAAAAGAAAGTATAAAGTACTAACCCTTTATACAATTATAAATCCCAAAAAATTATTGAGCTAAGTCTCCCATTTTCTACTTTCTTATCTCCAACTTCTCATTATCTTTTATTTCTTAAAAAAGATTTTAAATTTGAACGTTGGAGTATATTTTAGAGAGCGAATTTCATATTCTTTGAACCCTTGTTAAATGTTCTGTTGTGTAGGATTTAAATTAAAATGTTTGAAGGTCCAACTCAATTTCATTTAAATGACTATTTAGATCCGATGTACACATTATTGATGCCATCTCTAAAAATGTGGTTAAACCATTTATTTCTACATGATCCAAATCTTACCCTCCTAGAAACAACTCTCATTTTCGACAAAGTAATAATGGTGAATGTGGAAGCACAAGGACAGTCGAGCGTGCCAAAAGATGTCCTATCATGTGGCTTCACCTATAGGAAGATAGTTTTGGAAGTGTCCGTCCATCGGCCAAATCCGACATTAGGGCCTTAACTGCCTAGATTCAAGGCGTGTCAAAAATTAAAATCCTTATCGAACCAAGCCCATGGCTAAGCTCACAAGTTCGAGGTCCTCTAGACATAGGTATTAACCACATGAAGAAGGTCGAAAGAAAAAAAAATTCATCTTAAAGGGAGGTCACAATTAGTCAAATATTTAAAAAGCTCCTGAAACACCGGTTCGTATTATACCTATTTGGCTCAAAGGAGGTTTAAATCATGAAATCAGGAAAGAGACCCATGAGCAATGGAATCCTCAGTATATCTGAGATTCCAAGTGTCCAATAACTGAAAGAAGGGTCATGTAGCAGCATGTCCAAAACCCTCCCAATTAAGCTGATATTTAATATATTTGTTAATTATTCAGATTTGAGGACATTTGTCAACGCAAAAAGATTCATCTCCACAATTGAGGTGGAGGAGAGTATAAAAGGATAAACCGATGAAGAAACACCATAGGCAGACAATTGAATTGGATTGTATACTTTTTACCATAGAGGTAAAGAGATATTGATTTCTCTAAAAATTTAAAATGTTAATATTAGTAACCTATGATGGAAGTACTAATCTAATAGATTATGTTGACCGCTTCCAAAAGCTTCTTGGCTTCTAAAACTCGAAGGACACTGCACTATGCTTTTGATTTCTTTTAACTTTGAAGGAAGAAGTAAGAATTTATTTTAACAAGTTAGGACCAAATTTTATTTGATTTTTTCAAGAATTGGCATACCAATTCCTATCACAATTTACCTCTAGTAGGAGGAAGAAAATTAGCCCTGGTTTACTATTAGGATCTTGAAGGCTCTAAAAAATAGCCTAAAGTGTTTTCTAACCAAATTCAATATTGAAGTTAGAGGCATATTAAAGTTTACTGATGAAGTAAAATTGAATGTTTTTATGATTATAATATAGTTGAGATACTTTTTAAAATATTTAGTTTTAGTAGGATCTCAATACATTTTTAGAGATAGAAACTATCAATCGGGCTTATATCACCGCAAAAGAGGCCAACAAAGTAGAGTGGTTAGAATGCTCAGATTACGTGAGCCATTTGGGATAAAACGTTGGTGGGAAAAAAATAGTAATATCTCTTTCACTTTGGATCAGAGAAATGATAGCAAATCGAGTCAAGTATTTAAAAAGAATTCAAAGTTCTAAACCTCATTCTATCAAATGACACTTTGACAAATATTTTGATATAGATATAGAGTTAAAAATTTTTGAATTGGCTTAAGTCAATCACGAACCTAGGAGGAGTCAATCTAAATATTACTTCTACTATTGATTTTCAAGGCACAACCTTAAAGACTACAAGACATTAGAGAAGGTGATTGCTGCCTTAATTTGAAATGGATATCTTAAGAGCAAACCGAGCAATCACAAAACCAAGTGGTTATAGAAGTCATTTATATGGTGTTTACCAAACCCGTCGGTAAAAAAAGTTATAGATTATATTGAAAAAACTTCCTTTAATAAGAAATAGAAATCAAAGGTAGTAAATTATATCATTAATTTTAATAATAATGATATGATATATATAATCTCTCATCATTCTTTTCTTTTTATTGTATCTACATTCGTTTTGAATGGAGTCAATGACTTCCAACAGAATTGACTCTTTGTAGATAACGAAAGTTTAAAAAATATTCTTTACTCTAATACTTTATTAAATTAAAACTTAAAAATAGTCAAATGAAACCATCTAATGCACCACTACATGGACTTAACAACAAACCATAAGCCGTTAATATATGGGGCCTTCAAACTATAATCTTATGAAGAAATATGAATCAATCGAGTTGTTAAATCGAAATAGAAGAGAATCTGACCAGCCTATCAAATAGCCAAATGACCGAACTGCAAGTGATATAAAAGATCGAGATATTAAATGATCGATTGGTTAATAAAATCAAACGGCCAATCTTGACTAATGATTATATGAATCAAGGAATGTCCAATTGAATTAGGTGAATAGTTAATATGTCCAACGAATATGTATTAAATTCAAAATTTATATAACTGTTAGATTATTCAATTCTAATCAATATAACTCGTCAATTAATACGCAATCATACATCTACAGGATTGGTATGTTGATTGACAATAAGGTTATAAAAATATCAATTTTCTTAAACAAAAGGATTCGAATCACTACGAGAAAATCAAATATAGAGTACCAACCTTGTATACACTCATAAATCTCAAAAAATCATGAAACCAATTTATCAATTTTTTACTATCTTATCCCCAACATCTCATTATATTTTATTTTTTAAAAAATATTTCTAATTTGAGTATCAAAGAATATCTTAAAAATAGGTATTGTATCCTTTAACATTTTATTAATTATTGTGGTGTGAAATATTTGGAATGACTATCTAAATTTGAGGTACGCATCAAAGGCATTGGATTGAAAGAGACTTGAGCAAATTGAAGGGAACTCTATTTCTCAAAAGGATAGAGGGGTTTATTCCCTCTACCTTGATAATTTATTTTAAAATCAATAGTTACGATCTCATTATTTTAAAATAATTAATTTTAATTAATTTTTTTAATATTTTAAAAATAAACAGTTAAGATATAAAAAATGAGTATCTCTATCTCTATATAAGAGGACCCTGAATCCCAACTAGGATTTTAAGTAGATAAAGCCGAACAAAATCCGAGTTTGGGTTTGTTCATTTATGTAACTTAATTTAGCTTTTTTAAATATTATTTTTGACTTAAAATTTTTTAAAATATTCTGAATTTTTTTAAAAAAATTATAAATGTCATTTTTAAAATAAAATAAACAATTTCAAATTTGTCAAAAATGTACGGCAGGCCTCTATTGCGCGTGATGAGGGAACCGCTTTTTCTTTTCCCTCCCACCAATCGTCTCTTCAAGGTGGGGTCCATTCATGATTTGATTTTTCTCATTTTTATTAAAAAAAAAAGGACTTGTATTTATCTTAAAATAATATTTATATAATAAAAAATATTATATTTTTAATTTGAAAAAGACAAATATTTATCTTGACTATAAAAAATATTATTTATTTATTTATTTATTTATTTTTTGGGCAGAGTATGCTTATACATTACAAGTAGATGAGAAGAGCGACATCTACAGCTATGGAGTCGTACTGCTGGAAATCGTAAGCGGAAAGAGATCAGTTGATCGAGAGTTCGGCGATGGAAACAACATCGTAGACTGGGTAAGATCCAAAATAAAGACTAAAGACGGCATTAACGACGTCCTCGACAAGAATGCCGGCGCTTCCTGCTCGCCGGTGAGGGAGGAGATGATGGTGCTGTTGAGAGTCGCTTTGCTCTGTACCAGTCGCAATCCAGCGGATAGGCCCTCCATGAGAGACGTTGTGTCGATGCTGCAAGAGGCCAAGCCAAAGAGGAAACTACCCGACGGTAACGGCGGCGGTGGCGACCGCGACCACCGTGTCATAGAAATCAGCGGCCGTCGTGGCGGTGATGGTACGACTCTCGTAGTGGACAAAAACTAAAAGAGAGGTGTTCATATGACGAACTAGGGTTTTCTTTTTTTTTTTTTCATTTTTGGGTTTTTTTTTTTAATTTTTGAAATTCAAATTGTGGGGTTGGTATAGAAGTGATCTTCTCTCTTTTTGTCAATGAGAATTTGAGATCTTCTTATTCGATTTGCCATCGCCTTTCTCTTTTCCACATTTTCTCTAACTTCATTGGGATCTCTTAAGAAAACAATCGCCATTACCAATCGGCCTGTGTTGACTCAAGCTTTCACCGTCAATCTTCGATCATCGATATCCTTGACCCTATTGCCAGCCGTCGGACAGTAACACTTTTAGTTATCACTTTCATTTGTCGAGCAGTACATCTTGATCGAGGCCTGCAGCCTTGACAATCGCTGCCACTCACTGTTAATTGACATTCTTGCGCCATCATTGATCGACGCCCAACAATGCTTCAAGCTGCCACATCTGTCGTCAGACAACTTGCACCAGACCCGTCCTGTTAATTGCTGATGACATTTCTTAGTCGTCAGTACCCCAACTAAATTCGGTGTCTCTTATCACAACGACAAAATAAAATATAATCGTACTGAACATTTAATATTGGCGAATCTAAATATTTCATGGCAGTGAAATATCACAACCATCTCGAAAAATACTACAACAATCAATAACAGTAGACCTACGATATTATAATTAATTTGCATGATATTTTTATATTTTCTTATATATTACAGTGATTCAAATTATATTTTTTGATGGTTAAATCGATAATATCTAAATCAACATATGATTATATTATATATTCATTACTATAATATATTGTTGCTTTTTTAAAAGAATATTGATTAAATTTTTATTTATCAGTTAAACTTTTATATTTATTAATTTACCCTATAAATTATATAAATTATTAATACAAACGTTATCTTCATGTAACCATCATATTTCAAAATGGCATATGAAATGCCCGTATTTATATCTTATAGTATGATAAAATATCTATGTTGATTACTTTTGAGTATATAATCACTTGACTATTAATCAGAAAGGTTAGAAGAAAAATATGTGAGTCAAATATTTAGTAAATAATTTTTAATCATGAATACAATAATTATGAAGAAGAATATGATGTATAAAATTTAAGATATAATAAATGATGATATTATGACCATATGTCATATATATTATATCATATATTTAATTAAAAGAGATTTTATAAAAAAATCTATAAGGATTATATTTCTGCCATTATTAACATATGGTTAATGTATTTACATTTTTATTAGTTGGGTTTATTACTTTATATTTAGACTATTCATTATTATATTATTATGTAATAGTAAGAGTACCCTACTATATCTATGATATGATCGGTCATTCAATATATTCAATTATTTATACAATACTACTATACTTTGTATGAAAAATAAATAAATCATTTAGTATGAACTATACTGAGATATCCTAATGTCCATACCATGCAGTTAAAATAATATCTGTGTATATTTTTTTAACTGTATATATGGAATGTAGAATGAAATATCAACTATATAAAATTATAATATAAAGCATTCAAGATTCACATATTGGTGATTCCATATTATTATAGTGCGTAATTTTTATCCGATCCTATTAAAATTGTCTATTAAAAATAGAAATATGAATAAAAATTTAAAAATTCAATGAAAAATTATATAAATATCTCAATATAACCTAACATGTTAGTTTCCTTCAAATGTTAAAATTAAATATGTCATTTTAAATATATTACTTAAATTTAGCCATAACACTTAATACGTTATTATTTATTAAAGTTACAATTAAACAAATAAAACCAATTTATTATTTTAAAATATTTGTATAAAATTATTTATACTTGTATAGATATTTGTATAAAGTTACTTGTGTATAAAATATTTGTATAAATATTTATATTTGTATAAAGCTACGATTTTACACTTAAAATTATTTGTATAGATCTCTTTATTGAGACTTAGCCTGCTACTTGTTGGACCCCTTATTACGTTGGTAATTGGGCTTGGGATTGACTATCCCATGATCTTGTCAAGCCCATTAATTTGATACATAATACTTATCAAAATCAACATATATAATTATTATATTACAATTTCAACCAAATTTATGTATTAAATATCACAAATGAACCTTAATTTTTCAAAATCCCTAAATGTTCTATTTTTTTTTTCTGACTCTTCGATTTTCAACAAATTCCGCCATATGAGAAAGATTTGACAAAAAAAATTAATTATTCAAGATATTAGTGAGGCAAAAAATAATGGAATGATAAGAATACTAAATAATTACTTATTCAAATTTATTACCCAATTCTTTCTTCCTCCTTTGTTTTTTAAACTCCTTCTCCCACTTACGTTTCTCAAATTTTGTCTCCAATTCATGCCATGTTATCCCCAATTCGATTGATATTTATAACTTTCTGATACTAATCGTCCTCATGCTCCATTTATTATAATTTTTTTATTCAAATTCCACTTAATTAAACATAATCTTGAGACATCTCTTTGTTGTCTTCTATTTTGTGTCACCTAAATTTTACAGCAATGAATCTCATGATTTCACCTCATTGTTGCTGTAATTCTGTAGTTTAGAAAGATATAATCGTTATTTGCAAGGCTTGTCTTTGTTTTAAGTCCGCTGATTCCACATATTCCTTCTTCTTGTACCCTTTTCCTCTAATTCTTGTATAATAATAATAATTATTATTATCATAATTATCATAACTTTACTTAAATTTATTAGAATAAAAATTTTAAAATAATAACAATTAATTTTGATGTGTCCCTTGTTTTTGTGTTGTGGTATGGATTAGGAAGTCTTTCATTCTTCCACTGTAGGTCAAATTGAAATGAGTTTGGTCTCCGTCACTATTAACCGAAAACTTGCACACCATAAACATAAACAGGAGGTCAGAGGATGGCAAAAATTGCTCCAACCGCATATTCTCTGACACTCAAATTAGAAATTTTTCTAAAAGAATAGAAAGATGTTAAGAGGATACGAGAAATGATTAGATGCATATAGTGGTGGATGGAGTGTTTGGATGCGCCAACTGATGGGCGCCTAAGAGGTGTGCCTGGCAGAGGAGCGGTTTAGAAGTGTGTCCGCAGATAGGTGATTTAGAGATGCGCCCGACATATGGGCGGTTTAAAGGTGTGTCCAGCAAAGGAGCGGCTTAGATGTGCGCCCAAAGGGAGACGGTTTAGAAATGCGCTCGATAGAGGGGTGGTTTAGAGGAGCGCTCGGTAGAGGGGCGGTTAAGAGGTGCGCCCGCGGGAGAGTGGCTTAGTGGAGAAGACTAAATTGCACTAGTGGGTCAATATCTTGGTTACCTGAGTGGAGGATTGCCTCTTGGACAGCGAGCTCTTGACTTCCGGATGGAGGGCTCGTGGTACTGGGACAAAGGGCTCTTGGCTCCGAGACAAAGGGCTTCTAGCTCGGGGATGGAGGTCTAATGGCTCCGGGATGGAGTACTCCTAGTTTTGAAACAAATGGCACCTGACTCTGGGACGGATAGCTAGTGGCTCCGGGACGGAGTGCTATTGGCTCTAGGACAAAGGGCTTGTGGGACGGAGTGCTCCAGGCTCCGAGACGGAGGGCTCGTGGCTCAGGGATGAAGAGCTCCTGGCTCCAAGATGAAGGTTTCCTGGTTCCAGGGCGGAAGCCAACTCTTCAATGGAGGGTAGGCATCCTAGAATGAGGGCAACTCTCATTTGAAGGGTAAGTCTCTTGGAAGGAGAGCAACTCCTGACTCCAAGATAAAAAGCAACTCCTCAACAGAGGGTAAGCCCCCTTCTTGGGAATGCCGAGCCATTTGGAGTTTTGTGAAACTTTTTAGAGTTTCTAGAGGTTGTCCTTCCAAGTTTATGGATGCCTGGTTATATAGTATAATCCATAAATGTACTCCTCTTGTTTGGTCAATATGGGACATTTCACATTGGCAGAATTTTATTGGGCTAAAATTGGATTGTGGGCCTACTGTGGGGTCTGGTCCCTAGGGCCCATGGTTGCTAAAACCATCACTAGCCCCTCATTCCAGGAGGTTTGAAAATTTAACCCCCGGCATGTCATGATGGGTCACCGTCGTACACGATCCCGCTGACTTAATGCTGGTTGATGCCGTCTTCCAGCTATAAATTAATGGGCTCTCTATGCCTTGTTTCTTGAATCGTCTTCACCAGCCAAATAATACGAGAATTTGGAGATGATATGAGCCCTCACAACCACAAGCCAAGATCGGCGAGATTTGCCCTTCCTCTCTTAGAGCTGATAATATGGGGATGTATTTGAAATCTGCCTCGGCCGCTGGTGAGTCGTCGAGGAGGCCAAGCGCTGATCAGTCTTTGCCAGTCAACATGGGCATCAGCGACTCACCTAGATGGACCGTGGCCGATGAGCCAACTAGAGGACTTCGGTGCTGGAATAGACTGCTAGTGTCAATCGTGAGCGGTCCAAGTATAGGGCGAAATTCGAGAGCTCACAGAGCAAAGATCTCGGGATCAGATCGCTTGACTGTGAGGACTCGCTTCGGGAGGCCAAGTGGTGACTTGCCGCCTTTTGGAGAAAGTATCTCATAGAGGGAAGATCTTAGGTTTGGGATCAGATCACCTGATTGTGAAGACACGCTTCGGGAGGCCGAGCAGTGGGTTGCCAACTTCTGGAGAAAGTATGCTCCTGGAGGGAAGATCTTAGGCTCGAGATCAAATCGCCCTACTACGAGGACATGTTTCAGGAGGTCGAGCGGTGGCTTGTCGCCTTCTGGAGAACATATGTTCTCAGAGGGAAGATCTTAGGCTCGGGATCAGATGCCTCACTGCGAGGACGTGCTTCGGGAGGCCAAGCAGTGACTTGCTGCCTTCTCGAGAATTTATTCTTGAAGAGACTGAAGGAAGAAGATTAGCTCTGCCTAGAGGGATCTTGCCGACCTTGGATCTTCCTATTCGTGGCTCTAAAATGGGGTGCTCTAGATCAGCGTAGATATGACTTGGTCGATTTCTCAAAAATAGAAGACAAGCCTTCGCCAATTCTGACTGCGAGCTGTCTGAGTCTCAGGCGAGATCCAGGAGCACGCAGAGGGAAGATCTTAGGCTTGAGATCAAATCACCTTGTTGTAAGGACGCGTTTCGAGAGGTCGGGAGGCGACTTGCCTTAAGATACCCAATCGTTCGAGTTGTAGTAGTAGGATGCACTTTGAATTCCTTGAAAGGGTTCTTCTCGTTGTGTATTTTTGTTGGCGAGTCAACCAATGGGACTGGGGGCAAGGAACTCCCAGCGAACTCAATTGTTGGAATTGGGGATCCTTTGGTTCTAGATTTGAACGAATGGGTCAACACCGTGACCACAGCCAAGCTTGAGATCCCGATCTTAGTGACTCCCACTTTGAGGATGCCTCTTTGCTTTCTAGAGGAGTGTCAGGGCTGTTGAGAATGACTTGTGCTAGATTCCAATCATTCCCGTGAAGGGAAGTCGTGGCCCTGAGGAGACGCGATTTTCGTCTAAGCTTCCTAGCTTTGACGACCACATCTGGTTGGTCGTGCTCACCCCCGGCAAGAGGAGGTCATGGCGTTGAGAAGATATGATTGTCGGCTAAGATTTGAGGCCATTGTTGTCGAGCTTTTGCTAGCCTAGGCCGTCGCCCGCATGTACAGTCGGCGTTCGGTCCTATTAGATGACGTCGTAGCTTTCATGTGTCTGGTCCTAATCCGTCCACCATTGTTGACTGATGGTACTCTCTCCTTCAGGAGGAGGTCGCTACACGCATACTGAAAAGCCTCCTAAGTTTTTAAATTCGACCGCACTTGGATTGCTCTGTGACGGAATCGAGATTCAAATACGACCGCGTTTTGGCCACTCGGAGTAGGATCGAGGTTTAATCCGACTGCATATGGGTCGCTTGGTATGAGACCTAGGTTTGTTCCAATTTGTTGTTCGAATATTTTATTTACCAACTTCTGATGCGTTGTTCTAATATTTTTCAAACAAATGGTATCACTTTGTAATAATAGGTTCATTGATCTATCATGAATAAGTCATCTCTTCATCTTCTGGATTCATCTGAAATTAGTTATATTTTAAAAATGTGTTCATAAAAATTAATAACTAATATCCATATATTGAATCTACAAATCAATCAATCCTTAGAATTAGGAAACTATCTTGTATACGTGCACTATTCACTTCTATGAAATCGATTCACATCTTTCATTTTTCATTATCCCTTTTTATGAGGACAAGATTAGATAGTCAATCTAGATAATTGACTTCCTGGATGTATCTAACATTGGTTAAATTCTTAACCTCCTTTTGAATTGTTATGAATTTTTCTATGGAGTAGTTTCACCTCTTTTGCCTAATAGGCTTACTTTTAGATATTAGGTTTAACTTGTAAATTATCTTTTTTATCAGAATACTTGACATATCCACTATTATCTATACAAAAACATCTGCATTGCTCCATAAAAACTCTATTGATTTTTGTTTCTGCAATTGGTCCAAAGAATACCCAATTTAAGCATATTTATCCAAATCTGTTAGATTTAAAGAAATTTTTAAAAAAATGACTCCCCAGATTGAGTTTGTTGAAGAGATGTCTCATCCTAAAGGTCAAATAACTCTACTGGTTGTGGAGGAATAGAGTTATTAATTTGTGTTAGGTTGCAATTTCGTCTAATAATTTGGTCTCCTTTAACTTCTCGAATCTCATATCTAATTAGAAATTTTATTTTAGGATGCGGAATGTCGGTGATCTCTTTGAATATTTTAGGTATAGTTGGCCCAATATAGCATTGTAAACTGAGGAAATATTCACTACTAGAAAAATCAATTGGTGGGAGGCCATCTTCAAATACGTCCTCATTGTAACCTCTATATGTAAAATCCCTTTACTTGGACTGGTTAATTATTGAGTCCGTATAGCAGTCCATCTGATGGGTTTATTTGATTATTTTTGATTCCTAATTAAATAGTAGTTTTAAATTCTCTTTGAAACGAATATGGTTATAATAAGAGGATCAAAATAATAAGAGATTATATGTATTTTATGATTATTACTATAATTAATAACATCCCTCTCTACCCTTAATTTATGTCTCTCGTTAGAAAAAGCTTTTCAAAATAATTTGCTGCAGCTAAACTCGCAGGTCTAATGAATACCATGTTAATAACTCTTACTAATACTTGGTTTTGTGATTACTTCTGCAGCTCTTCGTCATCCTTATCGTGCAAGAGTCAGGATTTCACATATACTTTTTTAGATACCCTTTCTATATGAGGGCTTTAATCTTCTTCTAAAGTGTCCGATAGTAATCGGTATTGTGCCATAAAAATCGATGGGAAAGGTAATATTTTGATTATTTTCCTCCATTTGAGTTCTTGACCGGATTGTGCCACTTCAAAAATTTTTTATTCTAAATTTGTATTAAGACATTCATTCGAATGTCAGTGAAGGACAAGAGGTAAACACCAAATTCGATTCTCTACTACTCTTGATTATCTTGAGTAACTGGATTGCCACAATTTCTCTTCTTTCTTTTTTCGTTTGATTCCGAGTGATGTTTATAATTTGAGTACTCTGATTGATTGGCTTCATTGACCTCCTCTGCTATAATGGAGGCCCAGGTAATTGCTTCTAACTCTTTGGACTTACTAAGTTTTTGTCAAACTAAAAACAATAAATCCTCTTCTATTTGTTGTGGATCAAGGGCTCCTTCCCCTTCTTCAAACTCCGATTTCCATGCCAGAGCATTTCCATTTTTTCCCATTTATAGAAAAATTTCATTCAAATTATTGGCTCATTCCTCATCGAATCATATAGATCGACTTAGCGCCAATGAAATTTATATTTTATTTACTTATTTACAAAATACTGTCCTCAATTTATCCTATTTCATCAGATCTAGGATGTGGCATGATTCCGAAAGATGAACCGGATATGAATAGTTCCAATAAGATTTTATTCTTGAACTTTTGTAGGATAGATAGAGTCAAAATCTATCGAAAAGTCTTGAATTAGCCCAATGAAATTATGTCTGCTATACGCACAGAAAGGATAAATGAGAGGAACAAATTCTTGTAGGAATAAAAATTTTCCCTTTTTTTGTTCTTATTCGAAATATTATGTGAATAAACCCCATTGATTAATCGAATGAGAACAAAAAAAAGTAAATTCTGAATTTATTTTTTATTATTTCATTCAAGAAGTTAGCTTGGAAGGCTAAGGGTTATAGTCGACGTCAATTTCGCATTTTTAACGTCTCTAATTAAAAACCGAATATGAAACTTTGGTTTCATTCAGCTCCTTTATGGAAGATGAAGAAATTCTCAGATCCATATCTAAGAAGGGAAAGAAAAAAAAATTTACCGTATGTCCTTTTCCCTCAAAAGTTGATACATACACGTTCGGTTGGATTTATTTCTTTATCTCTCCATGAATCGTATGTTTGTAACAAGAGGGACAGAATTTTCTCAATTCCAATCGATTAGGCGTATTGTGTTGATTCTTTTGAGTAATATACCTTGAACTTTCTCTTCTACCGCGAATTGACTATTGATACACAATCCAACCCTTTAATTCCTTTCTATTTATTGTTATCTTTATTATTATTAATAAATTAAATGACCGTAAGAAATACACATAATTAAAAAATATAAATTTCATAAATCATTATTTATCTCTTTATATTTCCATATATGAAAAGTTTAAAAATTATCATATAATAATCTAAAAAAAATTGAAATACAAAAGAAAAAGAAAAAAGGGATGTTTATGATGATTTTTAAATCTTTTCTACTAGGTAATCTAATATCCTTATGCATAATCCAAAGAGAGATTTTAAGAAATGGTAGATCTATTCACTCTGTCAATAACGGTTGAATTGTAACCACAAAGGTATTTAATTTCATCTCATCAGTAAATTTTGATATGCCTCTAATCGACATTAAATTTGGCCAAAAAATACCTTAGACTCTCATTAGGAGGTTGTCTAATCCTCAAAATGTGTCAGGATTATTTTTCTTTTCTTTGATTGAAGGTAAACTGAGAAAATAACTAATCAACTAGTTCTTGAAAAGTCCAAATTGAATTTAGTTCTAGCTAGTAGAATCAAGTTTTTGCATCTCTATTTAAGGTTAAAGAGAATAGACGCAAAGTGTAGCATGTCACATCCTAAAATTTGATCTCAATATTAATAATTAGCAAGATTATTCATTAACAATTAATTGACCCAATTAACCTTTGGATGTGACCTATAAGCAGGCATTTTGACTGGCCCATAATATTAATTAATCAAATCATAAGACCCAAATTTGTCACACCTAGAAGTGACTTCAAACAATTATCATACCATGACGTCAAACCCTACGTAAAGAGTCATATTTAATCCAAAAATTAAAGTAAATTACATCCATAATAGACCTATACTAGATAAATCAACATCCCTTTATTTAATTACAAATCACAATTCAAATAATATAAATATTATAAGTTATTAATCGGAAACTAAATACATCATTAAATAACCAATATTTCTAATCCTAATTACTTTGGATATCGTTTCCTTCAATCCCATTCATCCTGTAAGTTTTCAAACCGCTAATCTAAAGGGGCTTAGCAAAAAATAAAATACGAGTAAATTAAAAATTCAGTAAGGTATATAATTTCATAATTAAATATATGATTTACATAAAAAGCAAGTCGGAAAGAGTAATGGATCAAATTCAGATAAAATATCATAAATTTTTATGACAAATGTGTTTAAGTTTCCTAAAGTTCTTTTTCTATTCTTTTTAGATTGTTCCATGTAATTCATGTTCAATTATACAAATTCTTAAAGACAAAGGACTAGTAGGGTCTTATCAATTAAAGGATTGGATAATCTAAACCTTGGTTATACTTGTTTTTACATAATAAAAGGAATTATATTATTATTTAAGATTTATAGGTAGATTGTCATACATATCACCTGTAGATGGGACAAACACCGCTTTTACAGGCAGATAATAAGTTCAACCTTAATTGCCATTATAATATCTTAAAGAATGTCATAATATACCATTGTTAAACTTATAACAATTATCCGATATTTAAATAAATAAAAATTCTACATAATTTTATATAATTCTTGTATTTTCTTAATTTGAATAAAATAATCCTAATTCTTTAACAAATTATAGAGATTTTTTTTATCAAATTCCTTTAATTTTGTAATCATGTAATTCTTTAATATTCTATAGAAACTTTATCATGCCCAATTTAAAACATGAAAAGTTAAATTATAATGTTTTTAAATATGTAGAATCGTTATTGGCAACTTAATGCAAAAATATCAGCAATTCATTTCTATAAGCAAAAATACATGGCAAATTTCATAAAATTTTAAAACATATAAGTTGTATATTTAGCAAATTTAAACATATAAAATATTATGTATGAATTTAAAATAAAAGACAGTCATTTAACCATGAATTGAACATATATATGTAAGAAAATTATAGAAAAATAACTTAATAACCCAAAATACATGAACTAAGCACATGATTATTATAAAAATTATAAAGAATGGGAGTAAAAATTTATACATAGAAAGTACCATCATCTTGGCTGCAAAAATATATCATATATAAATATTTAGAATAATAAATACTCAAAAAAGTGAAAAAAATTAACAATAAAAGGAAGAAACATTTGGGATACAGTTGCCTTAATTCCAAATTACCAAAGTCTTACTTTGATTGATTTTAATTTGCCTTTTTAAACTTCTTCTCTCCCTTTCTCTCTTCTCTCATCTTCTCATTCTCTTTCTTCTTTTAAAATTTGACAAAAAAATGATTAAAAATTAGCCGGATATAAAATATATAGCAGATTAGCATATGAGCGCACGTCAGGCATTGCAATCAAACTCAATGGCGCACGAGCGCTATTTCGAGCGTGTATCAGATATTGATATTTTGCTTCAGCACATTCGAGCATCCCTCGGACTTGCATCGAGTGTGAATATATTGAATGTGCATTCGAACTTCGATCAGAAGTCAATCAAGAGCGACCTCTTTGGCAAAGGCACGAATGTACGTACGTCAAGTGCCGATCAAGCACTCATCAACTTAATGTGACCCGGTCTAACATGCATGTGCCCAAGACCTTACAGGTCCTCTAGACTTTGGAAGCTAAGCAGTAGGCAGAAGTAGTCTAAATAATACATATGGTTAGTACTTCCGTTATAAGACACTTGTACTGGTACTTTGAATTTATAAGGAAATTGATGCCTCTATATTTTTGAGGTGAATGGCATTTTACCTAGTTGGATCATCTGTCTAGAAGAATTTCATTGAAAAATCTATTACTTTATTCTTTTAATTTGTTCCTCCACTTTAGTCATGAAAATAATTCTTTTTGTATGGAGAAATATTCTCAACACCAAATGATTAACAAATATGCCAAATATTTGCTTGACGAAAAGGGTTTGGGGCATGTAATACATTACCTTTCCTCTCAAACAAAAGAGCATCTGGAATCATGGATACAACAAAGATTTCATTGCTTCAGACTCTTCCCTAGTTTCAAAATTTGAATGTCCTTTGAGTTAGGAAGGAATTGTATAATTACGCGACTCGTGGGAGTCATGGGCATTTTTGGCCAAAATATTCTTCCATTTGAAATAACTTTCTTTCCTTTCAATCTCATAATGGCCAGTGAGTGAGCACTGTCATGAGTGTCTTCTTCTGGGAGGATGCTGCAAAAGGTCACTTCTTTTGGTAGTTGTCTTGATTGTTCGTGTTTCCTTATATTCACCATCTTTTAAGATTTGTTAAAAAGTGTGAATTAATAAAGGTTTTCCAATGCTTGTCATAAGATAGGAACAAGTGGCTTCACTATATTTTTACAAACAATGCAAATAATATATACCTAAAATCCGGATGATAATTTGAATAAAATTAGATTGAACTATCAAATCTGATATCCAAATCAATATACCATAATGTTAAAATAAGATTTTAAATGATATGGGACTCACTCTTCAATATAATTTTTAATATTCGAGTTAGAACCTTTTCCTTTGAAATTGGAAAATAGTAAAAATTATGAGGATGTAGGAAAGTAAAAAATAGCGGATTGAGCTTTGTAATTTATGAATGATCAAGTAATAAGATAGTTAAAATTCTATATTTACTTTTCAGCCTCCATCTCTTGTTTTATAAAAATTAGATATATTTATAGTCATATTATCAGTTATTGTTGATTTTTTGAAAAGAAATATTTGACAATTATTTGTGTGTTTATACTTACTGAGAATTGAATAGTTCAAGCATCTTTATACGTACTTCAAATTGGATTTTTTTAGGAGCAGTTAATTCATTGGTGAACTTGAGTGTTTGGATTTAGTTAGAAGTTTTTTGCCTGGATTAATTATATAATATATTAACTATTTGCTTAACTTAATCATTTAGCTAATTTAACATATTGGTTTGTCTAACTATTTGACATGATTAACCGTTCAATTGGGTGAACTATTCAGTTTACAATTCAAATATCCAGCCTTTCAAATCCTTCATTTGATCTTTTCTTGTGCCTTTTAAGCCACTCGGACATTCAGCCAATCGGCCATTCAATTAATATTCTTTTCAATTTAGACCAGATTGAATTATTTGGACTTGGGTTGAATGAGTCAAGTAATCATTTCATCTTTCTAATTATATTATTCATGGGCTCATATATTAGTCAATCGGGTTTGCCTTATTAAATCAGTACTTAACTATGTCAAACTGGTTCGGTTTCATTTTTTATTTTGCCAAACCAATAAAATCAAATCGGTTCAAAAACAACTTATGATTTGGTTATTTGAACCGTGAACACTCCAACCCGGGGATCCAGTTTTCCCGGCTCCATTCCGCCTGCATCTTGGTGGCTGGCCTCCCCGGATGACAAAATCAGCCGGGTGGTTGGCCTGCTACCACCCGCCTCAATCTCATTTCCGGCGACCTTTCCCATCACGAACCCTTCTCGGTGGATACCCCCCAAAGGTGCTCAGTCAACGTTGTGTTATGCATATTGATTCATATAGGTCTCAAACATCAAAGTCTCCCTCAGCTTAATGGTGGAACTTCCACCAGAAAATAATAATAATAATAAATTTCCTAAATAGGGCAGTTCTCTTTTCTAAGTAAAAAATAAAAAAATAAAACAAAGGAAAATATGAGAATGTTCATCAAGGAAGATATAATAATCTCATCCAAAATTCTTAATATTCGAGAAAATTCTACATTTAGAAAATAAGTGGCCATGCACGATCAATGATAAATTTATAATGCTCGGTTTTTTTCGTAAATTTTAGCATTGTCAAAAGCCATTTTAAATATAAATATGTTATTAATAATAGTTTTATTTTTATCATATATTAAATTATGTTTTGAGTTAAATTAGTATTAGTGGTATAAAATATAGTTTTATTTTCATAATTTCACTCATCGAAAAAAAATATATATGTATATAACTTTTACTTCCTTAAAAAAGTCTGAGCTGTGTTATACCGAAACAAGAGAGCCTTCATCTCTTAAAGAGATGAAGGAAATTATTCTTTAAATCTGGGCTATCATTTTTCTGATTATGATTCAATAATTAATTATAATTAATTTTTTAATTTTTTTTATAAAGTAACTAAATCACAATCATTCATTTAAAAATAAATAGTTCAAATTTGAAGAATAACCTTTTTAATCTTTTTAAGAGATAGATGCCTCCTTAATCTGTGTTACACGATACCCTTTTATCATCTTTTCGTGAGTGCTACGGTGAGGTTTGCTTCTCTTTTAAGGAATAATTCATACCATTATTGAGTTTATGCCTTCTTCTCAAAGTTAACTCCTTATTATCTATTAATTTTAGATCATATTCTTGGATATGGAGAATTCAAATCCTTCCTTAGTTGTTAAATTTGGTCTAATTGCATTGAAGTTGAGGAAGGAAATCCCTGTTTAAAATTTATATGTAAGTAAACGTCATTAAACTCGAAAATTTAGAAGTAAACAACATTTAAAATTTAAATTTCTATAATACTTATCGATGTTAAAATGATTGAACATTATAGTCAAAATTCAATTTAGAAAGGCCGGAAAAAAAAATCAGAAATTAAGGGAATGCTGAATTTTTAGATGATTGGGCAATCAAATATTTAGAAAAAATTATACTATAGATTAAAAATAATTTTATTAAATTATTAATAAATATTCAACAATTATGCATCTTAGTAATCAATAAAAAAACAACATCATCATTAACAGTTAATCGAAATATTTTTACATAATTAAAATGCAAACACTTGTATATGTACCGTTTGAATTTGTCTTCTGCCATGAGAAAGGGTTTTCAATTAAACCATATATTCTGCTAGCCTCTCTCGATTTAGCCATTAGTCATACTGAAAGCTCTTGACCATGCATCACTTAAAAAACATCAAAGGATTCAGCTGTTTGGCTCAAAATTAAAAGATAATTATTTTTCCTCTTATATTTTGTAAAATACATTTAAAACAAAGGAAGGTGTCCTAGACCCTTAGACTTTCACGATCAATGATAAATTTATAAATGCTCACACATGTAATATTGAATTAAATTACGTTAAATTTTTTTATAAATAGGCATTTTCTTCTCTTCCCCCATTCTTTTTTCTTAAAAAAATTATCATATATTATTAGAACATTTTTTAAGGAAATGGGTATAACTAGAATAAGTAGTAGTAATATCTTAATCAGAATTATGATGTAAATCTAGAATTTCAAACCACTATTAATTGTGTAATCAGTATGAGAATATCAAAATAATTCTTTTATATGCCCTCATTATCAAAACTTAAAAAATTATATTTTATAATTAATAAATAGTTTATAAAATAACAATAGATTATATATCATTAATATCTCACTAATATCACTTTATATAATAAAAATATATATATCATTGGGCAATCAAATATTTAGAAAAAAATGGGATACATTAAAAATAATTTTATTAAATTTTTAACAATAATTCAACAATTATTAAAATAACCAATTGTGTCATCATCTTTACAGATGGCGCCTCATCTGGGGAGGAATACCCGTTAATCGAATATTTTCTCATAAGAAACAAAACTGGTCATGACTATTTGAATTAAATAAAAAAATTCAAATTGGGTCTTCATTTAAACCATTATACTTGATACATGCCAATTTATCCATTAGTCATATCAAATTCTTGACCATGCGTATTAAACTTGTGGGCTGCTAATTAAAATTAAAGATTGAAATAGTGAGCCATGTTATATACATTTCTTCATGACTATATGGTTAGGTCATACTATACAAATGATATAATCTATTTAATAATAGCTCATTTTCTAAAAACGGCCCTATGGCTATATATTTTTGAATAAATAAATTAAAATTAAGAAATAGTATAGCTAAATGATTGAACATAATAGTTCAATTGTAATATCTTAAGCAGAATTTTATGTCAATTTAGAAAAAATTTTAAACACACAATAATTCTATGGCTCAATTATGCAAGAATATCAAAAAAATTTTTTTATTATTTCTTATTTTATTAAAAGTCAATCATGACCATGCATTTTAAAAAAGATAATTATTATCTCTATATTTTTTCATACATTTAGACAGCCAACGACTTTGAAAAATATACATCTTTTGAGAAGATATTATAAACAATAATATTTCTTATATTTATCATAAAATAATAAATAAATATATATGTAAAATTAGAATTATATACTATTAATTGTGTAATACCACTTTGGAGAATAAAAATATAAATAGCATAAGAGGCAACAGTTAAAATGGCCATTGTGCCACCCACTTCTTAACCCCGGCACCCACTCCCCCCTCCTAAGACCAAATGGTCACATGACCGTTTGAATTAAATAAAAAATGTTAAAAATGGCCATTGCCACATACTTCTTAACCCCGGCACCACCCCTCCTAAGACCAAATGGTCACATGACCGTTGAATTAAAACAATATTGCCCGATCAACTTGATGCATGGATGTTGACCTGTGGGCTGCTAATCACACAGCCTAACACAATTTGAAATAGTGTGCCATGTTATATATAGTCTATGACAGGTTAGGTCATACTATATCACAAATGATACAATCGGTTTAATATCTCAGCTAAATTAATACGGCCATATGGCTATATGCTTTTGAATAAATAAATTAAAATTAAGATGTAGAATAGCTAAAGGCCCCATGGTACGGCAGCTGAATTTTATGTCACCTTTTCTTTTTACACACAATAATTCAATGGCTGCCGTGCAAGACCCACCCGAGAAAGTTTTGTTATTATTTCTTATTTTATGAAAAGTCAACCATGCCGACAGCCAACGACTTTGAAAAATATACATCTTTTCAGAAGATATGTCTAAGTATATTTCTTATATTTATCATAAAATAATAAATAAATAAATATATATATATATATATACTTAGTGTGTCTCCCTAACGAGATGCACTAACCCTAAATCTTCACTGTGAATTACATGCATCGATAAGATGCTCTAATCTAAAAATTGAGAGGAAATTATAATTATTCTTAACCGAGTATTAAGCTCGTTACTTAGCATGATTAGTTTTCTAGATTTAGATGATCTCCAATAATTGTGAGTAAATCCTAAAAATTGTTGTGCTTATGCGTGCTCGTGATGTTCGAGAAGTCTGAAAGTTCCTTAAGTTTGGTGTGGGGCTCTGTGTTGGGATACGACTTGTTGAGTTGAACGGTGAAGAAATAGTTAATGACAAACAACGAGTAACGAATGATCACAAATAACGAAGAAATATATAATTTTTATGAAATTTTTTTTAAATTGGAAAAAAATTACGAAACGATTCGTTTAAAAATAGTTTTACTATACTATAATTTGGTTATATAAACCCTAATAAAATATAAAGACTCAACACATAATATCAAATAGACCAAACAATAATGAATACAAAATAAAATAGTAGAAAATATAACCAGTAAAACGTTTTTATCAATTTCAAGAATAGTGTACCCAAAATCGGCGAATACTGGAACTCGATTCAGAATTCAATCGAATACTTGAATATTTCTCTTATCCCTTTTTTTTTTCTATTTTTCTTCTTTTTCTCCCAAAAGTGCCGCTCTAGGTCTTAAAGAATACAAATGGTTAACCATAAAAACACGTTAGCATACTTTTATACTGCGAGCCGCTCTTAAATGCCTGTTAAGCGGGCCTCAAGCACAAATGCCACTGGGAATGGCATCTCGAGCATGTCTCGAGCCCCCGTTTGTCGAATTTGATGTCTCGAGTGTCCCTCAAGTATACCTCGAACACACACTCTCTGGAGTTGGCTCTCCAGGCCCTGGTCTCACACACGAACAATGTAATACTCCATTATCAATACAGTACCTATGTATCCTCATTCGAACCACTAAATGGCCTGTCAAATAGATATTGACCCACACAAAAATGACTCATAATCTAATACTCTAAAAGTTCAGGAGTTTAGTTAGGTCGAGAGTTCAATAAGGCCAAAGTTCTTTGCTGCCAATTAGGAAAATGACACTTCAATTAGAGCTTCAAAGTAACATGTATTTGGACAAGCGATGTAATGCTAATTCCTTTTTCGATAATTCAACCCAATGTTCTCTCCTAGTAATGGGAGCGATTGACATTAGACTTAATCAAAATATGATATTATTCAAGCTTAGGTTAAATTTAGATGAAAAATTATTAATAATAATTAAATTAGGCTGAGCTTGGATTAACCCTTATTGGCCCCAAAATTATGAACAAATATGTCCATAATCACAATTGACATATATATTTTTAAATGAATGATTATTATTAGAAAAGGCAAACTCTTAAATTTCCTTTTTAATCGGTCTTTAGTGGGTACTGGGAATTGTTTTGGAAAGATATTCATGAAAAAAAATATATACAATTTAGATTTTCCATCAAAAGTTATGTTTTTATTTAAAAAGGCCGAAAGTATATATTGTTAGAAATTCATAAAGACTTATAAAAAGCCTTTTAAGAATTTGTAAATATGATCTAAAAAATCTTAAATATTATTTATTTAAAAAGTGATGCGTCCTTGGATCCGAACTTCGAATAGATTTGGGTTGATCCGCTTGTCCTGGTTCTGGCTCCATTTATTGAGTTTGGATCCTATACACCACTAAAACAAACAGGAGGTCAGTGTGTCAGCGAAAAGTTGTCCCATTGAAAATATTCCGACGCTCAAATCAGTAAACAGCCTTCAAAATAGGAGAAGGTTACTGAAACTGAGAATTGAAAGAGAGAAAGAGCAAGAGTGCATGGATCTTCAGATGAAAGAGAGATAGAGTCGTCTTCTTAAATCTGGATGGTGGGGAGGCAATAAACGGCTGTCAAAAGCACATTTGTATGCCTTGGGTTTTTTGGATGTCAGTCGAGAGTAGAGAATTGTAAGTCTGTCTCTATTGTCGTTGTGGACGTAGTATGAGTAAAAACTTGCATGAGTAAAAGTTAACGTGAGTAACAGATAGCGTGCTTGGAATGAGAATTCTATGACTTATTTATGGTTAACAAGGTGATCTTCCTCCTTTGGAAGGAGTGATCCCCTGCGTTATTATTGATTGGCTTGCCTTTCAGAGCTGGTGCCAGTTGCCAAATGGACCAAGATAGTTTCATTCTACGGTGGTTAGCGGCTTTCCAAATTGTCCACCTTCCTTCTCTGTATTTTACCATTGGAGTGCCCCAATTGGCAGGAGATTGGAAAAATCTAGCGCATTCCTTACGAGAAAGGCGTCAATTTTATCAATATCCATTTTGGGAGCCAATTGGGATCGTGGAAGATGCTGGGAGAGCCGTTGCTGACCGTCTGATGGATCGTGGGCTCAAGTGGGCCAAGCCCATAAAAAACCTTTTATTTTTAGCCTGTTGCGACAGTGATTCTGGTCAACGTTGGAGTTGACCGTCTGCACGCGAGTTAGCCTCCTGCTGGAGTCTAGACAGTCAACGCTGGCGTTGACCGTCTTGGGCCTTTTAGGCTTTGGGCCTTCGCATCCTATTGGGTCGTTTTTAAGTTGACCGTCTGATATGTCGTTTTGGGCCTCCGTTGACCATGGGCCAGCCCATATTCCGGCGTACCCATCATTAGCCCCCATGCCGGTGGCCAAAATTCTGGGCTCCGGTATATTCATGATGAGATGCCCCTTACTGTCCTTCGTCGTTTAAGGATCCCGGAGGACTCTATGAAAGGTAGATAGGAAAGTTTGACCAGAATTGTTGACCATTTTGATCAGTTTTGGAGAAGAATATTGACGGTAATTGTTAACCGTCTTTGGCGATTCAGGAGAAGAATATTGACGTAATTGTTGGCCGTCTTTAGTCGATCCAGGAGAAGAATATTGGCCAAAAACTGTAACCGTCTTGGTCAGTTTCGGAGATGAATGTTGATCAGAACTGTTGACCGTCTTAGTCAGTTCCAGAGAAGAATATTGACCAGAACTCTTGACCGTCTTTGGCCAGTTCCGAAAGACTTTCTGCCAGCCTTGAATGACGCATGTCCATCAGCCGATTTGCAGGCTAGAAGAAGACACGTGTCTTCTTTTGGTTAGGTGGATATTCTGCCCATTAATGTATTAGAGATCCGCCTTTTGAAGAGCCAAGTAGGAAGGCGACACGTGGCAGGATAGACGGCGTCCTTAATGAGGGATTTTAAAATGTTCTTGCCATTTAAGTTTCCCTCTACATTTTGAAAACCTTTTATGCCTCCTAGCCTTCGTCTTCTTCGTCTCCAACTTTTATTCTCAGAAAACCTAGTCCCTCCTACAAACCATGGCATCCGTCCGCGAGAGGGGAACATTAAAACCTTGCCTAGAGTTCAACATCCCAAAGGAGATCGGGGAACAAGAAACGAGTCTTGCTCCCGCGGGGCATATAGAGTTCAACAGACCCACTTGTGGAGGCGATCTCCGTCTCCCTTTGCCGGACGGGTCATTCGTTTTGGAAAGAATGACAGAGACTCGCATGATGCTATGTATCTCTACACTCTTTGTAAAAGCGTTCTAAGAAGCTAATAATGTCGATGGTGAGAGGCCTGTTTAAAATAAACCAGGGAGGAGAGTGGATATCACTTGTCCCCCGTCCTGACCTGAAAATGAATACGGCTATCTACGATTCGCTTAAGAACTAGAAGAATCGGTTTTTTTTTGTGAGTGTGGGGATGACCTGGCCCCTTGTGAAGGACTGGGGCCAGGTTCCGAAGGCATATATGGGGACGTCCTCTGTGGCGGAGATGGCGGCCCTAGAATGGTTGATGGAGTTGATCAAGGAGAACCCAGACGAGTACAAGCGGGATTTCCTAGTTTCTCAGGAGGAGACCAAGAAGGTGAACTAGGGACCGCCTTCCTCGGTTCAAAAACCCACGCCGCCTGTAAGGATGATGAGGCCGGAGGACTCCAAGGGTGTGATCATCCGCATCCATCACACCGATGAAGGGTTTATTGGCCCGCTGCCTGAGAAGGTGCTGGAAATGCCTTCATCGTCATCGTCCCGCATCGATTATGTGGCCGCCGGGATCTGCAGCGGACCTGGTAGTACTACGGGCCTAGAGGCGACCTACAAGAACTGGCCAGTGGAATCAAGAGAAGGAGTCATTCTAGCGCAGCCTGCGCAGGAAGGGGTGCCTTGTGCAGCATTGACGAAGTCCTTTACGGAGCCCGCTTGCGAGCCAGTGGTAGAGGCACGAGAGCCATCCGTTAGCTCTCCCGTTGCGCGGACTCCTGCTATGGAGCCAATGGTGGAGCTTAATCCTCCAACAGCTGCTCCGGAGGCCGTTGAGGAGCCCGCAGTAGCCATGGATGAGACTAAAGAGCTGCTAGAGGTCATTTTGGAGGAGGCTGCCACTAGCTCGGCTAGAGAGGATGCTCCTAGTCCATCGCCACCTGGGCCAGGTCTGGGGGCCAGGCTTGAGAGGCCCACGAGGAGATTTTGTGAGGTATGATTCTTGGTGATGGCTTCCTCGTACTTTCTCTTTCGTTAGATTTGTGACTTGTTCTTTGTTTTTCTCTTGTGCAGTCGAGGAAGCTGATTTCTGCCATCTCCAAGGAGGTGGAGCAGTGTGACAAAGCGATCGCCGATAGGGAGGCGGAGATCGCCTGGCTAGATGCCAGGCTGGCTGCTTCGGGGAGCGAGCACCTCCACGAGACTGCAGCCCTCGAGGCTGTCTTGGCGGAAGTGGAGACGGAGAATGCAAGCCTGAAGGTTGAGGTTGCTCGCTTAAAAGAGGAGGAAGAACGAGGCAAAGCGCACCTCAAACGGCTTGTCGAGCGAGTAGCTACCTTAAAGAATGATCTGAGTCTCCATATCTGCCCTCACGAGGTCATGGGCATGATGCACATGCGGCTGTTGGAGGGGATCAACGTTAGTCGGTGCGTTGCGCGATTGATTGATCCTGATTTCCCAATTGAGTTCATCAATTTGTCCAACAGAGCGGCGCAACATAAAGATGACCTCGTGGGGGAGCCTCGTGATATTCAGGGGCCTCCGCCGCCTCCGTAGCCCCTAATGCTGTACATTTTTGTGATCTCCTTTGTACTTATGTAATTTGTAACACGTTCAAAGTAATAAAATGGAAGTTCTTTTTACTTTTCTGTCCATTTACTTTTATTGCATTTGGCGTTAGCATTCTTTGTTGCATTGGGCGGCCAACTTGGTTGGCCGGTTGCTGTTGTTGGGTTGCCTAAGGAGTGAAGTTCTTAGGTTTGGCAGATGGTTGTGTTAACCAGCTTGGTGGCGCCGTACAAGTGATGACTTGGGTGGCCAATGCTGGAGAAGTATGCTTCTCCCTTCGACCGTCTCTGACTGATCACGCTACCTCCTCGTAGAGGAGGCCGTTGTGTGTGCTGCGTAAGCCCCCTAAGATTTTGACCTCTATCGAGTCACTTGGATGATCAAGGTTTAGATATGACCTGCTAATGGGCCGCTCGGATGACCAAGGTTTATATTACCGCTTGTGGGCCACCTGGATGACCAGGGTTTATAATAGACCGCTTATGGGCCACCTGGATGACCATGGTTTAAATACGACCTCTAATGGGCCGCTCGGAATGACCGAGGTTCAAGTTCGACCGCTTATGGGCCGCTTGGATGACCAAGGTTTAACGAGAGGGTGAATACCCTCCCGACTTAAGGGTAGTCTAGGTCGGGTAACCTGCAAAGAGAAAACAATGTACATGCACAAAGGAAGGATGCTAAGTAAACACTTATTTTTCATGAATTCAAGACAAGCAAGCGAATATAAACAATAATGCAAATGCGTACCTGCGTCTGATACTAGAAGTATTGTTTGAGGTGGATGACGTTCCACGTTTGCCTTAACCAAGTTCCCGTCCTGGCTCCGGAGTTTGTAGGCTCCGTTTCGCAGGACGGCGGAGACGAGGAAAGACTCTTTCCAATTAGGGGAGAGCTTATTGCGGCCGGCTAGGTTGCCTGTGACCTCGACGCCTCGTAGGACCAGGTCTCCTACATCGAATCATCGCGTCTTAACCTTTTTGTTGTAGTATTAGGTGATCCGATGTTGGTAGGCTGCTGTCCATACTTTGGCAGCGTCGTGGGCTTCCTCTAACAAGTCTAAGTGCTCCCTGATTTTTTGGGAGTTAGCCAGTGGGTTGAAGGACTCTACCCTGAGATTTGGAAGCCCGATTTGGACCGGGATTACCACCTCAGTCCCGTAACAGAGGCTGAAGGGCGTCTTGCGCGTTGGTTTCTTCGGGGTTGTTCGATAAGACCAAAGAACGGAAGGGAGCTCGTCCGCCCAGGAGCCCCGTGAGTCCTCCAACTTAGTTTTTAACCCATGGAGCAGCGTTCGGTTTGTCATCTCCACCTATCCGTTTGCTTCGAGGTATGCAACTGAAGTATGGACCAGTTTGATGCCAAAACTAGTGCAATACTTGGTGAAGCGTTTCCCCAAGAATTGGGTCTCGTTGTCGATCACAACGACCACAATGACGCCAAATCTACAGACGATGCTCTGGCAGAGGAACTCCAGGGCATTATGCTCTGTAATTTTAGCCAGTGGGATGACTTCGACCCACTTGGTGAAGTAGTCAATGCCCACGATAATGAATTTTCTTTGCCCCGTGGTAATGGGAAACCGGCTGAGAAGATCAAGCCCTATTGCACGAAGGGCCAAGGGGCCTGAAGGCCAAGGTTGCTATGAAGCTGGCAGCTTTCACATTTCTTCACAAACTTCAGCGTGTCTTTTTTCATCGATGGCTAGTAATAGCCCTAGGGCATGACCTTGAAGGCCAAGTTTTTTCCGCCAATATGCGACCCACAGATCCCGAGGTGGACCTCGCTTAAAGCATAGTCAGCCTCTTCGGGAGTTGGGCAGCGGAGGTATGGAGTCGAGTAGCCAAGGAGGTATAGCCGTCCATCAACCACAGCATATCAGTCGGCTATCTTTTTGACCCGTTTGGCATTCTCTACATCCTCTAGCAATGATCCGTCCACCAGGTAGTTTAGGAAAGGCGTCATCCAATTTTTCGCTTCGAAAATCTGCATTGCCTCTCGTTTCTCAATGCTGGGAGCGCCTAGGATCTCCCGCATATCCTCGAACACTGTTCTGAGTTTTCGACTGCAGCGGCTTTGGCAAGCTGGCCCGCCTTCCAGTTTTCAGTTCAAGGGACGTGAACTGGGGTTAGTTTGTCGAAACCCTAGGCGGCCTCCCTTGACTTTGCCAAGTACTTGGCCAAGAGAGGGTTGTTCACCTCAAAGCCTTTGTTAACCTGATTAACGATTAGCTCGGAGTCACTATAAACTGCCAATCTCTTGGCAGAGCATTCCTTGGCTAACCGCAATTCGGCTAATAAGGCCTTGTACTCGACAACGTTATTGGTTGTCGGAAAATTGAGCCTTGAGGAGCATTTCACCTCAAACCCATCGGGGGTCGTAAGGACCACTCCAGCGCCACTACTTGTGTCCGTAGACGATCCGTTCACGTGGAGTATCCATTTCGGAACTCCGACAAGCAATTCTGCACTTTTTTCGGGCTGTTCCTCGAGGACTGGGTTATAGTCGACAATAAAATCAGCCAGCGCCTGTGCTTTCACAACAGGCCCGGGTTAGAATTCAATGTCGAACTTGCCAAACTTGATAGCCCATTTTACCAACCGTTCAGAAACGTTGGGTTTCTGGAGTATGTTATTCAACGGTTAGTCCGTGAGGACCACTATTTGGTGGGCTGAAAGTAAGGCCTTAACTTCAACGCGGAGAATATTATCGCCAAGGCCAATTTTTCTACGAGTATGTAACGGGTCTTTGGGACGGTCAACGTTTTACTCACGTAGTAGACCGGCCACTGGGCGTCAGAATCCTTGCGCACGAAGACAGAACTGAGGGATGCCTCCGACACCGCCAAGTAAAAGTATAGCTCCTCTCCGCCCCTGGGTGACACCAACGGTGGGCTGGCCAAATACCGTTTCAATTCATCAAAAGCGGTTTGGCATTCCGCTGTTCATTGAAACCTGTTTGATTTTGTTCCTCTAAAGACTTTGAAGAAGGGCTGGTACTTGTCACCGGATTTCGCAAGGAAGCGGGACAGTGCTGCCAGCCGTCCAATCAGTCACTGGACGTCCTTTATCTTCTGTAGCAGAGCCATGTCGGTGAGCGCCTTGATCTTCTCTGGGTTCGCCTCGATCCCCCGTTGGGAGACGATAAAACTTAGGAATTTGCCAGAGGCTACTCCGAAGATACACTTAGCTGAATTCAGCTTCATGTGATACTTGTGGAGCACCTCAGATGACTCTTTCAAGTCGCGGATGTGGTCACTGGTGACCTTGCTCTTGACGTGCATGTCGTCGACGTAGACCTCCATATTGCGACTAATTTGTTTTTCGAATATTTGGTTGACCAGCCGTTGGTAGGTCGCTCCTACGTTTTTAAGTCCGAAAGGCATTACTTTATAACAGTAGGGGCCCTGATCGTTCGTGAACAAGGTGTGCTCCTCATCCTCTGGACTCATCCGGATCTAGTTGTAACCCGAATAGGCGTCCATAAAGTTTAGCAACTCATGTCTGGCTGTAGAGCAACTAGCATGTCGATCATGGGTAAGGGGAAGCTGTCCTTCGGATAGACCTTGTTAATGTCGGTAAAATCGATGCACATTTGCCATTTTTGTTGCTTTTCTTTACCAAGACGACATTAGAGAGCCAATCCAGGTAATGAACTTCTCTAATGAAGCCTGCGTCCAGCAACGTTTTCACCTCATCTCGGATGTCGATCAGCTTTTCAACGGAGTGGTTCCTCCGTTTCTACCTAACAAGTTTTTAGCCGGAGTCAAGCCCCAACTTATGGACCATTATCTCTGCTGGGATTCCAGGCATGTCTGCTGGAGTCCACGCAAAAAGGTTAGCGTTCCTTCGCAAGAACGCAATCAATTCATCGCGCAGTGGTCCGGTGAGTGAGTGGCCGATCTGTACACACTTCTCTGGCTCTTCCAGGTCCAGTGAGATTAGATCCGTGGCTTCACCGGACTAGCTTGCTGAAGGGTTGTCTCGTCCCGATGGTCAAATTCCTCAACTGTTCTAATGCTGCTACTTGAGGCAATCTATGACATGTAACAGGTTCGTCCAGTAACCTGGTTGCTCAACACCTCCCCGACACCTAAGGGTGTGGAAAACTTCATTTTGAGGTGTGGAATCGAGATAACTGCCCCAATGCTGTCAAGCATGGTCTGCCTAGTATGGCATTATATACTGAGGGTAGGTTGACCACCAGGAAGGTGAGCGTTAAACTTGTTATTTTCGGATTAGTACCCAAGGTGACCTCCAATTGGATAGTCCCTTGAACGGGCACAGGCTTGTTATCGAGGCCGTATAATGGGCCTTCGGCATGTTTTAGTTGGTTCTTTTTAAGCCTAATTTGAAGAACGCATCCATGTAAAATAAATCTCTAGAGCACCTTTATCAATGAACACTCGCTTCAGTTGGTAGTCAACACTACCATCCGAAACGAGTGTAGATACAATGAGGGGATCAGCATGGGGGACATTACATGAGCTAAGTCATCATCACTGAAGCTGATAGTGGTGTCCGCCGTGTGCTGCTTCTTCCTTCCAATCTGCCGTTCCTCGTCGTCGGATGGGTTTTTAGCAGGTTAGGTGGTAACCATGTTAACCACCCCTACTGCAACCCAATTTTACGGAGGAGACCGTTCTTGCCCCTCTCCATCAGCTATTCCAGAGTTCTGTCAAGGACCCCTAACGAACTTGGTAAGGTGCCCTCTGTAAATCAGCTCCTCGATCTCCCTCTACAATGTCTTGCAGTCCTCCGTTGTATGCCTAGCAGAGCGGTGGAAGTCGCAGTTGTTCGACTAGTTCCTAGAGTCCTTTTTTAGTGGTTTTGGCCACTTCAAGAACTTCTCTCCGCAGATCTACATGAGGACGTTAGAGCATGTGTCCATTAGAGGCGTGAAGCTGGTGGGCCCGTAGTCTCTGCACTCCAGGGGCCCAGTCCGGCGTTGTTTCTGGTGGGAGTGATCACCACTGCCGTACTTCCTTTTTCCCTCTCCAGGGAATGATCAAGGCTGATTCGCTCGCTCTGGACATTTTGCCTCGTTAGCCTCCTCTGTTGCTGTATAGGCCCGGGTGATGGATTATGCTTTCCGAAAGGTTCGAGAATTCTTGTGAGCCAGGTGCTTGAAGAAGTCCCCGTAGGTCAGCACAGAGATGAAACTGCCCAGCTTCATCTCCTCCGTGATCCGGAGAATCCGTCTGGCCTCTGCCACAAAATGATCCAGGAATCGCCGTGTGTTCTCTCCCGGTTTCTGTTTGATGTGGGAGAGATGCACGACTGTTTCTCTTCCCGTCGACTCGAGGTGTACTAAGCCAGGAAGAGATCTGTGAGCTCACGGAAGCTGCTGATGGTGCCTGAAGGGAGGTGATGGAAACAGATTCGGACATCTCCCTTCAACGTGAGTGGAGAAGCAGTGGCACATCTCTTAGTATTCCAACCCTTGTAGACTCGATGGGTGTGAAAGTGATTAAGGTGGTCAATCGGGTCACTACTCCCATCGTATGAGTTAAGGGACGGCATCTTGAACTTGGTAGGTAGTGGACGACTCAGGATCTCCGCTGTGAAAGGAGATCGGTCCAAGTTGATGGCGCGCTCCTCATCTTGGAACACACGGTTCCAGATTTTGTCCACTCGCGAATTTATGCGAGTGGCGTTTGCTGATCTTTTGGGGTTGAGGCAAGCCCTCAACTCCGTCTTATCTCTGGAGGGTTCAGCAACCGGTTGGCTACTTCCTCCAGCAAATCTGGTTGTCCTAGATGCTCGCTCCTGAACTGTGTTTCTGTCTTCGGCCCGAGAGTATCGGGGATTTCTTCTCTCCAAACTTTCTCTCGGAGTGGTACTATCGGAGAGTTCTTTAGGCCTGTTTTGGCCAGGAAAGCGGAAGGATGCTAGAACTAGATTGCTCGGGATCTCTCAGGCCTTTTGGCGGGCTTCTTTTTCCTCTGGCCACCTTTCTTGATGGCCGGTGCAGGGACGGTTGTCGGAGGAGCCATCTACAGTAGCTGCTCGTTCTGAGAACAAAGTATTTGGAGCAGACGGTTGTTGGCTTGCATATACTCCATCAGCTGCTGGAAGTAGGGCGCTGGCACTCCGCCCATTATCCCATTGACCGCGGCAGTACCAGCAGCGTGGTCTTGGTTGGGATTGGTGATGTCTCTAGCGAGATCGCTAGCTTGGGCTCTCGTGTTCACCATTACGAATGCCGAATCAGACGGTGAAAAAGAGAGCGTTGTGCAAATTTGTAGTTGGCTTTTGTAAGCGTTTCCCACAGACGGTGTCAATGATGCGTCCATGGATTTAAATTTTGAATAGATTCGGGCTGATCCACTTGTCCTGGTTCTAGCTCCGTTCGTTGAGTTTGGATCCTGTACACCACTAAAACGAACAGGAGGTCAGTGTGTCGGTAGAAAGTTGTCCCACCGAAAATACTCCGACGCTCAAGTCAATAAACAGTCTTCGAAATAGGAGAAGGTTACTTAAATTGAGAATTGAAAGAGAGAGAGAGCAAGAGTGTGTGGATCTCCAGATGAAAGAGAGGCAGTGCTGTCTTCTTAAATCTGGATGGCGGGGAGGCAGTAAACGGCTATCAGAAGGATGTTTGTATGCCTTAGGTTTTTTGGATGTCAGTTGAGAGTAGAGAATTGTAAGTCTGTCTCTGTTGTCGTTGTGGACGTGGTATGAGTAAAAGCTTGCGTGAGTAAAAGTTAGTGTGAGTAACAGATAGCGTGCCTGGAATGAGAATTCTATGGCTTATTTATGGTTGATAGGGTAATATCCCTTCTTTGGAAGGAGTAATCCTCTGCGTGATTCTTGGTTGGCCTGCCTTTCAGGAGCGATGCTAATTGCCAAATGGACCAAGATAGTTTTCTTCCATGGTGGTCAGCGGCTTTCCAAATTGCCCACCTTCCTTTTGTGTATTTTACCGTTGGAGTGCCCCAGTTAGCAAGAGATTGGGAAAATCTGGCGCCTTCCTTACAAGAAAGGCGCCGATTTTGTCAATGTTCATTTTGGGAGCCAACTGGGATTGTGGAAGATGTTGGGAGAGTTGTTGCTGGCCGTCGATGGATCGTGGGCTCAAGTTGGCGAGGCCCGTAAAAGCTTTTATTTTTGGTACATTCTTTATAGTAATTTTGGCCAACGCCATCGAGTTGATTTGTCCCCACGTGAGTTAACCGCTCTTTGGAGTCTAAGATGGTCAACGCAAGCGTTGACCGTCTTGGGCCTTTCAGGCTTTGGGCATTCGCGTCCTGTTGCGCCGTTTTTAAGTTGATTGTATGGTATGGTATGTCGTTTTTGGGCTTAGTTGTGTGGGTCAACCCATATTCTAATGTACCATCATCAAAAAGTAAATAGTTTAAATTATATTTATTCAAAAAATAATAATACGGAATAGTAGATTTGTAATCTGATTTTGATAGCTTATTAAACTATCATGTGATGCAATGTGATTTTTTTTTTATAAATAATATTATTTATATATCTATTTATATATTATTTATTTTAAAATTGTTATTTTTGCTGTAGATAAAGGAAAAAAAAAAAAGAGTAAAAATTAAAACAATATGGGATATATACTTACTTTTTGCAGTTTTGATATAAATAAGTGTGTAATTAGACGTATAAATAGTATTTTTCTTTTTAATATATTTCAAAGGAAAGAAAGGCTCATTGACCATTTGTTTCGAAGCAATTTGGTGATTGAATTGTCCCTCCACGTGAAAGGACACACGCAGGTAGTTGGAAAGGCAAAAAATGATTAAATTTTATAATTTTATTTGATTCGGTTATATTTTATTTAAAAAATAAATAATATTAAATTAATTAAAAAATTAATTATCTTTCTATCCTATAAAAATATTATAATCAGTTGATTCTGAGTTTCATAAAATCATTTTAAAGAGAAAAATAGACAATTAATCAGAAATGAAAGAACTTCACCTCTAAACCAAAATTATTGGATATAATTATAGCTATCAATTATTGAATTAGGATTGAGGGGCGTCCTTCTCCCCAGTGGAGAAGGATCGTCCTTCTCTTAATTAGGGCCGTCGAATGTAAAATCCGACGGTTACGTGTTTTGGATGATTAAATGTAAAATTGAACGGCCCACGTTATATTATTCATTCAAAACGTGTGGGCCGTCGGATTTTACATCCGACGATTCAGATGAGGAGAAGGACGCCCCCGGATCCATTGAATTGTGACAAGCAAAACAACACAAAACATAATAAATATTACAATTTAACATAACAAATTTAAGAGGGAAAGAATTACATATATAATCAAGACCAATTCCAACCAACTGAAAAATTTTCCTTTTTAAAAAAAAATCTGACTTTCAATTCATCAAAATAAACATTTGACATGTGTAATAAGATTCCCCATAGCCATCTTTTCTGACTTATTCGATAATATATAATCTCCTCCATCTTTCTATACTGGAAGACAGATCTCACCATGTTTCTCCTAATAATTAGGGTTTAGCAGCGTACTGGTTTATCAATGCAAGTGCATTACTAGTGTAATGATCAACACTGATCATTCGGGCTCTGATTGATGCCTTCACTCTGCCGTTCAAGGCCCGACCCGAGAACCCGTCAAGACAGGTACTGTCATCTGTCAGAGCGGCACTGACCCATGTCTGCACATTGCTCATCCGCCACCGAAACTCCTTCGGCCGAGCCCCACCGGCCCGCTTCAGCTCACGGGCCGACTCGCTGAGCTCGTCCACCGTATCCCCCATCTCGTCTACGCAGTCTTTCACTGCCGCCAGCTCTCTGGGTCTTAATCCCTTAATCTTACGCACTTTTCTCAAGAACGCCATCGTAGATTCCGCCTGCACCAGGCTCACGTTTAAGGCGACTCGGGTCAACTCTCTCGAGCTTTGTCCGATTTGGCTCGCGTAAGGGGAGAGAGATTGGACGCAGAGATTGACGTACTGGGTGGTGTTGCATTTGTCTTTGATAAAACTCAGAGACGACGAGGTGACTTTAGCGGCGGCGGCGGCGGTGGCGGCGGCTAAAGTAGCGTTGGCTATGCAGAATATAGAGAGGAATAGGAGGAGAATAGTCGGTTTAGCCATTTGTGTTCTTGGGATTAGCAGTTTATGAAGGTTGCCTTTATATAGAGAGGAGAATTTAATATTCAGTATGAAAGGGGTGATCACGTGCCTTTCACGGTTTCTTACTTTACTCCCATTGGCTGTGACTTGTTTTCCACAATTTTGGTTTGGGGTAGACGCAATAATAATATTATTATTAAATAAATTGGATACAAAAATTATATAATATATGGATAGTGTTATCTTATTATTTAAGTTTTGAGGCTGGACCCATTTTTATTCAAGGTAATGTTAGTTTTCGGTGAATGCGTAAGATATATTCGGTCTCTAATTTCATCTTGAACGATTTTATCCTTAAAAAGGTGCCACGAATAGAGAAAAAATCTTTTCATTATAAACAAAATATCACATTTTTACTGTGTCAATATAGTCCAATCACTAGTAATACAGTTCATAGCGAAGAAATGATCATACTGCTGATAGAAGTGTCGACATAAATTTTCACATGTGGCGTTATTATTAAGTTTTAATGTCGGATTTATTCCTGATACATCTTGAGAACTCAAATTGATATACGAATTAGGGAGCCGCATTGTCAAATTTGAACGTTCGAATAATAAAGAATCCGGTATTTGTAAATCTAAATGTGGATCCTATATATTACAATAAAACAAATTGAGTGTAAGAGGTATACGAGACTCACTCCCTGATATATTTTTCGATAATTAAATTAGTGATCTTTCTGTTTGGATGTGAAAGATGTAAGAAAATAGATACAAGAATTTTAGAGATGATAACGATGAGTATTTGTTCGGAGGATAATACATCTTTTTGTACACTTGTCTATTTAAGGCGGCTATTTAATTTATACATCAATTCAGATTCTCAAAACGTATCAATTTTCATTCAAGATATTATCTTCTTCAGATGAATGTATGAAATGCGTTCGGTCATTGGCTCCATTTCGTACAGTTATGCTTAAAATCCTAATAAAATAAAAATATATATATGTGACTTGAATAAAAAATAAAATTACAATCAAGTTAGGTGTATGCCAAATGGTATTTGAACGTAATTTAGACGATTCGTTTACTTCTTGCGTTTCAAAAGTCAACCCAAGTTTTCTAAACTTCAGCCGTTCCCGTCAACCATACTCAATTACTTACGTGAAATTAATAACATTATTTATATGCATATTAATATATTTATTTATATTAAAATTATTAAAAATAAAAATAAATTTTAATTTTTTTTATTTTTTTCCCTCTTATAGTTCTCTCCACGACAATTTTAGCAATTTTGCTAAAAAAAAATACAAATAAAATATGAATAAGTTCGGTTTAATTTTCAGTGGAAAAGCTATTAAACATTAATAATGATTTAATAAATAAGAAAAAAAATCAAATTTTATTAAAATTAGGTTCGGATCGAATACGGGTCAGATTTATATAAATAACTGTGACCATTAAGTCAAATTGGGTCAAACCGAACATGACCCAATCACCCAAGCAAAAAACTATAATCGTTTCTTATGCCTCCCTAGACCCAAATTTTAAACGAATTCAGGTCAACTGGATCGTCTGGATCCGACTTCGTTCACTGAGTCTGGACCCTACACACCACTACAGCAAATAAGATATCAGGTGCGGGCAGAATATTGTCCCACCGAAAATATTTTGACGCTCAAATCAATAATCGGCGTTCGACTTTTAAGAAAGTAAATGGAATGAGAGCAGAAAGAAGATGAAGAGTGTTTGAGATGGGTGTTTGGTTTCAAACGAGAGAGGCGTTCTTGTGGCTCGTGAGGAGAACGGTCTCTCAATCCTGTGTTCACAAGGAACGTAGAGAGAGAGGGTGAGTCTGAGTTCTGTAAGCGTGAGAGTTTGAAAAACTGTCAGAGTACTATGAAAACTTTTACAAGAGAAGTGGGCCTCTGAAATCTGAGTAATGAGTGTGTATGATCTCAACAGTAAGCATTGTAGTCTTAGAAGTGAGCATGCTCTAGAGTGAAGACTCCATGAGTTTTTATAGACGGAATGCTGGATGACCTTCATTGGGTAGGAAGGCTTGATTCCTACAATCTGTCGGGTGACTTTTCTTGGGTTGGAAGGCTTGATTTTTACAGTCTGCCAGGCGACCTTACTTTTCTGGTGGGTAACGGCTCTCAGGATTACTCGTCTTCCTTCTGCATATTGTTATCGTTAGGGTTTGTAGTGAGCAGGAAGAGAGAATCTGGCGCTTTTTTCATAGGACGTGCGCTGAATCTGTGGATACCCATTACAGTAAAGATTATCTTCTAGAAAGACGTGGAATCAGGAAAGAGAGCCGTTGCTGATCGTGCACGGAGGTGTGGCCCAACTTGCCTTAGCCCACTTAAGGCTTGTTCTTTTGGGCCGGCCTATTATAATACTTTCGGTCAACATAAATATTGACTCTCTCATAAAGAGCCTATTGGCCGCTCAGTTTGGCTTCTAATCTGGTCAACATTTGGCGTTGACCGTCAAGTCGCGCATATGGGCCTTCGTGGATCTAGACCGTTTCTCTTATTGGGCCAACCTATTATGGGCATACCCATCATTAGTCTCCCATACTGGTGGTCTGAATTATGACTTCCAGCGTGTTCATGATGAGACGTGTCTGACCGTCGTCCGTTAATGTCTACTGGATTAGTGGCGAAGTTGTTGACAGTCTAGCGCAAAGCCTGGCGTGCTTCTGAAGCGTTGACCGGATTCGTTAACTGTCGGGGTCATACTCTGAGGAACTGTGGAATGGTACATTGACCGGATTCGTTGACCATTTGGTCCTAAATCTGGGGAACTTGTTGAATGAAGTGTTGACCGAATTTATTAATCGTCTAATCCAAAATTCGAAGAACTTGGTGAAGAAAATATTAACCTAATTTGTTGACCATCTAGGTCAAATCTGGAGGACTTGTGGGAGTTGGAATGACGCGCCATCATTAGCCGGCCTATCAAACAAAAGGCAGTCATGTGTCTGCACGTAGTGAATTTAAGATCCCGGTAATTAATGCGTCAGATAATCTAATTCGACAGTGTTCGTTCAGGAAATGACACGTGGCAGCAACGATGGTGCACGTTTACGAGATGGTTAGTGGGCTCTTTATTCACATTGGTTTTTAAGTTGTCCGTCTGTTTTCTTTTTGAATTTTTTCACGCTTTCCTTCATTTTCCTTTGCCTAAAAAAAAGCCCTAAGTGTTTTGCTGCCTCTTCTATTTTCACATCCATGGCTTCCGCTATTACTGATATTGTTTCGGTCCTTTAACAAAGGTGACGTGAAGGAGTTGTTCGTAAAATACAATATTCCTAAGGAGGTCGCCTTCCAAGTCCCTGGTAAGGACATGACATTTTTGCCGCCTGAGGACTACATGACCATCTACGAGGCCCATTTGAGAAGTGGTCTGCAAGTTCCAGTTCCCGACGAATTGTTGGCAATTTTTCAGGCACTTTAAGTCCCAATCGCACAGTTTCAAGATAACGCGGTGCGATATCTATACTCTTTTTACATATTCCTTCGTCAGCATTCGAGGCGGCTGACGGTGGCGATGGTCAGAGGGCTATTCAAGTTCAACCATGGAGCGGAGTGGATCTACCTGACCCCACGCGGCGGTCTCCAAGTAAGCACTGTCATATATGACTCTTTGAAAAATTGAAAGAACTGGTTGTGCTTTATCCGCATGGGTGAGCCCTGGCCATTGGCTAGGGTGTGGGGCAAGGTGCCTGAGATCTATATTCGGACATCCTCTGAGGAGGAGACGGCGTCCCCGGCGTGGCTGGTCAAATTAGTTGAGAGCCACATTGTGGAGTTTCGGAGAGACCACTTGGTCTCTCATGCTGAGGCCAAGAAGGCCAAGTAGGGGCCTTCTTCTCCGGAGTAGAAGATGAGGGAGCCACCTAAAAAAAGGAAGGCAAGGTCCCTTGTGATCAGAGAGCCATCCAATGAGGGGTCTCCTGAGAGTTCTAGGGCGAAGAGAATGGTGATGCCCTCTTCATCCTCCTCCCCTGAGTCAAGGAGCGTGCTGGTCGGCCAACTTTCAGGAGTTGGCGATAGCTCCGATTTGGGTGGTGTTGAGCCTACTAACGAGGCCTTTAGGGTCAGGTTTCATTCCTCCGCCAGCTGCGTCATTTTGGCCTTATTGCAATTGGAGCGCTTGGGGCTAGTGGAGTTCCCTACGAAGCCCACGATGGAGCGGGCCGTTGATCTGCCAAAAGAGACGCCATCCGGGGAGCCCAAGGAGGCGCCTGATGTGCCTCCTATTTTATTGATTGCTACACCATTGGAGGACCCTACTATTGGGGCGCTCCAGAATGCTAAAGGGGCACCAACCGCCGGAGAGCCTGTTTAGGCTGTTGGTGCGACTGCGGAGGTGCAGGAGGAGCCCTCTACTAGGGAGCTGTCAGGGATGAAGGATCTTCCTATGGAGCTACCGGAGGGGCTTGCGACGGAGGTTACTACCACGTCTGTTCAGGAGGGGTCCACTCCTAATCCTCCGCCGTTGGAGCCAAGGCTGCACGTCAGGCTAGAAAGGCCGGTGCGAAAGATTTGGTAGGTATACTTTTGTAACTTGCCTTTAATTTTGCAATTACTGACTTTTCTCTTTTTTAAAAATTGATAACGTCATAAGCGCAGTCATTAAGGCGCTTTAACAGAGAGATAAGATGATCTACGATAGGGATATGGAGATTGCCTGGTTCGATGCGGAGTTGGCGACCCTGAAGGTAGAGCATCGGGAGGATGTGGCCGCCTTGAAGTCTGTGCTAGCAGGCCTAGAGGCAGAGAATGCTAGGTTAAGGGAGGAGAACACTGGCTTGAAGGATGTTGTGGTGGTCGGCCTGGTGGAGGAGAATGACCGTCTGAAAGAGGAGAATGAACGGGTCACGAGGCACATCGACCAGCTCTCGAGGCAGATGACCACTTTGGACAATGAGCTGAGCCTTCGCATTCGTTCTCACGAGGTCTCAGATATGATACTGGCGCAATTATGGGAGGGGATCAACATCAACCGGTGTATTATGCGGCTGGTTGATCCTGATTTACTAGTGGAGTTTCTTGACCTTGCAAACCAGTCTGCCCAATGTCGCGAGAGCCTCGTGGGGGAGCCATGAAGCGGTCAAGGGCCACCACCGCCTCCTTAGCTTTTTGTGACTGTAGCTTTTTTGTTCATTGATATAAATGTATATTGTCATAAGTAATAAAATGAGTGTTTTTATTGATGTAGCGTCCCCTTACATTTATTGTAATTTTTAAATTATCCGCTGTTATACTGGCCGGCCAACCTAGTGTACCGTTCGCAAGTTGGCCATCCGCCTTATTCAAGGCGCTACTAGCGCTTCCCGAAGGACTTGGGTCCTTGGGGAGACACCAAGGTTGACGTTGATATCGTGCTAAGCCAACCTGATACTCGCGCATAAGTAAGGTTCGGTGGCACTACCCAAGTGTAGACTTAGGCGCCCAGTTTCGATGAAGTACTTTACTCCTGTCGACCATTATTGACTAATCACGCTAACTTTTTGTAAAGGAGGTTGTTGTGTGTACTGTGCAAGCCCCCTAAGATTTTTGACCACGAATGGACCACTTGGATGACAAAAGTTTAGATACGACTATTATGAGCCACTTTGATGACAGAGTTTAAATTTCAACCAGTTACGGGCTGCTCGAATGATCGAGGATTAAATATGACCGCTCATGAGCCGCCTGGATGACCAGGATTTAAATACGATTGCTTTTGGGCCACCTGAATGATTAGAATTTAAATACAACCGCTCATGAGCCGCCTAGATGACCAGAGTTTAGTAACAAGCTGGTGAAAACCTCCCCGACTTATGGGCAATCTAGATCTCCTAACCCTGCAATAAGAGAGACATACGAATATGTAATATATACGAAAAGAAAGAAACCAAACACAACATATAAAGGGGAATACTTATTTTATTAATAGAAAGTTGAGTACAAATACTTATATACAATCATGCGAACTACCTACCTGAGCCTTTATTTGAAGTAGCGTTTGAAGTGGATCACGTTCTATGTCCGTGGAACCAACTTTTCGTCCTGGTTTCGGAGCTTATATGCTCTGTTTTACAGGACAGCGAAGACTAGGAAATGCCATTCCTAATTCGGGGAGAGCTTGTTACGGTTGGCGATCTTGCCTGTAGCCTCGATACACCGCAAGACAAAGTCTCCAACGTCAAACTGCCGCACTTTTACCTTCTTATTTTAGTAGCGGGCGATTCGCTATTAGAAAGTTGAGTACAAATACTTATATACAATCATGCGAACTACCTACCTGAGCCTTTATTTGAAGTAGCGTTTGAAGTGGATCACGTTCTATGTCCGTGGAACCAACTTTTCGTCCTGGTTTCGGAGCTTATATGCTCTGTTTTACAGGACAGCAAAGACTAGGAAATGCCATTCCTAATTCGGGGAGAGCTTGTTACGGTTGGCGATCTTGCCTGTAGCCTCGATACACCGCAAGACAAAGTCCCCAACGTCAAACTGCCGCACTTTTACCTTCTTATTTTAGTAGCGGGCGATTCGCTATTAGTAGACTACAGTTCGCATCCTGGCAGCGTCGCAGACTTCTTGTAACAAGTTTAAGTGTTCCCAAATTTTCTAAGAGTTACCTTACGGGTCGAAAGATTTGACCATAAGACTTGGAAGCCAAATCTCAACCGGGATTAACGCTTCAGTCCCATAGTATAGATTGAAGGGTGTTTGACAAGTCGGCTCCTTTGAAGTCATCCGATAAGACCAGAGGATGAAGGGCAGCTCGTCCACCTAAGAGGCCCCTGCGTCCTCCAACTTGGTCTTAAGACCGTGGAGTAGCGTGTGACCTCCACCTGTCCATTCGCTTGAGGGTACGCCACCAAAGTGTGGACCAGTCTAATGCCCAGGTTAGGACAATACTTAGTTAAGTGTTTTTCAAAAAATTGATTTTCGTTGTCAGTTACTATGACCTCTGGAATACCAAATCAGGTGATGATGCTCTGCCAAACGAATTCAAAATCGTTATACTCTGTGATCTCGGCCAACGGGATGGCCTCGACCCACTTAGTGAAGTAGTCAATGCCTGCAATGATAAACTTTCTTTGCCCCATCGCAATGGGAAACGAGCCGAGAATGACAAGTCCCCACTATGCGAAGTGCAAAGAAGCCTGGAGGGACTTCAGCTCGGCGGACTGCTGATGGTGAAGGTTGCCGTGAAGATTGCAGCTCTCATACTTCTTTATGAACTCGAGTGCATCCTTCTTCATTGACGGCCAGTAGTAACCCTATCGTATGATCTTGAACGTCAAGTTCTTGCCGCCGACGTGCGATCCGCAAATCTCAATGTGGATTTCACCTAATGCATAGTCGACCTCCTCAGGGGTTAGGCACCGGAGGAACGGAGTCAAATAACCACGGCGATATAGCGGTCCATCAATTACAGTGTACCAACCGGCTGTCTTCTTGATCTGCTTGGCCCCATCCGCATCTTCTGGCAGTGATCCGTCCGCCAGATATATTTGGTAAGACGTCATCAATTTTTTATTCTGGAGATCTGCATCGCTTCCTATTCCTCCATGCCGGGAGCGTTCAGAACCTCCTACATGTCCCTCGAGTACTACTCTGGGTTTTCGGCCGCTACCGCTCTGGCCAGTTGGTCAGCCTTTCAGTTCTCAGTATTGAGAACGTGGACCAAGGTTAGCCTATCGAAACTCCGGGTGGCCTCCCTTACTTTAGTCAAGTATTTGGCCAAGTGTGGGTTGCTCGCCTCAAAACTCCCATTAATTTGATTGACGATTAGCTCAGAGTCGCTGCATACAGTCAGTGCTTAGCGAAGCACTCTTTAGTTAGTTTTAAATCAGCTAATATGGCTACGTATCCGACAATGTTGTTGGTGGCCGAAAAGTCGAGTCTAAGTGAGCATTTCACCTCAAACCCGTCAGGAGTTTTAAGGACCACCCTGGCATTACTGCCTGAGTCCGTAGACGATCCGTCTACATAGATGACCGATTCTGGCACTGCCTCATGCTATTCTGTGTCCTCAGGGGGCTGTTCTTTGAGAATTAGAGTCGTGGTCTAGACAATAAAGTTAGCCAGAGCCTACCATTTAATGGCTGGTATGGGCCGAAATTCAATATTGAACTCCTCCAATTCAATAGCCCATTTCACCAGTCACCCAGAATCGTCAAGTTTCTGAAGAATACTCTTCAGAGGTTGGTCGGCGAGAACAATTACGCGGTGCACTTAAAAGTAGGGCCTCAATTTCCTAGCGGAGAAAACAAGCGCTAATGCTAACTTCTCCATGCATGGGTAGCACGTCTCAGCGCCGGTCAACGTCTTGCTCACGTAGTAGACTGGGCCGTTGAGTATCGAGTCCTGGCGTATAAGGACGGAGCTGAGGGCCGCCTCTGATGCCACCAGGTAAAGGTACAACTCCTCTCTATCCTTGGGTGACGTTAGCAATGGCAGGCTAGCCAAATACTATTTTAAATCATTGAAGGCTGCCTGGCACTCTACCGTCTATTGGAAACCGTTTCACTTCGTCCCCCTCAGAGCCTTAAAAAATGGTTGGTACTTGTCACCAGACTTAGCTAAAAAATAGGATAAGGCCACCAATCGTCCGGTTAGCCGCTGGATATCCCTGACGCTCCGCGGTGGAGCCATGTCCGTGAGGGCCCTAATATTCTCTGGGCTTGCATCGATCCTTCGTTGAGAGACGATAAAATTCAGGAACTTTTTTGAGGCCACCCTGAAGACGCACTTGGCTGGATTTAGTCTCATTTGATGTGCACGAGCACTTCAAATGATTCTGCCAGATTGCGAATATTGTCGCTGGTGGTCCTACTCTTAACAAGTATGTCGTCAACGTACACCTCCATATAGCAGCCAATCTACTTTTCAAACATTTTGTTTATAAGCCGCTGCTAAGTGGGTCATGTGATTTTCAGACCAAAGGGCATTACTTTATAACAATAAGTAACCTGATCTGTCATGAACGAGGTGTACTCCTCATCCTTTGAGCTCATCCGGATCTGATTGTAACCAAAGTATGCGTCCATGAAGTTCAACAGCTCATGTTTGGACGTAGAGTCTACCAACAGGTCGATCATGGGTAAAGGAAAGCTGTCCTTCGGGTAGGCTTTGTTATTGTCGGTAAAATCAATGTACATTTGCCATTTTCCGTTGTATTTCTTCACCAGGACGACGTTAGAGAGCCAATCCGAGTACTAGACTTCTCTACTAACTCCCAGATGATGACCAACTTTTTTATCGAGTGGTTTCTCCGTTTCTACCTGACGGGCTTACGGTCGGGATCAAGGCCCAACTTGTGGACCATTACTCCGGCCAGAATCTCAGGCATGTCAGCGGGAGTCTACGCGAAGAAGTTAGCGTTCTATCGTAAGAACATGATCAGTTTATTGCGCAATGCGCCAGTGAGTGAGCCACCGATCTGTATGCATCTTTTCGGATCCTCTGGGTTCAGTGGGACTAGATCGGTTGCCTCACCAAACTGCGCCTACTGTAAGGTTGTTTCGCCTCGATGATCGAGTTTCCCTGCCAACCTGGTACTGCTGTTAGGAGAGATTTGGGACATGTAATATGTCCGCCCAATGACTTGATCACCCAATACTTCGTCCACATCGTATGACGTCGGGAATTTTATTTTGAGGTGCGGTACTGAAGTGATGGCTCCAAACTATGTAAGGTACGGGTGGTCTAGTATAGCGTTATATACAGAGGATAGGTCGACTACTGAGAAGGTAAGTGTACGACTTGCCATTTTTGGGTATGTGCCCAGGGTAACCTCTAACTGGATCATCACTTTGACGGGCATCAACTCATTGTCAAGGCCGTATAGCGGGCCTTCGGTGGGTTTTAATTGACTCTTTTTAAAACTAGGTTTAAAAAATGTGTCGAAATAGAGTAAGTCACGCGAACTTTCATTATCAATGAATACTCTTTTCGGTTAGTAGTCAACGCTACCGTTTGAAACGAGTGCGGATACAATAAGGGGATCTACATTGGGGGAAATTACATGTGCTAAGTCATTATCACTAAAACTAATGACATTGTCCGCGATGCACTATTTCTTTCGCACAATATGCTGCTCCTTGTTGTCCACCGGAGATTTAGCTGGTCAAGTAGTGATCATATTGACCACTCCTACTGCAACCCAATTCCGTGGAGGGGAAGGCTCCGGTCCTTCTCCGCCTGCAGTGTCAGAGCACTAGCCAAGGTTCTTAATGAACCTGATGAGGTGGCCTCTCCGAATCAGTTCTTCTATCTCTCATTGGAGAGTCTTGCAATCCTCTGTAAAGTGTCTAGAAGATCGATAAAAATTGCAGTACTTAACTGAATTTTCTCCCCATGGATCTGCATGATGACGTTTGAACGTGTATCTATAAGGGTGTCAAGCTGATCGGCCTATCGTCGTTGCACTCTGACGGTTCGGTCCTGTGGTACTTCCTATGGGAGTGATCGCTGCCGTTGAACTTTCTCTTTCCCTCTCCTGAGAATGAGTGAGGTTGTTTAGTCCACTCATGATGCTTGGCCTCATTTGCCTCCTATGTCGCCGCGTAGGCTCGGGTGTAGATTCCATCTCCCAGAAGGTCTCTAGGTTCTTGTACGCTAGGTGCCTAAAAAAGTCCCCATATGTTAGCACGAAAATGAAACTACCCAACTTCATCTTTTCTGTGAACCTGGGGATCCGCCTGGCCTCAGCCACGAAGCGATCCAGAAACTTCCATGGATTCTGTCCCTACTTCTGCTTAATATGGGAGATGTGCCAATACTGCTTCTCTTCTCGACGACGGGAGGTGTACTGGGCCAAGAAGAGGTCAGTCAACTCCTTGAAACTCCTAATCGAGTTCAAAGGGAGGTGGTGGAACCATATAGGAGCATCCCTTTTCAAGGTAAGCGGGAAGTAGCGGCACATTGTCGCATCCTCTAACCCTTGCAGACTCAGATAGGTGTGAAAATGATCGAGATGATCCACTGGATCAGCGCTTCCATCATAAGAGTCAAGGGGAGGCATCTTGAACTTTGCTGGTATCGAACAGTTCAAAATCTCTGCTGTGAAAAGAGATCTTTCCAGATTGATAGCGTGCTCATCATCCTTAAACACACGGCTCCAAATCTTCTCCAACCTAGGATCTGCCCGAGCAGCGTTGGCTGATCTATTTGTGTTGAGATAGGTGCTCAACTCTGTTCCTTCCCTGGTGTGGCCAGTAGCTGGCCAGCTACTACCATCAGTAGATTTGATGACCCGGGAGGCTCCCTCCTTGGCCTGGGTCCTGGTCTCCACCTAATAGTATCGAGGATTTCTTCGTTCCAGACTTTCTTCCAGAGTCATACTGCCTAAGCACTATTCAAGCCTTAACCAGCTTTGGACGCGTGAGGACTCAAGAGCTTGGATGTTGACCAACCTTCTGGATTTACTGGCCGGATTCTTTTTCCTCTGGCCTCCTCTCCTGTAGGCCGGTGCAGGGGCTGACGTGGGCGGATCCCCCTGTTGAGAGTGCTCCTGTAGGGAGTAGAGCATTTGGAGCATCTTGTTGGTGCTCTGCATGTGCTCCACCAGATGCTGAAAGAAGGATGCGGGCACCCTGTTGACCCTCCCGTTGACCATGACACTAGCAGCATGGTCTTGGTCGGGAGAGGTCACATCTCTAGCGGGCTCGCTAATTTACGCTCTTGTGTTCACCATTCTAGTTAGCTTGAAAGGTGAAATTGAGAAAGGTTTATGAGAAAATATGGTAGGCTTTTTGTAAGCGCTTCCTACAGATGGCACCAATGATGTGTCCCTGAATCTAAGTTTCGAATAGATTTGGGTTGACTTGATCGTCTAGATCCAACTTTGTTCAACGAGTTTGGACCGTACACACCACTACAGCAAATAAGAGGTCAGCTGCCGGCGGGATGTTATCCAATCAAAAACACTCCAATTCTTAAGCTAGTAATCAGTCTTCGACTTTTAAGAAGGTAAATGAAAATGAGAGCAGAAAGAAGATAAAAAGTGTTTGAGACAGGTGCTTGGTTTCAGACGAGAGAAGAGTTTTTGTGGCTCGTGAGGAGCACGGTCTCATAGCCCTGTGTTCGCAAGGAACGTAGAAGGAGAGAGGGTGAGTCTAAGTTCTGTAAGCGTGAAAGCTTGAAGAACTGTCAGAATACTATGAAAACATTTAGAAGAGAAGTGAGCATCTAAAATCTGAGTAATGAACGTGTATGATCTCAACAATGAATGTCGTAGTCTTAGAAATGAGTATGCTCTGGAATGAAGACTCCATGGGCTTTTATAGATGAAATACTGGACGACCTTTCTTACGCAGAAAGGCTTGATTCCTGCAGTCTGTTGGACGACCTTTCTTGGGCTGGAAGGCTTGATTTCTGCAATTTGTCGGGCGACCTTTCTTTTCTGGCTGGCAGCGACTCTCAGGATTAGTCACCTTTTGTTTGTATATTGTTATCATTATAGTTTGTATGGGTAGGAAGAAAAAATCTGGCGATTTTCTCATGGGACATGCACTGAATCTGCTGGTGCACATTACAGTGGAGATAGCATTCTAGAAAGGTACGAAATCAGGGAAGAGAGCCGTTACTGGTCATGCACGGAGGCATGGGCCCAATTCGGCCTGGCCCACGTGAGGCTTTGTCTCTTGGGCCAGCCTACTGTTATACTTTCGGTCAACAGAAATGTTAACCGTCTCATAGGGAACCTGTTGGCCGTCCAATTTAACCTCTCATCCAGTCAACGCATGACGTTGACCGTCGAGGGGCGCATATGGACCTTTGTGAATTTGAACCGTTTTTCTTATTGAGCCAACCCACAATGAACATACCTATCAATTTCCATTTGCAATTTAAACCGGATTGGTTTGAAATGGCCAATGGATATTTTCTATTAGTAGTTATTGTTTTTTTAAAATTCATATCCATATAAAAGTACCTAAAAAGATAATAATATTTAAAAATTAAAATATTTAGATTAAAATATTATATAAGTATGTATTTAAATAAAAAATTATATAAACCTATTATCAATTGTATAAAATATAGTATTTTTTAATAATTTTTAAAACTTTGTATATGTTCAAAGTAAAAATATATATTTATAAAAAGAAAATTCATAATCTTAACATAAGAATTTTTTTGACAATGGGACGTTCATCGTTTTTTCAGATATAAAATGACATCATTTTTTCCAGGAAGAGGGCCACTCAGTAGAAGAAGTTGGCTTAAGAAATGAATAACATCCCAATCAGCCCAATTAAAACGACCTACTTCACGTTTAACCGGTCAGAACAATATAACGGCCAACCGCTTCGTCTTATCTTATCCATGGCGGTTATTACTAGATAAGAGCAACCCAACTGCTCTCTAATCCAATAAATATCCTTCCATCCTGAAAAAGAGAAAGAGGCCCAGGAGGAAAAAATAGAAAAGAGAGCCCGGGAGGAAAAATTAGAAAAGAGAGAGCAGAACGTGATAGACGAAAAGGAGGAGAGGTCATAAGGCTATCCCTCCTTCCAGGATACTTAGAAGAAAGAAGAACAGGTCCTCCTTACAGAAAGCCATCCCATCTTCCAAAAGGCACTACCTAAAAGCTCCTACTCTCCATTCTAAAGTCCAGCCTTCTAGCAACCATTCCACCATCCAGGAGATTCTACCCTTCATTCAGGAGGTATCTATCTAGGTGACATGCCTTTCATTTCAGAATTCTACTCTTGTCCTTTGCTGGGTACACCTCTAAAACGTCTCATTGTTGAGTGCACCACTAAGACACCCCTCTATTGGGTGCACATGTAAACCATCCCTCAGTAGGCGCACCCAAACGCTCAATCGACCACAATTATCATCTTTCTATTATTTTGAAAAAATTTCTAATTTGAGTTTCGGATGATTTACGGTGGGAGCAATTATCGCCATCCTCTAACCTCTCATTTTTAGTTATATTACACAGAGTCCAGGTTCAAAAAGGTAAGGATTGGATTGGCTCCGATTTAACCCAACATGAAAGATCGAGCAACTCCCTCACCTATATGATAATCCGGATTTAGGGACGTAACAGTTATATATAAAATATAATTTATAAATAATTTTTTATATATTTATGTATATTATTAAATTTATATAAAAATAAATAAATAATAAATATTATTTTATTAGTTAATTTTTAAAAAAATAATTAAGACGTGCCATTTAAGCTTTTTCTTTTCTTTTCCAACGGTCGGAAATGACCAAGTTGCAGCTATTTTTATTCATTTAATACAAAACGACGATTCATTGGCTTCCGTGCAAGACCCGACGGAGAATTTTCTTAGACAAGGGGCTGGCCATTTTCTAAGGGTGTAAAATGGGTCTATCCGGCCCACACGCTCTATTTATTCGGCCTATTAAATATAAATAGGTTAGGTCAGATATGACTTATTTTATTATGGGTCATATCTAACACGCCATAGGACTTATATGTTTAGATTTAATATGGCACGTGACCCACACTATGTTAGGCTGAATGTACTTATAGGCTGTGCTGTTTCATGAGCGGAAACCTTATATGATATAAATTTAATCAAAATTAAATCTTATTATTAATATAATACTATTTATTTATATATGAATATTATAGATATTTACCGTTCTAAAAATTAGGTATGAATATATTTTTTTTTTTATCAATCACGATCATAGAATGAAATCAGCAAGTTGGTATGACCAAATGGTTTATGCTTTCATATTTTGGACTTTAAGTTGGGGTATATATATATTAAATGATAGTGTTGTAAATGTTGAGATTGTATAAACAATTAGATTTAAGCATTGATTTTATTTAATTTTAGGAGTTGTGACTACTTATTATCTCAAAAATAATACTATTAGGCACAAATGTTTTATCTGTACCTATTGTGATCGAGTGTGTATACATTATCATTTTATTATAGTGGAGACTTAATACTTAAATTTGAGCCTATAATTATTGGAGGGGGGGTAATAGCATTTACTTTGAGGAAGATTGTTCGTTTTTACCTAATTTAGTTTAAACATGACCACGAGATTACATTATGACAACTTTACAGTTATATCAAAGCTCAAATTTAAAATAATATGTTAACTGATGGATACCGATATCAATAATCTAATGAGAAAATTCATTTTTAAAAGTTGGCCCATATATCAGAGAAACCTAAGAGGTTGAATTGGCCTAATCAAGAGACCAGTTCGAGGATAAGTTGAAACTGAAGATAATGACCGAGTAGCTCTTTACCTCTCTTTTCAACGGTCTTGGACGATTGAAACTATAATATGGATAAAGCTCTATCCATTTAATGATTTCCCGGACGGTTTCTTAGACAGTTGACAGAAAAAGTCAACTACTCCTTAATAACCATAAAAAGACCATCCATCTAGTATGGCAAAGGAGGACACTTTCTGGCAACCAAAATCTCTCTTTCTCTCTAAGATACTACAAAAAAAGCGTAAGCTTCCAAATACAAAGTTAATTTAATTTCTAAACTGCAAGCTCTATTTATTTCCTTACAAAAGGCAAATACTAATTTAAGCGTTAGATGATATATTGATAAATTAGTCTCGCCAATTCTTTGACCATATTGTTATGTTGCACAGAATTCATATTTGAGCAAACGAAGACCGGACCCGTCTCAAACAGTATTTAGATCCCTAATCCGTTTAACATTTAGGATCCGATGATACAATATCAACTAATAATTGGAATAAAAAAAAAAGACTAGTATGGACTGCCACATAATAATAATAATAATTTTAGAAAAGGAAATTTACGGACTGGCGCATCCCATAGACAATGACGGAGATACAATTTACTAGCATTCAAATTTATAATGATGCTTTAATTTAGGGGTAGAATTATCGTATGATCTAATAATCATATGTTTGAATTATAGAAATACCCTCTTATATAGTATAATGTAATATCACATATAATAGATTTAAAAGTGACATAACTATTATCCGGATACTATACATTATAGAAATTTCATGCATCAAGCTGCCCTTACAATGAAGAAGAGCTATGTCGGACCGAGATCAAGTAACCACAAAAGGTAGAAAACCACAGCTAATACCACCCAATTTCGGACAAAAAATTTGATGAATTCTTGAAGACATTGGCGCTCCTCTAATTCGAAACCATACTGTGGCAAATGGTGTGATCCAATTGTTAGAATTGGTCTCATACAACGTAACACATATTTAATTATTTATTATAATGATTGAACAGTATAATTCTATAAAATTTTGTTATATTTTATTAAAAAAATTATTTTTATAATGACCTTATACTTAATAGAAAGAAAAAGATTTATATAAATGAAGAATCACTTATCTTCTTACCTTATAAGACATATTAATAACCCATCACATTATAGTTGGTTAATTATGGTTTTCATAAGGCAATTTTGAAGAGAGGGGGTTGTCACTTAGAAACGGTCTGCATCTTAACTCCAAAATCGTTTGATATAGATCCAATAGTTTAGATATTTTATTTTTTAAAACAAGAGAGAAAGAGAAAAACCTGACCCAGCCTTGGAAGAAAAACTACACCTCAGTGGTATATTTGTATGGTGAAAATAGAAATTTTATTTTCACCTTATTCCTCAATGAAAAAATATTTTACTGTTTAGTTACATTTTAATAAGGAATAAATATTTTGAAAAGAATATTTATTCTTGAATCTCAGGGGATAAAAAATATCACATTTTGTTAGGTATTTTTTATTTCTAAATATTTAAAAATAACTATTTTCGTATCCCATAATTTTTATTTCTAAAATGCCCTTTCTTTTTCTCTAGGTCAGTCGACCTCCACGATATTTCTCTCCCTCAAAACCCTGCCCCCCTCGCTGCATTCTCTCGATCGAACTGCTTCCACCGTTCTCCCTGGGCCGTCCAAATTCGATATTGCAGTGACGGCAAATTGCAAAATCGGTGATAACGTAAACTGTCAATTGCAAATCTGTAGAACCTGCCGCTGTTTGCCACTAGTATGGTCGTTTTCTACCAAATCCATCATTGGCCGCCCAGATTCGGCCATTCTTTTCCGGTTGAAATGATCGATTGTCGATTTTTGCGTCAATACTTACGTCGAAGAGTTATTGATTGTCTACACTTGCAATCGGTTCCTCCAACAATGACAATTGAAACTGACAATTGTCGATAGTTGACGGTGATAGTAGGAGCGGCGCCGATTGTCCGCCCTTAGTGGCGTTGTAGGGTAAAGGAAAACAAAGTCGGTGAAGAAGAAGAGAAACCCAGAAGAGGAAAATTAAAAAAGAAAAAGAAAATTTTAATATAAAATAATATATATATATATATATATATATATAATATCTTTTTCATGGGTAAAAACGTCATTACAATAAATTCTTACATTATTCCTCATACTATTCTACATACCCAATATTAAAATACTAATTCCTATCTTATTCTATTTTAATAACAAAAAATGAGAATAAGAATTCTCAATTTTATTTTCATCTTATTCTATTCCCAATAAATAACTATTTTCTTTTCATCCAATTTTATTACAATAACCAAACGTGTCATAAATATTTGGAATAGCGTCTCCCGATTCTAAGTAACTCCCCAACATGCTTCTTCACTTTTCGCACTATTTGCGGTGTTCTATATAGCATCCTCATGAGTTTACAGGCAAAAAGAAGAGCATCCCGGCAATCTCTCGTTCTTCGAGAAAAAGAACGATTACTATACATCAACTCAAAATAACATAAACATGAATTCAGTATTTATGCATTATTATACAATATTATCTTGTTGAGTAGAGATGACAATCCAACAATCCTAAATATAGATTTACATATCATAAAGCTTTACACCTAAAGGCAAATCAATCTCATGCAATGCCTTATAAATCCAATCCTCTATCCAACATCATCTTTCTCACCATGTCCATATCATCCACTCTACCCAAACTCTTGTAAATCTTCATCAACAGCTCAAAGTTGTGTTCATTATCTGGCTCTAATTCAAAAAGCTTTGCGGCAGCAACCTCTCCGATGTCGACATTGCCGTGAACATAGCATGCATACAACAATGCGCCCCACACAGTCGGGCCCGCTTCGAACTCCATTTTCCTAGCCACGATCTCGTAAGCTTTATCAATCAATCCAGCCTTTCCATAGAGATTCACCATACATCCATAGTGTTCCATGCGTGGGGTGATTCCAAATTCCTCTCTCATCAACGAGAAGAAACGTTCCCCGTCCCTCACGAGCCCCAAGCTCGCACAGACTGACAGCAACGACGAAAAAGTACTGCTATCAGGCAGTGTAGCCTCGATCTGCATCTGATGAAAATATGACAGAGCTTTTGGATGTTTACCATGCGCAGAAATTATCGAATTCCATGACACGACATCCTTTTCTGGCATGTGGGAAAACAGCCAGCGTGCTCGGTGCAACATTCCATGGTAGGAATACAAACCGATCAAAGAATTAGCGATGGATAGGCTCCATTCAATACCTCGACGAAGAGCCCATCCGTGAATTTGGCATCCAATTCTTAGGGACGAAACCCCCTTGAGGATTGATGATAGTGTGAATGCATCTGGCTCAAATGCAGCCTCAAGCATATGGTGGAAAATGTCCATTGCTTCTGGTAGAAGATCATGATGAATATAACCAGTTATCATGGAGTTCCAAGTGACTATGTCTTTGATGGTGATTTTATCAAAGACTCTCCTTGCCTTCACAATGTTACCACATTTGGAATACATTTCAATCAGAGCATTGAGGACAAACCCATCATTGAAAAATCCATATCGAACGGCGTGACGATGAATTTCCTCGCCAACATGAATTGACCCAGTTCCACTGCAAGCACTTAACACGCGCGGGAACGTGAACCTGTCAGGATCAACGCCCTCTTCTTCCATCTGAAAGTAAAGTGCCAGAGCATCTTCATACTGACCAAAATCAGAATACCCAGAAATAAGTGAGTTCCACACGAAAGCCGATTCATCTCTCTGAGACATTTCGTCGAACACTTGGTGAGCCTCATCAACGTGGCCATTTGATGCATACAATCTGACTAATTTCGACGCTACGCCAGCATTTTTGCGTAAAATCTTTGCTGGGATTAGGCGGTGAATTCGAATTCCATGGCCAACGGCGTCAAGACGAAAGCAAGCCTCTAAAAGGGAAGATAAGGTTTGGGTGTCGATCACATTGATGCCATTTTTGGCTGACGCTTCAAGGTTGTTAATAATAGCGTCAAGGGCTTGAAGTTCGGTTTGAATTTGGGGTTTTTGGTTGATTAGAAGTGGGGTTGGCGATGATCGCGGGAAAGAGTATCTCGTTCTCGCGCTGGGGTGACTACAACTTTCATGTTGCCGTTGATTTTGTTTTCGTTTTCTTGATTTCTTACGTTTGTCGGGGAGAGAAGATAACAGATTGAGGGTAGACGTCGTGCAGGGCGCTGCAAATGCGGCGGCCTGCATTGACGCAAGTGAAGGGCGTGGATGCATGCATATACCCGAGGAAGAGAGAGCCAGAGAGGGAAGTGATTAGTATTGGGTTCTGTGCTGAAAATCACGGAGTCGGGAGCTGCCAGGCCAAAGGCGCCGCAACAACACTACGGTGCTTTTCATTTCCAAGGATTAATATTTTATAATATAAATATTTTTAATAATTTTATTTTTTAAAAAATATTAATATTTTTAAAATTTAAATATAAAGAATTTTAAAATAATATTTTTAAAATATTAAAATATTAAATAACCTTTTTTAAAGATAATACGTTCTGAATCCAAATTTCGAACAAATTCGAATTAAGTCGATTGTTTGAATACAACTGCATCCACTAAGTCTAAATCCCGCACATTACAACTACGAATGAGAGGCTAGGTGACGACGAGAGGTTGTCCCAACGTGAACATTTTGACATTCGAGTTTGTAAATAGCATTCGAATTAAGAATGTAAAAGTAAAGAATGTAAGAAAATGCAGAGAGTGTTTGAGATAGGTGAGTGCTCTTATTGAGAGAGATTTTGTTTGCTTATGAGGAGTACTAGCTCTAAACACTGTGTTCGTTGGGAACATAGTGGCAAAAAGAGAGAGAGCGTTTGCAGTCTGATACGTGTGAGCTTATTATAGGTGAATGAAGGCATGCGTTGGAGTGAGGACTCTATGGCTTTTCATAGGCGCTGCCTTAGGTACATTCCTTGTGCAGAAGGGCTTGATTCCTGCGCTCTATTAGGATTACTGTCCTTTTTCGGTGTAAAGCTTTTATGACAGTACCAGCTGCTGAATTAATTGCCTTTCTTCTGCATTTTATAACTGTTATGGTTTTCAGCAAACATGAAAGTAATTCTGGCATCTTCCTTTAGGGATACACGTTGAATCTGCTGATTACTGTTACCATTGAGATTGCCTCCTATGAAGGGCGCAAAATTAGAGGAAAAGACAGTTACTGATCGAGGACGTTCGCGTGAACCAAAATGGGCTTGGCCCACTTGAGGCCTGGTATGCAAATGGCCTACTGGTCATGCTTCTAGTCAATGGAAGCGTTGACCGTCTTGTATGATTTCGGTCAATGAAAGTGTTGACCGATTGGGCTCAAACGGGCCGTCCTGTTCTTGGGCTTCTCCTAACTCATTAGCTTTTCGACCGGTCAGCAGCAAGCATTAACCGTCCAAGTGTTAATGAGCCATTGTGGATCTGGGTCATTTCTCCTTCTCGGGCCAGCCCACAATTGGCGTACCCATCACCAGCCCTCCATATTGGTGGCCCGGGACTCTGACCTCCAGCATGTTCAAGATGGAACGCAAGTAGTTGGGTCACTTACCTGGTGAGAAAAGTGGAAAAAACTCTTGGTCCATTGATCGTGCCGCGTGTAGTCACTGACCATAAAGCCAAGATCTAGAGAATTGGCTTAGAAGTTCGGTGATCGAAGTCGTTGACCATCTGGGTCAAAATTCGGAGAACTAGCTGAGAGAGGCATTGAAAGGATTCATTGACCGTCTATGCCAAAATTCGGAGAATTGGCTGAAAGAAACATTAACCGGATTCTTTGACCGTCTAAGTGAAAATTCAGAGAACTGACTGAAAGAATCGTTGATTGGATTCGTTGACCGTTTATGTCAAAATTCTGAGAACTTTTGAAGGAGGCGTTGAATGGATTTGTTGACTGTTTGAGCCAAAATTCGGAGAACACTTGAAGGAAGTGTTAACCAGATTTGTTGATTGTCTGAGCCAAAATTCAGAGAACAGTTGAGGAAAGTGTTGATCGAATTTATTGACCATCTAGGCAAAAAATACAAAAAACTATGAGAGTTGAAATGACGCACTATCATGCCGCCGGACTGTCAATCCAAAAGTTAGCCACGTGTCTGTATATAGTGAATTTGCGATCCCGGTAATTTATGCACCAGAGGATCCATTTCAATTGCTCCCGTTCAGGAAATGACACGTGTCAGTAATGATGAGCTCCTGTTTAAGAGACAGTTCACTTTCTCCGGTGTTCACACTCCTTTAAATTGTCCATCCATTACTTTTGGAACTTCCCACGCTTTTTTTCGACTTTCCTTCCTGAAAAATTCTAAGTGTTGTGCCGTTTGCCTTCCCGCTTCCATTCCCATGGCCCCTTCTATTATGGATATCACTTCTGTGCTCACACCTGGCGAGGTTAGAGAGTTATACGTGAAATTTAACATTCCACAGCAGATCGTCTCGATGATACCTGGCGAGTTGGACGGAGTTTATTTCCCTCCTGAGGGTTGCATCGTTGTTTACGAGGCCCATCTGAGGAGTGGGCTTCATCTCCCAATTCCTCAGGAGCTGATGGACATCTTTACTACTCTCCAGGTGCTTATCACACGACTCTACGCCAATGCTGTGTGATGTCTTTGTTCATTGTATATTTTCATGCGCCATCACTCCTGTATGATGACAATAGATGTCGTTAGGGTGATGTTTCGCTTTACACAGAGTGGGGACTGGATTTCTCTATCCCCCAGAGACCTTCCAATCAACCAGGCTATCTACGACTCACTAAAGAATTAGAAGAATCGCTTCTTCTTCATCCGCGTCACTGAGACGTAATCCTTTCTCGGGATTGGGGCAAAGTTATGAGGGCCTTCACCAGGACACCGAAGAAGGCGGAGATCGCCGCCATGGCAAAGTTGTTGGAGATTGTGAGGGAGAACTCTGACGAGTTTAGAAGAGACCACTTGGTTTCTCGAGAGAAGGCCAAGAAAGCACGTTGGGGACCTCTTTCTCCAATCCAGAAGTTTAGGACTCCACCGTCGACGGCCTCTCAGAGGAAAAGAAAAGCCGGAGCCATGATCCTTGATGACGTCAGTGCACCTTCTGCTGACCTCGCTCCCACCAATCCAAAACAAAAGAAGGATGCAATGGTGGAGCCTTCTTCGTCCTCCTCTGAACTAGATTACGTGGCAGTTGGACGCCTTGCAGAAGTGGGTGGCCACTTAGGAGTTGAAGCTGAGCTGGCTCTAGAGACGTACAACACCATGTTGCGCACTAGGGCAAGCAGCATCATTATTTTAGCACAGCCTACGTGGGTGGAGCTGGTGTTGGAGCCGTAACATGAGCCGGAGGAGCCAGCTTTTGAGCCGTTGGTTGAGATGCTGGAACCAGCTAGTGATTCGCAAGCTGAGTCGCCGGAGCTATCTGCTGAGCCGCCGGCTGAGCTGTTAGAGCCAACTGGTGAGCCGCGAGCTGAGCCATAGGAGCCATCTGTTGAGCCGCCGACTGAACTGTTGGAGCCAGCTGTTGAGCCGCCAGTTGTGGAGCTGCATGAGCCAATTTTGGAGCCACACACTGCGCCGAAGGAGCCAGTCGCCGGAGAACCTGTTGAGTCGGAGGACTCCATGACGGAGTTGTTGGAGGAGTTTACGGCGGAGGCCGCTACTGTGTATTTTCAGGAGGTTGCTGTACCCTGTCCTTCGCCGCGGGGGCCTAGGTCTCGCAGCAGGCCAGTGAGGCCGGTGCGCCAAGTCTGACATGTAAATCTCCGCAACTCTCCTTCTCCTTTTCCTCTCCGTCATTGTTACTTAACATGTTTGGTCTTTGTAGGAGGAGAAGGTAATTGGCGCAATTAATAAGGTACTGCGCTAAAGGGACCTGGTGATCCTTGGCCCGGATCAGAAGATTGCTTGGTTCGAGAAGGAGATGGAGTTGTAGAGAACGGAGTACTAAGAGGACATAGTCACTCTCCAATCTGTGTTGTCGAGTCTAAAGGGAGAGAATGCCAAGCTAAAAGAAGAGAACGTCCTACTAAGGAAGACTATGCTACCAAGTCTGGAAGAAAAGAATGTCAAACTGAGAGAGGATAACGCCCTGCTGAAAGAAGAAAATGACCGCGCAGTGAGGCGTATCAACCAACTCGCGAGACAAATGACATCACTAGAGAACGAGTTGACTACTCGTATATGCCCCCATGAGGACTCCGATATGCTGGTGGCACGATTGTGGGAAGGTGTCAACCTTTGCCGGCGTATTGTGCGGCTGGTTGACCCCACCTTTCCAGCAGAGTATCTTGACCCAGCAAACCATTCTACTCAGCGTTGTGAGATCCTCGTGGGACAGTCCCAGAGTAGTCAGGGGCCGCCACCTTCTCCCCCTGGGAGCTCTGCTCCTCCATAGATTTTGTACTCCTTACTTTTTAAAGTTACTGTAATTGCACAGATTTAATTAATAAAATGGGATTTTTGCTGATCTACTATATCTTTGCCTTTGTCGTCCTTTTTCAATTGCTTGTCGCATTATCCGGCCAATATAGTATGTTGCAAGCAAGTTGGCCATTTGCCTTCCTTGAGGCGTTTGTGACTCTATGATGGACTTCAATTCTAGAGAAGACATCGAGGTGAATCCTAATATCAGGTTAAGCCTGTTCTACACTTGTAAGTGAGTAGAGACTTGGTAGCATTGCCCAAATGTGAACTTGGGCGGCCAGCTTTTGAATGGAGCACTTCTACTCCTATCAACCATCGTTGACTGCCACATTATCTCCTTGAATAGGATGTCATTACGTGTGCTATTTAAACCCCCTAATATTTTGATCGCAAATGGACCACTTGGATGATCAATATTTAATTCAACCGTTAATAGGCCACCTGGATGATCAGGGTTTTATTACGACCACTGATGGACCGCCTAGATTACTAGGGTTTAATTCGACCGTTAATAGGCTGCCTGGATGACCTGGGTTTTGTTACGACTGCTGATGGATTGCCTGGATGACCAGGGTTTATCTACCACCGCTTATAGGACGCCTAGATGATCAGGATTTAGTTACGAGAGGGTAAAAATTTACCCGACTTGGGGACAATCTATGCCATATAACCTTACAAGTAGACACACATGCATATGAAAAAGAGAAAGATACAGTACAAATAAGAAAGAAAAAATATGTTCTTTTATTAATGATAAACAATATATGCAAGCATACATATGAATAACCTACATGTGCCCTTACTGGAAATAGCGCTTGAGATAGATCGCATTCTACGTCCATGGAACCAACTTGCCGTTCTGGGTTCGGAGTTTGTATACCCCATTCCGCAGAACGGTGAAGACTAGGAAAAGACCTTCCCAATTTAAAAAAAAGTTTATTCCGGCTGGTGGTCTTGCCCGCAACTTCAATACTTTGCAAGACCAAGTCCCTAACTTCGAAGTGTCACACTTTTACCTTATTATTGCAATAGCGTGTGACTCGTTATTGGTAGATTGCTGTCCGCAGCCTAATAGTGTCATGGGTTCTTCTAACAAGTCTAGGTATTCTCAGATTTTTTGGGAGTTACCTTGCAGGTCGAAGGACTCAACCCTGAGACTTGAAAATCTAATCTCAATCGGAATTACTACTTCAGCCCCATAGTAGAGAATGCAAGGCGTCTCGCGAGTCGATTCCTTTGGAGTCGTCCGGTAAGACCATAAGACGGAGGCAATTCATCGACCGAAGAGCCCCCTGCGTCCTGCAATTTGGTCTTTAGACCGTGAAGTAGCGTGCGATTTGTGACCTCCACCTATCGATTGGCTTGTGGGTATGCCATCGAAGTGTGGACCAATCTGATACCTAAACTAGTATAATACTTGGTGAATCGTTTTTTAAAGAATTGGATTCCGTTGTCAGTAATTATGACCTCGGGAATGCCAAATTTGCTGATTATACTCTGGCGAATGAATTTTAAAGCATTGTACTTGGTGATATTGGCCAGCGAGGTAGTTTCGACCCACTTAATGAAGTAGTCGACGCCCACGATGATAATTTTCCTTTGCCCAATAGCAATGGGAAATGGAACAAGAATATCAAGCTCCCATTACTCGACGGGTCAAGGGGCCTGAAAAGCCCTCAAGTCAGCGGGCAGCTAATGGTAAAGATTACCGTGAAGTTGACAATTTTCACACTTCTTCACGAAATCGATGGCGTCTTTCTTCATCGTTGGCCAGTAATATTCCTGGCGCATAATTTTGAATGCTAGATTTTTGCCGCTGATGTGCGACCTGCAGATCCCAAGGTAGATTTCGTTCAATGCGTAGTTAGCTTCCTCAAGAGTTAAGCACCTGAGATATAGAATCGAGTAGCTATGGCGATATAACCGCCCGTCGACTATGGTATACTAGCTGACTTTCTTCTTGACCCGCTTAGCGTCGTCCACATTGTCTAGCAATGTTTCGTCCATCGGGTATCTTTAGGAAGGCGTCATCCAGTTTTTCGTATTGGAGATTTGAATAGCTTCCTATTCCTCCGTGCTGAGAGTGCTCAGGACCTCCCGCATGTCCCTCAAATACTGTTCTGGGTTTCGGCCTTCTAGTTCTCAATTCGGGGAACGTAAATCAGGGTCACCTTGTCAGATCTCCGGTTGGCTTCCTTTACCTTGGCCAAGTATTTGGCTAAGTGGCGGTTGCACGCCTTGAAACTCCTATTTACCTGGTTAACGACCAATTCAGAGTCGTTATAAATGGTCAGTCATCTGGCAGAATACTCTTTTGTTAGTCTTAGCCCAACTAATAGGGTTTCGTACTCAGCAACGTTATTAGTAGCCGAGAAGTCGAATATAAGGGAGTACTTCACCTCAAACCCTTTAGGGGTCCTTAAGACCACTCTGGCGTCGCTGCCTGAGCCCGTAAACGATCGATCCACGTTGAGAACTCATTCTAGCTCTTCCCTGTGTAATCTTACGTCTTTAATGGGCTGTTCATCAGGAATTAGTGTCATGATCTTGACAGTGAAGTCGATCAAAGTCTACCCTTGATGGCTGGCCTATGCGGGAATCCAATGTTGAACTCTCTCAATTCGATGGTCTAGTTTACCAACCGTCCAGCAACATCGGGTGATGAACACTGAATTTTATGTTTTTATTCTCATTTAGTTATTGTAATTTTATTGTAATTTTTATTTAAATTATGCAATTAAGTTATATATTTTAATTATGTAGATTTTATTTCTCAAACAAAAATTTTAGAATAAAGTATGCAAATTGACTGTATGAAGCCTTCATGTTGTCAATCTACGTAACTGATAGAAGAAATATGAAGAAAAGGAGTACAATCAAATTTTTTATTTTTAAAAAATATATGTGTATATATATATATATATATATATATTAGAAGAAGAAGAAGAAGAAGAAGAAGAAGAAGTGGCAATGTGCATGCCACGTATGAGAAAAAAAAAAGAGAGAGAGATGAAGAGAAAAGCTGGAAGCAGAGAAAAAAGACAGACGGCGTGCTCTGCAGCAGCAGCAGCAGCAGCGCGGAGGCGTGCGAGGGAGATCATCATCAGATCAGCAAAAGAAAAAAATTTACCGCTAGCTCCCCCTCCCTCTTCTCTATAAAAGGAAGCTGAAACAGAAGCAAAAAGGAAGGATTTTGGGGGTGAATAGTGAAAAGCAAGGGGGATTTGAGTTAGGAGCAGAGGGAGTTGAAGGAGGAATTTGAGGAACGAAAGTAAGAGAAGCAGCGGAGATTTGGGGTGAAACAGGGAGCCCGAAGAAAGGCAATGGCAAGTCTGCCGAGGCCGAGAGCTGGGTGAGACGTATGGGCTTCAGCCCAAATAAATTAACTGAGCCGGCCCACAAGCCGATCCAAGCCGCCAAGCAGTGAGCCGAGCCGAGCTGCGAACGGCTTGTTTGAGCCAATTTCGAGCCGACAGAGGGTTTCGTCCTCTTCGTCTTTCTCGATCAATTTGTAACTTTCAGGCGTTTAACTCAGTTAATTGCTGAAGCATTAGTGGTCCATTAAGTGATGATAACTCTCCCATTAAGTCAATTAATCAATTTTGGCCGGTTTGAGTGCAAAAATGCCTGGAGGCGCGAGTGATGGTTTCGCCTATAAATTGAGCTTTCTGGCAATGTCCCTGGCACCCAACTCAAGCATTACACCATCTAAAGGAGTGAAGGAGTGTCCAGAAGTACGGAGCCCGTCCGAATCTAAAGTTCAAAAATAGAGCATCAAATGGCTAGAGGTATAAAAACTGATTCTATATTCCGCTTTAGTGGTTATTTTAGCCACATTAAAGTCTAACATTTGGTATCAGAGTAAGGCTTCAACTCTGTCTTTGTTGTTCTGTATTTTTTCGATTTTTCTCAAAATCGAAAAAAACCTAAAGTCTTTATTTTTTTGAACATTTGGTTCAAACGAGCATTGGAAATCGATGGGAAATTAAATTTCTAAAATTTTCATATATTTTTCATCATTTATGGTGTTCGTATGGTGTTGTTTGAATCGGTTCTGAAATTCAGGTTGATTCGTTCGTTGTCGGGTTCGGGTGAAACCGACGAAGGTAGACGACGACTTGAACGGCGTCGTTTTCTATTTCGACAGTAATAAACGTCGTCGTTTTGGCTTCGGTTTTGGGTTTCTAAACGACGTCGTTTCGTTGGAAAGTATTCGGTATTCAAAACAACGTCGTTTCGCAACAGTTTTGATAAAAAAAATTTATTATCGGTATGTTGGGCCGATTTTGATCGCTGTCCAGAAATTGCGAACGCGGCCCATTACGGTTCTGGCCCATTACCTGAGCAACACGGAAATTAAAATGCAAACATCGCAGGCAAGATTCGAACTTGCGTCATGGGAAGGAGCAACTTCTGCCGCTGCGCTGCTGAGCACCTTGCAATCTTTTTCGCATTTAAATTTCCTATATACATTTATTATATATATATATTATATATATACATATATATTTATATATATATAATTATATTATTATATATAAAGTATAAAATATAATATCCAGAATATAATTATATATATGTATAAAAATATCTAGTGATTAAAATAATTTAATTAATTGAAGATTAGCCACAGCACCCTTAATTAATAAAATTATTTTAATTATCACGTGTGGTATAAAGACATGAATTGTGGTAATTATTTTTGATACAATAAAATTTATCCCACAGAAAATTTTAAAATATTAAATTAATTAATCAGGATAAAATGTCAAATTATTTTGCTTAATTTACCCACAGTGATTAAGAATGGAATATAATTTGATAATTTTATCATAAAATTGGATATGAATCTACTGTAATTAAAATTTATCCCACAGGTAATTTTTTTATCTATTGATTCATGATGTATGTTTTACATTGGTAAAACATAATTTTGTAATTTGTTAGCCTCATTTTTGAAAGGTGATAACTATAAAGTGTAGAAGGAGTAAATTCTTCTTCACTTAGGGTTGTTAGATATTGATTATGCTATCCGAAAAGACGAACCACCGGCTCTTACCCTTACTAGCACTTCAGATGAGGCAACTCTTTATGAACACTGAAAACGATCTAATCGCCTCACTTTAATGTTCATAAAGACAAAAATTTCTGCTGATATTCGTGGTTCTGTCGACCAGCATACTAAGTTGTAAGATTTACTGAAGGCAATTGATGAACAATTTTTGACTTCAGATAAGGCACTTGCAAGCACCCTAATAATGAAGTTCTCATCTATTAGGCTCACCAGTGTTAAGGGTGTGCGTGAGCACATAATGCAAATGAAAGATATTGTAACTCAATTAAAAAATCTAGTGGTGGAAATGTTTGAACCTTTCATTGTGCACTACATTTTAAATTCGCTTCCACCGTAATATGAGCCCTTTAAAATCTCTTATAACACACATAAGGATAAATGGTCAATCAATGAACTCATGACCATGTGTGTTCAAGAGGAAGGAAGGCTCATGATGGAGCAAAGTGAAAGCGTCTACATGCTAAAGGAAGGAAGGTTCAAGACGCAGGCCAAATCAAAGGGGAAAGGTAAAGTACCTCCCCAATTTGATATCAAGAAGGAGTCCAAGTGCTTCTTCTGTAAAAAGAAGGGACACGTAAAGAATGACTGTATCAAGTATCAGAATTGGCTTGAAAAGAAAGGTAATCCATACTCTTTTGTATGTTATAAATCTAATATGGTTAATGTTGCATATAATACATGGTGGATTGACTCTGGTTCTACAATCCATATTTCTAATTCCTTACAGGGCTTGCAAAACCTAAGGAAATCAGTGGGCAGTGAACAATGCATATTCTCCGAAAATAAGATGCGTTCACATGTGGAGGCCATTGGAACATGCAGTTTGATTTTAAATAGTGGTTTTGTTTTGATATTGGAAAAGACCTTTTACATTTCAAATTTTTCTAGAAATTTGATTTCTGTTTTAAGACTTGTGCCCTATGGATATTCCTTTACATTTTCAGACTCATTATTCAGTCTATATTATAAGTCTGATATTGTTAGAAATGGTACACTATCTGATGGTCTTTATTATTTAAATTTATAAAATAATACTTTTTTCAATACTGTGCATGCTAATAATGGAATTAAAAGATGTGTTATGAATGAATGTTTCTCAATGTTGTGGCATAGGAGATTGGGACATATCTCCATTGATAGAATCAAAAGTGGTAAATGATAGAATACTTAGTACTCTAAATTTTACTGACTTTAAAACTTGTGTAGACTGTATTAAAGGAAAGTAGACCAACAAAACTAAGAAAAATGCCAAGAGGAGTTCGGACATATTAGAGATCATACATACTGACATTTGTAGTCCTGATATAGACTCATATGGTCTATATCATCACCTTTATTGATGATTTCTCACGATATATGTATTTTTACTTGCTTCATAATAAATATGAAGCCTTGGATGTTTTTAAATTGTTTAACGCAGAAGTAGAGAAACAATCTGAAAAAAATATCAAACATTATTGGACATGGTAAGGAGTATGCTTAGAAATCTTTGTGGAGTGAAGCTCTTAAAATGACAGTGTACATATTAAATCGGGTCCCAACAAAAGCTATCCCAAAAACTCCTTTTGAGTTATGAAAAGGTTAGAAATCGAGTTTGCAACATGTACGCGTATGGGGATGCCCATCCGAAGTAAGAGTTTATAACTCACAAGAGAAGAAGTTGGATCCAAGGACTATTAGTGGGTATTTCATTGGATATGCTGAACGGTCCAAGGAATACAAATTTTACTGTCTATCTCACACCATTAGGATTGTGGAATCAAGAAATATAAAATTTCTTAAGAATGACTTAATGAGTGGGAGAAAACGATCAAGAACTGATCATTTGGATTCTCAACCCTCCACTTCATATGATAGGTTGATTGATGTACACAACACCCCTCAAGATCAATCTGGTGTTAAACAACCAATCAATATCATTCCATAAAATGTTGATCCTATTCCAGTTGACCATGAAATTTAGGATTTGTCTGAAATAATTATACAACATACTCCTATTGAGAAAGATGATACAACATTAAGAAGGTCTTCTAGAATAAAAAAGTCACCAATCCCTAATGATTATATTGTATATCTTGAAGAGTCTGACTATAATATGGGAGCTAAAAATAATCATGAAACGTTTTTACAAGCCATAAGTTGTAATGAATCACAATTATGGTACAATGTTATGAAAGAAGAGATGAGTTCTATGAGTAGTAATAGAGTCTGGGATCTTATTGAATTGCCTAAATGGGCGAAAGTCATAGGGTGTAAATGGATTTTCAAAATAAAGAAAGACTCATTAGGCAATATCGAAAGATATAAGGCAAGACTTATTGCTAAGAGATATACTCAGAAAGAAGGAATTGATTACAATGAGACTTTTTCTCCTGTATCTAAAAAGGACTCTCTTCATATAATTTTGACATTGGTTGCTCATTTTGATATGGAATTATAACAAATGAATGTAAAAATAGCATTTTTAAATGGTGATCTAGATGAAGAGGTTTACATGAAGCAATCAAAAGGATTCTCCTCTAGTGATGGTGAGCAATTGGTATGCAAATTAAAGAAGTCCATATATGGATTGAAACAAGCATCCCGTCAATGATATTTAAAATTTGATAAAATTATCTCTTCATTCGATTTTAAAGAGAATATTTTGGATCAATGTATATATCAGAAGGTTAGTGGGAGTAAGACTTGTTTCCTTGTCTTATATGTGGATGATATTTTATTTGCATCCAATGATAAAGGGTTGTTGTATGAGGTGAAACAATTTCTCTCCGAAAAATTTGAAATGAAGGATATGGGTGATGCATCTTATGTCATTGGCATAAAGATACATCGAGACATACCACGTTGTGTTCTGGGTTTATCTCAAGAGACCTATATCAATAAGGTTTTAGAGAGATTTCGGATGAAAGATTATTCACCAAATGTAGCACCCATTGTGAAGGGTGATAAGCTCAGTTTGAGCCAATGCCCAAAAAACGATTTGGAACGGTAACAGATCAAGAACATTCCGTATGCTTCCGTTGTTAAAAGTTTGATGTATACTCAGCTATGTACAAGACCTGACATAGCATTTGCAGTTAAAATGTTGGAAAATTTTCAGAGTAATCCAGGAATCGAACACTAGAAAGCTGTCAACAAAGTCATGAGGTATCTTCAAGGTACCAAGGACTACATGCTTACATATAAACGGACCGACAATCGGGAAGTTTTGGGCTGCTCCGATTCAGACTTCGCTGGATGCGTTGATTCACGTAAATCAACATCCGATTACATATTTTTATTTGCCGGTGGAGCTGTATCCTGGCGGAGTGCAAAGTAAACTTTAATTGCTACTTCCACTATGGAGGCCGAGTTCGTTGCTTGTTTCGAGGCTACAAAGTATGGTGTATGGATGAGGAATTTCATGTCTACGCTTAGAGTGGTTGATTCCATCTCAAAGCCATTAAAGATATTTTACGATAATTCAGCTGCTATTTTCCTGCCTAAAAATAACAAAAGTAGCAGTCGAAGTAAACACATCGACATTCAGTTTTTAGCCATAAAGGAGCGCATTAAAGGAAAGGAAGTTGCTATTGAGCATATCAGCACTGAATTAATGATCGCTGATCCTTTGACAAAAGGCATGCCACCATTAAGGTTCAAGGATCTTGTAACTGAAATGGGATTGAGTTTTATTTTGTAATTTTTATTGTATGGACAATGATGTTGTAAATTCCTATTTTATTGTTGTGATATTTCTCAAAAATTCTGTACACATTAATTGAATTGAGAATATCATTAAGTTGGACAAAGAATAAATATAGGGTTTATTCATAAAGTAAAGTTACCGGATGACTTAAAAAATATAATATATTGTAATACATGGAAGATATTACTCATTATTAGAGGACTTATCGTCATGATTTGTATATTTATTTCTTAAGTTTGAGAATTGATGAGTTTAGTTATCACATCAAGTAAAACATGGACCAAGTGGGAGAATATGGGCTTCAGCCCAAATAAATTAACTGAGCCGGCCCACAAGCCGATCCAAGCCCCCAAGCCGTGAGCCGAGCCGAGTCGCGAACGGCTTGTTTGAGCCGATTTCGAGCCGACAGAGGGTTTCGTCCTCTTCGTCTTCCTCGATCGATTTGTAACCTTCAGGCGTTTAACTCAATTAATTGCTAAAGTATTAGTGGTCCATTAAGTGATGATAACTCTCCCATTAAGTCAATTAATCAATTTTGGTCGGTTTGAGTACAAAACGCTCGGTTGAGGCGAGGAATGGTTTCGCCTATAAATTGAGCCTTCTGGCTTTGTCCCTGGCACCCAACTCAAGCATTACACCATCTAAAGGAGTGAATGAGTGTCCAAAAGCACGAAACCCGTCCGAATCCAAAGTTCGAAAACAAAGCATCAAATGGCCGGAGGTATAAAAACCGATTCTATATTCCGCTTTAGTGGTTATTTTAACCACATTAATGTCTAACAAGACGTGCGCGATGTCTTTGCCTCAATCGAAGGGTAGAGAGCTAAGAAAAGCAGAGTGAGGAAGACGAAGGAGGTGAAGCAAGGAGAACGAGAGAGTGAGAGGGAGAAGACGAGTGAGTGGAAGGAGAGTGAGTGGAAAGAGAGGGAGGAAGCAAAGGGTGTTTTTTTTAATTTTATTATTTTATTTTATTTTTTATTAGTATTTTAGTTTAGTAAATCTGATTTAGATCTATAATATTGTATCGGTGAGATTTAATTTAATATAAAATTTATCTTTAGATCAATTCTGCTCCATTAATTTGTATTTTTCTTATTAGTTGGTTTAGTTTCAGATTGATATCGGAACCTCGTAACTTCACATTACATTATACTGCGAAAATCAATATGTTACGACTAACTATCACAATCACCTAGCATCTAATATCTAACAATTTTATTTTTTTATTTTTTTATAATTTAATTTTTTACATTTTATTTATTTTCTGAGTTTCAGATGGCTTTACCACCACCACTCTTACAATTTTATATTTATACTATTTAATTCTTACACTTTGTTTATTGTCTTTTTTTTATTTTGAGCCGTGGATGGCAGTGCCACTGCCACTCTTACAATTTTACATTTATGCTATTTAATTTTTACACTTTATTTATTGTCTTTTTTTATTCTGAGTTTTGGATGGTTGTGCCACCACCGCTCCATTATTTTTATATTTTTACGCTTTAATTTTCTTTACTTTAATTCTTATTATTGTGGGACGGCACAGTCACCAAAAGTATTTTAATTTTTAACAATTTAAATTTTATTGTTAACTTTAGAATCGTACTACAATCGTTACGGTCACTCCGATTATCACCTGATTGATATTTTAATTTTTTATCTTTAATATTTTAAAAAATAGTTATGAAATTAGTTTTGCATTGAAAATTAACTCCCTATGGATACGATACCCGACATACCGAAAAAATTATACCAAACCCTCGTGCACTTCCGAGGTTAAAAAAAGAACCATACTTATCGAGGTTCGGTTAAGTTTTTGGCGCCGTTGCCGGGGAGTTTGTATTTTTCTACATTTACAAATTCCATAACCTACCACCAAAAAAAATAACTAAAACCAAAAAAAAAACGTTGACTTAAAAATCAAAAGAAAAAAATCAAAAAAATTAAAAAATAATTTCAAAAAATATATATTTCGGAAGAATGCAGTATTAATGCTGATCTCCCGATGATATAAGAAAGTAAATTTCGGACGCTTTGTGATTATTTAAATCCAGCAAGATATAGTACTCCATCTTGTATTATGTTACCTCTATATCAACAGAACTTCAATTTCAAACCTAAGATGATCCAATTGTTGCCTTAATTTCATGGAATGAATTCAAAAAATCCCTACCAACATATAACGGGCTTTGAAGAGGTTTGTGGCACTTTTGTAAATAATATTTGTTCTGAGGACACAATTCGCTTAAAATTATTTCCATTTTCTATTAAAGATAAAGTCAAAATATTGTTAAATTCTCTTAAACCAATATCAATTTTCACATGGTTAGAAATGCAAAAAGAATTTTTGAAAAAATATTTTCCCAAGCATCGGACGCAAGCTTTACAAAGACAAATCGTGAGTTTTTCTTAGAAACCCAATAAAACATTTTATCGGCGTTGGGAGAGATACAAGAACCTGCTCAATGCTTGCCCACATCATGAATTCAAGGTATGACGTATTATTAGTTTTTTTAATGACTCATTGACTCCTCAAATGCGTCAGTTTGTTGAAATGATGTGCAATGAAAAATTCTTCAATCAGAATCCCAATGAAGCCTATGAATATTTTAAAAGTCTAGCTGAAAAAGCTCAAACTTTCGATTCCACTTGTCCACCCAATTGAGAACCGAAATCTTTTAATGAGTCCAATAAAAATTTTATTTAAAAGATTCAGATGACAGCAATATTAGACTTGCCATTATCACAAGAAAATTGGAAGCATTAGAAACAAAGAAAGTTCATGTTGTATCTTATGAAAGCTCTACTGTTTGTTGTGTCTGTAATAGTCTATCACATTAGTTTAAAGATTGCTCTACCTTACCTGTTCTTAAAGAAACCCTACAAGAACTAGCAAATGTAATATCAAATTTTAAAAAATTGTTTCAGGGTCCTATTCAAGGAGGCAATCCATTTTCGGAAACCTACAACCCGGGGTGGAGGAATCACCCAAATTTTAGCTAGAATCACCCAAACCTCCGCCCCTGCACAATTTCAGAGCCCACCACTTCCACCACCACAGCGCACATATCAACCTCCACACAAGAGAACACTTGAGAATACATTACAACAATTCATGTAGTAACAAAGCGGAGTGAATGCACAACAAGTTAATATCAATGCTTGGCATGCTAGATTATTAGATAATATTCGTAACAATATCACTCAATTGACGCAAGCTTTGAGTATTCATAAAAAATGAAAATTTCCTGCACAAGCCTAACCGAACCCCCAAACCCAACTTCAAACGAGGGAGGCTTCAAATGGTAAGCTGAATAGTGAACAGATCCAAGCCATTTTCACACTTAGGAGTAGCCCTACATTTGAGAAAAATATAGTTCATGAAACTCCTAGAGATGATGAAGAAGTCCAAGTTGAACGTGAAAAGATATTGTCAGATAAAAATAATATGGTAGAGCCTAGTGGCGAATGTTTGAAAAATAAGGAGAAAGAAAGGGAATACGGTCCGAATGCACCATTTCCTCATCAACTTAAAAAATTCAAGAATAAAATGTTAAACTCTAAAATTTATGAGGTTTTTAAGTAAGTCAACATTAATATTCCCATTCTTGATACTAATAAACAGATTCCTTCATATGCTGAATTTTTAAAGGAATTGTACACAGTGAAGAGAAGATTAAATGTCAAGGAAAAAGCATTTTTAACAAAACAGGTAAGTTCTATCCTACAATTTAAGATACCACCCAAATACAAAGATCCAAGGAGTCCCACAATTTACTGTATTATTGGTAATCATCGCATTAAGCAAGCATTGCTTGACTTGGGGGCTAGTATTAATCTCTTACCATATACAGTTTATCAGCAACTAGATATGGGGAACTCAAACCCACTGGAATTACACTCCAATTGGCTAACAGATCTATTAAAGTCCCTAAGGGGGGTGGAAGATGTCTTAGTCCAAGTAGACCAATTCTACTTTCCAGTGGATTTTATAGTGTTAGAAATTCAACCTATTATCAGCCCTGGTGCTCACAAACCAATCATACTTGGGAGACCGTTTCTTGTAACTTTTAATACATTAATTAATTATAAAAATGGTCTCTTGAAATTATCTTTTAGAAATATGACTGTTGAAATGAACGTTTTTAATGTGAAACAACCAATTGAGCACGATGACGTAAGAGATATCGATTTTATTGATACTCTAATTGAAAGACATATTGATGAAAATTCATTGAAAATGTCCCTTTGTCATGAGTTAATGGGAATAATTGATTTTGAATATGAGGAAGAATGTGATGAGATAATTCAACATATGATGGAACCAATATTGACAGCGGGGCACAGGCCCCCATCTTTTGAGCAGTAAGAGCCTTTGACTTCCAAGTTTGAGCCGGCATCGCTGAAAGCGCCAAAACCTGAGTGTAAGCCGTTACCAAAATTTTTAAAATATGCATTATTAGGTGAGGATGAAACATATCCAATTGTGATTTCATCTACCCTCGCTACAGATCAGGATAGTCAATTGTTAAAGGTGCTTACTAGACACAAACATGCCATTAGTTGGTCTATACTTGATCTTCGAGGCATTAGTCCCCTGATTTGTACACATCGAATTTATCTTAAAGAAAATGTGAAACTAGTGAGACAAATACAACGAAGATTGAATCCCAATATGAAGGAGATAGTGAAAGGAGAAGTGTTGAAATTGCTTGATATTGGAATCATTTATCCTATTTCTGATTCAAAATGGGTTAGTCCAACACAATTCGTCCCTAAAAAGTCTAGAGTTACTGTCATAAAAAATAAAATAAATGAACTTGTGCCAACTAGAATTCATACTGGATGGCGTATGTGCATTGATTATCGAAAACTAAATGCAGTAACTAGGAAGGACCATTTTCCACTCCCATTCCTTGATCAAGTTGTGGAAAGAGTGGCAGGAAAGGCTTTTTATTGTTTCCTCGATGGGTATTCAGAATATAATCAGATAGAGATAGCCCTTGATAATTAAGAGAAGACCACGTTCACTTATCCCTTTGGTATGTTTGCATACAAACAAATGTCATTTGGACTATGTAATACTCCGGCCACATTTCAAAGATGTATGATGAGGATATTTAGTGACATGGTTGAGCAATTTCTTGAGATTTTCATGGATGACTTCTCAGTCTATGGAGATACCTTCGAGATATGTTTAAAGCACCTAGAAAACATTTTGGTGCGGTATGAAGAAAATAATCTTGTTCTAAATTGGAAAAAATGTTAGTTCATTGTCACTCAGGGTATAGTGTTGGGACATGTTGTCTCTTCTAAAGGAATTAAAGTGGATAAAGTTAAAGTTGAATTAATAAAAAATCTCCCAATCCCAAAAACAGTCAGAGATATTCGTTCATTTTTAGGACATGTAGGATTTTACAGGTATTTTATTCAATCTTTTAGCACAATTGCTTGACCCCTTTGTCATTTATTATCGCATAATGTTCCTTTTGAGTGGACACCAGAGTGTCAAAATGCTTTTGATAAGTTTAAGGAATCTTTGACCACTGCACCCATCATGCAAGCATCTGATTGGTCCTACTTTTTGAACTCATGTATGACAGCAGTGATTATGCGGTGGGGGCCGTGCTAGGCCAACGAAAAGATAGGAGACGTCATGTCTTATACTATGTAAGCAAGACCCTCACCGATGTACAAATCAATTACACCACTACTGAAAAGGAGCTTCTTACTATAATTTTTACACTTGATAAGTTTAGATCATATTTGATTGGCTCACTTGTTATAGTCTATACTGATCATGCAACTTTGAAGTACTTGATAACCAAAAAAGACACAAAATCTCGACTGATCAGATGGATTCTTCTTCTCCAAGAATTTCGTTTGGAAATTTGGGACAAGAAAGGAGCAGAAAATGTTGTAACTAATCATTTATCTAGACTTACTCTTGATGACCAATCGAATGATGACCACCCCATAAATGAATATTTTCCTGATAAACACTTGCTCCTTCATGATTCTTCTGAGCCAAGTCAGTCACCCTGGTATGCAGATATTCTAAATTATTTGGTAACATGTAAAATTTTGGATAATTGGCACTAAGTAGATAGGCAAAAATTTTTTCAAAATGTGAGAACATACTTCTGGGACGAGCCATACTTATTTAAGTATTTTTCAGATCAGATTGTTCGTCATTGTATTTCGAATGATGAAATTCATAATGTCACTGCCTACTGTCACTCCTCAGAATGTGGTGATCACTTTTCTTCAAGGAAAACTATTGCAAAGATTTTACAGTGCGGATTTTATTGGCCCATCATGTTTCAAGATGTTCATATTTAGCCTCACTAGAAAAAAAAAACATGTGCCACCATCCTATATTCTTATCTTAGAAATTTTTAATTATTAGGGGATTGATTTTATGGGGCCTTTTCCTAATTTTTTTGATACAAGTATATTTTGTTGGCAGTAGACTAGTTGTCCAAATGGGTTGAGGCCATTTCTACACTTAACAATGATCATCGAATAGTGATAAAATTTTTTATAAAGAATATTTTATCCCGATTCAATATGCCACGTGCGATCATCAGTGATGGGAGTAAACATTTTTATAACAAACCATTCACAACTCTACTAAGCAAATATGCCATTGTACATAAAATAGCCACCCCTTACCATCCCCAAACCTGTGGACAAGCAAAATTGGCCAATAGAGAGATAAAACGAATTTTAGAAAAAACCGTTAACCCTAACAGAAAAGATTGGTCTTTAAAACTTATTGATACATTATGGGCATATCGAACAGCTTATAAGACAATTTTAAAAATGTCGCCATACATGCTAGTCTACGAAAAGTCATGCCATCTCCCAATTGAAATGGAGCATAAAGCCTATTGGGCTATCGGACAATTTAATGAGAATACTGATGAAGACGGAACTCACAGAAAATTGTAATTGTGTGAACTTGAGAAGTTTAGAAACGATGCTTTTGAAAATGCTAAAATTGCTAAATTTAAAATGAAAAATTTACATGACAAACACATGACTCGAAAGGCATTTCATCTTGGACAGAAAATGTTGTTGTACAACTCACGCTTGCATTTGTTCCTAGAAAAACTAAAGTCACGATGGACAGGACCTTATACCATAATTGCCATTTTAGAGCACGGTGCTATTGAAATTGAAAATCCTAAAGATGGTAATCGTTTTAAAGTCAATGGGCACCGGTTAAAACCTTTCTTTGAGCTCTTCAACTACAATAGGGAATTCATCAATTTAGAAGATCCTCCACTTTTAGAATAAAAATAAAATAAAATTTTTTTTAGTTTATTATTATTATTATTTTATACAGTTTTTGTTGTTTAACGATCATTTTTACAGGAAAGCATATCAAATTGATGAATTTCGATTAATATTTACAAGACACTCTATGCTATTCCATTTGGCAATGTTTAAAGAAAACACAACCTGTATTTTTTAACTTATTACACTTCCTTTTGCATTCAAGTATGGGTTTAATAATAGTTGAAGTGCACAGGTGTATTCTTTTCTTCTCAACCTTTTTTTCTTTTATATGACAAAAAAAAAGGAGAGGCTTCAAAATCGACAAAAAAAAGATGGTTAAAAAAAACTTTAAAAAAAATCATCATGGGTAATCCTATAAACTATGTTTTGAATACTAATTTTGTGATTAATAGATTTTGAATATTGACCTTTTACATTTTATGATTAAGTTGTCTAATAATATCATTTTGAAAGTACTTAATACACATAAATTTTATCTTTATTTATTTTGTATTAATATTATATAGCACCTTAATATAGTGAAGACTTAATATCCATGTGAGTCTTTGAGCCATTCTTTAACTAAGAGAGTATTTGATACTTAATTCCATGAACATAATCGATCCCACAAATGCTAACAATTTCATCTTATTATTGGCAAATAATAGTTGGTAAATTAGAATTACTAAATTTATGCAAATGAGTTACGGTTATTCACCATAATGATGACTTTAACAGCAAATTTTTGACTTCTTGAGCCTAAACGTATTTTGTTCTTTATTCAATTATCACTTGAAATCAATTTGAGCCGATTACATGCTGACTTTAAGTTTATAATTATATTTTTTTAGTTTATTTATATTTAAAAATTGACCTAGACATAATAAATACTTATCCTAATCAAATGCCTTATGATACAAAAATAATTAAGAGAGTTAGATAAGGAAGATCAAAAAAAAAAAAAAATGAGGGCAAAGTTAAATTTTTTTATTCTATATTTCTCAAAAAAAAAAAAACAAAAAAAGAATCCACAAAATTTTAAAAAAAAAAATTGACGGTGGAATTTTATTTCTCCTTGGTATATATATATATATAGATATATACGAAAGTCAAAAAAAAAAAAAAGAAAGAATGGGAGAAATGTACAAATTGATATTTAATTTTTTTATATTTATTTATTTATTTTTAATGTGATTTTTGGAAAAAGAAAAAAAAGGGGTGATGTTTATATTAGAAAGAGATGATAAGTTTTTGTTATCTAAGGCATTTCTTTGAAAAATCATTATCACTTTCCTGTAATTACAAACCTTTGACCCCGTTACAACTGACGAAGACCTAAAATGATCATGGTAAACATAACTCATAAATATAAATTAAAGTTAATTTTATTTATATTATCAAATATCTTCCAAATTGCGTCCTTCAATATAAGAGTTACATGATTTAATTTTTCCATCACACTTACCCTTATTTAAGCAACTCTTGATGTAGCCTATGAGTTTTATTTTCTTCATGAGTGCATGTCAGTCAAGATTTTGAAGTCAAAATTACAGAGGTGAAACATGTATATTTGCTCTTAATAGTCAAGGTGAAATAAACACATACACACTTAAACTTTCTCAATGATAAATTTAATATGACTGAATTTATAATATTTAATATCTATATTCATCATATTAATCCTTTTTGTAGATATCATCGCTGAAAACCCTCACGAGACTCAACTCGTCCACTAGGGCCACCTAGGGGTTTACAGGCTTGTTGTATCTGCTAAATACAACCATGATACTTACGAAAGTGACATTTATTTATAGTGTTCATCTATTTTGTTTTCTCCACATTGCTAAGGAACTAACAATGAATGGGGTGGGGGTATCGGGTTTTAGCAGAATACTCTTTAGAGGATGGTTAGTTAGGACTACCACGTGATGAGCCTAAAAGTAAGGCTTCAATTTTTAGGCAAAAAAGACAAGCACCAAGACCAACTTCTCTGCTCGTGGATAGCATTTCTCTGCACCGGTCAACGTCTTACTCACATAGTAGATCAGCCGCTAAAAGTAAGAGTCTTGGCGTATGAGGATAGAGCTGAGAGCCACCTCCAACACTGCCAGGTAGAGGTATAACTCCTCTCCAATGTTGGGTGACATCGGTAACGGCAGATTGACCAGGTACTGCTCAATTCGTCGAAAGCTGTCTGGCATTCTGCAGTCCACCGAAATCCATTTACTTTTGTCCCCCTCAGATCCTTGAAGAAAGGTTGATACTTGTCCCCTGACTTGGCCAAGAAATGGGATGAGGCTACCAGTCATCCAGTTAGCCTTTGGACATCTATGACACTCCGCGGCAGAGTCATATATGTGAGGGCCTTGATCTTCTCTAGGTTTTTCTCGATTCCTCGTTGAAGACGATGAAACCCAAGAACTTTTCTGAGGATACTCCAAAGACGCACTTAAAAGGATTCAGCTTCATTTGGTGTGCGCAGAGCACTTCGAAGGATTCAGCTAGATCACGAGTATGGTCGTCAGTAGTCTTTCTCTTGACGAGCATGTCGTTGACATACACCTTCATATTGCGGCCAATCTGCTTTCCAAATATCTTATTCACGAGCCGCTGGTAAGCAACACCTGCGTTCTTTAGACCAAAGGGCATCACTTTATAGTAGTAAGTGCCTTGGTCTACCATGAACGAAGTGTACTCCTCGTCCTTTGGACTCATTCAAATCTACTTATAATCCGAGTATGCGTCTATGAAGCTCAGTAGCTCATCTCCGGATGTTGAGTCCACCAGCAGATCGATCTTGGATAAAGGAAAACTGTCTTTTTGGTAGACTTTGTTAACGTCGGTAAAGTCGACGGACATTCGCTATTTTTTATTTCTTTTCTTTACCAAGACTGTCACGAACCAAAGATGACGTTGGAGAGCCAATCCAGGTATTAAACTTCCCTAATGAAGCCGGCGTCCAACAGCTTCTTTACCTCCTCCCGGATGGCGATCAACTTTTTCACAGAATTGTTTCTTCACTTGTGCCTGATGGGCTTGTGGTTGGGATCGATGTCCAACTTGTGGACCATTACTTTGCTAGAATCCCAAGCATGTCAGTAGGGGTCCACGCGAAAACGTCAATGTTTTGTCATAAAAATGTGACTAGCTTGTCGCACAGTGTCCCGGTAATTAAGCCCTTAATCTGTGCACACCTCTCCGTGTCTTCCGGATTTAATGGGATTAGATCGGTTACTTCACCAAATTGCACTTGCTGCATGGTTGCTTCATCTCAATAGTTAAGATTTCCTGCTACCTTCACGCTGCCACTTAGAGCGATCTGGGACATATAACATGTCTCTCAGTGACTTGGTCGCTCAATACTTCACCAATACCACATGCTGTTGGAAATTTCATCTTGAAGTGTTGTATTAAAGTGACAGCTCTAAACGCTGTTAGGCACGGGTGGCCTGGAATTACGTTGTACACGTAAGGCAAATCGACGACCAAGAATATGAGTATATGACTCGCCGTTCTTGGGTACATGCCCAAGGTGACCTCCAACTGGATCGTTCCTTAGACGACCATTGGTTCGTTATCAAGGCCATTGAGAGGACTTTCGATAGGTTTCAACTGACTCTTTTTTAAATCAAATTTGAAAAATGTATCAAGATAAAATAAATCACGGGAATTTTCATTATCAATGAAAACTCATTTCAGTTGGTAATCAATACTACTATTCGAAACGAGCGCGGATACAATAAGGGGATCTGCGTGGGGGGGTTACATGACTCAGGTCATTATTGCTAAATCTAATGATATTGTCTTCTATATGCTGTTTTTTCATCTAGCCTACTACACCTTGTGATCTGTCGGGGTTTTGGCCAGTCGGATTGTGATCATATTTGCCACTCTAACCGTGACCCAGTTCCGTAGTTGGGATTGTTCTGGTTCTTCCCCTCCTGAGGCGCGAGAGCTCTGTCCAAGGTTCTTGACCAACATAGTGAAGTGGACCCTCCAAATGAACTCCTCGATCTCCCACCGAAGCATTTTACAATCATCTGTGGAGTGTCCGGAAGATCGATAAAAATCGCAATACTTGGATGGATTTTCTCCCTCTGCTTTCTTAAGTAGTTTTGGCCACTAAAGAAATTTCTACCCACTGATTTGTATGAGAGCATTGGAGCGTGTGTCGGTTAGGGATGTCAGGTTAATTGGCCCTAGTCCCTTCGTTTTGGCGCTCCGACTCGATACTGCTTTCGGTGGAAGTGGTCACTGCCGTTATGATTTCTCTTTTCCACAGTTGGAAAAAAAATGAGATTATTCGATCCGCTCAGGACACTTAGCCTTGTTGGCTTCCTCCGCTACTGCCCAGACGTTCTTCGAGCCTTGAATGGCTCTCAGCTTATAAGGCCTTCGGAGCCTGAGTGTTGGCCGGCCTCTTGGTCTTCTTGGCCGATTTCTTCTTCCTCTGTCCTCCTCTCTTGGAGGCCAAAGTAGGGAGAGCTGCAGGCGAAGCCCCATGCTAACCATTCTCCTAGCGGGCACAGAATATTTGGAGCATTCTATTCATACTACTCATGTGCTCCGCTAAATTTTGAAAAAAAGGGTGTTGGAATACCGTTGACCACCCCATTGACCTAGTTACCAGCAGAGTAGTCCTGGTCGGGTGTGGTCGTATCTCTAACGGAACTGCTAGCTTGCGCCCTTGTATTCACCATTCTATTTGATGAGATGCGAAACTGAGAGAGAGATTATGAAAAAAAAGTGGTTAGCTTTTTGTAAATTTCATACAAACGGCGCCAATGATACATCCTAGATCTAAATTTTGAACAAATTCGAATCAAGTCGCTTGTCTAAATTCGGCTCCATCTATTGAGTCTGGATCCTGCACACCACAACTACGAATAAGAGGTCAGGTGATGGCGGGAGGTTATCCCACCGTAAACACTCCATACTCAAGTCAACAAATAGCTTTCGAATTAAGAAAGTAAAAGTAAAAAATATAAGAAAATGCAGAGAGTGTTTGAGATGAGTGAGTGCTCTTATTGAGAGAGGATTTGTTGGCTCATGAGGAGCGCTGGCTCTAAGCACTGTGTTCAGTGGGAACATAATGGAAAAGAGAGAGAGAGAGAGAATTCACAGTCTGAAGTGTGTGAGTTTATTGTAATGAAGGCGTGCGTTGGAGTGAGGACTCCATGGCCCTTTAGAGGTGATACTTTGAGTGCCTTTCTTGTGAGGTTCCGAGTTAAGAAAATAATAATTAGAAGGCAATTAAGTTAATATGGGTGTATCATGGTAAAAAGGTATGAGAGGAATCGGATGAACAGCTCAAAGAGCCAAAATCGGTAAATCGGGAACGAAAAACTGTAAACCGAGTTATGTAACTTTGTAAATACGATTTCGGGTTTTAAAGCATGATAATCATTGCTTATTAAGGTTATATAATCACAGACACGGTCCAAGGATGTGAAAGATTGGGTTAGAATGGTCAAAACGGGTCCCGAACGGTAAAAATGCGACGTAGGCTTGCTGCTGGCTTGCCGCGGCTCAGACCGGCGCCCTCCGGGCGCTCGAGCCCTCCTATCGAGCCAAAAAACTAGAAGCGAGGCCGCTCGCTGGCCGCTCGAGCGGTGCGCGCAGTATAAAAACCCGCCGCGCCTTCTCTCCTCTCATTTTCGCGTGGGTTTAGGGTTTTACAGAGAGAGAGGGCGCCCATCCTTGAGAGAGAAGGAAGGAGAACGAGGCCCGGGAGTCCGATTCCGTCCAAGAGCCAGGTATAAAGGTGAAAGCACGCGTCTAGGCAAGTGTTCTCATACCCACTTCTCGTTCTCTTTCGATGTTTTATGTATTTTCGTTGGGTATTTTGTGTCGATACCCACGGTGAACGTTAGAATCATGAAACCCATGCCTTGAGGTCCAAGAATATGTAGTTGTTTGTCCGATTCGTTTTTGATTCGCCCGGGAGGGTTTCACCGAAACCCTAACCCATGAAAATTGGGGATTTTCCATTTCCCGGCCGTGTATCATGAAATTGACCTCAAAATGTGAATCCCCACGTCCCAATGATGCACATATATCGGCCGCGGGTTCGATTTCGCACGTTTCGACCCGTTCACGGCGTCCGAGCCCTCTAAACGGGCGCTGTTACTGTTCACCCGAGACCGGAGGTGATAATTGCGCATTGTCACCTTCGTAAAATGATGGAATGACCCTAGAATGTGAATCCCCGTGTTCCAATTGTGTGTATATATCGACCGAATGCCGAATCCCGCAAGATTTGACCCGTTTGTGGCATCCGAGAGCCTTAAAAGTTTCCCGTTGTGGATAATCCGAAAATGAATGGGAAGTTGCATACTTCCACCCTCGTGTTAAGTTAAATCGAACCCAAATGTGAAATCCCGTGTATCAAGTGTGTGTACGAATCTACCAGACGTCCGATTTCCAAGTATCGAACCGTGTACGGCGTCTGGGTGTTCAAAAGAAAATCTGTTATTGTTCACCCGAAATGAAATGAGAAATGCAAAGTAATATGCCCCCATAATTGTATTGAAAGTAACGTTTAAATGTTAAACGTAAGTGTAAGCTCCGAACGTGTATCCGTGTCCTGGAGGCAAGGGAGGAGTCCCGAAGGTTCCAAATTGATATGTGATCATTGAAGGTATGAATCTAATCTCTCTCGTGAACTTGGATTGATTATTATGATTAAGGAAATTGGATCCCGCAGGAAGTTGAATTGAACCTATAATGTTTTGTTGTGGATTAAGGAAATTGAGTCCCACTGGATATTGTGAACCGTGACGTGAATGAAGGGAGTCCACATTGTGCTTGTGATGATATGATCTCCTGGATGGAAATGTGTGTGATGATGTAATCTCCCGGTTGGAGATGATTGTGATAGGGAATGAGATTTCTCGAGATTTGATTGTGTGTGGCAAATGTGGATTTTCCTCTCCAAGTGTTGAACCTAATCTTAAAATTAGGACCCTGAGTCGTATGGGTAGTATTCTTTAGTATACCATGTCCATCGCGATGTGAACCCAAGGAATACTTAGCCACGTATTCCGGCCGCTCGTGGGAGCGGGTGATGTCTGTGGTACGCTTTAGGAAACTACTGTGGAAGAACGAGGATTGCCCTAAACCCCGGGGGTGTGGGGTGTGTCTGTCGACGCTACATATTGAGATGTAGTCGTCTATGATGATTGTTGCATGGATGCAACCGAGGGTCGTGTGCTACCGACCTAAAATAGTAGTCGTGGCTTTAGAATGTGTAGCGAACACATTTCTGTCCTCGTTCTCTCACATCGTTGGCTAGTACGGTCTACTAGTTGGGGTCCGTAAAGATGATGTAATAACGAAAATGAATAATGTTCAAGATGTGAACCATGTGAATCCTGTGATCCAAGATGTAATCATGAAAACCGTGAGAACGGTAGGAATCAAGTGATCCCAGTTGTTCCTGTTCCCTCTCCTATTTCTTGATTAAGGAGAGTATGTGTTTTCTTCCCCTGTTTCAGTTCTTGTATATGTCTTGGAGATGTGATTATGATTACATTTGCTGAGTTGTTAGCTCACTCTTACAGTTGATGTTTTTCCTTTCAGATGAGAACACTTAGCTGGCGCCAGATTAGTAGAGCAAGGAGAGGTTGCTTAATGAGATTGGCTGGACGGCGAGCGCAGTAGAGATTTGGACTTAGAGTTGGATCGGATTGCGGACAGCCACTTAGAGTTGGGCGTGGCTCATTGCTATTATTGTTTTATGGTTTTGTTATGTTTCCGTATTTATGATGATTTAGTATGCTTCCGCGTCTGTATATATATGTTTTGAGTTTGGTTTCCTATTAGATGGCATCTCTCTAGATCCAGTATAGTAGATTGTATACTGTATTGGAGCCATGGATGATATGGCAGATGTGTGATCCTGTGTGGTGTGTTGTAAGCTTTGAATTAAGCCTTTTGATTAGATGTGTGCTTGTGCAGGATGATATTTAACAGGTTGTATTTTTAGTTTTTGTCCAATTGTAGAGGAAACTCTGCCGGATTTTCTGTAGAATCCATAAGCATTAATTGTGGACTATAGTTGTGTTGCCAATAACGAAGGTTATTCAATGGAGAATAATCCGGTCCGTCACATTTCTTGTATAAAAGGGTTTGATTTTCGCACTCTATTGGGATTGCTGCCTTTTTTGGCATGAAGCTTTTATAACAGTAACGGCCGCTGAATTGATTATCTTCCTTCTACGTTTTGTAATCATTAGGGTTTTCAGCAAATAGGGAAGGGATTCTGGCGCCTTTCTTTAGGGATGCGCATTAAATCTACTGATGACCGTTGCCATTGATATTGCCTTCTGTGAAAGGCGTTAAATCAGGGGAGAAAACCACTACTGGTCGAGGACGATCGCGTGGACCAAAATGGGCTTGGCCCACTTGAGGCGTGGTCAGCAGATAGCCTATTGGTCATGCTTCTGATCAATGGAAGTATTGACCGTCTTGTATGATTCCAATCAATGGAAGTGTTGACCATCTTGGGCCCAAGCGGGTTGTCCTGTTCTTGGATTTCTCCTGACTCATTAGCCTTTCAATCGTTCAACAAGCATTGATCGTCTAGGCACTAATAGGCCATTCTGGATTTGGGTCATTTCTCTTTCTCAGACCAACCCACTACTGGCGTACCCATTAGAATAAATAAAAAACCCTATTATTATATATTTTTTAAACTTTTTGCTTAAAATTTGGAACTCTAGATTATTAATCCAACGGCTTAAAATGAGTTGAAGGGGCTCAATTGCATGTGCTCATTCATATGGTGACGGTCCACTCCACGAGATCAGGAAGAATCCATCTTTTGAAGAGGTAGAGTCTATTTTTCTCTTAATTTAATATATTGATATTTAAATAAATGGTTATGATTTAACTATTTTTTAAAATATAAAAAATTAATTAAAATTAATTATTAAATTATAATTATCTATTTTAAAATAAATAATTAAAAAATAAAAAAATAATTTTAATCTCTTAAAGAGATTGAGCCACCCCCAATCCTCACTTAGTAGCCTCACAACTGAGAATGTGTAGACTCTCTTGGGTAACTTCCACGTGGCTAAAGCCTTTAAATGTTAGATTTAACTATTTATATTGAATATTTCAAAAAATTAAAAAAAAAAATAGGATGATAATTTTATTTTTTATAATATAAGTATATTAATGTCTTAATATTTAAAATTTTTAAAAACAACTTATTTTATATTTTTAATAAATAAAATTTCTATTTAATGTTTTTATTTCTTTGAAAGATATGGAACTAGTTTTTTTTTAAAAAAAAGATATTAAAATATTAATACTATAAAAAAAATTAAAAAATATGTCATCATATTTTCTCTTTTTTAAAATTCAATTTAGGTTGTTAAATTTTAAATCTAATAACTTTCTCAAATTGTTGGATATTGAATCCATTAACCCTCCTAAAGGGCCAACAAAACCATCATGATTAATCTTACATTAGTACAATTGAAGATTTCTTTCATTCAAAAAATAAAATAAAATTTTTTTCTTATATCGTTGTTGTACATCGGGCAAAATCGATAAGATCTACTGTAAGTTTGATGGGGCCAAACTACATATGAAGTGTGCTCACTAAACATTCGAGTTCAACCTTTGCATTCATCCTAGGCATTTGGGTTCGATGATGTAGTGTCCGATCTTGTGGTTTGGCCATGAAAAATGTTTGGTTGTGGCCATTCGACCCTTGAGTTTGGCCATGAACATCGACTAGCATCAATCTTTTGGTTTGGCCATCAATTGGGCTCGACCATAAACAATAAGCATAGAAGAAGTCATCTGGGTGGATGCCGTGGGATGATTTTTAAGGCTTACTTACCTTTGTCTCTTTGGCTATTGGTATTTTCACGATTAAAATATTATCTCAAAATGGTTATTATCAGTCCACAAGACTGATATCAAGAAACCCTAAACTTAACAAAGTTGATTTTTTTCCCTTACTTTGGAATTGTCGATATCAAAAATAATTGCAAATAATTTCTATTTAAACGATGATATAAATCAATAATCGAATGCAAGAATGACCACCGTTGCCCCCAAAATAAAAAATAAAAAAAAAGAGACCCAACGCCAATGGACTTGTCTCGTATCTTGCAGCATAAATCTCGTTTTATCATGAAAAAAAATATTTGTCAATATATTGGTATTAAGGGCCTAAAACCAATTTTTTTTAATGTTACAATAAAATTGTAATATGTCACCATAGGAACAACATATCACAATCTTAATTACGTCTTATACGGCAGATATTAATGTTGGGAATTTGCTGACGATTTGGATGAACCGAGAGGAATAATAATGATACCGCGCAGAAGGCAAACAACAATCACAAAATAAAGAAATAAGATATAAATAATTTTACGTGAAAAACTCTTTTTAAATAAAAAAAATATGAAAAAATCAATTATACAAATTCTAAATACAAGAATAAAAATATAATCTTTTTTAATAACAAATGTTTATAAAACTATTATTTTATAAAATATGATCATACTTAAATAATATTTTAAAGTATATAATTATAAAATTATTATCTTATAAATTTATAAAATATAAGTATAAATATATATATTTAATAAATAATATAAATTTAATTTAATTAATAATCAAATTTATTTATATCAATTATTTTTATATGAGTCAGTATCTTATAAAAAAAAAATAATATATATATACATACATATATACTTTGAGTTGAACATACTCATTTCTTGACGCTACACCTTGTATCATACAAACCCAAGCAACAGTAAAGGTGAGATGGATCAACATCTACATGCTTTTCTTCTTTTTCTTTCATTGACAGCGTTCACTGGTCTATTTTTATAAAGTGATATTTTCGCTCCCCATCTCTCGCCACAAACCCTAAAATGCTTTGCGTACTTTACAATAATGTTGGGCTGTGCTCGGGCACTTCTGGACTTGACACCTAGGCGCCCTTTAGCATCACCGCCCGATCACTCTTAAGACTCGGTATCGGGTCACTCATCAGCATCGGCACCCCAACTGCCCCTCAAACTCGGCATCTGGTTGCCTCTTGATGCTTAAACAAGATGTAACCTTCCAATGACCATACATTTGTTGTGATACCCACAAATAGGTGACCAAAACACAAAAATTAATATGTACTATCCTATACATTCTATAGTAATATGTTACAATTAATACCGATACTTTTATCAATGGGTCTGATTCCTACATTTTGGTCCAATGAGTGTATCTCTAACTTTTCAAGGAACAAAAAGGGCCGATAGAATTTCCCAAATTGACTGCAAAATTATCATGGAACTAGTCATTTCAGACTGATAAAAGGAAATATGGGGGAGCAGTAGTTTCAACAGTAATATGTTTATAAATGCAAAAGATTCATTAAACCAAAGCACGAGCACTGGCATCGACAAGCAAAATGTAATCTGAGACACTATTTGCAAACAAATGCTTCCGAACTAAGTGAATTTGACAACCTTTAGCGCTACTTCTCATATTGACAATCCAATATAGTCAAAAGAGAGAAAAAAACTCTATTTGATGGGCTTCTTCCCTTATAAGTTATGTGAGAATATAATTTAGGTAGGATCATGTGTTCAAATAACAAGAGTGATGGATGAACTACGGAGATTGTCACTTGATGGGCAGCTTGGATTCATCTTGTACTCCAGCGCTCTTCACGACAAGATCATAGTTAATCGATGCGAGCTGGGACAAGTTCTGTTCACAGAAAGAATTAACTCCCCGGTTAGCCAGGAATGCAACAAGACATGCAAATTTAAAGGAAATAAAAAAAAATTTTAAAAAAAAGGAAATTTCAATTAGAAATGGGCTACAAGTAGAAATGGACTCATAATTGAGTGTTAAACATGTGAAAACGATGGTCAAATAAACAACTGATTGCTAAGCATAAATAAAAATATTAGTATTAATATTAACATTGGCCGTGATCATATTGATATTGGATCTATTGAAAGGAAAAAAAATTTCTAAAATTGTAACTAGACAATGTCGTATCGACTAATATATCTACCAAATATCAGGTATATTATTCGATATATTATGATATATTACTGATACGGTAATATGTTATGATATTGTCCCTGTATCGGGAAATACCGGTATTCGAGGGCCGATATCGATATATATTGGCCGATATTTGTACATATGTCTAGTTGCTTAGTAACAAGTAGCCAACTTCAGAAATATGATACTAGCGTAGCCAAGATTGATGAAATAAATCACATTATGTGAAGGCATAGAGCTAATTAGAACTTCAAGCAAAATAGATGAATGAATGCATTTTTATTCCCGTACGTTGATGTTTTCAATATATAAGAGGAGACTATACCACATAGAAACACACACCTTAAAAGAGAAATTGCTGAAAGAGTATTTCACCCTAAGATCTGGACCACGGAAATCTGCCAAACTACCGCATTCATCTCCCTGATTATGAATTAACATGCATAAGATGGTTCAAAATATTAGTTAATGGCATTAAGGTTATCTTGATACAGATGAGAGATCAAATTAATGATTTTCCTATGAATTTTACATTCAAACTACTGTTCCAAATGCCAAAATAAGATTCCATTCAATTTTTTCATACAATAGAAATATATAATGGCATTCAAAAGGCTTAGATATTGAGGGTGCAACTGAAAGCCTTTTTTTTTAAGGCTTAGATATTAAGGGTGCATAATGTATTAAGGGTACACAATGATGCGACAATGAATACATGCACTGAGTTTAGAAGCAAGAATCTCCATTTTTAATAAAGCATGACATATATATGTATGTATGTATACATGCATGCATGTATTCATGTACATATAAATGTATATTTGTATGTATATATAAATCAAATATGTCTATAGTTTGAGATTGAACGAGGCTATTATATGTGCGATTGCAATTATGCATTTGTTTGGCAGTACAAATATATGATTCGGGGGACTGATCTTACATCTTCATCCGATGCATTGCTAAACAACTCACTGGTACAAGAATCACTGCCGGTTTCACTGATTTCATCAAAATCGCTGCCTCCATGGACATGTTCATCGTCAGGACTCCATATGTGTCGGCTCATGAAATAACTTGTGTCATATACATCTTCTGCTGAAGGTATGAACATAGCCTGTGACAGTTATGGAACTTCTATTATATTCAAAAAAATTCATTATGCCACTTATTTATTTCAGCTTGACACATAAGCTTAAAATCTAACCTTTTGTCCCGCCAAAGTGTCCCAATTAATATCCTTGAAGAAAATATGTCCCTTTACCTGTTGGAGAAAATACCCAATTGCTTATTTTCCCTGTTGAGCAGTGGAATTTATGGGAAATGAATAATTCTTTACCAATCATCTCTAATACCTCTCTGGCCCCAGTTGCTCCTAACCGTTGAGCTGGACTTCCAATGAGCAATCTGAATTAAAGAAGAACGATAATATTAATAACTAATGGTTAGATATATCAATCACATCAATTCTAAAAATGGAAAACTAATCAACAGCAACTTTTGACAGTAACAGAATAAGAGTTGGCAAATACAGAAGTGTAATCAGGTTGAGGCATTGAGCGATTGAGATAAATGGCCAAGTTCATCAATCATATTAAAAACTGATCTTAGTTACCAGCAATGGACCAGAATTATGAACTTCTAGAATCCTTCAGGCAGCAGAAAAATAGAATTTTCGAAAGATACAATTCAAGGAGCATTTTGATAGTGAAAATGGCTGAACCGCAAGATAGTCATAGGCAATTGGATAGTAATCATGGGTCTGAAATCCAACTTCACTAAAAAACGGTGTCAGTCATACTCATTCAAAATGCATTGGTAGCTCTGATATGAAGATTGTCAGTCTAGTTGCAAATTTGCAAAGATAGGAAAACATTCTGCAATTTGTTAGAAGAATCGGCGTTATTGAACCAATCATGACGTATAATGGCAATGATACTCCTAAGTTACTGTTCTAAATGAACGTTTGGGTCCACGGACGAATTTCATATTGGCCACTTTCAGATCCAAAATAGAATAGCAGGTTATTGATATCAAATACATTGAATAAGCAAAATGACCTATAAGAAATTAAATCTTTTTAGAACTTACTTGTTGATCAAGTCATATGCTTCATAGCTCATTTCCTCTGGTATCTTGGGCCACGGTATATCTTGATTCATGATATTATTAAAAATTTGCTGCACTAGGAAAGGGATGCATACGTTAAAATGTCTGAGAAGGTTGCATAATCAGGGAAGTGGTAGGATTTCCTGTTAGCATTAGATGATTTACATTTGATTGAAACAGAATATAATTCGAGTACTTCTAGTAGCCAAGAAAACAGGGGGAAATCTCAAACAAAAATATATGTGGTGAAAATAAAAGAACAAAATCTCTAGAGAGAGAGAAAGAGACAGATGGGTAACATCAATTTAATCAAAAGCCGAACTCTCCAACAATGGGGAAGCAAAAATATCATATCAAAATCTAGAGGGTCATTGCATTCAGAAAGCACATCGAAAAGTTGATGCGGCAAAAAAGAGTACTTTAGAAAGGATTAAAGGAAGAACAATAGAGATAGATATAATGTTCTAACACATCAAAAAAGGATATGGTGCTTACAAAGAAAGAGCAGAGCCAGAGATAGTATTATGTGTTTCAGAGATTTTATCTGATGTGTGTGCGCGCTCGCGCGCCAATAATGATTAGAGCTTGAATTTTTGAACCAAATCTGTTAAAGGAATTACATTGTATTTTTCTATAACCTCACATTGCAGAGTAATCAACAAAACATCCCCTTAAGAATATAAGTTAAGCAATGACTGCACACTGCAGTGTTGGTAGTTCAATAGTGAAAACACAAATGAAAAGATTATATGAACCACTTCTCCCAATTTTGAATAGCCTACCTGTGGAGATTCTGCATTAAATGGTGGAATGCCTACTAGCAATTCAAAAAGAATCACACCCACGGACCACCAATCAGCTGTGGCACCTACAATTAAAAAAAATTAAGGGCATGAAACAATTACTTAAAGAAGATTGTACCTAATTAAATAGAGAGAATATCTAGTAAGCACCATGTCCCATTCCAAGAAGTATCTCAGGAGCCAAATAATCTGGGGTGCCAACTACAGAAGGTTTTCGGTGCAGTTCTCGCCTTGAAGAATGCTGTGTGGTTGAATCAGTTTTGTCATCATCCAGAAAAGCATTGCTGCTGATTGATGGGCCAGATAAGTCATTAGTGCTGTTGATAAGGCCAACCTTGGAGAGCCCAAAATCTGTCAACTGCGACAGGAGGGAATATTAGTGAGAAGGGAAAATATTAGCCATTAAGATGACAGAGCATATAAACAGAGAAGTAAATCACATTCCCACTAGAAATATATGAATTGAAGCATATATACTGAAAGCAGTTGCACTCTCATAATCAATCCTAAGCAGGGTTTATGTTGAGAGTCAACAATGCAATATGATGAAACAAATTATATTTACCCTTTTCTTGAGCAGATGGCATGGATTTAGTTCATATGAGTTTATTATTATTTGACAAATTTTCTATCATTAGATGAGTCATTAATATTTTCTACAAAGATTAATCACTATACTTCCTAGATGAAGCAACAATACTGGAAGGGTGCAACAATATTTTTCTTTATATTTTACATGATCAAATATTCGCCTAATGTAAACAACAATATTTTTCTGTATACGACTTTATTAGGATCCTGTCCACTTCTCATCAAACTCATGAAGGTTCCTCAACTTCCCCGTGAGTTTGTATTTCATATTGTGCCAACAATGTCTCATCTGGTTCCCACATTGAAAGCATAGCAACAACCTTTGTTCATAACGATCAACTAATCAAAAGAACTTTAAAAGTACAATGTCCCACTTTAAAACTTCATCATCTATGATGGTGACTCTTGTGCCAAATAAAGAGTCTTTGAAAGATAAAAAGGCGATGATATTTGTCCTCAAGCAAACTGGTTCTACGAACTTCCTCTTATTTTGATGTCAAAAGCCCAAAGATTATGAACAAGCAACTCAAATAGATTTGCACTAGAACATTACTAGCCAATTGATTGACGAGAGCGCATCCCCCCAAAAAAATACCAATCGTGATTAAAGAGGAAAAAAAAAGGTACAATAGAGAAAATATGGACAGAAGTGATAAATAAATTTGATTAGAGAGGTCACCAAAACAAATATCAACAAGTCATATGTTGAACATGATTTAAGTCATATGTTGAGTTAAATTATCGTGTCATGATTAAAAAAAATTAGTTTAGCACAAAAAAGAATCAAACTAGACTCATTTTTTAATGGTTTAGCATTACTTTAATATAGGTTAAGTTTGGGTTAAGGATATCTTCCGTCGGCCTTGATTTGACACGACATCATTACAATACAATACAACACAATAAAGAACCAAAATATTCTACTTCTGAATAGTATAAAACATGTTATTGGTCTCAACAAGTAAGTACATATGCTCACATATACATATGCATATGCATAGAGAATAACATTGTTGACTTTTGAGTGCAAATCTAGAAATAAGGGGTGACTTGTTTCATGCTAAGCTTTAAGGGTCATGACTCATAAGTCATAATGGCACCGCAGGCAAGGTTAGCAGCCACCTTGGATTTTTAATAATCTAGAGTATTAAGTACATGTTTGTGCATGCGCTTAGCGCAAGCCCTCAAGCACATATGTGGGATGTTATCAAAACTTAGATAGGTTAGGCAGCTCCCCCTATCATGGTGAACTAGAAACCACAACATCATCAAAATAAAAGGGATGGAACGGTAAACAAGGCTCTATATCATGAGGTCAATAGAAGGTCACAGACTATTTATGTAGTTTAAATCCAGAATCTCCAAGTCATAACAAATAACCATAGTGTTAATTGTTGAACCAAGCCTCACCCTCCAATATCATCACAACAGTTTATAATAAACATGATCATAAAAGTACGTTGCCTAATCAAGGGCAACTTGGTTGGAAAAAAAAATAGGGGAATGGTAAGAAAAATGTAAAGAGGACTTCATTTCTCTCGAACCATACGTTAAGGTTCGGCAACACACCCAAGACAAATAAATGAAAGATCTTTGAGGAACACCATTGAAAATATAGAAACACACATCAAGGACCTCATAGAAAAGAAAAGAAAACAATAAGGGAAAAGAGAAGCATGCTAGACCTATATTAAAATCAACACTAGCTGATGCATGGACAATACATTATGCTTCCCAGAAGTCATTCACATGTGCCAAGTATCATTAACCAATTAGAAGTGAACATGCTTACTATCTGTAAGGTGAAAGCATTGATAGAAATATTGGTTGATACGATATATATCGACTGATGTGTGTCGGTATTTGGCCCTCTCGGTATCGATATTTTCCAACACTACAACAAAATCGCGATATATTTTTATATCAGCCAACACAACCAATATTTGGCCGATATATCAGTCAATAAAACGAATATATCGGCCGATAAGGCCCTAGTAGCTTATGTTTTTCATAATTTTCTTTGTCCAATATATCCGATAACGATATGTATTGTCCGATATTGACAGCAACCAATACGATAACGATATTTTCATCCATGGGTGAAAGTAAACAATTATATAAGCACCTAAGAGACTATAAATAACAATGACAACACCGAAGTCTTAAATTGGACCTTTGCTCGCTGATTTAGTAAACAAATTTCCAAACTCAAATTGTTGTATAACAACCCATCTTGAGTTTGACAGGTTGTAGAATAATATATTAACAGATTTGTTTGGATTATTTCTGCCTCACTAAGATCCAAACTGGGGACGAGTTTTGGGGGTTAACTCATTTATTGACCAGTACCTTCAATTTTTGACAACTTATAAAGCACTACCGTCAAACCTTGATCAAAGAACCTACAAAATCGAAATATTTAGAATAATATCTCACTTAATTATAGGTAAAATATCATTGGGGGTGTTTTCTTTATTTACTTTTCTGTAGGCTATAAATTAAGCCATTAAAAGGAGTTTTATATGAAATAAACTGAATGAATGCAGGTCCCTTCATTCTTGACGCCTAACATCTATCTGTAAGCTTCATGTTGCTTTCATGTCCAAGTTTTATCGTCCAGATGATGGTTCTATTTCTTGGAGCTTTCACTTCTTCAGAAATCTAACCAAAACAGATTTTGTTTTTGGTTTCTACTGTCCACTCATTTCTGTTTTCTATTTCCACTTATTCCAGAGTTTGGGTGCACAGAGCTGGAGTCATTCAAGGATCTTTCCTGCAGATCTTCCTCCATCTCTCTTACCCAAACATGAAGTCCTTTTTATTTTCCTAGCTAGGTTTTGAAGTCAAAGCCCTTGCATGCTCGTTGGCAAAACATAGGACCAATACTAACAATTGTTTGGAGGTGTTAGGAGTCTAGAAAAACAATAAGGTATTCAATTTAGCTTATATGCGCATCCTCGTAACCTATGTCTTGAGTTGGTGAAACCCTTTGTTTTAAGGTATAAGGTATGGTGTATTGTAGGCTGTTCGGAGGCCCTTGTAGTGTATGAAACTTATATCAAAAGCAAACGTTGGTTTTCAGTGGACAAAAGCATGCTAAAGTTGTTCTAAAAATGCCGTGTTTGTAATCATTTGGCCTATTTGGATGGTATGAATGCAACATTTTCAAGGATACTCATCTTCCTTCTCCTTGTAAGAGTGGTTTTTTGGCTTCCTATTGGTCGTAAATAATAGCATTTCTGCAGGACTGTTCTTGATAAAAATTCCTAGGGACTAAAGGGCCTTCCTATAATTCGATTCGCTTTTATTCTACTTTCTTTTTCTTTGCCTTATGGAACACTATTTGTCCTCCAAAAATTGTAATCTCTCCTCTATTCAACGAATATTCTATGAAAACAATACAACACCCGTGAACCAGCACTATAATTGACATACTACAAAGAAGCATACAATCAATTCTAGACCCATGACCACATAAAAAATCTGATAAAAAATGCACCTGGTCATTCACAGACCCCACCATATAGATGCCTTATAAACTAAGCTGCCTTTTTAATGTGCTTACTGCTTAGTGTAAATTCTGGGGGAGGAGAGCAGGAAAAAAAATTAAATATAAATAACCAAATAATGCTTACTTATGTTTTCACCAGCTTTACAGATTCATCATCATGCATCAATAAGATCACATATTTGATATGATGCTAATTAAGCAAACATCTACCACAACGCAGTAGTTAAGAGGATCATTATATGTAATTTCAAATAAAGCATATAAGCAAATATGAGTTCTTTGGCTAGGCAAATAAGCATATATGTTTTAGTTCAGCCAAATATTGACCTTGATGTGACCATCAGGACTGATCAATAGGTTATCGGGTTTCAGGTCTCTGTGCACAACATTTAGGGAATGCAAATACTCCAATGCAAGAACCTGAAAGGGGAAAATAAGAGGGAAAAAGCAGATGATTTTGTCATCATCAAAAGGTTCAGGTGACTACAGACATTTGAATATATTGCCTGATAGGGGAATAAGAGTTGATGCATACTTACAACTTCTGCTATATATACCCGAGCCATATCTTCATCTAAGCAGCCCAAATTTCTCAGCAGTGAGTAAAGATCTCCTCCATTTAAATACTCCATGACTAGGTAAAGGTTTTCTTTGCATGTGAACGAATAGAAAAATCGAACCTAGTCATCACCAAACAAGGAACAAGCATTAGATAAATTATACCGTGTGTTCTATTTCCTTAGAAGTGACAAATACACAGGAGATGCATACCACAAAAGGATTGCGAGTTGTTATTAAGATATTTCGCTCAGCCAATATTCTTTCAACTGCATTCTTACAAATCATATCAGCCTTCTTCAAAACCTGTGAAAATGAGTGTGACATAAAGCATATTTGCCCCACCCAAAAAAAAGAAAGAAAAAAATCCTACTGATCACAAAAGAGAAAGTGAGGCTAATCATTTCATTTCCAAGAAATTAGTAATGTTTCTTGATATGTTTTTACAAACTACCATGAAAAAGGCATATAATATCTACGTGAACATGGACAAAATACTTAAACATGATACTTAACTTCAACAGATGTGAGACTTGAAATAATTATATTGATCCATCCAGTAATAAAAAGGCTTACAATGTTATTATATGTCTGAAGCTGTAACATAATTTGTCTTGGGAACTAAATAGATATATAAACATGTTGTCAAACATTGCAGGGGTCAATTTGGCACCTTTCACTACAGTAGTATGCCCTATAAGCCACTTGAACTGGTGCAATGGAAAAACTATTTGTTTACATTCTCATTCAAGATACCATCAAATGTTTGTTTCACAGCATTTATATTCATGACATACAGTTTTACATAAGAAATTCATAGATCATAGCGATAAAAATATCAAATCGTGATTAGATCATATAGAGCTCTTGTTGTTTGTAGACTCTAATCTTACAGATCAGACTAGTAAACATTTTTTTTTTTGGGAACTATTTAAGGGGGTGTGATTAACTCATGGCCGAGAGTATTGATGACACTATAACAAATGCAGAAGTGCTAGTCGGTGAATGAGTCCATTAAATTGTCTCAATTGAAGTACTATTTGTATGGAAGCTTTCCTTACATGGCATACAAGAATCCTCCCATAAAAATTGGGCAAACAATTCTTAGACCTAAGACCACCTTAGTATCTTATGTGTAAATGATTATCCTTTGAAGTTACTGATATGGATGCAACAGTTGATTGCATGAAAATAATTATTGAGTACAGTGTGAAATATATGGGAAATGTATAGAAAAATTATCAACAAATGATTTATCACTCCTGACCAAAAGGCAAAATGCCCTAGTAATTGGCCGGATTAATGGTTCATTAATAGTTGGCCAAGGTAGGATGGGAATTAGAAAGGAGTATCTTATTCCATCAAAGAATCATTTATTCAAAATCAGGATACATGTAAACAAATTATATGGGTTTGACTTTTTTTCCATATGTTGAATTTGTTTAGGGCATAGAATGATGGAAGAATTGAATTGCATGGTAACTGTTAAGGACATGTTCTTTAGACATGTGGTTACTTAGTTCACTTCATCTAGGCAATTATAATATAATGTTAGGTGTCGCTTATGATTAGTATAAGCTTTTAAGTAATTCTTATGCATGACTAATTTCAAAAGAAATCTAAGGAGGTTGATTCAGTTATGGCTACAACGATGTTAAATTTATTGAATAAGATTCCAATATCAACTCTCTTCATTTCAAACACACTCCTTGCTAGTTATTCTCATTACATGTGTGGTGCTCCGGTGCTTTGCTCATTTGAGCAAATTTATTCATCATAAGTGGTAGACTTCATTTTTAATGCCACAGACTTCACCAACACTCATGGGTGAGGATAGTTATTATGGGACAACACTAAACCTATCACAAAATAAAGTTCGAGTGACAAAGAAACCATGGGAAGTGTATTCTTTTTACTTGATGACCAAGAAGTGCAAATTAGAATGTACTGTAAGTTTGGGACTTGAAGTCATTTATTCTGACCTTTATAGCAAATAAGTCACCGGTTGCTCGTTTTCTAGCAAGAAAAACGCGTCCAAACGCCCCTCTGCTGATTGGTTTGATGATTTCAAAATCTTGTATTGACGTTCGCTCTTTGGTACGTGGATTGATTGGGCTCGCACGTAAGCTACGAACAGGATCATCCTCCACTGAACTGTCTTCATCAACCGGATGTTCCAAATCCACTGATTTATCTTCTATTTGTACGCAAAGATGTACGTACTTTTCCCTATTGATACAACATGGAAGTAGAATTGGACATGGGTGAGCAAAGATGTGAATGACGTTAGAAACCAGGAAAATGAATTTAACACAATGAATATCCTCTTTTAATGTAATTCAAGAAAATGGAGAAAATTTTGCACATTTTCAAGAAAATTTACAGCACAAATTTACTCATATGATCAATCATAGATGTCAAACTTACTGTAAGAGCTTCTCTATAAGTCTTCCAAATGTCTCAACAACAAGGGCATCCACCTTTCTATCCTGAATGGAATATTTAAGGTCCTCGAGCTGCACAATCATATGCTCCAACGCACTGTACTCATAATTGTTTACGCTGGCAACTGAACGGGCAATATCGACCAGCTTTTTTATCTGCAAATTTACAGTGTCATTAGTATACTAGACAAGTTACAAAACAGCCAAAAGTGCACCAACCAAATCAACTGTTTGATGGTAAAGCAGGATTGTTGCAAATATCCCGAAGCAATGAACACAATACGCATTACTCAATCTTCAAGTACCAGCTATACCACAGGTTGACAGCGAAAGATAATACTCCGGCAGACCCAGATGACAATAAGAAATTCAAAGACTCATCCACCTAGGCAAGAACCAATTAGATATATAGAGAGAACAGAAAGATGTAGCAGTGAAAATGGGCTGATGCCACAAAAGTTGAGCAGAATTAACCATTTAGCAGTGACAGATTGGCCGGAAGCGGCATAATGGACACATCGCTGTACTGGACAAAAGGAATGTGCAACCACTTTGTGTGAACAAGTTATTAATTGATGCTAAGCCAATTCAGTAGAAAAGAACAAATCCACAAGCATTATCATTCAACAATAAGGTAGCTCATGAAATTACAAAAAAAAAAAAAAGAGTACTAAAATAGCCTAACTCCAAGGCTTAAGTAGAGTGTATTGGATAAAAAAGTCAACAACCTGAATTATTAATTAATGAGAAGTGAATTTGACTACACAGATAATTAATCATCTAAGAATAACTCGCATGTTATATAGAACGTTTGGGCTCTGACCCAAACATGGAAAGAAAGTAATGTTCAGAAGGTGTCAAAAGGTAAGAAAAATTACTTAGTGCACAGGAAAATAGAACGTGCACAAACTATTTTATGTACAAATCAAAAATAAAATAAAACAAATAAGTAAAAAATAAATATCAAGGATTCCTTAAAACCATTAGTTCATTATCTTTAATCTATGGATGAAAATATCAATATCAGTATTAGTTACAATCCTATCAATATCGAACATATTGAATAATGTGTATCAATATCGAATATATCAAACGAAAAAATTATTCTAAAAATTGTACATTTACAGGGTCATATTGACTGATATTTTAAATATCGACCAATATATCAACTATATTGATCAATAAGAAAATATATCGCAATATCAGAAAATATTGATATTAAAGAATATCAATACCAATACGTAACAGTTGATACGTATCATATCCACTGATATTTGTATCCATCCTTTAATTGATAACTAACACAAATTTTAGAAAAAACAGATAAAATGTATAATTGCATATCAAATGAAGGCTAAATGCCACTAAAATTAAAGGGGGAAATGTGTAGGATTACTGCAAGTCTTAAGAGGCAACAATACAAAAAAGCATGTGTAGTGGAACTGCAAAAATAAGGATGGCATGATAGATGAATGTTGCAACTTTGAAAGGTAAATACTGTTAGAATTAAAAACTTGTTTGAACCACGAGAAAATACATGATAGACGATATCAAGCACACAATAAATAATCACGAACAAGAAAGATACGATTTTTACGTGAAAAACTCCCTATGAAACGAGGGAGAAAAATCACGGGACACAGAGTCCGAAATTTTCACTGGCAGCAGTTGATCGGTTACACAAACCGCAAATCACAAAAGTCAATATCAACTAACTGTGTACAGCACGTACAAGAAGTATAAAGAATAAGAGTAGAGATAAAACTCGGCAGACGTTCTTCACAGTAGTAAGAATCTCGTACGTGGGATTACCGAAGACTGGAACTTGATTGAAAACCCGAATGAAGGCTCAATTCTTCCTCTTCTTCTTCTTCTCTCTCTTTTCTCTCTTTTTCCTTCTCTGGAACGGCGCTCAAATTGATTGAATTACCCTAAAAACGTAAAGTCGGTGTTTTATATAACTGGCGCGCGCTCGAGCGCCTAGCGAGCGCCCAGCGAACAGGGCACATTCTGAAAAATCCGCTCGAGCCCTAGTAGGCGCCCAGCGAGCGGAGCACATTCTGGAAAATCCGCTCGAGCCCTAGCAGGCGCCCAGCGAGCGGGGCACATTCTGGAAAATCCGCTCGAGCTCCTAGCGGGCGCACAGCGAGCGGCGGCCATACTAGAAAATCCGCTCGAGCGTCTAGCGAGCTCAACTTGATCTTTCTCCATGCGGTGAGAATATGCACCTCCACCCGCCACATCAAGTGGGTATGGGCCCACATGGGATTGACCCATAACCCAACAAACTTTCCCTCATGACTATGTGGGGCCATACATCGTCATCCCGGCGATAGCACAGCAAGTTTCAAGCTTCCCCTTTTGTAATGCCTTGGTCATCATATTTGATCCATTCTCCTCGATCCCGACCTTTTCCAACACCAACGAACCCGTGTCAATAACATTCCGCACCCATTGATACCTCACATCAATATGCTTTGATTTGGCGTGAAAAGACGAGTTCTTGCTAAGATGAATCGCACTTTGACTGTCGTAAAACAACACATACCGTTTCTGCTTGAGACCAAGTTCTCGAATGAATTTCTTCATCCATAGCATCTCCTTGCTTGCCTTCGTAATAGCAATGAATTCCGCATCAGTAGTGGAGAGAGCAACACATCTCTGCAATCTCGATTGCCAGGAAACAGCTCCTCCTGCAAACATGACTAAATATCCCGAAGTAGACTTCCGTGAGTCAACATCACCCGCCATATCTGCATCAGTATATTCAACCAGCAGGGGCACGTTGCTTCCAAAGCACAAACACTGCTTAGAAGTTCCTCGAAGATACTTCAGAATCCATTTTACCGCGGACCAATGCTCTTTACCGGGATTTGATAAGAATCAACTGACAACTTCAACAGCATAAGTCATATCCGGTCTCGTACACACCATGGCATACATTAGGCTACCCACGGCTGAAAAATAAGGTATGCCTTTCATATGTGCCTTTTCATCTTCGGTAAAGGGACATTGACGAGTACTTAGCTTGAAGTGATTGGCCAACGGTGTGCTCACTGATTTTGCCTTTTCCATGTTGAAGCGTTGAAGTACTTTCTCCACGTAGCTCTCTTGTGACATCCATAGCTTCCTAGATTTGCGGTCACGAAAAATTCAAATTCCCAGAATTTGTTTCGCCGGTCCCAAATCCTTCATAGCAAAGGATTTCCCTAGCTGTCGCTTTAACTCCGTGATCCGAGAAGTATTACGCCCAACAATCAGTATATCATCCACATAGAGCAAAAAAACAACAAAATCATCCTCTGAGAAAATCTGAACAAAAACACAATGATCCGAGGTCGTTTTCTGATAGCCCTGATTGACCATGATAGATTCAAACTTCCTGTACCATTGCATTGGTGCTTGTTTCAAGCCATACAGACTCTTCTTGAGATGACACACCAAGTTCTCCTTCCCCTTGACAAGGAATCCCTCCGGTTACTCCATGTAGATTTCTTCTTCAAGGTCACCGTAAAAAAACGCTATCCGCACATTCATCTATTCTACCTCCAGGTCAAGAACAGCAGCCAACCCGACCACCACTCGAATGGAAGACATCTTTACCACTGGTGCAAAGATCTCGTCGAAGTCAATACCCTTTCGTTGATTGAAGCCCTTCACAACCAGTCTCGCTTTGTACCTCGATTGTGAGCTGTTTTCATCTGTCTTCAATCTGAAGACCCACTTGTTCTTCAATGCTCTTCTTCCCTTTGGCAGCCTTGTCAACTCAAATGTATGATTTTCATGCAGCGATGCCATCTCTTCTTGCATAGCTTCCATCCACTCTGCCTTGTGTTCATCCTCCATAGCTTCCTCGAAGCATTCGGGCTCTCCTCCGTCTGTGAGTAACACATACTCCTCCGCTAACAGACGAGTAGGGGGTCTTCGATCTCTCGTGGATCGTCAGAGTGGAACAGTCTCGATAGGCTCTACAATATCGGGAGGAATAGCTTCATCCTCATCACCATCAAGCACTGCAGTCTCGTGATCTTCATCTTCAGCATTGCCTTGACTTCCATTCTGCTAACAAACAGGTGTTAGCAGAAGATCTGAATCACGTGCCCGGCTGTCATCATTCTTGGAGACAAACTCTGAGTCTTTGCTGATATCCTCTATAGTCTCGTTCTCAACAAACACGACATCCCTAAATCAACCGACTTCTTCTCAATGGATCATACGGTCGATACCCAAACTCGTCTTCCCCCAGAAATATGTATTATGTATTGTCTTTGACTCAGCTTGGTCCTTTCATCATCGGGAACGTGAACAAAGACCTTACATCCGAATACGCGCAGTGATCGTAGGATACATCTTTTCCGGGCCCATATCTTTTCGTGCACTTCACCATTCAAGGTACCGTGTGGTGACAAGTTGACGACATGAGCCACGACCCTCAAGGCTTCCCCCCAAAACGAGCCAGGGAGCTTCGCCTTCGAAAGCGCATATCGGACCCTCTCCATCAAAGTCCCATTCATTCGTTCGGCTACCCCATTCGATTTAAGGTGTCTTGGTGGAGTCTTTTGATGACGAATTCCATGAGATCGGCAATACTCATCAAGCGCTCCGATGTACTCCCCACCATTATCACTTCGGATGCATTTCAGTTTCTTCCCCGTTTGCTTCTCAACCAAAGCATGAAAATACTTGAAGAACATAAAAGTTTGATCCTTCGATTTCAGCGGATTCACCCACAATTTTCGAGAACAGTCATCAATAAATGTGATGAAGTAGAGTGCTCCTCCAAGAGTCTTCACCTTAAATGGGCCACATATGTCGGTGTGGACCAATTCAAGAAGATCAGTCTTCCTTGTAGATGAATTGCTGTTGAATGAGATCCGTCGTTGCTTTCCAGCCATACAATGAGAACAAGTCTTCAGTTGAACTATTTTTACACCTCGAAGACAATTTTTCTTCGCTAAACAGTTCAGGCCCTTCTCACCCATGTGACTCAACCGACGGTGCCACAAATCTGAAAGCTCCTCATCTCTAGCAACATGCACATCTCCCACTGTAATCGAGGCTTGCAACACATACAAATTGGAAACTTTTCTGCCCCGAGCCACAACTAGAGACCCTCTAGTCAGCTTCCATGCCCCTGCGCAGAATATGCTACAAAAGCCCTCATCATCAAGCTTGCCAGCCGAGATTAGATTCAGTCGAATATCCGGGACATGTCTAACGTCCCTCAACAGTAACTTGGTTCCATTACTTGTGGTGAGACACACATCACAATGCCAGCAATACGGCACATAGCTTCATTGCCCATTTTCAACACTCCAAAATCGCCAGAAGTGTATGATGTGAAGAACTCCTTCCGTGACGTGACATGAAATGAAGCACTACTGTCCACCACCCAGCTTGTCTCAATATCAGCCAGATTTACCACCTCATCCTCTTGGCACACCAGCTAAAGATCAGTCCTGGTAACAACAATAGCTCTTTCTTCCTCCCGAGTCTTGTCAGCCTTTTTCTCATTACTTTCAGCATTCTCACGCTTCCATTTGTAGCAGTGTTTCTTGATGTGGCCCTTTTTGCCACAGTGATGGCACTCCAGATTTTGGTATCTGAATCGTGACTTGCTGCGTTCTTTTTCTCCTGATTTCTGGTGGAGACCTTTACTTCTTCCCCTGGATTCGATCACCAGCACCACAAAATGAGAAGACGATGGGGTCCATTGTGACCGTCTAGACTCGTTCATGAGCAGAGAAGCAATAATCTCATCCAACTTTAAGGTATCCTTGCCGAACAGCAAGGTTGTGAGAATATGGTCATAGGTGGCCGGCAGAGAGGCCAGTAGAACCAACGCCTTGTCCTCCTCCTTGATTTTCTCATCAAGAGCAGACATCTGCGTCAATATCCGGTTAAATTCGTCCAAGTGCTTCTCAAAACTTCCTCCTTCTAATAACCGTAAGCCATAAAACTGCTTCTTTACGTGCAGTATGGTTGTTAGAGATTTGGACTTGTAACGACTCTCCAACTTCTCCCAGATCTCCGCCGGATCAGTTAGGCCAATAACTTCTTGGAGAGTGTTGTCCGCCAGGCACAGCTTAATAGTGCAGTTTACAAGATCTCTCTTATCTTGCCATTCATCGTCGATCATTTTTTCAGGCTTTTCATCCTTCTTCTTCAACGCCTTCACTGTCCCTTCTCTCGTCAGAATGTTCTTCACCCTCTCTTACCAGAAAATGAAGTTCCCTGCCCGTTAAACTGCTCAATGCCAAACGGCAAATTCTTTGACGACGAAGATGCCACCGATTCAAACAAGTCACAATACCCAACACGAACCAATATCTCTGATACCACTTGTTAGAATTAAAGGCTTGTTTGAACCGCGAGAAAATACGTGATAGACAATATCAAGTACACAATAAACAATCACGAACAAGAAAGACACGATTTTTACGTGGAAAACTCCCTATGAAACGAGGGAGAAAAACCACAGGACACAGAGTCCGAAATTTTCACTAGTAGCAGTTGATCGGTTACACAAACCCCAAATCACAAAAGTCAATATTAACTAACTGTGGACAGCACGTACAAGAAATATAAAGAATAAGAGTAGAGATGAAACCCGGCAGACGTTCTTCACAGTAGCAAGAATCTCGCACGTGGGATTACCGAAAACTGGAACTTGATTGAGAACCCGAACGGAGGCTCAATTCTTCCTCTTCTTCTTCTTCTCTCTCTTTTCTCTCTTTTTTCTTCTCTGAAACGGCGCTCAAATTGATTGAATTACCCTAAAAACGTAAAGTCGGCGTTTTATATAACTGGCGCGCGCTCGAGCAGCTGTCGAGGGCGCGGCGGGCGCCCGCCCCAGCTCGAGCCCCTAGCGAGCGCACAGCGAGCGGGGCACATTCTATAAAATCCGCTCGAGCCCTAGCGGGCGCCCAGCGAGCAGGGCACATTCTGAAAAATCCTCTCAAGCTCCTAGCGGGCGCACAGCGAGCAGCGGCCATACTGAAAAATCCGCTCGAGCGTCTAGCGAGCTCAACTTGATCTTTCTCCATGTGGTGAGAATATGCACCTCCACCCGCCACATCAAGTGGGTATGGACCCACACGGGAGTGACCCATAACCCAACAAATATAAATTGAACAAAATTGTAGTAAATTAGAAGCCCTTACATAATTGGGAAGAAAATAATAATTGGACGATATTCAAGATGGCTAGGACAACTAAAACTGTAGTTTAGATGAGACACGTACCAAGAAAAACGATTTTGTTGAGGAAATAAGAAAAGGAGAAGTATGCCTAAAATAACTTCAACTGAGGAAATAAAATAAGACTTGAGATGCTTCAACTTTTCGATGATATTGCTTTGAAAGTGACATTGTGGAAGAGAATTCATAAGGCTGAAATGTGATATTGTTATAGTCGATATTGTAAAAAGCTTCCTCCTCATGGAATTCTTTCAAGAAAAGGTTTCCTTAGATTCAAGAATTTTATACTTCATTTTTTCAGCAACAGCCGAAATGTGATTCAGGACTACTGGATCGAATTTCAGAATCATTTAAGCAATTTGAGAATTGAGAAAGATGTTCACAACTAGCAAGATTCTTCTAGTTCCTATAAGTTCTAGGCAGAAAAACAATGGTAAATTTAAAACATGGAAAAACTTTGACAAGAGACAAAAACAATAAAGAAAAATAAACATACCTGCTGATAGGTCTCGAACTCCCATATTCTTTTCCTTTTACTTAACAGTAATTCAATCTGGCATGTTCGTGGTGTTACTGGAGACCATGGTGTTAAACTTCCCAATAAGGGCTGCTTATTAAAATCAGGTGTCAGGACAGGATCCCACAAAACATTCAAATCATTCATGATTGAGGAATTATCAGCTCCAGGAAGACAATCATGCATGTCTTCAGAGAAGCCACAAGCTATGCTATTTTTCTGAGGTGACAACTCATCCAAATCTTCTGGAATACTTGAAGCAGACACTCTGACAACCTCAGGGCTTCCACCTGCAGCATCTGTACATTTTGGCGTCCATGATTCCAGCATCTTCTCAAGTGTTTCTGCAACTCTTTCTAATCGTTCATTTACGGTTAGGCCTTTGAGGTCACATCTATCAGCAATCGTACATATTCTTGAGTGCTCCTCCACAAAAACAGTTGGTATTTCAACCTCACAAATCCGGCAGATTATCAAATTATCATAATTTACCTGTTGTTGATCACCCCATAGACCCCAAGAAACTCTCTGTAATTTCGAAGATGCCCCCATTTTTGCTGTGTGCGGTGTTGGTGTTTCTGTAGATTCATCTTTTTGTTGAAGCATATCAGACTGGACTTTTGATGGTGTATCAACAACATCAGCGCCTCTCCTATGTTTTTTCTCAGCAGCAGATGGAAGTTTTTTCCAAGATGACATCCTATAGCTGCTTGTAGATGAATCAGCACTCTTTGCAGTGCCAATTTCCACACCATCAGAAACACTAATATTGAGATGATCATTTTTTAAAGTTAGACTGTGTTGCCGTCCGTAGGACTTTGTCCTCGGCTTTTCATCCACATCTTTCTCACTGAACGTGTCACGGGAGGGTGGATCTTTAATCCCAAGAATTCGTTCTGGATAAACTCCAAGATCACTCAAATGGTGAAGATAAAAAATGTGGTCTTCCTCGTAACCACTCTCCTTCTGGAATTGCACGAGACGAGTACATCTAGTTAGAATGAAGAGAAGGCAGGTATAGGCCCGCTTGATGGTACCAATTGGCAGCTCCTGACGGCGGTCATCTAGATTCTGAACAATGCCTTCGCACTTCAGCCAAAATTGGTTAATAGACATTTTCGCACACTGCTGAGCTATAACTAACAGATCCTCCAAAGCTTCTTTCCATTCTGAATGAGATTCTGCACTTTTTTCAAGTAAACTCACCAAATCTCCAGCAAAGATGCCCAAGTCAGAATTAACTTCTTCTTTCATCTTGTCAAATTTTGCCCTGATCATCATCATGACCTCCTGAAGTAATTACATGATAGAATCAGAAACAAGTTCAGCAATTCAATCGATCAGAAGAGAGAGAAACTGTTGAAGCATAAAAAGGCAACAACAGTTGTCTATTTATATTAAAGACCTTCATGTTTCCAGATGCCCGGGACTTCCAAAAAGGAAATGGATGAACTCCTTTGGAGTTGAGTTCATGAGAAAAGCTCTTGATATCGGGGGTTTTCTTCTTACGACCACTAGTAACTCGTAGAATAGCTTCAAAACGTGGAGACTGCATCTCCTTGGCAAATGCTGCATGATCCTGTGATAGGCATACATGACGTAAAGCCGAGGTCACTACACTCTACCAAATAATAAAGAGACCATAAATTATTTATGTACTGAAGGAAAGGAAACCGCATCTCAAAAAAGCGCCTGTATTACCTCCAAGCCAAGATTGAGGTGTGCTGGAACTCTCAAGGACTTTGAATGACTCCATGCAACCTTCTTACCTAAGAATGTCAAAATTCTCAACTTAAAAGAACCTCCCATGCTATAAAACAAATCAGCAGAGTTAAATTTTCTTTTTTGAAGAACAAAAAATCATGGCCACTCAAAACAACTTGGACTTTGCATTCAGTAGTCTAATCTTCTTGGCCTCTAAATAACCCAGCAAGAAAAATGATACCGAAAGGAGGAAAACATGCACTTCTATCTATCCCATAAGACAACCGTGCAGGGACTCCTTGAGTTCGGAGTTTGAAAAACTGAACTTTTCCCAGTCATTTTTATTGCAGTTTCTCTCACCCTCACATTGAGTTTAGTCCAGAACGAAGGAGCCAAATGGAACGCAATAGAAAGGAATGGATGAGAAAAGGCAAAGAAATGATCATTATCTTCCTTTTCATTGTTTGGTTATCATAAAGGAAAGAAAACTAATTGAGCTTTTGTTAGGTTTTCAGTCACTTCCTTCTAGGTACTACAATAAACAGACTAATCATCCAGAGAACACGCGATATTCATGCGTGAAATGCTCGGGCGGAAAAGTTAAGCAAGGGTCATACGATACTCATGTGAGGATCAGCCGATGGTCAGTCGAAAATCGTCTGAGCGACAAAGAGAGTTAAATCATTGCACAATGTTCGTATGAAGGCCAGCCGAGAGTCAGTCGAAGATCAATAGAGTGGTGCATAATAGGCACCTAGGGACGCACGTGCACGGTTTGCCTAGAAGAGTGGTGCCGGATGCACGTCTGAGGAAAGCGTATACGTGATTTGTCCAGAAAGATTGCGCTTGATCGATAATCTTGCACTGCTTTTGATATAAATTCGCATCAAACGTAATTTTAGGACATCTGAAATCATTTTCTTACACAAGAGTGCCGTACATTAAAAAGAAGACATAAAGAGAGAAGATGAAGCGGTTTGACATCTCATTGAGGTCCAATTAGAGTTTCATTCTTTACCAGAATTGAGTACATTGTTCTAGTATTATTTTCTAGAATGTATTACCATTTGGTTACTCTTATTTCTTAATGTATTTTTTCTTGTGGGTTGTTAGGCATCTTAAAAGGGTTAGTATTCAATCATTCTTTACTTAAGCTGTAGTGAATGAATTTCAAAGAGAGTTATTTGTAATTGGCACTATTTTATAATGAATTTGTTTGCAATTTATCCGGTAATTTTTCCTTAATTAATAAAGGTTTTCCATGTTAAAAATCATTATATATTGTTATATTCTTTGTGCTCACGCGTTTATTGGTTAACATTTAATGAAAATAAAGGTTTGTTTTGCTACACCAATTGTGCTTGTTTTGGCTGAAACTCAACAAGTTTTATTTGTTTTTGTCTTTCCAAAGTCCACCAAGTTGATAGGAAGACAAGAAGTTGACTCAGTAGGAAATTCTGTTTTACTTCTCCATCCCAAACATAGAAAATGGCTTCCTTTCTTTTCTTCTCCTATCATTTTGTTCCAACTCTTTTATGCCCAACTGCATGTTAATTTCGACCTCAAACTTAATTGGTGTAAGCTGCATCAGTAACAAATTTCCAGTAACTAAATTCCATATCTGAGCAAGTATATTCTTCCTTTTGGTCCAATAGGAGGCCAAATAAGGTCATTCGACTAGCCAACAGAGGCCATCCATCCCCCTAACAATAAAATTCCCACAACCGGATGCAAGCAGGATTAATCCTACTGAGATTCGATACCCGGATATACCCAACTTGACGCAACGGAACAAATCCAAATCCCCCCGTTAACCACCAAATTTGTGAGCCCAAGAAATAAATAATGTGTAATGACTTTTAACGTGGAAAACCATTTTCCACCAGGGAAAAAATTACGGATAAACTCCGAACGAATCTACTATAAATAGTACCGATTGCAAGAGTCCCCTCCAAAATCCCTTCATTCCGAACCCGAGTAAAGAATGGTTGAATACAACCCTCTCTTAACATACCCGGTAACCCACAAGCAAAATATAATGGAAAAAAGAACAACCAAATGAAAAAACGTTTTTAAAATCACCTCCAAAATAACGTACTCGACCTTGGCGAATAACAAAACTCAAATCGAATATCAACCAGATCTCAAACATCTTCTTCTTCTCTTTTCTTCTCTCCTCTCTCTATGTGCAACGCCCTTGTGGAGATAGATTTCAGGAAAAAAAATCCTAAAATGCATGAGTCACGTTTTATACCGCGTATCGGAGCTCGAACGCCCAACGAGCGCGGATCAAGCGCACCAATCCTTGATTCCGCGCTCGAACTCCCAGCAAATGCACCGAGTCTAGAATCTGCACCTCTTCACCACTCGAGTGTAAGACGAGTACCGGCAATCCTCCATTAATTTGGAATCGGCGCTCAAGCTCCTCTTAACCTCCCCGCTTGACTTGATTTTGCCTTTTGGCCCTCCGCCACACACGTGAAGTGCGCACGAATACTCCGATCCTCGCACGAGTCTCATGCAAACCTTCAATGATTTTTCGTTTATTAAGTTATCCACAATGGAGTAATCAGAAACCCAACAACTCCGGGATAGGTGGGAATACACCAAGTGACTTTACCAGCTTCGCTAGTTGGCAATTGAGGGTAAGTGCGGACGTATCGTCTCGGATGATCAGCATCGGTATTTAAAGAAGGATCGACCGTAAGCTCGCGACAGCCAAAACAACGTTATTGTCGCCTATAATATGACTCAGACGGCCACGACATCATTATTTTGCTTACAATGCTCCGGCGATGGCCGTGACACCGTAGCTCACGCTATGCCCACGACACCACAATCTATAACTATGGTTGGCACCGACAACATACTTCTATATTCCGTTTCCATAGGAAACCAAACCATATGGTCCATATCTAATCACTGATCTGTTTCAAGCTGACAGAAATTTAAGAAATAAACGAAAAGCTAACCAAATCAATGAATAAATGTTTGCCATGTTACCCTGCGGGCAATGCAGCTGAATCCAAATACGAAGGACTAAAATTCAATGGACATAAATGAACGCCCAATTAGGCAAACCTTGTTCCATGGACGTCAGGGGAACAGTAAATTTTCCTCCCGGAGGCGCACGATCTATCTTCTCACTAATGTCATTGGCTTCCGATTGCGGAGAAGGATCGGCCAAGCACGAGGTCCAAAGAGGCGACGGAACGATTCGAGTCCGTATAGTATTGAGCCCGAGCGATGATGCCGCAATCGGAGACGAATCGTCGCGATCTCTCTCATCATTTTCTTCGCCGCTAGATTCTCCATTTTGATCGGCGTATTTTCTCCGGCGAGCTGATATCTGAGGGATTTTCTTCAGCTTGCCCATGGTTGCCCTAGACGTCGTAGCGGTGTTATCTTCCAAGTCAGAGACGATGCCGACGGCGATGTTGGTGTCGAAGGACGGCTATGGGGAGTTGGTCATTGGCGGTGGCGTTGGTGTTGTGACGAGGGAGATGGTTCAAGAGAATGGTTCCATGCATTTTTAGTCAGAGAGTCGTTGAAGAAGGAGAGCATTTTTCGCGGCAAATGGAGCGATACGGAGTGACACGTCATCCATCTCAAATTTAAACGTGCTGGCCTCGATGCTTTTTTTTTCTTTTCCCTTTTTTTAATAATCAAATATCTTTTGGTACAAAACGATGAGTTTAATTGCAGAAATAAAATAAAATAATAAATACCAATTAATATATTTAAAAATAATATAGATGTTTATAAATTGGAAATATACTTTGTATCTACAATTATTTTATTCATATTTATTAGTAAATATTAAAATATTTATTATATCCAGAAATTTTAGTAGCATTTTCTAATTAAAATGCTATTTTTGTATAATAACAACAATTAATTAAAATAAATTTGCCAACAAATTGTTTAAAAAAGACTCGAGAAACTCCTAAAAAACTCAAATTCGTTTTATAAGTTCTCGAAACTTCTAAAGAATTCCAAGCAACTTTTTGAGACTTCTAGAAAATTCAAATTGTTCTAGAAAACAATTTTGAGAAAATTCGTCCTTAAATAATGATCAAATTATTCCTAAAATAATGGGCCCCTTTGTCTTAGATCTACAATTTAAATAATTAAAGATGTAAATAATGATATAGTATAGATAATTAATGTAAATTAATTAAAATAGAGGAATGTATCAAAAGTAATTTATGATCCACGTATATATACTTGAAATTGATACATCTCTAAATCCGAATTGTCATACAAATTAAGGAGTTGTCTTATTCAATTGTCCGACCGAAAATAAATCTAATTTTTGTTATTCTAAATTTTAATTTTGCACACCACAATAAATAAATAAGAAGTAAAAAGAATACGGCACTTACTTTTTAATATGTCTTTCAACACTCAAATTAATAATCTTTTTATATAAAAAAAAGATATAAGAAAGTAAATGTGTTAATTAAGTGGAGAGGGATTGAATGTTTGTTGGAGTGTTGGGTTTTGTAGAGTACTCTCAAAGAAATGAACGGCTTTTATGTTGTACTCATAAAGAAAATTAGCTTTGAAAACGATGCACTTGTATAAAAAAGTGACTTTGAAATTGTCTTATTTTTTTATCTGAACAAATCACTTGTCTGAATGTTCTCTTCTCTTTTTGTAGGGATAATACTATATTTATAACGAGGGGTATCATTTGATTGACGACCCTTCAGCATTACATCTCTAAAATTATTGGAAAAGTTATTTATATAATTACGACCTCATTTATCAATTGGGTCATACGATTTTCAACCGTTAATTTCATATAGTAATTGCCTAAAATTATATAATAATTATTCATTTAATATTGGATAGTTTGGGTCATATCTCTTGGGTCAACTGTTGTGCCGTTTATTTCTTGGACTTAGAGGATCTTCTATTGAGCTTTCACTACTTCGATATTTCTTTCTTCTAAATTTTGGATATTATGACAATTCAAGTATTGTCATACCCCATCAAAATTCTAATGAAAACATTTATAAAATACATATTAGACTTGCTGTGTATTATAAATATAATATTATGTTATTAATTAGTATCTATAAAATTTAAGCATTATTAAGATAGATCAGTAATGTTATATTTTAAAAATAATAAAAAATGTTAATATTTATAAAAATCTAAAAATTAAGTCTTTGTTTTTATGATAAATATAAATAATTGAAGAAAAATTAGTATTTTCATGATAAATAATTATTTTTTCTAATTTGTTTTAAATATAATCACTAAATTGACTATGATTTTTTCATAAACTTATTTTTTAATTTTACATAACTATGTATTTAAAAAAATCCCAAATAATTTATATTTTACACACATAGCAAGTTTCTTAAGTAAAAAATCTCCTTCAAAACATTTTTAAATAATAATTTAATTTAAATATTAGTTTTAAATATATAATATTTTTTCATGCATAAACATAAATATTTAAATAAAAGCACCTAAAATAATAAAATATCAATGTATAAACATACTGTTGCGTTTGGATCCTCGGGGTCCAATCGGATCCGTAGTTTCCAATCAACGCAAGTGTTTGAGATTAGGGGTCCTTAGCGAAAGATTGAGACCAAATTTTTTACATGAAAAACCTCCTCGTGAATGGGGAGAAAAAATCACGAGACGTTGGACCTTTGGAAGTGCTTCACTATCTGAATTAAAGTCTTACAAGGTACAAAGGTTAGGAAGTATCCCTTCCTTGTCTCATATTTCGTATATCTTTTCTAAGGGATGCTGCTCGCTGGAAGGCTTTGCTACCCTCGTTGTGAAGCTTTTTTGCTCCTTTGGGTTCCGTTTCGTTGGGCAAAGAGGGTTTGGGTGGCCGAGAGATAGTGGGCCTTTTCCCTTCTGTCTGGAGCAATCACGGGGAAAAAGTTTTTTATTGTCCCTTGGAAAGGGGCTTCACTGGGTATTTATAGGAGGAGATGTGCTGCGGGGGAGGAGACACGTGGCGCTCGCCGGATGACCCGAAAACTGTGCTGTGTCCCACTGACTTTATTTAATGCTACTGACTTGGGTGGGATGGCATACGGCTGGTGCCGCTGGTAGGCCTAGGCGTGTCAGTCATGCGGGGTTTATGGGTCAGTCTTGATTTGACCAAGCGTGTCCTGTAGACGGCTACTGGTAGTGGTTGCAGGTTTATTTGGGAATCGACGAAGTGGCTTAGCAGACATCTTCTGCCGGTTGTAGGGCAGTCCTCGTCCTCGGATGGAGCTCCTAGAGTTTCTTATTAACCTCCCGGACGGCAGGACCTCTAATGTTCTCGGTCCTTTTTCTGTTTGTGTATTTGGATGCCGTTAGCGATGTCCTCGAGCTTCCTTTCGAGCGGACGAGACCTTTTGGACTTCTGCTGCGGTCTTAAACTTTGGGCCATTGGTCTCTACTTAGGGCTTCTCTGACTGTCCAGCATTTCTGGCTCATTGCCCCTTGGGCTGTACTTCTATGGGACCTTATATTGAGGCCCAACATAGCCTCTCATGCCAAAGGGCCTGAGGCTCTCGGCCGTTTGGCATGAAGTCACTGATCTTCTCGAATTTGGCCGTTCGCTCTTACAACCTGATGCGGACATTTCTGGATGGGTCCGGGTACGACAGTCTACGTTCCAGATCAGGCCCTTCATAGTGATCATCCGAGCACGTGCGTCCTTGGGGTGAGTGCGGTGTTAAGCTTGGTGGGAAGTAGCCCCAGGGCTTCTGCTGGGTTCGAGACCTTTCCAGCGCCGCCGTTTCACCTCCCTACGGAGCATTAAATGTGGTATCCGATTGATGTGACGCGCTGACAGGCGCCTTGGGAAGGAAAGGCCATCGTCCTTCTGAGACGAATTTCCAGTCGACGCGTGGCAGGGGTAATGAGTGCGCTTTTTTCAATTCCAGGAGCATTTAAGCGCCTCTTGCTCCGATTTTCCATGTTCACGCCTGCAATTCGTCTTCTCTTCTTAAGTGTTGAGGCTTTCCGTTCCTTCTTCACTTCGAGTTTCCCTCTGTTCCTTGCTATTCGATGCTCATGGCGCCTGGAGTGAGACAGATTGCCTCTTCAGTGACGCTCGATAGGCTTACGGAGATTCGAGCTTGATATCGAATTTCCTAGTCTACAGCCATGATGATCCCGGAGCACATGATAAGGTATGGTGCCCCCGGGACGGCTTCATTACCGTTTATGAGGTCCACCTCAAAGGTGGGCTACGGTTTCCCATCGCGGAGGAGCTTTACGACATTATGAGGGCACTTGGAGTGCCTCTTGCCAAGCTTCAGCCAAAGGCGGTCAGGTACCTGGTGTCCTTGTGTGTTTTCTTCCGATACCACAAGAAGCTCTTGAATCCTCTTACGGTCAAGGTGATGTTTCGCTTTGCGCAGAACCTTGACTGGATTATAATGGTTCCCCGCCTGAACTTTTTCCTGATGTGTGGAGGTAACCCGAACTCCACGAAGCGGTGGAAAGATAAGTTCTTCTTTCTTGGCGTTCACGAGCACTGGACCGTTCCCTTTAAGTGGGGGAAGGTGGCCAGCCAGTATAGCTCTGACCCTTCGAAGGAGGAAAGGGAGAACGTAAAGGAGTTCACGGATTTGGTGCTAGCCAATCTGGAAAGATTTCACGAGGACAAGCGCAATATCTGGCTGTCCCCCGGGAAGTTCGAGGAAGCCAAGTGGGGACCGCGGGCCGAGGCTTCTGCTGCAGCCTCTCCCAAGAAGTCCGAGAAGAGACTGAGGAGGAGAGCTGGGATACTGAGGATCGGGGGTCCCACTGATCGTCTTGGAGGAAACCTCCCAGTCGAGAGCTCAGGGCTTCCGGCGGCCGCCGCAGAGCCTCTCTTTAATGATGATGATGATAATTTCAACATAGACGATTTGAGTGATGAGGACGCGATTGTTTCTCTGCTTACGGGGCCGAGGACCAGTGCTTTAATGGAATCCTCGAGGACTGAAGGTCTCGCCTTCACTTCCACTGCCAATCTCTATACCGGATCCTCGAGGATGATCATATAGGCCGTAGAGCCCCCGAACGCCTGGCCCCCCAGTGATGATGACGATGAGGATATTCCTCTGATCAAAAGGCTGAAGACTGGCTTTGTTCCGGGGCCTTCGGGGTCTGAAGGTCTCGCCTTCACTTCCACTGCCAATCCCCCCGCTGGGTCCTCTACGACAATTGCTGAGATCCCGGACGTCCAGCCCCCCAGTGATGATTTTGTCTCCAGAGTTTCCGCTGATCTGCCTGGTGACGTCTCGGACAGGATTGATCATCCTTCCGAGGACATAGGAGGCGGGAACTTCACAGAGGATGCTGAGAGGGGAATGATGGCTGAGACGGTCCGAGAGATGGTGGTGGTCGAGGAGCTAGGCGACCCTGTGCCTCTTAATCCTCCTGAGTGCTTCATCATGGTCCGAACTGATCGATCGTCTGAGCCCCTCGGGGGATGCTGATCTTGAGGCGAGCACTCTAGCATTTTTTACGGCTGCTGAGCCTGTGTCTGAGGGGGCGCCTGCAGGGCCCAGGACCTATTTTCAGGGGTCCGAGATCCCCGGAGACCGTGTAACAGGGGACGACCCTCTTGTTTCCAAGGTAACCTTCTACTTCTTTTCTTGCCCTGCTCTCGTCTGTTCGGTCTTTGATGAGCCTCTCTGCTGCAGCTCCAGGGTCTGATTGGAGGCCTCAGTGAACTGGTGGGGGTGATCACCCAATCTCGTCTGAAAATGGGGTCCTCAAGGGCCGCCCAAGAAGTTGCGCAATGGGCGGAAGCGGAGCTGGTTGAAGATAAGAAGAAAATTGCTTCTCTGGAGGACACCGTCAAGGTCCTACGGCTTCTGCAAGGCCTCCTTCAATATCAGATCCTTCGCCAGGAAGAGAAGTTGAGGACGTCCATGTAGATTGCCGAGATGGCACCAGTGTTGGACGGAAAGTACCGGGACGGCATCCGCATGTGCCGCCAAGTGGCGCGGCTGATTCGTCCGTGATTTCCAGTAGCCGTTCTTGATGCCATGAACGCCGGTGCCTTGAGCACAGACGATTTATACGGCATTGTTAGGAGGCCTTTTCCTGGGCCTCCTCGGGCATGGTCTAATGGTGAACCTCTTACGCCCGAGGAGTCAGTTCCGAAGGACCAGACGGGATCTTCAGGAGCTCCAGAGGCTCGAGGAGGGAGGCAAGAGGCGCTCCCTTGACACATTTCTTTTTCTTATTTTGTCACACTTGTACGTGAACTCACTCTTATGAATAAGATTGGTCCTTTTTGCATCAAAGCTTCGGACGGTTCTTTTGTCTTGCTTGTACGAGTGTCTTCTTCTTTTTTCTTTTCTTCTCTCTTCTTTTTTTTCTTTGCGGCGCGGTGTACGGCGCCTTAGTTTTAGTCTTGAGCTCGTAATCTTTTTAAGAACCCTAGCCTTTTAACTTCTCGGGTTCGGGCGTATGATCCTTTCAGGATCTTTGAGCTTTTAACCTTCCCACCTCTGGGGTTCGGCCTCTGGGGCAGCCCGATCACAGCCGAGTTTTTGTGGCCTGACCTCTAGGGTTGCTCGGTTAGCAGCTGAGTTTTTGTTGCCTGACCTCTAGGGTCGCTCGGTTAACAGCGAGTTTTTATTGCCTGACCTCTGGGGTCTGACCTCTGGGGTCGCTCGATTAGCAGTCGAGTTTTTATTGCCTGACCTTTGAGGTCCGACCTCTGGGGTCGCTCGGTTAGCAGCCGAGTTTTTATTGTGCCTGACCTTTGGGGTCCAACATCTGGGGTCGCTCGGTTAGCAGCCGAGTTTTTGTTACCTGACCTCTGGGGTCGCTCGGTTAGCAACCGAATTTTTGTTGGCGCTGCGAGTTGTTTCATTGTTGATGAGGGAGCACGAGAACGTTTCGTGGTGGACATAATGAATGGACGTTTTCATTGATGTACACATTTTACATTGGGTGGCCTCCAGGGCTCTATTCTCTCTTTTCTCTCTATTTTTTTTTTTACATCAGTCCGCGAGCTTGAGCCTTCATGCTCCTCTTCTGTCGTTCCCCTGGCTCTTCTGGCAGCTGCGCTTTGGGCTGGCCTCGCCGGTATTGGCATCCCCAATGGGTGGTCATGCCTGTTCTGCGCCCATTATGGCATTGTCCTTTGAGCGGCGTGACCGGGTGCGTCCTGCTGTTCCGGGGCCGCGCCTCGGTCATGGCAGGAAGCGGTCGAGGTATCCTTCCATCGCCAGCCACTCGATCTCTGCTTGGAGCTTCCTGCAGTCCTCAGTGTCATGGCCACGGCTGCAGTGGTAATGGCAGTACTCCCCCTGGTCGCCACCCTCTGGGTTCTTCAACGCTTTGAGCCATCTTAGGAACTCCTCGTCCCTGATCTGCCTCAGGATGTTGGTGAGGGAGTCAGTGAAGGCCAGCGGGCTGGATGGTCGCTCTCCCCCAAGGGCCATCCATTCGAGCTCATCTTGCCCAGACGGCCCTTGGATCTTCAGTTGGGCGCTCGCCCTTCTTTTTTCTTCCCCTGCCCTTGGGGGCAGGGGGACTTCTCGTCCTCCCGGCTGACTCGTTTCGCTGGTTCTAGGCCCAAAGACAGTCTTCCAGAGCCTTTTGAGCCCTTTCTTCGTCGAGGCCTGGCTCATGGACTTTTTCCTGTTGAGGTGGTCCCTCAACTCGCCAGGAGCCCGTGTCGAACGCTGCCTCTGGGGCGTTGTCGGATGCGGGCTTTTAGGGCGCGGCCCCCTGGACTGCTCGTCCACCTTCTCTCGAAAGGTGCGGACGGCTCTTATAAGGCTGTCCACCTTCCGTACTAGCTTGCGCACGCTAGTACCGGGACCGCTACTTATCCTGCCACCCGACGGGAGGCACCTGTCGTAGCGCTCCTCTTTTTGAGTAGATGTACTGTCTTATCTGCTCATCATTTTCAGAGCGTTGGTTGTTCTGCGAGAGGGGATGCTTGTGAGCTTTTTGTCAGCTTCCCACAGACGGCGCCAATATTGTGTTTGGATCCCCGGGGTCCAGTCGGATCCGTGGTTTTCAAGCAACGCAAGTGTTTGAGATTAGGGGTCCTTAGAGAAATATTGAGACCAAATTTTTTACATGAAAAACCTCCTCGTGAATGGGAAGAAAAAACCACGATGCGCTGGATCTTTGGAAGTGCTTCACTATCTGAATGGAAGTCTTACAAGGTACAAAGGTTAGGAAGCATCCCTTCCTTGTCTCATTTTTCGTATATCTTTTCTATGGGATACTGCTCGCTGGAAGGCTTTGCTACCCTTGTTGGGAAGCTTTTTTGCTCCTTTGGGTTCCGTTTCGTTGGGCAAAAGGGTTTGAGTAGCCGAGAAATAGTGGGCCTTTTTCCTTCTATCTGAAGCAATCTCAGGAACAAAGTTTTTTTGTTGTCCCTTGAAAAGGGGCTTCACTGGGTATTTATAGGAGGAGATGTGCTGCGGGGGAGGAGACACGTGGCACTAGCCGGATGGCTCGGAAGTTGTGCTGTGTCCCACTGACTTCATTTAATGTTGCTGATGTGCGCGGGATGGCACGCGGCTGGCGCCGCTAGTAGGCCTAGACATGTCAGTCATGCGGGGTCTAGGCGTCAGTCTTGATTTGACCAGGCGTGTCCTGTAGACGGCGACTGGCAGTGGTGGCAGATTTCCTTAGGAATCGGCGAAGTGGCTTAGCTGGCATCTTCTGCCGGTCGTAGGGCAGTCCTCGTCCTCGGGTGGAGCTCCTGGAGTTTTTTCTTAACCTCTCGGACAGCAGGACCTCTAATGTTCTCGGTCCTTTTCCTGTCTGTGTATTTGGATGCCGTTAGCGATTTCCTTGAGCTTCCTTTCGAGCGAACGGGACCTTTTGGGCTTCTATTGCGGTCTTGGACTTTCGGCCATCAGCCTCTACTTAGGGCTTCTCTGGCATTCCAGCCTTTCTGGCTCATAAGCGCCCTTCCGGGCCTTCCGTGTGGGCCCCTTGGACCGTGCTTCTATGGGCCCTTATATTAGGGCCCAACACATACAAATCATAATTACAAATAAATATGGTAATTGCTTTTAACTCGAATAGCCGTACGAATTTTCATCCAACCTAGCCACATTCGACCCTAGCTCAATTATAATTACGATACGTTTCATGAATTTGATTTAATAAGTAAATTAGAGAGTTATTTTTTTTATATTTAAATATTCAATGAAATAACAGATCAGATTCATATACATCAATTTAAATTTTTGAGACATATCAAATTAGATAAAAAATTTAATAAAAAATTGACTAAGAGAATAAAACTAAAATAAATTTTGTTCTAACCAAATTTAAAATTGAAATTCGAATCCAATTTTAATGTTTAGTATCAAACAAAATCAAAATTCTAATTTTATATTTTAATTTCTTAAATTTAAAAAATAACATGCAACAATTATTTATAACTTTTAAACATAGAATAAAAAATTATAATTTCAAAATTATAAATTATTTATTAATTAGACAGAATAAAATAGAACAATACATAACCAATTGTATGAAACATTTGTATTGTTTAGATCAAATAGAAATAAACAGACCTCAATTTCACATTTTAATTTATTTTTTAAAAACTATATACAAGATTTATTTAGAAACTTAATATTTTAATAAAACTATATTCTAAAAATACATATCTATAAAATATTATATATACATATCTAAAATTAAAAATTTATATAATTTTATCAATCTTAAATTTCATACATTAAAGACTTCAATCTTTGCTAAATGTCCCATCAACCTACAACACATTCTCTACCTTGGATTTAAAGACAAATAAAATGAAAGTTAAATTTATATATATAAATAAATTGTAAATAAATTATAAGTAAATTAGATAAATAGCATTTTCTTCAATTCATAATAGCCAAACATGGCATTATAGTGGCATATAGCTACAAGCTTGGCAACAGTTGAAGTGCCAATAAAGCAGCACACCTAAATGTTTAAAGTTTTAGATAAAACTCCAAAATTGATTTTATAACTTATTATATGAGAAATAATTTGCAGTTGATTAACAAACCCAAAAGCTTAAACCAGAGGATAAATATCCAAATATGATTTTATACGGTAACAATGTCTGATCTGCAATCAAAGTTCGATATTAGCTCGATATCTCAACATGGGCTGATGGTAGAATCGTATGCCACTCGAATCAAAGCGATTCGAGAAAGTAAGAATGGTGGCCCTTTTAGATCGGGAGGGGGGTCATTGTTGGAGAACAATGTCGATAACAAGGTGAGAACCTCTAGGCCACCACCCGGATAAGAGGGGTTCATCGACGGCATATTTCATCTAATGAATTAGATGTTTTCGAAAACGTTGCACTAAATTGAGTGAAATGACAAAACCAGATCCATATAATCGACCATACTTAATGAGACATAAGACTTTGTTATTGATGTGGTAGGAATCATAAATACTACCAAAGATTAGAAGGAAAACTAACATACTTAGCTTCAGGTAGAGAAAATACCTATTCAACAAAAAAATTATCTGATCCAACAAACATCTGCCCTCTTGCAACAAGTGAAGAACAAAATCTTTGAAAAGAAACAACACTTTGCTCCAATTTTTTCAGTCATTTGATCAAATATCATCAAAACCAAGCAAGCTCTATCAGAAGCCTAAGCCACAAGGGTGCTTGCGGTGGTCGACTCGCTGCAAAGTCAAAGATAGATGAAAATCAAACTAAGAAAACAGGCAAGAAGATAGAAAACGTAGAGGAAGAAAATAGAGATGCATTTTTTCCTCGTGGAGATAACGAGTAACATTTTTTTTCTTAAGTAGAAGAAGCTAATTTTAAATTTCTGCATAACAATTACGCACCAAATGTAAGGTCAGGGAAGAGGCTTACTATTTCCAGACAGGTGGGAGTTTCTTTGTCCTCTTGTAGTATCGGGCAAGCCGATGAATCCTACTCTCAACAAGAATCAACCTAAACTTGGAATCCTTATCCTTTCTGTTCCTCTCCAAATGCTTACGAACAGCGACGGCCTTCTTGATGAGATGGTACAGATCTTCGGGAATTTCAGGTGCAAGACCTGAGCAATAAAGCAGGAAAAAAAATCAAGTAATAACAACTAACATCTTATGCAAAAATGTATCATCCATACGAGAATGAAGCTTTCTGATTCCCAAAACTCATGTAATGCAATTTCATTCAATATGCAAATTATCGGCCAATATAACTAGTATTGTTCGATATTACAACGTATTAGCAGATATTTGCCCTCGGGTTCCATTTCACAATAAATTGCATCTTGTTTGTCAGATGACATATTTATTACCCGATGTATCCGACACTGCTACGGCAGCAACCAGTACAGGCATTTTCATCCATACTACAATTATTTCTGAAAAATTGTGTTCAATAGATGAAACAAAATAAACACCGTGCAAATGATAAAAAAAAAAAAAAAAACTTATCACGGAGGAAACGGGGCTGCAGGTAATACTTGGAACAGGTGCCTCATCAACTTAGAATATTAGAATTTGAAAGCTACATCAGAAAATAAAAAAAAAAAACGATAGATAAAGAACCCATCTCCCAGAGGCCACATAAGATACAAGCATGCTTTGGATAAAATGACAATCAACTAAATTCAAAATTTTAGGTACTACAATTCGCAAAACAAACATAAAAACAACGCTCCAATAGAAGCTGGGAACTTTCTCAAGGCGAACCTCATATGTTAACATGTAGCGTGCATCCAATTCAACTCAAAGGACAGCTTCTCTCAGTCTCATATTCCAAGAGCTTTGTTTGATTGGAAATGGTGGGTATCCCTTTCCCATTAAAGCAGGAGGGATTAGGCAAATTAATTCAAAGGGATTGTATTACCCGTAAAAAACAGTCAACGAGCTAGTTTCACAATAATACAACTACTCGGATATTATTAAAAAGACCAACTAATTTCTGTTGAATCATAAGTTTCACCTTGTTTGTACCACTGTCTTTCTCTCTTTGGAAAATCTCACTGCTTTAGCAGCAACATTGAACACAGCAACATTGAACATCTTAGCACTTTTACCTCAGACTCCAAGCATTAATGTTTGAGCGAGTGTAGAAACATGTTGAAGCAAGTGCAAACACAATTTCAAGATCAACGTCCAATGTATTTGATCCTGGAGGCAGGCAAACTTTGTTTCGGTTCTTTATCTCCTTTGGCCTCAACCGAAGGAGTATTTCAATGCAGCACAAGTTTTGCAGAAAAAAGCAAGGAATCTGAAGATCAAGTGTAGGAACATGTTGAAGTAAATGCAAATACAATCTCAAGATCAATGTCCAACGTATTTGGTCCTGGATGCAGGCAAACTTTGTGGTTTGGTTCTTTATCTCATTTGGCCTCAACCGAAGAAGTAATTCAATGCAGTACAAGTTTTGCAGAAAAAACCAACGATTCAACACCACACTTCTACTTGCATTTCCCATTTTTTTTAACAAGTAGAGTAGAAAACTAATCAAAACAAATAGGAAAATCCAATAACAGAAACTCAAAGCAATCACAATTTCAAGATCAACGTCCAATGTATTTGATCCTGGAGGCAGGCAAACTTTGTTTCGGTTCTTTATCTCCTTTGGCCTCAACCGAAGGAGTATTTCAATGCAGCACAAGTTTTGCAGAAAAAAGCAAGGAATCTGAAGATCAAGTGTAGGAACATGTTGAAGCAAATGCAAATACAATCTCAAGATCAATGTCCAACGTATTTGGTCCTGGACGCAGGCAAACTTTGTGATTTGGTTCTTTATCTCATTTGGCCTCAACCGAAGAAGTAATTCAATGCAGTAAAAGTTTTGCAGAAAAAACCAACGATTCAACACCACACTTCTACTTGCATTTCCCATTTTTTTTACAAGTAGAGTAGAAAACTAATCAAAACAAATAGGAAAATCCAATAACAGAAACTCAAAGCAATCACATCACATCTATCCAGCAACGAATAACGAAGCAAATGATAGAAATAAGCAAGTAAAATTACCATGAGCCTTGAGAATGCGCAAAATCTTGCTGCCAGTCACGCTATTCACCTGAGCTATACCGTGTGAGTCTCTAAGGATCACACCGATCTGTGATGGAGTCAGTCCCTTCTTCGCTAACTTACATATGTTCTCCTCAACCTGAAATCAAAGATTCCAAAGTGCACATCACAAATGACGCAAGAGCATCGACAAAAGAAAGTAAGTAATGGAATTCAGAAAAAAAAAAAAACAACTTCAACAAAGAATTTAAGACATTAATCATCCCAAAAACGGAGAACTCGAACAAGTTAGTTTGCGATCACGCATAGAATTGAACAAGCAAATGACGGATAGAAAGCGAGATTTTCTCACATCTTGGGCGGAGATCTTGAGCCAGCTCGGAGGAGTCCTCTTGTACGGCAAAGCTGAAGCTGAGATACCTTTTCTGAAATCATACACCACACGTAATTAGAGAATGACAATCAGAATTCCGACATTAACGAAAATCAAACACTGAGAAATTCTAGATAGAGAGGAAAAGAAAGTTACCCGCGGCTGTGCATACGACCCATTGTAGCGGCGTCGGTGGTTCGGCGGCTTTATGAGGCAGAGACCTCCTCTCAGTGAACGTGAAGTAGTTCTCCGAAAACCCTAGCCTTTCAGCGATCGGTAAGACAGATACCTTGTAGTAGGGTTTTTAGCTAACTCGTAGTATTTGGGCCTGTTGGGCTTCTTTTTAGTAGTAATTGGGCCCATTGGCCTTTATTTGGGCTGTAATGGTTTTATATAATAATTCCGGATTAAATATTCATTTAATAACATATTATTATTAATGCCAATAATATCTACGATTGAGATAGAATAATAATGGAGACCCTAAAATATGTGATAGGTGTAAATCTCTTTGGTCATACTAATTAAGTAGGCAAGAAAATGGGATTCAAATGAACAAAGCTCGATTACATTCAATCCAATTGAGACACAAGTATCAATCCTAACCGTTATAATTAAGTTACAATACTAAAAATTGCTCGCTCTAATATGGAGATTGGATTACAGATAAACTTTTTAATAATTTCAAACTCTGGTTGATATGGGCCAATTGGATGGAACAGACATTTATAAAGATTGAAGTCTACAACAATACTGAGTCTAATGTATGTGTTAGGTATAAATTCTTTAATCATAGTATTTAATGATGCAAGAAAAATGGCATTCTAATGAATAGACCTATGAGTACATGATAAACTTGAGACATAGATATCAATATATCCGGTATGATTAAATTTTGGTGTAAAAATTATAGAGATTTGATCATTTTTACACAGAGATTAAACTATAGATAAACTTTCTAATAGTTTCATGGTTCTAATTGGCACATACCAATCAGATGGAATGGATCTTTATAGAGATTTAGGTAGAACAACGATGCTAACACCAAAGTATGTAATATTTCTAAATCTTTTAGTCATATCACTAAGAGTGAAAAAAAAAGACCCATGAATACATCCAATCCACTTAGGCCAGTATCAAATCTATCCACTATAGTTAAATTTTTTGATTGAGTTGAGAGTTCAACCTATTAGGTCCAACCTTGTCAATCCTACCCGTGAATGAAATAGGAGGCCCAAAGTTGATTAACTTGTGTCGATAAGAGCAAGTCTAATGGCTCATGGCCCAAAAAGGAGTCCAAGAAGTAAGCCTTAAATATAATCCGAATAATTTGAACTGATCGAATGGGTCATCAAGCAATTGAGACTTTAGAGTCTGATTATATTTCTCAAGGAAATAGACGTCAAACTAGAAAAACAAGTTGGGGAATACTGAGTCACTTTGCCCAACAACTAACTTCCTATAGTAGCCAGTATCCTCTATCTTAGCCAACTATCCATTAGAAATGTATGATTTGTATATTCCTACATGAGGAACTCCTGCCATGACCCATGACCCACAATGTGGGTAGTGGTAGCTAGTTCAAATGACTAGCAACTAGTCTTACTTTTAAGTCGTTCCTATAACCCCAGTACAAAATATATATAGTTACACCTCGACTTTCATACCCCTATAAATGCCAAACCTCCTAATATAAAAGGGGGATAAGAATCCAATTCTAAAATTCGAGATATAACCATTGCATTATTGCAAACACAAAAACTCTTAGAATATCCAATCACTAGATGATTGATGCAATCTCTAAGATAAAGTTTCGCAATATTCAGTCTGTACAATAAAGGCTCAAAACTTATTCTTTAGTATGCCTTATCTTTCCCATAAGACTTCCCTTGGAGCTTTTTTCTCTGATCCTCTACTTTCTTTCTCTCTCACTTCTTTCTACCTTCGGTGATATTATTAATTTTAGCATTAAAAAATAATTCAAAGAGTTAATTCAAAATTCTCTAACGCTCTCATTTTAGTTTATGATATATAATGTTTGAATTTAAATATTCAAAAGTTTGATTCCTAGATGATCAATACAATCTCTAAGATAAAATCTTATGGAATTTAGCCTATACAATAGAGGTTTAAAACTTACTTTTTAGTACGCCTCATCTTTCATACAAGATTTTCCTTGGAACTTTTTCCTCCAATACTCTCTCTCTCACTTCTCCCTAACTTAGGTAATATTGCTGATTTAAGTGTTAAATGATCATTTAAAAAATTAATTTAAAATTTTCTAACACTCTCGTTTTAGTCCGTATATAAGATTTAAGGATTCAAGAGTTTGATCCGATATCCCTTTTATTAAAATCCAAAGCTCAAGTATACATCACAGCTTATGTAGTAATAATTAGCAATATGTCTATTCTTACATTTTTATTTGGTTTTTGGTTGTATTTATGGTCGCATAGGGTAATGAGGCCTCCTCGTATGCTCTTAGTCTATATTTCTATACAGACTTTTAGTTTCTTTTAATTTACATTTTAATTACTTGCCAAATAATATGAGACAATCTAACTCCACAACTCCATTTCGTGATCTCAATTCACCCGTGATACAAAGAAACGGTCAACCAAGGTGGTTAATATCAATCAATACATGGATGAAAATATCAAAATCAATACTGTATAATACTTATTAATATTAAATATATTAGAAGAAAAAAAAATTATCTAAAAATTTAAAACTAATGGGACGGTATCGATTAATACATTGTGATATATTATTAATATAAAAATATATTAAAATATTATTACAGTATTAAAAAAATATCTATATTTAATACTCTGATATTAATATATATTTACCAATATTTATAATACCAATTTATATTCATATTAGTGATCACAAGGCATACAAATTGTGAACAAGAGTATAGCTTATTCAGTGAGTCCTTTCAAATTTTAATTTTTTAATAGATAAATAAATTTTTATTTTTTATGGAAAATATTATTTCCCATCAATTTTTTTTTTAAATTTTATTCTTATCTTTATTAATGGACTTATTTAAAAGATTTAGTTTGGATATGATATAAGTAAATCTGACAAACAAGCTAAGCCTGAACCAATTTATCTATGCATAAAAAATCAAGCTTGAATTTAGGTTCCGGATCAACTCATTTATGCATAAATGAACTGCCACACGAGCCAAATTCAATCCTATATATATTTTACCAAATCAAATTAAAGTTAAAAAATAAAAAATAATAAAAAGAAAAATCAGGTTGAGCTCATTTATAATATAAACAAAATTTGAAGAAAGCTCAGGATTTCTTACACATTTTTACTAGGCAAGTGAATTTCATGGTTTCTCCTTCCATTTTGTTTGTAAAATGGAAGGAGAAAGCCTCCTTGTATGTGCTCATTTATGCTTTGAAGTGGTAACCAAAGTCATGAAATTATGGCGTGGAACATCCATGCATGGACATATTTATGTTCAACTCAAAAATCCCTACATGAAATAATCATGTAATTTGTCATGTATTCTGAAATTAAACATTCGATACTTGTACACTACAATTGGCAAATATCATGAGATTATAAAATTGATCACTTGTCAAACTTGTGAGCACTGATACCTCAAGATTTTACCCGGCTGTTAGAGGCGGGCACGTAAATGCTGGTTCACAGTGACGTAGAAGATCTAAGGAGATTTTATTAGTAACATCTCATATAATTGAGACTTCTATTAAGATAAGTTCAATGGAACATATACTGTTATTAATACTCGGATTCGGTGAAATCTAATTTGTATTCCTGATGTTTTGTTGTCGTGTGACTTTATAGTCATGAATACGACAGATCGTTTTTGCAAAACTTGATCTATTATATATGAACTACCGTAAAGAATTGACAATTTATTCAATATGTTACATATGAAGTATATTATTTTACATGTAGATTCTTGGAGAGGCCCCCACAGGTTATAACAGAGTTGAAATATATAGAGGTATTAACCTTTCATTTAGGACTTGCTCACAGAGATGTCATTAAACCCTAATTCAAAAGTTTTAAAATTTCAAATTAACAAGCTTAGATCAAATAATTGTGCACTTTAAAATGGATTTTTTCAATCTATCAGTTGAAGACTTCTAAATCTTAACGTTGGTTTATGAATTTGATGTGCAATGGTGTGACATTTCATTACATGTACCTTGTTTTGTTAGTGGATTTTAGTTCAAGATCACTTTCTAATAATTGAGGTTTATGTTTCATATGAGCACCAAGACATGACAATTTGTGCTAACGAATAAATAAGAGTTCGTATTATTAAACAATATCCCTCTAATGTCAACGAACAAACAATATAGACTATTTATAAATTGGAGAAAGGAAATTCAGCAAAGTACTAAAAAAGCAACATACTGTATCCGTGTCATAATTTTAACTGTTTAAGTTACTAAAATGTAATCAAAAAAGCCTGTTTATTAACAATTTTGAACAAGAACCGTCGTCATCAAGCTTAGCTGCAACAAATTTTAAGCTTGCATTAACAAAAATAGAGGATCGAAACATTAATTAAAAAAAAAAAGAGAGAGAGAGAGAGATAAACCATCACACTTCAGCTAAAAATACAATCAAATCTCAAATTCTAATGACAATTGGCACTCCTTTGTTCACATAAGGCTAAAACAAAACATACAAGGTGCAATAAGAACATGAATAACTCACCTGCAAGGAGGCAGGGACGATATTATACGCTTGCACCTCACAGTTGAGAAAGAAAACCCTTCGACTCGGCTCACACGAGGTTACCTGAAAGCATGAACATAAGGCCGCCGTGATTGCCCAACAAACAAGAGCAATAGTGGAAGAATTGGTAGCGGAATTTTGAATTTCGGTTCCTGTTATGACTTTTGGAGAAACATCAAAACCAATTTCAGTTCCGGTCCAGCATACATGTGCCAGAATTGGTAGAAGTGAAAGGTTAAATTTTGCTTTAAGCGTGATAAATCTATGGCAAGCAATGCCTAGAAAACAAAACAGATTGAATTTTTAAGTACTTCAGCAAGTACTCGGTTTGATAGTATACACGAAACCTGTAATACATATTATAGACACGGATGAGATTTACATGTAAGAATAACAAAATCAACTATACAAAAATCAGAGAGTAGGAGACTGAGAGGCAAATGGGATTTTAAGAATTATAATTTTATGTAAAGAATTAAAAAAATTACATTTATAAGGCCGGCGAATTCCATTTTCGCTTTTGCTACGCTTCCTTCTATAATGTGGGCAATAGCAGGCTTGGAAGATCGGGGCGTGGTAGATGCCATTCCGATTGCTATCAAAGGAAAATACCACCCCAAATCCACAGTATAAGAGACAATGACTTTTACTACAAGTTTACAATGCAAAGAAATGATATAGCACTCTTTAAGTGATTTTTTTTTTTTCTTTATTTTTTTTATGAAATCTGCAGTGAACTTTTAGCATGAGTATAATTGCTCGTGAATAATAGAATATGAACACGAGATTATGCATTGATTGGAGCATTGCCCTCTACCAATTCTTCCCATCCATAACGAAGCAGCAGACTTAGTAAAATAAGGAACACCTCCATTTGAAGGCTATTCGGATTCTCAGGGAATAAAAACACGTATATAACCGGCGTAGCAGAAATGAACCCCTAAATCCTCTATCAGACGTCAACCAACAAACACCACGAGAGTACAAGGAGTAAAATCACGCAACTAAACACACAAAATTACACAATAATATTTAACGTGGAAAACCCTTTCGACTTAAAGAAAAAAAAACGAAACATCTGCAGAAATCTACTATAAAAGTGTCCAGTTATAAATATAACTCTCCACTGAGAGCCATCATAACAATCCATATAAATCATCTATTGAATACAACCTCAACACACCTAACAATTCACTATAAAAGAATATATCGAGAAAATAAGAAACCAAATGGTAATATATCATAAAAATAAGACTAAGGCAACATATTAGGATTTGGCAAAAAATTGAACTTGAATTTAATCCCAACCAGATGTCGAACATTTTCCTCATATCTCTCTTTCTTTCTTATCCCTCTTCGTGCATCATTCCTTTTGTGTCAAATGATCTCATCCTCATCCTACCACCTTGACCGAATATCCTATTAGTTACCTTTGTGTTTTTTTAGTAATCGAAACCTCAATCAAGTATCAACTTGATCGCTTGCTTACCATGGCTACAATCAAGGCACCTTTGGAAAGTTTCCATTGGCCTTTACCGAAAGTGGTGCAAAAGCTCTCTACATCAAACTTTCTAGTTGAAATCATATTCAACTTTATGTCCGGAGCATGTCGCACACCCTTTAACAAAAATTTCATCCGGTGTTTGTCTACACGTTAACGTCCCCAGTGTTCACTACTTTCGATAAGCCATCATTTTCTATCTTCAATATTCCACAATTCCTAGGCATATAGGAGATGAAAAGAAACTTCCTCAATGTTACATAATGTGAAGATCCATATCCATCACCCAAGTTGTCATGTTGCTTGTGCAGCTCAATGTCTTTCCTATGTCAACAACCCAAATGTATCTGTTGTTACTAAGAGAAGCACTGAAAGATCCACCAACACTAACACTCTATTGTTCTAACATCTTGTAATACAAGTAAGGTCTTAAAACATCCACAAATTCTAGACCCTTCAACGACCCAGGACAAGAAGGATAATGAGTGACAATGCATGAGAGATTGTACAATCAAGTTATATCTTATAAATAACGCTACTAAAAAAATCGTCAGTTTGATGAATCCAATGGAGGTTTGGATGAAGTTTAAGGGCTGATACAAGTCCAAATCCATGATTACTAGGTTGTATGTGAAGAAACAATTATATGACTTCTAGTTGTCAGAATGAGAAAGCTTTAACAAGCATTTGGATGAGTTCAACCAAATTTTAAAGCAAATATCGGCACTTAATGCTTTGATACCACTTGTTGAGATTCCCCGAGAATCTCAAAAAAAGGCAACATCAACTAGAACCATAAAAAAAATATTGTTATCAATATTGGTATCAGTCGTGATCATATTAATATCAGATAATATATATCGATATCGGATATACACACAAATATCAGCTAAAATGGCAACATACTATGAGTTTTCTGCCATATCAAGAAATATTAGTATCTAAAAGTCAAACAATGATATATATTGACCGATATGTCAGATATTGACCATTATCATCCATAATCAAACTCATAAAGCTATAAATTAGCAAGGTCAGGTCAACTTCTCCTTGCTTACCAATAAATACCTCGAGTCAATTATGCAACAAATTGAGGCAAGGAAATGAAAGAAAACCCTTAGCGGATTCTATGAAAAGTCACTTCTGCTCCATTGACAAGGCATTTTCACCAAAAGTTATCTAGGACTCCTCTTAAAGAGGCAAACTACAACTTAAATGACATTTTCTACTTGAGTTTGAGGATCTAAATATACCAAGGAACAACCAATTAATTTGCTTTTGTATCTCCAACAACATAGGGCAATTTCAAAAAGGATCAGTAAATCCAACCAATTTGAAATGCTTCAACTGATCCAAATAGAATATCTCGTCAAATTTAAGACCAGACATGGCTTTGAGTGATTCGAGTAAATAGATGGCATTTTCAAAGGAAATTTTACCATTCAAATATATCTACATTATTTCCTTCTATATATATCCAATTTACTCGGGCCCTTTGAGCTCTTTCCTCTCCATGCGGGACTCCCAAGGTAGTTGATGAGTTTTACTCTAAAGGTTTCTCAAAATCTCTGTTGATTGGAAATCAAGGGATATATAGACCATGAAGACATTCTGATGTGAATGTGATCAATTTTTCAGAGGAGTATTGAGTAGTTATAGGTAAATGATTTACATGAGATAGGATAATCATAAAACTTTGACCAATATACATTGATGCCCATACAATTTTTTTTCAAAAAGAATGACAAAGGAGACACTACAGCACAGTTTAGGGCGTGTTAACAGGTTTTTAATCAACATTAATAATACACAAGCTCTCTTCTTTTCTCAACAATATGTCATCCACTAATGTGAAGAGTTTTATGCGCCAAGCCACCCTTTTTATCTCTCTAGATACAATTACATACACTTCTGTTAAAAGTTAGGTTGTTCAGTGAACTGAGCATAATTCTAAAGGAAACTACTTTCGACGGATAAAAATATCAACCGATATTTTACATATAAGACGATATGCCTCGTAATATCAATATTTCCTAATACTGAGACAATATCGCAATATGATAGTGTCATTGTGATATACAATACTATATCGGCTAACATACCGAATATTTAGCTAATAAATAAGTCAATACTTTCATATTAGCTATAATTCTCAAAAAAAAAATTCTTCTAATATTAAGAGTCTGATACCGATATATATTGACTAATATTTTCATCTGTAATAGCAATCCTACAGGATTGCACTTCAAGGAAATAAAGTTCTTCTACAAATCACTCATCTGACTTAGAATTCACTCAAGACATAAAATACCAGTATGCTTTGAAGGGGTAGTAAAAAAAACTACAGCAAATTTCAATAATAACGATAGATGGAACCAAACCGAACAATTCAATGATTTCTAGCAGGAAAAACTCAAAAAATATCAAAGATATCACTTTACAATACCCGTGTCCTCACGCAGGATTTTATAAATGTTCCAGATATGTTTTATGAGGAAGAAAAGAAAGGTAAGGGAAGAAATATGATGCAGGGAAAGGGAAAGCAGGGGAGAGAAAGGAGAAGAAACTGAAAGGAGGGGAAGAAACAGAAAGAGAACCAAGGGGAAGAGAAGGAAAGATCGTGGGAGAGAGAGAAGTAGAGACCAAGAAGGAGAGAAAGGAAATCACAATCACTCAAATTTTATTCAATTCATCAATACTGAACCAAATAATAGAGTTAGGGTCATTATATAGAGAATCATATTCTTAAGATAATTTGAAAATAAAATCAAATCTAAAAACTTCTAATTTGAAAATAACATAAATTGAAAATAAAATATCTTATAAGTGGAAAGAAAATCAAATCTAGTTTGGAAATAAAATCAACACTAATTTAAAAATCAAATCAAACTCTAAATCAAGTCAAATCTCTATATCTATTTAGAAATAAAATCAAATCACATCTCTACATCCATGATGTCCGCATCAAAATGCCACTATGCTGCATGAACCATATGAATCTATATGTGCAAGCCTATAGATTAGAATTATGAACAATTTTATAGAATGAACAGAACTTCAATTGTTTATTCAATGGATCTACGCTCATTTACTAACACATGAAATTGGTAAAGACAAAGATGGGATCAAAACTTCTGAGTGGTGTTATAGTCTTCCCAATGGGGAGGCCCCTATACACATCTAATAGTTAGAATTAAAAATTGGTTGAATGATTATAGAAATTAAATAGCCATTTAAATTATTTAATTCAATCTCTACCATTTATCTATTAAACTTCTAATCATCATCATTAGGTGGACTTGGGAGTTTTCCCAATGGGAGGACCATAAAATCTCTCTGGATCTTCTACTATATAACAACTACCCCATCAACTCATGAAATCTAGGTTGAGACTCAAGACTAATGCCAAGATATATATAGAAAGTCGGTCAAAAAGAAGTAGAGATATCTACACCATGGATGAAAATATTAATATCAGTATTAGTTACTATCATATCAATATTTAACATATAGATAATACATATCGATATTCAATATATTGAAAAAAAACCATTTTAAAGATTGTGAGCTAACAGGGGTGTATAAGTCAATATATCGTCAATATCGGCTGATATATATTGTATTGGCTCGGTATTTACATTAATGATCTAGACTAATTATGAATATACCATAATCAACAACACCAACCATAAATAGAATCCTTTTTAACCATTTTTCTTAATTCATGCCAAGATCTTCTAAAACGCGGTGAGGAAATGGAACCTTATTCACTAACCCTATCCGAGCGAGGCCTAGCTTTGGCCAGTCAATACAACTAATTCATCAAATATCAATGCAAAATTAATATTGCGAGCGATTGTGGAATTAAGGCAAGGATTTAAACGCACACGAGAAAGTAAATTTACGTAATTCACTATCGAGATAAGAACTACCTCCACGGACACAAGATGAAACGGTCTCATTATATTTGAAATAGTACAAATGATGGAAATAACCCAATCACATTCTTCCCACCAACAACACTTGGTAAACGAAAACCCAAACACCCAAATCTGGAACACCTCAAAAACAGTGCACTTGATGGGCACACTACTGTCCTGGCAATTTCAGCACATTGCCAAAATGTTTGGTGGTGATTTACTCTGTTGCACACTCTTCTATATATAAATACAAATCCCATTTATATAGTTAATACAAATGTGTAACTTCTAAAAGTATTAATTGGAGTATTAAACATGATAAAAAGTATATTCTCTTGTCATAAAATTATCATCAATACTCCCCAGTTCTCATAACACCATAATTATGTTGTATTCTTCCTAGGATTATAATAGCAATGCAACCCTCCATATAAGGGCATTAACCAAGTGCATGATTGAAGTGCCACCCGGATGAACCTCAATAATTAGAAATTATGACTTCACAATTAGAACTAAGTTCCCTAATCGAAAGAAGCATTGATCAAAGCACAAGACACCTTTGCAAACTGGCAGGTTCACGGCACAAGAGAGAGACTCTAATGGGTTTGAAAGCACAAGGGTTTTCAAATTAGGACTTTATGAGGCTTAGGGTTCGAATGAAAATGATGGTTCATTAGGATGCCAAGAATTTCTAAACTCATCAACGGTGCTATGGCACTAGATTCAGTAGTTGTTGCAGTGACGACCAGCTGTAGTAGGGTGTCTGGTTTGTAGCTATTCAGGAGGTCGCAAGGAATACTCGTCCCTATGGGTCTTTTTTTCTGGTCAAACTGGTTGGTCTTGGGATAATTTGGGTAAGGGTGAATCCATGAATGAAAATATTAGTATTGCCCGTATTGGTATCAAACAATACATGTCGGCTAGTCGGCCAAATATCGAACAATATGACTTTCTGAAAATAGGTAAGCTGATGAGGGAGTGTCAGCCAATATGTCGGCTAAAGATCGGTCCTATCGGCGAATATTTTAAATATTGACCGATATATGGCGGCATATTATCAATAAGACAACATATCGCAATATTGTTGCGGTATCAAAAAATATCCATATCGAAGGAGCCTAATACTAATATATATATATATATATGCCAATATTTTACATTAGTGGGTGAATTTGTAGGTAGTAAGCAGTTTCTGGGGAATTACTGTCTATCCTTGGACTCAATGATAGAACTAGCCTGGGGATAGGGCAGAGGCGGTGGTTTAACTTGTGGTAGATATCAACGGTTTGAGTCCATTTATATACAACTTGGGAACCTAGGTATTACAGCAGCGGCACATTAGCAATCACAGCGACCAATAGTGGCGGCAAAAAATTAAGAACCAAAATGAGGATCTGATACCGCTAATACGGAACCAAGTTCAAATAAAAAAAGCGAATTCAGTAACTCAACCCCATAACACAATGTGGAAAGGTCCTATTTTATATAACCTTCAAAACAAGAAAGCTATAACTTCAGGAAACCGAAAATAATAATCGTAAACATACACTTCTAGCATATTCAAAACTCTCATAATAAAATAAATAAACCATTGAAATATAAATGCTAAAGTACTACAAGCTCAAATAGGAACTTGATATGGGCTAGATTTCCAGAGTAAATAATGACAGAGCAAGTGTCTATACTTGTGATTCACATCACACTTTTCTAAGAATGCATACCCTATCTAGCTTTGCCAAGATGTTCTTCTCACATCTTATCACTTATACAAACTATACCCAAATCAATAAGTGAATAGTGTCAACTTGGCAAGCAGGTACAACAATCTATTCACATGAAGGCATCATCATCAATAAACATGTCATTAATGCAGGTAATTTGTTCAGAAAAAGACAGAAAAAAAAAAAGAATAGGAACAAGAAAACATTGATAAATAGGTGCCATTGCCATGACAGGAAATAACTAAGTTTTCTTTCCTAATTCAGTGGCCAATGTTTTAGGTTGCATCAAATTGAGCCATTTAACTGGTCATTCATAAAGAGCAAAACAAGTATTTGGATCATCAGGAATAACTTTTATCAAACAGAGGGAAAACTTGAGCCTTGAATGGGAAGCCCATAAATGCATCTTTTGCATTGAGAGAAAAAGTTGGTCTTCGGTGGTAATTAGCAACAATAAGAAGATAATAAGAAAGGATTCCCTTATTATTTTAGGAATTGCTGGTCCAGGTGAGCCTAGGACCCAACCTACAGATGCTACTGACCCAGAGAGCATCCTATGCTCTCTATGCTCACTACTAACCCAATAAAATAACAAAAGACAGGCCGAAGGGTGAGAGAAAACCAAATCAACAACAAGGGACCATGATACACCTGGCCAAAAGCATCACACATTGGTCTCCCAAAAGGCCAACGGGAGGATTTAGACTCAACCCACCTAACGCAGCGAAAAGCCATCTGACACCTCAGAAAAGAAGATTGACTAAGAATATATAATGGGACAAGATAGCAAGGTAAGGAGGAAATTTCGACATAGGTACAAATAACATCTGTCCTCAGATATGCAGCCAATCAGTCATCAATTCCTCCCCAACAGCTACTTCTAACATAAGTTGAACAAACACAAAGTTCTCTCTCTCTCTCTCTCTCTCTTGGTCTCTCTTGCTCTCCCGCGATCACTTTCCAAAAATCACAACTCAAGGGAATAAAAGCATTCAATACACAACTCCAAGTCACCTAGACCTCTGATAAAGATAGCATTAACTCGCTTGATCGACCTCACCAGCTCCAAGAGGGAAGTGTGAGCTGCACTCCCTATGAGCTAAGATCTTACCAAGGGTAAACCTCAGAGCCTGTCACCAACAAAGGCCTATTATTCCTTGGCACCAATGCCATGAGAGGTCAGGCTCCAGAAGGCCACACACCTCCCACCGTGCCATTAGAGCACTTGACCCCTTTTATGATCAACTGCCTTAAGGCAAGAGTCCTATAGTGAAACTCAAAAATTCAGTAAACTCTTTCCTTTCTTGCTTTAGAAGCATATACTGACTTGGGCATCGAAGGGGATAACCTGGGAGGAAAAATTGGGTTCTTAACTTTGTTGTTTTTGGCACACAAGATCAAAGTTGCTGCATTTGGACTTGGATCCCACATTGAGTGATCACCACCCCAAATAAGGCATCAGTTTAAGTATGCATCAAGAATGTTCATTATAAAGAAAGACTTGGGTTTAAGGGTGAGATATTTTATAGGAAGGCTTTGAAGTATTTGTTCTAAGCACGTAGTAATATGCAGTGTCATCCTCACAGGCTACAAGAGACTACTATAGAGCTTGGAAAGTAGATGCAAGTCCGATTTTCCCAGACTACTATAAACATTGGTGTCCATTTCTCCTCCATCCTCTATCTCCTAACTACTACTTTACTTCTTCTCCCTCTTTTTCATCAGTATTCTGGTCTCTGACTTTCTTGACGTACTTAAACTGGTGTCATCCAGGAAAACATTCCACACTAGATTATTTGTTATGATTACCAATTTTCTTTGCATGGTAAAACTTAGATTTGAACAAGGGACTCCAAAATAGCTAACACCCATTTCACCTATACATCGATGTGGTTATCAAAGTACTATAACATCTTTGTACATCAAACCCAACGGGAATAAACTGTAAACTATTAAAACATGATCATTTTCAAGATTGAGACAATTACCAACTATAAAATCAACCTACAACACAAAATTAGAAACAAAACAGAAATATGATACAAGATATAGCAATGATATACACACTAAATTAGTTTCACCCTACATTAAACTGCACTCACGTAATGATATTTTGGTGATATCTTACAAGTTTAAGGGTTTTTTCCACCATAGATATGCCCATGTATTGGAACAATGTAGTATACCAATCATTATTCAATTGGAGGTTACACAATTTAGCAAACAAACATTATAGAACACAGTAGCGATAGATAACATATAATGTAAACTACACATTCTATCAATATAGTGCAAATTACATGAATGAAATTAGTGATCTATCATCGTTGCAAAAAAAGATACACTTCACAAATGAACAAAGCAAAAACAAATTCCAAACATAAATTACAAAAGTATAAGATAAATAAAAGCAGAGAATATGAGACTCACCATTTAATCACTTAGCGACCATCCGAGCAATGAAATCCTCGTAGCGGATCCTGCCATCGGATCCAACATCAACCTCAAGGATCCACTCATCGAACTCCGCCGGCTCAAGCTTCTCGCCGATGCTGGTGAGAATATGCCTCAGATCGGATACGGCGACATAGCCAGTTCCTTCCTTGTCAAGGACCTTGAAGGCGTCGCGGAGCTGGCGGTCGAATGGCTCAGGCTTGAGGTGCTTGGACATGAGGTCCAAGAAGCGAGGAAAGTCAAACGGCTCAGTCAGATTCTCCTGCGCAACGATCTCCTTCAACTGCGCCTGCGTAGGATTGCCGCCGAGGGAGCGCATTAAGATTCCGAGCTCCGATGGGGCGATCCTTCCGTCGTTGTCGGTGTCGAAGAGTGTGAAGGCCTCCTTCATTGAGCTCACCTGGTCATCGCTCAAATCTTTACCCATCGTTCGTCGCCGTCGTCCACTCCCGCTGTCGCTCTGTACGGATAGGAAGGTTTTCCGTCTGGAATTTCCCCTTATTTGATGGACACCGAATTCAATTTTTTCATTTTTTTTGTTTATAACTAAAAAAAAAAAAAAAAGCCATTTTGCTGGGCTTTTTCGATTTTTTTTTAAAATTAATAATAGACAAAAAACAGAGAGAACATTTAAACTCGTAACAAATATAAATTTTAATATTTAAATGCTAAATATTTTTAACATTTATCACACACAAAAAATAAGTTAATAAAAATATTTATATGACCAAATAAAATAAAGTTTAAATTTTAAAATTTAATTTTTTCAGGACAATAAGTTATAATTTAATAATTATTAATTATTAAATAATGATTATCAACGCTCATTAATAAAAATTTTATCCAAAAATAATATCATTATAATACATGATATCTTGACTCGCTATCAAATATTTGTCGGTGATGCCTCAGGGCGCCAGCATAAATTGTCGGTTGGCATACTAGTAATTGTCAGTCACCAAACAAAATGTGATGCTGTGAGCTTCCACCATTAGCCGACAGTCATCAAATCCCTATTCCCATCACCAATCATCGAGCGGTGATATCTCCGGTCTCCTCGTCAATTACTGGACAGCTTTCCGACCCCATCTCGCTTATTTTTAATGACAGTTACTAACATTGACACCCCTAGCCAACCTGTCGATCACCAGTTGGTAATAATACTAACTCTATCATTAACGATAAAAAATACTGGCACATTAAAGACCTTTAGTTGACAAAATTAAATATTTTTCTTGAATATTAAAACATCATCACCCAAAAAATGTTATTACAATCAATAATTATGGGTATAGTAGCTAATTGCATAAAAGAAAAGTCTGTTGAAAGATTTAACCCATAATAAAATAAAGGCCTCGTCGGGCATATGGCTCAAAATCGGTAGACAAGTCCGTCGGTCTTATCCGAGTAATTTACCTTTTGAATGAAGACGAAACCAAAATCGGTTGCCAATCGAGAATGTCCAATTGAACAGCATCTACTTATCCATTTAACGGTTTATTAGACGGTTGGTTAGAAATATCAATTGCCATTAATTTTTATATAAACCTCTAATTCTCAATAGGAAAAAAGAAACGACACTCAATCAAATAAAAGCTAACAAAAGACAACTTTAGGACATTTCAAACACACCTTTTCCATCATTGAGACGCTTTCTATAAAACGCACATCACAAAAATAACCATTTTTACAAGCATACTCACTTTACATTTTCTATTTTCTTTCTTCAAATAAAGATTATTAGGTTGAACGTTGAATGATATATCAAAAAGTGGTCATCAATCTTTAACCGCACATTTATCAGATTGCATATAATCAGGATTAAAGCGCGTGAAAATCGAACCCGTATCAAATTAATAAGACAATTATTTACTCCCTAATATGTATAACAATTTGAATTTGAAAACATATCAAAGTAACAACAAACATCCAATGTCATCCGATTAATTTGTGCAATACTCTATATTTTGTTATATATCAAACACCAAAAAATATTTTGACGATATTTTATTTTATTTAAAAATATTTTTATGAAAAATTTAGAAAACATTTTCAATAAAAATATTTTTATAATAAATTTTTATTGAATAAAAAACAAACAAACAGAACTTATAATTTTATTTACAATAAAATCTAAATCGGCAGAAGACCAGAAGTGAAATTAAATTTTATTTACAATAAATATGAGTTTTTCATTTATTGTGAAAGTAGCAAAGCTACAGATTCTGTCACGTTCTGAAATCAAATATTAATTTAAATTATCTTTTAGCCATTAATTATTTAAAATTTTAATTATTTATTTCATTGATTAAAATTCAAAACAGATATTAAACACAAACTTAAAAATCAAATATTATTAAATAAGGGAATAATTAAAAGTTAAAAGGTTAATATCTCGAACTATTTAATTTATAACAAAATATTAAATTGATTATAACACCCTAAACTAACATCAGCATAACAAATTTCTAGATTAAAAAATATTATAAAAAAAACTAACAATATCATTGTATAATTTTATCATACATAATCTTAAAACTGAAATTTAATAAATACTAAATTGTATAGATATATAAAATATGCTAAAATTATGTATAAATTATATGAATCAATGATCAATAATGACCTCATAAACAAATGGGTGAATCTCAAAACTCAAATTATAATTATTTTTATATAATCAAATGTGATATATTATTATTCAAGACCCATAAAAATATCATCGGACACATAACCTTATAGATGAGGTCAAACGTTACCTTTCAGTTGGCATTGATAATTTAGTAGAATATATCATAATATATTTCATTAATTTTTTATAATGATTCGTACACAATCGAATTAAAAATTTTAATTAAATATGAATATATTATTAATATTTTTCATACCGAATAAAATATCCTAGTTATCAAATTTATGTAGAATTTTTTTTTATTATTTATTGAAATATATGCCATGTATTAAAATATAGACATGCAAGAATTAAACTATACAATTTAGAAATTTGTTAGACCTTTAATATGTTAATTTAATAACATGTAGTTAAATATCATGAAAAAATTCAAAAAAGCAACCTAAATAACATAGTTCCATCAACTTGCTTTAAACATAAATATTGATACATCTCTAAATTCAGATTATTGAACGAATTAGGAAACCGCCAAACTCGGGAGTTCGATTGGGTATGGGTCTGGTATTTTTTATTTTGAATTTGGATATTATATATTATAACAAACGAACAAGAGGTATAAGGAGTACGATATTTGCTCCCCAGATGCAGGTCCCTAGTGAGCCACTCTCTACTAAATGTACCCCTCCGAACATCACTCTTCGACAAGTAACCCTCTGACGAGTAGCACATTTATTGGAATATCGTCCTCCGACCAACACTCAATCTTCTCACCTGTGCGTTAACATCCTCCATATCATCCATATTTCTCACATTTGTTAAAAGATTACTAATTTGAGCGTTAGAGGATATATCGGGGAACGAGTCCCGCTAATCATCTAATATATTGTTTGTTCGTTGTATTGTACAGAATCTTGGTTAGTAGAGATAAATATCAGACTTACTTCAATTTGACCTACCGTAAAAGATTAGGTAATTTTCTAATCCGTATAATAATCCAGATCCAATGATGCAGAAGATCTATATCGATTTAGCAAAATTAATAGTTTGTCAATTGGTTTAACACATTTTTGAAGATCTTGATGTCAATGGTAAAACATTCTATAAAAAAATCACATATAATATCAATAATATAAATACACAATTAGAGATATAGAGAAATTCTTTATTGAAGAATTCTGATATACAAGGTGTATTTTATAAATAAAAATAAAATGTAATATATATAGTCATTTTTAAAATGACAACCGATTAACTAAAAAAGCTTAACAATCACAATATAGTAAATATGATAATAAAAATATGATAAATATTATTTACGGGTAACAAAAAAATTATAAAAATTATGAAAAATATATATTTATTATTTATAAAATCTATTATTATAAAAAAAGGATAGGTTGTAATTTTTTTATAATTTAAGATATTAATATTTAAATAAATAATTTAATTATTTTTAAAATATAAAAAAATTAATTAAAATTAATTATTAAATTATAATTATTTATTTTAAACTATGTAAATAAAATGTAAAAAAAAATAGCAATCATTTTTTAAAGATGTGCAGCCAACCCCAACCCGGCGGGCGCGTCGTCTGAGCGACGGAGGTTGGTCAAAGGAGAACGAAGCCCTAGTTTCAACAACGGAAAACTAAGATAGAGAACTCGGAGAAGAAGAAATAATCAATGGGGAATGCCTTTTTCGGGTGTTGCGGATGCATAGACCAAGCGAGCATAGGGATCATAGAGCGGTGGGGTCGATTTGAGAGATTGGCAGAACCAGGCCTCCAGTTCTTCAACCCTATTGCAGGCCAATGGCTCGCCGGCGTTCTCTCTACCCGCGTCTGCTCTCTTGATGTCCGTATCGAAACCAAAACTAAGGTGAACTTCTGACCTTTCTCTCTCTTGATGATCAATCTCATGATCATTATTTGTATTGTGCATTTCGGATGTTGATCCGCTTCATAAGGGCTGAGCGCCGATTTCTGTTACCGCACTTCCTTTTTGTGGTTGCTTGGTGAATTGGATATTCATCTGGGTTGTCTGTTGACGTGTTTAGCAACTGCAATCAAGAACATGCTAATTATCACATAAAGACTTGCTTATTATTGCAAGAATTTGAGCGATTCCCATCTCCTGTATTATGCTTACAGGTGGAAGATAACCATATAATAACGACTAAAGAACTATTCTTAAAAAAACAAAAAAACGTTTAGGGTTAAGTGGGTGTTGCTGTTGGTTGCGTTTGAGTTCAATATGATTCTCCATATCAAGTACTTTTGAGGTCTATCAGGAAGCTAAATCTTGTAGGAGCGTGTTAAAACTGACAATAAATTAAGTGGAAGATAGAAAAATGACAATATCCTTATCAATTTGACATATCTTCTTATCGAGAGTCCAACATGCTGATTATTTTTGAGGAGTTAAAATAATTGATTTTTCAGGTTTGTCACTGTTGCAATATATAAAATGTATTGCACTTATATTTTCACATATTGAGATAAGTGTGCACCTTATCTTACAAGTTAGTACAAATTTCATCACACCTTTCATTCCTGAATATATGCAAAATTTTTTGATGAGTCCATGCTGAGGTTGTCATTGGATTTTCAGAGATCACTTCGTGGATTCATTGGAGTAGTATTTGAAAGGGAAATCCTGATGTATATAAGTATACCGGACTACCACACAAGGTTATTTCAACTGTTTTGAGCAGTAACGGACATAGAAGTGAAAGTTGAGTGAGTATGCTACTGGAATCATTTTAGAAAAAGAATTTTAGGAAGTTAAGTGTGTCTCATGGCATGGAATATCTGGTCCCCAATACTGGAATTCCCAATATCATGACAAATTCATGATATTTAAAATATTAGCCAATATTTTTCTGTCAAGTTACCACTTGTAGAATAGGCTTTCTTTTGATATGATCAATACCAATACGTATTGTTATGACATCTACTGATACTGATATTTTCATCCATTCTTAAGTAGACCTTTTTGTCTTGCTGGCAATCAATCATAAGCGTTATTGGTTTAGGTATATAATGAAGAGTTTAGGAACTATAAAATTTGGAGTCTTGAGTTGGCCTTGTACTGATTAAGAAAAATATAAGGTCCCGTGATGTAATAAAAGTTCAAGAGTTGAAGGTGCACTCCTACATTACTATGTTTCTTCGAAGGTCTTATGGCCTCATGACAATTTGCCCCAACTGCAATATAGTTTGGACTAATTGTAAAAAAAAATAAAACACGTGCACTGGTTTCATGGATTAAATTTTCGATATCAGTCACAAGTGCATTGATATTAGCCATGAGCATATTAGTAGCAATTGCCAACACATTTGTTTCGGCTATATTGGGTGATTTGTATTAGTAGCAGATGTAACAAATGGTAATTTCTTTTCCATAACTACATCAAAGTTATGTTATATATTAATGCGTACCTGGATTCGACTTGAACAAATTCGGGATTCGTCTGAATTACTTGATTCGGCTCCGTTCACTGAGTATGAATCCTGCACACCACTAAAACGAACAAGATGTCAGTGTGTTGGCGGGAGGTTGTCCCACTGAAAACACTCCGACGCTCAAGTCAGTAAAGCCTTTTAAGCAGTGAAGGTAAACTGGAAAGCAAGAGAGGGAGAGAGCGAGTTGATTGGTTGGGAGTGTTGGCTTGTCGAGAACGTGAACTATTACTTCCTACCCATAGAGAGCGTGAGGAAGCGAAGTTCTGAAAGCGTGGAAGCTTATGGGAACAACTCTTGGAAAGCCGAATTGGTCTCCGGGAATCTGGAGGCCTTTGGTAGGATTGGAAAACGAACGCCTAGGTAGAGTGGAAGAGACGATGAGCCTCTGTCCAGTAACTCTGTAGCGTTCGCGGGTGTCTTGCTCAGTAGGGGCTTGCCTTGTTTGAGTAAGGGTTTTTCCTTGTGTGAATCAGAGCTTGTATCAGTCAGTGTTTTGCGTAAGTAAGCTTGTGTAAGTAAAAGCTTGTGTGAGTAAGAGCTTGTGTACGTAAGAGATTGCCTGTAAGTCAGAACTTTGTTTGTAAGAGCTTTCTTGCCCCCTGAATGAGAATTCTATGGTTTACTTAAAGGATTACAGGGTGATATTCCTTGGTTGGAAGGTGTGATCCCTGGCGTTATTCTGGGCGGCCTTCCTTTTACAGGGAGGCGCCAGTTGCCAAACTGGCTGAGATTGCTTCCTTCACAGCGGTCAGCGGCTTTCCAAGTTGTTCACGTTTCTTTTGTGTATTTTACCGTTGGAGAGCCCCAATTGGCAGGAGATTGGGAAAATCTGGCGCTTTCCTTATGGGAAGGGCATTGATTTTGTCAATGTTCTTTTTGGGTGTTGGCTGAGATCGTGAAAAGTGCTGAAAGAGCCGTTGCTGGTCGTTTGCTGGATCGTGGGCTCAAGTGGGCCAGGCCCGTAAAAAACCTTTTTAGACCTGCTGTTACAGTACATCCGGTCAACGCTCGAGTTGATTGTCTGTACGCGAGTTGGCCGTCTGTTGAAATTTGGACGGTCAACGCTGGCGTTGACCGTCTTGGGTCTTTCAAGATTTGGGCCTGTGTCTCCTGTTGGGCCGTTTTTAAGTTGATCGTCCAGCAGGTCGTTTTGGGCCTTTGTTGATCTTGGGCCAGCCCATATTCCGGCATGCCCATCATATATTAAATATTGACCCTCTGTTATCGTATATATTTAAAAACGGTTATGAATGGATAACTAAAAAAAATTTAACGAGGCATGTATATTTAGGCTTCTAAGAAGAAATTCATCAAACCCCAAACACAGTCTTCACAAAAACTATATTTTAAATTAATGTTTTCAATATTTTACTGCAATGAAAATAAATAATGTATCAACAATCAACAAAACATGTGCAATTTATCTTATGCAACACAAATACATAATTTAAAAATATAAATTTGAGTAGATCATAAAATTGTTAACTCCCAAGTGTTTTTGTGGTTTTGATGAATTTTTTGTTTTTTGAAAAAACGATGAATCAATGGTTTTTTTGGGCTTAAAATCTCAATGATTTGTGTTAGAAGCACTATATTCAAGCTAAATCATGCAAAAAGGAAGAAAAATTGCTCTAAAACAGAAATATTCATGTACTGTAGTGTCTTATATGGGATATGGCCATCGATTTGTTCCCATATTTTTCAATGCAAGAACAATAACATATCACGATAGTTCCCGATATTCGGAAGTACCAGTATCTCCCAGTTTGGATGCTTGTTGAATGAGGTTTTGATCCATGATCATATGTTGTTTCATCATAAACTATATGGTGTGGTATACACTTTTAGTATCAGAGTTCGATTGAAGACTTCCTGACATGCACTGGACAAAGTTTTTTAAGAATCAAGATACATGGAATAGTAAAGCTTGCATAATTGTTCTAATGAGCAGATGTGGGGAACTATTTCAGTATTCAACTTAACATTCTGATTCAATATAAGTACAGACGTGACTGCAGCGTGATATTTCCTTCCCCATATCTGTGATACTCTTTCTGCATCCTGACGGTTGATCACTGATTCTGGTGTCTAAGCAGGTTTTTGGAATGATTCATGATAATGGACATTAGTGGATTTTAGCCTGCAAGTTTGAGGAAAAAATGTTTGTTAGACCCTTGTGTCAAATTAGACATGCAATTGAGGAGGCAATTGTTAGAATTTCCAAGCAAAAATTAGGGGTTGAGAAATGTATAGATTTTATGATAATCGAGAAAAAAATAACAAACAACTGAGGGGCTTTAAGTGTATGAACATTGAAAGAGCAGCATGTGTGGCTCTTTGTAGAAAAAAAACCCTAGCAGTCAAGAAAGATGGTGGATTAGAGCTAATGATTTTCTTTTTGATCTCGCAGTAATCCAGTATGGAAGAAGAAAGAAAAGTAAAAGCAGAGTGGTAGAGACTCGAGCTACCCTCTTCCTACTTTGTCTGCCGTTCCTTGTTTAGAGAAAAAAGAATGGAAAATAAAAAATTTATAAGCTTCTGATGCATTTAGTTGAGCTCACATGTCACTCCCCAATTCCAAATTCATCAATATGATGAAGGCAATATTAGCATTGGTAAAAATCCTATAAAAAGAAAGCATGATGATGCATGATTTAACTGATATTTTGAGGAAGTTGTTTGTGGATGGAGGTCTTCAAGTTGGTGGCATTGAGCACTGCATTTTAAATATTATTAATCTTCATTATAATCTTTCAGTGTATGAAGTTTTTCTTCTTTGCCCAATGCATGCAAAATAAAATGTTGTTATGTTCTACAGGATAATGTTTTTGTGCAACTGCTATGCTCTATTCAATACCGAATAGTCAAAGAAAATGCCGACGATGCATTTTATGAGCTGCAAAATCCGAAAGAACAGATTCAGGCCTATGTCTTTGACGGTAATTATCAGATTCTTGTAGAACGCAGCTTACCTGTATTGGATGTTTAGCCCTATCTTTTCAAGGGGGTACTTCTGTTCTTACTTCACTACGTAGATGGGTGAACTCTCTTTCTGGGATTTTACAGATTTCATACACCACTCATTCTTAACAAGTAAAGCATGTTTTTCTCTTAATGCTAATTTATCTGTTGTACTGATTTTTATTTCTTTATGTTCATTGCTGTCAAATTCTCAGTGGTCCGTGCTCTTGTTCCACGAATGACCTTGGATGAGCTATTTGAACAAAAGGGTGAGGTTGCTAAAGCTGTACTGGAGGAACTTGAGAAGGTAATGGCATTAATGAAATTTACTTTTATCTTACATCTTCATGTCTGCATTTGTGCAGTCACATCTTCTTTGTGGGAGGAATATTTCTCTTTTCTTCTCACTATTTCGTTGAGAAAAGAAAAAGCTAATGTCCCTAAAAGGAACTCATGGAATCAATATCTCATCTCATAATATGGATGAGCTAATGAAAGAATAAGCTACGACATAATTTACAATATCCGTTGTAGAATTATCAAAGGTCCCTTTTAGCCAACTATCCTTAGGAACTTGAGAAGGGAATATTACTTTATTATGAGGTAGATTTCATAATTGTATCTATCTAGGATTATTGTGTATTTGTTTAGATAGATCATTTTGCTTCTCATCTAACTGCCTCTTTGTTCTTTCCCATCCGCAATGACACTCTTTATCGATCTTTCATACTGTAAGCCGCCTGAATTGATCCTGAAACTGTAGTGGGTATTTGTGGACTAGACACTGTTTTGTAGACTTAGCATTCTATTGTGTTAATTTACCTCCTTCTGTGGGCCTCTTAGAAAGAAAAAGGCTTTTATTTCCTGAGGGAGTGGGGGGGGGGGGAGGCTGCTAATTAAAAGGATTGCTAAAGTCAACAATTTGAGACTGAAGCCTGAAGTGGGTGACAAGTGAAGGGAGTTGTGATATGATTGGTAGCTTATTGATGTTTTTGTTGTGCCAAGCGAATTTTTAATGACGCGGTGTCAATTTGGATGTAATGTTTGCATCAAGCAATAATATTACTCCAATTGCAGTTTGCTTGACCTTTGTTGTCAGCCAATTGCATAACTACTGCTCTATATCATCATTATCTATTTAAGAATATTAAAGGTACCAACTGAGGTATTCGGCTCTATTTGATATTTTCCAATATTTTTGAACTCTATATTCTTTCATTTCTTCAGTGTAGTATAATTACTATAAACATTGGGAATATGCTTTGAAAATCTGTACGAGGGATTGAGATGAACGATTCTTACGCCAAAAAGATCTTGGGAGTTTGGACAGACTTGGATTTTTTAAAGAAAAAATTCTTGCAATATTCATTTTTGTACATACAGATAAGTATTGTGTATGTGCATATATGAGACAGAGGAGGGGGGAGTTTTCCATATCCGACACTGAAGCAACCCAATGTATCATTATCAATGTTCCACTTCAGAGTACATGCATACATACATACATACATGCTTGTGATATTAGCAATCCGGTCAATCAAATACTCTACGGGCCCACATCATCTGTTGTGGGGCATCTAGATTTCGCGGCCTATTGGAGAGGGTTAGTTGGTTCACTGTCTCTTGGGTCTTGTGTGGCGACATTTTTGTGGGTTCTCCATATCAATCTGCCAGAGCCAATCAACTGGATGCTGCATTTTGAGAACAAGGGGATGCGTCCTTTGGACTTTCTTCATCCTCAAATTTTGGTTGTTGGATTGCCCACCTTGCTTCTCTTTTTTCTTTGAGCTGAATGACTTAGGTGTCTACCTTGTAAGAATGTACCTTGTATGTGAGAATATCGATAAAGAAAATTATTATTTTGCATATTTATGTTGCAATTCACAATCTGTTTTTTTCATTGGACTTATATTTTATTCGCATGGGATTGTAAGTCGTTAAAAGTTTAAATTAATAAAACTATCCGAATTGAAAAATATTTTTTCTGTTAGTGATCTTGATATCTTAGCCTTTTTTGGATTCTTGTTTAGTAGTGTCATTCATTCAACATGTGGACAACTCTGTTTTTTGGCAGTTTGAATTCACGATAACTTGATTTTCTGACAACTTGGGTCCTTTAATTGTGTAATTGAAATTTCAAATTATTCTAGTCAACTAGATTTGTACTTAAACATAATTATCTTAACTTTGAACAATAACGTCAGGGTTATCATTGCTTTTATGACTGAAATGACTTACTAGTAGTGCCATTAATGCTTTGATAGGCGTCTCGATAATGGTGCTCTCTTTGAATCACTTCATTACGCAATGTTTAGGCTAGAGAGAAGGTAGAGAGACATGTCATTACTTGGATAACGTGTTGTTTGGTTCAGCATGGGTATTCAAAACGCTTCGTTTCCAACTTCATTTGCCCTTTTAAATTCTAACGTCTCCCTTTTCACTTTAAACACGAACGGTGTGTTCTTCTCATTTTACATTTGAGCACTGGTTTTTTTATTCTTTTGTTTGTCCCGCTCTCCATTACACATGGCTCCATGCATCACCTCAAAAGACTTATGACCAGCATGATATTCCATCTGCTATTTCATTCCTGGTTCATTCGCTTGAGGAAATGACTTACTTTCTGAGGGATGATTTTATTGCCATTAATGTGGTCCATCTAAAGAACGGCCTCTAAATTTCTTTTGTTAGGAAATTTGTTGAAATAATGGAATTTTTAGAAATTCCAATCGCTTATCTCCACCCTAGTGCCATTAGGTATATTGTAGCACTGTGTTTTCTTCCATAAATAGGATCTTAGATTAAATGCTTAGATAGTTGAGGTGATTTTTCATTTTAATCAAGAGAGCGACTGAATTTCTCTGACCTCTAGGAAGGAGTTTAAAATAACTAGTGGGAATCAAGACTCGGTGAAGAATTGGAAAGATAGATTCTTTATTAGGGTTCCCAGCAATTGGATATTCTTCACCAATTGGAGCAATGTCAACACTACATGTTTTGGTCTAGTTCTTGACTATGAGCATTTCATGACTAAATCTCAAATTGACTTTATTAAAGAAAATGCGGCTGAGTTGTGCAGATTGGTAATTTTTTGACTCATGAATCTTTAGATAGTGTCTGTTGGTTTGTTATTCTTGGAAGAGAGGCTGTTGCTGATATGCCACCCTATCTCTTAGAAAGAAAAAGGGGTGGTCTCTTAATTAATTTTCCTTCTCTAGCTAACATTGATCAGCATGGGGTTCAAGCAACTGCTACTCCAGAGCCTTGTTTAGATGATGACGAGGTTTTAAAAATTGTAGATGTTATTTGTGCCGAGATGGCTAAGAGGAGTATTGAAGAATCTTCTTGCCAGTCAACTCTAGCTTTTGCTTCTTCAGCCACCCAATTCTTAGAGGAGATGCTTGCCCTGAATTTGGAAGAGAAGAGTCCCATTATTTCTTCGAGGGAGGAGCAAGATTCTCGACCCCAATCCTTGCATGAGGATGAACCAGTTAATGATCTTATCATTGTTGAGTTTGGGATTTCAGCCTTACCAGGCTCTTAAGCATTGAGTAAACTAGTTTTTGCGTCTATAGCAACTCGGGTGTCCGCTGAAGATCCCAAAAATAATTTTGATAGAGTTAGGGAGTGTACATTTTATTCTTTGTTGTCTTCTCTAATACCAGTGGATTTTGAGGCGTCTCAAGGTGTTCCAAGTTTTAAACCTCCACTATACTGCGGATTTATGCTTCTTGTTTGTTGGAGACAATTATCTACTCTAAGTCTTAACTCGACTGGATCGTTGCCAGGTTCTGCAGCCAGGGAGGATTGTCCATCTCAGGAGGGTAGCCCTTGAATTGTATCTCTGAGCTATTGATTTATCTTTTAAGTTACTAATTTGAAGCTTGCTTTCTTTTGCAATCCCATAACTCGGTGGTTTGATTAGAGATAGGCTTTATAGCCAAGATAGGGAGATTGCACACCTATCATTGTCATACATTGATCCTTCTACAATCCAGGATTTGGCAATTACAGTTATGATTGTCGAGGCCAAAGCGTTGTTCTTTCACGATCAATTGATCCAGTATGAGAACCAACAAGTTGGTTGAGTGGATGCACAGGTCTCGTGATTATGCTGATCAAGCGACTATTACAGGAGATCGAGCCAGCTCATTTGAAAACAAGGTTCTCGAGGCTGAACGTCGATTGGTAACAGCTTCCGGCATCATAGAGGGGGTATGAGCTGAATGCTTAAGGCTCAAGGAGTTGTCAAGGAGGAGTGGCTGACTTGAAGAGATTGGTTCTTTGCTAGACTTACGTTTCAAAGAAGGAATCATTTTCTACCGGAGGATTGTTTCCTTGGTCACCCCTGATTTTTCAATTGGCTGCTTAGATTGTAAGAATTTTGAAGCTTCCTTAGCCTTTGATGTTAAGAACTTCACTGAACAAGGGAACTCTTAACCCTCAAGGTCTAACCTTAAGCATTAGCTGTAGGATTACCGAGCTACTTCCTTGAATTTCATAGCTTTGAACTTATAAATGTGGATAATGTAATCAATTTTTTGATATATATATTTAGATTCTTTCATCCTTAAATATACATCCTTCTTTTGTTGATGCTGATTAGGTGACTTAGCCTTCGAGCATATGCTTATGAATTTTTGACCGTTTGATGGCCAAATTATTAGGTAAGTCTTTTGACTATTGTCATTGATTAAGTAACTATAAGATGGTTGATCCTATGTCTAGCTAAGCCTTTTGGCTAATGTCCCCAGTTAGGTTGGACCCTAACCCTTGACCGTTTGACTGATTGTATATATCTTGTGAAAGGGCACATTAACACTTCTGCGTGGAAGCATTTATGAGGTTTAATAGGTCGAATGACTATTACTAGTTCTGTTTCAACTAATTTCATCCGACCTGTATTTTGATCTCATAAAAGGGAATCAAATGTTTGGTTATCAAACCCTTAAATTTTTTGGAATTGTTGTGTGTGACCACACGTGGGGCCATGTGGTTTTATTTAATCTACCCTGTGACTGTTCCTTAGAATTAGTGCATTTACAGATAAAGTGTTCAAAATGACTGTTTGACTCATGGTCAGTTGTGGTTGTGCTAATTACATACAAGCACACAAATTGACGGCAAATGAATTGAAAGAATAAAATTTTATAAATGAATGAAAATATTTAAATACAACTTGAAAGTATTCCGAACTGAAAGATGGGACATACCTCTACAGTTCTAGGTTAACCTCGCTATTGATAGTAGTTATTGAGGTGAAGGGTGTTCTAAATTTGAGGGACTAGGTTTCCGTTTTGGAACCGTAGCTTATATGTCCTATTCTAGAGTATTGCCGATACTGGGAATGGTTTCTTCCAAGCTGAGGATGTCACGAACCTGGATCAAGCAGGTCAATTAAATAATTAATTAAAATTTTTAAAATTTAAAATCCCAATTAAATTCAACAAATAATACTAAATCCCAAAAATTCGGGTGCGGCAAATTAAATACATAAGACTCGACAAATCAAAACCCTCATGGGACCTCATCGGACAACCGTGCAGACAGAATAACCATGACCTACTCTACAATCATCGTAAGGGAGGTAACAAATTCAATAAAAAATCGTAACATAATATGCGAACTATTCTCAAAATACACTATGGGCCTATACCCGGCCAGTTCTATAATACAATCACATTAATTACCAAATTAAGCCATAATGAGACTAGAACTCACCAAATCGGACGAATTGCTGACAGATTACGACCCTACTCCTACAATGCATCTGAATCTTCTACTTTGAAGGGATAAAATATGAAAAGTGATCCTAATGCTCAGCAAATATCATATTTAAATAAAAGAAGTCCAATAAATCAGAGAAAAGATTTAATGGATTAAATCCGTTCAAATGACAGAATAAATTCAAATTGCCAATATAACAAATTTAATAAAATCTAAGGTCTAGAATTCAAAATCTAATGGTAGTCTCGTGCACAAATCAAATATTCAAATTCAAAACAAAGTCCAAATTATAAAACAGTCTTCATTAGGACATATATATATAATAGAAGTAATTCGGATCAATTCCAATAGGCAAATAGCCAATTCAAATGTCCAAGTCTGAGTCCAATCCAAGGCCCATTTAGCTTGTGATCTGGGGCAAATTCGATAGCCAGATGATCAAATTGCGTGCGCATAAGCCGAAGTAGCGTTGTGGCAGATAGTCCAAAAGTTCGAATCAAAACATATACTCCAAAATCATTTATACGAGACATACCAAGGCCCAACTGAAGGCAAAATCAGCGAATTTCAAATCTAAGTCCGAAATCCAAATCTAAATCAAAGTTCAGTACAAATAAATGTAAAGATACAAATCATGCATCAAATTTGAGTTTTAATAATTTAAAGACTAATTTGGGGAAGAGTTTTATATAATCTTGGTAACCTTAGGTGAAATCAAATGCAAATTAGGCCTGCATGTATTGTCACCCATGTACTCTGTACCCATAAGTAAGGTTACTATTATTTGCCACCCACGGTTTTGGGCGTAATCCTCAAGCTTGCCAGATATATTAGAACGTCTGAATATATTATAAGGTTGAATCAAATCATTCAAATGAGAAAGGTCACTACTTCCAAACCTTTCTGCCGGCGGAAAGGGATTTCTAAACAAATTTTCTAATCGGGAGTTGGCCAGAATATCTAATATCCAAATCCAAATGTAGTGACCACAACTTAGCATATGCATGAGACTGCATGGCTTATGCAAATTTCGTGCATATTTTCGTATATAGATACTAATATAAACATATACAGTGTTTGATAAATTAATCGGATTTTCAGAAAAATATTAAATCTTCCAAACATATAAAACCCAGTCCAAAACCCCCCAAATCATCCAATGAACTACACATGCATGTTCAGAATAAATAAATTAGGTGTATAAAAATACATGCATATTAGTAAAAATTTCAAACACTATCCAAAACATATCAAATATTAAATCGGACCAAAAAGGGAGTTTACAGATACTTGCTTGGACTTCATATTTCGCAAATTTGAAGAAAGGATGCACCGAGGTACCCGAATCAGCCCTCTCTCACTCTGCCGCGCGTGTCCTCTCTCCTCCCACTCTCTGCTTCGCACTCGACTCTGCCGCTCCTCCTCTGTCGGCGGCGTCCCCGGCACCGGCAATGACAACGACCACGACGGTAGCACAGGACAACGGCGACGGTAGCTGGCAGCGGCACATGCAAGCCGTCGGCGGCCTCCTCTCTCCACCGCGCCTCTTTCACCCAAATTCACCAACATATAAGCCGATTTTCACAAAATCATTACATGCAACTCCAAAATCAACATCCACAAAGAGAATGAAATGATTTACTTATCTTAATTTCACCTATTTCTTCCGGAAACGACGGCGAACTGATGACTACTGTTTAGCTTTGGCTCCCGATTCCGTCTTCTACAAATACCGATAGACAAAATGGAGGGTAGCACCACGAAGAGAGCTTCGCCGGCATCCATCCCTGGCGTTCGGACCTTCGGTGACGGCGGCGGCAGCAGTCCGCACTGGTCTCCCTCTCTCCTCTCTTTTCCCCTCTCTGTCCCCAAAACCCTCTAGCTGAATTCTCTGTCTTCTTTTTGTTTAATATATTATTGTACATTATGTTATATTTTCTATTTTAGTTTTCTTTTATTCTAAAATTCAAATCGATTTTCGTGCAATAGTACAAGCGCATATTGGGCGCCAACCCAATTGATTCAAATATCCTTCAAAATTTCATAATATTAGATTAATTTTTTACCATGCCAAAATTACCCAAAATCACAATTAATATTAAATTAATCCGAACGAAAATCCGAGTTATTACAAAAGATATCTTATTCTTGTCGGCTAGCTTCTTGGTTGCCTCGATATGCCTTAATACTAAGTCTTCAACTTCAAAAGGCTGTGTCTCTGCCATCTTATTGTAGTACTGAGGAACTCTTTACTAATAAATTACCGCTCAAATACGTGCTTGTTTCTTTAGTTTGCCGAGGAGATTTAAGTATTGTCTCAGGGAGTTGAGAATTTTGCTAGATGCAAAGTTTTTCACTCGGTAGCTTGGTGGTCCTATGTCCATTGAGGTTACCGCTTTTGTTCCGAAGTAAAGATTGAAAGGTGTTTCCCAAATTGGCTCTCTTGGAGTCGTTCAACAAGCCCATATTTGGACGGAAGTTCAGTTATTCAAGCACCTCTAGCGTCATCCAGTTTTGTTTTCATCCTGCTTACTATCATCCAGTTTGTTACTTCCATTTGTCTATTTGTTTGTGGGTCAGAGATTGATGTATGGATCAATCTGATTCCTAGACCAATATAATACTTTATGAACCTTTTGTTGGAGAATTTGGTATTATTGTTGGTTACTATGACCTCTGGTATTCTAAATCTAGAAACATATTTGGTGCACAAACATTGCTACAATTTTTTCTTTAATATTTGCCAATAGAGATGTTTATGCACATTTTGTGAAGTAATTTACCGCAACAATTATGAATTTCTTTTACCTAATCACTACGGGAAATGGACCCAACATGTTCAGCTCCCACTGTGTGAATAGCTAGGGAGCTTGCAAAGCCTAGAGCACTGTGTGTTGTTGCCTTGGTACACTATCGGTGATTTGGTAATTCTCGCATCTTTTAACAAACCCCATTGTGTCTTTCACGGTCAACCAATAGTAACCCTATCGTATGATCTTGAGGGCTAATGTTTTCCCTCATACGCCTTCGCATTTGTCGATATGCACCTTACTGAGGGCATAATTAGCTTCCATCAAAGTTAGACAACACATGTAAGGTACTAAGTATTCTCTCTTGTATAGTGATCCATCCACCAGAGTGTGCCAACTAGCTTTTTTTGTCGCGTGCCTCATCTTTGTGGGATCATCCAAAAGCGCTCTATTTTTAAGATACTTTTAATATAGGGTCATCTAAGTTATATTGTCAAATACTTGGAGAATTTCATGTTACTTTTTAATGCTAAGTTTTTGAAGTATTTCTCTCATATCTTGGGGATACTGTTCCGAACAACTAGATGTTGCCATTTAGGAAAGCCAATCAACTTTCCAGTTATCTTCCATGGGGATATGGTTAACTTCAACCTTATCAAAGACTGAAAGGAGACCACGTACCTTGTAAAGGTATTTTGTAAGGTCCGAGTTGTATACTTTAAAATTAGCAAGTATTTGATTGACTACTAGCTCACAATCACGGCAGACAACTAGGTTCTTGATAGAATATTCTTTAGCTAGTTTCAAACCGGTTACCAGAGTCTTATATTCTGCTGCATTGCTTGTAGCTTGAAACCAGAATGTTATTAAGTATTTGATTTCGAATCTATCTGGTGTTTTTAATACAATTCGACTCTGCTCCATGATTAAGAAGTCACCCTGTCAACATGCAGTGTCTATGCGGGAGATGCTCCTATGTATTCATCTATCACTTGTGAGACTGGCGTTAGCATTCCAACAATAAAGTTTGCGAGGGTTGGACCCTTTATAGAGGCTCATGCTCTAAACTCTATGTTAAACTCATCAAATTCAACCGACAATTTGATGAAGTATTTGGATACTTCTAGTTTTTGCAAAATCCCCTTTAATGGCCGATCAATCAAGATTTCAATCTTGTGGGCCTGAAAATAAAGTTAGAGCTTCCTCGTAGCAAAGATTAAGGCTAAAGCAACCTTTTCTACTTGCGCATACCAAGTCTCTATATTTGATAAGATCTTACTGACATAGTATACCAGTTGCTGAATACTTGTCTCTTCACTGACCAAAATAGCACTCATAGCTATTTTTGAGATGGTTGGTTAGAGACATGACTCACCTTTCTTGGGACAGATCAGTAGAGGTGGATTCACTAGATACTCTTTCAGTCCCCGAAAAAGCTTTATGGCACTCATCCGTCCATATGAAAAGTTTGCTCTTGCTCTTTTCAATATCTTAAAGAACGGGAGATATTTTTCGGTTGACTTAGCTATGAGTCGGGATAAGGCGGCAAGTCTTCCAATCAGCCTCTAGATTTCTTTGACAGCCCGGGGAGGTTTCATATATTGGCTTTGATTTTCTCCGGTTTTGCTTCTATTCATTGTTGTGAGGTACTGAATCCCAGGAACTTATTGGAAGTCATCCCAAAGATGCATCTGGTTGGGTTTAAGTTCATTTAGTATGCCTTGAGTACTTCAAATGCCTTGGCTAGATTTTTAATATAATTGTCAGCAAGTACGCTTTTGACGAGCATGTCGTCAACATACATCTTGATATTTTTTCGGTATGTCACAAATATTTTATTTACCAACCTTTGGTATATTACTCTAGTATTCTTTAGTCCTAACGACAGTACTTTATAGTAACATGTTCTCTAATCTGTCGCGAATGAGGTGATTTCTCATCTATTGAATTCATTCAGATTTGGTTGTATTTAGAGCAAGCATCCATAAAGTTTAGCAGTTGATATCCAAATATCGAGTCCACCAACTTGGTTGATCCTTGCAATGGGAAAGAATCTTTAGGACATGCTTTATTCACGTTAGATATAAAATAACTAGTCTAGATAGTTCACCTCTTTGATGAACTCTGCATCAGTTAATTTATTGATCTCTTAACAAATGGTAGTAAGTTTTTCTACGAAGCAGTTTTGCCTTTTTTGTTTGACCAATTTGTGCCCTGGTATGAGGCTCAGCTTGTGAATTATCATCTCGATTGGTATATTGGACATGTCAGTCGGAGTCTAGGCAATGACATCCGAGTTGTTTTGTAAAAACGCAATTAACCTCTCTTTCAGATTTGAACTCGATGATTTACCGATCTGAACACATTTATGCAGGTTCGCTGTATCCGGAGGAACTTGGAGAGGTGATTCTCTGGGTTGAGTCTATTGAAATGAATTCTCATCCCAAAGATCAAATTCTTTGACTTACGGAGGTGGAGTTGGGCTATTTATTTGTGTTAACTAACAATTTTGTCCAACGAACTGGTCTCCTCTAACTTTTCTAATTTTGTATCTTGATAAAAATTTTTTTTTAGACATGGAATTGAAATGACCGCTCTGAAAGTTGTTTAGTATGGCTGGCCTAATATGGCGTTGTAAATCAAGGGGAGATGTACAACTAGGAAGGTTAGCAAATGGGAGGCCATTTTTACATATATTCCCAATGTAACTTTCGGCTCTACTATCCTTTCACCAGGATTGGTGTGTTGTCAAGTCCATATAGTGGTCCGTCTAACAACTCCATTTGATTGTTTTTAAGTCTTAGCTTAATCAATGTATTGAAATATTGAATATTTCTTAGACTTTCATTATCAATAAAAACTCGTTTTAATTGGTAATCATGGACTCCATTGGAAATGAATGCAGATACTGCAAGAAAATCAAAATGGGGAGAAATTACATGTATCATATTGTTATTATTAAAATTAATGGCATTATTTTCTACCCCCAGTTTCTATCTCTTATCGATAGAAGTATTCTTAGGATGAGCTAGAGCATTATTGTCGGTGGGTCTTGTTGATACTATATTTATGACTCTGACTGCCACTCGATTCCATGATTGTGTTGAGTACTCCTTATCATCTTTATTATTACCTGGGGTAGACCCAGTGTTTCTCAAATATTTATTGAGGTATCATTTTTATATTAGGGTCTCAATCTCCTTCTGTACTATCTAGCAATTTTCAGTATTGTGCCCTGAAAATTGATGATAGAAATAGTATTTAGACTGATTACCTCCTTCTGTTGACAAATTTTGGCCACATCAAGAATTTCTCGTTCTATATTTGTATTAGCATGCTTATTCGAGTGTCATTCAGTGGTGTGAGGTTCAATAGTGTGAGGTTCAGCGGTTTGTTTTCTTCGTGAATATTGACTTAGTTTTTGTTACTTTCTGTGATCCCAATTGGAAAATTGTCATTGTTTCTCTTCTTTTCACCATTTGTCATCAGTTGGTGCCTGTAATTTGAGTGCTCTAGCCAGTTTACTTCATTGTCCTTATCGGCTGCGATGTATGCCAAGGTGATAGTTTCGCCTCCAAGAATGTCCTGGGTTCTTGTTAGACTAAATATTTAAAAAAGTCACCCAGTTGAACTATTACCATAAAGGCATTCAGCTTCAACTCGTCATTGAGTTTCAAGATGCCTCTAGCCTCGGTATTAAATGTAGCCACAAAATGCTTCAAGCTCTTGTTTATAGCTATCGGATCCTGATAGATGGTAGGGTTGCTTTTCTTTCCTCCGACTGGAGGCAAATTGTGATAGAAACTGGTATGCTAGCTCTTGAAAGGATCAAATGGAATTTGGTTTAACTTATAGAACCAAATTCTTGCGTCTTTCTTTAAAGTTAAAGGGAAATAGAAGCGTAGCGCTGCATCCTCTAGGTTTCAAAAGTCGACCAACTTTCGAAAGTAGCCTAAATGATTAATTGGATCACTACTTGCTTCATAGGATTTCAATATTGGCATTTTATATTCATGAGGAAGCCAATTCCTCTTGATCTCCGAGGTGAAAGGTGGACAACCCAATTCGATCATTATCATTTAACCAACTGTGTTTTCTTGAAAAACCTGCTGTTTGATTCACTTTATTCTTTCTCCACTTTAGTTGTGAAGACGATTCTTTTAGCGTTGAGGATATTCCTTAACTTTGAGTGATTAATAGATATGTGTAGTATTTGCTTGACCGGAAGGGTTTCAGGTATGTTGCTACATGACCCTTCTTTCTGGATTGACAGGCGTCCGGAAACTTGGGGTATATCCTGGATTTTGTCACTCGTGTCTTTCTTCTCTTGCCTCAAAGTCCAAACGTCCTTTGAGTGGAGAAAGATTAGTGCGAAGGAATGCCTCGGGAACTATTGGAATCTTTGGCTAATGATGGTTTTCCTTCAAGATAACCTTCTTTCCTCCTGACCTTCTCCTTGATGTTGATGCCTACAAGTAGAGGGCTATTGCGCTACGCGTGTCACAAACCCAGACTAGACAAGTTAATTCAATAATTAATTAAATTCTAATTAACAGATAAGTAAATTCCAAACCAAGTGTGATATAAACAAACAGACTATAAAAAAATTTTGACATCTAGAATAATAATAATCAGACTCAAAAACCCATCACAGGACCTCATTGAACAACCGTTCGGACAATATAATCATGACCTGCTCCAAACAATCGTAAGGAAGAGACAATTCATATACATATACATATACACGACTATCAAATATACTGATCCGACTACCAAATACATATCCAAGGCCACATCGGGCCAAACCGAATATCTGAAATACGACCCAATACACAGCTCTAACCGATCCAACAATATCAGAATAGATATAATACTCACCACCAAATAAGAGATGCCGCGACAGATCTTGTCCAACTCTTGCAATATGTCCAAGCCCTCTACTCTAAAGGGACAAAATAGAGAAATGTGAGCCTAAAGCTTAACAAGCCTCATATAGATATAATAATAGTTATTATGCCCAATAATTCAGAAGGAGGGTTCATAAGTAGATATCACAACGAATAACAAATACAAATCTGATTTTTGAAAACAGATAGCAGATATAATTCCAAATCGCTAATATTAGAAACCCAATCATCAACTTCAAAATAGAATCCGATATTAAAACCAATAGTAATCTCGTACTCAAATCGTATATCCAATCGCATCGACTCGTTGAAACATGCTCGCAACAAATCGTGTTCTAGAGTCAAATCTCGTATGCATAATCAACGGGTACAGTTTAGGCTTGTAACTCTCGACCGTCTTATATCATCAGCTCCATTATCCCGGTTATATTTTAGGCCTGCAGTTCTCAACCATCTTTTGTCATTATCGGCTACATTTTAGGCCCGCAGTTCTCGACCATTTTTTATCATTATCGGCTATATTTTAAGCGTGCAGTTACTCGGCCATCTTTTATCACTATAGGCTATATTTTAGGCCTGCAACTCTCGGCCAACTTATTATAATTATCGGTTACAGTTTAGGCCTTCAGCTCTTGGCTTATTATGATTATTGGCTACAGTTTAGGCCTACAGCTCTCAGCCAACTTATTATCATTATTGGCTACATTTTAAACCTGTAATTCTTGGCCAATTTATTATCATTATCAATTATAGTTTAGACCTGCAATTCTTGGCTAACTTATTATCATCGGATCACATATCGGCCCACTAGGGTCTCGGATCACTATGGTCCTATGCACATATTGACCCACAGGGGCTTTGGACCACCAGGGTCCCACACACACATATCGTCTCACTAGCGCCTTGGACCATAAGGATCCTACACGCATATATTGCCTCACTAGGGCCTCGGACCACCACAGTAGCAACTTCGACCTTTGGCAGCATGCATGGGTACCGATGCACGGCCTGGTTCATGCCCATCTCCATATAAACATATTGATACACGAACATATATTGTCCAGATATTTCTCGGGTTTTCATAAAAATAATAAACCTTCAAAAATACTAAATCGGCATAAACCACTGAACGATAGGTAAATCATACATGTATGTACATAATAAACAAATAGGGTGCATAAAAATAACATGCATGTAAATAAAATATCCAAAACGCAAGTAAACATCATCAGACATGAAATTAGACAAAGAATATGGCTTACAAATACTTGTCTCGACATTATACCAAGTAGGTCTAATAAAAGGATTCTCCAAAATACCCAAACTTCACCTTGTCTCTCCTCTTCTGTGTGCTTTTTCTCTCTCCTCTCTTCTTCTTCCTCCTGCGCACCGTGCCTCTCCTTCTCTGTCCCTCTCTTCTTCCTCCTCTTGTGCACCGCACCTCTCCTCCTCTCTTCTTCTTCCTTTTGCCGCGCGCTCCTCACCAATTAGAGCCGTAGCTCTGTTTTGCCCCATTTACCCATCAATTAAGATTTTGGCCGATTTCTGTTAAAATCGATACATGCAAGCAAAGAATCAATATTAACAAAAAGAATGGAAAGATTTGTTTGCCTCAATTTCTTGATTGCCATCGACGGTTTTGCTTCACTTTGGCTCGTGCACGCCTTCCTGTTCTCCTTTCTTCTTCTTTCCTCCTCCTTGCCTCTGCCCCCCCTCTCCTTCACCTTTTTCTTTTTTCTTCTCCTTCCTCTCGCACTTTCTCTTTTGTGCTGCTCTTCCTTTCCTCTTTTCTCTTCTTCTTCTTTCCTCCTCCCTGCCTCCGCCACACCACCTTTTCTCTTCCTTTCTTTCTTTTCCCCCTTTCCATATATTATTGTTATTATTATTATTATTATTATTATTATTATTTTGTTTTTCATTTTCCTTTTTTTATTATCCAACCGGTGTTCGAATGCTAACATAGGCACGCCTCAAGAGCAAGCCTACTGGAATCAGTGCTCAGGCACCTCTTGGGAGCCCTTCCAGCACCAGCATTGCAGATTCGAATATCCTTTAAAATTTCACAATATATAATTATTTTAAAACGCACCCAATTAATTTAAAATTACAATTAATATTAAAATAATCCAAATAGGGATCTGGGGTATTATAGCACGTTTGGCCCTCGACTTTATTCTATATGGACTTCAATATTTTTAACATGTTGATATGGGCCGCCAAGGCTTTGACATCTGGATTTGTTGGCAAGCGAGTATCTTTGTGGCTACGCTCCTCCAAATTGAAGCCATGAGATGTGACGTCCTTCAGTGGCTGCCTGTCTTGATCTTGCGCTTGTGTATTTCACCATTTTGCTTTATCAAAAATGCGAATAACGTTCGAGTGGATGGAATCTTGATTAGGTAGGAACGAATAGCTTAGTCACATTCTCATAGACAATGCCAATAATATATACCTAGGATCAAAATAGTTGTCTGAATAAAGTTGGGTTGAACCTTGGAACCTTTTAATTCGGATCTTGCATATCACAACAGTTAACAAGAAATTAGAGGATATAGGACTCGTTCCTCAATATATCCTTGAACGTTCAAATAAGAAATCTTTCTATGAGAATGAAAGATAATATAGAATTGAAGATGAGTAAATGTAAGAGAATATTAGAGTTGGAGAGCTTGACTCTATGATTATCAAAAAGACCCATGTGTATCGAGATTGGTGCTTTGTATTTGCATTTTTTTTCCTGATTTAGGATCCTCTTGACTGAGGGAATAATGCATATTTATAGTTTTACTGCTAATTAGTGCATCCTTCTAGAATTAGCAAGAATGTGCATTAACTAAGGTGTTACGATGGTTGGAGATCTAACCATCGCACAAATACTTTCTATTTAATGGCTGTAACGGCCTGTTTATTGTGTCCGTTCATCTTTCGATTTATATAATCATTCGTTAAAATTTAATGCCTAGTTTAATTCTCTACTAGCCATTTGTTGCCTTACTCTTTTTTATTTTTTAGCAATTCGGTCATTTGGATATTTGATGAGTTGGGTGTTTGGACAGATTTTATATCCCTGCCCCTCCCAGGACTAACAATTCGGTCATTTCATATTCTTCCTTGAGCTTGCGATGCGAAGGCCCTGTATATCATCAGGTTGAGTCAATTTTATTTTAGACTTTAACCGGTACATTAGGAATATTCTTCAGAAATCTGTACGATGGATTGAGATGAACCCTCGTTTCTCCAAAAAGATTTTGGGAGTTTGGACAGACTTGGATTTTTTAAAGAAAAAATTCTTGAAATATACATTTTTGTATATACAGATAAGTAGTGTGTATGTTCATATATATGACAGAGGGGGGTAGTTTTCCATATCTGACACTGAAGCGACCCAATGTATCATTATCACTGTTCCACTTCAGGGTACATGCATTCATACATACATGCTAGACATACATGCACACATTATAGATAGATTGTGGGTAGGCGAATTCCTTGAATATTTATCCAATCAGTTTTAGAGGTTTTGCAATTGGCAATGGGCTATCCAACTATCAAAAGATGTTAGAGAGAGAGGTACGAATTAACCATTCTAATTGAAGTTTCTTAATCTTTTAGCTTTTGAAATTGATTATGTAACAGAAAGTGTCTACAACAAACTTACAAACCCACATAAGCTTGTAATTTAAGTTCTTTTTTCCAATTGATAATGCATGCCTTAAAAGGATTATATACGTTCATCTTTAGACATCTGACGAATATTTTTATGAATCCATGAGCAGGTAATGGGAGCATATGGATATAGCATAGAGCATATTCTGATGGTTGATATTATTCCTGATGCTGCAGTTCGCAGGGCAATGAATGAGATAAATGCAGGTTATTACTCCTTCCCCCTTGCGCCCCAACTGCACTTCTATGTACCATCCATAAATGAAAATATTGCTATCTGTATTGGACATATCGATGACATAATACGTATCAGTATTGGAAGGAAATTGGAAGGAAAAAACACTTCTAAGAATTGTAAGTTGATATGACCATATTGCCTGATATATCGACCGTATTAGCCAATATATCTGCCAAATGTTGGTTATGAGAAACTGTCATGACTAGAATGTGAGTCACCAGCTTTCTCTAGTTTTCAATTGTGAAAGTTTTCCAAGCCAGAACCTTTGTGGGTGCGATGTGAAGAATTGGCCTAGACTACTGTTCATTAATCGGGTGACTTGGGAGCACTAACTAAATAAAGAGAGAAATATAGCAGTGTAGGCCTGCGTACAATTTTTTTTTTTTTTTAAATAAGCATTAAAAAATAAGACATTTTGATACAAGACAATAGCAAAGATGCCCCAGTATGTGAGACTTTGATATTGTAAGGTCTAGATGGGGTCAAACGTATGTAGTCTTACCACTATGTTATAAAGTTGTTGCTTCCACTTTCCACCTTTTGAACATATGATATTTAAGTTATAATGAAGCAACCTTGTCTCATATGAACGCTCATGAACATTGATAAAAATATTAATATCGATATTGACTGTGGCTATATCAATATCGTACTTATCGGATAATATGTATCAGTATTAAATATATTAGAATAGAAAAAATTCTAAGAATCGTGAACTAATAGGGCTATATTGGATGATATATCAATATGATAATATATCACAATATCAAAATATATACTGATACATATCGGCCAATATTTGTACTTGTGCTCGCGAAACATTAGAGTCCAAGTTTCTTCTATTGTCATCTTGATTGATTTCCCCCAAGTAATGGGTTCAGGGCTTAAAGCTGGCGTTTTGGAGCACTAAGGCCCCACATCGTGGGGTTGGTAGAGATTCAAATGTACTCAACTTTATTCTTTATATTACACAGAGACTATTTATATTGTTTGAATCCGTAACTTTTAGGTTATAATGAAGCAACTTTAATGTCTCTCTGAAACCTCAACCTCTCTCGAATTTGCTCAGGCTATATTTCATGTGCTGTTTGGAAGTTGTCTCATGGATAGTTCTTTCTATCTGATCACATTTACAGTTAAGACATCGTGTTCATATATTCTTATGTGTAATCTCCTTCAAGTGGCCCCGGGGCAGTTGACTTCCATGTCCTGGCTACCAATGTAATGGACACAGCCATGGCTGTCCTATTAATCGTACATCCATTCTTTTAGAAAAGTTGGTCGTGTTCTTGTTTTTCTAGTTTTTGAGGCTACGGTTTCAGTCGTAATCACATTGGTACTAGATAATACATATAGATATTGGACATATTGGAAATTTTTTTTTTTAAAAACCTAAGTTGAGAAAACAATATTAGCCAAATATGATATATATTAGTTATTATTTTGAATATGGCCGATATATGATAATATTTCTCCGATACGGAGACATATTGTGACATTATTGCGATATTAGAATATATTAGTACTTGCAGGCCCGATACTGATACATATTGGCCGATATTTTTATCTATATAGCCTAACGAAAAGCCCTAATGTCTATTGACACGTGATATTATTATAAAGTTCAAAAATAAAGGAGATCCGCCCCATGTTGTGCTCATGTCTTAATTTGCTTTCTTTCAAATACTCCTTTTTTATGGTGTTTTTCTTGTCCATTATTAGTGAATGTTATCGCATTTCTTGTACTCGGTGTCTGTTGTTGCCTGTTACTGAAAATACTCTTCTTATTGACCAAGAAAAATTATCTGATGGTTCAAATTTTAGAAGCAACCACTTTGTATTATCAAGTGTAAGCCGCATACATTTTTCTATTCCTTTAGCCTCCATCAAGGCTCAGCTGCAGGCTGAAGACAAGGCAACCAGGTCTTGCCATGGCTACATCAAAGATGAAAATAATGACATTGGTCGCAGTCATATTAAAATTGGTTTTATTAGGTGATACTTATCAGTATTGGACTAAAATCTGTGTGAATCGTATCAGGTATATTTGTTGATATTTTGAATATCAGGTAAGTCATAACATGTAATGATTTTGTCGAAGCATTAGGAAATATCAGTATTGAGAAGCCCAATGCCGATGTCACCCGATATTTTGTATATGGCTAGTATATCAGAAAATATAGGATATATTAGTCGTTATTTTGAATATTGGGTGTATCTTGGTATATCTCAATTTTACTTGGGCATCGGAAAGTATTAGTATTGGGATATCCCATACCGATAAATATTTTGATTGATATTTCTATAGTCTGCATATAAACTCCATGCAGTGATTGACCTCATATTATATTTTTTTCAGCCCAAAGGCTTCAGCTTGCTAGTGTGCACAAGGGTGAAGCAGAGAAGATTTTGCAAGTTAAGAAAGCCGAGGCCGAAGCCGAGGCAAAATACCTCGGCGGGGTCGGGGTGGCGAGACAGAGGCAGGCGATCACAGATGGGCTGAGAGAGAACATCTTGAACTTCTCTCACAAGGTCGAGGGAACCTCAGCTAAGGAGGTGATGGATCTCATCATGATTACTCAGTACTTTGATACCATCCGAGACCTCGGCAACTCGTCGAACAACACAACCGTGTTCATACCCCACGGTCCCGGACATGTCAGAGACATCGGAGATCAGATACGCAATGGCCTCATGGAGGCAGCAAGTGCTCGGGTGGATACAGAGTAAAGAGGTACCTTCCGCCCTTCCCTTCGGTTCCGGGTTTTTTTTATGGAAACAAAAATTTTTTCTTTGAAAATAAAACTTTGCGCTCACGACAAATGTATAGATCACGAGTTTTTGGAAACAGAAACATAAGCTTGCTTGTTTGAAGAGCTCTTCGGGATCTACAATCGAGAACTCGGTTTTTTGTTGATTGTTTGTTGATATTAAGAAGCACCGACAATCTTCCCAGGGTTAAACTATCGGTGTCCAACAAATGTCAGATATCGATATATATCGAATTATTGTTCATCCATATTTTTTGACCCCGACATGTTTTGACACACTGATATACTTCAGACACATTGAATAATTTTATAGTTTTGAAAAAAGTTGAGGTTTGTAGTATAATTTTTTTAAAAAAATTAATTTTTATTAAATAGTTGTATTGCAATTTATTCATGTTGGTTCATCATCCATTTGTATGCCACCTTTTCTGAAATTTTTTCACGAACAAGAAAAAAATAAAATTATATATTTTTATTTTTAATTTAGTCAAAAATAACATGTTTATTTATTATATTTATAAATAAATTATAAAATAAATTATAAATTTTTGTTAGCCGATGTGTTGTATATTGGTGTCTATTCTCTTTGATTTGATTTCCTGCTTGTAAAGGAACGGTGATGATTACAATTTGCTTGTCTCCTCGTGGAAGCTGTAATTAAATTTATATTTAACAAATTTAAGAAATTTTGAAATAAAGATAAAATAAAAATATAAGTTTTTTAATCTTAATTTTTAAAAATTAAATTTAACATAAAGTTTACATCTTAAAATCAATGTTGGAAAATACATTTTTCATATTTCATTTCCTATCAACTTTGTTTTAAAATATTAAGAACATCTGTTTATTATTGAATTTGATTTATTATTATTAGAAATAAAATTGAAATTTAAAAAATAAATAATAAAATTTAGAAAATCATTTAAATTATTGATAATAAGATTTATTAATATATCATATAACTTCCATCTCACACAATTTTAGCTTGCAAAGTTCTATGGTAACTTAGCCTAAATATTACATTAACCAAACAACAAAAAAACTCATTTCATCATATCTAATTTTATTCCAATAATTAAATAACTAAAAATCATATGCATATGCACTTATCATTAAACTCGATTTAACACGATATTCTTCGACAATTTAAGTAACGTTAAATCATCAATTATTCTATACTTTTTAGGCGTATCTCTTCTATTCTTTCCTCCAACCATAATTAATATACACGGCTAGTAAATGCAACCGTCTTTCCATAACCTTCAATAGAAGGGCTTGGATGAATGAAAATCTCCTACAATACTTGGCATTCCATTACCGCGATCAACAGAAAACATAAAATTAGCGTATCGATGTTAAGGTAAAAGAAAGGGGCCGAGAGAGTAGAAACCAAAAGCATATACTTCAAATGCATACATAAAACCGATATGTGATAATCGCTAACATTATAAAGAGGCATCAGGCGGGTTATAGAGTGTCTCGCGCTTAGAATTACAGCAAACCCGGAGGGGTTTTTCTTCCTCTCTCAGCATCGATCTCCCTCCTGTAACATTCGGCATTTGGTCCGGTCAGTGTGGCGGGTACAAACTGTCGGAGCCACCACTATAATAGTAAGCCGATGTAGTATAAGCTCCGCCCTGCAAGCAGTAACACAGCGCTAATCAGATGCTGAAATGCCAGAACGGCACAGCAGAAAAAAACGGACATTTTTTCTGACTATCATGCGTTGAAGATATGATAATATTAAGAAAGATAAATGTGATCATACTAAAAGATAAAATAATAAATGATAATATGGATAAATATGCTTGTAAAATAATAGAATCAGAAAATAGCAAAGAGGGGAAAGCTCTCATGGTCCTCCTAATAAGGAGGTTCCATATTCATCTAATGGTCAAAATTAAAAATTAGATGGATAAATAGTAAAATTTACATCAAACAATTTAAATGACTGTTTAATCTGCACAATTCATCCGTCAAACTTCCAATCATAGTGTTGGGTGAAAATAAAAGCCTCTCCACTGGACGGGCAATAACTACACTCAAGAGAGGGGGCGGATGAGGGAGAAAGGCACAGAGAGAGAGAGAGAGAGAGAGAGAGAGAGAATCACATATCCAAGGTGATGGTGTTCTGGGACATAGGCCGGTAGAGGAGTCGAACCTGCAGTTAACCACATTAAACAAGCAACTTGTATCATCAACACGGTCGCAATTGTTCCATCGAGTATCAGGAAGAAAAATTTCTCATACTAGAACAAATAACTTGGATGCAAATGACTCATTAAGACAAGTAGGAGACTTAAGGTTTTACCATTTTGCCCTATAACGACCGGCCCAACATGTACCACATTTGGGTTCCTCAATAAATAAATTTTTAGCACCAAATGTGACCAAAACAACTCTCATCATACGGCCATGTATGCTTCACTAGGGTTTCCTGATACTTCATTAATTAAACACACTTTTCATGACTAATATGCCCTTTTGGAACCGATCATCACAGACACATTTCATAACAAAGTTTCACTTAACATTTTCTAAGTTCACATAAGCAAAAACAATACTTCCAGCATCAAAATAACTTGCTGTAAGATACCGGAGACATTATAGCCTAATCCATGGAAATTGTTATAACAGACAAAACAGTATATAATAACTGACAAATCACCGAAATATCTTGCATATTACACTCCAGACATGATTTCGCGACGTTCACTTTACACTGTGTTCCTCTTGGATAAATTTTGTTTGTGGAACACAGGGCACAAATTCTTCTACACAGAAGACCTCAATTTACACAGTTTTACAAGTGCGGAAATTTGGAGGAACAAAGAGACCAAACTCTTGCTATGGAGAAAAACCAAGTCAATTTATGTAGTCTTATCATTGCAGAAGTTCCGTGGAACATAGAGGCCAAATGCTTCTACAAAGAAAACCTAAGTCAATGACAAGCAACTATTTGAAAGAGTTGAAACTAGCCTGACCAGTATTACATAAGCAAATCAGGAATAATATACAGTCCACATTGAAAATGCCTTAAGAAGGATCAGAACCACTGGCATTAGTCTACATTGGTCAAGCATAAATCTAATAGCATTGCAGGTAAACATCTTGCTTCTTACCCTGAAAGATTGTCAATGCTGATTTGAGATTAGAAGAATATTGATTTTGTTTTCCAATAAAAGAATATTTTTTGTCCGTAAATAAGACACTTCATTCCCTCATCTTTACCCCACATAATTACACAAAAACATACTAATGTAATTGCACTGGCATTGGCAAATGTACACAGTTTGTGCTCCCACAGTTCTACACAGAAAAAATAGTCCTGATTAGCAAAGCATGGTTCATTTGGGTAGTTAACCAAATGCTCCTTCAACAACTATCTGGAACATGATATAATGACACCAGATATCATTTTCACATGATGATGTCAACCGTGGGGCCTAGCAATACACTGTGTGGCGCTAGATTTTTTGGATTTTTTGGTAAATAGTGGCGCTAGCTTTATGTTTCCTGTTGACATTGACAATCACACTCACTGCAACACTTTCTGGACCACTTATCTGGGAATGACCAAAATAGAATCCTTTCATAACCAAACCTAATAAACCTAAAGTAGTTAAGGAAAGATGGTTAGACTCTGTAATTATCACAATGATTCCATGAAGGAATCAATACTTAAAGCAATGAAATAAAAAATGGCATGTAGCACAAAACCTTGGTGAATGCAGATGTGACATTAATGAAGATAACATAACTGCAACCCCCAAACAAATCCCCATGTTTATTGATGCATGGCAAGAGAAAGATTCCCCATATTGGCTAAAGTTTTCTCCTTGTATGTGTCCCCTCCCCTTATCCAAGGGTCCCATTCACTCCAAACGTCATAGCTTAAAACTTCAGTCACAGTTGAGACGTGGCAATCACGGCCATTAGTGGGTGTATCATAAAATTGTGGCAACTGCAACTGTGAATAGTTGGCAAAGATTAAAAAGTTGACCTTAAAGCATAGAACTGCAAATTTTGAGTAATAAAAGGACAACTCTAAGACATGTAAGGAACTTTAGTGATAATCTTTATAATATAAGATACTATCATAATTATGATTATCAAGTAGTTTTCATTGAATTTAAAATCATACAATAGATAAATCATTAATATATATATGTTATTTATATTCTTATAAATAAAAAAAAAAAAATATGTCACACAAGTACCTAACTAAGATACATATTATCATAAATTATGATTATCAGGTATTTTTAATTGAATTTTAAATCGTATAATAGATAAGTCATTGTATATATGTTAGTTATATTTTTACTGATAGTGAATCAATAATTAATCACATATAAAAGAAGTAATTTCAAATGACAAAAGAAAAATAATATCAATTCCTAATCATAAGGAATGAGTACGGTTAGCATAAAATACTAACAAGTTCACTGTTTCATTAATTCTCCTCATTTCACCACCAAAAGTAATATAACAGAGGATCCTTGAGATTGACTTCTCCTCCCTTCCCTTTTTAATCCCACTATAACACTCTCTCTCTCTCTTGCAATGTGAGATCTCTTTCCCCTCCCTCACCCCAATCTCTCTTTCTTCAGGAGAGTCTGGATCTAGCCTTGCCAATGTGCAGCTGGTGGAGAGGGAGGGAGGGAGAGAGAGAGAATACAGTGGCCAAGAAGGTGTCGATGGCCTCTGTATCACGGGGAGCAGTTCCTTGAGAGGAGAGAGGGGTGGAGGAGGTTGTCGAGTGAGAGGAAAGGGAGAGGATGCAGATGGATGCCTCGTTTTCTTTCACTGCAAGTGTTTTAATCCTTGATATGCTATTATTGCTTGTGTCATGCCACATTGCCATTTTCTACTTGGCGATTGCCAGTGTCACACGCTGAAGGTGAGCATTTTTTTTTTATGTTAGTAGAAATTTGGTACCAAAAACAACAAAATATGGACCAAAAGACAGATCAAAATAAGAAAGAAAAAAAGACAAGTTGAGAATAAATTGAAAAAATATAAAATGTTGTAAATATTTTAGGTGTTTTCCCATTGGTAATGTAGCCAAGCTTTACATTTTTTTTCAGTAAGACTAGGAAAGTGGAACTAACAAGGAATCATAACCAAGCCATTGCCTTCAGCACAACAGCTTCATAGAAAGCCTTCATTGCTAGCCACAAGATAAATGCATATAGGAAAAAAATGAAAAAGCAGATGATGAGATGTACCTCCACTATAAACACCATGCTGGCTCTCAAAACCCTCATGTCCACTAGTTCTGCAGCCACACAGATTAATAAGGAATGCATAAAGTACGACAATAAATGCACAAAGTCACAAGAGATACAAAAAACCTTCTAAGAGCAGAGAGAGCTTGGTGCTGCATGCTAACAGAGTCAATGTATCCTGCCTGACGTCGCCCGTGTACTCCGAAGGCAGATCCTGAATATGTGCTGGCTCGTTTCCTAGCAGTAGGTTCAATATATCCTGCATGGGGTTCCTAGATAGCACCATTTCCATGATTCAACATTCATTAGCACAGCCAATAACAATCGAGAACATGGATAAAAATATTAGTACTAATATCAGTATCAATCAAGGCCATATCGGTATCGGACATATCGGATAATACGAATATATATTGCATATAACAGAAGGATAATTTTCTGAGAATTATAAACTAATAGGATTGTATTGGCCGATATTTTAAATATTGGCAGATATATTTCGATAAATCGATAATATGACAATATATCGTAATATTATCGCGATATCAAAAAATGTCGGTATCAGGGGCTCCCGATAATTGCATCTATGACCAGAAGTAGGAAAATGTGAAGTACCATGTCTGAGGAACGTCTTTTATATCCAGAAAGAGCACCATATGTACGAATGGGATAACTACTGTCTCGTGCAGCATATCCTTGAGCATACAGATTTCCATATTCAGCAGAATCTAAACTATAGGTCAGGCCCCTTCCCAGGTGACTTTTGCTGTGTTTTGCAATAGCATAGCTTTGTTTACCTACCTTCTTGCCTACATTACAAGGCAAAGAAAAAAATCAATAATGAACAGTATTATCAAACATTAGCATTGAAGCTGATAATTACCCCATGGTCTCTTTGAGGATATCTCCTTATGACCATGGTCCTTGAGTTGCTTCTTATGACCATCGTCCTTGAGTTGCTTCTTAGGACCTTCAAGCTTTAAAGATAAACTCTTTTTTTGGTGCTTTGTGGACTTCGATGATTTGGCTACATCTTCAACTGCACTGTCACTAGCTGGGATTGGATTTAGCTTGCCTCTAAAAACCTTTTCATTTGAAGTAGGCTTCTCCTCCTTTTTAAGGGCTGCTTTTCTCTTCTTTTTGCGACTTTTAGATGATGATTTGGGATGAGCATTAGTCTGAGAAAATCCAGCTTCTCCAAAACTTTCCTTGAATCCACCAGAAGAACGTTGTTTTGGTAGCCGGCCCTTAAAATGAGGCCTCACAATCATGGCATTTACCTAGGACAGATTCTCGCAAGATTGTGCAATAGAATCAAATGCAACATCCAAGATACACAAAATTAATAACCAAAGTTGTTCCAAGTCAGTCAAGACTTTCTAGTTTATGACCGCTTCTATATGATACCAACTGTTGCTTCATTAATAGACTCACTATTCATCGTTGATCATTACAGAATGGTACCAAAATCGAGCCATAGACAGGCAAACCTAATTTTAGTAGTCGGTTGACTAAAAATGAAATGGTTATTTTTTTACTGAGACTATATGAGCAAATGCCTGAACCAAAGTATGTTCATGGTATGAGAGTGTGCATAGCTGCAGGGGGAATATTCAATAAATAAACAAAATTCTAGGAATTTCTATCTGCCAGGATGTCCACCTAAACCAGAAGTAGTCATAAAATGTCAGAAATCTATGAAGATGTAAACAGGTCTCAACAGAAGAGTGGACGTTCTATTATCAATCAAAAGTTTCATAGTGGATGTAGCATTCATGCCAGAACTTATGATTAGGAATTACTGTGAATCTCCAGATGTTTCCAATCCCTAATTAAATACCTACATGAATTGGTGAATTAATCAAGATTCTCTTTTTACAAAATAACAAATAGTGGTCAATTTTTAGAAATTTCCTCTTAAATGTAAAATCTAATACAAATAAAAAGGCCTGGGAGATAAACAAGGTGCATGGTTGCTCGAATGTTTAGCTAATCAATCATGGGTTAGTTCATAGATCTTTGATCTTTTGACCAAGGAATAGAGACTTAAATAAAATGCAAAGTTAGAATTCCATGGCGGGCATTTTATGTGTATGGTTACAATGTGTATGGTTACAATTCTATACATTCACAATGTGCCTATAATGTAGCACTAGGTTGGACCATTAGCTAATATGTATCATTTTAAAAGAATAGAGATTGGCATGGATCAATTGGAACCATAAAAGACTCCTAGCATTCCAGTCAGTTCTTTGGTTTGGAAAGTACAAATTTTCATGAACAGAAATCTTATGATATGTCAAGAATCACTCATAGTAATCATCATCATCGATGCCTAAAACATATTTTCATGCCCGAAAGTTTAGTTCAATCGTCCGTACATAAGGATTACATTATTTGCCACAATTTTATGGAATAAAATAAGCTTACTTAATGATAAGAAACTAATTTCACTTCTACAACTTCAATTAACAAGAAGCTTACTGATGATGCGAGAGTGATCTTTACTTCTACAACTTCAAGTCTATTACCATCACTATATAACGAATATTTGTATGTTCCATTCTAGATTGGACAGAGTAATTGACATTTCATTGGTATTATGAATGGGTAAAAAACAAAAATTTGCATTAGGAATTTTTGGAGATCCTAAAATTTGGAAGATTACCTTAACTTCTCCATCAATCTGATCATTATTCAATCCCTGCACACAAGCTAGAGCATTTTCCCGAGTCTTGAAAGTAACAAATCCAAAATCCTTGCGCTTGCTACGTAGATCATGTGACAACATAACCTTCTCAATATCACCATATAGTCCACAAATCCTTTTTAGTTTGGCTTTGTCCCAAGAGTCGCTCAGGCCCCCAACATATACAGTTCTAACCTACAGTGGAATAATGCAAAGTTTTCTCAGTATCACAGATGACCCCATGGCCTATGGCCATCCAAGATCACCATAAAAATATTCAACAGATGGTGATCACATCTTTTACAGCTGCAAAGAAATGCTTGCCACAAAATAACCATCTAGTCTCAAACACTTAATCAGAAGAATCTGAATGTGGACAGACAAAGGCATAACAACCTTAGTAGGTATATATATATATATATGTCTATATATAGATATAGATACAGATAAAGATATACAGATATAGATATATAACAAAAACTGAAAGGAGAATAAAACCTTACTGAGTTGACAATAATTGTAACAATTAACACCACCCCACATGTAAGATACAATACAATGGAAGAATACCCCAGAGCTCTGCAGAAAGCAGTTCATTTCCCATGTCAGCAAAGCCTAAGCTCACTAATCACATTGTAATTTTCCTTTTATTCCCTCTTCCCCCTAGCTGTTCTTTTTTTTTTTGGGGGGGGGGGAAGGGGGTTATTTTTACCAGTGTCTAGAGAGCTTAAAGTCTAGGTCACAGACAATTAGAACCTTATTCCAAGAAAGCTTCGGAAAGCAGCACTCTGATATACACAAGGTCCTATACCCTTTTTCCCTGAAAAAGTAAAGCCGTCATACAGGAAATAAGCTAGACGAGTTTAACATGAACTTAATATGCCTTAGTCCTAGCAAGCAAAGGAATTTGGTCGAAATACAAATGTATGTCCAAGCCACTTGTATAATAATGTGTATAAGGGGATTGCTAACCTGTGACAGGTTCCCGTCTCTGGGATTCAAGGGCGTTTGTGCAAAGGCAACTTTAGCACTGCTATCACGGCCAAAGACTGCATCAGCTTTTCTTAACTGCTGAAGTGCTGCCATTGCATCAGAGTGGTTACAAAATCCCAGAAAAGCAAAACCTTTGATCTTCCCATCGCTTTTGGGATCCTCTGGTAGGTATATCTCCTCAATCTCCTCTATTCCCAAATCTTTCAATTTCTCCAGCACCTTGAACCAGAAAATATATCAAACTACTTAGCAACAAAATTTATCCATTGTAGCAACTAGAACAATGTACAAGAGCAACAGAAAATATACAAGTAGCAAACAATAAACGCAGTTTAGTATCTATTCAATCAAATTGATTTTTATTAACTAGAACAACGTAAAATCCACTATTCAAGTCATTTCTTATATTTGGCATGATTTGTCAACAAGCGAATTCAGTTCATTTTTCTTCACAAATGTAAGGTGGGCCCCTAACAAATAAAAAAATAAGGCCAGGTAAGATGGAAAAGTTTGTAGGTGGGCCAATCAATTGATTTATTCTTAACTAACCTGACTTATTACAATGAGATTTGCAACTATACAAAAATCATGTTTTTGTTATATAATTGAATTCTTTACTAACAGATAATACGAAGTTATGAATTGGTCAAATACAGTTTGACTTTACCAGATTCTTCATTTTAAAATGATACTAAATAGGCTATTAGGAAATTCAGTCCATGCTTTGATTACTATAACAAATCATTGCCTAAATTAAAGCTTACATGCTCCTTAGTCCATGTTTTGCAAATATTTCCAATGTAAAGAGTATTGTTGCCCTGGCTCAGTGATATCTTAGCATGCTTGCCTTTCACCTTCCACAAACAAAGCAAATGTTAATGCATACAGCAATATAGTAACTGCAACAGTATAAAATAACTTCAGGAGGCATTAGTGCCAGTGAATTGAAGTGTGTAAGACCTCAATCCCATGCTTCAACTCTGACAGTGCTCTCTCCGTTTGCTCAGCAGTGGCATACTGAATAAATGCAAAACCTTTACTTTTGTTTGTCTTTAGATGCTTTGCAATTCTTGCAATGGAAATTTCACCAAACTTCCCAAAGATTTCAATTAAGTCTTCTTCAACAGTATCTTTATGTAGTCCTCCAATAAAGATCTCCAACTCCTTTTCTTTTCTCCTGTCAGGAAGCAGAGTATATACAACATCTGAGCAAAATTCATCGTCTTCTGCGTCTTCAGCATCTTCTTTCACATCCTCATCCTGTTCTTCTTCTACATGTTCCACGTTGAATTCGTCATTTTCCTCATTATCTTCCTCGTCACCATCTTCCGTGCTCACTTCTTCATTGTCCTCGTTATTTTCCTCGTCATCATCTTCCGCGCTCAATTCTTCATTTTCCTCTTCACCGCCTTCCTCATTTTCTTCATCCTCCTCCTCCTCACTGTCTTCCGCAGTTCCTTCCTCTGGATCCTCCTCATCTGTTCCATCTTCTCCATTTCCCACGCCATCATCTTCCACATTACCACCTTCATTGCCACCATCCCTGCAATCCTCATCTCCATGTGCTTTCGTATCTTCATTTCCAACTTCTGCGATTTCTTGTAAATCACAATTCTGTGTTGCATCTACGACAAGAAAAAATTGTTAACAGTCACTAATTTCCCTTTCAACAATGGAGAGAGAGTGGATCGAAAGTCTGATCACATATCCAAACAAAGATGCAAATATCTTTCTTAGGTTCCCATTCAGAATTGACTAGTCCTATTAACTTGAGAGTCAAAGTCGTAATTCAAAAGGATGCCATTTACTGCTGAATTTTCCATGATTCCATCATCTCATCAAAAAACCTGGGAATATAGATGTTATTCAACCTACAAATAAAAGACTCTTAAGATTTTTGTTCATCCACTTATTTTGAGTACATTACCCTATTACTACCTAATGTCATCCACTTGGTTTATCTAGGTGCATAGCACCTTGGACTCCATTACCCTACTCATGGATGAGTACATTCCTCCAACAGTTCATACGCTGCCTTTTCCCACTCAAAACTACCTAATGAGTGGTGTAAATATGGGCAATCTACCCCAGAAGCCCACCATAGACAAGCTTGAACACTGTTGGAGGTTTACAGTCTCGGGTTTGATCTGCAGTGGCCAGGACTGAGGCACAGCATCAAAAAAACTTTTGACACAAAGATTTTAATCAATCTTTAATTAGGTATTTTCCTAAACTGAGCAGAAGCTGATATCCTAGAATTGACTTAAAAAAAGACTATGAATAAAATGCATTCTTCATAAAAAGTTTAAAAAAAATACACAACTTCCATTTAAAATCTATAAATAATAGAAGAATGTACACTTAGTAAAATGTATAAAAATACACAAAACTCAGTGGCACACTTATAGTCTGCCATGTTGCACTGTAATATGTTCTATTTAAAATCTATAAATAATTAAAAAAACCTTAATCAATGTTCAGTACACGACATTCATCCATCACATGTAATACTACAAAGCTAAAATAACATATCTGTGTTGTACAACCCCTCAAAATCTAATTCTACAGAAACATCATTAGATGAGAGGAAGAGGATAGTGCAATCTGTAGTGAATTTTTTCTGACTAAATTTGCTTTTATTTCTATATTTGAATTCAGGTATTACTTGAGTTCGAAATGGCTATCAGGAACTTGAACATTTCTTCCTCGAAAATTTTCAGTCCAAGAAGGTAAATGTTAATTTACCATTACTTAAAATGCAGGGTCAGTTTTCCATACATTTTATAAGAACAAAGGACTCTTTAGTTCCAAGTTCTATCATTGTGCTCCTGCTTACCTTGCACAAATTTCCATGACTGTAATATATTTTTGTATTTCTAAAGGTTTGTTTTTAATTTCCCATTGTACATTATAATTTTAAGCATCTTTATCACAAGGCTCTCTTTTTCAATTGACATATTAATTAGTTAGAATCTATATGGTATCCTAATTAGATAGCTAGTAATCTAGGATGGCTTCTAGGTATAAGCTTAAAAAATGAGAATAAACCAAGTGATCATACAATTTGAGCAGCGAGGAGAGAGGCAGGGGGGAGGAAGGACAGGAAAAGATGGAAGTTTACACATGTAGGGTGGAGCACAAAGAGAAGAACTTAATTGACCGTGATGTACGTATAATGGGTGGCAACTTGTGGATAGCTTTAAAGGGATTGAGAATGCATCACTAAACATGGGCAAAGAGGAAATTCAATTGCAATTATCGTGATATGTGGTAGAAAATGAGTTGAATGCAGCAACAATAATAGCTGAATGAGGCAAAGAAAACAGTCTATGTTGCCTTTTCAAACAATTTTCTTTTGACTATCCAAATATATTTGATAATGGGCAAAGAAAATCTACCTGTTCCACTTAATCCCAAAAAATGTGGCAGCTACTGACAAAATTTCTTGAACCTATTGTTATATATTTTTGGTATATTCATGCTTATTTTTTTGAAAATTCTAATAAGTAATTTACTATTTTAACCAAGTTCAACCTAACTTTTATCATAACCTTTGTTTATTTTTCCGCCATACTATAAGATTTACAAGGGCTCATGACAATATGAAGTATTGTATTGGTCCCAGGTCCCCAGGGAATCAAACTAAAGAATAGAGGGTTAAGACTGAGAGTCTTCCTCTATGTCTACTTAGTATCCAGAAAGAAGTAAGAGCATTTGGTAATGCTGTGTGTTGGCTCCACACCCTCCATTCCCTCGTAAAGTAGTCAAGAGGCTATGACAACTACTACTGGTATGGGGAGTTTTTGTTTTAGTATACTGCCGTAGGGCCAGTTGGAAACAGCCAGATATTCTCTCTGCTTGCCGCTTGCCACTTGCCACTTGCCACTTTTGTTCTAGCCTTATAGAAATCCATTGATCAATGAAGACAGTAGACATCATCAAATTTGTAGTATTTATTTTACTCATCCCTCTTCTCTATTACTATCCAAGCAAAAATTATTAACAGATGCATACGTAAAAACAACAAATACAACAGTACATCTTCAAATGTTTATACCTAACGCATATCCTAGTCAATTATTTATCTGTTCCAGAAGTTAGAAATACCACGTTTACAAGAGTTGACAACACATAAATGTCACATAGTTATTACTTTTATTCTTTTCCTGGCATTTAAGCAACAGTTGGTTAAACAAGCTAACAAAAAATGCGCTTTAGCTAAGACAAACTCACACTTCAACCATGCTTTCAACAGCTCGGTTCCTTCTGCAATTACCAATTGTATACGACTACTAACGAAAAATAATAAACATAACAATATCAAGTGAAGCCATCAAATACAACGAACAAAACATGGAAACCTAAACGCAACTATCCTACAACCACTTCAAAGAAGATCTTACTATCTCGAACGACTTCTATCTCATATTCCGTTGAATTCGCATGCCAACCCTCAATTTCGGCACCGTTCGCCACAAACCCCTCGTTGTCGGGAGAACCGGCTTTCAAACCCTCGATAGATATTCTCTCTTCATCAATTTCTTGAATGTTATTGGACTGAACCTCCAATTCGGTGGCCGGGGTCGTTATTTCGCTATCAGCCTCTTGCAATTTCGATTTTGGAATTGATTTCTTTGTCTTCGTCCGCATCGCCGCTGATCGTGAAGACCCTCTCTCTCCCAGTCCCCTCCAATGGTGAAGAAGAAATGAACTACAATATATCACTACCAACGATACTCTTCCACCGCTCACTCTCTCTCCTCGCGCTCGCCCCCGCCCTCGCAGTGTTATCCTTAATGCGATTGAGCTCCCCCCAAACTTTAATAATAATAACAACAATAATTATTATATTATTAATTTTATTTACAACTTATAAAATTCATTTTTTAAATATTTTTTTTAAATTTTAATATTCCTAAAAGTAAATAATTAATTATAAATTAATAATAAATCAGTTAAACATTTTAAAAAATTATTATTGAAATCATATATATCTCAGATTTGAACGAATAAAAAATAAAATAAAAAAATTCATCTGTTGTAATACATTCAGAATAAATGATATCATCTGATTTAGGCTAGCCATAAAAAAAAATCTCCCACAAGCCAACCATCCCTCGTCGAGCCTCACAAAGGTTTGACTGCTCCGCATCACAATGTCTAACATTTAAATCTTGCAATTGAGCTTCAAAAGTTAATGAATCTTTGAAATTTTTACCCTACTCAAGCTAATATTGACTTAGGTATCAAATAAATTGTTTCGTAGCAACACATTTACCCCATTGACTTTATTATTTGCGTTGATGTGACCCGTATTTAGGCATTTGGACTCAAATTCCTTATCAGATGATTACCATTCTGTATAAACCTAAATTCGATATTGAGGCATTCAATTCCACCACATCACAACGTCTAATATGAGAATCCTGCAATTGAGTATCAAAAGTCAGTGAATCTTTAAAATTCTCACTCTGCTCAAGTTAATATTGACTTAGATATCAAATAAATTTATCCGGCTCAACACATTTAACCCCCATTGACTTTATTATTTGCGTTGCATATGGCCCGTATTGAGGCATTCGGACTCAAATTCCTTATCAGATGATTACCAGTCCGTATAAACCTCAATTCAGTCTTGTGACATTCGACGACTCCACATCACAACGTCTAACATAAGAATCCTACAATTGAGTTTCAAAAGTCAATAAATCTTTGAAATTCTTACTCTACTCGGGCTAATACTCACTTAGACATCGGATAAATTTCTTCGGAGCAACACATTTAACCCCCATTGACTTTATTATTTACGTTGCATATGACCCCGCATTGAGGCATTCGGACTCAAATTCCTTATCGGATGATTACCATTCCGTATAAACCTCAATTCGGTATTAAATCATTCGACTCCTCCACATCACAACGTCTAACACAAGAACTCTACAATTTAGTTTCAAAAGTCAATGAATCTTTGAAATTCTTGCTCTACTCAGGCTAATAATGATTTAGGCATCGGATAAATTTATCCGGAGTAACATATTTACCTCATTCACTTTATTATTTGCATTGCACATGACCAATATTGAGGCATTCAAGCCCAAATTCCTTATCGGATGATTACCATTTTGTATAAGTTTCAATTCCAAATGCATTATTCCTTTAAAAATATGAAACAATATTGGAATGGATTGGGTTAAATTAGGGATGTTAATAATTAAGATTTTTTACATTGACTGACACATTTCATTTTTTATTATTTACATGATATATTTTGGGACTAACATGAAGCTCACTTCATGTTTAAAATTTTGATATATATTTTATTTTAGGTTTTGTTATAGTTAGTTTATTTATGCTTTTTTTCCTCCATTTTCCTGAGGTGCAAATTCATACTTTTATATGCAAAATGAACAATGATATCTGTGCTCTCTCTTTACAGCCCTTTTTATTAAAAATCAGTGGAGGAGATCAGAAAAAGTATATATATATTTTTTATAAGTGCATAAAAATTGTTATTTTTTTAATAAGTAAGTGTGTTTTAAAGAAATAGTGGTTGGCTAGTGTGGCAATGGCCACCTTGGCTTTTTTCTTGATAAATAATTTATATATAAATTATGAATAATAAATCTTATTCTCAATTACTATTTGAATTTAAGTTCATATATACACTGTGGATGTCTTTTACTGGGACCCGGGGGGCGTCCTTTCCCCTTGTGGAGAAGGACCGTCCTTCTTCTCATCTTAACCGTCAGATGTAAAATCCGACGGCCTATACGTTTTGAATAGATAATATAACGTGGACCGTTCGATTTTAAATTTAATCATTCAAAACACGTAACCGTCGGATTTTACATCCGACAACCCAGATTAAGAGAAGGACGGTCCTTCTCCACTGGGGAGAAGGACGCCCTCTCAATCCCTTTTACTGCGTGTTTGATAATCTAAATTTAATTTGAATGATTGTGAATTAGATTCTCTGAACCTTCAAATTGAATCCTATATAATAAAAATTAAAATAAGAGTTTTAAAGAAATTGACTCACTCTCTAAATTATCGTCCGATATTTAAATAAGAGTAAATCATCATCCTCCAACCCTAAAGTGAGATTAGTGAAGTTTTATAGTGCTTTATTTTAAAACAATTGATTCTTTAAGTCACCAATGTTTAATTTAATTGTATATCAAATAAGGATTAATTGTTAATGTATATTAAATAAAAAAGGAAAAAGTATAATTTATATGTTAGTGTGCATACACTTGATATTTGTAAAATTATTTAATCGATCGAAAATCCCTGGTCAGATCGTGCTTGCTCGTTGATTGAGATAATTTGAATTTGAGAGTGAACCATAAGATATCTATGGTACTTTTGCTTATACCAATAATTTTCATAATTGAGTTCAAAGATTTTTAAAATTTCATGAGTCCCTCGTGACAATCACTTGGGCTACTTTCATCATAACCGTTCTGTGTGAATTTTGCTCGACTTTTGCTTGAGCAAAAAAATTATTATTTTATAATACATTTAGTTATTGAAATAGAATAATTAATATCATGAAATAAAATAGGATAAAAATAGAATAAAAAATTATTATTTTTGATGATACCTGGATCCGACTTCAAAACATTCGGATTCTTTCGATGATGTGAACCGGCTCCGTTCATCCGAATACGAATCTGCACACCAATAAACGAACAAGAGGTACGTTAACAGGCGGGAGGTAACCCACCAAAACACTCCACGCTAAGTCACAAATGACCTTCAATGGAAGGTGAAAGAAAGAGAGAGAGCAATGGGAGAGGGAAAAGAGTGTCTTGTTCCGGATGTCGAAAGGCGCGAGTCCTTTCTCGCATCTCGGATGGTGGGAAAGAGAACGTGTGTAAAGACCCGTTCGTTGCCTTAGAGTTTGGTTGTGTTTTTAGAGTTTGGCTGCTGGGAACCAGAGCTTATTTCTCAGGGCACTTAGGGTTGAAGATGAACGTATTTGGAGTAGCAGAGAGCTTGTGCAGTTCTCGGAGTTTCAATGTCTCAGAGTGCCCAAGAAAGCATGCAAGAAAGCGTGTTTGAAAACGTGTTTGAGAGCGTCTTTGAAAGCGTGCCCTGGATGGTGAATCCAGGGCCTCTTTTATGGCAAAGGTGGCGATCCTCCTTCTTTGGAAGGAGCGATCGTTCCTGTGATCCGTTGCTGGCCTTCCTTTTGGAAGTTGATGCTCGTTGCCCAATTGTGGAGGATTGTTTCCTTCTGAGGCGGCCAACCACTTTCCTAGTTGGCTTCTTTCCTTCCCAGCATGTTACCGTTGGGGTTCCTTGGCTGGCAAAGAGTTGGGAGGATCTGACGCCTTTCTTATTTGAAGGGCGCCAATCTTGCTGATATTTCCTTTGAGATCGTGAAATATCTTTGGAGGATCGTGGTTGGCCTTTTTATAATTGGTGGGCCTAAACGGGTCAGGCCCGTTACTGTTGGAATGCTTCTTGGGGCCCAATGTGCAAAGTGTGGACGGTCCGGGTTCGAGTTTGTCCGTGCGCGTGTTAGTTTGCCCTTATGAAAGGCGTCCGTCGTTGGCCTCGGATGGGCCATGGGCTCGAGTGAGTCGGGCCCATTATCGTAGAAGACCTTGTTTGGGCCTATATAGGAGGCAGGACGGTCAACGCGTCGAGTTGACCGGCGTGTTAGCCGCCGCCGTGGAGAACGAAGAGAGAGCGGCGGGCGATTAATCGATGGGTTGTGGGCGAGAATGGAATAGGCTCATCATCATTTGAAAGCCTCTATAGGCCTAACAACCCGGTCAACGCCGAAGTTGACCGTTTGTGAGTGGGTTGGCCGCCAGGGACGGTCAAAACGTTGACCGTCTTCGAAGCTCTGCTTCAGGTCCATCTTCCTCTTGGGCCGTCGAAATATTGACCGCCTTTAAAGAACACGGTGACTTTTCTTTGGGCTGCCATTATCGTGCACTCCATCAATTTTTATATTTGGTTATTAGAATAAAATAAATTAAAAATTAGTATTTTAATATTTAATTTGTAAAATAATATAATGAATAAGGTGATAATTTATCATAATGATTTTTTTTATCCTTATTTAATAAAAAAGATATTATCATATAATATATATATAATAATTAAGGTCAATATAATTATTTACACAATTAAATTTTTTTTATAACTTAATTACTTTTAAAAATAACTAGAGAATTATCCCATAATTTACATTTCAAAAATAACTAATTAGAAAATATTCAAAAGGATACAAATGACTTAATCAGGACTCTTATTTGTTACTGATGGGTACGCCGGAATATGGGCTGGCCCAAGGTCAACGGAGGCCCAAATCGGCCTACTGGACGGTCAACTTAAAAACGGCCCAATAAGAGACGCAGGCCCAATTCTTGAAAGGCCCAAGACGGTCAACGCCAGCGTTGACCGTTCGGGCCTCAACAGACGGCCAACTCGCGTACAGACGATTAACTCAAGCGTTGACCGGATGTATGTAGCGGCAGGCCAAAAAGGCTTTTTACGAACCTAACCCACTTAAGCCCACGATCCAACAAACGACTAACAACGGCTCGTTCAGCACCTTCCACGATCTCAGCCAGCACCCAAAAAAGACATTGATAAAATCAACGCCCTTCCCATAAGGAAGGCGCTAGATTTTTCCAATCTCCTGCCAATTGGGGCTCTCCAACGGTAAAATACACAGAAGGAAGGTGAGTAACTTGGAAAGCCGCTGACCGCCATGGAATGAAGCAATCTCAGGCAGTTTGACAACTGGCGCCTCCCTGTAGAATGAAGGCCAACCAGAATAACGTAGGGGATCACGCCTTCCAACCAAGGAAGATCACTCTACCATCCTTTAAGTAAACTATAAACCTCTCACTCAGGGTACGCATACACTGATCCACCCAAGGCAAACTCTTACTCAAACAACACAGCTCTGACTGACACAATGCCCACAAACGCTTACAGAGTATTGGACAAAGGCCCACCATCTCTTCCTCTCTATTCAAGCTTTCGTCCTCCAATCCCACCAAAGGCCTCCAGATTCCTGGAGCCCCATTCGGTTTTCCGAGAATCGTCCCCTGAAGCTCCCACGCTTTCGGGACTCCGCTTCCTCACGCTCTCTGTGAGTAGGAAGCAATAGCTCACATTCTTGACAAGCCAACACTCCCGATCGATCAATTCACTCTCTCCCTCTCTTACTTTCCAGTTTACCTTCCCTACTTAGAAGGCTTTACTGACTTGAGCGTCGGAGTATTTTCGGTAGAATAACATCCCGCTAACACGCTGACCTCTTGTTCATTTTAGTGGTGTGCAGGATTGGAACTCGTTGAACTAGAATTCAAATAATCCATTTAATCGAATGCTCAAGTCGGATTTAGGTACACATCATTGGCGCCGTCTGTGGGAAGCGCTTACAAAAGCCAACCACTACTCTTCATAACTCTCTTTTTTCACCGACTGATTCTGATTCATTCACAATGGTGAACACGAGCTCAAGCTAGCGATCCTGCTAGAGACGTCACTTGTCCTGATCAGGACCACGCTACAAGTACCACGGTCAACTGGACAACGGGTGGAGTGCCAGCGCCCTACTTCCAACAGCTGATAGAGCAAATATAGGCCAACAATCATCTGCTCCAAATACTCTGCACTGAAAACGAGCAGCGACAACAGGCGGCTCCTCCGACAGCCGTTCCTACGCCGGCCACCAAAAAGGGTGGCCAGAGGAAAAAGAAGCCGGTCAAAAGGCCCAAGAGATCCAAGAACAATCCGATCCCATCCTTCTCACGCATTTCTGGCCAGAACAGGCCTAAAGAACGCTCCGGGAACACAACTCCATGAGAAAGTCGGAGAGAAAAAATCCCCGATACTCTCGGGTAGAAGACAAAAATGCAGTCCAGGAGCGAGTTTTCAGGACTGCCAGGTCCGCTGAAGGCAGCAGTCAACCGGCTACTGGATCCTCCAAGGACAAGACGGAGTTGAGGGCTTACCTCAACTCTAAGAGATCTGCAAACGCCACTCATGCAGACCCGCGAGTAGATAAGATTTGAAACCGAGTGTTCCAAGACGAGGAGCATGCTATCGACTTGGACCGATCTCCTTTCGCAACGGAGATCCTGAACCGTTCACTGCCCACCAAGTTCAAGATGCCTTCCCATGACTAATACGATGGGAGCAGTGATCTGGTTGACCACCTAGATCCTTTCCACACCCATCTGAGTCTACAAGGGTCGGAAGACTTAGCGATGTGGCGCTACTTCCCGCTCACACTGAAGGGAGATGCCCAAATCTGGTTCCATCACCTCTCTTCAGGTACCATCGGCAGCTTCCAGGAACTCACGGATGTCTTCCTGGCTCAGTATGCCTCGAGCCGACAGAAAGAGAAGTAGCTATGGCACCTCTCCCACATCAAGTAGAAGCTGGGAGAGAACCCACGGCACATCCTGGACCGTTTTGTGGCAAAGGCTAGACAGATTCCCCGGATCACGGAGAAGATGAAACTGGGCAGTTTCATCTCCGCGCTGACCTACGGGGATTTCTTCAAGCACCTGGCCCACATGAATCCCCAACCTTCTGAGAGGCAGAGTCCATCACCCGAGCTTACGCTGCAGCAGAGGAGGCCAACGAGACAAAACGCCCAGAGCGGGCAGATCCGCCTCGATCATTCCTTGGAGAGGGAAAAAAGAAGTACGGCAGCAGTGATCACTCCCGCCAAAAGCAACACAGGATTGGGCCCCCGGAACACAGAGACTACGGGCCCACCAGCTTCACGCCTGTAACAGACACGTGCTCGAACGTCCTCATGCAAATCTGCGAAAAGAAATTCTTGAAGTGGCCAAAACCACTAAAGAAGGACTCTGGGAATCAGTCGAAGTACTGTAACTTTCAACGCTCTACTGGGCATTCAATTGAGGACTGCAAGACACTGCAGAGGGAGATCGATGAGCTGATTCGCAGAGGACACCTCACCAAGTTCATCAGGAGATCCGGGACAGAGCTCTTGAGTGGCTGGCGGAGAGGGGCAATAGCAGTCTCCTCCCCGAAATCGGATTGTTGCAGCAGGGGTGGTTAATATGATCACCACCCGACCTGCTAAGAACCCAACTAGCGGCGAGGAACACCAGACTGGGAGGAAGAAGCAACGAACAGCGGACAACACCATTAGCTTCAATAATAATGATTTATCTCATGTAATATCCCCCCATACTGATCCCCTCGTTATATCCGCACTCGTTTCGGATGGGTAGTGTCGACTACCAGCTGAAGGGAGTGTTCGTCGATAATAGAAGTTCTAAATATTTGCTTTACTTGGATGCTTTCTTTAAACTAGGCTTAAAAAAGAATCAACTAAAACATACCGAAGGCCATTGTACGGCCTTGACAACGAGCCTGTGCCTGTTCAAGGGATCATCTAATTGGAGGTCACCTTAGGTACGTATCCGAAAACAGCAAATCGAACATTCACCTTCCTGATGGTTAACCTACCCTCTGTGTATAACGCCATACTGGGCAGACCTTACTTGACAACGTTTGGGGCGGTCATTTTAATTCCACACCTCAAGATAAAATTTCCAACGCCTTACGGTGTAGGAGAGGTGTTGGGTGACCAGGTTACTGGACGAATCTGTTACACATCTCAGGTTGCCCCAAGTGGCAGCGCTAGAACAGTTGGGAAACTCGACCATCGAGACGAGACAATCCTTCAGCAAGCGCAGTCCAGTGAAGCCAAGGATCTACTCCTACTGGACCCGGAGGAACCGAAAAAGTGTGTACAGATTGGCGGCTCACTTACCAGACCACTGTGCGATGAATTGATCGCGTTCCTGCTACGAACGCTGATCTCTTCACATGGACTCCAGCCGACATGCCGGGGATTCCAGCAGAGGTGATGGTCCAGTAGTTGGCGCTTGATCCTAGCCAAAAACTTGTCAGGCAGAAGCGGAAAAATCACTCCGTTGAAAAGCTGATCACCATCCGAGAGGAGGTGAAGAAGCTGCTGAACGCAGGTTTCATTAAAGAAGTCCACTACCCGTACTGGCTCTCTAATGTCGTCCTGGTGAAGAAAAGCAACGGCAAATGACAGATATGCGTCGATTTTACCGATGTCAACAAGGCCTGCCCGAAGGACAGCTTTTTCTTGCCCAGGATCGACTTGCTGGTTGACTCAACGACCGGACATGGGCTGCTAAGTTTTCTGGACGCCTATTCGGGTTACAACCAGATCCGAATGAGTTCGGAGGACGAGGAACACACCTCGTTCATGACTGATCAGGGCACCTACTGCTACAAAGTGATGCCTTTCGGACTGAAAAACGCTAGAGCGCCTACCAAACGGCTGGTCAATAAAATGTTCAAAAAACAGATCGATCGCAATATGGAGGTCTATGTCGACGACATGCTCATTAAAAGCAAGGTCACCGGCAACCACATCCGCGACCTAGTAGAGTCGTTCGGGGTGCTCTGTAAGCATCACATGAAGCTGAACCCAACTAAGTGTGTCTTTGGAGTAGCCTCCGAAAAATTCCTGGGTTTCATCGTCTCCCAACGGGGGATTGAGACAAACCCAGAGAAGATCAAGGCTCTCGCCGACATGGCTCCACCACGGAGCGTAAAGGACGTCCAGTGATTGACTGGACGGCCGCAAGACTGCTCGCTTCCTCGCAAAGTCCTGAGAGACAAGTAATGTGACTCTTTTCAAGGCCCTTAGAGAGACAAAATCCAATGGGTTTCAATGGACGGCAGACTGCTAGTCAACTTTCGATGAATTGAAGCGGTATCTGGTCAGCCCACCGTTGTTAGTGTCACCCAAGGGCGGAGAGAAACTATACTTTTACCTGGCGGTGTTGGAGGCATCCCACAGTTCTGTTCTCATGCGCCAGGACTCCGACACTCAACGGCCGGTATACTACGTGAGTAAAATGTTGACCGGCCCAGAGACTCGCTACTCGAGCGAGTTAAGGCCCAACTTTCAGGCCCATGTGATAGTGGTCCTCACGGACCAGCCTTTGAAAAGCATACTCCAGAAACCCGACGTTTTTGGGCGATTGGTAAAATGGGTTATCGAGTTGGGCGAGTTCAACATCGAATTTCAGCCCAGGCCTGCTGTAAAGGCGCAGGTGTTGGCTGATTTCATCGTTGAAATTACAACCCCAGTTCTCGAGGAACAGCCCAAAGAAAGCGCAGAACTGCTTGACGGAGTTTCGAAATGGATACTCCATGTGGACGGATTGTCTACGGACACGAGCAGTAGCGCTGGAGTGGTCCTTACGACCCCCGATGGGTTTGAGGTGAAATACTCCCTCAGGCTCAATTTTTCGACAACCAATAACGCCGCGAGTACAAGACCCCTATTTGGATTGCGGTTATCCAAGGAATGCTACGCAAGAGACCGATGCTTAAAGCGACTGAAGTTAATCGTTAACCAGGTTAACAGAGGCTTTGAGGCGAACAACCTTCACCGCCAAGTACTGGCAAAGGCAAGGAGGCCGCCTGTGGTTTCGAGCAGCCGACTCTCGGGTTCATGTTCCCGAATCAAAACTGGAAGGTGGACTAGGTGGCCAGAGCCACTGCAGCCAAAAATCCGAAACGGTACTCGAGGGACATGCGGGAGATTCTAAACTCTCCCAACATTGAGAAACAAGAGGCAATGCAGATTTTCAAAGCGAGTAATTGGATGACGACGCCTACCTTAGTTATCCGGGGTCGATTTGATCATTGCCAGAGGACGTGGAGAAGGCCAAACGGATCAGGAAGACGACCGGCTGGTATGCTGTGGTTGACGGACGGCTATATCGCCGTAGCTACTCGACCCCATACCTCCGATGCCTAAGAAGCTGACTACGCTTTAGGCGAAGTTTATCTTGAGATCTGCGGATCACACATTGGCGGAAAAAACTTAACCTTCAAGGTCATGCGCCAGGGTTACTACTAGCCCTCGATGAAAAAGGATGCGCTCGAGTTTGTGAAGAAATGTGAAAGCTGCCAGCTTCACAGCAACCTTCACTGCCAACCATCCGCAGATCTGAAAACCCTTCAGGCTCCTTGGCCCTTCGCGCAATGGGGGCTCGATCTTCTTGGCCCGTTTCCCATTGCCATGGGGCAAAGGAAGTTTATCATTGTGGGCATCGACTACTTCACCAAGTGGGTCGAAGCCGTCCCACTAGCAAAGATTACGGAGCATAACGCCTTGGAATTCTTCCGCCAGAACATCATTTGTAGGTTTGACGTCCCTCAGATGTTGTGACTGACAACGAGACCCAATTTTTCGGGAAACGCTTCACCAAGTATTGTGCCAGTCTTGGCATCAAGCTGGTCCACACTTCAGTGGCATACCCCCAAACGAATAGACATGTGGATGTCACGAACTAAACGCTGCTCCACTAGTTAAAAACTAAGCTAGAGGACGTAGGGGGCTCGTCGACGGACGAGCTCCCCTCTGTTCTCTGGTCTTATCGGACAACCCCAAAGGAACCAAAGCGCGAGATGCCCTTCAGCCTCTGTTATGGGACTGAGGTGGTAATCCCTGTCAAAATCAGACTTCCGAGTCTTAGGGTGGAGTCCTTCGACCCACTAGCTAACTCCCAAAAAACTAGGGAGCACCTGAACTTGTTAGAAGAAACCCTCAACGCCGCCAGAGCACTGACAAGGGCCTACCAATATTGGATTGCCTGATGCTACAATAAAAAGGTTAAGGCATGACGATTCGATATTGAAGACCTGATCCTACGAGGCATCGAAACCACAGGCAAGTTGGCCGATCGCAATAAGCTCTCCCCTAATTGGGAATGCCCTTTTCTCGTCTCCGCCGTCCTGCGAAACGGAGCCTACAAACTCCGGAGCCAGGATGGGAAGCTGGCTCCGCGAACGTGGAATGCGATCCACCTCAGATGCTACTTCCAGTAGAAGGCACAGGTACGCATTTGCATTATTTTGTGCATGTGCATTCGCTTGCTTGTTTTAAATTTGCCAAAATAAGTGTTTACCTAGCATACTGTCTACCCCTCCTATGTGCATGTATATGTATTTGTTATACAGGTTACCCGACCTATACTGCCCCTAAGTCAGGAGGGTCCTCACCCTCTCGTTAATAAACCCTGGTCATCCAGGCGGCCTACAAGTGATTGAACATGAATCTCGATTATCCGAGCGGCCCATTAGTGGTCGTATTTAAACCCTGGTCATCCAGGTGGCCCACAAGCGGTCTAATATGAACCTCTGTTATCCAAGCGGCCCGAAAGCGGTCGTATTAAACACTGGTCATTCAGGCGGCCCATTAGCGGTCGTATCTAAATATTGGTCATCCAAGTGACTCGATAACGGTTAAAATCTTAGGGGGCTTACGCAGCACATGCAACAACCTCCTCTACGAGGAGATAGCGTGGCCAAATCGGCCCGGCCAGTCGGAGGAAGAAGCATCCTTCTCCAAACGTTGGCAGCCCAAGTCAGTACTTGGGCAGCACCACCAGGCTGGTTAACACAACCGCCTGCAAAGCCTAAGGGCCTCACTCCTTAGGCAGCACAACAATGGCAGCCAGCCAACTAAGTTGGCCGTCCAATGCAACAAGAATACAAACACAAAAGTAGTAAAGGCAAATGGACACAAAGTTGAAAAAACTTCTATTTTATTGCTTCCGAATGTGTTACAAGTTACATCTTATGTACATAAATACAAGGAGGTCCCAAAATGTACAACATAAGAGGCTACGGGGTGGCGTGAGGCCTCCGATCGTCACGGGCTCCCCCACGAGGTCGCCTCTCTTTCGCGCCGCTCGCTGGCTAGATTGATGAGGTCAACGGGGAAGTCGGGATCGACCAACCGCACAATATGCCAACTGACGTTGACCCCCTCCAACAGCCGCGCGTGCATCATGCCCTCAACCTCATGGGGGCAGATACCCCGATAAGTCGATTGATGCGCGCTTTGGCTTGATCACCCTCTTCTTTCAAACGGGCAACCTCGGCCTTCAAGTTGGCATTCTCCGTTTCCACTCCCGCCAGGACAGTCTTGAGGGCAGCAGTCTCCTCACTTGCTCCCAGGCAGCCAACTCCCAGCATCCGGCGGCGATCGCCGCCTCCCTATCGGCGATCACCAGATCACGCTGCTCCACCGCCTTGATGATAGCGGTAGCCAGCTTCCTCGACTACACAAAAGATAAACAGAGAACAAGTTAGAAATCCAGAGAAGGAGAAAGTATGCGGAAGCCATCACCAAGAATCATACCTCCCAAACTTTCCTCACGGGCCTAGCCTCCAGACCTGGCCCAGGCGGCGGCGGACCAGGGGCGATGTCCTCTCAAGCCGAGCTTGTGGCAGCCTCCTCCAGGATCTCATTCAGTAGCCTTTCATCAATGTCGTCCATAGCAACCGCAGGCTCTCCGGCAACAGCCGCCGCACCAGCTACCGGAAGATCAAACTCCACCATTGGCTCCACAGCAGGAGTCTACACGACTAGAGAGCCAACGGATGGCTCCTGTGCCTCCACCACTGGCTCACAGGCGGGCTCCGTAAAGGACTCCGCCTGCACCGCTCGAGGAGCCGCCTGTGGGGCGGGCTGCGCCAAGATGATATTTTCTCCCATGGCCACCGGCAGGTCTTTGAAGGTAATTTCCATGCCCATGGTACTACCGAGGCCGCTACAAATCCCGACGGCAACGTAATTGGGACAAGACGACGATGAGGAAGGCATTTTCGACACCTTCTTAGGCAACGGGCCAATGAAACCTTCATCTATGGGGCGAATACGGATGAGCAGACCCTTGGAGTCCTCCGGCCGCATCATCCTCGCCGGCGGCATGGACTTTTGAACCGAAAAAGGCGGTCCCCAATTCACCTTCTTGGTCTCTGCCCTAGAGACCAAGAAGTCCCTCTTGAAGTCAGCGAGGTGGTCTTTGATCAGCTTGGTTAACCACTCTAAGGACGCCGTCTCCGCCACAGACGGCGTCCCAGTATACACCTCCGACACCTAGCCCCAGTCCTTCGCAAGGGGCATGCTCACGAAAAAGAACCTGTTCTTCAAGTTCTTGAGCGAGTCATAAATGGTCGTGTTTATTTTTAGGCCAGAATGGGCGACGAGCGATATCTATTCGCTTCCCTGGTTTATTTTGAAAAACCCATTCACCATCGACATCCTCAACCTCTTGGAATGTTTATGAAGGAAAATACAGAGGGTACAGATATACTGTACGGTGTTGGGGTGAAATTGAGAAATTAGGACTCGTAGGGCTTGCAGGACAGACAACAAGTCATCTGGCAGAGGAAGACGGAGGCCGCTCCTCAGTTGGGCCTCATATATCGTCATGTGCCCTACCGGTGGAGAGAAAGCTCTGTCGTCCTTGCCAGGGACCCACCATGCAATATCCTTCAGGATATTGAACTCAACGTATAACGCTTTTACGTCACCCTCTCTAAGGACGAAGGCGATGTCGGCGACGGAAGCCATGGCTTGTAGAAAGGGTTAGGGTTTCTTGGAGAAGGAAAGTCGAAGATGAAGAAGACGAAGCAAGAAGGCGAAGAAGAATTTCAAAGCGTAGAGGGAAACTTGAACGGCAAAACGCCTTAAAACCCCTCAGAAAGGACGCCGTCAATCCTGTCACGTGTCGGCTCCCTATTTGGCCCTTCAAAAGGCAAATATCTAACGATTAATGGTCTTGATATTCGCCCAACCAAAAAGAAGACGCGTGTACATTTTTGGCCTCGCAAGCCAGCCGATGGCCACGCCACAATCGTGGCTTGCAGAAGTTTTCCAAAATCGACCAAAGATGGTCAACAACTCCGGTCAACATTCTTCTCCAGAACTAATCAAAAACGGTCAACAGCTTCGATCAACATTCTTTTCCGGAACTGACCAAAGACGGTCAACAGTTCCGGTCAACTTTCCTCTCCGCCTTTTATAGAATCCTCCGGGATCCTCAAATGATGAAGGGCAGTAAGGGGCATCCCATCATGAACATACCGGAGGCCAGAATTCTGGCCACCGGCATGGCGGCTAGTGATGGGTATGTCGAAATATGGGCTGGCCCAAGGTCAACGGAGGCCCAAAACGGCCTACTGAACAGTCAACTTAAAAATGGCCCAACAGGAGACGCAGGCCTAATTCCTGAAAAGCCCAAGACGGTCAACGCCAAAGCATTGACCGTCCGGGCCTCAACAGACGGTCAACTCGAGCGTTGAGCGGATATATTGTAGCGGTAGGCTCAAAAAGGTTTTTTACGAACCTGACCCACTTAAGCCCACAATCCAACAAACGACCAGCAACGGCTCATTCATCACCTTCCACAATCTCAGCCAGCACCCAAAAAGGACATTGACAAAATCAATACCCTTCCCATAAGGAAGGTGCCAGATTTTTCTAATCTCCTGCCAACTGGGGCTCTCCAACTGTAAAATACATAGAATGAAGGTGAGCAACTTGGAAAGCCACTGACCGCTATGGAATGAAGCAATCTCAGCTAGTTTAACAATTGGCGCCTCACTATAGAAGGAAGGCCAACCAGAATAACATAGGAGATCACGCCTTCCAACCAAGGAAGATTACCCTACCATCCTTTAAGTAAACTCTAAACCTCTCACTCAGTGGTACGCATACACTGATCCACACAAGGCAAACTCTTACTCAAACAACACAAGCTCTGACTGATACAACGCCCATGAACGCTTACAGAGTATTGGACAAAGGCCCACCATTTCTTCCTCTCTATTCAAGCTTTCATCCTCCAATTCCACCAAAGGCCTCCAGATTTCTGGAGCCCCATTCGACTTTCCGAGAATCATTCCTTGAAGCTCCCACGCTTTTGGGACTCCTCTTCCTTACGCTCTCTATGAGTAGAAAAAGGCCAACACTCCCGATCGATCAATTCGCTCTCTCCCTCTCTTGCTTTCCAGTTTACCTTCCCTGCTTAAAAGGCTTTACTAACTTGAGCGTCGGAGTATTTTCGGTGGGACAACATCCCGCTGATACGCTGACCTCTTGTTCTTTTTAGTGGTGTGCAAGATTCAAATTTAGTGAACGGATCCGGGTCAAATAATCCAGACGAATTAAAATTTATTCGAAGTCGGATCCAGGTACGCATCAGTTACCATATTATGTTTTCTATATATTTTTTAGTTTAAATTATATTATATGCATGTTAGTAGTAATAATTTATATTTAAGCATTTAAATTTATAATTTAATTATATACATTAATATTATATTTTTTAAAAAATTATACTTCTACATATAAATGTTTATTCGCGACCTTATAAATACTCATAGATTTAAATGTTATTTTCTAATAATAGTTAATAAAAGTAATATTTAATGATAATTGGATAAACAAATATTTTTGGAATTTTTAAAAACAAATTGTGATACACTCACCGCAGTGATCGATACAAAGTTTAGGTGGAAGAAATCGGATCGAGAGGGGAGTTCTGACGAGGAGCAATATAAGTGAAATGGCCGGGATGTAAGAATCGAGCGAGGTGGGGTAAAAGGAACGAGGTGAGGAAGAGGAAGCCGAGGTAGGGGAGAGAAATAAAGTCCCAGATAGGAGGGAAAATGGAAGAGGAAGAGGTAGGGAAAATGAGAGGTAGGGAGAAAATCGGGAAGGGAGAGTGGACAAAGAATCAAATCCTATCTTCCCATTGATTAGTATGAGCTTTATACAATAATGGCCCGTGGCCTTGTGAGCTAACAGAAACAAAAGCCTCATGCACAGAACAAAAAAACAGAATTAAAATAGTATGTGCAGTGTGCATGTGCAGTATGTTAGACATAGTCTCTGAATTTCAGTGGAAACCGTGTGGTTCGGTTGCTGTGACAGTTGGTCCACGTGGCAGCTGTTGGAGGAGGAGATGTCGTTTCTGAATGTGACCTGGCAATGCCCGTAACATTACCATCCCCATCGAGTATAACCTTATCCTTAAGGTTAAAATCTGGAAAGTCTTGAGAAAGGGCGGCGATGTCCTCCCAAGTGGCATCCTCAGTGGTCTGTGTTTCCCACTGGACAAGTACTTGCAAGAGGGCTTGGTTGTGACAGAGAGAATCTGCCAGAAGTCCAGGAGTCGTTTGGGCCTTAAGAGTGGCTGGGATCCCAGTGATGTGGTTGACAGGTCTAATTGTGGTTCATGGTTTGGCTGGCATCGTTTGAATAGCGAAACGTGAAATACATTATGTATCTTGGACTCTGCTGGCATCTCTAAACAGTAGGCAACGGCATCCACGCGCTCTAAGATTTGGTATGGTCCGTAGTATCATTTGGAAAGCTTGTTAGACTGTCGATGGGCAACTGTGGACTGCCTGTAGGGTTGTATTTCATGTAGACCAGGTCTCCGACCTGAAATTCCTTATCCGTTCAGTGTGTGTCGGCTTGATTTTTCATACGGAGTTGAGCCCATTGTAGGTTCACCTTGATGCCAGCAAGAGCAGAGGTACGAGCGGTGAGCAATTCGTTGAGAGAGGCCAAGGTTGAGGAGCCTTGAACGTAGTCGATCAGGGAAGGAGGAGGACGTCCGTATACCGCTTCATAAGGACTCATTTTGATGGATGACTGCCAAACCGTATTATAACTCCACTCCGCCCTTGGCAAATATTGAACCCATGTCGATGGTTGGTCTGTGGCAAAACAGCGGAGGTAATTTTCTAGGCAGCGATTAACAACATCTGTTTGCCCATCTGTCTGCGGATGATACGCGCTACTGGTGGCCAGGCTGGTGCCTTGTGTTTTAAAGAGTTCTTTCCAGAATGTGCTCATGAAAATAGGATATCGGTCGGAAATGATGTTGGTGGGAAATTCGTGTAGGCGACAGATATCCCTTACAAAGACTTCGGCTAGTTGTTCCGCGGTAAAATGGGTACCCAAGGATGAAAGATGGCTATATTTAGAGAGACGATTGACCACTACCATTATGACCGTCTTGCCGTGGGAAGGGGGCAGATGTGTGATGAAATCCATGGAGAGAGAGTCTCATATCTTGCCCGGTATGGGCAAGGGTTGCAGCAGGCCGTGTGGTGTCCTGTTGATCGGTTTTACTTGTAAGCAAACTGGGCAGTTGGAGATGAAGTTTGAGACCTCTTTTCGCATATTTGGCCAATAAAAAGTGGCGACAATCCGGGCAAGAGTGCGATGGGTCCCAGCGTGTCCACCAAGAGGAGAATTGTGGTATTCCAGTACGATGAGTTCTGGAAGTGCTGATTCAGTTGGAACCAATATTCAGTTGTTGTAAAAAATGAGGCCATCTCTCCAAGAGTAATTTGGGTGATTTTCTGGATGTTCTTGAATCTCCCGAGCGAGTTGTGCTGCAGTGTTTTGTTGAGTGTAGTACTTACGTAGGGCTGTTAACAGAGCTATGACCGATTGTGAGACTGCTTGGATGGCCATACATGAACCGGTAGGGAGTCTAAAGAGCGCATCAGCAGGGCCATTATCGCAGCCCGGCCGATATACGACGTCAAAATCATATCCTAGTAGCTTGGTAATCCATCGCTGTTGGTCTGTGGTGTGGATGGGTTGAGTTAGTAAGGCCTCGAGTGGTTGATGATCCGTTTGATAACAAACTTAGTTCCCGGTAAATACCGCGCCATTTCTTCATCAAGCCTCGTGACAAAGATACGCTTCTTTCATGTAGGTGGAGGTTCCCGAGCTTGAGCAGATCTGTTTACTAAAGTAGGCAAATCGGGTGTCCGCTTGCAATAAAAACGGCGCCAACTTCATGTCCCGAGGCATCTGTCTGAAGTACAAAAGGTTGGGAGAAATTTGGAAGGGCTAGGACTGGTGTGGTGGTAAGTGCCTTCTTAAGTGAAGTGAAGGCCTGTTCTGCATCTGTGGTCCATATAAAGGAATTCTTGCGTAACAGTTGGGTTAGGGGAGCAGAGATTTGAGCGTAGTGTTTGACAAATCGGCGATAGTACCCGGACAGCCCGAGGAAGCCATGCAACTGTGACACATTGGATGGTGTAGGCCAGTTTTGGATCGCTGCTATTTTTGCTGGCTCTACTACTACTCCCTGCTCAGAAACTATGTGGCCCAGGTAGGATAACGATAACTTGTCGAACTCACACTTTGATAATTTGGCAAAGAGGGTCTGAGTCCGTAGGATGTGTAATACCTGCCTCCAGTGATTTAGGTGGGTGTCCCATGATGGGCTGTACACTAGTATGTCGTCAAAGAACACGAGTACAAAGTGCCGTAACACCGGCCAGAAGATGGTGTTCATTTCGTACTGAAATGAGGAGGGTGCATTGGATAGTCCAAAGGGCATCACGAGGAATTCGTAGTGTCCGTCATGAGTGCGGAAAGCTATTTTGTGGACGTCCGCATCATGGACGCGCAGTTGATGATATCCCGCTCACAAGTCCAGCTTGGAGAACACCCGGGCCCCGCGTAATTCATCCAGTAGCTTGTCCACCGTAGGGATGGAAAAACTGTCCTTAACGGTGATAGCGTTGAGGGCTCGCTAATCTACGTAGAATCGCCAACTTTCATCTTTCTTCTTGACAAGAAGGACTGGGGATGAAAAGGGGCTTGTGCTTGGTCTAATAATTCCCTCATCCAACATGTCTGGATTAGCCTCCCCATCTCGGTTTCTCGGAAATAGGGATATCGGTAGGGTTTCACGCTGATGTGTTACGCATTTAGCTTCGAGGGTTATTCGATGGTCGGTGGTACGTTTTGGTGGTAATCCGTGGGGGATGGAGAAAACGTGCGTGAGGTGGTGAGGAGGCGTCAAGAGCTGTAGCAAAACTGGCTGGCATATCAGATAGTGTGGGAGTGAGCTTTGGAATTAAGGGAAGAGTAGTATCCGGTGAAGTGTCGTCCACAGGCATGATAGTGAGTTTGTAGTAGGTTGCAGCAGAGTTGGTAGCCTCGCTCCGCCAAAGTTGTCCCAGAGTCAGGGAAGAAATGGATGCTGTTTGAAGACCATGGAGAGTGAGTTGTGTTCCCTCATATGCAAAACTCATCCATAAAGCCTTATAATTAAAAGCACCGGGTCCAATTGTGGGCCACCATCAGACACCGAATACCACATCCGCTCCATAGATGGGTAATAAGAAAAGATCCACCTTGAATTCGGACTGGTCCAGAGCAACGGAGACATTGGAACATATACCTTCGCACTGCAGGGAGTCCCCATTGCCAACAGTAACATTAAGGTGTTGTGAAAGGCCAATGGTTAGTCCTAGGTTTTTGGCCAGCCTTGTCTGGAGGAAATTATGGGTGGAGCCACTGTCCACCAAGATGATCACCGATCGGCCCCCTATGTGGCCTTGCAGGCGTAGTGTGGATGGGACAAATCGACCTTCCAGCACATGTAAGGAGATGGTGGGAGTTGCAGTGGAAACTGCTGTAAGTGCTTCTGAGTCCAATGAGTTTGTTGTCTCCAATCCACTGTCCACTAGATCTACATCTTCCAAGAACTCTGCAGTTGAGATATCATAATCCACCAACATACACAGGAACTAGAGTGGTTTACAGCGATGTCCGGGTGAAAATTTTTCATCGCAATTGAAGCACAATCCGCGCTCCCGTTGGGCTGTCATTTCAACGGGAGTTAATTTCTTGATAGGTAGCCGTGTAGGATACCCTGAAGAAGCAGTCGTGGTCGACTTAGGTGGTGTCACCAAGCTGGGTACTGGGGCCTTAGGGATCGGAGGCCTATGACCCTGAGAACGTCCTGAATCGAACTTCTCCTCTACCAGTTTAGCCATACCAATGGCTTCTGGTAATGATAGAGACTTGAGTAGCAATATTTCTCGTCTAATGTCATCTCGTAGTCCCGAGATGAAGCAATTCAACAAGTTTACCGCTGTGAGCCCAGAAGTGCGGGTGGAGAGAGTCTCGAACTCCATCATATATGCTGTGACAGTTGAGGTTTGCCGAAGTTTGTAGAGTGTGGCCTCTGGATTTGAGTAAGTGGATGGTTCGAACCTCAGTTCGAGATCACGAGCGAACAATTCCCAAGTGGAAAGTTGACGGGTAGCGTGCATCTATTGATACCACTGGAGCGCCGCACTAGACATGTAAAAGGCAGCTATGGTCAATTTCTGTTCGGGTGGAGTTCCATGGTAGTGAAAGAATCTCTCAATTTGAAAGAGCCAGCTGAGGACATTCTCTCCAGTGAAAAATGAAATTTCTAGTTTAGGAAGCCTGACGGCGGTCGGAAGTTGGAAATTTGTATTTGTCTGGAAAATTAGGGGTAGAGTGTGAGTAATGGTAGTCAGATTAGCCATAAACGGCGATGGAGTAGGTAGCAATGGTGGATTTCTGGAAGATTTATCCAATCGAAGCAAAATTTCAGAAAGTGACTTTTGGATGTGCTCATTCATAGATGAGTTAGACGAAATACCTTCGCTATGTTGCTGGACTGTCACCGATATTTCTTTCAATTCCTTTGAAATAACGGCGATGGATTCCTCTAGTGTTTTGTAGCGTGTCGTCACTTCCTCAGTCATTGTCTCAATGAGAGCACCAATGATACACTCACCGCAGTCTGATACAAAGTTCAGGTGGAAGAAATCGGATCGAAGAGGGGCGTTCAGACGAGGGAGCAATATAAGTGAAATGGCCGGGATGTAAGAATTGAGCGAGGTGGGGTAAAAGGAACGAGGTGAGGAAGAGGAAGCCGAGGTAGGGGAGAGAAATAAAGTCCGAGATAGGGAGGGAAAATGGAAGAGGAAGAGGTAGGGAAAAACAGAGAGGTAGGGAGAAAAAATCAGGAAGGGAGAGTGGACAGCAATCAAATCCTATCTTCCCATTGATTAGTATGAGCTTTATACAATAATGGCCCGTGGCCGTGTGAGCTAACAGAAACAAAAGCCTCATGCGCAGTAATGTAAAATGTAATTAAAACAAAGACGTGCAGCGGTGTGTGCATGTGAGATGTTAGACAGGTCTCTGAATTTCAGTGGAAGCCGTGTGGTTCGGTTGGTCTGCGTGGTAGCTGTTGGAGGAGGAGATGCCGTTTCTGAAGGTGACCCGGCAATGCCCGTAACAAATTGTTATTTTTTTTTTCTGTAAAATCCACGAAAAAATTCAATTTTCCCTTAAATATCAACTTTTCCATTTCGAACGAGGACATGACAGCCCATAAAGAACTGCCGTCGAAATGGCCGAATCCATGTCAATGCAAACCAATTTCGGCCCACGAGTCCGAGTAAAATCCCTGAAATTCTCAGATTAGGGTTTTAGGAGAGAGCTGTGTACAGGGTTAGCGGTAGCTAATGACGTCTACTACGAGTTCTTGTTGTTTAGGGGTTTGAGCGGTGGAGAGAGAATCGAAATTGTGCAAGTTCTTTTCTATGAGGGTTTAACCTCTCTCTATAATTCTTGTTGTTCCAGGGTTTGAGCGGCGGATAGAAAATCCAAATTTTGCCAATTTTTTCTATTAGGATTTATCAGTAGTATTGATATTCAAATTTTCATCCTCCTCAAAATTCTTCAAACCTCAAGGAATGGCTTTCTGGGGTGAGTATACTGAACGATTTAATTTGAAACAGCCGTAAACTAATTCAACTTCAGGGATAATTATGGACGTCCTAATTGCAACAGTGTTACAGCATCTTTTCACTCATAATTTTTTTTTTTTCTACTAACGAAACGGATTTTATGAGTTTGTATTACTTGCTGGGGTGTTATATTCTTAGCACTCACTATTACGCAGTCCTGATCAATTTAGTGTTTTGAGTTTCAGGAGTTGAAGTGAAACCAGGTAGACCGTATACTCTGAAGTATGAGGATGTGAGAGGAAGGTTGATTATACGTCAGGTATCTCTTTGGTGTTTGTAAGATTAGATGGCATATGCGGTTTGTAAGATGAGGTGGCATGGGCGGGTCCCATGTAAATAGATATTGGCAACGTGGCTTTTTTATACAATTATCTTTCAATAATATATTTATCCATTGGCACTTGATCGTGGTTTAAACAGAACTTTTTTTTTTTTTTTTGAAAATGCATGTAATGACAAGAAATCCAATTTCCTAGCTGTAAAATGTTTAATTACTCAGAATGTATTAACAGAATTATTTGATTCTTTATGCCAATGGTTCTAATCAAAATAAATTTCTTGGGCATAAAAATAATTTGTATTCTCAAATAATGTTAGATGGATTTACATCCATTGTGAAAATTTCATTTTCACTACGATTACTATTTGTCTTCGAAGGAAAAGAAATGGTAAAATCTTATAATATGATCAATTCATTCAGTATTTTCCTGTATTGAGGACAAATTATCACATTTGAATTATGTGCCTTGTCATAGAAAATGTTTGAAGTTGATAGAGACCAAAGGAGTGGATAGATTTGCCTGAGAAAACTTGTTCATAAATAAATTTACAGACTGTCAAAGTTGGTGTGTAAATTTTCCCCATAAGTCATTAAGATAAAAGAGTCCTGCTTATTTCTTTAGCTGTTTTTTGTTCATTGGGTTGTGCAGAATGATTTTATACCCCGAGAAGGGAAATTGAATTTGGGGAATGCTTAGCTGAGGCGGTTTCATGGGTTTCTGTTGTGGGTTAAATGTTATTTTTCTATTTTAACCTCAACAGTTATGATTTCTGGTTCCACTGATGAGCTTGATATAGGTGTTGCACTGGCACCTTTTTGTGAATTTACCTATTTTTGTATTAAAAACAAAAATGAAAAAATTGATGCTTTGCCTTATTTTATAATTTGCTTATAAAAAATGGACTCTTAATTGAGCCCACCATCACGGATTTGTCGCCCAGCTCCATTTGTTGGAAGGTGTTCTCTACTGTATGTCTCATAGTGGTTTGGTTTGAAGATATCAACAAGAACATGAAAACTGATTGCTCTTTCCAACTTGAACAGAGGCAAGAGTAGATGGAAAGGGATGACTATTAGAGAAGTTTGAAAGTTGCAATTGCAGCTTCATGATGTTGTGATAGCTGGCTCAAGGTACTAGATCTTTCTTGAAATGTTTTTTGGGATTGAGAATGCATTGATTTGGTGATAGATGGTTGAGGTGGCAGTGGTCAATAAGGAAGACAGATTGAGGGGAGTTGAGGAAAGAAGTGAGGATGGTCGTTGAACATGGTGATATAGTGGGGGTTCTGATTAGGTTGTCTGATCAAATGAGAGAGAGAGAGAGAGAGAGAGAGAGACAAGAGAGAAATACTGGAGGTCAGTCGAGGGGACTATGTTAGAGAATCTATTGAAAAAGATAAAAACCAGATAGTTTCCTGGAGGAAATGGAAAAAAATGTAGTTTTGTGAATATTACTCTAAAATGAAGGTGTTTTTGTGTAAATAACCGCTAGTCAATTTAACCATATAGTTGCATTTGGGATGCTATTGTTTACGAGTTCAAATGAAGGTCCTTTTTGGAGACTTATACATCGTGAAAAAAAGGTGACTCAGTGCATGAACGCCTATATCGTGGAATTTGAGAAGAGCTAGATGTATTCAGTTTTACCTCTATCCTTTTGCATTACAAAGAGGATATTTCTATGGCTGAGTTAGTAACTCAGTTATTTTTACAGGTGAACATGTTTTCCAGTCCTTTTTTGGTAGTGAGAAAGAAAGGAAATAGTCAATCATTTATTTAGTTAGTTGGAAGAGAGTAGTAAGGAAATGAATCTCTTTTAAATTTGACCCTTCATTAGTAGACTCTATTTTCTGTGGTCTAAGTTCCAGTCTGGGTTGTTTTGTTTAAACATATTATTCTTTGAAATCACATTTTGCTGCCCTATCTTTATTTATTTTTTATTTTTGTGAATTAAAGCCAAGTAAATGATTGATGGAAATTGTTATTTCTAGTGGTTTGATCGCCTTCCCTTTGTCTTTAGCTATTGTACATGGATGAAAGAAAACCTATCCTCTCTCCAACCTTTTAATTAAGACAAAAGGCCATTTAGGAACTTTTGTTTCGATCTTTTGAAGTTTGTTAAATGTGATGTCCATTGTGTTATTATGTCTTTTATTTCTTTCTCTTTGGGGAAAAAAATTTAGAAACGAAATGTTTGGTGGATTTACCGTATTGGTGATTTCATTGTCAAGTCATTGATTTGGATGTTATTTTTGGGATTTTGGAATTTGTGATGCCTTATGAATTTCGTGATGAAAAGGATTTAGATTGTTTTTCTTGTTTCAAGCCTCTATATATGTAGTAAAATTTACACTTTCTTGGGGTTTTTTTTTTTCATTTTTTAACCAGGTAGATGTCAAATTTTGGTGGCTGTGGTTTTGGCCTTATTTGACTAGTAGTCGTATATTGGTCAATTTATGGGAATGATGTAAAGGTAAGGACTTTGGAGAATGAGACATGATGTGGTGTCACATTTTGAGTTTGCTGGGATATCTTGGTAAAATCAATTGCCAATATTAGTGATTGATTATTTTCTTGAGTTCCTTGGAATTTGTATTTGCAATATAGATATTTTGTTGTGGCTTGTCATTATCTCAATCATAAACATTAATCAGTTTATTAACTATTTTTTGAATGGTAATTTTTGTTATGCTCAATGATATGCATTGTAGTAGGATAGATGACTATTGCATATTAAATGGTTTCATTACTAGTTTCTATATCAAAATTTGGCTGGCGTTTTAAGATGTTCAGGTTCTTAGTCCTTAGATGGCGTTTTAATAAAGTATAGCTTTTCTGTTTTTCATTCTATCCTATTTTGGGGTCTCAACGGACTGGAGCCCAAGCTAGATAACACGAAAGGATGAGATGCTAGTTCAGTGATGGTTCAATTGGCCCAAAGATGCCTCATCATCCAAGAGGGGAGTGAATTGGTTGTTTTACAAAATGATGCTTTTTACAATTATTTTAAATTTCAAAATCAAAATTTTCTATTGACTCATTGTGGTTGTATATATTAAATGTGGCGCCATGTTAGTTTATGAATTATGAATCATTTGCCACTGTGGCACCACAATTTGACCAAGTATGAATCAAACTCCAGGCTTCAACTTACTTAAGGCCCCTTTGAAGTTTCCTTATTCTCATTAATGAATGGAGGGGCTTGGGTGACTTGGTCAACTAATTAAGTGCTCTAGACATACAAATTCAATTCACTTAATACATACATAACATGACTAAGAAGCATGGACACCCTCCCAGGGCTAAAATCGGTGTCCTACATGCCTCGACAAATGTCTAAATTATTTATTATCTTTTTAAATTGTGACACACTTCGATATGTTCGGACATTTTGGACTATGGTAGCTTGTTGAAAATGTTATAGTGGAATTCATTTATATGATTCAATTGTATATAACTTTTCCTATGAATTTTTTTGGGTGGAAGAAATATACATTTATATTGTTAATTTAGTATAAAATTATGGTGTTAATTAATTAGGAAAATAATAAATTATGATATTAGTTGACGTGTGTCGATGTATCAATGTCGTGTCTATATTCCGATCGGTTTTCTTGCTTCTTATCCTAAGTAACCTACACTGACTAGTCTTGATAACTTTAGTCTTCATGTTCCTTGGTCATCGATTGCTCTCCCCTCCACAAACCATAGTTTTTAAAGCTGTTTAAGGTTTGTTCATTGTTCATGGTTCTTGCTTTGTAGGTTCTTAAACAACCTTGATCCTTTCACACTGGGAATGGACCATTTGTACTAACTAATTGTTTGTAATCAGTAAAACCGATATCCTTGATCGATAGGGTCAACACATTGACATATTTCTGTTTCCTTTATGATATAGGGTCGATTGTGTAGCTTTTCATTAATGGATTTTCTGCAGTTATTGATAATATTTACTTGTTCTATATTAGGCTACCTTAGGCATTGGTTCATCAACAAAGAAAAGCATACTTCAATGTGAAGTAGGAGAGGTCAATCCAGTTTTCCTTTGCACTTTGTGGCCTGATAAGGCTGAGTCTTGCTCATTGAAACTTGAATTTGAGGAGGAGGAAGATGTGAAGTTCTCTGTCATTGGTGCAACAAGTATTCATCTTGCTGGCATCATCCAGAGTAGTGGCAAAGAGTATGATCAGGATGATTATGAACCGTATCCTCTCGATGTAATTTTTATTAAAGCTCATGTAATGTGTTGTTATATTTTTCAATGATTCATTCTTTATATTTGTTAGATGACTAGCAGTTTGAGCAGAAGGAAATTTTTCCGTGTGTGCCTGAATGCTATTCTTTGGTATTTTATTTCTTCCTTACTAAGATTTAAAGTGATTCATATGGAGAACATATTGCTGAGACTGAGACAGAGGAGTCCAGTGATTATGATTCTGAAGATGCTTTGGAGGATGACTTTTTTCATGATGATATGGATATGTTTCCATCTTCACCCATGCGCAGCAGTGGAGGTATAGATTTTCGATTATTTACAATTTATATTTTTCCTAAAAACATGCTCTTTGAATACTAGCAATGTGCTATTAGTGCTTTCCTCAATTTATTATTATTATTATGTCTTTGAAAACTTCTACCCATTTGCAAAACTTTGGATGTCCTACTATCAGTTGTTAACGTTGTACCAAAAATTATCTGAATGTTGGCAAAAGATTATAACCCTTTGTGCTCAATATGGATGAAAATATTGGCATCAGACATATTAGGCTATACATATTGATATCGGATATGTCAAACAAATTTTTTTTTAAATCACAAGCCGATAGAGCTGTTTTGGCCAATATGAACACATATCGTTATATTGTTGTGGTATCGGAAATTATGGGTATTTGAGTGCCTTGTATTAATATATATCAATCGATATGTATTGTATCGACTAATTAAGGGTAGTGACCAGTGAATCATTGAATTTCTAGATTGCTTGCTGTAGTTCTCATGTTACTCATGTGGTGTGAATATCTTGAAATGGCTCCATTATGCCCACTGCCTATAGAGAGTTGTCATATCTTTGCAAGTATTCTGATCACAAAGCTAAACATTTCCATCTGCTTCTGAAGAAGTAACAAGCTGTTCTCCATACTAGGACTTCTTTATATGTTGCATGAGCATGATCTCCTGCATTTATTCCTGAAATTGGAGTACTAGTGATATTTCCATCTGTTAAGAATTGCATAATGTGTATAATAACAGCTAGTCCTATTGTTAGAGAGGCTCTTGTATGCCCACTGGTTTCCAATCAAAATAAAGTAGCTTATGACTGTTAAGGAATGGTTGCTTGTCACTTAGAGGATCTTATGGTAATGCCAAGATAGGGTCATTGCATTGAGGTAGCCCTATCCTACGCTTTTTGGTTTTTTGCATAAGTGATAACAAATAACTAAAGGATGACCTATTGTACGAAGCTTTTATATTCTAGTCTCTCGGGATTGGTTGTTTGCCACTTAGAGGATCTTATGGTGCTTAGATAGGGACATTTCATTGCAGTAGCCCTATCCCACGCTTTTGTTGTTTAGAAAAAAATTATAACAAAAAGAGTGGCCTAGTGCACTAGTCTCTCATATTGTAGAGTTTTGGGATGGGAAGATGATCATAACATTACCCTATATTGTAGAAAGGGTGTTTCTGTTTTTTAAACTTGTGAACTCCATGTCACCTTGGTGCAATCTTATTGATTCACGAAAGTTCACCCTCTTCCTATCAAGGTTTTATATATAATAGATGTGTATGTTCGCAGCCTTTAGAGAGTTGGTGTCATGTGTATTTGTATTATTGTGATTATTACAATCATAAAGTGATGCTACTTATTATAACTGGCATCACGTATCGTCATACTTCAAGCTCATTAGTTTTGGCTTAGCACAATTCTCCTTTATTCATTTGTAAAAGTTCCATTTCTTCTTTTATTCTATTTTTATGTTCTTGGAATAGATGAATAAGATATAAAAAGGGTTTCTTACTGATTACTTTCAGGGATGCTGAAAGAAGTAATTTATAGCATTCACATTTCTCTAAGGGAATCATATTGATTCGAAAAACAGTCATTCTTGAAGCTTTGAAGAAGTAACATATAAGATTGCGGCAGTATTGTTTTAGTGAGAAATATTTATTCTACCTTTTTAGAAATTTTATAAAATGTACTTTCTAAAGATCCCAAAGACCAATTCTTGCATAAATTGTTGTCAATATTAACAGTGCCATCAATTGGAGTTGTATAATCTATATAAGACATAATAGTGAGGCAGTGGACATTGTAGGAGTAACGGGTCACCCTATACAACAATTCCCTGCATTTAGTTGTTTGTTTGGCAATATCATTTCTTTGAACTATCCTCTTATAACAAATGCAGTAATCACTAATCTAGACTGCATAGGGTACTTATCAATTGAGCTAAAAAAATATTTATTTCTATTAAAATTGGGAATATATGTATGTATGTAGCTAATTAATCTCTTTTTTGATATATGAGGAGCAAGCATGGATAAAAATATAGTTATCGGACGCAGATATATCAATATCAAACATATCAAAAGAAATTTTTTTCTGTCAATTATTGCCCGACATAAAAATATCGGTTGACATATAGTGATGCAACGCCAATACAGCGATCATCATAGTTATTTTTGCAGCATTGGGCAATATCGGTATTGTGGGCCAATGCTGATTTATATTGGCCAATATCTCATTATAAGAGAACAAGTGATGACTATTTATAGTATAGGAATGTAAGGCAGGAGAGAATGGATGAGGTTTAGCACAAAATAAATGACAAGACCACTATATGCACCCTTAGGCTAGCAATAGATGGAGGCTTTTATGCTTCTTATGTTGGAAAGTAATTTGCAAAGAATTGAGCAAGCTATAGACATAGCAAAGAAAGAAGCAAAATTGATGTGTGTGAGCCAGATGTTCTTTAAAGGACTTAAACAATTGGAGGTTAACTTTTATTTGGCTATCGAATTTGTTATTATTTGACTCCTTTTAACTTCCTAAAATTTTGAATTGATGGATTTTACTGAGATTAGCGATTCATTCTTTTCAATGTGTTCTATTTGGTTTCTGACATTTAATTTAACATTGAGTTTTTGATTCATTTGTAAGATTAGTTCAACGATTCTCAAATTTTAGTCAAACCTAATAATTAAATAGGCGCTCTAATGCATCGGATGGAATGAAAATTAGTCTCTAATCATGACTTTTACAAAGTCATACTGTTCTCTTTGCATCAAAATATGCACAACTGATCAGCTTGCCTATGCGGCTTCAATTTAGTGCAAATGCGTAATCTTTTGCCCATTCTTCACATGTAAAATCCTTTGTCCTTTTAAATGGAGCCTTAGCATGCTTTTTTGTGTTTTGCTTCAATAATTTCAGTTGTTATTGAGGAAATAGTGGATGATGGAAAGCATGTAAGTGAAGATGGGAAAACGAAACAACTAGAGAAGAATTTGCATGAATCATGCAATGAAGAAAAGTTTCAACGTCAAATAGTACCCAGAGGAAGTAATGCTGGTCTTTCATCTCAAAGAGAAAGTATTGCTGCCCCATTGTTGGAAAGTGAAGATGAAGATGGTTTTCCCATTATTTCATCTCATCGAGGTGAACCTAATATTCAAAAGCCCGAAGGAAACAAAGACAAAAATGAAATTAAGAGAACTTCTGAAGAAGTCAGGAAGAAGCATAGGAAGAAGGATGAAGCCAAAGATGATGGTGTTATTGTGAAAGGCGTGAAAAGGAAGGCCAGCACAGCTGTCCATGATGAGGTTCCTAAATGGTGAGAAATACAGTTGCATTTTCTACCTAATGTATACCTTTCCATAGTTTTTTGCAAACTAGGTGCTATAAAAAATAAATTCATAGTTGGTCTAGGACGCCAAATTAGTTGTGTGCATGAATGAAAATATCGTTATCGGTAGTTGCCATATCAGTGTGGGACAATGCATATCGGTATTGGATATATAAAAAAAAAATTTAAAAATCGTTAGCTAATATGATCTTATCAGTATATAAAACAACCAAATATCAGTTGTATTGACCGGTCTATTATAATATATCGCCAATACGGAAACATACCATGATATTATTATAGTATCTGAAAATATTGGTGTCTGCGCCCCCAGATACTGATATACATCGGCTGATTTATAATATAAGGCAATGGTTGCATTAATGATTGCGAGACCCTCTGGGGTTGTGTTCGACACTGGTTTTTGCTAGTGGGGCACATGTTCATTTGTGCTTTTAGTTGGTGACTCGGTGTGATTTGAATGATAGTTTTATTGTAAGAAGCTTTTGGATGACCTTCTTTCCATTTTTTTTCCTAATTATTTATCCTTTTGAACAGCGAATCTGTCCAAGAGGATAGTTCATCACGTCAAACCGAGATTGTTGCTGTTGAAAGCTTGATGCGGAGAACGAAGAAGAAAAATCAGGGAAGAGATGCAAAAGCTCATGAAACTGTTGACATTGAGAAGAATGATGTTATTTCACAAGACAAAGCTCAATTTAAAGATGCAACTTCTGGTGTATGTGACTTAGCTGACCAGGTTCTGACTACTAATGATGAGTGAGTATACAAATGATCCAATAAAATTTAGAATTTTACCGTCAAGTTGCTGTATTTTACGAATATGTGGGTTGACCATATGTGGGGTAATATAAACTATTAATCAAAACTTATCTGGAAAGAGTACTTCAGAAGCATTATTTTCATTATGAACTACAGGGGGGTACAACCTATAGAACAGATCTTGTAGTAAGGTCGTAATTTCATTATGAACTAACTTATCTGAATCTAACTTTATCTAATATGCATTTGTGATGCCGACCAAGTTTCCCTAACATTGTTACACATATGCCCCACTTTCCTTGTGTCACTTGTAGGTCTGCCATATGGGAAAAATCTTATCAATCTTATCAATAAAATTGCCAAATGGCGACAAAGGTAATGCCATATTAATAAAACTATTCCAAAAAAGGAGAAAGTCTCCACTTCCCCTCATCCCTCACCATCGGACACCCCATTGAAACCCCTCTTCCTCCTCCTTATGGACTCCTTCCCCTTGCCCTTTCTGCTTTCTATGCATGAAACACTTTCCCCCTCTCAATCGTCAATGATACGGCCTTGCCCTGCCCCAGTGAGGAGCGAGGGAGCAAGAGGGGAAAAGGGGATGGAGAAGCATTGTGAGATGCCTCTCCTTCTCACTACTAGATTTCTGGTCATGTTGAGTGCTCACTGTTGATTGGTGAGGCTACATGGCTGTGGAAGAGCAATACAGAGAGTTCTTGTGCAGAAGAGTTGGTTGGGCAAGCGATGGAGAGGGTGTCTAGGGATTCGGTAAGGGATCCCTATTGGGGAGTTGAAGGTCAAAGGTTAGTTGTAGAGGGGAGGTAGCATAAAATCCGACCGAGTGGATAGTGGCCAAGATGAAGGTTGAGACCCTCAATTGCATTTGGGAAGGTATTTTGTATGACATGCTCAAGGGGGTGACCTTGTCTAGGCGAGAGATGACCATGGAACCTTGAATGGAGTAGTCAATTACGATGTTGGAGGCACAGAACATGGCAACAACGTGCTACTTAAGATTAAGGTCATGAATGCCGAGTATGCTGTTTGTCAAGACCTGAGGCACGACGCATGCTAATATGCTTGGGTGACTAGATGCTTATGGAGCATGTTGCCTTCATGAGGGTTGGTATCACTATGGATGTATGGCTTGGGTTGCTTATTATAGGGGATTATGTGTCGTAGACATGAGTGGTATTCACCTGTGGATTGTTGAGTTACAGTGATAGATAGGGGTATAAGCTTTTTATATGACGAAGTGCTTTGTAATGACCCTATAAGCAAGCCCTGAGTGAGACAGGTTAGCCTATCAATGGGGCGAACTTTAGTTTGATGGTGAGCAATCGATTTGATGCTAGCTATTCAACTAAGAGGTGGAGAGCCTCAAAGTAGTTGTGGACAATGTGGTATTGAATGAGAGGCATTTGACTTGCTAGCACTGTGTAGCTAACTATCATAGACGGGATTATTGAATTCTTGGTTTGAGAAAGGTTGGCATTGACTTGGAGAAGTCTTAGAGCCGCATGGTTAGTTTTGCTGCGTGCATTTGGGACTGTGACACCATGACACAGCACGGGGTAGCAATTTACCCTTCTTATTTATTTCATTTGAATAGTTTGACACTCATTAGAGGTCACCCATTGGTTTCTGTGATATGATGGCATGAGTTTCATTTACTAAGCTTCTTGAAGGAGGGGATGTATCTTTATACTTGGTGACAATTTACCAGTTACTTTAGCCTTTTTTTTTTTCTGGGACTGATATTTTTTTTTTTTTTCCTTTCAAAAGGAAAAAATTCTAATTGTTGTGACATTAGAATTTCTCTAATTTGATCTGAAATTCAGATATAAAGTTTACATGTAATAAATTAGTCCTTTATAGAATTGATTAGAATTAAGTAGATGACATTGATCGTTCAAGAAAATTTAAGAATACATTTGAAAGTTTTTCCATTGTGTTTATTTAATTAGCTTGACTGCTTGCATATGTCAGTTTGCCCTGCATCCTTCCTGCTAACAGAGGGAGCAAAAAGGAGATGGAAAGTGGTAAAAGTTTTGAGGGATCCAAATTTCAATTAATGTTAATCATGTAATTGTCTTTGGATTTAGCTACATGAGCTTCTTCAATCTAAATTGCTAGTTCCCTTTCTGTGCATGTGCTTGCATGTTGTAGGCAAAAGTTATAGCCTGTTGGTTGTGATTTCATGTTGAGAGGCAAAGATTATACTGTCACTTTCAAAATTGATTAGATGAGAGGTCATTGCCTTCTTTGAGACGGCGTAAGACGAAGATTTCATATTATCTGGTTTCAACATTATTGACATATTATGAGTTGGCAGAAAAGTGATTCCTAACAGGAACAAAATTCATTGTCAAATTTAGGTTTTTTTGAATGGATTAGAATGTTATTGTTGGTATAGGGCATATCGGGCAATACGTATTGGTATCAGATACCATGACAAAGAATCTTTTCTTTTAACCACTTCAAAATTGAGTTATATATTAAAATTTCACTATCTTTAATAATACACTTACACATTTGAAGAGATTTTTAGTTAATTTAATCAAAATTAAGTTTGATAGATATTTTTCTAGGTTATTTGGAAAATACTTCAAAACTTTTTCTCAATTTATGTTTTATACCTTTATATAACATGTGGATTTAGGCTTTTAGAAGGTTTGGATCGGATGCATTTTGAAAATGTGGATTTAGGCTTCTAAGAGCGCAGCCAAGTTGAAACAAAATGGCCAATATCAACCATATTAGTCCATACATTGGTCATGTCAGCAAATATATTGGGATGTGTCACCAATATGGTGATATGTATGGGGAAATATCTGTATTAGGATCTCCCAACACCAATACATATCTGTCAATATTTTGTTCCATCACAGTTCTGCCATTTGTTTTCGATATCATTGTGCTTGTTTTGAAGAAGGGAGTTGTGTGATCCTATTTTGTCAATGTTGCCTACATTTATTTCAAAATGCTTATGTATTGTATTCAGCTGATGTATTTAAGGTCACTATGTTCGGATTTTCCTTTTAGCTGTTAATTTAACTACCTTGAAAATCCTGTGTGCTTTAAATTCTTCATTTACACAAGGTCCTTTTTTTCTGGAATATCATCGCCACCAAGAATGCCTTGCTATCTCGCTCTGTTCCTCATAGAGGAAATCTGTAAGGTGGTATATGATGTTAATCTACTTATTGAAACTTCTTCTAACGACCTATGGCACCTGTTATTGTTCTTAGATGGATGATCTGTTAATCTAATTTAAGGAAGAAACAAACTCTTTCAATTTCTTTTTGATGGTTGTCGCCTTTGACTTATTTAGGAGGCTTGGAATCTATTAATTGATCTTTTTGGGCCTGCAAGTGATCATTGTATTATATTAGGCTGATATAGTCAAGGCCTTTATCTTTGGATTTTCGTTTTAGCTGTTAACTTAACTACATTGAAAGTCCTGCGTGCTTAAATTCTTCATTCACACGAGAGCTTTTCTTCTGAATTACCTTTGAAATTGTGAATACCTTGCTATCTTGCTTTCTTCTTCACAGATGAAATCCGTAAGGTGGTCGTACAACATTTGTCTGCTTATTCTTCTAATGACATATGCATTCTACTGTCGTTTTAAGATGGACAATCCATTAATCTAATTTGAGGAAGAAGCAAACTCTTTAAATTTCTTTTTTAGGGCCGTTGCCTTTGACTTCTTTAGGGGCTTGGAGTCTATTAATTAATATTTTTATATCTGCATGTAATCTTTTCTTAACCATGTATTCCTTGTACATCTTTGTTGAAACCATTCTAGTTCACTTACTGCCATTGGAGGTGTGCCTGAAGAAATGAAGAAAAAGAAGAAGAAAAAGAAGGGGAATAACAAGGATGCTGAAAGGGCTACAAATGAAGAGGAAACTATTTCAGCTACAGGCAATAAGAAGGTATCTACTCTCGAGGAAGGAATGAGAAAGACTAAAGCTAGATCATCTCAAGTGAGAACATTTGCTAACGGTTTGGTTATTGAGGAGATAGAAATGGGCAAACCAGATGGCAAAAGAGCTTCTGCTGGAAAGAAGGTAACCTTTTACTTTTATTGCCTTTTTATGTGTAAGTTGTCAGATGAAAATGCAGGATTCCAGTTAAGAGTTATACTTCTATTGGCTCTAGTAATGTTTTCAAATACAAACTGATATGGGAGGTCATATTTTCAATCAAAGAGTTCTAGTGTTTTTTTTTTTTTTTTTTTTTTTTTGGAGGGGTCTGGGGGAGGGAGAGTTAAGTAATTAGATCTGTATTGAACACTAAATATAAGTCAATATGTATTGGTATCTGGGTTTTTCAATACCGCTGTTTTTCGATATTATGACCATATTGTGATATGTTACCATATTGGTAATATATTATGATATGTTGGCTAATATTCAAAATATAAATAGATAAAACTGATATTTGATGTATATATTGCCCAATATAGCTGATGTATTAGCTGATACGGTCTTGTCAACTTACAATTTTTTTTAAAAAAATCTTCTAATATATCCAATACAGATATATATTATCCGATATGTCCAATACTTAAATGGTCATGATAGATACGGCCAATATTTTTTCATCCATAGCATTGAAAATTAAGGTAGAATGTACAACTGTAACACTCCATCCCTAGTTCCAAGGCATTCACTGTGATCCACAAGAGGACCTAAATACCTCTGGGTTTTAGAATCCAAACTGACCAGTGGTAATTTTACATAAACGTTTGCGTACTACTATTTGATTGTTTGCTTGTATTTTCATAATTTCAACAAATTATTAAGCCTGCCGATGGATTGAATTCAATGTGGGTCCTCAGGAATGTAGTAGTTTGTCATTTGATATTGATTCGCATATGCATCTATTTTTGGTGGACTTCTGATTGGCCAAATTTTGTTATGTTATGCGCAACATCATAGCTCTTTCTACTGACATTTGTCCAAGACAAATTGTGTTGTATTTTTTTTATACTTGGCTCCCTTTTTTATTCGGAACTTACTGGACCAGCTAAATGTCATATAACCGCAGCTGAGAGTTGGCCTTGTATGGATGAAAATGTAAGTATAGATTCCAAACATCTCAGTACCGGTAATATCAGTTATAAATATTGAAATCAGACATTTTGTGGCCGCAATTTTTTTTCCAAATAAGAACCTTACAAAAATATTAGTTGATATATCAGTCTAATATCAGGAATATGGATGAGACATTACTTTATATTGTATCATTGTATTGGAAAATATCAATATAAAGAGTTCATATTGATATATATTTGTCAATATTTTGTTCCATGCCGTCTTGTTTTGTTGCTCATGTAAATTTTTCCACCTGAGCCTGGATAGCTTAAACAGAGCTAAGCAAGAGCACAGGGACATTACCAAAGGCCTAACCTGAAAATGGTTGGGGGGGAACCAATGGGCATACGCTAAGTGATGTAGGGAAGAGGGGAAAAGTAGAGAGAAGAGCTATAAAGGGGTAAAGATAACAACAAAGGCTAGAGGGATAAAGACAAAAAGAAGAAAACACCAAAAGAAAGAGGGAAAAGGAAGTCACAATTGCTCAATTGCAATCAATTTCTTAAACATTCATTCATCAATCATTCATCAATACCATCATCCATATATTAGAAGTAGAATTCTTATATAAAGAACCCGAATTCTAGAGTTGAAAAGAAATATAACTTCTTAACTAAATATGATTTAAATTTCTAAAAGAAAAGAAAATCTTAATCAAATAAAAACAAATCAAAGAAAAGAAAATTTTAATCAAATAAAATCGCAGCATAATAAAATCAAATAAAATCGTAATATTTCAAGTAAAATAAAATCAAATCAAAGGGAATCAAAGTAAATTTTTTCTAATTTGATATAGTTTAGATGTCCACATCACTAAGTTTCTAAGTTTTTTCATGGGCTAGGATTACACAGAGAAAAACAAAGTCATGTTAGAAGCTTTCTATTTACTATCATCCTTAATACTCCCAATAGTAAGGATTTTATCTTGATAATTTTAATTTTGATAACACATTAAAATATATTGGATACATCTTATATTTCTAATTGTCTAAGTTCAATGGATAAAAGTTTTACCGTTGGGAGTATGAGAAGTCTCGCAGCGGTACTTTGAACTGCAAAGGGAAGACTCAAGGTACAAAATTAAGAAAAGGTGGACCAGTTGTCCTTTATGAAAAGTTATGCCCAAATTTACCCCTCCGTTGATTACATGTTTACATTATATATTTGCATTTTATTTTTATTTTCTTTTTAATTTCAGGTGAGCGTTCACTACATCGGGAAGTTGACGAATGACCAAATTTTTGACTCTAATATTGGCAGGGCGCCTTTCAAGTTCCGCTTAGGTATGACTAAAATTCAGTGTGACAAATTACAAATGCATGATATTTTCATTAGGGCTGAGTGGCAAAAGAACCGGTAACAGAATCTTGAATTTTGGTTTTGGTTTTAACTTTTGGTGGAATCTCCTAGTCAGTTCTGGTTCATTATAATAATCGGAGTTGGTGGGAGCGGAAGTCAAAATTTCACTTTTGATTGTAATTAAATCCTTGGCAAATCAGAGCAAACAAAGCAAGGTCAAAAATTCATTGCACTATACTGTAAGTTTAAGCACCTTGATAAATACTCAGTTTGGCAATATTCACGGTGTTTGTAATGCATACGGAGAAATAAACTATTTACATATAAGAATTATAAAGTTAACTACATAAGAATCAATCAGAGAGAACAAAGGAGCAAATGGAATTGTGAAAATCGGAGTTTTATGTAGATATTTACACCGTATGCCAAAAAAATCAAAATTTTAATATTATTCACACAGCAGGGAAATGCCGGGATTTCACTTCCGAGTTCTGACATTTCACAAATTGGTTCCACTTCCATCAGCAAGGCGGATGGTAGCTCATTGGGTGTGCTTAATTCTGTGTTTCTTGCAGGTGTTGGAGCTGTAATTAAGGGATGGGATGTTGGTGTTGAAGGTATAAACAACCAGCAGCAATGATTAATGCTTTGCTTTTTTCCGGCATTTATGTGTATTCATCACCGATGAAATATCTGTGTCGGATATATCATATAATATGTATCAATATTTAATATATCTAAAGAAAATAATATTTGAAAATTATAAGCTGACAGACAGGCATCGACAGATATATTATGTATTGTTGATGCAGCAAAACATATTGATTTTGCCATGACAATGGAAGATGTCGGTATTCAAAGTCCCGATACCGATATAGATCGATTGGTATTCTCATTTATTGTTTTCATTGAATGGACTCATATTCATGTGTGAATTTTGTCATCCAGGCATGCGTATTGGAGATAAAAGGAGGCTTACCATTCCTCCATCAATGGGGTAAGCATGCATTTCACTTTACATATATTTCATTTGCCGCCTCTACCCTATCTTTAGCTAATGCCTTGTTTGGCCTATTCAAATTGTTTCCCTAAATATCAGAAAATGAATGCACACATCACAGGTGCACAAGGGCAGGTCAGTGTACTAAGCTTTCCGATTTGCTGGCTGCGGGGAGGGTGAAATTTACACGGTCTTATCTCTGCAATGCAGAGGCTGTTTCTGTGATTTGAATATATGACGGGCCCATCGTATCTGTACGACTATGAAGATTAGCGTTACAGAACCACACTTTAGACATCTGTTTTGCCGCAGCGCGAGTCTTTCTTGTGGGCCAACTAGTGTCGATGAGCGGCTAGAATGCTAGGCCATCTATATCCCAAAGGTGTCTCAAGGGTGAATCTAGGAATTGTTTTAGCAGGTTCAACAATAATGTAGTTTTACTATTTTCTAAATACGATAAATTTAGAACTTTTATCTTCGTCTAATCTAACATAGACTTGTTACAGTGGCTAATAAATAAATTTAGTAGGGTCAATAAGAATTTTAATTAAATGCGGTAGGGCCAGTCGATGTACCAATTTCTTCAATTTGCCGGCCATGGAGAGGGGTAGGCGTAGTCATAGGTACATACAGTCTGATCTCTGAAGTATAAAACGACTGTTTTTGTGATTTGAACCCCAAATAGTAGTTTACAGGGTCATTCTCAAGACTCCTATCTTGGCCTGGCGTTTACTTTAGAAGTTGAGGGTAAAATTTTACCTGTGGTATTTCAAATTTAGCTATCAATCATGCAATGCACCGGGAGGGAAGGATTCTATGATATTATATATGAGAAATATGTCGTACCTTTTTAACAATTCTTGAAACACAGGATATTTATTTATTTATTTTTGTATAGTTTTTATTAGTATAAATAGATAAATAAAATATTTCAATAATGGGTGGCTGTGTGGTTTTTGCAGCTATGGGACTAGCGGTGCTCCGCCAAAGGTTCCGCCAAATGCGTGGCTTGTATTTGATGTCGAACTGGTCGATGTCTCTTAACTCTTTCTTTTTTTTCTTTTTATTTTCCTTTTTGTTTCTTGCTCTTTTTTGGCCGGAGCAACTAATGAAAATGTGACAATTTTTTCTTATTTAAAAAAAAAAATTGTTTTTCATTTAATTTTTCCCAGTTGGTATGACAATTAAAAGAATAAGAATTTGTTTGTTTATCGAAAAATAACTTGTTAAAATATATTATATTTGGCATGTGTTTTGCTGAACACCCCAAACAAAATCTTGTGCCAGTCATCTGTGGGGGTCCTTTTTAAAAAAATTTAATTACTAAATTTTAAATATTGAATTACTATCTTCAATCTATAATAAAATCACAATTATGGAAAAGACCATACCAGTAACACAACCCTAAGGCATATCTCAAGACCCCACAAAAAGAGCCAAACCAGTTAAGGCATGCCCTTAATCATGAAAACACAAACATCCATTCAAACAAGAAAACTGAAACTTTCAAACGTGCCCTCAGGACTGTACCCGTGCCAAATGCGACCTCAGGGCCAGCACTGAGCTGCTCACGAAGCTACATCGGGAAGCAAGCAATATCCGCAACCTATGACATGAACTCAAGAAATTCTGATATATAACCTTACCCATAAGTTTAGACATGCAATGCCCCAAATCGCCTAAGACATACCTCAAGACCCACCATCAGCTAAGACACCCGTAAGTCAATAAAATATGAAACTCTAATCTAAATGCACCCTGCCCATGCCAAACGCGACCTTCGGACCGGCACAGTGATGCACACAAAGCCATGGCAAGAAGCAACCAATATTCGAAACCTATTTCATGTATCTCACTCGTTACATAATCTATTAAGTTTGTTAAAACACAATAGTAGAAATAGAACCTGTGACCACAAACTCAATTGCTATATCCCAAATCGCCAATACAACAGTGCTGCCTATATGGGTTGCAGTCCAACAACAATTCATAATAAAGTTCCTGCACAGTAGTAGAAATAGAACTGATAAAGATCATATGTCATATGGGCTGCAGTCCATCTTTGTAAGCTGCACTCATAAAAATCATATATTAAGTAAGTTCAAACGCACAATAATAGATGTAGAACTCACGACCATGAACTCAGTTGCCAGTACAACGGTGCTACCTGTATAAGTTGCAATCCGGCGGCAATCAACAAGTAAAAGGCAAAAGATGATAATTTGAAAGTAGAATCACAAAACGATCCATACATGTGTAGTTTCTTCATCTAACAACAAAGAAAAAAACACCTGAAATACATAGGGCATTCGCGTTAGAGATTCAAGGGTAGTCTCATCGCTTGGCTACGGATAGGACCTCGGTTCGATTCTCACTACCTCTCCCTTCCCGACTTACCCTGTACCCGAAAAAATAAAAATTAAACTAAAGAGATAACACTCCACTTAAAAACTAAAACAAGAAATCCAAACTACTCCTAAGACCAAGTGCTTTTTTTTGTGAAAAATGAGCCTATGATGTAAGAGCTAAAGCCCTAACACAGACGTGTCATGCTTACTAGTGAACTCTAAAAGATGAAGATTCAAGATGTTGATCACCCAGAAATCTCGCAATTCGAAGGGCCATCGTCGTTAGAATCCCCCTCAGGTGATGATGAGCTTTTCTCAGGCTCGGGATTTAGAGATCCAGGGTTGCTGTTGTGATGGTGGAATTGAGGGCGTGACGTGAAATCGGCTGCTGATTTCGGATCCTTGTTGCCGATGTAGCCGTCTCCGGCCACCACTTCTCCGCTGATGGGAAGAGGGGTTGGCGATGCAACATCCACTTTGTTCTTCTTTGGCTTCTGCTCCTGGTGGCCGGGCAAGAAACTCCCAAGCACCACCTAATTCAATTCACAAACAATAAGTTAAGTTAGAATTGTCTCATAAGATATATCATATATTTAATAATTTATTAAAATGATTAAAAGTGACAAGTTTTTATGTTTTTGTTATATTTTATTAGATAAATTATTTTCCTATATAGGCTCAATCTTTGATGGAAAGAATATTTATGTAATTAAAGGAACGATCCTCTCCATAATTTATAAATGATAAAATTATGAATCATTTATTGTGAATAATATTTGGCAGTTTTCTTGATAATGATTATGATAGTTTTTCAATTTTGAATGAGTAAATGTTTCTAACTTCCCATGAATGCTATTTGAAGACTGCATTTTTAGAAAAATAAGGACAGATAATTCCATACATAAATTCTGTAAACTACCATGAAAGAAGAAAGATAAAGGCCAAAGAAGAGAAATCGATTCCAGATTCTCCAAAAAAAAAAAAAAAAAGAATGCTTTGCATAAATTCAGATATATCGTGAATGTTTTTATTCCCCATTATGAGAATATGAAATAACATAATAATTATGACTATCTATAGACCATTTAAACATCAAGAAATTCTTATAAGAGAGAGGATTTAAATCATCTTACGGTTTGGCGATTTAAATCATCTAATCTGAAAAAAGATACCATTTCAGCATGATTTATGTATCACTGACTGTTTAACAAAACCCTGCTGGATACATCTTACATGTATTTGACATATGGATAAAAATATTCGTCAAATTTTATTTATTATTTATTTATTTGCTTTAATTTACTCTTAAAAGTGTAAATCTGCACACTTAAAAGAACCTAAAATCTTAAATTTTCTTGTAAGTCTAAATCCACATATTTTGTAAATATATAAGCATGTATAGATAAAAGATTTTGGGTGTTTCCAATGACCAAAATAAATATCAAAATTAGTTTTTTTTTATTTAAAATAGGTAAATAGATAATTAAAGATAGTCAAATTTTAATACATAACTTCTAATATGTAATGATATTAATATTTTCATATGTGATTGGTTCTCAATTGCATGCATATTGTCCTCACAATCTTACCTGCACAGGGCTAGCTGCAACAAGTAAGCCAGCAAGTGCTCCGCCAAAAACCCGGCCATCGGGACCAGCCAATGAGACGCTCAATCCTCCAGATCTGCTTTTCATAATCCCATTATCAGTCGGCATGAATGATCCCGTTAACGAAAGTATCTCAAAACGGCCCTGCAGCACAATATAACACAATTTATAGACCAATTCATTGAGGAATCGGAAAAAAGGAAGACCGAGTAGACTGCTACTCCCACAGACAATAAATAATATAAGATCCTGCAAATATGCAATCCCTGGAGAAAAAAATAGAAAATGTCTTGCTTTAGAGAACTATTCCAATTACAAGGAGACCCATTCAAGACAGGAAAATGACATCGTGATTTGGATTGGATATGGATGAAATATAGATTAATGAATTTCTTTTCAATATTAATAATCTATCTGAGAGTTGTCAATATTTATCAAATATATTCTATGTAATGAAATGCGATTGGATCAAATAACAAATACATTCTCAAATGACAAAAAGACAAAAAAAAAAAAAAAAAGCCTTTTAACAAAAGAAAAGTGACTAAAACAAACTCCGTTTTTTTTCCTCCTAAAAATCTATTCTTATGGCATGCCGCGCCTTTGCTTAATGTACTAGTTTAGGTCAATTCTTGGCAGAAGTTTATAATTTTTTTTTTTGTAATTTTTAGCAGTTATCTACTCACTGAAAATAAGGCTAATATGATTCTTTTGGTACTTAAATAAATGCTAAAAAAATATTTTAAAATTGTTTCCACTCTTAAAAGACATAACATTAAATCCGGTGAAATAATGAATGAGTATCACATAACTAATCGACTTAGTGAGATTTAAAACTTTGTTGTCGTTCATACCATCAACAGCACAAAGATGTAATGTTGACATATGTTATGCAGGAAATTTTCAAAGCACAATGATATTTGAGTGCAAAAAAATTTCACGAGAAGGCTCGGATTTGTTTTAGTCAAAATTTCCAGAATTGAAGTAAGGGATCTATGGATAAAGAACACTTGGGAGCAAAATATTGTCATGATTCAACTTTCATAAGATATTGTCATGATTCAAGCAAAATGGCAAAATTGGTTTCTCATATCCAGGGGACCCACTTAGGGAGGACTAATGATTTTGTGGATGTTACGGACAAAATTTACATCATATATGATTTTCGCCAGACAGGCATGATTATGGACGTTAGAAAATCCCAGTTGAGATGCACATGAGTTAGCCCTAAGCCTATTAGTTTAGCGGAAAATTCAGACAGTGAGTAATCCTGCGGAGCAAGTACTTCAGAAAAACTTGGTAATATGCATGGAATGAAAACTGGCCAATAATTTCCCCTGAGGTCACTGAAAAATTGAGATATGTTGCTATATTGGTGTGATATGGTGATATATTAGCCGATATACCCGTCATTTTCTGAAATATTGGCTATTATTTACCCCCAGATTTTGATTCAAAGAAAAATTGGCATTTGATACATCCATGGATGAAAAAACCTGTATCAGTCACCGCCATATTAATATCAAATATATTAAAATTTTTTTCCCGATAATCATAAACTGACAAAATTATATCAATCAATATATCGGTCATATCAGCGTATATATCGGCCAAATATTGGTCGACATATCACAATATATTATCGATGCAGTAACATATTATAATATTGTTACAGTATCAAAAAATACCAGTATCAAGAGACTCGATACTGACACATATCAATCGATATTTACATCATTAGATACATCTAATATTGATACATGTCACTAAATAAGGACGATACTTATATGCTAGCAACCGATATCGATATTTCTCCATAATGTGTAAAATCACTATATGTTATTGTATTGAAGATATATCGGCAAATACATCCGATATTTTCTGATATATCGGCAGATATTTTCCACCGGATTCTCATTCTCAAAACAAATTTTGGATCAGATACTAAGTATCACCTAATAAGGCCGATATCAATATTCTATAAATGGCAATATGTGATACAGAACAATAGGAATAAAAAGCCGCACCTCATATGTCATAGTGCCCCCAGAAGAATTAGGCTGCCGAAGTGTGACATTTGAAATTGAACCGCTTGCAGAAAGAACGCAGATGGCTCGAGACTCCTGATGAGAGAATGATAGAACCTTCATAGCAACATCCTAATTCATGCAGAAAGGAAGCTCAATAATCAGTAACCAAGGGCAAAGACCAATCAATGTATGAAAACTAAGAGTCCCCCAAAAAAAAAAATTTCTAATAAGCCGTTTTACATAATTGCTGCACATAATTTCAGGTAGAGGATGCCATGAGAGGTGAGATTATGAAGAGCTCATCTATTCAATATTAATCATGTCGAATAGCTAATGGTGCAGTCACAGTCAAAAATCAATTAATGATAAAAGATATCAAATAATGTGTACATCAAATGCAAAACTTGTAGCAAATCAGAAACATAGTCAACGAAATATGTATGCCAATCCAAGAATAACGTTCAGATGATAAGGTAAGGTGAAGTTAACAGTATATTAGTCAGTGTAAAGCCAATCATTAATCATATTTGAGGAGGGGGGGTTTGAGTTTATTATCACCAACAGATAAGACATGCAGAAAACTCGTATCATTGAATGAATTATCGGTTGATCTATATAATACAAATATTTTATAATACCAAGATAAAATTATGATATGTCACCATATTAGTGATATAGCGTAATATATGGGCTGACACACATGATAAGGCCTATACGATGTGGTCGCTTGGAGCAAGTACAACTTAATACTTTTTTTTTTTTGTTTTACAATGTCAATAACCAGCAAAAGGAAATGGGGTGAGATTCGAACTTGTGTCAAGCACAAATTCACAGGGATTAAGGGCCAACTGTGCCACTCTTACATCTCATTTAACTTGGTACTTCAAAACAGGAATGCCATCTACTTTCTAATGCCTTGTCTCGTTCTACTCTTAATTTTGTGGAACTTTTGTTCCTTGACTTCAATCAAAATTTATTTCACACGCATGGATGAAAATATCGGTATTAATTGAGATCATATTGGTATTGAACATATCAGACAATACGTATCGGTATTTAATATATTGGATGAAAAAAATTTCTAAAAATTATAAGTTAACAAGACTTATTGACCGATATATCAGTCATATCAATTAATATAAAAATATATCGTAAGATTGTTATGCTATCGAAAAATATTGATATCGACGGGTCCCAATACCAATACGAATCGGTTGATATTTTCGTACGCAAAATATGATGTAATTCTACAACATCATGGATTTCAAGGCTTTTTCTAAATGAATTTTAATTTTTTTTTATCACAAAAAAGTTTACAATGCTCAGCCCATGGACTTAAAAGATGAACGTTGCATAATTTTTAAGACATCCCTCGGTGGATAGTTTTCAAAGGCAATACAAAAGAAAATTATTGAAATAGGAGATCATGCACTGCATCAACGACGAAGATACAGATGTCATAATTTAGTATAAGAGAAAATTCTTCTCAACATGTAGTCGATCATACCTCCCCAGCATTAACGGTTATCACATGCGGCGTGAAATTAGAACCGACTAAATATGCCAACTGATCACCTAAAAATGAAAATGAGATTTAGCTTATTAATCAATATGTAGCTTTCACATATTGCAGCCAAAAGGTATGACAAATTTCAAAGGGTATCAACATTCATAATCTCGAAAGCATAGAAAATCCAGAATGTCACTAATAAATGGTGTAACTTGTGCAACTGTTGCAAATAGGGATGACAATTTTGCCCTGAACCAGTGGGTTTTATCCACACCGCCTCAAATCTGGCCTATAAAGATAGTGGGGACGGGGATGGTATTAGGTCACTCCGCCTCAATTTCATATATGCTTTCAAAAATATATCATTGTATGATATTTATATTTTATATAAACACGTGAAATTTGTTTATATTTGGATATATATATTTATACTCAACGTTATGCTTAAAAATGTTTACTAGTAATATTCAAAATATAAATATATACGGATCTATCATATATACTAATATAATTTTCAAAATGATGTTTAAAATTTAAAATGGAAATACTTTTAAACTGGGATACCCCTCCCCTCCCGCCCCATTGCCATCCCTAGTTGCAAAGAAGCGGTTGTTGTTAAGGTAGTCCCACTATGGAGGCTCCTATATCAGCCCAATGGCTAATATCAAAAGTTGAGTGAATAAATGTGAAAATTGCATTGAGTGATTTAAATGGATGTCCAATCTCCACATTCATTATTCTAACTTTAAATCCTGGCCATTGGATAGATTTGGGAGCCTCTCCACTAACCATAACAGCTCTCCAAACAAGTTCAACACATATAAGTACAATGCAAACAAAGGATCCAGCATTAATGATAATGGCAAGTCAAATGAACAATATGCATATGCTTGTAAGCTTCACCATCACTGATATATTATTCATTGGATGAAAGCATTTTCAGGAATCATTGTTCTTTATTTATTTTTATCTTTTCACCTTTCACTATTCACTTATAAACAATCAGTTAACAATTTACACAGGAAAACAGAAATAAAGCTGGCCAGTGAAGATTGCAGCATACGTATAACAGATTGAAATGATCCATTTGAAACAGCCATAACTGTGACAACATCAAGTACGAAGTCCAATTAACATATCCTTCAACAAAGATCATCATCAGAAATTCAGAAAAATCAAAGAAATAATAAAACTGCCTCAAGCAGGTTAAACAGAGAATTTGAACAACCACAAATACACATGGGAAGAGGGTTAGTTTTGACACAAAACAAGGTTGAACACAAATTCACATCAAAGAAATAGCCAATCTACAATACATAGACATCTATCCTTCCCAATACACTGGTTAATGATGCGATGGAAGAAGTTTTCTTTTAGTTATTTTTTAAAATCCTTGGTCCCAGGGCAACCACAAAATCTCTTATCCGTTAAGACCGCATGTCTTGATTGAGATCTAAAATGCATCTGGGCAAAAGTAGGGGCAGCGACCCTACAGTACAGAAATCTCATGCACTGGACTGCCCATTTCAAAAACAAATAGGAAGGAGGACTGTGTTCAAATGATAATAATGGCTCACAGAATTGATGAAGACAGACCTTGAGAAATTTCCATAGTGTTCTTCCTAAATGACTACAAGGAATTGTAAGATTTTCTGCCTTGCTTGATCTTTCTCCTTCTAAGAGGAAGGCGTTTCCATAAGAGAAAATCTTATATTTGAAGGTTCAAGAGTGATGGCCACTAAACCTAGTTTCCTTTAATAATATAAGGTAATCAACATACCAAATGATGTGAATAATGTCAACTAGAACAGTAACAATTCCCATTTAGAAAGTCCAAAAAAAAAATCTTCGTTCAAAACTTACCAATCAAATATTGCTTAATTCCAATTAAATGAAAAATGCCCACTAATTACCTATCAATAAAAAGAAATGCCCACTAGTGAACAGTGATCAAGTCCATATATCAGATCAATGAGATATTTCCACATTCTAAATATATGGTTGAGATGATGGCGTAGGTAAATTCCTTCTGTATGATAATTTCCCTAATAAAATTATTCCCATCTTATTGTTTTCACTTCATTCTGTGATCTATTGCTCCTTACATCCCCAGGTTCTGAATCTATCTGCATGGGATTCAGGGGCTGCATCTCTATGAATCACAGTCGTTCATCTGAAAATGAAAAGTCATAATTCAACTAATTATAAAAAATTTAAAAAATCAATTAATTATTTTAAAATAATTAAACTACAACTGTTTATTTTCAGATAAACGATTGAAATTGAAAGATGGTAGGGTGTACCCCTCCATGAGGGATACAGCCCCACCTGGTTACACCTTTTGTAGGGCATTCACATCCTTCAGTATTTGTAAAGTGATTAGAGGGAAAAACTTGGAAATGGCAAATTTTCAAATTTGGTGCAGGAAAACCACTACCACAAATCCTAGATCTGATAAGACAACTAAGAATTGGTGATTATGAATGATTTCCTGTAATATTCAACAAGCAATTAATAGGACAAACGAAATCTAGATCATTAACAAGGTCAACAACTATGGAAATGGCTCACCGAGGGTGTTATGGGTAAAGACCATGTTAATCACTATAACAGTCATATCTAGATGATTTACAGAATCAAAACTATAACTTAAAAGCCTCAAATTTCCAAATCCAGATCTGATAAGGAAACTAATAAAATGAGAATTGTGGATAGCGATCATGATCACGAAAAAAATGGTAAAAATCTTCAAGATTTACCGCCCAAATTATTACATAAACTCTCTAACTCCAAATCCCAGATCAGATAAGCCAATAAGAAAGGGCCCTCACAGTCATTGACCACCAAAGTCTAGTATAATATCCCTTGATATTCACCAGCTAGTTAAAAGACTCAATTCACTGAACAATGCCGTCAAAAATTTAAGGGAAAAAAAAAAGAATCATAATTAACTATGGGAAAATCTCAAAAAGAGGTATATATATGGTAGATAAGATCACCACCAACAAAAGAACAGCAAAAATATTCAAAATTTACAGTATCCAAATTATTACCTAAACTCTCTAACTCTAAATCCCATATCAGATAAGCCACTGAGAAAGGGCCCTCACAGTCCAAAGACCACCAACAGCTAACATAATTTCCCCTAATATTCAGCAGCTAATCAAAAGTCTCAAGATTTCACTCGAAAATGCCGTAAAAAAATTAAATCATAATTAACCATGGGAAAATTTCAAAAGGAGTATAGATATGGTAGGTAAAGATCATTACCATCGACAAAAAACAAAAATATTCAAAATTTAAAGCATCAAAATTATTACCTAAACTGTCATACTCCAATCTACGTGCCTTTTTTATTGCCTGAAAAGGCTTCACTCTTGCATGTTTCCAAGCTGAGAAGTCTCCAGTAAGTGGAATTGAAGCTGAAATAGGCATTGGTGATAATGCTGTTGTTAATGAACCATCTGGGCCATACTTTCTTGGCCTACCTCTCTTCTTCTTAACGTCCATGGCTGCCGCTGGCATACTAATTGGGAGTGTAATTGCCATTGCATGACCACTTAACTGTTGGTCTTGATTCTCAGCCCTAGAGGACACCCTGAAATTCTCAGCAGCTTCATCACCTTTAACTGTCACCCCAAAATTTATTTCTTCTCTACCCTCCATATATAAACATAAATTGACCAGAAAACAGGGGGGAAAACCCTAATTGCCCTGAAACTCTAGAATCTATCAAGCAAGAAAACTCAAGCACTTTTAGTGATTAGCTCAAAATAAACAGGATTTATGACATGAAGATGTGAAAAAAACAGAAAAAAAAAAAAGGAAAAACTCGGTAAGGAGAAAAAATGAACTGAAACCCAGGCTCAGAAACTCAAAACTCAAATTGAAGCAGCTGAAAACCAAAGCAAAAACACAAAATCTTAATCGCCTATTCAAAGGGTAAGATCCTAACAGAAAATTCTAAAAATTTAAAGTAACTTTACAAATATGAACCAATGTTTCAAGATCTAAGCTGTAAAATTCAAAGTTCTACATCACCCAGAAAATTGCGAGCCCAGAAAATTATAGCTACCATTTTCACACAAGAAATAAAAACCCAAATAACAAAAATTCGATTTTTGAGTGCTGATTGCAAAGAAAAAAAAAAATTCAACGATTTAAAACTCAGTTTGGAGGGTTCTGAAAAAAATAAAAACTGGTAATTTCTGGGAACTAGGTTTTGAGGGAAAAGCGAATAAAAGGGAAGCAAAATTATTCCTGAAATTACAAAAAAAATAAAAATAAAAAAGCTAATAAACAATTGAGACTTTAATTAATTATTACAATATTTAATTACAAAATTCAATGTATCAATTATGGTTAAGAAAATGGTTCAAGTCCGTCTAGGGATTTTAATAAAGAAGGTATAATAAATGGGAAAGACAATAAATTTAAAATATAAAATTTGAAATGTCAAAAAGGGAAAAAGAAAAATTCTTCTCCCTTTTTTTTTTTTTTATTTTTAAAGTGGAAATTAATTATTAAAGGCGGTAAGGTATTGGAGCCGTTGCCAATTTTCCAACCACTGACCCCGTTGCTTTGTCTTTTTAAGCTTAAAACTTTAAAGTTGACGACGGCATCTCAATTGCCCTTCCTGTTTTCCATAATTACCATCCATTGCCACTGCAGAGTGTGGAAGATCGAGCCCATGTGCCCGGACTTCTCAATAAATTTACCCGCAGTTGTTATTTTAGGTAGGAGTTTAAAATTATATTATTATTTTTTTGGAATTTTTTATTATTAATTAAATTTTAAATAATATTAATATTTTAAAAATTGTAAAAAATAATATTTATAATTTTTTATATTTTTTAATTTTCACCATTTGAATTTTATTCAATAGTGAAGATTAGAGAGGTATCAATTATGCCCCCAAGTAAGATGTACGGACCTTGGCTATTATTTATACTCCTTGTATATCAATTACACTAAAAATATGATATAATTATTATTATATTTGTCTATTAATTAAAATTTAAAAAAAAAAAACCACCTTTTTCCTTTAAAAATAGCTACCTTTTCTTTTTTTAATGTATTTTCAATAAAATATGAGTACAAATGGGGTGTGAGTATTTTTTTTTTGTATTTTAAATATATATATATATATATTAATAAAAACTCATTTAAACTTATATTATATAAATGGAGATATATGAGTTGAATTTGCAATTTATTGGTAAAGATAAGCCATATGTGAGCATAAATAAGATCATTGCATTTGAGCGTATGATTAGTCTATTTAAATTCGTAAACAAATAAGTTAAGCTCTTAATTAACCTCGTTAGATCAATTTATTTAATTTGAAGCTAAATTTAAATTTAGCTCATTTAAGTAAACTTAATCCGATAAATAAGTCAAATTTCTTCTCAGTTACAGATCATATCGAATCAAAGCTTGAGCCTGTAATTTTTCTTGGTCTGAGGTCGGCTCGATTAAGAAATAATTCTCAGCTTGCATTTTCTCCTAATGAATAAACCTTAGCGGGAATGCAAGCACAGACCTAATTGTTATTTTCTGAGTAATCTTCATCAATAACTCGCAAAAGATGGACACGGTACATTTCATCACAACGTGTGCGATAGAGTTTTCCTAAATATTAATAAATTAATATTATTAGTTTGAAGTTAGCAGTTTCAAATACCTATAAAGGGTAATAGGCTTAATGCAAGACTAAATAGTTTCGACTAAAAAGGTAGAGCTTATAGTAGTTCAGTCACTTAAAATATAAATCTAATGAAACACCTATAAAGAATATAAGCTAGCTGTTAAATGAACAGAATAAAGAGGTAAACACATGAAACTGATATAATAAAAATGATTTGAATTGATTATACTGTTGAATGATATTACGCATAACGTTAATGGCTCAACTCTTTGCAATTATTTTAAAAAGTCATTTTATGCATAATGTTCTTCTCTTATATGAAATGCAAAAATTATGATGAACGTGATTCCATATTCTCGTATAATCTTTCTAAATATTAGATCTTCTTTTTATTTTTTAAATGATTAGTGTGGCAACTTGGACTGAAGTGATTACACGAAAATTTTAAATCACAAATACTCATTATAAATCTAGCATAAATAATATATCCACGATAAATATTAAATTTTTAAAAAATTAATATAAATGTCAATAATATTTAAAAACTAATAAAATAACAAATAAGTCTTACAGTTACTTGTTATAAAATTTATAAACTCTAAGATCATTTCTACCTGAAATTTTCACAACAAATACACGATCTCATCTGACTCGTTATTGACCTCATTTACTTTGGAGTTATGAAATATAAATGGTGACCCAAATATCAATTAATAATTATAATTAATAATATCATATTATAATAATATATCTCAAATAATAATATCAACAAATTTTAAAATTAACAATAACATACAATATCCAACAACTATTCGAAATTCAATACCATATCATAACTACAACTTATAAGTTATTTGGTATATGATATCAGAAATACAATTAGAATTCCACTAAATATAAAGATTAATAAAAATATGGAACCATTAAACCTATTTCAATAGATGTCTTAATTATACGATATATTATAAAAATATTCTTAAATCTAATATGTCACTGTGAAACAACGACTATGTGACCACTACTATTGGCTGAGTAAAAATCTATAAGATATCAATATTCGCAAGTTAAAATAGTAACCAATTATATGATCTTATAATATTTTTAATAATTTCTTATGGTAAGCCTAAAATATATCACACCCGTATTTATACGATCTTATCAGAATCAATGTTGAAATATTAAATACTCAATTACAATTACATGTTAAATATAACACCATTTGATACGATATTAATTGATATCTCAATATATTATTTATATGACTATAAGTATATTTTCAAGTAACTTCAATTTCTCTGAAATATGCAAATTGATATCAAACAACTATAAATTATATTTATTAACATTATAATATTTTTATATAATTTTTTCTACCTTAACTATACATATACAAAAAAATCATGTACACAAATTAAGTTAATGCCAAGTTATGATTACCAAAAATATAAAAAGAAAATTTAAAAATAACTAAGTATCTGACCGAACCCTAATATTTTATTTGGTTTTTACCAGACTCACCAATATACTAATTTAATTTTTAAAGCCATAAAAATATGTATCGTATTTTATCACAATCAAATAAAGCTCGCAAAATTTCGACTTAATTGAATACAATCTGGCATTATTAGACACTACCGTAACACATCAACCATGTAACTTTATTTAATTTAATAAATTGTACCAAATTTTACATTAAATAGCCACCTGATATCTCGGAATAGGAATTGATCACCATGGCAATATATCAGTATTAATTAAAATATTTCTATAATGCTCATGTAAATCTGATATATTCAGGCTTTTTTTGAAATTAATTTAAACTTGCTTACAATTGATAGCTTATTGATTACCCTTACTAATAACCATATCAGTCTGATAGTCTGATAAGTCCAAATTGAAATATTGAGGTGCTACAGTTGAGATCATTTAAATGGTTTAATTTTAATACAAAGGATTTTTTTAGATTTTAGTTATGTTTCATTTCAATAGTTTACAATTTTACAGTTACTTGACTGAATTGATATTTATTTATTTATTTTAAAACAGGAGCATATAACAAATAATTAGACTAACTAAGTTTTGGGACGTGACAATCTTAGTATTTGTTGCAATAAATTTATTAATTTATTATTAAATTATTAATTATATTTGCTTATTAATTCAGATTATTAATAATATTTTATTTAATAATTTATTATTATATATGTCTATTAATTTAAATAAATAAAGTATTATATTATATGAGTATCTCATGAAAATATTACCTAACATAGCTCACAAATGAAGGATATTTTTATGCCTTTTTTTTAATTAATAGTGATTAATTTATTTAATATTTTTACATAAAATTACCAAATATTTCAAAAATATGCTCACAAAATATTTTTAAAAGCTGTAATATTATAAATATTTTCGTTTTAAATTTACAATGCCTTTTCTTAATATTGTAATAGAAAAATTATATAAAATTGATCACAATATTTATAAAATACATGTTGAAAAATACAAAAATATATAAATTATAAAATAATTTATCTATAATTGATTTTTTATATAGAGGATTTTTTTTGATTGATTTTAATTCCCAATTTAAATAAACCTTATTATAAAAAAATCAAAATTATAAATAACTTATAAATAAATAAATAAAACAAATAATATTATAAATCCAGCCTAAAAGCGGCAAGGTGATCAAGTGACGCGATGGCACGAGCCATGTGCAATCATCTATTTTTTTTGGGGTGTTATTGAATGATATTTTTCAATCTTATTTTAGATATTTTTAATAATATAATATATTATTTATTTATATTAATAAATTTATATTTAAATAAATATTATATTTTTAAATAAAATTTCAACCTGTGGGCCCCTCTGCGTGATGTCTATCCACTCACGCAGGACTTCATATAATACTCGATTATTTAATTCAAATAAAAATAATTAAGTAATAATATAAATAAATATATATATATATATATATTATTATTTTGTCTTTTATCGAATTAGCTGTAAATCTTTATATTGAATTTATGATTATTTGAAGCGCAGGTCGATTTTTTTTCTAACAATATAATAAATTGCAAAAATATTGTTTTTAATTAAAATCACCAATTAATTTATTTAATAAATTCAATATACGGATTTTTTTATTTTAGGAAAACAAAATATTTAATAATATTTTGTTAAATACTTGCCTAAAATAACATCAAATGTTCAATATCCAATGATTTAATGACAAATTTCATAAATACTTGCACAAGTTTTATGAACAAAATTAATATACATGTCAAGATAAAAGGAGTATAAAATCAAGGGTTACATGCATGTGGATATTGGAATAATAATCAAAAAATTTTAATGAATAATAAGTTTAGATGCACTTATTTGAGACCAGATATTACACAGGTATTATGCGAAACAATATTGGAATATTTCTATCATCTCTTGTACTACTTGTTAAAAATGACTACGTTAGAAGTATTTTATGTTAATATATTTTGTGACCGTGTTTGGTTATTCGTTATTAAAATTTCCACTATCCTAAAAATCTATATTAAATTCATGCATGATATTCGCTGATACACAACTTTCAGTATCCAAATCAACCTAACACCTGATCTGTGCATGAGCATCGTTTCCTATAGGTTTGCACTTGATGCATGCTTGAAGTGCACTCGAGTACTATTTTATAAATATGCGCATTTAAGGTGCGCCAAATGTGCCCTTTTATGAACGGGCACATTTGATGCATACCTGATCTGCACTCGAGTGTTGGGGTACGAACCTATTGCTAGCCTGGGTTTACTTGACGCGAGTCCGAGCAGTACTCGATCGTTGGGGTGTATATTTCTAAATGGTCATAAATTTTAACATAGTTTTTGAGTATTTTTATAAATAGCCACATTTTTCTCTTTGTTATAGATTTTTTTAACAAATATTACTTACGACTTTTAGCCAAAGAACTATCTTTTAATCTTTTAAATTTCTCCCATTTCGAGTAAACCAATCCTTTGATTCTCGTGTTTTAAGTCTAGAGTTTTCTCGCTCCATCTATTTCATTATTCACACCTTTTTTTTTGCATGTATACTTCCGTAGGAGATATGGGTGGTGTGAAATTTGAGATCAAGTAGGGTATGGAGATTCGATAACTCATGAAGTAAGATTGACAAAAATATTGAAAAGTATTCAGTTCCGTCGCCATGAGTAAATTCAAATAGTTTCTTAATAGGGGTCACAATATTGAAATAAGTTGGTTAAATTGGTGTGTCTATACTCTCCGATCTTTAACTTGACTTTTTTAATATATTTATTTATTGACTGTAGAAATCCAGAGGGTTTACTTGATAACTGTAGTTATCAATATTTCATTTTGTCACCAAAATCTTGTCTTGATTATTGCTGATTACTGTGGGTATGTTTTATATCCTCTTTGTCGTTTAATTCATCTAATATGAATATATTTTACATATATTATAATTCTTGTACTTTATATTCTGCAATTTGAAAAAGGAGGTCAAAATAAGTTGTGCTTTGGGATTTTGTAATCCATTTCAGACTAAAAAATGCAATGTATTACATTAAATAGTTAGACTAGCACATAAATGGCCAGTCATGTACCCATCAAACATTTGCACTGGAAATATATTTTTGTACAAGCGTTCATTAGACTGCGCAGAAATGTGCACCCATTTTGCCATGCACAAGCATATCTCCACTATGCACGAGCACCAAGTCGTGTATGAGTATTCCTCTTCTATTAACGAGTATTACCGATCATGTTAAGTCACGCACAGGTGCTACCAATCTATCAGTTGTGCATATGCGCTGCACTTGCACGAGTTAGGCATCGACAAACTTTTAATAAATGCTTCATTGTTCATTCAAATACAATGTTCTTTTAATAATCAACTCAATTTACTTAATTATTGATATTTGATCGGGACACGAGTGGCATGTCGGCCTAGGAAGGAGTAAGTGGCCTAAGATTAACGACGGTCCATCCGTGTTTGGGATGATCAACGCTACTATTAACCGAAGAAGTATCAAGTATGCCGGTTGTGACTTATAATGAACATGGCCCATGTCTAAATCGACCCATGCACACCTTCCCAAGCCTCAATAGTCATCTACCTTAATTTCCCGCATCTCCAAAAAATGAAATCCGTACTATAGCGAAAACCTCTCAGAATCAAAGTGCATTCCGGGAGGAAGGTACACAAATCAGCACAAGCAACCCTAATAGTTAATATGCACACAAGGAAAGAGATTCACCTTCTTGACTGTTGCAGCCAACAATAGCACTCGCATCTAAACGAGAAAGGCAACGATTCCCATAGAATGCGGACATCCCGCCTTGTTACACAAAAAAGACAGCGAAGAACCATGGCTATAAAAGGCCATGAAGATTCACTTCACATATTGGCTCATTCTTACCTACTAAACACCCTTTGGCAAATTAAAGTTTACAGAAGTTCTCTACGCTCTCAAGCTTTCTAACGCCTTCTCATTTTCTTTCAGCCACTAATCCCCTGTAGGCTAAGTATTGGAAGAAATTGCTTCTCATAAGCTTTCATAATCCTAAGTCACTCTCTTTACGAGTACATCTCCCACCAATATACCCAAACACACTCCAAGTATCTATATCTGTATTTACTGAATTTTACCTTATCGTTTTCAGAAGGTTTTATATTGATTTGAGCGTCGGAGTATTTTTATGGGATCAAATTTCGTCGTCACCTGACCTCTTATTTTAAATTGTGGGTTGTAGGATCCTAAGCTCAATGAACGGTGACCGAAATCTAACGGATAGCTCGACTCGAATTTATTCAAAGTTTAGATTTATGACGCATCGATATTATAAAAGTATAAATTAAGATACTTTTCATATATTTCTATTCATGAATAATATTTAGTTTGATACAAATATATACCGGATAATACGATTGAATCAATATTAATATTTATAAATATTATCAATGGATGTGATAAAAATTTAAACTAATTAATTTTTTTTACACAGGATATTGTCATGGATAAAAGCGACCCACCCAGCCAATCCAAAACTTTATTTTAAATTTGTTTATTTCAACTAAATCTAAAGTTTAAATTTTATTTAAATATATTATATTTTTATATAATTAATGATTTTATGTAGAAATTTTATATTAAAAAATATATATAGTAATATTCTAATTTAAACATTAATATATTGAAAATGCTATATATATATTTATATATTTTTATGCATGTGTTTATTTTTAAATAAAAATACTAAAAAAAAAAATATTCTTAAATTGGCCCAAATCAATTTGATCTAGATTAAAAATGAAAATTGTTATGACCTTTGACCTAGCACAATATACTTCTAAGCTTAAAAAGGTAAAATTTTATAAGACTGTTACTACATCTATTATACTATATGGATAAAAATATTGAACAATCAAATACCAGATATAAAATTAAATGTTACAGTTATTATAATATTAAGATCATAAATAAATATATAATAAAAGATAAGATAATGAAGAATGATATTTAGGAATGGTTAGAAGTGACGCGTATAGAATATAAGATGATAGAATGCTTGTTTTCGGTAATTGGGATCCGAAGACAGATCATATCTAAAAGAGAATTAGAGATTTCTACTTCGTAAAATATTGTATTTTATAAAGTATTTGTGCATAACTCAGTAAATTTATTTATTTATTTATTTTTATATAAATTTTATAAAAAAAAATTAAATTACAGTGCTTTGCGAGTAAGATATCTGAAAAGAAGCATCAACTGTTTGATATTTCTTTATCATCACTGCGATTTTTTCTCCATTGGTGGAACTTAGTTGAAACATTGATTTCTCCATATACCGTAAAACATCGTCCCGCCAAATTCCCAAGGCAGGGTTTTAGCCTTCCAAAACCCTAGTATCACCAACCATCTGTACTCCTCTCTCTGGCGTTCTCAAAACCATTATTTTTTCCTCGTCCCTAACTGAATTCGGGCTAACGATTAGTCGGAAATGAGCTTCGCCGCTTTCAAGATGATGCACTGGCCGACCGGCATCGAGAACTGCGCAGCGGGCTATATTACTCACTGCATTGCCGACTTTGGGCCTCAAATTCCTCCGATTCAAACAGACGACGTCGAATATGACTGGCCTACCGCCCGTAGGATCGGCCCAATTCCTAACCTCATCGTCACCGCCGGTAACGTTCTTGAGATTTATGTCGTCAGAGTCCAGGAATCTAACAGTGCAGATTCGAAGGGTTCTCTTGACGCCAAGCGCAGCGGCTTAATGGCCGGAGTCTCGGGGGCTGCGCTGGAGCTCGTTTGCCATTATAGGTATGGAATATGATTCCTTTTGGTTGGACGAAAAATCTTCTCTAAAATATTTAATCGTCTTGTGAGGAAAATAGTGACCTTCTGTTGAATTTCGTTCTGTTTGGTTAAGGAATTTTTTTCTTTTGCTTTAATATATCTTCTCTGGCCTAGTACAAAAGAAATGATGTCAGTGTAGAGGTAGTGGTGGTGGGATAGCTCTGATCGCGGTGGAGTGGCAGCGGGATAACAGCTGTTGTAGTGGTAGTGGTGGTGTTTGAGGGTGGTCAGGCGACATCGTGGTAGTGTTTTTGTTATTGGGGTGGTAATGATGGTAGCGGTGAGGTTGCGGGTCAGGTAACGGCAGTGTTGGTGTTGATGCGGCAGAGCGGTAGTAACAGCGACTGTGATGGGAAATAAGCTTCTTTCCTAATGGAAAAGAGAACAATTTTCTTATTTGGATGGAATTAATTTTGCAATGAAGATTATTTTCCATTCTCTTTGTCCTACCAAACAAAAGAAAATGGTGGAAGACAAATTGCCGGAAATTGTTTTCGTCCAACAAAATGGATCGTTAATCTTCCCCCCCCTCTCTCTCTCTGTGGGCTGTTTGTCTTGTGACTTCAAATCTGGTTTCACAGTTTTGGGCACAACGCTATTAACATTCTATGTGGGCTTGGACTACAAGGCTTGCTTCTGTGGGAATATTCCTTGATATTCTTATGTGACTGTAAGCTTAAAAATGGCATACTTGGTGAAGGATCGGTTAGTCTAGTGAGCAGTGACTAGAGTCATAGGACAGATTTCCCCTTTGCCGGGAGTCAAATGTGTCACTTCCATGCCTGCTGCTATCGGAACATCGGCATTTCATTACGTGATGCCATTATGCTTGAGGCTGAATCATGCATTCAAAATGTGGGTAGGTTGATGCTAAGCCTAGCTGGCCGCTGTTACGATCATGATCTTTGCCTAGAATAAAATGAAAACAGTACGAATCTCTGTAAAATTGTAATAAACATTCATTAGCACATGGTCCGTAAGCTGCTGCCCTCAGTTTTTATTGCCCTCTCTTGGAAAATAACTTTCTCATTTTTCATTTTGCATATTATCATGTTGCAATTTGTGTGAGATATAGATACCGTTCTTAAGGGTGGTGAGTATTTTATTTAGTTATTCTCTTCTAATGTTTTGTTGCCTACCTTGATACTGACCTATAATATTGCAGGTTGCATGGTAATGTTGAATCATTGGCTGTACTATGTGTCAATGGTGGTGACAGTTCTAGGAGAAGAGATTCAATTATCTTATCTTTTTGTGATGCGAAAGTTTCAGTGCTAGAGTACGATGATTCCATCCATGCTCTTCGTGCAAGGTGAGAGGGACAGTGAGCAGATAAGTTCTTCATTCCATACTTCTGTAGTTTATGGATTATCCTATGTTTATTATAAATAGTCTGCTCTGTGTATGCTGAACAGTGTATATTCTAAGGATCATCAGTGTGTGGCAGTGGTTTTGTTGTGCAAGAATATTTGCTAGTTTTTATGCATATGTGGATAAATATTTATTGGGTATGTGTTGTAACCTCTTTAACTTTACATCATATTCGTGCTTTTCCTCTTAGCTTGGGATGCAAATGCTGATGATTATTTGGCTGTTTTAGCCTACTTATACTATTGTTGATGCTTTTTTTTTCCTGTACTGTTCTGGTGACATGATCGCTCTACAACTTCTATTATGAGGAACTTGCTTACAATATTCCCAATGTTTGTGTAAATGAGTTTAGTAATGAATTTCAATTTTCAATATTTTGCTGTCTGCTTTCCAGTATCCACTTTTAGGTTCCAGGATTTCTGGTCCTCTGTTTTCCATTTCCACTGCAATGATGTAGATTACCCCAGTTCTTGTAATCTCTATGAGCTTTGTGTTGACTGAAAGGAAACTGTTATTAGAGCCTGAGGAACAGGATGATCATTAGCAAGTTCACAAAGAGAAGGATAATAGCTGCCTTCCGGACTTCATATTATCATTTTGAAAGTGCGGGCAAGGGATCTATTTTCTGCTGTGAAAAAAAAAAAGGAAAAATTGGAGCTGAAGGTATAATGGAAGGTGGGGGAAAACCATATCCTTCAAGTCCTGTATCTTTATGTGCATCTACTTCTAATTCAATTGCGGAATCATTTATATTTGGATTTCTCAAAGGATTTGAAATCTCTCTAATTGATGTTCTGGAGGTTGTCAGCCAGCCTCCTAAGAATGATGAAGAAGATTGTTGCAGAATTGATGGCGGTTTTCTTGATTCTCTGGAGGTTGTGGTTCTTTTGGCAATGTGCTTTGCATTCTGTAATGGGGATTACAAGTTTGTGTTGCATGGAACGGCAGATTTAGCAAAATTTTGCGTTTATCCTAAGTAGGGGAATGAAGATAACTCATGGATTTTTTTTCTTTAAAGAAATCCAGGCTAGAAGGTTGGCTGGTCTGGAGTAAATTAGAGCCTGTTCCTTTGTATAAAATTGGTCTTGTTTTTGGAGAACAAAAAATCTGAAAAATTTGTCTGTTTCCAGTTTCTCAATTTGCAATGAAGTTAAAAAATCTCAGATTATGTCAAAATGATGTTTAAATTTCCACTGGTCATAAAGAGTTATTTTCATAATTTTCTTGATTTAGTCCATATACAATTTTCTGTGTTAGTAAAGATAGAAACATTGTTTTATTTCTTATAAATGGATACCTTGCTTTATTCTTGTAAATAAATATGCCAAATTTGAATAAAAATTAAATACATACAAAAATAATTTTATTTAAGTTTTTAATCAATTTCTTTTGTATATATTCATAAGTAATTCCTAAAAATCTCATGTAAGTTTTTAATTCTTACAAATGACAATGTTTTATACAGTCAAGAATATAATAATGTTACTGGATATGAGTTACTAAAAGTGTTTTGTGCTTGTACATGGATACATGAATATCTTTCTATTGATACTTTGAGATAGGCTCGTGGACTTTACTGAAAGTGAGCATAATTAATGACATCTGCTTGTAATTATCTCTCTCCCACACCCACCCCAACACTCAATAGTCACTTTCGTGTGCTCTCTCAGTGCAGTTTTGTGCATGATCTTCAGCATAGAACTCCAATTTTTTTGTGCTTTTGTTGTGGGTGCTTGGCTCCACTTGAACATTCTTTTTGGCTAGGGTTTTTATCCCTCTTACCATCAAGTTCTTTTTGATTTCATGGACAAATCTTAATCTTTTCTCATTTTGATGAAATTTCTCTCACATCTGATGGAAACCCGGAAGGGGGGGGGGAGGAACTGTCTCTCATGTAGTTAGGAGATTTTGGATAATGGTCTTCAAGTGTGGAGACCTGTGGTGGTGTTTGGCCAATGGACGTTTCTTGTTTAGGGAGTACTGGGGCAAACATGTATTTCTTTACTAATTGGTCTTTCCTAAAACCGTCAAATTTATAATCATCTCTTGTTGGTTAGAGCATGCGACCTCTGGAAGTTTAATATTCATAGCCACTGTTTGCAGTGCTTGGGGACAAGTAAGAAGATTAAACTTATTTGAATTCTGCATTATTTGCTCTGTTTGTTTTGATGTATAAGAGTCCTTGTATCTTTTGATGATGTTTCCTGCTCTTAATATATTGACGGGTTGCAGTGTTTTTTTGGGTTTTACTCAAGAGGAGCTTCAAGACAAGTGTTGTTGATCATGGAAAATATTAGGATAGTGCCACTTGTCTGATGTTGTTTTTTTCCTTTTGTTTATTTATCCAATGTGCCTATGTCTTGCCTGTAGCTTTATTTATCTTTGTAACTTCTTTTCAGTACATAATTACTTCCTACTCTCAGCCCGGAAAAAGGAATGTCAATCAGAAATTGTTGAATATGTGAGAAAGGGTTGGTAATTCCAAGTTTGACATATAATATTTAGTTTGTTTTCATCTTCTGTTGATGGCTATCATTGTTTCATGAGTATTTGCATTACTGATGGCTTGCCTTCTTTATTCCTCTAATTTTGTAAAGATAGAATCAATGTTACCTCTCTCTCTTTCATATGTTTGTCACTGTTTGAAATAAATGCTGTTGCTAGTAGCTTCTTTTGTCTGATAAGCTTATTTTCTCTTCAGCTCATTGCATTGTTTTGAGGGTCCAGAGTGGCTTTATTTGAAAAGAGGTCGTGAATCGTTTGCTAGAGGTCCATTGGTAAAGGTTGATCCTCAGGGCAGGTGTGGAGGCGTTCTTGTTTATGATCTGCAACTGATAATACTTAAGACTGTTCAGGTTTCTTTCCATTGATGTTAATGTCCTTCAGTTGTTTTGCATATTTTGACTGGACTAGCAACAATGTTTCTTGTTGAGACACTGATAAAAAAAAAACAATTCTGTTTGAAACTTATTTGGACTGTTGAGCATTCTGAAAACAGGGTAACAGATTTTAATATCCTTATCTCTTTCAAAACGTTAACATGGTATCCTTCCCCTCCATCCCACTGATAACATGGGAAGAAAATAAGATGTAGAAAGGCTTCTAGGTAGAGAAGCATAGTCAAAATGATCAAGTTTTTATTGTTTTGGATAAACCCTACAATAGTTGCTATCACTAGTCAAGTAGAAGACAAAGTGTCAGTGGCTAAAACTGAAAGAGTAATATACTGACAGAAATGCCTCTTTCACTTAAACACCTGACTGGCAGTTAATATTTGATATTAGCTCCTCTTTCAAAAAATATTGACATGGTTACCCATCCCCAAAGAAAATAGTGAAAAAGTAGGGAAGAAAGTCTCCTTTTTACCTAAACTTAGGCCAGGTGATAAGTCAGTACTCTGCTGCCTTCAAACATTATCTTCACTTCTCTTGCATATGCACTGATGAAAATGCCATTTTCCTTCCAAAACCCTGTCCAGAACTTGTTAATATTCAATTTAAGGAGTTGCTTTTCTTGGCATATGCCACTTTTTTATATTTATTGGATTGCTAGTTGTGTAGGGAAATTAGATTGCTAGTTGGGATGTGCTAAAATCATATAACTAGTTAATTTCCTTGTTGGATTATCAACATTAAGTCTATTGTTTTTATGGTTATGTAATAAAAGCATTATATAAAAATTTAAAAGGTCAGTATCCACAAAATGGCTATCCACAGGACGCAAATGGGTTCAAGCACTTTTTTCTTGTATTCCATTCCAACTCCTCATACACAATGTGTGCAGGAAAACAAAAATTATGATGTGCTCTGATTGACTGCTACTTTTCAGTAATTCTTCAGTCAGAGTGAGAAGAACTCACTTTTTTCCATCTCCTGAACCAGATTTTGTGAGAAATGGGACTTGAATCAAACAGATTCAACTGGTTGCAATGCTCTCTTAATTGGTTTCCTCCTTAAGTTGTGGATCTGTACAATTCTAGTACTTGCACCATATGATGACTTTGAACTGTAGGTCATTGCACACCCATTTTAGGGGTTCTCTTCCAGTAATGGATCAAGATGATATGAATTGTAGTACACTATCTGAATTCAGATTTTCTTAGGTTTTGTGTCCTATTTCAGGGCATTATTGCTGTTTAAATCACCAGAAAACATTACAGAACCACCATACGACTGCTGCTGTGACTCATTGATAAGATGGCTATTAAGAGTTGCTTTTGGGTGGTAGGCCTCTCACTGTTCAGAAGCACAGGTCTCAATACTGAATCCTCCAATCCACAAACTTTATCCACTTTTTTCTTAGTAGAGGAAGCTTGAAAAACATGGATGAAAATATTGGTGTTGATATTGGCATCCATTGTGGCTATACAGATATTGGCCATATCCGACAATATGTATCAGTATCGGCTAGATATTGGATGCAATGATAGCTAAACTATGTACTAAAACCATATTTAATCCTATTTTGGATATTTGAAGTGCTAGACAATTTTACTCATTTTAATCAACACCTTAATACCAAATAGTATAGTAACCAACAATATAAAAAAAAAATTCTGAGATTTTCAAAGATGAAATATGCTTGAAATTTAGGATTAGCTTTCAGATATGATTAATTGATTTTAATTTCAAGAAAAAACCTAGAAAAAAAAAAGTGAAATTTGGCTTTTGAAAGAGAAGAACAAAAGGAGGACAATAGAATAGAATAGAATAGGCGACCTCAGGGAAGTGGGTTTAAAAGTAGGGTAAGTGGGCAATGGGTAAAAAATTGGCTAATATATCGCCGATACGGTATATTACGTTTTTTTTAAACTAGGTAATATCACTATTGGGGAGGCTTTCTACTGATATTTATTGGACAATATTTTAAATATCTATTGATATTTTCATCCGTGCTGCAAAGACAATAGAATAGTTGCTTTTAGGGAAGTGGGTTTAAAGTAGGGTAAGTGGGTAATGGGTAAAAAATTGGTCCATATATCGCCGATATGGTATATCATGATTTTTTTAAACTAGGAAATATCATTATTGGGGAGGCTTGTTACTGGTATTTATTGGACAATATTTTAAATATTTACTAATATTTTCATCTATGCTGCAAAAGCTTGTAGGTAGTGCTTTGGGCTATAGTAATTTGGCTTAGGATGATTTTTTTAATCTATTGTCGGATTGATTTATTTCATTGGTTGCATAAAATTTAAGTTTCTCCAAAAGGCAGAGGTTTTTTATTGGACATGTTCATGTTGCACTGTTTTTCTGTCACAACTTGGTCTTCCCCATTTACAGCTTTTTTTCCTAATTATGTTTATGCACTGTGAGTTTTCCTTTTCCTTTCTGGGTCAGGCTGGCTCTGGTTTGGCTGGGGATGAAGAAGCTTTTAGTTTTGGAGGTGCAATTTCTGCTCGCATTGATTCATCGTACATAGTTAATCTACGGGACTTGGACATGAAGCATGTTAAAGATTTTATATTTGTTCATGGTGAGGAATGCAAACCACTCCGTAGATTTTATTTTGTTGATTGCTGCAGTGGATTTTTTTTAAGAAATAAAATATGAAGCTAATATTGATTGGGTTTTCTCGTGATTATTATCCCAACTGTTACCTTACCATCACTGCTAATGTTGCCTCTGATTAAAAAAGTGGCCACATCTGAATGATATTTTTCTTGTGAAAAGAATGGTAAAACTTGCCTTGATTAGCTTTAAGTGTTAGCAACAAAAGGAGATCATCCATCTGCAGGTTGTGTTAGGGGTTGTCATATCCCCATCCTGTTTTAAAGTGGAACTTATTCACTGTCTGGCAGTGGCACTGAGGATATTCATTGCATATTTCAGAAATGATTTGTTGTCACATTTCTTGCTGGAAGTGTTGCAGTTCAAGGCGTAGTTACTTGTTTTGGCATTCATTTACTGTCTTCCACCAAGGGTATTGGTTGCATTTTTCAATGATATGCTTCAGTCTTCACATTCCTTGTTGGAAGTGTTGCTGTTCAAGGCATAGTTAGATACTTGTATTGGGACATGGACTATAATGCACAATGGACAGAAGTCCAGTAAAGTATGTGATTAAGCGAAAGGTGTGCTATGGCTTGGGATGGTTTAATGTTCTATTCTGGCAGAAGTTGAAATGCAAAACTGGAGCTTGGCTTTCTCCTCTCCCTGCCATTTCTCACCCGTATGTTGGTATAGAGATTTTATTTATCATTCCTGCCATTATATTTCATATAGGACTGGATAGAGAACCGAGTGAGAAGAGAAATCAGAGGTAAGATCGGAAGAATAGAGAAATTGGAGGGAGAAACTGATGTAGGGCTAAACCTACAATTGAGAAGAATTAGACGAAGGGGGTGACGGAGGAAGGAGATGAGAAATTAGTTGAATTGGTGATAAGAATTAGCCAAATTTAGAGGAGATTTGTTGGAAATGGGGAGAATTCGGGGGAAATCATAGGAGGGAAGGGAAGGACAAGAGAAACAATTCTTTGTAAACTTCAGTTCATCAACTCAAGCCCTTCATGCCTATTGCCACATTCATTTGTAGAAACTATACTAACCAACTAGCCTAATTGTCCCAAGTTAAGCAACTAGTAACCAGCAGATGCATGTTGATTTTCTGAATCTATGAGATCAGTTGGCCTTCATGGCTGTACAAGCCTCCGTTGCTTGTTTATCTTCTTAAATAATACTGTTGGTTAATCATTTACCCAATGTTGAAAATATAGCAATCATAATTTGGATCTTATTACCATGGTGCATGTCCTCCCTCATAGGACCTTATGACCAGGTGGCTGTGAGTGACATGGAGTTAAAGAAAAACTCAGGTGGAAATTTATTAGTTCTAATAGGGAGAGGATTGCATGGGGTGGTTGAGTGAGGACGTGAAATGCTCTTGTAAAGTATGGTTGGAAAATATTCTTTTATTTTTGGGTGCATGGAGATTTAAAAATCTGTTTGGATTGTAGAATTGGTATCAGGTCTTGAATTTACTAGTCCAATTCCAATTTTAGATTTAATTGATTAGAATTTGAATTCTACTGTTTGGATTACATAAGGAATTATGGCATTGAAATGTAATTCCAAGTCTATATTTTGAATGTATGATGAAAAACCAAAACATTTGAAATTAATTGGACAACATACATTGCAATCAAGTTCAGTTTCTTTTCGATTTTCCATTATCAATCCTTGCTTTTATGGTGGACATATCAAAATTGAAGCTCACATGGATGTACCCATGGTGTGTTGAAGAATTATAAGCCATCTCTAATAGAAAAGAACAAAAGAAAATGCATAAAAAAGAAACTCAGCATATCAGTTCTCCATCATCAATATTTGTTGGTAAACATTCCATGGAAATAACCTCTTTGCAATAGATCATAAGGCTGCATCCAAAAATTATCCTATGTTGACTTCCAATGTGAGTCTCATGCACTAGGCTGCATTTTTTCTAGGCATGTCAATGGAGCTTCTCATGACTCCAACTAAAAGAGAAATAGAAGAATTAATGTTGTACTTCATATTTTGAAGCTTCATAGGTGTAATGAGATGGGAGAAGAGAGAGACTAATGGAGTTTGAGCAACAACTTGAAAGACGGATTATACAAGTTGTTGGCATTAAACTTTGAGGTGGTTGTGAAAATGGCAACAATTTAAAAAATTGGAGAGCTAGATAACTGTAGGTCTCATCCTTTGTTGGTGGTAGTCACCGTTGTCTACTTGGAGGTGTTTTTGGTGAAAGTTTTGTATTGTTGAATAGAGAGTCCGGAAGAAAAGTGAGTCAGTGGTGACGGGGTAGTTGTTGATTTTTGGTTTGTTGTGACAACAGCCAATTCGGGAAGGGTTTGTTGTGGTTGGAGGAAGAGATAAGGTTTTTTTGATGGTTGGCCTAAACTGAAACTGGGTTGCCCACAACCCAAAATTTTAGAGGGCATAGTCCAGGTAAACAGTCTTTATGGATGGACATGATAAAAAAAATTAGGTGATTAAACTTTTCAGTTGGAAGTTAATGTAGAAAATAACCTACCCATCCCTAATCTTAAATTATTTTTAATTATAATTTTTTATGAACATGAAAATTGGAAAAAATCTTGTTTTATTTAAGTAATAAATTTTTAATATTTCTGTTATGTATCTAGATAATTATCAGTTTTTTATGATAATGTTTGCCTGTACATATATTTTAAGAAAATTAGAATAGAAAAATGACCACGGATTGGGATGAGCGGGGGTTTTAGCTTGAATAATTGCTGAAGTTTCTCCATATGGCCTGGACAAGGTCTGATATTGATCAAGCATAGTTGATAATGATAAGTATCAGTTTTTTATAATAATGTTTGCCTGTACATATATTTTAAGAAAATTAGAATAGAAAAATGACCACAGATTGGGATGAGCAGGGGTTTTAGCTTGAATAATTGCTGAAATTTCTCCATATGGCCTGGACAAGGTCTGATGTTGATCAAATGTAGTTGATAATGATTCATAACCTTCAAATTACAGTTCTTAACTCCCCCTAAAAAATTGTGCAAAGATTTTCCATATTCTTTGTCAATTTTAACTGGAATGCCAAACTAAAAAATGGAACAAAGTGATGCTTCAATTGCTCCCTTGCTACAAGAAAATACAAGAGAAGGATAGATTAATTCTGGTTTCTGTAAAAAAAAAAAAGAAAAAGAAAATATCAGAACTGTAGAAGAGAATTCTTTAAAGAAACAATGACATAACAAGGGAGGAAGTAATTCTGCAGTGCAGATTTCTTATCACATTCATTGAGTTCCTTCACGATTTATTTCTGATAGACTATTGTTGCCACTGAATCATGAATCAGTTCTAGGCTTTCTAAACCAGAAAACAGAATGCTAATTTGCAGCGATAACATCAGTGAATTGGTTGCTCCTTCTTTTCAGTGATTCTTGCGTTCTCTTGAATACTCCTGGATTAGGCTTGCTGCTGAGGTGGAGTTATCTTTGCTGACTCAGTAGTTCCTAACTGTATTGCTTGCTTCTTCAATTACAGAATTCTGCCATTTCATGATTAGTGTAGCTTCTGTATTCCTTTTGTTGCCTGAACTGTTTTGCCTTAGCCGAGTGCCTGTCAATTATCCATTTGTAATCCATCTGATTCTTCACTGATTTCTTATTGACAATGCAGCTTCACGTCACTCATATGCTATGACAAGTAACTATACATACTAAAGTAGAAATGAAGTACCATTGCTACTGCAATACCATTACTTAATTATAACAAATGGAATTCCAGGGCTAATTCCATGCTTGAAACATTACCGAAGGGCTGATTTGGTGGTTGTGAATCCTTAAATGCATGAATTTATGCTTTTTTTTTTTGTCTGGTATTCACCCAATGCAGGTTTGCTCTAAATCCCTTTATTAGAGAGTTCTGGAAGTTATCAAAGGTGTTGATTCGTCTGTAGGGGTTTTGAGGTGTGTGAAGGGGTTAGATGGTACTAGTGGTTCTGTACCTGTCAGCTATCTTCCTGTCCGCACTCTGCAGTCGTAGTGGCAAACTATTCTAGAAGTTTTTCCAATGGCACTAGAGTGGTAGATAATGGGCTGAGGTGTTGTACATGTTTGGATTTTTTTATTTCACATGAAAGTTCTGAAATTTTTGGGGGTTCTTATCTTAGGTTCAATTTTTCTGATTTTGGGTGAAAGGACTGTGCTATCAGGCTTATAACTATATTGATCTTGTATGGGAACACATGGCTGGTGTTATGGTTGTGCACCTGTGGGAGGTTTTGTCCCCTTCAAAGTTTTCATTTGATGACGGGGTTATAGGTGTTTGTGGTAAGTGTGTTCAGCAGCCCTATACGAGGATTTTATTTTGCTCTGGTCATTATATTTTTGGTAGGAAGCCACCAGTTTTGATGGCCCTTGTTGTGATTTAGATGGAGACTAATTTTGACAGCAAAGATGGTCTTTTAATCTGAAATTTTCTAGCTGATATGAGTGTATTTACGAAAATTTGGATGATATCCTTCTTTTGATATGGAATTGTGCTCTCCGACTGCCAGTGTTATGTAAACTAGGAGTGTTCTGATTTGTGGGTATGCCAATTTTATTAGAGCCATAAGAATATTTGAGTTTGTGAAAAGTCAAAGCAGTGCTTGATGGGCAGGATGCTGATTCTTTGCAATCTAGAAGAAATTTCCAGGATTGTGCTACAGGAATGGTAGGTTTCAGCTTGTTTTTGGGATTATTCATTTGTTGGCAATTAAGATAAGACAGGTGAATTTGAGAATATTGAAGGTTTGAGGATGTCAAGTTTTCCAGCTGCAAGGCGTCAAAGTGGAAGGAAGGGTAGGGAACATAACAGACTCCAATAATATGAGAATTATAATTTGGGTCTAGTGCCAGGTTTTTGGGTTGGCTTAGTTTTCTATGTGGTTTGTTTTGTTCTTTGGATGTTAATAGGTTTTATTTATGACTGAGAAAAGTCATCTTAGATAAGTTGTGAAATGATGTTCTGTGAGCACTGGGTGGGTGTTATGGATCTGGGCCAGTCTGAGGTCTTATCCCTTCAAGATCTCCATTTGCTGAAGAGGATTAAGGTGCTTGTGATAATATGCGGTCCATTAGCCCTGCATGGATGATGCTTTATTATGCTCAGTGGTCATTACATTTTGGTGGCAGTGTCACCTGTTGGAATGATGCTGAGTCTCAGCATGATTTTTGTGGACAGAGTAATTTATACTGCACATATAGTCTTTTATTCTAAAATTTTGAAGCTGAGATGAGAGTATTAATGAGAATTTGATCCTCAGTGTTATGGAAACTGGGGTGTAAGTGTTCTGATTTTGTGGGTCAGCAGAATTACTAGAGGTGAAGATAGATAAGACCATTTGTGTTTGTGAAAAGTCAAAGGCAGTGCTCGATGGGCTAGTTGCAGATTCTTTGCCACCTAGAAAGAATTTTCTGGGATTGTGCTGCAGGAGGGTAGGTTTCAGCTTGTTTTTGGGATATTGATTTGTTAGCAATGAAGATAAGGTGATGAAGATTTTTGAGGATATTAAAGGTTGGAGGAAGTTGTCTATCTGCAAGGTCTCAAAGTTGAAGGAAGGAGACTAATAAAATGTGAATTATAATTTGGGTGTAGTGCCAAGTTTGTGGGCTGTCAGTTTTCTATGTGATTTTTGTTTTGGTCATTGGATGTTAATATAGTTTACTTCTTACATCTTAGATAAGTAGGTAAATGATGTTGGATGTTAATATATTTTACTTCTTACAGATGAAAAGGCATCTTAGATAAGTTTGCAAATGATGTTTTGTGGCCCTCCCGAAGACAAATGGTAGATATCTAAAAATTGGGTATATAGAAGTTGATCTTTCAAATGCCCTATATCTGGTGTACTTGGAATAGAGAAAGTAGAAGATTTTTTTTGAAGCCATTAATTATCATAGGAGAATGTGAACTTAATTTTTTGCACATGTGAGGGATTACATATAAGTGTATTTTACCCTCTTTAATTTTATAGATAGGTTGATTTCGGATCCTACATCGTCTTGCATTGCCGTAGGCGTCTTTTGTACATGGCTAACTTCCCTTTGTGTCAAACTAATACAATTAGTCATCAGTTGCCCACGAATGGAGATATAAAAGGTATTTGAATTTTCTTTTGTCCTTCCACTAGATTTTCGACAATGTCGTTGGAAAGTGGTAAGCCCTTTTGAACTCGGAGAAAAAAAAAAGGATAGTCATTCTTTTGTGTTCCATTCAAAGAAGAAAAAGATAATCATTCTTCCATGTCCCATTCAAAAGCCACCCACTCCCTTTTACTACAACTTCTAAGAGCCTAACCCTAACCACATCAAATTACAATTTGTTAATTAGGGCTCTGGCGACTTGGACCCGAATGCTTGGCCTATGCTTGAATTGTACATGCGGAACTCCTAAACAATGTGCCATTTGAATAAAAGTCAAATTAAAATATCAATAATAATGTCAAACCTTCTTGCAAACTCTGAGTTAAAATGTCCATAATACATTCCAAACCCAAGGGATGTATCCCCGAAATAAAATATCCAACAAATGTCTAGAAAAGTAAAATAGTTTGTTTTAAACGGTTTTAGATTCTCCTATGATTTTCCTAAATATTAAGCGCTCTTATTTTTTAATAGTTAGGATCTTTTCTCAAAGCCAGCGTCACTTGCCGTGATATCTGTTAATATTACACCATATAATGGTTACATGACTGTAAACATCTCTCTACGAAAACAATTGACCTGAATCCACAAGATGTGGAGTTGATGTCGGATGACCCTAGACACTAGGGTTCTGCAGGATCCATATTCTTAAAGTCGTAGTATTGTCATATACTCTTTTCTATCTTATTTCTAGGTTATGGAATTCAGTAGTGGATGATTATTGATAATATTAAGGTTTTGTAGGTTTTATATTCCCTGAAACCATAGGATAATCAACGGAGTAGAATGACGATAACCAATGGACATGAACTTCCAACAGGTCAAATGAAAGGTCAACTAAGGATGTTTGTTCACGAGTGCCTTCTCACCTCTCTGCACGATCAACTTCTACCCTATTAGGACCAATCTTAAGGTATCTGTCCCTGATCATCCCTAATTACTTTTAGAGTGAAACGTCACTAAGTAGGACATCTAACCTAACCCTACACTTGGCCTACCTCATGGCCACCAAGGAGATTTTATGCCGACTCTTCAATTTCTTATATTAGAAGCCTAGATCATTAATATTCCTAGTATTTACCACCCCATCATCTTGTAATATAAAAATATGTGCTAAACACTCTACCCATGGTCCTCAAGACCCACAACCAACCTACTAATTGACCGATATATGAATAATGCTACTCTTCTACACTAAGTCTACCAAATGATAAGTAGATCATAGATTTATGAAACTGTAACATATTAAGTACATACAAGTGTGTAGTTAGCCCATACTTAGCGATACTATCACTCGACCACATTCATACAATGCATAGATCCAACCAAATCAATGTATAAAATACACAATTGGCCTTCTCTTTTTATCCTAGAGGCACACAACCACGTATGTCACCTAAGGTCCAAAATATATATGTTCTTGTAACAAGAAAAATTATGATTCTACCGCCCCAGTCCTCTATGTTTTTGGCTGCTGGGAAAACTATGTTCAATTTCTACATCTACCAATATAAATGCTTCTATACATTAAAACATGCAAAAATCACAATTTTCATCCTACTATGCTTCACTAGCCCATGTCAAACTAGGTTTTTTCATGACATAAAATATACATGTGGTGAAAACATTAAAGACCTCGCTTTTTCCGCATTAAACATACAATTCCATAAAATGGCACAAGGAACATTCGGCCACCTACAAAAACTGTGGCATGTCATGATTTTTGGATGAAGAAAAAGTATCATTTATCATGCCAGGAGACTTAAAAGGCATATCTTGGATCCAAGATTTGAATAGTTTTCTTATAGGTTTCTTATGCTTTTATTTAATAGTCGAATAGTTGAAAAATTTTGAGGAGAGGTGGCCGAATTAAAATGAAGAGAGGGCATGCCTAATTAGGGTTTTCAAAGAGGAAAGGGGGTAATTGTCTAGGGTTTCCTATTTGTGTTCTTTCCTCCAATTATTTAGATTAGTGTGGTAATCATCTATTACCTAACATATAATAACTAATAAAATGAGGAAGACAGCTGGCGGTTGAATTAAGACAAGGGAGATTGTGGTACTTAGGGTTTATGGCAAATTAGGGTTCACTAGGGTTTCGGCCAACAATGTTTTGGCACTCTAATTTAATTAATTTTCTATCTTAAATCACACAACAATGCATCTAACATAATCATAATAAATTCTTTTGATAAAACATATTACTTAAAAAATTTAGTCTATTGTCCTCAATTAATGACTTCTAGTAATCGTAAGTCCAATTGACAAAAACAAAACACCTGTTTTGCAAGGACACTATGTGTCATGTTTTTAAGTGCCAAGCCATCTTAGATGCCTTACACCTAATACGAACATCTACTCTTGATAAATTATCGAGGGTGTTGATTGGTGTTTGGTGACCTGTGGGCAACAACGAGGATTGATCGACCGTCCTTCGTTGGCTATTGATGGGGTCCAGTCGATGTCCAACTTCCTCTGGTGTTGGTGGCAAGACTTGCTGATAGCAGGTACTTGCAATGTTGCGACCTGATTATGGTTATGGTGGCTGGCCGAGCGACATTCAATGATTGAATGTCTGGCTTGTGGCTGCTGGTGGTGGCAGACTGATACCGTCATAGATGCTGGTTATGGCAATTTCTACTAGTGGGGTTAAGTAATTCGATGCCCCTATTCCCCACTAAACCTGCGGTTAAGGCGTAGACATTCTATTATTTTTCCTTATCATATTAGGACTGTTTGTGAAGTTTTTTGCTTGTTCTCTTTGTTATAGAAAATCAACAGATATTGGGGTATGCCGCCCATATTTGATTGTTGAAAGTGTTGATGATCATTGAGAATCATGGATGTAAAGTATTAGAATTAGCTAATTTTGTGCCAAATTGTTACTCTTGGTTAGAGTTGTTTTTGAGTCTTACTTTAATAGTTTTTGCTGTTTATCTACTATATCTATAGTTGGTGCATGAGTTGGCACTCTAGCGACATAATGTGGTGCTCGAATTGGATGTACTGGAATGTGGCGCATGAGCTTTGTGCGATCCAGCGTTAGATATGATTGGATAGAATGTGGCATGTAATCTTTGTTTGACTCAGCTCTCAAGCGTTGCTTCAGTTTTGCGCAACCTGCATTTTCTTAAACACTGCCTTTCTAACATCTCTTTATATACTTCACTTTACATAATCTAGGATGCCTACTGAGTGAAAGATTGAGCCTAGTGAGCACCTTAAAAAAAAGAGAGAGAAATACAAAGCCTAGGTTTTCTCTATTCAAAAACTTTAAACACTTACTCTAGCTTGATAGCCTTTGGATTGGAGTTTTTTTTTGCTGTGCGAATACTAAAGTTTTAGTGGTGTTGGAAGAGTTTATTCAGGAAGATCTATGAGGAGTTGAGGAGAGGTCTAGCGATTCTAGAGATTATTGAGATAGTCACATGTTGTGTGTTAGGTTGGCTAGGGTGTGCTGTGTCCAAGTCACTGTTGTAAGTTGATTTTTCTCATAGTCGATTCTTCCAATTGACAATCCCTAGCTCACATGGGTTTTTCCTCTAGAACAGAGTGGTTCTTAATTTTTCCATTCGTCACTAATTTCCGTGTGCTTTAATTTCTGCACCATTTCTATTATTGTCGTTGGTGATGTTTGTTGCAGTTATTAGCTGCTTCATCTTGTACCATTTATTCGTACGTGTCGAATATTTGAGTTATTTGTGCTACCACAGTGAGAGGGTCTTAATTCTTAATCGTAGTTGATTAAGTTAGAATTGGTTTTTCAATTATGATTATGGTGATTTCCTTGCCTCTGATGTCTTTCTATTTTTGATGGAGAATAAGCATTATTGTGAGATGATGCAAATTACAATTGGAGTTTTTTTTAACATTGGGACAATGATCTGCCAAACCTACTGCTTACCAATATGAACCAGAAAAGTAATAACTTGTGGCAGTGGCAGGCGTGAAGGTCAGTTGAATGTATGGAAATTGATAACCTGGTCATCCATCTATCTGACTACTATTTACTTGTCTTGGGAATACTAATTTGGTTGACTAGCATTGTTTTCCTGTTATCCATTGTTCTTGGCCTTCCATTCTCCTCTCCTGTTTCCTGCAAAATTCACTATATTTTCTTCAAATCTCCTCTAAATTTGTGTAATTCTCTGCCCCAATTAATTCTGATTCCCAATTAATGTAATTATTCTCATCACTTTCCTTACATTTCTTCTCCCCTCGACTAATTATTTACAATTATAGGTTCTGTGCTACGGCACCCTTTTCATTAAAGATGGAAGCTTTCTGTTAAGAATCCCTGGATATGCCTTCTAATTCTTTAGTCACTCTTTCTGGAAAGGATGAAGTACCAGTGAATATGGAGGTTGAAAGAAACCCATAAAACACTCTCTCAGAGGTTTAGAATTTGCAAAATTGAGTTTTCTTATCTAAATAAAACATGCTCTCAGAGATTTAACTGCTTGAAAACAGCGTAACTGTTACAGGTACTAAGCAGAAAACTAGATTTTGCTTGGCAACGGAAATATGATTTCCAGAAATTTTCAAGCTTCCATTCTGGTTAAACTTTTTTTTTTTTTTTGGCAGCAGAATAAGAGCACAAGCAGGGAATGATTGATTGTCTGAAGGAGGAGACTCATATATCACCCATTCTGGAAAAGAACAGCAAAATTCACGAATGCTGAGGAGATGACTTGATTTTGCTTTGCAAGGGCAATATGACGGTTTCCACAATTTCCCAAGGCTTCTAGTCTGGCTGCAAATAAAAATCAGAATCAATTTTTTTTGTGACATAAGTGACAAGCACAAGCAGAGAGTGATTAATTTTATAACAAGGGAGAGCTTTGTATAAGTTCCTGTTCCAATCCCTTCAATATGCCTAAGAGATTTTGCATGGTCAGCACATAGAGAGGAGCTAATACTGGATTGCGTTGTCTTTAACTTTTTTTTCTTCAAGGTGCACGTACAAGTTTCCATTTCCATTGTTGGCTTTCAATAATGTAGGTTTGAATTGTAGAAAACGACAATGCTGGTGAAGTTGCAATCACATTGGCACAATCCATCTTTCACAAAGATATTAAGGAACATCAATCGAATCAAAACTTGTTTAAGGAATCTCTGTTGCAGATTCATAATTCATAACTGTTCCATAGCTCAACCTTCTTACATAAGGGGAAATCATCATCTTCTAGTATTGTGGTACCTGTTTGCCAGATTGGCATGAACGAGACATACAACATCAAATCATGCCCTAGGAATGATATACCACTGCCATAAACAATTTTCTGTCTTTAATTACCCTTTGAGGTTATCAACCCATGAGTCCATTGCGAACTTCAATAGATCTGCCAATGCTGGTGGATGCATTTATAAGCCACATTATTGCATGCTGTTGGTATGCAATTACCAAACTAAGGTTGAATGTTCACATTTTGGCAGCAGCCATGGAATATTGTATTTGCCGATATCCAATATATATTGGTATTGAACCCTTAATGCCAATATCACAGTTTTGATGATATCCAATATTTTCTGTCGGTATATCTTGTTGTTTTGATGATTTGTGGGCTCATATTTGCCCATCAGCTTAATATTTACAGAATTTTTTTCGCTTTTGATATCACGGTTGCTGAGACTTATTGTTAGCTATGTTTAATATCAATATAGTTGTGACTGATACTGATATTGATATGGCCGTGATTGATATTAACATTTTTATATTCGGCAGCGGCCAACAGAGCTTTAGATATGAATTTTGAGCTTTGGTTGAAGTCCTGTGTATAGCTTGGAGAAGTATTAAATTTCTTAAGCATGTAGCGAAATATCGGCTAATATAATTGGTAAGGAAGTCCTAATACCGATTTTTGCCAATATTTGAAAAATACCACTAACGTCACAGATAATTGCGATATACAATAATTATCGGTTAATACAACTAATATATTGGTCATTTTTTCAGTTAAATCTAGATGTTTTAAATATCCCCAAATATCTTAATTAACATAAGTCTTGTCATGAACTTGGACCAAGCAGTATAATTGAATAAATAACTAGATTCCAATTAATAGATAAATAAATCTCAAACTATGTGTAACATAGCAGACAGATCAAAAATCTTCATTATCCAAATAACAATAATAGACATACCCAAAAGAAAACCCATCACAGGACCTTATCGGACAACCGTCCGGACAACACAAACATGACTCGCTTTGAACTCCCGTAAGGGGGATAATCAAATAATGACAACTCCTCCACATAATATAATACATCCATAAATTCATAAATATGTTGATCAAAGGCCTACACTTGGCTGATTCCAATATCCAAAATATAAACCTAATCTAAAAGGAACAAAATACGGCCGATGCCATCATTCTAAACAAATACGATACTTACCAAAATATAGGGCGCTGCGCCACACCACGTCCAGCTCTTGCAATATATCTAAGCCTTCTATTCTGAAGGGATAAAATAGAAAAATACGAGCCTAAAATTCTGCAAGTATCATATATGTAAACAAATGTGTCCTATAAATTTGAGGGAGGTTCAAGAACAAATGTTAAATCAGATAACAGATATAAATTTAAATCGCCGATATTAGAAATCTAATAATCAAATCTGAAACAAAATCTAATAACCAAAACCAGTGGTAGTCTTGTGTTCAAATTATTTATCAAATCAAAACAAATATTCAATCAGAAAACAGTCCTCTTGGGACATGTATATATATGTATATATCTCAAAAGTGATCTGGATATCAAATCAGATAACAGATGTCCAATCCAATGTCCGATCAAATCGTGATTAGGGACAAAATCTAATAGCCAAATGATCCAATCGCGTGCGCAGCAGTCAGATCAGCACCGTAAACAGATAATCTAAAGTTTGGATCAAAACATATAATTAAAATTAAATGTATGAGACATACCCAAACCTATTTGTGGGCAAAATGTGCTAATCCAAAATCCAAATCCAAATCCAAATCAGAGTCTGAATACAATTCCATGCCGAAATGTAAAGTATATACTAAATTTGAGTTTTGATTATTTAATGACTAATTTGAGAAAATATTACACATACTCTTAATAACCTTAGGCAAATCAAATGTAGTTTAGACCAGCATGCTAGACTACCTATGTATTTTGTCTCCCATAGTTAATGTTTTTTACTATGTTTTGCCACCTGCGGTTTTGGGTGTAATCCTTAAATTAGATATATTAGGACGTCCGAATATATTATAAATTTTAATTAAATATCCAGAGGGGCGGGTCACTACAAACAAAGCCTTTCCCGCTGGTGAAAAAGAATTTTCAATAATAAATATATCTCTGTCGGGAGTTGGCTAGAATATCGAATAACAAATCCAAATGTAGTAACCACAACCCCGACACATGCATGTGAAAATGCACGGCCCATGCAAGATTTCATGCTCATTTTTATATAGATATACTGATATAAAAATACGCAGTATTAGATATTTTTCAGGCTTCCATAAAATAGTAAAACCTTCAAAAAATCACAAAACCCGAACAAAACCCCAAAATTAACTAGTAAATCATGCATACATGTTTAAAATAAACAAATAGGGTGTATAAAAATAACATGCATGTTAGTAAAGTCTTCAAATCGGGAACAAACATTATTAGACACGAAATCAGACAATGGATTGGGTTAGAGGATACTTACCCCAACTTTATACTAAGTAGATCAGACAAAAATATACTCATGAAATACCTAAATGTCACATTCGCTCTCTCCCCTTTCTCTCTCTTGCCGCGTGCTCCTCCTCTCGTGCCGCACATCTGCCTTCTCCTCCCTGCCGTGCACTTCCTCTCCTCCCGCACCGCTGCTCCCCCTTCTTCTCCTCTCTGCTTGTGCTTCCGCTGGACAGTTCTCTTTCTCCTTTTTATCTCTTTCTTTCTTTTTTCTTTTTTTCTTTCTTGTCATTATTATTATTATTATTATTATTATTTTCTTTTCTTTTATACTCCAATCGGTACTCGGGTGCCAGTCCAGTGAAATCTAAAATTTCACAGTATATAATTAATTTTCATTATATCCAAATTGCCAAAAATAATAATTACATCCAAAATATATTAAATGGAATTCGGGGTATTACAGGTCTACTTTTATAGAGGCATAGAATATGCATTGGTGAAAAGTTAGGATTTTTTTAGTAACCTGGAAATATACCTATCAAGTTTAATTTTAATAAAATTGATACTATTCACATATGTAAATATGTGATTAAAGGTGATAACTTATGGTATATAACTCATTTTGATGTGGTCATGGGACTCTTGTTTGCATCCATGATGCTCGATGCCATTACAGATATCCCGTAATGGATATTTTGACATGGTTACGACCCATGTCGATATTTTAATTTATGAAATGGAGTAAATGCTTTTCCCTACTTTTACTAAACAGGAAATAAAATGATATTCTTGAGTTTTTACGAAGTGTCCATTCATGATACTTAATTATTTGGCAGTCCCTGGCAGACTATGTCTGAGCTAGTATAATAGAAATTGATCACTCGACTTTTGGGGGAGAAGTCCTTGGCCCACTAAGATGGCGGTAAAGGAGTTATGCTGCCAATACCAAATAGTCATGAAGGAAATTTTCTTTTAATTATATGCTTACTGCCCTTCTGTAGTAAAATAATTGACCTTCCTATTCTCTTCTTCAAATATTGCATACAAGTACTTTTCTCTCTCTGTGCACTCTGAATTCTTGTTTTGCCATTATGGCGTTGTTTTTTGGGGGTGTTTATATGGTCTTCACTCGTCATTCACTTGTAATACTCTTTATTTGTGGTTGAAACTGATAGATATTGGTGTTTAGGTTACATTGAACCAGTGCTGGTGATCCTTCATGAGCGGGAGCCTACCTGGGCTGGGAGGATATCATGGAAGCACCATACTTGCATGATTTCAGCCCTCAGTATCAATACGGCAATGAAACAGCATCCACTTATATGGTCTGCTATGGTATGTTTGAGATGCCTTACGTGATTTTGAAGATCCTGTGTCTGTTAAATTCAATTCCAAGATTGGGGGTCCTGTAGGAAACAATTCCCGGGAGATGGACTAATAGGAACACAAATTATGGTTTCTGGTGTCTAAATTATTAAGGCCTTGGAGTTATCAGCTGACTTTGTTATTTTCCTTCCTCACCAATATAGTTTTTCTGTTTCACTTTTTCTCTTTTTGCATGCATAAGGACATACTGGGTAAATTTGTGAAAGATAAAGGGTCTGGGTTCCAAGGAATTGTATTGGCAGGGGGGGGGGTTCAATTTTATAGCAGGCGATTTGAAAGTATCTTAGAGGAGTTTAGAGTGATACTGTACAGTTTATGGCTTGTTGATAAACTGCTGTTGTGAAGCACTGATGAACAAAATCATGTGTAGAGACTTGAGATTAGAATTGGATGCAAAGAATACGAAGACGAAATGTAAGAGTACCTGCTGAAACATTTTTCTCTCCTCCCATACGTCTCCCATTTTCTCTTTAGGAAGAGTTTCTTTTTTCTTCTATTTTCGTTTAGGTTGAGGGGTATTTGAATTCTAGAAAGGCTTGTGTAAGATTATCATGCCTGGTGGATGATTTTGAACCTTAATAATTCTGTTAGATCTTCTAAAGTCAGACCACTTTAAAGAAGAAACGAATGTCCCTAGTTCTTCCAATAATTTGTGGGAACAAGTTTGTGGACTCAGGATTTTTTAGACTTTGAAAAAGGTGTAGCAGAAAGAAACCTTCCTGGTGAGTGACTTGGATCGAATTACAAAGTAGTAGTGGATATTCTATGCCTTATTGCCTAGATACAAGAGCTGAACAGATCTCTCGAGTCAGATTATGAAGAAAAGATGAAAAGTGAGTTTGCATCATTGGCAGTAAATTCTTTCATTTTTTTAAAAGAATGGGTCTTGGAGTTTTTTAGTCTTGGTTGGCTCATAAATGCCAATATCAGAAAATGACTTTGGGGGTTAATTTTTGTTGAACATTGTTTCTAGATATTTTAGCTGCCAGATACGATATGTAATGTAATGAATGGAAATGCTAATGTAGTAGATTTCCACTTGGTGAAAATGAGGATTTGGGATTAAAAATGTATCTATACTCTTCTATCGGAAATCTGGTGCTGCATTTAATCTAAAGGACCTTTTTCCTTCTCTCTTCAGAACATCTCTTAATCTAGATGCTTCATGTAGTCGCTGCTTTAGGAAACTGTGGTTGTTTGGCATATGGACTGGGCAAGGTTTCTCCTGGAATTTGAAGGGCTCTAAGATTATCAAACTATTTTGAAGATCTGGTTTGGCAGAGTATACCCTCAGATATATGGTATGAGATGGACATGGACCATGCGGGAATCCTCAGATTAAGGTTCTATGATTTTTTGTGCTCCCAATTTGGGGAAGAGCTGTAGAATATTCTTATTTATGCAAATAGATGTAATGAATCACATGAATTACTTGTTTTATTTTGCTTTGTTGAATGTGATGCCACCTTGTAAAAGATCCTTACATGAACTATATGAAGGAAACGGGTAATTCTATCCCTATATTCTTCTTGCCTAAAAATTAAAGTAATGAGTGTCGTGGTCTAAATTTTCTAGCCACAAAATTGTGTTGTGTATGTGTTCTCATTTGTAGCTGGCTACAAGCCAAGTTGACTTGCGAGTACACTTGAGGGTCAGGGTTGATCCAGGGATGTGAATGTGAAAATGATGCCAGTGTCGAGTATATAGAATGCAAGTAAGTTGTTAATTAAAAATGTGTTAATATAAGCAAGTAATCAATAGTAACAGACAACAATCGAATACTGAATAAGATTTTAAGAATTCATTTCTCCATATAGAGGTTTCTGGGCCTTTTGGCTTTTGGCACTAGTATACATGGAAAGTTTTTAACTTTTACAATGGGATATCTAATTTTTTTATAATACTAAATTTAAACTAAATTTATCTAAATTTCTAGAAAAATTTAAGATGTGAGAAAAATTATATAAAATTTACGTGATTCAATTTAGATTCAAACATCCTCCCCCTACTATGCTGTTGATGCCCTCGTTGACTTGATCTTCATTATAGCTTTGACCTCTTACGCCTTCAGTCTCAAGATTTCAGTAAGTTCTCAGCTTGTCTCTTCTATTTGTCTTTTTTTCCACTTCACAAGTTCTTTTTCTTATTCTTTTCAGATGATTTTATGACTTCCCGTTCAGCAATGATTTCTTCAACTTTTGATGTTGGTGGTGGTTTCATTTTAATGTTGGTGCGCTGTGATTGGTTTTGTGAAGGGTCTTCCATGTTAGGATAATATGGTTTCAAGCAGCTCACGTGGAAGATGGGATGAACTTTTATTCATTTTGGAGGATCTTTCTTGTACGATGCGTGCCCCACACGAGTGATGATCTAGATAGGGTTTTCATATTATAGGAGGTGCTTGTTTCTTCTTTTGAGGAACCACATTTACTTTTGGAGAAGCTTCACCAATACAAGACCTCTCACATTAAATTGCATAGGCCGCCTTTTCTAATCTATGCATTTTTTCATTCGACGAGATGTTTTCTCCAAATAGGCTTTGGCAATCTCCATGTTCATCTTCCACTCCCTGGCAAAGTTGTAAGTACGAGGATACTTACCTTTGCTCGGATACGGTGTGTGGAAGAAACAATTGCTGACTTGTTACAATCTCAAAAGGGCTCTTATTTAAAGAAGAGAACCTTTGAGTCTTAAAACAAAATTGCGCGACATCAAGGATCTTCACCCAATCTTTTTGACTGGCACTCATAAAATGTTGTAGGTATTCTTCGAATATGCCATTGAATCTCTCTGTTTGATCGTCAATTTTAGTATGTAGCTCGATGGGATATTTGATTCTAAATTAAGTAAATTGAAGAGTTCTAACCAGAAGGCTCTGGTGAAGCATGCATCTTTATTACTCGCAATGCTTTGGGGCACTTCCTAGTACCTGACGATGTGTTTGAAGAGAAGGAACACCGTCGCCTCCCTTGAACAATCACTTGATGTTGGAACAAAAGTGGCATACTTTAAAAGGCAGTCCACAACCATCAAGATGTACGAGTACTCATCAACTTTGGGCAACCCTCTGATGAAGTTAAGGGAAATACTTTCCAAGGGTCTACCAAGTACAGTGGGGGGTTTTAGCGATCTTGCCGTTTTTTGACATTCAATTTTGACCTGTTGATAGGTGAGACATGTCTTTGTATGGCTCTTCACATCGTCCTTCACTTTGGACTAGTAATGGCCCTTCTATAGCAGGTTTAGAGTATGCTGCCACCTTGGATAACTAGCCCATAAGAGTGTCGTGATACTTCCTGAGGAGGATCGTTCATAGTCCTCCAACCTTATGAATAAAAACCTGGTGTTCCTTTGTAAAGTTCAATCCATCGTCAATTCAGAATCTTCGAGTCTTGCCTTCCCGAATAAGTTGAAGTAGAGCATGACCATTGGTTCTTTCTCAAGGTTAGCTTTACTTGCTTTTTTATGGTTGTGGTAATCTCGCTTGTTGATAGGTGGGCTACTTGAGATAAAGCGGCAAAATTTGGTGTTCTACCTAGGGCATCTGTGGCCTGGTTGCTGTGTTAGGATTGTGCTCTAACTCCATGTTGAATTTTGCTAAGAACCCCTTCCATTGAGCTTGCTTTGACACTAACTTTGGTTTGGTGAGAATATGGCTAGTAGCAGTGCTTGTCGTTTTTACCACAAATTTAAAGTCAAACAAAAATAATGCCTCTAGGTCCTCAGATAGTGCACGATTGCTAACAATTCCTCCTGGATCCATAATGTCATTCGGCCTCATACAGCTTCTAACTATTATAGGCATCTGGACGGCCTCCGAGAGCTAAATTTGACATATTTGTCTGCACCTCAAAGTATTTAGTAACATCTGGAAGGATTAACACCGGCTCTTTCATTGTTGCACACTTGGGCTTCTCGAAAGCTTGCTGACATGCTTTTGACCAATCCCACTTCCTATCTTTCTTGAATAAATTTGTCAAAGGTACTGCTTTCTTCAAACATCTTTCTATGAATCGTAGATAATAGTTAGTAAAGCCAGGGAATGAGCGCAACTTGCTAGTATTTGTCTCGACTTGCCAGTGTGAGACAATTTGCTCCTTCTTTGGAACCATTCTAATCTGATCTCGCCTCATGAAGGGCCTCAGTAAGTTGATCTTCTTTTGAGCAAATGAGCACTTCTCGCGCTTCACATATAGATGATTCTCCTTGAGCTTTTGAAACACTAATCTTAGATGCTTTAGGTGATCTTCTAGGCATAAACTATTTATTACAATGTCATCCAAGTAGACCACCACAAACTTGTCTAAGTATTCAAGAAATACCTAATTCATGAACTTGCAAAAAGTTGTTGGGGGTGTTGGTCGATCTGAAGGGCATTACGAGTTACTCAAAAGCTTCATATCTTGTAACACATGTAGTTTTTGGATCCTTTTCCCTCTATGATTCTGGTTTGGTAATTGCCCGACCTTAAGTCGAGCCTTGTGAAGTATTTTGCGTTTCTCAATTGATTAAACAAGTCAGCAATCAGAGGGATTGAATAGTGGTTTTTCACGGTCACATTTAGGGCCCTATAGTTAATGTAAAAACGTAGACTTCCTTTTTGCTTTTTCTGAAATAGTACAATGGCTCTGTGAGGTGTTTTTGAAGCGCGGACAAACACTGAGTTTATCACCCCATCCACTTGTTTTTGAAGCTTCGCTTGCTCTAGAGGTGTCATCATGTATGCTTTTCAAGCAGGTGGCTTTATCCCTAATGTCAGTTCAATCTAGTGATACACTACTTTTTGTGGTGGAAGAACCTTAAGCGGCTTCGTGGGCGTTAACTCCTCAAAATCTTCTAGACGTTTGCCGACTTCCGGTGGCGGAGACCTGACCTCGATGTTTTTGTCCACTGACAACGTTGTGAGGAAGGTAGGCTTACCTTTCTTTAGGCTCCTTTTAAGTTGGAGTGCAGACAATACCTTATCCTTGCCATTCTTGTCAAATTGTTTCGGCATTTTGGAAGCGCTTACTAGATATAGACCCTCACCGATGAGGAGCACCGAATTTAAGTAGGGCATGGGCACTCTTTTGGTTGCCCTAAGGAAATTTATCCCTAATATCATGTTAAAATCATCCATAGGTGCTGCCATGAAATTTAGCTTCTTATTCCACTTTCCAAGTCGCACTAGTACAAACTTGGCAACACCAAGGTGGGCTTTGCCTTTAAGTTCACGTTCTTCATGTTGCCACCATCTTGTTCCAACCACATATTCAATCGATTTGCTTCAGTCCTGGCCACAATGTTGTGAGTGGCGCCTGTGTTTACAATGGCGCGAGTACTCTTTTCATTCACTTGAAGTTCTATATATATATTAGGTCTGTGGACTTGGAGGAAGTTTGGGCTTGCTTATCAATGGCATACAAGAGGTGGACTGTGCCCATACGAGCTTTGCTCCCATTGTTCTTGTCGTCCTTTGACTCTAGGAAATCACTTTTTCATTGTAGTGCACTTAAGTTTCTTTGTACGGGTATTGTGCCATCTTATGTAGCCCATCACACAAGAAACACCCATCAGAAAATGCCTTCTTACTTGTCGACGTATTGACGCTTCCCTTGGAGCTTTGAGAGTTCATTGGCGACGATTTTTTTCGGAAGTTACTTCCCCCTCTCTTAGCTTTGAATTCCGATTTGTTAACGCTAGATGAACTCTACGTAGACTTCTTTGAAGGATTACTACCGTTCCCTTGATTACGGTTATCCTTCTTAATGGCATAGTCAGCAAGTCTTTCGGCTGCATTTTTGGTGGAAGTCAAATTTTACACCCCCCGTTTGAACAATTCCATTTGAGCCCACAGCTACAGTTTATCTATGAAATGAAGGAGATGATCGTTATTAGACATGTTCCTAATATCTAATATGCATGTCGAGAAAGTTTTAATATAGTCTTTGGTTGTCCCTATGCACTTTATTTGCTTTTGCTCATTTCATGTTGTGAACTCAATATTTTAGGGTAGAATTGTGTTATCAGTTCTCTTTTAAGGTCTTCCCACGAGTTGATGCTCAATCTTCCTTGGACAATTTCCTCATATTTGGTGCGCCACCGTAATTTGGTATATTCGATCAGGCATATGTTTGCCCTAGAAATATTTGCCTCATCCGAATCCATCTTCTTAGCCCTAGAGTACCATTCTAGATCGAAGATGAAGTTGTCAGACTTCCTTGAATCTTACACGCCATTATATGAGTAAGTTTTTTGAGGTTTGACTCTGCCATCGCTGAAGGCACTACCATCAGTTTGCGCAGTGTGCACTAGAAGGCTCACATCATTGGTAAGCTCAGTGTTCTCTTTTTGTAACACCTTTATCGAGTTGTGAATATTATCAGTAAGTTTGCTAACCACCTTTTCCAGCGACCTCAAGTGAATGTGAGGTTATTTGTCCATCTTTCTATTATGTTAAAAGACTCATCTTGGGCTTTGAGCTCAGTCAACTTTCTCACAAAAGCTTTACGGCGAGTCATTATTGTAGGATTAGCCGTAGGAGTTATTTGAGTAGCTGATTGTGGTAGCGCTTAGGCTTATCACTATCCTACCGTATGAGATTTTCCAAGAATTGAAACTTTTTTTACCATTTATCTCATAAGTTAGCCTCTGATTCCAGTTGTAACAGTTTGAATTTTCTAGCTATAAAACCATGTCGTGTTCGCTCCTGTTGGGAGTTAGACACAAGCTAAGTTGCCTCGCATACACACTTAAGGGTGGGGGTCGATCCTGAGACGCAAACGTGAAAATGATGCCAGGGTCGAGTACATAGAATTCAAGTAAGTTCCTAATTGAAAGTGTAGAAACACAATCACGGAATCAATAGCAATAAGTAACAATCGGATATGGAAGCAGATTTTAATAATTCATCACCCTATATAGAGGTATTTAGGCCTTTTGACATTTGGCGTTAATATACATTGAAAGTTTTCAACTTTTATAACGGGGTATCTAATTTTTTATAGTGCTAAAATTCAAACTAAATTTATCTAAATTCCTAAAAAAATTTAAAGATGCAAGAAAAATTATGCAAATTTTACATGGCTTGGCTCGGTTTGGATTCTGACACCAAGCACCTTCTCCCCATAGGATCTCCTGTGAGCCTATCCTAGGGGCAGGAGCTTTAAACAATGATAATTGGGAGGATGTCCATTTGGCTGTCATTTGGCAAACCTTGGTAGATAAGATCCTCAAATATTGTGGAGATTCCAATCACGTTCCTTAGGGATTGTGTGGCCTGGCTTCTATGGGACGCTACAAATTGATTTGTTCCTCAAAATCTTCTAAAAAGTGATCAAGCTTCTCTAAGTTGCTCTATGTTTTTCTTTACAAGCTCTATTCTAGAGCTTTTCCGCAATCACTGGAATTGAAAGTACTTTGGAGAGAAGGTATGAATTATATCTTCTCCCAAAGTACTTTAAAAGATCTGGGCCAAACAGGCCTTCATTCCTTACTGGACTTAAATTTAGATCTCCTTTTCTTCAATACAAAACGCTACACTTTTCTAATATTTGTTGCTTAATTTCCTGAGTTGTGAACTAAAATGAAGACAAGGTGATGAATTTTTGAAAATTGCAGAAAGGAGGTTGTAGGAATTGTAGGGACAAAAACTTCTAAGAGTGGAGTAAAGAAAGGAACTTAAGAGGTTTGAGTGGAACAAAAATTATATCATTATATCAAGGATTGAGAATTATAGATTCTCTTTTGGATGTGTGTTTGATTTTTAATATTTTTCTAAGTTCAGCAGACTTTTTCTTTTTTTTTTTTGTTTTTTCTGTTTTTTGTTTTTGTTTTGGGGGGTCTTTTGGTTATTGGTCCTATTGTAGTTTATTTTGGGACATCTCTGTAGTGTTTATATGGAATATAGTGTTTACTATCGTACTGATAAGAAAAAATCGTGGACATTATGGGGATACATCTTAGGCGTGTACATGATGGATATACATCTTAGGTGTAATTACTGTTTCTCCATGTTGATTTAAGACAAGTCCAATGAGAGAATTTTCCCATGTAACATGTTGCCGCCTCTTCTTCGCTGATCAAAATATGCTGTTCCTCATGCATGGTAGGGTCAATAAAATCCAGTTCGTACTATTATCAAGGTCCCTGTTTCTTAAATTGCTCACTTCTCTGAGCTAGTCTCCATGTATGCCAAACTGGTGGTGTTCCCCACTTTGTATGGTGAAGTCTTCATCTAATTGCTGCTTTCCTTTCGTAATTTTGCTTCTGATTTTTCAAAGCCAATATTTTTAAGTGAACTTTTAATATGGGGGCAGGAGATTGAATGGGGATTGAACAGAGTCATCTGCTTGGGCATGTGGGCCGCTCACTATCAGGCTGCTTTTGTTTCGTCAAAGATAGTGTTCATTTCATTATTCAGATTCGTTGTTTTGTTATCAGTAGTATCTGTTATGAGGGTTTATGACCTTAATCTTGATTGACCTTCAGATGAGGGTTTATGAGGTTTTGCTTCGTTTCATCCAGTTGATTCTATTTCCTTTCTCCAAGTACATTCCGTTTTTGATAATCTTGTTCCCCTTCCTCCTGTGTTTTAGTTTTATTTTTCTACTTTGCCTTGACAAGTAGTGCCTGAATATTAGTCAATCCACTGGACATGGACCAAGGGCTAGTTGATGTGGTTGGACCAATAAATTATGAGAGCTGTATCATCACCTATTTGAAAGAAATTGCTATTTGTGAGACCAAGGGGTGGTTTGTGATACTGCTATATAGGAGACACTAAGATAAGGACGTACCTAATTTTGAAAAAATATTCTGTTACTTGCATCTTTCTATCTTTGGAGGTCCATTATCGGTTTATTCACTTACATTTCTGTGTCAGAGTCTCCCTCATGATGCGTACAAGCTTCTTGCGGTCCCTTCTCCAATTGGTGGCGTCCTTGTGATATGTGCAAACTCGATTCATTATCACAGGCAGGTGTGTCTTCTAGTTTGCAGATATTCACCTACTTGCTGTTTAATATTGTTGTGATTAATTTTTGTTCTTTTTTATCATTTTTTCTCTCCTTTCCCCGTCTCATGATTATATACATCTGCAGATGCTATTCATGAAATCTTGTTTTCTACTTTGTTTTAAATTCCCCAAAAATCATTGCCATCATCTTGTTCTTGATGATTATTTAGTTCTTTCTTGTTTGACAGTCATCATCCTGTGCATTGGCCGTGAACAGTTTTGCAGTTTCCGGTGATAGCAGGTGGTGTTTCTTTTCCTTTTCTGACAGCCTTATTTTCCATGAAATATGCCATTGTTGACTAGCTATGCTGACTTTCTGTTCTGCTTTGAATTTCACATACTTAGCTGCTTAAATGTTATTTCAATGAATATGATACTTGTATATCCTTAAGTTTTGTGCTTAATTTATTTTTATTTTTATCCTTAACAAGAAATCGAGCTGAGTTTTATCAGATACTATATAGGATGGTCTGCTGTATCTGAACTTCTGATTCTCCTCAAACTTTTCCTTTATTTACCTAGCATTGTTCCAGGAAAGAAGTCTGGTCCAACTGTGCAACAGTAATCTAAATGGGAAGAAAGAAATTTCCTGTGCATGGTGATGTAACTATGGTGCTGTAACTGCCTTCTCCTACAAATGTGCCAAATTCTTCTTTTGCCTCTCAAATTTGATATGTAAATGATTTTGTGAAATGAGTTCAGATGTTGGTTTATTTGTCTGCTACATATGGATGAGTGAAAATATATGTTTGCTCATGAATATCGGAGTAGTCACCCAGTCATAGTGCTTAGGCTAATACTGTTGGAGTTCATAATGCTTAATCTTTGATTTGACTATTGTTCTCTGCAACTGTTTTTGTTCTTTCTCAAATGTCTTTCAATTTCCAATTTCAGTCAAGAGATGCCAAGATCAAGTTTTAATGCAGAGCTTGATGCTGCCCATGCAACTTGGTTGGCAAATGATGTCGCAATGTTGTCAACGAAAACTGGAGAATTACTTATATTGACACTTGTTTTTGATGGAAGGTTGATGACTGGATCTCTACCTTTTCTATGTTTTTCTTCATCATATGTATGCTATGTGGAGTTCAAGATTGTGCTAGTTATCTGTGCCGGAGATCTGGGAAATTTGGATTATAGGGTTAATGTCGACAATTTTTCTTTCCTTGTTCTTATCCTCTTCAAGTCTAATTTATCTATGTTGTTTGTAATGGGTGTGGAACTGGTGAGTTCTCCTGTACAACTGAGTTGTTGTTAAACATTATCAGACTTGACAAAAAAGAAAAAAGGTGTAATAGGATTTACTTTGCCATTTATTTTGAAGGAGGTGGATGAACAAGCCTTGGGAACAATCTTGTCATATTTTATGTTGTTTATTAATTTGTCATATCCTCAATAGGGTTAGGTCCTGATCATTGAACAAAATATTGTCTGCAACATATTGTTGCAGCAATATGTACAGATATGATAGAGTTGCAATCGATATGATATGCCTGTGACTGCTGTGAGACCATAAGGTTGCTTATGTATGCCCTCTACAACTATGACTAAAAAATTATGATCATGAAAGTTTCTATTTTCCTTTGATTTTTAGTCTTAGACTGTTTTAAGCATTCAAATTCACAGCTAGTGGATGATTGTTAATATGGTTTAGAGTTGTAGAAAATTGCTAAAATGTCCAATTGTTAATAAGTGATTCTGCACTTTTGAATTGTAATTCAATACACTAAATTTAGGAATGCAGTGAATGTAAACTAAATGCTGAATTATTTAACTTTGAAGAATTGTAAGTGCTTGGTAAATCTCTCTTTTTGAAGAGAAATGGTGGTGTGAATAAGGATTAAAGGATGATATGAGAGATAAGCTTGACCACACAAGGTAGCTGACTTCAAGTAGCAGACTTGAGGCTTGGGCTACCTGTTTATTGTGTATTTTACATGGATCAGACAAACGTTGATTGGATTACAAGTTATCCTTTTTGGTTTTGTTGTTCATGTGCAGGGTTGTGCAGAGACTCGATCTTTCAAAGTCTAAAGCTTCAATTCTTACTTCGGTCGGTTGTGCATGTGTTAATCTCTATGATATGTTCACTTGCTTCTGAATCTTTGTAGACGTTCCGTTTTCTTCTGTGTAGTATTAAAGCCTCATTGACATTATCTTGTAGGGAATAACGACATTGGGGAACTCATTGTTCTTTTTGGCTAGTCGGTTGGGTGACAGTTTGCTTGTGCAGTTTACCTGTGGAACTGAACCAACAAGTTTACCGTCGGCTTTAAAGGATGAGGTGCCTTTTCAAGATTAGCTGTTTTCTTTTTGCCCAACATGGTTCCTTGTTGTTCCCTATTACTGTTGAAAGTTTTGTCTTTACATGTCTTGTGACTGTTGTCTAATTGTACCAAGTCAAATGCATTCTTAGTGCTTCACTTCCCCAGCTTTTATCTGGGAAATAGACTCTTCTTTCTCATCCCTTCTTGTCAACCGAAAACAAAGAAAGAGAAAGAAAGAAAGAAAGAAAGAAAGAGAAACAGAAAAAAACTATTTTCATTTTCTATAAATGTTGAGAAAATGTAAACTGGCATTCAATTTCACAGGTTGGGGATATTGAAGGTGATGGGCCTTCATCCAGACAATTGCTTAGGTCACCATCTGATGCACTGCAAGATATTGTTGGTGGTGAGGAGCTCGTTTTATACGGTTCAACTTCAAATAAGGCTGAATCCACGCAGGTTAAGTGCACTTATTGAAAGCTTTAAGCCTTTATAGCAGCTTTTTGACTACTCCCCTTGCATTCCTGTCTTTTCAGTGTTACATCTCCCATTTTGTGCAGTATATATGGGAGAGTGTGGTAGCAACTTTTGATTGACTTGTTTTATTCTTGTGTCTGTTGATGGACCATTTGCATATGTCTCCCTTTGGTGCCAATAAAACCAGGACCTTATTTTTGACATGTGAATGCATAGTTTGCCAAATTCATCCACTTTTATGTTCAGCCAATTTGTTATTAAAATGTGAAGTGATCCTCTGTTTTCTTAATACATGGTCGATAAAAATGTGGCTTGTTGTCCCTGAATGAAGTTTAAGAAGCTTCAACATTCTGATTCTTTACATTTCATGATGATTCGGAAGAGACACATGGCACACAAGTTTTACAGGGAAGATATATACTTAATACTTATTGTTGTGGAACTTGGCTCCCTCAATTCTCGGCTTTTCTTGGCCTATCTTCATGAGCTACACCATTTGAAATTTTGATTCAAATGCCTATTATGTTTTTGTTCACTGTTCTCCTTGATTAATGGTAGTTTTGATGTATCATCAACTGATTAAACTGCATTGAGTGGGGCCATGTACACGGGGCTTTTTGCACTGTGTGCTCTGGGAGGATAAGATTTACGTAAACTTTCCCTTGGAATGCCGAGGACTATTTTCTATTGCTTGAACTGAGGACTTCTAGGTCACTGTTGAGTAACTTTAATGTTACATCAAAGCTTAGACTCGAAAATCACATGACTTCTGCAAAATGATGTTTATGATGCCCAATATCAGCCAACCTACAATGTTTTTTAATAATTGCCTCAAGGTTTCTCATGGCTGACATTGTAGGATCTTTTCATTCTGCAGATACTTCTGTATTTTGTTTGTGTTTATAGCAACTTACATGCTTAACAAAGTAGTGATATTTGTAATTTCTAAAGGGTGCCTAATCTGCTTTGAAGCATGCCTGATAAAACACTATTTTTAATTTTTTGTCTATGTGTGTCTGGTAAGTGGAATTGCAGGCAGAGTTTTAATCTATAATTGTTCTGTATATTTGTTCAGTCTTCTGGCTGGATTCTGGTGCTTGCTTAGAATGTTTTGTGATACGATGGTTCCAAACTTCTATTTGGAATTTTAATTAATCCTGCATTCCTGCCTGATTGCATTTTTCTTCTCTCTATCAATGCTTACATATATGCCTCCTTTTCTGCTTCTGGTCTATGGTTCCAAAACTAAGAGCATGCTATTGAATAATCTGTGCAGGTCCTCTTTTTGTGCTTGTCTTTCTACTACTAATATTGTTGTCTTCTTAGTTTTATGCAGAGGTCTGTTTCATATGCAGTAAGGGATTCACTGCTAAATGTTGGTCCTTTAAAGGACTTCTCGTATGGTTTAAGGATTAATGCAAATCCTAATGCCACTGGAATTGCTAAACAAAGTAATTATGAATTGGTGAGTTTCCTGCACTGATTGGGGAATTCAATATTGTGTGTGTAGGGGGGTGCCATGTAAGCTCTTCTCACTTTGAAAAGTTTTCATTGTTTCTATTAGAAAAGACTCATTTGGTTCATTTGCCCTGCTTACATTATGTGCATTGTTATTTTTTATTACTATTAATGCCTTTAGGTTATCTCAGGCTTGTTGTTCTGGTCATGGGAAGAATGGTGCTCTCTGCATTCTTCAGCAGTCTATTCGTCCTGACATGATTACGGAGGTACATTGTTGCCATGGATTTTCTGATTTCAAAGGAGTGATCGCACTGTTTGCATCTTCATGATGTCTTTTGCTCATTTTTCCTTTTTCTTTTTGTTCAGAAACTTTTAAATTTTCCATCTGTTCATGCTTTTGTGATCTATCTTGTATGTCTGTTTAACTGTGTCATCTGAAAAACATCAAACTTGTCTGGCCATGGTCACTGCAGTAATCTTTGCTCTTCATCCTTGTACTTCCTAATGAGGGAGTGAGGGAGGGCATATAATTAGGTTATATGCTATACCCTTGGCGTGATAAAGGGAGGGAGGGCAGGAGTCTGGTAGGTAGTCTATTATGCATCCTAATGAGGGAGAGCCTTGATGGTTAATGATCATGAAGATGCAATTATTTTGCTACAAGGATTACTAGGTGCAGCTGGTAAGGAAACATTGAAGCAATATCCTTGGTACACGTTTTTTAGAGAACGTTCAAGTTGACCAATTATTTCTTTGCTGGAGGTAGCTACTTGTGCTTTAACGGTTCTTCGTTGCAAATGGATTTTAGTCCGTGATGATGGAGCTTTCTATTCTTCCTAGAGATGGTTGGAAATCTGCTTCTTGAATCATCATAATCATGGATGAAAAAATTTGTATTAGTATCAGTCGAGGCTATATTCGTATTGGATAATAGAAAAATTTTTTAAAAATCGTAAATTGACAAAGTTGTATCGATAGATTTGTCGCAATTATTGCCAATACGGAAATGCATGGCTATGTTGACACAGTATTGGAAAATATTGATATCAGGTAGCTCTAATTCCATGATAGATTAGCCGGTATTTGCATCAATGGTCATAAGACAATATTGGGTTGAAATTTGGCAGGTGTTTATTGCTTTGTCGTGAAGGAACCTATAATTTTAGTGCATTCATGCTAGGGTGTTGAAATAAGAGTTTTATTAATAGACTGGCTTGCAAGGTGCAAATCACATGAAAAGAACTAGGAATTGAGATTGTTGTTAGTAATTAGGGTTTTGGAATCTAGGATGTCTTCAAATTTGGTGGGAAAGCATAATTTTTCAGAGGGTAAAAAGGTTTTGGAAACAATTTATCAAAAATGTTTTTGGCTGTTGAGACGGAGAGGACAAAGATCCTCTCGGAGATTGTACCCCAAGAAATGGTTATTTTAATAATTTCTTGGGTTTGTCCTTTTTAGGAAATGAATTACTTTTTAAGAATTTCTATGAATATTAAGGCTAGAAGTTTGGAGAAATTCAAGGTTCCTAATTGCAAAAAGTTGTGGAAAGTTGAAGGACGGGGAACTTGAATGGCTTAACTGGATATGTATTTATATCAGGAAGAGTTTTTGTGTCTTTTTCATTTTTTTCATTATTCATTTTCATTTTAGAGAATTGCTGCTGTGAGGACTGTTTTACTTTTGTTTTCCTCTCGAGATGTATATTTCGTGGTTTGCTGGTGATGAGACTGTTATTATTGTACATAGGCTGGTAGGCCTTGGTCCTATTTGGAATATGTATGTATTTTACTGTTCATTAAAAAAATTCAGTGCATATCATTTGCAGTTCTGTTAGGCTTACCATGTTTCAAGTTCACGTGGTATGCTCACAGTTGGGGCTGCTGCAGCCAATTTTTAGTTGCAAGCAGGTGTTGGTTATTCATGTGTGCTTAAGTGATTGACAATGGAGAGGAAATAGAGATTTTTTCTGATGGAAGAAAGTGGCATTGAAAGAACAAGGACTTGCAGTTTATGTTCTAAGATAGCTGTGCCAGGTAGAATGCTCGAAGTTGGTGATTTGTCTGGAAGAACAGGAGCAGGATATTTTGGTTTGATGATCAAAGCCGATACAGATCGAGTCTATAGTTGGGCTTACTCAAGTTACTTGGTGACATATATTTAAACCTTATTTTAGAAAGTATTGTCAGCAGAACAACATGTACTATTGAGGATTGTTTTACATGAATGGGTGTATTTTCACCCAACTCTCCAGCAGAAACGTGCATTGTACATGCTAATAGGCTGTTTCTATGTTTTTTATTGGGTGATTCCAAAATAATCTAGTGATGGTCTTGATGATGTGGTGATAAAACTAAGCAGTCTTTATTAAAGGAAGCATGAAGTGCTCATGGGTTTTCGAAGGAATATATCCCTCCTCATCTTCTGAGACCTGAAGATGAAGAGACAAACCAGTTGAAGTTAAGTGAAAGGCAATTGAGGTATGGCCACAATTTTGACACCACAACGATGAGGGTGACAAGGAAGAAAGGTGGAGCATTACTTCCATGTTTATGAGGTGGCCAGTGGAAATAGAGTTATTGCCAATTTCCATATTGTCGGTATGGCTATGGATTGGTGGAGGTGGATCAAGGTGCAGCATTTTAAGTAGAGAAGGGGGCTACAGTGGATGGCATTTGATTGAAAATATAAGGCTTAATGGGGATGTCAACCAATAGTCAACCATCATTGGCAACTTGCTTCACTGAGCCAAAAGGGTTACTTCCAAAGCTACAATGAGGGGTTTCATCAACTGTAAACTATGGTTCAGGGTAGGACAAAATAGGCATTCTTGGGGACTTCCATTTAAGGTCTAAACACGATGGCTAGATAAGGAACTGAAGTTGAAATAGCCACAATGACTATCTGAGGCTACGAGGATGGCTGAAATCGGAGATGAAAATTACTATAAACGAGGGCTGAGCTTATTAGAGTTCTCAAATTGAGACACCTTTGGATGAAAGGAAGTGGTAGAGAGCCATTTGAGGGAGAAATCGAAGGCAGTGAAGATGTCCTACGAACAACTGAAGGAGAATAAAAGTGTTGTGCTTCAAGTGCGTTGAAAATGGGGCATGGGTCACTAATGCAAGGGTGACCTAGCGTCTGTGATGGTAGAACCCAGTGATGAGGATGGTGGGAGTGAAGATGTGATGGGGAGGCCTTCAGATGTTACCATCGATGGCAACTGTAATTTTGGTGGAAGGGGGAATGATGAGGACCTGACTATGCAAATGGGTGCTTAGGTGGCGGTAAGGCACCAAAAAGGTGACGAGGTCTTTGATAAGCCATAGAGGAAGACTTAGCATCAATTATATGGTCCCAAGATGTTAATTGGCTATTGTTTAGCCATTTTCCTGTAGGGAGAAAATGACAGGTGCTGAGTTATGTAGGTATTGGAGTGCCGAGGTTCCAGTACTAGGGTGCCTAGTGAGCTCCCAATGCTGACTGACTTGAAGGGCTGAGATACTCAGAGCCAAACTGCATCGTGCCCTGCAAGGATGCTGAATACTCAGATCCTAAAGTTCTTTGAGGCCAAACTGTTATAGTACCCAACTATGCTGACACTTCCGTAGTGTGTGGATGCTTGGGTGGCGAAATAGAAGAGTTGTTATTATTTCTCATTCAAGGAAGTGTTGTAATTAGATTTTGAGCGTCGCTAGTGTTTGGCTGGTTATAAATAAGGGCAAAGGTGAGTGGATCAAATCTTATGAACATGGTAGTCATCATACATCTCTCGTTAGGCACAATAGGATTTAATCGGATATGACTGAGAGTAGACCATCAATTGTCATAATGCCATGGTATTGGTAGCACTAATTATCATACATCACTTTCAGGGCTGACCATCCGAATTCTGATTTTAATTCATAACATGTGACAACGTGAGCAGATGATATTCTTGCTAGTAATGATGGAGTTCCTTCAGAAGACTGTCATCTGTCTACCATGCTCAATGATGATGACTCCTGATTGTGAGGGTAAACACGGTGAAAGAGGGGATGCACTTTGTGTGGTTGCATTTGAAGGTCCCAGTCAACATCAAGTCTGCCAAGATTTCAATTCCCTTGCTGGACGTTGTTTTCCAAGTTAATCTTGATAAATGAATGCTCATAACTGTTTATATGATGTGCCTAATCATGCTTGGGATATAAGGAAATATCATTTTTGAAAGGAAAGGTGGTATTTTATTAAAAGGGAGTGCAACTTATATCTTGAAGCAATATTGCTTTTTATGAATTGATGTTACAAGGTTTATTAGTCTCAGCTAAAATTTGACTGAGAAATGCATCAAATATGGTGATAATTGTGAATTGAAAGTGCTTGTTGCACATAAGAAAAAAGTCTTTGTATTGGGAAGTGATCGTATGTGCTGTCCTTGTACTTGTGCATCACCTCAGTTTTCAATGGACCATAACAGTTGGACTCCCATTGATACATAAGCACATGGTGCGTTTATTGTGGGTTGATGTGGATAGTAAGTCCCAATTATTGTACAACCAGTAGATGATGTGTATGATTTCCATGTGTCCTACAGGTTAGCACGGGATGCAAAACTAAATTGTGCACATGATTTGGGAATGACAATTGCATCCAAAGTCAACGTGAATTGGAAATGAAATGCATTGAGTAAAATACCAGCCAGCAACAATTGTGGGAAGTATCAGTAGCCAGGACACAATCACTGGAGTTGTACAAATGATGGTGGAGCTGACACGATGTCAATCCATGTCTTCCCATGTCACTTATTAATTCACGACCATCCTTGTGCGTTTTATCTTCTTGATAATCTTATGGAGTTCAATTCCCATTCTAAACCCGTGACCAATTTGAGCTTTAAGCTTGAAGCTTCCTTAGTAAATCCCAAAGCTTGTTCATATTGGCTCCCTTGCATGAGTGATTATAAAAAAAGAAGGAATAGAGTGATCATTTAATTTAAAATCCTAGAAATTTGTTTTTTTAAATTTGGTGAGATGTTAGTTTTAATAATTACTGGCTCCCTTGGATAAACTATTATACAAAAAAAAGCAGAAGGAATATATTGATTATTTTAATTTAAAATCCTAGAAATTTGTTTTTTAAAATTGGTGAGATGTTATGTTAGTTTTAATTATGACTTTATTTTGGGATGCACATGCATTATATTCATGGAACGATGGCACTATCATGCATGTTGGATCATGCTTGTATGGTGTTCTATTTACATGTTATAAAATTTTCTTTGTCTATAATATGTTATTACCAAAGGATATGTTTGATGCATTTTCCCTGTATCATTGTACTGGTTATCGATACGTTTATGTACCATCTTTTGTGATGGATGCTGTGTTGATTTTCATAACTTGATCATATGTGCCTTGTTTAATCATATTGATTTAATTTTTTTTACAAGCTGTCATTTTCTTAGTTACAACTATGCTTTTCTCCCTCCCCTCAAAAGAAGTGGTTGTGTTATTATGAAGTGGCAATGGATGACCTAGTTGATTATAAAATGATGCAGAACAAAGCAAAGGCTGATCAGACTGTGGTCTTTTTCCTTTTATTTATGCTGTAAAACTGTGTTTACCTTTTAAGAGCTCTTTCGTATGGTCTTTTTCCTTTTAGTTATGCTGTAAAACTGTGTTTGCCTTATAAAAGCTCTTTTGTCTAGTATATTCTTTTATGTTTCGTGTGGAAGAGAGAAAGCTGTTTTACATTGTAATCACGTCTTGGCTTACATAATGAGTGATTGCAACCACCTCTCATATTTCATCATCAGTGTAGAAAAAATTCTGCTGTTGCACATGCATAATTCCAAAATTTCAAAAAAGGGATTAAGACTCCATTGAATCAAATAATTCAGAGATGAAACAAATGGTTATATCCTCAAATGAAAGCTGCATCAGTTTTTTTTATGAGAAAAAAACTTCATAAATTATAGTTTGATGACAAATTAGAAAGTTATCATAAAATTAATTCCCACAGTGATATGGTTGTCTATTTTGCCACGATCCTTGGTGCCAGATCCTATTGTTGGCCTTATTGTCCAGCTGGCTGGTACAGGATTTGTATCATCTTCATTCGGATGATTATCAGATTGCATGTCCGGCTGTCATCCAATCGGTATGTATGGGTTTCCTGGATTGTTCAAATACACCATATCAAGGCATTATGTGTCTGTGCACAGAAATTTTCAGAAGCTCAGAAGTGAAGAATCTCCCACCATGGACGATGAGTTCTAGTGAATATTAGATTTGCATACTGTACCATTCCTTAATTTACGTTCCATAAGGTTCTATAATCATGTGTGGGCAGATAATGCAGATAGGACCTTGGTGACATAATATAGACGAAACATGGGAAAGTAGCATTTGCCAGGGTGTGATGCCATTGTTTCACGATAGGGTGGAATGGAGCTGTTGTATTAATATTTGATGGTTCAGACCCAAAAAAATGGTCTAAATCCACACACTTGATTGGTGTCACCAATAAAGGAGGTAGATTGATTGTCTTCTCCAGCACCATCTGAGAGATGATGGTCCTTGGTCGGTCTAGCAGTAAGATGGAGGTTTTGGTGTTGCATCTTAAGCGGCATCTCTTCCTCCACCCTCTTTTGCACGGCTGCTGGTTTAGGCCTTCTCTTACCACATTGAGAGTGGGATAGGTCTGGAGGATCAGCCAATTGAGCTTTCAGGGTAAGCTATCTGACATTAGTACCGCTTATGCACCGATGCTCTTCTAGTTCCCCAAGAATGCTCATTGATATTTGATGAACTTTGGCATATTATTGGATCATAACACATCCTCTGTGTCTGCCTATATTTGAATCTATTATGGTGTGTTTTGAAAAATAAGTTGTAACAAATTATGCCGTTTATACCTTCTTACCACGCCTTAAACACGGAATGTTGGTGTAAGTCGCTCTGACATTTGATGCTGTTGGTAACGGTTTGAATTCAGTTGTTCAATCAATCAATGTACACTCGGTGCTAGTCATTCTGGTCCTTGTATGGATGCTTGTGGAGATCCAATGTGTTCCAGGTATCATCATGGGAAGGACACATTGGAATTGGTTGCTGTAATTCAAACTATCATAGCAATCGGTCCGGAAAATGCCACTCAGCCGTGTTAAAACTTATCATAGGAGCCTGAGTTTAGTTGAAAAACTACTTTGGAAAAAGCTGCGGGACAAACCTGTCACGAACCCAGACCAAGCAGGTTAATTTAAATAATTAATTATAATTTCTAAAATCTAAAATCCCAAATAAATTAAATAAATAACACAAAGTTTCAAAATCCAGGTGTGACAAACCAAATATACAGAACTCGACAAATCAAAAATCCATACAGGATCTCATCGGACAACTGTTCGGATCAAATAAATACAACCTGCTCTACAATCACCATAAGGGAGGTAACAATCCGACCCAAAAATCATAATCAAATATAACACAATATTCGAATTATTTTCGAAATATAACAATGAGCCTATAACTGGCCAATTCCATAATCCAGATATATCAAATATCAATTTAATCTATAATAGAACCAAAACTCACCAAATCAGATGAATGGTTGACAGGTCACGATTATACTCCTGTAATGAATCCGAATCTTCTATTCTGAAAGAATAAAATAGGAAAAGTAAGCCTAATGCTCAGCAAGTATCATATTTAATTAAAAGGAGTTCAATGAATCAGATGGAAGGTCAAATGGATAAAAATTCATTCAAATGACATAATAAATTCAAGTCCCCGATAAAATAAATCTAATAAAAAATGCAAGATTCAAAATTCAATGGTAGTCTTGTACTCAAATCAAATATCCAAATCCAAAACAAATGTTCAAATCAGAAAACAGTCCTCATCGGGACATATATATATATATAAACAAAACAGAAGTGATCCGGACAGATTCCAATAGGCAAATAGCCAATTCAAAGTCTAATCCAAGTCCGAGTACGAGTCTAAATCCAAGGCCCGATTAGCTTGTGATTTGGGCCAAAATTTGATAGCCGGATGATCCAATAGCATGCGAAGAAGTCGAAGCAATATCACGACAAATATTCCAAAGGTTCAGATCAAAACATAGATCAAAAGATATAATCAAAATCGTTTGTATTAGACATACCAAGGCCCATCTGTGGGCAAAATCGGTGAATCTCAAATTCAAGTCCAAAATCCAAATCCCGATCAAAGTCCAATACAAATCAATTGAGAAATGCAAATCATGTATCAAGTTTGAGTTCTGATTATTTAAAGACTAGTTTGAGGAAGGGTTGCACATAATCCCGGTATCCTTAGGCCAAATTAAATGCAAATTAAGCCAGCATGAATGGCCACCCATATACTCTGTACCCATGGGTAATGTTGCTCACTATTATTTCCCATTCACGGTTTTGGGTGCAATCCTGAAGCTTGCCAGATATATTAGAACGTCCGAATATATTCTAAGGTCAAATCAAATTATCCAAATGGAAAGGGTCAGTGCTTAAAGTTTTTCCTGCCGGCGGAAAGGGATTTTCAAATAAATCTCCCCGTCAGGAGTTGGCCAGAATATCTAATATCCAGATCCAAATGTAGTGATTACAACCCGGCACATGCATATGAAAATGCACACCCTATGCAAATTTTGTGCTCATTTTTGTATACAGATACTGATATAAATACATACAGTGTCCGATAAATTATTCGGGCTTTCAGAAAAATATTAAATCCCCAAAAATCATAAAATCTTGTCAAAAAACATTCAAATTAACCAATAAACTGCACATGCATGTCCAGAGTAAATAGATCAGGTATATAAAAATACATGTATGTTAGTAAAAATTTTAAACGGTATTTAAAATATTTTAGATGCTAAATCAAACCAGATAGGGGGTTTACAGATACTTGCCTTAACCTCATACTTTGCAGATCTGAAGAAAGAATATCCCGAAGTGCCTGAATCAGCACTCTCTCTCTTGCCATGCGTGACCCGCCCCCCAGCCGCATCTCTCTCCTCTACGCGGCTTCCGTGCACCAGCTGCATCTTTCTCCTCTGCGTGGCTTCCGCGCTGCTCACCCGCAGCGTCGCGGTGGCCGGCGTGTCACCACTTGCTGCCGCTGGTCGCTGGTGTGTCACCATTGCACGCCACCACCGTAGATGCTGTCGACAACCACGACGTCCTTACCGACCGCCGTCAACCACCGCCCACACCGACAACCACTGCGCCACCCATGAGCCGCCAACGCCCACCATCACCACGCCGATTTCGCCGCACATCGCTGTCGCCGGCCGCCTCTCTCCTTTCTCCTTGCGCGGCTTTTCTCTCTCTCCTTTTCTCCCCGAAACCCTCTTCCTTGATTTCCAATTCTTATCTGTTCTTTTTCTTTTTTTTCTTTTTTTTTGTTTTCGTTTTTATTATATATATATTATATTATTATATATTATATATTATTATATTATTATTATTATTATTATTTTCTATTTTACTTTTTTTTATTATAAAATTCAAATCGATCTTTAGGTGATAGCACGGGCACACACCGAGTGCCAGCCCTACTCTTTCAAATATCCTCCAAAATTTTACAATATTAAATTAATTTTCGCCATGCCCAAATTACCAAAAATTACAATTAATATAAAATTAATCCGAACGAAAATCTGGGATATTACAAAACCTGTCTATAAGGTGTCAACAAGAACTTTAAATTATATATTCTAAATGTGCATTATAGTTTGTTATTTAGTTAAATGCCGAAAACAATTCCCTTGAGTTTTTTACCTGGTCATGCTCCTGCTCTTCTTCTTCCTGGCCATATTGTAATAACACAAGGATATTTATTGCTCAACTCCGATATTTCTCTATGTGAAACAAATTAGAGTGAAAATAATTGCTAGCATCCCAATAAAAAAGCTAGTTTCAATTTTGTACGCTATTGATTCTTGGGACAGGCAGACCGAGACTCAACTAGAGTCACTGGAGTGTGGGCCCTACACTCAATGTGAGTCTCAGGATTGTGAGACCTGAGACAACATGAATCTCAGTTCAGCCGTACCCAACAATAATGATATGTAACTCTAGAGATGTAATATTGGAATCCATGCGGTGCACACGGATTGACTTTGCGTTGGATTTGTATAGGATTAGATGCAATCTAAATAATCTATTCTATGCCCAAATTTGGAGGATTATGAGGAGTCTTCAATCTATTTTGCTCTATGGTTGTGGCTATGCCCAACTCTGTATATTCTTGAAAGACTAGCGGAACTTCATTTTATTCATGGCTGTCGTCCAAATCATCTAACTGTGGGAGAAACATTGGTGGATGTGATTGCAGATTCGTCTGCAAATATCACCCTCATCTGATGAAGAATGCGTGTTCATGCATGAAATTTGTCATATGGATATTAGCATCATAGGGCAGATCACTGAAATTCTCAATGATCCAGTGTAGTTATATTTGCTGGCCTTCTATTACATCTTTGGGGAGAACAAATATGCAATATAGTTTCAGACAACTCTCTCTAGTTTTATCGGATATACATTGACAGCATGACTGCCTGTCGGTAATCAAGTTATCATGGTAACGTCTTAGAGGGTTATTGTACATTCACCCTTGCTAGGTGAACTGTGTGGATGTATGGTTTCCATGTCTCTGCCAGAGATGCTATGAGATGCCAATTTAATGAATATGATTGGGACTCACAGTCCTGTAGAAACCATCTTTTAGAGGCCCTCAAAAATACGCTTATGAATATTCATGGCATGATAGGCCATGCAACTAGAACGCCAACAACAACGAATGATAAAGCACCTAAGGAATATCACGTCAATTAGTTTTTTATTCATAATAAAATATAAGTATCATTGATGGAAATATTGGTCAATATGATACATATTATAGGTTATTTAAAATATGTTCCTAATATTGCAAAACTACCGCAATATATTTTTCATATCGGCCGATGTTCAAAATATAGGCTAATACATCCCCTATTAGCTTATAATTATCCAAAAAAAATTTCATATCTAATATATTCGATACAGATATATATTTCCCTTTTCATCGATCATAAGTACTCAAAATATTTAAAATTTAAACTACCTGATTTTCGGGGAGTTCACAATCTAAGTGTTCAATGAGGTCTAATGTCTCTGTCTCTGATCTATTTCAAGTGAATAGAATGACAGTAAAATTAAGAAAATATATAAAACCATAGAAGGGGAGATATGAGTGATATTTTACTAATTTCATAAGGTATTTATGGGGATGTGATAGAATATGCAAGCAGCTAGGAACTCCTGATCTCCTCATCTCTCTTATGTTTCTGTTCTCCAGTGATTTGCTATTGTTGCTTTGTTGTGATCAAGTGCTTTACTTGCAGCTCCTCTGTTTTTGTTGTAGTTCTATTAGCCTGTGTGCTGCCACTACTTCCATTCTCTGATTCTATTCGCCCATGATGTGCTATGACTGCTTGGTTGCATTTGCCTGTGACTCTTCTCATTTTTGCTTTTTGATAATGTTTCTTTCAATTGGTGTTACTATTTTGCCTTCTGGTCATAGACCTTAGGCTGTAACTTGGTCATGATCGAATTTGTTGATGTTGTACCCTCTAATTATGGAAAGTGCCAAATGTAAGAAACTACCCTTCCTTTTCTGTGTTCAATGGAAGCAATCTTGGCTCTGTAAGAGCCAATGTTGTTAAAGGGGTGGCTCAAGTTTTCTTGGTATGTCTAGGCTTAGAGATCAAACCCTAGCACCTCAATATATTTAGGTGAGTCTCATTTCAACAGGTTTGTGCCTCGTTTGTTAGGTGTGCATCTTTTTTGTGGCTCAGGTTTTTTTTTTTTTTTTTTAAAAAAAAAGGCTATTCTATTTAATTGTTCATTATAATACTAAATTAGTCTTTGTGAAATCAGGATTGATGAAAGTAATGAGCAATCAATTAGAAGAATGGATGGCAACAATAATGAGGATAATGAATTCGCATTTGCTGAACATTTTTTGACAAAAGTTTTTATAGTTAAAATTGTTGAAGTAAATAAGGTTACAGAACACACTAAATTGAGAATTACTTTGAACTTTGAACGATATATGCTGTTAGGGTTATTTCATTGGAGTTTATAAATGATGGATATTTCAACTTAGGAAAACATGTAAAAATGAAGTAATTCAAATCTATAAGCTAAGAAAGAAGATATGATTTTTTGTAAGATGATGATGATAAATATTAGTTTTTGTTGTGAATATTTTGAAAATATTATTTCAAGTTGGCTAATACATTTTGTTGTTCCCGTGTATTTGTTGCGAGCTATGGTTACTAATTGGCATATTTTTTATTGCTAGTTGAATTATAAATTTTATGATTGTTATAAATATTTTTTAGTATATTTAAATTTTATGATTGTTGTTATGAATATTTTTTGGTGTTTCTATTCTATTATTAGCTATGATAATCAAAATTCATTGTAAGAATATATATATATATATATATATATATATATATATATATATATATATGGGCACCTCACTTCCATTAGGTTTGTGCTTTCGCCTCGGCACTAGGGATTATTTGTTCCTTTAACTACATTTGCAAGCGAGATTAAGCTTGAATTTCATTTCTCTAACAATTGAGATGAAGTTCAAATCTCGATTCTCATGCACTTGAGTTCACATTTTTTTGGGTACTACATAACTTTTTATTTGCATGGTTGCTTAATGATGGCAACATATAGTCTTGAAATTAACGTTGGGATTTTTGTACCCATGTTTGTTTTTACGTGGCAAAAAAACTCTTTCCATTGGTAAATAGTTCTAAAACCTTTCTACTCTGATAAATAGAGTAAGGTAATACATTATTGTGAAACAAGCCTCGGTGTGGCTACATTGATCCATCATGGTCATATATCAAAATATTAGTCAATATTTATTGTTATCAAGAGGTTTTGATATATGTGAGATATCGGCCAATATATACTAGTCAATTTGTGGCTTTTTTGATGCCTAATCTACAAATATGATCTTTTGGTTATTGTTTCAATGAATATGGAGGAAATAAAACTCAATTTTGATGAAATTGAGTTTACTCTATAAACATGTGAATTATATATAAGTCATTTTAATCTGGTATATAATTTATTTTTGATGTGTTCTCGCTTTCATTAGTTTTTTTTTTTTTTTTTTGTTTTGCGTTCGTGATGTTGGCTCCCAATACTTATCTTTTTATTTGGCCAAGCACATTCGATCAATGCCAATACCGATATTGATATTGTAACCCGTGGTTATGGTCAATGTATCATGGCGTGGATATTTTGTGTAAAGTAAAAGGATGTGGCAGGGGAATCCTATGCCCCCTTTCCTCAGCATTTGCAATGGAGTGTCTTTCTAGATTCGTGACTTTGTGGTTTTGAAGTATTGGTCCCAACTTCTAACGGTTCCATATCCTCCAAAATATGCTATGTTTTAAGATCACACAATTTCAGTATCCAGATAATTTACTATTGTTGTCTGAAGGTGAACAATGAACATAAAGCATTCCAGAGAACATTTCAGGGACTTCATCACTTTTGTGGTGTCAATGGTTTGAAAGCAAATCCCTCCAAAAGGCAATGTTATCAGTGGTGTTGTATCTGCCAAGTAGAAGGATAAAATCCTTTTGTCTAGATTGCAATCTTTTTTTTCTTTTCTCTATATTGTAATCCTTATTTGCCTAGTGGATTGATGAATACCACTTGAAAATGACCTATCCTTTCCGGTCGGAATAGGTAGGTCAATTCCTTCCCTTAGAGCCGTACTTGAAAGTTTCCTATCTCATATGGCTCTCCAATCAATTCCTTTTGTGTCTGTTTTACCTATCGAGATCTGGGCCCTTCTGAGTGAGGAAGGTTTCTTTCTCTTTCTTGGTCTGGTCTCTGTATGCGGAACTCACAAGGACCAAGGGGTTCACGGCTGTTACTAAAATTGTGAGGACATTATCAAGGGGTTCACGGCTATTAATAAAATTGTGAGGACATGTTAATGCAGTTGTGCCTGTTGGAAGGAAACATCTATGGTGTATTTTCTATTTCTTACGACTTGGTCCGAAAGCATTATAATATTGCAAACTGGCATACTTATAGCAAAAGACATGGGCATGAGGTTGTTTGGGTGGATTACAACCACTTGATTGATCTATTGGCTTGTTGCTCAATAATAGGATTTTTTTGGAAGATAAGCTTCACAAATGGGAAATCATTCAAGAAGATTTTTGTCTATGTAACAATTTGGCTTAAACTCTCAAGAATCTGTTTTTCGTCTGTGACTTTACTCTGGGATCTGGATTTAAGGCAGCATCTGTATGTGAGTAGGCGGAAGTGCAAAGTTCAGAACTAGTCTGATTTTGTTCTATAATTTGACTAAGTTATTCAAGGCAGATCCAGCAAAGGCTTACATCAAAAGGTGTACTTTTGATGCTCCCTTCTGTTATATTTGGAAAAAAAAAAAAAAAACTATTTCAGAATAGTCATGTCTCAATGATCGGACGAGAGTAGTATGATCCATCACACACTCCTTGTTGCTGAATGTAAAGTTATATCACTCTTGATAGCGGCATAGTAGTTTCTACAGGTGTATCTTTCACACACTGTTTGGTCTTTTAAAGTAGCTTGTTGGACTGTCTTTCAAGTTTGAAGGTCCCTCAAGAATGGTTAGGATGCTTTTTAAATTTGTTCTAGACGCCCCCTTAGGTGTGATTAGGTACTTGCACATGTTTTTTTTCAGCATACAGAATGCGCAAAGGACAGCTCACCTACATGAACGTGAACTCTTGTCTAGGCCTCCAAACAGTTGCTTTTCTTTTAGTGTCATGTATTCTGACTGCTTATTGTTGTGGGAGCTTTACCTCTTTTTTTATACTCATTTTTGCGTGTTTGAACCCTCATTTGTACGCACAATGATTTTCATTTCTGTTGAATTCTAGCATTTTTGTTTTCATTTGTTAGACTAGTCCTATTTTACTTTTAAATGAGTGGAATTTCCTTGGTGTTGTATCAATGAGCTGTACTATGTACAATATATGATGAACATCTTGGTGCTATACTAATTAATTGCCTTCATTACCTAACAATTCAGTGTCCTTTTGGCAAACAGCTCAGTGTTACTAGCAAGTTTTTTCTTATCACTTGAATGACAATAGTGATCTTTGAATTCTGTCCCTTGGAGTTTTTGTTCTTCTTTTATAAAAGAAAAATCTATTTACATGTTTTTTATGTCAATATTCCATGTGGCTATTTGCTTGACAAGTCATTTCAAAATGCATCGATGGATTATTATATGTTTTCAGTTGTGTGGATTTATATAACTTTAATCTTTAACTTTGTGCTTTTTTTAAGGTTGAGCTACCTGGCTGTAAAGGAATTTGGACTGTCTACCACAAAAGTTCACGTAGTCATAATTCTGATTCATCCAAGTCAGCCGCAGAGGATGACGAGTATCATGCATATTTGATCATAAGTCTGGAGACAAAAACAATGGTAATTCATTGCTAACATTATTTCATATCAATCTGCCACCTTGGTACTGTTGTTTCATATCAGCAGGTCAAGTATCTTTAAAAATCGAAATGGGATGTAGAATGGCCTTTCTCTGGTGGACTGAATGAGGCAAACAATAGAGGACCTCTCCAAAACATTAAGCTTAGGCAGCATCATAGACTTATAGACACTTGCAATAATGCAGTATGGGTCATTGCAAATGATGCTGTGTGTTGTGACTGAGGTCGTATCTGAGGTCGCATCATATAGAAAGAATGAAGCGATATGCTTCAAAGTTATTGCTATTATAATATTATCTCTTGGAACTGTTTAACTTTCATAGCTGATGCTTTGGCTAGTGAGCTTTTAAGCGTTGTTATTTGTTGCTATTTGTGAGGGTTATTTAAATGATTTTGGGATTCCATTTCCTGTATGACAAGGTTGTTTCGGATGGTTCAAAGTCAATCCTTCCAAAATTTGCTTGTCTTAACTTTCACCATTTCTATAGTGAACAAGAATATTTCTTCCTCCTTTTTGTTTTTCCATTGGTTTATATTCGTGGTTCTCAGCAGCAATCGTGAACTGTGACTTTTTCTTAAAGGTGCTGGAGACAGCTGATCTTCTTGGAGAAGTTACTGAGAGTGTTGATTATTATGTTCAAGGGAGTACTATTGCTGCAGGCAATTTATTTGGAAGGTGAATATTCATTTTGCAGACTATGTCTACACATCTTTTTTATTGTATCCATATGGACATGACCTAGTCATTATTCCCGGGACTTGTGGTCGGCCTTTTCTTTTTTGCACATCTATCGATGAGTGTTTTTTCTGAAACAAAAATGCTGTGTGTCTTTAGATTAAGTGTATGCATTTCACTTGATGTCAAAAGCACAAAAGTTTAAAAAATATGAACTGTGCAGCAGGTATAAATATTCCTATATGATAAACCTAGTTGTTTGATCTTAGTTATGAGCATGTATTGTACTCATTGTCATCAAGGCTAGAGACGTAAGAGCCTGCAGAGCAGATTCTGTTCATTTAAGGTTATAAAGGCTATGTATGTGGCTTTGCATTGAAACTTGCACAAAGGTATTTCTAGTTTGCATGGTTCAAACATTTATCTCGAAAATTTCTACGAAAAATCAGGTAGGTTGCTAGGATAGTTCCCGAGCCACAGTTATGATATGTAATGGAAAATTTTTACTGCATTGCAATATAGGATGAACTCACTGTTTGCCCTGGATGGGTAGAAATAGAAAAATTAACTACAATATTGAATGCTAATTCGGCGTTGAATGCTTATGTCTGAATAAATTGTGACCTATAATAATTCCTAACAGAAAGAAGACAAGTCCTTTGTAAAATATTGTCTTTTTTATGTATCTATGCAGTTTCTCTCTCCATAAGTTGTATATTGTTTACCTACCAAAAAAAGAACAGCACTGTTGCAGCAAAGTCAGCTGTGCAGGTGCTAATAATTGGCTAGTTCAACTAGTTTGATTACAAGGAGGATGTGTTTATGGAGGGTTTAGAAGGAAGTAAGAGGGAAGTGAGAGGGAAGAGGGATCAGCCGTGCTGATGTAGACGGATAACAGAAGCAGAAGGAAAACAGTAGGAAAGTTAAGAGATAAGTCTGTTTTTGATTCGTCGTTGAACAAAATTCTTTTGTAGCTGTCCTAACCCTTTTTCTAGGCTGAATTAAAACCAAGATGCTCAAAACAATAATACCGGCTGGAAACAGAATGAAAAAAAAAAAAAAACCTATAGAAACAACAGTAAACAGAAAAAAAACAGAACAGAATTTCAGTAGAGTGACAGATCCTGTTCTCTGGATGTGGCTGGAGCTGGCAATGGCTGACCCTTTGGCCACACGGGATGCCTTGGTAAATTGAGTTCTCTGATGGCTTGAACACTTTTCTTGCTGATCTTGTAAGATACTATGGGGAAAAATGTACCGTTACTTTAGAAACTGTGAAAATACAGAAAAATCTAGTGGTTGGAAAAAAAGGATGTTTAATTTCTTGGCCTATTTCATGACTTATATCTGCAGCTGACTTACATCTGCTTCTCAGGTTCTGTGTAAATTCTTTTGATAGATGTTCTAGGTGATCAGTTTTTGCCTGATATATTCTTCTATATAAATGCTTTTGTTTTTACCTACTTCATTAGTCTCAAAATAGTTGGCAAAAATCGAGGAAACTGAATTTATGGTCCATCATCTTTGATGCTTTTTTTACATTTGAGTCTATCATGTTTTGCACTTGTTTGTACAAAAGTCTGCTAATTATTTTTGCTTAGAAATTGAAGTCTCATAATCTAATTTTTGGAACTACTACACACGAAAATATGATTATGACTCACTTCAAGCTTAGTTTAGTCTCTAGTTTAATAATATGTTCATGTTCATGATTATTCTAATGTTTGAACATGATTTTCTATGACCTTTTCCAATGAAATTTTAGTGGAAATTGGAAGATCAGAGATGATCGAAAATAGAAGAAGTAAATGGACTAGATTATGATAAGTCAAAGCAAGCGATAGTTTCTTTTTTTGTCTTGCTAAGCCTGTTTTCTATTGTTGGAGGGGCACATTTTTGAGATTCCTTCTGTTCTCCAAAGGTTTTCTGCTGACAAAAGTTTGCTCTATAACTCTTTCTTCTAATCCGTTCTTGCTTTTTCATAGTTAGATTAGAGCTATTGTCATGATTTAGCCTTGTTATCAATTGCCTTTTACTCAATCATTATATTCTTTATGCTTGCTATTTTTAAACACTCAAAGATAGTTGCCCTTAATGCTCTAACTGGAAATTGGCTATTGTTATTGAAGTAACCCTCTTTTATTATTATTCTAGAACCTGTCATGTCTTCTTGTCACAGATGTTTCCTTGACTGCTACTTTCATTTTTGTTGTCTTCAAGTTTACCCGTTTTGTCAAGGTCATCAATCTCAAGAGATACAGTTTGGAGGAGTAATTGATTATATGGTATTTTTGTTTCTTTGGCAGGCGTCGTGTTGTCCAGGTCTTTGCTCAAGGTGCTCGAATTCTTGATGGTTCTTATATGACTCAAGACCTAAGTTTTGGAACCAACTCTGAATCAGGTCCTGGTTCTGAGATTGTGACTGTGTCGTCCGTGTCTATAGCGGATCCATATGTACTACTAAGGATGAATGATGGAAGCATTCAGCTTCTTGTTGGAGGTAAAAAATGCCTTCTCAAGAAGTAATTATGTTGACTTTTGCTCTACCTAGTTTTGATTGGGGAAGCTTTAACAGTGCTTATTAACATAGCTTTAGGGAAATTCTGCCTGCATGTTGGTTGAAAACTACCAGTCCAATGAGGAGTGCTTTTTTCCCCCTTTTGTGTTGGAGTTTGTTTGGAGTATGAACCTTTGCATTATGGAAATGTTGCTCTATTGTGATATGGATGTCATGGGTTCAAATAACAGAATATTCTCTCTGTAATATAAAGATAAGGATGCTTATGTCTGACTTCCCATATATCATGATTTGAGAGTTTGGTGCACTAGGCCATCTTTTTTTGCTACTGGAGGTGGTTTAAGAGATTTGATCTGGCAATTTCATTCAGGTAGGCCAAAGCTCTTTTTTGATTGAATTTTTCTGCTTGCCTTGCCAGCAGGAGCAAAATTCTGTTTTGTTTTAATTTGTTCTGATTATATTATATCTTCTGCTGTCTATCAAAAAGGTCATTTCAGAGGAACTTTTCTGTTGAGATTTTCAAGATGCTGATTTTGTTTACACCAATTTCCATGAGTTGCATATATCAAAATGAAGTGAACTGATGACAACGTGTGAAGTTTTCCTTCCAATTGGGGCTGGCCTTGGCCAGGGTTGGAGGTTTACATCTGATGGGACAAAATGCAAAGTAGCCAAGGGCTATTCCTGCTGCTAACGCATATGGTGTCAGCAATAGCCCCAACCTGCTTGCTATCTCTCTATTGTCTATCCTGTTTTTATGGGATTTCAAAATGACAGACAGTAGTACCTCCATTTATATTTTGAAGTTCAAATGTAAATTATTGTTTTATGGAAGTGTTTCCAATATGGCAACGGCTATAGTCTTTTTGGTAAATTCACTAGTATTTCATGATATCACCAGATGAAAAGATGGATGATATTTGTTTATCTCGAGCGGCTATTCAAGCACTTCATTCTCTGTGATTTTAAAATGCATTTAGTAATAGTGAGAATTCAAGAATTGATTGTTTCAGCACCTGGGTCAATTTGACCAATTTTTTCGAAAACTTTATGAGTGAGCTATTGAAATTTATATTTGTAAGGCTCTGGGTGCATTATCTTACTTAGGTGTCGAAGGATAAAAAGGTATCACACCAAAACAAGAATGTACAATTCCATATTTGTTGCTATAATTTGCTACACTTCTGAGGCTAAGTTATTTTCTGCCTGAACTGTTGGTGGGCTTGGTTCTAGCTATTAGGGTGGATTACTTAGTTTGAAGAATTCTTTTGGGCCCATAAGAATGCAGATTTGGTCTTGCTTGGAATGATGAAGTCACCTTTTCATTTTTAAATATTGGGAGGTGCTTTTCTCATGCCCTGAGCTCAAAATTGTCTTAGGTATCCCCATGGGGGCTCCTAAGTAAGGACCTGACCATTCTCATGTGTACGAATAGATAAGTATGTTTTCCAAGATGGAAATTCTTAAGTTTCTTTTGCAAAAATAATATCTACAATTTGATCATTTCAAACATAGGACAAAATATCAGCTGATACAGAACAAATAATAATACTGGTATTTTTTATTACTTGGAGATGACAAATTGTGTACATAGATGATATAGGAATCAAATTTTGAAACTTGTCCATATCGGCTGATTTGGTCCTCATGAAGCATATTAATTATTACATGTTGATATGACTCTTATGTAGTGTTGTTTTAGAAGATGTACTTGGCTAATGAAATGTACTTAATTATATGGTCAATGTTGTTATTAAAGGAAAATGTGAAGATTCATAGAGGTAACTCATGACAAAATGTGTATTATTCATTTTACTATTTAGAATATCATTTAATTCCCTCAATAGTGATGGATTTGAGTCTATCCATTTTCTCTTGTGACGGCTACATCCTGCAGCCTACCTATGATACTCCACTTCCACGATGTGGAATCTCAATTACAACCATGACCACTATTTCATTTCATGGTCTATAGTTTATTTCTTGCTATTTGCACTAAATGATAGAATAAGACAAAGCCTTGTCAAATTTTCCAATATATCACGCCCATTTATTTCATCTGCAGTGTCTTTGTCATACTGACATGACTTTCACTTCCATGGAATGACACTTCCCCTATGTCACCCTTGAGGCACTTGCTTAACATAATTCTATGTGATGTAAACAAGTCAACTTTTTCCTAAATTTCCTACCTCAAGTGTGTAGAGACACAAGTTTTTTCGCGAAAATACAAATTTTATTATGGAAACTTTGAGTGGAAAGAGTATAGAGCACCTCTCTAGCACTTTCTTACGAATTTACTTATAGAACTCAAGTCTTAGCCACTTTTGGCTTACCCCAAATTTGGGTTGCTTTATATATGCGTGTGACCCCTTCAACCAGTAATTAAGATTTGTCTTTCATCATCCACCACAGATGGCTAGGTTTCTAGGTCTAAAATATTCTCTACAAATATCTCACCGTTCCTTTAAGAATATTCTAGAATTACACTCGGTCTCCTTACATTAGCATTTTGGAATGAACTACTGACTTCTCTTTCTTCCCTCCACTTTTGTAATACTTTGATTTCTGGAACAACCACTTTTCTCAATGTTCATCTACAAAGAAGCTTTACATGCACTGTGGTGCATAGCCTTCTTGCTCCTGTGCAGCCTATAACATTCCCTTCGCTTGCTCTCACGATGCTTTTATCTTTAAGAGGCATTACGATCCTGTGGCATTAGCTTTGTCGCCATGCACCTTGTGTCATCTATTGTGCAAATCGTTGTTAGTCACTTGACTTTGGACCTTTTCTTGGCTTATCTCGTTTCCTTCAGCCTTTTTCGCCCAATGCCAACTTTCTTAGAGTAGCTTCATACACAAATCATCCTCAAAAGCATTGATGCATCTTCTTTAGGTCACTAACCCCGAAGAAGCTCCACCATGTGTGGTGAATGGGATGAAACATTGGCTAATATATCGTTATCAAGTCCCCCATAACATTACCAATATTTTCCCATGAAGTCATGATTCGCAAAAAAAAGTGTATGATAGACTCCCTAGTCTGCTTTTTATTTTTCCTTTTAACTAGCAACAAAAAGGGAATGTTAATGACTTTTAATATGTAACACTTAATGTGGCCAATAGGTATGGCTTTGACAAAGACCGATATTAGTATTTTTGTCCATGGTGGCGACCCTTCACCCATGATGCATAGACACCTACACTTTACCATCACTCTACTCTTAGCCAATCAGAAGAATCCCTTGCGTAGGATGAGTGGATAATCATTCAAGTCCACCATTGTGAAGTGTAATTTCTTCCACGCACTTCCTATCTTCATTAGCACATCATGCAATTCCTCGGATAAGGGTGGGGTTAAAGTTCATTTTTTTTTAGTTATTGACTTCCCTAGCCAAGTCAAGTTAGTACATGTTAACGACAGGATTACAAGGGTATGTGTCTCTCATGGATAAGCTATCCCCACTTTTCTAGATCTTAACTGCCCACCTTTGATCCAACTTCTCCCAATTGATTCAAATAAACAGTAGCAATGTTGGACATGGCAGAAAAGCACAACCTCGTGACCATGGATGTTGTTAATGGAACCGGGGGGTGGTGCATTGCTCATGGAGAATTATTCTCAACATTTTTTAATCTCAATTGTTCATCTGAACATGAACAACTGTAATTTGATTATTTTTAAATAGTTTTGGTTTGACCTTTTTTCAAAAATTAAAAAAATAATTCAAATAAACTATTTAAAAATGATTAATTTACAGCATTTTATGTTCATTTGAACATGGACAATTGTACTTTCATCATTTTTAAATAGCTGTGATTTTTCCATTTTTCAAAAAGTCAAAAAAAAAAAAAATAAATCAACTATTTAAAAATGACTAAATTACAACTGTCCATGTTCACAAGAATGGTTGAGATTGGGAGAAGTTGGGGTTGCTTCTCCATAAGATATGCACCCCTGTTCCGCTAATGACATCCATGGTCATGTGGTTGCACTTTTTTGCTATGTCCAAGATTGCTACTGTGAGTTTACCCTTGATTTTGACATTGACGTACATCAGTCCTTGACATGCTGGTTCTGTTGCGTAGCTTGGGTTAAACCTTAGGTGGCTACTTGTGATGTACGCACCACCTAGGCAGTCATGCCCTTTGGTTACCTTTAATGGACAACAGTAGATGCACTGCATCACTCCCATGCAACACGGCTCATCCTCCTTTAGATCTCCAACCTTCATGATGATACTTAACTTCTCTCGTTGATGGAAATCCCTTGAAAAGTGCAGCCTCTCACACAGAAGCACCCATCCTTGCTTTTTGGCTTTGCTTTCCAGTGCCATCCTTGCTCTTATGATTGTCCATATCTTTATTGTCCCTTGATCTTGCATGTACATGCGATAATGTGAATTGCTGATATTCCTACTGCCTTTATGCTCCTTAGATATGTCTCGTCCACCTTTGGCTTGATCAACTGCACAATGATCTTTGGTTGGCTCAAAGTCCGTGAGTGACTTTGCAATGGCCACGGGGTCAACCATTGTAGTAGTCCGACGTCTCTCAATCTCCATCGTTGCCCATGGCTTCAATCCATCATGAAGTTCAAGAAGAGTTCATCCTCGATCATGCCTGGCACCTCCAGCATTCCTAAAGCAAGCTCTTCCTCATAGTCCCAAATGTCACATATATGCTTCATCTTCCTCATGTTCACATTGGTTCATTATTTTGAGATAGAAGTTGAACTTCATAATTTCCTTATTCAAATGCTCCCATTTATCTACTGTGCATAGACCCTTTTCTATATCATGGCATTTGTTAAAGCCATTATTGCATGCCATTATTTGTAAGATAAAGGGCTGGAGTATTTACCTTATTCCTATCTTCGACCACTCAGATGGTCTCAGAAGTATTGCTTCATCTGCCATAGGATGATGTGGAATTGCCTGGTGTTCATTCTCCCCAGGATAAAGCTCAGGCTTGGGTGTCTCCACCATGGGCACCTCAGCGACTACCCTGCTAGTTATCACCTTTTCTCATATAGCCCAATATTCCGTCACATAGCCTGATTCTCCTTGTTGGCAATGTTAGCTACTAGGTCCAGCATTGTAGCCTCCAACTTGCTCATCATCTCTAGCAATTGTCACTTCGAATGTCCCAAGGTTTTAGGTAGTGATGTCATGGAAGATTCCACCATCTATACTACCATATGCTTTGAGTGATGAAACTCTTGCTTGAGGATGTCAAAGTCTTGCCCTAGGCTTTGAATTTCCATGGCCGCCTCCAAATGATAAAACCTAACTTCAAACCAAGAGAAAGATTCCTTATATAAACCTTGTGCACCTCTCCTCTTAATAGTTGCTGACACCCTGTCCTGCATGGTGCTCGCCATGTTGGTGACATCACCCTCCAACATAGTAATGGTTTGCCTTTTGAGTCTCTGACTGTTTGACAAGGACCTTGGCTAGCTTCTTTTTAGTCTTTACCTTAGTCTTTCCTTGATGTGGCCTAGTGCAGCTATGCTATGTAGCTTTGCTCTTGACTTTGGCTCATATATCTGCTTTTCACGGGATCAACACTCATCACTCAAACCCTTTTATTTTATGGATGCTCCTGAATTTTCTTTTAAAGATGTTTGGTGTTGAAACAGTTCAGTGATTATGGAAAGTAAAGTGATTACGAGAGGAGGTTCAAGTGATGTATGTTATGGGCTGTTTAATGAGATTCATGTAGTTCAACTGAGTTGTTTACTTGGTATTGGATTTTCTCATATGAAAAAAAGCTATGGGACCTAGGATTATGGCTGTTACATACAAAAGGCATGTGACCTGATGTAGTAAAATCAATTTAACCTTGTATGGGGTGTGTTCTGATTGGTGGTGTGTACGAGAATATGATTCACTGCTTTGGAAAAGGTGGCTACAGAAATGTGTATCTTTGTGATCCTAGATGAAGTTGTCCTTGATCTGGTGTGCATGTTGAGATTGTGGTTCATGGGGATTTAGAGGGATCCCTTATAACTATTTGTAGGGTCATATCACTTCAGGAATCAGAAAAAAGGATGGAAGAATACACATAAATGGATTCATCATAGCTACTGGTTCTCTAACCCCATCATTCTGTGCCACTGTACTGATGGCGATTATCCATACTATCCCCTCGTGTAATATTAACTTGTGCGCATATTGTGTAACCGGTCACTTGTTCTGCACTACACATGGTAAGTATGCAAAGCATTAAGTAGACTTTAATTATTTTGACATATGAAATTAAGAGAGAAGCGGATTCAATTGTAGAACTATGGAATGGCTTTAGTATTTAAAGGAGTTAAAATGAATATTACAAATTGTAATACATTAAATACAAGTTATGGAAATTCTAGGCACAATAATAAATAAGTTAAACAAAATGGAGAAATTCAACATTGTTTCCTTTCCTTGGATATATGATTCATGAAAATGGGGAGGTTGAAGATATGATGCATATGATATAGGTGGGTTAGTTAAAATGTAGAATGCATGTGGGGTGTTATGATTTTATTCTATACGGATACCTCTAAAATCAAATTGGAAAATTTTGTTGGACAACAATTAGACTAGTTAAATTGTGCACAACAAGTTGGGCAATTAAATCTCCTGTGCAAGGTTATATCTGACATTAGGAATTAGTCGAGTGTTTTAAAGCTAAAAAATAAAATGAGAAAGGAAGGCATCGATTCTTAGTAGTAGTGGTGCTTATATTAGATAAGATGAGGGAATGACATCTGAAATGGATCAAGCATTTGAAATGATTAAATGAGGTATATTAGTGCTTAATTTTTGAGGTGCACTTGTTTTTCTGTTCCTTATGTGCTCCTGAGCTTTTTTTTTTCTTTTTTTATTTTAGTCCTGAAGGGAATGCTGTTCTCATTTAAAATTTGATATGCAGATCCCTCTAGTTGCACTGTTTCTATAAGCATCCCTTCAGTATTTGATGGCTCCAAGAAGTCAATATCTGCTTGTACGCTTTATCATGATAAGGGACCCGATCCATGGCTTCGCAAGGCTAGCACTGATGCCTGGCTTTCCACGGGCATTACTGAGCCCATTGATGGTTCTGATGAGACATTACAGGACCAGGGTGATATATACTGCATTGTTTGTTATGAAAATGGTACTCTTGAAATGTTTGATGTGCCTAATTTTAGTTGCGTGTTCTCTGTGGATACCTTTGTCTCCGGAAAGGCTTACCTCGTTGATAGTTTTGTCAAAGAGCCAATAAAAGATCGTCGAAAAGTTATTAGTAGTTTTCACAAGGTGACTGGCCAGAGTAGAAAAGAAAATGTACAGAATATGAAGGTTATTGAGTTGGCCATGCAAAGATGGTCTGGACAGCATAGCCGCCCTTTTATCTTTGGAATATTGACGGATGGAACAATTCTTTGTTACCATGCATATCTTTTTGAAGCTCCAGAAAGTACAAGAAATGAGGAATCAATTTCAGGAAGAGATTCCATGCCTCTTGAAAATAGAACTGCTTGTAGACTCTGGAATTTGAGATTTGTTCGTGTTCCCTTGGATATGCACACCAGGGAGGAAATGTCTGGTGCAACTGCATACTTGAGGATGACGATTTTCAACAATGTTGGTGGTTGTCAAGGATTATTCCTTTCCGGATTGAGACCAGCCTGGTTCATGGTTTTCAGGGAACGACTTCGTATTCATCCACAGGTCAGCTAATTTACTTACTAGATCTTGCTCAATGAGCCCTAACCATATCCCCTACTCCCTGATAAAAAAGAGAAGGAAGAAAATGAAATAAAGACAAGGCCAATTGTGGCTGGTAATTTTATTAATAATAGCCGGTTTTTGATGTATGAAGTATTGTTCTTTGCGCGCCAGTATTATTATTGTCTTGTTTGAATTTGCAGTTAGATAAGTTGCTATTGAAATTTATGCTACCTCAAGCATTTTTCCTTCTCAAAAACTGCCTGGCTGCTATTCTTGTGTTTAAACCTTCTGTAGCCTGGCTTTAAATAACAGTAGGTGAGACACAGATGCTTTGACTGGAGCTGTAGTCATCTTTGGGGTAGATGAAAATGAAAATCTTTATGATGTGTTGTAGTTTCTGCAGCTAAAAAATTTTCAAGTGAAAATTCTGCATGGTAGTATCATTTGCCAATTAAGTCCCTCCCCTGGAAACATAAATTCCCTGGTAGAGAATTTTAATGTGGCAATTTAGAGTCGGATGACTGACCTAGGCCTGAATTGCACACACAAAATCTCAAAATCATAACTCATCATATAGAAAAACCTCAAAAATTAATACATCAATAACAAATATCCAATTCCTTGCAAACATCTAGATAATAATGTCCAAATACTTTGAAAATTGAATGGACATAACCTAGAAATAAAAATGTCCAACAACTGTCCAGAAAAGAAAAATGGCTCTCCATCACTCAAAGTAAATGCAGCTAGATTCTGGGATTATCTCTATCTGAAAGTTCTATAGAAAAAGTACGATCTCTAGCTTGTGCTACGATTTTGTTCTAATCTTGAACAATAAAAAACAATGTTGAGCCAAATGCTGAGTAAGTGATATAATCAACAATATACAATAATAATGATCATCTAGGGGAGATCGACATCAATACGTACAAAAGCGATAACCACAATGAAAGCTCGATAATCAACTTTATCTGAGGCTTTGTAATTCATCATAATTTGAATCAAGAACCACTACCAAGATCATCAACCAATGGGTTACTTCAATCCCGAATATCACGAAGACAATGAGGATCCTAAAATCCAAATCTTAACAATCACATATGTTCCATCGAAACTTCTTCGGTAGAGGTTTCTACAATATAAGAAATCTCAACAATCTCCTTAAATCTTATTTTTTTACTGTGATCCAAAGGCCATGCATTTTTACCCCCATCGGTTGGTTAAATAGCACGGTATAACCAACACTTGCAAGTTTGACATGCGACCAAAATCCACGGTCTCTTGAGCCCTGTGGGTGTGCAAATGTCTCAGCCATATAATCATTAGAGAATCCTGAATTCTCAAGTCTTGCTAGATAATCCTCACTCAAGGTATAGAAATTATCATGGATTCTCTCCCTACATGTCAAACCCAATGTCACTTGTTATGATATCCCTTGATATCACATTATATGTTGGTCATATGACTATCAGTATCCCCTATAGAAACAATCAACCTCCATCGGGATGTGGAATACGTATCAAATGACTATAGAATAAATTAAGGTTCCGTAAATTTCATTTTCATTGAAACTGTAATTTTTTCATATATACTGTCTTTTACTTTACCACCATGATACGGAAATCGCTATCGAACAACTATAAATTATATTAAGATTTCATATATTTCATATTTTTTTGAAATCGTATTATTTTTATATCATTTTTTTTACCTAAGATAATCAATGGAGTATAATGACGATAACCAAGTGACACGAACATCCAACGGATCATGCGAAAGGCCAACCGAAGATGTTCATTCATGATTACCTCCTCACCTCCCTAAGTGATCAACTTTTACTCTATGAAGATCAACCATAGTGTATCTGTTACAATCTCCATACGAGCAAGTAACAATAATAACATCAAATATAAATTTATTCATAGAAAATCACGGTCCCATAATTAAAACCAAGTCAAATATTGCATTCTAATGCAATAAGTAATATAATTAAATATAAATTATAGCGGTCACAGGAATAGTCAAATTAGCTCTGTCCATCCTTGAAACAATATTTTACCCGCTTAATTCTTAAATTGCTGTAAAGAAAAACATGTAACCAAAAGAGCAAACATATAATAAGGGAAAACTATACATAACTTCCTTAGGTATACCAACCCAAAAATCCAAACTATAGAACTTAAAATATAAATCCTGTTTAGACATCAAATCTAAAATAACGCATTATATTACAAATACAAGTACAAACTAATCAAAAATTCGCAACTATCTTTTGTTTGAATCCTGCAAGAATTCAATATTCACTAATCTGAAAGTGTTTTGAAAATATTTGCAAATATGAGTCTAATGTTTAAAATAGAACATTTCGAACTTTTGCATATGATTTATGACTTATCCAACATTTCATTTGTTTTACTTACACACATTAGTCTATATATATATAGACTAATGTGTGTAAGTAAAACAGATAGAAATGTTGGATAAGTCATAAATCATATGCAAAAGTTCGAAATGTTCTATTTCTGATTAACATGTTCTAACCACGAGTTCATACAAAATGCTCAACATATATATACATGTGAATATCCAAATCATGCGAATCTTACGAAAAATATAAGAATAGCAAAATATGTAATGCATCTCTTAAAACATGAAAACTGAAAGACCTTATCGAGAACTTGCGAAAACTTATAAACCAAGGACCAATGATTTGCACAATGACTAAGCAAATGGCAACTTTGAAGAACGAGCTACATGTATTCCTAGTAGTCTAAATCCGATACACCACTATTCAAGACTCGTAGGTTGGCCATTTACAATACTCTATAGACGTGGTTAAACACCATTTTTTTTCCACCCGTGGATGATAGGTGCGTTCTTTAGGAGCGTATAATATATTAAGATACACCTGAGCGTAAGTTATACAAATACAATGGTTTTCATTTTGTCAATTGGAGGACTCTACAACACATATTCAAAACTTTTCCAAATCGAGGAAATGTAAAATCTTTGTTCATATCCCAAAGTAGAGTTTTCGCCAAATATTTGTATGAAAATAGCATGCAAGGTTAAGTACTAAAGTATTTCACGGTTTTCTTTACAATATCTGAATATGACCATATAAACTTTAAAAATGCCTAAATATTCGGAAAAAAAAACAAGTGAATTCTCTAAATGTTTTGTAAAATAATTATAAATGCAATAATATTCAAAAAATTTGTAAAAAGGATAACATTTATGGACATTTAAATAAGAATTGGATGAAAAATTGAAAGATTTTAATAATAGACCAAAGAATAGTTTTTGATATACTTGTGTTAACTCACGGATTTTCCATATCTGACATGAATATTATTGAAATGACCTTCTTTTACCTTATGTATCCTCTTCCTTCTCTTCTTTTCCACTCTTTCTCTCTCACTTTTCCCTCACAAATGCCCAAAACCTGGTGAAGGGGGCTTAAATACCCAAATTGGCACATGAACGTCTGTCTGGCGCACACCAGGTACCATGTTTAGCCACATGCATGCACAAGTGCCGCATTAGGTGTATCTGATGTGTGACCTATTCTGTCCAGACCATGCATGTGCGTCTCCCCATGCATGCACCACGTTTGTTGCCAAACTATACATGAGCGGCCATCATGCAAATTTTAGGCTTGGATGTTCTGTCTAAAGCACGCACAAGTGTTTGATTTTTCTTTGAATTTTTGTGATACAATTATTTTTCGCATTTACCCAATGCATAAGAATAATAATATTATAAATATAAATTGGGAAATCAGGTGTTATCGTGTTTGTCTCCGATCATCCCTAAGTATTTCTAGAGTGAAATTACACTAAGTAGGATTCTTAATTTCTCCCTACACTTACCCTACCTAACGGCCACCAAGGGACTTAAGGTCTACTCCTCTGATCTTTGATATTGTAATCCTAAATCATCAAAATCCTAAGATCTTCCATCGATCATCTTATAATATAAAAGTACATGCTAAACACCCTACTTACGGCCCTCAAGACCCACGGCCAACCCATAAAATGACCCCCACATGAATAATGCTACTCTTCTGCACTTATTCTATCAAATGGTAAGGAGATCATAGATCTACCAAAACCTACCACGCAAAATACATACAAGTGTATAGTAAGGTGATACTTAGCCACACTACCACTTAGCCATTTCGTACCAAACACAAATCCAACCAAATTGATGTATAAAATACACAGCTAATATTCTCTTTTAATCCTAGAGGCACATTGCAACCTAGTTCTCAAAGGACCAAAAATGCCTATTCATGTAACAAGGCAAATTACATTCTACTCCTACAAGTCTTCTATGTTTTTGCCACTATGAATAATATGTTCAATTCTCTAGATCTTCCAACGTAAGTTCTTCTATACATTAAAAGACATGTAGATCTACAATATATTATTAAATAAGCGTTGAAAACCTTTCATCCTACCATGCTTTACTAATCCACGGCCACATGGTAATTGCCATGACATAAATTGTACATGGTAAAAACATCCAAGATCGCATTTTTTCCACATTAAACATACTATCCCATAAAATGACACAGGGAACTTTTGGCCACCTACCAACAACCGTGGCATGACATGATATTTGGATGAAGAAAAATTATCATTCATCATGATAGAAGACATAAAAAAGCATATCTTAGATATAGGATTAGAAGGGGGTCACAAAGACACTATTTTTACATATTTGGATAAATTTTTACGTGGAATCCAAAATGTATATTATTCTAGGGACATGAGATATCCCATTTTTCATATGTGATCAAACGCAAAATGGTGGAAGAATATACAATTAAAAGGAATGGTAGATTTGCCAAAGAATATAGATTTTTCACTTGTATTGGTTGTGGTTTCTGACAGTTTATGCTTCCCTTCGCTCACCAAGCACGGATCTTCTTCTTCCTCCTCTCCAAAAGATGGCACAAGCAAGGAGATGATAGGGGACAAGAGGATCTCTAGGATACCAGACTTGGTTACCTCTCTTTTTTCTTCTTCACTGAAGGTCCATATGGAGACTCACAGTGGCTACTGTTTTCTCCCCTCTTCTCTTGAAATGGTCGAGATTTTCAAGGGAAAGGTAGGTTAAAACATAAGAGGGAGGGTGGCCTGGTTAAAATAAGGAGGAAGAAATTAGGTTTCTTTGTCTTTTCCAATGAGGGGCCTGCAATTAGGGGTTAAATTTAGCTATCCTAGAATTCTATCTTATTAAGTTAGTAAATATATTGAAAATAAGAGTAGAGGCGGTCAAATAGCAATGAAGACACGCCTCATTAGGGTTTTAAATGGCAAATTTGGGTTTTCTATAGGGTTTCCTAGGTTTTCAGTTGATCAACCTATTAGCACCTTAATTGATTAATTTTCTATTTTAAATCACACAAAAATGCATCTAATATAGTCACAATAATTTCTAATTAATAAAACACATCACTGAAAATTAGGCCGACTGTTACTATAGAAATTATTAAAATACCCAATGATCAATTTCTCAAAATCAACTTGTCTAGGCTCGTTAGAAAGTTATTCATAGCCTGATACAAAGTATCACCTTCAAAAGATATCATCTGCATGTTAGTTTTCTTATTTAATGGCTTCTATTGATCATAAGTTCAATTGACCTAAAATGAAAAAGCGAGGTGTTACATTTAATTTCTTCCATGTTCCACCCCAACAAAGAGTTATACAACATGGTGGAGGAACACCTAAACCATCTAATCATTGAAAGCTAGGAGTAGCTAACTCTCTTAACTTCAGTCATATCCAGCATTTACATAAAACTGACCAACATGCTATAACCCTATAAGGCTAAGCATTTTCTGGAATCAAGGTTTTAGTTGGGGGCATTGGGTGTCCTATTTTTGTGTTTCTGTATGTTTGTGATTGATTATGTAAGGGCCAAGTTTCGAATTTCATAAGTTCTCTAAATATGCTAATTATGTTAAAATTTAGATATTAGAAACTCAAACCGGCCAAAAGATCCACTTCAACAGTCCCAGAAGACCCACTCTGGAAAATTGCTCATAAGTAATCCACTCCGATAGAATGTCCACTTCAGCAGAAAATCCACTTCGGCAAAGTATCCACTCTGGCAATTTACATGCAAGTAACCCATTCCGGAAGTAAACCATTCCGGAAATCCAAACCGGCCGAACCATTCCGAAAATTCATACCGGCCAAACTATTTCGGAAATCCATAAGTTCTCTAAATATGTTAATTATGTTAAAATTTAGAGATTAGAAACTCAAACCGGCCAAAAGATCCACTTCAACAGTCCCAGAAGACCCACTCTGGAAAATTGCTCATAAGTAATCCACTCCGATAGAATGTCCACTTCAGCAGAAAATCCACTTCGGCAAAGTATCCACTCTGGCAATTTACATGCAAGTAACCCATTCCGGAAGTAAACCATTCCGGAAATCCAAACCGGCCAAGCCATTCCGAAAATTCATACCGGCCAAACTATTTCGGAAATCCATACTGGCCAAACCATTACGGAAATTCATACCAACCAAATAAAGCATCTGGAAATCCATACTATTCTGAAAATCCATGCCGGCCAAATAAAGCATTCCGGAAATCCATATCGGCCAAGTAAAGCATTCCGGAAATCCATACTAGTCAAATAATCCATTCCGGCAATTTAACTATACCGGAAATCCTTACTGATCAAGTAATTCATTCCGGCAATTATCATTTCGGAAATCCAAACCGGTCATTTGCCAGTTTCTGACTATTCATCATTCCAGCAATTATCATTCCGGAAATCCAAATTGGTCAAGTAGTCCATTTCGAAAATCCAAACCGGTCAAGTAGTCCATTCCGGAAATCCATACCGGCCAAGTAAATCATTTCGGCAATAGCAATTGTCACGCCACTTGGAACTCTAAAGACTTAGTTTGATGACTCAACCAAATTAGACTAGTGACTAAACATTTTTAAGGACGCCTAAGTTAACATGCCGGCAGCAGTTTAGCTTACGATATACGATATAAGGACACTTAAGTTAGCATGCTGACAGCAGCTCAGCCAACGATAAACTCTATATAAGGCTCGTGAGGGAAGGGAAGAACGAAGGGAAAATAAGGGAAAAAGAGAGGAAAAACTGTGTGGCCGAAGGAAAAAGGCAGAGCTCAGCAAGTAAAGTGACCAAAGGGCAAATGTATCAATGCCTTCCTTGTTGCGTTTCTTTGATTATTCCTTTAAGTATTGTTATTGCAATACTTCAGTGTCCTACTTTGCTATTCGTTTACTATCATAATATCATGAGAAAATTAGATTTAATGACGGAAAAATGCTGCTCATTTGATATTAATTTTGAAATTTAGAACCGAGTATTCAACTAGCGACTAAATATTGAATCAACGTCAAATTCAGATTCTTCTTTTTCAGTATACCAAAAATATTATTGGACTCAAAATATTTTACTGCAAAATATTTTCAGACTTAGAATATTTTACTGCGTATGAATATTATTTTCAGAATTGAATATTTTACTGTAAGTACGAATTTTGATTGGGAGCTCTACACCATGTTGAGAAATTTGTAGGAAAGAAAATTCAGTATCAGTATCAGAAACAGACTATAGTGTTTTCATAAGAAATTTTGAATTAAAGTAACTGGACCAAGGATAGATCAACAAATGGTATATTTTGGCATGCTTTCGTATATTATGGTAATAGATCGATATTTGATAGTTTAGTTCAGTATCACTGAGGTGATTCCGGCCTCGTCTACCAGGTATAAAGGTATTTACTATCTATCTCGGGTTACAAATACGAGCTCCGGCCTTAGATTGTGTGGATAAAATACAATCCACCTACCTCGGGGTGCAATACGAGTTCAGGCCGTAGATTGTGTGGATAGAACACAATCCGGATTTCGATCAACTGTTCATTTAGCTGGTAAGGCCTATTGGCCTTGGTCTCTACAGAAAAGTAAGAAAAGAAAAATTACCTGTAAAATTTGGAAAAAAAGTACAAGAAAAGGATTGCATGTTTTTGGTCATTTGTAATGATTCCTATGTATGTTATTATGTTTTAACTAAGAAAATTACATGATCTTTGTTATATATTGTACATTGTTGAGTATTTGGCTCATTCACTTACTGTTTTTTTAACCCCTCAGATAGAAGGTACAAATTAGTATCTGGTGATTAGGATTGAAGTTGGAAGATTATTAGGATCAGACGGTGATGAATTGTAATGTACTGGGTAAATTTGACGTTAGAAATATACCCCGTCTTGTTACAAATAAAAGAAAGAAATATATACAATGTTTGTGTTGATCATTTAGTTGTGCTTCCGCTAATGGTTATGATTATTATTTATGCTTTCGCAAATTTTTATGGTGATAATTTTTGATTCCTAGTAGCATCTCTAAAGAATTCGACGCCGTATTCAAGTCATATGGGGTTGGAGCTATTTGATGTGGCATCTTGTGGATCCTGTGTATAATGATTACATATATTATGGACTTATAAAAAGTAAGACGTCTCATTAAAAATGAATTAGTTAGACGTGGGACGTCACATATTAACTCCAGCTTTTAGCATTAGCAATAGTGATAGCTTCTTAGCTTTGCATTCTCAGTTATCTGTGTTGTAGGCCTTTCCTTTTTTTAAGTCTTAAGCATGCTTAGTTGAAGATTAATGCGCATGGAAGGAAAAATCTTGATACATTCAAGACACTTGTAACTGCTGTATTAATCACTTGTTGAAGTTTGTTTGCCTGTATTATATAGATAGTTGTAATACTAGTGTGTAATACCAGTATTTGCTACTTGAGTTTAATTTTAATACATCCTTCAAATTTCTATAGAAAATATCTGACAATTCTTTTCTCGCATTTCTGATGGACTTCCTCTGTATCGCTTGCAGCTTTGTGATGGATCTATTGTCGCCTTCACAGTTCTTCACAATGTGAATTGTAATCATGGCTTTATATACGTTACTTCACAGGTAATATGCTGAAAGTTTGTCCAATTCTTTGCTGAAAGCTTGTATGGAGTGCTATAGCTGATTTTAATTTCACTTTCTTTAATACTGTAGGGTTTCCTTAAAATATGTCAACTGCCATCTGGATTAAGTTATGACAATCACTGGCCAGTGCAGAAAGTGAGTTTCTCCTTTCATTTGATAACTTGTTTTAGTCACATTTATGCATGATTGATACTATTGGGATTAACTCACTCACTAGACTTATTGTATTTTTGTTAGATTCCTCTAAAGTGCACTCCACATCAGGTCACATATTTTGCAGAAAAGAATCTATACCCACTTATAGTTTCATTTCCTGTGAGTAACTCCTCAGTCCTATTTATTCATTTCTTAACAGTAGCAAATCATCATGACTATATAATAATTGATTTTTTAATATTTTGTTATAACCTTCGCTCTAAATGTGTTAGTCTGTTCCTAGGATGTTTTATTTCGGAGATTTGTTTGTTTCTTTATCTTGTTAAAAGTGCAACTGTTTGTGGATCTGGGACTGGGGGGCATATTTTGCTGGATGTCGTGTTTCTTCTGTTAGAAAAAGGCTTAATGAAAATACCTTTATGTGCTGCCTCTAATGTAATGCTAATAGTACATATAAATGCTTCTTGCTCTCCACATATTCTTCATTTCCCTATAGTTTCTTTTTCATCTGGTTTGTTTACTACAAAAAGTATGAGATATCATGTGAAAATATTTCTTTAGAAAGTAATGCTATGTGGGCAAAAGGTAGAGTCCAAAGACATCCTGAAATGTTGTGGTGCTGCACAAATTCACTCAGGATTTGATTGCTGCTCACAAGCATCTTGGGGAATTGAATGATGCAGTTATTTAAGGATAAAATTATCAATTTTCCTATCATTATTTGCCTCAGTCTTACTGTTTTTAAATTGTTGACACTTATCATATGTCAATTGTAAAATTCTTGATAGCTACTAGCTGCCAATTATTTCCTGTCAGCATAGATCACTGCTGGCCAATTTCTTTTGATTACATGGTGGCTAATAGTTGGCATCCCTTCCTTCAATTGATTCGGTTCAATTTACGTCCTCTTTTCTGCAGCTTACTGATGCTTGCACTAGTTGGCTTGATATAAAATTGATAAAAGAAAAAGAAGCATAGTGGGCGAGGATCTTGCATTCTAGTGTCTGGGTTAGACTAGGAAAAGCATTGAGTTCTCAATTAAGGAACTGGGCCTTGGGTCATGTAGTTAGATTAAGTTTTGATCAAATGCATGGGAGTTGGTTTCTGTTTTTTGGTCAAATGCGGGTTAAGATTGTTCAATCATTTCCTGAGGATTACATGCTCAGACCATGAAAACAACTCCCATAAATATAGGTATTGTTGCATACATTTTCCCTGGTGTGGGGGAGTTGGGTTTGAGTTTCGTTATATATTGACACTTGGAAGGTTTCCAGAGAGGGGTTTGTCATTATTAATTTTCCAGATCTATTAACTCTGCTTTCGGTCCTTAAAGGCGATTTCTGTACATATACAGTAGGTGATGCATTCAAAATGTTCAGTTTATGAAATAGTCCAATAATTGTTGCTGTTTGCTGATGATGACTATTATTCGTATTTGTTCTTGTCTTGATGCTGAAATCTGGAAGACAGGAACCTTTTTTAGTTGGGTTTCTTGATATGTAATCCTTTGTGGTTTTCAAAAACCTGTGCATTCTAAAGTAATTGTATTCATTGTTACAAATTTTTCCCTGGCGGGCCTGGTTTCTTGCCCATGTTATGGACCAATTTGTAAGGCTGATAGGTATATCTCTGTCTCTTTTACCCAAAGTTTTTGGTTGGTGCTAATAATCATTTAATCTTCTCAGGTTCTGAAGACATCAAATCAGATCCTTTCACCTCTAGTTGATCAAGAAAGTGGCCATCAGATTGACAATGATAATTTGAGTTCTGAAGAACTGCAGCAGACATACACGGTGGATGAATTTGAAGTTCGAGTTCTGGAACCAGAGAAATCTGGTGGCCCCTGGCAGATTAGAGCTACCATTCCCATGCAAAGCTCAGAAAATGCGCTCACAGTACGGATGGTTACACTGCTTGTAAGTATATTTTCTGGCATATCAACCCTTATTATTGTTTCCTTAATTTTAAATTATCCTTCTTTGGAGGCTGCAAAGGTAATTTCATTTCCAGCTTTTAATATGTGACTTCTTTCTGTTTTATCCACTCCTGTCACCTCAAGTATTAAGAGCTCTCATCTTGTACTTTTTTGCAGAACACAACCACTAAGGAGAATGAAACGCTTTTAGCTGTTGGGACTGCTTATGTACAAGGGGAGGATGTTGCTGCCAGAGGGCGTGTGCTATTATATGCTCTAGGAAGAACTGATAATTCTCAGAATGTGGTACTCATTTCAGCTCATTGAAATCTTGCTCTAACCGTTAAATCCCCTTAATTCCTCCCATTAAAAGTTAACTATAAATGAATGATCTCCTTTCATATCAGCATCAGTAAACAGAAATTTTGGAAAAATTGTTCAAGTTTATTTGTTTTCCTAGTGGAATACTTGAAACATTGTTTAGTTTATAACATTCTACGAAATTTTAGAAAACTCACAAAATATCCGAATAATGTTTCATAGGAATTTTTTTCTAGTTAAAAACAGGGTATTACCATAGTTTTCTCGATTAGTTTCTATACAGTTTGCAAATTATTTGAAGATAGGCACATTGTTTTATATTTAGAAATTACTTCTATATGCTTAAATTGAGCAAGATATATATATGTATACTAAGGGAATTTGATTTAATATTTTAAGCAATTTATTTATTTATTTTTGTCCATTTTTGTAAGAACTACCCAAAAAATTTGTGAGTTTTAGGTCTTTATAAAGCGTGGTAATTTTGCCTTCTATGTCATGACCTATATCTAGATATTCAATGACTTATGCAATGACTAAGATGAGCTTGGGTCCCATCTTAGCTGAAGCAAGCCTATAGTCATTACTTGAAACATAACATCTTATAAACATGATGTAACTTAATACAATCATTTTAGAGGCTCTGCCACCCTATCGAATATATGCATGAGAGTTAGAGCTCTTCCAAAAATGTGTTGTTAGATCTGACACAGCTAATGGTATATATACCTCCAAAATAGGAAAAAAAAAAGGAAGACAAGAAAGTCCTCCAAATGACCAGATCTTGGCTTGCGTAGCTGCTAAGAAGTGTATCTAGCTTCATAATATGAATGATATGGAAAATTAATATGACTAGCTCGGTGGATAGATAATAGGTTTTAAAAGTTTTCTTATTGAACATTTCAGCATAAGTCAAGAGTAGCTACAATATGAATTTTGTTGAAATTGTGCCCAATCCATATGTAGTTATCTAAAACTTCAAACATTGATCCAAACATTAAGTAATGTGATATGTAAGAAATGTATGGAATCATGCCATGTATCAATAGTCATATGCATGCATAGTGCGGCTCCCAATGAGGCAAATACATCTTGTGTATGCCTAAAGGCTTCATGTATACCCAATACGGTTTGAAAGACCTCATATCATCAGGCTTATGTTCATAAATATATAACATAGTGTTTTTTTTAAAAAAAAAATATTTTGAACACTTTTTAGCCACCCTTGAGACACTATCAATCAGTGTGATGCATGTCTGTCCATTGATCCATTATTGTATGGGTCCGTTAGTGTATTTTGATGGAAGAGACACTAGGTCATCGATGGTAGCAAAAAGGATAGCTAATTTTAAAAGGATGGTTGCCGTGTTGCATGACAATTCAGATGAAATTATTCTTGTTGATCTTATTATTCGCACACCTCGATCGTGCATTGCAGCACTTACTTCTGAAGTTTCCAATCTGTTTTATTTTCCTAAATTGATTAGTCTTAGATAATTACCCAAAAATGAGTTTGAGATATGAAATGCCTCTTAGGTTGAGGACTAAAATTCTAAGAAATATATTTGTTTTTATTTTTTGTTATCTCATTTCTATAATTCATCTTACATGTCACTGTAAATCTACAACTCTCAATTTATTATGTTTGTTGCAATTCCCTTTAATTTTATCACTAAAACCTTATTTTATCTTGGGTTAATAAAACCCAAGTCAACCATCTCATTTGTTAAGCGCATGCTCATATATTACACAAAGTCAGTCGCAGAAATCTTCAAAATAGCTCCAAGAAATGAATTTTATTATTTCTTATTCATTGCATAAGTTAAAATTCCATAATTAAAAATGACACTGAACTAAAGCTAGGCACTTGAATTTGAATTTCCTAAAAAAAAATCCATATTCTTACTGTGATAAAATTAAATAAATTACCTTAAGATAATCTAGAGGAGAAGCTTGTCCCAACAAGGAATCCAAAACTAATTGTAATAGTTTCAGCTGGGTTGCTATCATTCATTTTTCAGTTTCCTCTACTTTTTTTTTTTTTTGGAAATTCTTTTTTCTCTAGCTCTTGGCTCCTTAGTCCTTGCTGTTTATATTTTCCTGCTTCTGTTTTCCTGCACCCGCAGTTCCTTCTGCTTTCAGTTTTGGTTCTTCTGCTTGCTGCTTTGCTTTTGTTGGTTTCTTATCCTTTATTGTTACTATTTTAAACTGCCTTTGTTGAGGCAGCACTTCAACTTCTCCTTAATTCCTAATGACAGGTTGCCTGATTTGGCAACCTACTTGCCACATTTTTTCTGGGTCTCACCTCACATGAGAAGGCAAAAGTGTTGTTTACAGTCTAATATTTCCTGTATCTTAAAGATATTTATCATTTGTGCAGGATTAATTTAGTATTACCTCAACAAGGTTTGAGCTTTTCTCATTAACTCTATGCATTAAGTTTGAGTTTATATCAGCTCTAATCATACATCAATTGGCCAGTGCATTGCTAGCAACGGTTAAGAAAGATCGAATGGTGGAATTGAATGCATTTCTAATATAAAACAAATGAATATCCTTCTTTTTTTAGGAAATAAAACTAAGAAAATGGAAAGTAAAAAAGAAAAGAAAACATTAAAGTTGAAAACAAATTTCCAAAATGAGTAGGCCCTGTAAGTTTCACACACGCACGCACATATATATACATAATTTCTTTGTGTTTGTGTTGTTTCGCTTATTTTCCCAGTTGTAAGTTTCATATATGTTTCATTGTGTTTGTATATTATATGCATCCTAATCTTCTATTCTTTCATGTTCCTTCCCTTGTGCCTGTTGTATATTGATGATGATTGCATCTCCTAGTAATTTTGTTAACAGGTTTCAGAGATATATTCCAAGGAATTGAAGGGTGCCATTTCTGCGTTAGCATCTCTTCAAGGACACTTGTTGATTGCCTCTGGTCCAAAAATAATCTTACACAAATGGACTGGTACAGAGTTGAATGGAGTTGCATTTTTCGATGCTCCCCCACTATATGTTGTTAGCCTGAATATAGTAAGTAATCTTTAACATAACATCTGCTCTTCCCTTTTTTCTTGTGTCAAAATGCAATATGAGAACCCTTTGTTCTATTTGACATAACATCACTTTTGCAATTTTTAAGAACTGTCTCCCTCCACCCTCCAAACCTGTCTCTCTATTTTTTTTTTTTTTTAAATTTCATCACTTGTTCTTACCCTGCTCTGTTTTATCAACTATTCGATTTGTGCTACTATTAATTGTGGAAAGAAATATTAATTGTATGAATTATTATAGTATTACTGTAAGAAATATTCTTCGCCTTCAAAACTAACTTTCTTAAAATCCATCAATAAAAAAATGTTACTTGTGCCTCTTGTATAAAACCGATTTTATGAAGTTTTGAAGTGGATAAAAAATAATCCTGCCAATTCAAAATTTGTGGAGAAAGTTATGATTTACTTAGGGGTATAAACAAACATCAAGCATATTCTTCAATGATACTTATTTAGTAGCTCATTTGGCTTTTTTACCACACATTTCAGAAGTACAAGATCTGACCTGCCCAACTTCAGTATCCTATTTAAGTTCAGCAGTACTAATTAAGGATATATTTGAAAGCTGATTCGGTGGAGAAAGGGAATAGGTGCATTTGCCACAACAATATGACTTAGAATGTTTGGCATCGGAATTATTGACTAGGCTGATCACTAGAAGAATTTCCGGGGAATTGTTTTACGATTCTGGTTTTAGTATAGGATAATCTTTGATTATTTCATGCATTCAGAATAAGCTTTCTACTTTGCTTAGGCCCCATTTTGAGGGAAAATTGAGAGCTCAAAGCTTCAAGGAAAATATGACCAAGTTACAACTATTGACCATATTCTCCTCTTAGTAGATACCCTTCTCTGAATCCAAATAGTTCCATAAAGATCTTATGAGATCATTTTGATTTTTTCTGTGCAATCATACAGAGATTTGATATATGAAGGCTGTATTATTTGGAATATTTGAAAAAGATTTTAGCCTTAACCAAATCTCTGCAATTAACCACTTGCCCTAGATGTTTATCCCTAATGGATTGGATTTCAAGGGTGTTTTGATGGAAGATGTGTTCTTTGCTTTCTCACTAGCCCAATGTCTTAGATGTTATTAGAGCAAAATTTGCCTAATGTAACGGGTGGTTGCAGTAATGATGTTGTCGACCATTTCATTGAGAATGATCAGAGGTTGAATGTATTGATGCTATTGTCGACCATTTCATTGAGAATGATCAGAGGTTGAATGTATTGATGCTGTAAATTTTAAGTGGAGGTGCAAGAATAGATTTTAATGTATTAACTGAAGCTTTGACACAATCAAGGGATTGTTTGATGGATGTTAAGATGATAGATTAATGGATGTAGGTTAGAACGTAATGCTGTAGGCCAATGTGAGCTCTAATCCTATGTGGATGCATTGCAGAATGATGAGGATGATGCATATGCATGATAGACAAAATATGTGATACAATGGAGTTGCATGAACCTGAGAGAGTAATTTTGGCTCATGTTAGATAAAGTGTTAGCTACGATAACAATGTCTATTGAATAGTCCTAAGGAGAGAGAAATTTATTAAGTGTGCCTCATTATTAACGTTAGTCCTTGGGAAAGGGAAATTTTGAAACAGAAGGTCAGAGAGCTGATGCAGAAAAATTATGACTGAACATGGGCCCTTCTGACATTCAAGCTTCATTGACTTTGAAGCTAAACATGGCCGCTAGATATTTGTGCATGATAGAAGGGGGATATATAAGAAATATTAGATATTTATCTCTTTTGTAATCTCACATCTTGATTTATTGGATGATTGCATAGTGCTCCCAATTGTAGAGCTTATGAAATAAGGAGAGATGAAAAAATCTCGTACTTAGGTTAGTGTTATTCACATGTATATATATGGCTATTTACATATGTCAAAAAATACTAAACTATCCTTACAAAAAATATTTCTCAGCATATTTTAAAGTATAACCTAAGGGTATATGCTAACAAATATTTTAATACTAACTTATATTCTCACTCTTCCTTCAAGTTGGAACATAAGTGTTAATCGTGCTCAACTTGTTACAAATGTATATAAGTCGAATTCCAGCTAAAGATTTGGTGAAAATATCGGCAATCTCTAGTTATCATACGACAGATATGAATTAAATCCTATTAGAGTTTTTCATGAATAAAGTGATAATTTATCTCAATATGTTTGTGTGCTCATAAAATACTGTATTAGATGTAATATGGATAGTTGATTGGTGATTGTATCACAACTTAGAAGGCTAAGAACTCTTACACTCAAGAGAATAAGTAATTATTGAAGCCATATCACTTCATGGGCAATATGCGTCAACGAATGATATTCTTATTCTACACTTGGCTATCACATTTTATTTTTTACTTTTTCATGACACAAGGATGCTTAAGACAAATACGTAATATTTGGTGGTAAATTTTCGATTATACTGTGACCTAGCCTAATCAATTTCAGAAAAACCCTTGACCTGAGTATGACAATGATCACTATATTGTAAGCATCATCCTAGTGTACCATTGAGACATTTCAAATGTCTTAGAATATCTGAATGTAGAACACGAGGAAAAGACAAAAATTGGCTCACAATATTAGCAGAGTGTAATATTTGGACGAGTCATGATAAGATTATGAATTTTGCTGACTATTTGTTAGTACCTTTCTGGTTTAACAAATACTTCCTCATCATCTGGTGATTACCTAATTCTTGAATTCATAGGAGAGTCACAAGGTTATGAATTTAATGTACTAGCCTTTTGAAGTAGGTCCACTGTGTACTTTTTTTTTTTTTTTGAGAAAGAAAGATGCCACGACGGAATCTAGCAACCTCGATACTGAGAAAATTAATGCAAACTCTCGAGATCTTTAGTTTGAAATTGATTTTAAAGGAATAATTTTATTTGTGATGTCAGTACTGTCATTGCCGATAATCACAATATCATTCATATATACAACAAGAATAATATACTCAACACTAAATAGTGATAGAATATAGAGTGATTGTTGTCTCAATGAGAGAGTCCAAATTTAAATAAAGGTTCATTGAATTTGCCCAAATGAGAGAGCCAGAACTATCTCAATGAGAGAGACCAAATTTGCCATGCTTGTAGGGATCGTTTCAAATCATATAAGGATTTCTTTAGTCGATAAATAGATTCAAATTCCCCATGAGCAACAAACCCTAGAGTTTTCTCCAAATAAACTTCTTGAAAATTATTATATAAGAAGGTATTCTTGTCATCTAATTGATGCAAAGAATAATGATGAGTAGAAGCCAAAGAAATGAGAAGTCTAACGGAAGTTATATTTCTGATAGGTGAAAAAGTATTAGTATAGTCCACATCTTATATCTAAGTATATCTTTTAGCCACAAGGCAGGGTTTTAGCTGAGCTAAAAAGTCATCTGGATTGACTTTCACTGTGTAAACCCATTAATACCTGATGATTTCTTCCATAAAGGCAAAGAGACTAATTCCTATGTGTGATTCTATAACACTCGATTTTTCATTTTATGTTTATAATGTCATAATTTTTATGCATTTTGTAAATATGAAAATAATTATATAATGAAAAATATAAAAAAAATAAGTGTTGGAGGATTTAGATTAAATGCCTGATAGTTGCCAGGCACACTTGTACATGTTTTAGGTAGAATCTCCACGTCTAATTGGCACATGAAGGTCGCTTCTATTTGATTTTGGTATAATAGTTTGCGCTTAAGGTGTGCACGAGTTGTGCCTAGGCATGGTGCCTGACTGGCATTTGTACGCCGATTTGGGTATTTATAATCTCCTTTCCCTTATTTCAACCATTTGTGCCAGAAAGGAGAGAGGAAGAGAGAGAAAGAAAAAGAAAAAAGAGAAGAAAGAAGAGAGGGAATGTAAAGGAAAAGGATTTTGAGATTGTTCACGTCAGATCTAGTAAATCTTTGAGTTAAGGCAAGTATATCTAATCCCATTTTTTGGTTTATTGTTGAAATCTTCTGAATTTTATTTCAATTCTTGTTTAAATGAACATGTCACATATTCACCCATTTTTTGAATATTGTAGCATGCATGTTTATTTTAGTGAACATTGGAAATGTTGTTTATTTTTACCGAAAATTTGGAAATTTTATTTGTTTTTACCAAATATTTAGAGATTTCTCTTGCTTTTACCAAATATTTAAAAATTTTGAAGGTCTTTGTTTACATTTGAGCTACGGTAACGAAAATCATGAATTTTTTTGCGTATTCGACCTTGTATGCTATTTTTATGCAAATAGTTGACAAGAACTCTACTTTTGAAATGGAAATGAAGATCTTACTTTTTTCTTGATCTAAAAAAATTTTAAATATATGATATGTGATGCAGAGTTTTTCGTTTGACAAAATAAGAATCATCGTATTGTGAATAGATTATATTTAGACATATTTTAATACACTATGCACATTCAAAGAACACACCTATCATCCATAAATGAAAAAAAAGTTAACGTTTAATCCTATCTAAAGGGTATTGTAGACTACCCATCAATGCATCTTGAATAGAAGTGTATGAGCCAAAGGCTATCGGGTTTGTGTGGCCCATTCTTCAAGGTTGTCATTCAATTAGTTGATGTGTGAGTTACCGATCCTTGGTTTTTACATTTTGCATGTTTTCGATATGGTTCTTCAGTTTCATGTTTTTAGATATGCTTCTACATGTTTTGGTTTTCCTATATTTTCGTATGTTCTACATGTTTTGAATATATAAATATTTATAATAGTTTTATATGAAATCATAGTTTGGAACGTATTTAATAAATTAGACATCGGACTTTTGCATGTGATATATGATTTTTTAGTCCTTCTTCTTTACTCATTCATATTCGTTCATCATATATATATATATGTATGTATGTATATAAGTTCACATTTGCAAATATTTTTAAAAACCTTCTAGATTAGTGAACGGTGGATTCTTACATGATTTGGACAGGAGGCTGATAAAGGCTTTTTGTTACGTTTGTGTTTTTAGTATTATGTGTGATGTTTTAGATTTAATATAATGAACATTATTTATTTGAAGTCCCGCAATTTAGACTTGGGATTGGTGTGCCGTTATGAAATCCTAATAATTTTTCCACTATTCGTATATTAAGATTTTGATCAGATGCTTTTCCTTATAACGATTTCTGGATTGAGTGAGTGTAATATGGTTTCTGGATTGAATGGGGATAGTTTGACCAATCTTGAGACCGCTGCAATTATATTTAATTGTGTTTATAGTGTTAGTATGCAGCGTCTGATCTGGTTTGGTTTATTAGATTATCATTTGTTATGGATAAGTTTTATTTTTGACATCATTATTATTACTTGTTCATGTCGGGGTTATAACAAATTATGTTTAAATGCTGTCATCTCTTCCTCCATATTTGCCCGCCAATTAGGATAAGAAATAGCCCTAAATGTAGATTGAGGTATACTAATAGAATCTGATATAGACATAAAAGTCTGCTTCGAAGATGAAACACTAACAAAAGATAAGGTTGTAAGTAGTAGATATTGAGTATAATTATGATAACCTTTCCGTAATGCAATCCGGAGTTCTGAACTGGTTCCCTGATATGGAATAGTATCTATAGCTGGAATAACTAGCTCAAGGTTTATTCTCGAAGAGGAGCCAAACACCTAACGTGAACCATAAACATATGTTTGAGTAATAGGAGGACAAGGAGGCATATGTGGTAGAGGGATAGGAGATGCACCCTAATGAACAACCGATACCTTTTATAAGTATGAGGATATTCAAGGAAAATATACCATAGAGACTTGGGATCAAAGTTTGTCACCTGAGGTTGAGTTTCTCGGACATATCATAAACAACCAAAAAAATTCTCGCGGGAAAAAAATATAATGGCCTATTAGGAAATAATGCACGATAAAAAACTCCTCCTTAAGGGCAACAGATAGCATCCAATTAGTAAGAGAACAAGATATTAATATTGTATTACTTCAAAAAGTTTTTGGAACTCACATTTGGAATAGAGGGCTCTAGTGACCTTTGTTAAATGCCTATTATTATTCTCAACCACTCAGTTTGGTTGAGGTGTATCAGGACAAGATTCATAAAGAATCCCATGCTATGAGAGGAATAATGAAAAAAAGGCAGAAAAATATTCACGGCCGTTATTACTCCTTAAAAAGTACGCATAGTTTGGAAAATTGTGTTTGAACTTCAGTTTGGAATGCACAAAAAATGGAGTACAACTCAGTACGGTTCTTCATCAGGTATAGTTAAGTTACTGGTTAGTCATCAACAAAGGTAACAAAGTAACGAAGTCCCATCTTGGAAGAAATTAGACATGGCCCTCAAATATTCGTGTTACGATCCTAACATGAGTAGGTAATAATGACATAAAATATAAAAACTTATCCATAATTAATCATGATCCAATAGCTAAAATAGATTCACACATCACATTCCAAGCAACATAATTAACGATAAATTGTAGTGGTTATAGGATTGGCTAAACTATTTCCGTCCGGCCTCAAAATAATATTGTATTTGTTCAATCTATAAAAGCATCTAACCAAAATAGCAAATATACAATAGCGGATTGTCATATTTAACTTCATCAGGCTTGCCGGCCGAAAATTCAAATTACAAAACTCAAAATATAAATCCTGTTTAGTACATTAAATTTAAAACAACTCAATGCTACAAATATATACTAAACAAAAGCCTTCAACAATTTTTAGTTCGAATCCTTTAAGAATCCAATACTCGCTAATTTTGAAGGGTTTTGAAAGCATTTACAAACGTGGGCATAACGATTAATAAAGTATACATATGTATGTATGTATACATACACATACATACATACATACACACACACACATATATATATATGTTAAGAGAATATACGTTCTAAATCATAATTTTATATGAACTATTCAATGTGTGTGTGTGTGTGTATATATATATAAACATTTAAAGCGTGTAAATCATGTGAAAAACAGAAGAAGACCAAAACTTATAATGTGTCCCTAAAAATATAAAAACCGAAGGATTGTATCGAAAATATATAAAAACTTAAAAATTATGTTGAAAAGATGTAAACATTTAAGAACCAATGACGAATGATTCACATACTAACTAATAGAAGAACAACTTTAAAGAATGGGCTACATATAATCTCGGCAGCCTTAGGCCCATACACTAAATAAACCATCTGCAATATGCTATAGATGGGATTGAATGTTGTTTTCTTTTTTTACTGGTGGATGATAGGTGTGTTCTCTAAATGTACATAGTATACTAAGATATATCTGAATATAATTTATTCACCATGCAATGGTTCTCATTTTGTTCAACGGATGACTCTATATCACATATTCAATTTTTTTTTCAAATTGAGGAAAAGTAAAATATCTGTCTATATAACAAAGTAGAGTCCTCAGCAAAAATTTGTATAAAAATAGTATAATAGATCAAATACTAATATTTCATGATTTTCTGTACAATTTCTTAATGTAAGCCCATAAACCTTTAAAATACCCAAATGTTTGGTAAAAATAAATGAAATTTCTAAATATTTGATAAAAATAAGTGGAATCTCTAAATGTTTTACAAAAACCAACAAAATCTCAAAATGTCTAGTAAAATAAACATGCATGCAACAATATTTGAAAATGGTGAAAGGGGTGACATGTATGTATATTTAAACAATAATTGATGAGTTTGGATATATTTGCCTTAACAATTTATTAGATCTGATGTGAAATAGCCTCAAAAACACCTTCCTTCTCTTCTTTCTCTCTCTCCTTTTCTCACGCACATGCTTGAAATTTGGTGAGGGGGCTTTATATACCCAAATCAATGCACGATCACTAGTCAGGCATGCATCATGCGCCATCTTTGGTTATATGCATGCACAAGCACTGCATCAGACACTTCCTATTATGCCAAAATCATACATGTGCGCCCTTCATGTATGTCTCAGGCATAAATATTCTACCTAAAACATGTGTGAGTGCCACAAGCACATGTCAAGCACCGAGCCTACGTCCTCAAATTGGATTTTTTTAAAAAAATTTCTTTACATAATTATTTCCCACACTAACCCAATGCATAATAATTATGATGTCATATATATAATTCGGGAAACACACGTGGATTTACTCAAGGGGACTATGACCTACGATAATGTTTGGCAAACTGGCATGTATCACAAAATAAGTCAATAACATATGTCAAAAGTGGTCATAACTTTCTCAAACTGAAAAAAGATGGATGCCCCAATTTACAGTTTAGATCAAAGGGCTTGGAAGTGGCACTAGAACCGACAATAAGATTGAGGTTTACATCGAACCAGGCCACCTAATTTATGACAACCTCTACCAATAATCCTCCTTGTTATATGATCTTGAAATTCATAGTGAGTGGAGAAGAATATTACAAAACAATTATATTGTTGAGTAAACTTGCTAATTGTTAATAGATTAAATGGAAAAATTGATAAATAAAGAACCAGTGAGAGATGCAAAATCTGTGTCAGAAAAGCAAAATCAATACCTTTAAACTAATGATGGGAATGGTAGAACATGGTAATTAGACAAGATATTTGAGAATTCAGTCATATGATCGGAGGCACTAGAGTCAAGGACCCAAGCTTGATAGGACACCAAGAGACGGGTGTGGTTACGAGATTAAATAAGGGTCGTAACAATATAATTAAAAGTTGTAGCAGGGCTGTCATGTGTAACAACTAGGACTCATGGTGGGTATGACCCACTCTACCACAATCAAAACAATTCAATCTTCCATCATTGCTTCGACCACTATGGTCATCAAATATGGATTTAGAAACCATGAATAAGCAATATATAATCACAGGGGCATAGTCAAAAGTAATAAAGTAGTTTCAAATAGTATAACAACCTCAAAAGTAACAAGAATGAGAAAAGCAAACCAGTAAATTTCACAGATCTATCGGGAAGCACAATCAAAGAATCCCAAAATATCAACATTGCCCCGGGAATGATACGGCCAACAGAGGTATTGAAAAATTGGCAGAATCTAGAGCGCAAAATTGTAGCTCAGTACTGTGCACAAAATATTGTAGCTTGGTACCGTAGCATGAAGAAAGGAATTGAAATATCTCAAATATTCCTTTGTTGTTGGAAAACTGGAGAGAGAACAAGGAATCCATAAATAACTAGAAATCGACCACCAAAATGGAGAGAGAACCAACCGAAAATACTTAAATATGGAGAATCGAAGATTACCTACTCATAGTTTAGGGTTTCTGCAAAGATTGTTTTGTGAGATTTTTGTGCATTAACCATTAGGAAATTGGGAAATTTCTTTGGGGCTTTTGATCATAGGTTTGAGGCGCATCCTTACCTAAAGGAAATCACCGGCAGCACTTGCAGCGGTGGTGGCAGCATTGTATAGGCTTTAGAAAATGACTTGCTTTGATACCATGTAGAGATTATGAAATAAGGAGAGATGAGAGAGTCTTGTACTTAGGTTAGTGTTATTCACATGTATATATAGGATTTAATTATATATGTCAAAAATACTAATCTACCTTTACAAAGGAATATTCGTTAGTACATCCTAAAGTATATTTTTAGAGTATATTCTAATAAATATTCTAATACTAGCTTATATTCTGACATCTATGAATTCCTTCATAGTGTATGCCATCATATTGCGATTAAATCTAAGGACCAATCAAAAATGATGTTTTAGACAATGAATGTGCTGTCCATGATTAATTCCATTTCTTATAAAAAAATTCATGTTTATTTAATGAGATTGGCCAAAATTGCCATGAAATTGTTTCTAAGCTAGAGTGCTCCATCATGTAATTGATAAAAAATATAGAAATCAGTGATGCCACTAATGGCTAAAAGCCTGCTTCTTCGTGCATGTCCCTTTTGGATCCGCTTTAAGCTCTAATTGCAATTCTGAAGCAACTTAATTTTGTATTCTTTTTGCTTTTCCTCTGATCTTCTCCCATTACTATCAACCAAGGTAAGTCTCCCAGCATATCATGCTTTGATAAGAGTATGAAAGATGCAACATTCCCCTAAATTTACTTTCCTATTTTACAAGGCTTCAACTTCTCACGGACCACTCACCAAACCATGATCAATCTCATTCATAATTCCTTGGTTTTATTAAGAGCATGAGGAAAAGGGTTTCTGTTTATCTACTATAAATGATTCGTCTAAGTGAAAGGCTTGACTTTAGAGTTCAATCTGATAACTATTTTCCTCAAGTAAGGTTGACTGATTAAATTAGATATCTGTATTCTGCAAGGCTTTCTGCAATAATATTCAATCAAAAAGGTGAAATTTGTGTTCCAAATATGTTATATGTAATATCCTAATTATGGATAATATTTTTTTACAATATTTGTCTGTGTATTGTAGTGTTTTCTTTTTTCTTCATGATCTCTCAGCTGTAAATGTAATGCATCTTGTTGACTGTGTGCTCTTCTTGAGTCCTTATAGTTGCTTATGCTACTGCTGCAGGTTAAGAATTTTATTCTCCTGGGTGACATTCATAAAAGCATATACTTCCTTAGTTGGAAGGAACAAGGTGCTCAACTTAGCTTGCTGGCCAAGGATTTTGGATCACTTGACTGTTTTGCAACCGAGTTTTTGATTGATGGGAGTACACTCAGCCTTGTGGTTTCAGATGAACAAAAAAATGTGCAGGTTAGCACTTTATCTGTGTCTATAGACATGCATATATGTTAATGTTAAAATGAAATACGGGCAAGAAAGCTCCTTGGAAAAATGGTGCATTAATCAGATGTTGTCTAAGAAATTAGAAAACAGGTGTGGGCTCAGTAAATCTATTTTAGTACCCTACTGCACAAAAATTGTGATATTGTTCCTCGATTGAATTGAATTTTTTGTTTGAAATGAGTTCAATTTATCTTTGCTCCTCTTGTTCCAACGGTTTGCTTGACGAACTTAAGATTAGCTTCTCCCTTCTCTTTTTGTTTGAGTTTCTTTCAAAGGAAATTCCTTGTTAGAAAATTATGAATTTGATATATAATTGCACTATCAGCAAAAGGATGTCTAGCCAAGAGTTGTACATGTACTGTGATGGATGAGAAACTTGTCCTAGCTTGAAGATGTGGAAAGGATTAGTTAGTGACTAAGAATAGTTTTGAGTTTAAAGCGTTGGTGAATGCTCAAAAGATTCATGTAGGTGAAATTAGATTAGGCATTTAGAATGATTTAATTTCTTTATAGGAAATGGGTACTTGAATGTCTGAAGAGTGTTAGTGAGAGGGGCAAATAGCATTTCCTGTGCATGCACATAGTTTTAGTTTTTTATTCAGTAGTTGGGGCTTTGCTAGTGCACTATTTGCTTTTTAATCTTTATTTTTTTTAAAATAGGAGTAGCATTCATCCATTCTTTAAAGGACAAGGATTAAACCTTGTCTGGGCTTGAACAGTAGCAAATCCTCTTGAAAACTATGGGTTCCTTTGGAACGTGGACATAGGTTGTGTATGGCTGCCGTCAGCAATAATAGAGTGGCCTGGTAGGCTAGCCTTATTTTTTTCATAATTAGTCTGTATGGCTAAGGATGCTTTCATTTGGTCTGATTCTGGGAGGTAGGGAAATTACTTGTGTATCAGCTGCTGTTTATTAAAGTTAGCAGCAGCGCCAGCAACGTAGAATGGAGATAACACTTTGTGAGCAAATATTTTGTCCCATCTTCTGGATCAAAATGCTTGTTGGTTTCATTGAGCTCTTAATCAAAACATGGAATGTGATGCTATTGTAAATGAGAAGCGAATGCATGCATGATGCTTAGGAAATTCCATATATTGCCAGAATGGTCTTTGGCACAAATTCATCATACTCACTGATGCAACTCTCTAAAGTAATAAATACTGATGTGCTATTGAAAATATATGGAACAACATCATGGATGAAAATATCGGTACATATTGGGTAATACTTATTGGTATTAAATATATTAGATAGAAAAATGTTTATGAAAATCGTAAACTAATAGGATCATATTAACTTATACAAAAACATATGGTGATATTGTTATAGTCTTGGAAAAATCGGTATTGGGGGCCTCAATATTGGTACACGTCAACTAAAACGTATCATATAGGTCGATATTTGCATTAAGGAACAACATGCATGGAGGTGAGTTGTCCCTAGGAGCTGCTGTGGCCGCTTACAAATTGAAGGGGAGAATTTGTTAGTTTCCAAGAAAAAATGAGTACATGGCTGTTGGAGCCTTTTAAGCGGCATAACTTTTATAATGATCCATCTCATTTGTATTTCAGCCTCTCCTGTATAAATAAACTATTTGCTTCCATTAGGGTAGACTGGGAGGGGGAGAGAGAGAGAGAGAGAGAATGGTTGTAAACTTCGGCTTCCATTAGGGTAGACTGGGAGGGGGGGGGGGGAGAGAGAGAGAGAATGGTTGTAAGCTTCCGCTTCATTGTTGGTATGATGTTCCTCTTGTTAGTGATTAAGTCCTAACATTTAGGTCAGTGAGTCTCTAAATAGACTATCAGAGTTGATAGTCCTCTATTGATGAGTGAGTTCCAACATTTGAGTGATTGATTTTCTAAGTGACAATCTAAAAGTGAATGAGTTTCTTTGTAGGGTGAGTGATTCCCCAAATACTATTTTTTTATGTAACCAAAATTATGAAATCTATCACTTTTATTTTCTCTTTTTATTGTTATTTCTGTTTCAAAATTTTTAATAATTTATTCTGTATTTTGTCCAGCATCACTCAGGGAGTATTGGTAATATTTTCTCATAAACGAGTGGGAAATGCTGTAAACTGTTACTACGTCACATTATGCAATCAATAATGGTGGTTGTTGCATTTATTTGTTTCCAGCATTTGCTGATGTGCAAGTTGCCTGAACGTGTGCATGTAGATTCTCAATATTCAACCCAATGATGAGAGAAATTTCTTAGCAATTTCATGTGATGTGAAATTCTGATTGTTTGAATTAAAAAAAATGCTAAAACTACAGCTATATCCCTGATCTAGGATAATTGGCATTCCTACATGAGGCACTCGCCCCAGACAACTAAGGTGCAAATTGAAATTCTGTTATATGTTTCTTCTATATGCATAATCTTAAGATACTCTAATTTTAATCATCATTAAAATCCACCTTATCATCCTCATTATTATAATCATCATCAAGTAAGTCCTTATTAGATCTATCACAAGATCTGTAGCTATCTATTTCCTTTGAATGAGCCTCTTCCTCGTCTGCTGTTATTGTTCAGGAACTTGAAGGTTTTACACCTGCTCTGTAGAACTCGTCTATGCTTAAGATTTATTGTTCGTAATTTCAACCAGCAGCAAAGTTGATAAAAATTGTGATTTTGTGTGGTGAGAATGAGACGGCAGAAAAAGAGAGGGGTTGTATCATACGGATTGTGGTAATAAAAGAGCAAATGTATTTAAAAGAAATATAAAATTGTAAATTTTTTAAAAGGCTAGTGGCATTTCAAGAAACTAATAAAAATTATTTTTAAAAAAGAAAAGGCCGGTGTCCAGCCCTCGGTTGCCTTGTTTCATGTGTCATTTTTCCTCCCCCACTAGTTTAATGTAGTTTCTAGCAGTCATAGCTATTATTCTTTCTTCTTTTACCTTTCCTATCTTATCTATGAAAAGAAAAGGAACTCCATTTTTTTTCTTTTGAGTTGTTTATTATATCTGAGCTATTCCTGGAATTGTCTCGTGATCTCTCTCATAGTGCAGGCAATTTTCTTTAGGTCATGAATGAAAATATTGGTATTGGTATCGATTGTAACTATATTGGACAATACGTACTGGTATTAAATGTATATGAAGAAAAAAAATTTTGGAAAATTGTAATCTAACCGGGATATCTTGGTTAATATATTACTAATATGGCAATATATTGTAATATTTATCACGATGTTGAAAAATATTAGTATCGGTTCCCCCCTGGTACAAATGTATATTAGCCGATATTTATATCAGTGCTTATAGTTAAAAGAATGATTCTGAGTCTGGTCATCCTTTGGTTCTTTTTTCTCATTTGAACTTATTTCATGAGGCAACAGATATTTTATTATGCGCCGAAAATGTCGGAGAGTTGGAAAGGTCAGAAGCTTCTTTCAAGAGCAGAATTTCATGTTGGTGCTCATGTGACTAAGTTCCTCCGACTGCAAATGCTTCCTACTTCATCGGATAGATCTAATTCTACTCCGAGCCCCGATAAGACTAATCGATATGCTCTTTTATTTGGTACCCTTGATGGGGGCATCGGTTGCATAGCACCTCTTGATGAACTGACATTCCGTAGGCTGCAGTCGCTGCAGAAAAAACTTGTTGATGCTGTTCCTCATGTCGCCGGACTGAATCCTCGATCCTTTCGCCAGTTCAAGTCAAATGGCAAGGCACATCAACCGGGCCCTGACAGCATAGTCGATTGCGAGCTGCTTTGCCAGTGAGTATTTTTTATTCTTGCTCATCTCTTTTGACAACTCTGCTCATGGGTGCACGATTCCCCAAGATTATATGGATCTTAAAAGTTTTTTGTTAACCTGGTTTATGAATCTCTCACTATGTGGGATATTATTGCGGTATTGGAAAAAATCAGTATTAAAGGACTCAATGCATATCTTATCAGTCAAAATTTCCATCAATGGTCACATCTCTTGAATTTTTAACCAGTGTTTTAGACTTAAAAAAAAACAAGCCCTCCTTGTGTGGAACTTTGCACTAGAATTTGATAATTCTCTCTCATCTAATTGCTTCTCAAATCTATGGAGAAATAATTTTTGGTTTTTGGCTTTCCTATCTAGTTGTATTTCCTGAGCACCGAGAAAGGGCCAGTCTTCTTATAAGCTATTGTTATGCTGTCATTAGCATCTTGTTCTGATTATTTTGCCTGATGAGAATGACGGAGAATGAGATTTTTTAAGAATATATTTTGAATTTTGATATTATAAAGTCTTTGGTAGTCAACGGTTAAGAATCTGATCTCTGAATTGAATGATTAAACTCCCAAATGCATAGTCGACACCAACGATAAAATATTGGTATGGTACTGGGCATTGCCGACAATTTTTTTTTCCTATGATTTTTTCAAAAGTGGGTTATACAGTAAAATTTGATCACCTGGAATTATTTATTTACCTATTTGAGAAGTTTGGTTAATTTTATTAAAATTGATTATGATATTCTTATAGGTCTTGAAAAATACTCTCAAGACTTTTGATATATTTATATATCATATCTTTATAAAACATGTGAATTTAGATTTCTTAGAAGATTTATGATTTTATATGTATTTAAAACCTGTTATTTAAGCTTCCGTGAGCAAATCGAAGTTAAAAAAAACTCGATACATTTACCCACAGAATCTTGCATGAAAATATCGGTATCGGTTATAATGGTATTATTATTGGACATATCAGAAGAAAAAACTTTTAAAAGCCATAAGTTAACAGTATCACATTGGCTGAATATTTAGTGATCGGTTAATATTTTGAATATTTAATATATTGGTCGATATATTGCAATATTGAGAAGTATCGATATCATTGTGCTGATATCTATATATATCAGTCAATAATTACATATATAACGGGATATTTTTGGTCTATGTAGGCTGATATTGACCCATTCTGACACCCTTCTATTTCCTCGGTCAGATTCAAGTTTTCTTTGTCACTTAGCTCTATTGATCGGCCATTGTTCTGCAGTTACGAGATGCTACCACTTGAACAGCAGCTAGAAATTGCCCACCAGATTGGAACGACTCGTTCACAAGTTCTCTCAAATCTAAACGACCTCTCTCTTGGAACGAGCTTCTTATGAAGTATGAATGCAGACGACTGATTCCCCATGCACTGTAAGTAGCTGTTGTTTGATGTATGTATGATGTTTTGTATGTATGGATGAAAATATCAATATCGATATCGATCACGATTATATCGGTATCGAACTATAAGTATTGGTATCGGATATATAAAAAAAATTCTAAGAATTATAAGTTAATGTGACATATCCTAATATTATTACGATATTAGAAAATATCAGACAAGGTTGATAAGGATGCATATTGGCATATGTATACCACCTATGGAAATATTCGTTTTGTCGTGATCATATTAGTATTAGGTATATCGGGTAATATATATCTGTATCGAATCAGAACAAAATTTATGAAAATCATAATCTGACAGGCAAATATCAGCCGATATATGTAAAATGTTCGGTATATCCGTTGATACAGCAACATGTTGTGATTTTGTTGCGATATTGGAAGATAACGGTATCGAAGGAGCCTGACACTAATATATATTAATCGATGTTTTCATCTGTAATTTAACCATCATATTCAGACTGACGGTTGAGATAATGCTTTATAGCTCCATTGTCTTTGTAGAAGCTCATTAAACTTTTGCAGTTTCGGTTTTTCCCTTGGCTACTCGAGCATCCTCCTAATTTCTGAATTTCTAGTTTCAGATTTGCCAAATCCGCGAGCAAAACTTCCTTCGAGCAAAAGCATCTGAAGAATAGTTGGTCTCGGAGCTCTTCGAACGACTGCTGCATATCGAACCATTATCTTCTTGTATCAGGCCATGTAGTTATGTGCTCGGAGTTTTGTTTCTGTGCTGCAATATTAGAGGACTTAGGATGTGAGAAACTAAAGGGCACTTGGTTGTATTGAATTGTTTTGTGTTGTTCAATTGGTCAATTACAGCATCTTATGAGGAAGTAATTACATAATAAAAGCATACATGGATCTGGTGGAGATGACTTGATTTTGATAGTGGATAGAAATGCTAATGACTTTTAAGGGGGCTGGTCTTTGAGATAAATTTTCCTCGCCTTGCTTTGAGATCGTTACTGTAAAGTGTGAGTTTCAAATTATAATTTTGATTATGTTTAATAAAGATATGAAAAGAAAAATTTTTTAGGTCAAAAGAAGAATTGTGTTAAAGTTAACTTCTAGATTTGGTCACATCAAGTTGAGTAATGCCTAACCAGCACTTGATATGTACGCCTGTATATTCTAGACCGAATGGCTATACCTGAAAGGCATCTGATTGGAGTTCAAGTATATTTTGGAAAATTATTCACCTTTGATGAGCGTCTAGGGAATATTCATGTGCACTTTTGATAAATTGCCAGCGCCTTACAGTATTCTATTTTTGTGCTTGATGCGTGTATATATACTAATCTTTTATATAAGTTTTATCTGGTTGACTTTTAGTTGTTTCTGTTGATTTTTTGAAAAAAAGATAGAGAAGCAGAAGAGTGGAAGAGAGAATAAGAGAGAAAAGTTTAGATAATGACATTTGAAGTGAATCTAAGAAAGATTTTTTATAAACTTGGAGATAAAGTAAGTGTATTTTAAATTTTCTTTTCTTATTACTGCTTTTTCTGATATCTATGGACATTTATTAAATTTTTGTGCCTAAGATGCTTACTTATCACATGTATGTACTTTATTTTCTTACAGTTTGTATGAAATTTATGTTTTAGTTTGTACACATTGTATTACTCAACTAATTTTTTATACTATAATTTATGCATGTTTTGAAATTATATTTAATTGTTTCTTGTGTGTCTTAAATTTATACAAAATACTCTTGTGTGTTTAAAATTATTAAAATATGTTTTATATGTTCTAAAAATTTTATTAATTTGTCCCCATAAACTTGACATTTAAAAGGAGATATTAGAACGTAAAGTTTTACGGATTTTCTTCTACAATTTTTATATAATAGTTTCACACATTTGAAAATTTTACAATGTAACTTTTACATATTTTAAAATTACATATTTAATTTTTATAAAATTTTCATGCACTATAATAACAATTATTTAAAAGAATTATGAAAAAAATTTTATAATTTGTGAAAGGATTAAATATATTTTTTCTGATATGAGAAACTATAAAAGATTATTTATATTAGTATAAAGTTTTTTATTCATTATGCACAGATTATTGTAAAAATTAGTGGTAATATATTATAACATGTTTTAATATTTTATAATAGTAATTGAGATTCGAACTTATTATCTTTGAATTGAAAGTGACATTTTGTCCTGTATATAAGATTATATATATGACGGTCCACTTATGAATATTGAATAATAGTATAAGGCTTTTAATTTTGTGAAAACATATGTAATCTGATGTTCGATTATTTGTTTATTTGCTGGTAAGATTCTACTCATTCTTAGTTCATAAAAATTAACATGATTTGAATATATTTTTTATAATATATTGTAGATTAAAAATTGGAAAAAAGAAATTTAAAATCTATGATGAATGTTATGAAAAATTATATATTTGATAATAAAAAAAATTTATGTGTTTTACTGAATAATTAGTTCACTCTTATTTTTATTTTTTATGAAAGTAAGCGGTCACTCTGTATTATGTCCCAAAATAGTAATTTTAGAATATTAAATTTTATTCTGGATAATATTTTTTTTTATATTACATAAAAGCTGTGATATTCTTGCCTGTTATATAATCAGACTTCGATTATCGTTCAATAGTTTAGTTAAAATTTTTGAGTACCCAAATATTAATAAGATATTTATCATTACAAACGTTTAGATATTAGCTTATTATCAGTTTTAGAATCATTTAACAGTATGGTGTTTTGGGTCTTATGATATGATTTACTACTCTAAATCAAGTTATCTGTTGACATTCAATTGTAGGTTCAGGTTTTGAGATTTGAAATAATTTGATTTAATAATTGGATAAATTAACTTAAGATGGTGTATGGGACGGGATGTTATAGTTATTTTAATTTAATGGTGTTGAGAATTTTTTGAAGGGATTGTTTTAATTTTTGCCTTTTGATATAATATTTAAATGGCCAAATTTGTATTTGATAGTGTGCATGGCATCCAACCCATCCAAAAAAAATGTGGCCGAAATCCATCCTCCCAATTTCCTGCACAATCAGTATGATTGATCAAGAACGTGTGCTCTCCACACGTTCAAAATCTATCTCAATTTAGAGAGAGAGAGAGTGGAGGAAATCGACGGACTCTTCAATGGCATTGGTTGTGAGCGTGGTCGGCAATGGCTTCGCAAAGCCGTCAACAATGGCTTCCATGAGAGAGAGCAGGCGGCGGGAAAGATTCGGAGCGCAAATTTCTCATTTAGAGGGGAGGAAGACGGCGTTGGTGGTGAGAGCAGAGGGTGTTGCTGTGAATCCAGAAATTAGGAAAAACGAAGACAAAGTGGTGGACACCGTTGTTGTGACTGAACTCTCCAAGCCTGTGACCGCTTATTGCAGGTTCCTTTTACTCATATTGTGGCTTTCTTCATTTATGTTTTTGATTGAATCTTGTGTTTGATTTCTTCGTGTTCGGAAACTGTTACATTTGCTGTTGGGAATGAGTTGGGCTGGGATTTGGGAAAGATTTCGTAGCAGGGTTTAGTGATTGTTTTCCTGCATTGAACTGTGGAGTTCGGACATTGTTAGAACTTAGAATTACCTAAGCATAACGCGGATATTGCTAGGTTATGAAACTATATAACTAGGTTTATCTCTCGGGGATGTGTTGGTTTATTGTAATGGCAAGTGGTCTAAAATTCCTAAAAAATTTTCAGTGTTTTCATCCCCCATTGTTATTCTAAAGATCTGTTTCAGTACAAATTTATAAATTTAAGTGAAGTTGATCGCATTATGTTAAGTTGATCAAATAAAACGTAAAATTGAAGTTTTCACACGATTATTTGTGCATTTTTTGTGTTATATATTGGTACTAAAATAAAAGTTGAAAATATAATTGCAAAAAATAAAAGTTGTGCATAGAATTGGAAAAAGAAAAAAAGAAGTTGAGAATGTTTTTGGTAATTTCCCTTTAAACAGTTGAAACTTTAATCTTAAGGAGCAATCACTGTAAAGGGTGAATTGAATTAAAAACCCATTCTTTTAACTGAATGATGAATAATTAGCTCCTTGACAACCGTGAGACAGATGTGAACTTCACATAGGCTAACAAAATCTAGTGCCCTAATTTAGATCTCAGGTTAGTTTGCCCAAGCAAAGAATTCCCTTTTTTTTCTGAAAATAATGACTAGGTGGAGTGAGTTTCTTTCCCCCTTTCTGCTCTCTGTAAATTCAATTGTAATCTTTTCTTCTTGTTCCTTCTACTATTTGTGCAACTCCTCGAAATTGATCTATTTTCATAAATCCATGAATTAGGTGTTGGGAGACTTATACACAATAAAAGAAAAATGGGGATCGGACGGTGAAGATGAAAAAGAAAATTTTGATTTTTTATTTAAGTGTGTTGAACTCAATAATTTTTCACCACCAATCACGACTGATTAAGTTAGGACCATCACCATTACAATTTGTTCTTTCACTTTTGCAAGGCATTAATTGTATTAATAATCTTATGGACAAGGCAGTCATACGCAGTTATTGTACCTAATTAACCTGGGTTTAATACACAAAAAAGCCACCTCCTTGCTAAGGTCTACAGTCATAGCAGATGACTATAGACCCATCTTTACACAATGTATGCAGATTATATGATTCATGGAGTACATATGGTGATTTGGGAATTTCTCCCAGCTTAAGTCATTTATTTTATGATCCACTTTTGAGAGATAGGTAGGAGAATTTCGGGTGTAATTTGGGGCTAGGATTTGAGAGCTGGTACTCATTTCTTTGATTAGTGGATTCTCTCTTCCCTTAAGCTTTGACAGAGGTGTTCCGTGTAACTTCATGCTGTTCTTCTGTTCTTTAATCTGTTTTCTTGTGATTGCTTGTAATCTTTCATATTTTGTGTTTCTTGATTTTCGGCATAACGTTTTTTTTTAAAACTTAAAAGAAGAGATAAGTGGAAACTACTTGAGATAAAAAAAAGTTGCATTTTCTTATCAAGAAAAAGAAAAGAAAATAGTGCTCTTTTAGAACATGGTAATAAGATTTTAATTGGGGTGACATAGTGGTTTCCTATTGATTAGGAAATTGGCAAGGTGAAGATGTTACATGAAGGGTATTCGGAATCTAAAAGATGATACAAATTTGAGACTAAAACTGATGATTTCTTTGTATACAATGTTGATTTCTTCTCATATTGTTGGACAGAAAGATCTCTCTACATGTGTGTACTGAAAAACTAGTTGTATGCCGCTTGCCTCCATAGATGAGGGCTCGTGGGGTTAACCATATTGTTGCCGGAGCTTTTTCTTATTTCTGACTCGGTGAAAACGTGTGCTGGAAGATTGTTATTGATTATGCCTTATTAATGTTTAGAAGGTAAAGGTCACAATTGTTAAGCTTTGAGTCACTTCCTTGTATGCCCCACACCTAATGAACATTTCTATAGTGTAGGAGATTGATGCTTGATGGGTGCTTGTACATAGCTTACAGTGGACGGGGCACCTAATGGGGGTGCACTTGCATGGGTATTAGTAGCATTGATGCCTTAGGGGACACTCGTGTGCCATTTCCAATGTTTTTATGGTTTTGTGTACCTAACGAGCGCATGAGTGGCTCTCATGTGACAGTATTTTCTTCTGGTTCTAGAAATTTTTGAGGGAAAGAAACCATTAAGGAAAAAAATGAAAATACAATAAAATAAAAAGAAGTATTTTCTTTCCTTCATTTGGATATTAATGAAAATTATATGGAATAGAAAATAACTTTCAAATAAAAGTATTTTATTTGTTTGGTCGTCAAGGAGAAATGAAGGGGAAAAAAAAATATACACAATGTGTCATTTGTCTTTTTTATTAAGAAGTTATACCCTAAGCATCATTACCATCATAAACAACCAGCCTCAAAATCTGATAGTAATTGCTTTCCAAACCGAGATTTATGCTCAAAAGTCTTTCTCAGATGAGCTGAAGCAACAAAGTAATTGTTATATCAGCCCGGTGATTAATTTTGTGCCTGAGAATTCAGTCTTCACATGTTGTAAGCTGTTACTAAATTCTCAATAATGACATGAATTCGTTCTTCGCATCTAGCTGAATGGGAATCTACTGCGAGTAAACTACAGGCAAAATTTACAATTTTTATTTTTAAAACTTCGACATGGACAAAGATTTGGATAACACGCTGAATTCCACTTGCTCCTAGAAATTGAAAATGAGTTACTGATGCTGCTGCTGCTGCTGTAATGAGGATTTTTTTTTTTTTTTTTGGTTTGGTTGAACTTGGAAGCGGTACAGTAACATGGAAGTATAACCATACGCATAGAAGGTACTAAATGTTTTCTAAGTATCGTTTGTACAATTTTCATGTAAATTACTCTTATTTGACATATATTAAGATTTCTATGCAAGAATTCTTATTTCGAGTCAATTTGATGAACTCATTTTCTGTTCCTAACAGGCATTGGTAAAGCCCTCTGGTGCAACTGTAGTATGATTCAAGTAGTGTTTGTTATGTAACTAATGAATCGTTCGTGATTCTTTGAATGAGTATATTAGTCAAAAGAGCAAGATGATGACTTGATATACTGTTCAATTAGATGTTCTTTTTTGGATTTCTTTTGTTACTTTTCGGCGCTTTTGAGCAGACAACTTTGAAAAGATTACGCTACGCTATAGAAATTTCAACACAAAAGAGTATGTAATACTTTTTCAACACTTGCACTCATGAGCTTATCTTCGAAGCTTTCAAGATTTGGCCGCTCTCTTGGTCTCCACCACTCTTGGCTTGCCTCCAAATCAAGAGAGGACATCCCTTTATATATGAATAATACTTATTCAATTAATAATTAGGATCTGCACTCCGTCCTCTACAATCAATGCCCAAGATTATCCATGTTTAAGAATATTCATCTCTTTATATATGAATAATACTTCTTCATTTAATGGCTAAGATCTCTGCTACATCTATTCATGCTCAAGAATATTCGATACCAACATCCTCGTTCAAGAACATTTTAGAACTACTTCCACACTCAACCTATGAAACTATTCTAGAATGAAATACATCTTCTCTCTTTCTTTTTCTCATTAATTTTATAGAATATTCATGAAATTTTTGGATCTATACATACAAATCCTTACCCTAGGTAGTATATATACGTCATTGTATAACTAATCTGTTAGTCTACCTGACACATGACTCTAACCACATTATTAAATTAATTAGACATGTTTTTTTTTTTTTTGTGTGTGTGTGTGTGTGTAATATTTGTATATAGATAGACATGTGCTATTAGTTGTGGAAGAAAAAAGGTAAACACAAGAAAATATATGAGAAAGAGAAATTCAGAAATATTATTGTTGTGTTTCACGAATTTGGATTATCCTACGAATTGGGGGTTACGAATCGCATCTTCACGCTAGGTTGATCTGATGTGGGTTCGGCCTCCATAACCTCGAACCTGAACTCTGCACAACACAATTGGAAACAATAAGTCAGAAGACGGCGGGAATTGCTCCCACCGTAAATTTTTCGGCGCTCAAGTCAGATATCTTTCCAAGAGAATAGAAAGATATAAAGAGAACGTGTGGATGCATGTATTAGTGGATTGAGTGTTTGGGTGCGGCTGAAAGATGGACGGCTTAAATGTGTGCCCTACTGAGGAGCGTCTTGGATGTGCTCTCTGTTGAGGGGCATGTCCAGTTGAGTGGTGTCTTGGGTGGTTATGTCCTGGAGGAATCACCTTTCACTCGTTGAAGGATTTTATGGGAGACTTTTTGGATGGATTTGACTACTTGATAGGAAAGATGGATTCTCCGGAGGAGGTCTTAGGGGGAAGTGCCCTCATAAAGACTCTAATCCCATTTTCTCCTCTCCCTTCCTTGGCCTCTTCTCTCCCGGAGATCCTCCCCTCCCTTTGTTTGGATGATGATAGTTATAAAAGTGGAGGTGGTTATTCTTCTCCCTTACAGCTGCCGGTCAAAACCAACCGTGGCAATCGTCTTATATCGTCTGTGGATAAGACGAAGTGGTTGAACGGTTTTTTCTTGGGCCGAGTATATTGAACCTATCAATTAGACCATTCTTATCAATTATTTATTGCATACAATAATTAACAAGGCTTAAATAATGTCATTTTTGTTAGAGTTCTAGATTGATTTTATCAGTGTAAAACGCAATCCAACAAAACTTCACTGTATCTTCGAGACTATTCACACGAGCCTGTCTGCATATGTAAGGAGCGAATAATGTTTTAAGGAAGGTAACTTTATAACACAGACTTAAAGCCTTATCTCTTTAATTTACCATATGATTCTCAAAGATCTTGAATCAACTGCTCCGATTTTTCCTACGGTTTCTTCGTAGTATCTGTGTTTTGATTACCGTGTAGTAAAAAGTCTTAAATTACTTTGGTCTGTTGAAACATGGCGCAGGTGTTGGAGGTCTGCAACTTTCCCTGCATGCGATGGGAGCCATGTCAAGCACAATAAAGCTACTGGAGACAACGTTGGGCCTCTGCTTTTGAAGAAGCAGTAACAGTAACAGTGACGATAATTTCATTTGTTTCTTTTAATGGCAATAAATCTGCATGAAGAGTGAAACTAATGTGTGCTTCTGTCACGATTTCAACTGTTAACTAAGGTTTACTTTATCCTGTGTCAAACCAGAGCTATGAGCAGATATAATAACGCTTTTCAGATGCTAATAAATATCTATTTTTTTAAAAAAATTTTTAAAGAAATTTTAACACGTTTGGACACAATTTGAACATATTTGGGATGAGCTTAGGGGCCTGTGCCACAATCGCGGCCGTTTAGCCGCAAATTCAACGGCCAGACGGCTTTTTAATTTTTTTTAAATAAAAATGAAAAAATTAGGCTTCGCAAGTCATAGCCGTCCGATTTTGGCCTAACGGCCGTGATTTGTGGCCCTGTGCTGCTGCACAAGACCCCTCGGCTCTATTTGAGATATATTCAGACATACTTGGAACATTTTTTGGTATGTTTTCGTTTGAAATTTTTGCTTATATTATATATATTTTTTGATAATTATAAAGTATAAGGTGATAAAATTAAAATATAAATATCGTTAATATATAAAAAAAATTACTATATTAAATTTTTCTTAATTTATTGAATTATATGATGATTATTATTCTACTATAGTAGTTTGTTAAAAATATTGTAAGATAATTTATTTATATTTATTTAACTGTGTACTTTCTTTCGGTTAACATGTTATCATTGCGTCGTATTCTCGTTTCTATAAAAAAGCATGTCAGTGTGTTGGTACTGTCTATCCTCAAATTCAGTGTTTATGCTTATTAGCTTAGAAATATCAGTACCGTGACATAAATTATAAATATATAAATATAATAAAATAAAAAAAATCAGTTGTTCTGAATATAATTGGTGGCAAAGTCAGTTTGGTGCTGATGATTTCAAAGGGAGCCATTATATTGGGCACTAAAGCATGGTTTTTTTTATAAATATATTTTTATGAATTTTTTATATTATTAATATCTATTAAATATTTAATTTAATGGTAAAGTAAAATTTTTAAAAATAATTATTCATATAATTTTATAATTTTAAAATTTAAAATTCATAATTTAATTTATGGTGGTTTAGCATTGTTGGATGGCAGCATTGATTATGGTTTATAGAAATCCCCTTTGATTATTTATTTTAGGCTGTGGGACTCATATTTATCATTATTTTAATGACATATTATTTATTAAAATAAAATAAAATATAAATAAAATAATTTTTTTAAATTAATAGAATAACATAGGATTATAGTTAAAAATTTTTATTTTTATATTTAGTTATTAAAATAGAATAAATTAAAAATTAGTATTTTAATATTTAATATATAATATTAGTATAATAAATAATATAAAAATTTATAATAATAATAATAATAATAATAATATAAAAATAATTATTTTTTATATATAAGAAATAAGATGAGAATAAAAAATACCTAAGAATATATTTTTTTTAAAAAAAGATATATTTTTTATAAAAAAATAATTAAAAAGTAAAAGAAATATTTTACTAAAAATGAGATAGAAATAAAATTTAAATATATATTAAATATTTTTTAAAAATATAATATTATAATTTAATTATTCAATAAAATAATTAAAATTCGTTAGCTATTTTTTTAGTTATTAAATTATAATTTAATCATTTATTGTTATACCGAAACGCGTGAGCCGCGGAGCTGCGCAACGCGTCTTGTGTCGTATCCGATTACATCAATACGGTCTGAGATGATGACATGACCGAACGATGAAGATTCCGACAGCGACGGCTGCGGTCTCTGCTCAGTCTGGAATTAGATGGCCAGCCTGTCCAATTTAAATATTTCTTAAAATAATTATGAAATAATAATTTTAATCAGAAAATCTTATTTAAAACTTTAAGATAAATTACTTATATTTTACATTCAGTAAATAAATATTTAATTGTTTTTTATTATATGATGCTATTTATTATATTTAATTATAATATATATTTTTTATATCTAAGATCTATTAAATTTTAAAAGCATAAAAATTAAAAATACTTACAAATTACAGATGAGTTGTAAAATTATATATAAATTATTATTATTATTTTTAATTATTATAATTGAAATTAGATTAATATTAAAATTACGACTATATATATTGATGTCTCGACTAAAAGACAGTATATGACGCGTGTTGTAGAAATATCAATAAAATTGTTTAAATATTTAGAATATAAATTAAATAAAATATTTATGAGAAAATATAAATTGGTTATATTATAATTAAAAAAAGATATGAATTAAAAATCTTAGTGTAATAAAAATAATTTAAAACTATCTATATTTTTTAAAAAATATTAAAGTAAATCAAATTAAATTTGATTTAGAGATAGAGAAGTTGGAGGCATTAATGAAATCAAAATCAAGGAAGGAACCATGAAAGCCTTCATATGTTTTAAAAATAATTGAATAATTTTTGTCCAATCTAAACAAAAAATTGATGGATATGATAGTACTCAAATTGGTTTAAATCCAGTAAACAGAAGGAAGAAATGCTTAAATAACGACGGTCCAACAAAAAATTCTCTGAACTTATGAAGCAAAAGTATGGCTACTGATCTACTTAGCATCGAAGGCGTAATAATAGATAATTAATGGACAGTTTTAGATGATTATCGCATCGATCCAATCATCAAAAAACATATGGTCTTACCATTAGTTTGAGGTGACAGTTATATACATGAGTAATTCTCTTTATAACTGTGGAAGCGTAATGTCCACCTAATAATTTAGAGGTTTGCCAACCAAATGGTACCTTTTTATTATAAATACAGTATCATTCCTATAGAATAAGGGGATGAATATTCACATGAACAAAAAAAGCATAGATGGAAGAACGTTAAAACTAGATAAATTACAAAGTTAACTACTTTCCCATACGAGTACAACACTTTTAAAGCCATACTCCCATACAAGTGTATCAATTTTAAAGTCGCTCTCTATCTAAGCACATCCTAAGGAGTATAGCCCTCTGATGGGTTCAGCCACGACGTAAGCTAGTCCAATCACGAAGAGGGGCGATCCAACAACTAGCCCATTACCCAGTGAAGCCCAATGCAAAGCAAAGCCATAAACCATCCAACTGGCCCGTTTGCTGTGTACAGGCCTAGGGATGACCAATGGCCCAACCTCAAGGGGTAGTTTTTACGGCTCAACCAATCACGGTAAAGTTAACCCTCCACTTCAACGACAGTAGTCTGGCAGTGTGGAAGACACCGATACTACGGGTCTCAGCCAATGATAATGGTAGTCAACCATGGAGAATCCCCATACTCACTGACCAACGGCAGTTTAGCTAATTGGGGGTTTCAGCCTCCACAGTACAAGCGTCGGCTTCCAGAAAGAAGAGCCGAAGGCCAAAGCAACCGATTGAGAAGACCCCGTGGCTCGATGACATTAGGGCCTAGGAGGCCTCTAGTAGTAGGGCCCAGACGCAGTTGGAGGGTCACCAAGCCACAGGATGCGAGAAGAAAGCCTTGAGCGGCGGAACCCTTGTTACTCCCGTAGCGACCAGAGACCTTCGGCCCAAGAAGAAGCATCCTGAAGCGCATGGCCACCACAAGCCGAAAGCAGCACAGCCCCTATCCAAACCACTCGGAGCTAAGGACTTTTCTCAACGCCAAAAGGAACACGTCCACCTCCTGCATGGTGGAGAATGTGGAAAGATATGGCAACGTGTCTTCAAGGGCGATGCCAGAAGAAGGGCCATAGACCTAAGGAGGTCGCCAATCACGGTGGAGATCCGCATGTCACTACTCCTCCACAAGTTCAAGATGCCGGTTCTCGAGCCGTATGGCAGGAGTACTGATCTGATGGACCACTTCTGCATGTTGTTGAGCTTCTAGGGCCTGGGCGAGGCCACCATGTGCCAATGTTTTTCTTTAACACTCAAAGGGAACACTGGCCTTATATTCTATAGTCTCGAGCCAAACACTAGCTGAATGTTTGCAAAACTTGCCGATTATTTTTTGTCTCAATTTGCCTCCATCCGAAGGGAGGTGAAGCAACCATGGCACCTAATCCGGCTTTGCCAGCGACGAGATGGGAGCCTGAAGCGCTTCCTAACCCACTTCACCGTCGAGACGCGAAGGATATCCGGTCTCACTGAACAAGTGAAACTTAGTGCTTTCATTGCTACTTTGGAGCTCGAAGACTTTTTCAAATACCTGACCCACCAAAACCCTCAAACTTTCCTGGAGGCCGAGGCAATTACCCAAACTTACATTGCGGCTAAGGAGGCCAATGAGGAAAAATGTCTGGAGCATGTGGACCGGCCACCGAAGAGGCCAGCAAACGAGAAGAAGACGAATGGAGACGACTACCGTCCTCGAGGGTTATGCAAGCAATTGTGAGTAGAGCCAGGTTCCAGTAAGGAGTTCTAACCGCAGAACCTAACACCCTTGATTGACACGAGCATGTACATCTTGATGTAGATTTGGGATAAGAAGTTCCTAAAATGGCAAAAGGTGCCAAGGAATCCAGAGGTAGGGGATCAGACCAAATATTGTCACTACTATCGGTCTCTGGGTCACAGAACTGAGAACTATTGAACCTTGTAAAAGGAGATTGAAGACCTAATCCGCCGAGGACATTTGACGAGATTCCTGCAGAACCCAGGACAGGCTCTCACAGACATAGAGGAAGACTCACAGGAGCAGTTGAGAAATCGAGTGGTGGTCGGGGTTGTTAATTGATAACAACCAATCTAGCGAAGGGCAACGCCCCAGACCGCCTAGAGAGTATTTCCAGCAACAAGAAGCTAAGGATAGGAGTTAGGATTGATGTCATTTGTTTAAGCGATGATGATATGATGCATATAATGACCCATCATTCCGACCCTCTAATTGTATCTGTCCTTTTTTTGGGCGGTAATTAGATTACCAACTGAAATAAGTTTCTATCAATGATGGAAGTTTTCACAATTTACTGTATCTGGATATTTTTTTAAATTTGGATTGAGAAAGAGTTAAATGAGGCCCACCGAGGGACCCTTGTATGGTCGGACAATGAACCAATACTTGTGCAACGAGCTGTTGAACTGGAGGTGACGCTGGGGGCAGACCCACGCCGGACCTCCCGGATGCTTATGTTCCTGGTCATCAACCTCCCGTCTGTCTACAATGCAATCTTGTGATGGCCTTGTCTAATCACTTTTGGGGCAGTGATGTCGATCCCACACCTAAAGATTAAGTTTTCAACGCCATGTGATGTGGGAGAAGTCCTACGGGATCAAGTGATGGGCCAAACGTGTTACCTGTCCCAAATCTCTCCAGTGATCCTAACCCAGCTGATTGAGGACCTTGATTTCTGAGATGAGGCTACCCTCCAATAGGCTTAATCAGGAGAGTCAATTGATAGGATTCCTTTGGACCCCACCGAGTTAGAAAAATGCGTACACATCAGTAGCTCCCTTTTAGGATTTGTCCATGACTAGATCGTCACCTTCATTAGGAAAAATGCCAACATCTTTATGTGGACTCCTATAGACATGTTGGGAATACTGATCGGACTAATTGTTCACAAGTTAGGCCTCGATCCTAATCATAAACCCATCCAACAGGAGCGTATGAACTACTTGGTCGAAAAACTGGTCACCATCCGCAAAGAAGTTAAAAAACTACTTGACGCGGGGTTCATCAGGGAAGTCTAGTACCCTGACTGGTTGTTAAACGTTGTCCTCGTCAAGATGAGTAATGGGAAGTGGTAGATGTACGTGGACTTTATCGACGTGAACAAGGTGTGCCCGAAGGACAACTTTTCATTGCCAAGAACCGACTAGTTGGTAGACTCCACCTCCTGCCGAGAGCTACTAAGCTTTATTAACGCTTACTCGCGATACAATTAGATTAGGATGAGTTCGAATGACGATGAGTACACCTCCTTCGTGACAGACTAGGGGACCTATTGCTACAAGGTCATGTTATTCAGTCTAAAAATGATGGGGCTACCAATCAACAATTGGTGAACAAGATGTTCGAAATTCATATTAGTTGAAACGTGGGGGTGTACGTAGACGACATACTCGTGAAAAGTAAAGTTACTGACGACTATGTTTGCGACTTGAACGAGACCTTTGAGATCCTTTGGGTGCATTAGATGTAGCTCAACCCTACTAAGTGTATCTTCGAGGTGACCTCAAAAAAGTTCTGAATTTCATAGTTTCTCAATGGGGTATCAAAACGAACCCTGAGAAGATAAGGGTTATCCTCAACATAAGTCCTCCTTAGATTGTGAAAGAGGTCTAGAAGCTCGCTGGACGGCTCGCTGCCCTCTCTCGATTCCTGGCAAAAAATGGCGGAGAAATATTTACGGTTCTTCAAGGTCTTGAGGGGGACGAAAGTAATCGGGTTCCAGTGGACGGCCGAATGTGATACTGCATTCCAGGAAGTTAGGGAATATCTTTTTCATCCTCCTCTCCTGGCTTTACCTCAGGAAGATGAAGAGTTGTATTTGTATTTGGCGATTTCTAACACGACACTGAGCTCAGTCCTGATCCGATAGTAGTTTGATATGTAACGACTAGTGTATTATGTCAGTAAAATCCTGATCAACATTGAGACCCGCTATACGCATGCCGAAAGGATTGCGCTAGCCTTTATATACTCCACCCGAAAGCTACGGCCATACTTCCAGGTGCACAAGATAGTTGTAACGTCCCCGGTGCACCTGCATGTAGATATTATCCGCTTTGGCCCGGGAGAACTTCACGGCGTCTCTAAGCCTACAGGCCGCAGCCTGGGAGAGTTTCACGGCATCTCCAAGCCTACAGGCCTCACGGTTTTGTTCATGGCAGACGGCTTAAGCCGCCCCCAAAACGCGTCTACAAGGGGGAAGTATCCACGCCCTTATAAAGGTACGTTTCGTTCCCTCTCCATCTGATGTGGGACTCTACAGTCCACCCCCCTTAGGGACCCAGCGTCCTCGCTGGCACACCGGATCGGATCCCGGCTCTGATACCATCTGTAACGTCCCCGGTGCATCCACATGTAGATATTATCCACTTTAGCCCGGGAGAACTTCACGGCGTCTCCAAACCTACAGGCCGCAGCCTGGGAGAGTTTCACGGAATCTCCAAGCCTACAGGCCTCACGGTTTTATTTCTGACAGACGGCTTAAGTCGCCCCCAAAACGCGTCTACAAGGAGGAAGTATCCACGCCCTTATAAAGGCACGTTTCGTTCCCTCTCCATCCGATGTGGGACTCTACAATAGTTGTCTTGACGGACCAACTCTTAAAGGGGATATTGTAAAAGTTAGACACCTTTGGGCGATTGGTCAAGTGAGCTATAGAGTTGGCAAGTTTGACATGAAATTCCGGCTGCAACCAGCCATGAAGGGCTAGGCTCTCGCAGACTTTATAGTTGTGGCGGCGACCCCGGTTTCTGATGCCCTTGGCCAAGCCAGAGATACGGATAAGCTAGATTTTTTGACATGGACCCTAAACGTGGATAGTTCATCAACGTAGGCAGGTAGCGGAGTAGGTGTGGTTCTGTGAACCTCGGGCGGGTCAGAAATCAAGTATTCCGTCACTGTTGGGTTCTTGGCCACCAATAATGTCGCCGAGTACCAATTGCTCATTGTTAGACTTTGGCTCACCAAGGAATGCTCGGCCAGATTGCTTATCGTTCGTAGCAACTCAGAGCTGGTTGCCAATTAGATCCAAGGGATTTTTAAGGTGTCCAATCCACAACTCGCAAAGTTCCTTGCCAAAGTAAGGGGGATAATCAAAGCATTCGACCAAGTCAAGGTAGTCCACGTCCCCAGGGAAGAAAACTGAAAGGCCAACCAACTGGCAGAAGCGGCGGCAACTGACAACTAGGAACAATAGTCCAATGACATGGGAGAAGTCCTTGTCATCAAGAGCATCGACAACCCTAAGGGTGAGGTGCTGCAAGTAAACGACAGTGATAACTAGATGACCCCGTACTGAAAGTATCTGACTGACGACACTTTACCGAATAACCCTAATAAAGCAAAACACGTGAGAAAGATAACAAGCTGGTACACCATTGCAAGACAAAGGTTGTACTGTTGGGGATTCTTGGTGCCTTACATAAGATCTTAGACACCAAAAGAGGCCGATTATGCACTAAGTGAGGTGCACCTCGGTGTTTGGGGCTCGCACATAGGAGGCAAGAATTTAGCTTTCAAGGTAATGAGACAAGGCTTCTTCTGGCTCTTGATGAAATGCGACACCATGGAGTTTGTGAAAAAGTGTGAAAGCTACCAACTCCACGGGAACATGCCTCACCAGCCGCATACGTAGTCGCAAACCCTCCAGATGCCTTAGCCATTTACACAATCGGGACTTGACATTATCGGACCTCTACCCGTCACATCCAGACAATGAAAGTTTATTATAGTAGGCATCGACTATTTCATTAAGTGGGTGGAGGCGTCTCTACTAGCACAGATAACCGAATAGAATGCCACAGAGTTCGTTCAAAGGAGTATTGTTTGCCGATTCGGAATTCCCATGGTCATAGTGACCGATAATGAAACTCAATTTACCGGCAAATAATTTACCAAATATTGCACAAGCATGTGAATAAAGTTGATTCACACATCAATTGCCTAACCACAAGCCAATGGGTCGGTGGAGGTAACAAATCGAATGTTGTTACATAGATTGAAGACTAAGTTGGAAGACATTGTGGGCTCTTGGGTTGATGAGCTTCCTTCCATCCTTTGGTCATGTAGGACCACCCCGAGAGCGTCGACCTACGAAACGCCCTTCGGCCTGTGCTATGGAAATGAAGCAATCGTCCTGGTAGAAGTTGGTTTGCCTAGCCTTCGGGTCAAGAACTTCGACCCCCTTGGCAACTCTCAGAGGCTCAGAGAGCACCTCGACCTGTTTAAGGAGCCCGAGATGTAGTGTGCCTTTGGACTACAGTGTACTAGTAGCAAATTATATGATACTATAATAAGATAGTAAAAGTTTGCAGATTCGAGGTGGGGGACCTCATCTTACGGAGTGTAGAGGCAATTGGCAAAATAGCCAACATGAACAAGCTTTTTCCAAATTGGGAGGGACTATTCCCTATCTTGACAATCCTCCAAAACAGTGCGTACAAACCCAGGACGACATGCTTATCCAAAGGACATAAAACGCCGCCCACCTTAAAAAGTATTACTAATAAGCTTCGGTCGAGCCCAGGTAAGCACTACATGCATCATTCCGAATGCCTGTAATTGTACCATATTTTTAATTAATAAAATTGATATTTATTTGTGCGTACTTGCTTGTGTGATTGCATGTGTGTTTGTCATTTTACCAAATTAAGTGACTCAAACTACCCCTAAGTCAGGTAGGACTCGTTCTGGGCTGCTTTGCGACCCTTTGGATATCGAAGAACCTTGGCCCCGAGTCGGGCAACCCATTAAACGGTCAAATTTTAAACCTTGGTACTGCACTAAAGCGGCCAAATGGCGGCGAAAACGAGGCTTGAGGGCTCTTGGAGCCTCCCAACTAAGTGACCTATAAAACCACAGGGGTCTTTTATAGCGGGCGTGTAACGACCTTCCTCCGTTGGAGAGAGAACCCTTAGTCAACGAAGGTCGGGGGACTAGGTCTAGCAGCGGATGGGCAACGACTTCCTGGGACAGGATCGAGCACCAATATGGCAATGTGTGGATAATGGCCTACAACTCTGCCAGGGCCCGATTGCTATGGCCACGAAACCCAACTAGCCTAAGTGAGGTTTACCCATAGGCGTATGACAACATCCTACTTATAGGATAGAGCACCCTGCAAAATAAAAATGTAGCGACATTTCCTTCCTAAGGGAACGAGCACCATCGAGTAGACGCACCTCAAACAAACCTAACGATAATAGCTACAACACTTAGCCGACCAAATAAAGAGAAAGCAACTCAACATGGAAGTATAAGTAATCAGCCTCAAAGGTCACAATGACCTAACTAGTTTCATTACAATTAGTTTTGGATATAAAAGTGGGCCATCCGTCCAAAAAAAGGAAAAAAAAAAAAAGAGGATCTAGCAGCCTAGAGGATTCTTGCTCAGTGGCTAATCATCACCTAGCTGGGAAGACGAAGGCTATCCCATCCCCATGAAAGGGAAAAACAAGTCTAGCGCTCGGGTGGAACTGGCGTTTGCCGGATGAAGAAAAGAGACCATAAAGTCTAGGGTTATCGGCTGCGCAATTTGTTAGTAAAGGTGAATACCATCCCAAAACTTACCTCCAACACCTTCCCAAGATCCTGCTTCGGAATGGAGACTCTTAGTTGACCCGCAAGTCAGAGGCAATGTCTACAGAGAAGATGCTAACACTCTTGAAAATCGCGGAGTGATCCCTCAAGGGAAGTAATCTTCTCCCCGGCCACACACAACTCGCCCTCTAGGGCCTCGACCCGCTCAAGCACAGCCCTGTGCTCCAATGCACTGACATGCCTATGAGCCAGAAAGCCAATGGCAGCCGAAAGTTGGAGAGCCCTCTCCTTAACCTCCTGGTAGCAAGCACGTTAGAAGAACGAAGGCAGAAGTAGAAAAAGGACAAGGGATACTAAATGAGTACCTCTGCGAAGGAAAGCGCCTCGGGGGGATGGAATCTTGGGCTTGGCACGGGCAACTCCACAACTTGTTTGGCCCTAATAGACACGACGCCTTGGGACTTTGGAAAATCTAGGGTAGGCACCCCAGTTTCTTCGACGATAGCTGTAGCAGCTATCGACTCTTAAGTCCTCGAGTTCGAAGGTTCTGAAGGATGCACCTCAACGACCTCACCTTCCTCCAACGGAGGCGCATCGACGGTGACTATTTCCCCCGAAGGAAGCTCCTCTACAATCTCAACTGCCTTAGGAGGAGACATGTCAGTAGTAGTGGTCGCCACGAAAAGAGGCTCCTGGCTAATCTCGGGTCCTCGAAGAACATGACAGCCTCGACTGCCCTGTTGGCCAAGGGGGCATCCTTTGCTGCATGGATAGGAGACTCAAATCCTCCAATGTTAACCTTTGACGCCAACCCGGCAACAGCCTCCGGTGTGGTATCGGCTGCAACTTTTGCTGTCGGCTTAGTAGAGGTTTCCACCAACTGCTCCTCCCGCTAAGGTCCAACGCCAACAGGGACACCGTACTGTGCGAGTGAAAGTGCAAGGATCGTCTCAACTCCGACAATAGCATTGTTGGATTTGAGATCAGGTATAGGAGCCGCAATGGCCACAGCTCTCCCAGAGCCAGATGCTTGACCCAAAGTGGAGGCAAAAATAGAGCACACCCCCTCGACATACTCCCAAATTGCTGCACCCGCGACAATGCGGCCTTGTCCTCACCGGATGAAGAAGTAGGTTTTGAAGACATACCATTAGAGGAGGAGTAACCCACTTTGACAGATGACTCAAAGGATCTCAAATTACTGGCATCCTCGCCCTCCTCTAACCAACCAGTGTCACCACGGGTGCCGGCTCCCACGCCGCTGCAGCAAAGGCATCCAAGGTCAGCCAATGTCCCCTCTCACGGAAAGTGCCAGAATTGGCCAAGATCAGATCCACCAGAGGTTTCCCCTGGACCTTCTCAGTCGCTTCTAAGGACCTAGTGATGCTAAACCACACCTTCCCCCATTCTTAAAAGACAGTCCAGTCGGAAGGAGTTACTAAGTAAAAGAAAAGATCCTTCTAATGCTTGACTGAATCAGGATTTGCCCCTTTGAAGTTAAAACTAGGGCGGAGAGATAATGAAATTTAGTTGGCCTTTTGCAAGAAGATGAGATTGCTCTCACTGATGTGGTGATGAATCTGCAACCATGACTGCGAGAGAAGACGCAGACGGACACTAGGTACCATATGGCGTTGGGCATGAGCCTTGCCACTGCACCCTAAGGCTGTGAGAATCGCGTATAGATCCGCAGGCGTTGGGAAGTGGAGTCTATCCTATAGATGGATCTCATAGATGGTGATAAATCCTTCCAGCGGAAAGCAGGCTCTACCATCTTCACCAAACAGAAGGAACGCTGTGCTTCCCAGAACCCCAAACTGAGAGAGCAGCAATTGAACACCCTCAATGGTGAGGATCGATCGAATCCTCTTGACATCATCAATGGCCGTAATTGGAAGGGAAAAAGAAGGAAATGCATGAAAGAAAGAGAAGCTCGTGACGGATCGAAGACGAAGGCAAAAAGCGGAAATGATGAAGGACACGCGATTTAAATAAGTGAAGACCCTGAGACGAAAATGATGTCGCAGGGAACTCGAAAGGCCGCCCTCACGATGGCAGCCACTCGTGTCAACACTGCAAGGCGCCGCGACATGCCCCTTCCCACAGCCACTGGAAATAAACCTGACACCTCGAATTCCTGCGTGCTAGTATTAGTAACGGTCAGTCGAATCATCCCATCAACAATAAATGCAGTACGTAGTTTCCAGAAGTGCTAGTGCTATCAGTCGAAGTGGCCATCATGAAAGCGTACGGTCTCGCTAGGAGACCAATGGCCTAAAGATGTGGCCATCATCACACGATATGACTCAGGATAGGAAGCGGATCATGCGTGACCTAGGTAGGCTCGACGATGTTCTATCAAGCTAGCCTCTCGGCCGAGCGTTCGGGACAACCAACCAAGAGGTCAGTCATCGAATAATTGAGCTGTTGAAAGGGTAACCCAGCTGACTGTCAGATACCAGGTCACATACGACAATACGAAGATGCCCCAATCATAAAGTAACAACAGAAAGATAAAAGGACAAGATTATAGAAACACAAGATGGAAGAAAATACTTAGTGGTTCTATTTATTGAATTCTTTTACAAAATACAAGATTTACAACCATAAAAGTATGTAGTAGAAGAAAATACATTGAATGAAAATCAATAGCGATTGCTTGGAAACGGGTCTAGGGAAGGCACATGTAGGGAGGGCAACTGTGGGTTAAACACCATGCGAATTGTACCTACTTAAACATGGAATGTGCCCGATCAGAAACTAGATGCCGCGAGATGTCAGCGAGAAGCGATTCTCTGGAGGAGAAACAAAACACCGCCATCGACACCAAAGAAGCTTCCCACTTGAGAACTCCTCCAGCAAGCTCCAGCGACGACCCCCCAGAGAAGAGGTCGAGGCAGGGCCACTTCTACAGATCAGAAAGGATCGTGGAAGACGGCTGCTCCAGGGAATTCCTTTAGACGGTGACATCTGAAAACTAGCTAGAGGAGAAAAAAAAGGGACCCTACCACTGAGCTACCAAGCATGGTGGCCCGAGAATAGCCGGAGTAGGGTCCGGGTTGCATGAGAGCAGTCGAAACAACAGAGACACTATAAGCACCAAGCGCTTCTTCGAATCTTCCAAGACTCCACCCGATCCCTGTCCAAGGCTTTGAAAAGCCTAACGTAGTTTCAAACTCCCACGTCACTTAGCTGGTGTGGAGATGAACCTTGAAGCAAAAAGCAAGAAAGTCCTCCATTTATAGCCGTAATAGGAGGATAGTAAGCTCCTGGTGAAAGGACACGTCCACCAATTACCGGCAAGGAATCGACTCCAGACCTCGATCTAGGGTAGAATCTTCCAAGTAGAGTATCAAATCCCTGTATCATTGTACAGAAAGTCTGCAAAGCGCTTGGGGAAGGGGTGTGGCTCTTGAGAACCAGCGACTAAAGGGTCTCGGGAAGAGTCATGCGAGTAGTGGCAGCAGGCAACATCCCATCATCTGGCATGCCGGAGACCAGAAAAGCCCAACTTTTCGGCATAGGAGGTTAGTGATTGGTCCAGCCATGACATGGGCTGATCCAATCATGAAGAGGGATGATCCAACAACCAGCCTGTTAACCAGCGAAGCCCAATGCAAAGTAAAACCCATAAACCATCCAACTGACTTGTCTACTACTTACAGGCCCAAGGAGGACCAACGACCCAACCTTAAGGGTAGCCTCTGTGGCTTAGCCAATCATGGCAAAGTCAACTCTCCACCTCAGCGACAGTAATCTGGTAGTGCGGAAGACACTGGTGTTACATGTCTCAGCCAATGGTGATGGTGGTCAATAATGGGGAATCGTCGTGCCTGTCGACCAACGGTAATTCAGCTAACCCACGCGAGAAAAGGATTGGCCCCTATTGGTCACCTCCAACCACAGTCACGTCACCACCACAAAATGACATCTAATACAGTGGTTCCCGTCAACGTCTCAACGGTCGGTGAATCCTAGTAGAACACCTGTCATCCACCTTAGTGCCAAAACCTTCTCTGTGAAATACTATAAACTCCTTCACCCCTCACGAGATAAGGAATCGAGCAACTCCCAGTGGAAAAGCCACCCACAAGCGAGACTCAAAAGCCAAGAAAGAACCAAGATTTCTTTCCAAAAATTGTTCTTTCTCCTCCTCCAAAAGCCACTATTCGTCGAGTGCAACCCTAATAAATCACTCATCAAGTACAGTCCTAATGAGCCACCGACCGCGTGTAACAAGACAGGAGCCCAGTCATCCTTTCTCTTTAAGCCAATCCCCGTCGAGCGCTCTACAAGAACTCTGGCCTCCTATCTCAACTCCTGTAAACATGCATCACTGCATTCTTTCTCATCCTCCTTACTTTTTTATATTCTGTTAGAAAGATTTTTGACTTAAGCGTCGGAATATAAACCAAAAAATGAGTTTTACCAATCCTTTGACTTCTTATTTGTAGTCTATGGTGTGGAGGTTCTAGTTTAGCAGCAATAGAGGCCACACCCGCTCCAATTCGACCCGCAGCGAAGGATCGAGTGTCCCCTTAATCCGTACCACAACTCGGGAATGAAGGACGCATCACCATCCAACAAAAGTAGTTAATCCCCATCCACTTGCATTCTCACATTATTTCCTTACATCTTTCTTATCCGATTAAAAAAATTACTGACTTGGATGTCGAAGGACATATCGAGAAGTGAGCATTGCATTCTTCTTACCTCTTATTCGTTTTATTGTTCTGTGCAGATTTTAAATTTTGAGTAACAAAAATCGGACCCATTTTTGCATGAATTCCTGTATAAGACGACTCCGTAATTCGTTCAATAATTCGAACATTAGAGACGTATTAAAAATAAAAAATGATATAATAATTGTGCAGAATTATATAATAATTGATGAAATTAAAACATTATGTTATAATTAAAAATATATAATATTTGAATTCAAAATTTAAGCTGAAACAGTCTCTAAATCTTACAAACTCAATCGATTTAAATATTTCACAAGAAATAAAAATAAGAAAACTGACATAGAATGCTAAACTGAGAACACACGGCCAACTTTCCCTCCGCCGGCTTTTCCAGCAAAACGGCGGCCGCGCTCCGTTCACACGGCGGATTCCGTGGTTGTCTGTCGCCGACAGACGGTAAACATCGCAACAATAGCAGCAGGAAGGGGAGGGGAAAAAAAATATTAAAAAAAATAAATAAAAATATTTAATTGAAGGAAATTATCCTGAGGATTTCAGGTAGAGGCACTAGTTAATTCCTAAAGAGCTCCATGCAGTGTTCTTGGTCCAAATTCCTACTCCAAAACTTCTTGTAGTACTCTGGGTATGTGAAACTCCGGTATACCGCGGTGGACCCATCGGCGGTGAGAGGCGGCGGAGCACTGATCACGGCATCGTCTGCCGGACAGAGGAACGAAGCAACCGATATTCTTGGCTTATCAGCGTTGACAACTGCTCTGTGCCACACGCTTTTGTAGATCCCATTGCTCAATGCCTGCAATTTCTCATCCAATTTAATCTCATCAAGGAATATTAAAGTATCAAAATAGCTTAGTCATCAAACTCCAATATTGAAGTATCAAAATCGCTTCATCATCAAATATATCCGCTATTAATACAATTACAACCGATACTGATACTAATAACTTTTGCCCATAGCGTAATAACTTATATGATTAGTCATTACCTGTAATTGATCGCCAATATTGATAACAAATGCATTAGGGTAGGGCTTGACGGCGACCCATCGACCCTTGATAAGAACCTGAAGGCCACAAACATGCAAGTCTTGTAGGAGGATGGTGAGGGCATTAGGGTCGGTGTGCCCCGGCAATCCGTACGTGAGCTCCGGCTCCGGGCAAGGTGGGTAGTAGTTAATGGCCATATGCTGCCCTTGCTCTCCTAGGGTATCCTTAATGCAGTTCCTTTCCAAGCCCAAGCTCTCCGCTATGGCTTCTTCCAATCTCAATCCGAGTGCTCGGACTTCCTCTATGTATCTACTCACGACTTCTCTGCTCAGAACACGTTAAATGTAATTTTGATGTTATCGTCAATATTACGGACAAATTAGAAGTACTATTAATCATATAAAAAATAAAAATTGTAAAAAAAAAAATTTAAAAATTTAACCTTTTTTATATAAATAAATAAGATTGTGGGAATTGATGACCGATTTCAGTAGAAATAAATAAATTTGCAGTGCACCCTCGAGCACGGAATAAAATTGAACAACAAATCTGACGTTCGCGTTTATTGCGGAATCTACTGACGTCACACTATGCGTCACAGATCCCGTCCCGCTTACGTCAACACGGTAATCAACTGATGACATCAGCATGTTCGGGAAAAAGACACCAGAGAAATGCACTCTAATAACTAAAATTATTTTTTAACTTTAAATTAATAATTTTTAAATAAATAATTATAATTTAATTATTTTTTTAAAAAAATTAAAAGTGATTAAAATTTATCATAAAATTATAATTATTTATTTAAGAATAAATAATTTAAATTTAAAAAATATTTATTTTATTTTTTTAAAATAGAGACCTCCTCATTCAGTCTAATTACGACCATCAATGATTTTTTTTAATCTTAATAAATTAATTATAAATTAATATTTATAAATATAATTTTGTATGTTTTAAGTAATCATATTATATTAATAAAAAATTTTGTAAAATAATTATTATTGCAAATATTAAATTTATTGTTGTCACGGCCACCAGAAGCATCACGACATACGGATCAAATGGCACGTGGCCCGGCATACCCGCAATAAATGCCTGAAATGAGCTGCACGTGCTGTACAGGTGTAATTATCGTAAAATAATTGAGGAAAATCTATCAGCTTTTAGAAATTAAAAAAAAATCATTTAGTTTTTTATTTTGTAATAATTATTCTAATTTGATTTATTTTTAAAATAATTAAAAAATTAAATTAAAATTAATTATTTTAAAATAATTAAATTATAATAACTCATTTGAATTATTTAATTTAAATATAGTTGTGGAATCTTTGTTAATAGGACATGCTTGTCAGATGATACGAGGAGGCGTCCTTCGTGCACGGATAGATAAACGAGGTGTGTCGATATGGGATATTTTAGATTATAAATATATTAAAATTTATATGTTATTTTATGATATAATTAATGCAAAAATATATATTATCATATATTTTTTTATAATTAATATTCAATTGTATTAATTAGTAAGATGTGTAGTAGTTGTATTTGGGTCCGGCCCCAGCCTGTCTCACCTGTCCTATTAAAAATATCAGATAAATTTGATTTAAATATCAAATTAAATATTTAAAAATTATTATTTTTTTATATTGAAATAATACTTTATAATATATTAGAAAGAGATTTAGTGTTAAATCTTACTTGAAAGACGAGGGTTCAGAAGGCCACTCAGGAGCAAACTGCTCGAGAGGCCAACAATGGAGTCTCAGATAATCCCTCCAGTTATGGACGGTTTCCTTCTGCACGTTAAAGCTTGTGGAAAGCCTCATCGTCTTCGACGGATCTTCGGAGTAGAACTTCATCTTCTCCTCCACCGGGAGCTTGAAGAACTCCTCCGCTACCTTCATCATCTCCTCCACCGCATCCGCCGATACCCCGTGATTTATCACCTGTATGCGGACCCAGCAAACAGAGAAACAAGTTAGTCCGATCATGGCGGTGATCCTCGTCCCCGGACGGCTGATATCCACGATTTGGCTGGTGTTAAAAACGGGATGACAAGTACCTGAAAAAAGCCGAACAGCCTGCAAGCATCTCCGATTTGTTGATTGATTTGGGATTTGTCGCCGGAGCCCAAGTCGACCACCGGCACGTCTTCGCAGTCCGAAATTTCAGTCAATTTCGGCCTCTCCGACTCCGGCCTCACGTATTTTTCCGGGAGGCTTCGGTGCCGGATTCCGGTGCACAGGACCTTTCCCTCCATATGTCAATTGCTTTTATCGGCGTTTACAGAAATCGGAGCAAACGGAGAGAGAGAGAGAGAGAGAGAGAGAGAAGGGGATAGGTGAGAGTTATCTCGGTAGGTGCCAATATATAGCCGTTAGTTCTCTTGATTTTTAATTATATATTTTTAATTAATTTGAAATAATTAATTTTAATTAATTGTCAATTTTTTTTTTAAAAAAATATTTTAATCGGAATAATTTATTTCATATGATAGCATTTCTTACTTTAAGAATTAAAATTAAATAATAAAAAAATAAAAAATAAAAAATAAAAAATAAAAATATAATATTAAAATATAAAATAATATTTTTTTATCTTTTATTCTTATTACTAAATGTCGACACTTAAATTGATAAAATATTTCAATTACAGACAGGATCTTAACGGATTCCGTGTGCAGATGCCCAATAAAATAATAATAAATTCTTATTGACTTAATAATTGAAAGTCTTCTAGCCAATCAATGATTGACAAGTGTAACGTCATCTTTTTTGGGGTCAATTAATGAAGACGTGTGAAGGACGCTTTATCTTCTAAAATAGGTGAAATTTAATTTTTTAATATAAAATATTAATATTTAAGTAAGTAATTATAATTTAATTATTTTTAAAATATAAAATATTAATTAAAATTAATTATTTAATATAACAATCTATTTTTAAAATAAATAGTTAAAAAATATATATATATAAAAGATGGAGCCTTCCCCATGCCCTAAAAAACGTGGGGGTTCTGATGTACAGGACGCTGTACCCCTATGTTAATGTTACTACTGATCGTGGTTAGTAGAGTCTGAGTTGGAGAATGTAAATGTCTACGACGTTAAGTAGGGATTTCGTTGTCCGGCCTGTGGACAAAAAAAATTAAAAAGTAAGGTAAAATGCCAGACATCCTTACTGTTTGGCTTCCGTGGAATTGTCTGGTTGGGCCGACTTAGTGTTGAAGATGGAGTGGTAGGCAAATGGCCGATTTGGATGATTGTAAATGGTCTGCTTGTTTCACTTTGGAATTTACTTCGATTTAATGACATGCTTCTTGTGGTGCTCGAAGAATTACCTAACTGCTATATTCTATCGCTAAGTCGGTAAAATATTTGGAATTAGAATATAATTTTTTCTTTTTAATATAATTTTACTTACTTACCAAAAAAAATATATTATTTAATGGATCAATATTAATTTAATGGCTAATATTTAATATAATAAAATAATAAATTATATAGATATTTTTATTTAATTTTTTAATAACATCAAATATATATATAGAGAGAGAGGAAAAAAATATGTTTATTTATTTTTATTAAAAAGTAAATATTTTAATATATTAGTATTTATTAATAATTATTTATAGATTTTTAATTATTTAATATATGATAAGTATTATTAACTGATAAATTACTTAATAAATTTAATACAAATGGGTCCAACAACATTTATGAGCTGACCCTACATTAGGCTCAACCGTCAACATGCGATTGGGGTGGAGGCCCAACGAGCGGTTGCAAAGACGCGAGGCTGGGGACTAGACTAGGACACCCAGTCAAAGCCTAGCGGCAACCACGATGACCAAGTTGAGGCCTAGCATGTGATGGACTGAGGGGACAGGTATTGAGCGGCCCAATTGGTAGCACAGGTTTTCCAACCGATCAGGAAACCTTCTAGCCTGCAATTAGCAGTACAATCAAGGCACGTGTATGCAAGCGTCGCCTGTAACTACTGTCATGACAGATAAGTAGATGCCCACAGAAGGCCACTCATGATTGTATAGCCTCTGCAAAGTGACAACTAACATTGGTGGCTTCCACTAACACTAGGTTTTCCCGACAAATTCCAACAAGACAACTGTCCTCAACATTGGCGCCAGAGAGATGCGGAATCATCCCTATAAGTGACCTTCATCCCTGTTGGCGAAAAAAAGAGAGATCTTTAAAGAAGAGAACACCAGAGGAGGGCATGAATACCAAGGAGAAAACATTTGGAGTTTTAGTGCCCCTAGAGAGCATGGCCGTAGTAAGAACTTCATCGAGCTCTCAACGGCAACGTCCCACTCCTCTTCCTCTCCTCCTCCTCTCTCTTTTTTCACTCTAAGTCGCTCCACATTGAGCACAACTGTCAGAACTTGATCCCCTATCATCTCTTAAAGTTGCCTTGCAGTCGGGCGCACCTTAAAACCCCTCTCAGCCGGGCGCATTACAAGTCACCCCTCTACCGGACGCTCCTTTGAGTTGCCCCATAGTTAGGCACACCTCAAAGCCGCCTTCAATGGGGTGCACCCCTAAATCGCCCTTCAGTCAGGCGCATTTTAAGCTGCCCCTCAATTGGGTGCTATTTTAAATCGCCTCACAATCAAGTGCACACTAACAATCTTTCCCAAATCCAGTGCATCATCGCACTCTGTATCATTGTATCTTTTTATCTATTAAGAAAGATTTTTAATTTGAGTATTGGAGAATAAATTGAAGAGTGAGTCTTACCAATCCTCTGATCTTTTATTTATTATTTGTGGTATGCAAGACCCAAGTTAGTAGAGACGAAAATTAGACCTGTCTCAATTCAACCTGACGTAAAAAATCATGTAACTTCATAATCCGTATAATAACTCAAATCTAGGAATGTATCAAATATATATATTTATTTATAATAAATTAAATAATTGAATTTATGTTTTTAATAGTTTGGTTGGTTGCTATTAAAAATAATTATATAAATTAACATGACATTATTTTTTCAAAAATTAATTTTTATACTAATATATTTAGTTATATTTTATATTAATAGTTTATTATTCCGAGGTAATGGTTTTCGTTATTTCCATTTTTCAGCAACCCATTTCCACTTTTACCCTCATGCCCTCCTCATTGTTCTCATCTTCTCTCTCTCTCTCTCTCTCTCTCTCTCACACATTTGATTTTTTATACTCTAGAATATGTATATATACTTGTATACACACATGTATATGAAAGTATAATACGTAAAATATTATGTTTGCTTAAATTAAAAATAAAATAATACTGATGCGTCACCAGGTCCAGATTTTCGTGCTGATTAGGGAGCTTTCGGATTTCTCAGTTGGGTCAGATTACGAAGGGGTCTGGTCTCTACGTTTTTTAACCTGAGCTCTACACACCACAAATTACAAACAAGATGTTAGAGGACGGCGGGAGGTGTCCCATCATAAATACTCCGATGCTCAAGTTAGAATTCTTTTCTTAAAGAACGGAAAGATGTAAGCGTAGATGCAGATGTGATGAGGATGCAGGAATGTTGAAATGAGGGGAGTGCGTGGGATGTGGGTAGGAGGACTTTGCTTTGATTGGCTAAGTGGCTGCTGGAGCGAAGTGTGCTGCGGTTTGTCAGCGTTGACCTCATCTCCCATTGGCTGACATCTTCTAAGCTGGCGCCTCCTACGATAGCCGCCTGCGGTCACCTCTACAGAGGCGCACACTTGCTGATTGGCTATGCATCTAGGGCGCCAAGTGGGCTTAGCTCCTGAGTCTCCTAGGACGTCATCGTTGGGTTAGGCCCCTCTGCTGATCGGATTCTCCTTCATGAGCTTCATCAATTTTGACCCAATTCTATGCTGGACTCATCACTAGCCCCTCATGCCTGGAGATGGCCCATTGCCGGGACCTGACATGTCAAAGGTGGGTCCTGTCATTGGTCTTTGATCCTCAAGGGCGTTGCTCATTCCCCATGCGAATATGCAGCCTTTGAGAGGGGCCACAGATTTTTTGTGCTCTGTTGGTAAAAATTCATAGCCTAGGAATCGGGTCTGTATTAATGGCTTTCCTATTTTTCGATTGAGGCCATCAGGTGGTGCGCTTCTTTGGGAGCTTGTTGGTCCTTTGCACGGCTATAAATTGAGGGGTTCCGAACTTGGGTGACTCACACTTATCCCTTTGTTGGCAAAGTAATGCAGAGTCCTTGGCTTATCTTGCGCCTCGTGGAGTTCCACAAAGGAATCGGATAGATTTGCGGGAGATTTGTAGCCACTTTTGAAGCCTATCATCATGCCTTTCTCATGGATGCTTCCTCGTTGTAACAAGGGTGGCTCGTCCGCTATGCAATTGTCATGTGCATCCCCTCCTGCTAGCCAGGGCTCTCAAACGCAGGGGGAGCGTTGCGAGGCCAGCATGCTGATTCAGGGATTCAATTCCCTTAAAAGCATGCCGTCGCTATCTGTTACTACGGTTGAATGTTCCTCTATGCTGCCTGAAAGAGGAGGTGAGTCTCGGAGTTCCATTGGGATGCAGGCGGGTGCATCGTGGCTCCGGTGGGACTCCTAATTGATGTCTTTCCTTCGCCATGGCAAAGTCTATTTCACTGGAAGCGTGGGATCGGCATCCATTCCGCTCGTTCGGGAGTAGAATAGGCCTTGGGGTAGATGCGACCAGGATGAGGTGATGTGCAGTTATGCTCAGGGCCGATCTTTCTCGGCAGCATTGCCATTCTGTTGCTTTTTGTACTTTGCTTTATTTCTTGATCTTTTATACTTTCGCTTACACAGGCCTTATACTCTGAAAAGAGCACTTCAATGAATAAAAGGGTTGATTTTTGCCTTTTTATCTCGTGTCATTAAATTTTCTTTTACTGCCCCACATGGTATGATTCAAGGGCCGTGAGGCCCTCTCGTCGCCATACATGCTTGATCGCTTGCTTATTTTGAGTGTCTAGTGGCTTTCGGTCGTCTTTGCCAGTGCCCATCCCTTAAGTCCGTTCTTAGACCGTCGGCAAGATGGTCTGGCGTGAACTTCTTGTGAGCTTGCGCCGTTTGTATCCTGCCTTGGCTGGCTGGTCGATACTAATGAAGGGTGCGTCAATCAGGTCCCGTCTGCATTTAATCTATAGGGAACTACAAGGCCGTTGCGTCATAATTGCCTTTCTTGAAAAGGCGCAATGCTTCAAGGTGTCACCACGTGGAGGGGTTTCATTGAGCGGCGGAATGCCCTTCCGTCATTAAACAACGCTATTTCCTTGGGGAAGTTTTGGATATTTAAGCGCCAAGGACTCCTCCGATTTGAGCATCCATTGGCTGTTGTGAGACGCAAAATTTGAGCCTACGGTCGTTCCTTCTTTCCTTTAGCTATGGTCGCGGTAATTGCAGACGAGGTGCGCGACGTTGCTCCAAGACTGTTAGCAAGGTCATCTTCCTCTTTGGGGTTTGATCCCTCTACCGAGGAGTCACGATGGGGAGAGTGAGGGATAAAAGGCCACAACAAGGTGGGGCTTGCCGCGGCTGCAGCGAAGGGTTGCCACTCGAAGCCTTTAGTCGTTGGGCCAGTGAGGCTTCTGAGAGCTCCGCAAGGCTTTGAGTCGAAGGGACTTCCAATTCTTCTTGACGTTGGGGACCCGAGGGAGCCGATCGGCCGTTTCGTCACGACTAGCGGGCAGTTAAGGATATTGAGGGCCGGGTGTAGGTCATCGTTGCCAAAATCAAACAGACTCGGGCACGAGCGGGCTCACTTCGAGGAAGCAGCTTGGAGGTGGAGGAAAGGGCGCCACAACTAGCTGACATCAATTCGCAAGGCCAAAGCCAAATCACCGCTCTTCAGGAGGAGCTCGGGCATTGCTGGGTGAGACTCAGGGAGGAGCATGTCATCCACACATAGTAGGAGGCCAAGATAAGGTCGAGGATCTGACCGAAGGAGCTGGCTCCCATGCTGGAAGGAAGGTTCTAGGAGGGGATCCAACTAAACCAGAGGATAACTTCTCTGGCAGTGCCTGGCTTGCACGTGGGCCTCCGAAACTCTCAGAATGCCGGTGCCTAGACACGCTCAGAGCTGATCGAGTTTTTGACTCCCCATCCAGTTAAGCCTGGTGGGAGCAGACAATGATATTGTATTTCGCGACCACTTGGTCAGCTTTTCTGTAAAGAAACTCTATTAGTGAAATCTTTTAATAAAATTTCTTTATTGACAGAGCAATTTATCTATTGTAATTTATTGTGTTCAAATGACTTGTTTTGCCCTTCCGGTCTGAATGTCGGATGGGTTACTGCCGTCATTTTTTATGGCTGATATCTCCACACTGAATACATGGTGTGACGGTTAGAATTTGGCAAACGGCTACAGTGTGAGTGAGGGGGTTGTCTGTCAAGCGCCATGATGGGTTGCCTTAGACAGACGTGTTGCGCTTTACTGAAGGGACACGTGTCATAGCCATCATTTGAGGTGACTCTTACGTTTTCCCATGCGATGCCACTTGGATTCTCTTACGTTGCCTATTTAAGTGACACGTCCCCTCGTCTTTTATACTTATTGCTCGTCTTTTTCGAAAATCCATGGAAAAGAAGAAAAGCTCTCATTCTTCTACCATTCATCAAAGAGTTGGCAACATCAAGTCAGTCCTTTTGACAAACGCCGTTGCCACTCTGAGGGTTAACTACACATCCTGAGGGACTGGGTCCATCTCATTCCTGGCGAGGGGGTAGAGAGAATGCACCTCCTAAGGGCTTCATTACTGTGTATGAGCACTACTTGAAGGGTGGGCTTCGCTTCTAAGGAGCAGGATCTGTATGGGATCTTCAAGACGCTTGGCGTTCCTGTAGTACGATTTTATCCTAATACCATAAGCTATCTAGTGTCCTTGTATGTCTTTGCTTGTCTTCACCCTTGCAGGTTCGGCTCACGCTCGGTGAAGATGATCTTTCACTTTGTCCAATCAGATGATAGGCTTTCGATGTCTCTTCGTATAGGTTTCAGTTTTTGAGGCATGAATCTTGACTTGATGAAAAACTGAAAGAATCGCTTTTTCTTCCTTGCACACCCTCCGGAGTGGGAGATTTTGACAGTGTGGGATCCCGTGAGTGATTTCTTCTCAAGAAGCATTAGGGAGTAGGAAGTCTAGGTCCTCAGTTGGTCGGCTTGGAGCAGCCGGGGTGACTTGGGATAGGTAACACATTCGCCCCATCATTTGGTTGCGCAACGCTTTCCTGATTCCATACGGGGTTGGGAACTTTCCCTTCAAGTGACGGATTGATGTCATTGCCCCAAAGGCATCCAGGAATGGTTGGCTTAGAATGGTGTTGTAGGCCGATGGCAGGTCGACAATGAGGAGCTTGAGCGTGTGCATAGTTGTATGCGGTGAGGTCCCCACTGTGACCTCCAGTTGAATCTCTCATTGCACGGGCACTGGTTCATTGTCCAGGTCATATAGGGATCCTTCGGCTACTCTCATCTGATTCTTTTTTAGATCAAGTTTAAAAAAGGCATCAAGGTACAGCAAGTTTCAAGAGTTTCCATTATAAAAAAAAAAAACTCATTTCAGTTGGTAGTCGAGGTTACCGTCTAAGATGAGGGCTGATACAATAAGGGGATCTGAATGAGGAAAAGTTACATGTGTCATATCATCGTTACTAAAATTAATGACATTAGTCCTATTCCCTACTCTCGCTCTCCTACTGTTGGACACGGACTCGGGCCGATCACGGTCATTACTTTTAGCCGGCTTGCTTGAGATCATGCTGATGACACTGGCGGTGACTCGGTTCCTCAATGGTCTCTGGCTTTGTCATCTTTGGCCTCTGGGGCTTGCCTTAAATCTTTCAGGAACCAAGTGAGGTGCCTGTGGTGGACTAGGTCTTCGATTTCCCTCTGCAGAGTTCAACAGTCCTCCGTGGTATGCCCCAGAGACCGGTGGTGGTGGCAATATTTCGTTTGATCTCCAGCCTCTGGGTTCTTCGACACTTTGGGCCACTTCATGAATTTTTCATCTCGAACTTGCATCAAGATGATCAAGTGAGTGTCGTTCAGGGGTGTTAGGGTCATGGGCTTGCACTCCCTTTGGACACCTAGCTCGGACCTCAATTGCTTGCGGGGTTCCCAAGAGTGGCCGCTGTCTTCGTTTCTCTTCTTCCTAGCAATCGGTCCTTCTGGCTGTTGGTCGGCGTGTTCAAGAAGCTTCACCTCGTTGGCCTCCTTAACCGCAATTTACGCCCGAGTGATGGCCTTTGCTTCCCGGAAGAGTTGAGGATGCTAGTGCGCCAGATGTTTGAAGAACTCCCTAGCTGCCAGCGTGGCGATGAAGGCGCTCAACTTTATCTCGTTGGAGAGCTGGGGAATGCGGCGAGCTTCGGCAGTGAAGCGGTTAAGGAACCTCTTCAGGCTCTCCTCTAGCTTCTGGCAACGATGGACAAGGTGCTAGGGTTGATTCTCTTCCCTTCTGCTAAAGGTGAATTGGCATAGGAAGTAGTTAGCGAGCTCGTTGAAGGAGCGGATAGAGTTGGGTTGGAAGCTATGAAACCAGAGCATCGCACCTCCCTTGAGCGTCAGGGGAAGTACTAGCACGTGACGACCTCGCTTACTTCGTGGAAGGACAGCAGTGTGCGAAAATAGTCTAAATGGTCCATCGGATCCGTACTCCTGTCATATGCATCCAGCGTAGATATTTTAAACTTAAAGGGGAGTAGTTGCATTTGGATGTCCATGATGAATGACGATCTTTGTAAGTCGAGCGCCTGTCGTCCGGTTCCCCCTTGAACACGTGCTACCATATCTTCTCCACTTTCTCCTCTACCCAAAGTGTGGACCCTCTCCTCTTCATGTTAATGAAGCCTTGGAGCTTCGGAGTTCTCTTGGGGTCACCACAGTCGTGGTGACTACCCACGCGGGGTGGTCGTATATTGTATGAGCCCTCTCCTCTGGTCGTGGGCCTCCTATAGTTGTGGAGGTTTCCCCGCTCTGGTCTTTCTTCCCGCGCGTCTTCTCTCGGGAGGCTCCGAAGTATCGTATGGGCCCTACTACCTGAGGCTGCTTGGGCCTCGCCGTCATCAGGCCTGGTTGTCCTTGCTGTCGAGGCCTTCCCCCTGGGTTTTCTCCTCCTGGAAGTCGACGCTTGGGGCCCCAAGGGAGAGGCTCCCATCCATTGCTCTCCAACTCGAGCGCACAGCATCTAAAGCATTTATTTCATGTCACCCACATCTGCAGCCAGTTTATGCATGTCGAGCTCGGGATGCTCTTCGGCACAACTACCTACAAAGGGGTCATCACTGCAAACAGCAGTGTCCCTCACTAGTGCGCAGGCTTGCACTCTAGTGTTGACCATATTTAGAATGGGTGAGTGAACGTTGATTCGGGTGGTTAGATATTTTTCATTGTTCCCACAGATGGCACGAATGATGTGTCTTTGGGTCCAAGTTCTCTTACGGATTAGGGAGCCTTCGGATTTCTCAATTGGGTTAGATCGTGAACGGGTCCGGTTTTCACGTTTCTCAACTTGGGCCTTATGCACTACAAACTATAAATAATAGGTCAGAAGACGATAGGAGGTTATCCCACCGTAAACACTTCGGTATTCAAATCAGAAATCTTTTCCCAAAAAATAGAATGATACAAGCGTGGATGTAAACGTGATGAGGATGCAAGAATGCGGAAATGAGGGGAGTACGTGGGATGTGGGTAGGAGGCTTGTGCTCCTTTAATACACCACAAGGGCAGCTCACTGTCGCTGTCGTAGGGAGGCGGTGGTTTGAGGGAAAAGAGTTGGTTCTTTCTCCTCGTTGATTTGAGTGCTTGATGCTAGAATTAGCGCTCTTGATCTTAGGTCACCGCTTAAGAAATTTGTGGAGGTGGAATCGGATCCTCTCTCTCCGCTACTGGAGAGAGTATTTGTAGGCTCTTTCAGGGAGGCCTTAGTATCCAGAATCTCCGACAAGTGGCTTGTTGGGATTCGTCGGTTGCTGACCGCTAGAGCTGGCCAGCGATGTTAGTTATCGCCTTGTGGAGGCGATTGTGGACTTTACTCGGGTTGATTGAGTGGTTGTTGTGGCAGCGTGTGCTGCAACTTGTCAGCGTTGTCCTCATCTTCCATTGACTGACATCTTCTGAGTCGGAGCATCCTATGCCAGCCTTCTGCAGTTGCCTCTGTAGGGCTGCGCACACACTGATTAGCTACGCATATGAGGCGCCAAGTGAGCCTGGCTCCTGAGTCTCCTGGAACGTCGTCGCTTGGTTCGGCCCCTTTGATGATCGGATCTGCCTCCTTGGGCTTCATCGGTTCTGGTCCAGTTCCATACTGAATCAAGCACAAATTTTAAGGTATATATTCGTTCAAATACTTGAAAAATATCAAGTATCTTTAACAAATATATATTTATACACTATAAATAATGATATTATCTACCATAATTGTAAAAATATTGTATGGGTACGATATATATAATTTTTTTATATATATGATAATGAAATTTAATTTTTTTTATTTAAAAGGACAATATGATATATATAATTTTTATTATATAAAAAATTTAAAAATATATAGGCAATTGCAAATATATTATAACAATTGTGTTACAATCTAAAAAAAAAATGATCTTTAAGATATGGGCCCTATTTAATTGAGCCTTGATGCATCCTTGAATTTCAATTATTATATTAATATTTTAGTCACTTTTTATAGGCGGCGCCAATGATGCGTCCTCGAATCTAAATTACTGTATTGATTAGGGAGTCAAGAACTGTCCGTCAGGTTTGAGGTGAGTCGGATCTCTGTACGCTCTTAATCTGAAACATATACAACATAACAATGTATGGTCAAATAATTGGCGGGACTCACTTTCCTATATATCTTTCGATACTCAAGTCAATATCTTCTTTTGAGGAAAGAAATGTGATGATGTAAGTGTAGATGCATGTAAATGAAATTTTGTTGGAAGTTTACGCTTTTCAGAAAACGTCTTAGTGAGAAAGAGTTTGTGCGCTTATAACGTCTTAAATTTGTCTTTTGCTTGGTTGAACATTGTCCTATTCTTCTGTTGGGAATGAAGAGTTTATATAAAAGTTAGGGGGCGGTTGACTTTTCCTATCAATCACTTCAGAAACCTTCGAGTGAATAAGATGCCGTTTACCTGGCGGTTCCAATTGATGCCCAAGACAGTTAGAGTCTAGATAAGAGAAGGAAACCGTTTTGGTTGTTAATGTTGATTATGTTTTCCTTCTAAGAATAAATCACTCGGATAGGGCTGACGGATATGTCCACCGATTTTGGGTAATAAAAAATTTTAGATATTTATATAAATAAAAATATTATACAAAAACATATTTTTAAAAATATAAATAAACTCTAAAGATGGTGGTCATAGTTCTTTTGACTATCAGAATATGGACTTAATAAAATGCAATGTCTCTCTAATTAGGAGGCAAATTTGACACTTTTAATGATCATGGCTTTAATAGGATTTGACATGAGAATAACTTTTAAAACGATGCATTTTTGATTGATGCTCACGTGGTATGCTAGTTGGCATGGGCCTCCTTGACATTGATGCTTTATGACAAATTATAGAAAAATTGGCTATTTTAACATATAATTCAGGAAGAAAATATTTTAAGGATATATGATACTAAATTTTGACACATTGTAAACAATAATATGATATTTATTTGTTTATATTTATAAAATCTCTAATGGGTCTAGTAATATCGTGGGCTGACCCAATCTCGGGCCCAACCATCAATGCAACAAAGGGTCTAGCAAGCAATGGAAGAAATCTCAGAAAGGAGACCGACCTGACCCAATCCAAATGCCACTATAAAAACCAAGATGAGGACGAGGGAATAGTGGGCCAGGGGGATGAGTCTAAGCAGCGCAACCGACAATACGATTAGATGGACCAATCTAGAAGGTCCCCGGTTAGACAGCTAGTAGAGCGATCAAAAAAATCTAAAATATTTTCGCTTTTATGGAAAAAGTATAAATATATAAAACTTTCTACTCTATTAAAAAATAAAAAATATTAAAACTTTTTACCTTAGATGAAAATAAGATATCAAATCATGTATCAAAAAAAAAATTTTTTTTTTGGCCAATTACTTGTATGAAATATCAATATGTAAAGTCAAATACACAATATTTCATACCTTTTTTCTTAAATATATATGTATACAAATATAATATTATAAAATATTCACTTATTTAGTGAAAAACAAACAAAATCATTAAAAATTTAGTAAAACTAATAAAATTTCAAAACATTCGGTAAAAATTATGTATAAATAATAATATTCAAAATATGGATGTAAAATGTATATATATATATATAATAAAACAATTATCATAAATAAAATTAAAAGGTTCATAAAATAAACTAAATATTGAGCTTATAAATACTTATCTCTATCTTATCTAATAGATCTAACTCAAAAAGGATTCAAAATTTTCTTCCTCATCTCTCCTCATTTTCTTTCTCACCCTCTCTTTCATTCTCTTTTCTCTCTTTTTTCCTCTGAAATGATCAAAATAGTGCATAAGCAGCTTTACATAATACAATCGGTACACGAGCATTAAATAGGTGTGGTTTAGGAGTCAATATTCTATCCAATCTGTATATAAGTGTTGAAATGGACTTGCAATAGGTGCACATCTTTTACCTCAAACACGTACGAGTATGAAGAAAGAAACCTATCAGGCCATAGCCCGATTCCTTAATTTTAATTTTTCTCAATTTTTATTATACAACTATTTTTATAATTGGTCTAAAATTACAATAATAATATCATAAATAAAAAAAAATTGAGCATTACAATTTGTTATTCCTTAAAAATTTTATCTTCAAAATTTACATACTTTATTAAACAAATAAGATTGATCTTTGTATGGGTTTACTATACTTTCGCTTTTCAACTTTGATATCTTCTCTTCATATTTGAATTGGGACCTTATCATATGTCAAATAATTATTAATCATTATTTATCTATTGATTATCGAATGAGCTACCAATTTTAACACTTTCTAACTTCCTAAGCTTGACTCTTTTTTAGTCCTACTCAATGAGTAAGGCTCAATGAAGACTTCACTGTAAGTCCTGAATTGTAAAAGCACCAAATGCTGTTGAATTGAATCTCTCAAAACTTGTAGAAATTTTCTAGCCTTCCTAACTTCATCCACTGCTACATGCAAAGCGAATTAAGATAATTTTGAAAACTTATAATGTATATAAAATAAATCAAAAGTAAAAAAAATTCGTAAACACCTGTAAAATTTCAATTTGTCCAAACATTGAAATGCATAATCCAAATTAGAATTTTGTATACAAAATTTATAATACACATATGGATAGCAAATAATATGAATTGTATAAAATCATCTAAAGTTCAAATATTTTAAGTCAAATAATTTCGAAATCATATCAAATCTTACAAATATTAATTGCCAATTATTTCAAAAGTCTCAAATATAATGGAGGTCATAATTTCCAAAATCCAATGAGATTCAAGGGCCAGAAACTAATTTTGAAAAAAGATTACATATATTTATGTAAATTTAGACTAAAATATATTATTTAGGCTCGTAATTTGGTGGTCCATAAATTACTCCCTATAAATAAAGTTAAACGATATTTTTTCTTATCATCGGTGGATGATAAGTTTAATTTTTAAGTGTATTTGATATGTTAAGATGTACGAATCTATAATTTAGTCTATTCCTTTTAATGGTTCTCAATAAAAACAATAACCGAAATACTCTATTATAAATATCTAAAACTTTTTCACTTTCAAGAAAAATTTACATATATGAATGTAATATTTTAAAATATTTACTTATTTATAAAAAAAACTAAATCCTCAAACCTTTGATAAAACCTAACTAAACTTCAAAATATTTGATAAAATTATATATATGCAATAATATTTAAAATATGGGTACAAAGATAACATACATGTATAATAAAATTATCATAAATAAAATCAAAAGTATCACAATATAGATCAAAGAATGATTTTAGAAATATTTTTTTTTAAATATTTGATTTAATATATCTAACTCAAAAAAGCTCCAAATTTTTTTTACCTCGTGCTCTCTCTTTTTCTTCTTTCTCTTCATTCTCTCCTTCATCTCTTCTCTTTTCATTTTTTTTTTCGCAAAATGACTAAAACAGTGTGCAGGCAAATTTATATAATACAATCAGCATACGAGTTTCAACATTCTGTCCAATCCACATATGAGTACTGTAATAGGTATGTATCAAGTACACTTCTTTTGCCTCAAGCATACACAATCGTGGAGATAGGCGCTCATCAGGTATTAGTTTGATTCCTTAATTCGATTTTGCCATAACTTTTATTATATAATTATTTTTAAATTGATATAAAATTATAATACAAAAATTATAAGTAATTAATGAAAAAATCTGACAATACAAGCCTACCCGGGGGCCACACCATAGTCTAGTGGGACCTAGCTAGGCATTGCACTTGTTACAAATAGGGGATGCTACTTGCTTGACCTACCGACAACTTGTACTTCAGTCAAGAAAGTGAACCTAGTAACTTTGGAAAGCGGACCAACAAGCAACATGTGATTGGACACCCACTTGGCACCTAACGCGGACAGTCGGTAGCAAGACTATTCTCAGGCAACGTCGGCATGTGGCCAATCAGCACATGATAACGTCGCCCAAATTTCACGTCTTCAATTTTAAAATCAAGTTTATTAATTTTTTAATTTATAAGTAACTAAAATTAAATTTTTATCCTTGATACTCAAAAATTTAATTATTTATTCTATTGATTTAAAAGTCTAAAATATTATTGAGATACAAATATGTATCAAATATCAATAAATAATCAAAATAATAATATAAAAATTATCTAATTACAATACTCAAAATTCACACTTAGAAGTGACTCCGAAATGATAATCACACGATTTTAAATCATTCATAAGGAAAAAAGTATCTTAACTAATTTTAGAGTATTAAACTAATATTTTTAAATTTTAAAATCAAATTAAATTATCCCTATCATTAGTAGCCGCTACCCGTAATATAAACATCACCAAAAAAAAAAAACTAAAAAAAAATAATATTTTGAATTATTAAATTATAAATAAATATCAAATTATTTCAACATCTCAAAACTAAATATCGAACATTCTTCATTCGAAACCTGATCATCTGTAAATTAGTTCAAAATCCCCAATCTGAAGGGTTAGCAAAAAAAAGCTAAAAGTGAGTTAATTATTTAGTAAGACTTATATAATTTTATATATAGATATATAATAAAGAGACATATTAGAATTATACCATAAACGAAAGTCTAAAATGTTGTCATGCTAACACTAGTTTCTAGTAATCAAATTATATCAATATTGGTATAATATTATAAATCATGCCAAAAATATACAAATATATAAAATATACTCAAATTGTAATCACATATGAAAAGATTGAGAATTAATGATGGCCTCATCAAAATAGGGTGAATATCAAAGCTTAAATTATTATTATTTTCATATAACTAAAGGCCATCTGCTAATATTTAAAATCTGCAAGTGGGTCATCTATATGTAATCTTACATACGAGATCGAACGCAATTTTTTTAACCCGCGAATGATATGTTTGACCTTTGATTATTAATAATATATTATGATATATTTAAATATATTTTATTAGTTTATTACAATCACTCACACTTAATCAAATTAAGAACTCTATTCAACTGTGAATATTTCTTAATTTTTTTTATACTAGAGAAAAATATTATTTTATCAAAATTTATGTAAAATTTTTATTTATATTTCTTCAAATATATAACACAGTAATAAAATTTTGGCCACACAAAAGCAATGAAGTAGAAGTTGAGGACATACTGAAAAGTCATGTATGAAATTATAGAAAATTCATATAATTTATATAAATTCTTCATTTTCTTATAGAATGAAAACATGCAAAAATAAATAGGTAGAGATTAATAACATACCACAGCATCTGTGTAGAAGTTATGTCATGTCCCCGTATTCCAAGGTCCTATTAAGTTAGTTATTGAACCCTATTTGAGTTAATTGAATATTTATTTTTTTAATTATCAAAAATTTATTATTCATTCACGCTCCAAAGACCCAAACAAAATGGCATTGGGATGTGAATCCAATAACAACAAATACCAACAAACAACCAAAAAAATAATTAGTTGAATTATAGGATCCAAAATATCACACCATAAAAGTAGCTCCGATTATTGACTATAATCATAATCGTAACTTAGACATATCGTTAGAGGATACCGACATTAAATTAAATTACTGATAAATATAATCATAATTTAATTATTACTGCACCATAAAACTACAACAATATGATACCCTAATTCTACTATTTTTGAATAAAATACATCATCTAAATTGAATTTTCAAGTTCTGTTTTTCTCTAATAGCTTTTGCCAAATTTATCTACCGGCAAATCTGATTTAAACCCTCTAATTTAAAATGTTACTAAAAATCAAAGTTAGAGTGAGTCAGTTACTCAATAAGATATAAAATTTTTATAATTTAATAAATATTTTACATCAAAATATTTTAAAATAAATATAATTTAAAATCAGATGTAATGTCATATAATTTTTAAAATATTTTATACATAATTTTAGATTGATAATCAAAATTCTTTATTTTAAACTATGCATATTTAAAATGTGCTCAAAGAGTATAAATTTTGTATACCAGGATCAGTAGGGCTCACTGATAAAGAAACGAATAATTAAAATTCAAGTTATATATATTTATATATAATAAAAAACCGTACACTACTATTTAAAATCATAAGTGGGCCATTATATATATAATATTGTAGATGGGGCAAAATATCGATTTTAACCTATGGATGATAAATTTAAATCTCAATTATCGTTATAATATATTAAAACATATTGTAATATATCATCGCCGAATTCTCTACAATGACTTGCGTATAATCAAATGAAAAATTTTACTCAAATACAAATAATTTATTATATTTTCTGATATCAGAAAAATATCATTTATCTTTTAGTTTATGTATAGTTTTTCTTTTTAATTCTTTAACTACTTGGCATACAGTGCATCATAATTCTTATAAAAATTTGAATATGTAATTTTAAAATATATAAGCTGCATTATGTAATTGTCAAACATGTGAAACTATTCGTAACAAAATTTATAGAAAAATTAATATATTTGGTACAATTTAACATATCCTTTCAATTGTGAAGCATGTAGAAGGAATTAAATGTGAAATTAAGGTACGCAGAATATATATGCATAAAGATTTAAGACATGTAAGAGCCCATATACAAGTAATTAAGAACATATAAGAGTATTTTAAGTATAATTTAAGAACAAACATGAGTATTGTTGTAAAAAATTAGCTTAGAAACATATAATAAAGAATGTAATGGCATAATTTATTATAACTTGCACTAAATGAGAACAATAGCACATGTATATAGTGTATAAATCTTTTAGATATAAAATCATAACATGTATGAATATTTAAGATAATAAATACTTATACAGATCCGTAAATAATAACAACAAGAGAAATAAAAGTTTAGATATACTTATCTTAAACTTAGAAACATCAAAATCTTTCTTAAATTCATTTAAAATTTTTTCTCTAGCATTCTCTTTCTTCTTCTCTCACTTCCTCTTTTCTCTCCAAAATCTAATAAAAATGACTAAAAATTGATCAAATAAGCTTTATATAGAAAATTAATACATGTGCGCTTGTTAAGAGTACATGAGGCACTGAGATAGAAAACGTACGATGTACGATTGTCCTTTATGCGTGCATCAAGCGCATACATTCTACTACAAATATGTATGTGAGTCTCTTGGGTGTAAGTGTACATTTGGCGTAAGCAATCTGTTTAAAACACATATATGTGTATTGAGATACTAGTGTGACTTGGTCAGAACATTAAATTTGGCCCAAGTCTTTTATTTAACCTTAATAATTTATTACCTTAGTTTAATTAATCACGATAAAAATTATAATTTATAATTCATATCTTACAAGTTAAGGGTATGCAAGAAAATATGTGTGAAATTTGAAGACACATAAGAACATTTGTTCATAATTTAAAGGCAAGTTAGATTATATTACAAAAATTTAGTACTTAAATATGATTTATATAGATTTAAAATATATATTTCATAAAAAGTTTTAAAGTAGGAGTGGAATTCTATGCATGTAAGGTCTAAAATAATTTATATACAAAATTAATTTTTTATCTAAAATCTCAATTACCCTTAAAAATTTATCAATTTATTTAAATTAATTACAATTAAAAAATATTTTAGGATCTATAACTTAGGCCAATAACTCGCCTGTGCTTCCCTATAAATACGAGTCTTTACCCTAATTTTGGGATAAAAAAACCCAAGAGCATATAGGTTCCTATTCCGAAGAAATCTAAATCAACCAATACTAAGACAAAATCATCATAATATTTGAAACTTAATGTCTACTTGGGAAGTATACTTCAATTTTTTTTTCAAAAAAAAATTTCAAATTATTTTTATTTGCTCATCATTAAAAGGGTTTTTGATTTTTATAAAATTGTCATTGATATTGTAGGTTTCAACTTTCTCATTCATGAAAAATAAATCTAATCAAATATCAATTGCTTTACGGACCTTGCTACTTATTATTTGGATATATCTTTTCGAATTTTGATATATCTTTTTGTGTTTTTTTCTTTTTTTTTTCAGATTCAATTAGCAATTACCGGGAGCCATTACCTCAGATCTTGCTGAACGTTTCCTGACCACTCCGATCAAAAATGGAACTCCGTAGGGGACGCCGGCGGCGGCCAAGAGATACCGGCACTTCACTGATTCACGAGGCGTGACGGCGAAAATGGCAGATCCAGAAGTAGCGATCATGCAAGCTGTGGCGATCCAAATCTCAGCCAGGAGAAAGGAAATCTGTAAATTAGGGCTGCGATTGCGAAGACAGAAGCAGAGAGCGCCATAGTATTACAGAGCAAGAACTCCCCGAAAGGAATCTCGTGAGCACCGTTGGTAGCCCTGCTGCCGACTATATATTCGGATATTCTAATATATATTGGGTAACAAAAGAAAATGGCATTTAACTTTATTTATAGGAGGTAATTTATAGATGTTTTACTTACATATTTAGATAGAAATATTTTAGTCTAAAATTATCGATAGTATGTGTGACCCTTCTTTAAAATTGGTGTTTTAGTCATTAATTTTTACATTTGATATGACATGAATTTTCAGAATCTTGACCTATATTGTATTTCATGCTTTGAAAATGATTTGCCCTATGAGATTTTCAGTCTTGACATGATATTTAAATTTTTTTTTACTTCGAATATTTGAAGCTTTTGAAACCATATGAATTATATTTTGAATGATTTATTACAATTTTTATTATTTGATATTCGTATATATATTATAAATTATAAATTTGGATTATAGAACTTTTAACACATTGGATTTATTGACGTTTATGATTTTGAGTCCTATCTATTTTATGCACATGATTTGCATATTGCATATATATATAAATACTTGCTAAATTTTAGACTTATAATTTATTTTATTTTATAATTCTTTCAAATTAGATAGCCTTGGATACGTAGAAGATTCAGGCAAGAGAGACTTAAAGATTTGTTTGTTTAATTGTATTTGGATTTGTATTTGGGACTTGTGTGGAGATATTTTATATATTTTAATTTATTATAAATTATATAATTTAAAAACACTGCATCAATTAGATTTCTATACAGATTTGTATACTCTGATACTTGAGATATTTGTTGGAAGTTTTTCCTTATGAATATGTTTACATTTGAGCAGGCTGTTATAATTTATTTGGAGGTCGAATATGATTTAGTTCAATCAGATTTTATATCTACTGTTATTTATGGATAGTATATTATTTTGGTTCTTGTAAGTTTGTTGAGTCCAACTTGATATTTGGATTATTTTGGTTTCAACCACTAATAAAAAGTTTTTATTTGCATTTAATTATTATTAATTATTATCTACTCATATCAAGATTATTACATTCCCTCATTTCTATTAACTCTCAATCACATATTGTCAACCTCTTGTCGATTCGATATCTAAAAAGATAGTGTCTTGGAAAAACATGTTGTTCTTTATGGTTAAGTTTTAACTCATCTCATCTATTCTGTCTAATTATTAGGGGATTGAGCGGTGGAGAACTCTACAAGCTACAATTGTGGTGGGTTATTTTATCCATTCTTGGCAGACCTACTCCCTATGGAGTTTTCGAAAAAATTTAAACTCGCGACATGCCATTAGAATGTTTGTTTAGTAAATTGTCGTGCACAGGAAGAACATTTTTCTATGGTTCAAGAACCGGCAACTTGACAACGCTATTACCTATACCTATCCTAATAGAATCGTCCTAATAGACTCTACAGACTACTATTACGATGAGTTATTTTATCTAATCTTGGCCTACCTAACCCCCTTGGCAAGGCATCCCGAACTATGTTTTGTGGGTCATGGAGACATGGGAAATTTTCTGTTTAAGTTAGTGTTACGAACACAAGTCACTGGGGCTCAATCATCTCCCAAAAGATGCATTATAAGGGAGGAGAATCTCCCAAACTTATAAGGCAATCATTGTGGAGTTGCCTTCTTGATATGGGACTTGTAACATTCTTCCTCCATTTGATAGCCACATACCTCAATGATTACACTTTATAGCACTTCATTTGGTGGTTTTTACTCTGCGACATTTTACTCTGTCCTGGTGGCATCTCTTCTTCAAATGCTTTGTTTCAAAACAAGCCTGAAATATGATACTTCAGAAGGTGGAATGCTTCTTGCAGTATTCAAATTAGGACGATGGCATCATTAAATGGGCTACTGTTAGATGGAACAGAAATGTCCAAAACCATATGGCATCTTAGCTGGTGGTCGAGACTACCTTGTACCATATCTAAAAAGAATGAAATAAATTATTAGTTGATGAAAATTAAGCCTTCGATCAAAACAAAATAGTTCTAAATATTTGGAATGAAGTGGGGGCAGACTTTGCCGTGCTTGCAAGGGAATTTGTCCTTAGAGGATGATATTTTTGTGGTGCTTTGCTTTATAATTTTGTAACTTTTCTTTACAAAATAAGTGACTAATGTCACTTAGAGTTTGGACATCAAACAAGTAAAAAAAATTAGATCTATAATTATAAAATATATATATATATTTCTTAAAATAATACATAAATATTATCTGTATAATTTGTAGACGAATAAGGTCTATTACGAGATATACAGTGTCTTACATATGTATGATCATTACGCTACTATCGGATTATTCTGTTCCACATCTTAGAAAGAAAAAAAATTTAAATTAAAATATTTAATAGCATGAAAATATAATTATATAAAAGTTCTGCCTCAAGCACATGCTATAGAGTCATGGATAATTAAATAAAATAAAAGAAATTTGATCTATAGACAGTGTCATTATGATAAATGTTGTAATCGTCTATATCGTAAAATAGATTTTTCGCTAATTCAATTTGGAGTTACCGTATTTTTTTTAATATTTTAAAAATATAATATTTTATTTATTTGCTTATTTATTTTAAATATATTGAATTATAATAGGTTTTTTTTTAATTTTTTAAAAATATTTTTAATAATATAATAGCTCGTCCGTTTATTATCAATTGTTTTTCGGATTCAAGTAGCCGTTACTGAGAGCCATAACGTCAGACCTTGCAGAACGTTCCCTCGCCATTTCAATCAAGATTCGAACTCCGATGGGGACACTGGCGGCGGTCAAGAGATACCGGAACTCCGATTTGCTAGACGTGACGGCGAAAATGGCAGATCCATAAGTGAATATCATGGAGGCCGTGGCACTCCCAATCTCAGCGCAGTAACGAGATCTGTAAGTTAGGGCTGAGATTACGAAGACAGAAGCAGGGAGCGCCATAGTATTACAGAGCAAGAACACCGTGAAAGGAATCTTGTGAGCAGCGTAGATAGCCCTGCCTGCGTCGTGGCCGTCCTGCCAGACACCGCCGGGAGGATTGACGGCGGCCTGAAACGTCACAGCCGCAATCAGCGCTGCCGCTATCAGGAGGACGTTCCGAGTATCGCTCACCGTGTCACGGTTCTTGTCGTATCGGAGGCGTTTGAGCAGTTTCCAAACTTTGTCTTCTCTGCATCCCTCTCGTTGTTGACGAATTGAGGACCAACATCGTAAGTCTCTTCACTCATTCTTTCTTGGGTGATTTTGATTAGAATTAATTTGGTGACCTACCAATTGTAGTATAATCTATACATGCAGACGAAGCTGCAAAACTGGTAGGGTTTCTTGGAGAAAGGGAAAGGAGTGAAGTGTTGAACTTTAACCTATAAATTTGATCTATTTTTACTTGGAGGGTTAAAACTGTATAGATTTTGTTAATCAATTATAAAAAAAAATAATAATTGATATTTTCAATTATTTTTAAAATATTTTTTATAACATTTTATTTTATTCGGTTATTAACATGTCTACGTAATAATATATAAATAAGTTGTAATCATATCATCTAAAAAGAGCACGGGGTGGCGATGCATGGGGTGTCGCAATCCCTTCAATGCTACTTTGGTCGTCAAATTTAAAATCTGACGGCCGATTTTTTTAAAAAAAATTTTAAAAAATAAAAAAAAAAATAATAATTATTTTTTTAATCAAACATAAAAAAATTATAAAAACAAAAAAAATAATATTAAACTTTATATATATATATATATATATATATATGCAGCCGTTGAATTTTCACGTTCAATGGCTGCAGGGGCGTCGGGAAGGCTGCGACATCCCTCCACCCCGCTTTGTAGCCCCCCGGATTTATCTAAAAAATACCATAGAAATATGCAAAACAGGATCCTGCATTTCGAACCCCCTGGTCTAGTGGAAATGGCAATTTTGGGGGACTTTTTCGATTGTTCATAGATATTCTGTTTTTTTTAATTTATTTGGTTAATTTTGTCTGAATTAAAAATAATATTTATACTCTTTATTTATATCAAATTTCCAAAAATATGTAAAAGAACGAGGAAAAATAATTATTTTACTAGCTTTTTTTTAATTAATGTGTAATATTAAAATTATTTTATATGATATAATATATAGACAGTAATTTATTAAATAATTAAATATTATAATTAGGTATGATTTTATTATATTTTATTAGAATAATTATTTTATTTATTAGTCTAATCCTTAATAAAAAGAAGGATATTTCTATAATTAAAAAATTAATTATTTTTACACACTATAAATAATGAAATTTCTATCATAATTGTAAAAATATTGTATGGATATGATATATATAATATTTAAATAATATCCCTGTTACGTCCCATGTTTTCAATTGTTGTACAGATTAGGAAACTTTCTAATCTTTCGCTACGAGTCGATCTGGATTGGGCCTGGTCTTCGCCGCTGATAGTCTGAAATTTATGCAACACAAATTACAAATAAAAGGTCAAAGGTCGGCAAGATGTTTTCCATCGAAAATACTCTGATACTTAAGTCAGGTATCTTCCACAAAAAATGGAGAGATGTATGAGTGAATGTAAAGATATGGTGGAGAGTGTGAGGATGCAAGAATGTAGGATTTGTTGAGCAGTTATGGGAGGCTAGGCTCTGTGAATTGCATTATAGGGAGTGGCTCACTAAGGTTACTCGATAGAATTTTTTGGTTCGGTGATCTTAGATTCCTTCTGAGATCAGGAATTTGATCAGAGGATTAAGAGTTTCGATTCAAAGTCGCCCCCCTTTTCTATTGAGGGAAAGGATATTTATAGACTCTATAGTTGAGAACCTTGGGCACGAGAACCTCTGACATGTGGTAAGTCGGGATTTGCCGGCCACTAACCGTTGGCGATAGCCAACGGTGTCAATTGCCACCTTGTAGTGGTGTGGAGACCACCGTCGGGTGTTGACCACGCTTGGTCTGCTGCTCATGCGAGGATTGGTTAGGCAGCTTCGGAGGACGACTTGTGTCGTGGCATGCAGTGTTAACCTTCTCCTCATTGGCTAACATTCTTTAGGCTGGTTCCTTCCGCCTGCAACTACCTTAGTAAGATACAGCGACACGCTGATTGGCTATTGTTCTAAGATGTTGCGTGGGCTTTATGCTTGGACCCCTTAGGCTTTATGGCGAAATTTTGGGCCTTGCGGCTCGATTGGGCTGGTGTTTCTTCGATTAGGCCTCACTGCTCTTGGCCCATCTTTGAGTAGGACCCAACACTAGCTCCCCATGCCTGAGGATGGCCTAAAGTCAGGGCCTGGCATGTCCTTGGTGGGTCCAATTGGCGATTCACATGGCCTTCGTTGTGATGCACTAACTTTTGTCTCATCATGGCGTCTTCCCTTCCCTATGCGAATGTGTAACCTTTTCAGCCGTTGTAAAGATTCAGAGCCATGTTGGGAAGGATTCGCATCTTGCAGTTTGGCTCCACATTGATGGCTTTCCTACTAGATGATAGACGACCATCGAGTTACGTGCCCCTTTGGGAGTTCATTGGGTGTTGGCGCAGCCATAAATATGGGAGTTCTCCAGCAGAGAGATCCATACCTAGCCATTCTTCGGAGAAGTGATGCGAATTCCTTGACTCGACTTGCTCCCTGTGAGGATCCGCGAAAGGATCGGTTGGACTTGCAGGAGATCCAGTGTTGCTGTTGAAGCCTGTCATTACGCCCAATCTGTGGGTGATTCCTCGTTAATGAGAGTGCTTCGGCCACTCTGCTATCGTCATGTGCCTCCTTCACGGCCAACAATGACCCCAATCGGTAGGTGGGGCACATGTGCTATCTTTGGGGGCTCTGTTTCCTCAATAGCGTGTCACCGCCAGCTCTTATCATTGCCGGTAGTCCATATATGCTGCTAGGAGAAGAGGTGGAACTTGGAGTCCCTTTGGGGTGCATGCGAGTGAGTTGTATCCCCATCAAGATTTTTGTGATAGATGCCTTTCCTTTTGCGGTGGCGGTCTAGATGTGCCTTTCGTGGTGGATTGGCATTGGCTACGTTGGTCTGAAAGCGAGGTCGGAGTTCGGGTGATGCTACCAAAATGATATGTTGTGATCACTTTCTCGGTCCGACTCCCTCCGGCGAAGTCGCCATCTTAAGCTTCTTACTCCTTGTTGTATTTTTAATGTTTTTTTGTTATCGTAAATATTGTACTTTGTATAAAATCCCAATGAATAAAATTAGTAACTTTTGTCTTCATTTTTATGTTACTAATCATCTGTTTTCCTTCTTTCATGGTATGACTTAAGGGCCGTTGGACCCCCTCGTCGTCATACACACCCGAGCGCTAGCTTGTTCTGAATGCTAGGTGACTTTCGGTTGCCTTGGCTGACATTCGTCCCTCTAGTCCGAAAGGGGACCCTTGACGGGAGGACCAAAAGGGGACCAGTCGTTGGCACATTCCGCCTTTGGAGGCAGAACATTGCTGACAGTTGTTACATTAAGCAAATGTATTGGCACATTTATTGTGTTGGAAACTCTGAGGTCACTGCGTCATAATGGCTCTCCTTGAAAAGGCACGACGCTTTAGGGTGTCGCCACATGGGGGAATCCCATTGGTCAGTTGATCGCATCCCATTATTCAGACGACGTCGTTTCCCTGGAGGACTTTGGTTATTTAAACGCCAAGGATCTCTCCAGTTTTCGCATCCTTTGTTTGCTTAAAGGCATAAAAATTCGTTTGGCAGTTGTTTTTTCTTCCTTCATCGTGGTGACATCGATGGTGAGATCGTTTTCTTTCTCGGAGTTTGAACCACCTTTTGAGAAATCCATACAGGGCACGCAGGCCTTGAGGGGTCATGACAAGGTTGTGCCTTTTGTGGCGATGATGGAGGGTTGTCATTCGAAGCCTTCTGTCATGGGGCCGATGAGGTTTCTAAAGGCACCATCGGGTTTCAAGTTAGACAGGGCATCCAACTCCTCGCAACACCGAAGGCCTGGAGGTACCCACTCGTCACTTAGTCGTGTTCTCGGGGCAATGGAGGAAATGGAGGTCAGGGTGCAAGTCGTTGTCGGAGAGACCGAGCAAAATCGGGCACGAACGGCACATTTCGAGCAAGTATGGTTGGAATTTGAGGTGAGGGTGTCACAGTTGGCCGGTGCCAACTTAGGGGCTCGAAACTGAATTATTGCTCTTCAGGCGGAGCTCGAGCAGCACCAGGCACAACTCAGGGAGGTATATGCTGTCCGTGCACGATAGGAGGCAGAGTTGAGGTCGAGAATCAGACTAGAGGAGCTGGCTCCCTTGCAGGAAGGGAGGTTCCAGGAAGGCATCCGATTTAGTCGGAGAATAGCTTCTCTGGCGGTACCAAGCTTTCACATCGGCTTTTTAGACTCTCGAAATTTAGGCGCCAGGACGCTCTTGGAACTAACAAAGTTCAAGACTCCTGATCCTTCAGGGCTTAAAGGGGATAGATAGTTGTATTCGGCGGCCGCTGGTCACCTCCCTCTATAAAGAAACTTTATTAGTGAAGATATTTAATAAAACTTCGTTACTTAATTGAGCAATGGATTTATTTCTATTTGTTGCATTTGAATGGCTCAGTTTTCTTCCACGCATCGTGCTCTAGAAGGGTTGCCACCGCCATCTTTGATGGTTAGAATCGCCGCACTAAATGCAAATGTGACTGTCGGAATTCTTGCAAACGGCTGCGGCGTTAGTGGGATAGCAGTCTGTCAAGCGCTATAATGGGTTGCTACAAAGGACTTGTGGCGCTTCGCTGAACAGGCACGTGTCGCGGCCATCATTTAGGGCATCTGCTGTGTTTTCCCACGCGATGCCACTTTGTCTTCCAATCTCCGCCTATTTAAGCAATGCTTCATCAGGCCTACACTATGCATTTTCTTGCATCTGAGGAAGTTATGGCTAAGAAAAAAAGCACTCTCTCCTTTTTTCACGTGATTTACCAAGGAGTTGGTGATATCCAGTTCGTCTTGACAGCGAGTGCTGTTACAACCTTGATGGTTGATTACGGCGTTCCTGCTGAATGGCCTATTTTTTATGGGAAATGTATAAATGTCTAAAACTTTCTACTATGTATAAAAATAAAAATATTAAAACATTTTACCCTAGGTGAAAGTAAAATATCAAATTAAATATCAAAAAAAATTTTCGCCGAATACTTGCATATAATATCAATACATAAGACCAAATACACAATATTTCATTACTTTATTTTCTTAAATATTTCTGTATACAAATAAAATATTTTAAAATATTCACTTATTTAGTTAAAAACAAACCAAACCGTCAAATCTTTGGTAAAACCAATAAAATTTCAAAACGTTTAGTAAAAATTATATATATACAATAATATTCAAAATAGGAGTATAAAAAGTGGCATACATATATAATAAAATAAATATTATAAATAAAATTGACGGGTTCGTGAAACAAATTAAATATTAGGCTTATAAATACTTGTCTCTATCTAATCTAATAGATCTAACTCGAAAAGACTTTAAATTTTTCTTCCTCCTTCTCACTCCTCTTCTTTTTCCTTAACATTCTTTTCATTCTTTTCTCTCTCCTTTTCCTTTAAAATGATAGAAATAGTGTGTAAGCGGCCTTACATAATCTAATTGATATATAAGCACCAAATAGGTGTGGTTTATAAATCAATATTTTGTCCAATCCGTGTGTAATCGCTATATTAGACATGCAACAGGTGCATATATTTTGTCTCAAACTTGCACGAGTGTGAAAATAGATATCCATTGAGCAATGGCCTGATTCCTCAATTTGATTTTTTTTAATTTTTATTGTATAATTATTTTTTTAATTAATTCAAAACTATAATAATAATATCATAAATTATAAATGAAAATAATCTGGCATTACAATTTGATATTCCTTAAAAATTTTATTCTTCAAAATTTAAGTACATTAATAAACAAACAAGATTGATCTTTACATGAGTTTACCACACTTCTTCTCTACAACTCTGATATCGTTTCTCCAAATTTGAATCAGGACCTTATCATCTGTAAAATCATCATTAGTCATCTCTCGTCTCTTAATTATCAGATAAGCCATCAATTTTAATAATTTCTAACTTGCTAACTTTGGCTTTTTCTTTCTCCTTTTCAATTAGTAATCCTCAATGAAGAATTTTACCATAAGTCCTCAAATGTGAAGGCACCAACCGCGGTTGTCTCAAGACTTTCAGAAATTTTCTAGTCTTCCTAACTTTATCCACTACTATATGCAAGGCAAATTGAGATAATTTTGAAAACTTAGGAAGTATATAAAATAGATCAAAGGTCAAAAAAATTGTAAACACTTGTGAATTTCAATATCTCCAAATGTCCAAATGTATAATCCAAATCATAATTTTGTATACAAAAATTCTATTACACATATGAATAGCAAATAATATGAATTATATGAAATCATCTAAAATCCAAATTACATGATTAGGAAAAGCCCAAATGTCCAAAGTTGAATAATTTTGAATATCATATCGATGCCTGCAAATATTAATTGACAATTTTTTCAAAAGTCTCAAATATAATATAGGACATAATTTTCAAAATCCAACGAGGTTCAATAGCCAAAAGTGAACTTTGAGAATGAATTACATATATTTATGGTAATTTTAGAATAAAATATTACTATTTAGACTCATAATTTAGCCGTCTATAAATTACTTTTTATAAATAAGGTTAAATAATATTTTTTCTTATTACCAGTGGATGATAAATACAATTTTTAAGTGTATTTAATATATTAAGACGTCTGAATATATAATTTAACCCATTCCTTTTAATGGTTTTTAATTAAAACAATAATTGAAAGATTTTACAATAAATATCTAAAATTTTTTCGCTTTAATAGAAAATGTACAAATATCCAAAACTTTATATTTGGAAGAATATAAATACCAAAACTTCTTACATGAAATATCAAAATAAAGTACTCACCAAATACTTACATAAAATATCAACTTGTAAGGCCAAATCTATAATATTTCACAATTTTTTCTAAAATACTTCTATATATGAATATAGTATTTTAAAATATTTACTTATTAAATAAAAAAAAAATCAAATCTTTAAACCCTTGATAAAATCTAACAAAATTTCAAAAGATTTGGTAAAATTATATGCATGTAATAATATTTAAAATAGGAGTATAAAGATAACATACATGTATGATGAAATTATCATAAATAAAATTAAAAGCATCTCAATATAGACCAAAGAATGATTTTAAATATATTTTTTTCTCAAATTTTTGATTTAATAAATCTGACTCGAAAAAGTTTCAAAATTTTTTTCCTCCTCCTGCTCTCTCCACTTCTTCTTCCTCTCTCTTCTTTCTTCTTGATTCGATTGCTCTAATTTTTATTATATAATTATTTTTTAAATTAATATAAAATAATAATAATAAAATCATAAATAATTAATGGAAAAATCTGGCAATACAAGCCCACATTGGGGCCACACCATAGTCTCATGGGACCCTAAGTCAGCCAACTGGGCATTGCAATTGTTGCAAATGGGGGATGACACTTGGTTGACCTGCCAACCACTCGTACATCAATATAAGCCCAACTGTTACGTCTCCGATATTAAAATTAAATTTATTAATTTTTTAATTTGTAATTAACTTAATTTAAATTTTTATCATAAAGAATTAAAAATTAAATTATTTATTTTATTAAATTAAAAGCCCAAAATGATATTGAGATATGAATGTGCATCAAATACTGACAAATAATTAAAAAATAATATAAAAATTATCTAATTATAAGACTCAAAATTAATACTCGAAAGTGATTCTGAAATAATAATCATGCAATCTCAAACCATTCATAAGGGAAAAAAAAGTATTCTAACTAATACTTTTAAATTTTAAAATCAAATTAAATATCTCCTTATGTGCATATATAATGAAGAGACATGTTGAAGTTATGCCATAATCGAAAGTCTGAAATGCTGTCGTGCTAACGCTAATTTCTAGTAATCAAATTATATCAATATTGGTATAATATTATAATTCATGTCAAAAATATATAAATATATAAAATATACTCAAATCGTGATTACATACGAAAGACTAAAGATCGGTGATGGTCTCACCAACATTGAGCGAATATTAAAATTTAAGTTATAATTATTTTCATATAATTAAAGGCAACCTATTAATATTTAAAATCCGTACGTAGGTTGTCTAGTATAATCCTATAAATGAAACTGAATATTAATTTTTTAACTCGCAAATGATATGCTCGACTTTTAATTATTAATAATATATTAGAATATATTTTATTAATTTTTTTTTTACAATGGTTCACATTTAATCAAATTAAAAATTCTATTTAAATATCAATATTTTTTTAATTTTTTATATTAGAAAAAAAAATATTTTTTATTAAAATTTATGTAAAATTTTTATTTATTTTTCTTTAAATATATAACATGCAATAGAATTTTGGCCACCTAAAAGCAATGAAGTAGAAGTTGAGGACATGCAGAAAAATCGTGTATAAATTATAAAAATTATAAAAAGTTCATATAGTTTATATAAACTTATCATTTTCTTACGCAATGAAAACACGTAGAAATAAATAGATAGAGACTAATAACATACACTAGCATCTAAGTAGAAGTTATGTCACGTCCATGTGCTCCAAGGTTCCATTAAATTAGTCGTGGAATATTATTTGAGTTAATCGAATATTTATTTTTTAATTACTAGAAATTTATTATTTATTCAAGCTCCAAAAACCCAAACAAAATGACATCGGGATGCGAATCCAATATCAATAAATATTAGCAAACAATTAAATAAAATAATAAATCTAATCATAATATCCAAAATGCCACACTACAAAAGTGGCTTCGATTATCGACGATATATGCCTTTGAAATATATGTAAAGAAAGACGTCTTCACTAAGGATAGAGTCAATAAAATCGTAACTTAGGCATACCGTTAGAGGATACCAAAATCAAACTAAATTACTGATAAATATAACTATAATTTAGTTATTACCACACCATTAAACTACTGCAACATAATACCTTAGCTTTACTATTTTTGAACAAAACACTTCATCTGAATTAAATTTCCAACTTTTGTTTCCTCGAATAGCTCCCTGTCAACTTTATCTACTTGCAAGTATGATCTGAATCATCTAATTCGAAAGATTAATAAAAATTAAAGTTAAAATGAATTAATTACTCAATAAGATATAAAAATTTTATAATCTAACAAATGCATTACGTCAAAATATTATGGAATAAATATAATCTAAAATCAGATGTAATGTTATATAATTTTCATAACATTCTATGCATAATTTGTGACGTACTGCATTTTCAACCAAAAATCCGGTAAAGTTTCGACTTTAATATGGACGTCGGCCAAAATACAAAGCCTGTAAAATATCCTGCAAAATAATTATACAGTCTCAACATATCCAAACAAAAAAAAAAAATCAACATCAAGTCCAACATCCCGACAACACAAAAATCCAACATAGGATCCTGAAACCGTTACAATCATTCCTGGCTCCAACGTTATGTTTTCGAAAACAGAGAGATACCACTAGGTACCTGAAACAAACCATAGTAACCTGCGAAAATATATACAGATACAGCCATACACAATAGACTATGCTATCTGATCATCATCTTTATACAATTATATATAAATTCCATCAGAATACAAAATATTCTATCAAAAAGTTCAATGTTGCACAACTAAGTCCAAAAGGTTATCTTCAATTGTCTTCAATGCCCGACAGACTCAAACCTCTATCCAACTACAACAAGTGTAACTCATGCTCATCTGGAAGGAGAAAATTATCAATGGTGAGCTAAATCGCAGCAAGACACACACACACACACACACACATATAAATATATCAAAGAACATGTATAATTTCATGTTCAAAATATAATAATGTATAAATGATGGACAGAGATGCATATAAGGCTATGAATCATGATTCGAAAGAAATGCTTTCTTGATTTGTTTCCATTTTCCTTTAGTTTATTTCCTTTGTCTTTTCTTAGTTATCAATTTATACCGAAAACTTATTTCATTTGGCGGCTAAGGTCAATAAGCATCACTAACAAATGAACGGTCGGTCATAGCCTAGATTGTGTTTTCTCCTACACAATCTAAAGCCATCTCCTCCTCTTCAAGACCCAATGGCGGGCCATCTACATGCAATCCCTATAGAAAGGATCGACCAGCCATGATAGCCCAGCAGCAAGCGGTTCCAAAACAGACGACGACCTTCCGTAACAATATACTAAAGTATGTCAAGGAATATCACCCGCTATAAGATACGGCCAAAATACATTGGCAGAGTAATCCTTTGAATTTTCACTATAATATTTTGGCATGTCAAAGTTTATTATCCGTAATCCTTAGTCCAAATTTCTTAGTTCTTTATTTCATTAGAGAATTCTGTTCTTAAGCACAAAATCCTTCGTTCCCACTCTACGGAGAACATTTCATAACCAATTAGTTCATAGTCTATCACTTAATTATAGAATTTCCTCCATCATCAGATTTCCTTTCCATGAGCATATTTTTATATAGGTTTTTATATTTCTCATGAGTTTAGATTCTCACGTGTTCTAAATTCCATTCATAATTTCTTTTGAAGCTTTAAGGATTTAAGAATTCCGTTTTATATTATACGAGACAAATTTCTAAAACTTTCGATCGATAATTCATAACAAACGGTACATGACATGATTTTCGGAATATATTCAATTAACATTTTCGTAATATATGTATAAATGATTGTAAAGCTTGAAATGAGCAGCTCTTACCACCATAAGCTGCTGGACATAACTTTAGAATATCCGAATATCAAATACCTTCCCAAAACGCATGCTATATAATTTTCGAAATTAAGGTTATGCATAAATCACGGTTAATTTGAACATGACCCAAAGGGGGCGCGGATTAGGGTTCCAGTAGGCATAAAATTCTACGAAACTATCAATTTGGACACCCAATTGATAAATTAACATATTCACAGTGTAGGTAATAGTATCCTAAAGTCAATTTATGCATAAGTTCCAATTTAATCGGTGTATTCCTCTGGGGCGCAGGTTTTGGGTTTCACGTCCGAAAACCGGTTAAAACTACAAAGTCTGTCATAGAATCCACATATTTGCTTGCCCAAGTTATGGATAACAATTATGTAAGGCCAAATCATATATAAAATCCAAAATAATTTGTGAAATCAGTCCGGGCAAGGGTTAGGGTTATCGGGTGCGAAAATTCACATAAACCTCGCAAATCAAACATGAAATCGAAATATTTTCATATTAGGGTCATGGGCAACTCAAAATATAAACCTATTCGGGTATCGAAACGAAGATACCCGAAAAAATGGAACGAAAATGTAAGAAAATAAAAAAGGAGAGTGTGAGTGCACTTGTCTCGACCTGATTTATCACATTTTCAACTAACTGAAGCTCGAAACCGGACTCGGGGGACTCGTTCTCCACCGTCTCTCTCTTCTCCTTCCCTCTCTCTCTCTCTTCTAGTGCGTGGAGGCCGAAAATAAAATCCTCCCAGTTTAAATACTTCAGGCCGATTGCCGCGCCCCTAGAATTAGCGCCCGCCTCGGGCCCTAGCTCCTTGGAATGGGCACCTGCCGATGCAGCATCCATCAAGCGGCTGCTCGGTTTCACCCCTGAAACATATTTTCCCGCATACAAAAAATCTAATTTTGATTATATTAATTTAATATATCGTGGTTATCATAAATCAGAATCCAAATTCTATTTACGAATTAATACTTCGAGATTATAACGTCAGTTCCTAAATCCACCAATTCTGGGTCTTCGGGCCTTTTGATCTAACTTCTCCCATATCCTTAGATCTCAATTCACTTATATTACTTTAATGAATCCTAATTACCGTAACATGAAAACTGGTACCTTATACTCTCCCCTACTTATAGAAATTTCGTCCTCAAAATTTAACAAACATTAAAATTCAATTAAATGGGAAAAAGTTCTTTCAGATTCCTACTTCACATCATTAAAGAAAAGATCTTTCCTAGAGAACTTAGCCTCAAGAATCATCCTAATTCCCAATACCTAATATTTCTTATTAAAGTCTAGGTAGAAACAAATTACAAGACAAACTCCTAATTTTTCAAAAAGGCTCAATTCGATCATATGCTTACTTCCTCAACCCTTGATACAAGGGAGACTTTGTGATAGTTTGCTGAAATTGTAGACAACCAAATTACCAACTATTTTCTCGACATAATTCAATACCTCGAACGAGCTAATAAACTTCTACTTTAATTCATCGTAAACATTGAAAATGGTGGGTCACATGGAACCTCAATCTTATCCTGAAATATTTGGGTCATGGGACCACATGCTACCGCTGCGCTACTCGGATTAACCATTCACTTGTATGCCCTAAACAACCTGCAAGTCTCATCCATTGAATCATATCAGACACCTAGGTTACCCAACAGTTATAGACTAAAAAAATTTCAAAGATATCGATATGTCTAAGGCAAAATTCATAATCCTCATAATACAACCATCATGAAAACATGATCAAAGCAATTGTCTCAAAATTTTAGTACAACCTCAAGATATCATCGAAACCTCAAAACTCAAATACCTAGTAACTCATCACCCCTTTGGCATACCGACAAGCCAACTTATTCATTCCGATCCGATCACCCAATTCACAATAAATAGATCGATCTCGCTAGCTAATCTACTCTTATCAAAACACCTAAATCATTTGCGTTCTAACAACTCCAAGCAAAACCATAAGGATTTCTCATTCATAATTTCATAATTGTACTACTCTGAGTACAATTCTGTTTTCCAAAACAAAAGCACAGCGTCCTGTTTGCCTCGATATTAAAACCTACTCACGGGTCACCTGACAACATTCCCTACGAAGCATTGAATACATGTCCAATCTGAAGGCTTCTAATATCAAATCATTGGTACTAATGCTCATTTTTCTTAAAAGATGCTGAAATTCTTCCTCATGTTCCTAAAGTAGAATCACCCGTTTCCTCTGATGTAGGATCACTTCTTCCTTATGGCACGAACATTCAGATCTTCAGAATCAATAGCTATTAACTGACTCCAAAATCAACACCTATAAATCCTCAAAGTAGAGATCTCGATCGCTAACTCTAAAGCACAGGTGGGCGTAACTCTGATCATGGACCTCTCTCTCACTTATTCCAAGGGCATCCACTCACAAACGATGCAGGAAAATCATAATCCTAGATCCTCCTCAAGGCATCACATTCTGATATAATTCATTGGGTCCATCAAGGATCAATCTAAACGATATGAGTGACAATTTACCCTTCAATCCTCAAAAATACGTTCATGTATCTTATCCCAACAGATACTGAATGCTTCCAAGCTAAATACCCCACAGATGTAACAATATCTTGAGGGACACTTAACAGATATCATTCCGAGTTCACCCTGATCCAAAAGGAGCACATACTTTCACGACATCAATCAATCATTTCCAAATTAGCCATCGCTCAAATCTCTACGGGACCAGATGAACATATGGCTAATTGTCTCCCTAATCCATGATATCATTCTCAAATAGAGTTCATACATCCTCATGATCCTATGAATTTCTCGATAAGGCCTTCACAAAATTAACCCAAACATAGCTGAAAGATCCATTCGATTACTTTCACTGAAATACCAGCAATTCTTCAAACCCAAGCGGCGTTATCAGAATTTATAACAGCCGAATCCTTATCCTAAATGCTGCCACAGGCACAACCTACATTAATCCATAATTAACAATATTATGGATATGGATCGATCTTAAAAATCAACAAGCCCTTACAATGGATTAAATAAGTCACTTATTCATTCACAGTCCCCGCTTATCAAATCATCAATCTCCTGAGCAACCTAAATTTCAAAAGTCCATAGACGACCTCATTGGTTTGTCTTATTTACCCCCAAAGGTTTCAAAGCATCCTACAGCAGCACGAAGCCAATACTTCCTCAACTCTATACGGAATCCTCAACAACCAGTGTCGATTTCAAAACAATCTCAAATTGTCGATCAAAAGATCAATCACCTAATCTTTCTTCCAAAAACATCCTCAAATAATCATACGACCAAAACTCCTCATTGACCACAAAATGACTTCCAGGGGTGGTCTCAAATACTAATTGGATTTGGCACAAATCCTCATTAAACGATTTGCTGGTAAGGCAATGTTAATTCTCTGATACTTCGATCAATTTGGACTCATTCTCAAAATCCCACAACCCAATTATAGGATATAATATCATTACAATTCCAATTCACACTGACATAGCGATTCGCCCACCAACTACCACCAAAATTAGATCAAAATTTGACACCTCAAAACAAATCAATTCGACCCGACCAGTCATATCTACGAACCCAAGAGAATGTTGTAAATCGTGACACCACTAGTATCAAGCCTAGATTCTTAAATGAACGAATAAACTAAGGAATCACAAATAAAAATATAGATTCGGGACCCCAAAACAATACATGTGCCGCTATATTAGATTTTAGGAATCTTACCTTCCATCACGGTAAACAACACATTTATCTTATGTGTCATCACCATTAAACTCCGATCCAAGGCACTAGACTTCCTCAATGTCATGCCAAGGGATACTGACAATCCTCAATCTGATGACCGAACTGTCTACAACTTAGAACATGCTCGCAAAGTTTCTTCAGAAAGACATTTATCCATAGATCATTCACAAACGTATACCAAGATGCATCCTTATCCTCTCGGACACTGGGTCGCCACAACTAGAAAATCAAATTTAACTTCTAATTCTAACTTAGTTCTATCCTAAGCCACTAAAACTAGGATAACTAAAACTACCTAGTCTAGCTAAATCATGATATGCCTTTATCTACTTATCAAATCTTCCTTATTCTATCCTAAACTTCCGCATAATAGTTCGATCAAATCTAAGGTATCTCTTTTCTAATATCAACTGTGACGTACCATATTTTTAACCAAAAATCTGGTAGAGTTTCGACTGTAATAAGGTATCGCCACAATCATTCCGTGGCTCCAACGTTATGTCTCCGAACACAGAAAGATGCTACTAGGTACCTGAAACGAACTATAGTAACCCGTGAAAGTATATACAAATACAATCATACACAACGGACTATGCTATCTGATCATCATCTTTATACAATCATATATAAATTCCATTAGAATACAAAATATTCTATCAGAAAGCTCAAGGCTGCACAACTAAGTCCAAAAGGTCATCTTCAATTGTCTTCAACACCCGATTCACTCAAACCTTTACCTTGCCTCAACGAGTACAACTCACACTCATTTGAATGGAGAAAATTAGCAAGGGTGAGCTAAAACTCAATAAGGCACACACATACATATATCAAAGAACATGCATAATTTCGTGTTCAAAATATAATAATGCATAAATGAATGACAGAAATGCATATGAGGCTATGAATCATGATTCGGAAGAAATGCTTTCATGATTTGTTTTAAATTTTCTTTTACTCATTTCCCTTGTATTTTCTTAATTATCAATTTATACTGAAGACTTATTCGTTTGGGGGCCAAAGTCAGTAGGCCTTACTGACAAAGGAACGGTCGATCATAACCTGGATTGTATTTGCTCCTACACAATCCAAAGCCATCTCCTCCTATTCAAGACCCAGTTGAGGGCCATCTATATAAAATCCCTATAGAAAGGTCGATCAGCCACGGCAGCCTAACAGCAAGCGGCTCCAAAACAGACGACGACATTCCGTAATAATATACAAAGGCATGCCAATGAATATCACCCGCTATAAGATACAACCAGAATATATGGCCAGAATAATCCTTTGAGTTTTCACTATAATATTTTGGCATATCAAAGTTTATTATCCATAACCCTTGATCCAAGTTTCTTAGTTCCTTATCTCATTAGAGAATTCTGTTCTTAAGCATAAAATCCTTCATTTCTACTCTACTGGAGAACGTTTCATAAGCCAATCAATTCATAGTCTATCACTTAATTACAGAATTTTCTCCATCATCAGCTTTGCTTTCCATGAGCATATTTTCATATAGATTTTTATATTTCTCATGAGTTTAGGTCATCACGTGTTTTTAATTCCATTCATAATTTCTTTTAAGTCTTTAAGGATTTAAGAATTTATTTTTATATTATACGAAACAGAATTCCTAAAACTTCAAATCGATAATTCATGACAAATAGTACATGACATGGTTTTCGAAATATATTCAATTAACATTTTCGTAATATATGTATAAATGATTGTAAAGTATGAAATGAGGAGCTCTTACTACCATAAGCCGCCGAACATAATTTTAGAGCATCCGGGTATCAAATACCTCCCAAAAAGCATGCTACATAATTTTCAAAACTAAGGTCATGCATAAATTACGATTAATTCAAATATAGCCCAAAGGGAGCGCGAGTTAGGGTTTCGGTGGGCATAAAATTCTACGAAACTATCAATTCGGACACCCAATTGATAAATTAACATATTCATGGTGCGGGTAATAGTATCCTAAAGCCAATTTATGCAGAAGTTCCAATTTAATCGGTGTAATCCTCCTGGGCGCGGGTTTTGGGTTCCACGTCCAAAAACCGATTAAAATACAAAACCGGTCATGGAATCCACATATTTGCTTGCCCAAGTCATAGGTAACAATTATCTAAGGCCAAATCATGTATAAAATCCAAAATAAATGGTGGAATCAGTCCAGGTGAGGGTTAGGGTTTTTAGGTGTGAAAATTCACATAAACCTCGCAAATCGAACACGAAATCGAAATATTTTTATACTAAGATCATGGACAACTCAAAATATAAACCTATTCGGGTATCGGAATGAAGATACCGGAAGAAAACGGAATGAAAATACAAAAAAATAAAAGAGGAGAGTGTGAGTGTACTTGTCTCGATCTGATGTATCACTTTTCCAACTAACTTGAGCTCAGAATTGGACTCGAGGGATTCATTCTCTACCTTCTCTCTCTTCTCCCTCCCCCTCTCTCTTCCCATGCATGGAGGCCGAAAACAAAACCCTCACGGTTTACATACTTCGGGCCGAGCATTGCGCCCCTAGAATCAGAGCCTACCCCCTGCGCTAGCTCCCTGAAATCGGCGCCTGCTGGACGCAACGTCTAGTAGGCGGCTGCCCTGTTTCACCTCTAAAATATATTTTTTCACGTATCAGAAGCCTAATTTTGATTATATTAATTTCATACATTGCGGTTATCATAAATCAGAACCCAAATTCTATTTACGAATTAATACTTCAAGATTATAACGCTGGTTTCCAAATCCACAAATTCTGGGTCTTTGAGCCTTTCGATCTAATTTCTCCCATGTCCTTAGATTTCGATCTACTTATATTTTTTAATTACTCCTAATTACCGTAACGTGAAAATCGGTACCCTACATAATTTTAGGTTGATAATCAAAATTCTTTGCAATAAACTATGCATCCTTAAAGTATGCTCAAATAGTATACATTTACCAAGATCAGTAGGGCCACACCGATAAATGAACAAATAATTAAAACTCGAGTTATATATATTCATGTATAACAAAAAATTATACACTACTATTCAAAACCTATAGATAAGCCATCATATATATAGCATAGTCGATAGGCTCGAACGTCGCTTTTAACCCACAAATGATAAATTTAAACCTTACTTATCACTATAATATAGTAAGACATATCATAATATATCACCATCGGATTCTCTACAATGGTTTATGTATAATCAAATGAAAAATTTTGCGTAAATATGATTAATTTCTTATATTTTCTGATATCAGAAAAATATATTTTATTTTTCAACTTATGTACAATTTTTTTTAATTCTTTAAATACTTGGCATGTAGTACATCATAATTTTTACAAGAACTTGAATATGTGATTTTAAAATATGTAAGCTACGTTATATAATTGTCAAACATGTGGAGATATTCGTGACAAGATTTACAGAAAAATTAGTATATTTGGTGCAATTTAAACAATCCCTTTCAATTGTGAAGCATTCAGAAACAATTAAGTGTGAAATCAAGGCATGTTAAATATATACATAAAGATTTAAGACGTACAAGAACTTATATATAAAAATCAAGAATATAAAAAAGCATTTAAATATAATTTCAGAACATACATAAATATTGTTATAAAAAATTAATTTAAAAACACATTATATAGGAAATAATGACATAAATTTTATATAACTTGTATGAAATAAGACTGATAGTACATGCATATAGGGTATAAATCTTTTATATATGAAATCATAACATGTATAAATATTTAAGATGATAAATACTTTTATAAATCAGCAAAGAATAATAATAATAGAAATAGGAGTTTGGATGTACTTATTTTAATATAGATACACCAAAATCTTCCTTAAATTCATTTGAAAATTTTTCCTCTAGTCTTCCTCTCTTCTTCCCTCACTTCCTCTCTTCTCCTTCTCTTTTTCTCTCTCCAAAATTTAATGAAAATGACTAAAAATTAATCAAATAGGCTTTATATAGAAAATTGACGCATGAATGCCTATTAGGAGTATATCATGCACCGAGATAAAAAATTTATAGTACACGATCATCTTTCATGCGTACATCAGGTGCATGCATTCTACTACAAATACACACATGAATCTCTCAGGTACAGGTGTGCATTCAGTGTGAACAATCTGTTTAAAACACACTTGTGCATACTTAGAATCTGGTGTAATTTGGTCAGAATATTGACTTTAATCCAAATTTTTATTTAATCTTAATAATTTTATTATTTTAATTTAATTAATCATTATAAAAATTATAATTCGCTATTTATATCTTACAAGTTAAGGGTACGCAAGAAAATATGTATGAAATCTAAAGACATGTAAGAATATTTGTTCATAATTTAAAGGCATGTTAGATTATATTACAAAAATTTACTACTAAAATATGATTTGTATGAAAACATATTTCATGAAAATTTATAAAATCTGAGTGGGATTTTATATATGCAAGGTCTAAAATAGTTTATGTATGAAATTACTATATACATGAGTATTTATAATAATAAATATTTAAAGAGATCATAAACAAATATCAACAAGAAAAGTGAGCTTGAATATACTTGTCTTAATTTTTAATAAGTGATATTTGATTTCACCATTGATTCCTCATTCTCCTTCTTTCTCTCTCTTGTTCTCTCTCATTTCTTCTTCTCTTTTTCTTTCTTTTTTCATAATTTTAGCCAAAATGACCCAAAATCGATCAATGGATCATTTATTAAAAATTAGTACATATTTGCAGTCAGATGTGGATTTGGCATTAAGGCACAGTCGTATTGCGCACGAGCATTTCTTAAACACATATTCGACAGTAATATTCTGTGCAAAATACGTACAGTCGTCGACCAAGCACACATCAAGTATGTATATTTTACCTAAAATGTACATAAGCGCCCCATAGGCTTTCATCAGACACACATCTACTATTCAAAATACACATCAATGTGGACTATGTGCAAGTCAAGTGCTACTCGAGTTAACTTATTTTAGTTTAAAATTTAATTTTTTATCAAAAATCTCAATTGCTATTAAAAATCTATCGGTTTGGCTAAATTAACTGTCATTAAAAAAATATTTTAGGATCTATAACTTATGCCAATGACTTACCTGTGCTTGCCTACAAATACGAGTCTTTACCCTACTTCGGAGGCTGAAAAACCAAAGAGCATATAGGTTCCAAATCTGAAGAAATCTAAATCAACCAATATTTAGACAAAATCACCATAATATTTGAAGTTTAATGTATATCTCGAAAGGTATATTTCAATATTTTTTTATTTTCAATTAATTTTTATTTGCTTATCATTAAGAAGGTTTATATATATATAATTGTCATAGAAATTAGTGACTGTATTTATCATATGATTTTGATATATCACTTCCATGGCAGGTTTTAACTTTCTCATTCATGAGAACTAAATCTAATCTAATATCAATTGTTCTAGGAACCTTACTGTTTATTATTTCGATATATCTTTTCGTATTCTGTAAGTTAGGTTGTTCGCCTCCTTTTTTTCTAGGTGCCTGCCCTCCACCCAAGAAAAAGACAAAAAGTAGGGATTTTTTAGATTTAATAAAGTTAGTTAAAGTCATGCATGCATTAAAATATTTTTAGAAGTTCTAAAATTTTATATAATGTTATGTTATTTGTGATGCATACACGATCGGTGACGGCTCCAATAAGAGCGAAAAGACGGTGTAAACAAAGAAGAGGACAGTGGAAGGGGAGATCAGTAGAGGAAATTTAGAGGGAAAGAAGGGGAAGGGGAACAACCGAGGTGCTACAGTAAGGCCTTCGGTGTAGTCCACTGCTATATGCTACAATCAGGCACTCAGTGTAATGGTGTTAAAGGCCGAGGTCCTCAGGGCTGAGATGCAGAGAGAGAGAAAAGCTGGGAAAAGACAGGGAGAGAAAGGGAAAACAGAGAAAGAGTGAATAGGAGAGACTGAGAGAGAGAGAAAATAGAGAGCAAATATTTTCTTCTTACTTCAGCAGCATAGAACAGACCAATTTATACACAGTAATAGTATAGGTAGTTGCACATTGCACAATAATAGAACACGTATAACAAACACGGCAAACGAAGCAGACAGTAAACAGTAATAAAACAGAAAATGAAAGGGCACGTGATTGTATTGGTGGTAATAAACTGGTAATAGTCGAATGTCGTGGTAGTGGGTTGATCCTGCCCGTAGCATTGCCGTCACCATCAAAAAACTTTATCCTTAAGGTTAACTAAGAGGAAGCGTAGCCATAGCCTTGATGTGCAGCAGCAAAAATGCCAAGGTAAGCTCCTAGTTGAGATGTCCTGTGTCCTCCATAGGGTAGGAGGAGACTGATAACTCTAATGGATTGGAGGGGTTGCTTGAAAGTGAGAAGTAGGCTGACGGTCATGGGCAGGAACCCTCGGTTGTCTAGTCCAACAGGTCCACATGGGCGATGAGTTTGCTTGGTGTAGTTGTTGGAAAAATTCATGACTTCCTTTATGAGTTTCGTAACAATCACAACTTGTTTCTGAATCCTACTTGCTCTTACTGTCGTCTCTTTAAATTTATTTCTAGTAAGAGGATACAGTGGCATTCCTTCAAGCACCCTTATGATATGAATTTTCGCACTAAAATTAAATAAATAGAGAACAACAGAAAACCCAAACATGTAAAAAATCGTAAGAATCTCATTAGTCATTTCACGCTCTCTACGCTTTTGATCGTCCTTAAGTTGAGATGAATTCTGCCACTCCAAAATCTGAAGTTTAAATTCTAGTGTCGCGCACGCTACTCCCACATGGCGTCGTCCCTTGCAAGGGGGATAGAAGCAACAAAAGCACTTTGGGCACTGGGTGTGCTGATCATCTTCTATACAAGTAGTTTCATATCTTAAACAATAAGCTACATCAGACATTGAATCAAGAGTCTTCTATAACATCTGAAACTCCCAGTGTTCAATTTCTTCATCACCCAACAATCTTCTCAACAAACTCGGTGGGACCAGCCCACCACATTTAGTAGTGGGGTATAAAAGCTTATTGACTGTGCCCTCCCTTACATACAGATTAGCATAGGTCTTCATGCATTTCCCACAAAAGAAATGCTGGCAAGGCAGTCTCATGAACTCTACACCTGCATACTCCCCAAAACGTATACAGCATTCATGAAGGTCACTAAGAAAGTTCTTGTGACATTTGTATCCATAAATGGACTCTATAGCAAGCAACCGAATTTCAAGGGGGGTGGCTATGAATTCATAGGCCATGATCAATCACACAAGAGCCATCAATAACCAATAAAGTCGGGAACATATTAAAACCACCAGTAAGGCAAAGCTTCAGAATCCTTTGAATTTCAGCTTGAATATCAACTCTTTCTTGTATTAAAAAATCTCCAGAGCATCTTCCTTATGCACACAATAGGATGATCCACCACAAGCCAGAATCTACAAGAGCTACACGGCCAATTGCAGCCTCGCCAGAGTTCGGATCCAATATTTTTTTTTTTGTGGCAGAATCATCACCATCTAGAGTAACATGTCATACCTTAAAACTGGCAAGCATCAAGCCCTGTTTCGAACTATGGCAATCCATAGTTTTCTGCCAGTTAGAGTTAGCAGTCTTTGGAGTTCATGCTACATAGCTCTTATGAGTTGCAGCCCATGTCCAGCAGTGATCAAGGTTATAGACTCTAGTATTAATATTAGCCAAGGCATTGACCACAACATTTAAATTCTGCCAAGATGTATCATCAACTACATTCGCTGCCTCCAGGCTTGCAAGATTTTGATAAATATGAAGCAGAGGTCTGATTGACATGGCAGTTGCAGCAGCCACCCTTGAATCTAAGGGCCTGAAGCCATGGGTACCCAGCGGCTCAGTGGGAAGGGACTCCATGGAGTCATTTAGATAAGCGATAAATGAAATCAATTGGCGGCCATCTTCCTCTGAACCTAGCAACGGCCAACCCTTTCCCAGTATAAATTTATCCAAAGCTTGAATGGCCGATTGTAGGATAGCCGGGCTATCAAACGTAGAAGAGTCACACAAAAGAAAATCATCTTTTCCTCGTCTGTACTTAAATTGCAAAAAAAAAAAAAAAAAGGCAAAAGAAGCTTGGATTGCAACACTGTAGGCTGGTTCACTTACATGACAACGCCATCCCTAGAATTATTCAGTTTTGCAATGTGTAAACAGAAGCAAGAGCAAGGTTTTTTTCCAGGCCACCGTCTGAAATTACCAGATTGCTGTACCATTCTTGTAAATCCACAAATCATCAAAAGCAAGAGTTGTCACTGACTCCACTCCAGTAAGAATAAAATTTTTGGTAGAGAGCAACAAAACGTCAGGCCGGGTTAAACAAGGATAGAAAACAATTTGGTCTTTGGTCACCTGATTGGGTGTCACACATTACTGGTAGGGTTTCACTAGTTGGAGGTAAAATATTGGAGGAAGTTGCAGACGGCAAAGCTTGAACAAGAGTCAGGTCATTAGGCTTCGCCACAACCTTAGATCTATTGCTGCTACCATTGCTTGGTGGCGACTCAATCTGCCTTACCGACTCATCCAATCCAGCACTGCCGTTGTCCTCCTCGGATTCAGAGGAAGCAATTTCCGGTTGGAATAAAGTAAGAGGAAGAGCTGTTGTGGCATCTGGTGGCGAGGGTAGCTTTCGAAGTGAGGCTTGGGGTGAAATTGCAGTTGAAGATGCCATGTATGCAGTGGAGGTTGGAAGCAGCAATGGAGGGTGGAAAGTAACAGATGGAACAGCCATGGATGGTGAAGGGTTCAACGGCAACGGAAGGTTCCCAGATGAGCTATAGTTTCGCTCGATTCTGTTGAGTGATTGAAGGATTTCATCAAGGGAGTACTGGATTTGTACTTTAGTGGAAGCTTGGGCAACCATGGCGGCTGTGTATTGTTGGACGGTCACCTGCACCTCCTTCAACTCCATCGACAGCTTTGCGATAGAAGCGTTGAGTGCGTCGAGTGCTTGTTCTTTAGTTGCGAGCACCACTGATGCATGCACGATCGGTGACGGCCCCAGCAAGAGTGGGACAACGGCAGAAGGAAAGATCGGCAGAGGAAAATTAGAGGGAAAGAAAATGAAGGAAAAAAACCGAGGTGCTACAGTATGGTCCTTGGTGTAGTCCGCTGTTATATGCTACAGTTAGGCCCTCGGTGTAATGGTGCTAAAGGTCGAGGTCCTCAGGGCCGAGATGCAGAGAGAGAGAGAAGCATGGAAAAGACAGGGAGAGAGAGGGAGAGGGAAAGTAGAGAAAGAGGAAACAGGGGAGACAGAGAGAGAGAATAGAGAGCAAATATTTTCTTCTTACTTCAATAGCACAGAACCGATCAATTTATACACAATAATAGTAATAGACAGTTGCGCATGGCACAATAACAGAACACGTATAACAAACATGGCAAACAAAACATACAGTAAAACAGAAAATGAACGGGCACATGGTTGTATCGATGGTAGTAGGCTGGTAGTAGTCGGCTGTGGTGGTAGTGGACTGATACTGCCCGTAACAATTTGTGAACCGCATATGCACTGTACGTAACTTTCAATCCATTATTTTGTGTCTACGGACTCATTCGGCCAGTTGTATTGATTGTCCATAGACATCTAAAAATTGCCGTAATCTGAGATTGTCGCAGAAAACGTAAGACAACAGAACAGATTCAATTAGCCGTTACTGGGAGCCATACCTTAAGACCTCGCTTAACGCTTCCTCACCTGCTCAATCAACCATATAACTCCGATGGGGACCCAGGCGACGACCAAGTGATACCGGTACAACGTCGCTTTGTCAGTGATGGCGAAAATGGCAAATTCATAAGAAGACATCATGGCACCTATGGCGATCCTGATCTCAGAATTGTGTGAAATTCCTTTAGTTAGGGTTAAGATTAGGTAGGCAGAAGCAGAGAGCGCCCAAGTGTTACAGACAAAGAACATCATGATAAAACCCTCGCGACCATCCCAGATACGGTCGGGAGGATTGACGCCGGCCTGAAAAGTCACACTCGCAATCAGCGATGCCACTATCAGGAGGGCGTCCCGGGTGTCGTTCTTGATTGGTTCAGGATCAACATTGGCAGTCGGTTGACTCATTCTTTTTTTTGGTGATTTTGATTATGAATTAATTTGGTGGCCTAGCAGTTGTAGTAGAATCTATGTACTGACGAAGCTGTAAAACTTGCAGGGTTTCTTGTGGAGCAAAAATGGCGTGTCTCTCAGCGGTTCACAATGGGATAAGGGGGCACCCAACGGGTGAGGGGGCAGCAACGCGGGAATGACGTTGCAGCCCTTACAATATTCAGGTAGCCGTGGGATATTAAAAACCGACGACGTCATATATATATATATATATATATATATATATATATATATATTTAAAAAATAATAATTTAATATTATTTTTTTTTATTTTGATATTTTTTTAGTATTTGATTTTTTTAAAAAATAATAATTATTATTTTTTTAATTTTTTATAAATCTTTTTTTAAAAAAATATTGGCCGTAGAATTTTTCATCCGATGGCCATTTTGGAGCCGAAGGGGTTGCAACGCCCTTCCCGCATCGCAGCCCCCCGGATCCCTCTATCTCAGGTGGCATGGATTATTTTTTAGATTTAAATTATTTATTTTTAAATAAATAATTATAATTTAATTATTTTTTAAAAAAATTAAAATTATTTATTAAATTATACTATCAATTTAAAAATAAACGGCTAAAATCTAAAAAATAATTTCCATCATCTTTTTTAGAGATGGAGGCCACCTCGTCAAGGTTTACAAGTAGGAACTCATAGAATTGTAGTTGATTGATGGTAAATAATAATTTCTATTTATTATTGGTTTGACTCATTTGGTATATAATTTTTTAATTCATAAAAATGATTGAATTGTATTTTAATGCAGTATGATAGGGTTATCACTTATGGATCAAGACAGCTCAATGTTAAAAAATTATGATAAATTTTCATAGGAGTTGAATATGAGACAACGACATTAGATAAAATTGTTAAAAAATTATGATTATAAGATTCAATATTAGTCAGAAAATGTTGACATTGTCACAAATGTGCTGAGTCGAAAATATTCGGACATGATGACCCACATGATAATTAATAAATGAGAGATACTTGATGTGATGAAGAATTGCAATATTCACATGCACTTCTAAGATTTGAGGATAATATTGTCTTATTTTTAGATTAAACTGATAATTATTGAAGTGATTAAAGAGTCCCAAATGGACCACCTATATTTGATGGAAATATTCAGAGATTTAAATAGTAAGTTACAAGCAAATTTAGATATTTTGGCTGATAGAATTATTCAATTTTAAGACTGCATTTGCATGCTTAATATTAGATATTTGAAAGAAGAAATTTTGAATGAGATCCATTGAGTGAAATATACCATTCATTGTAAAGTCATAAGATGTATCAAAACATGAAAAGACTCTTCTAACAGAAAAAAATGAAGCAGGAGATAACTACTTATGTAAAAATATATATAATGTATCAACAGGTTAAAACTGAATATCAAAACCTTTCAAAATTTTTGCACCTTTTGCTTATTTCTAATTGGAAGGAAAAATATATCACGATGGATTTTGTATCAAATTTGCCTCAAACATTAAGAAATTATAATTTGATTCAAGTGATTATGAATAAATTAATAAAGTCGACTCATTTTCATATTGTGAGGGCAACATTCAATTTGGACAATTGTGAATATATTTATATTTTTTGTTTATATTTTACATATATATCACTATTTACACCATTATATTAAATATTATTGAATGCATATATTTTTTATCAAATATTTTGAGGTTTTGCTTGATTTTATATAATGTTTAAAGATTTTATTTATTTTTAAAAAATAAGTAAATATTTTAAAATTAATGCGTACCTGGATCCGACTTCGAACGGATTCGGATCTCTTCTGGATGGTTTGAACCGGCTCCGTTCACTGAGTACAAATCCTGCACACCATTAAACAAACGAGAGGTCAGCGTTAACGGCGGGATGTAATCCCACCGATAACACTCCGACGCTCAAGTCAGTAAATCAGCCTTCAATGGAAGGAACTGAAAGTAAGAGAAAGCGATGAAAGAGAGGAAAGGAGTGTCTTGCTCCAGATGTCAGAAAGGCACAAGTCCTTTCTCGTATCTGGATGGTGGGAAGGCAGAGAACGTGTGTAAGGACCCGTTCGTTGCCTTGGAATTGGACTGTGTTTTAGTGTTTGAGGGTTTGGCTGCTGGGAACCAGAAGTTGTTTCTCAGAGCACTTAGGGTTTTTTGTCTCTGTCGTTGCTTGAAGAAAGAGTCTCCAGTATGCAAGTGTTTTAGAGAGAGTTTTGGAAGGCGTCAATGAAAGTATCTTAGAGAGCGTGTATCAAAGCGTCAATGAGAGCATGCCCTGGATGGTGGATCCAGGGCTTCTTTTATGGCAAAGGTGGCGATCTTCCTTCTTTGGAAGGGAGGATCGTCCCTGGGATCTGCGGCCGGCCTTCCTTCTGGAGGCTGACGCTTGTTGCCCAATTGTGGAAGATTGTTTCCTTCTGAGGCAGTCAACCACTTTCCAAGTTAGCCTCCTTCCTTACCGTTGAGGTTCCTTGGCTAGCAAGGAGTTGGAAGGATCTGGCGCATTCCTTATTTGAAGGGCGCCAATCTTGCTGATATTCCCTTTGAGATCGTGGAATATCTTTGGAAGATTGTGGCTGGCCTTGTTATGACGGATGGGCCTAAACGGGTCAGGCCCGTTACTGTTGGAAGGCTTTTCGGGGCCCATTGTGCAAAGCGTGGACGGTCAACGCCCGGGTTGACCGTCTGCGTGTGTGTTGGCCGCCCTTATGAAAGGCGTCCGTCGCTAGCCTCTATTTGGGCTATGGGCCTGAGTGAGTCAGGCCCACTACTGTAGAAGGGCCTCGTTTGGGCCCAGCATGTGGGGAGCAGACGGTCAACGTCTGTGTTGACCGTCAGCTTGTTGGCCGCCTTCGTGGAGAACGAAGAGAGCGGCGGGCGGCCAACTGATGGGCTGTGGGCCTGAATAGAATAGGCCCATCATTATTGCAAAGCCTCTAAGGGTCCAACAAACTGGTCAATGCCGGGTTGACCGTTTGTGAGCGAGCTGGTCGCCTGGACGGTCAACGCCAACGTTGACCGTCCTTGGGCCTCTCAGTTCTTGGGCCTCTCAGTTCCTGGGCCCATCTTCTTATTGGGCCGTTAGAAACGTTGACTGGCATTAATGGGCTTCCGTTGACCTTTCTTTGGGCCAGCCCATTATTTGTGTACCCATCACTAGCCCCCCATGCTGGTGGTCAGATTTCTGGCCTCCAGTATGTTTATGATGGATGTTTTTCCTTACTTTGAGAATCTTACAAAAACGTGAAGGAAGGCTCGAACGGAATTGTTGACCGTTTTGGCCAATTCCGGAGTACCAGAATTGTTGACCGTCCTGGCCAATTCCGGAGTTCTATAATTGTTGACCGTCCTGGTCAATTCCGGAGTTCCAGAATTGTTGACCGTCGTCAATTCGGTCAGGAGTTCGGAATTGTTGGTGTCCTTGGCCAATTAAGGGATGATGTCCGCTGACTTTTGCCCGATTTGCAAGGCGGCGACACGTGTCCTCCTTTGGTTGGAAGGAGATCCGGGTCATTGTCATGAGAGATCCGTCGCTGCGAGGTCGAGTGGAGCGGCGACACGTGGCGGTCGGCGGTGCCATTAATGAGGGGTTTAAATGCGGGTGTCCGTCGTTTGGCAGGGTCAAATGAGGAGGTAACGCGTGGCAATTCTGACGGCGTCCTTTGCAAGCTTGGCGCTTAAGTTTCCCTTCCGTTTTTTGAAATCGGTTACGCTTTCTTCGTCTTCCTCATTTCCATTTCGCAGACAAACCTTTGAAGAAACCCTAGAATCTTTTCCGATCATGGCCTCCGTTGCGGACTTCTCATTTGACTTGAGGGAGAGTGATATTAAGGCCTTGTGCGTTGAATTCAACATTCCGAAAGAGATGGCCTGGAGGGCTCCGGGCGCGGATGAAATAGCCTCTCACCCACCGGAAGGCTACTTCACCGTTTCTGAGGCTCACACGAGAGGCGGCCTTCGATGCTGCCGATGTCGGAGGAGCTTGAATCAATCATAGCGGCCCTCCAAGTTCCCATTGCTCGGCTTCACGCTAACGCATTGAGGTATATCTGCCACCTGTGCATTTCGCGGAAACTCGATCAGAAGTTTAGGATGTCTGGCCTTAAGGTCGTCTTTAAGATAACCCAGGGGGCGGAGTGGATCTCTCTCAGCCCCCGTACGGGGATAAAAATTAATAAGGCCATCCATGACTCCTTCAAGAACTGGAAAAACCGGTTCTTCTTTGTAAAGGTGGGAGACAAGTGGCCTATCGTGCGGGACTGGGGTAAGGTCTCGGAAGTACACCTGGGTACGCCGTCTGCGGCGAAGAACGCCGCCTGCGTCTGGCTGACCAAGGCGATTCGGCTAAACCCCGATGCGTTCAGGAGGGATTTTCTAGTTTCTGCTGAGGAAACCAAAAAAGTTAAATGGGGACCGCCGTCCCCGGTCCAGAAGCCACACCCTCCAATCAAAATGCTGAAGCCGGATGATTCGAAGAAGTTGCTCATCCGCCCAGTATCTTCGGAGGAGGCTGCTGCGAGGGCGATTGCCACGTCCTCATCTTCTTCTTCCCAAATTGATCTTGTGGCTGCCGGGATTTGCGGTGGTCCCGGCAGCACTTCTGGAGCGGAGAGGTCCGTTAAGGGTAGGCTGGCGGATGCCGGAGGAGTCATCCTGGCGTAGCCTGCGGCGGTGCTGACTCCAGGGGCTGCCTGGATGGGATCTGCGGAGGAGCCAGCTCGCGACGTGCTCGAGGGTTCTCGCGCTTATATTATAGAGCCGTCGTCACGGGTTGCCTCACCCGCTGCTGCCCCAAAGGCAGCCAGGAGGAGGAGAACTGCCGCAGCTGCTCCGGAGGCTGCAAGAGTAGAGCTGCCGCAGCCGCTCCTGAGGCTGCAAGAGAGGAGCCTGTCGCAGCCATTCCAGAGGCTGCTAGGGAGGAGCCTGCCGCAGCCATTCAAGAGGCTGCTAGGGAGGAGCCTGCCGCAGCCATTCCAGAGGCTGCTAGAGAGGATTCCGCCGCTGCCGTTGAGGATGACGAGCTCTTGGAAAGAATTCTGGAGGAGGCAGCGGCGTATTCGGCGCAAGAGGGCGCCCCTAGCTTAGCACCTCCAGCTCCACCTCCGGCGGGACCGGGCTTGGAGTCTAGGCCTGGGAGGCCTCACAGGAAGACTTATGAGGTATGATCTCTGCAACGGCTTTCTTGCTATTCTTTCTTCCTTATGTTTATAGACTCATGTCTTGTTTTGTCCTGTGCAGCCAAGAAGACTGGCCGCATCCGTCTCCCGGGAAATGGAGCAACGTGAACGTATCATTGCGGACTGGGAGGCTGAGATAGCCTGGCTAGACGCCAAGCTGGCCGCCTCTGGGGGAGAGCTTCGTGAGCAGACGGCTGCTCTCGAGACTGTTATGGCGGGAGTGGAGGCTGAGAACATCGAGCTGAAGGCGGAGGTTGCTGAGCTGAAAGCGGTGGTTGCTCGTTTAAAGGAGGAGGATGATCAGAATAAAACGCACATCAAACGCCTCGCAGATCGAGCCGCCGCCGCAGAAAGTGAGCTGGGTACTCGGATGACCCTCCATGAGGTTAGCGGCGCACTACACGCCCGGCTGTTAGACGGGCTCAACATTGGACGCCACGTCGCGCGGTTGGTTGTTCCTGACTTCCCGGTGGAGTTCATTAATCAAAGGAACCGCACGGTCTTTGCGTAAAGGAAGATCTGCAGAGAGAGCCTCGTGATGGCTAGGGTAGTCCTTGACCTTGTGGCCTTGTATTTTTGTACTCTTTTTTTTTTTTTTTGACAGTATGTACATTGTAGCATACTTAATGAAATGGAAATTCTTCTTCAGCTCAGTGTCCCTCGCCTTTTATCGCTTTGTGTTTGTTGTCGGTGTATAGGGCGGCCAACTTAGTTGGCCGGCGACCGTTACTTGATTGCCTATGGGGCTGAGCCCCCAGGCTTAGCAGGTGGTTGTATTAACCAACCTTGCGGTGCTATCCAAGCGAAGGCTTGGGCAGTCAGTGTTAGAGAAGGAGCGCTTCTCGTTATTGTTTAACCATGCTGCCCTTTCATGGAGAAGGTTGGTGCATGGGGTAGCCAACTTGGTTGGCTGGCTGCTTAAGGAGTGAGATCCTTAAGTCAGGCAAGCGGTTGTAAGAACCAGCCTGGCGGCGCCGTTCAAGTGAAGACTTGGGCTACCAATGTTGGAGAAGAAATGCTTCTCCCTTCGACAAATCGTTGGTAGCGTTCTTGCTCCCAAAAAGAGGTAAATCGCGTGTGCCATTCTTGCCCCCTAAGGTTTTTAGACCGCTATGGGCCACTTGGATGACCAAGGTTTGTCACGACCGCTATTGGGCGCTCGGATGACCGAGGTTTCAGACCGCTCATGGGCCACTTGGATGACCAAGGTTTAAGACCGCTCATGGGCCACCTGGATGACCAGGGTTTCAGACCACTCATGGGCCACCTAGATGACTATGGTTTAAGACCGCTATGGGCCACCTGGATGACCAGGGTTTCAGACCACTTTTTGGGCCACCTAGCTGACTAGAGTTTAACGAGAGGGTGAAGAACCTCCCAACTTAGGGGCAGTTTAGGTCGGATGGATACCTGCAAGGCAAACACAGTTCATATGCCCTAGAATTCTACATGCTAAGTAAACTCTCATTTTTTCGAGATGAAAACAAGCACACGAATGAATGCACAGGGTTGAGTAAGGGCGTACCTGGGTTCCCTATTGGAAGTAGCGCTTCAGGTGGGTTGCGTTCCACGTTCGTGGGACTAACTTTCCGTTCTGGTTCCGGAGCTTGTACGCTCCGTTGCGCAGGACGGCGGAGACAAGAAAAGGCCCCTCCCAGTTAGGAGAGAGCTTGTTTCGGCCGGCTAGCTTGCCTGTGGCCTCGATACCACGTAGGACTAAGTCCCCAACGTCGAATTGCCGGGCTTTCACCTTTTTATTATAGTATCGGGCAACTCGGTGTTGGTACGCTGCTGTTCGTACTCTGGCGGCGTCGCGGGCTTCCTCTAGCAAGACCAAGTGCTCCCGATTTTACGGGAGTTGGTGCTCAGGTCAAAGGACTCCATCCACGAGACTTGGGAGCCCGATTTCGCCAGATATTACCGCAGTGATCCGTAGCATAGGGTGAAGGCGTCTCTCGCGTTAGTTCCTTGGGGGTTATGCGATAAGACCGGAGGACGGATGGGAGCTCGTCGACCCCAGAGCCCCCAGCGTCCTCGAACTTAGTTTTTAACCCGTGGTGGCAGCGTGCGGTTCGTGACCTCCACCTGTCCGTTGGCACAGGGGTATGCTCTCAGAGTGTGGACGACTTGATTCCAAGGCTGGTGCAATACTTGGTGAAGCGTTTTCCCAAGGGTGGGTCCGTTGTCGGTCGCCCCACCGACCTGCAGGGCGCAAATCTGCGAGCAAATGCTCTGGCGAAGGAACTCCATAGCATTGTGTTCTGTGATCTTCGCAAGCGGGGCAGCCTCAACCCATTTAGTGAAGTAGTCGATGCCTGCTATGATGAATTTCCTTTGTCCCGTGGCAATGGGAAACGGGCCGAGAATGTCAAGCCCCCATTGCGCGAAGGGCCACGGGGCCTGAAGGGACTTTAAATCAGCGGACGGCTGGTGATGGAGGTTGCCATGAAGCTGGCAGCTCTCACATTTCTTAACAAACTCTAACGCGTCCTTTTTCATTGAGGGCCAGTAGTAGCCCTGCCGCATGATTTTGAAGGCTAGGTTTTTCCCGCCTACGTGTGATCCGCAGATCCGATGTGAACTTCGCCCGTAGCGTAAGTCCGCCTCCTCGGGAGATAGGCGGCGAGATACGGAGTTGAGTATCCGTAGCGTCTGAGCCGCTCATCAACTACCGTGTACCAACCAGCTGTCTTTTTGATCTGCTTGGCCTTTTCAGTGTCCTCTGGAAGTGATCCGTCGGCCAAGTATTTAAGGTAAGGAGTCATCCAGTTTTCCGTCTCGAAAATCTGTATGGCCTCCTGTTTTTCTATGCTAGGTGCGTTCAGGACCTCCCGCATGTCCCTCGAATATTGCTCTGGGTTCTCGGCAGCCGTTGCTCTAGCCAGCCGGTCTGCCTTCCAATTTTCCTCTCGACGAACGTGAACCAGGGTCAGCTTGTCGAAGCCCTGGATGGTCTCCTTTGTCTTCGCCAGGTACCTGGCCAAGGAAGGGTTGTTTGCCTTGAAGCTCCCATTGACCTGGTTGACGATTAATTCGGAGTCGCTGTGGACTGCCAACCTCTTGGCAGAGCACTCCTTTGCCAATCGCAAGCCGGCCGGTGGGCTTCGTGCTCGGCGGACGTTGTTGGTGGCGGAAAATCAAGTCTCGGGGAATACTTGATCTCAAATCCGTCGAGGGAGTCGTTAAGATCACCCTGCTCTCCGACCTTGTCCCAGTGGACGATCCGTCCACGTGGAGTGTCCATTCTGGGGCCTCACCGGGCTGTTCTTTGCTTTCTGCGGGCTGCTCATCTTGGATGGGTGTTGTGGTCTCAACGATAAAATCGGCCAGAACCTGCGCCTTTATGGCATGTCTGGGCCTGAACTCGATGTCGAACTCACCCAATTCAATGGCCCACTTTACCAATCGCCCCGAAACGTCGGGCTTTGGAGTATGCCTTTTAGTGGGTGGTCCAGTAAGGACCACTACGCGATCTTTGAAAGTATGGCCTCAATTTTCGCGCTGCGAAGATAAGTGCCAGTGCCATTTTTTCAGCGCGTGGATAGCGAGTTTCTGGGCCGGTCAATGTTTTGCTTACATAGTAGACCGGCTGCTGGATATCAGTTCTGGCGCCAAGAAGCGGAGGCGAGGACACGTCTTGCCGGGTAAAGGTACAGCTCCTCTCCATCTCTGGGTGACGCTAACAACGGTGGGCTGGCCAGATACTGCTTCAATTCATCGAAGGCGGTCTGGCAGTCAGCCGTCCACTGGAATCCGTTAGACTTTGTCCCTCTTAAAGCTTTAAAGAAGGGCTGGTACTTGTCTCCAGACTTCGCGAGGAAGCGGGACAGAGCAGCCAGCCGTCCAGTCAATCGCTGGACGTCTTTTACATTTCTCGGGGGAGCCATGTCAGCCAGTGCCTTAATCTTTTCTGGGTTTGCCTCGATCCCTCGCTGAGAGACGATGAAACCCAAGAACTTTCCTGAGGCTACCCCGAAGACACACTTGGCTGGATTTAATTTCATTCGGTCTTTGGCGGAGCACCCCAAATGACTCTTCCAGTCGCGTATGTGGTGCCCGTGACTCTGCTCTTGACAAGCATGTCGTCGGCGTGAGACCTCCATGTTGCGACCGATTTGCTTTTCAAACATCTTGTTCACTAGCATTTGGTAGGTGGCTCGGCGTTCTTTAACCCGAAGGGCATGACCTATAGCAATAGGTGCCCTAGTCCGTCATGAGCGAGGTATGCTCCTCATCTTGGACTCATTCCCGATCTGGTTCAGCCTGAATAAGCGTCCATGAAGCTTAGCGATTCGTGCCTGCCCGTGGAGTCAACCGCGGAGTCGATCGGGCAAGGGAAAGTCATTCTTTCGGCAGGCCTTGTTTACGTCGGTAAAATCGACGCACATTCACCATTTCTCGTTGCTCTTCTTTACCAGGACGACGTTTGAGAGCAATCAAGATCTTGGACTTCTCGATGAAACTCGTCCGGCCAGTTTCTTCACCTCCTCTCGGATGGCGATCAGTTTTTCGATGGAGTGGTTCCTCCGTTTCTGTCTGACCGGCTCGCGGTCTAGATCAAGGCCTAATTTGTGGACCATCACCTCAGCTGAAATCCCGGGCATGTCTGCGGGAGTCCAGGCAAAGAGATCCGCGTTCCTTCGTAGGGATGTGATTAGTTCATCTTGGCCTTTCGGTGAAGTGAGCCGCCAACTGGCGCACTTATCCGGTTTCCCGAGGTCAGTGGGACCAGATCCAGTGGCTTCACCCAGGCTGCGCCTGTTGTAAGGTGGTCTCGTTTCGGTGATCGAGTTCTCCCACCGTGCCAGTTCTGCCACTAGGGGCAATCTGGGCCATGTAACAGGTCCGCCCAGTGACCTGATCTCCCAGAACCTCTCCGACGCCGTAGGGCATTGGGAACTTTATTTTCAGATGTGGAATTGACGTGACTGCCCCAAACGCCATTAGGCACGGCCTGCCTAGTATCGCGTTGTACACAGAGGGCAAGTCAACCACTAGGAAGGTTAGCATTCGACTTGCTGTTTTTGGGTAGGTGCCCAGGGTGACTTCCAGTTGGATTGTCCCTTGAACGGGCACCGGTTCATTGTCTGCATTTGTATAAAGGTCCTTGGCGAGGTTTTAGTTGGTTCTTTTTTAGGCCTAATCTAAAGAACGGGTCCAAATAAAGCAAGTCCTTGGAGCTACCATTATCAATAAATACTCGTTTCAGCTGGTAGTCCGAAGTACCATCTGAAACGAGTGCAGAAATTACAAGGGGGTCAGCATGGGGGGAGATTACATGGTTCGAATCACAGTCACTAAAGCTAATGATATTATCTACTATGCGCTGCTTCTTCCTCCCAGTCTGCTGCTCCTTGCTGTCTTCTGGTCCTCTGGCAGGTCGGCTGGTGATCATATTGACTACTCCTGCCGCGATCCGGTTCCGGGGAGGCGTCTGCTCCTGCCCCTCTTCATCAGCTGCTCCTGGGTTCTGTCCAGGTCCCTTGACGAACCGAGTAAGATATCCCCTGCGAATCAGGTCTTCAATCTCCATTTGCAGTGTCTTGCAGTCTTCGGTTGAGTGGCCAGCAGAGCGGTGGAAGTCACAGTACTTGGACTGATTTCCAGAGTCCTTTTTCATCGTCTTTGGCCACTTTAGAAATTTTTCTCCACGGATCTGCATAAGAACGTTGGAGCGCGTGTCTATCAAGGGTGTGAAGGTGGTGGGCCCGTTGTCTGCGTTACGAGGGCCGATCCGGTCCATTTTCTCAGGGGATGTTCTTCGCCGGCAAACTTTCTTTTCCCATCACCGAGGGGAATGGTGAAAGGCGATCGCCCGCTCGGGGCGTTTTGCCTCGTTTGCTTCTTCTGCTGCTGCGTAGGCCCTGGTGATGGACTCCGCCTCGCGAAAAGTCTGAGGATTTTTGTGGGCAAGGTGCTTGAAAAGGTCACCGTAAGTCAGTGCTGAGATGAAGCTGCCCAACTTCATCTCCTCAGTGATCCTGGGAATCCTTCTGGCCTCAGCCACGAAGCGATCCAGGAAGCGCCGTGGGTTCTCTCCCGGTTTCTGCTTTATGTGGGAGAGGTGTCATGGCTGTTTCTCTTTCCGTCGGCTCGATGCATACTGAGTCAGGAAGAGGTCCGTGAGTTCACGGAAGCTGCTGACAGAACCTGAAGGGAGATGGTGAAACCAGATCTGGCGTCTCCCCTTGTGTCGGTGGAAAGCGGCGGACATCGCCGAGTCTTCTAGCCCTTGTAGACTCGAGATGGGTGCGAAGTGATCCGTGGTGGTAAACGGATCTTTGCCCCCATCATCTAAGTCAAGGGCGGCATCTTGAACTTGGGCGGCGAGTGGGCGGTTCGAGGATTTTAGCGGTGAAAGGTGATCTGTCCAAGTCGATGGCGCTCGTCATTCTGGAACACGTGGTTCCAGATTTGGTCCACTCGTGGATCGGCACGAGTGGCGTTTGCTGATCTCTTGGAGTTGAGGAAATTCCTCAACTCCGTCTTATTCAATGATCGGTCTTTCTTTGCCTCCTGTGGACTGTGATCCTGGAGACTCGCTCTGGGCGTGCGGTGATCCGCCCGAGAAGTATCGAGGATTTCTCCGATCTGGGCTCTCTGTCGGGAAGTGCTGCAGGCGTTCCATTGGCTGCTCGGCCGGGAGCGTGGGAGGATCTTTGGAGCCAAATTGTTCACGAGTTTTCCAGGCCTCTTGGCGGCTTCTTCTTCCTCGGCCACCTTTCTTGGTAGCGGGAGAGCGTGGATAATGGTTTGGTGGAGCCGCTTGTTATTCTTTGTTCCTTTTGCTCACAAAGCGGTTAAGCGAGGCGATTGGTAGCTGCATCTGCACTCCACCGGTTGTTGAATGTAGGGTGGTAAAACTTCGCGGTGGCCCGTTGACCGGGACATCAATTGGCATGGCCACAGTGGGGGTTAATGGCCTCTCTAGCGGGAGTCGCTAGCTTTGTGCTCTCGTGTTCACCATTGTTGAAGCGGGAAGGTGACAGAGGGATTTTTGCAATTCTTTATGGTAGGCTTTTTCGTAAAGCGCTTCCCACGGACGGCGCCAATGATGCGTACACTGGATCCGACTTCGAACGGTTCGGATTCCTTGGGATGGTTTGAATGGCTCACATTCACTTGAGTACAAATTCTCGCAGACACCACTAAACAAACGAGAGGTCAGCGTTAACGGCGGGATGTAATCCCACCAGATAACACTCCGGACTTTCAGTCAGTAAATCAGCCTTCAATGGAAGGAACTGAAAGTAAGAGAAAGCGATGAAAGAGAGGAAAGGAGTGTCTTGCTCCAGATGTCAGAAAGGCGCAAGTCCTTTCTCGTATCTGGATGGTGGGAAGGCAGAGAACGTGTGTAAGGACCCGTTCGTTGCCTTGGAATTGGACTGTGTTTTAGTGTTTGAGGGTTTGGCTGCTGGGAACCAGAAGTTGTTTCTCAGAGCACTTAGGGTTTTTTGTCTTTGTCGTTGCTTGAAGAAAGAGTCTCCAGTATGCAAGTGTTTTAGAGAGAGTTTTGGAAGGTGTCAATGAAAGTATCTTAGAGAGCGTGTATCAAAGCGTCAATGAGAGCATGCCCTGGATGGTGGATCCAGGGCTTCTTTTATGGCAAAGGTGGCGATCTTCCTTCTTTGGAAGGAGGATCGTCCCACCGGGGATGGCCGGCCTTCCTTCGGAGGTGGCGCTTGTTGCCCAATTGTGGAAGATTGTTTCCTTCCGAGGCGATCAACCACTTTCCAAGTTAGCCTCCTTCCTTACAGTTGAGGTTCCTGGCTAGCAAGGAGTTGGAAGGATCTGGCGCATTCCTTATTTGAAGGGCACTAATCTTGCCGATATTCCCTTTGAGATCGTGGAATATCTTTGGAAGATTGTGGCTGGCCTTTATTATGACGGATGGGCCTAAGCGGGTCGGGCCATTCTTGTTGGAAGGCTTTTCGGGGCCCGTTGTGCAAGCGTGGGACGGGTCGACACCGGGTTGACCCCGTGCGTGTGTGTTGGCCGCCCCTTATGAAAGGCGTCCGTCGCTAGCCTCTATTTGGGCTATGGGCCTCGAGTGAGTCGGCCCACTACCGTAGAAGGGCCTCGTTTGGGCCCATGATGGGGACGCGGACGGCCAACGTCTCGTGTGTTGACCGTCGGCTTGTTGGCCGCCGTGGAGAACGGAAGAGAGCGCGGGCGCCGGCCCGATGGGCCGTGGGCCCGAATAGAATAGGCCCATCATTATTGCAAAGCCTCTAAGGGTCAACAAACCAACGTCGATGTCGGGTTGGCCGTTTGTGAGCGAAGCGGATGCGCAGATGGTCAGCGCCAACGTTGGCCGTCCCCGGCCTCTCGATTCTCAGGCCCATCCCATCTGCCCGGGCCGTTAGAAACGTTATTTGGCGTTAATAGAGCAGTTGGCCTTTCTTTCGGGCCAGCCCACTATTGGTGTACCCATCAAAAATATTATATTTTTATATAAAAATATTTATGAAGAAAAGTTATGAATTTTGTGCGTTTGACTTTGTATGTTAATAATCTATACAAGCATTTAGAATGATTCTATTCATATATTTAATATGACTTTGTATTTTTTTACAAAATAAAAAGTTTTATATTTATACTTTTTTAATAGAATGAAAACATTTTAAATATTTATCATAAAGTTATATGTTTATTATTTTTGTAGAAAACTATTATAAAAAATTGACGGAACTATATGCTCGGATATCCTATTATATGAAAGCTGCACCTATTATCCACTAGATAATAAAAAAATAGCATTTAATCTCGTCTATAAAGAGTAATTTATAGACGTTACATTTACATATCTTGATAGTAGTATTTTGGTATAAAATTATCGATTGTATGTGTAACCTTCTTTAAAATTGGTATTTTAGCAATTGATTCATAGATTTGATATAATATGAATTTTCGAAATCTTGACCTATATTGCATTTCATGTTTTGAAAATGATTTACCTTTCGAGATTTTCAGTTTTGACATGGTATTCAAATTTTTTTGATTTTAAATATTTGAGGCTTTTGAAAATATATAAATTAAACTTTGAATGATTTATTACTACTTTCATTATTTGATATATATATATATATCATGAACTTTATGTACGTTATTATAAATTCGAACTATAGAATGTTAAACACATTGGATTTATTGACGTTTATGAAAATATTCGTGAAAAAAACTTATGAAATATTGTGCATTTGACTTTGTATGTCAATAGTTTATACAAGTATTTAGAATGGGTTTATTTTTATATTTGATATAAGTTTGTATTTTTTTACAAGATAAAAAATTTTATATTTATATTTTTTTAATAGAGCGAAAAAATTTTAAATATTTATTATAGAGTTATATGTTTGCTATTTTTGTAGACAACTATAATAAGAAATTGACGAAACTATTTATTCGGATGTCCTAATATATGAAGACAGCACCTATTATCTACTAGGTAATATAATGAATAATTTATAAATGTTACGCTTACATATCTTAATAGTAATATTTTGGCTTAAAATTATTGTTAATATGTGTAACCTTCTTTAAAATTGATATTTTAGCCATTGATTCTTAAATTTGATATTAGAATCTTGACCTATATTGCATTTTGTGTTTTAAAAATGATTTTCCTTATGAGATTTTTAGTTTTAATGTCATATTCAAATTTTTCTAATTTTAGATATTTGAGACTTTTGTAATCATAAGAATTAGATTTTGAATAATTTATTACAGTTTTTATTATTTGATATATATATTACGAACTCTATGTGCAAAATTATAAATTTGGATTATAGAACTTTTAACACATTGTATTTATTGACGTTTATAGTTTTGAGTCCTTCTATCTATTTTATACACATAATTTGTATATCATATATACATAAATATTTGTTAAATTTTAAACTTAGAATTTGTTATATTTAATAATTATTTCAAATTAGATTGCCTTGGATACCTAGAAGATTCAGACAAGAGAGGCTCAAAGATTTGTTTATTTAATTGTATTTGAAACTTGTGTTGAGATATTTTGTATATTTCAATTTATTGTGAATTATATCATTTGAAAACACTGCATCAATTAGATTTTTTTACACCTTTATATTTTGATACTTTAGATATCTGTTGAAAGTTTTTCCTTACCAGTATGTTTAGATTTGAGCAAGTTGTTATAATTTATTTGGAGGTCGAATATGATTTAGTTTGGCTAGATCCTACATCCACTGTTATTTATGGGTATTATATTTTTTTGGTTCTTCTAGGTTTGTCAAGTCCAACTCGATATTTTGATTATTTTGGTTTCAATCATTTATGAAAAGTGTTTATTTGAATTTAATTGTTATTAAATATTATCTACTCATACCGGGATTGTGACATCCCCTCATTTCTATTGAGTCTCAATCACGGATTGTTAACTGCTAGTCTATTCAAAATCTAAAAGGATAGTGTCTTGGAAAAACATATAATTGTTCTTTACGGATTGTTATTTGACACTTTTCATAGAATGGAATGTACGGTAAAAATGGTTAGGGATGAGGCCTGTAAAACAGAAAGGGGCCTCGGTACCAAGATCTTATTCGCCTGGAACGAGGCATTCCTGGCAAAACAGTTGTGGCAGATCCTGGCAATATTTGACACTTTGACCTGAAATAACTGGATTCACAGATATCGCATCTGTGACGAGCGACGAGTGTATTCGGATGATTAAATTTCCTACTTGAATGCATTTTCATACTCATAAAAAAAAAAAATAGATATCACCCTCATGGATTTTTCGAAAAATCTTATGCTTGTGGCATGCCATTGAAATGTTTGTCAAGCAAATTATCAGGGATAGGAAGATGGGAAGAACATTTTATATGGCTTGACAACTAACACCCTGACACCCCTCGTACCCGTACCTATCTGAATAGAGTTGTGCTGAGAAACGAGCTTCCCCAAAATGCAAGAGCGACGTCTACCACTGTTACGCCCGTACCTGTTTTACCCGTTCCCCATTTTGTTCCATTTCCCGTTCCCCGTTTTGTTCCATTACTCGTTTTCCGTTTCCCGTTACTCTATAATTGTAAGGTTGCAACCTAATGAGAAAGGAAGGAAATTAGTTCGTCTCTCACTCTCTCTCTTGTCTGTTCTTCTCTCTCCTTCGTCTGTTCTTCTCCCTCTCCCGATTCTCTCTCTCTCTCTCGTCTGTTCTTCTCTCTCTCTCGAGTCATCCCCTCCCCTTACTGTTCTTGGTCTACGTCCCTCGTCCCCCAGAACTCCCCTTCCCCCTTTACTTCCACAAGAAATCGGTGCCAGCTGCCGGTAAATCGGTTCGTGACCGATTTGGTTGCAACAAATTGGTGCTTTCATTGAGAGGAAATGGCGGACGACGGACGAGCTTTCGCTGTACGCGAAGAGGATAGGGCCGAATTGGTCAGTGTGCTGAAGAAAATCCTACGAGCTACCGACCGATGGGACTCCCAACTGTCCACCATGGCTTCAATGCTAAACGAATTTTCCAGCCCTAGATCATCAGCAAAGTCGGAGGCGTTCAAGGAGTTGGAGGTGACCGAACGACAACACACATCAGGTACGTTCCTCTCCATATTTCCAAAAGCCCTCACTGAAATTGATCACTCCTTGTCCCAAGATGAGAACCAGCCACTCACGGCCTCTGCCACCGCTCCTCTCCATCCTCCACCTCTTCCAAAAACCACAATCGTCACCGATATGTTGCCTAAACCACAAATTTCACAATTCACAAATGAAATCCTACCCTCACTTGTGGCTTCCCCATATGTTACTGTTCATCCTCCATCGCTACCGCAATCGCAACCGCAAACTTCAATTCCAACCTCTCTTAGAACGTTACCAACGCCACCGGAAGCCACCACCCTTCTTCATCTTCCCACTCCTAAACCGGCACTGGCTTACTTTGTTGCGTCCGTACAACCACAGGCCTATCATCTTAGCAACTCTACTTCCACCATACTGTCATTTCAGAAATTTCTTACTGAAATTCCTCAATCCCTACACCGAATCGAACGAAAACTCCAGTTGCCCTCCCATTTCCAAGCTTCGACCCCGGTTGATTCTCATCCTCCACCAAAATCCAAATCGGAATCCGTCTTCGTCTCCGAGCAGAACACTGGAAGTGCTGAACTGGTTGAGAACGCTTCCTCTGTTCGTCCGGTGGAGTCAGTGACAACTCTTGTTTCTGTAGATTTGTGGATTTATAGATTTGTGGATTTACGGGCACTGTCCAGTGGTCTAGTATTGTCAGACGATGGCCTGGGCAAAACTCTTGCCCTTGCTTCTGCTCATACGATGCCAGGATTGAACAATTTTGTGAGTGCTTTTACTCTAACAATTTACCACTCTTTTATTCTTGCTGAAGATACTACTGATGATGGTCCATATGAGAGGGGTGGTAGCATCACGCAAGTGAAGCAGCCAATGGTGTTGCAATTCACGTTTCCTTTGCATGATTTTATTTCGCAATTTAAGTACAGCGAAGAAAAGGTCATCAAATGTTTGGAGAGAGTGACCACAATCTACTTGACACTTCCTCGGAGTGCGAGGGCTGTTTGAACCCCACGGCTGCCATGTTTGATGGTATAGTTGGGCGAAAGTTGTTAAGGCTTGCGTTGAAAAGTTTCATCCACTCTTTCCATTCTACTTTAATTCTGTGGCTTCTCTTTCCACTTCAAACTTTCACCACAAAGACCATTCTACCCAAAGGGGTGCGGATCGTGCTCAAGGGTCCGATGATAAGCTATGAGATGCATTATGTGAATCGACAACCCAATTCAGCAAAGCTTGCACTTCCATCAAATGATGCCTCAAAGACTTTCCAGTATAGACGAATTATATTTCTATGAATGCATGTCTGCAAAGAACTTGCCCGACAAACCAACCATTGTTGTGAATGTTTGTGATACAACAAATGCATCAAAGACCGATCACCGTGTGTATGGTGGGGATGTTGTGGATACAGCCTTTGCATGTTAGCAAGGTTGATTTTGGGGATCCATTCAAAGCATGAGATGCATTGTAGGTTTAAGCGTAAACCAGCCTTACCTTGGACAGCAATAATGGCTTGAGTGGGATCTTGGTTATCACATTGCTTCTAGGCCACATCTTTGGCAGCCATTAGCAGAATTGCCATAGTGGAGGAGGATTATTGTAAAATGATGGCGCTAAAGTTCGTGCTTGGCGGCGAGATGTGGCAAAATCTCGATTCTTGCCACTGTTTCCCATGAGATTAGGACTCCAATGAACGGTGTTTTAGGTATGTTGCAGATGCTGATGGACACTGATCTTGATCCAAATCAACTGGATTATGTTAAGACTGCTCACGCTAGTGGGAAGGATCTAATATATCCTATTAATGAGGTTCTTGATCAAGCGAAGATAGAATCAAGCAGGCTTGAGCTTGAAGCTGTGTCTTTTGATCTGCGTGTTGTTCTCGACAAAGTTTTGTCCTTCTCTGGAAAATCTCATGAAAAAGGAATAGAATTAGCCGTCTATGTATCCAGACAAGTTCCAGAAATTGCCATTGGAGATCCTGGAAGGTTCCATCAGATAATCACAAAGGATAAGGGCATATATTTGTATCTGTGCACCTGGCGGACGAAATCAGCAATCCTCCTGATATGATGGATGAAGTGTTGAGACACAGTCTGAACAGTTCACAAACATATCCTAACGCGTTAAGTGGCTTTCTCGCAGTTGACAGATGGAAAAGTTGGGAAAATTATACTCAAGAAACAAACACACGTTTCCTCCGGATGCATCAGAATTTTTCATCGTACAGCCTTGAGGATAAGGTTGTTTTGAACGAGTGGAGCTTTGCCAAATGCAGACGACAATGGGACCCGGGGAAATATTGCGTTGCGCTGGATCCTGATGCTTTAGAATTTTATCTTTGTGTCTAACCTTGAGGACAAAGTTCTTTTGATGGATGGGGCAATGTTACGCCCGTACCTGTTTTACCCATTCCCCGTTTTGTTCCATTTCCCGTTCCCCGTTTTGTTCCATTACCCGTTTTCCGTTTCCCGTTACTCTATAATTGTAAGGTTGCAACCTAATGAGAAAGGAAGGAAATTAGTTCGTCTCTCACTCTCTCTCTTGTCTATTCTTCTCTCTCCTTCATCTGTTCTTCTCCCTCTCCCGATTCTCTCTCTCTCTCTCTCTCGTCTGTTCTTCTCTCTCTCTCGAGTCATCCCCTCCCCTTACTGTTCTTGGTCTACGTCCCTCGTCCCCCAGAACTCCCCTTCCCCCTTTACTTCCACAAGAAATCGGTGCCAGCTGCCGATAAATCGGTTCGTGACCGATTTGGTTGCAACAAATGCGAGCATAAGCCAAAGGGAGAGCCCATCCTAAAAGACCGGTCTAGTAGGAGGGAGAGCCCCCTAACTTATAAGCTAGAGGTTTTGCCTCAAAATTTCCAATGTGGGACTCGCATCAACCACTCTGCAGACGACTACTATGGCGAGTTACTTTATCTGCTCTTTGGCCTAACTACTCCCCTGGGCAAGGCATCTCGAACTGTGTTCTGTGGGTCGTGGAGACATACGTGAAATCTTCTGTTGAAGTTAGCATGGAGCATTTTTCAGCTGGTTAGCCAGACAGAAGATTGGCATGGGCTTGTGTGGGGAACGCATATAATTATTGCTCGTTCTTTCGTCTTCTGTCTTCTCATCAAAGAGCACGTCAGTGCATCAAATCGAATTTCATTTTCCGTCAAAAGCGCTGTCTGTGCAGGTGCAAGATGGAGTCTATCGAGCATCTCTTCTTCAAATGCTTCGTTTCAAAACAAGCCTGAAATATGATGCATCAGAAGGTGGAATGCTTCTTGCAGTGTTCAAATTAGGACGATGGAACGGGCTGCTGTTAGATGGAACGAAAATATCCAAAACCATGCGGCATCTTAGCTGGTGGTCGAAGCGACTGGGCACCACATCGAAAAGAACTAAACAAATTGTTATTTGATGAAAATTAAGCCTTCCATCAAAACAAAATAATTCTAAATATTCGGAATGAAGTGGGGCGGACTTTGCCGTACTTACGAGGCAATTTGTCCTTACGGTATATTTGGTTATTAAAATAGAATAAGGTAGAAATAATTTTATAACTTATCTTTACAATTGACTAATGTCACTTAGAGTTTGGACATCAAATAAGTAAAAAATTGGATCTATAATTTTATATATGTAGAGAGAGATTTCTTAAAATAATACATAAATATTACCTATGTAGAAGAATGAGATCTATTATGGGTCATACAGTGTATAATAAACGTATGATCATTACGCATCAATTAGATTATTCTATTCCGTCTCTTAGAATAAAAAGAACATAAATCAAAATACTTAATAGTATGATAATATATTTATGTAAAAGTTCTACCCCAAGCACACGTAATAAAGTCATGGGCAGTTAAATGAAATAAAAAAATTTGACCTATAGACAGCGTCGTTATGGTAAAGGTCGTAATTGGCTATATTGTAAAATAGATTTTCCACCAATTCAATTTGAGGTTACCACATTGTTTTTAAATATTTTTTTAAAAATATAATATTTTATTTATTTATTTATTTATTTATTTTAAATATCTAGAATTATATTACATTTTCTTTAATTTTTTAAAAATATTTTTAATAATATAATAGCTCGTCCGTTTCTTATCAATTGTTTTTCGGATTCAATTAGCCGTTAGTGAGAGCCCTAACTACAGACCTCGCTGAACGTTTCCTGACCCTTTCAATTCAAGGATCAAACTCCGATGGGGACAATGGCGGTGACCAAGAGATACCAGAAATTTCCCGATTCATAAGACATGACGGTAAAAACGGTAGATCCAAAAGTAACAATCATGGAAGCCGTGGCAATCCAAATCTCAACATAGAATGGAATTCTTTAAGTTAGGTATATGATGCGTGCACAAATCTAGGAAAGAGCTCACCCCAAAAGGACGTCTTATAGAAAAGAGCCCCCCAAACTTATAAACCAGAGATTCTGTCTCAAATTTTTCGATGTGGGATACGCATCATCCCTCTCCCTTTTAACAGCCGCAAACCTCGGCGGCCGCATTCTGCAGCACTTCACTTGGCAGCTTTCAGTAGGCGACTCTCACTCTGTGACGCTTCACTTCGCCTCGACCCATCGACAGTAGGTCAGTCCCTTTGTAAGTAACCCTCTCCAATAACCCTTTTCGATCAAAACTCTCCACTGGTAGCCCTCTCCTAGTCGGGATTGATTTCAATAAAAGTAACATTGATGGATACACAAGTTTGGGAGGAGAGCCCACCCCAAAAAGATACCCAAAAAGGGAAGAGTCCCTTAAACCTATAAGTTGGAGGTTCTACCTCAAATTTTTCGATGTGGGATAAGTATCAGTATACAATTATGATGACAGAAGCAGAGAGAGCCATAGTGTTACAGACCAAGAACACCATGAAAGGAATCTCGTGAGCAGCGTAGATAGCCCTACCTGTGACGTGGTGTTCATCACTATCCTGCCATACATCGCCAGGAGAATTGATGCTGGCCTAAAAGTCACGGACGCAATCAGCGTCACCACTAGCAGGAGGACGTTCTGAGTATCGCTCACCGTGTCATGGTTCTTGTTGGATTATGGGTCATTTCCATGTGAGCTCATACCCGATTAATGGGCCGTCCGGAGGCATGGTCGAGCGGGTACAATTCTGAGATGGGGCAACCGGAGTGCTAAGGCTAAGGGGCAACTAGATCGATGCCGAGGTGGAGGAGTAGTCGGAGTGCTGAGGTCAGGGGCAACTGGATCGGTGCTAAGGCAGAGGAGCAACCTGATGTTGAGTTTGATGGGCGACCGAGAGCTCAGTCCGAGAGGGTGACTGAGCGGCGCTGATTCAGAGGGACAACTAGGTGATGCTGAGTCTAATGGGCAACCTGGAACCGAGTCCGAGAGGGTAACTAGGCAGCGCTGATTCAATGGGACAACCAGGGAGATCTTGAGTCGATGAGCCACCAAGAGTCGAATTTGAGGTGCGACCGGGCAGTGCCGATTTAGAGGGACGACCAAGCGGTATCGAGTCCAAGAGGCGATCATGCGGATGCTGAATCCAATTAGCAACCATGCACTAATGCTAAAAGGCACCTGGAAGACAAGCTCGAAACAAAAGCGTGGGAAATGTACTTTAGGACTGAACGTCATTATAAAGTGCATGAGGCGTTTTAGGGTCAAGATGGCTCTCTAGACTTTCGCCAAACACTTATAAAATCATGGAGTAGAGAGTGCCATCAGTGAGAGAAAAGAGAAGAGAAAAGAGAAAGGGAGAAAGAGAATAGGGTGAAGAGAAAGGATCGAAGCTTCCGGTCACCACTGATGTCGTGCGTATTATTCTCACAATGCAAAGAACATTTTGCAGTCATGTTGTTCTCGCAGTTTACCCTCTCATCTCTTGCTCTATCTCGGATAAGTTGTTTTTACTCTATTTCGGGAGTTTGTATAACCAATTTTACATAATAAAAATTTTGGAGATTGTCCCGTTGTTTTTTTTCTATTATACAGAATAGGATTTTCCACGTTAAAAATCAATGTACATTGTTATGTTCATTATGCTCACAAGCTTGGTGGTTAATGGGTGACCGAAGGGGATCGGACGTGGATGGTATGTATCCGAGTCAGGAATCCCCAACAGTTCTCGTAGGAGCACAGGCGTTTGAGCAGATTCCAACTTGTCTTTCCTGCATCCCTATCGTTGTCGTTGAATTGAGGATCAACATTGAAAATCTCTTCCCCCATTCTTTTTTGGGTGATTTTAATTATGAATTAATTTAGTCGCCTAGCAATTGCAGTAGAATCTATATATACTGACGAAGAAGCTGCAAAACTGGTAGGGTTTCTTGTAGAAAAGGAAAGGAATGAAGTGTTGATCTTTGACCTATAAATTTGATCTATTTTTACTTGGATGGTTAAAACTCTATAGATTTTGACATTCAATTATAAAAAATAATAGTAATGTTGCGTCCTGAGATCTCGGGGTCCACGTGCAACACAAGTGTTAGCGAGTTTGAGATGTGAAAAAGAAGGGTTGAAAACCGAGTTTTACGTGGAAAGTCTCCTCGTAAAATGAGGAGAAAAAACCATGAGGCTCTGGGCCTTTAGAAATGTTTCACTATTAGGTGGAAGTCTTTACAAAATACAAATATTTAGGGTGGATCTATTCCTTATCTCTTATTTTGTGCTTCTCTCCTTAGGGAACTCTCTCGTTGGAAAGCTTTGCCGCTCTTTGTTCCTTCTTGTTAGGAAGAGAGGAAGAGAGGGGCCAAGATAGAGTTAAAGTCTTTTTTTCCTTTCTTGTCCGGGATGAGTTGGAAGAAGGACCGCCCCCTTGGAAAGGGATTTCGCAGGGTATTTATAGGAAAAAATGTCCCATCAGGGAGGGGACACGTGGCAGCCGGCGGATGGCCGAGAGGCTGTCCACTGTCCCACTGGTCATATTCAATGCTACTGACGTGTGCAGGGTATCACACGACTGGCGCCGCAGGCAGGGCCTGAGCTTGTCAGGCGTACAGAGTTTAGATGTCAGTCTTGATTTGACTAGGAGTGCCCTATAGAGACGACGTCTGGTAGCGGTTGCAGGTTCCTTGAAAATCGGCAAAGTTGCTTAGCTAGCGCTCTCGGCCGTGCATGAGGTAGTCCTCGTTCTTGTGTGGCGTGCCTTGTTTCCTTGTGAGTTCGCGGACTCGTTAAAGAAGGCAGCTCTCGGAGGGTCTTTGGTCCTTTGTGGAGGATCCTCGAGTCTCTTCTTGACTTCTCGAACTGATCTGAGGCCTAATGGAACTTCCGGGGTTCTCGGTCTTCCTCTTCTAGTCCTCGTACCTGGATGTTATCCGAGATGTCCTTGAGCTCCTTGTGGTTAAAGAGACCATTCGGACCTTTGTCATAGCTTTGACTTTTGGGACACTATCCTGTGTTTTATGAGGACGAAAAACCACGTAAAACCCGATTTTCACCCCTGTTTTTCACATCTCAAACTCGCTGATACTTGTGTTGCACGTGGACCCCGAGATCCCAGGACGCAACAAATAGCAGTTGATTTTTTTTTAAGATATTTTATTGCATTCAGTTATTAACATGTCTGCTTAATAATATATAAGTTGTAGTTGTAATCATATCATCTAAAAATACCATACAAATGACTAGAAGGTTTTAATTACATGATACATGGTGGAGAACAAGGCTTATTGATTGTAAAATTTTTCAAATTTTCATTACCAAGGAATTTAAGTGACAGAAAAAGGCATCGAAAAAGCAAGTTGGGTACTAAAAAATATCTTAAGAAAAGGATTCAATGCGTGTTATAATATTACTTTCTTAAGATAATATTTGATCCTTACCAATAGAAACCAACAGCGCATCCAATTGAGATTGTCTCACAACTTAGTTGATTAAACTATCTTCCACCTTCTGAAAACTGATTCTCATGCTTCTTAGCTTTAGAGAATCTCTTTGTAGACACACTCAGCAGCTTGTTGATGGACATTTCTTCTCCCAAGATCATCTTCTTCGCCTCATACCGATGCTTGATCCTGCTATCTAAATCGTACCCGAGAAATGCAGGAAACGACAGCAGCTCCCCGATCTCCCGACCCATCTCTTGGATCAAGTATTCCATCTTCTCCTCCAACGAATTCGGATTATACTGCAATATCTGCGGATGCTTCTTGCTCATTGAAACTATATCGTCGTATGAGAATCCGTAGCTCAGGAACAACCCTATGCCCTTCTGCAAATTCTCACAGCTTGTTCTAGTCGATGCTCCCATCGCCATAGCCATTTCCTTTTGAAGATAAAATACAGATCATAAATTATTCGAAAATTATGAAACACGAGTAACCTAATAACAGTAGAAACACCAGAATGGGTTGAATCACCGGCAACGACTCACTTTAGATCCCGGATATAATCACACCACAAGCGGAAAATAATCATATTCCACAGCCCAAATGCACTGGATTTTGAATAATGGAGATGAAATATTGCCGACAGAATATACTCACTCGTTTTTCTCTCGCCACATTACTCTTGAGGAATTCCTTCTCGAAAAGGATTTTCTATCTGGTACAATTTTTCCATTTTTTTCACTGCCGTCTCATCCAAGAAGAGTCCTCCTATTAATAGAACACCTGGCATGACCTCAGAGACAACACAAAATTTGAGAGTGAAGCAATCCAAAGGAATTCTGAGATACCTTAGCAAATGGAGAAGTGAATTGAGAGTATTTTCCACTTGTGATTATACTCGGTAGTAAGAGTGTTTCCTAAGATATTAAATGCCGGTAATCCAACCTAAGTTTGGATAATTTTATCTTTTGAAAGAGTAAGTTTTAAAGCAAAATATATCTGTCATTCTTTATATCTTGGCATACCTTTGTTCTATAAGCATAGCCGATCTTCACCAGCAAACCCAGTTTATGAGAGAGGTTCCCTTTGAAGGACAGGCCCAGAAACAATGGAGATTTAGTCAAGAATCGATAAATGTCGTCAGAATCGAGGCCACATTGCTTGAGGAAATGAATTCTAGGCCTCAGTTTCCTCTCCTTGCTCGCACTCATTATGCTTGGGAAAACAAGAACAATCTTGAAGATCTCTTCATCTGTCAGCCCTGCAATTGACCTCAAGAATTGGACATGGCCTTCCATGTGCTTCACTGTGTAGGATAAGATTGCTGGCATTCGACGCAGCACTTCTCCTGCGGCATCTTCATCTCCGCCGCTCAGATCCCTGAGAAACTGAGCTCTCGGAATTAGCTGATTATCCAGATCATAGTTCAGAGTTGCAGGTCTCTTGACAATTATATCAATGCAGCCATAACGGTGAAGAAAGCTGATTGTTCTACCGATTTCTTCGACCGACTTGAGACAGATGGCTTTGATCAGATTGACATTGTTAAGAACATGAGCAATCTTTTCCTGTACGACGCCGTGATCAACCAGCAGCTTTACTTTGAGGCCAAAGCCTGCGAGAAATCTGGGTTCTGTCCCCATCAGAAGCCGATGAACTTGATCGGATTCAATTTTGTTTCCCAAATCCTGATGAAGAAAATTGATTAATGAATCAACTTCTTCAGATGTTAGTATATCTGGGCACTTGGCAATCAACCTGGACAAGGCAATGCCGTTGACAACAACTGATTGCAACAAATGAACTCGATAGCGAATCGATTCGAGAGTGGAGAGCCCAAGATCTGGATTTTTATCGAGAATCGCTTCAGATTCCTTCTCATTTAGCCCCAATTCCCGGAAGAATGATAAGATAGCTCCTGAAAAAATGAAGAATAACAACCAAGTAAACATCAACATGGCGATAATAGGAGCAACATGAGGATGCAGGTAAGGTGTTTGTTAATATGCCTGTGAGAATAACTTGCCAGAATGATTGAAGTGAACCCAACCGTCATTGCTGTTTGTGCTGCTATTGCAATGGAAGAACACATGTTTCGGGCGTCGAGACCGGATTACGGGAAAAAAGCGTTCTTCTCTTCCTGAGAACTTGAAGAAAGAACGACGACGACGGAGCCCTAGACTGGTAGATGGCGTAACTTTCAACAAAAAGGCATATGCTTCACGAGAAGAGAGAGATTTTGGCAGCAATGTGAGTAAATCTGCCATGTCCGAGTTCGATTGGGTGACTGGTAGCGTTATTTTTGAATTTAATTGGTTACACAGACTCGCTGATATTTGGCCGGCGATCTTGAACGGACAAAATTAATTGCTGCTGAAGCACAAACGGCTAGTAGGCCCCTGATAAACATTCCTCCTCCCACATTCTCTCCCCTCCAATCCCGATGACTTGCATGAAATGAGCAAGTTTATAGGAGGTCTCGGTATGGTTTTAATTAAAAATTAAACCATTTTATTTTTTCAATAGCTAAAATAATTATAAAAATCAAGTAATAAATTAAGATAATATTTTAATATATTATTATAATTTTAATATTTTATATTATCAGAATAGATCTCAAGACCCATTTGTAGGCCAATTAGCCCCGATTTTGATCTCCACAAGTCAATTAGGCTTGTCTATAGACTTACCAAAAAAGCCCGAATAATAACTATACTTAATCTTAATATCGTTATTTCATTTAATTCGTAATGCCCTTCAGCTTGTCCCCGAAGCCTAATACTCGACGACATTGTCTCAAGCCGAGCTTATTTTTTTTAGCTCCTCTTTCAAAAATAATTGTGGAACCTTCAAACAATACATCATATCCGTTGTCACTGAAACTAACAGATGGTGACATCTATGGAACTATCTCGGCATCATGCTAAGACTCACCCTCAATTGACCACTCAATATTTAATTAAGATTAAAAGCTAAGTTTCTTTACTGAGAATATCTTTGTGAAATTTGTTATTTGAATTTTTCATTTAAAATTTATTTTCAAACAAATTAACTTTTCCTTATAGTATTTTTTTAATGTTTGACAGTCACCAAACAATCCAGATCATCACCTAAATTATTCAACTATATTGAATATTTATTGTCATTGACTAGAGTAATATATTTTTCCCATCAATAGTGTTATTTTATGGTCAAAAAATTATTTTCTGTCACCACAGATTGACCATTAATAGTTTCACTATCATGGACAGGTTGAGGATGTCACCAACCTGTCATTGGCGGCTAGGGTTCGGGGTGTTGTCTACCTACCAGTGACGAAACAAAAGGGTCAGCGCATTGGAGTTGAGTGACGAGAGTTGAGGGCGACAGTGGCCGGCGATAGGAATTGTGGGCATCGGCCCACGGCAGGTTGAGTCATCTACAGCCGGTTTCACCTCCCTACTGAGGTGAGGCAGGGAGATTTCGGCCTTTGGTAGTAGGCGGGTTAGGGCTGTTTTTGCAGATAGTGGCCTACAAAAGGTTCAGGTGCCACCCACCTTGAAAAGCGATAGAGTTAGGAGCATCGCCAACAAGCAATTGGTAGTAATAGTTGAAGGTATCATGGTCACTTATAGTATCTTGAGGTAAAAACTGTAATAAATGGATCTCGGTGGTCAATAATAAGTAGCAGATAAGTTGCACAAAAAACTATACTGTGTTTAAAATAAAAAAAATTTCCAATATGTTATTTTTCATCAAACAAATAGGGCATAAAATAAGAAATTTATGGGCATACATGCAGTTAAGAGATCAAAGAACTAGTGTCAAACCATGTACATATATTTGCTTTGGAGAGGCATTTGCCCCAGTAAGAACCAGCCATGCAGCAATGTTGAAGAAATTGCTGGCCGCCTCCCCATGCTAACGTATATTACCCATAAAATATGAAGAAGCCATCTCTTGAAGATGGAAAATTTCTCCTGAAATCAACATCAATGTAGCATGATGACCGCTCCAATGGCAACCGAATCTACAAAACTGGCCTAGAAAAAATGAATCCCATTAGAATCCTCGTGTTACCTATCCACCCTTGTATTCGTTAACGGTAATGATTTCATCCTTATAACTTGGGCGGCTATGATTATAACGTGTTAAGCTAGGTTAAATCTAATTTTATAATTATAGCCGTATAAGTTATCCAGATGAAATGATAATACTTTTTCAGCTCCCAAGAACAAAGTCACTATACAGGCTACCCACAGCAGTAGGAGACTGATCTTTGTCACAGGTACAGCAATTTAAACAGTTTGCCTTCGCTGCAGATGACTTGGACCATTAGCAAATACTCTTCAAACACTCTCGGATCATCAACTCTATCAGACATTCACATCATGTTGTTTTTGACCCTTTTCGAGATAACTCTTTCTAGATTTTTTTTCAGCTACGATTTTCTCACTTTAAGAAGTTGTTACTTCAAGAATCGCTGGTGAGGCCAAACTTTTCAATTTGTTGGGGGATTTGGAGGAAGGGCATCTGCAAAACTACAGAAGTTTTATTCTCTGGGATAGAGAATATCAACTAATGTATATCAATATTTGGTACCACCAATATCAATATTTCTCAATACCAAACAAAATCGCAATATGTTACAATATTGACAATATAATGATACATCGGCCGATATTTGACTGTCAGTTTATAATTTTAGAATTTTTTTCTTCCAATATATTTAATACTAATATATATTATTTGATATGCTTACGAGTGAATATCAATACCAATATTTTCATCTATTCTTTTAATAGGTACTTGTCCAAAAGCATCCGCCATTTCCTTTACAGGGTTGCTCTACTTTGTCATCCTGTGGTTGTCCCTTCAATGAGAATGTATTACTTAGATATGCAACATACAGCGTTACAAAAAAATATATCGAAGACAAATCAAAAATATTGTGCACGAAATGGCAATAACTTCGGAATTTCCCTACATCACTTGTGTAACACTCGCCTAATACACCCTATGGGATACAGACAAGTTAGTTTTTTTCTGATATTCACCCTACGTGTAGAGATGCAAAATTTTTTTAAAAAAATACAATTCAATACAAAACTGGCGTATAAAGAGTATAGATACCTCCAACACACTTACACCCACAAGTTCATCATTCTCTTAGTTACACGACTCCTTAACTTTACCTCATTTGGCTTAGCTCATCTGGAATTCTCTAAATTTGTTCTAAATGTGAGAAGATCAGCCATTTATAGGAATGTTACCTACTCGACCAACGGCTAGGATATTTTTCCCATCCTCCATTATGAATAACTTATATTCATATTTTAATATATTTTCTACGGATATCTCTATCAAGGATATCCTAAAACTACCCTTATCCTCTATGCTAAAGATACTCTTATTAGAGTAAAGTGCAAGTCTCAATTTTTCCTCATTTTTAATAATTCTCTAGATTATCTTTGAACTTTCTAGAATCACTAGAGAATTTCATTCCCCACTTACACATCTTCATACGACCAAGTTGAACATATAGATGTCTTTTAAATCTGAGTTGCACATAAATTCTATGCTTCTTGGCAGCTGCTATATGGGCACAAGCATTAAAAAATGATAAAAATGATTAGCATACACAAATGGTCATGCCCTTAGAAACTAGTACAGACATTCAAAAAAATACGTTTAGCCATTTTATTCAGCAAAATGATTAGCTTAACATCAATCAGAAATGTGAACATGGAGTAATGAAACATTTAAGTATATTATCGCACGGATTTCCCATGATGAACATAGTGATAATTACTCTAGCAATTCTGCAATTGTGGAAAGTAAAACTTAGAAGTAACTCTCATGCCAGCACCTTGATAGTAATAAATATTTTTCCATTATAAACAAAAAGTTGATGATCGAACAAAATTTAACCAGAATTATTCATTTAGTCACCTCCAAGTAATAGAATGATTGTTCTTGATGGGTTGGAACATGAATAAAAATATCAATATCAGTATCGGTATTAGTATTGATGTTGAATTAATATCAGTCACGGTCATATCTGTATCGATTGATCAACCCAGTTCATGTATTAGCCATATATTGTGATATTGATGCGGTATTGAAAAATATCGATATCAGGGAGGATCGATACTAATATATAACAACTGATATTTACATCAATGGTTTGGAAGAAAAGGGCTCTTGTTTGGATTATCGATGGCCTAGAGAGCCTCAAGGTAGGAATATTAGACCTTTGTCAGAAGTCAAAGTCTTGGACGGGAGAGAACATAGTCTCGGATGGGACTGTCAAGGTTCCAGATATGACCAAGTTCCGACCACAAAGGAACAGAATCAAGCTTTGTACAAGATAGAGAGCTCGAAAAGGGCATATTGGCACTCAAAGAACCCTAGCAACCACTAGGAAGTTCTAAACTCGAAGGACTCTGGACAAAGCCTGGTTGCATGGCCAAAGCAGCATTTTGTTGATGTCACCACACGTGAGACCTACAAAACAAATGAAGTTGTGTAGCATGCAAGCGCCAATAATGTTGCAGGCCTAAGGATGAAAATCTTGGTATCGGTATCGTTTACAATCATATAGGTATTGAACATATTGGACAATACAAATTAATATTTAACATATCGTATGGGAAAATTTTTTTAAAAATCGTAACCTCACAAAGCTATATTAGTCAATGTGGAAACATATCACGAAATTATTGCGTTATCGAGAAATACATGTATCATAAGCCACAATACTGACACATATCAATCAATATTATATCATATTTGCCGATCTTTGTGTCACTGTGCAGGCCTAAGAAAGGAGCAAAGAGTTGAGGTATGCCTCCTCCTACTGCCTCAAGCCGTGAGCCGTGCTGACAGGCTCCTAAGTATGCAGCAATGCAACAGGTACTTGAGAGATGGCTCTATAGGGGTGACAGATTAGACCAATCAGAGAGGAGCATTAAAGGTAACATAGCAACAAGACAGGTCATGCCTCTACTCCCCTATTCATATCTTTTCCCGCAAAAAGTCTCTAAGAAGGTTTCCTTCCTCTGCAAAAGGGCCCTTCAGCAGACTCGGGAACACGAAAGGGGGAAAAACACCCAGGCCACAAGAGGACATCCTGAGGCAATTTGAGCAATCTTGCAATATCACATAAAGAGCTTTCAGAGGTTTCTTTCAAAAGACCTCTTGCGAGTCTTTTCCAAATCTAAGCTAAAGCCAAAAACACCAAAATAGTAGCCTTGCCACTCTAACCAAGATCAAGCTGTTCCCAGCAGAAATAAGCATCCTCAAGCAAAACAAAGTTCAGAGAGATGAGGAGTTTTCCTGAGAGAACATTATCATCGCTCTTGGGACAATTCCACAAGCCTTCTCCATAGCCTCTCACCTGCAATTAGGGGCTTTCCTAAGCCCACTCAATAGCCATTGGTTCTTCTGACAAGCTCTAACAACAGACCCTTATTGTTAGCTACAACGCATGTCAAGGCAAAAGGGTTTCTAGCGCCAAGGCAAAAATTATGCGCAACGGATGGAATTGAAGCAACATTTTATAAAACATGTATATAAAATATTTTCGTAATAAATTTCAATTGATAAAGCTAATAATAAAATTAAAAATACTACTAGAAAATATCTAGTGAATATTTTTATATTGTATTTTAGGTAGTGTTTTATATTTTGGATATATTAGTATTGGTGTATTTTAGGATAGTGTATTTTTTATTTTTGGTATTTGTTTTTTACCGTTGTGTATCTTAGTATATATATGTGCCTTGTACGCGTCCTCCCTCGGTGTGTGTGCAAAATATGTAAACGGCTGCTCAGCCGAATCAATGCAGTGCCAGAATTTCTCCACTTTCCAACGAAGCACTTGAGTTCCATTTTTGTCCTTTTCTTCTTCGTCGTCTTCTTCCTTCGTCTTCGCCTCCTTCCCTGGTCGTCATTTCCTTACAAACACAAAAAATATCGGACAATAACCATAAACTCATAGTTTAACTAACAACATAAAATGTGATAATTAATAAGCATAACCCACCACAAATGTACAAAAATAATAAACTTTATTAACAAACATGAAGCATTGTTCTCGAGGTACTCATAACGAATATCAATATTTTTCATCACAATCAAATAAAAATTCATCTTCTTCTTATTCATTAGCTTATAGGTTTGAATAACTTCTTCACCCTTCATGTCTCTCAAAATTAGAATTCTCATTATTTATAAAGTTCAACGGAACAGCCTTAGAGGACTTTATATTTCAAGATACACACTATTTTTATAATACCTAATTTTTATTATTGAATTATAACGTTATTAATATAACTTTGGGTCAATTTAAAAATAATTATTTAATAAAATTTGAGGAGAAATTAAATTTTTAGGAATCAGGCCAAGTGCATAAAAGGCGCCTAACTTGCACTCGTGCATGTTCGAGGCAGAAGCCGCATCGCCTAGTACGACTCCATGTGTTTGCGACCGAATGTTGGTATCTGTTATGCATCTGATGCGACGCTCGTGTACGCTTATATGAGGAAGCAGTGCCTGATGTAGCACTTATGCGTTGATTTTGGTATATAAGTGCTCGTGCACACTGTTGTTGCCATTTTACAAGGGACAGGAGAGAAAGGAGAGAGAATGAGAAAGGAAAAGAAGAAGAAGATAGAGATGAGGAAGAAGAAAATTTTGAGTAATGTTTTGTCAGATCTGCTAGATCGAAAGTATAAGACAATTATTTCTATACCCTTTTTTTGGTCTATTTTAGATTCCTTTGATTTTTACTTACATTTTTTATTTTAAAATACATACATGCCACCTTTTCCCTCCTTAATTTAAATATTGTTGCATGGATCTCATGTTCATCAATTGTGTGAGATTTTGTTGGGTTTTATAAAAGATTTAAAGATATTGTTTATTTTTTACAAATTAAGTACATATTTGGAGGTAATATGTTACATATGAAAATATTTGTGAAAACAAAATCATGAAACTTGTGCATTTAGCTTGCATGTGGTATTCAATGTAAGTGTTTCAGACCAGACTCTATTTTATCTCTATATAAGTTTATACTTTTCCACATTGTGAAAAATTTTGATTTACACTTTTTTTTTTACAGAGAGAAAAGGCTTTGTGATTTATTATAAAGTCTACCATTTGACATTATGTTAAAAACTATTTTAAAAAATTAAACAAAAATAATATATTCAGATATTTTAGTATATTAGGTATATTTAAGGACTGTACCTATCATCCATAAGTGACAAATAAAAATAATATTTGACTCTATCTATAGGGATAAATTTATAGACGGTCTGTCTATGAGTTTAAATAGTAGTGTTTTAGCCTAAGATTACCAGGAGTATGTTTAATTCTTCCTTAAGATTAGTTTTTTGATACTTGGTTCTCACTTTGGCATATTTTAATTTTTAAAATTTTTACTTATATCGTATTTAATATTTGAAACATTTTGACCCATAAGAATTGCAAGTTTTGACATCGTCATCGGAACTATCCTCCGATAATGGATTTGAGCCTTTAGAATCATTTGGCATTTGATATTGAAACGATTTTATATTATTTGGACTATTTGGTATTCAAATATAGATAATGAATTTTACGTACAAAATCACATTCAAAGATTTGACATATTAGGATCATTTGACGTATTAGATTTTTCACGTGTTCTATTTGTATTCCTTCGTCCTGTTTTATAGTTATGTTTTGTTATCGTGTGTGTGTGTGTAAAGATCAAAAGCTCTTGTTATTATTTTACTACTGAACACGTATTTGGTTTTGTTTGAGATTATATTAGAAAGTTGTTAGATGATTCACTTATGGTTTGTAATATTGGAAATTACTTTTATTAGAGTGAATGTCTATGCTGGCTCGCGTTATCAGTATTGAATGTTTGGTTAATATTTTCCTTATGGATTGATTTGGTATGAGCAGGTTGAAGCATATATATACATAAATATTATTTATTTAAAGATCGGATATGGTTAACTCAATCAGATCCTGTGTATGCAGTAAGTCATAAATGATATGTCCTTTTTAGGTTTGTTAGATTGTTAGATTCGACCTAATGTTTAGATTATTTGGATATTGTTTAATTATAGAAAAAAAGTGAAAATTTTATTTCAGTTATTTAATTATTTATTTAATTACCTACTTGGGTCGGGTTATGATAATTTCTCAATTATAGTATGATGCGTAAGATCATTTATTCAAATAATTATAGAACCATTTGTCAATAATCATCTTCAAAAGCGTAATATTTATCGTCATCATAATCTCTATCTATTTTTCTAACAGTCATTCATTACTTTTATCAATTCTGATTTTACAAATACCAGATTAGTATTTAAAGAAGCAATTAAATATAATGAGTATGGACTAATTTTAAAAAATAATCTAATTCTTACCTTTGAAGAAAAAACCTACGAGGCTTGCACCTTGAGCCTCAAGAAAAGGCATTATGTTAAGGTGTCTAGCTTTGAGCCCTGAGCCTAGATGTGCCTTTAACAACCTAGTAACAGACCCACCTCGGTCCCCTCTCTCCAAGAACCAATCTCGGCTTGGAGCCGGTCCTTTCGATAGCCCAATCAGTCTAAAGTGGGACCCAACAAACCAATCCACGGCATATTCGACAGGTCACTCAACCGAGGTAATAGTCCTCTTGCAAAAAACTCTCTGTTTTCCTCTCTTTCATGTGAATTCGATTATCCTCTTATGACATTAAGTCCCACAAAAACCTCCTTCAAACACCCAAACACATTGTCACATATCTCCTCCATAGACTTTCCTAATACAACGCCCTCTTTGCTTTTTATATTAGGTGATGCAGTATACTAGCTTGAGAGTCGAATGGGTACCCTTGGGGGAAAGCCTGGTTATTTTATTATGACGTGCAGAATTTTTAGATTCCAGGACTCAAAGCAGGCACCACCTTGGAATGATCGGTTCCTGGGTCAATCCTTTATTCCAGGTACACTTCAATACTATTGTGAACTGTAGTTCATAAATTCAGATCACTGAAACAAACTCTCCAGCATAGTCATAAACCTGTGTGAATTTGACACTTTCAGAGAATTGCATGCTAGAGCCTCATGCACTGGGACCTCCAAGGATAAGAACCACCATATAAACAGAAATAACACCACAAGACAACTTTTACAGGAACGTTATCTCACGATCTAGAAAAAGATATAAAGGATCAGTCAACTGCAAGTACACCTAGCTTCTTCTGTTTGCCAATGGGACCAATCCTACAAGCTTTCGAAATTCAACGGAATATTCATAAAGTCGATCATCACGAGTGTTACGATTCATTTGATTGGCAAGTCCAACCGATTCAACCGATTCATAGCCTTATGGGTACAACCAATATCCATGCAAAGATTGGTGATTGAGGATCCATATGGAGTTCTTAAAAATTTCTTAGAAATCAAAGAAGAGATGTGACCCTGAGAACATTAAAGCACATATATACATAGATCAAGCAACAGAAATTATCACAAGTCACAGTTTTCTATATAAAAACATAATATTGTGCAAATAGAATTTTGAAAAGTTGGATAAATGGCGCGAAATGCTTCTTTAGCAGGAGTGCTTGGACATTATTGCAGAAGGAGAAGCCTCATCCATATCTCAGATTGATTTGAATTGTCAGCGTAGTAGAAGATATACATCATCAGTTCAGCAATCCAACAGATAGGCCTCTATGTGAGACTCAGAGGCCTTCCAATAATCTCTATGACAAGTAAATTTGATGATAGTTTGAGAATTGGATCTTTTACGAAGACATTATTACCATATATTAGCAGCTGAAATCACCATATTCTTCCAAACAAATACGATCCATTCTTTTTGGTTGAAAAAAAAGAGTAAGCTGTACCATGAACAGGAGCCTGCAACTGTGACTAGGTTTGACAAATAACTGTATCAGGCAGCTTAAATTTTGTGCTTGGATAAGGAACGTTTTCTTGTTTTTTTCTCTTTTCTCATCTTTTCTTTTGTATCTTTCAGGAAAATGGAGGAAAGATAAATAGGACCTTAACTGGGACAACTCTAATTTCAATTCAAAGGAAGATATAAGACAATAAGAAAAGGCTAAACCAAAGTACAGTAGATGCATCACACAAAATAAACATGTAATACATCTGCTTAAGAAGTTCATCTTATGATAAGAACTAGTAAAAGACAATTCATGACCAGTCAGCCACACAGGTAGTTGCAAAAACACCATAACAGGCATAAAAGGTCATTAATTTTTTCTTGGGGGAATTATTGATCATGAACTGTATATGCAGAGACAACTATCAAGCATTGCTAACAACATCGTTTAGAATGCTTAACCAATTAATACATTCCCAACAATGTTGTTACCTCTGAGCAAGGAACTCTGGGGATGTAATTACTAACAAATGGGAAACTAATAGCATTTTTGTCGTACTTAAAAACTAGTTTTTCACTAAAAGAATGATAATCTATGCTTGAACCAAATGGTTTTCACTTAAAACCACTTTGTATAAGTGATTGAAAATATATATTGTACCCACAACCACAGAATCTCCTACTTGCTCACGAACTTTGAAGATTCGACAGCCAGCGCTCAGATGACTCACTCATCTAGTGCTCTCATCAATGCAAGAGAAACTTGAAAGAAGGTGAAGAATTGAAGATAAAAAATCTACATCCAGACCATAAATGACTTAAGCACACGGATTCAAATCCACAATCATGTATATTGAGAATAAGTATGTGACTTGTATTTTGGCAACCATTGTTGTCCATACAATGTGAGGTACTTTGGTACTGTAAGTTAATACTAAGCATTATCTATAATTACATCCCTTGATTCCCCAAAAATAAAGTACAAAAAATAAAAGCAAAAATGAGAGTTACAAATGGCCGCATTTATACATCAGATAAACAGAAGCAAGCAAAATTAGCCTCAAACATTTCCATGCTGAACAATGAACCTGATAACCTACTAAAGCCCGTTAGTAAGAACCTAGAGAAAACGATCACATAAAGCAATCGATTGTTTCTAAATTGAGGCGGAGACTCCAATATCTACTAGCTGAGAAACTTCTGTTGATTGTTGTTCATGTAATATTGCTTCACAAGTAAAGGGAACATCCCAATTACCACAGCAACAATACGTCGAAGAAAGCAGAACGAACCCACAAATATAAAACAAACCAACAGCTTTGGAAGCTATATATGGCCATCCTGTTCAAAGCAAACCATTTGTTAATCACGCACACGATGAAAAGGAAAATTGAGATAATCATGAACAGAAATAAATGATCAACAACAGTTTTATCAAATCTTACTTCATTGGATGGCACTATTTCCCCTTCCTTTAACAAAGAGCAACAGAATCTGACACCTTAAGCTTCTTCTTTTCGTTATCTCTCTCATCCAAAACGCCTGTTTTTCTCTTCTTCTTGCCAAAATTCTTCCTCATCTTTTCTCGAACTTTCCATACATTCTTGCTCTTATACACCAAACACTGAAACTTCCACTCCGCAAGGCTCGTATCGATCACCGTCACTTCGCTCCTCGAATACGCCCTCAAATCCACATCAACATCTTTCAGATCAAGAACAGAATCCATGTTATTCTCTCTCTCTAGACCCACCCTCTCGTTCAGACTGTTATCCCCACTTGAAGCCAAAGAATTATCACTTTTCTCTCTCATCAAATTATCCGATGAACCCTCGTTCGCGTTTTTCGGCGAACAAGAAGCGGAAAATTTAGGTCTCGCTTGTTTTCGCGAGCTCTTTTTCCTTGAAATTTCGTTGGCATCTCCCATGTTGAACAGGTCGCATAATATATTACTAGCCAGGCATCGACGGCATTGGTTGTCCTTTCGATCGCCTCTACTGTCACTCTGTGCTGCTTGGTACTGAGTCGACGCGGAGTAAGCTGACTCGACGATCGATTTCTCGGGTACATTTCTGTTTGAAGAGCTTGAATTGTTCACGGCGGCGTTGTTCACTGATTCGGAGCTCTGGATTGTGAGGAAATTGTCGAGATCGACGCCATCAACGTTGGGGAAACCTCTGGAGGATCGTAGACGCTCGAGCCAGCTCAAAGCAGATTTAGTGCTGGAAATTGAGCAGATCATTCTTCAATAAATTAAATAAAGGACAACGATTATGAAATTTATGTGCGATGGGTTTCGGTATGAGAATTGGCACTGAACTGTAGACAACAGATTTGAATGGTGACAAAATGGGCATGAAGACTGAGAGAAACTCAAGAGAACGACGAGTTTTTAGGGTTCGTCAGTGAGAGGAAGATTCAGAGAAATGATTCTCTTACGGGCCAACGGCCATTGCTCGAAAACAGATGCGGACCACCGTTGGATCGAAGAGTCCAGATTTAATTTCTAAAAAACTGACATTAATTTTATTTTTATTTTTTTTTAAATTAAAATATTCCTGTTATAAAAAATTTTAAAAAAATTATTATCATACTTTTTATTTTTTATTTTTCCAAAAATTAAATCTGAGCCGTGCCCCACATTTGAGACACTGGAATTATAAATAAACATCAAATTTAAAAAAATTATTTTGTTAGATTATGTTATTTGTGTAATTAATAATTTCTTTATATAAATATTTTTTATTTGAATATATAGTTGATTAATATTCTGATTTAAATATTATGATTTTCTAAAAATTTTATTTTTAGATTTTTTTATGAAAATATGATTTTTTTTAATAAAAATTTAAAAATAATATAGTTATAATTTTGATTTAGGTGGTATTACTAAAAATAAAACCATCAAAGGTGACAATAATAAACATAATGCATCGTTCTACCAAAAGTAAATTAATTCAACTCAGAACAAAAATACTCAAAATAAGTCAAGAAAAAAGTTTAAAAATACTTACTTTAGATGTGATCTCACCAGACAAATAAATTCAGTTAAGAAGTAAAACTTTCTCAATTTAACAGATCCAAATATCCGCTTTGATCAAATCTGAATTATCTAAGAACTCCTATAATTGTTCATTCATAAAGCGATCATACACCATCAACACAACTCCTGGATTCACTACACTCAGTTCTAGATTTGGCAGTCTTTAGATCATCTGATCCATAACATCTATCGTCCTTGCTATTGTCGCGAGATACTTATCCTACCTTATTCCATCGTAGCTAATTAACAGTTCTGAACATATTATAGTACAATTAATTAATTTAGATTTTCAAATTAAATAAGATAATTTTTTTATGACTTTCTCTAATATAACTTCAGTTATTATGTCCCCAGCCCAAAATCTAATTTAATTTATTCCTTAAATCGAAATTAATTTAAATCAGATTTTAAATTCAAAGTCAAAATTTAATTGTTTAATTAACCAATAAAAACTCAAATTGAATATCGTAGATGCAAACCTGCAACTAACGCTGTTAAACGGTTTGAATAGTAATATAATAGCCAAATATGGGATTCAAAAGCTGCATTGCAAAACGGCTCCAAAGCTCCATAACTGTGTTACTTAATTCAATTAATAAAGAAAAATATATTAATCTAAAAATTAAAATATTCAACTATAATCTTTAAATAATTGAGCTAATTTAACTTAAACATCATCATCATCATCATTGTCATCGGATGGTCATATACAAACATTAGCCAAAATGAAGCTATCAATCTAAAGATCAAAATTACATTACAACAATCTAAATATCTTAAAGCTAAACTTTGAAAGTCTTTTGTCATGTAAACCTCCTACAGATAAATCTGAACTCATTAATCTAAAAGGTTAGCAAATAGGGGTAAGAATGGCCCTAAACTCAAAAAAATATATGTAATTTCTTATGTAAATATATCAAATGAAATATACGATTGATAATATTATGATTTAAAATACTGATTTCTCGATAAAGCATTCGAAAGGTATATATAAATATTATAAATGCAAAAATCATTTCAAATTCATGTAACATTCAAAAATCTGATAATACATCTGGGAATATGATATAGACAAAAATCATACTAACATATAAGAAATTAAGTATCGGTAGTTACCTCACCAACAAATCGCGAATATCAAAATTTTGATTATGATGTCTTTCACATATTTAAAAGCCATATACCACTATACACGACCAGTAAATTGGCTAATTATATATTATTCTCTATAGTTGTAGTCAAATATAATTTTTACGACCTATGAATGTTATATTTAACCTTCGATTTACTAATAATATATTAGAATATGGTCGAAATTAAATGTCACTTTTATGACTTGTGAATATTATGACATGTTAGGTTTGATCCATTAATTATTCTTATTAAGGCCAAAACTAAAAACTTTATACAAAATATATTTTTACATATATATTTTCAATCAAGAGAAACTAATTTCTTTTATCAAAGTCAAAGTAAGGTTTTTATTAATTCTTTTTATAAAAAAAAATTGGTGACATTTAAAAACAATGGAGTAAAATTTATGACATGTAGAAATAATAGAGTAATATTTGTTAATGGGCAAAACCATTCATGCATAGAATTGCAAGAATACAATATTGTTTATATACTTAATTTCTTAAAAATAGAAGCATGAAGGAACTAACATGTAGAAATTAAAAATATGTAGAAAAATAGTGTAAAAATTATTAATATATATATATATATATAAGAATAATTATATAGAATTTTAATATTTAAATATGATTCATATAAATTTAAAACATGAACTTTGTAAAATTTCATGAAATAGAAATAGGTTCACATATATACAAAGTAAAATCAATTTAAATATGAAAATAGTACATGCATAAGTATTAAAATAAGAAATACTTAAAATTTTTTTAAAAAAAACTAATACAAAAATAAAGAGTTTAGATATACTTATCTTTACTTAAATTTATCAAAAATTTACTTAAAATATCTGTAATTTTACTTTCTTATTTATTCTCTCTCTTCTTTTCTCCAATCTCAATTGAAAATAACTCAAAATTAAATAGAAGGTTTATTTATAAAAAAAAAAACTAGCGCATGTACATCTGTCAGATGCAGATTAGATACATAGGCTAAATCCATACTGCATACAGGCGCGAAGAAGGCATGGATATTTTATTTCAAACACACTTATATGTGGATCAAGTATACATCATACACCACTTGACCTAATTTATATTAATCCAACAGTCCATTTTTTATCCAAATTCACAATTTTTAGCCTAAAAATTTTATCAATTATTTAAATTTAGCCTCACTAAAATAATATTTTGGAATTCATATCTTATAACAATGGCGATCAACTTCTTCCCTTTCTTCTCTTGAAAAGCCCCCCAAAAATGCATCAGTAATCTAAATCTTTTCAATACTCAATATAACCCCTCGTTTTTCTTTATGCAACAGCTGAGAATTAAAGAAGGCTGTCGGATATTTGTTGAAGGAAGATCGGTGGCCGACTGAGCTATGAGAGAGGAAGAGGTTGAAGAAGAAGGGGAGAAGAAGAACAAGAAGAAAAGGAGGGAATTAAGCATAGTTTTAACAAGGGAATGAATTTGATTTGGGAAGAGGTGATTGCATTTGGTTTAACACATTTTCATTCATTTTTTTAGTTATTCATATTAATTAACTAATTTAATTAATTTTTATATTATTAATCATATCCACACATATTATTATCACCATAATCCTAATCATTATTCTGTCATACTGAAAATAATTATTTGCAATAGATAGATAATTATTAAAATATCTTTTTAATACTCCTATAAATCTGATATATTCAATCTCCACACAAAATTAATCTAAATTCTCTATAATAAGTAGCACATTTATTATCCACATTAATAACCACCTCGGGTCAAAAGTTCAACAAATCAAAGTTGAAATATCGAGCCGTTACATTCTTTTCTCTTAAGTCATTTCTTCCTCAAGATACATATCTTATACCTCCAACAAATGTAAATACCTAATAATATTATTATTTTTCACTGTCCTTATCTAATCCCATGTCACTTCAATTTTGCAGTGATATCTTCATAAGGTTCTCATAAAAATGATCTTATTTTGAAGGGTCCTTTCTTTATGTTCTAATATCTGCATCGACTGCTCTTCAAAAAACAAGTACTATAAAGCAAGGTCAAAGTGTTCCTTCCCTTCCAATGCATGTCACATCCTTTTGTTGGGAAACCTTCAAGGTTACTGCATTATAAACCTCACACCATCGGTCCAACTCAAATTAACATAACTCTTATACCTGCACTAAGCCACTAAAACACAACGTCACATCAAGTTGGTTTTATCCATGGTCTCTTGTATAATATAATCCAACGATCTTTAATGACCACTCAACTATTCAATACCCAGCATTATATTCCGTATCACAATAACTTAAACTCAATCTCTTAAAGTAATATTAATAAAACCTCTATATATCACTTGAATTTTTATTTGACACAGCAAGCTTTTTAATTTTTAACCATAAAATCACCTCGATGTAGTTTTTACCCCAAACTATTTGATGCTTATATAATCCTTACTACAAAAACTATTCTACAAATACTCAAATCATAATATGGCATTGGACAATTTCGTAAACCCAACTACAAAACTCAACATCTTGCAATCTCACTTCCACCTTTGTATTAATTAAAGATTGAAATTTTTCTTTGGAACTTAGATACTCCACCGCAACTAAATAACTTAAAATTTTTACTTTATAATGACTCTACTTGGCCCAATTTTCATCTTTTTTTTTTAATATTTCATCTAGATTTATTTTTTAATATTCTAAACACTAACTTGGCTACCTTAAATCACAAGGAAACCTAAAAATTCATACGGCCAACAGTTCTATGATAATAACCAACTGGCAACACTATAGTTCATACATTTACAATTATTATTACTACCATCTACTTACGAAATAAGTTCTATTATTTAATTTATATAAATTTTCTTATTTCTCCTTAAGACCATCGGGACAATTCTAAGACTTATCATACTTTCTTTATTCTATAAATCTAAGGGTATTTCAATAATTCAATCCTCCTCATATCGTCTTTACTCGACAATATATTTAAAATTTTATAATGGCAAAAATCTAGACACCTCAAGCCTATAATCTAATTCTAAGATAATTTGTGATTTGATATATTAATTAATTTGTTCATAACTCCATCATTTAATTAAAAAATATAATTCTAAAGTATCACAACAGATAAGAAATCACATTATTCCATTCATACTACGAATTATTATGCATGGTCCATAAATTTCATCTTTGTAACTTTAATAAATTTGAAATAATTTCATGATTATAGTTGACTTACATCGCTAACACCATAATTCATCATTAATTTGCATAATAATATCTTCTCTCTATTTTCTCCTCATAGCTGAAATATTTAAGTAATTTTCCTCCATCATAACATGTGTACAAAGAATAATTTTAGATAGTTCTTGTAAACCATAAATTTGAATCTCTAAGAAAGAAATCAATCTAATTATCACAACTTTCAAATTATTCCTCATAAATCCTTCATATCACAACGTTACACTCTCACAATCCAATATAAGATACAACCCAAAGATATCCTCGATATAATATTTTACAACTTAACTATTCTTATAACTCTTAAGCCATTTGATATTGTCTTTCCACCTCTCATGACATCAACCACTACATAATCTACTCAACTAATAATCAACTCGGAGTCCCAAGACTTTTTCCAATAGTCCATCAAATTCCTTAATGCGGTTTAGATTCCTGTAAAATGATAAGTCCTAAAATTTGATTCTCCCACTTTCCTAATATTAAAACCAAAACTCATCACACTCTCAACTAATTCTATATCATGGATTGGTTGCTAAGTTTATCCAATCTCACCTATCTCACTTTTGAAATCAATTTTTAAAGTAATTACAGAATACATCCTAACAATCCTTTATACAAAGGATCACTAAATTCTCTAAAATATCTAATAATAATTTACAAGGTCTAAGAAATTTCAAATCTTCACCTACTTCTTCGGTATATCCAAATTAACAATTTTCTAGATAAATTTATTGATAGGCCTATATCTAAATAAATAACTTAAGAATCCCATTCTTATAAAACTTAGACCATAAGTTTTTAAATAAGTACACGACTCAAAATTCAGTGGAATAATTTTCAATTTCTCCTCCACGGAGTACACTTGGAGAAAAACCAAATATCATTAATGGCCACTATAATTTATTTATCCAAATGTGATAGGAATGTCGTGTCCACCGGTCCAAGAATATGTTCTATATTTCGTATTCACACTTCATTTCAAATGTTCTCTCTTAAATATTCCTATCCAAGGACTTCAACTCATGAATTTTGACCATAATCAATGCTTTAGCATATTCAAGTTCCTATTATATATTTTCATGTCCTCAATCATTGACTCATCTAGCCCATTGTAGTCACAAAAGGTCATGAATCTTCTCTATTCACTCTGCAATAAATGTTTGGCTTGCATTGTTACTATCTATGAACACACATCCTACCTTTCCACTCTTTCAAGATAGGAAAATGATAATTCCCATTAACATAAGTGAGCACCACCAAAGCGAAGTTCTCGGACCTCAGAATAACCTCCTGGTGGGGCACAAAGTAGGAAGATCATAATGAAAGAAGTGCAACAAATGTCCAATGGTAGACAAATATGTAAAATTTCTCTTTCAGTGGTAGCAAAAAAAGTCTATATTTTAGACTTAGTTGTAGTAAGAACTCTTTAGTATATAACAAAGTAAGAAATATGTGGCTGCTGTTGGTTGGATTGGGCTAATGTCTCCCTCTTTAGTGTATAACAATGCTTAGCTATATGCCCTGACTCGCCACATTTAAAACAATGTCGACATCCTGTTTGATCGGTCGGTGGTGTCGTTGCATTATTTGCCAGAGTAGTTACTCTACAACTCTTACCTAAATGACAAATCATTTCACATTTAAAGCAATGTCTCATGTCGTGAGATTTGTTCATCTTTTGTCGTTTGATCGATGTGAATTGAGATGGCTTAATTTCAGTCTATTTCGAACGGTTCTATCTACCTTCATATTCTGTGTATTCAAACGATGGTAGCTAGTGTAATCACCATTTGAGAATCATGATCTAGAATGCTGATAAACTAATTTATGAGTTGTGACGGATCGGATTATTTTTCTTAAATAACCTTCGTCAACGATAAAATAAACTAGAATTTCTAATTAAAAATTATTATATTCTGTAGAAAATTGGGTAGAGTTCCGTTTGTAAATCAAGCATTTGCCAAAAATACAAACACCTGCAAAACAACTCTGCACAACAATCTACAATCATCCACAAAACTACAAGTCTTATTGTTCAATATTCTACACAGGATCTAATCGCCGTATCAGTCGAGACGACGTCGACATCATAACTCCAATATAATGTCGGTGGGGAAGGATGCCAACTAGGAACCTTGATCATAGTCACAATAAGAAGAACCTACGGAAGTATAAAAGAAACCACAATATACGGCGAAACTAATTCATCATTCATCCATTCTAAACATCATAGATCATCACCATACATGTTTTACACAGTTTACAAAATATGGCCAAAATTCCTGTTTCATATGCAAAAACAGCTAAGTCTTGTGCCCCGCGTGCAACACCAGCTGTCTATCGCACCTCTATGATCTATCTTGACTCGTCGGGTATCAGTGTGTTCTTATCTGAAAGACACATATATAGTAAGGGTGAGCGTACAGCCCAACAAATGAAATCATATACCACTAACTACAACAATATATGGGAAAGACAGTAATTGGGTCAAAAAAATCATATAATTTGGATCAGAAAGCATGTGAGGAGAGGGAGCATCAGGAATCATTTAGTTCATAAGTTTATTCTGGCTACGTTCATTCACTTTTATTACTTTCATAAATCTTTGCGGACCCAAGCTAATAGGTCGTACTAACCAACGATGTAAGAGGACAAGGAAAGAAATGTGTCTGCCACACATTCTAAGGCCAGCTACATTTTAGATCTGCAGCACTCGACCATCGGCTACATTTTAAGTCTGCAGCACTCGACCATCGGCTACATTTTAGGTCTGCAACAGTCGACCATCGGCTACATGTTAGGCCTACAGCACTCGACCATCTCAATCGCCCCATATCCCCTAGAGATTAGGGCAATTCTCGTTCTTTCACAGTAGTATCATAAAGCGTACCCTACACACCACCTGCCCCCAAGAGCGGCCGGAGTATTCCTTGGATTCCCACCGTGATGTACACAATAAGCTAAATGATACTACCCCTATGATTTGTGGTCCTAATTTTAATATTAGTCTCAATCCTTGAAGAGGAATCCACCATTACCATACATATTCTTAAACCGAAAAATTACATTTTCATCACATGTCTCCAACCGATAGACCAAATCCATCACTTCACATTTTGTGGATTCCCTTCCATTTACTCATTCGATTCCTTTCTTTCATTTAGAGCTTAGATCTTTCAACTAGTAAGAGAGCTTGATTACACTTACTTCCAGGGGTCAAACACCACCTTAGGAGCCCCCGGGACGGATTCCCCTCGCTCCCAATGCACAATTTCACATTTAGAGCTTACGATTTAACATAGCATTCATTCATACGTTCCATCACAATTGAAGAGAGTTAAAGCATGTATACTTACCTTTCAATTTCGGAGGAACATTGTTAGGCCACTTTTAGAGGGTTCGAACGCCGCGAACGGGTCAAATTTTATGGAATCGGTCATCCGGTCAACACGTACATACTTTTCAGATGCCGGGATTCATATTCTAGAGTCAATTCAACATTTTATGAAAGTAACAATATACAATTTCCACTTTATGTCTCGAGTGAATAGTGTCGGCGCCCATTTAAAGGGCTCGGACGCCACAAACTAGTCGAGATGTGCAAAATCGATCGCACGGCCGACGTATATACACATTTGGGACGTGGGGATTCACATTTTGGGCTCAATTTAACGAAACGAGGGCAGAAAACGGGAAACCCCTAATTTCCCGTAGGTTGGGGTTTGACGATACTCCACCGGTTGGATCGGTGAGTAAATCGAACAATAAATTACATAATTCTTGGTCTCAAGTCACGTGTATCACATTTTTCATGGTTCGGGTGGGTATCGAAATGAAAATACCTGACAATAATCAAAAAATATCGAAAAAGAAAAGTTAGTGGGTAAGAGAACACTTGCCTCGACGCGTGCTTTCACTTTGTAACTAGCTCCCGGGTGGATTCGGACTCTACGGCTCGATCTCGTTCTTTCTCTCTCTAAAATCGGTGCTCTTCCTCTCTCCTCCTTTCCAAAAACCCTATGGAAAATAAAAAAGTGAAAGAAACGCGAAACAGGTCACATTTTTATACCAGTAGGGGCGCTCGAGCGCCGAGCGAGCGAGCGCCGAGCGCACCCTCGCTACCGACTTGCGCTCGAGCGCACACAAGCGCTCAGCGAGCGGGGGAGCTACTGGATTTTACCGCTCGAGCGCACAGCAGGCGCGGGTTGCTGGCAGCAGTTCAGCAAATTTTCAACCCGATTTTTCTTCCGATATGCATACATATACGTTTAATAGGCCTAGTATTTATTATTATTATATTAATTTTATTATATTTAATATATTTTTAGACTCAAAATCTCACATAAGCCACTGATCGCAATATTTCAAAAATATCAACCATATGTGCTGAACAACAGTCACAAGTTTTGAAAAAATTTTTGAATTTCACTCTAATTGCTCTGACACCCTACGAAGCAAGGAGGCCTAGAAATTTTTTTATCCTACTTTTTCTAGTTTACTCATCTATTACTGACACAAAATACTTACCTATTCTAAATTCTAAAATATATTGAAAATTCTAGGACCTAGAATAATCAACAATACCTTAAACTCTATATCACTTAGTAAATCCTAATATTTATTGAATATTTTTTTTATTTTTGTAAGGTTTAAATTTTAAATTTTATTTTAATTATAATTAATTAAGTTCAAATAATTAAAATTAATATCAAATAATGAAGAAAATTTGGTTAAAAATTAATTTTGGATTACTGTAAGTTGATGGATACTTGATTCGTACTCGACACACATCCATGCATGTTCTAGACAAGGAGGTCGTGCCTAACTATCACATATGTAGAGCTCAAGTACTCTTTTTTGTGTACTCATACTCGATACACATCCGATGGTTATTTGAGTGTGTTAAGATAGAATACTAGCACCTGACATGTACACAACACATGATCGTGTGTCAGTCTACTATATAAGTCACATCTGGCTAATTTTTAATTATTTTCTGTTAGATTTTAGAAGATGAGAGAGAAGACAAACAAGAGAAAAGAGAGAAAGAGAGAGAAGGAGAATAGGAGAAAAGAAAGATAAAAGAAGTTAAATAAGTGAAATTTAAGTGAATCCAAACAAGATCTCGGTAATTTGTAGTTAAGACAAATATAACCTAAACCTCATTTATTTTATTACTGAATTCTTTTCATTTTTTAGAATATTTATTATTTTAAATACTCATGTATGATATATTTTCATATTTAAAATATTTGTCTATCACATGCATGAATTTTCACTCTTACTCCTTATCGTTTTTGTAAAAATTATATTCTTAATTCATATATATTAGTTTGTCAAGTTATTTTTCTACAAATATACTTATGTATGTGTTAAGAATCTAATTTAATATTCTAATATGCTATAAATTTCATACATAATGTTCTTATATATTTAAAATCATTAAGTATATATTTTACATGTCATGAAATTTTATAAAACTATCCCTACATACATGTCATTTAAAATAAAATATTAAAATATCAAAATATACTGATTTTTCTATAATTTTGTTTGAGAAATTGATAATATAGATTTGTATGTTCAAGAACTTACATATTTAGGTTTTGACAGAATTTTTATACATTGTATGATAATTATATGGTAAACAATTTAAAGAAAACTCTATAATTTATTAAAAAATTAAGAATATTTTCTTCAAAATAAGATAATACAAAGACGATGTAAAATTAAGTAGATTTCTATTTGTTTATATATCAGATAATTGTAAGAGAATCAATAGGAAGTTTATTATGGTATACTTGAATATATTATAATTGTGATCGATATGCAAACATATCATCTGCAGATAAAAGTGCCATTCAATCCCGTCTATATGGTTATGTATTGTCACGACCCATGAACACAATATTTACAGGTCAAAAATAAAATCAATAATAATATTTTTATTAACCATAATAACCCAACTCGGGTGTGACAATCATACACATGTAGGACCCAATATAAATAAAACCCGCACAAGATCTCATCGGATAAGAATCCAGACAAACATAATACACGACCTGCTAACTATGATCGCAATGGAGGTATCCAATTTACTCCAACTCATCCACAACTTTAATATTTTACATACAATGATCAAGGCCATCATCCAACCATAAATAATAACCATAACACATCCTCGAGATCAGAAATATGTCAAATATAACATCTCCACTCGCCAAAAGGAATATCCGAACACAATCACGTTCGAGCTCCTGCAAGCGTATCTATGCCACTAGTTTGAAGGAATAAAACATGAAAACATGAGCCTAGAGCTTAGTAAGTATTAAAAATCGTATAACAAGGTACACATAAATCAGAAGCAGGGATATCGCATGGCAATCACGTAAAATAAAACACCATATCCGTGAAATCCCTGAAAATCGAGGAGATGTCTCGTACTAAATCGTCGTCCATAATAACTCGTCCCTCCAGGACAAAATCATATAAATCACGATCCGATAAAATCTCGTAGACGATATCATATCATATGATCCGAGGTCACATTACATAATCGCGACCGTCACCACATCCGCGTGGGACACATACCGTCGTCCGGATCTAAAACTCATAATGTAAAAATGAGGGGAAAACCGCCGGAACTAAAACATAAATCAAAACACGTTCCGAGTTTATCACGTCAGCACGTACGAGACATTCCTATTGCCCATCCGTGGGCCAAACCACGTATCTCAAATCACCGTACACCCAAATACGTGCAGAAATACAAAACATGCACGAAATCGGAGAACCAAAGATCAATGATACCAACTTAAGGAAGGGTTACCCTCGTCCGGTAACCACGGCTATATCGGCTGCGATTTAAGCCAGCAGCTCAAGGCTCAGCTACGGTTTAGGCCAGTAGCTCAAGGCTCAGCTACGGTTTAGGCCAGTAGCTCAAGGCCATCCATGTACTCTGTCTCCCATAGATTAGAAACTTGCTCACTATATTTTACCACCCGCGGCTTTGGGTGCAACCTCAAGTTTTAGTTATATATTAGGACGTCCGAATATATTAGTTTTTCACAATTCTCACGATGGTTCTCAATTAAATCTGGCGGGCGGGCGGTGTCTTTTACAAATATCTTCCTTACGGCGGAGTAGCCTCAACCTTCCTTACGGCGGAAGTAGCCTATATACGTCCCCGTCGGGACAGCCTCCCCGTCGGGAGCGGCGCCACAAATAGTCAATGCCTCGGATCACAAATCGACCCCTAGGGTCTCGAACCACCATGGTCCCATAGTGATCCCACCCCCGGCAGCATGCATGGTTAGTGCAAGGCCTGGTTCATGGTACCACGATATACGGATACACAAACATACATATATGTATCGTCCGAGTATCCAAAATCCCTCTAAATCATAAATACCAGTACAAAACCACCGCACAACCGATAAAATATACATGCATGTACACAATTGATAAATTGAGGGTATTTAAAAATACATGCATGTCAGTAAAATCTCCCATAGTAGTCAAAATGCATCGGAAATTAAATCAGACCAAGAATAGGGCTAGAAGATACTTGCCTTAATATTATACTCTGCAGATCTGAAGAAATGATGTCCCGAAGCACTCGAATCGGGCCTTTCTCTCTCCTGCCTCCCGCGCTGCCCTGCGCGCGCATCTCCCCTCTGCGCAGCTCCTCCCACACCACTGCTGCTGCTGCCGCCACTCCTCTGCCGCCGCGAACCACCGTTCGCCGGCCTTCCGAGCGACCACCGCCATCGTCACTGTCTCCCGTCCGGCCACCGTCCTCTCTCGCGGCTCCTCTCCTCGCACATCTCCTCCGCGTTCGATTTCTCCCGGTCACTGCAACAACGCCAACGCCTCTCCTCTGCCGTCAATCCACCACCACACAGCCTCACGTGGCCGTCATCGACCTCCTCAACACCACCCAGCCGGCACCGACGCCGTTACGCGACCGCCTCTCTCCTCACGCAACTTTTCACCGTCGATCTCCTCCGCGCACCCACACCGCTCACCACAATCGCCTCAGCCCACGCCACCGTCGCCTTCGCCGTGCCACCACTGACCACCATCGCCGCCGAATTCCTGCATCGCCGCCGCCGCTTCCTCCCTTCTCCTTCTTCTTCGCACGGCAAAACCCTAAACCCCATTTTCCCCTCTCTATCCCCGACACCTTTTCTCCCCTTTTCTTTTTCTTTCTTTTTACTTATTTATTATTATTATTATTATTATTATTATTATTATTATTATTATTATATACATATATATATATATATATATATATATATATATATATATATATATAACTTTCTTTTATTTTTAAATCCAACTCGGCCTCCGGACAACATTACGGGTGCACCCCAGGCACCACTCCGCACCTCCGATCAATCCCGAAAATTTTATAATATTTTAATTTATTTTCACCACGTCCGAAATACCCAAAAATCACAATTAATATTAAAATAATCCAAATGAGATCCGAAATATTACATGTATACGACAACTCACTTATAAATCTTGAATAATAGTATAAAATCTTTAATTGTGTAAAATAAATATAATTTGGGTTTCAATTATTCGCTCCTTAGTCGATAAACCCCTACTTGCTCTTAGTTTATTAAAAAAAAAATCATGTTTGAACAAAATTTGTACAGCACGTTTAAAGTAAGGAATTATAAAAGAAAATTTGAAAGATGTGTATAGTTGACATGAAAATTCGTGGTATTGCATTTGAATTCAATTGATTGTTTCTTCCGTTATAATTTAATGAAAATGGTATATTTAATTATAAAATTTATATGTCTTACTAAATTTTTAACTCACTTTTACTTTTATTTTTTGTTAACCCCTTTCAAATTAGCTGCTCAGGCACTTACAAAAGATAAGGTTTTATTCGAGGAATTGGAGTTAAAGAAAGATTAGATTAGAGTTTGGAAGAAATCAATTATTATATTTTATTTCAGACAATTTGATTCTATATTAACTTAATTGTGGCAATATCTTTTGAGTAATGTTGTCAAATTCTAATTTTTATTCTGATTATTCAGTTACTTTGATTTTTAAGTTAGACATGGCTCCTTATGTATGGTTCGACATCATGGTATATCGGTATTCTATCCACCTAATGACATGATATTCGGGTCCTATAGTTAGGTTTATTAATATATATATTTCTTAGTCGGTAGATGTATTGATATAAAATTTACGTCTACTGTTAATTGGGTTGCTAATTGTTAATGTCGTTAATTATTAATGATGGGATTAGTTTTTGGCTCGTGTCAAATTCTAAGTCCTAAATCATTCTTTACAGAATGTTATTTCGTTAATATCATCACCGTGGCAACCCAGATTTGAATTACCTAACCTAACACGAATCAATCATGTAGAAAACTTAAATTATAAATAATTTTTATAAATATATCATTAAATAAAATATCCATAACTAATAACAAACTACTCAAAAATTAAGATAATATAAATATCTCTAACATAAAAAATTTTCTTAAAATAGTTCAGATAAAATGCCCCAAAACTAATAAAATAATAAAGAAGTATTGAAATCTCTTATCACGGGCATCTAAATTTTGAGATCTTCTCTACTTGAAATTTTGACAACTAATGCATGATTACCTTCTAACTAGCTATCGACCCCTCTTTTTTGGAGCCAGAAAAATATAAATGTAAATTAAATACCCAATAGGTAGTAAAATTAATAATATCATAATACAATAAAGTATCTTAGTAATAGCATTAATTATATTACAAAATTAATAATAGCATGTGATAAATTAATAATTATTCGAGACCCAGTGTCATGTTGTAACCATAATCTAAAGCTACAGGATAACTAAACTAGAATACAACTATAATTCCACTGAATTCAAATATCAATAAGAATATAGGTTTCATCAACCTATCTCAATAGAGACCTTAATTATATAAAATATCACAATAACTTCCTATGATCTTTTATATCATTGTGAACCAATTATACACCCACTTCCAACAATTGGATAAAATTCACGAGATATCAGTACTTATAAGTTTAACAAGTGATCAATTATATAATTTATAATTGTTACTATTTATATACAAGTATCAAATTTAATCCGGATGAATAACATTCTCCTTACCCATCAGGGTAAATCCAAAATATATTATGCATGTATTTCCATGATCTAATTAAGATCCACAACGAAATGGGATACAAAATTTAATTTTAACCATATGTTAGACTCTACATTCCTCTACATGTTATTCACTGATATTTCAAAGTAGGTTACCCATTGGATTATAAGCTCTCCTCAAATTACTAAATTTCTCAAGATATAAAAATTAATATTGAATAATTATAGACTATATTACGGTGTCAAAAATTTTATATTTTTTGATACCATAGTATCTTCTTATAATTTTCTCTACTTTAACCATAGATAGTTAAGGAAAACCATGCATATGAACTAAATTAATGTGAAGACATGACAACTAAGAATATCATGAAAAATCTAAGAATAATTAATTATTCAATCGACCCTTAAAATATTATATGATCTTTCTTGATTTTACTGGTGTACTATTCTCGTTTTTAAGACCATAAAAAATATATATTCTATTTTATCTCGACCAAACTAAACCTATAAATTTGATAATTTTATTCTAACCGTCCTAATTGATTTAAATGGGGCTAATTAATATAATGACATATCTCAAATATCATCCTTATATCCACCATAATGTAATATAAGTTAATCTAAATATTTTACCTAGTAAAATGCGGAATACTTCTATTTATACCGACCGCGTAAGCTTCTTGACATTCAAGTCACATGAGGTAGCTTTCAAATTCCTCGACACGTGTTCGTCACTAAATTTCTTTGTCCTCGGGTAACCAAAAATTGTAATTCAACGAATAATATTAAAGTAAATATGGCAAAGAGTAATATCGGCAAAAATATAATCATGAACGCATCTATTTGCTATGCAAATGATTGGTTCAAATATGACTCATTGCATAGCCCGTGAATTTGAAAATCAGATTTTATGATCGTCGAAGCTATTTCAATACTTAAGTTCTTCCACTTTGGGAAATCAAAATTAAGAATTAATAACTTACTATCAATCTACACACTGCAAATATCAAGAAAATTAATCACAAAGCTAAAAATATAACAGTTTAAGGTGCATATAGATGAATCAAAAATTGTTCGTCACCATTACCAAGGCTAAAATGGAAGTTTCCAGTGGTTGCCAAAATAATTTTGCTACTCAATTACTGACACCTTAAAAATTAAAATCATGTTCTGTCAACGAAAGTATTTTTATATAACAGTATGAAGAAGAAGAAGAAGAAAATGAGGCGAAATTTTAACGGTGGAATGACTTTGATTCGGGGAGAGGTGAATGCACTTGGTTTAATGCATTTTCATGCATTTTTTTAAAAATCATTCATATTAATTAACTAATTTAATTAATTCTCATATTATTAATTACATCCACACATATTATTATCACAATAATTTTAATCATTATTCTATGAAACTAAAAATAATTTTTTAAAATTAACCTAAGTTTTTTACAATTAAGCACACATTTATTATATATGTTAATGACACAATTATGTTAGAAGTTCAATAAATTCGAGTCCAAATATTGGTTTATAACATTTACACTCATAATCTTTAGAAGAATGGTAGCATTAATATAAATCAGATACAGTCAAACAATTATCGTACAAATCTATTTACAAAGACATTACCAACCGCAACATTTAAGAAAATTGTGCAAGGCATTGGCATTACCTACCCCATAATTGAGTTTAAATACTCAATTATGTGGACGGTATTTTATTATTTTTATCGATCTAAATTCTTATAACATTTGTTTTTGTTAAATTTCTTATTCATGTTCCTTGCACTATAAAAAAAAAACATTGAGAAGAAGTTTCACAGATACAGTTGTAACAGCGTAATATAAGAAATTAGATAAACGAAGAAAGTTAAGAAATGAAGAACGATGTTATTCATTCATGAAGAACTGGTTTTTTTATACATATTTATGTTCTTATATTCTCTCTTTTTTTCTTTTTTTCTTTTTTTTAAAATTATAACAAGATAATTATTTTGTGGGAGAGTGAGAATAACTCACTCCATATAAAAAAAATTGAGCTTATTATATAGCTAGATGAGTAAATCATAAATTATAAGCCTACATTATTTAATGGGTGACCCTCCACTAACATTAGTTTTGTTTATTCATGTAATGATCTACTAAAATTATACATGATATGATTAAAATATGTGCGTATTAAATAAATACATTTAAAAAATTATTCTTGATGATCTTTTAAACTAAACACTTTTAAACTAAACACGATCATGGGTAAAAGAAGATATATAGTGGTATTTTTGCCTCCCGTAGAATGGATTCTCACATCAAAAAGTGTGGCAGACTTAAAATACAAGTTATTCAATTCATATAATAATTTAGTTAAATTTTTTTTAAAGTAAAATAAGATTAATATTAAAATAAACTGTCAATGAAATTTAACAAGAAAATCAAAACCACAATTTAAAGAAAAAAGAAAAAAAATTAGAGAGTATTATCTGTTAGAAATATGTCCCACATGATATATGAATTATTAATTTATTAAATTGATTAAATAATCATGTTGGTTTATATATATAATAAAGAGAAATTTTCTAAAAGACACGCCGTTCAAGACGTGTCCTTTGATAGAAAGGATATGTTATTTCCCAATAGATATATCCCTTAGTGAATAAATGTCTCTTTAAGATATACCCGTTAAGTAAATGAATATTACTTCTCAACGATTATGTTTGTTTATGACGCATCTCTTAGACGGAAGGAGTGGCATTTTAGTAATTTGGGAATGGTCATCTATTCCTCTATAAAAGGACGTCATTGGCCATCATTTTAAGAACACACACACAAAATTTGTTAAATTTCTACTAATCATAAAGAGAAGAGAGAGAAATCATCTCCTAATTCTTCGAGATAAAAACAATTACGATATTACGGAAGGATTAACGCTAATGGATCCAGGTACGTTAAATTTATCCATAATTGATTAATTATAAAAAAAATATGATAATAAAGATTCTATAAATTAAAGTTATATCTTACACAAATTTTCTGACATAATCGATCTGTAAATGATCGAGGTTTGCCAAATTCAGATTATGTAAAAGGACAATATGATCGTATCGCCGTTCGATTGATTGTTCCGCCGTGAAAATACAAAAACAACGAAAATGCTCGAGAAAAATATGAAACTGAATTCAAATTGCCATTTTCAGTTGCAAATCCAGTATGATGTACACAATTCACTAATCGATGCCAAAATTCTACTCTTAAAAGAATTGTTGATGCTAAGTCGAGAAAATTAGGGTCAAGAAAGTAGTTCAAAGAATTACTACTCTAATAGGGAACGATCGTCTCGAAACAGTGAACGCCATCCAACTCAATCGCGATCCTTGGATTTCTCCTCGGCTTCGCCGGATGCTGTTGATTTCGATCAGTCGGCCACTTATCTTGCTCCTTCGATGGCGTTGAAATCCTAGCACTAGTCTCTTTGATTTCTCCACCACCGGTACGATTCTTCAAGCCATCAATAGACGACAAATCCTTGCGCTCCAAATGAGCAGGCGTGTTCGTCACCGTACTTCCGCAGGACGGCCAAGATAGGCTGGATCTCAGGCCAAAAGACTCAGCAGCGAGAACATCAAAAGAACTAAAAATCGACATCATCGTGAAATTAAGCAATCTATCGATTTAATTATCTCAGTCGAGAAACAATCAAACAACGATTCGACTCAGAGCGATATTGACGACGACAGAGAGAGAAAGCAGGAGAGAGTTCATAAATTGATTTCGACGAAGACTCGAAGTTGAATTGATGAGGCGGGAGGCTGGAGGCGGGCGGGTTTATATAGTGGTCGAGAATTTAGGGTTGAGACGTTCGAGAGGAAACTAGAAAGACGTGGAAGAGGAGAAATTGTTGACTTGGTTGACCAAAAATTTTCTAATTTTATATTTATTTATTTATTATTCATCTATAATTTTTTACCTCTACATATAATATTTCTTAAAATTAAAAATAAATAAAATAAATAAAAATAAATTATATATATATATATAAAAATTATAGGAATTAAAATTTGTAATAATACTCAAAATAATTTTATATTTATTTATTTATTCAAAGTTGACACGGTCGACGCGTGAGCAAAGAAGACTCCGATGAGTTGAAGATTCCTGGAGTCAGCTGGATAACACGTGGCGTGCTGACTCAGCCAGTTAAAGGCCATATTGGTATTTTCCTATTTTAACAAATATTTTTATACTTTATAAACTTCTAAAAATATTTTCTATGTGATGCATCTATAAATTCAAATTATTATACAAAGTAGAGATTTGTTTGATCTTTATTTGTAAATCGAGTTAAAATGGGTACGATCTCCGCTATTTCAAATCCAAATTATGTACATCACAACTAATAAATAAAAAGATAGAGGATAGTAGGAACTCGCTCTCCAATATATCCTCCGAAATTTAAATTAAAAATCTTTCTCAAATAGATAGAAAGATAAAATGAGTAAATGAATGATGCGTGGATACATGTACTAGGGGATTGAGTGTTTGGATACGCTCGATAGATGAGTGACTTTAGAAGATGAAGAAGTAATTTTCGAGAAGTGCGCCTGATTGAGAGCCGATTTAGAGATGAAGAATTGGGTTTCGAGGAGTGCGCTTGGCCAAGGGGGCAACTCACTAAAGAGAGAGAAAGTTCTACACTCATCAAAGAGTGATTGATTGATAAATGCACTCACAAACGAGTGGCTAATCGGATGAGGAAAATATTCCTGAGCGCTGATGAGAAGAGGGACGTTCGTCGATCTCTACAGTGACTACAAACAAAGTGCTCTCTGCGCCACGCTCTACAAGTTGCCTTCACCGACCTAGCAGAGCGAACACTTGGAGCCAACTGGAGGCCTATACAACCACCGCTCGAGGTGGGAGAATGGGGCTTCATGGGAGGCAAGAAGAGAGTTGACATGCTTTCTAAGTCTTCTCTCTATACGCTCATTTTCTCTCCTCTTTTCCTCTCTCTACTTCTTCCTGAGGAGCTATTCTCTTGCAGGAGATTCCTCATCTTTCCCGTAGGGACAAATGGGGATATATAGTGTTGGGAGCCGCCTAACCTTATTTGGGCGCTAAGGTTTGCTCGATGAATTCCTTCCTTTTTCAATGGGATTCTAGAAGTTTTCGTTATGACAGTTGTCTTATTAGAGATGATTCGCTGAATCATCACTATCATCTTGGAGGCACGCGACCTTGGGCAAGATATTCCAAAAATATTTATTAAGCTATCTCACACAGTTATACGTGGGGCTGAGGCAGATTGACGGTAGCCATCCACCGATACTTCTTCCATGGCTATTGGGAACCATACGCAGTGTATGGGCTCGCCCATTGAGCTAATGTTGCCGGGCAAAGCTACATGAGCTTTTGATTGGGCCTGCCATGACACCTTTTGAACTCTAAATTTTATGAAATCTTGTTGGGCTTCTATGACCTAAAAAATAGTTAAGTGGTTATTGTTCAAGCTTAAGATTAAGCTTTCCATGACCTAAAAAATAGTTTTAATTGATTTATATAATAAAGAGTGGACCTTAAATAATAATAAAAAAATATTTTTATGTACATTAAATATAGAAAGATATTTTTATATTTTTAATGATTTATTTCTAACAAATAAATGATAAAAATATAAAATTATTTTTCTATAATCATCAACCTTTTCACCTGCCTAATATTTTTATATAGATCATCCTCATAACCCAAAACTCTCATTTTATACTAAATATTATGACAATAATTACACTATTTTTTCTTCTAAGTAGGACAACATAAAAATTTGTAACCCTAAATCTTAACGTGTCCTACCACCTTAAATCTTAACATGTCCCAAGAAAGAAGAAATGTCCGGAGTGCTATATAAAATTTAAATAATATATAATAACATGTAAATAATTAATTTTATTTAAAATATTTTTAATATTTAACTTAACATTCAGTAGATATCAATATTATAAAAAAATTTAAAAATATAACTATATTTAATATTTTTTAAAAAATCTTGACTATTGAATTTTAATTTAGTAATCTCATAAAAAGAAGTAGGATCCTGTCTCTCCCAAATCCCTATATTGTGTACTCCCTAGGATTTGGTATATTGTGGGCCTTGTCGGCCAGTGTTAAGGATAAGATCACTAGAAAATTGATAACAGGATGTCAAAATACTTGAAGGACACTACATATCATTCTCTTTGTCTAAGTTATGTGTTCTTGCTTTATACGGGAGCTATAGCATGGCATAGTAAGAAATATGGATGCATAGTCTTATTAACTGTAGATAAATATTTGGTTGGTAGAAATAAAAATTATATTCTCACGTTATTACCAGTAAAATATTTATTTTACTACTTGATTATTTTATTTATTTTCAAAATTCAAAAAATAGAAAGTACTACATACTGTTAGGTGTTTTCTATTAATTGTATATAAGGAATAGCTATTTCTACAGCCTATAAATTTTGTTATCGTGTTGCCCTCATTCCTTGAGTATTTAAGTGATTGTATTGGATCAATAGCTAGTTATTCTAAAATGTCTATGCGTAGAGATGTATTTATGGGACATATAACATCTTTGGGATTTTATAGATTATGAAATACTTTAATGTACTATTCCCCACATAATAGTCCTTTGTATGAATAATTTATTCTTTACATATAATTGATGCTCAAAGTTATTTATCATAGACATATTTTTATACGTTGGTCCGTAAATTAAAATGTATATTATACAAGTTTGAAATTAGTGCTTACACACAGATAAGTATATTAAATGCTTGAAAATATATAAAGATGAGACAATTTTAAAAATCTAATGAACCCCAATTTATCATTGTGTGAGACCTTTTAATAACCTCTCTTATTATATCCTTAGTGACTGTTAGCTCTATCTTGAGATTCTAGTTCAAATATCATTACTTTAGCTTGTTACCCATGCCCAATAGATAGGTTGTATGAAATATGCTTAGGAAGGGAGTTGAACTAAAATTAATAGAATCCATTTAAAAAAATGAAGACTATTTTTTATGACCTTACTTGTACTCGTTAGTTAGTCGACCAATTGTGTTGCCTATTTTGGATAAGGATATAATTGTAAAAATAAAATATAGAAATAAGTCAAACGTGCTTTTTTTCAAATTATAATTTTGAGGAGTCAAAGATGTTTTGATTGATGTTATAAAAATAAGTCTATAGTACTAAGAGATGCATACTCTATGATATTTTTTAGGATGAAGCAACCATATAGATATATGATAAGTTATTTTAAGGAGCGTATTGGACCTACATTTGTTGATACAGATAATCTCTAACCCCATTATGCACAAGTAGAAGATGTTATGACACGGATTTAGGTGGGTGTCATGATAGGTTGAACAAATTCGTTTGTGGATAATTTCTAACATGTATGATTTTGCATAAACTTTTTCTAAGTAATTTAGCACGATCTTCCCAAATGGGTGGTATTGTCTACTTAGTGATTGGTCATGTATGATCTAAGTGGGTGATTTTGTATACTAAGTGGAAGGTTATCACTTCTAATAATGAATGGTTTCTTCCAATGACATAGTGGATGTCATGTCTAGCAGATGAGGGATTTTCATTAGTAAATGATGTAGCACTTATACCGGCAATGATCAATCCAAGACTAAACCCGGACCGCACGAATCCAGCCAAGCTACTCTTGTGGGTCAATATAAGCATTCAATGCTTGGAGAGTTTCCACACCTTCACTTCAATTCCAAGGGACAACACATATCCCTACCAAAAGCTTTGAGTGTAGCCTACTACTTCCCAAATTCACCTTCCCAACCAGTCCAATGGAGAATTTCCACTCAGCTGCAGCCATCAGGATAATAGACCGAGGTTAAAGGATCACTAGGCTCTAGAATAATAGCTCAAGGTTCCAAGCCACCCATGGAGCCTATAAATTGGGACCATTTTATTTTGTTTGGGGCATTGAAGAAAAGTTTTCTTATATTAGCGATAATTGGTGAGTGATTTTCAATTACCTAAGTATAAGGTTTAAGTTTATATTTTATTATAATTATAATTAATTAAGTTGATATTATTAAAATTAATATCAAAAAATGTAGAAAATTGGATTAAAAATTAAAGTTAAACTGGATCACATTGAATTGATGGATACTTGACCGGCACTTGATGCGTGTATGCATAAGCAGTGAGGTCAAACCTAATTGACGCCTAATTGGCACCTCAACTCATTTTCTAGTATGTACGTACTCAAAGCACTCCTAGAGGATGCCCAAAGCACACTTTCCAGAATGTCAAAGCTCGACGCACGTTCGATCGGCACTCATGCACCGTAGTGTCTAGTCGTGGTGTCTAACATGTGCTCGACAAGCACTCGAGCTCCATTCTTGTTATAAATAAAGGATTTCGCAAATTTTTTATAACGTCCTCGGACACCCTTTTGTGAATATTGTCCTCTTTGCCACACAGGCACACGGTTTTATTCTGGTAACCCCTCACAGATCCCAAGATGCGTCCCCCAGAGTGACGCAGCGACGGCACAGCGTGGCGGGATATTGTCCTCTTTGGCCACACATAGGCCTCAAGGCTTTTTCCTGGCGAACTTTCCACAGGCTCCCAAGATGCGTCCATCATAGAAACACACAATCTCTCAACCATCAGAGTCCGCAGTAGCCACACAGGCACACAACGTGGTGGATATTATCCCTCCCATCCACACAAGCCACAGAATTTTGTTCTAGCGACCACCCACAGGTCCCAAGAAGCGTCCCCCAGAGTGGCGCAGCGGCGGTACAGAGTGGCAAAATATTGTTCTCATTGGCCTGGGAAAACTTCCCGACATCTCCAGTCATATATAAGCCTCAGGGTTTTCTCCTAGCGAATCCCCTCACAGGCTCCCAGGACGCGTCCACAAGTGAGAGATATCCATCCCTTATAAGACACACTTCGTTTCCTTCCCCATCCGATGTAGGATATCACATTTTTAGTCATTTTTTTTTATAATTTTGAGAAAAGAAATAGAAGGAGAAAAGATAAATAGAGAGAGAAAGTTAGAGAATACCAAATCAAGTGAATCCAAGTAAAAATTTTGATAAATTGGAATTAAAACAAGTGCACACCAAGCCTTTGAATTCTTTTATTACCGATTTTTTTTTTAATTATCTGAGTATTTCTTATTTCAAATAATGATGCATCACATGCTTTTGTAGCTAATTGTTTAAATTTTACATGTATGAACTCGGACTCCAATTCTTTATGATTTTAATGAAAAATCAAGTCCTTAGTCCATGTAGTTTAAAATTTAAGTTATTTTGGTATAATCCTACATGTATATATTTAATTCTTGATTTAATAACTTTATATGTGGTAAATTTCATATATCTTGTTATAGTATATTCTGGACCTTTAAATATATGCATGTATGTTTTGAATTTTAGTAAATTTACCCCTACGTGTATATTATATGAATTGAAATTATTGAGAGATTTCTATGTTGCTGATTTTTTATACTATTACTAAATTTTGTGCACTATCTAACTAATTTAACATTCTATATTTTAAAAATTATCATGACTAAATTTTAACAAAAAGTTTAAGTATTGCAAGTTAAGAATTAACAAGATATAAAAAAAACTCTACATTTTGTTACGAATTATGAATATTTTTTTTAAAATGAGAAAATTAAAAAATATAAAAATATATATAAAGTTTTCACAAGTATAAAAATCAGACCATATTATAATTCAATTGGTAATATATTATGATATGTTTTAATATATTATAGAAGTAGTTGAGATTTAAACTTATTATCTGCGGGTAAAAGTAGCGTTTGGTCCCGTTTATAATATTATATGTATGATAATCTACCTATAAGTTTTAAATAGTAATTTACAACCATTAATTGTATAAAAATAAATATAACTCGAGTTTTGATTATCCGCTTCCTTTAATCAATGAGGCCTACTGACCCCTACTCCATAAAAAAATCATATTTCAGTATGATTTGATGATATTAATTGATTGAGAACATGATAAGTAAATCAAAAAAGTTGAGAATATTATTATCATCAAATTTCATAGTATTGCACTGAATTCTAATGTATTGTTCCTTTCAATATATTTTAAATATAATTATATATTATAAAATTATAAGTATTGTTGAGTTTTTAATTCATTCCTTATTTCTATTTTATTAATCTCTCCAAATCAAAGGTTCGGATACTTATAAGATGATCAGGATTAAAGGATGAGACATTCAAAGAGTTTAGAATCTAAATTATCAAATGTTTAATGTTCTATTTTAGTTTTTGGATAGCAACAGTTAATATATTGTCTTATCCGGATCATAATTATGTATTTGAGATGTTATAACGCTATGGATGTAATTTTGTTATTTATGGTTCGATAGTCATGGAATGTTGGAACTGTTAATTGTCATCAGTGGAATTTAGTTTCATGGAATTGATTAACTTTGATTATGATTAGTTTGGACAACACTCATCATATAAAGTCTGACGTTACGGTTGGATCAGTGTTGAAACCACATGATAACGTGGCATGTTTCGGGTCTTATGTTCAGTTAATGTTATTTTATTTTGATCAATCGAGATATCAACGTGAAGTTCACATCCAATATTAGTTAGATGGCTAATCAGATAATTATTAATATTATTATTAATTATTGTTGCGGATCTGGTCCGAAGTTTAGACGGATATGGTAATGTGGATCCGGTCCGATGGTGGAATGAGGTGATTCTTGTTACTCCGTCTTTTTGAACTCAAGACCTGTACAACACAACAGTAGACAAGATGGTCAGCAGGCCAATGGGGCTAAATCCTCAAAGGCACTCCGACGCTCAAGTCAGTCATTGCCTTTTTTGAGAATAAAAAGGGGAAGATGTAATTTGTTCTCTTTTTAGATAATAATTGTTAGAGAGAATGAGAGAGTTTTCTGAACCGAAAAGAAGTCCATTTCCTCAGAGGATTACCTTTCCTTTTATAGGGCTTCCTTTTCAGTTTCATAACTTATCCGGAGAAGTTATACTTATCCGGAGAAGTTATACTTCTCCGGATAAGTACATTTGGTTTTTTCCCAACTCCTATTGGTTTTTTAACTTTCCACCCCGGTTGGTTTCTTAACTTCCCACTCCGGTTGGTTTCATAACTCCTCCAATTGGTTATGGCGGTTCTTTCCCAAAAACGAACCGTAGAAGTTATTAGGAGTTTCCATATTTTATCCCACGGGTGGCTTACCAGTTATACGGGTAATAATACCCATCACTAGCCCCCCATGCTAGAAGATTAAAATTTTAACTTCTAGCATGTTTTAGTAATGGGATTGATTACTTAGAATTTTTTCAGATTTTCATTGCTCCGAACTTGGTGACTCCATTTTTCTGGTCACTCCGAATTTTTACTCCGAATTTGGTGACTCCCGCTTTTTGGTCACTCCGGATTTATTTACACCGGATTTGGTGACTCCCGCTTTTTGGTCACTCCGGGTTTATTTACACCGGATTTGGTGACTCCCGCTTTTTGGTCACTCTGGGTTTATTTACACCGGATTTGGTGACTCCCGCTTTTTGGTCACTCCGGGTTTATTCACTCCGAATTTTGTGACTCCCGCTTTTTGGTCACTCCAGGTTTATTCACTCTGAATTTTGTGACTCCCGCTTTTTTATCACTCCGGGTGATGATTAGCCCCGACACAGTCTTAGCTGGCTTACCACGTGTTGATCATCGCGTGGTAACTTCTGTAACCGCCGTTTTGAGTAGCAAATATTTTTCCAACACGTGTCCTCTTCATCATTTTTGAATTTGAACGGACACGTCCCCTCAAACCTATAAATTAGGGTTTTTTCCCCGTTATGTTACTCTGTTTTTCACTTTCCTTCTCCCTGTTCCAATGGCGTCCAAAGTTGAATCGATAAAATCTGTTCTTACCACTGAAGAGATGGAAAAGATTATTTTCCAATACAAGATTTCAAGTTCATACTTGCGTTCGATACCGAATGAGACTGATAGAGCTGATTCTCCTCCCACTGGTTATATCACGGTACACGAAGCGCATTTGAAGAGTGGTCTTCGTTTTCCTCTCGCATCAGAACTTCAAACGATTTTTTCTGATTTAGGCGTGTCTATCGCACGATACCATGCAAACGCAGTGAGGTATCTCTGCAACCTCTGTATATTTTTTCGTCTTCGAGGTACAACTCTTAACACCTCCATTGTTAGAGCTTTGTTCAAATTTTGTCAAAATGGGGATTGGATATCCTTGTCTCCTCGCGACTTAAATATCAGTGGGGTCATCATCGATACGGTTAAAAATTGGAAAGACCGTTTCTTTTTCCTTGTTGTCCCCCAATCTGGCATTTCTAATGCCTGGGGTAAAATTCCCGAATCGCCTTCTGGCAAACTTTCCCCAGAAGAAGAGGAATCGGTGAAACCTCTAATCAAGATGATAAAATCTAATATTGAGTCGTTTTCTGATAAAGGACGTTTATTTACTCCCGAAATTTTTGCTCTAACCAAATGGGGGTCTTTAGTTGGAAAAGTTGGAACATCAGAGCCAACTCCTAAGAAAAGGAAATCGAAGGATACTGTGCCAAGGGGGCGTAAACGTCGGGTGGTTTCACCTAGCCAATCACCTTCTTCTGATACTGCTGAAGTTGGCCTCCCCATGTCTGAAAGATTAAAAGGGATAAGTGATTCATCCCTTGCCCTTTCTAACCAACCACAGGAAAAAAATCCTGTTAGCGAGTCCTTGGCCGCCTCTGGAACGGGAACTGATGAAATGGCTATTGTCCCATACACCATATCAGCTCCGGACCCAAGGGAATCCTTTTCTGGTCCGGTTGATTCAGTCGTTGAAAGGCCCATTGAAGAAACTCCTACTCCGGCCGTTTCTGCTGCTACTCCGGCCTTTCCTGCTCCTACTCCGGCTATTTCTGCTCCGCCTCCTCCTCAAAGTTTAATTGATACGGCCGCTCACTCTCCTCTCCGGAGTTCGCCTGGTCCAAATCCGGAGCGAGCTCCGGCTTCTTCACGCCGTTTGCCTTTGAAGACTGCGGCTCAAAAAGCTCGCTATATCACAGTAAGATTCTCAAAAGAACTTTTTTTTTTTACTCCTGACTGATCCTTGTGCTTAACAGAGCGAGAAGATGGGTGAGATTTTAAATCTCTGCTTAACCCAACGTGATCTGAAGATGGAGCAACTTGAGAAAGAAGTTCAGAGACTTGAACAAGAGCGCACTGATCCGTCCGTTCTTGAAGAAATGAGAAATCGGGCTAGTGCTGACGCTGCTAAAATTGATCTACTTTAGAAGCGGATCTCTAGTATGGAGCTGGAGTTGCAGAAAGCTAATGAAGCTCTGAAAGCATCTCAAGAGCACGCATCCTGCCTGAGAAGCGACAATGCTAAGTTGGGAGCAGAACTTATGGTGCGACTTAAGCCCGAAGAGGTCCGTCCGGCTTTGAATGCTAGATTTTTGGACGGAATCCTTCTATACCGGCAGATTGCTCCTAAGTTAGATCCAAATTTTTCGGTTGGCTTTTTTGATCCAAGGAATCTGGGCGCTCGCCTTCGATCAGATTTAGTAGAATTTTCAGAAATTGGTGAACCTTCAACGCAGCCCTCATCAAGTCCTCAGCACCAACTTTGATTTTTATTAATGTTGTATTGATTGACAAGAAAGAATGTACTGGGCGCTCTTTTTGAATGGAATGAAACACTTTGACTTTTATTGAAAGAATTTTTTCAAATGCATTGCATACCAAGTTCTAGGCACTAATTTTCCATTCGAGGTGCGTAATTTATAGGCACCATTTCTTAATACAGCAGAAACAATAAACGGACCTTCCCAATTATGAGACAACTTATTCCTATTCGCAATTTTTCTGGTTGCTTGTATACTTCTCAAAACTAAATCTCCCACGTCAAACTGTCGCGCTTTTGTTCTCTTGTTGTAGTATCGCGCAATCCGTTGTTGATAAGCAATGATCCGTCACCACTTTTGTTTCTCACGGATTCTTCCAATAAATCAAGATTTTCCTTTAGCCGTTTTGAATTGCTGTGAGAATCGAAATTTTCTATCCGGAGGCTGGGCAAGCCTATCTCAATTGGTATCACTACTTCGGTTTTGTAGCATAAACTGAATGGCATTTCTCTTGTTGGTTCTTAAGGAGTCGTCCGGTTTGACCACAAAATTGACGGTAACTCATCAGCCCAAGAGCCCCCAGCTTCTTCTAATTTCGTTTTTAAACCATGGAGTAAAGTCCGATTAGTTACCTCTATTTGGCCGTTTGCTTGTGGATAGGCAACAGAGATGTGTGCTAACCGGATTTTCAAATTCGAACAAAACTTAGTGAAGCGCTTCCCTGTAAACTGGGTTCCGTTATCAGTTACTATCGCTTCTGGAACTCCAAACCGGCAAACAATGTTTTGTCGTACGAATTCCGTTGCATTATGTTCAGTTATTTTTGCCAAGGGAGAAGCTTCCACCCACTTGGTAAAATAATCAATTCCAGCTATAATAAACCTCCTTTGTCCAGCGGCTACTGGGAAAGGTCCCAGTATGTCCAGCCCCCATTGCGCGAATGGCCAGGGTGCTTGTAATGATTTTAGTTCGGTTGGAGGTGCGTGAGGTAGGTTTCCATGGATTTGGCAGTTTTCACATTTCTTGACAAAGTCAGCAGCGTCTTTTTTTATAGTTGGCCAAAAATAACCTTGTCGCATCAATTTGAAGGCAAGATTCTTTCCTCCTATATGGGACCCGTAAATTCCAAGGTGGACCTCACCTAGTGCATAATCTGCCTCCTCCGGAGTTAGGCATCTCAAATAAGGGACGGAGTACCCACGACGGTACAGTTTTCCGTCAATGATAACGTACCAGCCAGCAGTTTTCTTTACTCGCTTTACTTCGTCCGGATTTTCTGGAACTACTCCATCAGATAGATATCGATAATAAGGAGTCATCCAGTTTTCATTACTAGTGACTTGTAAGATATCTTGATCTACTTCTTCAATACTTGGAGTAGTTAGAACTTCTCGCATACTTCGGGAGTACTGCTCCGGATTTTCTATGGCCGCCGCCTTTGCTAATTGATCGGCCTTTCCGTTTTCCATTCTAGAAATATGGTGCATGTCTATTTTATCAAAATCTTGAAATGCACTTCTTACCTTAGCAAGGTATTTTGCTAAACACGAGTTTGACACTTCAAAGTCTCCCCGAACTTGATTAACCATCAGTTCGGAATCACTGTAAACCGTACTATATTTCGCAGAACATTCCTTGGCCAACCGAAGTCCGGCCAACAGAGCTTCATATTCAGCTACGTTGTTTGTTGTTGGGAATGAAAGCCTTAGTGAATACAGAATTTCCATTCCTTCCGGAGATTGAAATATCACTCCGGCTCCGCTTCCTGATTGCGTAGAAGATCCGTCCACGTACATCGTCCATGGAGTAGACAATTCAGTCCGGTCGATCTTTTGATCTTCTGCTTCATTATTTTGGGCTGAAAAGGAAGTTTCAACCAAAAAGTCAGCCAAAGCCTGTCCTTTTATCGACGGTCTTGATTTGTACTCGATATCAAATTTTCCAAGTTCAATTGCCCATTTGACCAGTCGGCCTGATGTATCCAGCTTTTGTAAGATCCCTTTAAGAGGTTGATCTGTGAGGACGGTTATCCTATGGGCTTGGAAATACGGCCTTAGCTTTCTTGCTGAATAAACAAGAGCTAGCACTATCTTTTCGGCGTGTGTATAACGACTTTCTACGTCGGACAGCGTTTTACTGACATAGTAAACCGGTCTTTGAACATCCGTCTGTTGCTGGATTAAAACCGAACTTAATGCTGCATCAGAAACCGCCAGATATAAAAATAACTCCTCTCCCTCTAATGGTGACGTCAGAAGAGGAGGACTGGCTAAATAGTCCTTTAAATTTTGAAAAGCTGCTTGTCATTCTTCAATCCATTGGAAACCATTTGCTTTGGTTCCTCTTAAAGCTTTGAAAAATGGGAGGTACTTCTCTGCCAATTTGGATAAGAATCGGGAAAGTGTAGCAAGCCTTCCTGTAAGCCGTTGAACTTCTTTTATAGTTTTTGGCGGGCTCATTTCAGCAACCGCCCTTATTTTTTCCGGATTGGCTTCAATTCCTCGCTTTGAAACAATAAATCCCAAAAATTTGCCTGAAGATACACCGAAAGCACACTTGGTTGGATTTAATTTCATACGATGTTTCTGGAATACTTCAAAAGCTTCTTCCAAATCCGCAGTGTGATCGTCCATGACTTTACTTTTAACGAGCATATCATCTACATATACTTTCATGTTTCGGCCGATTTGATCTGCGAACAATTTGTTCACCAGTCTTTGATACGTGGCTCCGGCGTTCTTTAATCCGAACGGCATTACTTTGTAACAGTAAGTTCCTTGGTCGGTCATAAAAGATGTGTGTTCTTCGTCCTCCGGGCACATGCTAACTGGGTTATAACCGAGTATGCGTCCATAAACCGAGTAGTTCATGTCGGAAGTTGAATCTACCAATAAATCAATTCTTGGCAAAGAAAAACCATCCTTTGGGCGAGGCTTTATTCAAATTGGTAAAATCAACACACATCCTCCACTTTTCCGCTCTTTTTACCATAACAATATTAGAAAGCCAGTCAGGATATGGACTTCCCTTATGAAACCTAAGATCCAAAGAAATTTTTCACTTCCTCCCCGATTGCAATGAGCTTCTCAACCGAGTAGTTCCTTCGTTTTTGTCTAATTGGTTTGTGATTAGGATCCAAACTTAATTTATGGACCATCACTTCGGCTGGAATCCCAGGCATATCAGATGATGTCCAGGCAAAGACATCCTTGTTCCGCCGGAGGAACTCAATTAACCGACTACGAACTGGTCCAGTCAATGAGTTTCCTATTTGTACGCATTTTTTCGGATCAGTTGAATCCAATGGTATCAAATCAGTAACTTCTCCGGATTGGGCTTGTTGCAACGTACTTTCATCTCGATAATCAAAATCTTCCACAGACCGATCTTGAACGTTTTTCTTAACTTGGGATAAATAACATGTTCGCCCGGTAACTTGATCTTCCAATATTTCTCCAACACCATTTGATGTTGGGAACTTTATTTTTAAATGAGGAATGGATGTTACTTGCTCCAAAATTGCAAGGCAGGGCCGGCCTAGAATTGCATTATAAATTGAAGGCAGGTCCACTACCAGAAATGTAAGTTCGTGAGAAGCAGTTTTTGGGTAAGTTCCCAACGTGACCTCCAATTGGATGGTTCCTTTGACTGTGACCGGTTCATTTCCCACTCCGTATAGTGGTCCATTGGCTGGCCGGAGTTGATTAATTTTCAAACCCAACTTAATGAAAGCATCAAAATAAAGTAAATTATTAGAGCTTCCATTATCAATAAATATTCGTTTCATCTGGTAATCCACATTACCATCAGAAACTAAGGCTGATACAACCAATGGATCTATGAGTGGTGTCCTCACATGATCCATATCCTCCTTACTAAAACTAATTACATCATCACTTTCAAACTTCTGCTTCCTATCACTTCGGATGACATCCATTTGACCGGACTGAGCTTTGGCCGGTCTGGTGGTTATCATGTTTACCACTCCGGCCACCACACGGCTTTTCAATTGTGGCTGCTCCGTCTCTTCTTCTTCCAGTCTTTCACCAGAGTTATCCTCTGGTTTTTTCAAGAATTTCTTGAGATGTCCTTTCCTGATCAGACTTTCAATTTTCCTTTGCAGAGTCCAGCATTCCTCAGTTTCATGCCCAGGCGAGTGATGGTAGTGGCAAAACTTGCTTTGATCTCCACCTTCAGGGTTCTTTGGGCTCTCGGCCACTTGAAGAACTTTTCTTCCCGTATTTGCATCAGGATATTTGTTCTCGAATCATTTAACCGGGTAAGATCAAAGGGTCTAAATTCTCTTCGTGTTTCATTCTTGAACTTCCTTCTGGGCTCCTTTGGATGGGATCTTTCATCCTCGTTCCTCCTTCTCTTCGGTGATCCTTGATAAGGAGGATTCACCCTGGTAGGCTTTTTAGCCTCATTGGCTTCCTCTGCTGCCACGTACGCTCGTGCAGTAACTTCCACCTCTCTGAAAGTTTGTGGATTTGTATGGGCCAAATGTTTTAAAAACTCTCATGGCTTCAGATTTGCAATAAAAGTGTTTAATTTTACTTCGTCAGTGAGGCGTGGAATTCGACGAGCTTCGGAAATGAATCTTGATAGGAAGCTCTTCAGGTTTTCATTTGGACCCTGTTTGATACGGGCCAAGTGCTAGGGTTGTTTTTCTATTCTTTGACTTGAAGCAAATTGAGAGAGAAAATTATCTGCTAACTCTTGGAATGACCGAATTGAGTTAGATGGCATTCGGTAAAACCAGATTCTTGCATCCCCTTTTAAAGTCAAAGGGAAGCATTGACACATCATCATCTCATCTAAGCCTTGAAAACTTAGTAACGTCCGGAAGTGATCCAAATGATCCATTGGGTCAGTACTTCCGTCATATGTGTCAATGACTGGCATTTTGAATTTCTGGGGTAATAGAAAGGTCCGAATTTTCGTTGTGAATGGGGACCTCCTCAGATCGCTAGTTCGTCCCTCAGATTTTTCTCCGAAAAGATAATCCCACATCTTTTCTAATTTTTCTTCTCTCTGAGGTATAACAGCAGATTTTTTGTTATTGAGATAAATTCTCAATTCCTCAGGAGCTTCGATCTGAGATGTTGGACGTTTTTGGCATTGAGATAGGTTCTCAATTCCTCAGGAGCTTCGGATTGATGATGTTGGGCACTTTTGGCATTGAGATAAACTCTCAATTCCTCAAGAGCTTCAGACAGATGTGGTCGTTTATTTCTTCCATTCGGAGGCAAGTTAGAGGAAGCTTCCTCCTAGTCAAGAGGTCTTCTTTCACTCCGGGGATTTCGTCTTTCTGGGCTGTCTTCAACGGATCTTGGGCCCAACCGGCCCTCTAACTGAGATCGGCCTTCACCCCTTTCTTTTGAAAATATCTTTTCTTGGATATGTACAGTTGATTTTTTCTTTCGCCTATTTTCCATTGAAGCGGGAACATGTGTTGCTGAAGAATGGGCGTCCGGCTTTTGTCGTCCCACTTCTTTGCGTAAAGACTGAATCTCTTGAGTCATTTGTTCCATACGGGTGTTCATTGCCAGTATGAGTTGATCCTGTTGATTTCTTTCCGGCTCCGGTACAGGAAGGTTATTTTCAGGAACGGCATTTTCCAATGACGGTACGCTTACGGTCGGAGCATTTATCTCCGGGAGCACTTATGCCGGAGCACTTTGACGCGTTCGGGTGTTAACCATTTTATTTATATTTATATTTTTAGTGGTGAATCAAGCTTTTGTCTGATTTCCACAGACGGCGCCAATGTTGCGGATCTGGTCCGAAGTTTAGACGGATATGGTAATGTGGATCCAATCCGATGGTGGAATGAGGTGATTCTTGTTACTCCGTCTTTTTGAACTCAAGACCTGTACAACACAACAGTAGACAAGATGGTCAGCAGGCCAATGGGGCTAAATCCCCAAAGGCACTCCGACGCTCAAGTCAGTCATTGCCTTTTTTGAGAGTAAAAAGGGGAAGATGTAATTTGTTCTCTTTTTAGATAATAATTGTTAGAGAGAATGAGAGAGTTTTCTGGACCGAAAAGAAGTCCCTTTCCTCAGAGGATTACCTTTCCTTTTATAGGGCTTCCTTTTCAGTTTCATAACTTATCCGGAGAAGTTATACTTCTCCGGATAAGTACATTTGGTTTTTTCCCAACTCCTGTTAGTTTTTTAACTTCCCACCCCGGTTGGTTTCTTAACTTCCCACTCCGGTTGGTTTCATAACTCCTCCGGTTGGTTATGACGGTTCTTTTCCAAAAATGAACCGTAAAAGTTATTAGGAGTTTCCATATTTTATCCCACGGGTGGCTTACCAGTTATTCCGGTAATAATACCCATCAATTATTAATGATGGGATTAGGATGTGGGACGTGACACTAAGCGAGCAATTTCTTAGGAAATCAAAGAGAGGCTGAGCGATTCTCTTTCGATTTTGTATTTATATTCCATAACAAATACTAATGAATGTTTCTATTATTACTGTATTTGGTCACACTTGACTGCCTTTTGGCAGTTTGGAAGCAGGCAAAAGGCCGATTTGGGTCTGTAGTTTCACCACTTGTTTCCTTTTGTTAATTTTCTTTGGTTTCCTGATATATTTCATAGTGTTTGGGGTATACCCTAACGTCTATATTCTAATCTCAAGTCGGCAAAATACTTATGAATATACCATAGGTTTTGTAATTTTATTTATTTTAATATAATTTTACTTACTTATCAAAAAAAAAAGGTTTCAATTATTTATTTTTAGTGTATCAACTAGTATCATAGAAAATCATGGCCTGAAAAATTAGAAGACGTGGAGGGTGTTTCGCCCTTTTAGCTGATATGAGTTAGTGGTGAGGCATGCTCCACTGTATCTAGGATGCTTGACCTAGAACCTACACGAGTCATAACATTACACTTGTCATGACCCCGATCCAAAAAGGTTAAATAAATAATAAAATAAATCTGAATAAAATTTTCTTTTCTTGAATTGAACAAAAATCCAAATCACTAGGTCAACTTAAACAAAATTAAATTCAAAATAATATAATATCCATAACGCTTGATAGTAGACGCGAGATCTAATTGAATTACCCTATCTAGTTTCTAAATAAATCAGTTTAATAATTTACTCATGCCAAACCTATTCATAAGAAAAATATTTACCAAGTTTCCAATAATGATAATATATAGCCTATGTAAATATCCATACTGATAAAAATATCTCCCAATAATACATACCATAAGTAAATAAAATTTTAATATAATTTTGAGATAAATCCAAATAAATGTCCAATAACAAAATAAATACAAAAGTCTTTGATCTTTCCGTCTAAGATATTGCAAGCAATCCTAAAACACTTTAATCTAAAAGGTTAAAAAATATAATAAAATTATGCGCCTAAAACTTAGTATGTATATATATATATATATATATAATCACATATATAAATTAGATAGTAAGTTATAAAACTAAAAATACACAAATTTAAATCGAAACACTTATATATAATATTACACCCAACGCTAAATACACAAATTTTATATTTTTTTATAAATATTTTTATATATAAACATAATATCTAAAGATATTCGCTCATTTTATATAAATTAAATAAAACCCTCAAATATTTAATAAAATTAAATAAAAGTCTAAATCTTTCTATAAAAATTATATACATGTAATAATATTTTAAATAGAAATGTAAAATGTGATATATATTTACAATAAAATAAGAAACGTAAACAATAATCGAAGAATATATGAAATACACTAAAGAAGGGATTTAAAATATTTACCTTTTACTTTTGATCTAATAGATTTAACAATATATAACTCCAAAATATTCTTTCTTTTCTTTCTCTCACTTTTTTTTCTTCTTCTCCTTTCTCTTTTCATATCTTCTCTATCTATGATTAACACAAGTATACAAACACTTAATACTATAATCAGAACAAGAGCCCCGAATATGCGCACATGAGGGACTATTACACTATACAAGTATGCACAAGCGTCACATCAGACACACATATTCAAACCTCTTCTATCTAATAATCCCAAAATAAATCAAATAAGAATTTGAATACAAATTAAAACTAAAAAAAAATTCAGACCTCTTCTACCCAGTGCTACAAATAATCAAAGTTCACTAATTTTGAGGATTAGCAAAATCAAGGTTAAAGTGAGTTAATCACTCAATAAGATATATAAAATTTTATATGTGACTTTATATCAACGAAATATAATAGAATTGTGTCGTGATAGAAATTTGACATGATAATAACATCATTTCAGATGGTTCATACAAAAGCCATATATAAATGATCAAATTATATTCAAATCTATACAATAAATAAATCATCATAAAAGTGTGTGAATACATAAAAGATGCTCAAATCGTATTAACATATGAAATGATCAATTATCAGTAATTACCTCATCAATAAATGATAAATATTAAAGCTCGCATTATGATTATTTTTATATAATCAAATATCATACACTATTATTCAAAACCAGTAAGTAGGCCTTATAAGTAGAACCGAATGCTAATTTTTTTTATTTATAAATAATATGTTCAACCTTTAATTTACAGATATTATATTAAAATATGTCTGAACATATCATGTCAATTTTTTATAATGATTTATATTTAGATAAATTAAAAACTTTATTTGAATACAAATATTTTTTTAATGTTTCTCATATTGAAAAAAAAAAAAACTCTTTCTTCCTTAAAATTTATGTAGAATTTTTATTTATATTTTTTTAAATGTGTGACATGGACATACAAAAATAGTAAAGTAGAAATTAAGAACAAGCAATAGTTTGAATGTATAATTTATAAAATTATAGAATCTAATTTGTAGAAAATACGAAAAATTAGTAAAGTTTATGTGATTTTTTAAATTATAAACATGTATGAATAATTATGTAATAAATCAAGACATGCAGAAGCATATAATTAAAACTTAATGACATAGAGTAGCATAATTCGTACCGCGTATGAGTATCCATCAAACGTGCAGACAATAATATTTTGCCCCAAACGTACACTTATATCGATCATACATGTATCCGGTGCGATCAATCTACCTAAAATAAGCACAAACACCTCAAATATATTTCATAAAAACGTCATCACTGTCCAAAATACATATTAACATGAATCAAAAGCTGATCAAGTGCTACTCAGTCTAACTTATTTTTGTTAGAAAATTAATTTGACTTAAAATTTTAATTAATCTAAATAATTTATTAACTTAATTTAGTTAATTATTATTAAAATAATATTTTGATATCCATAACTTTCATGGGTGGTGGACATGGAGTATTTTTCTTTGTGATTAATAATTTTATTTTTTTAGTAATTAATAATATTTTAAAATAAAATAATATCCACCACGAGTTGCATGCTTCTTTTTGCGATGTAGCACTAGTTTTGCCCCCAAAAAGGAAAAAAAAAAAAAAAAAACAGAAATTTGTGGTTACGTGGCAAGAAGAAGGCAGTTGGAGAAACGAACGGTGATTAGGAAATCGACGACCGTCTCATCAAAAGTGGTCCGTTCGATTCAATGGCGCAAGATTAAGCAGCCGGCGCACGGACTTTGCGGTCTTTTTATTTAATATATATAAGATCCTATTTCTGTTTTCTGAATTATTAAATTAAGTAATTAAAGAATTTAAATATTATGTAATATTTTTAAATATTTATTTTTATTAAAATTATATTATGTTTAATATTTAATAAATACTAGTATTGTAAAAAACTAAAAATATAATTATTTTTAATATTTTTTTATTTATAAATTATAATCATTAAATTTTAATTTAATAATCAAAATTTAAAAAAAGAAACATAAAATCTCCTTTAATAGCGGGATGAGAGGCTGCATGCCAGGGCTGTACTCTCCCATGGCTGTACTTGTTATATATTTTAATTTAAATTATTTATGTAAAATAAGCACATATAACATAATTATTTTTAATTAATAAAAAATTATATAAATTAATTAATCTTGTACTCGTAATAATAATAATTTAGTAAATTATGAATTTATAGTGGTCAACCATATTAAAATTAGATTTAAATTAAAATATATATCAAATTTAGATAAAAATTTATAATTAATAAGTTAAGCTGTATCAGATAAAAATTGATCACCCGAGCCAAAACCTTAACCATTTCTGTCCATAGATATTTTTTTTTATTTTTAGTGTAGTTATTTAAAAATTTATATTTACATAAAAGTTACCCCAAATATATAATATTTTTAAAATCATTATATTTAAGATAAATTATCACCTAACTATGTATTTTAATAAAAAGTTTATATAAAAAGTTATTAAATATATAAAAATATAACTTATTAAAGTAATTTTTTTAAAAAAAAGGTATTTATTAAAAAATAAAAATATGTATATTTTTTTAAAAAATATATTTATAAATTCAAGCTAGGGCATGTTAAACCGAACACTTTTAGTTATGAATATATCCAATCTAAAAAAAATTAATCAGATCTAATTTTATTATTATATTCATCTATAATATTTTTACACTTAATCAAACCCTATAAAAATTATCTATGAGTCAAATTTTTAATTTAAGCAAATTCATGATGTATGTTTGATATTGATAAAACTTATTCTGTATTTATTGGTCTCATTTATTATACATCAACCATGTAATTTTATTTATATAGTTATGATGGGTCTAATAACCATGGGCCAATGGTCAGATCCCGCAGCAAGCCCACAATCCAACATATTCCTTTTAAATTAAAAGTCTCACATTACTTTTTGAGAAACAATACATCTACAAATCCCACTACAAAAGCAAGTATCCTCAAGCATTAAAGGACAAGTTGGAGAAATTCGAAGAAACTCCATAAAGCTCCATATGACTTAGAGAATGACATAACTGTTACTAGCCGATCTCCAATGAGAACAAATTGACAGCCAGGAGACCCTCGGCTCTTCTCTCATCTAAGAGGCCCCTCGGCTCTCCGCCCATCCGAGGCCCCTCAGCCACCTCTAGTTCTTGAGGCTTTTAGTCCTCTTGTTTGGAGGCCGTCGGACCTCTGCCACTAGACTCTCAGCCCTCCTTCCGTCCGGAGGCCCTCAGCCCTCCGCCAGTCCAAGAGGCCCTCAGCCCTCCACCGGTTCAGGAGGCCGTCGGTCCAGGAGGCCCTCGGCCCTCTGCCGCTACGAGGCTCTAGCCCTCATCCTATCCAGAAGCCCTCAGTCCTCCATCAAGAAGGCGCGGAACTCTCCTCCTTCCAGGAAGCACGGAGGCCCTCGACCCTCCGCCGCTAGGAGGCTCTTAGCCCTCAACCTGTCCGGAGGCCCTCAGTCCTCCATCCAGGAGGCGCAGAGCTCTCCTCCTTCAAGGAGGCACAGAGACCATCGACCCTCCCCCACAAGGAGGCCCTCAGCCCACCTCCTGTCTGGAGGCCATCAACCCTCTGCCATCTGGAGGCTCTCAACCCTCTACCATACGGAGGCTCTCAGCCCTCCGCCAACCAGAATGCCTTCAACCATTCGTCTTAGAATCATAATCCCTCCATCCTGGAGTCAGGACTTTACTGTCCAAGAGTTAATCCTCTACTCAGCTAACTAAAACGTTTATTTACTAGTACAACTTAGACCTTCCGCTCTAAGTCGCCTATCTGCCGGGCGCACCTATAACCCGCCCTCCACGAGCGCAACTATAAGCTGCCCCTCTATCGGGCGCAACTATAAGTCGCTCCTCTGTCGGGCACACCTCCAAGTCGCCCTTCGCGGGCGCACCTCCAAGCCGCCATCCAAGGGCGCACCTATAAGCCGCCTCTTTGTCGGGCGCACCTATAAGCCGCCTCTTTGTCGAGCGCACCTATAAACTGTCCCTTTATCGGGCGCACCTCCAAGCCGTCTTCCATCGCAAACCGCCTTTCGTGGGCGCATCTATAAACTACCCTCTGCCAGGTGCACTCTAAACCGCCCCTCTGCCAGGTGCACCTCCAAGCCGCCCTCCACGGGTATGCCTCTAAGCTGTCCTCCACGGGCGTATAGGTAAGCCGCTCCTCTGCCGAGCGCATTCACGAAGCTCAAGCCTCCAAATACATCGCTCTCACACTCTCCTCATCGTTGCATTTTTTCATTCTCATCACGTTTAATTTTAAACGTACATTCCTCCATTTATTGCGGAAAATATCTACTTGAGTGTCGGAGTGTCAACGAGGAATACCCCCTGTTGTCCTCTAACATCTTATTTGTGATTTGTGTTGTGTAGGTTCTTGGTTATCAGTAATGGAGACCAGACTCAATCCAGATCGACCCCAACGAAAGATTGGAATGCTCCCTAATCTATACAATAACCGAGGACTCGGGACGCAACAAGTTATATAATTTATAAATTTTTTTAACATTAGATGTGATATTTTTGAATTAAAAAGTGATAACTATAATGTATGGAATAAGAGAATTGTTATTCATTTATGGTAGATAAACAATAAGCATATTATACAGAAAGACAAATCACCTGTTTTAATACCAAATATTAACTAAAATTGATCTTTCATTTTAAAAATTTATCACATAAAGATTAAATGTGAAAACAAAATAATGATTAAAAAATCAACCGGACTATTTGACTCTAATTTTTCATTTACAAGGCTAATAACGAGTAAAAAAAATTAAATAACACTCAAACTTATATCAAACATTGATCTATAATAATTAAATACAAAATTTTCATCTTGTTGACTTAATACTAAGAGACTTATTACTTAGAGCACATCGAGAGAGATATTGCCTTGTCATTAGTCCACTAATTTATTAAAAAAAAATTACAATACGTTTTCACCTCTTTGACTTTACAATTCAACTTCCCCATTAATATTGAGAGAGATTACTCAACCTTAGTCTACCAACCCAAAAGTAAAAATAATTATTTATTTTTTTTTAAAAACTATATTTTCTATTTCTATAATTAAAATTTTTATTTTATATTCTAATTAATCAGAATTAGAAAATATTATAGGATAATTATTTATAATTTTTTTATCTTAAATTTATTTTTTAAAAAAAATATATATAAAGTATTATTTAAAAATTTAAATATAAATAATTGAATAAAGAGTGTTATTTAAAATATATATTTATAAAATATTATCCACATCTAAAAACCATATTTTATATAATTATGTTATATTGTATTATGTTAATAATTTTATAATTTATATCTGGCTATTTATTTTTTATTTTTATATATTAATTAAAAAGTTAATTATATGTTAATTTTAATTTTTTTATCCAAAAATTATAATTTTTTATACAATTAAAATAATAAAAATTGAAATTCCATCAAATTTTAATTTTACTAAAATTTAATATCAAATGTGCACACCCTTACTCCTTTATTTATTATTATTATTATTCAATTGAGGCAAAAACATAAAAGATTTTCCTTGAAAATGACAGAAATACCCTGGGCATGTTGGTAAATTCACACATAATTTTTGGCATCTTTGTGAGAGCCATCAGCATTTCTGGGAGGTTGCTTGAGTAGCCAAAACGGACTTTCCGAAGAGCCACCGTTCTCTCTCCTCTCCCTACCTCCCCACCTTCGCCTTTGCAGATGAACCAGTGTACCGGCAATAAATAAATTACTGTCGAACAAACAAAAAGGAAGAATCAAATTCGGCTTTTTCACTTTTTTCTTTCTGTTCTTGATTGCATTTCGTCTCTCTCGTTCTATCTTCGTTTGATCGCTGATCAATGAACTGCACTATTTAATTTAATCAGGTATGGTCACTGTTCTTTCCTGATAAGCAAAGATATATGGAGTAAAAATTTAGGGTTTAGGAAAATTCAGTTTGATTGGTGCAAAAAAATGTGGTGTTTATTTATTTTTTATTTTTCATGAAAATCCGAGGTTCAGTTTATAGTCTGCTTGTTGGGATCATGGGGATTGCTGAGAACGGTTCATCGAGCGCTCGACACCTCGATACGGCTGTTCCGGACTCGCACGTGAACGGAGATATTCAGCAATCGGACGCTAATAGCTTCGCCAACATCGAGAAGAGTGAGAAAAATAACCTTAAATCGTCAGACGATCAAGCTTACCACTTCAAGTCTCAATCGCTTCAGTTGAATGCAACTGATACGAGTGCTGAAGTTGTTGTCGACAGCAACAACAACAACGGTAATGATAATTTGCGCAATTATCAACTTTTGACGAAGTCTGGCGGCTTTGAGACCGAGAATAATCGTGCCAACGGTGTTGATTACCGGAGGAATGAAGAAAATAGCGAAGGGTTGAAGAAGGATATCAGGGATTTGGAAGAAATGTTGTCTAAACTAAACCCTATGGCTGAAGAATTTGTGCCGCCGTCGCTCGTGAATTACGGATCTTTCTCTGGGCTTAATAGCTACGATTATGTCAACAAATTTCTAATGCAGCCTAATTCTGGCAATGCTACCGGTTTTACCGGCAGAAGGGTATGCGGCTAGTTTATTCTTCGTTATCATTGTGAATTATTTCCATTTGGTTTTGCATTCTGATTTTGTGCGACTTTTTTCTTGGGTAAATATGTTTGAATTTGTTTAGAAAAAGAATAATTATGGCCAAGGGAAGAGGCGAATGAACAGCCGAACGAGTATGGCGCAGCGGGAAGAGGTGATCAGGAGGACGGTATATGTATCTGACATTGATCAACAGGTGCCCAATTGTTCTTTTGTTTCTGAATTTGTGTTTTGGTCTCGTATTTCCAGCTTAGTTTGCCTCTGAGACTATGGTTAGATAGTTGTTTTTCTCTGTACTGTGGATTTAGGTTACTGAAGAGCAGCTTGCAGCTTTATTTATAAACTGTGGGCAGGTAACTTCAATACGTCTGTTCAGATTACCTACTTTATTAGAATGCATCCTCCATTATGGTTGATTATGATTCTAAATTGGTTCTCCTGTGTGTGCTGAAGGTTATTGATTGTCGTGTATGTGGTGATCCAAATTCGGTACTTCGTTTTGCATTCATAGAGTTCACTGATGAAGGTAAATTTTCGATCCTTATTAAATAGTTCACTCAGTTACTTTTTTTTCTGTAATGCTGTATGGAATTGATGTTCTTGTGTTAGCAGAGGGAGCAAGGAATGCTTTGAGCTTGTCGGGTACTATGCTTGGATTTTACCCTGTCAAAGTGCTACCTTCAAAAACCGCCATAGCTCCCGTTAATCCCACTTTCTTGCCAAGGGTGAGAAATCAATTTGCTATGATTCATTGTCTCTTTTAGAGTGAATGTTAGTCCCACTAGGTATGGTTAGAAGTTTGTGTTGCCTTTGAACTTATTAGTGCCTATGAACTTCAGTCTGAAGATGAACGGGAGATGTGTGCGAGGACTGTTTATTGTACGAACATTGATAAAAAGGTATCTTCGTAGATTCACCACCCATAAAGTGCCTTTGAATAGGATTAATTGTATTTGTTACATGGATGAAAATATTGGTGTTGGTATTGATCACATCCATATTGGTATCAGACATATTAAATAATATATATTATTATCGGATGTATCAGAAGAAAAAAAATTCTTAAAGCCCATGAGTTGGCAGGGCCTTATTGGTTGATATATCGTGATATATTCCGATACAAAAATATATTATGATATTGTTGTAGTATCGGAAAATATTAGTATTGGGAGCTCTGATACCAATATATATCTGCTGATACATGTATCAATGATTTATTGGCTACGTGTTTTATTGAAAATTTTTGCTGATTTCACTGGCAATGCATGCAGATTACTCAAACAGATGTCAAACTGTTCTTTGAGTCACTTTGTGGGGAGGTCTGTACTTTCTTACGAAGCTGATGCTAGTTGGTGTTTCAATTTCAGATATAAATTACATGCTGTGGAAAAATATTGCATTTCAGGTTCAACGCTTGAGGTTGCTTGGAGACTATCATCATTCCACTCGAATTGCTTTTGTTGAGTTCATAAGGGTAATTTCTCATTTTGATATATTTGGAAGTTTTATCATTTTTGCTCTTGAGCATGTTTAAGTGAGTCTCTATAGCAATGCAGCAGGACACTCTTGTGTTTGTTAGAAAGCTTTTGTTAAATAAAGCTGCGTGTGGAGTAAAGTTGAGCTATCAGTTTGTTTGTCCATCTGCTTGATCATTAATAACCCAAGGGGCTGTGTTGTTGAAAATAAAATGAATCAGAGAACCTCAAATAGTGTTTGTGCACATCGTCACATGCATGTCACAATTCGCACATGGAGTGGAATGATCAGTGTACTTTTTAACCACATGATCGCTCACAATTGGCAATGTCGTCTGTAACAAAATGAAGTGGAGAATTGTAGATACCTTTTCTTCTAACGCGAAATAGCAGTTGCATCCATGATACATTAAATTAGAGGGGTGTCTTTTACTCAAACAGTGAAATTGTGTTCTCTTATTATTAGCACTGGAAGTTAAGGATTGTTTGACCACACTCATCTTCAATTATCTTAAAATTGAGTAGTGCCAAAAGTAAGCAAGGAGTGATGATGAGTTATGCTAAAGTAAATGCTGAGTGAGTACTCCAATTTTCACTTTGTGATATCTTATTCTTACTGTTTCTGGTGTCTTTTTCTGATATTTTGGGAATTAAAGGAAATGGATTTAGCTGACATCTTTTCTCAAATAATAGTGTGGACCATTCTTTAAATAATTAAGGTCTCTAAGGGGGGTCAGATGTAAGCAATCTTTTTTCTCTATTATAGAGAAACTGCTTTTGTGATTTGAGTCATGATCCCAGTTCATAGGGAATGACTTTTCCATTTGCCAAGACTCGCACTCTAATTTTTTATTTAAATGCTGAAGTTTTATTTCGTAAGCATTTTTGGAAGCTAATTTCACAAGTTGCTCCATCGTGTTATTTCATATGCATTTTGAAAGGTGAGCCTTGACATAAAGATAAGTTGCTCCACAGTGACTTAGGAATGTGTTAAAACCATAGTAACAACCTCTTTATAATGTCGGGTTAAAGCTACTTATATTTGACCTTTCTAAGACTACACAATGTAGGAAGTTTTGTGCACTGGTCCACCCTTTTTTAAAGCCAGTTTCACAACACTCTCTTTTGAGGATATATTCTTGAAGTGCAGGAACTACGTTTTCAATGAATTCTTGTGGTTTTGAGCGTATGCTGGTTGATGTTCTTGCTATGTTTAGACATTTTAGTTGTTATTCACTCTTTTAAAAAGAATTGCCCATCTTTCAGTTACAGGGAAACATTATTTGAAGGCATTGGACATTTAATTCTTTAAGTGCAAGCCATATTCATTATGACATCTGCGGTGGAATGGAAATATCGGAAAATGCAATCGGATTCCTGAATCTCAGTGTGTTTTTTTTCCTTACTGGATGGTCTTTGTGGGATGTTTACTTCTTTTCGGGTTGGATATCCTTTGTGCTGGTATCCGTGTTGCATCTAATTGGGCCTGCTTAATATATAGGCATTATTTAGCTGTGAAAGCTTAAAATGATTTTGCTTCTACTATCAATTCTGATCACGGATGAAAATATCAATAGTAATCGTAGCAATTTCGGTGTTGGATATATCAAATAATATGTATGGTATCGGATATATCGAAAGTAAAAAAACTTCTAAAAATCGTAAGCTATAAGGTCATATCGGCCAATATCATCGATATCGAAACATGTTGTGATATTGTTACAGTATTGAAAAATATCAGTGTGAGAGGCCAATACTGATACTTATCAGTTGATATTATAATATCGACCAATATTTGCATCATTGATTCTAATGCTTATTAAGAAAAAAAAAAAGATGGAGTTTTTCTTAGACTTGTTAATTTGACAATAGATTGAACGGAGCAAGAATAAGGATGGTGCATTTGATTGGAGAGCGACGCGGATTGTTTTAATTTGCTTGTGATTATAGTATTTTAACCCCACGTGGCATATCATTCTAACCATTGAATTTTGAGAAAAGAATAATAAATTAAGATTATGCACAGACCTACTAGCTTACTGTAATCCCTGTGGAATGGATTCGAGTTGAATTTGAACCTTCTGTTTGAACATTGGGAAATGAATTTGAACCCTTCCATATATATAGGTATATATTACTTTTTCTCTTATTCTCACATATACACATGATTCCTCCATATCGCTTCTCTTATTTTGTTCTATTTTGTCCTGTGAACATAGATTTCTGTACTTTTTTTGGCATGATTCATTTGCTTCTCATATATCGTGTATAGCTGAGAGACTGAGGAATATATGGTTAAGTAATTTCGGAAGCAGTCTAAATCTATATCTGTTTCTTTCATTTGAAGAAAGAAAAGATCTTAAAGAATTTACCTTTCTTTTAGTTGTTGAATCACTCTTTGATTAATCAGTTTGTGATATTCTGACTTCACATTACGAATGGAATTCAAAGAATATCTAGATTCATCAGAAGATCCTTTCAATTGGCCAATATTTTCTACTTGAACAAAACTGGATGTATAATATGTTCTGTAGTTCTGTAGATGTATAATATGTTCTGTTGCAGCAATATGCTTTGAATATTTGCCAAAACCTTCACTATTGTCGTTTGTATTCTTGTAGTTGACACACTATTTGGTTTCATATCCCAAATCTTTTGTTATAAGGCAGCTGTTTGACTGGTTATCTTCCCTTTATCTAAGGGTTTGTTTGGGTTTGCGGAAGCTTAAAGGAAAGGAAAAGAAAATTTGAAGGAAAAGATTTTTTCATGTTTGGATTGCATGGAAAAATACAATGAAACCAAATATGATAAAAAAAGTATATTAGAATATTTATATTTGAGAAAAGTGATTTTTGTTTCATTTTCTTGTATTTTCATTTTTTTTTTCATTGATTTTTTTTCCATCAAATTCTCCAATAACCAAACATGTCCTAAGTACTTCTATACTATAATTTTATAAATTTCTTATGGAGCTTGATAAAGTTTGCATTTTGCATATTTAGGAAAATTGTTGCTGTTGAGTATTTCCTAGTTTAATATTGACCACAGATTTTTATCTGGTATCAATTAGTCTTTACTCGTGAGAATAACTGATTAGATATACTTCAACTTAGAGTTACTATATCTGCTGTTCTCCCTTCAAATTTCGATTTGGGATTCATTTCAAAATGTGGAGCATTAGATATTTTGAATCCGCACTTAAATGTTCGACCAATTATATGTAAAAACAACGTGGTATTCTCCCTAACAGTTATATAAATGCTTAATATCGAGCATTGGATTATAGATTAGTTAGCAGTTATATACTAATATGGCGTAATTAAATTTCGCAGCTGTTGTGCCGTTTACATTTTATTTGGTCTTGGAATGTTTTTGTATGTACTTAGTCATTGTTTAAGAATACTGGGTGAAAGATACCTTGACCAACATGGAATGATATTTCGGCTGATATATTTCAGTATTGGCTTCCCCTATTGGGCGTAGGTTTGAGTCATAAAAATGAAATATTTCATAATATAAGGTAAAAATGTATGCAATAAATCCAAAACAGTTTATTCTTTCTCTGGTCTCCGTGCATAACATGCACGAGAGCTTTCTGCACGTCTCTCCTTTACACAAATTGTCAATAGTTGTCTTGTGCTGCCATTGGCTCCATTATATTTCCACAAATACTGCTACTGAGGATTTGATCGAACACAATTATAACGTTGTTGAAACCCTTACTGTTTTTTCACAAGTTGTGTTTTCAGATTATGTAGGTGATTATTAATCACATAGAATAAATTTATTATATCATTCATTGAGTTTGAGAATTCCATAGGAGGCCTATCTTTTATGCATGATATGAAAGAACCTTTATTTGTATGATTTCTCTCTCTGTCTCTTTTTCTTTTTTTACCTTGAGTGTCCTGCATAAGGTTATAGAACATTAATTGGATTTGGAGGTGCCAATTAATGCGCACTAGGTTGAAGTCCTTGGAATAAAGCCTGAAAAAAGTGAAAGCTGCTGTTTATATTGTAATGTCGGCTTTATACCCTATGCAAGTACTGTATGTATTCAGAGGGAAAGGAGGAGGTAGTTTTATAGCTAAGACTAACAGTAGGATAAACTGTCTTCTGATGGATAACTTTTTGATTCCTTGCAGTCACTAATCAAGCTATTTTTGATCAAGCGACACTTTCAAAAGAAAGCCTTCATTACCAAATGTAAAAAAGAGTGCTAGGAAAAGATAGAGAAAACGAGAGTTGCATAAGTGCTTCTAAATCTCATGGAATAAGGCAGAACTTCTAACAACATTCTCTCGTGCTTTCATTAAAAAAGAAAGACTTTAGAAGAGAATTTGAAATCCCTGACTCCATTACCATAAGACAAAATTGAATTTGGAAAAGCAAGTCAGGGGAAAAAAAATAGAGAAACCATTGAGATAATTATCAATATATAGTAAATTCTCTTGCAGGCTGAAAGTGCAATTGCAGCTCTGAACTGTAGCGGTGCGGTCCTCGGATCACTGCCTATAAGGTTGTTCTTGCAACCCAAGGATCTCATAGCTCGATTTCCCTTCTACTTTAAAATAGTCATAATCACACTGATCGTCATGCATACAGGGTGAGCCCATCAAAGACGCCTGTTAGACCGCGAGCCCCTCCTCACATACCGCTGCATTGAGCCTATCGTTGTTTCCCAGGACTGATCTACGGCTGCTGATGAAAGTACATACGGTAACTTTTGAAAGGTACTTGCGGCGGGTTTCTCCTTGTCACCTTAAGCCCAGTGCCCCTCTTGGTACTTGAATAGGAGATTATTTATGTCATGCTATCTATATCTGTAGAGTTGATGGGAGATTTCGAGGCTTTTTGTTTGGGCAAAATTTACGCTGCTAAACTATGATCAGCTCCTTGAGAGATTACGCAGGCAGACTATTACTCTAAAAGACTGGCTTGGATGTTTATGTATTACATGATTATCCTTTTGACTGGATGGTATTTAACTTCTCATGTTGAGAAATATGTGGGACAAATATACTCATTCATCCACCACACTAGGCCCCGGGAGAATAAATGGATAGATGAAATATCATATCAAAAGGGGTGGATAAAGTGTCCGTAGGGTAGCCCTATAATACTATTTTTCTTAAGATTTAACTGGTTTGGCTCGGTTCCAAAAAAACCTGACAAACCCTTGATGGTGCTGCAGGGTGGGCTTCTTTTCGTTTCAAAATGGGCTTATATAGTATGTCGAAGGATAGCCCTGTAACACTATTCTTTAGATTTAAGTGGTCTGACTCCATTGAACAACAACCAGACAAACCCTTAGTTCAAAAGGCCCAGAAACTGGACTGGGATCGAGAGTGCAGACAGGGTCGGCTTCCTTTCGGGTCAGAATGGGTATGTGAAGTATGTCTGAATAGTAACCCTACGGCACTTCTTAAGATTTAACTGGTTTATGTCTAAAGGTAGCCCTATTAGACTATTTTTTTAGATTTTGTTGGTATGGCTCGGCTGGACCCCAGCCAAACAAAACCTTAGTTCGAAAGGTTCGGAAATCGACTAGCACCGAGAGTGTAGGTGGGGTATGCTTCCTTTCGAGTCAGTATAGTCACGTAAAGTATGTTTGAAGGGTAGCCTTAGAACACTAATTCTTGCTATTCAACTGGTTTGGCTCAGTTTAACAACAACCGGACATACCATTAGTTCAACCGACAGAGAAACTGAACTCGGGCTGATAGTGTAGGCAGGTGGGCTTCCTTCGGATTCAGAATAGGGTAGTACTACAATGTCATTTTTTTAGGCTTCACTGGTCTAGCTCGGTTGAACCTCAGCCGAACGAATACTGAGTCCGAACGGCAGGGTCAGCTTCCCTTCAAGTGCAGTGGCTCGAGCCTGTGTCGATAAAAAAAATATCCATTATGTGCTACGGTTAGGGTGTGAATGGCTAACTTGGGCAGCAACGGCTACTTACGGGTTTAATTCTTATTATTATGCGCTTTGACTTAGATAATATTTAATAATATTTAATTCCATGATCACTGGTTTAATAGTGGCTTGATTAGTCCATGTTTGATTGGGTTAAGGATTCCTTGTTACTCTTAATTGTTAGATGTTAGGCAGTTATTTGTTGTTGTTAATATTAAATATAAAAATACCATTTTCTTAGAGTGTTTTTAAAATATGGAGCAAAAAACATGATACTTAATAATAATAATAAATGAAATAAGAAAATAAATAAATAAATAAATAAATAATACAATTAAAATAGCCTTATTCCTATGTCAATATCAATAGTTAATCGGGTCAAAATTGCTATATTAATATTATACATAATTGACAGATAATTTTATAATTTTAAAAATATATCTTTTATTTTTTCTAAAATTGAAAAAAAATTTACCTATACTATTTTACAATTTTGTAAAATAAAAACTTAAAATTGCATTTTATAAATTAGAAAAAAAAAGTCAATATTAAATCAAATATATCCCAAAATTTTGAAAATAGCAAAGATACATTAACGGATATGTATATAATTCCTAATTTATTTTCACATCGAAAAATGTTAGATTCTGTCCAATTTATAAAAATTGACTCAAAAATTATAGATTAAAATTAAAAAAAAACAAAACTCAATGAAATAAATTAAAAAAATCAAAATATAATAAAATGAAATTTTCTATTAATATCCACTGTCAATTTCATGGAGGTAGTCAAGCTTTTTTTCTTTTTAATTAAAGTAACAGTTCTCTAAAAAACACATGCATATAATTGTTTGTTTAGGGTTGTTTCAAAATTATGAAACAAGTCGAGGGACAGGCATTATACTTTTAAATATACCGACAAAATATGTTGACCGAATCATATATAATATGGTGTAATATTTTAAATTGTATTAAATTATAGATTAGTCGATATAGTCCATTTAGCACCAGTAATAATAGTTGAGATATGTTGAATTTTCTATAGGACAACCTAATATTTCAAATTGTGCTAAATCTTAGATTAGCCGATATAGCCAATTTAACATCATTAATAATAACTATGATATATTAACTTTTTTATAGTACAGGCCAATATTTTAAATTTGTGTCAAATCGTAAATTACTCGATACAGTCTATTTAATACCATTAATAATAACTGACACATATTGGATTTCCAATAGTACAGCCTAATATTTCAAATTGTGCCAAATCGTAGATTAGTTAATATAGCCCATTTAACACCAATAATAATAACTTATATATATTGAATTTTTTATAATACAGCTCAATATTTTAAATTGTGTCAAACCATAAATTAGCCGATACAGTCCATTTAACACCATTAATAATAGCTGAGATATATTAAATTTTCATTGTACAACCTAATATTTCAAATTATGCCAAACCGTAGATTAGCCAATATAGTTCATTTAACACCGTTAATAATAACTGATATATATTGGATTTCCTATAGTACCACCTAATATTTCAAATTATGCCAAATCATAAATTAGCCAATACAGCTCATTTAATATCATTAATAATAACTGATATATATTGAATTTTTCATAGTATAGCCCAATATTTCAAATTGTACCAAACTGTTGATTAGTCGATATAGCCCATTTAACATCATTAATAATAGTTATGATATATTAGATTTTTTATAGTATAGCCTAATATTTTAAATTATGTCAAACAGTAGATTAGTCGATATAATTTATTTAATATTATTAATAATAACTGAGATATATTGAATTTTTCAAACCCTCAATCTCTTCGAGAATATGAGAATAGACAGGGAGGTTTGTTATGTATAAAGTTAAAAAGTATTGTAGGTGTAAATTTCCAAGCCATTGGTTTAAAACAATTCTACAATTTAAATTTAAATATTAAATAATATTTTTTAAATAATTAATTTTTATTAAATTTTAAAATATTAGATTTGATATTCACTAAATGTTTATATTATAAAAAAAATTAAAAATAACTATATTTAATATTTTTATTTTTAAATTTTGATTGTTGAATTTTAATTTGATGGTTTTCTTTAAAAAATAATATTTTAAAAAATTTGAAATAAATATTAGGTTCATTAATAGAATATTAATTGTCAAAAATTAATTGCAATTGATCTAAAAGTCAAACAAATATTATTATTTGAAAAATAACAATATAGCCCACAATCCTGTTCGGACTAGTCGATCATTATTTTTTATTTTTTAAAATATTTTTAATTAAAAATTTATATTTACATCACAAATGCCTAAAATTTTAAAATAAATTTTAAAAATTATCATATATATTAAAATAATATATAAATAAATAAATTTTTATATAAAAAGTTATTAATTTTTTAAAATATAATTTATTAAAATAATTTTTAAAATTTCATACTTATTTAATATAAAAAATTTATACTCAAAAAAAAAAAAATTCATAATCGGGCCAGTAGAGGCAAATTGGCCACTTTTGCCTGTGATTCTGTTCAGTCTAAAAAATTAATTAAACCTAATCTATAATATTTTAGATTAATCGATCTAAACTGATATAATAGTTTAATTTTAATCAAGTCTAAATTAGGAGAAATAATCTATTATTAAAATGATATTAATCATCACATTAAAAGCCTAAGCTCTTACCATCTACTTTTAAAATACCGACCGCCCATAGTTTAAAAAATATTTAACAGTCATGCTTAAAATATAATTTATTTATTTTTTATCGGTATATAATTTAGATAAATAAATAAAATATTATATTATTTAATACCATTATAAAGATATTTAAATGTATTTTTCTTTCTAATATCACTAAATATTAATATAAGATTTTAGGCGTTACACAATTTATTAAAGTTTATTTAAATACTACGTGTTATACCATTAATTAAGGTTGATTTCTCAGCATACGTCATTTTCAATTTTCAAATTTCAGACCGTTAGGGGCGTTGTTTATTAATTACCAGAAAATCTGTCATTAATTATCCATAATTGACTTTTTTACAATATATAACCGTCCATAATTGACCGTTTAAATTAAATAATTTCTGTTTTAAGTATATAATTTTTTGATTGATATTTCAAAATTATATTTAAAGATTTTAAAATATGATTTTGTGGCATAAATTCAATATTCTAAAATAAATAAAGCTTTTTTTTTAGGAAATAAATAATTAAAATAGACTTTGGTTGATATGCAAATTTAATTAATAACAAAATAGTATAATTTTGGAATTCTTCAATGGGCCAAAGAAAGCATCTAGATATCCCATGGCTAGTAGTAGATTCTTAATTACATTGATTAATTAAGAATCAAACCCTGATTATGTTTGTTAATAAGTCAAACATAACAAAATATTAGGAATATTCACAGTATCATTAGCCATATTGTGAATACTTTTTTTATTGGCACAAATTTAACCCTAATATTTTATCGAAAAACCTAATTGGTATAGCCTGAAAAGCTCTCATATTATCAAAATTCTGTAACTATTCGTCTATTCAGACTCTAATTTCACTCAAATATTTTAACAAAAAACGGACTGTTATAGCTCGAAAAGTTCTTGTTCTTATGCTAGAAGAGATGGGTAACTTAGATCAACTGAATATTTACGATGTCATTAGCCAAACTGTGAATATTTTTTTCACTAGCACAAGTTTAACTCTAATATTTTATCAAAAAATCGGGCCGAAACTGCCTAGAATGCTCTTATACTATTAACATTCTATAACTACTTGCTTGTTCAAACTCTAATTTGACCCAAATATTTTAACCAAAAAACGGACCGATTTAGCTCCAAAGGTTCTTGTTCTTATGCTAAAAGAGATGGGTAATTTAGATCAACTGAATATTCACGGTGTTGTTAGCCAAACTGTGAATATTTTTTTTCACTAGCACAAGTTCAACCCTAATATTTTATCGAAAAATCGAGCAGGTATTGTCTGAAAAGCTCTTGTACTGTTAAAGTTTTGCAACTGGTCGCTTATTCAAACTCTAATTTGACCCAAATATTTTAACCAAAAAACAGACCGATTTAGCTTCAAAGGTTCTTATTCTTATGCTAGAAGAGATGGGTAATTTAGATCAAATGAATATTCATGGTGTCGTTAGCCGAACTGTGAATATTTTTTTCACTGGCACAAGTTCAACCCTAATATTTTATCAAAAAACCGAGCCGGTACTGCTTGAAAAGCTCTTGTACTGTTAAAGTTTTATAACTGATCGCTTGTTCAAACTCTAATTTGACCCAAATATTTTAACCAAAAAACGGAACGATGTAACTCCAAAGGTTCTTGTTCTTATGCTAGAAGAGAGGGTAATTTAGATCAACTCTTCTGACTATTAATCTTTAGAATTAGCAAAACTCTATTGTCACTTGCCTGTTCAAATTCTCTTACCTCCGTTCTGTCTAGACAATTCAACAAACCTTAATTTATATAAAAAAAACCTAAGTAACTACTACTCTCTTCCCCTACCCATTAGAGGTTATACCAAAGCCAAATCTTTTTTCATGGATAAGGAATTAGTTTAGCATATTTCTTTGAAAAAACATTATGTAAGAGAATTTTATAGTATATAAAAAAGATATTAAAAGAATTGATTACAAATCAATCCACAGTATCCAAAAGTTTCAAAATCAAGAGCCTGAAACCCCCCCTAAAAAAAAGTAAAAATATAAACACCGAGGCTAGCCAGTCACAAGCATTAACGCAGGACGTGATCTTCACAGTACTGATTTTTAGTAGACAAAAAAATTCAATATAGATTTGGTATTTTTATCCTTATTGAAACGAAATGATGTACAAAAAATACTAACGTTATCATCCCTTCGAATAAAGTAAGTCGTGATTGCTATGATCACGACTAGTCAGAAATGCAAGTTGATACTGTAACGGGAGTTCCATTTGAGTGTCGACCATTTAATGGCTCTATTTTAATCGTCACACGTTCCCACAGACGGCGTCAATGTTCCGTTTCGGATCTCGGGGGTCCAATGTAACACAAGTGTTTGGGACTGTAGGATGTGAAAAATGAGAGATTAAAACCGAATTTTACGTGAAAAACCTCTACTTGAATGAGGAAGAAAAATCACGAGGCTCTGGACATTTAAAAATGCTTCACTATAGGTGAAAGTTTTACAAAGTACAAGTTTTGGGAATATCTTTTCTTTTTCTTTTCTTAATTTCTCTCCTTTGAAAGGGCTTTCTCGTGTGGAAGCTTTTGAACTCTTCCTCCTTCTTGTTAGATCTCTTGGAAAAGAGGAGGAAAAAAGGTCCTGAGCCAAGAGCCTTTACTGGGTATTTATAGGAGAAATTGTGCCATTGGGGAGAAGACACTTGGCAACCGGCGGGTGGCCAAGAGGCTGTCCACTGCCCTATTTGTCACGTCTAGCGCTTGAGGGAGCCGTCTACCTGCCCTCCTGTCCATGTCAGGAATGATGGCGTGTGCAGGGAAGCATGCTGCTGACGCCGCTAGTAGGGTCTGAGCGTGTCAGGCATGTAGACTCTAGACGTCAGTCTTGATTTGATTAGGTGTGCTCTGTGGATGTGGCGTCTTGTAGTGGTTGCAGGTTTCTTAGAAATCAGCAAATTGTTTAGTTTGCGCTCTCGACCGTGTACGAGATAGTCCTCGTCCTTGTGCGGCGTGCCTTGTCTCTTTGTGAGTTCGCAGACTCGTTGAAGAAAGTAGCTCTTGGGTATTAATTGTCTTTCGGTGGATCTTTGGTCCTTCGTAGAGGATCCTCGGGTCTTTCCTTGACTTCTCGGACCAATCTGACGCCTGATGGAACTTCTGGGGTTCTCGGGCTTCTTCTTCTGGTCCTCGTACCTGGATGTCATTAGCTATTTGCGATGTCCTCGAACTCCTTTTGATTAAAGGGACCTCTCGGACCTTTATCGTAGTTTTGGCTTTTGGGATACTAGCGCACATTCTCGGGCTTGTTAGGCCAGCCTAATGTAAGGAGCTAGCCTGGGTTTTGGGCCTCTTGGGCCATCCAGTCCTCTTGGTCCGTAGACACATTTTTTGACTTTTCACTTGGGCCCTTCCTTTGGGTTATATTTTATTAGCCCTTATATTGGGACCCAACAAATTTGATTAAAATTGGGTTGCTTGATCGATTCAATTCAATCGTCTTGAAATTTTATATTGTTCAATCAAGATATAAAAATATTATGGATGGATACAGTTACAAAATTAGGCACAACTAATTCTTTAGATCGGGTACGGTCATAGATAAAAGTGTTCGGTTTAGCAAAATTTGACCCGAATTATAATTTTTTTTATAAATATATATTTTTTATTTTCAATAAATATCATGTTAGAAAAATTTATTTCAATATATTATATTTTTATATGATTAATAATTTTTATTTAAAGTATCTTTATTAAAATATACAATTAGTTAATATTTTAACCTAAACATTTTAATTTTTGAAGTATTTTATATTTTTATATCATTTTATGCAAACATAAATTTTTAAATATACTAAAAATAAAAAAATATTGATCCATTGGCCCAAACAAACAAACCCTATTCGGCCCATGAACGGACACGGTTAAAGTTTTTGGCTCGCGTGATTGATCCTTATCAAGCCTGACTTAATTATTAACTATAAATTCTTATCTAAATTTGATTTAAATTTGACTCGAATTTAATTTTAAATAGATCTGGGTTATAAACTCCTAATTTAAAAAATGAAAATAGGAGATGGTGGAACCACTTTTTCTCATTCTTTTAAAAATAAAAGCTATATTTTGAAGAAGTAATCAAAGTGGCTTGAGTTTCTTGATATATTTTTTCAACCCGGTTTTCTCTTCTTCTTTTTTTTTTTTTTTATCATGGGGAGTTACACAATGGGCCCTATTTACTTATGCTTGTTGACATCACAAACATCATAAGCAATTTGAGTAAAATATCTCCTCTTTCACTAGATATTTCCCCTCTTTGATGCTTTATCCCTTTGTGCTCCATTGAGACAATCTATGGTATGTGGCCTCCACTCTAACCATTACCATATAATTCAATCCAACTATACATGATTCCACCCCATTGTGTGATCTTTTTGCATAGCCGAATGCAATAGTATAAATAATTCAATAACTGGTATCATGTATATTATCTTACTGGCATAATTATAAAACTATAGATTCAATTCACAGACATAATTATATCTTCTATCTTTGAGAACCATTTTTTTTTAAATCATAAGTATTTACACACCAAAACCTGTATACTAAATCTATACAGATTAGCACAGTCAATAGAAACAGCTACTTGGAATGATGTGGTTGGGCCTATAGTTATAAATTTGATTCATATTATTTCAGTTTTACGCTTAGAGTAATATAATGTGATTATTTTTTAATTAAAATAGGGTTTCTTCGTTACCTAAAAATATCTGTATGCCGCTTGATGTCCTTGTGGAAAGTCATGCTCCATCACATGATGGCATGAACGTGTTATACCACATGAAAGGATCCATATACATACATGCATACATGCATCGATGGACCACACTAGCTACTAAGGTCTCTCTCTCTCTCTCTATATATATTTATATCTTAAAGAAGAGCTCCACTAGCCGACCTCTCAATATTGCATGCGTGTTTGACATTGTTATCTCTCACTTTCACATTTCATATGGTTTAAACATCCACTCCACACAAAGCATACCAACTCCAAATTAAGCACCATCTTCCACTATCTACTTATATATATACATAAACACATTTTCTTTCTGCATTTGAAATTTATCTGATCATCGTTCTTTCGCTATGAACGTGATTGGATAATAGCAGACATTTTCAATCGTTATTCTGCAAATGGGCACTTTAAATATGAGTAGATGATAGTGGATGTCGTCCATTGTTGTTCTGCAAATGGGAAATTCCTTTGCTTCATATGCTACCGGCGAGGGGCTCAATCGGCAGGGAGCCAAGAGTAAAATGGGTAAGTTGCTACAGGTTATCAAGATTGATGGGAAGAAGCTGGAATTTAGAGCTCCCCTTCGTGTCAGGGATTTGTTGGCCTGTTATCCCAACTGTTATGTTGGGGCGTTCAGGGAGGCAACCCAGCCTTTGCCTCTGGGTTATAAGTTGAAGATTGGGAAGACTTACTACCTTCTTCCCTCCTCCGCCGATACTTCCGATGTTAAACAAAGGAAGGCCGATGCGAAGAGGCAGATCAAAGTGGTTATATCAAAGCAGCAACTTCGTCGGCTTCTGTTGAACGAAATCAGTATCGGAGATGTGCTCTTCGAGGATGACAAGAGAGCTTGCGGTGCTCATGATTCATCAACAGCTTGGACCCCTACTCTTGCTTCCATTCCTGAGGTGAGCGAGTCCCTTTAGGACATGAAAGTCAAGATTCGGGTGCTTCCTATAACAATTTGAAGTAGTATAGACCGTAACTGTAATAGAGTTATCATCGTGTATCTCCATAGCCACAGAGTCAAGCAGTGGAAACAGTATCTTGCTTATATCAGATAGGACTCGGTATAATATGCCAAAAAACCAGTTCATCCTTTTTTGAATTCTGGGCATAATGAGAAACTCGTGTACTGAGCTATTATTTTTATATGCTGTAGAAGCATCACATAGAGATTAGTAATTAACTGGAAGGATGATTATATCGACGAGATATAAGAATTATCTCATATGATTTGAAAATTATATTTTAATAATTAAAATCATCAGATACGAAAATCATATATAACTGAGTTATAATTGTTAATATAGAAGTTATTTTTTTAATCAGTATGACTTCCTTTTCAAAAAAAGCTCTTTGTGACCTATAATCACGAACGTTAACTTGAAGGAACGCTAGAGTCAATACTGATAAATTAATTATTTTTTTAGTAACATAATTTTTAAAGTAATAAGATAATTTAGTTGTAATACCTAAGACACTTCTCTTATTATTTTTATGATAATTTAAAGTAGATTTATTTTGTTTCTGGGGAGATTTTAATTTTTTTTATTGAACTCGGTATATAAAGTAATTTCATAAAAGTATCATAAAAATTTATATTTTTATGGGTTTATTAAATTTTAATATAGTAAAATTAAAATAATTATGCTATTATTGTTTTATAAAAAGGTTGTGAAAAACTTACTCATCTCGTATGAATAACTGTGTGACAGTAGTTAATAAATAAATTTTGAATGACCCATAAAAAATTAATAAAATATTTTAATTTATTATTAATATATTTATATCTTATTTTTTAATTTTTCTTTTTTAAATTAGTGAGATCAACTGACCGGCTGTTCATCCACATGATCTATACCTAACAATAACATGTCATTTCATACATTGGAAAGTGGGGATCCTAGTAGGATCCTATATCTCTTATTTTAACCATTAAATCAAAATTTAATAATAAATATTTAAAAATATAAAATAATTATAATAATTATATTTATATTTTTTATAATATTAATATTAACTGAATATTAAATTCAATATAAAAATTTAATTAAAAAACTATTTAGTGTATATTACTTAATATTTAAATTCTAGTTATTTTACTTTTTAATTGAATAGTCCAAATAAAAAAAAGGTAATATCCTACTTTTTTTTTTTTTTGTCTTAATGTTTATTCTAAATACCTTCCAGGAATAATTATCCAACTTGACATACAAAAGGAGAGCTATAATATTTAGAGAAAATTTCACTAGAAAAATTGATTAGATTGACTTTAACTTTTGCATAATTATTTGGATTATTTAAAGTTGATTATTAATATTGGTATGTAATTGATGTATTTCTTAAACCCGAATTATTATATGAATTAGAAAATTTGATAAATCTTTCAGCTGATTTGAAAAATTACGAGTCTAATCTTAATAACTAGAATTCTAACTCTGCACACTACAATAATTCAATTAGAGGCTAGATGTATACGAACTCGATCCTTGATATATCTAGTGACACTTAAACTGGTAATTTATATTAGAAAAATTGGAAAATGTAGGAAGAAAGTGAGCGGAAGAAAAAATGACAGAGGAAGAGGATAAGTATAGAATTTTTGTAGACTTGGAGGAGTAGACTCCGCTTTTGAGTATACTCTTTTTTGGGGTATTTTTGTGTGCTTGAGTTGGAAACCCTCCTTTCTTAATTGGAAAAGATTTGTATTTATAATCAAATTCCTAATCAATTAGTCAATTAGAAACCGCCGCCGTAATGGAAGGCGTTTAACGATATTAAATGGTAACTATTACTTTCAATAGATAACTGTTTTTGGAATCAATTCGATAATTGTTCAGACATTAATGAAGAACCTATATTCAACCACTTCTAAATCAGGTCATTTATATATGCATTGTTGTCTCTCCGTTGATTATAACCATTCGTCATAATTAAATGACATATTCAATAATTATTCTATTAAACCGTTATTTATCTCCATCTTGCATATTCTTTACCATCTAGTCATCCAAAAGGTTGGCATGGTCCTGTACATCCCGTATCTAGATTATTGGCACTTGGGCCCCAATTCCAATTTGGGCTGAGCCAGTCATGCTTGGGCCAGACTCAAAAGTAACATAGTTGGACAAATTTACTATAACTTTATGAATTTCAATCATTTTTTACATATTCTAGAGATATCTAGAATTATAACTAATACCTTTTAGATAAATTCATCCATTATTTTACCTTTTACATTACTGTCATATGCCATTACTACATCACATTATACGTATATACATCTTTGAAGTGTGTATTTTTTTTATATTATTTTATAAATTTTAAAATTTAAAAGGTTCACAAAACTAAAAGAAATTTTTTAAAAAAAAATTAGGACTTGGTTGGCCCCCTAGTAATCTAAAATAAAGGCAAACCTACCGATTAGGCCCATAAATCAAAATGACACCAAAAACCTAATGAATCTCACTGAGCATGTAAGAGCTCAAAGAATTGGGGGCCCAACAAAGTAAGTCCTCCTAGCGGGTGTAGGCCCACCATGACTCATTGAGACAGGGAGTCTAACAAAATCACGATTAGGCAATCAGATGGTATGATCTCGGATCATATATGAAAGAATAGATTGCATTAAGCCGAGAAAGCGCAACGAAGGGAATGGCTCTGGTTTACTAAACCATCAATGATTGCTACCCAATCTGTGACCTATGCCCACGATCATAAGGCCTCCACACAATCATAACTCTAATGCCCACGATCAGCATTACCTGCCACTGTCAACATTCTCCTATAATCTAGAATGTCTGGCATTGTTGTTAATCAAAATGACTAGTAACCAATTAACTATTTGAGCTATGGATAAAAACCATTCGAAAAAAGAAACCACTATCAGAGCAAGTTCTACTATAAATAACAATATCCTCTCCAAAAGAAGGGAGTATTTTGTTCACCAATTGGTCCAATAGGCAATTGTAATTCTTTAAAGCATTCAACCTATATAAAGAAATTCGTAGCTTGCTTTTAGAAGCATATTATCGCTCTAAAATATTGATTGGGAGTTTAATCCTCCTATCCCCTCTTCTCTCTCTCTCTCTCCCCTTAACTCATTTGTTAGATGTCTAATATTAATTTAAATATTAAAGAATAATCTGATGAGTGTGTATCATCTTTTATAATATTTTTATCCTGATTTATGGTATGTAGAATCTAACTTGAAATGTTCAAGAATTCAATACGAAAATTTTTATCATAAATCTAAATTTTAGATATATATCATATTCAATAAAAAAAAAATTATGAGAATCTATGCTCTTAAATGGGGCCCATGGCCATCCCTGTCCTTCACTTCAAAATTTTCCTCTTCTAGGAGTAGCACAAGTGAAAACTAATATTAACATAAGTAAACTTATTCATTGTAGTTCTTTATCATGATATAAATTAAGATATATAAAAAATATTCAATTCATGAATGATAGGTTTGAATTTAAAAAAAATTAAAAAAAAAAGAAAATTAAATGAAACTCTCATTTTATATTTGGATTGTATGGAAAATAATAATAATTAATTAATTAAAATATTGAAATTTAAAAAATATATATTATTTTATTTTTTTTCATTTTTATTTTTTATTAATTTTTTCTAGATAAAAAAAATCCGAAATAAAAAGGTGTTTCATTTATTTCCCTTGTAGAATAGTAATAATATTAATTTCTTTTCAAAGAAAGAATTTGGAGCCCATGTTTGGCCCGCAACTTGGTCAGCGGACTAGCCGTGTACCCGCTCAATATGATCCGATTTGAAATTGGGCTGAGTGCTGGGCTAGTCCAATATTTTTGGGCCATATCATATTTAGTTACAATTTATTTTTTTTATCTAAATTATATTTTTAATTTTGTTCAATTTAATAGATTAAACAGAAATAAATTAAATTAAACCGAACACAAATATATTTACATAAATTTGATAAATATATTCACTATTATAAATAACAATATTTTAATTGTACTTATTTCTTCCGTATTTTTTAATTAATTTTCAATATATGCTTATAATTTTAGATGATATTAAATTTAAAGAATATAATTTTTACAAATTTAAAGAATTTTAGATGATATTAAAAAATTTTACAAAATTATATTATCTTATATTTTTCTTCTAAATATTATTTTTCATTATTATTTTTGATTAAATGGAATCTTACAAACCTTTATAGGAGTGGTGTAGACCATGTTTAAATTTGATCTTATAGTTTTCATTATTTGTTGAATAGTTTATTTTTACTATTTTTATAGTTATAATTTAATATAATTTAATTATATTTAATAAAGAATTATTTTTTTAAAAAATAGAAACTCGTAAATGGAAAGAATTAATTGCAATTTCTTAAAAAAATAAAAAAAAATCAGATTTAAGTATATTAATTATATTTTATTTCATATTATTTTATTATTTATTTATAAAATAACATATTACATATAACCATTTTACATTGCTTAAAGCTTATGCATTTACGCATTCTCAGCACCACAAATTCACAACGAGCACAAAACCGAATATTATATTAACACAGACACCACGTAAAGGAAAGGGCATGGCCTCGTGAATGGTCACTGAATTTGAACATCAATGACCTTTCGCTGCACTTCTTTCTTAGGTATGGTTACCAGCAGCACGCCGTTTCTCAGCTCCGCCTTCACCTTGTCGACCTCGCAGCCATCCGGGAGCTGAAGCCGGGTGTCATAGGAGCTGTAGCTCCTCTTCACCCAGGCATCGTCCTTGCCTTCTCCTTCCTTCTTCTCCTCGGCTTGCACCACGAGCACATCATCCTCCACCGAAACCTTGACATCATCTTTTGAAAGTCCGGGCATGTCGAGCCTTACCTTGATCTCGTGCTCACCTTCCGCGATGTCCCACGGGGCACGTACCTCCACCCCACCCGGGTACGTCATTGCATCCTCAAATAGCCGGTCCATCATGTCAAGCATCTGTCGCATCGTCCGCATCGGCAAAAACGAGTCTAGCAAGCAGAGTCCATGTCATGGTCGAGCCATGCCATGATATCGATAAATGTTATATGGTCTTTCTAGTAGATTAGTTCTCGTATCTATCTAATAGTTAATATTAATAGAAAGATAACTAACAATGACCGATCCATCTAAGGAGCTTATTCCAACCAAGCCACGGTGAAATCTACGATCAATGATAGAACAATATCCATTTTACAGTATATTTAATGGATTCCTTGGTTCGAGCCAAAAAAAAAAAATACCACTTTAACCATATATGATGGGTATTTTATCATTTATAATAGAGTTGAAAGGCCATTTTTTAATTAATTAAATGATTTTTTTTTAACAAAAGACCAGCCCATTATAACGATGAAATTTGCTAGTAAAATATAATAAAATCTTATAAAATTATAATATTTATAAATTTTAATAAATTACTAAATTATATCATATTATATTATTAGACAATTCTAACAAACAAGCCTTAAATTGTTTGTCACGGCATTATATCATATCATCATCCTAGACCGATTGAAGGGGATAGGTCGGTCACTCATGGAAATAGAGCCATTTTATTTATCAATTTTAATCATTTATTTATATTAGATAACTGTAAATTAACTATATTTTTAAAAAATAAAAATCAGATAAAATTAATTATAAAATTATAATAATTAATTTAAAAATAGACTATTAAAAAATGTCTACCCAACCCAAACCCTAGATTCTTAAATTGTGAAGGAGATCTAAGAAAGATTCCGCATTTCAGACCGATGCGTGATTCCCCAATTACATGATGCAGATGAAAACCAGAGAATAAATATTGCAAAATATCAAAATATATATATATGTTAAATTAGATATAGATTCATAAAATCTATAAATTAAAAATAAATGAAAATCTGAATTAGAACGATGAACCCTACTGAGAACAGAGTGTAAAAATTCTGCAATTTTAGCCGTTGAGTTTCATCATACGAACGACGAACTTGCCGTAAATTCAAAATTAATTTGTTAATCGAGAAAAGGCGCGCTACTGTTTTTGAATTTGTGTGTAATTTGTTGATCGGTGACGCAGAAATCACATAATAAGCAAGAATTTATGAGCAGGAAGAAATGGTGTGTGATTAAACAGAAGGGAGATTCTAACCAAAAGGAGAGACATCAAGAGCCAGCCTCTTCGGACGGCGCTCCACCGCGGCGCCGCCTTGATTCTCCCGAGTGACCAGCACTTCACCGTTTCGACCGCCTTCCTGAGCTTGCGCTCTCACGGTTGACAGCCGCGCCGCTCTCCTGACAATCGGGAAGAACGCCGAGCACGGCCTACCCCCCACCGCCAGCTTACCTGATGCCGGGCCGTCGGAAACCAGCGGCGAAACCAACCATCCCAACGCCTTACTGGCCATTTTTCTTAGAGAAAAAACAAAAAATAAATGGCTTAATTTAATCGGAATTATCCCTGCAGGATGGAAGACTGATTCGTGATGAAGAGAGAATGGAGTTTGGCATTTAATATAGAAGAAGCTATCGATGAATCGTGAAGCTTTGGGTGGAGATATGAAGGCTCTGGAAGGGGAATGAAACGCCGCGTTTTGCCTTTCCGGAAGGATCCAATGCTGTTCACATTTGGAATGAGCTGTTGGGTTTAATTCAAAAACAAAATTATTTAATCTTGAATAATGCTTGTGATGCCCTTTTAATTATTTTTTGATGAAATTATTTAGTCTTGAATAATGAAATTGAATTGGGTCTGTTATATTTTGAGATTGGACCTATTTATATTTTGGGTATTGTTTGCTTTGCAAATATGTGCAGAACGTATATTTTTAATAGTTTTATTCGATATGATTTTTTTAAAAATATATTTTGAATATAGAATGAAGTATTATTATTTACAAACGGTAAAAAATATTGAGGTTTGATTCGGATACATATAATTCGACACAGCAGAACAAAACTTGAATCCCCCGTCAAACGTCAACAACTAAATTCGTGAGTATAAAAAATATAATAATACACTTAAATTTTATTTAATTCACCAATTATACATTTAATATTAGAATTAAAATTTTTATATGGAGAACATTCATCTTAGGTTAATTATAAAATATGACACACATTACTAAAATAAAAATAAAATCTCACTAAATAAATTTTTTTAATAAAATATTTTAAATAGAATAATTTTTTTCTAATTAAATCAAATCTCTACTAATTTAAAATATTTTTGATATCTGTACCGTACCTATATAATATCGTCCGAACTATCAAATAACACGTCAAATGGGCATGAACTCATCCAGAAGTGACCAATAACCCAATAGAAAACTTATCCACGCAACCAATGTGAAACAATTCACCCCTCATTATGGCACAATTGTTTGAGTTCTGAAATCGAATTCATTCATATAAGAGGTGCTGTTACTTCGAAAGAAGATATAGAATGTATCTGATTGCTAACGATATTCCATGTAGCTTCGTCATTTAAAAGACTGTATCAAGAGAGATAAGGAAGCTTTCTTACTTATGAGTAGGAAGCCATCAATTTGCTAATAATAATAATTATGTCAATAATTACGGGATCGTTTTGAAGTACATGTCTGGATATCAAATAATATATGACGTTTCAAGCACCACATAATCTATCAAAAATATATATAAGTACCCTAGAAGTGATCCTAAGGCACGCACAAACACCACATTAGGCGCGGTTTATGATAGGCACAATATATATGCATAGATATAAGCACCGTATCTGGATCATTTGCTACATGGGCACAATACTAAAGGCAGAGTATTATGAGTTTGAGCAGTGGTCGAGGACTTTACGCAGTAGTGGCCGAGGACACTGGTGGGCAACGGCCGAGGGGGCTGATGCAAAGGCAAGAAAAGGGTGCTAATACAGATGGCCAAGGGCAACCTGTCCAAAAAGTTGGTTATCTATAAAGTCCAATGCAAGCAATTGACTTCGCAGAGTAGATAGTTGACTTTCAAAATCGGTAGTCGACTTTATAAACCAGATCACCTGCAAAATTTAGGGCAGAAAGACCACTTTATAGAGTAGATGGCAAACTTTATAGGGCATGCGACCAACTTACAGAGTAGGCATTGCCCGGTGAGAGGGCATATCTGTATATATATATCACTGTAATTCATGAATTTAAGAAACAGAATATATAATGAGTCGTATTTCGCTATTATACTCCATTTTTTGAGGGTTTTTATAACTAAAATTTTATATAGTGAAATTTTTATGGATTAAGTGTCCCATGATTTTCTCCCTCTTATTTAAAAAAGATTTTTAACGTAAAATTATGTATCTTGTTCTTCTCTCTCTATTATGTGTGATTATTGTCATGTTTTCTCTTCTCGATTCCACCGTTTGACCGGCGTCTATTTCCCTATCACTATGCACAAGCGTTGTAGAGGCGTGCTTCAGGTACCACACAAACTAACTAAAATGCACATAAGCATGTGTCAGATGCACATCAGCTACCAAACTTAATACCCTTAACAAATTTCTAATAAAATTAATTATCCAAAATAAATTGATGACATTAACATTAATAATTAGGTCACTAATGGTTTTATTTGTGGTTCTTTTTTTTAGTCCTTTAAATTTTAAATATTAACTATTAGATCAAAACCTAATGATCTCATTTGGAGAGGCATTATCAATTGTGCCTAATAATTTATTTATTTTGATGTGACCTTGTTAATATAGATAAATTAGATATCATGTCATTAAAAATATTTTTAAATTAACTGAAGTATGTACGTAATAGTATATTTATAAGATGTCATTTTTAAATTTATAAATTTAATCATAATTAATTAAATTAATATAAAAAAAATCTTGAGGTCAAATTGAAAATTAGATCAAAGTTAAAATTATAACTTTATTTAAAGGGTTTTATGTATGACAACATACCTCTAAATCTTAAATAGTAACGTAAAACATTTGATTATGTTAAAAAACATATAACTCGACTTCTAATTATTTGTTCATTTATCGATGAGACCATATGGATCCTTAGTCTATAAGAATTTGTATAATTTAATTATGTTTCAATGTTTCATTGTTGGGTGAAGAAATTGAATAATCATCTTCAAAATTTATGTACGAATGTTATAAAACTTATATGATACTGTATTTGATTTTGATCACATTCCTTCTAGTATGGTTTTGATATAAATTATGTGTTTGACTATGAAAAATTTATACATTATTAAACAATTAACTTACTTTTATTTTCGCTTTTGCTAGCTCACTTCAGATTAGCCGGCTCAGATTACTCGAAGGAGTTTAAATTAGAAGTATTGTTAGTGAAGAGTTAGCTTAAGATTTTTATTGCAATTCATAGATTATTATTAAACAAAAATAATGATTTATATTGTTAATTCTAATTATTTAAAACTTCTTGTTGAAATTTCAGAAATTAGTAATGTATGGTGCCGTTGTCTGAATTAATTTTGGTTTTTTTAATAGTTTGGTTTAATTATAATTTTTCAATACTTCAATTTTAATAAGATATTTGTTCTTGTGAAAGTTTTGGAGTTGAGGTAATGTAATCTTTTAGAGTCACTTGTAAATATGATATTTCAGATTCTGTGATATTATTAATTATTTTATTTTGGATCAATTATCAATATTCAATTTACAATTCACATTTGAGGTCTATTTGGGATGTCATTTTTATCGGTTGAATAAATAATAAAATTTTAGAAAATAATGAAGAACAAAAAAATTGAAACTAATGAATTAAGAAATTCAGTAAAAGAAACGTGCCAGAGATGGTACCAGATATGTAATAAGAAGAATGTCTTATTTTAGTTAGAAGATCTAATTTTGCTAATTATTTTATGGTAAAATTAAAAGATATATTTTAATAAGACAGATTTGGACTAAGTTTGTCACAACCTAGGAATGTAATATACGCAGGTCAATAATAAAATTTAAGATAATATATTTTATTAACCATAAAAATTTAACCCGAATGTGATAATTCGAACATATACAGAATCCAATACAATAAAATCCGCACAATACCTCATCAGATATAAATTCGAATAACAAAATATATCACTTGCTAACTAAATATCGTAAGGGAAGTATCCAAATATAACAACTCATCAATATAAAATAATAACTCCAATATATCTCATACAAGGATCAGGGCTCTCATCCGACCATAAATAATGACCATAATACATGATCAGATCAGAAGCATACCCAACATAAATATTTTCACTCACCGATAGAGGCATATTGTATCAGATCATGATCGAACTCCTGGAACCTTATCCATACTACTAGTTTGAAGGGATAAAATATAAAAACGTAAATCGAAGACTTAGCAAGTATTATTATTGTATAAAACAGCATACAAATCAGAGAAAAGGACATCACATAATAACCACATAAAATAAAACACAATATCCGTAAAATCTCAGAAAATCGATGAGATGTATTGTACTAAATCATCCCCCGTATCAAGTAGTCCCTCCAGGAAATAATCATAACAAATAACAATTCGGTCAAATTATATAGATGATATGATATCATAAAATCCGAGATCACTTCCCATGATCGCAACTGTCATCACATCCGTGTGGGACACATACCATCATCCGGATCTAAATCTTATATCTCAAATGATGACTCGAAATACCACTTCCTCACTCTTTATTCTCCTCTTTCTCTCTCCGCTTTCTGTACTTCTCAAATGAAATGATTGATAAGTGCACACTATCCCTTATATAGCCAAATTGGAGCACGAGCATCACTTAGACGTCACTCAGGTGCAACACCTACCCAACTAGAGCGCGAGCACCCATTAGGCGCCCCTCAAGCTCTCCCACACCGGAATCTACAATCAAACGCCGCCTTAAGTGCTCTTTGGGCACACCCACATTCAAATTCACCCACGAGCACACGTTGGGCATGCCTCAAACACTAAAATTTTTTCCATACTCTAATTTTTTTTAAATTCATATTGTATAATTATTTTTAATATATTCAATTTTAACCCAAAGTAAATGGATAATATAAATTAAATTAGACAAAAATCGAGTTTTACAGACAGACCATTGGTGGTCGGTGAAGAAGAAGATTTAAAAACTGAAAAATAAACAAATTTCTTAAGACATGTTTGTCTAGACATTCATGGCGAGGTATTTTTCAGCTAACTTGAGAAAGTAAAATGAGGATGAATTGCTTTTTTGTGGAAAGAAAATCAGGTTGTGACAAAGTATAATATCAAATTCAGTGAGTTATCACGCTATACTTTTCACATTGTTCATGATGAGATAACGGGAGTAAGAAAGCTTTTACAAATCTTGAATGATACAATACGAGAGTTGCTCATAATATTGATGTTAAGGACCTATTTAGGGTTGATGGATCTAGTCCTTTGGTTTGAGTAAAAGCTGAAAAGAAAATTTTTTTAAAAAAGAAATTAACTAGCCGAGGTCGCTAGAATTTGGGATTAGAAAGATCTCACAAGTAATTCAAATTGATGGATAGGGAAAAGAATGGAGCTGAACTCCAGGATCTATCGTGTCCTTAACTATCAAAACCTGTGTGTTCATCATTATCGAAAGTCCTATAGAGGAAGACCATGCTATAAGCTCCTAGGAGCTTGTTTTGATTACAGTCAATCCGGCAATATGATTAAATATTGCCCACATTCATTGAGGCAAATGGCGAGGAAGTCAAGTGTTTTAGGAGGAGCCTTTACAGTGATGGCCCACAACACGAATGTCTCACCACTGGTCGTTGAAGATAAACTTACAATTTTTTAGTTTCAACTCATGTACTTCTAGATTCTAGTCAATGTATTGGTTTGTGTTTCCTAAATTTGTCTATCATTTGTTGTTGCCCCCAAGAATTTTAAATTTTTTATTAGTATTAACATCTACGAAATCTTCCTTTATAACGAATATTACGTACCCTATGTATATTGCTTGTGTCAATCGGTTAGAATTAGTGGCAGATTTAATTTTATTGAATATGTACAATTTTGTTGTCATCATATACATGAAAATCCACTTCAGGATTCCTAGTTATATTTGCAAGAGGAGATGTATCTTGATAGTTAAAATTGTAAAAATAAGTTGCTTCTCTAACACTAAAATTGAGTACATTGCGGTGATACAAGCGAATAAGAAAATATTGCAGATGAGAAAGTTTGTCAAGAAACCCCGATTCAAATAAGAGCGGTATGTGATAATTTGTTATAATTAAAATATCATTTACGTTTGTAAGAATTCATTGTTTCATGTCAAATCAAAATATTGAAATACTTGATATTATAAAAAAAGGAATGTACTTGATTTGGTGTCACTAACGCTTGATATCATCACGATGTAAGAAAATGGGCTAGATATAACAATAAAGGTGGCGTAAAAGAAAAAGTTTGAAGTATGCTAAATGATAGTGGGGAAAATGATGCCCCCACAAGGATATAAGGAAAATTTTATTTAATTTTGAATCACTCCTTTGTAAATCCTATATCTTTTAAAATATTATTCAATGGCATAATCGATATCGCATGAGACTTTATTTGTGCCAAAAAAAAAAAAATGAGTGGCACATTATAGGTGCTTAAAGTGAGCTTCTGCGCCATTTATCTAGAAGAGCAGTGCATGAGGGGCATACATGCATAGTTTGTTTAGAAATGTTTCACTTGAAGCACACTTGAGGATAGCTTGTCTACTATTTGTTGAGTAAATTCATACCTGAAGGGCTATCATACCCTAACACTATTATAAATTGTCTTGACACAATTTTAGGATATTCAATATGATCCTTTTGTATGACGTTTTCAGTATAAACTGATTTTCTTATTAATTTTTAAACCTAAATAATAATAATCAATGGATCAGTAAAACCTATATAACCGAAAGTCCAATTGGACAAACCATACTCATAGAGCAAATAGTATAAAAATCACAAATTACAGATCACATCAAACATAGGTTTTGGCCGAGGCAACCTTTGGCCAACTTTCAACTATAATAATAAATAAAAAAACTGAAACCTAAAAGAATTTATAAGGAAAAACTTATAACAAATTATTCAAATTATCACAGTATAAATTACACCAAAATCTATCAACTGTCAAAGTTTTTAAATTATACAAATTGTAATAAATTAAAATATATAATGATTTCAGACATAAGTCCCACAACAAATCAGATATGAATTCAAATAAAAAGAAAATAAATCAAGTATTCAAGCCTCTTTTATCCAAATCTTACAAATATTTATAACCTATTAATCTAAAAGGTCAAAAAATATTTGTAAAATGTGAGTATAAAATTTAATAAATAAATAAATAATAATGATAATAATAATAATAATAAAGATGCGTACATAGAACACATAGAGAAACAAACAATAATAAAGCACACGTAAAATTGAGTATTTATATCAAATAATTTAAAATGTTAAATGGCCAAATATGTAATCCGAATCATGATTTTATATGACAAAATTCTTAATATATATATATATATATAATAAATAACAAAAATTGTATAAAATCTTTCAAAAATTAAATTATATGTTTTTCAATCAAATACCCAAAGTCCAATGATTTTGGAAATCATGTCAATGTTGGCAACTCTCAAAGTCAAATATTTTAAAAGTCTTAAACACCATATAGTTTAAAATTTTATATCTAATTCATATTAAAATCTGAGAGCCAATATCAATAGATTATCTTTAAATAAGCATTACACATACCGAGTTATTATAGGCTAAAATACTGTTTTTAAATTTGTATATAGGTCATTTGTAAATTACTTTATGTAGACGAGATTAAATACCATTTATACTATCTGTGAATGATAGTGTATTTCTTAATTATGCCTAATATAACAAAATATTTGAATATATTAATTTTATTTAATTTATTACAATAATATTTAGAAAAAATACAAACATGAAATCTTATAACAAATATCCCAAAATTTTTTTATTCTAGAAAAAATGCAAATGTTAAAAACTTTCTATGTTGAAAGAAATACAAATATTCAAAATTTTTTACCCCAGTAGGAGAATACAAATCAAATCAAACGTCAAAATAGAGTTTGGTTTGGGTCACTTACATAATGTGTCAATATGTAAAGCAATATTTATAAGTTTCATAGCTTTTAATCACCAATATTTACATATATAAATATAATATTTTAAAATATTTATTTATTTTATAAAAAAAACAAACAAAATTTTTAAACTTTTAATAATATCAAATTAAAATTTGAAACTTTCAATAAAAAATTACATATATCTAACAATATTCAAATTAAAAATGTAATAGGTAGCATGTATGTACTATAAAAAAGTGTCCTAAGAAAAATTATATGATTCACAAAATAGAATAAAAGGGTATAAAAATACTTACCTTATGTGTCTAGTATTACAGATTTGACTTTGAAATGTTTCAAAATCTCTTTTTTTTCCTCTCTCTTTTTCTTCCTCCTCTCTATTCTCTTTCTCTCTCTTAACTTTTTTTTTTTTTTTTTACAAAATGACTAAAACCGTGTACAGAGCAGCCTTATATAATACAATCAATATACAAGCGTACATCAAGTTCCACTGAAACTCTTAAGTATACATGAGTGCTACATCAGGTACGGCTCAAACTTTAATATTCTGTCTAATCTGTGCATATGCCTTATAGTAGGCATATCTCAATCACTGCTTATTCTGTTCAAAACATATACTAGAGTTCGATATACACGCCTTACAAGCTTTTTTTTTTTTTTTGCCTAAAACACGCTTGAGTTTTAGACGGGCATCATTTAAGCGCTGAAATTAATTTCAAATAATTTAATTTTTTTAAATTTTTATTATATAATTATTTTTTAAAATATATCTAATATACATATAATTATAACAAAATCAAGCACCATATTTTGTATTCCCGAGGATCAACATGGTATAAAATAAGAAGATGAGAGAGAAAATAAAAAATACAAATTTACTCACTTATTTGTATTTCAAATTATATTTTATTATTTACAAATCTTGAGTATCCATTATTACTCAAAATTTTAACCGTTACATGGCATTATATTTTTGTGTTTATTAAAGATTTATACAACTACAAGACTATTTTTTTTGACTCATAGCCTGTAATTTTTTTCATATTTAATAAAAAAATTTTATATAAAAAATTATATTTTATTATTTAAAATTATTATTTTTATATCACCTTTTCACATGTTCAAAGGATTCAGAAACCAATCCTTACAAGAATGAAATCTTAACTTTGTGAACAAAATTTAATTGTCTTAAGCGTAACATGTGAATAATTACAAATGCTTTTTACTATTTTATTTGTAGAGTTTTTTAATTCAAACAAATTAATGGCTTAAAAAATTAAATTTTAAAAACATTGGGAAAAAATAAGAATAATTAAACAATTTAAATACTTCAACCACAATTGCCAAATACGAAAACCCTAATTCTTAGGATTGACACAGGATAGAGCACGGGAAAGCAACCAAAAACTAAAGATAATAGTAACAAAGTCATACAACATTCAGCCTCTTCAAAAAGAAGATTCAAGCAAATCTACACCCATCTAAAGGTTGGACTTTTCTTTTCTTTGGAGGCGGTAGGTGGTGATGGCAGCGACGGCGGCAGCGGCGGAGGGCTGGGGAAGGTGACAACTTTAACATCATTTTACTACTTCAACCGAACCACGCAAATGGGATCTCTGTTTTTGGCTTTGTATTGTGCTGTTGCTGCCACTGCTATCAGACAGCGATGGCAGAGTTTTCCCACGAAACCCAGATGCAGATGAAACCGTGGTTGCCGGCGGAGTCACCAAATCGACATTCCCGGCATCTGGGCATGAGAGATCCGGCGCAGTTCCGGTGACGGTGGTCGGTTTGGGTCCGAGAACTTCGGCCAAGGGTCCACCGGGATTGGGAGAGATGAGCCAGCTTGCGATCTGATTCTTCACATCATCTCCGCTGTTGCAGTCCGAGTCAACAACGCCTAAACCCATCTGAATTCGACACATTTCCTCATGAATCACATCACCTGCCGCCATTGATAAAGCGAGAGAAGATGAAGAAAGCTTCACATTTGAAGATTCGTTTCCATTACTGTTGTGAGTGTTCTCTAAAAGAGCGCTGGACCAGGCGTTAATGAATCCCCTTGAAGCGGTAGAATTAGGAAATGGACAGCAATTATGAACATCTGATTTATGTTTGTTCGAATTAAAATCAACAAAAGAGCTGAAATTCAAGGACTCATCTCCGAAATCTTGCTGCGGAATGGAGGAATTTGTGCTACAAAACGAACCATCTGTTGCCAACTTCATAGTTTTCAGCTCCACTTGCCGCCGTTGTTGCTCAACACCCTGATCTTTAATCACCCAATCCGAGCTCCTACAAGAAACCCCCCAAAATAAATAAAAAAGAAAAACAAATCACAAACTATTTGAAACTAAAACGATTTTCAATTCAAAACTGTCAATAAAAAACCACCCAAATCCTATATCGCTCATTATTTGAAAACATACAGAAGTTCAATTCGAACTATCAATTGAAAACTCACCTGGATCGCTCATTTGAGGGAGGAACAGAGACCACTAGCTCAAATGGGGAAGGCTTACTCTCATGATGAGTGTTTAATCCACGAATACACTGAGATTTTGAAGCAGAACCATTGATGTCCAACTTGGAGTTTGAAGGATTACTGACTGATTTCTGGGTCTTGTTAGCAGCAGAAATTTTGGTCTGATTGATGGGAAACTCAACATGAGATTCCACAGGCTTTCTTGAACGGGGACGTCCTCTGTTCAAATGGCGCTCACAGTACTTTTGGTTGGGGGCCACATCTCTAGAGCACCTCCATTTCTTCCCATCTGTCCTCTTACACCTTCCTGGTTCAGCATCCTTGCTGTTTTTGCCTGTCCATCTCAGATTAAGCATACTCACCTTTCCCCCTGTATTTCATCACATCATTAAAAATAGAGGGTGAAAATGACGGTTTGAAGAACGAATGGAGAAGACGAGGAAACGTCGATTGAAGATTTACATACAGGAAGAGGTTGTTGCAGATGGATCAGAGAAATTTGTGGGGGAGGGAAAGAGGAGATCGTGAGGAACAGGAACAGACGCCACCATGTACTTGTAAATCATGGCTTGTCTATGTAATTCCTTCCACTGCGCTGCTGTAAATGGAAATCGCAGAGTCGTTGCCATCCGACCTGTTTCAACAACAAAATAAATCTGATAATTGAATCAAAAGATTATTTTTTGTGAGGTATTGATTAGATAAAACAGGGTGATTTGATGGGTCAAATTGATTTTCTTCCTCCTCTGACTTCACTTTAGAGGTAAGAAGACGACGAACAGAGCATACCTGGGGATTCGAAGAAACAATAGCCAGTATTCGAAATGTCAAAAGGCTGCAGAGGTGACCTTACAGCAGCAACTGAACCATCACCAGCACCGTCACCGCCGCTGCCAACAGAAGAAGCAGTTACAGCAGTGGCAGTCGCAGCTGCGTCGCCATCACGTATCTCACTCAAGTAAGCAGTGCCCAGCTTGTCAAAAGTGACCCTAGCACCATCACTGCCACTTTGATTGCTTAAAAATGGTGGGTCACCGTCAAGCTTCTGGTTATGGCCGTCATCTTCTTCGAGCTTCAGACCCAACTCAACTACTAAAAATTTACCATCATCCACAGATGCCTTGCTCGAAACTCCGATCCCACCACCATTACTACTACTACATTCTCCTCTCATGCTCCCAACAAAAAAATGAAAAAAAAAATTAATTAATAGAAGCTAACTTTTCCTCAACGGAAAATTAAATCGAATAGTGTGAAATTTGCTTTTAAAGTTACCAACTGTTAGGCTTTAAAGCTACCTATCTCTCTCATCTGTCTCCCTGTTTCTCCAATTTTTTATCTGTTGGTTTGTTGGAGGGTGTGGAGCAGTGATTGATTAGTAATGGGTCGCCGCCATTCTTGCCCTCTTCCTTGCTTCCCTGCTTCCAACATTCGCACCATCTTTAAGAAAAAAACGATATAATAAAAGTTCTTTTCAATTTCCCCTGCCTCTCTCTCTCTGCAATCATGGCAGCGTCGTTGTCTTTCCTTTAATATTTTCACAGAGCTTTATCTACCATCTAAATCATCATCTTGCAAAAACATTATTACAAATATTATACCATTTTATAATATTATAAACTAACACACCATATAGGCATTTCATAAATTTATAATCACAAAATTTGATTACTCAAATAAATATAATTATAAATTTTTCAATAATAAACAATACTAAAAAAAACAAATTAAAAATTTTGTTTTTTGATAATTACATAATATAAAAATATATTTTTTTTGAGAAATTAGATTATATTGGGATTTGTGATACGGATTTGGCCCCCAAATATATTAATTTTATATATTAATTTCTTGGCCAACTGTAGCCATCTGGTTCTCTGAGCAATTTGTGGAGGGGTGGCACGTACAGTTACTACCGGCTGCTAGGCCCTTTACCACCGCAGTATTACCAGTATTTATGAGAAATTAATATTATTTATGTATTTAATTATATATTTAGTTATATTAAATTTTTTATTTTTAGTAAAAATAAAAATAAAAATAAAATTTTAAATAAAATAAAATTTATATTAAATTTTAACAATTTTTGATGGTACGGTAAAAAATATGCCGACCAAATATTCAGACAAATATGGGTTTTTTTTTTTTGGTAAGTAAGTGTGTATTTTGGATTAAAGGGAGAAAAGAAATTTACAAAACCTATGTTATAATTCCAAGTTTTTTGACATTAGAGTTTAACATTAAAAAGCAGTGATACCTTTGAAAGACTTCCAAGACATCAGAAAGATAACTCAAAACCTCTAAGAGGAACAATCTAATAGACTGAAATGAACCGAGTCATTTTACAAAATCAAAAAAACTAAATGCACCCCAAGTATTTCAGCAGTTGGAAGCAACACTCAACATCGCTCCACCGCCAGCAGGAAATCAGCAGAAGCTGCACTAGCATATGGCACAAAGATGAGCAAGGACTGGAAATCAGCCATTCCATCTTCAAGGAGCCAAGAAAGCAAAGAAGACCAAAGATATGGCACCAACAAAGAAAAAGAGGCACCGGCCATTCGCAGCATCCACCATCATCACCTGCACGATCAAAGCAACCCGCCTTGAGAAGGGGGCCTACATCAAAATCATTGGGTGCCTCATCGCATCCAACGGCGAGACCACCAGCTTTCATGCTTCCAAATCATTGGACCAACATAGGACCTACATCAAAATCCTTGATTCCAAGAATCGCACCTTCAAAGCAGGGGGAGCTAGATGATGCTAGCAACCAAGCTGCTATCCAAAGACGACCAACGGCTAGAACACAATCCATGATAGCTCGCATCAACAATAAGCCGAGACAAGAAATCGAGAAAGCCCAAAGATAATAACAGGACCACGGGCACCAACAAATGCTCCCATTCACCCATCAAAGATCACCAACAAAGAAGAGACAGATCAACCACTGTGGGTTCAAGCGCAACACATCTCAACCAAACAACTTCAAGCCCGGATGGGAATGTGCTCCACCAAATCAAGAACGGCTAGAGCGCCTCACCGAAGCCCCAAAGGCATAATGCACCAAAGGCCCACCTCAAAGATGACCAACATTAGCCCGGATCATACAATCGGATTCAGACCAACATTAGCCCGAAGGAAAGAAGATCACTAGGCAACGGTAGCAAAGCACCACCAATCACAGCCCTGCTGAGACAAACCACAACAAAGCCGCCTGCATCCACTACCCCAATAGCAATCGTGAGCTGTAAGTGCCATTTAGCCACAATCGGCGCAGTAATGCATAATGAGAATATCATCACAAACCGGCCAAAAGGATCAGCCAACGAAGGATCATCATCCAATGCAGTCCAAACAGAACTGTTGCAAAGCAACAACATCAACAAACTGGCATTATTAACCAGACAACAACAATCCAGGGGACTGCTACACAATCGCACTACCTTATAGCAGCGAACAGGCAGTGCACCACCTCAACAAGAAGGAAGTTTAGCAACCAAAAAGTACCTCAGCCAGCTCATCGCCCTTCAGCCGAAGTGTCCCGATCCAGAAAACACACGGGCCCCCCAACCCAACCAACAAGTGGGACACACGGCCAGAGAACAATCGAGCAAACGCCACAGACATTCGGCTGCATCAATTCCATCGAGATGAGACAGCAGCCCACTGAGACCTCAGCAGTCCAAAGCTCTAGATGCCAACCCACATCAGAAATCAGCCAAAGGAAAGCCCTCACCGCGACCAAAAGGAATCTATCGCCCAATCAGATCTGCGGCCAGCTCTTCAGTACCTCACCTAACAGTTCGGCTCTAGAGCAGCACGGCATCCCCCAACCCGTCCAATAGGAGTGAATACTCAGGAAGAGGAACATCAGGGCGGCAGCAAAGGCAATCGGAAGCGCCAGATCCTTCAGGAAGCACAAGAGCCGACAAAAACTACATACAGCAACGCAAACAAAGAAAACTGAAGCACCAGGGACCCAGCCTTTCCTTTGCGCAAACCAAGGAGAGAACCGAGAAGAAGGCGAGGGGGGCAGCCAGGAGACCGGCCATGGCCGGCTCCGACACCGCCCAGCCAGAGGAAGCCACGCCCTAAGGCATCGCACAAGACGAGCGAAAAGAATAGGGCCACGCAAACGAGCCCACATCCTTGTCAAGCCTCTAGGAGAGACGGCGAAACCAGGACAGATCTTCGACGCCGAAGAGAGCAAGAGATGAGAAGGAGACAGAGGGGCGGCCGGGCGAGGCAACCAGGGGACCGGCCGTGGCCGTGGCCGTGGCCGGCGCTGGTGCCACCCGGCCAGATGAGGAGCGCCGCCGCTAACAGAAGGTATCCAACAACAACCAATGCAATAGCATACAGTTGACAAATATGAGGTTAAATACTTGAGTGGCCCAACAAAAATATAATAAAATCTATCAGGCAATAGTGTTTGAATATCTAAATAAAATGGCAAAGTCTAAACATTCAAATATTAAATGACCATAATAAGTAGCCAAAGTAACGTTGTGTTTGAAAATTACATAGTCCAATCATTAAATAAAGACTGCAGTTACACATCGCTAGCAATGTCTTTCACCACCGATCTGAAGCAATATCATGCACACGCATTAATTTTAAGTGTTGATTAACCAAATAATACCTTCAACTATAAATAAAGTATCTCTCCAGAGAAAGAAAAGAAAATAAATATACTACTCAATCAGACGAATATGCAAAATGAGTATAAATCTGCAAACATGAACTCATCCCCATTCTTTTTCAATCATTATATTTTCTTCAATAATATCTTTCTAAATCTATTAGAAATATCACTAAATTGAATGTCAGAAGATATACCGATAACGAGTCTCGTATATCTCTTACCACTAATTTATTTTGTTATGGTGCGTAAGATCCTGAATCATAGTTATAAAGATCGAACCTATTTTCATTCGAATATCCAGATAAAACAGTTAGCCCCCTAACTCATACCATAATAAATTCTTAAGATGCATCAATTTTAATATGATTAAATATATAATTAAATATATAAATAATATCATCTATTATAAATATTATGTACATAAATGCATATTGCTTTATGCATTAAGTTTACATATACCACTTCATATTGAGGCTATACTAACATGTCATGGCTAGGTTTGTTTATCAAAAAATAATTTAATAATAATTTTTTTTTTTTATTCTTAGGATTTGGAATGAATAAAAAATATTTTTTATATTTTTTAATGTTTGACTATGTTTAAAAGATAAATTCACAAAAACTATTTTTACAATCTAAACAAAACTTAAGCTTACCTTTTGTATAATGCCTTCTTATTATTTGAATGAAAAGGTCATCTTTTAAGATTCATTCACTACTCATTATTAATTATTAATATTTATTAATAAATTTTTTTACCCGAATATGATAATATTGTGGCCCATAATATCCTGACACTGTGCTAATACCATTGATGCCGATTGGCACGCAGGAACTGTCGATCACCCATCGACATGTAACACATCGACCAATCAATGTGGGCCGCCTGCCATTGACACCCTCAATTGTGTCACTTACATCACATAAATAGAATATCAATGTATTAAAGATCGATTATCATTTAATATAAATATTTTTTTATCATAAAATTCTATGTAAGTTCAAAAAATATTACCATAATTGATAAATTCATGGTCCTACTATTGTTGATTGATTTGGGTGGTAATTTATATTTTTTTCATACATGGTAAAATTTGAAAAATATTTTAATAAAAAGTTATTTTAAAAAAATATATTTTTAATAAAAAATATAATACATATTTTCTATACAGATATTTACATAAAAAACATTTAAAATTAAAATTTTATAAGATATCTATTAAATTTACTATTTTGTATGGACCATAGCATTGAGAGATCAAATAATATGTATAAAATTAAGAACTAAATATATAAAATGTAAAGATTTATAAGTATGATTAGACTGAAAATATGATAAAGAATAATGACAATTAAAAAAGTTTAAAGGTTAAATTTATAGAATATAAGACAGACATGATATATAATGTGACTCAAAATCTTAAAATATATACAAAATAAAATACCTGTGAGAAAAAATATGAGTTGTTAAAATAAATAAATAAATCTAAAAAAACTTTTAAGTGTGGCTATAAAATAATTTAAAATTATTTCTACTCTTTAAAAATATTACACTAAATCTTGAAAAATAAAAAAATAAATTCATATAATTAACTTCATTATCAAAGAGAAAGGTTAATAATATATAAAGTGATTCAGATATATAAAACACATATAAATTAAAACATATGTGGGAAAATATGAATTAATTATTATTAAAAAATAGAATCAATAAACCTAAAAAAATTTTCAATATATAGTGATAAAAGTAATTTAAAATTACTTATACTCTTAAAAAATTACAATCGAGCCAGTTCGGCCAGTCATAAGTATATTTTTGTTTTTTTAGTTTTTTTATTAAAATTTTATATTTATATAAAAATATCAAAAAATATAAAATATTTTAAAATTTATAGTATTTAGATTAAATTATTACGTGAATATATATTTAAATAAAGATTTTTAATATAAAAAATTATTAAATATATAAAAATATAATTTATTAAAATATTTTACAATATTGATATTTATTTAAAATAAAATTATATATTTGAAAAATAATTTATAATTAGGATGGATAAGGTCGAATTAGTCACTTTTACTGGAAATATTATGTACCCCGAAAAGTTAAACGGGCTTACATTTTGTTCATGTACAATAATAATATATTTCATATATTTGACATATGTAATTAACAATTAATAATAAAAAAATTTAAATAATAATTTATAAATAATTAAAAAACCTAAATAATTTTAAAGAAGGGTTAGACACACCAAATTTAAGTATCAGAATGTGAAATAGTCATAAATTATAGTAATTATAGGTTCTAACCGAATTAATCTTATTCAACATCCAAACAACGTATACATTAACATAGTCAAGTCCAAAACCATCTGCAATAAAAAATATAGAATAAATATCCAAATTTATAATAGTATTGCAAATCATATATGCCACAAAAAAAATAAATAGATCAATAATCTCAACACAAGTATCAAATTATATAAACTGTACTAATTAAATATACAACACATTTAAATATAAATTTTAAAATAAATTAAATACAAACTTAAATATAAATAAAACTAAACCAAGTCTCTAGGTATACACCATTAGATTTTAAATGGTGTGTTTCTTGATTCTGGTTATTGTATGGATTAGAAAGCTCTTAGGTTTTTCACGTCGGATCAAACTCAAGTAGGTCCGGTCTCCATCTTTACTAATTTGAGTCTTGCGCACCACAAATAACGAATACGAAGTTAAAAGATTAGCAGGATTCACTTTTCAATTTATCTTTCGATAATTAAGTTAAAAATTATTCTTGACAAATGAAAAGATGTGAGAATATAAGAAAATGCGTAAATGCACTTATGTGAAAAAAATGAATTTTGTGGAGAATTGGGCTCCGAAAAAGCTCTCGACGGGAGTGGCTTTGAGAGCTGACGGAGGGCTAAGCTCCGGTAGTGTGCTCGATGAGAAACAACTTTGAGAATTAACTAAGTGTTTAAGTTTCGATGGTACGCTTGATGGGGAGCGACTTTGAAAATTAGAGAGAGAGAAAGAATTATGAGGTTAAAAGAGAGCTTAGTTCTTTCTAAGCTAAGACTTCCGACAAGTGTCTTGCCAAGAGTCATCGACTTGTCTTGACAATGGTCATAACCGGCACATCAGTTGTCGCCTTGCTATGGTGGTGCGACCATGGATAGTCATTCTAACATTTGAGTGACCATTTTTGGCAGATGATTCGTGAAGCCATACCGGTAGTGGCAATAGCCTGGCAGCAATAGCATCCTTTTTTATCATTGACTAAGGTCTCCAATATTAGGTGTCTGCGTTGACACCTTCTGTGTTTGCTAGGTTGTCGCCACTAGGTTGGAGGGTTCATCTATCATAATTGGTCATGTTGTAGGGGCTACCTGTTGAACCTGGCCGATCTCTATCTCTACCATCACACTATGTATTGTCAAGTTTGGACCTGCCATTTGGGCCTTCTGAGCTCTCGTCCTCATGGAGGTTTTGCTTCATGGATGGATTTAACTTGAACTTAGGTCAACCCATATCATCAATGGACCTATCAAAAAGGTACAAACATTCAAAGTCAGATAAATCCAACTATCATATCCAAGACTTGTCAACATTTTAAATATAAAATACAATACATGTAAAAATATAAAAAAATTTAAACATATCAAAATTAAGAGCCAAAGACCAAAAGCAAAAATTTATTCTTGATAATTTTAGGTTAAAACGTTACTATTTAAATCAATAGGCAAACTATCTATAAATACGCCTTATAGACAAATCCAAACATTACTTCCTTTTACCATCTATGAAAATAGGTGTGATCATTAAATATACCTTATATATTAATATATCTAAATATATAATTGTCAATTTCTTAAGAAAAATACAAACAATGAATTTTACACCAAATTACAAAGCTTTTTCTTTCCGCAGAAAAAGTACAAATATAAAACTTTTAACCCTATAAAAAAGTATAGATATCAAAACTTTTCACAATGTGAAAAAGTGTAAATATACAAATTTTTATTATGTAAAAAAGTATAAATATCAAAATAAAGTCCAACGTAAAATACTTATTAATAAATAAATAAATATTTCAAACTTTTAGTAAAACCAATAAAACTTTAAATGAATTGGCAAAAATTATATGCATATATAAATATCTATAATAAAGGGATAAAATAAGACATATATGTCCAGTAAAAAAAAAGACGTAAACAAAATTAAAAGATTTAAAAATAAATTAAAGATTGAGTTTATAAATATTTATCTTAAATATCCGATCTAAGAGATGTAATACTAAAAGGCTTCCAAAATCTTTTTCCATCTTTTCTCTATTTTGTTCTCCGCCTCTTCTCTTTCTTTCTTTTCACCCCCTTTTCTCCTATAAAATAGCCAAAAATAATGTGCCGAGGTTCTTATAAACACAATCTATACACAAAACATTTGATAGGTGTGTATCATGCGCCGTTCTACTACATTTATTTCATATATAGTGTCTAAAATTATCTTTGTATAGGTTTATCCCAAGTAAGAAAGTCGAATAGAACCTCTATACTATAACATGCAAATATTTACAGTTATATTTTAGAGTTTAACCGCTTGCTGACGAAGTCACTAAATAAGAGTTTCCTCTTTTTAAAGCAGCCAGTATGTTGTTCTATCTTTGGGTTCATTATTCATGATAGGGAATAGATTAAGGACTTTACTTTAATAATATATTCATTTAGGAGTATAATAGTAAAACAAAATAAGTAATAATGTGAAAGGTGCATCTGAGTATCGCGTCAAGTATATCTCAAGCACTAATATTCTACTTCATCCACTCATGAGTGCTAGAATGGGCATACCTTATGCACTTTTAGATTGTCTGAATCATGCACAAGCACTGCTACAGGTCTACTACTATGCCACAAATGCTCATGAGCACTCTAAAAGTACATATCAAATGTGTGACTCCCACCTCAAATGCATACGAGTGTGAAAATAGGTGTCCTTTAAGTGTCGATCCTAATTCCAAATCATGAGTGCTAGAATAGCCGTACCTTATGCACTATTACACTATTTGAGTGCTCATGAGTGCACTAAAAGTATATATTAGGTATGCGACCCCAACTTCAAATACATACGAGTATGAAAATAGACGTCCATCATGCATTGAGCCTAATTCCAAGTGATCTAATTTTTTTTTAATTTTTATTATATAATTATTTTAAAATTATGCAAAAATTATATTAATAATATCAAAAATCATAATTAAAAATCAAATATTATAATACAAATATATCTTAATCAAACTTTATGAAATTTCAAGTCGGCTAAATTAAATTTATAGAGTGACTTGGATTGATCAGGTCTACTTATAACATCCTTCAAGATGACCTTTTAATTGGATATCTATATATATCTGCTGATCATTTTATAAGTATTCGAGATTTTGATTAGAAAAGTCTTGTTACTTAATTTATATCATAGCCGGTGATGCTACTATAGAATCAAGCCAATTGATTATAATTTTGTTTACTAAAATAATCCTTATGTATAAGGGTTTGCTTAATTTTCTTAGACGACGACGAAGGAGCCAACAGCCAAACCCCTGGTTAACACTAGCCATTATTTTTGCTTAGTAAAACAGTATTAAGAAAGTTTCATTTTAAGAATTATTATATCCAAATAGATAGACTGATGTCCATGAGTTATGGAACTATACCCTCTAAAAATATATTTCCAAATATACAATTTAAGAGAATTTTTTGTACCTTAGTCATGAAATTTATCGTACACATAGTGTGCTTGATATTACCTATGAGGTTAGTGTAACATACATATATGAGTTAGATTGAACTAATTTCTTTCTTACATATGGAGAACCAAAAAATGAAAATAATGATTTTAAAGATTTGAGCTTTTAATTTAAACACAAGTGTAAATTAAGGTTTTATCATGACCAGTGACAATTTGACATGGGACTCAAACCCAAATGTCTCTACCTAGATTCTGTGACCTATAAATTAGAAAGTAAAGAGACCAGGTTATTTTCAGATAAATTCATTCGATATTTAAGCTAGTATGTATTTAAATTGAGTAAGGCATTTGAAACCTATTAACTCTCGAAACTCGACTTCAAAACTCATGTATCAGGCAGTTAGAAGCGTAGAAGTTGAGATTGCTCCATGAGCTTGATTGTGGGTTTTAGATGCCGATATATTTCCAATACCCGAGTGGAGAAAAGAGGTTTCCTATGAAGAGAAGCTACTTGCCAATGATGTCGCTAGACTTTATTCGTGGGATAGCTTGATCTCTATGAGGATTCGAATGCGTGCTCACTCCTTGTAGTATTGAGATGTTTTAGTCTCTTAGCAATGTATAGTGTTTTATTAGAGTAATTATTTTCATTCTTTATAAATGCTATAGTACTCATCAACAAGCCAAGGTCCCATTAGTATGCCAAACATATTTTTAAAAGATTTTACCTAATCATAATAAAAATGTGACAAAAGAATTGTCAAAGTACGTAGCATAGTATCTTTAAACAAAATAACAGACTCTAACTAAGACAATAACATTATATTTAGTTTATAGAATGAAATTAGGTGAAAATAGAATAGTTATTTCTTATCAAAATACAATCAAATAGGATAATAAATATTTTCAGAGGAATAAGGTACAAATGAAATTTTTATTTTCTCCAACCAAACCTACGATAAATTAATATTTTTGTATCTTCAAGTTACAAAACTGTACATGTGATAAGTATACTCGTACAATGATATAAAATTCTTGTGATTAAATATTTGTTACTTAAATAGATCAGTTTCATTGTTCCAACTTGTTGATGTGTGATATGGCCTTTGACATTTATTATGGATGATACCATGAAAAATATGCCATCATTATTAGAAATGAATTCATTAAATTTACCTTTCATGATGCCCTTGAAGGAAAGTTTTGCTTATATCTTAATAAAGAGTGGAGCACATAAGATTCTTGTAAATAATTCCTTGAATTGATATTATTAATGGGTTGTTTAAATTACAAAATTAAAATTATATTTTAAATATATAAGTTTAATTTTAATTCTATTAGATTTCAAATTGTTTAGAATTTTAATTTTATTATTAAAATTATACAAAAAAGATAAATAGTTTACTAAAAATTTTAAATTTTTAATAAATATAATTTGATATAATATTTTTTAAAAAATATACCCCATTTGGATATTTGTAATATTCTATAGACATATATTTTAAAAAAATATATCCCATTTGGATATTTGTAGTATTCTATAGACATATATTTTTTAAATATTTTTTAGATAATATTCTTTATTTAAATACTAATTTTTTAAAATTTTAATTAATATTTTTATATTAATTAAAAAATTAAAAAATAAAACATCGAATGGCTATCGTCTACCCAACCCAAGCAAGTAATAGTATTTTATCTAATATGTTTCGCCTTATTTGACTTTATTATATTAAATTAATAAATATTTCTCAATCTCAAAATTATAATTTATTTTTTTATTTTTAAAAATTATAAAAAATTATCTCATATTGTTTTTGATTCTATAAAATTGAAATATAAAATTAAAATTTTAATTTTACCTGACATAGAACAATCAAACAATAATTAAATATAAAATTATATATATCTAAAACTTAAATATATTAAATTAATCATCTTGTGTAATAAGAAAAATAGGGAGAAATTAAGCAATTAATATGAGACCCATTGCTCTTATCAAAGTGAAAGTATAATATTTGATTAATTAAAAAATGTGTTAAAGATTATTGGTCAAGCTAGAATATAATTTTAAAATAGTTTTAATTTCAATTTGTTGAAGTTATTTAATTAAATATCCATCTTATTTGATGTCTAAGGTAATAAATTACATAAAATAAAATTTATTTTCTAAATGCTATATTTTTATGTAATTTATTTTATTTTTTGTTATATTATAGTTTGTTTTATTTTTATGGTATACTTTGGCACACCATAAATTAATTTTTACTTACAAATTAATTTTTCACTTATAATTTCATCTTTGGATTTATTTGTTATTTAATTTTTTATTTTTTTTATTATGTTATGTTGGATATTTGACATTATTACTTTAATTTTTATATCATTTTTAAAATAAACAAATCAATTTAGACTAATAAATTTACTATAATAAACTCATAATCCGTTAAATCCAAATTAACAGATATATTGATAATTTAGATGATTTTTTTAATTGAGATTTGGTTTAATTTAATAAAATTTAAACTTTAATATGTGATATGATTATAAGATTATACTCTTAACTCATACCAAATCAATCTATATTTATTTGCAATTAATATGAAATATAAATAACAAATATTTACAGTAGCCTATATTTGAAAATGTTTTATCATTATAGTAATTTATTTTTATATAATTAATTATCTTAATTATTTTTTTTATTTTTACAAAAAAATAAAATTTTTTAAAATCTTGGTCCAAAGTATTTTCCCACGTCAAACAATGTGTGATAAATGGAGGGACAAACATCCCCCCACCCCACCACAAATAGGGGATCCTGCTTTTCTTAGAAAAATAGGACCCCCTGCTTCTCTAATCTCAACCATTGGATTGAATAAAATTCAATGATTAAAATTTAAATATTATTTAATAATATTTATAAAATTATTTTTTAAAAAATAATTATATTTTTTAATATAATATTTAATAAATATTAATATTATAAAATTTTTTTATAAAAATATAATTATATTTAATATTATTTTATATCTTTAAATCATGACCCTTGGATTGACTTTTTATTCAATCCAATGGCAATTGTGAGAAAAGCAGGAAATCCTGTTCTTTTAGAGAAGTAGGATCCCTAAACCCCCACCACGCAAGACACGGTCTCCACTTCATAGAGGGACCCCACCGTACTAAAAGAAATATATTTTTTTTATTAAATAATATTTTTAAATAATTTACATATATTTTTATTAAAATTATAAAAAATAAATAAAAATTTACATTATTTTAAAATTTTTTATTTTATTTTTTGATATATTAATTTTAATAATTTTAATATAAATAAGTATATAGGTAAATATATATAGATATTATTTTTTTATTTTTATATGGTATGTTTTTTTAGTTATTATTTATAATATATGGTGTTATGCTGTCTAATTAGTGCGTGACAGCACACACTCGGAATTTACGATGGCGCCTCTCTCTTCTTTGAGTGTGAGAGGGGCCCCACTTTTGAAAAAATAAAAGATAAAAATTTATTTTTAAATAAATAATTATAATTTAATAATTAAATTAAATTAATTTTATAATCTTAAAAAATAACTAAATTATGATAATTTATTTTAAAAATAAATAATTTAACTTTAAATAATAATTTTTTTATTTTTTAAGAGGTAGATTTTTTTATCCTCTCAACAGTGTGACTTGACGTAAAATGGACGTGTCAAATAACCAGCAGCCCATTGGATAAGTTTTTTTTTAATTTTATTTTTTACCAGTTTGAATTATATTTTTTCCATTAAAAAAAAAAGATAAAATATATATTATTTATATATTAGTAAATAATATATAATTATTATATAATTTAATTATTAATTAAAATAACGTTATTTGTTGTGAAAGGGAGACAGCTGTATCTGGGCTGGCTGTCATTGTAAAATTCACCCCACCCTCCGCTTTCCTCATTCACTCTCTCCTCTTTCTTCTTCAAGCACCGTACGTTTTGGTACTTTTTTATTATTATTATTATTATTAAATATATATAATATTTTTATAATATTAAAATTATTAAATATTTTTTAACTGAAAACAAATTTTTAAAATAACTATTTACGTATTTTTTAAGCTTTAAATTTTATCAATTAGATTTTTTTTATCCAACAAATGATATTGAGATGTAATGAGTACATCTTTAAAGAGATGCACACATCCCAAATGTACCCATTACTCAATATTGACCACTAGCATTAATTATTTCAAGTTCTTACACAAATATGATACATTTATGGTCTCGGACGCTTGGGCCCGCCCGTTGATAATGCCACACCTGGCCACATCGGTCGCTAGACAACACAGTTGACCACTACACACCAGTCACTGATGATAACTAATTGGATGGCGATGTCTTTATCTACCATTATTGTTGCGGTAAACCCTTGTAGTCGACCAATAATGTTTGTGGTTATCATTGTCATTCGTCAGCTAGCATGCCCAACTCTGAGCCTCTTGCCCATTGCATATGGATGCCTTGACCACCACTGCCGATCACTCTTTATTGGCATGATTGTCCCTCGTTATTGTAATGAGCTGTTAGTATCTTTAGATATTAGTAGGTCACTCGAATATAGCATTACTAGTTGATGTTCTAATTGATGTTGCCTCAATCCTTATTACTGAACGCTGCCTTGTTGAAAACCCTAACCAAGCAATTGATGGCATCCAAAATGAATTTTTAAACAAAAAATACTACATCAAAGACCAATTATCATTAAAATGTAAAGAATCGTGAAATGTCATCATCGGTCTAAAATATTACTGTGAATAATAATCCTAACTATTCATTATAATTGATTAATTTGTATGATTACCAATATTTTTTTATAAACCAATTGTAAGGAAACTTTTGCTCCTATTGTTTGCAATACTTCTATTCGGCCTTTTTTGGCTGTCCCTACGATACATCATTTATATTTATTTTAAATTGATGTAAATAATTTATTTTCATATGACAATTTGACTGATAAAGTTTATGTAAAATCTCCTCCTAATTATCTTAATTTTTCTAAATAGGTATGTCATATTCAATAAGTATTATTTGGTCTTAAGCAAACTCCCAATACTTGGTTAACTAAGTTCAGCTTTACTATTTTACAATTTGGACTCTACCATTTTTATTAGTCATATTATTACTAGTATAACTATTCTCTTATTTTATATTGATGACATGATTATTATTGATAATTATAATTTTAATATATTTAAATTTAAATTTTTTGATTCAATATTTTAAAATAAAAGATCTCAATTTTCTTCATTATTTTCCTAGGCTTGAAGTGACTATCACATCTAATGGGTATAGTTTGACGTGGGTTAAGTATATATTTAATCTTTTTCTCATACTAAGATCATTAATTGTAAGACGTCTATTAGTTCTCCTAAATATATCATCGCATTTAATGATACTGATGACGACAAATTTGCCTCTGGTACTATTCTTTATCATCAATTTGTTTAGAATTTTATATATCTCACGGTTATTAGGCATGATAATACTTATGGTGCATATTGTCACCCAATTTATTCCAACTGTGCACTCTGTTTACTATGTAACTATTTTTCGTATTCTTCATTATAAGAATGACACTATATTCATATGTTACACTTCTCTTTCACTTTTCTTAGAACTCCAAATATATTTTGATATTGATTGGATATGCGATCCTATTGACCGATGATCCACTGCTAGTTTCTTTGCCTACCATGAGATTCTCTCATCTCATGATATAGTAAAATGTAGATCGTTTTTACCCGTTCTTATATTGAGGATGAATATCACGTTTTTATTGATATTACATCTGAAATTTTTTTGCTTTATTAACTTTTATAAGATATTGGTGTTCTTTATCCTCGTGGCACTCCCTCTATTATGACAATCATTATACTATTCAAATTACTTATACTAATATATTTCATAAAAATACAAAATACATTGAGTTTGCAGATAGACAGATTGTCACATTGTGTGTTATTACCTCAAGGAATGTCTTCTCTCATTTTTTTGATTGATCAATTGACCGATATTTTTACTAAATCTCATCCACAAGGTCACTATATTGATATAGCTTTTAAATTTTAATTGGTCTCTTTCAAATCATCTTGAATTTAAAGATAGATTTTAAGAATATAATATCCTTATTCATTAATGACAATTTATTTTTTTAAATTAGAAAATTATTATTTTCTAATTAAGACTACTTATGTATATGATAATATACATATATATCATTATCAGATTAAATAATTGATATTTTTTAATTTAAATAACTTATATAATTATTATTATTTTAATTTTTTTTAGTGTAGACTCCCTCTTTCTCCTATAAATTAGTCATTTATATAGTTTGATACACACAGAATTATAAAAATTATCAAATTTTTTCTCTTTTTATATTTTTACATTTGTAATAGATCCATCACGTAGTGGACGCTTGTATTTGAGATATATATATATTAATCATTATTTTTTATAATATTAAAATATAATAATATTCATATTATAAAAATATAAAATAAAAATATAATCATTTTTCTAGAGCTTTTAAATTTTTTTACATATTAAATTTGAACCCTTAAATTTTTCATCTAATGGTCCATAATGAAGCGCAGCGTGTTTCGGGCCACACGCAAACACAGAGCACTAACGACGGTGGGGTTATGGCGTTTTAATGAGATACGCTCAACGTTTCTTTTTTTTTTTTTACTTAAGTGTTTTTTTAATCATTTTAAAAGGTCAAATTAATTGATAAAAATTCAATAATAAAAAATTATTTTTATTTAATAATTTATTTTAATTTTTATTATTTGTAATTTTCAATAATCCTAAATCTTTAAAATAAAAAAATACCCTTAATAAAAGTGCCGTAGCAGATCTCATAATTCACATCCAAGGGACAGATGTCCCCAAAAGAAGGGAACATTGGAACAAATTGTGGGCCGTCGGATTCGATTGTTTTTGTGATTCCCAAGCTACCACCGTCAAGGAAGCATCATCTTCACATCTCTCTCTCTCTCTCTCTCTCTCTAAATATTTATATAGAAATGAAAATTTTGTTTATAACTCATACCCCATTTGGTTGAAGAAAATAAAAAATTTTATTTTTTTTATTATTTTTAGAGTAATAAATTTTTTTATTTGGTTTTAATTTAATTAAAAATAAATATTTTTATCATATTTATCATACTATTTTACAAATCAAATAATAAAATACTAATTTTTATATTATTCTATTTCAATAATCAAATATAGGAATAATAATTTTAATTCTATTTTTATCTTATTTTATTTCATGAGAATAAATATTCTATTCACACCTTATTTTATTCTAATAACCAAACGTATCAATAGGGTACAACAAATAAATGGAAACAATAAAAAAGAAAATAATTCTCCATAAAACTAGATAGAGGTAAAAATATAATTAATAGATACAATAACAGAATAATATAATTAAACCAACATTAACATAATACTTCATTGTCGGGTAATTTCAGATCAATTGAATAGTCATATTACCCTTATTCAGATTATCTTTTTCAAAAATATATTTATTCTAATCCTTTAAATAAAATAAATAAAGATTATTACTCACTAAACTTTTCTTAATTTAAGTCAGAAACTTTATTTTAATATATATTTTTAGATTATTATTTTTTTATGTATAATTCTTTATGAAAAATAAGAGGATGATGATGAATGGGGAGATGGTGGAGTATTAGATTCAAAGCTCTGGCATTATTCCATAGGGTTATTGATGGGGCAAGCCATTTACCTTTCTTAGGGACCACGGTTTCATTTTGCTTTCTAAAGTGGTGTTTGGCAGAATTTTAAATTAAAATAGTTATTTAAGTTAAAAACATTTATCATGCTAAGAATTATTAAAATATTTTAATTAGAAGTTTATCTTGACATAATCTTGTAATTAAGAGCTATATTAACAACTAATAACACGGATAATGACAGCAAATTTATACAATGATAAATTTTCTATGTTATGGTCAGAAGAGGATTTGAATATAAGTAGGTAAATTGACTGCTAATAAAATTGACTGCTAATAACATAGGTGATGTTAGCAAAATTATAAAATAATAAAAATTTTATGTTATAATTAAAAGTTTATTCTAACATAATAAGATAATTAAGAAAACTAAATTGATCATTAAGGAGTAGCTGCATGTATTTAAGAGGGGAAAAAAAAGCATCTGAAGTTAAAATTTAATCAACCCACTATTTTAAAATATTAAAAAAAAAAAAAGAAAAAGAAAAGAGAAGGAAAATGATACTCTTTTAAGGCCAATAATCATTAAAAGAAAAGTGAGTTTGAGACTCAAATTTATACCAATTATGTATCTTTAGGGACCAAGAACTAGCCTAGCAACCCTACTAAGACTTTTTGAAATGACTTTTGCTTCAATAGTAATATTCATCGTACTATCTATATACATATAAGATATTTAAACTATAACAATAACTATACAATAAAAAAGATTATAATTTTAATAAGCTCGGCCAATAAACAGTAACATTTAAAATTCAAGATGTCAAGAGATTTTAGATTAGTAGAGTCCGAGTTATCAAATTAGTAGGCGTTCGAGAACCCCCTTATTTGGATATGTGCGTGCGTTCAGCAAATAAATAGTAAGATCTCTACAACTGTCTTGTTAGAACAAACAGATTGTTAGTTTTCATTAAAGAAAATCGTCATACTAGGATCACATATAGCCAAAATACAGATATTAAAGAAAAATTAGTCAAACTAGAATACAATAACTTTAAAAAAAATAAAAAAAAAACAGATTATCAATTCTAACAATCTGGTCATAATTCTTAGTTGATCTAGATACCTATTAATACCAAGCCATGTTAACCATGGCCTATGGGACACTCTCGTGAGAAGTATACTTATAACATGATCGTTCTATGAAAGCATATCAATTCTATATTTATAAATGTAATAATTAATTCCAATGATATTAACCTATTCAAAAATAACTGTTATAAATAAAATGGTCTTAGTTTCTTAGAAAGAGAACAACCTATTAAGTAACCAGTCTGTATAGGTTACTGAACCATCCCAACATTAACGCATATAGCCTTTATAAGTATAAAATTCTTTAATACAAAGAGGACATTTCATTTATCAATAACTTAAACATAATAATAATCACTGACTTTTTAAGATACTCACATTTGCTTGAAATAGTCTAAAAATACTTATTCAAATATAAATTTTATAGCATACAAACTTATATAAAATAATTTAGAGTATACTTTTTAGATAACCTTGTATCCTAAAAGATCTCAAGACATGGAGTATTGCCTTTTAGAAGCTAAAATCCTTCATCATTTAACCTCAAACATTCTAGTTATGCTACTGCTTTATTAAGTTATGCAACAAAACATAAATCGGAGAGTTATTCATATATATTTGAGTTTTTATTTTTATTTATAGTGAGTAGGATATAAATTTAAAAACTAAAAATTTAATTTAAAATATCTCAAATTATATTTTGACTCGGAGTTATATATCTAACTTAAGATAAAAGAATATTATTATACAATTTATTATAAATATTAAAACATTCACATATATACCTAAAGAAGATCTACCTTATGCGTATTTGATCTACATTTAAAAAGAGAAAGCTTTAGGTCAATATCGGATGGTAGCCACACGTCGATGGTCCAATCTATAGAAAATAGACATGTGGACTTATTTGACATCTTGCTATCTATTAAGGGGTTTGGAGTCTATATCTTTTTTTAAAGATGAGTTGATTTAACTTATTTTAATTAAGACTGTTTAATTAATCTTAGATATTTTAAAAATATTATATTAAAAAATTAAGTATCTTTTTTAAAAGAAATAGTATAATTATTTGATTGATATTATTATGTTCCACGAATTCGGATTATCATGCGAATTAAGATGCCGTAAATCGGATATTTATGATGGGTCGATCTAATGTAGATCCGAGTCGTGGCTCCCCACTCCGTAGATAAACCCAAATTTGTGGAACGCAATATTGATGCCGTTTATAGGAAGCGACCAAAAGGTCAATTTTACCATTAAAAACACAAAGAAAAACTAATTAATACTAAAACTCATACGAGCGCTCTTGCCAAAGATACTACCACTCTTAGTTATCTCATAAATAGTCTTGATTGAGACCAACAGATAAATATTTTCACCCATACAACAATCACATCATTGAACATAATCGATATTAAATGTTTATAATTGAAAGGAGCTAAATTAGCCTATGTTTTTTTTCTAAAGAGGCTGGGTTCCCAAAGGCTACATCAAGGGGCTAATTCGTGGCCTCATAAAATAAGGGAAAATTTTTTTCCATTATAACAAGTCATTTATATTTTTGAAAATAATATGAGATTATTTTTTTAGATATTAAAATATCAAAAAAATGTATTATAAAAAAATTAATTGAAAATAAAATTATTACAATAATTTTGAATTTTTTTCAAATCAATAAAATTAAAACAATTTTATTTTTATTTTTTTCTCCACATTTTTTATATTTTATTTCTCCATTTGAATTTCTCCATGACTGACATAAATTTATCACAACATCAAAACTTTGATTGAAAAATCGAGAAACGAACCCATTAAATTTCTTCACAGATTTAATTATTGCAAATATTTTAAAACATGCCTTCCGATTCACAAAATACTAGGAAATATATAAAAGTAATAATAATAAGAGCTACAAATAAAAAAAAATAATTAAGCCAAAAAATTAAAAGAATAAGCCCCGTTGGATCTAAGAAGCTGTGTCCCCCTTTCTTTACATTAAGAGAATTAAGAAAGTTTAATCTCTTATAAAGATTGAGAAGCTCGACCTCTTTATTTTGAATGTTTATTTTTAAATAATTGAATATATGTAAAAAAAATTTAAAAATTAATTACTTTAAATTAATTAGTTTATTATCATTCATTTAAAAATAAACAACTAAAATTAAAAGAACCATTTAATCCTTACAGTAAGGGTAATTTGATTTGACTTATAGTAATAACCAGTGTTTCACAATACTAAACAATTTAAGCCTAAAATATTTGGAGGACATATGTAAGAATTCATGAAAATGACTCTTTTTTTTTTAAGATTTAATTTGACAAACTAATTATGATTGATACATCTCAATGACATGAATTAATGTACAAATAAGAGATCTACCTTGCCACAACTAAACATTCAAATAAAAATAGATCCAATCTTTGTAATATTGAATTTAGATTTTACGCACCGTAATAGAATAAATAAGAGGTAATAGAAATACAATACTCGTTCTTTAATATTTATTTTTTAATAGTTAAATCAGTAATCTTTCTCCTTAGATGTGAAAGATATAAGAAAATGAGTGTGAAAATATATAGTGGATGAGGATGAGTGTATACATAGAGGATAATATTTTTTTTTATGCACTTATTTAGGAAAATAGTTTTTGTGTTTATATACTCTCTTGGTGGAGTGACCTGCCTTATAAAATCTCATTTTTTTCTAAAGTATAAAAAAGGTCAGTTAAATTATTTTTATAGGACCATTAAAAAAAGTTATAGTATAATAACATATCCAAATAAGTGACAAAGTTTGAATTCTTTCATTCTTATTTTAAAAAAATTAAATACATTTTTTATTTATTCTATGTGAAGAAAAGCCCTACTCTAGGGGATCACAATAGCATGAGAGGTGGCATAACCCTATTTTCTAGTTTGACTATTATGAGCTAAGTAGTCTATGTTTTTAGCAATAAGAATTCAAACTTGTTAACTTTCCTCGTCCACCATTTCAACTTTTAAATAAATTTTAAAATGAGGTTTGAATCGTGAAATGGGTATTGAAATTTAGAATTAAAATTAAGATTTGGAGATTAATTTTGATTATACTTATTAGATATCGTATGAAATTAAAATTTTAATTTTAATTTTTAATTTCAGAGAATTAAAAAATAATAAAGAATAATTATTTTTTTATGGGTGGAAAAATTAGACCATATCTCAAATTGTTCTCTCAAAATTATCATAAATTCTTTATATTTTCACACATTATAGTTTAATTTCTATATACTTCTGATAAAATTAAAAATAGATCTTTCCTCTCCATTTCAATTCTAATTTGGCAATTTAGTTGAAGAGACTAACGTCTGTCATTGAGCTCAACAATAAAAGCCCACAACACAGAGTCTTCTATCTCACAGCTCCAAAGAAAAAACCAGAACAATATGGCTGCCCTAAAGCTTTCCGTACTCTTCTTCCTCGAGCTGGTGATCCAGCTTGCCATCGTCGCCAACTCTCAAGAACTTGTGCTTGGTTTCTACAACGATACGTGCCCAGAAGCTGAGAATATCGTTAATCAAGTGACTGCTCTGTACATTTACAATGACTCAACTCTTGCACCTGCTTTGTTAAGGTTGACCTTCCATGATTGCTTTGTTAGGGTACGTGCCCTACTTTTTTAGGGTTTCTTCTTTACTCTAATCACAGTAGCTAGGTTTTCATCTCTCTTTTCATTTTTAAATGATCTTATTGTGATACCATAAATAAGTATATGAAAAGCATTTTGGAATATCTTTTAATCATATTTAAAATATTTTTAGGTGATATAATATCTGTTTATCCATATATTTTTCGTGCACTATTAGTATGAATAGATGGGTAATGTACCATATTATCACAAGTTTATTTGTTTATTTTTTTTTTAAAAAAAAATAGGACAATCAAGTGCAGAGTGTTGCCGTTATGTGCAAAGGATTAAAAAAATAGTTGGACTACTTTAAATCCATTGTATACAATTTTAAGTTATAAATGTTCATTTTTATATCTTGATCATGTAAATATTAATTTATACAGTGATAATTCTACTAATGTGTCGAAGTATATCTAAGGGTTTTTGAGAAAATATGCGGACCCCTTGATACGACTAGAAGATTAAGATTAAGAATGCTAATACAATAATATATTTTATTAAAGAATAAGACATGGCGTAATATCTTAAAATATAAAATTATTTTTTAAATCTTGGCTAAATAATAACTTAATATTGGTTAATATGAAAGAAACTAGTCATTAATCATGGATGATATTAATCTAAGGAGTCCCAATGGCATGAGAGGAGGCATTACTCTATTTTCTAGTATTTCTTTTGTTAACTAGGTGGCCTATGTTTTTAACATCAAGAATAAAGACATTGAGAATTCAAACTTGTTAACTAGCAAAGTTGACAGGTCTAAAAATTGAAATAAACTTTAATACCTCCTTTGAATTTTGAAAATGGGTATTGGAATTAAAAAAATTAAAATTAAAATCTCAAGCCTAATTTTAATTTTTATATATTTGACATCATATGAAATTAAAAATCCAAGCTCATGAGGATTGGGGATAAGAAATAATTCTCTATAATTTTATATGGAAATTCAAGAGCAGTAATATCGAAATGTTTTTGATTTTTTTGGATCGATAGAGTTGTCTAAGCATGGTTTTTAATTCATTCTTATGAAATATTACATAAAAATATTATCTAACATATAAAAACATATTTTTTAAATAAAGAGTATTATTCAGGATCTAAAATAATAATAATTATCTTACGAAAAAATAACTATTTATGTGAAAGTATTTCCTTAATACATGTAAAATATGTTTTGAGTAAAAGAATATGTTTTACAAAATTTAGGATTTGTGTTGGGTTAATTATTTTTTATAATTTTATATATAGATTAAAAAATTGATCATATCTTAAATTTTTCTTTCAGATTTAAATAATTTCTTATATAATTCGCACAAAATAATTTAAATCTACATACTTCCAATAAAATTAAAAATAAACTTATAATTCTCCATTATAATTCAAAATTTGTAATTAATATATCCAAAAAAAAAAAAAATCAACGCCTGTCATTGAGCTCTGCTATAAAAAGCCCACATCAGAGTGCCTTCATTCTCACGCCATTGTCAATCAATCGTAGCTTCAGCAAGAAAAAAAAAAAAGAACATGGCTGCCCTTAAGCATTCCGTACTCTTCTTCCTCGGGCTAGCGATCGGGTTTGCCACCGTCGCCGGTGCTCATAAGCTCGTGCTCGGCTTCTACAACGTGACGTGCCCAGAAGCTGAGAATATTGTTAAGCAAGTGACCGCTTCGTACATCTCCGATGACTCGACTCTTGCCCCTCCTTTGTTGAGGTTGACCTTCCATGATTGCTTTGTTAGGGTACGTGCCCTTATTTTTCAGGGTAAAATCTAATATTAATTAATTTATTTAATTTTATATAAAATTATTAATAAATAAATAAAATATTAAGTTATTAAGTAAACTCGTATAAAGCTAACTAGCTGCATAGGAAGTAGGTTAAACACCTGCAATTTGCTAAAGATGTGATTGGCAGCCTTCTTTTCTTCAACATTCATTCAGTTTATATTCTCAGATAATTAACATAATAATCTTCTTTTTTTTAAATATAATATCTAAAAAAATGATTAGACTGCTTTTATGATCGTGACTTATATGATATAAGTAATCATTTTCATATTCTATCTCGTAATTATAACATTACATAATGATAACTCTACCACTATATCAAAGTATATCTAGAGTTTTTTGATAAAATACTAAAATCTCTAGTTGTTACTAAAGATTTAGATTAGAAATGTAAAATTTGTCTATTTTATGATGTAGTAATATACTTTAACATGGGAGAAGATATGATTTCATATATTAAAATATAAAATTATTCTTAGATCTGAACATAATAATAGTTTAATAGTGGTTAATACAAAATAAGTGAACTATCAATCATGGATTATAGAAAAGAATAATGGGCAAAAAAATTCTTTAATTTAGAATTTTATCTCTTTGTTTTTCATGCAGGGTTGTGATGCTTCGATATTATTAGAACCGACCAATGCTAACAACGCAACTGAGATAACTGCCCCCCCTAACCTTACTCTAAGAGGATTCGAGGTTATCAATGCAATCAAAACAAAGTTGGAAGAGTACTGTCCCGGTGTAGTTTCTTGTGCTGATATTATACAGTTAGCTGGTCGAGATGCAATTCAAACGGTAATTCTCTTATTAGAATGACTCAAACTATATATTATTATAGCATTGATTACGATAAAAGTACTAATTATGTTATGAGAACATTTTGTGGGATTTTTTCTTTGATGGTGCAATTCTCATTGAAGCATTCATTTAATTTCACGTAAAAATAAATAGATAAATATGACACCATATCAAAATGAGTATTTGGAATGTGTATATATTATAGACCTAATTGAAATAGGGTTTAGGCTATGTTCGGTTTAGGTTTAAGTGAGAAACATATTACCAAGTCCGGTCAAATCAAGTTAGGCCTGATTAATAGAGTCAAAAGCCAAAATCATGCTAGCCGATCAAAATTGGGCTGGTTCCCACTATTCTATGCATTTTTTTAAAACATTTTATTTAAAATTTTCTATTTAAATGAAATATAAAAGTAAGGTTTATTAAAATAATTATTTTTAAATTAGGTATTTATTTGAAATTAAAAAAATATTTATAACAAATTATAATTTGACCTAAGCCTATCTAATCTAGCCGTTTTCATCCATAACTATCATCATATATGTTAATTTAAAAAATTAATCAGGCCTAATTTTTTAATCATTTTCATTAACTATCGCGATATATCTTTCATACGCCATATCAAATTCCATACCTTCTTGATCGAACCATCCAAACATCTTGATCGGATCATCTAACCGACTGTGTTTTAATCATAATTGATGGAGAATGGTCTTCTGAAACTGTTCTGATGTCGACTGTTTAGCCCTAAGGGATGATAATTAAGCATTAATCTGCATGGTTAGGCCTACGGAGCATCGTGGGTGGTGCTCACTGGACGAAGAGATGGAACAGTTTCTCTTGCGAGTGAAGCTTTGGAGGATCTGCCTTCCCCGTACAGCAACTTCGCCTCTCTCAAGCAGAAGTTCGAGGCAGTAGGTTTGAGCGTCAAGGATCTTGTAGTCCTGTCAGGTAATTTTTCCTGTCAATTGTGAAAATTTGATGGGATTAAAATATTTATTCAAATGATTAAAATTATTATATTATTTTATATTTTTATAAAATAAAAATAAATATTAAAGGCATATTTAAATACATTTTAAAATTTTCTTTATTTATCGTATCTTTTTTTTTTTTTTACTACGAGAGGACATAAAATTTGGGTAAAAAGCCAACATGTATAATTTTCTAGGGAACTTTTAAAAATCATAGAATAGAAATTAACAACCTTTATTTTTTAATTTAAAAACTGTCCCATAATTTAGAAAAATCATTATTCACTATCATTAATTAATGTTTCACAATTTTTTCATTTATAGAGTAAAAAATTAATTATTTTTTATTATATTATTTTTAATAAAAAATTAGACTAATTAATAAAATAATATATAATAATTTATAATTATTTTAATAAATTATTAAATATATGATATATCAATTTAAATAACCTAATAACAATCACTTCAAAATCATATTGAAATTATTCTTTCATTTTTACCAAATAGTTTAAACCTTTGTTATTTTTTCACATATAAACTCAATAATTTGCATATTATAGCCGTCTAGATTTAATATTTTTTTATAACTAAAGGTATACCATGCATATATACAATTGGGACGGTAATTATTTATAAATTCTTTAGCCAATAATAATAATAATAAAGTTTTATATTTCATGGCGACTCTTTCAATTGATCTTGAATGAATGCATACCCATGAATTTGATTATTTAAAGTAACCTTGGTTTGGTCACATGCATGTAGCCGCTCATACGGTCGGGGTCGCTCACTGCCCGTCATTCTCCGGGCGGTTGTACAACTTCTCCGGTGAAGGTGGCACCGATCCTTCGTTGGACCCGAACTACGCAGAGTTCCTGAAACAAAAGTGCCCTCCGAACGACCAAGTAACGACCGTGTATCAGGATCCGATAACTCCGAACAAATTTGACATAGGGTACTACGTGGCCGTGGACCGACACGTGGGACTATTCGAATCCGATGCTGCCCTTCTAGAAGACAACGAGACGAGGGGCTATCTCGAGTCGCAGGTTTGGAGCATGGGCTGGACGTGGCTCGAGGACTTTGGCGTGTCGATGATGAAGATGTACAAGTTTAAGGTGCTTACCGGAACCGAGGGTGAAATTAGGAAGAAATGTGGCTACGTCAATTAAAATTAAAAGGAAAAAACAACAATAAAGAATAAACGTGGCGATGTCAACTAAGAATTAATAATTAATAATAAAAAAATATATTTATAGTTGATTCTAAACGTGGGCTAAATTGAATAATTAAATATTACATACAATAATAAAATTACTATATAAGAATGAGAAGAAAATACAGATAAACAAATGGGATTATGTGAATTAAAAATTTATTGGATTTTTATGTCTCTAAAAGTAATAAAATAATTAATTATAATGTGGGCAAAATTTTACATCTGCTTTTGATAATTTAAAAAATTGGCTATGTTATCGCATCGATTTATAAGACAGACAGTTACATATCTTATAGAGATAAAGCTTATTAATTTCTAAAAGTTAATTTTTTATTTAAAATTAAACGGTTATATTTATTTATTTTAAAATAATTAATTATTATATTTTTTAAAAAAATTAGTTAAATAATAAATTATCTATTATTAAGTAAATAGTTAAAATTAATAGATAAATGAGATGTGGCCTTTCTCATTCCATCAAGTTTAAAGACGGGTGAAAATTTTCTCGTATTGTTAAAAATAAACTTAATTTATATGAATGGATAAAAATACATTATATTGAAACTTATACAATTTATTACTTAATATTATCTTTTCTTTTTTAATTTTTTCATTATCATATTTATAACAAATATATAAATGAATAACTATATATATTAATATATTTTAAGCATAATTTTTTGAATAATAAAAATAAAATACTGTAAAACAAAAATACCCATTCCAAGAATCGGGCTGGTACGCACCAATGCGTAGCATTTTGCCATTGCGTAGACATCCATCGGGAAGAATTTAATCTTAGTACAAAAAAATTAAATATATATATAGTTATTTTTTAAAGGATAAATATTTAATATTAAAAAAATATGGTATTTTTTAGATATTAATTTTCACTTATTAAATTTTTTTATAAATTTAAAAGATGAGAATTTAAAAGATGATAATAATAATGGGGATAAATGACGCATCTCAAGGATTCAAATTGCTATACGAATTAGCGAATTACCTCAAATAAAAATGAATCTAATTTTTGTAATTTCGAAAGAGAACGAGAAAGACAAATAAGAGGTAAAAGGTATACGAGACTCACTTTTCGTTATATCCTCTGACGCTTAAATTAAATTTTTTTTTATTCGAAAGAGAAAGATACTAAAAAATGAGTACAAAAATGTTGAATAGATGAGAATGAGTGTTTGTTTGGAAGACAATATTCCATTTGGTGTAGTCGTTTGATAAAATGATTTTGGATTATTCATTCGTCCGGGTAAGTGCCTTGAGCATCGGAGGATATATCAGGTAACGAATCTCGTATACTTCTTACCTCTTATTTATTTTATTATGTTACGTAGGATCTAAATTTGGAGTTACGAAAATCGAGCTATTTATATTCAACCATCTAGTCGCTAAAGGTGGCTCAATAACTCGTATAACAATTTGGGCGTCGAAGAATATATCAAGTAACAAGTCTCATATACCTTTTACATCTTATTTGTCTTATTATGTTGCGTAGGATCCATATTGAGAGTTACGAAAATCGAAACCAATTTTATTCGAGCATCCAGGCGTGGTGAAAGAGCTCCATAATTTGTATAATAATTTGAGTACTCAAAACATATTAATAAATTTAATTATATTTTTATATTATGTTTTTAATATGAATATTTTAACATTAAATATTACAAAAGTAAATAATAAAAAATAACTATTAATATATATTTATATTTTTCTAGATATAAACTGTAGGATCCTTGAATTTTCTAAATGTAAAGGCCGTCACGCGTCTATCGTGCAACGGATTGGGCCGCGATGGAGCACTCCGGTATCTGACCCAGCCGCTGCATTAACAGTCCAAATGCAATCAAATATAGCCCAACGGACTATTTTTATTCAAAAATATTTAAAAATTTTTTAAATTTTATATATTACTAGATATTTTTAAATAATTTAATATTTTATTAATTTATTTACGTTAGTAAGCTTATAAAAATTAAATACTATAAATAAATAAATATCATGTTAAAAAAGCATCTAAATGACATTAAAAATGATCATATAGCACTACTTTTTTTTTTTTTATAGAAAGCATGAATGTATATATTTTTTTTAAAAAAATTTCTTTAAAATACATAATAAATAAATAAATATACGGTTAGATACCCTTAAAAAACATAACATTTTATGTGTTTATTTATACTAATAAATCCATATAAAAGTAATTAAATATATAAATATTAAGTTAGAATAGATGCCTAAATATTGTTAAAAAATAATCATATAACACAATTATTTTCATAGCAACACCATCGAATACTCATCTGTGATGAATCATGTGATATTCTATCAATTTATTCATTCTAATAGGTTATTAAAAAATAAATAAATAAATAGATAAACATTAGATCAAAATAGACATCTAAATAGAATTAAAAATGACTGCATAATACTATGCTTTTTATAGAGGCATTTCATCTGACAAAATAAAAGATATAAACTGACATCGAACATCAACATTGGTGCTCAAGCATTCCGCAATTCAAGTAAAAAATAAGAACGGGCCAATGTTATAATTATGAAATAAAATATTAACCTATATAAGTATTAGGCTTTTAATACTATAGTAAAATCATAATATTTTTTATATCAATGATATAATGATCAATATTTTTTTTTTAAATCTTGATTTGAAAAAAAATCTGATGACCTGTATTTGATGTTTTTACGGACTTGTCAGGCACCTACGCAATTTTCGCTTTGTATTTGGCAATTGCTCGATGGAATCATTAAGAGTATGAGTAAGTTGTGTTATAAAAATACCCTACATTGAAGAGATAAGAGTTGTAATGGCCTTTAAATGAGTGATGATCGATGACCCATTAAATGGGGTTTTTGGTTTGGATGCTTTCCTACACATATGGATTAATCCAACAAGTGTTTGTGCCCACATGTGCTTGTAAAGTTTACTGACACGGATTAATTTGGTAATGATCATAAGTTTGAGTTATAAAAATTATCAATTATATAATATAAGATAAGATTACATACAATATATCCAAAATGATTCAACCTTAGTTGAACCCTACATATAATAGGTGCTTCGTGCACCGTGTTGCCAGTCTCTATATCCATATCCAATTATAGAGTACAAAACATGCGTAATTGACAATAAAATGAAAAACAGATACCTATTATATAATATAAATAAGATTACATACAGTATATCCAAAATGATTCGACCTTTGAACCCTACATATAATAGGTGCTTCGTGCACGGCATTGTTTGTCTCTATATACATATCTAATCATAGAGTACAAAACATGTGTAATTAGTAGTAAAATGAAAAGCTGATGCTTTAGAGGCACAGAAAACATCAATATCCTCATGGAATGCACAAATTTTTCGATTTAAAGGGCAAATAATTAGCAAATAAGAAAGATGAGACTCAAACTTATATTAAATACAGGTTAGCAAGGATTAAATACTAACTATATCACTTGTATATAAACAAAATTTTATCATTGCCAAATAAAAAAATTATATCCGTGTTATTTACACTTACAAAATAAGTCTTATTTAATAGGGATTTAACAAGGGAATTTGCTCAAAGCCACAAGATTCTCAAAGAATAAACCCTCAACCTCCGGAAAATAATATCTTGAAATCACTTAAATCTTTATACCACTGAGAAATTAAAGATCTTTACAAGCTAATGATGCAAATATCAGTCAATAAGATATAAATCGGCCGACATGCGTCGATAGCGGGGCGCCCAATACAATCATTTTAAATACCATGATAAATCATATATATTTTTATATTGATCAATACAATTGATGTATCTGTTGATATGAATTTTTTAATTTATAATTTTTTAAAAATTTTGTCTATTCGATATTAATATCGATATGTCTACGACCATTATTGATATCAACATTTCATTCATACTACTACCTTACAAGATCTGGTGCACTTATTACAAAAATAAAAATGACTAACAAATGATAAGTAACAAACCAAACTAAATCAAATCAAACTGAATAATTTCGCATTAATTGGAGTTAGCTACTTTGATTTTTCTGTCTCTATTCATCTCTGTTGTAGGTCAAATTTTGTGCTAGCACCAAATGTGCAAGATCATAGTCGATACTTCCTTCATAATCTTCTTCCAACTTTCTCTATGCATTTTATAAGGACCTTCCAAGATCTCACAACTCCTAGCATGTCAATATAGAGTCTTGTTTTAGATGACAAAACCACTCATGTACGTCTCTCATATTTTGTCATTTACTGATACCATCTCGAAACTTTTTTTGCATAACTTCGTTGTTTAGCATCTTGCAAACTAAACATCTTTGGACATTACTGTAAAGATCATCAATTACTAAACATTATTCCATAATCTCTCTATAATTTTAGGATTATACATCTATATCAACATATTTATATCAATCACTTTAATTTTAAATTGATAAAGTCTTCACCGACCAATATTCTGCTTCGTATAGCATGGCTGTCCTAATGGGTACCTTATAATATTTTTCTTTGCGTGGAAATCTCATCTCCTCTTTCTTAAAATCTTTATATTGCACATCATAGCAAGTAGTTGATTTCCATAGTAGATCTACTTGGCATAAAACCAAATATGTTTTTTTTTAACTTGTCATGCATTACCCTTTTTTCGATCACACTGTCCAATAATTTTGTTGTCTGACTCAAAAGCTTAATACCACTTTATTGTCAGAACTTTGTATATATCCTTTGTCCTTACTAATGGTAACTCATGTGGTCATTGGCATCTTATTAATGTTTAGGTTCTCCTTTCTCTTGCTCTTAGTTATTCTTAAGAAATCATGGTAACTTATGTCCTCTCTCTTGCTTTAGTTATTCTTAAGAAATCCTTCTCATGCTCTACTTTGTTTTTAAGTCACCTAAAAATCCTCATATGTAAAGATTATCAGGCCAATTAGGTCCAAAGTTGTATGCCATAACTATGATGCCAATGGACCAACAAATGATGATCAACTTTTGTGTATTAATTATGAAGGGCTAAGCTTTGATACTTAGAGTTAGGGTTTATTTTACTTCTTTCTCATAACATTTATACCTCTCAAAAATTTCAATGGTAACACAATTTTACCATGATTTGTTACATTATCCCTTAACTTCTACTTTCTCCAAGTCCTCATTACACCACCAAGCTAGACTTGTTTTGACTAAGTGCGCTCGCTTTTAATCCTTGAAACATCGTTGACTTCCCTTTCAATGAAATAAGACCTAGCACCCCGCATCTTATTATTATTCTTTTCAAGACTCCGAGTTCTTTTTGTCAGAATCCTCTCCGAAGACACTTTGGTTATCATTATGTTACCCTTTATGTTCAACCACTTCCTTTTCTATTTCATAAGATACAAATATGAACAAATTTTAAATTCACTTATTAATTTTTTTAATTGATGAATAATACTATTTATACTAAATTAATAATAATATATGCTTATTCTTTATATTTTCATCCAAATAATTTTTTATAAAAAAGTGTACAGTTAAATCAACCCAAATAAGTTATATCATAACGTTTTTAACAAGTTATTATAGTTGAATAATAACAATGATATAATTAATATACCAATACAAAACTTATTTAGTGACATTTTATACATCAATCAATAGTTATATTTTTAGTTTACTATTATTTACCTTTAAATTGATAGAAGATATAAAATATAAGAAAAAATTTTAAACTAAGACATGCCTCAAGTATGCCTGAAAAGTGTCTTAAGTTTATCTAAAATGTTCCTAAGCATGTTTTATTGAAGTGTGCTTAAATTACATCTTGAATACGCCCAAAACATGTTTAACATGTCAGGAGAGTGTTCATCTTTTTTAGGCCATCATGCATATAAACCCAATAATTTTTACATAATTTGAGGTTTCCATAAAGCAAAATGAAATACATGGCACAAAATTATACAAAAGGCTCAAGGATACGATAGAATGTGGATAAGACTCATACATGCTGAAGTGAACCACCCACCTCTTCGGGCGCAAACTACTCACCACAAAGATGTCGCATGCTACATCTCCACTTACCAAGGATAACATCCCAAATCAACATAAATGACGATCATTAATACAAATATTTGTGTTAATATTAATTGATTTATATTAGTATTTGATGGGTCCAGTCATAATATGGGCCGATTTGATTATCAGCTCATTTGTCAGCAAAATCTAATATGGAGCAAGGCCCAAAGGACCATCCAACTAGCCCATCTACCGTGAGCAGGCCCAAGGGGGAAGGACGGGTCGGGATCTACAGACAACCTTTGCGACTCAACAAATTTCGTTTCAAGTCCACCCTCTATTTCAGCGATGGTAGTCTGGCAGCACGGGAGGTTTCAGCCAATGGTGGCAAGCAATAAACCATGGGAAACTACCTTACCCACCGACCAACGGTAGCTCAATCAATCCACGAAAGAAAAAGTCTGACCCCTGTCGGCCACTACCAATTGCGGCCATATCACTGCCACAAGACGACATTTAATAATGATGGCTCTTGTCAATACCCCAACGGTCAACGAATCATAGCGGGACACCTGTCATGAGTCTTGGTGCCAAAGCCTCCTCAACAAAGTATTACAAATCTCCCTCACTATCAGGGGAGAAGAGTGAGCTTTTCGAATATTAGAAGAAGGGGAGAGAACTCTCGAACAGATAGAGGATCAACCAATCCCTCAGCTGAAGCATCACTCAAGCAAGATATAAAAGCCCAAAAAGAACCAATTTCTCTTTTCCAAACACAGTTTCCTTTCCTCTTCGAAATGTCTCTCGTCACCGAGTGCATCTTTAATAAGCCACTCCAACCAAGTGGCTTTCTCCATTTCTAATTCCATTCCTGGGAAAAATTTCTAATTTGAGTATCGGAGGATAAACTAAGGAGTGGGTCCAGCCAATCCCGTAACCTCTTCTTCGTTATTTGGTGCGCAAGAGTTTCAGGTAAATAGAGAGGAAAATCGGACCTACTCTAATTCGTTCCATAGTGGATGATCGAGTGATTTCTTAATCCATACCACAACCTATATCTTGAGATGCATCATGGGCACTATCCGTGGGAACCACGTAAAAGTCCAACCACCAATCACAACATTCACAAAAACTAACATGGCCAATACTAGGGTGCAGACTAATGTACCGACCAGGGACATCGCCACCCAAGGTGATAACCCCTTTGTAGGTAGCCATACATGTGAGCATCTTGAGCCGGATGTTCGCGTATTGGCTTCCTAGATGGGAGATGTGTTCAAAATGTCTCAAAGGATCAGCAACTGTCCGGATGAGTAATAGTTTGGGGCTCCCTCCCCCACAGAACAAGCGTCGACTTCTAATAAGAAAAGCCGAAGGCCAAAACAACCGGTCAAGAAGACCCTGCGGTCGGATGATGCTAGGGCCCAGGAGATCTCAAGCAGTAGGGCCCGAACACTACTGGAGGGCCATCCTAGCCAAGGGACACAAGAAGAAAGCCCTGAGCGGTGGAACCCTAGTTACTCTCATAGTGACCGAAAGCCCACGGCCGATGGAGAAGTCTCCTGCAGCACGTGACCACCACAAACTGGAAGTCACACTGCTGCGCACCCATTTCCAAGCCACTAGAAACTGAGGACCTTTCTCAATGCTAAGAGGGTCATACCCACCTCCAGCATGGATAAAAAGGTGAAAAAGATATGACAGCATATCTTTGAAGGTGATGTCAGTGTAAAGACCACAAACCTAAGGAAGTTACCTTTCGCGGTGGAGATTCGCGTACAATGGCTCACCCTCAAATTTAAGATGCCCGCTCTCGAGTCATACTTTGGGAGGGCTGACCCCAGGAACTATCTAGACTACTTCCACACCTTGTTGAGTTTCTAGGTTCTTGGTGAAGCCGCTATGTTCCAGTGCTTTCCTTTGACTCTCAAGGGGGACGCGTGCCTTTGGTTCTATAGTCTTGAGTCAAACTCTATTCGGTCATTCGAGGAGCTTACCAATTGCTTCCTATTTCAGTTTGCCTCCAATTGAAAGGAGGTGAAGTAACCACGGCACCTAATTTGACTTCAACAATGACGAGACAAGAGTTTGAAGTGCTTCTTGGCGCGTTACTGCCGAGGCTCGAAGGATATCTGGGCTAACTGGCCATGTGAAGCTCAGCGCCTTCATCGCCACTTTGGAGCCTGACGACTTCTTCAAACACCTGGCCCACTGGAACCTCTAAATATTTCGAAAGGCGAGGTGAATCAACCGATCTTACATAGTGACCGAGAATGCCAATGAAGCCAAGCGTTCAGAGTGAGTGGACTGGCCACGCTGGAAGTGTAGACAAAATGAAAATTTCAACTTGGACCATGCACGTCGATGGGTTGTCAACGCAAGAAGGCAGTGGCGCAGGCATGGTCCTGCAAACCTTGGACAGGTCGGGGATCAAGTACTCGATCACTCTCTAGTTTCTGGACACCAATAACGTCATCGAACATGAGGCACTTGTAGCTGGACTCCGGCTGGTAAAGGAGTATTTAGCCAAGTCACTGATCATCTATAGCGATTTTGAAATGGTCATCAACCTAGTCCAATGAAGCTTCAAAGTGTTGAATCCGTAGCTTGTAAAGTACCATACCGAGGCAAAGGGCCTGACCCAGGGGTATAATAAACTCAAAGTACTCCACATCCCTAGAGAGGAAAATTGGAAGGTTGACCAGCTAGTAAGAGCAGAATGGCTAGCAACCCAGAACAGTACTCCAAAAATATGCTGGAAGTCTTACCCATCCTAAGTATCGACGACCCCAAGGGGGAGATGTTGCAAGTAGCCGACAACGATAACTGGATAGCCCTGTACTAGAAATACCAGATTGATGGCACCCTGCCAAAGATCCCTGATGAAGCCAAGCGCGTGAGGAAGATAGTGGGCTGACACATCCTTGTGGACAAAAGATTGTACTGCCAGGCGTACTCAATCCCCTAAATGACGTACCTAACGTTGGAAGAGGTCAAATAAGCGCTAAGGGAGGTACATCTTGACATTTGTAACTCACATATAGGGGGCAAGAACCTTACCTTCAAAGGCATGAGGTAAGGCTTCTTCTGATACTCCATGAAACATGATGCCATGAAGTTCGTGAAGAAGTGTGTAAATTGTCAGATCTATGAAAATATACCTCACCAGCCACATACAAAACTGCAAGTCCTCTAGTTATCCTAGCCGTTCGCACAATGGAGGCTTAGCATAATCAGACCTCTACCCATAACATCTGGACAAAGTTTGTCATAGTGGAATTGACTATTTCACTAGGTGAGTGGAAACATCTCTGCTGAGGCTTAACATAATCAGACCTCTACTCATAACATCCGGACAAAGTTTGTCATAGTGGAATTGACTATTTCACTAGGTGAGTGGAAGCATCTTTGCTGGTGTAGATAACCAAACAGAACGCAATGAAGTTCGTTCGCTAGAGTATCGTTTGTCAGTTTGGGGCTCCCGAAGTTATAGTAACCAACAATAGAACCTAATTTATCGGCAAACGATTCACCAAATACTGTGCAGATCTGCGAATAAGGCTAGCTTATACTTCTATTGCCTATCTGCAAGCCAATGGACAGGTGAAAGTGACAAACCGAACACGACTACATGGGTTTAAGACCAAGGTAGAGGATTTTAGGGGATCTTGGGCCGATGAGCTACCGTCTGTCCTTTGGTTATATAGGACCACCCTAAGGGGGCTGACCCGTGAAACGCCTTTCAGTCTATACTACAGCATTGAGGTGGTCTTTCGGGTTGAAGTTGGATTGCCCAGCCTTTGGGTCAAGAGTTTTGACCCTTCAATGATTCTCAAATGCTCAAGGAGCACCTCAATTTGCTCGAAGAGACTCGAGATGTCGTGCGCCTTCGGACAGAAACCTATCAGTAATGAATTGCACCATTTTACAATAAAAGGGTAAGAGCTCGTCGATTTGAGGTATGGTACCTCGTCATACAGAACATAGAAACAATCGGCAAAACCGCCAATAGGAATAAACTCTCTCTAAATTGGGAGAGATCGTTCCTTGTCTCGACAATCATTTGGAATGGTGCGTACATGCTATGCACCCAAGACGGCAAGTTGAATACAAGGATATGGAATGCTATTCACCTCAAAAGGTTCTATCAATAGGCTCCAGCCGAGCCCAGGAAAGGTTAATACGCGTCATCTTGAATGCTTGTAAATATATTACATTTTGGTTAATAAAACTATTGTTTGTTCATGTGTACTTGCCCATGTGATTGCATATATGTTTATCATCTCATCAAATCAAGTAACCTAAACAATCCCTAAGGTAGGCGGGACTCGTCCTAACCTATTTCATGATCCGCTGATTGTCGAAGAACCTCAGCCCCGAGTCGAGTGGCCCATTAAGCGGTCAAATTTTAAACTTTGGTTCTGCACCAAGTGACCCTTCTGCGGCTAGAAACCAAGGCTTGGGGACTCTTGGAGCTCCTAACCAAATGGCCACTAAAATCTTAGGCGCTTTTATAGTAGGCGTGCAATGACCTCCCCTGACGGAGAGAGCACCCTCAGTCGACAACGATTGGTGGATTAGGACCAGACATGCATGAGTTACGGCATCCTTGCATAAGATCGAGTGTTGATACGATAATGTGTGGACGATGGCTTATGGCTCTGGTAGGACCGGGCTCATGCAGCTATGAAACCTAGCTAGCCCTAGCAAGGCTCCTCTAAAGCATGTAATGACGTCATATTTACAGGATAGAGCGCCACACAGAATCAAGGTGCCATGACATCCACTCCCCAAGAGAACAAGCACCACCGCACAAATGCACTCGAGACAAACTCGGTGACGATGGCTATAGTGATAGCCGGCTAGATGAAGGAAAGCATTTCCGCGCGAAAGCACTAGCAAACAGTCATAAAGGTCACATCAATCTAGATGATCTCATTATAATGGCTCCAAATGTACAAGGTGGGCCATTCGCCCCAAACAATACATAAGCAAAAAAGAGAGAGAGAGAGAGAGAGAGAGAGAGGAGGAGCCTAGTGATCCAAAGAGGAGTGGCTCAGCGACTAATGACTACTCGGGTACGAGGACGAAGGCCTAACCATCCCTTTAGTGGGGGTCACAAATCCAACTCCCAAGTGGCACTAGCATTCGCCGGATGAAGGAGGGAGACAGGAAAGTCCAAGGCTATAAGCTGCACTACTAGTAGGTAGAGGTGAATACCGTCCTAGTATTTTCCCTTCAACACCTTGTCGAGCTCCTCCACTAGAATGGAGGCCCTTAACTGGCTCTCAAGTTGGAGGTAGTATTTTCGAAGAAGGAAGTATCACTCCTGGAACTGTTGGAGCGACTCCTCAAGAGAAGTGATCTTTGCCCCAGCCTCATGCAACTCTTGCATGAGGACCTCAATCCACTCCTCGCCCGACCTTGCCTGCTTGGCTATGGCTCTATGCTCCTCCGACCTAATGTGCTTATGGGCTAGATTTTTCATTGCCACCAAGAGCTGGAGAACCCTTTCCTAGACCTTTCGGCAAAAAGTATGTTAGGCAGATCAAGACGAAAGTAGAGAAAAAGCTAAGGAATGCCGAAAGAGTACCTTAGCAAAGAAAAACTCCTCCAAGAGCAGACAGCTAGGGGCAACCTTAGGTGACATGGCAGCCTCCTCAGCTCTAGCGGACCCGTCTCCTTCGAACCCCAGGAACTTGGGGTTGGTCCTGCGGCTTCCTCCATGGCATCCACAGCGGCCATCACCTCTTAAACCCCAAGCTAAAAAAGGTCAAAAAGAGACACCTCGGCAACCTTGACTGCCTCCGCAGGAGGCACATCAACAACATCGACCACCTCAAAAGGAGGCTTCTCGGTGACCTCAGTGCCTTTAGCATTCCCCTCAACTTCATTAACTTTGTCAGCCAAGCTGATGACAACTATCACAAAAATGCCACCAAAAGCCTCCACCGTGCGGCAAGGACCTCATCTTTGCCCACTATGACCTCAATAGCTAGCCCGGCTGGGGCATTAGCAATCCAATCCTTGCCTAAGCCCCCCTTGGCGATTCTGATGGAAATACCGAGCACCAGCTCCACACGTAGGATTTTAGTGTCAACTGTGACCCCAAACTGTGCCAAGACAGGTGTGGGGATCAGCTCGACTCCAATTCCGACATCCCCAAAGCCTGAAATTGGTGCAGGAGCTGCTACAGGCTCAACGCCCTCTACTTCCTTAGAGTCAGACACCTGACTCAAGCAGGAGACAAGAGTAAGTACCACCCATCTCAAAGTGCTCCCAAAACATCGTATCCGCTCCAATACGGTTTTCATCCTGTCCAAAAGAAAAAGGGAGTTTGAAGAAGTGACATTAGAGAAGAAGCAATACCGCTTTGACGACTGGCTTGAGGGATCCCGAATGACCAACACCCCCGACTTCTTTTGACTGACAGTAGTCTCCTCGAGAATAGGTGCCCATGCTGCAGCCGCAAAGGCATCGGTAGTTAGCTAGTGCTCCCTCTCCCGAAAAGTGGTGGTGTTGGCTAGTATGAGGTCCATTAGAGGCTTGTCCTGAGCCTTCTCACTGTCATCCAAGGACCTAGTGAGGCCAAACCGCACTCTCCCCTACTCATTGGATACAGCCCTGTCAAACGAAACTGCCAAATAAAAGAAATGGTCTTTCAAATGCTTGAGTGCCAAGGTTCTCCTCTTTGAAGTTAAAATTGATGTGAGGAGATAACAAAGTCCAGTCTGCTTTCTGGCAAAAAGTGAAAATTGCTCCTATCGTCACAATGGTGAACTTACATCCATGACAGCGAGAGAAGACACAGAGAGACACCAAAAACCAGACGGCGTTGGGCATAAGCATAGCCGTCAACACCCCTAAGGCCGTGAGGATTACGTACAACTCCGACAGCACTAGAAAGTGAAACCCTCACTGTAGGTGAATCTTGTAAATTATAATGAAGCTATCCGACAGAGAGCAAGCCCTACCGCCTTTGCTAAGCAACAAAAACGTCATGCTCCCCAGAACCCTAAACTCAGAAGGCAGCGATTGAATGTTGTCAACGGTAAGAATCGATCGAAACTTCCTGACCTCATTGAAAACTATGGATGGTAAAATAGGAGAAGGAAGTCTGCAAATGGGGGATTGCAACGGTGCGAAGACAAAAGCAAATTACGGGGAATGGCGAAGAGGCTCATGATTTAATTAGGCAAAGACCCTGAACCAAAAACAACTTTGCATGGAAGTCAAACAACCACCCTCATGAAGGCACCCTATGCGTCTTAGATGCTAGGTCACACAATGGTACGAGGACACTCCGTTCATAAAGTCATATAAGAAGATAAGAAGACAAGATTCCAGTAACACGAGAAGAAAATAAATACTCAATAGTTCATTCATTGAATTCTTTTACAAGGTATAAAGCTTACATCGGCGAAGGTACACAGTAAAAGAAATAATACAAAATACATGGAGTAAACAATTGGTGGCACACGTTTGGAAACTAATTTGGGAAAGACACATGTAAAGAGGACAATCACAGGTGAAACATCACGTGGGCTTCCTCTACCTACCCATGGAACAAAACCAAGTGTTGCAGGAGATGAATGGGAAGCAATACTTTGACAAGAATGAACAAAACACTGCTACCAATATCAGAGAAGCTTCCCACTCAGAGGCTCCACCTCCAACAAGCTCCAGCAACAACCACCAGAAAAGAGATCGAAGCAAAGCCACTTCCCGAGATATAAAACAATCTTGGGAAATGCCTATCCTCGGGGGATCCCTCTAGAAGAGGACGTCAGAATGCTGGCCGAAGGTAGAAAGAAAAAATGACTCTACAATTGAGCTATCGAGTGTAGCGGCATGAGAACAACTAGAGTAGGGTCCGGGTGGTATGAGGGCAGAAAGAACAGTGGCATCACCATGAGCATCACGCGCATCTTCAAATTTTTCAGAGCTCCAACCAATCCCAGTGCAAGGCATTGGAAGTCCTAAGACGACTTCAAACTCCCACATCACTTAATTGATATGAGGATATACCTTGAGACAGAGAGTAAGAAGCATCTTCAATTATACCGAGGGAGAAGCACAGCAAGCTCATAGTGAAAAGACGCATCAACCAATGGCTGGCAATGAATTGATACCAAGCTTCTGTTCAGAGCAAGATCTTTCCAAATAGGGCATCAAATCCCTACACCATTGTATGGAAAGCTGCAAGGCGCTTGGGAAAGGGCATAGCTCTCCAGAATTGACGACTGAGGCGTCTCAAGAAGAGACACATGAGTAGATCCAGCAGGCAACGTGCCATCATCTGACATGCCAGTGACTAGTGAGGCCCAACTCCCCGGCAATGGGGCTAGTGATAGGTCTAGCCACGATACAGGCTAATCCGAAAGCCTACACATTTGTCAACAAAGTCCAATAAGGAGCATGACTCAAGGGATCATCCAACCAGCCCGTCTACCGTGAGCAGGCATAGGTGGAAATGACGGGTCAGGATTAGCAGATAGCCTTTGCGACTCGGCCAATTATGACCCAAGTCTACCCTCCACCTTAGTGATAGCAGTCTAGCAGCATAAGAAATGCTAGCGCAGTAGGTTTCAGCCAATGGTGGCAACAGTCAACCATGGAGAACCATCGTACTAGCCGACCAATAGCAACCCAACCAATCCACGTAAGAAACAGCCTGGCTCCTGTCAGCCACCACCAGGTCGGTCACGTCACCGCCAGAAGACAACACCTGACAACAGTGGCTCCCGTCAATAACCCAGCGGTTAGTGAATCCTAACGGGATACTTGTCATGAGTCTTGACGCCAAAACCTTCTCTACAAAGCACTACAAATCTCCCTCACTATCGGGGGGAGAAGAGAGGGATTTTCGGATACAGGAAGAAGGGGAGAGAACTCTCGAATAGAGGATCAACCAATCCCTCAGCTGAAGCATCACTCAAGCGAGATACAATAATTTAGAAAGAATTAAACTTTCTTTCTCGAACATAGTTTCCTCTCTTTCTCAAAACACCACTCATCACCAAGTGCATCCTTAATGAGCCACTTCAACTAAGTGTCTTCCTCCCTTTCTAAGCCTGTCCTCATCGAGTACATCCTAATAAGCTACTCACCGAGTGTAACATATTGGAATTCAGTCCTCCGTCCAACTAAGCCGCTACCTACTGAGCGCAAATAGGAGCCCAAACCACCTCTCACAACCCCCATATACGTGCAATTTTACATTCTTTATATTTTTTTTATTTTTTTATTTTCTTGAAAAAATTTCTAACTTAAATGTCGGACAATAAATTAAGAAATAAGTCTCATCAATTTTCTAACCTTTTATTCATTATTTGTGATACGTAGGTTCAGGTTAATAGAGATGGAGACCGAATCCAATTGAGTTTGACCTACAATGAAAGATCGAGTGGCTCTATAATTCATACCATAACTTGGATCTTCGGACGCATCAATATCAAGCATTATAAAATAGATATTTTTTAATATCATAATAATATTATAATATATTTTTATATAAGTTGATACATTATTATTTGCTTATGATTTGTAAAATTTTTTTTTCTTTTTTAAGAAATTTTTTACATTTCATCAATCTTATAAATATTCTAATTTTTTTTATTTTCTTTGAACTATTCCCATATAAAACTCTACTTTTCAAAATCTCGTTTTCTCATCTTTTATCTATGTCCAATTCGTGTATAGTTGATTTTATTTTATAACATAATTAGTCAAAATTGACGTTTATCTATAATTTATTTATAATTTATTATATTTAACAAAAATCGAAATAAATCTTATATATATAATACTATTAATACAAACAATAAAAAATAAATAATATAATTGGTAAAACAGAGCTGCTTCTAGATTAACACGCAGGCAGACTTTGGTGTTGTGAAAGTCAACTGTAGACTGCTTGATCACATGAACGCTTTGAATTCGTTGGATAAACAAAATCAACGGCGGACGATACACGCATTTTTTATTTTTTATTTTATCATGGCAATATTTAGCCATCCTATTTGGACAAAAGAATATAATTATTATTTTTGTCTTACAATAATCTAATTATTATTATATTATTCTACTAATTAATTCATTATTTAAAATAATATAAAATATTAATTAATGTAATTTAATGCATTATTACAGTTGATCGTCAATTTTTTATGGCAATTTTGGACGATATTTTTTTTTATAAAAAAATAGTATTTTAGTAGAATAAATGTTAGTGTTATTTTTAAAAAAATATTAACAAATATTATTTTGATTTTTAAAAAATATTTTAAAATAACATCGTTTTGATAATGTGAGCAATTTTTTTAAAAAATTAAAATTCTACCCACATTTCCCACTCGCTCCCTCTCTTTTTTCACCATTTTTTATTGAGTTTGTTCATATTCGGTATTAAGGCAAAATATAGAAGTTATGAGGTTTAAATAGTAAAAATTTTTAATTTGTAAAATTATATATTTATTGTAAAATTACGAACATATTACTTTTATTATATATTTTGTTGAAGTATTTATAAATTGTAATAAATTATATTTGACATTTATTTTTTATAATTAGTTTTTGTTCGGTTTTAATCACTCCCTTATGGATAGTTCAATAAACGAAAAGCTGTTAGAGGTTATACGAGGCACGTGCGATGATCGAAGTATTCGCGTGCGGTTAAGGGTCAGAAGGTAAGATCAAATCGGGCGCTTGAATATACCCACAATGATGGAGCCAGGAGGCAAAATCAAGTCGAGCAGAATTCGAGCGCCGATTCCAGAATGATTGAGGATTGTTAGCGCTCGACTCGTACCCGAGCGGTGAAAAGGCACAGATTCCAAACTTGGTGCGCTCACTCTGTGATTGATGACCTCTAAAGCACGGAATCAAAAACCCAGTGTGCCCGAGCACCAGTACGTGGTACAAAATGTGGCACACTTGTTTTAGGGTTAAAAAATATTATTAAATATTTCTTCACGAGGGGCATTGCATATAGAGAGAAGAGAGAAAGAAGAGAGAGGGGGAAAAGGTTCAGCATCCAGTCGAGATTCAATTAGAGTTTTGTTCTTCGCTAAGGTCAGATACGCCATTCTGGAGGTGATTCTAGAAACGTATTTTAGTTTAGTTACTCATCTTCTCATTGTATTTTTCTTATGGATTGTCGGGTGTGTTGAAAGAGGATTGTATTTAACTATTCTTTACTCGAGTTTAGAGTGAAAGGATTTCAGAGAGGATTCTTATAACCTGTATTATTTATAGTGGATTTATTCAAAATTTATCTTAAAATTTTTCTTTTTATTGAAAAGAATTTTTCACGTAAAAAATTATTGTGCATTATTTATCCCTTGTACTCAATAATTTGGTAGCTGACGGTTGATGGGAGGTTTAGATTTTATGTTGGGTCGTGTGTATTCAGATGTTGAACCTCCAACAATTTTTGGATTTTTGGTGAATTTTTAAAGAAAAAATATATTTATATTGGTCGTAATATCATCTTAAATGACACTAAAAAATGATACCCCCTAAAACTGGAACCTCGTGGGACCGATATAGATAATGGGTCTTTTTTATTATTCCGCTTATAATGTTTTACTGGTTCAAATGTTATTGGTCATGTCAACATCACCCTACGCCAGTAACGGGTTTAAAACTTTATGAAAAGTATGATCTGTGGATTATTTCAACCGATAGTATTACTTTATTTTATACTATTAAATATGTTTTTTTACATATATATAATTAGTTCATTAGTAGTTAATAACAAATTTATTTAGGCTACTTAGTTGCTAATGACATGTTTATATCCATAAGTTAAATCGGTCAGTCTATAGATATTTTGTTGTTAATGATATCCATAAGTATCTATTTAGGTACTTAGTAGTTAATGTTATTTTGTTGTTAGTATGTTTATTCAAAATGTTAAATTTGTATAAAAATTATCTAAGAATATATAATATTTTAAAAATTATAATATTTAAAATAAAATATTATATAAGTATATATTTTAATAAAAAAATTTTATGTAAAAATTACTAATTATAAAAATATAATCTATTAAAATAAAATATATATTCATAAGAAAATAATATTCTAGACCTAACCAAATGCATTTATCTATCTTGATTAAATTATATAAAATTTAAAATTAGTTAAAATAAACTGATCAAATAATTTAATTTTAATCATGTCCAAATCATAAGTATCCAATTCTATTTCAAATGACACCGCAAATCTACTCATATCTTTTTGTACTCGGTAAAAAGATTATTAATTTAAGAGTCAGAGGATATACTGGGTAACAAATCTTGTATTTTCCTGACATCTTATTCGCTTATTATGATATACATGATTCAAATTTAAAATAATAAAAAAACGGATATATGCTTCAGTCGGACTCTCGAATAGATGGCTCTTTAATTCATTCAATAATTTAGATCTAGAGACGTATTATAATTATCAAAAAATTATATTTTAGACCAAACTATGCCAAATTAAATGCTTTTGTATCTTGATTAAATAATATAAAATTTAAAATTAGTCAAATTAAACTGATTAAATAATTTAATTTTGATCGGGTCTAAATCATAAGTATTTAATTCTATTTTCAAATGACACCCCAAATTTACTCGGTAATAATACATTAAAAAAAGCAATGCTAAACATTTTTAATCCATATTTTTTAAAACAATACAAATGGAAGATGTTTGAGGGTATTATTATTGTAAATTTAAATTTTTAGACTCTCTTAAATTAATTAATTAAACTATCATTCAATTATTTCATATAATTTTATTTATTTATTATTCACCACCATTAAATTTAGATAAAGCATGGATACTTAAATTTACGAGTTTCGAAAGTTGACAAATTATTTTGCACGTGGATGGATTTAAAGATTTAAAAAAAAAGACCGAGTATTAATAATACAAAGCGATTTTTCATTGGCTATGGAAAAATTGACCTTTGACCAGCAATTGTGCTTTTTTTTTTTTCCAATTAGGGGGGTGGAATCACGAAATAAAGGGGGGTTATTTTCATATGTTATTTATTAAATATATAAAAAATTTTGATGTTAAATTTAATATTTAAAATAACAAAAAAAATTAATTACTTTTTTTAAAAAATTAACATTTTCTAATATTCATACTATAAAAAAAAAAATATAAAAATGTGATTCAAATTATACAGTTAATATCTATTCTATAACTGGTCATGAAACGGGAAAGATCTCACGCTAGATCAGCTAACTATATAGGCTCTTCCTTACGACCACAATTTACTGTATTTACAGACCTAAGCATTACAGCAAATACTGTTGGGGTATGAGTCACTCCTGTTTGGGTTCATATCTGTTTGACAAGCCGATCGAACGTGTGGTCGAACATTCACGTGGGTACAATATTGAGATAAAGTATTATGCAAATAATATCTCCTCAACTGTCATTAGTAGTTATTTTTTAAAAAGTATTAACATTTTCTAATATTTATATTATAAAAAATATGAAAAAACTTATTTAAATTATAAAGTTAATATCTATTCAATAGTTGGTCATGAAACGACAAGGATCTCATGCTAGATCGGCTATCTGTATAGGCTCTTCCTTATAAGCAGAGAGTCCTATTTCATAAAATAGATATTTCATCCCTTTTTTAATTTTTTTATGCTATAAAATTTATATTTAAAAAAAAATTTAAGAAAAGACAAAATACTTCGTCAACTATCATCTGCAAAATTATTTCTTTAAAATTTTCTCCATTGGACAATAATAGTGATTTATTAATTTCTGAGTCTTCCTTCATCATGTATCTTTCAAGGGGCTTTTTGTCATTTGCCTTTTTTTTTGTTTTTATTTTTATTTTTTGCTTTTTTTTTTTTGGCTAGTTTTCCTTTTTCTGTTGGTACTGAGCCCCTCCTTTAGTTGATTTGGAAGGCTATATTTGAACTCTTGACCATTTTTTATTGAGTTTGTTCATATTCGGTATTAAGGCAAAATATAGAAGTTATGAGGTTTAAATAGTAAAAATTTTTAATTTGTAAAATTATATATTTATTGTAAAATTACGAACATATTACTTTTATTATATATATTGTTGAAGTATTTATAAATTGTAATAAATTATATTTGACATTTATTTTTTATAATTAGTTTTTGTTCGGTTTTAATCACTCCCTTATGGATAGTTCAATAAACGAAAAGCTGTTAGAGGTTATACGAGGCACGTGTGAGGAACGGCATGTTCGTGTGCGGTAAAGGGACAGAAGGTAAGATCAAGTAGGGCGCTTGAATCTACCCACAATGATGGAGCCAGGTGGCAAGATCAAGTCGGTCGGAATCCGAGCGCCAATTCCAGAATAATTGAGGATTGTTAGCGCCGTACTCGAGCAGTGAAAAGGCACAGATTCCAGACTTGTGCGCTCACTCTATGATCGACGATCACTCGAGCACGGAATCAAAAACCTAGTGTGCCTGAGCGCCAGTATGCGGTATAAAACACTTGTTTTAGGGTTAAAAAATATTATGAAATCTTTCTTCTCAAGGGGCATTGCACATAGAGAGAAGAAAGAGGGGGAAAAGGTTCAGCATCCAGTCGTGGTTCGATTAGAGTTTCGTTCTTCGTCAAGATTAGATACATCGTTCTGGAGGTGATTCTAGAAACGTATTTTAGTTTAGTTAATTAATTAATTAAACTATCATTCAATTATTTTATATAATTTTATTATTTATTTATTCATTTATTTTTTATTCACCACCATTAAATTTAGATAAAGCATGGATACTTAAATTTACGAGTTTCGAAAGTTGACAAATTATTTTGCACGTGGATGGATTTAAAGATTAAAAAAAAAGACCGAGTATTAATATTACAAAGCGATTTTTCATTGGCTATGGAAAAATCGACCTTTGACCAGCAATTGTGCTTTTTTTTTCCCAATTAAGGGGGTGGAATCACGAAATTAAGGGGGGCTATTTTCATATGTTATTTATTAAATATATAAGAAAATTTGATATTAAATTTAATATTTAAAATAACAAAAAAATTTAATTATTTTTTTAAAAAAATATTAGCATTTTCTAATATTCATACTATAAAAAAAATATAAAAATATGATTCAAATTATACAGTTAATATCTATTCTATAACTGGTCATGAAACGGGAAAGATCTCACGCTAGATCAGCTATCTATATAGGCTCTTCCTTACGACCATAATTAACTGTATTTACAGACCTAAGCATTACAAGAATACTGTTGGGGTATGAGTCACTCCCGTGTGGGTTCATATCCTCTTGACAAGCCGATCGGACGTGTGGCCGAACATTCACGTAAGTACAATATTGAGATAAAGTATTGTGCAAATAATATCTCCTCAACCGTCATTAGTAACTATTTTTTAAAAAGTATTAACATTTTCTGATATTCATATTATAAAAAATATGAAAAAACTCATTTAAATTATACAGTTAATATCTATTCAATAGTTGGTCATGAAACGACAAGGATCTCACGCTAGATCGGCTATCTGTATAGGCTCTTCCTTATAAGTAGGGAATCCTATTTCGTAAAATAGGTATTTCATCATTTTTTTAATTTTTTTATGCTATAAAATTTATATTTTAAATTTTTTTTAAAAAAAGATAAAATACCTCGTCAACTATCACCTGCAAAATTATTTCTTTAAAATTTTCTCCATTGGACAATAATAGTGATTTATTAATTTCTGAGTCTTCCTTCATCATGTATCTTTCAAGGGGCTTTTTGTCATTTGATTTTTTTGTTTTTATTTTTATTTTTTGCTTTTTTTTTGGCTAGTTTTCCTTTTTCTGGTGGTACTGAGCCCCTTCTTTAGTTGATTTGGAAAGGCTATATTAGAACTCTTGGCCATAATTTTTATTATATAATCGTGCCAATTTTTTTAATTTATTTACTACATATCAAATATATATATATATATATATATTTAATGAGGAATGAAATATTTACAATATAAAAATTATAATTTTAAACATTTTATATAGTTATTAATAGTCGTGACAAATGATAAAGATAGTTGATCTCGGACAAGAGGTGCCTACAACTATGCCAATCATGGTGGCGGTGGGTGGGCATAGCCAACAATGGGTTGCTGGCATTGTGGGGGCATCGTTGGTGGTGTGAGCCGGTGACAGTTGGTAGCACCAGCATCGGGTTGTTTCTGGTGGTGGGCGGTGGTGAAGTTGCAGCAGCTGCTAGGTGCTGTGGCTGTTCCAATGCCTATCCGGAAAAGTCACCACTTTATTTCTATACTTAAAGATGTGTAGTTTCATTATTTAAAGGGTTGGAAAGTTGGCCACTCAGACCACTTAGTTGAATATAGAGGAAAGGACTAATGACGATGATGCACAGCAGAAAAATAATAATCACAAATAAGAAGATAAGACACACACATAATTTTACGTAAAAAATTATCTTCAAAATATGAGTGAAAAATCTTTGGACGATATATCTAAAAAATTTACTATGCAAAAACGGTTGTACAAACCCGAAATACAAATTATAAGAGCTCTACGCCTTGTATCAGATAAACGCGAACAACAATGAAGACATGATGAATCTGCTCCTCGATTTTCTCTCTTTCCCTTCTTTTTTCTCTCACTTACGGTGCTCATTGGTCTAAAATTGTAAATGGTGTTTTGTCGCTCACTCACTCAAACCCTAAAACATATTGGTGCGCTTTATAATGTTAGCCATGCTCCGGCACTTCTAGGCTTGATGCCCCGGTGCCCTTTGGCATCATCACCCAATCATTCCTCATACTCAACACCCGGTTGCTCGGCATTTGAATACAAATGTCCTCAGCGACTCGCCACGCGCACGAACATTGCAATTTTCTGTCTCAAAATTAAACCTACGTGTGCTTGACCGAGCCTCCAAATGGCCCGTCAATCGAAAATTGGCTCATATGGGAGTAACCCATAACCCAACATGAAAGATAATCAATTTTTAAATTTTTGAAATGCTCAAAGATGAGATCAATTTATAAGTACTAAAACCCTATAAGATGAAAACTTTTAATCTTTTTAATAAATTATATAATAAGTGTGATACCATGTGAAATAATTTTAATATTTAGATACAGCCAAAGTGTATATACTTTATTGACATATTATCTATAAGTTATTTTCGTACTATTTAAACCTATAATTTTGAATTTATAGGAGGATAACCAATTCTAATTATGTTAATATTTAAGCCAATTAAGCTTTTTTACTATTAAAAAAGCTATCTAATTAAGACGGGAAGAGTACTTAAACCACAGCAAGAAAGGTTGAGCTATTGGATTTAAAAATTCAAATTGGTGATTGCTTTGATGCTAATAACTTGACTTAGGGTTTTATTCAAATATTTAATCTTAGGGTTTTAGATCGATCTTAGACAATGTTGTAAGAATTGACCAGAAGATCAACCATTAGAGATTATATTTTTTATTCAATCGTTGATTTTAGAAGTATTGAAATATAAATCAATTAAGTGCTGCACATGAAAAATACCAAAATAATTTTGTATGCTGTGGTATCTTTGATTTTGAAATCCATTTATATTAATTATTAATTTTTACTTAGCTTAAATAATATTTTAATCCATAATTATCCAAAATTTAAAAATATAGTCCACCAACTAATACCCAAAATAATACTAGCACTTAAACCTCAAAATCAGACATCGATAAAAAAATCTAAAATAAAATAATAAATTAAATCACATAATTTAAAAATATTACACCTGAAAATGGCCCTATAACGTCCCTGGCGCATCCGCATGACGATATTGTCCGCTTTGGGTTGAGGGAACTTCACGGCGTCCCAGGCCATCACACAGCCCGCACGGTTTTGTTCCTGATAGACGAAATCCATTGCCCCCAAAATGCGTCATCAAGGAAGAGGTATCCACGCCTTTATTATAATGCACGCTTCGTTCACCTCCCCATCCGATGTGAGACTCTACAGTCTACCCCCCTTGGGGACCCAGCGTCCTCGCTGGTATACCGGACCGGATTCCGGCTCTGATACCATCTGTAACGTCCCCAAAACGCATCGTCAAGGAAGAGGTATCCACGCCCTTATTATAAGGCACACTTCGTTCACCTCCCCATCCGATGTGGGACTCTACAGTCCACCCCCCTTTGGGACCCAACGTCCTCGCTAGCACACCGGATCGAATTTTGACTTTAATACCATCTGTAACGTCCCCAAAAGCGTCGTCAAGGAAGAGGTATCCACGCCCTTATTATAAGGCACGCTTCGTTCACCTCCCCATCCGATGTGAGACTCTACACTACTGTCACGACCGGAGACCACAATATACGCAGGTCAAAAATAAAATCAATAATAAGATTTTCATCAACCACAATAACCCATCCCGGATGTGACAATCATACACAAATAGGACCCAAAATAAATAAAACTAGCACAAGATCTCATCGGATATGAATCCGAACAAATAATACATGACCTGCTATCCATAATCGTAAGAGAGGTATCCAAATTTACAACAACTCATCCACATAATGCAATAACTCTAATATTTAGCATACAATGATCAAGGCCACCATCCGGCTATAAATAATAACCATAACATATCATCGAGATCAGAAATATACCAAATGTAATATCTCCACTCGCCAAAAGGAATATCCAAGCCCGATCATGTCCGAGCTCCTGCAAGCATATCCATGTCACTAGTCTGAAGGCATAAAACATGAAAACGTGAGCCTAGAGCTCAGCAAGCATCATCGTATAAAAACAGTACTCAAAAATCTGGAACATGGATATCGCATAGCAATCACGTAAAATAAAACACCATGTCCATGAAATTCCTAAAAATCGAGGAGATGTCTCGTACTAAATCGTCGTTCGTATTAACTCGTCCCTCCAGGACACAATCATATAAATCACGATCCGGTAAAATCTCATAGACGATATCATATCATATGACCCGAGGTTACATTACATAATCACGATCGTCACCACATCCGCATGGCACACATACTGTCGTCCGGATCTAAAACTCATAATGCAGAAATCAAGAGAAGATCGTCGAAACTAAAACATAACTCAAAACACGTTCCGGGTTTATCACATCAGCACGTACGAGACATTCCTATCGCCCATCCGTGGGCCAAACCACGTAACTCAAATCACAGTACACCCAAAATACGTGCAGAAATACAAAGCATGCACAAAATCGGAGAACCAAAGATCAATGATACAAACTTGAGGAATGGTTACCCTCATCCAATAACCACAGCTATATCGGCTACGAATTAGGCCAGTAGCTCAAGGTCATCCATGTACTTTGTCTCCCATAGATTAGGAACTTGCTCACTATATTTTACCACTCGCGGTTTTGGGTGCAACCTCAAGTTTTAGTTATATATTAGGACGTCCGAATATATTAGTTTTCCGTCAATTTCTTACGATGGTTCTCAATTAAATACACAGTGGGGTAGGTCAGCTACCAAATATCTCAACCTTCCTTCCGGTGAAAGTAGTCTCAACCTTCCTTCCGGCGGAAGTAGCCTATCATATACGTTCCCGTCGGGACTAAGCCTCCCCGTCGGGAGCGGTACCAAATGTCTCGTGCCTCGGATCATATAAACGACCCCTCGGGTCTCAGACCGTCATGGTCCCGTAGTAATCCTAACCCCGACAGCATGCATGGTTAGTGCAAGGCCTGGTTCATGGTTCCACAATATACGGATACACAAACATACATATAGATCGTCCGGGTGTCCAAAATTCCTCCAAATAATAAATACCAGTACAAAACCACTGCACAACCGATAAAATATACATGCATATACACAATTGATAAATTAGGGGTATATAAAAATACATGTATTTTAGTAAAAGCTCTCACAGTAGTCAAAATGTATCAAAAATTAAATCAGACCAAGAATAGGGCTAGAGGATACTTGCCTTTACATTATACTCTGCAGATCTGAAGAAAGGATGTCCCGAAGCACTCCAATTGAGCCTTTCTCTCTCCTCTACCGCGTCTTCTCTCTCTCCTCCGTGCGCCCTTCCTCTCTCCACCGCGCGCGGCCTCTGCCGGCCGCTCCGCTGCCGCCGATCGACCAACGCACCGCCTCACATGGCCGTCGCCGACCTCCTCGGAACCACCGAGCCGGCGCTGACGTCGTTACGAGGCCATCACTGCTCCTCGCTGCAACTTCTCGCCGCCCTCTCTCTCCCCTCGCACCGCTCGCACTGCCACTGCACGTCGCAACCTCCACTCACCACCGCGACCACCGATGTCGCCTCTACCACCTCGAACGGCCGCCGTCGACTCTTCCGACACCGATTTCCTCACCCATCACAGTAGTTGATGTTGTCAGCAGCTATTATGGACTGAAGTGATCTAAGTTTGTTAAGAATGTTGAAGACTCTTCACTGACGGATTGGCAAGTTGATCACGCGTCTCGTGCTTAAAGGTAGAAGCCAAGAGGAAGAAGCCTTAGAGATTTTGTTTTGGTTTGCACTGGATAGCGAGGAATTTAATGTAATCTTGGATGATGATGGATAAGCTGATGAAGTCGGTTCTTTGCTTGCTGATCAGAAAGTCATTCTTGAGTTTGGTCGTCGACATATTATCGAGATGAGAAAATTGCACAGTATTCTAATTTTGAAGCCCTTGATTGCGATCGGAAGATATATTCTTGCGATTGGAAGTAAATGATTTATCAGAGAAAAGGTCGTAAAGTGAGGTATTTTGAGTCATCTCGGATAAGAAATTGATCGAATATCTAGTGTGATAAGTGTAGCCAACGGTAAAGAATGGAAGTTTGGGTTGTTAATATTTGAATTTGACTTGGGAAGTCGATTGATAGGCTATGTTGAGTCACGCGAGCGATGTTTTGAGTGTTTCTGTTAAGCAGTTAGATGAAAATTTGGTTGCTTTGTGAAGGATAGTTTGTTATTGGCAAGATGGAGAGTCCATCGAATGATTAAATGTGAGCTGATTTGGAAAATTTTTGAGATGCTTAATCTCAATTAAGGCTTAAATTGAACTTCAGAAAGTGGAGGAGGTGTTCGAGATTTCTAACAGTTTAAATGAAGTTGTCTATTGCCCATATGTTGGAGAGTGAGGCAAGCCAGTGGTGGGCTTCTTAGTGTCGTATTCTACTTCTTAAGATATTTTTGTGGAGGCAATTCTGAAAGTCATTCTCTATTTGTCATTCAGGATAGTGAGGAAGGTGAATTTAGTTGGTGAATGCACGGAAATAAGTCTGTAGCCTTTGAGATTGTATGTAAATGTTATATGTTTTTTCAATTTTTAGAGTGAGCTTTGATAAAGTTTATCCCTGATGGGTAAACCTTTGACCTGTTAAGTTGTAGACTCCGATGTTCGGTCTGAATTTGTAAATATTAATGATTTGTTGATCTAATTTTATTTGATGAACCGGACTTTAATGTGATATTGGGGGTGATTTAGTTGGCAAGTCATAACATTAGTACATACGATTTCAGTAAGAATATTCTGATTTACAATTTGGGCTGTGCATGCGGGCTGCGTGATGGCCTGGGATGCCGTGAAGTTTTCCGAACCCAAAACGAACAATATCGTCATGCGGATGCGTCGGGGACGTTACAGATGGTATCAGAGCCGGGATCCGGTCCGGTGTGCCAGCGAGGACGATGGGTCCCCAAGGGGGGTGGACTGTAGAGTCCCACATCGGATGGGGAGGTGAACGAAGTGTGCCTTATAATAAGGGCGTGGATACCTCTTCCTTGACGACGCGTTTTTGGGACGGTGGATTCCATCTGCCAGGAACAAAACCGTGCAGGCTGCGTGATGGCCTGGGACGCCGTGAAGTTCCCCCAGCCCAAAGCGGACAATATCGTCATGCGGATGCGCCGGGGACGTTACAGATGGTATCAGAGTCGGGATCCGGTCCGGTGTGCCAACGAGAATGCTGGGTCCCAATGAGGGTGGACTGTAGAGTCCCACATCGGATGGGGAGGTGAACGAAATGTGCCTTATAATAATGGCGTGGATACCTCTTCCTTGACGACGCGTTTTGGGGGCGGTGGATTCTGTCTACCAGGAACAAACCGTGCAGGCTGCGTGATGGCCTGGGACACCGTGAAGTTTCCCCAACCCAATGCGGACAATATCGTCATGCGGATGCGCCGGGGATGTTACAGATGGTATCAGAGCCGGGATCCGGTCCAGTGTGCCAGCGAGAACGCTGGGTCCCCAATGGGGGGGTTGTAGAGTCTCACATCGGATGGGGAGGTGAACGAAGCGTGCCTTATAATAAGGGCGTGAATACCTCTTCCTTGACGACACATTTTGGGGACGTTACAGGCCCTGGACATCGACAAAATATGATCTCGAATCATAAGTACGAAAAAGCGTTTATATTAAAATTAAAGTAATCAAAAATCATAACTCCACCAAATTATTGAAGTAAAACTAAATATCAAAGTCAGACACTAATATAATATATTGTCATTATCTGAATACAAACAAAATCTCATAAGCCAAAACTATTAACATAAAATTACCGTTCTTTCAAACATAATACGTAAAACTGAAACTCAACATCCTAATTTAGCTATCAAATAGCCATGGTTCCAATTGATCACTCGTAAGTAAGTACTGAATTTTTTAATTTGAAAAGTTAGCGAAAGAAAAATAAGTATGAACCAATTATCCAGTAATATATATATAATTTTTATAAGTAAACGTAAAATATAGTAAGGGACGTGTTGGGATATATCATGATCAAATATACAGAAAATTGATAATATTATTTCATAAATTTATAATATATAATCTAAAACTAATGGATCAATTCTGATAAACTATATAAATATTTAAAATATACACAAATCATGTAAAAGTATAGATGACTAAAAATCGGCGATGACCTTACCATCAAATGGTGAATATCGAAATTCTAGTTATAATTATTTTTATATAATAAAATGGTATACGCTACTCTTTAAAATTTATAGATGCGCCGTCTATATATAATCGTATAAATGAGACTGAACACGATGTTTTTAACTTTCAGATTATAGATATGATCTTCAATTTACTAATGATATAGTAGGACGTATCAAAATATTTAATCAATTCTTTATAATATTTCAAACACAATCAAATTGAAAACTTTGCTCAAATACGAATATATTGTTAGATTTTCTTATTCTAAAAAAATACACATATCATTAAACTTATATGGAGTTTTTCCTCTTTATTCTTCAAATATATGACATGTAATCTATCATAAATCATGTAAAAATCTTAATATGCATTTTTAGAACATGCAAAAAGTATATGGTATAATTTAAAAACATATGAAAGTTGTTATTGCAAAAACTTTAGAAAAGTAAGTGAAATTAGTGTAATTTTATTATTTTCTTACATAATGAAAACATGCAGAACCGAATAGATAGAGATTATTAATATATAACATAATCTATATAGAAATTTAGATCATTTAAGAAATATATATGAATATTAAAGATATGCAAGTATATATTGTAGAAACCAACTCTTAAATATAATGTGTATTGGTTTAAAACATGAATTTTAATAAAACTTTCATGAAATAGGGATAAGAACACGTGCATGCAAAGTAACAATCTTTTATATATGAAAATAACATATGTATAACTATTTAAAATAATAAATATTTAAGAAAATAAAAAAATAAGTAATAGAGAGAAGAGGGTTTGAATACATTAGTCTTAACTTGAATCCTAATAAAGATTTCTTAAATTTCTCTTTAAATTTTCGTTTTTTTTCGTTTCTCTCTTCTTCTCGCTCTTCTTCTCTAAAAATTACAAAAAATAATTAAAAATTGGCCAATTAGGTCCTATATAGAAAATTAATGGATGTGCACTTATTAGACACACATCAAAAACTAAGGTATAAATCATACGGAACACGAGCATCCGTCAAGTACGTGTCAGACGTCAATATTTTATTCCAAACATGCATGTGTGTCTATTAGATATACATTGACCAGGTCAGTCTATCTAAAATACGCTCAAATATCTTAGAGACATCCCCCAGATATGACCTTACTATTTAAAATACGTATATATATAGATCAGATATTAGTCATCCATCCCTTAGTTTGAGCTATTACAATTAAAAATTAATAGGACCCAAAATCCTTACTTTACAATTACAAAATGGGTTAGAGATAATTTTTAATTTCATCATCATTTTACCAAAATCGTACGGTTTAATTTTTTTTTTTTTTTGGGTCACGGACTTATTTAATTTTTACAGTGAACCGAACTCATTTTTTGCAATATATGGGTCACAGTTTAACCAGTAGGATCGACGGTCCAATCTGATTCTAATAACAATAATTTTGGGTCGATAATTAGGTTAATTAAATTTCCCACTTGAAATCAGCTTTATTTGCTTGATAATACATCGACGGACTTTAAAGCAAATTTATTAACTAAGTTGGAATTACATAATTTCATTTTCTTCGTATATATATATAAAAATTCTCATTTGTTTCTAATTTTGAAGACTTGTCCCATAAATTCCGCATAAAACCTCTAAAATGTATATTTATTTGTAAAAAAAATGGTTTATTTTACTTGAAAATTAACTAAGAATTTTATAGTAAATGATTATAATTATATTTTAATAAAGAGAAAATTAGTATTTTTTAAAAAAAAAAATTATAGATGATCATATGACATTAACACTTCTCATTAAAATATTATAAAAGCCAGGTAATTTGAGTAGATGTGAAGGAAGAAAAAAGGTATGATAAATATTTGATGCTATGCGAGGGAGTTTACATGTTCAAGTCAATATTAAATTACTAATGTTTTAATATTTCTTTTATTTTAAAGAAGAAACATCTGACTTTTTCTCATTCGTTTGATAGCTTAGTATGAAAATTTCATCGACCCATTTAAAAATAAGTAATATTAAAATGATATTTTTAGTCAATTTTTAAATATCTTAATAATATATCATCTTATCTATCTATACTAACGAGTTCATAAAAATAGACATAATAAAGAACGTTATATCAGTTAAAAATATCCCAATTAATATTAAAAGATGTTCTCAAAATACTTTAGTATAAAAATAATTATAAATCTATAAACATGTTATACATTAACCGAAATAGGTAGGTTATTTTCATTTTTTGTCTAGTCTCATAATATCTAAATATCCATATTATAAAAATATTATATTTAATTTTATTTTCAAAATTAAATCTGAATCGTTGGAGTTTGAATCCGACGGCCCCTGATCTCTGACTGGACTAAGACATAATATATATACACACGCATGCATGCATGGGTCCCAAAAATTACACGTTGTTTGAATTGTGAGGCATCAAGAAAATAATCTCAATACACAGTGAAAAAAGTCTAATTTCTTGTATAAAGTTAGTCTTTTCTCCATACGTTAAGCATGACTATGACTTGAAATGATTTATTGTCAATAATTAATTGGTATAGATTATGTAATGCTTATTTTTTAAAAAATTTATTTCATGTATGAATCTATTTAATTCAAATAAAAATTCACATCAATATCAAATTTAATTCAAGCATGGATCTAATTTATGTTATATGTTTTGAAAAATACTTATTAGTAGGATAACTTTATAATAATTTTAATTATGGGTTTGATTCTAAAAAAAATGTTTGAAAAAGGGAAAAAAAGTTGGAAAAAATTATTATTATATGTTTCAAAGCTTGAAAAATCAAAATGAAAAAAAAAATAAATATGCAAAAATTATTCATGTCATTAAATTTTACTTCTTCTATGAAACATTTTAGCTATTTTTTTTTATTTTCTTAAAATTTTTCCTATATTTAAATAAATTATAGAGGTTTAGTGCAGTTTCTTTTGGATTTAACATGCATCCCGTTCACACAAATCATGATAGTGAGACTTATTCTTTATGTTGGCAGTTGGTAGTAAAGTGGGTCCGATCTTGTTCATGAATCAAACCATTATTCCTACTCTATACTTTTCATATGTAAATTTCAGTGATGTAGATTGTTCTACGTAATTTGAGCAAAGGCCCTCTCGTGTATAAGCGGGGCCATTTTTCTTTGTTCGGGACACATTTTCAATGCTAAAACAGTAAGAGACGAGACGAATAATTAGATATTTTTTATTTTTTTCTTAGAGTAGATAACACCTTAAATATATGTTTGGTTGGTGAAAATGAATATTCTATTTTTATTTTATTTTTAGTGAAATACTTATTTTACTATTTGATTTCTTTTTGATACAGAATCAATATTTCTTAAAGAATATTTATTTCATCACTTTGAAAAATAAGAAATTTCACATGTTCTTAGGTATTTTTTATTCTTTGTAAATAAGAAATAATTATTTTCGTAACTCATAAATTTTATTCCTATTTTGCCATCGTTATTATTATTATTATTATTATAGATGATATCATTACCGTCAAAAATATCATTATTGAGGCGTGTAAGTATTGTTCATATTCCCTGACCTTCAAAATTTTTTTATTGAATAATGGTAAAAAAATTATTAATATAAATTTTTATATTATTCATCGTACTATTACTACATACCAAGTATTAGAATACTAATTCTTAATTTATTATATTTCAATAACTAAATATGAAAATAAAAATTTTTAACTCTATAATCATTTTATTCTCTTCCCTAAAAATAATTATTTTATTCCTATCATATTTTATTACAATAATAAAATATGCCATAAATATTAAGAAACCTAATATCACAACTCAATAATAGCATAACCCATTGACGTTTATATTGAGGCCTCAATATAGTATCATGATCACTTGGAGGCTTTGTTTGTTAATACAAATTTGAGTCCTATTAATTAAGTAGAGATATTATGCCTTGTTTATAAGTAGAAAGGCTGCATTCTCCCTTTAAAGAACATTTTCAAGGATAAAACAATTTTAGATGAGGTTAGTGACTAGACTTATCCTAAAACACTTTAAATAAGAGAAAATGCGACCTTGAAAGTTAACAATGATCCCATCCGGAGCAATTCATGCTATCTCCTCTATTATAATAATAACATGACCATTTTAACATTTGAATTATATTATAGAAATGAATTATGTTACATTGGTTAAGCAAAGATGTGGCATATTATTTATAAATATGAACTTTTTTTTATTTTTTTAAAGAATTTTTTTATGAATAAAATCATGCAGAATGAAGTTAATAACTATAGATGTCTCATACTTTTTACAAAAGCAGACAATTTCATAAACGAAAATATGCCATACTTTAAAATTCAACAATAGCATTATCTGTAAAAATTATTACAATCTCCTCTAACTAAATATATATTATAGTGATAAATTATCTTATATTGATTAAATGAAGATGTGACATCTTATTTGTAAATAAAAATATTTTATTCTCCCTTTAAGAAATAATTTTAATGACACAATTATAAGAGACGTAATTAATGATTCCATGTGTCATATATCTTTTCTAAAGGAGACAATATCTTTAATGGGAATTAATCTAACTTCAAAACTCAACAACTATGACTCTATCTCCTCCAACATATTAGTTTGACCATCTCGTTATTGATGAATATATTGTGAGGGCAAATTATCTAATTTTACTTATTAGTGAAGAGGTGATATCTTATTTATAAATGAAAAGGTTTTATATTCTCTTAAGGAAGCAATTTGAAAGGCAAAATCGTGAGATATGGAGTTCGCGACTGAATGCGTCATATATCTTTTTTCATGCATACAGTATCTTAAATGAGAATGAATTCAATCTAAAAACTTAACAATAGCGCTATCCGTAAAAATTGATATCTTTTTAATGTAAAAGTATGATTATCTCTTCATTAGAGATTATATTATGAGGTTGAATTACCCAAATTGGTTGAAAAAAGTGGTGATGTTATATCAATACTTTTGTAAGATATATATATATATATCACTTATTTTTATTGTCATCCTCATTATCAAATTGGGGTGGTTGAAGGAAAGCTACATACGTACAAGAAATGCTTAGAAAATATCAATATTTTTTATAAATAAAAAAAAGAGGAATATTATTTTCCAGTATTATCCATGCTGTGGCATACGCAACCACATATGCCAACATCAACTGAAATGATCGGGGAACAACTCAATTGAAATCCAGCTTTCTCCCCGTTGAATTTCAAGTTTCCACATTAAAACACACCAATCAATCTAGAGATTAGTGGAAGTTAATTGCTGATTGGGCCTTAATTGCTGATTAGTGCATTTGATAATTTTGATTTTGAGCTTTATAATTAAATCTGTGATTAGTGCGAGTTTATGAAACGTGAGGGGAGATTATTAGTGAAAAACAGAATATTAGAGATGATATTTCATGTTATCGTTTAACAGTTGGCCATTCTTATCGTCATCATCAACAGCAATCAAGCAGAGCTGCAATATCATCGTGAAAAAAGGAACTGCAGGAACTTTCGTGTCTGGCGCCATTGTTGGGCTGCAGAACTCAAGCTTTGAAGCAGAGAAAATGCAGATGAGGGTGGTGATGATGATGCGTGGATTGTTGCTCTCGATCAATCATACCCTGAACGTTGCGAAATTCTTCCACGTGGCAGGGGATGGTGATTGGTCCTTTGTGATCGAATCCATACTCTTCCTCTGCTTCCTTCATCAGCTTCTTGAACAGAGGATGGTTGATGTATACGACAGGGATGATAAACCTCTCCAATTTCTCTTCTCCTTCATGCCCCACCATGATCGCCAAGCAGCCTTTTGGTATATCTCTCAGATCCTTCTTCCCTTGATGTTCAAGACGATCATGACGATGATGATCATGGTCGTGATGATTATGATGGGGCATTTGCAGATGGAAATTTAGATGGTGTTTACCTCCACTGCCCATCGATCTCAACGACACCCAGAAAATTAAACTCAAAAGGAAACTAAAACCCAAGTTGTAATTTGTTTGTAAATTGCTAGATTTCTGTGCTTGAGCTATGGGAAAACAGGGGGAAAAGGCGTGGGATGAGGGAAGAAATGGCGAGTTTGAACAGGGTAAGAGAAGACTCTGTAAAGGAGCTCCTAACGCTGTTCATGATAAGCTAGTCTAACTAATTAACATCTGATTAAGAGTTTTTGGGGCCAGAGATCGAGAGGGATTTTAGAGGTTAATGAGGGTATTTATAGGGTGAACTGGGGAGCCTCCATCAGGCAGTAGGACGCAGGAGATTTTTTTTTTATTATTATTATAGGCCCTTGGATGAGAATGTAAGGGCCAAAAACTTATATATATATATATATATATGGTTATATTTTTTATATTTTTTATAATATGAGTTTTTTAATATTTAAATATTAAAAAAATCAGAAAAATAATTATTAACATATTTTTTAAATATAAAATATAGACTATTAGATATAAATGATCGATAACCATCGTGCATCCATCAATTTCGATGGATGTGCGATGGTTGGGGGCATGATGGAATGCCCCTGATCCCTTTGACATGAAGTTAGTGAGTTTGCACTTCAATTTCGATTGTAGCCTTTTCGCTTCATCCTAAGACACTATAAATTAAATAATTATAATTTTTTTTTTTTTTTTAAAAAGAGATTATTTTAAAATATGTATTTTAAATAATACTTAAATAGTTAGATTTATATTTAATGAACTACATAGTACAACACAACAAGATGAAAAGTTGGATGGGGGCAAATTTTCATCAAGGTAGGTGTTTTGGCTTATGACGGTTTCATAATTTTATACAATAGGATGTATTATTGTTTATTAGATTTGATGCGTCCCCGGATTCGGGTTGTATATATTAAGAAGTTGCTCGATTTTTTGTGTCAGGTCAAATTGGAGTCGATTAGATCTCCATCTCTTCAAACACAGACCTACATAAATACAAACTAAAAATAAAAGATCAAAGACCGATTTGAAACTCGCTCCTCAATATATCTTTTGACATTTAAGTTAGATATCTTTTTAAGAGAATAGAATAATGTGATAATATAAGAAGACATATGAATGCATGTAACGGGGGATTGAGTGTATGTGTGCGCCTGACTGATAAATGCGCCCGATTGATGGGCGATTTAGAGGTACGCCCGATTAAGGGGTGGCTATTGGGTGGAAGACGGCTTCTAGCTCTAGAATAGATGGCTCTTGGATGAACTGGAGGGTGATCCTTCTGGATGGATTGGGCTGGCCCCATCGAGAGAAGACTAGTGGGCAAGACTCCCGGACAGAAGGTATACCCGAACAAAGGGTGACTCATGGACGAAGGGCATTTCTTAAACGGAGGTAGGGCCTCCTAGATAGAGAGTTAGACTTCTCGGGGGACCCTTTTTGAACGGGAAGCAAGGCCTCATGGATAGAGGAATAGACTCATCTGGTGGCACTTCCTGGATGGAAAGTAGGGCCTCTTAGATGGAAGGATGGACTCCTTCATTTTTTGTCTGCTTCTTTGAACTCTCTTCTATAGATTCAGTGTTCTACCTCTACTTGTGAGAGTAAATGAGTATTTCTAATGCTTACACTGTTGGGCACCAAGGCTGACAAAAAGCTATCCACGCGGATTTGACAGGCAGTCATGGGACTGTGAGTGTCGATTATGACAACCGTCATTAACCAAGAGGATTCATTCATTCTTTAACGTAATCATGGGAGGTGACCTGTATGGCAACTGCCCTTTGGGAGAGGTTGTGCAAATCGTGGGTGAATGTTCTCAGAATATCTGTCAGACTTGTATCGACTAATTATGACAAGTTTTTTTGGCACGTGGATAAAAGATCGTCAGCCGTCCTGAATGGGTCGTTCATGACAGGTTGTTGGGTTAGCCCATGCCTCGGTGGGCAATCCTAGGTTGTGACTTTCAGGTAGCCTTTTCTTCATAGTTCTCGATATCTAGGTCGGTCCATGGGTGGCGGACCCATCAAGACCGATTCTAATTCATTAGTTAAAACATGGGTCAGTTAAATAATAATGTATATAAATTAAATGTTAAATAGTTGAGAATACTAAGATAGATAAGAGTCCCATTACATTATAGGATAAAATAACATAATGAATGTAAAAATTTAGAAATTAAATCCATAATAGATAGGATGGGAAAATGATACTTAAAGTATTTATCATACTTCAAATATTGGCCAAAATAAGTACGTGTGAAAAAATTTGAATTAATTATAATTAAAAAAATAGATATATTTAGAAAAAACTTAGACCAATATAATAAAAATAATTTAAATTATTTTTACTCTTACTAACTTAAATGAAATAAATAAAACAAATCCACATAACTTCTCTCGCTTAGTATGACCAAAATCTTTGTTGTTGTTGTATGTTGCATTGGTTTTTATTTATTTTTCAATAGTCCATTTTCACAACAATAAGATTATTTTATTATCACAAACATATTATAAATTAAAACTATGAAAATAATTTATGACAAAATTATATACAATCGATCACCTTAAATGTATATGTAATTGATAAATAGTAATTGTCGATAACCTTTTATGATCAGATTAGAATTGTATCCGCTTTCTTAACGAAAAAATTATATTAAAGTTAGATGTGGAATGAATTTTGACGACTTTTTTGGGTCTGCACCTCTAAAATGGAGCCTTCTCACCTCTCTCCAAAGTCATTGGATCACCCCACATTGAAACCGTTAGATATAAATCCAACAGTTCAGATAATTTTTCTTTATCTTTTTTAAATTTTTTATTCTAAATTTCTTTAAAAAATTCAAATACACATATTATAAAATTTATATTCAATGGTCTCAATATTATAGACAAGAAATATTTGTTGTTGAGAGGGTAAGTTTTCAGGAAATTTGCTAAAAATTATGAATAACACAAATATCACTTTTGTCCTCCTTTTTCCCTTTAAGTTTGAAATGAATTTTACTAAATATCTAACACATTTACTATATTATCTCTTTACATAAAGTTCATTAAATTTAAAAAAAAAAATTAAAAATTAAAATAGACCTATATATAGATAGTGATTTTTTTTAAGTGAGAAAGTGAGTTATATGAAAATTGTAAATGAATTAGAGGATACAATTTCTCCTTTAAATTTGGAGTATTGGGATGTGGTTATATTTACTTAAGAAATGTTCTTTATACATTTATTTGTAAACTTACTTATACCGAAATTGTTAAAATTAGTATAAAGAGAGAGACAAGAGAAAAAAATTCAAATAATGTGAAATTTACATATATTTTTGATAATTTTAATACAAATGAATGTATAAATAAGTATATAAATAATATTTTTTATCTTCTTTAATAAGTATATTTCTTTCCCATAAAAGGTTGTATATAAAATACTCCATTTGTTTACAAATATATATATATATATATATATATATATATATATATATATATATTATATATATATATATATATATATATATATATATATATTTTGCTCATTAAAAATATTGTGAAGAAAATATTTTTTAAAAAAATATGTTTTTATCCTTGAGAAATATTTTTAAGAAAAATAAATTTTCCTCATATTATTTTTTAACTTTTGCATACATCTAAAAAATTTACAAATTTTGACTAATAATAATGAATATTTACTATTATTAACTGATGCGTCCTTAAATTCAAATTATTTTACAGATTAGGAAATTAAGAATTGTCTGATCAGTTTAAAGTAAGTCCAATCTCTGTATACTTTTAATTTGGATCCTATATAGCACAATAAAGTACAGTCAAAGGATTTGCGGGACTCACTCTTCGATATATCTTCCGACGCTCAAATCAGTATATTTCTTTGAGTAAAAAAAATAGAGAATGTAAGTGCAAATGCTAGTAAAGATGATTTTTATTTTGTGGTGTGTGCCTTTTAGAAAGCATTTTAATGAGAAAGTGTGTGCGCTTGAAACGTTTTAAATTTTCTTTTTATTAACTTTTGTTTAGTTAAGCGTTGTCCCCCTTTTCTTATTAAGAAGGAAAAGTTTATATAAAAATTTGGGGCCGTTGATCTTTCACTCCAACCCGTTTAAGGAACCATCAAATAGATAAGCATACACCGTTCAGCAGTTGGCGACCGAATCCATTGAGCTAGAGAAGGAAACCATTTTGGTCGGTTAGAATTAGTTCCGTCTTCCACCGTTCTTGGGCCATATGAGCCGATTGGGCCTTTATTTTTTTATGAACTGAATCCTTCGACGGGCTTTTCCTTTAGGCCATCAGTAACTATACCCATCATTGACAATGATAATACTTTCAGTAGTGATATTTTCCTATAGTAGTGGTGTTTTAATTTCAAGAAAATACCTTCGATCACCATTGTTAGATCTTTGATGTGATGATTCTCTAAATAATCCTACAGTTGGGGACATCATTGGTTGGTGAACGGTGTCATAGTTGAGACGTCGGCTACTTGCAGCCATGGATTTGGGCCGAAATGGCCGGAGACAAGATCAAAGTGGCAGTGGTCATCGAGTATCGATGGCAAGGTCAGTGGTATCAGGGGATAACTACAATATTATATGTGGGTAACAAAATTAATTAATGAGTGTTGTTGATCAATGATAAAAGTTGAGGAAATCTCGCAATGAATGTCCCTTGTTAAAAGCAAGAAATTATATTTTACAATTTACTCTTAAGTTTTCATTAATCTAAAAAATAATTTTTTATCAGCTTACTTCTATATACTATGGAAAATCAAGAAATTTGGAATGGATTTTTCCATGCATGCCAAACATAACGTCTTGTTAGGCCGTGGTGGTATCATGTTCGGATAAATTTTATTAATACATGCTAATTGTCAACAATGAGTAGATGAATTTCAAAAATGAATTCTCATTATGAAAACATGATATAATTTTTTATGTTTAAGACCAAGTTTCTTATCAGCTAAAAAAATATTTTTAGTTAAATTATTTTTTAAAAAAATATCAAGTCCTAAAAAAATATATTTTTTTTTCTATGAAGGCATGATTCTAAAATATTGATGATATTTTTAACCAATTATTTAAAAAAAAACAATTTTGGAGCCTTATAGGGAGGAAAATGTCATTGTTACTTTTTCTTTTTTTTTTTTGTTTGGTGTATGTGGTTCTATGCTAATTGTCAAATCATACAAAATTTGATATGCTAAAACCTTAGGTTATAGAAGAATGGAGTTGGATAAATTTAATGATTATTATGCATATGTATTAAACAAAAAAAAATGTAACCTAATTTCATGAGCTTGGGCATACCCAAGTTAAATTTAGTCTTTGATTGATCATAGGTGGATATCTATTATAGCCATTTTATATAATTTTGTTTTACAATTCTAAGTATCAAGACTATATGATGAATAGAAGACTGAGAATCATTTTATACTTTAATGATCTGTTCTAATTTTCATATTCAAATTTTTTACTTTAGTATTGACTCTTAAGGTACTGATGGAGCTTCACTTCTGAGAGGGCTATAACAACTTCATCTTAGGTGAAGCTATGTAAAGTTTAATAAACAATAAAACAAGAGCGGTATGATATGTGTTGCTGACCATCCGGTGTGATGTTTGGTTTCTTAGGGCTTTTTTTCTTTTTTTTCTTCTTCTTCCTTGAAAAAAAAAAGAGGAGCGTTTTGGCCATGCGGGCATCGCTTCTCTTCACGTTTTCCTACTGACGTATAGTTGGCTACTCCCTTTGGCGCGGACGTTCGGACCTTTGACATGGTCGACGGCTCTGGGCGCGGATCTATCCCTGGTTCTTCGCCGATTGATGTGACGAGTTGAATTTCAAGATTGACTTGTTGGGGGTGGGTATCTTTCCTAGATCAGATTGATTTGCTACTGACGCAGGGTTTGCTACTTCATGTTCTACTGTATCGTCAGATCTGTATGATGTCTGTTCTCCTACCGTTGCATGAATGTCATTTTTTGTTAATATTTTATGTATCTTCTTTTCGTTTTCATATTTCTTTCATGGTATACTCAGGGTATATCCTAGGGGCTTTATTCTAACTCTAAGTCGATGAAACACTTCGAGTTAGAATACAGTATTGTATATTTTTTAATTTAATCAAATTTTAATTACTTACAAAAAAAAAAAAAAGATATGTGTCACTCTATTGTGAGGTCCATAATCCATTATATGATATTTGCTCGATAGATTGCTTAAGCAAAAACGGGCCCAAAAGTTCATATGATGTGTTCACGGTCTCAGTTCGAGGCAGGTTTTTGCAACAGTTGATTTGAGCAAAACCCGTAATATAACTTATCAATATGCGGTCTGTTCATTTGGACATAATACAGAACATATCTACCGATCGCTGTTTTCATTTGCTCTTTCTTCTCATTCCGTCTCAAGTTTCCCACTTATGTTATGTAATATAACTTAGGTGTTTAAAGAGTTGTGTAACCTAAATTAAGGAATACATGATATTATTTTTGAACGTAAGGTCTCATAGGTTTTACACATTTGAAATTTATTTTTATATAAATATTATGTGTTCATCTTTGCCTGTGTGGATTATATATTTCTGTTACTTTCAGCCAAATTCAAGCATGATGAGAGAGGTTGATGGTTATTTCTGTCCTAATAATAAAACTGTTCATTAGATGTAATTTAAACATTATTAAATGATGTGATAATATATCTATTCATTCATATAAATAAATTTATATAAAAATAGAGAGATATTATTTGGTCTTTTATCCATGTTGATCTCTTTCGACACATTAATGCCTACAAGCCCCATTTGCCATATAATAAATGAGACTTATAAGAAGATCTATTAGGCCTAGTTTGGAGCACTCAAAATTTTAAATTAAAATTAAACATTTGAACCTAATTTTAATTCTACTGTATATCATTAAACAAAATTAAAATTTTAATTTCACGGTCTAATTTTTTAAAATTAAAAAATAATATAAGTTATTTTTTTTGTAATTTTTAGGAATGGAATAAAAATATATAATTCTGATATTTAAGAATTATTTGTTGATTAAATATAATAAAATTATACAATGCTATATCTATTAATGAAGAATTTTTGGTTGGTCAACTGGGAAAATGGTGATCCCATTTTTTATTTTTAAAAATATGTAATTATTATTTAAAATATAAAATTTAATATTTTAATAAAGAGTATTGTCTAATAAATATATTTCTTTATATCCAAAAATATTTTATAAAATTATATTATGTTAAATTTCATATATTAAAAATTTTATATTTTGTATCAGGCTACTAATTTTTTTAATTCTTTGTTTGGATTAAGAAATCAATCATATATATTCATTTTATTCTTCTCAAAATTATAATTTTTTATATAATTCAAATAATAAATTTTAAATCATATCAAATTTTAATTTTAATTTTTAATAAAATAAAAATTAAACTTATATTTATGAATTTTAATTCTAAGTCGGTGATCCAAATGAGTACGACTGAAAATCAATTACTAGCTTATTGAGAAAATCAATTACAATTGTGGAAGTCTCATTCATGGCTAAATTCATGATAATTAATGAAAGTATTTATATCATTTTGATGTACATATATACATATGAATATTATTGACTAACAATCTCTAAATTTTAAAACGAGTAGGTAATAAATAATAATAATATTACTAAATATTAATATATAATTGAAATTTCAAATAACACAGTGTTAGGTCGAACATACGTAAACCATCAAGATATAAAATTTGCACAAAAATTTATGAAATAACAATGGTTCAAATTATACAGATCAAAATAAGTAAATTAAATATTAATCCTAATATAAGTCCTATAATTATATAAATTGTAATAATTGAATATACAGTAATCCCAAATATGGGTCCTAAATACAAATTCAAATATAAAATATAAATAAACAAAATATTTTATTTTTTTTTGTCTACATTTTACAAGTAATGCAAGTGTGCTTCAATATGAAATGTTAGAAAATAAGATAAGTTATAAATTAAATATATAAATATCAAATCAAATATTAAAATAGAGTTCTCATTGAATACATATATAGAATATTATACGTTAGGTTAAATATATAATTTTTATGATTGTTCTCCTCAGATTATTTTTGTATACGAATATAATATTTTAAATATTTATTTATGTAATAAAAAATAAATTAAATCATCCAATTTTCTGTAAAACCCTACAAAATATCAAAATATTTAATAAAAATCACATCAAAATAATAATATTTAAAATAATGGTGTAAAAATTAACATACGTGTCTATTGAAACTAAAAAATATAAACAAAATTAAAAAATATATAAAATGAACCAAAGAGCAGGCTTAAAATATTTGCTAAAAACATTTAATCTAACAAATTTGATTTTAAAATATTTCAAAATCTTATGCCTTCTCATTTTATCTATTCTTTGTCTCTTTGCTATCTTTCTCTTCTCTTTTTTTTTATAAAAATAACTAAAAATCAGTGCAGATGGCCTTATATACATAAATCAGTACACGGACGTCAAATAGACACCACTCAAAACCTCATCTATGCACAAGCACAAATATAAGCACATTTCAAATGCCACTACGCTGTCTAAATCATACACAACTACTGCAATAGGCGTAAATTGACGCCATCATTATGTCAAAAACTCGTAAGATTGCCCCAAAAGTATTCATTAAGCACATGGCTACTGCTTCAAATATAAGCGAACATATGGACAGGTGCCGATTAGGCTCCAAGCCTAATTTTAAATAATCTAATTTTTTCTTAAATTTTTAATTTATAATTATTTTTAAATTAACCTAAAATTATATTAATGACGTTATGAATCATTAATAAAAATCGAGCATTACAAAGAAAATAAAAAATTAGGACGGGTGAAGTTTTTGGATTAGGATAATTATAGATAAAAATGATTCATTCGGCTCACCTATTTTTGATTAGTTTTGTAAATACAAATTTTAATATTTAAGATAAACACAAAATTTAAAATATCCAAACTAGAATCGCAATCTATAAACAATAAAAAATTATATTTTATTTAAGATATTTAGAAAAATAAATAAATATACAACCAATTTAAAATACACATTAATTTATTTATAAAACTAACAACTAATAAATAGAAAAATAAAGCTCAAACACTTATCAAATATAAATTAAAAATCGTTGTGTTTCAATAAAGTAGACTCCCAATAGATGACCCAGATTAAAAAAAATGAAAGATCTCGATAGAAAAATATAACCCGCATGGAAGAAAATTAAGAATTTGGATGAGTGAATACACAATTATGGACAGACTCAGAATAAACGGGCCAATCGAAGACGCTCGCCTAAACACATGATGCCATGCTATGTGAGCGCCAATTGCCCTGCATGTAATTGAGACTACATGCAAGGTGCCATCTGTGCTGGCCTGTAATTGCGTTACTCGCCAATTAGGAAGCCCCAAGCAATTAGACAAATTAGAAAATCTCAATTGCGTCGCTCGCTAAATAGTAGAAGATTACTTCACTGTTAGGAGCCCACCTCGATTTAAAGGAGGGGGAAGTTTGAGAGAGTAGGGGGAAGGAGCCTAAACAATGGAGATGGGGGAGAGACGTGGGGCAGATATGCTCAACTGTGCCAGTTGCCGTGGCCCAACGGCAAGGCTATTGCTACCCCAAATCAAGTATGCCACCATCGTCAGATAGCATCCACCGGCACCATCTATCTCTCCGCCATTGGGCTCAGGCCCGTTGCTGCCAATGGACTCATACCCCACTCCTCCGCCGGCTGGCACCCATCCACCCGCCTGGACCCTAGCCAAGCCTGCACCAAAGCTTAAAGCCGCCTTGCTCCATGCACTGGTCATGCTTGTGCCTTCAACCACCTGCCTAAACACTGGCCAGACCGGCATCCAAGCTTAATGCTACCTCGGCTATCACCTAACACCCCATGTCAGGTGTGCCCACACCTCCAACCACCCACCTGGACCCTAGCTAGGCTTGCACCCAAGCTTGACACCGCCTCAACTGCCACCTAGTTCCTTTCACCGGACATGCTTGCACCTCCAACCACCCACCTAGATCCTAGCCAGACGTGCCTAGGTTTGACATTATCTCAGCTGCTGCCCAACTCCCTACACCAGCCTTGCCTGCGCCTCTAGCCAATTGTCTAGATGCTAGCCAAGCCTGCGCCCAAGACTGTTGCCACCTCACCAGCTCCTTGTGTCGACTGTGCCCACACTTGCACTAGTGCCAAATGTCCCCCCGCAAGCAACCAGCACCTGACACCTACAACCACTGGATGGCAATGCTAGTCGTTGGAGCCTACTCAAGATTCATTGCTAGATCCTCTACCTGGATGGCATTGCTGCTAACCGTTGCTATGATGATTGCACTTTCATAGCTTCACCGATATGGATCACAGCGACCTATTCAAGCTAAATCAGCCCAAATCTAAAACATAAATAAGCCCAACCCTAACACAATACATATCTAAGGTTTGGGTAGGACCATGACAAATATAAGACCCTCTTATCTTCCAAAGAGCCATATGGTCTAGATAAACAACAACCTTCTCGCTCAACATACCAAACTCAATAAATTCTTTTCCTAACCATATTAATACTTTCCATTTATTTCATCTATCATAGAAAATATTTTACTAACTTGTGTATTAAAAAAACTTTTGAGAAAATCTTCCAAAGATTTGTTTAGCTGTTGCTTTTGTATGCATAAAACTGGTTCAAAGTTTTAAATAAAGCTAAAATACAGGTTGGTAAAAGGCCTAAAGCGAATTGATTTTTCATGTACGCATCAGGTATCAAGCACCAACTTTACTTCAATGCACCAATATAACTCACCAAAATAAATTCTCAAGTTATTTTCCAAAACATCATTTCCGGGCCAGTAGGGTTTATATTCTGTTTTTCTCCGTATTTTCCTGCAATATTCAACCCATACTATGCTGTCGCTTAAAAAACTATCTAACAACAAGATCTTAAATCTTACTAGATAAACTCTGATATATATTCCACTTTTATCATTCTACTCAATTTAATACAATGCCCGTTAGAATATAAGCAATTTCAAATTATTTTTATTACTGAATTTTAAATTTTCATAGATCAATTTTTTCCCCTCAACCACAACTAAATTGCATTCTTTCACGGAGCTTTATTTGATATATGTTTTAACAGTTCAAAATTATCTAAATCATCCAACTTACACTTCGCCACGGGAGATGTAATCTGTAGCTGCTCAAAGCACAATCACCGGTAACTGAATACTGAACAAAGGGCAGAAAAGAGTTCCCTTGATGGGGCAGAAGACTAAACCTGCAACTTCTGCACAAAGCAAATGCGGTTAAAAGAAAGTCCAATGAATTTGCCTTTCAGTGGCATGGATTAAACCTGCAACTTCTGCACAAAGCAAATGCAGTTAAAATAAAGTCCAATGGATTTGCCATTCAATGGCATGAATTAATCCGAATGGCCGATCAGCGACCCATTTGGGGAAACAATGGGTCAATCGGCTACTCCTTTTTGGTGTACTGCCGCACTACAAATGCCAGGCCCAAGATTAGAAGCGGCACCAGATACTGGAAAAGCTTGATCATGAGATCGGGTGACTTGTCGGGGTTGTAACGGGCTTCCTGTGGAAGAACATGAGCGCGCTTTTGGGGAAGGGTTGATGCTTCGATCTCACCAATGCAGTACTTGTCCAACATTTCTCTCGCAGAATCACTGTGGCCCACGTCTTCAAAATCGATTGTTGCATCTTTCCCTGAATAGTTCAAATATGATTCATCCTTTGTCATTATGGATGAAAATATCAGTCATTGTTATTTTACCGACATAATTTTTTTCGGAACAAATGCAGCCATCAACCAATATATTGAAAGATATCTGATGTATTGACTTCTATTTTGTATATCAAATAATATGTTGCCTATATAACAACATATCGTAATATTAGGCTCTTTGATACCAATATTTCATTTCATATCACAATATCAAACCCTTTGATACCGATATTTCATTCTATGTGGGCCACATAGGACGCTCTATTGTAGACATGCGCATAATGAGATGTGCTATATAGCCATTGTCTAGACACCCATTCTAACATCACATGACATCTATTTATCAATTATTGTATCGCCTATTAGTATGAGTATATGGGTGGACATCACATTACCCGAGAGTGCCTCTGAGATATTTCTTTGCATATAACATACCTAATTACTAAGTTGGGGGCTGTTGTGGTGCTCGAAGCGCCATTGTGCCTTTGACGCTGCTCCCCACCCTTGGATTAATATCCATGGGTGGGTATTTTATAATGCAACTATAATGTTTTTTTTTATATATATATTAACATCCATTATATGTAAAACGCAAATATGAAAAATTATAAAACATAAATATTTAGAGTGCTATTTTTGCAGTTTGAATATCATTTCTTGGATCCGCCTCATCCAAGGGATGAGAAAAGTGTCGGACACACTACAGTGGTTCATGCTTGGCAGCACCCCTCAATCCCGTGTACTGGGATAATACTGGAGACCTACCGGTTGCCGATAACAAAACTTCATCACCTCCGGGGTGATCATCCAAGAATGAGGTCACATTGTAAACCTGATACAAGTAGTTTTTAATATCAGATGAGTAATCGGTACAATCATCACATGTACGATGAATGGAACTATGAACTCAGATAATTCACACATTCATATAAAATTTTCTTGCAACACAGTATAATTCTTTACTTCATAAAACAAGAAATCAATCTCTTCAATCTAGATAGCCGTTGTTGAATCAGAGGATTGTGTATCATCAAATAGATTTAAGTCTAAGGAACAACAACAGTCTTATATTCAGTTGAGTGATGTCCAGCTACACGAATCAATATTCACCATTCCATTAAATTTAGTGCAATATTTTCTAAGAGTACAAATAATTTAAGATCAGTTTTTATTAAATCACAATTAATAAAATCACAATTATTTCCTCTAACCACAATTAAGTGAAGTCAAAGAAAATTCTAGATATTAATCAGGCACCCATCAATAGTTTAGCACTTTATAAGATACAATCGAACTCAAATTTCATGAGTCCAAACCTAGGCTACTCCTGGCACAACGAAGGGAATTTAGGCTTCCCAATAATAACAATAATAAAGTCTTAAATCCCACTAAATAAGGCTATCTATGTAAACCCCTTTTTTCCATTCCACTCAATATAGGACAATATCATCTAAGCATAGAAACAATTTTAAGTCAATTTTGTTATCTATTTATTTCTTCACCCAAACTACAGCAAACTTACATTTTATCACATATGTTACATTTGGCCTACATTTAAGTGTTTGAACCATTGTCTTTCCTACATCTTATCTTCTATAGGTGTAATTTCTAAACATTTACAAGTATTATCTACCTCAATATTCTCATCTCTGCGACACTTATATAATATGTGGTCATTTGATTGTCCAACAGATCTCTAAAGTACAGAGGGCAAGAATGTTGAGATTCCAACAAATGATGTTACCCCTTCCATCCTCTACCAAAGGAGGAGTTCTTATTTATACATGATTAGTAAAATGGAAGAGCAAATTAGTTCAATGGAATGAGATCCCTTCCCTGTTGAACTGTTTTTGATTATTAAGAAAACATATCCAGATAAAAGCCATCGAAAACAAAAATAGGCAAAATTGTTAAATATATATGCCCACGTTCTCGAGATGAAACAATTTATTATGAACTGACAAAACTGACTCATTTTCATCCATGGAGATTTTTCCTATCAGATTGGACCAAGTTTGTCATCTAATTAGTAAAAATTGATGTCTGATTTTGCTGATTTAACACATTGTTAGGGTTCTAGCGTGCAGAATCATCATGTTTAGTCCTCATTTGGACATGAGATGTGTTATTTGATAGGGAAAACCTTGATCGGTTAAATTTATTGAAAATTCCAGAATAAATCCTTAACTCTTGTGACTAGGAAACTTAATCCCTCCCAGCCTCTAGCCTCGTTGTCTTCAAAAAGCTTCGTAGTGTTATCTTCATCAACAAAGAACAGTTCCAAAGAAATTATCGGAGCAATCTTTTTTAGTACTTCGAAATTCTAATTCCATGGCCGGTTAATAAAGGATTGAGAAAATAATCATCGAAGGAAATCATCCGCGATAACTGGCACTAGTAACAATGTAAACTAAAATGCAAATTAAATCTATCGGAACGCCAATAGCCACCACAGTGAGGGAGGAAAGAAAACCACAGCACAACGAAGTTCCGAATTCAAGAAAAATAAATTTTTAATCAGCATCAACAGCCTGAAATATCAGAGTAAATCACGAGAATTTGAATCTGCGTGAACAAACCTAAAAGAGAGATCTGTACCTTGCCAAAAATAATAATCCAACAATCTTCAGATGTATTGTGCTTTGAGACCTCCTCGAAGACGTGAATCTTTCGATCTGATGCCATTTTTCTTTGTTGCACTGAAATTTCACACAGGAAAACGCAAATTAGCAAGAAAAGGAACGTACTCAGAAATTTCAACTTCCTGAATCAACACCAAGAAGATTAGAGCTCCATGCAAGATCAACCATAGAGAAAGCTCCGATACTTACAAGGAAAGAGACTAGAAAATGATTTCTTCTCTCTCTCTCTCTGCTTCGCTTACTTACCAAACACATTGGAGCCAAAAAGTGGGCTCAGGAAGCTTTATATGAATATATAATTATAGTTATTTAATATTTATTGTATATCATATTATTTATTATTTAAAAAGTATTATTTTAATTTTTATTTATTATTGAAAAATATATTAACCTTATTTGTTAGACTATTATTATTAAAAATAGTTAAATTAATTTTTTTAAAAAATAAAGTATCTGTTTAATATTAATTTGATAATTATAATTAAAAGATATTAAATTAATTATTTCTTAAATAAATTAAAAACCTTAGATTCAGTGCTTATATGCTTTAAATATGACGAACAATAAAAATTATTTTTAAAATATAAAATAATAAAAAATGTTATTTTTATAAAAGATTAGTTATTATTAATTTATATAAGTAAATATTTTTTAAAATAAAACTTATAATGTAAAAAAAAAAATCTAAATCCAATGGAATATGAATTGAAAATATAATTCCAATCACAATTCAAATTCAATTATCCAAATAGACTGTAATTGTTCAATTTCCCATAAGAAATGGGCATATTAATATCTATTTATTTAAATCGAAGAACAAAAAATAAAAAAAAACTATTAAATTCCCTATTTTACACTTATTAAATAATAAATTTTATTAAATATCTCACCTGTCTATAATTTATCTATTATTTTCAGTTTATACACATAATTTACTAAAAATTTTAAAAATATTTAAATAGACTCTAATGCAGATAATTAATTATAGATGAATTATAAATAGGTAAAATAATTAATATTTTCTCATTTTAATAGGTGCAAAATTTTCTATGATCTAGGGATAGCTATGTCAACCATGAGTTTAAAATATTAAATGGATTTTTAGAGATAAGCAAAAGGAATACCCCAAAATAATAATAATAATAATTTGATCGAATTTGTAAGCAAGATCGGAATTACGGCCTCTTCAGTAATTTACAATGCTAATAAGCAATATAAAGAAAACAGATAAAATTCAAACTCAGATCAGATATAAATCTGCAATGATCAAATATCAACTATATCATTACCCTTATGCCTTAATTGTACGAGGTGTACCGATTGAGCCTCTTGACTCATCAACTCTGAGAGTCCAAATTAAAAGTTGAATTGATAAACAATAATATGAGTAAGCAAAAACTGAGAAGGAAATTATAAAGGAAACAACAGAGCAAATCGTAATCAAATCTTTTTGATTTGGAAAATTAATTCAGGCGAAGAAGAATGAGATGTGGGTTATAATGAACGAAATCAAAACTTAATTTGAAATTTAATTAGTCGAGTGAAGTGCCACGACGGTTTATTAAAATAAATAAAAGATAAAAATTAAAATAAATTATTAAAATATAAGATAAATTATGGTATAAAATTATTGGTCAAAATTTTAACACTTAATCAAATTAGACCTTGAATTATAAATATTTTTATTTTTAATTATTTATTTTTATAACGTCGGTGAAAATTTGATTAAAAAATGTCAAAAGTTAATTATTAGTTGACAATAATTAAAAATATCTTATTTATTATAAAATATTATCATCAATAAAAATTATTACCATAGAAAATTATCGATTAATTTAAATAATTATTTAATTTTTATTATTTATTAATCTAATATTTAATTTTGGACATTGAATTCACAGTGAGTCTAAAAATTTCAATTTATCTCAACACCACGCTGTCCAAATAGCATTTATTTAGGCTGGGCTGGGCCTGGAAATTGATTTAAAGCTGAATTAACAATTGGGCTGACTGGATTGTCATGACACTGAATTTGGGCCTGTACCATCGCTCATTACAATTCTCCCTGCCGTCCCTGCCGTCTCGGCCAGTGACGACGAAATTTATTAAAAAGTGGCGTTGGACTTGGGGATGGTGCTTTTTCTTTGTATAAGATTATTAGATTAAAATTTAATGATTAAGATTTTAAAAATAAAAAATATTAAATATAATTATATTTTTAATTTATTTTTTTAAAATATTAAAATGTATTGAATATTAAGGTAAATACTAAAAATATTTGTAGTAAAAATAATTATTTATATATTATTATATAGTGTATAAATTTTAACCGTTAGATTTTTTAAAATTGATGGTGTGGATGAGAGAAACAAGATCCCCCACTCCATGTGGAATTAAGTTGTACCTTTCAGTCAGCTTTTGAATATTTTTAATAATTTAATATTTTATCTATTTATATAAACTAATTAATTAATTATATAAAAATAAATGAATAAATATTATAATATTTTACTATGCCTAAATTGTAAGTCGAGGGTATCCCCTCATACATTTATATTTCAGAAAAATCATTTGAACATCATTATGACTCTTTTTGAAAATATAGTGTTCATCTACCAGTCTATTTTTACGTGCGTCAGTTATAAATAATAAAAAAATAAAATATCATATTATCTAAAGTTGCCTAAACAACTGTTTCTGTGACACCTAATATAAATATAATTAGTCATATAAAATATTATTTTGATATTATAAAAATATCATTTTATAATTTAAACTCATCATATTTTACATCATAAGTGAGGAAATCATTGTAAAGCTCACAATTTTTTAACACGAAGAGCACTAGTAAAACCCTAATGAATATGCTTGTTTGTTAAGCTAATATTCTACGTCATTATTGGTTTAAGCTAAGTTTCGGGCCGATGGTTTTGTTTATAAATACCATCAGATAAATCTAAATATGCACTAATAATAATTAAATTTGTAATTATAAATCTACTGCTGATAATAATAATATTTATAAATATTTAAAAAATTATATATATATGCACGATAAATGAAAGGCGTTTTAGGTGGTTTATAAAATTATATGATAAAAATGATTCAAGATCATTTATACTGTCAGGGTACATTGCAATGAATGAAATGAAATAATAAAAATAAATTTATATAATCGATTTTATTTAATAATACATATGATTTTACTGTTATTATAGTCTAAAAAATGAACGAATTCATTATACTTCACGTTGCATGCATGCAACGTACGTATGATATAAGCTATTAAATATCACCATATTTTAAAATAAAATATAAATTATGACGTAATAAATCATATAACGTAACAGTAATTATTATTATTATTATTATTATTGGCAACCCGTGATGGAAGGAGACAAGAGATGATCAGATGCCCATTTTTTATATTCTGCAGCGTCCTCTTTCCACTTGGAATTAAAAAACAAAAAGCATGGATCATGTACGAAATATTTTATTTATTTTTAATTATTTATTGTATAATAATATTAAATAATTCCCAGAATTTTTATTTTTTGGTCAACTTCGTGTATTTGCTGCAGGTCGAGTTGGTTGACAAGGTGTGCTCACCTAATCGATCTAACGGCTTGGATCTCCCAATAAAATAATTTAAAAAAATCACACGCAAATATTATAAAAAATACCCCAAATAATAAATAATAAAATAATGTGAGATGTAAATTAATTAATTAAGACAATATTTATTGGCAAAAAAAATAAATATGAGACGTAAATGGCATATAACAAATAGAGCCTAGAGTTATCGAGAGAATAATTTATTTTTAAATATATCTCGTTATAATCTAATTATTAATTTTAATTCATTTTTTAATTTTTAAAAAATAATTAAATTATAATTATATATTTAAAAATAAATAACACAGATTTAAAAAATACTCTTATTTATATATTTAGGACAATAATTTAATTTGAGCTTATTATTATTATTATTATTGATCAAATGACATGTAGTTAAGTTCTTGAGAATTTATATTTCTAGTTTTAAAGTTAATTAAACTTATGACATGTAAGCACGTATTTAATTAGCATATTAAGTCTAAAAAATAGCATTTATTATCGTAAGATATTTGATTAATGCCTAATTATTTGGGGTTGGTGGACGTGTAATCATTGATAGCCAACTGCTACGTTAATAAAGTTAAATAATTATTAAGAAAGTGATTAAATCAATAAAGATATAAATAAAAATAACAATACTCTTACGATTATTCATCTACCACCACTTCTTATTTTTTTTTTAATTAAAACTTAACTTTATAATTATGAAAAATAAAATAAAATAAGATAAATTATCTCCCATTATTAAGAAAGTTAATAAAGTTAAATAATTATTAAGAAAGTGATTAAATCAATAAAGATATAAATAAAAATAACAATACTCTTACGATTATTCATCTACCACCACTTCTTATTTTTTTTTTAATTAAAACTTAACTTTATAATTATGAAAAATAAAATAAAATAAGATAAATTATCTCCCATATTTTAAGGTATCTAATTTATAATTTTTCGGGCAATTATTTACTTTCTATAAAATATTGTTCTAAATCTTTCATAAAATATATTTTTATAAAAAATGTGCAAATAAATTATAGATATTTTATAATGGCATAAATCTCTAAAAAATACAAATATTTTTCATATTATCATACATGTCAATAATAAATAATTTAATAATTAGTACAACAACTATATTCAATTTATTATATAATCTTGGGGCTGCATCTTACCTTTGAGGTATAGCTCTGAAGGACATGCCACGGAGTTTAATAATATGGGCCGTGTTATATATTAGTTATCAATGCCTAATAATTTAATAATTATATAGTTTAATAATTATGAGGACATGTTATATTCTATTTTGTTATATAATTTTGCCAGGGCAAGGCACATTCATGTTGTAACATAAATATAATAACTTATATATCATATTTTTAAAAAATGATTGAAATTTATGTGTTAGGACAGTTTTTATATTTTAGATTATTTTGAGTATTGAGTCTTTTTTGAAAAAAAAAAAAAAATCTTGTGAAGATCCAATCCTTCTTTAATTAATGGGATCATAATCCAAGCCGTCCAATTTCCTATCTTTATTTTAGCACTTAATTAGGCTTTTTTTTTTTTAGTTTGTTTGAAATTTAAAAATCATAATCATTTTTTTTTAATTTGTTGATTTAGTTATTAATATTCATAAATATAACAATTATAAATAACTAAACATAATTACGTGGGGTGTCAGTATTTTTTAAATAAAACAAATAAAATTATGGCTTATATAAATAAAAATACCAGTTAATATAAAATCACATATATATATTTCTATTAAATAAATAAAATAAGCACTTCTTATTTATTTTAAATACCTATATATATATATATATATGCACATAATTGTATTAGATTTTATTAAAATAACATTCAAGTTAAACTGGATTAAATTTATATGAAATTTATATTAATTTTTTAAAAATTTTGTCATTAATCTAAGATAAATATATATATAAATATAGGCACAAAAAATTTAAAATTCATTCAATGTTGGGGCGAACTAAGTATTTTTATCCGTGATCATATTTATGCTAAAATAAATCAATTAGGTTCAATTTTAACGTTATTATTAATAATATTTATATATTTTAATCATATATTATATATTTTAAGTCAGTAAGATAAATTATCTCCCATATTTTAAGGTATCTAATTTATAATTTTTCGGGCAATTATTTACTTTCTATAAAATATTGTTCTAAATCTTTCATAAAATATATTTTTATAAAAATGTGCAAATAAATTATAGATATTTTATAATGGCATAAATCTCTAAAAAAATACAAATATTTTCATATTATCATACATGTCAATAATAAATAATTTAATAATTAGTACAACAACTATATTCAATTTATTATATAATCTTGGGGCTGCATCTTACCTTTGAGGTATAGCTCTGAAGGACATGCCACGGAGTTTAATAATATGGGCCGTGTTATATATTAGTTATCAATGCCTAATAATTTAATAATTATATAGTTTAATAATTATGAGGACATGTTATATTCTATTTTGTTATATAATTTTGCCAGGGCAAGGCACATTCATGTTGTAACATAAATATAATAACTTATATATCATATTTTTAAAAATGATTGAAATTTATGTGTTAGGACAGTTTTATATTTTAGATTATTTTGAGTATTGAGTCTTTTTGAAAAAAAAAAATCTTGTGAAGATCAATCCTTCTTTAATTAATGGGATCATAATCCAAGCCGTCCAATTTCCTATCTTTATTTTAGCACTTAATTAGGCTTTTTTTTTTTAGTTTGTTTGAAATTTAAAAATCATAATCATTTTTTTTTAATTTGTTGATTTAGTTATTAATATTCATAAATATAACAATTATAAATAACTAAACATAATTACGTGGGGTGTCAGTATTTTTTAAATAAAACAAATAAAATTATGGCTTATATAAATAAAAATACCAGTTAATATAAAATCACATATATATATTTCTATTAAATAAATAAAATAAGCACTTCTTATTTATTTTAAATACCTATATATATATATATATATATGCACATAATTGTATTAGATTTTATTAAAATAACATTCAAGTTAAACTGGATTAAATTTATATGAAATTTATATTAATTTTTTAAAAATTTTGTCATTAATCTAAGATAAATATATATATAAATATAGGCACAAAAAATTTAAAATTCATTCAATGTTGGGGCGAACTAAGTATTTTTATCCGTGATCATATTTATGCTAAAATAAATCAATTAGGTTCAATTTTAACGTTATTATTAATAATATTTATATATTTTAATCATATATTATATATTTTAAGTCAGATACATTGAACAGATTACACTGTCTTATTTTAATCGAATCTGACATATGTCTGTACAACTAATTTAGGGTTAGAAAAAGAAAAAAGGGATTAAAATAAGATAATTAAACAACTAAGATGCCATAATTCCTCGATTACAATCATTTAGGGAGAAATTGAATTGAATAAAATAAGATAAATATTCCTTAAACACGTTTGGCAGATGTAAACAGCTGTAATTAATTAGCGTAATCACAAATATTAATTATTTAATCTAGTGGAGATTTCCCACGGCAGATTGTCGACTTTCAAGTGTTTAATTTTGATAATTATTATTTAATTAGCTCCTCTAATTATGCTTTAATTTGTATAATTAGTGGGCGGTGAAAGCAATAATTAATGATGCGACAACGATGTCTCTATATCATCATCGAGTTGCAAGTTGCCAACCTTCTTTATGTTGAAATATTTATAAAATATATATAATATAAAATATTTTAAAGCATATTTTAAATATATTTTTAAATAATATAATATTTTATCTATTAATTTATTTTTTATAAAAATATTAATATAAATAAAATACTATCTTTTTTTAAAATGTCTAAATAATACTTTTTTTATATGGTTGATGTTGATCATATAAAATGGTATAAAATTTCTTAAACTTTAAAGTTATTTAAATATTTTAATCAATTAGGAAACGTAGCAAAGTTATCAATGATATGAACTTTTATATTATAAAATATATAAAATTATGATAGCTTATAAATATATATATAATTTTATAATATTTTTAAAAAAATATTAGATGTAAAATTATATATAAATTATTAAAAAAATACATACAATGGCTATCCTCAACATTGATAGGGTATCAGATTTGATCCGACTGTTATTTATGGGCCAATAAATCTGTATTTGGCTCATCGATCAAATTTATTTGACCTAATTAATTAATTCTGATCCTAATATGAGATTTTGTGTTTAAGATTAATTTGATCAGTCATTTTATTTAATTAAATTTTTAAATATAAATAATTATTATGGTGTTTTAAATTAAATATGTTAGTTTCAATTTAAATTAAAATTTTAATTTATTGGGTTTACGCCCTCCAAGTCAATTTTACTAAACATAAATATTTTAATACATATTTTTATCATATTTTTTAAAATAATTCTTCATATAATATAAAGATATTTTCTCTCAATTTTTTTTTAACTTTTCTAAATTCAAATAAATTCTTAATATTTTTTTCATGCATTTGATATATTTTTATATTTTTTATTTTTTTAATCTATAATATTAATTATTTAAAATAATTAAGTTAAATGAAAATGGAACCTATCATCAACTTGAGGGGAATCGTCCACGTCATTTGAGGAATCAAAGAGGCTGTGAACTGTCAAGTTCAGACAATAATTTAACAGTGATATTAAAAAAATATTTTTTAAAATATTTAACAATAATTTACCAGTCATTTTAAAAATATTTTTAACAACATTTAATATTTTATATACATATTTAAGTAAATGGGTTCACTTAATAATAAATAAATATTACGTTATTTAAAAATATTTTTAAAAATATTTCTTATAATTTGATAAAAGATGACGTGGGATGGTGCATTGACTTCATAATAATTGAGGGATTAACGGAGCTAATGCCAATTAATTATCTTGGCATATAACTTATTAATATTTTATTTTATTGCGATATGTATTAATCTTATAATATATATATATATATATATAATTTAGAAAGATATATCAAATTTGACAGATTATTTACATAAATTTTAACTAAAAGTATTATGTCAATCTATAGTACTAATATATTATTAAATGTTACGGAAAAAACACATATATCATTAACCAATAAGTACTTAAGGACAAATTTAATAAAGAATATGTATTCTACATAGTTTGTGATATCATTAAATGATGCGACACTCTAATATATTGAATAATTTTTCTTATTCCTCGATGTTACCTAAATGGCTGATGTTTGATAGGGAATTAACTCATATACATCTTTTGTGTCGCCATCATAGTCACTATTTTCTTTATCAGACAAGCTTGGAAATTTTATCTTGCAATAATATTGACAACAGTGAGACAGTCTATCAACAACATATATATAATTTTATACGTGGATAAATAATAACAAAATGTACTGGTATTATCCCATGGTCAAGAGTATGAAAAGCTAATAATATCATTTTTTGATAATTCATACAAAAGTTATATACTAATGATTAAATTGTGACAAAATCTGTATGATAATATAAATTATATCAAAAGTAAGAAAATATATAAAATACGTTGAAATCATCCTAATATTGAAAGACTATTGATCAGTAAAACCTTATCAATAAATAGCGAATACCAAATGTCAAACTACAATTACTTTTATATAATCAAAGGCTATTTAATTTTATTTAGTACTCGTAGGTGAATTATTTATATATAACCATATACACAATATCAATATATAATTCTATCGATGAAATTAAATGTCACTTTCTTTTACTACTTGTAAGTATAAGTACAATTCTCAAGTATGTATATTTTATATTAAAATATTTAAAATATTATCTTATTTAATTTCTTATAATAATTCTAAAAAATACCAAATTTGTGAACTTTAAAACACAAAGTTTTAAATTTTTTTCTATAGAAAAAGTGTAAAACCATTACTCTATATGAAGTATAAATATCAAATTTTTCACCTAAAAAATATAAATATTAATTTGAATAACAAAATAGAGTTTGATTTAAAATACATATATGGATTATCATATACAATGCTAAAATCTGTGTTTTTATAACTTTTACTTCACAAATATTCGTATATATAAATATATTATTTTAATTATTCACTTGTTTTTGTATAAAATAAATAAAAATTAAGTAAAATTTTAAAACTTTAAGTGAATTCAGTAAAATTCACATTGTATGTCACTCAATGATGACATTTTCTAAGTGCAAAATGCAATTACTGGCAATCTAAAAATTAAGATAATTAAATCACACATTTAAACAGAATTAGTAAAGCCGAGTTGGCTTATCATAGATGATAACACAGTGGTATGTTCAATTACTGTACTTAAATTTAACTGATACATAATTTTTATAGATAATATCACGTGTCAAAAATTTAACCTATATTTATAAAATAATAGGCCAAAATCTTCATTTTTAGAGCATGCAGGACACCTATCTTGAAGCACTAATGGATTTTGCATGGATTATATTTTTGTAGGACCTCGTGCCTTAAAAAGGTAGGGCAAGAGCCTGCATAATTCAATCAATCCCTCTGGTGGGGCATAGCTGTGGGGTCCCTTCACGAGCCTAATTATTACCACAGGGTGCCTTGGACCATAGCTTTCAGACCTCCATCGTTCATGGACACGGCAGCACCAGCCTCCTTTTCAATCCAAAATTAAAAAATTGACACATTTAAAAACTCAAACTTTTCTGATAAAAATATAAAAATAATTTTTTATTTTTATAAATTTTATGTAAATATTTTTATTTTATGTAAAGTTTTTTTATAAACATAATTTGTTTTCTTTATAATATTAATAAAATATTAAAAGCATGATATTAATGCATGGGAAAAATATATTATATGGTAGAATTTTATTGGAACGTTGGGATGCTCAACAAACGAAGTCACGTGCGTGATAGTCATCACCAAATCCTATCACCGCTGAACCCAAGACCGACCGGCGCTGGCATCTTCGAAATATATATTTTTTGGGGTATAATTTATTAATTTTGGGTATAATTAATTAATTTTGACAAAAAAAAAATATTTAAAAAGTTGTATTAATAATAACAACAAATTCATTTTGATATCAGCTTTAATTTAATCATTAATAATATTTTTATAATTGATCAATCTTTAAAAGACTATGTAATTCTAAAAATCAAACAACTATTTGTAACAAAAAAAAAATAGAAAAAAAAATCAAACTATTAAATAAAAAGTTACAATTCAATAATATAATAAATCCGATGACATTAAATTCTATTATTTTATTTATATATTTCAAGTAATAGCGGTAAGAAATTCAACACATTAACGGCTATAAAATAATAAATAATTATATAATAAAATATTAAATTTGTATAATAAATTTTTTAATGAGAAAAATTACTTATAAAAATGATATATTTTACTATTTTTAATAAATAATGATACAGTATAAATTTAACAGTTATAAATTATGCCCGTAAAAATTTATCAAAACTTTGAAGCAAGTGTTACATAACAGATATATTCCGAATATTTGCCCTACTTTCGCTATTATCACCAACATTTTTTAAAAAAAATTTATCAATAAATTTTAGGTTAAATTTTTAAATAGGTTGATTATATAAAATAAATTTAATTAATGTTAATAATAATTATTATAAATTTTAAAAATACTGCATTTGTCCGTTGTAAACCTTAAAAACCTCAACAAACAGAGGCACGTGTGCCAAATGCTCACCTAATCTCTTAGATTTTTGAAAAATGCCGATCGAAAAATGGAGCAAAAATTTTATTCCTAAATTCGATTTGACAATCCCAATAAATCCAAAGAGAATATATAAGTAGATATAATTAATTACATAAATTCAAACATATAATAATACAAAATATATAATCATAAGCATCATTATGACATATTAAATCGTTATTATTATTATAATTTATGTTAATTATATATGCTAATCATAAATGCTTAAAAAGTAATATTAAAGAGTATAATTTGATTATCATTAGGATCTAGATTAATGGGTTGTATTTTTTGTGCAGATAATTTTTACATCTACTAATTTTAATTGCTAATTAAAAAATAAATAAGAGTAGTTTAATAATATTTTTGAAAAAAAAATTGAATTATTAAATTATAAATTTTTTATTTCTAAATAGATTATTTAAATTAAGAGATGAAAATAGTGTAGTATTTTATTATTTAGTATTTTATTTGTTGTCCCACCCAATTATAATTAATCTATAATAAATTTTTTTATATGTATTGCTTATTTTATTTTATTTACTTTTTTAAATACAAGTGGTCAAATACATTAAAAAATGATGAATATATTATAAATCGGTGACAAATAATTAGAATTAAAGTCCATTCGTTCGGTATCACTATCAATAGGGCAAATAATTTAAAGGTCATAATTTTAAAATATAAAAATAATATTATATATAATATAAGATAATATTGTATTTAATAAATTAAAAATAAATTGACTATTTTTTTATATAAAAAAAAAACTATGATCATACCAAGAGTTTCATATACAATTTTTTTTTTTTTAATGGGTTGGATCCCGGGGCTTTCCCCCAACTTAAAAAAAATTAATTAGAATTTCTTTGACTTTTGATAATGACCTACATTTAACTTTTGTAAATAATGAAAAAAAATATGATAATAGTTTAAATTTTTAATTTTTTAATAGTTAAAAATTATTTTTAAAGAACTTTTTCAAAAATATGCATATATGTGAAATGTCAAATTTATTAAAATTCAACGATCATGTTGCATGTGGAAATTACTTATAGGTAATATAAGTAAAGTGTAAGTAAAGATACACCAGATAAAAAATAAAATATTATTACTTATAAGTAGGATATTACATTTCTACCCAACTAATATAAGCAATGCACCCCCACCTCATAACTCCTCAGTAAATATGTAGCGTTGTTATTATTAAAAGTATCAGTATAAATTTTTATAAATAGTATTATTATTAAATTATGAGGTCGGGTTAGTTTTCATTTGATGTATTATCCGTGTTATAAAAGATATGGAACATGTTCGGCTATTGACCCATTTGCCTAAATTAAAAGAAAAAGAATTAATCTTACTTATATAATAGATTATTTTAGAGTAAATTTTAATATCTATCATTTTTTAAAAACTATGATAAAGATTAATTAAAATAAAAACTTATATAATATTTAATTATTAAAATATAATAAGATAAAAATAAATAATTTAAAATATCAACAATCTAGTCCAATTACTTTCCCTTCAATCATTTCCTTAGATTCTGGATCATATTTTTCTCTCAGATTATTAATCTTTTTAAATTTTTTATCTTATTTTATGAATAATTTTTCTCTAAAATATTGAGCTCATCTCATATCAGTTTTATTTTCTTATGAACCTAAATTGTTTGATAAAACTTTCAATTATTATTGTTGAAAAATGATTATACAAGATAAAACTAATGCCCCTCCCGAAAAAAAGAACAAAAAAAATTGGGTCTCATTGCCAGTGGAAAAATAAGCTATTGACTGCAGGTAAATTTATAAGATAAGTATAAAATAGATAGCTTAGTATGTTTTTAACGTAACTTATCACACTATTCTGTTTGGACATTATCATGAATAAAAATAAAAAATTTATTATTTAAAATTTATAATTATAAATATTCTATATGAGATTTAACAATGGTGGCCGGTGATGGAGGGTGTTGGTGGGGCGCCGCGGTTGTGGTGGGTGCAACAACCGCTCATAATTGAGTAGATATTATAATTATTTTAAGTTGTGAATAGAATATATATATAAAACAAGCTATTCTCATTTTGTGTCCATTTCAATGTGTCATTTCTCATGAAAATTTAGCCAAATAAAGCAATTTAATTCCTTTAATATAAAGTTTGAAATGAAATTATAATTCCATTTAACTAAAAAGTAAGTTAATATTTTCTAAATACTATGATAATAACTTAAGTCGACGACTTCTCAATATATTTGGTGCACGAGGTTGCAAACAATGAAAATGGAAATGGGCACTTCATCCATGTGAATAATGTTCATGCTCGTTTTAATTTATTCACTATTTTATTATAATATTATTAAATGTTAGGTTCACTTGTTATTTTTTACTAATATTATTATAAAAATAATAAAGAAAAATAATATAATAAAATTATAATATATTATTTTAGTCTTAATTTTTTATATGATGATGGTAATTTTTAATTATTAAAATAATAAAAAGGTCTGATATTTAAAACTGTTATTATAATATTTTTTTTATGGTAAAACTAGAAAATGGAATCAATCTCAATTTTATTTTTTTTCCCATAACCAGGAACGGATAATATGGCAACAATTCCAAAAATATGTAAAAAATAGAAAATAGAAAATAATTTTATTTGAATTGTTATTTAAAAGTAAGAAATAGAATCTTATTTTTTTATTTGAATTACTATAATAAAAAATTACAATAGTTAAAATTTAAATATTAAATATTTATTTTTATTAAAATTTTGTAAATATTAGATTAAGTATTTAATAAATATTGATAATATAAAAAATTAAATATAACTATTTTAAATATTTTTTATTTTAAAGTTTTAACTATTAAAATTTGATCCAATAATCATATTATAAGAAATAAAATTTTAACAAAATCATCTATTTTAATTTTTTTTTTCAAAAAGAAAATAGTTTAATTTATGAGGAAAAGAAATTCTATCAAACAATTTTAAATAAAATTTTTTATTTTTTGTAAAATTTTAGTCATAATTGACACATCCAATATATTAAGACTAGCAGACTTATATCATAGTAGATAAATCGATGAGCATTATATCAACTTAATTAAAAAAAAATTATTAAATGGTATTTTTTATATGCTTGGTCGTCTTTATTTATTATTATTTTAATGTGACTACATTTTTTTAATAATTATTTGGTACCGTTGAATAAGACAATATTTTTAATATATTAAATGATTTTTAAATAATATGATATTAAAAGTATAAATGAATGTTAATAATTCTATCTTAATAATTTTTTAAATTTTCAATAGAGAATTTATAATTATTATCTTATGTTGATCAAAAGTTTTATTAATTCTATAAATAACTATAATATCTGCCAATAAATAAATTAATTAAAAAAATTCAATAAAACTATTACAAATCTTAGTTTAATAATTAATTTATTTATCTCTAATTTTTTTATTTATATAGTTTTTTTTTTTTTGTTGAGTTGGGTGCCCTTTACATATGCCGGCAAATTTAATTATTTTTCTTAAAAAATATTAAATTTTAGTTGATTACTAAAACTTATAATGATTTCTAAGAAATTCAATATTTTTAGTATATTACATAATTTTTTTTAATATTCTACACGAACTTATCAAAATGAAATTATAATTTAATTGTTGGATGTGTTGTTCTAACAAATACCTGTGAAATTCAGGTTATTATTTATAATTGAAAATTTTTAATAGAAATTATTGGATATTTTTAAATAATTTGATATATCATTCTTTAATCTATTTTTTTAATATAAATTTATTAATATAAATAATTAAATAAGACGCGTTGTTAACTAAATGTACCTTGAAAATATTTAAAGGGTGTGTCATCCCGTCACATTTAATTAGAGGATATATTTTAAATTATTTTTTAGTTAGCCTTTGGATTTTTTAAAATAACGTGATCCTCATTTATCTATTTAATTAGGCATGGCTTTTAATATTATTTCCATGACCATACTTTCCTCTAAGTTTTTTATGATGCCAATTAAAATTTACAGTAAATAGGCAAATTACTTAGCTTTAAATTATAAGAAATAATAAAACTATTCACCGGACAAATAAAAATTAAGAATACAAATTTATTGGGATCGATTATTGAATTTTTTTGTTTAAATTTGTTAAAAAATTAGATAATAATATGTATTTATAAATAAAAAATTATGTAATCAAATGAATAAAAAAAATTTTTCTCTGAAAATCATTATTAATTAATTAATTAAAAAAATCATGAAATATTTTATCCAAATAATTTTTAAAACCTACATTCAAATGAATGCCAAGAGAAATCAATTCGAAAGCTTATTTAGCTCACACGCATTGTGAAATTATTGTCTTAATCATGCATATGTGTTCTTTAGGTGCGTATCAAGCATGATTGTTCTTTCATACCCACAAACATGTGCCCTCATGCGAGCATCAAATAAAAATATTTTATCTATCTGTATAAATATTATATTATTGGGGTTTGGCCCAAATACACATAACCTGGCGAAGCAAAATAAGACCCTAATATTCTTATTTACAATCAACCACCGAAATTATGAGTACAATAAATATAATTATATATAACGATTTTTAATATGAAAAATTATTTTTGATCAAGGAAAAAATTATTAGATAAATTTCAAACAAATCCATTATAGAAGTGCTTGATTATAAAATCTCATTTGAAATCTCTTCACTGTAATCTCGAGTGAATTGCAGTGAATAATAGTTGAATACAATTCATTTAATATACAAACAACCCATAAGAGAAATATAAAGAGAAATAAAAACAATCAAACGAAAATATACTTCTAAAAATCACTTTTAGAACGACGTTTTTTATTTTGACAAAGAACAGAATTCAAATCGGATCTCAAACAGATGTTGAATCTCTTCCTCTTCTCTCATCTTCTCTCTTCTCTCTTTTTGCGACGCTCGTGTGTGAGAATGATTTTGAAATTTTGCCCTAAAATACGTCTGACGCGTTTTATACTGTGAATCGGCACTCAAACTCAAGTCAAGGGTGGCGCTAGTATGGGCACTACTAGAATCGATACTCGAGCAAGTCTCAAACGCAGTGTCTAGATCATTAATTTGGAATCGCTGTTCAAGCGCATCGATTTGAAATCCGCGCTTCGAGCCTTCGTAGTGTGCACTTTCTCTGATTATCGCGGGAATCTCGTGCGACATTTCATTTATTATAATACTCATAAGGGAGTGATCAAAACCCAATATATATTAAGTGCTGTTCACTTGTGCTAATGAAATAGGATTTTATTTAAGCGAATTATTAGCGGGTAATTTTTCTTGTTTGTGCTAGAATTAAAAATCAACATGTGCATCGGATGCTAGATTAAGAAAAGAGTGATTTGAAACCCGACCTACATACTAATTAAATAATGTAGTCAATATGTGATTCCCATTATCATGTGGTGGCATGCGTTATGCGACAGTGCCACGCCTTATATCGGGTGTTCAGATTTCAACGTTGTAGTACGTAATAAAAAAAAAAGGACAGGTATCCTGTCAATACATAATATTTTATAATTAATTTTTTATATATTGAAAGAGGCGTGAGTTTTATTTAATTAATTAATTTATTTTAAAAAATTATTATATATAAAAAGTCAATTATAAAGAAATGGAAATTATTGGAACACAAAGGATTTTTATTTATTCATTTATTTATTTATTTATTGTGCAAGTCTGTAGTCCTGTGCACTGCACATTTTGCTTCTGTTTCATAATAGATATGGTAATTTTATTTTTGGATAATTTATAAGAAAAATTATTAAAATTTTAATTTCATCTAATTTTAATTTTAACTTTTATTTAATTATTAGTTCTATTTCATGCAAAAATGTCTACCATAACATTTTAAATTTTTCGTAAATATTTCATCAAAGTTTTCTAAAGAATAACATTTTTCCTTAAAATTATTATGGAAAACAAATAAAATTATAGGAAAATTGATCAATTTTATAAATTAAATAAAACTATAAAAAGACCGGGGTTCCCCTAATTTGGAACAGTTTAGACTTTATAAACTCTCAAAAATAAAATATTTTAAATGTATAATACATGTAAAATATATTAATGATTAAATATAAATAAAAATAAATATTAACAGTAAATTTCAGTACCATAATAAATATGAACAATAAAATAATTAACATATAAATTTTAGAGATTAAAAAAATTTTAATAACTAATAGTTATTTAGTAAAACCTTTTGGTGTTTTTATCCATTTTGGATAAGTAATTCTCACACATTATTGGATTCCAATATTCACGCCACCGATGTTCCAAATGAGGGCTTACAGGTTGAAGTTAGTATGTAAAATACTGAAGAAATGAAGGAAGAGAAAACCTTGATAATTTATTTCATAAATATTTGATTTTCTTAAACAAATGATGTATGTTCACTTTTATCAAAGAGAACTTATAGCACTCTTTCATTTATTCTATCTCTTCAAAAAGATTTAGAAGTGTGATATTTATAGAAGGGGTTAAAAAGCACGCAAAAAACACGTAGCCTTTTTGAAATCAGTATCTCAATATACGTGCGCTGCAAAAGTGTGTATCAGGCGCAAAAGCTTTAGGAAGAGTTCCACACTCCATCACATTTGCACCACTTGGGCATACATCACATGCAAACATTTTAGGTAAAATACATTCATGTATGAACAGGCGCAAACCAGGCATTAACATTCTCAATAAATGGTCCTCATACATGGTTTGAATGCACAAAAGATGCAAGCATTCTGATTAAAGTACGTATATTCATATATCAGTCATAAGTCAGGTATAGATTCTAAAAAATATAAATTAAACCATCTCAATAACAATGGTTTTTATTGTATTCTCTTGCTTTGTTGTTTACTTCCCTTTTTTTTCTCATATTTTGTTGCTTCCCCTTAACATGAATTAACTCCTTTTTATCTAGAATGACCAAAGGAGATGTATCAATCAATACCGAAATAATTATTATTTTGCATCGAGCATAGCTCGTCAAAGGATGAATCTATGCTCCCCCCTTAGTTTTGCTTCCCCTTAAAAAGAAATCAAATTAAATCATCTTAATGACAATACTTTTTAGTTCGTAAGATCACCTTTTTTATTTACACTTTTTTTAAAAAAAATTAATTTCATTAGTTAATTCGATAATTTATTTCTTTGAATATTTGATACCATTGAACAGACTGTCAATCTTTTTTTTTTTTTTGTATTCTTTCTAAAAATTAGTCATATATTAAAGGGCAAATAAGGCCAATTCTTTCACAGTCGTGACATATGGGTATAAAGTTAGGAAAGAAGTAAAATCTATTAGATTGATCCCTAGTTTAATTGTTAAAGATGTGCTTTTGTGTCTTCCTACTAGTGTTAACAAAATTCTGGGCATTATTCATTGTTCTACTGGTCATCTCTTTTGTGTTTGTTTTAATCAAAGCATTTGGGACATTTAGCTTGTTCAAATGTTGTGACATCGGTTTGATAGAGTTGGATGCAATAGTATTCCTCATAGAAATCGAGATAATTAGAATGAATATAGTTTTTGAGTTAACATTTATTTTTGATAAGGTTTTAGCAAATCCTAGCCCCTTTTTATTTTCAACTGTATTTTCTAGATCCAACATGTAATTAAATTTCTTAATTCTATTTAAACAATTTTTTAGATCATTTTTTATATTTTCAATATCCGTTTTAAGGGTTTTGGATTTTTTTTATTTAAAAACTTGTCTAAATTCTCAAATCTTTGATATTTCATACTAGCACGATCTAATTTGGTTTGAACTTTAAGTACACCCTAAGTACAAATTTTTGATATCTGTTTTATCCTTTTCGGGTTCAACCAATTTGTGATTTACCGACTTATTTGTCATCTTAACCTTTAAGTACACCCTAAATAGGTTGTTGTAAGTCTCCTGAATGATATAAAACTCATTTTTAGAGTCATTATAATATTTCAAGTTTTCTCTTTAATCATCATTACTTATACTCATAGAGGTCATAAAAGTCATATAATTTACTATAGCTTTTTCAATACATCTTTAGTTACTGAGTTCATCCTCTTCAAGGCTTATTTTAAGAAGTTCCTATGCGTCTTTGATGTTTAACACATGAAGACACGTTTAAACTCGCAAAAGTAAAATATTCTGAATATGCAATATATATAAAGTATAAAATATTAGTAAACTTATTACTAACTTGTAACTTATACCAAAAAACTCTTTAAATTTGCTAGTAGTAGTGGAATTGAATATCTGTCAATTTTCTTATTAATCTTATTTTTGTAAGATGCGAGCTTTGGAATTATAAATTTTATTATAATTAAATTGAGTTCGGAAAAGGAAGACCAGAGGTCAAATGAAAAAATTAGGTCAAAGTCAATTTTAAATTGAATCATATCAAGCTAAATCACGTTTAACAGGCACCTAACGTATGCACCTGCGTGTTCTGGGCTCAGAGGTTATGTTTGAAGGATGCCTGACCGAAATTTGAATATACGTTTGATATAATGCTTATACTCAAGGGATACTTGATCGTACTTTTGATAGATTGATAGCACCTAGTGCACTTGAAGTGACGTTTGTGTGTCACAGTATTTTATCACGGCGCCCAAGGTGACCCTAACAAGCGTATGTATGCCAATCTTTTATAAAAGTTACATTTAATTGATTTTTGATTATTTTTTATCAAATTTTAAGAAAGGAGAGAGAAGAGAAAAGAGAAGAGAGATAAAAGGTAAGAAAATGTCATTAGAGGTAAATCTAATAAAAATTTTGATAAATTTAAAATCAAGCCAAGTACATTATAAGTCTATTTTCTTTGTTACTGATTTTTCTATATTTTATTGAGTTTTATTTTAAATATTCACATATATTATATTTTCATTGCTAAAATATTTATACTTCATATATATGAATTCTCTCTCTTATTCTTCATATTTTTGTATGAAATTTATATTCTTAGTTCATATATATTGCACTATAAAGTTATTTTTCTATAGTTATATTTATGCATGTGCTAAAATTTTAATTTAATATTCTTATATGTTATGAATTTTGTACATGATATTTAACATGTTCTAAATTCTCTAAGTATATGTATTCTATTTCTTAAATCTGTTACAATTTGCACCTACATGCTTGTCAATTGAACTAAAATATTATAAGTAAGAAATTTCACTGGCTTTATGTCATTTCTTATTGAAAACATTTTATATGTTGACAAATTTTGGAATATAGCTTTTTTTATATTTTAAAATTAGTAAATCTAAGTTTTTACATAAAGTTAATGCAATGTACGTTATATATTTAAAATACTTTGATAAAAAACTCTATAATTTTTAAAAGAACTAAGGATATTTTTTTGAAATAAAAAATATAAAATGTTATTTGTATTTGTATTGAGTTTTTTTCTTTGTTATGTATTAGACTATTATAAGAAATTGTGTAAAATTTTTATATATCTAAGTATCAGATATTTATAATAAATTCAGCTGGTGGTATTTTATGATATTTTTTAATATATTATAATGGTTATTGAGTTTTGAACCTATCATCCGTGGATAAAAGCAACGTTCAATCCCGTCCAAAAAGTTATATATATGATGACCCATCTATAGGTCTTAAATAATAGTTAAAGCTACTGATTGTGTAAAAATAAATATAACCTGTACTTCGATTATTTACTTCTTTAGTTGGTATAGCCCTATTGGCTCTTGATCCCTAAGAATTTATATAATTGAGTATGAATTTCATGATACAATTTGAATAAAAAGATTTAAAAAAAAATAAAAACTGTGTTCATTTATTGTGAAAAATTCATAGTATTTCATTAAATTTGTTTCATTGTTCATTTTTGTATGATTTAACAAAAATGATATATTTAATTATGCAAATTTATATGCCTTACTAACTTTTTAACTTATTCTTACTTTTATTTTTCGCTAACCCCTTCAAATTGGCGATTTGAGTACTTATAAGATCAGTAGGACTGATGGAAGAGACATCCGAAGAGATTAGGATTAAAAATATTGATTATCTGATACTATATTTAGTTTGAAATAGTACTTTAATATTTATATTATTCAGACAATGATTTTGTATAAAAGATAATATATTATCATGGATGTGTTAACTCTGATTTATATTATTTAGATGTATATCTTTATCTATATTTTGATGTCATGGTATATTCGTATTTTGGAGCTTCTTTCGAGTGTGGTATTATTTGGGTCATATGGTTCGAATTAATATATGTATTCTTTTGTGTCAGTTATGATATTGACGTGAAACTTACGTCTTTTAAATTAAATTAATTATTTATTAATAAAATAATCATATTAATTATCATAAGACAATTTGGTATTAAGACATGACAGAGCACTTAGTCTTGCATATGAAATTTTGATCATTGTTCATCCAGCATGTTTTTATGTGCATTGTATCTTTGACTATGAAAAATGTTATATGTCATATTAAATAATTGGCTCACTCTTATTTTTATTTTTTCTACTAATGCCTACCAGATTAGCAGCTCGAATCACACTTGTAGGATGATATAATTGATGGAACAACTGTCCAAAAAATACGATTAAAATTAAAAATTTTGGATATTATAATTATCTCAAAACAGTAATCTTAGAATGTTTACTTTTACTTTGATTGAATGGTTTTATATTAATTTAGTTATTGCGATATTTATGGCAGCGGTGTGATAGAATGTCGGTTTGTCTAATTGTATGACAATTGTGGTTATTGTTTATTCTGATTTTGTATGAAGGTATCTCCTTACATATAACTTGACGTCATGTCATAGTTGATATTCTGAGCCACAATCAGATTTGGTATTTCGGATATTATGATTTGATTATTAATTTTATTTTGGACCAATTGTGATATCGAATTGTAGTTCATATCCAACATTATTTGAAATTATTAAATTTAAATGGAATAATTTGGTTAATACTTCGAGATTGGTAAGGGGACTTGATAATTTCACTTGCAACAGAATTTTTACACACTACTGGATTCTAATATCCACGCTATCGACATTTCAAATGAGAGCCGATCGGTTACGGTTACCACTGACATTTCAAATGAGAGCCGATCGGTTAGGGTCAGTGTGTAAAATAATGCAGAAAAGTAAAAGAAAAAAACCTTTGGAATTTATCTCATGTGTAAGGGTCTAATTTTCTCAGGCAAATGATGGATATTCACTTTTATTAAAGAAGGATTAGAGGTTATAGCATTCATGCACTAGTTTTCATTATGTCTGTCTCTTTATAAATGTTTAGAAGTAAGGTATTTACAAAGGGTGTTGAAAAGTATGTAAATAATATGCAACCTTTTAGAAACCAATGCTCCAGCGTACATGTGCCACACGAACACATATCAGACGCAAAAAATTATGAACAGGTCTACACTGTTGTACTTGTGCACTGCTCAGACTTATATCGCGTGTAGATATTTTGGATAAAACGCTCATACGCAAGACAGACCCACATTGAGTATTGACATTTTGGATAAACAATTCCCATGTGCAGCTTAGGGGCACCTCATGCAGGTTTATTCTGGTCAAAATACATATATAAGCGTATCAGGCGTAGGTCTGGCATAAATAATGAGAGATGGTGCATTTACAGATAATCGACGTATATCCGGTTTGAGTTTTCATCAATACTTAAAAATTTTTTAGAATACCTATTGATTTAATTATAAAATATATAAATATAAAATATTTTAAATAAATTTATTTATAAAAATTTGAGAAATCAACGCAAATTTAATAATTTCTATTTAATTACGGATAATAAATCAGCTTTGATTTTTAGTATGTGGCCTCCATATTAGAACATGCACTCAAAGACTTTGACTACAAAAATTTAGACCAACGAATTCGATGTATGGGACACAACATCGATGTTATATTTATTATATTTTTGGCTATTTCGTTTTTAATTTAATATATATTATATAAATTTAATATATATTGTATTCTATTTTGAAATAATATATTTATATTTTCCACTAATAACAAAAAATTTAATTCTTTTTTGGACCTAAGCAACAAAAACAACTTTGAAATAAAATTTTTTTATAATATAATAATAAAGTCTTATAAATATTAATTTGACCATATAAATTTATTTTCATAATTTTACTCAATCCCGGACCGTATTTGTGATAATATAAATAATTTTAAATTATTTCTTACCATATTATCTTAATTTTTATTGGTTAATTTGTACATCATTTTTAGTTTCTCAATAAAAATTAATTCATATTTCTTTATAGATATTTTTTTAATTTACGTTTTTAATATCTGAACCATCTTAAATATTTTTTTTATCATATTTTCTATAACCGTAGCTTCTTACTCTCTGTGAATATCATATTTTTTATGTTATTTTTTTATTACGAATACATCCATTCGTCCATGACCAAAATTTTATGACATCCTTATATTAAATAAATTTTATTTTACTTAGTTTATTTTATTTTACATAAAAATAACTATTTTCAAAAAATAAAAATAACTAATATTTTAAAGTTGTAATATTATTTTTCTCGTATAATAAAGATTATATATTAGCTAGCAGAGGTGGCCGCCGTTGTCCACCACCCCCGCCAACCAACCGTCGTGGTTGTAGTTACAATTATTTTATAAAAAAAAATTATTTATTTTCTATATAAATTAAATAATCTTAATATTTATTTTATTTTAACTTTGATTTATATAGTCACAATGTAATAAGTCGGGATAAGACCTTTCGTAGTAGACTTGCATACTGAATTTCAAACCCTAGTCGTGGGTCTTGAGTCCTATAAAAGAGTCTAAAATGGCATGCTATTACCATAATTCATATATATATATATATATATATATATATATATATACATATTTATATAGAAAATTATTTTAAAAATATGAGTTTAACTTATTTTAATTTTTTATCTAATATAAATATATTTGGTTAAATATTAGATCAAATGTTTATTATTTATTAAATATATGTATTTATATTTTCTAAATTTATAAAATAATAATTTATATTTAGACATCTTAAAATATTTATTTTAAGTATTATTATATTTTATAAACTTATAAAATAATAATTCATAATTATATATTATTAAAATATTACTGTTTAAGTAATATTATATTTTATAAACTAATAAAGTAATTTAAAATTAAAATAAAAGGTATAGATTTTATATATTTATTTTATAAAAAATTAAAAAACAAAAGATATAAATAAAAGAAAATTTATAAGAAAGAAAAACAATATAAAAAATAAAAAAACTTAAAAAAAAGAAAAAAAATTGGGAGGCTGTACGGAAAAAAGATAAAATTTGAATTAATTTTATAAAATAAAATTAAAAAATTAAAAAATATAAATAAATTTAATTATAAATTAGATTAAATTTTTATTATTTATCAAACACTCATACTTATATTTATATTTTTCAAACTTATAAAATAATAATTTTATACGTATGATTATATTTTATAAATTTATAAAATAATAATTTTAGAATTACATATTATCAAAATATCATTATATAATTAAAATAAAGGGGATGCTATTTCTCCGATTAGATCAAAATTAAATGACCGCACACATATATATATATATATTAAAAAATTTATTATTATTATTTTTAATTTGATAATTTTTTATATTTAATTTTTAAAAATAATAATTATTTTTTTAAAAAAATATCGGCTATCGGATTTTGCATCTGACGGCCAAAATGGCCTCGAAGGGGCTACGATGCCCCCTCGCGTCGTAGCCCACCGTGTCCTGCATTGTATAGCCCCGACCATTCAGATCAAATCCAACAGTTAATCATTATATAATTTTATTTTTTATTTATAAAATAAAAAAACTCGACTGTTAAATTTAATCTGAACGGTTGGATCAATACTGTCCAGGGCCCTTCCTCGCCTCCACCTGCATAATGTGTTTTACTATTCAAAAAATAAATAAAAAGGCTGGCAATGGGCTTATGACTTGCGATTAGAGAATACTATTTTTTTTTAAAGATTTTACACGAGGGAGTCAAATATTTTTTTTAAAAAAAGAATTTCTCATCAAATGATTATTTAATTTTTTTTAAAATATTAAAAATATATGTCATAACAGGCTGTGTTTATAATATTAATGTATTTTGATATTATAACATTTAAAAATAATTTTAAAAGATTATTTATATTTCTTAAAAATAGAATAAATATAGGCCGTTGGATCTGAAAAGAATGAGGATTCCAGAGATGCCCTTGGGTTGGACTTACATGCCTTCCGATGGCTTCCCCATTGCCTATAAGAATCTCGCGGCCGTCCCTCGTCTTCTCCATTCCAAGCAGAGCCCTTCAAAACTCTCTTGGGATCCCCTCTCTCTTTCTCACTCTAAACATCTTTCTCTCTCTAAACCCATCTCTCTCTCTCTCTCTTGGTGCCTGTAAAAAAGTAAGGCCACAAACGCTTCTTCGGAAGGTGTCTTTGTGAACCTGCGCAGGCACCCTACTCTGCATATCTCGGGTAACAATGGAAGTGTCAGCGGTGCGTGAGATGCTCAAGGCGAAGAGAGCCGAGGGACCGGCCACCATCCTCGCCATCGGCACCGCCGTGCCGCCGAATTGCAACTACCAAGATGAGTTTCCCGACTACTATTTCCGGGTCACCAACAGCGAACATATGACCGATCTGAAGGAGAAATTCAAGCGCATTTGTAATGCTCTCTCCCCTTAGTTTTTTTTTTATCTGTTTTAATTTATTATATATTTGGCATACATTTAAATAGCATTGATAATTATATTTTAGGTTTTAAAAATAATAATCAGAAAAAAAAAAAAAAGGATCGAGACTCGATCTTCATCGAGCATAAATCTAGAAAATAAATGGAAACAGCGTTTTCTGAAGCCTAATATATGAACTTTTGGATGGAGGATTTCAGCGTGCCGCTAATGGCGTGGGATTTAAGACGACGTGTACTTTGTCTTTTTGCCGAATTAAGAAGAAGATGAAAATGGCAAATTCACGGTTTGGAAACGAGGGACGTTGCGACGCGGCCTTGGCCTTTCGATTTAATCCGGCCGGCCTGGGTCATCCCCCTTTTTTAATTTAATTTTTATTTTTTTTCTTTTTTCTCCATATTTAATTTGTTTAATCCCCCCCCCCTTTTTTTTTCTTTTTTTTAATATTTATTATTTATATATATTTTAATTATTTTTATAAAATATAAACTTGTACAAAAAGTAAATATATAAATAAATTTATTTATAAATTAGGTCAAGTTTTTATTATTTTTTAAATACTTATATTTATATTTTATAAATTTATAAAATAATAATTTATAGTCATATATTGTTAAAATATTATTATGCAAGGAGGATTGTATTTTATAAACTTTAAAATAATAATTTTATAATAATATATTTTAAAAATATTATTATATTAATAGGATCTAAAAAATTATAATAAAATACTTTTTGATATTTTTTTATTTTATAAAAAAATAAAAATAAAAATATAATAAAAAAATAAAAATTTTTAAAAAAATAAATTTAAAAAGGGAAAAAAAAAGGAAAAAAAGACAAAAAGGCAGGGGGAACAGCCCCCCCGAAACCCAGTGGATAAATAGATATTGCATTTATAATAATAATTAATAAATTAAAATTGTGGGTCCTTTAAAAAAAGATTTATATTGTTTTTTAATTGTGTTTTGTGGTCTAACTCATAGGTGAAAAAACGGCAATTAAAAAACGTTACACGTATTTAAATGAAGAAATGCTTAAGGAGCACCCGAGCATTGCCACTTTCGATGGTCCATCCTTCAACGAACGTCAAGAAATGGTGATAGAGGAAACACCGAGGCTAGGCAAAGAGGCGGCGGTCAAAGCTATCAAGGAATGGGGCCAACCTAAGTCCCGAATCACCCACCTTATTTTCATCTCTACCTCGGGGGTGGACATGCCCGGCTGTGACTATCAACTTACCAAGCTACTCGGCCTTAACCCAAACGTTAATCGTATCATGATTTACCAACAAGGATGCTACGCTGGTGGTACTGCTTTACGTGTAGCCAAGGATGTAGCCGAAAATAATAAGGGATCTCGAGTGCTATTGGTGTCTTCTGAGATTACTGCCATATTTTTCCGTGGGCCATCTGAGCACCATATGGACTCATTAGTTGGCCAAGCTTTGTTTGGCGACGGTGCGGCAGCATTAATTATTGGAGCTGATGTGGATGAGTTTGTTGAGAAACCATTATTCGAGATCATATCAGCATCTCAGACGCTGGCACCTAATTCAGAAAATGCGATGGCTTTGCACTTACGTGAAGAAGGTCTCACGTTCCACTTATCAAAGGATGTTCCTAATTTGATAGGTAACAACATTGAGAACATCATGGTTCAAGCTTTTAAGCCTCTTGGAATCAGGGATTGGAACTCACTGTTTTATATCACTCATCCCGGTGGCCGAGCAATTCTTGATGCCGTGGAGTCAAGCCTGGGTCTCGATAAAGATAAAATGAGGGAGAGTCGATATGTTCTAAATGAGTATGGAAACTTGACGGGTGCATGTGTGTTATTCATCTTAGATGAGATGAGGAAGAGGTCAGTAGAGGAAGGAAAGAGTACAACCGGAAAAGGGTTAGAGTGGGGCGTTCTGTTCGGATTTGGACCAGGTCTTACAATTGAGACTATTGTACTGCGAAGTGCCTCTCTAAGTACCTAATTAGGTTTGTGACATCAGTTATGATGTTATGTCGTCGTTCCGTAGCTTTCTCTTGGGATAATTCCTTAAAGTGTAATGCTTGGAATTTATGTTTTATGGTTGAATTTATTGTATCTGTATCAATTTGTACTCTAAATTAAATTAATAAATGGGTAGATGCTATTATCCAGGAGAAGTCATTTTAGTTATGGGAAAAGTAACTTGTTAGCACCCAAGAGTTAAAACCTCAATAATAGAAGATGCTGGTAATATAATAAGGCACAGGTCCAGCTAAAGGCATGGTCAATCTCGAATGATTGGTATCACAATACATGGATCTGTCTTGAACTAAATAGATCAGCCTGGAATCTAACTTCAATTTTATCTACAATTCTTTCATTGAAGGCTCAAGGATATTACTAGGGATTTGAGAGATTAATAGTAATAAAATAATTAACAATCATATAAAAAGGTATCAGATCTAAGTAGAAAAATCTCGAAAGAAAAATATCATATGCAAATTAACAAGGGTTTCACTATTTTGACAAATATGGTTTTTAAAAGGAAATATGACTGTAAATTTTATTTTTGAGATTTTAATCAAAATTTCAGTATAGATATCACATATATAGTAAAACTGGTTGATTCAAAAATATAATAGATTTATACCATGGGGTATAAGACGGTAATCCACCATTGATATTCATTTAAAATTCACATTGCCACACCCCCAAACTTGTCGGGTCAGATCTCCAAATGAGCTGAATAAACAAAATAAATTTGGATCACAGCTAACATGTATTATAATATCTCACATAAAATAGTCTTTGATTATGATAAACATTATATTGCGGTGTAAAATTATTCTACAGCCCTCAACTAAACGTGGTAGAACTTTTAGATGAGTTGAATAGCTAAAATAATTTCAAGCCTTCATATTAAATAGTTTCGAGTTCGAACTATACAAAACCTGCTCAGGGGCCCTGTGCTACAATCACAACTGTTCGATCACAAATTTAATGGCCGGATGACTTTTTGATTTTTTTTCAAATGAAAACGAAAAAAAGAGGCTCTGCAAATCACGACCGTCTGATTTTAGCCGAATGACAGCGATTCGTGGCACAGAGCCCCTTGGCTCTGATGGCCTTGTGCTTATTTTGTTCATACATTAAAATCAAGATGCAGTTATATAATGTCCGGTAACATATAACTATAATAATTTTTTGTATAAAGTAATTGTAAGTGCATGATAGCATAATTATACTCTTTAGTTTGATTGGGTTCAAAGAAGGATTACAGAGTGTTGTAGGTCAATTTTTAGATTTTAAATGTTCAAATGGTCATTCCTGTGTATGCTTGAAGATTGTTTAAGCATTATATCACCATGACATCCCACTCAATTTGTGCTCCAAGTTGTTTTGAGCATTACAATGTTCGAGCGATTTAGTTTGACGTTCGTTCAGACCAGGTGCAAGCAATACAGTTATAGAGATGTTTCATTGATTTTTGCTTGCTTGAACCTCAAGCGGTAATTTATTCGAGATCATTGCACAAGATTAGCATTGAAAGTTCGTCGGACTTGCACTTGAGCAATATAAAAGAAAAATGAGATCGCTCGAACTATGCAAGAGCAACATATTGTCTTTGAGCAATGTTGAGTAGTGGTGCTTGACCTTTGCTCGACCTTCACTCAAGGTTCATAGTGATAATAAGGTAGTGCACGATTTTCTTTATATTATTTGCTTGAACAGTAGATAAATTTTTTCTTCATGTACGTCTCCTTACCCTTTTTGACAGACTAATTCCTACAAATTTTGGCCCTCGTGATATAGAAACCCTCTAAATCATTTGTGCATCTCCTTCCCAACACTTACCACCAAACTTTTAGAGATTTCACCTTTTCATGATTGATTGATCTTCAAGACTATGAAATTGTCTCATCCAAAGCATTTAAACAAACAATTTAAACCTATTAGCCTTTGTTGTTCTACCGTTAGTAATGATATTGGAGTTTTGATAGGGTTGAACAAGTTTATTAATAAAAATTCAGTTCAAGAAAGTCAAATATTATAATTCTGCTATACGAACATAGATCTAATGAGTTATTTAGATAATCATATTATTTAAGGTTTAGTGCATCCAAACTATCAATATATAAGTTAACTTTCTTCATAAAGTAGATTTTCAGTTGATTGGATATTTTATTTTCAAGTTTTTCTTTCATTAATAAGAATATATATGTCATTTATATTTATGCATATTTTTTAATTATATTTGATGGGGATGAATAGAGTGGGTTGGCCCAAAGAGGCAGCCAGTCTAGGAGAATTGTGGCCCGTTGACCCACAGGACGGTCAATGCTCCAATTGACCGGAGAGGACTTTCAAACAATCGGGTGTGGCCTAAATCAGGAACGACCCACGAACCATTTCCCACACACAATAGGTCATCTGCACTAATTGGCCGCAATGCTGAGAATCTTCCCAGACGGCAACCTCATCTGAAATGGAAGCCCTCGAATCAGTGCACATTCCAGAAGTGAAGCCAACAAATTAGCTCACGGCTTACAATGGAAGCTTCAACATTCACGGCATGCAACATCTCTGCAGAGGAATGAATCCTCTTTTCTGGTTGTTGCGACCCTAAATGTCGCCTACACCCCCTTGATGGATGAAAAGGATTTTCTCAGACGGTTGGCAACCCGACTTGCCGCGTAAGGAAAGGTGGTGAGGTCTGACGATTATAAAAAAATCCTGGTGACACATTCTAAAAACACGCTTTCTTCAATATTCAAACTCGTGTAAGCAATCTATCTTTCAAGCAACCAATTATTATTCTCTTTCCCACTACTCATTCCCACGAACTTAGTGGTTTGAAAAGCCGCTCTTCACGAGTGTACTACAACCTAAAGCTATTCCACATCGAGTGCACCACCGACTCACGAGTTCCCTCATATACATCATTCCTAGCATATTCAATCTTTACCTTCTTTATTTCGGAAGAACAATTACTGATTTGACCGTCGAAAAATAAATTCGGACGTGAGTCCCGCCATTTTTCTCCGACTTTTTGTCTTTTATTGTGGTGTGTCAGGTCCAAACCACACAAGATGGAGACTGGATCCTATGTCAACACGAGATCAAAGAGCAATTGAACCCGAATCTATTCAAGACTCAGATTCAGGACGCATCAATATAATTTAGTTTTGTTAATTTTTTAGGTGCATCTAGTTTCACAAAATATTAGTATCCACCATATATACACATGTTATCTACCTTTAGGCATCTAAATCAAGTTTTCTCATTTATTCGAAGAGAGTTTAACCACGTTGTTATGTTTAGATTAAAGGTTACAATTGTGATGATCCGAACACAAATCACTTCATCCAATCTTAATCAATAATGTAAAAAAAATTTAAATCATAAATACTTATTATAAATCCATTACAAATAGAATATTCATAATAAATATCAAATTTATCAAAATAAGAAATAATATAATGTCCATAATAAAATAGTTTCATGAGAACACAGTTTTAATAAAATATCAAACATCTAATAAAATGAAAAGATATCTTGCAATCTCTTAATATAAATGATACTAAACTCTATAATTGCCTCAACTTAAAATCTTCATAGCAAATATATGATATCCGATAACATACAATTAACTTTATTTTGGAGCTAAAGATAACACAATTGTTAGTTAAAAATCTAATGAGTGATGAAATCAACAATAACAGTAATGAATAAATATTTCAGATAATAATACAAAATACACAAGAGTAATAACAATGTGCAACTATTAATTATTTAAGACTCAATGTCATATTGAAGTTATGACTAAATAGCTACAATAATAACTATCAAGGGTTTCCACTGAAACCGAACAATATGATTGCAAATAGGCTTTCATCAAATCTGAGTATCAATAATAATATAGGTTTTAATGAATATATCTTGATAGAAATTATAACTATATGAGATATTGTAACAATCTCTTCAAATTTCGTTAATGTGATCAAACGACTATTCACCCACCATTAACGGTTGGATAATATTCACGAGATAATCGATCCTCGCGAAATTAACAAGTAATTAATTATATAGTTTTATGATACTTTGCCGTTTTTGGTGTGCAAATATTGAATTCAACTCAAACGATCAATATTATTGCTACCCCTCAAGATAAGCCTAAAATATACTGCCGCTTGTATTTCCTTGGTGTAATCGAAATCCATGCACACAATGGATTTGAAATACTCAGTCTCAATTCACATATCAAATCCATCATTCTCTCGATACAATATTCCTTAATATCTCAAAATATATTATTCATATAGTTATAAATATCCCTTCACTAATATAGATCTCAATTTAATGAAATATGAAAATCAATATCACCACTACCTATTAAGTCATATTACCCAGAAATGATGCCACCTTGGCACTAAGTTTGAAATCGGACAAAACTCATTTAGGTCATTGGATATTCAAATGCTTGCTCACACGTCGACTCATAATATTTTATGGAATTATTATGTGACTTGCCAATTTAATAGTTTCACTTCTAAAACTATAAATAAATAAACTGCCTTTTATTTTATCACTGTCAAATAAAAATTTGTAAATTATTGATTTATTAAAATTCACCTCACTTAGCTAATTTACTAAAAAAATAGCTATCATACTATTCTTACAACATGCCTCAATGTTGTGCAAACCAAAATAATATATACATGCCTCAAATCATTAATAGTGAATTAACAATATATAGAGTAGCACAAATTAGAATGACAAATTTACTGAGAAATTCCACTCATTTCATTGGTAGCAGTAATCCAACCAGTGCCAACAACAGTAAATGGAGGTGGTTTTGGTGTTCAATATTGCTCTTTCATCAATCAATTACTATATTTTCAAATAATCAAAATCGCAATTTGTTAATGTGATAATAAACCTTACATATCATAGTTTAAGAATGGTGAATTACAATCATGATGTATTGATTTATCATGTAAACAATTGGTTGAATTTTGACCATCACATTTGTCAAAGGTAAAATGAACAGATTTCAATATTCATTATAGTATCTTATCATTTGATTACTATCACTTCAGATAATATAAATCATGTTTCATTAATATACTATTGAACTACAATATCTAAGTATAAGAATGATTAATTTACTGTGATAAACATGTTGATTTATGATATAAACAATTTGTCTAAATACTAACTGCCATCTTAACTAAAAGTAAGATAAACAAATTTTAATATTTATGATAACATTTTTATAACTTGATTTCTACTACTTTGGTTAATTAAAATAATGTTTTGCCAATGTAATATTAATTTAGAATTTCATAAAGTAATAACGATAATTACACAGGTATAAACAAGCTAACTAAATAAATAAACAGTTAAGTCAAAAAATGTATTGGAAGCTGATTTTTCTTTTCACCTAAACATTGTATATATCTTCTTCCTCTTACACTATTACTGTTCACCCGACTATATGGTGCACCAAACTTCTTAAAACTGTCATTATTCTTATTTGATAAGGTAAATAATTGATTTTTACAAAATTTGAATAAAATATAATATTTTACATGCCCTTATATTTAGAATTTTGCCAGGTTTTAAAAAGAAAAACAATTTGTTTTTCCTCTTACACTATACCATTTGTCTTTGTATGATATTGATGGGACGCCAATAATGAGAAGGTCCCAAAAAGAGCAAGTGGCCCAAGATCAACAACAGCCCAATTACGCCAAGGACGGTTAACATTACCGTTGACCGAGGAGATAGCAAGTAGGCCGACTTTGGTCCAGGATAAGCATGGCTCATGTCAAAATCAACCTACACATGCTTCCCAAGTCTCAACGGTCATCTACCCTCATTCTCTTTACCTCTGAGAAAGATAATCTCTACCGTAACGACAACCTCCCAGGATCAGAGCGCATTCCGAGAGGAAGGCACATGAATCAGTGTAGGGAACCCTAATGGTTACTATGCGCAGGAGAAAATGGATCCACCTTTTTAACCGTTACGATCAAGAATGACGCTTACATCCGCACAAAAAGGCAATGTTCTCTATAGAAGGCGGGCATCCTATCTTGTTAGGCAAGGAAGGTAGTGGAGCTCCATGGCTATAAAAGGCCATGGAGGTTCACTCCATAGGCATGCTCTCTCAAGCCTGCAAAACACCCTCTAGCATACACAAGTTTACAGAAGCTCTTTACGCTCTCAAGTTTTCCAATGCTCGCACCTTTTCTCTCTACCACTAGTCCCCTATAGGCTGAGTACTAGGAGAAACTATTTCTCGCAAGCTTTTATAACTCAAGCCACTCTCTCCACGAGTGGACCTCCCACTAACGTTCTAAACACACTCCAAACATTCATCTTTGCATTCACCATATTTTACCTTTTCGTTCTTAGAAGGCTGGTTATTAATTTAAGCGTCGGAATATTTTTGATGGGAATAAATTTTGCTATCACTTGACCTCTTATTTTAAATTGTGGTGTGCAAGATCCCAAACTCGATGGACAGAGATTGAAATCCGATGGACAGCTTGACCGGAACCTATTTGAAGTTTGGATCCAGGATGTATCATTGGCACCGTCTGTGAAAAATTTAACTAAAAGCTTATCAATTACATTCTTCAAACCAACATCATTTAGTAAAATGGTGAACACTAGGGCTTAAGATAGCATTCCAGCTAGAGAGTCTGCCTGCCCGAATCACGACCGCTCAGTCGGTAGTCAAGTTGGAGGGCAGCTTGTCCTATTTTTCCTGAACCTGATGGAGCAGATGAACAACATATCTCGAATGTTCCAAATACTTTGTACTCGTCAGGGCAAAAAGAAGCAGTGGGCTCAATCCCCCCTACTCCCATTCTGGCCTCCAGGTGAGGAGGATGACCAAGAAGGCTCAAAGGCCAGGTAACTCTCACGTTTCGGAGGCCTCCAATGCCCATAGTCATTCAAGACTTGAAGGGTGCTTGGGTCGTGGGACTCCAGATGAGAGTCCCAAAAAAAGAAACCTCTGATACTTTCGAGACGAGCAAAGGCCTCACACGCATGAAGGAGCCTCTTGGATCGCCAGTTCCTCAAGCAGAATCAGCCAGTTGGCGACACACCGCATTATAGAAAGAATGGAATTGAGGACTTATCTCAATTCCAAGAAATCTGAAAACTCCTCTCGAGTGAAGGAAAATGTCAAGAATATTTAGAACCGTGTGTTCAAGGACGACGACGAACATGCTGCCGATCTAAAGAGATCTCCTTTAACCATTGAGATCCTAACTCGACCAATGCTAGCTAAGTTTAAGATATTGGCCTTGGATTCCTACGATGGGAGCATTGATCCCATGGACCACTTGGCTCACTTCCGCATCCATCTAACCTTCTAGGGCTTGGATGAGGAGGTCATGTGATGATATTTTTCTCTCACCTTAAAGGGGGATGTCCGGATCTGGTTCTATCAACTTCCTCCAAACTTGATCTGGAGTTTTTGGGATCTCAATGATCTTTTCTTCCAGTACACTTTCAGCTCGAGAAGAGAAACAACCATGGCACTTCGCCCACATCAAGCAGAAGTAGGACAAAAACTCAAGAAAGTTCCTAGAGTGGTTTCACCGGGAAAGTGAGAAGAATCCCCAAGCTCACTGAAGAAATAAAGCTTAGCAGCTTCATCTTTGTGTTAGAGCCGGGTGTCTTTTTCAAGCACTTGGCTCACAAAAATTCGTAAACTTTTCAAAAAGTGAAGGCCATCACTGAAGCATACGTGGCTGTTGAAGAGGCCAATGAGGCAAGAGTCCACAAAGGATCAACCAACATTGTAATTTTTTGGTCGAGGGAAAGAGAAAGAACGGGGGTAGCGACAATCCCCGCTGGAAGCAGCTTAGGACTAGAGCACTGGATTAGAAGGAGAATAGACCAATCAACATGACTCTGCTGAATGACACATGAGACAACGTCCTCATACAGATCCGTGGGGAAAAGTTTGTTAAGTGGCCAAAGCCACTGAAGAACACGGAGGGAGGAGATCCAACAAAGTACTGTGATTTTCATCGATCTCTAGGCATACTTAGAGGAATGCAAGACGCTTCAACGGGAGATTGAGGAGCTAATCCGAAGGGGTCATCTCACTAAGTTCCTGAGGAACTTTGGACAGAGTTTTGGCACCACAAGCAGAGAAGGGTCAGATCCACTCCAACCATAGAACCGGTCGTGATTATAGTGGTCAAGATGATAATGACCCAGCCACCCAAGACCATCTAGGTAGATTACCAGGAGAGGCAAGCTAGGCGAAAGGAGTAAATAGTGGAGGAAAATGTTATTAGTTTTAGCAATAACGACATGACACATATAATTTTTTCCACATACTAATCCCCTCGTTGAATCTACACTCGTTTTAGATGGTACCGTGGACTACCAATTAAAACGAGTTTTTTTCGATAATGAAAGTTTAAAAGATTTTCTTTACCTCGATGCATTCTTTAAGCTATCTAGGGCTAAAAAAGAATCAATTCAAACCGACAGAAGGACCATTGTATGACATTGATAATGAACCAGTAGCCGTCTAAGGGACAATACAGTTAGAAGTCACCCTGGGCACGTACCCTAGGATGGTGAGTCACACACTCACCTTTCTAGTTGTTAACTGCACTCCGTATACAACGCCATCCTTGGTCGGCCATACCTAGTGGCGCTCGAAGCCATTACCTCAATACCGCACTTAAAAATAAAATTTTCAACAGCATGCGGTATTGATGAAGTGTTGGGCGGATGTACTACACACAAATAGCCCCAGGTAGGGGCGAAAGGCCCGTAGAAGAGTTAGACTATCGAGACAAAACAACCCTATAGCAGGCTCACTTGCCGAAGAACCCAACCTCGTACCACTAAATTCGGAGGACTCAAGAAAGTGTATAGATAGGGGCCTCACTCGCTGGACCCTTGCGCAATGAATCGATCAGCGAGGGATTGAAGCCAACCTAGATAAGATCAAGGCCCTTATGGACATGTCTTCGCCCCAAAGTGTCAAGGATGTCTAGCGATTAACCGGAAGATCGGCGGCGATGTCCTGTTTTTGTCTATGTCGGGAGATAAGTATCAACCTTTCTTCAAGACTCTAAGAGGGACAAAGGCAAACGGTTTTCAGTGGACGATAGAGTATTAGGTTGCCTTTGATGAGTTGAAGTAGTACCTCGCTAGTCCGCCGTTACTAACATCACCAAGAGGCGGAGAAGAGCTATACCTCTACTTGTTGGTATTAGAGGCGGCTCTCAACTCTGTTCTGATACGCCAGGATTTTGACACACAACGGCCGGTCTACTACATTAGAAAAATATTGACCGGTACAGAGACACGCTACCCTCGCATTGAGAAGCTCACTCTAGCACTAATCTTTTCAGCCTTGAAGTTGAGACCCTATTTCTAAGCTCATCATGTGGTTATCCTCACCAACCAGCCGTTGAAGGGCATCCTTTAGAAATCAAACACTTTCAGATGACCGATTAAGTGGGCTATCCAATTGGGAGAGTTCGACATCAAATTCTTGCCCAAGCCAGCCATCATGGGGCAGGCCTTGCTGACTTCATCGTTAAGACCATGACCCCGATCGTCGATGAGCACCACGCTAAAGATACATATCATCACCTAGAAGAGCCAGAATGGATCCTCAATGTGGATGGTTAGTCCATTAACTCAGGCAATAGTGTTAGAGTGGTCTTGATAACCCCAGATGGTTTTGAGATAAAGTACTCCCTTAAACTTAATTTTTTGGCCACCAATAATGTTGTTAAATACGAGGCCCTGTTAGCCGAAATGCGACTAGCCAAAGAGTACATAATTAAGCGATTGACTGTCTGCAGCGATTCGGAACTACTCGTCAACCAGATCAATGGGAGTTTTGAGGCTTACAACCCTCTCTTGGCTAAGTATCTGGCTAAGGCGAAGGACATAATCTGAAGATTTGATAAGCTAAATCTGGTCCATGTCCTTAGGACTAAGAATTGGAAGGCCGACTAGCTCGCTAGAGTGATGGCGGCCAAAAGTCCAAATCAGTACTCGATGGACATGCAAAAAGTCTTAGCACTCCTAGTATCGAGGAACAAGAAGCGATGCAAGTATCGGATAGCGACAACTGGATGATGCCATATTGGAAGTATCTGGCAGACGACACATTGCCAGAAAGTGAGGACGAGTCTAAGCGGATCAAAAAGACAGCTGGCTGGTACACCATAGTCGATGGAAGGCTATATCGCCGAGGATACTCGACTTCGTACATCCGATGTCCTACCCCTAAGGAAGCAGACTATGCTTTAAACGAAGTTCACCTCGGGATATATAGATCGCACATTGGCGGCAAGAACCAAGTGTTCAAAGTCATGCGCTAGATATACTACTGGCCAATAATGAAGAAGGATGCTTTGGAGTTTGTAAAGAAGCGCAAAAATTGTCAACTCCATGGCAATCTTCACTACCAACCACCCACGGAGCTGAAATCCATCCAAGCTCCTTGGCCTTTCACGCAATGGGAACTTGATATTCTCAACCTATTTTCCATTACAATCAGACAGAGAAAGTTCATCATCGCAGGCATAGATTACTTCATCAAGTGGGTTAAAATTGCCCCGCTGACCCTGATCATTGAGCACAGTGCCCTGGAATTCATCTGCTAGAGTATAGTGAGCAGATTTAGCGTTCCTGAGGTCACAGTGATAAACAACGGAACCCAATGTTTAGGAAAATATTTCACCAAGTATTGCACAAATTTGAAAATTAGAAGGTCCACACTTCAATAGCATACCCTCAGGTGAACGGGCAGGTGGAAGTTATCAATTGGACGCTACTACATGGTCTAAAGACTAAGTTGGAAGATGCAGTGGGCTCTTAGGTCGGCATGCTGTCCTCTGTGCTATGATTATATCGGATCACTCCCAAGGAACCAACTCGTGAGATACCGTTTAGCCTCTTCTATGGGACTAAGACTGTGATACCGGTTGAGATCGGGCTCCCAAGTCTTAGGGTTGAAGTCTTCATTCCACTTGACAACTTCCAAAAGATTCGAGAACACTTAAACTTGTTGGAGAAAGCTCGCGATGCAGCTAGGATGCGTCAACCGCCTACCAATAACGAATCGCTCGTTATTACAATAAGAAAGTAAAAGTATGACGATTTGAAGTTGGAGACCTGATCTTACGAAGTATGGAGGTCACAGGCAAAACAGCCAATTGGAACAAGCTTTTCCCGAATTGGGAAGGCACGTTCTTGGGCTTAGCCGTTCTACAGAATGGAGTATATAAACTCGAACCCAAAACCATAAGTTGGTCCCGCGGACTTGGAACGCGGTCCACCTAAAACGCTACTATCAATAAAAACCTAGGAAGGTCTTCTGTGTGATTTGGGGTATGCTTGTATCATACATTGTTGATTAATAAAAGATGTTCTTTCCCTTTTCGTTTGCTTGTTGTCCTCTATTTCTTTTTTCTCTTTTTATTTCCATATGAATGCTTACTTGCAGGATTGAATAAAAAATAGATGACCTAGTTGCCCTAAATCGAGCAAATTTTTACTCGTTTGCAATTAAACATTGGTCATCCAAGTGGCCCATTATCTGACTTTAACCTTGGTCACCCAAGTGGCCCATCAACGGCCGACTTAAACCTTAGTCATCTAAGTGGCCCATCAGCGGCCGACTTAAACCTTGATTATCCAAGCAGCCCGTAAGCGGTCAAATTGAACCTCAATTGATCCAAGTCATCCAAACGGCCCAAAAGTAGCCGAATTAAATCTTGGTTCTGTCTCAGGTGGCCCATTTGTGATCTAATACAAAATCTAAGGGGCCTAATCCTCCAGTAGGAGATGGCGCAATTAGTCTCAATGGTCAATAAATCGGGGCAAAGTGAGAAATAACAAACGCTCTAGTAGAAGGCTGGCCGCCCAGAATTATAACACGGACAGTGCCACACAATATGAAAGCTTAATTTGTTAAACAAAAGTGTGCTTGTATGCAAGAGTGGCTTGATACAACATCAGGACTCATCCTGATGTCTCTTCGGGGACATAGGATCCCTCTAAAAGCATAACACATGTCTCCGAGCAGCTAGACTGTGATGATCAATGTTATGAGACGACCAGCCTTCCCATGGGAAGTGGAAAAAGCAAGCCAGCCAGCTGGCGCAAAGAGAAAACAACTAAAAAGAATGCCGAAAAAAGTTATAGAATTCGATACGTCAATGAAACCAGTTCTTTATTAATAAGACTTTATTTACAAGTATAATAAAGAACAAAAAGTACAAAAATCTCAGTTAGGGAGCAGAGCTACCAGGAGGATGCCCCGAGCAAAGTCAACTAGGTCCTTATGCCGCTAGGCACCACAGTTTGTGGGTTCAAGGACGCCGATACAACCTTGATAATTTGGCGACAGATGTTGACGCCTTCCCAAAGCCTGTCTCACAGCACCTGAGTGACCTCCTAAGGGCACAGACGGGTGGACAACGTGTTCTCAAGTATGACAATCTTAACTCGAAGCTCACTTGTGAGCCCCTCCGCCTGAGTAGCCCTCTCTTCCAGCCCGGCCAATTGTGCCCTCAGCACAGACAGCTCTAGCTGGAGCGTCGCCTTCTCATCCTGATGCTGCTGAACTTAGGCGCTTAGTTGGCTCATTTGCTGCTCTACTTGGAGAATCTCTTTCTCCTGATCTCCGATCATGGCCTCCCTCTGGCGCAGTCCATTTAGCACTGCACCTAATATCTTCTCTTCTTGTAAGAAATAAAAGAAGTTAGGCTACAATGGCAGAGGAAGAAGAAAGGGATAGCTTCGAAAAAGTTACCGGAAAGACTTTTCATCTCTTCCTTCCTAATAGGCCTTGCGACCCAGGAGCAACTAGTAGGAGACTTAGAGCAGCCTCCTCTTGAGCCTGCTCCACAGTGACCTCACTAGCGGACTCCAATAACAAGACGTCCGGGAGGCTTGTGGTGACAACCTCTTGAGCCAGCTCCTCGATAACTTTAGCCGCTTCTGCGAGCTCTCTGGTGGCCAACTCCTTTGGCTCCACATGTAGCTCAGCAGCTGGCTCATCTAATTCAACGGCTTCGAGCAACAGCCCCACTAGCGTGGCTTGCGCCGCTAAGTCACCCTGCAACGATGGCTCAGCGCTAGCGCCTCCCATGGCAGCTCTCTATATGGCTCTAAAGTCATCCACAGAAGCCTCAACCCCCGAGCGCTCTCCTACTCCGATAAGCCGCCCAGCCATTCTATAATCTAGCTCGGGGAAAGACGAGGAAGTAGGCTCAACTGGTGCAGCTCTCTTCTTCTTAAGGCTGCTAGGAGCATCACCAATCGTGAGAGCGCTAGCCTTCCCCTTCGGCTGCGTTGCCGCTAGTGGAATCTTGAACTTCTGAACAGGGCAAGGAAGACCCCAATGAGCTCTCCTGGCCTTTTTGCTGGAAATTAGGTGATCCCTCCAAAACTCGGAGAGATGCCCCTCACCAGCTATAGCAATGGCTCCACCGCCTCCACCTCCTTTTTCGTGGGTTTCCCAGTAAGATCATCAGGGACCTTGCCCCAATCCCGGGATAATGGCTAACCGTCAGTGACGCGAACAAAAAAACAGTCCTTCTATTTCTTAACCGAGTCATAAATTGCGCTGTTGATACGCAGCTCCCATGGAGATAAGGAAATCTAGTTCCCACTTTGAGTGAACTGAAATATCACCCAGACAGCCTCTACCGTTAGCATCTGTGAATGGTAGTAGAGGAATATGCACAGCGAACAAAGATAATGCACGGTGTTCACGTGAAGTTGTGCGATGGGAGCACCGAATGCCGTGAGAATGCAGAGTAGCTCCTCTTGGACAGGGAGATGAAGCCCACTCACAGAGTGAGCCTCGTATACTATGATGTGGCTAGCAGGAGGAGAGCAGCCCCTGTTCTGCTCCCTCACCTCATTAGTAGAAATGATTGAGCAAATTTCAGTAACTAAAGGAGCCATGAGATCAGAGTAGGGGGAGAGAGGACTTAGAATTTTTTTGAGAAGAGCGGTGTGAAAATTTTGAACTGAGGTGTGGATTTGATAAAGTTCACCACCGTTGAAGAGAATTGGCGCATCGAAAAGGCGTAGCAATCATAATGGACACGTGTCGATTTTGAAAAGGGCGCTTTCGAATCAAATCTTTTGGCGAATTAATTGCAAGGATTACAAATTCACTGCATGGTAACACGTAACGGAGAACAATAGGCCACTTAGAGTATTGAAACGACTCTGCAGCCCTTCGATTGCCCATCCTGCGTCATTCTCAACCCACACCATTCTTTAGATTCTGACATGGCGGTCAACGAGTTCGATTAATGTTCTCTCTTTTACTTGGTTCTTAGGATTCTAACGTGACCGTCAATGAATCTGGTCAACTCTCTACAGCTAAGTTCTCCGGATTCTAATGTGACGGTCAACGAATCCGATCAACTCTCCCTCTGGCTAAGTTCTCTGGATTCTAACATTGACTGCAATGAATTCGGCTAAGTTCTCCGAATTCTAATGTGACAGTCAACGAATCCGGTCAACTCTCCCTCCAGCTAAGTTCTTAGAATTCTAACGTTGCGGTTAACAAATCTAGCTAAATTCTCCGGATTCTAATGTGACGGTCAACGAATCCGTTCAATTCTCCCTCTAGCTAAGTTCTCCGGATTCTAACGTTGTGGTCAACGAATTTGGCTAAGTTCTTTGGATTCTAACATGACGGTTAACGAATCCGACCAACTCTCCCTCTAGTTAAGTTCTCTGGATTCAAACGTGATGGTTAACGAATTTGGTCAACGCTCTCTCTTCGACTCAGTTCTCCGGATTCTAACATAGTGGTCAACGAATTTGGTCAATACTTTCTTCAGCTCAGTTATCCAGATTCTAACATTGCGGACAACAAATTCGATTAACGTATCTTTTCGTCTCGTCCATCGGATTCAAGCGCAACGATCAACCAACTCGTTTGAAGTTTTGGATCTAGGGAACGGCAAGATGTGTCTCATCATGAATATGTCGGAGGCCGGAATCCCAAGTCACCAGTATGGGGGGTTAGTGATGGGACGCCAATAATGGGCCGGCCCCAAAAAAAGTAAGTGACCCAAGATCAACAACGGCCAATTAGATCCGGGATGGTCAATCTTTGTTAACCCGAGAGAGAGGCAGAAGTAGGCCCGCTGCGGGCCGGATAAGTACGGCCCATGTCAAAATCAGTCCACACGCACTTTTCCAAGTCTCAACGGTCATCTGCCCTAATTATCCGCAGCTCTAAAAAAGGCAATCTCCACTATAACGGTAACCTCCTAAGATCAAAGCGCATCTTGGGAGGAAGGCACACGAATCAACGTAGGGAACCCTAACGGTTACCATGTCCAGGAGGAAAGGAATCCACATTCTTGATCATTACGGTCAAGAATGGCGCTCGCATCCGCACAAAAAAGGTAACGATCCCCACAGAAGGTGAGCATCCCACTTCGCTATGCAAGGAAGGCAACAAATGCTCATGCTATAAAAGGCTATGAAAATTCTCTCCACAGGCATGCTCTCTCAAGCCTGCAAAACGCCCTATAGCATATATAAGATTACAAAAGCTCTTTATGCACTCAAGCTTTCCAACGCTCACACATTTTCTTTCTGCTACTAGTCCTTGCGGGATGAATACCGGGAGAAACTGTTTCTCAAAATTTTCATAACTCAAGCCGCTTTCTCCACGAGTGTACCTCCCACCAACGTTACTAAACACACTCCAGACATCCATCTTCGCATTCACTGTATTTTACCTTCTCGTTCTTAGAAGGTTGGTTACTTACTTGAGTGTCGGAGTATTTTTGGTGGGATTAAAATTCCGTCGTCACCTGACCTCTTGTTTTAAGTTGTGGTGTGTAGGATCCCAAGTTCGACGGACAAAGATCGAAATCCGACGAATAGCTCGACCCAAACCCGTTCGAAATTTAGATCTAAGACGCATCAGATATTATTATAAAATAACATAATAATTCTAATAATTTATATAAAAATTGCCTATCTCACCAAATTTTTATAATAAATACACAGCACACATCATAGTCTTCCTATGCTCATCAGGGGTTTCATATTATTCCGCAATAAGAACAAAAAGGAGACAGAATACAGATAGACAACCCGCAGTCGCAGGTAAACATCACTTATTCAAGAAGATGCGTTCAACAAGCACTCATCTCCGACACACAACTCGAAATCCCGGCGAGGGTTTTCATCTAGCTATTCCACGACGACAATGGAGGGGTCTCCGAGTCCTTCCAAGTGGGAACCGAGCCGGCTATGTACCGATCGCCCTTGACGGCGTCGACGGAGGCGAGGGATTCGAGCTCGGCCATCTCTTCGGGTGTGAGTTTCACAGACAACGCGCCGACGTTCTGGTTGAAGTTTTCGATCTTGGTGGTTCCCGGAATCGGGCACACGTCGTCGCCTTGGTGGTGCACCCACGCGAGCGCTAGCTGAGCCGGGGTGCAGTGCTTTCTCGATGCGATTTCACTGACCCTCTCGAATATCCGTTTGTTGTGCTCCATGTTTTCCGGCTGAAACCTTGGCATGTACTGCACGAATGTATGCCGTCAAAATGCATGCATGATGTGTTAGCCTTAACACCATAATCCATTCATCATTCATCATGAAAGCTCCAAGGCAAAGAGGGCACTGGAGCCCTTCAAATTCGCCTTCCGTCGTAGGATCGTGTATCCAGCGGTGGAGAATTAAATTTCATAAAATGTTAAAAAAAAAAAAAAAAGATTTTTTTTTTACGTGGGTCGATCGACCTGGCAGCTCAATCAATCGCATGATTTCGTTTTAATTTTAATGTTTTGTTATTAAAAAAAACTAATTTCGTATTTTTAATCGTCTAAATCTCAATCTTTAGATCCTACGTAGATCCAACGGTCTACAATTATTTTATAAAGAAACAAAAAAATTATTTCTTTAAAAAGGTAAAATATTAAAATACACGTATTATAAAAAAATTATTCTCATATTTTTCTTTTAAAAAAAATCAATAATTTTGATATGGACATACGAACCTGCCAAAAAGGTTAGCTTACAATCTTGAATTTGTTTCTTTATCTTCTTTATAACTTTAAAAAAAACCCCATTTTTATTTTATCCAAAGTCAAAAAGAAAATAATATATAAATATTTTATCAATTTATATACATTAATAGGTTCACATAATCATGTGTAAACGTATAAATTGTACTTTATTTGAGAGTATTTTAATAATATTAAAACTATTATGTTTCTCTTTTAATTATGGAATAGAAGTTAAATCTAAATTTAATAAAATATTATTTTCTATTATATTATATATATATATATATCAATTTAATGAGGAAATTCATAAATAACAAAGAAATTAACCTGTCTAGCATCTTCCTTTGTGAATTTCTCAGCCATCTTGGGGCCTGAAGAGAGGAATCCCCTCCCTAGAGGACTGTATGCAACAATTCCAATGCCAAGTTCCCTAATTTCAAAAATTAACGAGAAATTAATAATTAATTTGTTCCCCCTTTAAATAATTAAACAATGATCCAGGTGACCTCAAAAAAAAAAAAAACAAGACATAAATTAAATAGATAATTAGTAATTAAAGTATATATAAAATTTGAGTAATACTATTTATATACTAATTTATATATTATTTGTGTTAAAATTATTATTTTTAGTATAAAGGTAGAAAAAAATAAAAAATTAAAATAGTATAAAATTTATATCTATTATTGATGATTTTGATATATAAATAAATATATAATTGAGAGTATAAATCATTTTGATTATAAAATTATGTGGCTGACCTGCAAGTGGGTATGATTTCTTCCTCTACATCTCTGGTCCACAGGGACCATTCGATCTGGACAGCTGTCAGAGGATGAACGGCGTGGGCTCTTCTGATCGTCGAAGCACAGACTTCCGATAAACCGACGTACTTGATTTTACCTTCTTCTACGAGCTTCTTCAACTCTCCCATCTGAAAGTTCTCAATTATTTAATGAAAAATTTAAAAAGAAATATTTTGAAATATTTATATTCAATCCGAACCCAAAGACATGAGAGTAAGGGGGAATCAATGGCGGACCGTGACTTCAATGGGGACTTTGGTGTCGATCCGGTGAGCATAATAAAGATCGATGGAGTCAACGCCGAGCCGGTTCAGGCTAGCCAAGCAGGCCGACCTCACGTAGTCCGGGTCGCCGCGGATCTCTCTCTTGAACCCTTCCAAGATCTTGATCCCGAATTTAGTAGCCACCTGCACCCTCTCTCTGATTTCCCCGTTCAAAGCCTGCCGGAGAACGATGATGTTGGGATTAATATTTGATGGATCAGATGAACTGAAAAAAAACGTATGATGATGAGTTTGAGTAATTAAGATCGACGTACCTTGCCGAGGAGGAGCTCGTTGGTGTGAGGGCCGTAACTGTCGGAGGTGTCGAACAGGGTGATGCCGCAGCTGGCGGCGTGGTGGATGAGCGCCACCATCTCCTCCTCCTTCTTCGCCGGGCCGTAGAAAGCCGACATCCCCATGCAGCCGAGCCCTTGTGCTGATACTTCGAGCCCCTGTGAGCCCAGCTTAATCCTCCTCACTTCTACTTTCTCTCCGGCCATGGCCCCTCTCTGTTTCTCTTTCTCTCTCTAGAGTATTGAACCAGGAAGTCGTCTCGAGATGTGAGTTGAGGAGGTGGGTCGTGTTGGGCAGAAAAGTCTGGATATATAGGATATGAAAACAACGTGATGACCAGTCATTTTGATTTTTGACCAATTATTTTGATATTGTTAACTAAAAAAATATACATATATTTTTTTGGATCATATTGATTTTTATTAATCAGATTAAAATTAAATTAAATACGGATTGAATTTAAGTAAAAAATTAAGTTGGCAAGATTGGACACGGTTTGACACTGAGGTAAAATATTATTATCATGCCTATCTATAATTTAAATTATGTTAAATTTTTATTTTTTTATATTTTTCTTTAAGTTTTAGATTTATATAAAAATTATCTTAAAATATAAAATATTTAAAAGTTGTATTATCTAGATTAAAATATTACTTATACATTTTTATATAATGATTCTTTTATACATAAATTATTAATTATATAAAAATATATAATTGATGGGGCCAGGTAAAGCGACTTGGCCTAAAGTAGCAACCGGCCCAGAGATAATCACGGCCCAATAGCTCAAAGGACAGTCAACGCTTCAATTAACCGAAGGCAGCGCTCAAGTGGCCGGACACAGCCCAAGCTAAAGACGACCCACGAGTCCTCTCCACGTACAACGGTCATCTGTCATAATTGGGAGCGATGTGGGGAATCTCCACAGATGGCAATTTTCTCTGTAACGAAATCTCTCCCAAATCGGCGCACATCTCAAAAGGGAAGCCCTCAAGTCAGCGCGGGAATTACAATGGAAGTTTCAACATTCACAGTGTGCGACATCTCTGCAGGGGAAGGAATCCTTCTTCCGTTGCAACATTGAATGGCGCTTGCATCCTCACGATAGATGAAAAATATCTCATTTGATGGCTGGCAGCCCGCTCATCACCTAAGGAAGATGGCAAAACCCACCCGGTAACAAAAAATTTAGGGACGCACTCCAAAGGCATGCTCTCTTGAATACTCAAACTCTCCCAAACAACTTGACTTGCATACTCCCCATTACTAATCTCCTTCCCATCATTCGTTCCCAAGGAATCCGATGGTCAAGAAAGCCGCTCTCTACGAGAACACTTCTACTTAAGCCACTCTATAACGAGTGCACTTCCGAACTATACTCACAAACCCCCTTCTTAGCATCTATTCTTGCATACTTTGTTTTTACCTTCATCATCTTAGAAGGCAAGTTACTGATTTGAGTGTCGAAGGATAAATCGGGGAATAAATTTTGCCATTTTTCTCTAATTTTCTCGTCTTCTGTTGTGGTGTGTAGGATCCCAGGTGCATAAGACGAAGACCAGACCCGACTTTAGCACCCGTCAGCGAAGCAGCTGAACCCAGATCCGTCCTAGATTAGGATCCCGGACGCATTATTGGCGCCGTCTATGAGAAGCCGAACAAATGCCTAACCACAATCTCATCTGCATCCAACTCATCAACGAACATAGTGAACACAAGGCATTCCGGCCAAAGAGGTCACCTCTCCCTACAACGATCACTTCGCTGGTAGCCGGATAAGGGATTGGCTGGCTCCGATCATTCTCGCGATGATGGAACAGATGAACAAAATATCTCAAATGTTTCAGGCATTCTGCATGCACCAGGGCAAATAGAGGCAAGGGCTCGCTATTCTTCAGCCCACACGCTGGCCTCTAGGCTGGGAGGCCAGAGAAAGAAGAAGTCGGCCAAAAAGGCCACCCGTCTGGACGTCCTCAAACAGCAAAAGTTGTACCAGGTTGGAAGGACGGTTATGCCGTGGAACTCTAAAAGAAAGTCCGGAGAGAAGGAATCCTCACTATTCTTGGTACGAGCAGAGGCCACCGATTCAAGAAGGGGCCTCTCGCATAACCTGACCGACAAATGGTAGCATCCGGCCGGTACAACACAGCACAACGGGACAATCGGAGTTGAAGACTTACTTCAATTCAAAGAGGTCCGTAGCCTCCTCACGGGTGGAGGAGAAGGTCCCAAAAATCTTAAACTGTGTGTTCAAAGGGGAAGCTAGCGAACACTCAACCGATCTGAAGAGATCTCCTTTCACTATGGAAATCCGAACCCAACCACTTCCGCCAAAATTTAAAATGTCAGCCTAGAACCTTATGACGGAAGCGTTGATCAAATGGATCACCTTAATCACTTTTATACTTTATTCAACTTCTAGGGTTGAGAGAAAGCTTCCATGTGTTAGTGCTTCCGCCTCACTTTGAAGGGAGACGCCAGGATTTGATTTTATCGGCTTCCTACAAATTCTATCTAGAGTTTTCAAGATCTTACTGATAACTTCCTGGCTTAATATGCTTCTAACTGCGGTGAAGAAAAGCAGGTGTGGCACCTCACCCACATCAAGTAGAAGCCAGGCGAGAATTTGAGAAAGTTCTTGGGGTGTTTCATCGCCGAGACCAGGAAGATACCCAAACTCACCGACGAGGTAAAATTGAGCAGTTTCATTTCTGCTCTGGAACTAGGTGACTTTTTTAAACACTTGGCCCATAAGGACCCGCAAACCTTCCGGGAGGCTGAGTCGATTGTTAGAGCTTACATAGCAGTGGAGGAGGCCAATGAGGTGAAACACTTGGAAAGAGCTGACCGTTCTCACTCCATGCCGGCGGACGAAAAGAGGAAGAACTGGGGCCATGACAATCCCCGAAGAAAGTAGCCTAGAACCAAGCCGCCTGTGTGCCGGGAGTTCAAGCCCATTAACTTGACAATGTTAAATGACTCACGGGCGAACGTCCTCATATAGATCCGAGAGGAGAAGTTCATCAAGTGGCCAAAGCCAATGAAGAACCCGAAGGGAGGAGACCCGACGAAGTATTGTGATTTCCATTGATATCTGAACCATAGCATGGAAGACTATCGGACTCTACAAAGAGAGATCGAGGAGCTGATTTGCTGGGGCCATTTCACCAAGTTTTTGAGGAACTCAGGATAGAATTTTGATCCCTTAAGCGAGGATAGGCCCAAGTAGCAGCAGCCGAGGAACTGAGTCACAGTTGGGGTGGTCGACATAGTGACCACCAAGCAGCCCAAGGCTCACCACGTGGATCACCAAGAGAACACGATCGGGCACAGGAAGCAGAAGGTGGGGGATGATGTCATTAGTTTTAGTGAAAATGATATGACACATGTAATCTCCCTCCATACTGACCCCCTGGTTGTATCCGCACTGGTTTTAAACGGTACCTTAGACTACTAATTGAAACAAATATTTATTAATAATGAATGTTCTCGAGATTTACTTTACTTTGGTACTTATTTTAAATTGGGACTAAAAAAGAGTTAACTAAAACCGACAGAATGACCACGATACGGATTGGACAATGAGCCAGTGGCCGTCCAAGGGACAATACGGATAGAGGTCACTTTGGGTACGTACCCTAGGACACAAGCCGCATGCTCACCTTCCTAGTTGTCAAATTGCCTTCTGCATACAATGCCATACTCGGCCAACCATACTTGGTGGCATTTGAAGCCGTAACGTTGATACCCAATCTGAAAATGAAATTTTCAATAGCATGCAACATTGTCAAAATATTGGGCGATCAAGTAACCGGTCGAACTTGCTGCTTATTCCAAGTCGCCCCAAATGACGTTGACCAGCTGGCATATGACCCGGACCATCAAGACGAAACAATTCTGCAACAGGCACAGTCTGACAAGGTCACCGACCTCGTACCTTTGAATCTGGATAGCCTGGATAAATGCGTGCAGATAGGAGGTTCGCTTGCCGGACTCCTGCGTGATCAGCTATCCAGCTTCTTAAGGCATAATACAAATGTTTTTGAATGAACGCTTTCTGATATGCCTGAAATCTTGGCCGGAGTAATGGTCCACAAATTAGGTCTTGATCCTGACCATAAGCCCATCTAGCAAAAGTCGAGGAACCATTCCGTTGATAAGCTGATAGCCATCCAGGACGAAGTCAAAAAGCAACTAGATACTGGATTCATAAGGGAGGTGCAGTACTCGGACAGACTCTCAAACGTTATCCTCATTAAGAAGAGTAACAGAAAGTGGCGGGTGTGCGTCGACTTTACCGATATCAATAAGGCCTGTCCAAAAAATTGCTCTCTGTTATCAAGGATTGACCTACTACTGGACTTCACTTCTGGGCATGAACTACTAAGTTTTATGGATGTCTATTCAGACTATAACTAGATCCGGACGATCCAGAAGACAAGGAGTACATTTCTTTCATGACTGACTGGGGATCTGCTGCTACAAGGTTATGCCCTTCGAACTAAAGATGTAGGTGCCACATACCAAAGGCTCGTGAACAAAATATTCGAGAAGCAAATCCGTTGAAACATGAAGGTGTATGTAGACGATATGCTCGTCAAAAGTAAAACCACCGGTGATCATATTCGTGATCTCGCCGAAACCTTTGACGTACTCCCGGTGCACCAATGAAGTTCAACCCTACTAAGTGTGTTTTCAGAGTATCTTCTAGAAAATTTTTATATTTTATCATCTCTCAATGGGGAATTGAGACAAACTTAGAGAAGATCAAAACTCTCATGGACATGACCCCATCACGAAATATGAAGGATGTCCAAAGGCTGACCGGAAGACTGACAACCCTCTCTTGCTTTCTGGCCAAGGCCGGTGATAAATAACTTCCATTCTTCAAGGCTTTAAGGGGACGAAGGTGAACGGATTCCAATGGATGGTAGAATGTTAGGCCGCCTTCGATGAGCTAAAAAAATACCCGGCCAACCCACCGCTCCTGATGTCACCAAGAGAGGGCGAGGAGCTGTTCCTATACTTGGTTGTTTTAGAGGTGGCACTAAGCTCCATCTTGATACGTGAGGAGCCTAATGCGCAACGGTTGGTTTACTACGTCAATAAAATGTTGGTTAGCGCCGAGACACGTTACCCCCACGCCAAGAAGATTGCGTTGGCACTCATTTTCTCGGTGAGAAAATTGCGGCCCTACTTCCAATCTCACTGTATAATTGTCCTGACCGACTAGCCATTAAAGGGTATACTGTAAAAGCCCAATGTTTTAGGACGGTTGGTTCAGTAGGCCATTGAATTGGGAGGGTTTGACATTTAATTCAGACCACGACCGGCCATCAAGGGGTAGGCACTGGCCGACTTTATTGTCGAGGCCACGACCCCAATACCCGATACGGACTATGCCAGTGATGCTGACCACGATGTTAAGCCACCAGACTTGGTCCTTCATGTGAGTGGCTCGTTGACAAATTCGGGCAGTGGGGCCAGAGTGGTTCTGAGGACCCCCAACGGATTCTAAATAAAATACTCATTGAAGCTTGGTTTTTCGGTAACCAACAATGTGGCCGAATACGAAGCCCTGCTGGCAGAATTGCATCCCGCTAAGGAGTGCTCAGCTAGACGCTTGACTGCCTACACTGATTCAGAGCTAGTCACCAACCAGATTCACGAAAGTTTCGAGGCGTCCAACACTTTGCTGGCTAAGTACTTGGCTAAGGCAAAAAGTGCGATCTAAGGTTCAACAAGTTCAACCTGGTTCACATTCCAAGGGCCGAGAATGGGATTGCTGACTAGTTGGCAAGGGCGACGGCGGCAGAAACTTTGGAATAGTACTCAAGGGACATGCGAAAAATCCTGAACACTCCCAACGCAGATGAGCAAGAGGCGATGCAGGTCACCGACAGTGAGAACTGGATGCCACCCTACTAGAAATGTCTCACAGATGGATCCCTTCCCGAGAACCCAGATGAGGCTAAGCATGTAAAGAAGACGACCGGCTGGTATACCATTGTGGACGGAAGGCTATACTGTCGCAAGTACTGACCCCATCCCATACCTCCAATGCCTAACGCTGGAGGAGGCTGACTACACACTAGGGGAGGTTCATCTCGGAATCTGTGGGTCTCACATTGACGGTAAGAACCTGCCCTTCAAGGTGATGTGCCAGGGATACTACTGGCCAATTATGAAGAAGGATGCCATAGATTTTGTAAAGAGGTGCGAAAATTGTCAAATCTATGGCAGCCTCCACCATCAATCACCCACGGAGTTGAGAGAGCTTTAGGCACCCTGGCCATTCGCTCATCGGGGCTTGACATTCTCGACCCGTTTCTCATCGCATCCGAGCAGAGGAAGTTCATTGTAGTGGACATTGACTACTTCACAAAGTGGATCCAGACCGCTTTGCTAGCCCGAACAATTGAGCAGAATGGCACAGAATTCGTCCGGTAAAACGTAATTTGCAAGTTTGGGATTTCCAAGGTTATCGTGACCAATAACGAAACCCAATTCATCGCCAAGAGGTTTACCAAGTATTACACCAATTTGGGCATTAGATTAGTTTACACTTTGGTAGCATATCCATAAGAGAATGGGCAAGTGGAGGTCATTAACCAAACACTACTGCACATATTGAAGATCAAGTTGAAAAACGCAGGGAGCTCCTAGGTAGACGAGCTGCCCTCCGTGTTGTGGTCATACCGGACAACTCCCAAATAGCTGATGTGAGAGTCGCCTTTCAGTCTGTGTTACAGAACTGAGGTTGTAATTCTGGTTGAGACTGGGCTCCCAAGTCTACGGGTCAAGGCCTTCGATCTACAAGACAACTCCAAGCGGCTCAAGGAACACTTAAACTTATTGGGGGAAGCGCAGGATGCAGCCAGAATGCGCACGGTCGCCTACCAATTGCGAATTACCCGCTACTACAACAAAAGGTAAAAGTGCAATAATTCAAAGTGGGAGACCTAGTCTTGCGAAGCATAGAGGCCACGGGTAAAATAGCCAACAGGAATAAACTTTACCAGAATTGGAAAGGCCTGTTCCTCGTCTCAACCTTTCTACGGAACGAAGCATACAAGTTTTGAATCCAAAATGGCAAGCTGGTCCAAAGGACGTGGAATGCTGTCCACTTGAAACTATATTTCCAATGAGGTGTGCGCCAGGTCCAGGTAGGTTATGTTTGTGCATTAAAGTTTGCATGTGATAATTGTACCATAATTAATAAAATAATTCTTCTTTCCACATGCTTCTATGTTTCAATTCTTTTTCTTTCTCATATGATTGCTTGTGTGAAGTTGCATGGAATCAAATGAACTAGACTGCCCCTAAATCAGACGGGTTTTTGCTCGCCTGTAATTAAACCTCGGTCCAATTCCGAGTGGCCCACAAGTGGTAGAAATAAACCTTGGTCCCATGCCGAACGACCCATAAACGGTCGAATTAAATCTTAGTCCTATACCAAGCGGCCCATAAGCGGTCAAACAAAACCTCGATCCCGTTCTGAGTGGCCTATAAACGATCGAACTAATCCTCAGTCCCACGTCAAGCAGCCTATAAGCAGTCGAAGTAAACCTCAGTCTCATACCAAACGGCTCATAAGTGGTCGAACTAAACGTTGGTTCCATATCGAGCGGCCCATCAGCGGTCGGATTAAACCTCAGTCTTATACCAAGCGGCTCATTAGTGATCGAATTAAATATTGGTCCCATACCAAGCGGCCTGTTTGCGGACAAACATGAAACCTTAGGGGCTTTCATGGCACTCGTGCGATGACCCCCTCCCACGGAGATAGCACCGTCAGTTTACAATGGTCAATAAATCAGAGCAAAGCGTGAGAGAACACCGAATGCTCAAACAGTGAGCGAAACACTCAGAATCACGATCTAGGCACCACCATGCGAAACAGAAGCATTATCAAACCAAAAGAGATAAAGAATATACAGCCCTTTTATATGCACAAAAGTATACAATGCCTCTCACAGCACTAAGCGGTATAGACATGCTTTTGGGAGCATTCAAAGGCCTCGTGTGTACAAGAAATCATCTAGACCTACGACTAGTCTTGATAACTACCTAGAGATCGAGAATACTTTGGGGGACGTGGAATAGGCCCCCAACCACGACCGACCGAATATCCAATTAATTCCGATCAGCGAGGAGCACTGGCGTTCCTTGAATCCAAGAAGCCGATAGGAAAATGGGAGTCCGCTAGAGAGATGATCCTCCTGCTGAAGTGAATACCCACCTGGAACCGCTCCTCTAGGGCGGGACCCACCTCCTCAGGGCGGAGCCTTGTTTGCAGCTCACCTTCAAGTGCCTCAATCCTCTCCATGGCCCGCGCATGTTTGCCAGAGACTTCTTGCAGCCTGGCATCGAACTCTGGCAGGGCCTGGTCGAGTTAGTTGGCTTGCGCCTGACTTTATAATGCGTCCCGAACTACAGAGTTCACGCACCGCTCTATCTCCTCAGTGACTAGATCGGCCTGAGCCCACATCATGCGGGCAATCCCATATCCCTGCGAAGACAAGAACTCATCTAACCCGCGAGGCTTCCTCGCAGGCTAACAAGTGAAAAAGGAGTCAGTGAATGAAAACTACAAACATCACTTGCACTATTACGCAATAAACATACCTGACAAGAGGGACCAATGTACTCAGGGAATGGAGTTTCCCTCAAGGCACCCTGAGGATCGAGTCGTGGAAGGTCCGGGTGGCTCCACTCCTTAACAGCAACCGTGACGGCGGAGTCTTCATCGCCGTTCCCAATCCGCATCCTCTCATCGCTGCTCCCCTCTCCAAAGGAGGATTCAGGCAAAGGAGAAGACGATGCCTCCCGTCCAAAACTAAGCAAAGTCAAGATGTCAATCATGTCTTCGTCAAACATGGTTGGAGCAAAGGAACTACGGGATTAGGTGGTGATTCGAATCATAGGAGACACCGCTCTAAAATAAGTGAAACTCCCGCCAAAAACAACATCGCTGTAGAGTTTGAAGGGTCACATCGCTTTGGCATGAGGTGACATGTGTCTTTACCCGATTAAACCTGCCTGCAACTCCACAATAACAGACATCACGTCACGTCATTGAAGATGCTCGCCGCTTGGTTGCAACGATCAAAACAAAGTGGCGACTGACACCACCGAACAACGACCCCAAATGCGACATGGGTCCTAGATCTGAAACTAAGCGGGTCTGGCCGGCCGGCCAATGTGGAAAACAGAACGGTGCATAATCAGAAAAATTAACATAGTTATAAAATGAATTCTCTTTCATTAATTAAGTGTTTTATACAAACGGCCAATACGGGGGAGGAGAAACAAAATGTAAAAAAATACAACGATATCCCGACTAAGTAAGGGGCTTCTAGAAGGACACAATGAAGGCTCCCCTCCGTCTTGGGAGAAGACGACCAGGTCATCGCACCCCAGAATTCCGCGATTCGTGGGGTCGAGGATGCCTACTAGAAAATTGGGAACCACCACTATGATAATCCGTCTGCAAATGTGGATACCTTCCTAGAGCCTGGCCTTCAGCACTTGGCTCATCTCCTTTGGGCACAGATGGGTGGTCATCTCGTTTTCAAGCGTGACGTTCTTCATTCGAAGTTCACCCACTAGCTTCTTAGCTTTGATGGCCTGAGCCTCCAGCCTCCACAACTGTTCTTTCAACTTGAACAGCTCCAACTTGAGGGCAACATTCTCTTCTCGATCCTGCTGAGCCTGAGCACTCGATTGGCTCAATAGCTCCCTTAGCAGAAAATTTCCTCCTCCCGTTCGTCAATCAATTCGGCTTTTTGGCGTAGGCCCTTCAATACAACGCCAACAATTTTCTATTCCTGCATGCCCAAAAAAGAAGAAAAGTTAAACTACATCGGCGGAATTAGAAAAGAAAAGAGTAAGTCTCCTACGAAGGAAAACTGTGATGAACTTGCGCTTCTTCTTCCCTATCAGACCAGGCACCTAGGGGCTTTGATGCAGGAGGCCCTCCGACAAGCCAGCCAGAAGGCTAAGTGTGGCAGCCATAAGGGCTAACTCTGTCTTGGCCGCCCTCCTCCACATGAAGCTCCACGGAGGCGACGTCCAAAATATCTGTCGCCGCAGGTGACAAGGCGATAGAGAAAGTGATCTCTCTGGCATCCACCGATGGTGCTGCCACCTCCAACTCCGCCTTCCGTCCAGCAGTCTGCTTTGCTAGCGGCTCAACCGACTGCTCTATAAGCCCTCTGGTGATTGGTTCAGCTGGCTCTCCCTCCACTAGCTCGGCCAGCGCCACAGGCTGCTCGACAACTGGCTCCCCGACGAAGACTTCAATATCGCCTATATCTAAGAGAATAAGGGGAGTCTTAGTCCAAGATTGCTCGCTGATGCCTGCCAGTCTCCTGGCCATGCAAAAATCAGAAGCAGTGGAGGAAGAGGAGGGAAGCGGGGCTGGTGCAACCCACTTCTGGGAAGGGCCGTCGAAAGAATCCCCTACACCTAGAGCCCTAGCTTTCCTTTTAGGATAGGTAGGGCTGCCAGAGGATCACTAATAATGAGGGCCCCAACTTTTCCCTTAGGCTGGGAAGGCACCGGGGGCAGAGCCTTGGCCTTCTGTACCGGCGGGTGCGGCCCCCAACAAGCTTGCCTGACTTCCTCACAGGACACAAGGTGGTCCCTCCTGAACTTATCCGGATGTGCCTAGACCAACTCCAATAGAGGCTCAATCGCTTTCACCTCTGCTGCCGCGGGCTTCCCTGTAAGGAACTCAGGCACATTACCCCAATCCTTAGGTACGAGCTTGTAGTCAAAAACTTTCACGTAGAAGAACCTGTCTTTTCAGCTCTTAACGGACCTGTAGATCACGTTGCTGATGCGCAACTCCCTGGGGTGAGCGAGATCTAGTCCTTGCTTTCAGTGAACTGGAAGATGACCCTCACTGCCTCCACCATCAACATTCTCGAATGGTGGCGAAAGAAAATGCAGAGCAAGCACAGGTAACACACAACGTTCGCAAGAAGCCTTGCGATGGGGATGCTTAGGGCCCAAAATATGTGGAGTAGCTCATCAGGGACAGGAAAAAGAAGCCCACTTTGCAAGTGAGCTTCATAAACAGCAATGTGTCCCTTCGGTGGTGAACAGGCCCTATCGTGTTTTCTCGGAACAACGAACACGACGGAACGTGGTATGTTGTACTGCACGTATAGGGCTCTGATATCACTGGGACTAAGAACGGAGCAAGTCGCATTTATAGTAGGCACCATGGAAGCAAGAAGATTAAGGGGCAGTGGAGCAATAGTCGAAGAGAAGTAAGAAAAGGAGGAGGAGAAACTTCGAACCGGCCCCTCAGACTTTATAACATTCCTCACCACCACAATGAAGCAGCACCTCGAAAAGACACGATAATTGTAACAAACATGTGTCAAACCCTGAGAAAACAAGGTCAAGCCAAATTTCTTGTCGCATTTATTGTCGGGATTACAACTGACTTCTATAACAATGCGTGGCGTGAAATGACGAAGAAGTTTGAGCCCCCAAGCAGCTCAACAACTTATTGAGTGCCCAGCCGGCGCCGGAATCAAACAATACGTCATGGCCACTCCGTTTATTTTTTGAATTCCAGCTGGTCAACAGCTATCCGGGTTTCACTCTCTCTCCTGATTCATGCAGTCTGGTCAACGAAGCAGGTCAACCGTAATTTCAGCGCTGCTTTCTCTCTGGATTCAAATGGCTTGGTGAATGAAGCCGATCGACCTTTTTTTCGATATGCCCATCCCTACTTTGAAACTGTAGCCGTTCTATATGACGGGCCACTTGGTTAGGCCCCCCAACTCTTCGACCATCCCGGAGTACAAAATAATAATAGTAATAACAACGTAAATAATACGATGTGAACAACAACGAAAGACAAGAAAGGCAATGGGAGGATTGTTTGCATAAACAGTTACGAGTTTTCTTATTAATCTTCTCCTTACAAGTTACACAGCCTTTAGCGGCCAATGTACAATGAGACAACAGTAACGGAAAGGGGGAAGAGAGGAATACATAAGAAGGTAGCCCAACCTCAAAGGCCCTCTTGAGCAGAAGAGCTGCACACCAAGATGAAGTAAAGGCCTATTGTAAGAAGAGGCTGCTACCCATAAGTGACCGGAACAAAAGATGGGACCAGTTACAATCAGAAAAAGAGGCACTAGCAAGCTGGGCAGAGGGTGGCTAAGGTAGCCACCTATATGAAAAGGGGCGACCAAAGCGGCCACCTACACGAAAAGGAGCGACCAAAGCAACCCAGGCACAGAGATCTGAGATGGCAATACCAGAGAGCGCGAATCGCCGAAGCTTAGAGCCTGAAGATAGAGCAGGATGCTTCCTAACAATGCCAAGCCCCTACACCATTTTGCCACTTGATGAGGAAGTTGATGCAGAGAAATGTCGAAGGCTCCCAATTTATAGCGCACGACGAAGCAAACAGAACGCTAAAACCACCAACTAGGCGAATTTGCAAAGAATCGGGAATAGAGGAATTAATGCTGAGAATAGTGAAAAAGGAATCTGGGTCAAGCCTGAGAAGACAACATGGCCTGTCACGTCCCATTATAAACATACCGGAGGCCGAAGTTCAGGCCACCGGTATAGGGGGCTAGTATGGAGGCAGCTAAAGTGGCCCATCCCAAAGGAACAATCGACCCAGAAGTAATCACTACCCAATAGCTCGAAGGACAGTTAGCGCCCCAATTGACTGGAGGCAGCCCTCAAGCGGCTGGACGTGGCCCAAGCCAGAAGCTGCCCAAGCCAGGGACGGCCCACGAGCCCTCTTCACGCACAATGGTCATCTACCCTAATTGGCCGCGATGCAGGGGATCTCCCCAGATGGCAATCTCCTTTATAATGGAATCTCCCAAATTGGCGTACATCCCAAAAGGGAAGCCCTCAAGTTAGTGCACGAATCACTACGAAAGTTTCAGTATTCACGGAAGTTTCTCACATCATTCATATTTTGATTGTTATTAGGTTATCAACTATCACAAATTTGATCTCAATAATATATGATATGTATTTATGGACCAAAATCCTCGTATAATAACGAGTATAAGAAACCCTTTGGACTACATTTTAATGCCGCCATAAATCAAAAACAGTTGAGCGACTAATTTTTCGTAGCCACGTGGTCATCTATAAAGGAGGCGGAATGAGTTCTAATGAGGAGGGGACGATCATCTTCCCATCTGCTCGTCCCAAGGAGTAGCCGCTCTGTGTCATACGCTGGGGGCTTTTGCTTTTCTCAAAAAGAAGCAGGACTTTATTGCTCGTTTTTGGCTGTTGGATCGAAATCTAGTTGCTATGATTCAAAAATTAAAAAATATGAAAGATAATTATATTTATTAATTTTTTATAATATTAACATATATTAAATGTTAAATCCAATATATAAACAAATTAATAAAAATAATTATTTAGATAATGTTATTTAATATTTAAATTTAGACTATTAATTTTTTTCAAATCAACTGCGTACATTAGAGAAGTAGAATTTATTTCACCTGAAAAAAGTAGAAACCCCGCTCTATTTGTGTCACACCCCACTCTATTTTTATTTTAATTTTTATGAAAGTGTTGATCTTCTTATTAGTGGATAAATCTTAATATTTAGGTGCATAAGTCTCTAAGTAGACTTTTGATAATTCTCGATTAATGAATGATTTTGTATCCTTATGTGAGTGAATCTAAAAATATATCATCCAAATGGTGAGTGATTTTCTTTATTAGGTAAATGGCTATCTAAATATTATCTTTTGTATTGATAGGGACGTCAATAATGGGTTGGCCCGCGAATGAGGAAATTGGCCAAATTCACAATGGCCCAATTCTGCCTGGACGGTCAATGTTTCCGTTGATCAGATGAAAAGCAAGTGGCCAGGCGGAGACCCAAGAGCACGGCGGCCCATTAAAGCCTAGGACGCGTGCGGCCCAAGCAGTAATTGGCCCACGTGTCTATCTCAGAGTCACAACGGTCGTCTGCCCTAATTTTCTGCCTCTCCAAGAAGATAAGCTCCACTATAACGGTCATCTCCAGAATTAGTGCACATCTGGGAGGAAGGCGCCAGAATCTGTGCGATGTCTGTTAGAAACCCAAGCAGTAACAAAATACAGAAGGAAGGAGATTATTTTCTTAAAATGTTACAGCCAGAAAAGCGTTCACGCCTGCACCAAGGAAGACAACAATCCTTAGCAGAGTACAAGCATCTAGCCCTTCTGCGTAAGGAATGCAGCCTAGGGCCATGGCTATAAAAGGCCATGAAAGCTCCCTTTGAAGGCACACTCTCAAAGACGCACTAAAGCACCCGTAAAAAGCCCTCAAGCAATCTCAAGCTTTCAGAAGTTCTTAATCTCTCTCGAGCCCTCTAGTGCTCTCTCTCTCAGCTTCCAGTTTCCAGTGAACTTTGGGCTAAGAAGTTCTGCTCCTCACGAGCAACCCCATAGGCCACTCATCCCACGAGTGCATTTCAGCTCACAAAAAACACTCATTAGCATTCACACTATATCTGTAGCATCCACCTTCTCCTTTTGAAAGGCAAATGACTGACTTGAGCGTTGGAATATTTTCGATGAGATCAAATCCCGCCGTCACCTGACCTCTCATTTGAAGTTGTAGTGTGCAAGACCCGAAACTCAGTGAACGAAGATCGAAATCTGACGGACAACTCGACCCGAAATCTATTCAAGGTTGGATCCAAGACGGATCATTGGCACCGTTTGTGGGAAGCTAACAAAAATCTAACCACTTTTATCTTTGCAAACACTTTCCTTTACCGAGTCAATACCATCGGGTAGAATGGTAAACACCAGGGCCCAAGCTAGCATTCCTGCGAGAGATGCTACTTCTCCCGACCAAGACCACTCTGCCGGTAATCTAGTCAGAGGGGAACCTGCATTATTTCTGCTAAATCTGGCAGAGCAGATGAGTAATATGAATAAAATATTCCTAATACTCTACACCTGCCAGGGCAAGAAGAAGCAGGGGGCTTCGCCCTCTACAACCCCTGCCCAGGCCTCCAGGAGAGGAGGCTAGATGAAGAAGAAGCTGGCCAAGAAAACTATGGGACCAGCCAACTCTCGCACTCCAGAGACCTCCAACACTCAGAGCCGTCCCAAGCTTGAGGGGCGCTTGGGCCACGGGACTTTGGATGAGAGTCTAGAACGAAGGAAGTCCGGATATACTCAGGACGAGCCAAGGCCTCGGGTTTAGGAGGGAGCCTCTTGGAATGAACGATTCGTCAGCGACAGTAGCCGGCCTATTACACGCTGCACTACCGAAAGAACGGAGTTGGGGACTTATCTTAACTCCAAGAGATTTGGGAATGCCTCCCGAGTGGAGAAAAAAGCTAAGGCGATCCGAAACCGTGTATTCAAGGATGACAACGAACATGCCACAGATCTGTAAAGGTCTCCATTCACTGTTGAGATCTTGAACCGACAATTTCCAGCAAATTCAAGATGCCAACACTGGATTCTTACAAAGAGAGCACTGATCCCGTGGATTACCTGGATCACTTTCGTATCCATCTGAGTCTCTAAGGCCTGAAAGATTCAGCAATATGCCAATGATTCCCACTTACCTTGAAGGGAGACGCTCAGATCTGGATCCACTGGCTCCCATCAAACTCGATCTGGAACTTCCGGGAGCTCACTAATTTCTTCCTAGCCCAGTACGTTTCTAGCCGCTGGGAAGAGAAGCAACGTTGGCATGTCTCTCACATCAAGCAGAGATAGGGAGAGAATCCATGGAAGTTCCTGGAGCACTTTGCAACAGAGGCCAGGAGAATCCCAGGCACCACAGAGGAGATGAAACTTGGCAATTTTATCTCAGCCTCGACGCATGGAGACTTCTACAACCACTAGGCCCATAAGAATCCGCAAACCTTTTCAGAAGCGGAGTCTATCACCAGGGCCTACGTAGCTGCCGAGGAGGCTAACGAGGTAAAGCATCCCAATAGGACTAACCAGCCTCGCTCTTTTTGGCCGATGGAAAGAGGAAGAACGGTGGTGGTGATAATTTCTGCCGAAAGTAGCACTGGACAGGAGTAGTGGACCGTAAGGAGTACAGGACGATCAATCTGACTCCTCTTAATGACACACGGGCCAACGTCTTCATGCAGATCCATGGTAAAAAGTTCCTCAGGTGGCCGAAACTACTGAATAATGTGGAGGGAGGAAATCCAGCTAAGTACTGCGATTTTTATTGATCTTTAGGGCACACTACTGAGGATTGCGAGACGCTCCTGCGGGAGATTGAGGAGCTTATTTGGAGGGCCATCTCACCAGGTTTTTTAGGAATCCTGGGTAGAATTCTGGCAACTCAGGCGGGGAAGGATTAGATCCATCCCAGCCACAAAATTGAGTCGTGGCTGGCATGGTCAACATGATCATGACTCGACAGGTCAAGACCCAAGCGGATCACAAGGAACGACAAGACGGGCGAAAGAAGCAGAAGACTGAAGAAAATGCCATTAGCTTTAGTGATGTGACAAATATTATATAACTTTCCCACACGTTGATCCCCTTTCTGTATTTGCATTCATTTTAGATGGTACCAATTGAAATGAGTTTTCATTGATAATGGAAGCTCCAAGGATTTGCTCTATCTCGATACTTTCTTTAAACTTGGATTAAAAAAGAACCAACTAAAATCTACCGAAGGGCCACTGCACGGCCTAGACAATGAGCCTATGGTCGTCCAAGGAACGATACAGTTAGAGGTCACCCTAGGCACGTACCCTAGAACGGCGAGTCACACACTCGCATTTTTTGTTGTCGACTTGCCCTTCGTATACAACGTTATCCTAGGTAGGCCGTTTCGAGTAATGTTCAAAGCAGTCACTTCGATACCGCATTTAAAAATAATGTTTCCAATAGCATGCAGTATCGGCGAAGTACTGAATGACCAAGTGACTGGGCGGACATGTTAGCTGTCCCAAATTGCGCCAAGCAACAGCGGACGACTTATAGGAGAGTTGGACTACAGAGACGAGACAACCATACAGCAGGCGAAACTCGGCAAAGCAGCTGACCTAGTATTACTAAATCCGGAGGACCTGGAGAGGTGTGTGTAGATTGAGGGCTCACCCACTGGACCACTGTGTGCAGATTGAGACAGAACGCCGATGTCTTCGTGTGGACACCTGCTGACATGCCTGGGATCCCGACTGGAGTAATGGTCTACAAGTTGGGCCTCGATCCCAACCGTAAGCCCATCAGGCAAAAGCGAAGAAGCCATTCAGTGGAGAAGCTCGTCGCCATCTGGGAAGAAGTAAAGAAGTTTCTAGATGCCGATTTCATCTGAAAAGTCTAGTACCCTGATTAGCTTTCCAACGTCGTTCTGGTAAAAAAAGTAATGAGAAATGGCAGATATGCGTCAGTTTTACCGACGTCAATAAAGCCTACCCAAAAGATAGCTTCCATTTACCCATGATCGACCTGTTGGTGGACTTGACTTCTGGACAATAGCTACCGAACTTTATGAATGCATACTCAGGTTACAACCAGATCTGGATGAGCCTTGAGAACGATGAGCACACCTTATTCATGACTGACTAAGACACCTATTATTATAGGGCCAAGCCTTTCAATTTGAAGAATGCAGGGGTCACCTATCAAAGGCTCGTGAACAATATGTTCTAGAAGTAGATCGACCGTAATATGGAGGTGTACGTCGATGACATACTCATTAAGAGTTAGACCACCAGCGATCATATTCGCGATCTTGTTGAGTCCTTCGTGGTACTCCGCGCGCACTAGATAAAGTTAAATCTTTCAAAGTGCGTTTTCGGAGTATCCTTAGAGAAGTTCCTAGGTTTCATTATCTCTCAATGATGGATCGAAGTAAACCCAGAGAAGGTCAAAGCCCTCACGGACATGTCTCCGCCGCGGAGTATCAAGGAAGTCTAAATGCTAATCAGACGATTGACAGCCTTATTCCACTTCTTGGTGAAGTTGGGAGACAAGTATAAGCTTTTCTTTAAGGCTCTAAGGGAGACTAAAGCAAACAGCTTCTAGTGGACTGCAAAGTGTCAGACAACCTTCGATGAGTTAAAGCAGTACTTGGTTAGTCTGTCATTGCTGACGTCACATAGGGATGGAGAAGAGCTATGCCTCTATTTGGCAGTGTCGGAAGTGGCGCTTAGCTCTGTTTTTACTCGCCAAGACTCCAACTCTCAATGGCCGATCTACTATGTGACCAAGACATTGACCGACACAGAGACACGCTACCCGCGCACTGAGAAGCTGGCTTTGGCACTTGTCTTCTCGGCCTGTAAGCTGAGACTATATTTCCAGGCTCATCGCGTGGTTGTCCTGACCGACCATCCATTGAAGAAAATATCTAAAAACCTAACGTTTTCAGATGGTTGGTTAAGTGGGCCATCGAGTTGGGTGAGTTCGACATCAAATTTCAACCGAGGCCAACCATCAAGGGGCAAGCCTTGGCGGACTTCGTTGTTGAGACTACGACCCCAATTGTCGATGATGACCCCATAGAGGACACGGGTCACCATCAAGAAGAGTCGAAATTGGTTCTCAATGTGGACGGTTCGTCTACAAGTTGATGCAGCGGTACTGGAATGGTCCTAAAGACCTCAAACAGGTTTGAGGTGAAGTATTTCTTAAACTCGACTTTTCGGCCACTAATAACGTCGTCGAGAATGAAGCCTTGTTGGCTGGATTATGACTAGCCAAGGAATGCTCAGTTAGGCGGTTAATTGTCTACACTGACTCGGAGCTAGTTGTTAACCAAGTTAACGGGAGTTTCAAGGCGTGCAACCTTCTCTTGGCCAAATACCTGGCCAAGGTGAAAGATGCCATACGGAGATTTGACAAGCTGAACTTGGTCCACGTCCCCTAAATTGAGAACTAGAAGGCCAACTAACTTGTCAGAGTAGCGGCGGCCAACAATAATCCAAAGTAGTACTCAAGGGACATGAGGGAGGTTTTGAGCACTCCCAGCATAGAGGAACAGGAAGAGATACAAGTCTCCGATACTGAAAACTTGATGACACCTTACTAGAGATATCGGGTGGACGGAGCACTGCTAGATAATGTAGACGAAGCCAAGTGAATCAAGAAAATGGCCGGTTGGTACACCATAGTTGATGGATGGTTCTATCACTGTGACTACTCGACTCCGTACCTATGGTGCCTTACCCCCAGGGAGGCTGATTACGCTTTGAGCGAAGTCTACATTGGGATATATGGATCACACATAGGCGATAAGAACCTAGCGTTCCAGTTCACGTGCCAAAGGTATTACTGGCCAATGATAAAAAAGGATGCCTTGGACTTCGTGAAGAAGTGTGAGAATTGCCAGCTCCCTGACAATCTTCACCACCAGCCACCTACAGAGTTGAGATCCCTTCAAGCACCTTGGCCTTTTGCACAATGGGAGCTCGATATTCTTGGCCCATTTTTCATCGTGACGGGGCAAAGAAAATTCATCATTACAGGCATTGACTATTTCACCAAGTGAGTTGAGGCCACTCCGCAGGCTAAGATCACTAAGCACAATGCCTCAGAATTCGTCAGCCAGAGCATAGTGTGTAGATTTGGCGTTCTCGAGGTCATCGTGACCAACAACGGATCTCAATTCTTGAAAAAATGCATCACCTGGCATTGCACTAATTTTGACATCAAATTGGTCCATACTTTGGTGACATACCCCCCAAGCAAATGGATAGGTGGAGGTCACCAATCGTACACTACTCCACAGTTTGAAGACCAAGTTGGAGGACGCAGGGGACTCCTTAATCGACGAGCTATCCTCTGTCCTGTGGTCATATTGGACGACTCTAAAGGAACCAACTAGCGAGACACCCTTCAGTCTCTATTACGGAACGGAAACAATAATTTCGGTTGAGATCGGGCTCCCAAATCTTAGGGTCAAAACTTTTGACCCACTTGGTAACTCCCAGAAGTTCAGGAAACACCTAAACTTCCTAGAGGATTCTCGTGATGCTGTCAGGATGCGGACAGCAGCCTACCAGCAATGAATCACCTGCTATTATAATAAGAAAGTGAAAGTGTGTTAATTCGAAATTGGGGATTTGGTCTTACGAAGTATAGAGGCTACGGGTAAGACTATCAACCAAAATAAGCCTTCTCCTAATTGGGAATGCCCTTTTTTAGTCTCAACCATTTTGCGTAACTGAACATACAAACTCTGCACCCAAAATGTCAAGTTGGTCCCACGGATATGGAACGCGATCCACCTAAAGCGCTACTTCCAGTGAGGACCCAAGTAGGTCATTTGTGTGGAATAAGCATGCTTGTAACATTACATTGTCATTAATAAAAGGAAAGTTCTTTTCCACTTGCATTGTGTTGTATGTCTTTTATCTTTTTTTTTCATATGAATGCTTGTTTACAGGCTGCACGAAATAAACATCCTAGACTATCCCTATATCGGGTGGATTTTCACCAGTTTGCAATTAAGCCCTGGTCATCCAGGCTACATATGAGCGGCCGAATTAAAACCTGGTCATCCAGGTGGCCCGTAAGCAGTCAAATTAAACTCTGGTCATCCAGGCGGCCCGTAAGCGGTCGAATTAAACTGTGGTTATCTAGGCCACCCATGAGCGGTCGAATTAAACTTTGATCATCTAAGTGGTATGTTCCTGGTCTAACTCAAAACCTTAGGGAGCTTAAGCGGTACGTGCAACAACCTCCTCCAACAGGAGTTAACGCTGTTAGCCTACGACGGTCAACATCCTAGGAGCAAGTGCTCCGTCCAAAGCCGGCCGCGCAAGATTAAACATGGGTAGCGCCACTTAAGCCTCAACTCACGATCGGCTTAATATGACTTCAGGAGTCACCCTGATGTCTCCTTGAGGACTTAAGTCCATCTGAGAGCACAACAAACGTCTCCAATGTTGCGGGATGGACGGCCTACTTGCATAAGGTGCACCAAATAGTCCGGCTAATACAAAGGGCAAATAGCTAATGGGACAGCTAACAAAAGGGAAGTCATGGAACGTAATATGTTGATAAAATAACTGTTTTATTAATGACAAAATTATTCTCACAAATTACAGCAAAATGTAAAAAAGGGTGAGCACAAAATCTAAGGTGCATAGCTCCCTGGAGGAGGCGGGAGAGTCCCTCGCACACTCTGGGACTAGTCCACGTGGCTCTCACGTCACCCGGCAGTACGGTTCACTGGGTCAATGACACTAATAGGAAAATTAGGATCCGCTAAATGGACGATGTGGCGACTAATATCGATGCCTTCCCATAACCGTGCCCATAGTGACTGATAAATCTCATGAGGGCATATGCAAGTGGATAGCTTGTTCTCTAACGAGGCTATCTTTCTCAGGAGCTTGTCGGTATGTCCTGCAGTCCTGGAAGCCTCCTCTTCCAGTCTCGCATTTCTTGCTCTCAGCTCAGACAATTCCAACTGGAGAGCAGCTTTCTCTTCCTGGTGTTGGGACATCAATAGGTCCATCTCCTCCTCGAACTAGGCAATCTCTTCCTCTTGATCTTGGATCACCAGGTCTCGTTGACGTAGTGCCTTGCCCATTGCGCCCGTAACTTTTTCCTCCTACTAGAAATTAAATGAGTGAAACCACAACGAAAAGGGAAGAAGAGAAGGGGAGCTTCGAAAAGTTACAAGCCAGACTTTTCACTACCTCCACTGGCCTGCTCCGTGACCTTGGAGCTGATGGCGGAGGACTGGGAGCGGTAGCCACCTTAGCACGTCTTGCTGAACCCTCATCAGTAATCTCCTCCTCTAACTCAGCACTGAGATCAGCCGCCTCAAAAAGCTCTCCAGCGGCTGGCTCAACAGGTGCAGGTAGCGGTTCTCCAGCGGTTGGCTCATTAGGCGTAGGAAGTGGCTCCATGGCTGGCTCCTCCTGCTCAGCTTGTGGCTTATCAGCCGGCTCCTTCCTGGCGGCTGCAAGCGGCTGCTCGATTAGAGCGGCTTGCGCCACCAAACCCATCGGCTGCGGTAGCGCAATGGCCATGCCACTTGCGACTGCGCGTGGCATGGCCTCGTACTCCTCCACAACCGCCTCTACTCCGGAGCGCTCTTCGACTCCAAGTAAGTTGTCCGCTGTTACGTAATCTGGCTCTGTGGAGGATGAGGAAGAAGAAGGCACTACCGTTGTAGGTCTCTTCCGCCTTGAACTGCTGGGAGCATCACCGGTGGAAGGTGCACCGGCTGCATTGATGGAAATGGCGCTAGCCTTTCTCTTGCCCTGTGAGGCATCCGGCAGCGGTCTAATCTTCTGGACCTGAGAATGAGGCCCCAACAAACTTTCTTGGCTTTTCCTTTGGAAACCAGATGATCCCTCCTGAACTCGTCAGGGTATTTTCTCACCGGCGCCAGCAGTGGCTCCACGACCTCCACCTCATCACTCTTGGGCGTCTCGATGAAAGCCCGGGGATCTTGTCCCAATCACAGGACAAGGGCCATGAGTCACCGACATGCACGAAGAAGTAACGGTTCTTTCGATTCTTTAGCGAATCATAGATGGCCTTGCTGATAAGAAGGTCTCCGGTGGACAGAGAGATCCAGTTCCCACTCTGGGTGAATTGAAATATCACTCTAACCGCCTCTTTTGTTAGCATCCGTGAATGCTGGCATGGAAAGATGCATAGCATGCAAAGGAAGCAGACGACATTAGTATGAAGCCATGCGATGGGAACTTGGAGCGCTGTAAAGATGTCCAGTAGCTCACCTAAAACGAGGATGTGAAGCCTACTCCTCAGGTGCGCCTTGTGCACGTGATGTAGCCTCGAGGGGGGAAGCAGGCCCTGTTGTGCTCACTAGGTAACACGAGGATGATCTCACATGGAATGTTAAAGTTCACGTACAACTCTCTCACCTCACCAGGGTAATCACAGAGGCAATCTAGACAATAAAAGGAGCCATGGAAATAAATGGAAGAAGAAGAGCAGAGACTTAGAAAATTTTCAGCGTAGAAAAGTTGAACGGATGGACTAGTTTTTATTAAGGCATGCAACCATTGGCAAGGCAACGCCTTGGAAAAGCACGCCCATTGTGGTGGACACATGTCGCAGCCGAAAAGGGCACAGTTGAATCAGATCTCCTGCAGAATTAATTATCGGGATTGCAAATTCACTGCGTATTGACACGTGGTAGACTTTTCGTCTCACAGTCCGGCGTTATGATCGCGCGTCGTTTCAATTCCCATAAGTTCTCCAAATTTTGGCCAGAACGGTTAACGAATTCGGTCAACACTGCTTTCCTCGCAAGCTCTCCAAATTTTGGCTAGAATGGTCAATGATCAAGTTAACATTGCTCTTCACACTCAGCTCTCTGAATTTTGGCCAAAACGGTCAACGCTACTCTTCACGCTAAACTCTCGGGATTTTGGTCAGAACAGTCAATGATCTGATCAACGCTACTCTTCACGCTTAGTTCTCTGGGTTCTAGCGAGAATGGTTAGCAAATCCGGTTAACATTGTTGTACCTACCGAGTTTTTCGAATTTTTATCAAAGCGGTCATTGAATCCGATCAACATTTCTTCCAGTTCAATTTTTCGCATCTTGGTGTTACGATCAACAGCCACAACGACCAGATCAGTAGACCAAGTGCCATTATCTGTTTCAAGCTATCTTTAGCAAGTTGTCCAACCAGAAATGTCGCATCATGAACATGTTGGAGGTTGGAGTCCCAGACCACTAGCATGGGGGGTTAGTGATGGGGACGCCAGTAACAGGCTGGCTAACGAAGGAGAAAATGGTTCGAATTCACAATGGTCCAAATCTGTTTGGACAGTCAATGCTTTTGTTGACCAGATGAAGAGCAAGTGGGCCGGCGAAGACCCAAGAGTAGGACGGCCTATTAAAGTCTAGAACGGTCAACGCTTTCATTGATTGGAGAGATGGCCAGTAGACCGGTTGGGGCTCAGGATGCGCACGGCCCAAGCAGTAATTGGCCCACGTGTCCATCTCAGAGCTACAACGATCATCTGTCCTAATTTTCTACCTCTCCAAGAAGGTAAGCTCCACAGTAACGACCATTTCTAGAATCAGTGCACATTTTGGGAGGAATGCGCTAGAATCTGTGCGCTGCCCTATTGTAAACCCTAACAATTACACAACATAGAAGGAAAGAGATTATTTTCTTGGACCATTACAGCTAGAAAAGCGCTCACGCCTGCGTCAAGGAAGGCAACAATCCTTACTAGAGTACGTGCATCCAACCCTTCTACGTAAAGAAGACAGTCCAGGGTCATGGATATAAAACGTCATGAAAGCTTACTTCAGAGGCACGCTGTCAAAGGTCATGAAGTTGTAGTGTGCATGTCCTGAAGCTCAGCGAATGGAGACTGGAATCCGTTGGACAGCTCGGTCTAAATCTATTTAAATTTGAATTCAGGACGCATCACGTATAACTGAATTTATGTAATATATCTTTTTCTTCTTCAATTTAATATTTTATCCATCTCTCAAAAATTCTAGTTACATCACATAGGATACATACGGAGTTTTTAAGGCATATATCAGGCTTTCTATCATTTTGGAGACACCTCCCATGTTGATATCCGTCATGCACAATATAATTTTAATACTACTTATGTCGATGACCATGATTTATAGGACATGATTTTACCATTTTGGGTATGTTTATATGTTGAGATACAATTACGTGTTCGGATAAAGTATTAGAGTGGAAAGTGGTGTAGATAATATTTTATCAATTATCTATAGTTTTGACCTATATTATTTATAATATTAGGCTCATTATTGGATTATAGATATGACGCTGAAACAAGTGAAGTAGCAAAATTCGTTTAGTGGGTATAGAGCCTTATTATTATTAGATATATTTATATAATGCAAACTTGAATAAATATTCGATCTAGATTTTTGTTGACCCATTAAAACTATGTTTGAGTATCTGAATTTGTACTATGCACACCCAATAGAAACAAGGTTAAAGGAGCCACGAGTTGTCATGAATCTCTAGGACAGTTAAGCGAACATACTTTATGATTACCTTAGATTGGCATGCTATCGACAGACCCCTAGGAATGACAGAATCGAGAAAGTTAGCCATGGATAGGCCTCAGGGGCTCCATTAATTGATTGATGAGTTTGGGCAAGTTCAGGTACCAGCACTGTGCCCAGCTAGGTCCTAGTAGACTCTGGGTGCCGAATGCATGGTCTAGCCTGAGCTCTCATCGGGTATAAGCCTCTTGTCAAGTGCCATGTGAATGTGATGTAAGATTAGCAAGAAGACTAACTTCAAGCCAAAGTAAATCCACCACGACCGTAAGGATTCTCAAAAAGACTAGCTAGGTCTTGAACTTCATTTGAGATGAGTTGAATTAGAGGACTTGCTCCATGCCCTGGCCAGTCTCATTCGAGAACTCGGCACAATGAAGTGGACCTCAATGGGTCCCCCATATATATATATATATATATATATATATATATATATATATAAAGAGAGATATGGAATTATAAAGTGAAACTTTTTATTAGAGAAAAATAATGTTTATAATTATAATAAACTTTTTGCCTGATCCATATATAATCTATTATTATTATTCATAGTGTTGCTATTTTTATTATTTGTTAATCAATTAATTAATTAGTCCATGAGTAACTTTGAGGAATCCGCAGGCCATATGCATATTTCACATAAACATAATACAATTAATACTGAATAAATAATGCCATTTGATGCGTCATGGATTTGGATCGCTGTACAGATTAGAGGGTCTCTCGGTTTTCCTTGGTCAGGTGAAACTCAGGCGAGTCCGATCTCCATCTCCGATAACTTGGGTCCTATCTGCCATCCCATCACTATTTATCTCACCCAAACATGACTATTTTATGGCATACTCTCTTGATATAAAATTTGTTAAATTTGAAAAAAAATAAGAACATATAAATAAATCATATATAAAAATGAATTATAATTAACGTTATTCAAGCAATAATTAATAAAGCACCAAATAAAAGGTGTTAGCTGGGCAGGTAAGTCTTCCAAAAAAGCAAGCCAATCGTGTCTATACTACATTAAAAAGGGGGTGAAGAGCATACTTGAGATTAGGTGTCCGCGAGATATTATATTAAGAAAATCACACTATTAGGTAATACAATAATTATTAAGAGATTTGTGGGGTCTTTTAATTTAGGAAGATAAGTATTAAACTTTAAACGGTTACAAATTTATGTAACGGTTAGTTCAATTAATTTTCAACCAGCGTAACATCTTAATTAATGTACAATTATACTAATTTTAAAAGGACGTACTAATTGACAGTACATTTATAAAGACACATAATTTTCTTAGTCAAAGAAATCCCAAATCCAAAAGAGAAAATGTAAGTATTGAGTACCAGTCTTGATACACTTACATCTTTTAATAATCACGGGGCCAAGCACTTCAATTCGAATGTTTTTTCATATTCACTCATCTTCAATTTCTGATTATCTTTCATTTTTATAGAAAGATTTCTAATTTGAATATTGGATGATATACAGAAGAGTAAGTCTCGTATCTCTAATCTTTTAATTAACTGTTGTAGCGTGCAGAGTTTGAACTAAAATATTTAAAGGTCCGATCAAACTTTATTTGGACATCTATTTTAATCCTAAGTACGCATCAAATTTATTATTAAAAATTATTATAATTATGCATTTTTGTTATTATATAGTATAAAGAAAATAACATGATAACTTTGATACATTATTTAATTTTAGAGAAATGATTTTAAAATACCCATTAGACACATTCTAAATATCTTTAAATAATGCAATGCTTTTTGTATCGATTCACAATAACATCATATGTATAAATAAATAAATAACTAAAATATTATATAATAATAATTAAACAATAAATAAATAAATTGGTTTTTTTTTTAATTTACCGAAAAGAAATTCCTCTACTTTTTAGCTTACCATCAAAACTCAATATAAAATTAATATAGAATGAATTATATATATATACTAGAAATTTAACTTCCTTATTTTTATTAATAATTCAACAAGATGCAAAAATTTAAAAAAAAAATAAAAAGTAAGAAAGGATAATATAGCCCATCAAAGTAGAATGGTGGCTACAACTATTTTGTCTCTTATTAATTTTCTATTCAAAGTTACGTCAAAATAAGAGTGAGTTATTCTTTATATTTTCGTAATTTATTTTTTAATAAATAATTATAATTTAATTATTTTTAAAAAATGTAAAATCAGAATAAATTATTTTTTAATAATTAGATAATAATTATTTATTTTAAAATTAAAATAAAAAAAATAAATATCTTCGTCTATTTAAAATATAAAATCCCCACAATGTGTCAAATTCAACCCAATACCAATCGACTCTTTTGAAATTCAACTCACACATAACAAAAAGATTAGACTTCATGTCAAAAAATGATAGAAATTAAGGATTAATACATATTTTGATTCATGTAACGTACGATGATTTTCTTAAAAAAATTTAAATATAAAAAAATATATCATTTTACGAAGAATCATATATTTCAATATATATATATATATATTTGTAAATAGTTATATATATTTTATTTTATTAGATATATTTTTTCACAAACAGTTAAATGGTTTCATTCTTCCTCACAAAGGATAAATTAAATTCTATTTGTTATTTAAATTATTTTAATTAATTATAAATTAAAAATAATTAATATAAATCTAAATCTTGAATATCATTATCAATATAATTTACATACAGAAATCAATTAAAAATTATTTTAATATTCTTTTACTTGAACCAAATTGACAAGAAAAACTTTATATTAAAATAATATTATTATATTTAAAATTATAAAAATTATATATCTCTGCCTGTTTATAAAAAAATATTCTAATATATATAAAATAAACTTTAAATTTAATTATTCAATAGTGATAATAAGAATTATAGTTTTAATATTATCTATATATGACATAATTAATAGATAATGTTCGCCTAAAATTATGAGCGTTTACCATACCCATAAAAATTATTTAAAAAAAATATCCAGTGCTATTTTTTCCTTCTAATAAATTAAAATATAAAATTAAAAATCTAATTCAATATGACACAAATAATAACATTAAAATTAAATATAAAATTTTAATTTCAATTCTCAACTTTAAGCCCTACTTGTTGCCACCGTCGGCCCCACCTTGCCGGCATTATGGAACCAAATGGCCTTTTTTAAAAAAAAAAAAAAAAACTATATATTATTCTACGAGAAGAAAAAAATAATTAAACAAAAATAATTTTAACAAATCACACTTAACCATTTCTTTTTATGATAAATTATCAAAAATTGTAAAAAATTAATTTTTTAAAAAATCATTTATTTTGGCTCTAAATACTAAATATTATCGCAAATTATTATAATCTTTTTACATTTATAATTTTCTTCATCATATATGCATACACATTAAAAAAAATGACTGAAAATACCATCTAATAATTTAATTTTTTTTATTTATAATTAACTAAACGTTGGTAATTTAATTAGGATATAATAAATTTTGACTTACAATAAAATTATATTCTCTAGCTCTATATATGGAAAATTAAAATAACATTTGCTTGTTTTATTTTTTTTTACATTTAATAATGTAACCTTTCAGATATAATTATTAAAATAATAAAACCATTAATTATATATATATATTTATTTCCTATTAAAAAAATAATTATATATATATATATATATATTAATCTGGTATTTGGCATTACTGAATCCAAGTCAAGTGATTAGGTGAGCATGCGATCGCAGCCAACTTATACCAGAAAATATATTTATTTATTTTCCTAATAAAATTCCCAGATTAAATTTTAATTATTTTATTTAAAAAATATACCATATAAGTTTTAATTTTTAACAATATTTTCTCTCTCTCTCTCTATATATGGATCCGGGGGGCGTCCTTCTCCTCATTTGAACTGTCGGATGTAAAATCCGACGGCCCACACGTTTTGAATGAATAATATAACGTAGACCGTTCGATTTTAAATTTAATCATCCAAAATACGTAACCGTCGAATTTTATATCCGATGGCCCAAATTAAGAGAAGGACGGTCTTTCTCCACTGGGAAAAAGGACGCCCCCTCAATCCCTCTATATATACCCATTGGCTGAAGTGGAATTGAACCGGTTGACCCGATTAATTTGAGTCCGTTTTTGACCGGGTCAGTTTCACCGCTTCGGGTCAAAAATAATTTGTTATTGTTATTTATGGGGTTAGGTGAGCATTATTCGCACGTGGTCTTGTTTGGTGAGCATTTGAAGAGTCATAGAATTGACTGGAAAAATAGGATTTAAAATAAGAATTAATTTAGTATGAATATGAATGGGGATGGATGGATTTAGATTTTCTTTTAAGTGGATCAACAATTTTATTATTTTATCTATTATAATATGATAAATTGAAATAATTAAATTATTATTTTGTTAAAATAATAAAAAAATAGATGAAATTATTATATTATTTTATTTTGTTAAAATTATTGTTTTATTTTATTATTTTGTTAAATGATCCCACAACCGATAGGCCGAATGATTCTCCAAAAAATTATCTATCTTTAGTTTAATTGTAAGTTACATTTACATTATATTCTTATATATATTTTAACAATTAAATTATAAAATAAAATATCTGATATAAATAAAACCCTAATATATCATAAAATATGTTAGTTCCACAGCAATAGGTCGATGCGACATTGAGGACCTCTCCTATGAAATGCGATAATGGGGTTAAATGGGTTGTGTCGAGTCAAAATGGCCAAATTATTTACAATTATCAACATATAGATGTATTATATCGGCAATATATGCATGCATTAAAGGCCGTTTCTAACACAACACAAGATACATTTTGGCCTGACACGGTGTGTTGTCCATGCTATACTCAGCTGGACATGCCAATAGGTTATATTGTGCCATGATACACTATGGCCTATATTTTAAAAAATAAAAATATTAATAATATAAATATAAAAAATGTTAGAAAAAATACATAATATTTTGTATATTTTATTAAATATTTTTAATATTATAATTTTAAAAAGTTAAAAAATATAATTAATAATAACACAATTATTTTTAAACCCCATTTATATTTTTTCACTTGCATCTAACTAGTCTTTTAAAATGATGCAAATTTTTATAATTTTCGGTATTATTATAAAAATAGTTAAGATAATTTTAACGTGATCATACTTGCATCTAACTAAAGTCTTATAAAATGATGCATATTTATTAAATTTTTATAATTTTTTTGATTGGTCATTAAAATAAAAAATTTATAAATTAATTTTAGTCTTTCACATATAAAATAATTTTTTTTAAAAAAAATAAAAAATTATTCTCCTAGCGAAGAAAATATCAAAATTTTTTTAATAATATAAAATAAAAAAAAAAAACCATTGACCCTTAATAATTTAACATCCATCAACTAAATAAAAGAGTCCCCATCACTGTGCCAGCGGCGCGCCTCATTCCCGTCAATGTGCACCTACCGACTAATATTCCACCTCACTATTAAAATATAATATTAAATAATATATCGTGGAATATTTTATATTATCAAAAATTTAAAATGATTTCAATGAGTTTGAATGAACCGGAGAAAGAAAAACATTTTAAATTTGAAAATTCGTCGGTTTTTAGCGACGTAACATGGCAGCCAGCTGACGGGTAACCGCAACTAGGAGGGCTGTGCCTCAATAATAAGACACAGTTCATGTGATATAGTTTTAAAATTATAAAATATAAATTTAATAGTTTATATGTTCTTATTTTATAATAAATAAAAAATTAATATATTATAATTTTTTTAATTGAAGTATTTATATTATTAAATTTTGTTAGGTTTGATAAATTCAATCCGAAAAAAAGACCCACGAATAAAAGAGAGGTACATTAAAAAGCCGTTCACGTCACGGTCGAAGATGGGCCATTTTAGGAGAAAGGCTCAGGACAAGATGGCCGAAATAAGGACTGATCAGATTGTTATTCATTAAAAAAATCATTTGTAACTGGTTGACAAAAATAAGGACAAACCGGTTATAACGGTTCACAGGTTATGGATGAAGTTAAAACTATCATTCAAATATTATAAATATTTCGTCATTATCCCACGGTGGAGGGACCCGAATCCGAAGAGAGAAAGGGGGCCTAAAACAGAGAAATGTAAGCTCTCCTTCTAGGAGGCTATTCCTCCTTCCGGGAAGCCAAGTTTGTCTTTCGTTTAGAAAACATTATTTGAGGAGTCCAACCCTTTATCTCAAGAGGTCATTTAGAAAACTTATCCTCTTTATTGGGGCCAATTTCTTCGTCTATGAAGCCGGCCTTTCTTATTTTTAAGTTACCCTTTTAGTCGGGCGCTTCTCCAAACGGTCTCTCAGTTAATTATGGGAACCTCTAAATCATCCCTCTGTCGGGCGCACCGGAACATTCAATCATTTATTATATGTATTTACTTATTTTATACCATTACATCTTTCTATTCTTTAAGAAAAATTTCTGACTTAAATATTTAAGAATATATTGTGAAAGAAATTTTTACTATTTCTAATATATTATTTTTAATTGTGTTATATAGGGTCTAAATTTAAAGAAATGAGTACTAAATCAATTCTAATTTAACTTGATAAAAAGATTGAATAATTTTTTAATTTATATAATAATTTAAATTTAGAAATATAATAAATTTATATTTAATAATTTGATAATTATTGTATAAAAATTGTACGTCATTGACCAGTCACATGCCCCGCTTCCCGAGAGTGACCCCACCACAAATTTAAAATGTTTGATGGGTCCCACTCCTGCCCATGTGTCAATAAATTCCGGCAGAATGTACAACTAAGGCGATATGTTTTTTTTTTCCCCTTTTTATTAGGATAAATAATTAAACAGGGAATAGGTATCATGGTTCGTAATAATTGAAAATTATTTATCATTTTAAATTTTAATATTGAATAACAAAAAACAAAGATTAATTTTTTTTAATTTTTAAATCTTGTTTTATATCCCTTAATTTTTATCGCCAGGAAAGCATAAAAATATAATTTATAAGATAATTATAACAGTTATCTAAAAAAGAATATCATATAATGGGTAAATTAAGCTGTCGCTATGAAATTTAAAAGTTAATGATTTATATTTTAGAATTGATCTTTTAAAAGTTAATGATTTATATTTATAAGATGATTATAAGAGTTCTCTTGAAGATGAGTATCAGATAATAGGTAAATTAAGTTGTTGCTATAAAATTTAAATGTTAATGATTTATATTTTGGAATTAATCTTTTAAATATATATAGTAAGATTTTGTATGATAGATTTAAAATAATTAAACTATTTTTAAAATTTCATTAGCTATTTGATTATTAAGATTTAACGGTCCTAATTTTAATATAATAAAAAAATAATTTTAAATAAAAGTGTTGTGTTTGCGGATTGGACACTATTATTTGGACGGATAGGGATCCAATATGCCATTCTGTGGATATGGAGTACTTCGATAGAATCGTGAAATACAAAAAATATCAAAGGTTGGTTAATTTAAGGAAACGGATATAAAGAGAGCACGATGACAATAACACACAAAATTTTTATGTAAAAAACCTTTTCTTAAATGAGAAGGAAAAACAATAGAATGTTGGGTCCGAGAACTCACTTCACTATGTGTTTGGTTAGAAAGGAAAAAGAGATTACAACCAAGCAAAGTAGAAGACGTTCTAGCTTTTCTCTCTCTATGAGCGTAGTTGCAAGCATTAAATGCTTGATCCCTTTGTTAAGTATACAATTAATGTATATTTAGTAGGTGAGTACTCCTCCGTGGAGTGTCCGTATAGCGCGTGAAGAAAATCTTGCCATCAAACTACATCACTGGCCAAATCCATCTTGTTGCATCGGAAGGATGTTGTGTGCATGCAAGCTTGATGTGATAGGGTCACATTCAGCAAGGATTGCGTGTAATCTTAGGGAACCTAGTCATCATTCAGGTTCATTTGATCGACAAGGTGGCGTTAGCCACCAAATCGACCCCACGCACGATCACCCTTTTGGTAGGCATAGTGGCGTCGAGGACCATCTTGAGTCCATGGGCCTTAATGGACTTAGAGTCGAGAGTGGTATGCCACTTGGGCTCCCCGTCTTGAGCCAGGTTTTGAGCTCAAGGGATGGCCTTAATCTTTGGACGGCCCCACTCGATGGGCCTATTATTCTTGGTCTCTGTTGGTACTCGGGTGGTGATCTTTGGTGCATGCATTGAGTACCAATCAATACCCATCAAAAAAATATTCGGTGGCCGGGAAAAAATAGAGGATAGTATTAGTTACAGTCAAAATATTTATATTTATTTTTAATTTAGAAAGTATATTTCTATTATAAAATGTATTTGATGGGTTTATCATTTTGTGCACAATATATTTATTTTATATCATAGGTCATTATTAGTATTTCAAACTTTCAAAATTTGATCATTACTTATAATTAATTTATAATTTTATTCAAAATTACTGAAATTTTATTTTATATATCCAGTTTATTTTTATTTATCTCATACCCTTTAGATTTATGAGTCTCAAATCTTAAATGATATTAGGTAATATATATGGTGCCCTTTGACATATAATTTTGTATAGATTTAATACATTGAAAAATATTATAAATATTTTAGTATTAGTTTTGTTTTAATTAAAAATCATATTTAGGACTGACATGAAATTATTCTCAAATTAATATATTAAAATATTAAAATTAAAATATTAATTTTATTAGATTTTTTATTAGACTTCTATTATTTGAATTAAAATATTAAAATGAATTTATATATATATGATTGATTTAATCAATATTATTTTAATATTTTTGTGATAATCTCTTTTTTTAGAAAAAAAAAAAGAGAAAATTATTAAATATTTTTCTGGGGAGAGTGCAATGACTGATCGGCGTAAATGGGCTACTCGATGGATCAAAATTTCTGGTGGGCTGGCCTAACCATTGACAGGCCCATAAAAATGTTTCTCAATCTTTCGCATTGGGAATAATTCTGATTAATTAATATTGCTAAGCTTCAAAAGTATGTTTCATTGGTGGAAGGAAAATTTGATTGAAAATAAAACATATTATTATAAATAAGGAGAGAATGAATTGTATGATATTTATTCATACAAAAACTAATTATTATCTTGTTAGGAATACATAAATAAAAAATAATAATTAAAGCAGATAATACAACTATATTATAAAATCACAGTGAAATAGATCAAACAAGTTTAAATTAAATAACATAAAATTTATTAGTTTAAAACCAATACATAGAGCGACAAAAATTCATAGACCGCTTAATTAAAATGATGTGACAATATCACCAAAGTAACTAATAGAGGGTTAATAGTGGCAACAAGTGACCGATATAGCCACACGTTAGCCAGTATTAATCCGTCTGACCACCGCTGGAGGTGGGAAGTTGGCTGTGAATGGTACCCAAGGGTTGCGGTGGTAGAGTTGGGTGGCAGCGATGCTTTGGATGGTGGTGCGTGCACCAATGATCGGTATTTTTTGTCGGTCATTAATAAACTTACATTCAGATGAATTTGGAACGTTAACTTATTTAGTAATAACTATTTATTGGTAATATTTATTTTAAATAGTTATTTTATTATTGAATGATTTAATTTATTGAGATGGTTAAGGATTGTAATCCTATATTATTCTATTATATTTTATTTGTGATGTATCATGGACTCAAGTTTTTAATAGATTTGAGTTAAGTTGTTCGTCAGATTTCGATTTTGTCTACTGAATTTCGAATCCTACACACTACAATTTCAAATAAGAGGATAGGTGATGGTGGGATTTAGTCTCACTGAAAACACTTCGATACTTAAATTAGTAAGTAGCCTTTTGAAGACAAGAAAGTGGATACAGTGAATACAGAATGAATACTCGATGAGTGTTTGTGGAGAGAGTATACTTGTAGAGAGAGTGACTTTGTTGTGATTGATCATGAGGAGTAATTTTTCTAAGTATTGGGTTCACAAGGAACTAGTAGCAGAGAGAGAAAGAGGGACAGAAAGCGTTTGTATGCTCGAGAGTCTGATAGCTTTCGAGAGCTTGAGATTGCTTGAGAGTTTTTGTGGGTACGAGAAAGCGTGCTAATGGAGGGAGTTTTTATAGCCTTTTATAGCCATGGCCCCTAGGTTGCCTTCCATATGCAGTAAAGTTGGATACTCACCTTCTGTGGGGGATCTGACCTTTTCTGCATGGGCGTGAATGCCGTTCTTGACTGCAACGGCCAGGAAGGAAGATCTCTTTCTTTTTGTGTATAATAACCGTTAGGATTTCCTACAGATCGCATATGGATTCTGGTGCTTTCCTCTCGAAATATGCCTTATTTCTGGAGGTGACTACTATAATAAAGATTACCTTCTTTGGAGATGCGAGAATTAAGGTAAATGACCATTGTGACTTGAAGATGGACACATGGGCTAATTTAGGCATGGGTCGCGTTTGTCATTGGCTTCAACCGGTCTACTTACTACTTTTTCGGTCAACGAAATCGTTGATCATTCTGGACTCAAATGGGCAGAATTGATTTTTGGCCTTTGCCGACCAATTTACTTCCCGTCCGGTTAACAGCAGTGTTGACTGTCTAGACATAAATGAGCCGTTGAGGATTTGGGCTGTTTCCTCCTTTATGGGCCAGCTTGCTACTGGCGTTCCTATCAATTTGAATGAAAATAGCATTTATATAATTAAGAATCGGTTATTTTCGTACTTATAAATGATAGAATATCATTCGTTAATGAAGAATAATGTCTTTTGATTTTTTAAAATTATGAGCTGGCAATTTTTTAAAAAATTTGTTTTTCAATATGAATGACTACTCAAGAAAAACTATCCAATGTATACTTTCCTCTCACACATATTGCGTTATCTCATTAATACTATAACCTCTCACGATGAAATAAAAATCAAAATACAAGAAAAAAAACTGATTCTATAGTATTGAGAAACAAATTTTAGATATGAATTCAGATATATATATAATTTTTATTTTCGTATTATGATAATATAAAATAATATAATAATTTTAACGGTCTATAAAAATATTTTAATCTTATAAATTTTTTTATAATAACAAGGATGAATGAATAAATATCATAGAGTCTTCGTTTTTGCATGCACTATTGGAAAAATAAAAATGTGAAAATCATCGAAATATAATCTAATTTAAAGTATTATGTGATATTGTCAAAATTTATGCCTAAAATACATTAGTACTCAAATAAAAAAGTAACTACGATAAAACTAAGAAAAAATATTGAAAATTAAATTGAGATAAAATAAAATAAAATATTTTTTTTATTTTTATTATTTAAAATTGTTCTTATTAATTAGAATATTTATATATTTCCAGACAAGTTTGTTGCCATCTCGTGCTCACCTAATCCCACGAGTGATTAAATGCAAAAATGAAACGAAAATACAAATAAATAAATAAATAAATAAATCCCCGCTGGCAACCGGCGTGGATGTCGTTTTTGTTTTTTCTTGATGATATTTTTTAAAAATTAATTGCAAAATTATTTTTTAAAAAAAACAAGTGGAAGAATGGGGCACGCGGACCGTCTTGTGAATGACTAGCAATCATCATGCTAAATTAAAAATAAAAATAAAAAATATGTTAATGGGTATTTTTAAAAAATTTTTTAATATAATTATTTTAATATTTTAATATTATAGTAAGTTAGATTTTGATGTGGGGTCATATCTCATTGAGATATTGTCTAATTTAAGTGGACATTTCCTTTTTAATAAGTAATTAATTTATATTAAAAATAAAAATTTTATAGACAATGATTGAACATAAATTCAATAAATACTAAAATACAAATAATTGTATAAAAAAATCAAAAACCTGTTTAAAACAAAATAGAAAAAAGAAACAAGCAATATATATTCCTTATTCTGAAAAAAATCAAAAGGAACGGACACGTGGGTTCAGTATTATATATATATATATATATATATTGATGAGTTCAGTCATAATATAGATTAATCTAGCTATGATAAGAGATGATACGGTGGTCAACCTATTATCTAACAAAACCCAATGCAAGGCAAAGATCATAAACTGTCCAATTAGCCCGTCTGTTGGGTACAGACTCAGGAAGGATCAACAGCCTAATTTCAAGGGGTAGTTCATGCGGCTTAACCAATCATGACAAAGTCAACTCTCCACTTCAGTGATAATAGTTTGGCAGTGCAGAAAATGCCGACGCTACAAGTCTCAACTAATAACGATGGTGATCAACCATGGGAAATTATAATGAGATTTAGCTCATTATAATTATATTTAGTTTGATTTATTAGCTCAATGATAATCATAACTTAATCTCTTAATCAAACCGTCACAATATAAGTTTAAATTTTTAACAAAGTAAAAATTTATTAATTTAGTAATATTATAATAAGATTTAGCACCGTTTACTAGTTCGATGATAATCATAACTTAATAAATTATCATCCAAGAAAAATATTCATTTGTCATTTTCTAGAAAAAGATATAATAAATATCATATTATTTTTATTATTAATTTTATAAATAACAAATTATTACCTGGAATCTCTTTCAACGCATGAAACCAACTAGAATATTTTATAAGCCGATAAACTAATTATGCATTTGAAAATGACTGATTAATATAATTACATAAATTATCTAAAAATCACCCTATTCTCTTCCATAATTAATGTTATTTTTGCAATTAATATAATGACACCTTGTGGCTACTTAGCTAATATTTAATAAAATAAATAAATAATTTACCCGTAGCTTGACAATAATATATAGTTAAACAACAAATTATATAAGAATTTTAAATGGTATTTATATCCTTGTCCATTAATACTTATCCTTAATTTTGTTAACAATTTATTTCAACATTATTACAATTCCTTGACTTGATTGGTACTTTGAATGAGATAATAACTATTTTCATAAATTGTAACTATGATCATTCATCCATTTTGCCACAATTGCTACCCCACAATATAACTAAAATACGTTAATAACGACAAGATTCAATAAAAATAATGCAAAATTCAGATGAAAAACGGGGCATGGCCACCCCGAAAGTTAGAATGAATAGCTTAGCTCGACATAGGGCCAATCGTAGAAGACTAGTCGCCTAAGGAGCTCAAGACCCATTTTGCAAATCCCCATGCTAATTCGATGGTTGCATAAAAAGGTAATTATATTGCTATATTAGCAGCGCTGATATAAATTCTTATATATTCTAGCCTTATTGTTGAGTTTTGAGATTGAATTTATTCCCCTTTGAGGTATCATCTGTTATGTGTGATTTATTTTTTTAAAATGAGCCTTGAAGATAGGAGGATGTGCCCCTACTTACTAGTAAGCGATCACCATTTACACTTAATCAATTGTAACAATCCACCCCACCACATAATCCTTTAGTGAAGAGGTCGTTATGCTGCTATATTAGAAACATCGATATGAATTCTCAAAAAAGGCATCATTGTTAAGTTTTGAGATCGAGTTCACTTCTTTCTAAGATATTGCCAATTTAGTAAAGGACGAGAGACCTTTGTTGGTAGCCCGTTTCGCACGATTTTAACTTTGAAGAAATATATCAAAGAGATAATGAATAATTTTCATAAATATTATACGACTAAATTTAAAATATAATTCGGAATGCGCTCCAATTCTGAGATGTTGCTGTTACAGTGAAGGTTGCCTTCCTTGGATATACTGAGAATTAGAGTAGGCGATCGTTGAGGCTTGGAAATGGGCCAGTGGGCCGATTTAGACATGAGCCACGTTGATCCTGGGCCGCTGCCGACCTACTTACCACTTTTCCGGTCAATGGCAGCATTGACCGTCCTAGGTAAGATTAGGCCATTGTTGGTTTTGGATCATGGTTTTACCATAATGAGAAGTTTTTTCATAATGAGAAAACTGTATAATATGAAAAAAAAAAGTATAGAGTTTTCATTAGTATATGGATTGGATCATGATATTATTTAGTTGGAGGTATATTATAATGATAAATTAATGTTCAAACCTATCATCCGCTGGTGAAAGTAATATTCGGTTATATCTACATGATTATATGTATGCGGCTTATTTATAAGTCTTGAATGATAATATACGATATTTGGTTGTGTGAAAATAAATATAACTTAGATTTTAATTATCCTCTCATTTAGTTGGTGAGGTCCTACTAGCACTTGATCACTAAGAAAATAATTTTCCAGTATAATTTAATGATAAGAAATGAATAAAAATTTGATAAGAAATATGTAAAATCGAAAACATATATTGTCATACAATTTTATAGTACTTAACTAAAATTTGATGATTGTTTATTTTGATATATTTTTAATACAAAGTATATGCTTAATTACTAAATTATATACATTTTGAACTTTTATCTTACTCATTAATTCTAATTTACTAACACTTTAGATAGGAGACTCGGATACTTGTTGGACAATCAGGATTGAAGAAGAAACTATTCAAACAGATAGTTTAGAATTTTAATGTTAATCTAATATTGTATTCAAGATTTTAGATAGTAGTTTACATGTTTAACATTGTATTTTAGCTATAAATGCAGTTTTTGGACAGTAGTAATTGATGTTTAATGTTATTCAGACAATGATTATGTATTTGAGATGTTTTGGGGCTTTGGACACATCTTAAAATATATGACTAACAGCCCTCAGGTGTTTGATAGTTTGGAGGCTGATTGTATTGGTTGATAGCAAAAATAGTATTTAAGTGCTTCAACTACTTGTAGAACGTAAGAATATTGAACCCATGCAAAGAAAGAAGAATATCATATCGGTAAACAAATAGCATCTAAGCCGTCTCAATTTCTTTCATAACATACAAATTTATAATAGTAAAAGTACAACCCACATGAAAAGGAAAACAAAACATAGGACAACAACCCGATAAAAAAAAAGAATGCCCTCTCTCCAGAAACTTCAACGATGCCATGGAGGGAGGCAACTAAAAAAATTCATCCATCAAAACCTATTGTAATTGCTCAGGTTATATCAAGAGTAAATATAATGTTGAGGACCTAATCACTGCAATGGAGGCCTGGTTTCGGGATGGATGTAAAAGAGACAAATTAAGATGAATTTTTCATATAAAAGGGGGTAACTAAGACAGTTTTGAAGTATTTCCTCAAATCCCGACTTCAAAAGTTGGAAGAGAACTTTTACCGACTTCGATTCGCAGCATCAAAGGCACTATGTTGGCTCAAGACAATCATACCATCGGGAAAGATAAGCAATGCTCCATGATGCAATGTAAAGATTTATAACCAAGAGGAGTACTCAGTGGGTATTCAACTTAGAAAGATATCAAATCATAGTATTAATGGCAATGAATAAAATCTTGCCAAATAAGATATCAAATCAACATAATATCTAGGGAAAGGATGTGCATTGAAGAAGCTGCAGTTGGCATTTCATCGATGGCATGCTGGGAGGTTTGAATTCATACCCTTAAAATGAGAGGCTAGTGAATGGCATAGCCCGAAACGGGCCACCCAATGTTTAGTTGGATAAGCGACCCAATATTCAGACGGATAAGAGGCCCAAATGTTAACAGCCTAATAGAAAATACTACAAGGCCCGTTAGGTAAAAGTACACAAATGCTTGAACAAAGGGGCACAATCTAAACAATCAAATATTAAATGATTATAATGAGTTACATAATAGTCAGATACAGATGGTGACTAAGTTGATCTAATAGTTGGCAGTCAAGTGGTCTTACTATTGAATTGAGATGGCTTTACACATGTAAGTGATGCCTCTTACCACTGATCCAATGCGACACTATGCACACACATTGATTCTAGATGCTAATTAATCAAATGACACATTTTACTATATATAAATCATCTCTCCCAAAGAAGAGGGGAGAACAAAAAAATGAGAGGAAAAAAGAAAATAAAAGCCACTCAACTATACGAGTACATAAAAATAAAAGCCACTCAGCTATACAAGAGTACAAAATAAAAGCCATTCAGATAAACGAGTACACAGAAAGGAGCATTGTCTTTTGACCATACACTCATCCCTATTCTCTTTACATTTATGTATCCGTTTCTTTATATATCTTTTATATTTGAATATAAAGATTACTAATTTGAGTATTGAAAGATAAATTGTGAAGCAAGTTTTGTATAAAGATCACTCAAGTGCCTATAGAGCGCGCGGCAACCGCAAGTCTGGAACAATTGATGCCGCCTAGGTGGCTCGAGCGAATAGTTTGCCTGGACTATTTTGTTTTAGTGCCTCATTGGGTGCTCGAGCGAGTAGCGAGTGCAATACATTATGTTTTTAGTGCCTCCATGGGCGCTCGAGCCAGCGGCGTGCGTGGGCTTCTCCGGAGCAATTTGTTTTTGGCACTCTCTATTGGGCTCGAGCCAATGGCTGGCCCAGCCCTGCATTAACCCACACTATGATAAAAATTTTAATTTTTTTAATTTTACTTATTTCAAACTTAATTATATTAACTATATTAATTTAATGAATAGGATTTACTATGTTCTAGAAATTGGGTCATCACAACCTCCCCTACTTATAGAAATTTCGTCATTGAAATTTAACAAACCACGAAATTTCCTAATTGGAGGAAATCTTCCTAGCATTCCCAAATCATTTCCTCGATTAAATCATTTATCCCAAAGAATCTTAAACATTTGAATCGTTCTGATCCTCATTACCCAACGTGTCCTGTCGAAATCTAAATTCACCAAGTCCAAAAGCAAACCTAATTCATTAATTACTTCTCTGACTCAGTTGAAATCTTTAAACGGTCAAGGATCCTTGCCTCAATTTGCGCTAAACCTCAAAAATAATCATTCCTTCTAAGTCTCAAATCGAATATCAAAATATATGAGTTCACCACAATTCTGCTACGCAACTCTAATTAATTTTCTAACTACGAACCATCCGATTGTAATCCACCACCAAATCCAATTTAACTTGACACCTATAATTCTCCGATTAAGTTTGACTAAGATTTCGGTATAAACCTCCAATCGCAGTGAAACCTCAAATAAAAAATATTATATATCCTTGTTAATTCGTTGGTATGTCGACATCCTGACATTTTTCTAAAATACATAATCCATAATATACATCTAGATTATACGGCAGTCATAATTAAAACAAATCCCAGAATATTCCATACCCTGAAAACAATTCCTACAAATCCTGAAATTATAGTCAGATTAGAAGTTATAATCGTAACAATCACCGAAAAATTCATCAGCCTCAGGTCATCACCCATAACCTCAAACTCAAATACTTAGTAACCTCAAGATTTTGTTGGCATATTGATAAGCCAACTTATTTCATCCGAACACGTCCTAATCACCCTAAAACAAACTGTAAGGGCTACTCATTTCATAATTTCATAACCCTAATACTTCAAATACAATTTTGTCTCTCAATTGAGAATATGACATCCCATTATCCAAGCATCTGAATCTACTCGCGATTTACCCTTCACATCTCCTACGACATATTGAAGGCATATTAAGTCTAAAGACTTCCCACATCAATTGCCAATACTAACCTTTGCTTTCTTAAAGACATCGGGGTTCATCTTCGCAATTTTCAGACAGGTTTAGCCATGTACAATATCATAGGATCGTCTTTCCTTTGTGCCATAACTTTTTTGGCCCTTAAAATTATTAGACAAAAGCTATCTCCAAAGGTAATACCCACAAGTTCCCAAAATGGAGACTTCAATTACTAATTCTGATCTATAGTGGAGTAATTCTAACTATGAACTCATCTTCCACTTAATCCAAGAACAATCATGCACATATGATACAGGAAATATAGTCCTAGATTTTTTTAAAAAAACGTCTCATTATATATCTCATTTCTCCTTTATAACACATCTCCTCAAACCTCCAGAATCATTGGACAATCACTATCCCCATAACCAACACCTATAATTCCTCAAGGTAAGGACCTCATTGGCTAATCTCGACTATAGGCAAAATAATTTCAAATCATAAGTCTCTCCCCCATTTTGCTCGTGGGTAGTCACCTATCACGATGCAAGAATTAACATAATTTTAACATTTCTCAACAGCATTACATTCTATTATAACTTTCCAGACCTTTCAGGGGTTGATTCCAAACAAAAGGGTCAACAATGTTTCCTAAATTCCTCAAAGGCTACCTTCACATGTCCCATTTTTATAAATACTAATCGCTCCTAAGCCCAAACGTCTCATAGTTCTACGATCCTCAAAAAATATTTATCGGATCGCTTATTAGATTCAGTTAAACCCCAAAAGACCATACACCTACACAACATCATTCAGTTTTCCCAATTAGCCACTGTTTTAGTCCCACGGATTTAAAATCATGCGATCGAAGATACCACATGCTCCACAAGGTATTTCCTCAAATTAAACTCGCATTCCTTTCTCGATTGGACATTTGGTTAATAGCCATTCACAATTTATAAGGTCCACAAAAGAATGCGTAAACACAACCATGGAATAATCTAGAATTTTTCGGGTGGACATGATATAACATGGAAAGTATGGGAGAACAATAGAATACACAAATCTTAAATCAAATAAAATAGAAATCAAATCTCCACAAATAAAAGAAAAACTTTCAACCATAATTGGGGATGCCTCAGCATCCTGAACTGTCACAGCAAATGCTACTGTTGAGATAGTGGGTTTCTTTGCTTTTAGCCTCTTGGGTCGGGGACAGTCCTTAATCGGATGGCCTTACTGATCACAATTAAAACAGGTCCCTATCTTTCTAAAACAAGTTTCTTCCGGATGCTTCTTTCCACAGTAAATATAGCTTGCTACTGATGCCTAGGAACCCGATACTAACTGAATTTTGATGTTACCTTTCCCTTATCTGACACTTTCATCTTATGGCGTGCGCCCTATTTTAATTCAGCGTGTGCCAAATTTTGAGCCTGCGGCGTGCGCGGGCTTCTATGAGCAATCTGTTTTTGGCACCCTCTGCTGGGCTCGAGCTTACGGTGAGCTCAATCTTGCGTCCATCCACACTATGATGAAATTTTTGATTTTTTAAATTTTTCTTATCCCAAACTTAATTATATTAACTATATTAATTTAATTTATTAGGATTTAATATGTTCTAAAAATTGGGTCGTCACAGCTTGCTTCCCTCGTCTAAGGTTCATAATTGTCTATGAGGAGCATTTGAGGGCTGGTTTTCACATTCTGTTCACGACAGAGTTGCGTGGGATTCTAAGGGCTCTGGAGATACTTGTGGCTTGCCTTCACTCGAGCGCCGTCCTATATCTGGTGACCTTGTGTATCTTCTTTTACACCAAAGAGCTCACGTTAGATGTCTGGGCATTGAAGGTGATCTTTTGAATCGAACAAGAGGCTAACTAGGTTTCCTTTGCTCCCCACGCTAGGTTTGAGATTGGTAGAGGAACCCGAATCCACTAAGGGGTAGGAGGATGCACTTCTTCTTCGTGGAGATTAACGCTGATTGGAAGGTCTCGAATGAATGGGGTAGGGTCAATGACGCCTACACCGGGGACATCCTACTTGGTGAGGAATTGATGGCGTGGTTGTTGATGATGCTAGTCGAGGAGAATCTCGGCATCTTGCGTTGTGCTGATTTTTGGGTCTCCCATAGAGTGCTAGATGGAGTGCAGTGAGAGGCTTGGATTGAGGAGGGTGACATCTCTATCGCGCCGTGTTGTCATCCTAAGAAGAAGTACATGCGCTTTGCCCTCCTGGGACTCTCCTTAGTGGGCTTTTGATGAAGTGGCTCCTTCGTTGTGTGTTCTATCTGAGGAGTGCAGGAGGATTGGTGTGGCCTGTGCGAGGGTGACTATTTTGACTGTTTTGGCTGCCTATGTGAGAGTTGAGGTTTGAGCCCCCAAGAGTTTTGGGTGGTTTTGGTCCTCCCCCGGCCTTCAGGACACCTCATCCTCATGGTGCGCAGCCTTCGTGATCCTCGCCAAATTCTATTGGAGTTGAGCAGTCTCCTGGCCCGTCTCACAGAGGTGGGCCGTCTTATCATGAGGAACTATGCCATAGGTTTCTTTGGCCAAACACCATCTTGCTTTCTTGTCCCCATTCCCAATTGACTGTTGTCTATTTTTTGGCAAGTCCAGGAAGCGCTCGGAGTGGTTGAGAGGGTGTTGCATTGAAGGGACGTCGAGATCTCACGGCTATCCCGAGGGCGCACAGATCCTACAGCGCTGCAAGATGTGGCACGTCGGATGGGTGTTGCCGTTTCCAGGGCTTTGCAGAGCGAAGAGTGGGTGGCCTACCTTAACCAAGAGCTATCTGGATCAGGGGCGAGATACCAAGAGCTTTTAGAGGCGAACAAATAATAATGATGATATGTATATTATCATCATAAAATATTTAGGATTCCAATGAATTGGTTTTCACCTAAAATCACCCAATTGGATATCCAATAGATAAATTAACTAATAGTAGATATGGATAATGATATTCTAGTCCCAAATTAGGTAAAAGTCCCAAAAATCAGAGCCTGAAATCACCCGGATGTGAGGTTAGGATTTTGCGAACAAAAATTCATATAAATCCACCAAATCGGATACCCAATTGATAAATTAACATATCAAAGTTATGGTTAATCATATTCTAACTCCAAATTAAGCAAAAGCCCCAAATTTTCGTAGGTATAGAGGTCCCGGGCATGAATGAATAGTGTCGCACGGGAGTTAGGATTTTTGGAGGGCGATATATCACTCAAAACTTGATATTCAGACATGATTTTGATATATTATCATGTTTAGATTATGAGTTATACAAAATATAAATTTATTTGGGTATCGGAACGAAGATACCCAAAGAAAATGGAATAAAAGTGTATGAAGATGAAAGAGGAGAGTATGAGTGCACTTGTCTCGTCCCAATCTATCACCTTTTTTTCTAACTCTCGGACGGATTCGGACTCGGGAGCCTTATTCTCCACCTTATCTCTGTTCCTCTTCTCCTCCCTCTCTCTTTGGAAATGGTTGAAAATGGCCAAGGGAGAACTCGCACGAGACTAAAAAAACAAGCTAATGCTCGAGCGTGTGATGAGTGCCAACCAATCTGGAATTGGCATCGCCTGCCACGCTAGAGCGCACGGCGGGTGCCATGCTGTTGGCAGCGCACCAGCAAGTAGCAGCCCACTTTCGTCTAATTTTTACTTCCGTTATATATTCTTTCGATTTTTACTTCCGTTACTTATTCTTCCGCATACCGTTACATTATGTCTAACCTTGATCATTATAACATTAATTACTTCATAATTGTCATTTTTTGAAACTTCGGACATCACATCTTGGGAATATGAGAGGGGCCTGTGCCTTATTCGCCGGGGACCCTTGACCATAGGATAGTCGTTTGGTCGAGGCGTGAGTGTAGGCCGCTCTCTTGTATTGTTTGAGGCATTCGGATGCTCTAGTTGTATCTTTATAACTTTTAATAAATCAACTTGATAGTTTTAATCGCCGTCACTATGATGTCTTTAATTATATGTTGATTCGCCTTTGTATCACATTGGATCTGCTTTGCTGACTAAACGTTATCGCTATTATTGCAGAGCTTGACAGGACGCCCCTTCCTGAGTGTGCTCCCTCCTATGAGGAGGTCATAGCGCTGAAAAAATGTGGTTGCTGGCTAAGCCTTGCGGTTATTATTACCAGACTTAATCAGAGGTGTTCATCTGTTTGTGCTCTTTCTTGTAAAAGGACGTCATGGTACGGGTATCGGTGAGCCTCACAAGGGCTAACTAGGTTTCATGGCCACAATCATCGAGCTTTGATGAAATCTAAGCTGTTGCTTGCACGTAATCATCGATGCATGGTCCTATTATAGGACGTCGTAACTTTCATGTGTCTGGTTCTAATCCATTGACAATTGTTGAATGATGGTACTTGTCCTTGTAGGAGGGAGTTGCTACATGTATGATGAAAAGCCCTCTAAATTTTTTATGGCTGCTTAATTGGGAGGTCCTACTCTCAGTCTGCAAGTCCCTTGGGCTGTGATATTCGACTTCATTTGGAATGCTCAGTGATCAGGACTGAGGTTTAGTTTTGACATGTTCTCAGCCGCTAAGTTAATAGAATCGAGGTTTAGTGACCAGGTCACAGCCGGTCAAGGCATGGGTGAAAGAACTTACCTGACTTAGGAGCAGTATGTTTTAGGTCATTATAAGTATTTCAAACTTTCTAAATTTGATCGTTACTTTTAATTAATTTATTATTTTATTTAAAATTATTAAAATTTTATTTTATATATTCAGTTTATTTTTATTTATCTCATATCCTTTAGATTTAAGAACACCAAATCTTAAATGATATTAGGTAATATATATGGTGCCCTTTGACATAGAATTTTGCATAGATTTAATACAATGAAAAATATTATAAATATTTTAGTATTAGTTTTGTTTTAATTAAAAATCATATTTGGAATTGACATGAAATTATTCTCAAATTAATTTTTTATTTTCGACTTTCACACTCTAGGAGATTTTTTATTAGACTTGTGTATTATTTAAATTAAAATATGAACAACTTATATATATATATATATATATGTGTGTGATTGATTACATCAATATTATTTTAATATTTTAATAATAAATTAAATTAATTTTTTTAAAAAAGAGAAAATAATCAAATATTTTTCTGGGGAAGTGCAATGGCTGACGGGCGGAAATGGGCTCCTCGATGGATCAAACTTTCTGGTGGGCTGGCCGAACCATTGACAGGCCCATAAATATGTTTCTCGATCTTTCCTGTTGGGAATAATTCTAATTAATTGATATTTATAAGCTTCAATATAGTATGTTTTATTGGTGGAAGGAAAATTTGATTGGAAATAAAATATATTCTTATAAATAAGGGGAGAATAAAAAGTATGTTATTTGTTTAAACAAAAACTAAATATTATTTTATTAGGAATACATAAATAAAAAAAATATAATTAAAGTAGATAATATAACTATATTATAAGATCATAGTTGAATAAATCGAGCAAGTTTAAATTAAATAACATAAAATTTATTAGTTTAAAAGCAATATATTGAGCAACAAGAATTTATAGACCACTTAATTAAAATGATATGACAATATCACCAAAGCAACTAATAGAGGGTTAATAGTGGCTATGAGTGACCGATTGAGCAACAAGTTAGTCAGCATTAATCCCTCTGACCACCGCTAGAGGTGGGAAGTTGGCCGTGATTGGTATTCAGGGGTTGAGGTCGTTGAGTTGGGTGGCGGCAATGTTTCAGACAATGATAAGTGGGCCGATGATCAGTATTTTTTGTCGGTCATAAATAAACTAACCATTCAGATGAATTTGGTACGTTAACTTATTTTGTAATAATTATCTGTCTATAATATTTATTTTAAATTATTATTTTATTATTGAATGATTTAATTTAAAAAATGATCTTTTATGATACAATATAAATTTAATAATTTATTGAGATAGTTAAGGGTTGTGATCTTATATTATTTTGTTATATTTTATTTGAATGAAAATAGCATTTATATAATTAAGGATTGGTTATCATCCTACCTTATAAATGATAGAATATCCTTAATTAATGAAGAATAATGTCTATTGATTTTTTGAAATTATGAGTGGCAATTTTTTTTTTAATTTGTTTTTTAATAAAATGAATACTCAAGAAAAACTATCTAATGTATACTTTCCTCTCACACATATTGTGTTATCTCATAAATTTTATATCCTCTCATGATAAAAAAATAAATCAATATAAAAGAAAAAAATATCGATTCTATAGCATTTGAGAAAAGAATTTTAGATATGAATTCAGATATGTATTTAATATTTATTTTTGTATTTCTGATAGTAAAAATAATATGATGATTTTAATAATTTATATAAATATTTTAAATTTATACCTAAAATATATTAGTACTCAAATAAAAAAGTAACTACGATAAAACTAAGAAAAAATATTGAAAATTAAATTGAGATAAAAAAATAAAATATTTTTTATTTATATTATTTAAAAATTAGTATTTTTTTATATTTCCAGACAAGTTTGTTGCCATCTCGTGCTCACCTAATCCCACGAGTGATTAAATGCAAAAATGAAACGAAAATACAAATAAATAAATAAATAAATAAATCCCCGCTGGCAACCGGTGTGGATGTTTTTTTTTTTTTTCTTGATGATATTTTTTAAAAATTAATTGCAAAATTATTTTTTAAAAAAAAAAACAAGTGGAAGAATGGGGCACGTGGACCGTCTTGTGAATGACTAGCAATCATCATGCTAAATTTAAAAAAAAAAAATTAAAAAAATAATTATTTTAATATTTTAATATTATAGTAAGTTAGATTTTGATGTGGGGTTATATCTCATTGAGATATTGTCTAATTTAAGTGGACATTTCCTTTTTAATAAGTAATTAATTTATATTAAAAATAAAAGTTTTATAGACAATGATTGAACATAAATTTAATAAATACTAAAATACAAATAATTGTATAAAAAAAAATCAAAAAACCCGTTTAAAACAAAATAGAAAAAAAAAAAACAAACAATGCATATTCTATATTAAAAAACAGAAAAACAAAAGGAACGGACACGTGGGTGCCACCAATCCATATTACACCTCAATAAACCACTCAACATGGAAAAAGACGCATCGACATTTAATTTATTTTGTCTATTTGCTTTATATATATATCATCTCAATAAACCACTCAACGTGAAAAAAGACGTATCGACATTTAGTGTTTTTTGTCCATTTGCTTTATATATATATTGATGGGTCTAATCATGATATAGATTAATCCAGTTATGATAAGGAATGATCTGATAGTCAGCCCATTTCAACGATAATAGTTTGGCCCGTCTGTTGGATATAAACCCAGGAAGGACCAACGGCATAATTTCAAGGGGTAGTTCATGCGGCTCAGCCAATTACGACAAAGTCAACTCTCCATTTCAACGATAATAGTTTGGCAGTGCAGAAGACGTCGGCGCTACAAGTCTCAACAAATAGCAATGGTGGTCAACCATGGGAAATTATCAGCCCACAGGCCAACAGCAATCTAGGTGGCCCATGTGAAAAGAGGCCTGGCCCCTTTCGGCTACCTCTGGCCACGGTTAATTCACCGCCATAAGATGACATTTAATACGGTGACTCTCGTCAACGTCTCAACGATCGGAAAATCCAGGTGGAACACCTGTCATTCTCCTTGATGCCAAAGCCTCTTACGTGAAGCGCTATAAACTCTTTCACCTTTCACGGGATAGGGGATCGAGCAATTTCGTGGTACAGCTCTTTCTCCTTCTTTGAAAGCCACTCTTCGTCGAGTGTAACCTTAATGAGCAACCAACTGCGTGTAACTAGACTGGAGCTCAGTCATACTTTTCCTCAAAACCGCTCCCTATCGAGTGCTCTACAGGAGCTTAGGACTCCTCTCTCAATTCCTGTAAAAGTATATTACTACATTCTTTTTCATCCTTTTTATATTTTTTTATTCCGTTGGAAAGATTTCTGATTTGAGCGTCGGAGGATAAATTGGAAGGTAAATTCTATAAATTCTCTAATTTCTTTTTGTAATTTGCCATGCACAAGTTCAGGTTGGCAATAACGGAGGCTGGATCCGCTCCAATTTGACTCGCAATGAAAGATCGAGTGAATCTCTAATCTATACATAATCTGAGAGTCAATGACTTATTATGTGTATATATACTTTTATAATTAAATTACCTACTAACAGTTCCTATTATTTTTAAAATTTATAATTATGAGCCATTAATTAAAATAAAAATATTAATAAATTATTAAAAACTAAAATATCGTTCTTTCACAAAACTAATTATTTTTTCAATGAAACTAATTTACAGACAACTAATTGAGATAAATTAAATTAAAAAATTATGTTTATTTTAATTAGATTCCACATATTAATTTAGTAATATTATAGTTAGATTTAGCTCGGTTTATTAGCTCCATGACAATCATAACTTAAACTCTTAATTAAATCACCACAATATAAGTTTAAATTATTTAACAAAGTATAAATTCATTAATTTAGTAATATTATAATTAGATTTAGCTTGGTTTACTAGCTCCATGATAATCATCACTTAAACTCTTAATTAAATCGTCACAATATAAGTTTAAATTATTTAACAAAGTATAAATTCATTAATTTAGTAATATTATAATTAGATTTAGCTTGGTTTACTAGCTCCATGATAATTAACTAATTCTTAATCAAATCGTCACAATATAAATTTAAACTATTTAGCAATCACTAGCTCCATGATAATCTCTTAATCTTAATTATCACAATATAAGTTTAAATTATTTAGCAAATATAAGTTCATTAATTTAGTAATATTATAATTAGATTTAGCTCCATTTGCTAATTCTATGACAATCATAACTTAATCTCTTAATCAAATTATCAGAATATGAGTTTAAATTTTTAACAAAGTAAATATTTATTAATTTAATAATATTATAATGAGATTTAACACCGTTTACTAGTTCCATGATAATCATATCTTAATAAATTATCATCCAAGAAAAATATTCATTTGTCATTTTCCAGAAAAAGATATAATAAATATCATATTATTCATATTATTAATTTTATAAATAAGAAATTATTACCTGGAATCTCTCTCAACGCATGAAACCAACTAGAATATTTTATAAGCCCGATAATGACTGATTAATTATACATTTATCTAAAAATCACCCTATTCTCTTCCATAATTAATGTTATTTATGCAATTAATATAATGACACCTTGTGGCTGCTTAGCTAATATTTAATAAAATCAATAAATAATTTGCCCGTAGCTTGACAATAATATATAGTAAAAAAAACAACTTATATAAGAATTTTAAATGGTATTTATATCCTTGTCCAGTAATACTTATACTTAATTTTGTTAACAATTTATTTCAACATTATTACAATTCCTTAGACTTGATTGGTACTTTGAATGAGATAATAATTATTTTCATAGACCGTAACTATGATTATTCATCCATTTTGCCACAATTGCTACGCCACAACATAACTAAAATACGTCAATAACAACAAAACTCGATAAAAATAATATAAAATTCAGATGAAAAACAGGACATAGCCACCCCGAAAGTTAGAATGAATAGCTTAGCTCGACATATGGCCAATCTTGAAAGACTGGTCGCCTAAGGAGCTCAAGACCCGTTGTGCAAGTCCCCATGCTGATCCGATGGTTACATAAAAAGGTAATCATATTGCTACATTAGCAATGCTGATATAAATTCTTATATATTCTAGCCCTATATACAAGTGCACAAAAAGGAGCATTGTCCTCTAACCATACACTCATCTCTATCCTCTCTATATTTATGCATCTATTTCTTTTATACTTTTTATATTTGAATATAAAGATCACTAATTTGAATATCGGAGGATATATTATAGAACAAATTTAATGTACTTTTTACTTCTAATTTATTTTATTATGGTGTATTGGATCCAGATTAAAAATTATGAGGATCGGACTTGTTACTGTTCGGACGTTTAAAAATCAGTGATTATTCCACAAGTTGAAACTTCTATTATTATATATGGATTAAAAATTTAACCAGATTTCAAAATTTTTTCTATTGCAATTATAATTTGTTATATTATAGAAATAATAGTACTTGGATTCTACTATATTTTTACATTTATAAAATTAATATTAAACTTATAATTTTAATTTTTAATCATAAATTTAAATAACCATTATTACATATCTGTTGGTACAATGTGATAGTATAAAATTTATCATAGAATATATAATTCCATACCTAATTATTACAAATCAAATTTGACTGTTTGTTGACGCTAGAATATTTATTATTATTTTTATATTCTGATTATTTAATTGCCTGGATATTTTATAAAAAATAAATTAAAAATATTTATATATTATATTATTTAAATATGTCAAATATAATTATCGCAGTCCCACTTGGACCATGCAAGTTGCTTTAACTTGCGACTGAAAGCACCGCTTTTTTTATTTTATTATAATTTTTTAATTATTTAAATAAGATTAGATTCACATTTATAATATATATAAGACAAAAGAATTGAAAGAATATATTAAAATAGTAAATTTGATTATCACTTTTTTTTATATAAAAACTTTATACATAAAAAAATTATCACTTTTGCTAGTGGGGTTTATAGAAAAAGGCAGCATGAGTGTCGTGAATTATTGCTCAGAATTTAGTTTTGTACTTTTAAATTAATAATTTATTGGTTGATTAAAATTCACTTGGCATCATATTAGCACTGATTTTATATTAAAAAATAAACAGTTAAAACTAATTATATATAATTAAGGACTAATTATAAATATATATGACTATTTTTTAAAAATATATAAAGGCAATGATTTTTTTAATATACATGGCACCATTAAAAATTTGAAAAAAATAAATATAAACCTTATTTATAAAGAAAAAAATAATTATTTTTTTAAAAAATTTTCATAGAATTATCAACAAACTTATGCTGATAAATGATTTTTTTTTTTTAATTTTTGGAGTACAATATCACGATAAATGAGAAACAACACACACATACACACAAATATATATACTTTTATAATTAAATTACCTACTATCAGTTCCTATTAATTTTAAAATTTATAATTGTTATATCTCGGATTTCGGTTGTCGTACGGATTAGAGAGCTTTTGGATTCCTCATTGTTAAGAGGCTGTCACGAGCGGGTCCAATCTCTATCTCTATTAACCTGAGACCTGTACAACACAACTAACAAATAGGAGGTCAGAGATCCGACGAGATTCCTTCCAACGCAAATACTTTAATGCTCAAATTAGCAACTTTCCACAATAAATGGAAAGAGGCGCACGCATAGAGATGCGCAAAAATATACTATAAATGTGTTGGGAGTGCGTGAATGTAGGTGGGTGAGATTTAGTGAGTAGGTATTCGGAGGCCTGGTTCCTGGAATGAACCATAACAAATGGCTAATTCTCGTTGGCTGAGAAGGCTAAGAGAGTCGGATCTGAAAAATGGTTTTGAGCTTAGCTGGCTTGACGTAGAATCGATTGTTCAGGATCCGATTAATCCCTTTCCCTATAGAGGGGGAGGGATTTTATAGGCCCCCTCGTTGGGGGCTTTGGACGCCAGAATCCCCGTGCAAGGGTTCGTTGGTCGTTGATTATTGCCAGCAGTCGCCGGTGTCTCGGTTGTCGTCTTGCAGTGGCAGGTAGACCGTCCGGTGCTATTGGTCACGCTTGGTCTACCACTCGCGTTGGGATTGGCCAGAAAACTGTGGGCAGTGACACCGATCGCGGTTGGTAGCGCTGACTCTCTCTCCATTGGCTTGCTTGTTCTGCGCCAGCATTGTCGTTCAATAGCCGCATTAATGGGCTGTAGACGTCGTTCATTCGTTGCGAGTATGGGCCGCCATGTAAGCCGCTCCAGGATGTGGGGCTGGATTCTTCATTTGGGCCATTGCCTCATGGGTTGGGCTTCGCACCCATTTGGGCTTTCGTACTAGACCCAACACTAGCCCCCCATGCCTGGGCTGATCTATGGTCACGGCTTAGCATGTCCTTCTGGGTTCAGTTCATAGTCGTTGGGCATCCCTCGAGATGCGCCAATGCTTGTCATCTTCCCACTTTGCGCCTTCTCCAGGCTATTGCGCAGGCTTTCCTAGCACCGCAGTGATTTGGTGCATCAAATGGAAGGACTCGCACGCCTGCGGTTGCGTCGAATTTGAGGGCTTTCCTATTCCATGAAAGACATCCACGAGATGGTGTGCCCCATTAGGTGCTAGGGTGCTAACTTGCCCATAAATAGGAGAGCTCTTCGACCGGTGTGGCACATCTCTCGGCTGAATTTGGAGAAGCAATGCGAGGGTCTTGGCTTGCCCCACCTCTGGTGGGCGTCTGCGAAGGAATCAGATGGCCTAGTTGGACATCCGAAACTCTTGACGAAGATTGTCTTCATGCCCGCACCGTGAATGACTCCTCATACTAATGAGGGTGGCTCGGCCACTCTACCATCGTCACGTGCCTTCCCCCATGGAGTGACGCCCTCCCATGTACAGTGGGACCGCGACGGAGCCATCCCGGGGGGTTTTACCACATGTGTGGCGCGTCGCTCACGGTCTCTACTTCACTTGGACCACCGTACGCTCTCTCTAGAGAGGTGGCGAAGGGTGGAGCCTCCGTGGGGGGAGCGCGTGCTTTCTGCCTCCCCGCCGAGGTCTCCTTAGTTAGTGCTGGTTCTGCCGTGCCGATCGACTACTGTCGATTGTTAGGGTAGGGCCAGCATGGGCGCTCTTATGCTCGGGTGTGTCAGAGTTTTGGTGATGCCACTGGAGTGACTTGGTGTGGATCACGGTTCCCGATTTGCCCAAAGCATCTAGTGATGTTGCCTCGGGATTTCTTTTCCCTACTACATTTTTATTTCTTGTACTTTTGCTACTGCAGATCTTGCACTTTGCAAAGGAAGCCTTGATTAATGAAAGAAGTAGCCATTTGCCTTTGTTCTTCCATCTTGTAGCACACATCTTTTCTCGTTGACTGCTTCTTGGGTCGCTTTTGATGGGCAATTTTCCTCTTTTGTTGTGTCACATCCCGTTCTGCACACCTGAGCATCTTCGGAAGCCCGCGGTTAGTTCTGTTGGTCCTGTCCCTCAAGTCTTAATCGTAGACCGTCGACGGCACGGCACAACAGGAGGAGATCTTTTTGGCGGCTGGCACCGGGAGAATTTAAACGCCAAAGGTGGATGTCACATTCGCCTTGCTATCTAGCACATTAAATGCTCGGGGAATCACGGGGCGACACGCCATAATGATTCACCTTGGAAAGGCGCAAAGCTTCAATGATTTGCCACGTGGAGGGCATCTGTTGGCCTTCTTCTGGCATGCTCTATCTTCAGAACGTCGCCATTTCGATCAAGGATTCCGCTTATTGAAACACGTAAGTTCTCTCCAAGGTTGCGCACTCTGTTGCTTTGTTTTTAAACGGTGTGAAACTTCGCGTTGCTTTTAAGTCTTTCCCTTTATCTTCTTCCGTTGTGACTTTGATGGATTCCGCAGTCAATTGAGGGCTTGCGCCACACATTTTGAGGGAGCACGGGTTGAATCAGAAGCGAGGGCATCTAGACTTGTTGGTGCTAACATGCAGGCCCGTGCCCACATACTAGCTCTCCAGGAGGAGCCTGAGTAGCTACGGCAATAGTTTGGGGAGGAGCTCGCACGGATGAGGACTAAGCTGAGGTTGAGGTTTCTGCCAGAGGAGGTTCGTCCTTCACTGAAAAGGAATTTCCATGACGGCATCCCTCTCAGTCGGAGACTAGTCTCGCTGGAGGATCCGAACTTCTGCATCGGCATCCTAGACTCTCGAAACTTTGGTGCTCTGACACGCGCGGACCTGTTAGAGTATCCAGCTCCAAATCCTTCTGAGCCCAGAGGGGGCCGTTAGTTGTACCTTGCTGCCGCAGGCTGCTGTAAAAAAAGAATTGTTAATGACCATTATAATGCAATTTGATACTTAACTGGTGCTCTTGCGCGTCTGTCTGGGAAGTCCCGCTACCAACATCCTAGGTGATCAAGGTTCCCGCATTGCGGGTGTGACGAGGGATTTGCTAAGGCGATAGTGATCTGCCGTCTGACGAGAGGTCATGATTGGCCGTTGTTTGGGATCCGTGACGCTCCTGCTGAGCTAACGCGTGGCCTAGCCATTTGGCGAAGGTGTCGTTTGGGTTTTCCCGCGCGTTGGCACCCCGCTGTCTATTTAAGCGACGTCTAAGCAAAATCCCTCCTTCTTTGTGCCTTTTCATATCGCAACCCTTCCCAGAGTGAGAGACAGAGATGGCCAAGATGGGAGAATCTACTTCCTCCTCGTGAGTTTCCAAGTTGGGCTGCCATAGGGAAGACAACACGGGCTCCATCCTAACAATAAGTGCCATCGCTGCTCTGATGGTGGACTACGGGATCCCCAGTAATTGGGCTTGTCGTGCTCCTGGTTCCGCTAGAAGAGCTAACGCCTCTCCAGATGGCTTCGTGACCATTTACGAGCACCATCTGAGAGGGGGCTTTGCTACCCCATGCATACACTTTGTACACGCTGGTCGAGGCATTGGGTGTTTCTACGACGAGGCTTCATCCCAATATCATCCGTTACCTAGTTTCACTTTGTTATCTTCTCCCGTCTTCACACCGGCGTGTTTGATGCGAAGGCGAGGGTGATCTTTTGTTTCACGGAGTTGAAGGATTGGATCTTTATGTTTCCAAGGACCGGCTTCCATTTCCACGGGACCAATCTTGACTCGGTGAAAAACTAGAAGGTATGCTTCTTCTCCCTGCAAGAGCCTTATGATTTAGAGCTCTCGTGTGAGTGGGGTCCCATCTTAGAGTACTTTCACAGGAAGGCGTCCTAGGAGGACACTAAGGATACGGCAGAGTTAGTCGCTGCCATCAACTCCAAGATGGCGACATTCTTCGTTCGGGGCTACTACCTGACGCACCTTATGTTCGAGGCTGTCAGGTGGGGGCCTTCGTCCGGTTGGGGTGTCGCTGGCCCCTTGAAGAAGAAGCCCAAGGATGTCGTGATCCCCAAGCCGTCAGGAGAAGACGCTGAGGAGAGTTGCTCACTGCTGGAGTCGTCCTCAGATGAAGAGGAGGTTGAGGCATCGCTGAAGAGGTTGAGGGAGGTCAGTGGTACCTCTATCCGGAGGTCACAAAGGTTGGCCGCGAGATCCACCACATGGGTTCGGCGCCCAGTCCCAGAGGCGATGGCGAGCATCAAACCACTGGAGGGAGCTACCGAGCCCAATCCGATTCTCGCTGTAGCGTTGGCTGAGTATGGCGTTCCTGCGGTGGAGCTTTATGCAGTGAAAGGGTCTTGCCGGGCTCCTCTGTTGATTTGGAGCTGCTAGAGGCAATTGCTGAGGGTGCTCTAGCTATAGAGGGCGGCGCGTTAGTTCTTGAGGAGCTAGAGGGAACGTGCTCACCGGGGCTCGCACCAATTTTGGCGGGATCTTCAGAGCTTGCTGGACCTCCCTCTTTGTCCGTTTTTCGGAGGTTGACTGGAGGAGGATGCCCTCTTGGGGTTGGAGGTAGGAGGCGTGCGTGAGAGGCCGGTCTGCCCGAGGCGAGTTGACTTTGGACCCGGAGATTCTTTGCACGGGACGGTTCAAGGGTCCAAACCCCCAAGCGTTCCTTCGCCTCCCGTGGCTCCAGGCCATCCAAGCACCACAGAGGCCGCGGCTGAACATGGGGAGCCCCAAGCTTATCCGCGTCAGGAGGCTTGGCTTATCATTCGGACGCGACTTTCGCTCAGGTATAGTCATCTTGAGGCGTGTATTCATCGGTTGTCTGGAGTTCTGAGAATTTCTAATCTTCTCCCATCCCTGCAGGTTCCGGAGGAGGTTGACAACTTAAGCGCATGAAAACTTTCACTGTGGGTATGATATTGCCCAACGTATGAGAGTCAAGGTTGCTCTCCTTCGTGAGGAGAGTGAGCCGCTGCAGGTAGTGAATGGCCAGAGGTAGGAAGAAATTAGGCGCCTGAAGGAGGACAACGACCAGCAGGCACTGGCAGTCGCACGTCTACGGCAGGAGGTCAAGCAGCCGAAGGAGATGGTCACTGTTCTTGAGGATGACAACTCCCACCTATTCAGAGATCTGAGGGCACGGCTCACTCTGCTAGAGGCAAACCTTGTCCAAGAGTGCAGGTTCTGGGATGGCATCTGCTTGTGTCATAGGATTGCCTCGCTTGTGCTTCCCGACGTTCCAGAAGGTGTCTTCCACCAAGGCAATTTTGGGGTCCTCGATAGGTCTCACCTGAGGAATTTCCTTGAGGAGGCCAGCCCATTAGATTCTTGGGAGTAGCTTTACTTGTTTATACTGCTTCCTTCCTTTTGCGCCACTTGTCAACACTTTGTACAGATGAATGAGAAGTAGCATCTTTTTTGTATTCCATGTTTTCAAGTGTGACTTTAGAGATAGTATATTGAGTTTAACGGCTAAATTTGTAAAGCTATTGTCGCCAAGGCCCCGATCTAGCGCCTTGTTGCGCTGTGCTCGTCCTTCAACAGAGGATGTTGTCGCATCTCACACGTTTAATGGGAAGCTCGATCTAGTAGAGTGGACGTCATCGCAAGTCCCGTGGAGCCACGCCAAGGGCCAACTAGGTTTTTAGGTCATAGTAATGAACTCCGAGTCTAGGCTTTTTTGCACGCGGTACCTACATTAGGTGACCCGCCCCCGTTTAGGGCATTACTGCTATCCGGTCCATGGTCCTAGCCCATGACCATTGTAGACTGAGGGTGCTCTATTCTTTGGGAGAATGTCGCCGCACGCCTGCGATTCTTGTCTCCTAAGGTTTTGGTCGCTGTATGTTCGAAAAGTTCAAAAGCCCCCAGCCTTTAGTTTTGACCGTCCGGGTCATTTGGTTCGAAACCATGGGTCTCTGGGTCGCATGGCCCCTATGGCACGGAGCTATGATTTGGTGGCGACTGCTTTCAGGTCATTTGGCGTGAAGCTAAATTACGGTGCCGCTTGGGGCCCTTTTGATGTGGAGTCAAAGTCCGGACGTGGCCATTTTAGGGCCGCTTGATGCATGGTCAAGGCTCGGACAAGACTGCTAGTGGGCCACTTGGTGCGAGGCCAAGGTTTTGGTGCCGCTTCGGGCCACTCGACACGGGGTTGAGATTTTAAGGTGGTTGCTCTCGGGCTGCTTGGCATGGTGCCAAGGCCTCGTTTTACAGATGGACGATAGTCTTCCCGACTTTAGGCAGTTTAGGTCGTCTTGTTTTTGGAATGCCATGCATGCAAATACTCACATGAATGAAACACAAGCTAATAGGAATGACTAATTTTATTAAATGAAAACACAATGCATGTATAAGCATTCCCGATAGTGTGCGTGTATGTCTTACTTGTGCCACCGCTGCGTCATTGGTAGTATTTTCTCAGGTTGGCGGTATTCCAAGTCCAAGGAACCAGTTTTCCTATTTGCGCGCGTAGTTTGTACGTTCCACTCCGGAAGATCGCGGAGATGAGAAACGGGCCTTCCCACCCAGGGGAAAGTTTGTTCCTGCTTGCGACTTTTCTCACGGCCTCTACACTCCGGAGGATCAGGTCTCTGATCTCAAGTGGACACACCTTCACCCGCTTGTTGTAGTATCGTCTGATACACTGCTGGTAGGCTGCGGTCCTCAGGCGGGCAGCGTCTTGAACTTCTGGGAGCAGGTCTAGGCATTCTCTGAGTCGCTGAGAGTTCGAGGTTGGATCGAAGCATTCGACCTGCAAGCAGGGTAGCCCTACTTCAACGGGGACCACGGCTTCAACCCCGTAGCAGAGGTTGAATGGCATTTCTCTCGTTGATTCTCGTGGGGTTGTTTGATATGACTAGATTACGGAAGGCAACTCATCGACCCACGAGCCCCCTACGTCCTCCAGGTTGGTCTTCAATTTATGCAGCAGCGTGCGGTTAGTTACTTTGACCTTTCCATTGGACTGAGGATATGCCACAGATGTATGGACCAGCTGAATACGTAGACTTTCACAGTATTTAGTGAATCGTTTGTTGGCAAATTGGGTCATGTTGTCGGTCACTATGACCTTTAGAATCCCAAAGCAACAAACGATGTTTTGATGGAGGAACTCTGTCATGTTCTGCTCGGTGATTTGAGCCAAAGGGACTACTTCTACCCACTTGGTGAAGTAATCGATGCCGATGATGAGGAATTTTCTTTGTCCAGAAGCTAGAGGTAGCGGTCCAAGGAGTCAAGTCCCCATTGTGCGAATGGCCATAGGGCCCTGAAGCTGCGCAGCTCCGTATGGGGGAGATGTGTCATGGATCCATGGACCTGACAGCTTTTGTGCTTCTTCACGAATTCCAAGGCATCTCACTTCATCGTGGGCTAGAATAGATCCTGCTGCATGATCTTGAATGCAAGTTTTTCCCTGCAACGTGCGAGCCGCATATGCCGAGGTAGATTTCGCTCAGGGCGTACTCATCCTCCTCGGGGGTCAGGCATTTTAGGTAAGGAGTAGAATATCTTTGCCCGTATAGCCTCCCGTTGAGGATCATGTACCAGCCTGTCGTTTTCTTGATCTTCTTAGCCTCGTTGGCATTTTCGAGCAATGCTCCGTTCATCAGATACTTTCTGTATGGGGTCATCCAGTTGTCACCTTCCTTGATCTGCAGCACCCCCTAGTCGAAGGCGTGAACAATGGGTACGGCCAGGGTTTCCCGCAGGTCCCTGGTGTATTACTCTAGAGATCCTACAGCTGCGTCCCTAGCCAGCCAGTCAACTTTTCAGTTTTCGGCTCTAGGCACGTGTTCAATTTTGAATCACTCGAAGCCTTGGATCCGGGCCTTTGCTTTCGCCAGGTTATTCGCAAGCTAAGGGTTAGATGCCTCAAAGGTTCCTTAGATTTGGTTGATCACGAGCTCCGAGTCACTGCGCACGACCAGCGACTTGGTGGAGCATTCATTTGCTAGATGAAGTCCTGCAAGAAGGGCTTCATATTCCGCTACGTTATTAGTAGCGGGAAAGGTCAATGCAACAGAGAACTTAATTTCTGCGCCATTTGGAGTTCTAAGCACGACTCTAACTCCGCTGCTTGTCTGAGTGGGTGACACGTCCACATTCAGGGTCCATGTTGGAATGTCAAGAAGGTCCATACTCCCCGGGCTGTGTGGGTCGTCTAGAGCTGGGGTCATCGCTTGGATGATGAAGTCCGCTAGGACCTGACCCTTGAAGGCTAGCCATCGTCGGAAATCAATGTCGAATTCTCCCAATTTTATAGCCACTTGACTAGTCTCCTGGAGGTTTTTTATTTCTGTAGGATCGTCTTCAGGGATTGATCCATTAGAATGACAATCCGGTAACCTTGAAAGTAGGGTTGTAGTTTCCGCGCCAAATAGATGAGAGTTAACACGATCCTTTCGGCGCGGATATCAGGTTTCCACGTCTGTTAGTATTCTACTCACGTAACACACCGGTCGCTGCGCTCTTTCGTGCTCCTTGACTAGCACGGAGTTGAGTGCATTGTTTGACGTAGCCAAGTAGAGGTACATGTTCTCTCCCGCACACGGTGAGCTCGGGAGGTGGGGTGATGAGGTACGCCTTCAGCTCTTTGAAGGCTTCTTCACACTCCTCGGTCCAGCAGAATCCGGATGATTTCATCTCTTTGAGGGTCTTAAAGAAGGGAAAGTATTTCTCCGCGAACTTGGCTAGGAATCACGAGAGGGTTGTCAGTCATCTTGTGAGTTTTTGTACTTCCTTCACTGTTTGTGGAGGGTTCATGTTGATGATGGCCTTGATCTTTTTCGGGTTTGCTTCTATACTGCGCTATGACACGTTGAAGCTCAAGAACTTCTTAGAGGTCCCCCGAACGTGCATTTGGCCTAGTTAAGTTTCATTTTGTGGGCTCGGAGGACCTGGAAGGTCTCTTCTAGGTAATGGGCATGGTCTCGGCTACCCTACTTTTTACGAGCATGTCGTTGATGTATATTTTCACATTCTTCCCAATCTGAACTTCGAACATCTTGTTCATTTAGGCTGATAGGTTGCCCGGTATTCTTGAGGCCGAAGGGCATCACCTTATAGCAGTACATCCCTTGGTCAGTCATGAAGGAGGTGTGCTCCTTATTATCCGGGTGCATCTTGATTTGGTTGTAACCTGAGTAGGTGTCCATAAAGCTCAAGTGCTCATGTCCAAATGTGGAGCCCACAAGTTGATTGATCCGTGGGAGAGGAAAGCTGTCCTTTAGGCAGGCTTTGTTTACGTCGGTGAAGTTCACGCACATTCACCACTTGCCATTGCTTTTCTTCATGAGCATGACATTGGATAGCCAATCTGGATATTAAATTTCTCTAATGAATCTAGCGTCCAACAGTCTCTTAGCTTCCTACCTTATAGCTACTAGCTTCTTGATGGAGTGGTTCCTGCACTTCTACAGCATGGGTTGTGGCCCGAAATTGAGGCCTAGCCTATGGACCATTACTTCGGCCGGTATCCCGGGCATGTCGACAAATCCATAGAAATACGTTAGTGTTCCTCTGCAGGAAGGTGATCAGGCAATCACGACACGCAGGAGGGAGAGAGTTGCCCACATGTACGCTTTTTTCTGGCTCGGCTAGATCAAGAGAAATTACTTCGGCTACTTCTCCTGATTGGACTTGTTGCAGTGTGGTTTCATCATGGAGATCTAGATCCCCTTGCAAGCGGCCTGGTGCCGCTGGAGCTACTTGGAATAAGTAGCACGTCCATCTATCACCTGGTCCCCGGGCATCTCTTTACGCCATACGAGATCAAAAACTTTATCTTTAGATGAGGAATCGAGGTGACCGCCCTAAAAGCCGTGAGAAAAGGTTTGCCCGAGATGGCGTTGCAAACAGACGGCAGATCAACGACGATGATCATTAGCTCTCGTGTGGCAACGCACGGGTAAGTTCCCATCTTGATTTCCAACTGGACTATCCCCTGTATCGATACAGGCTCGTTGTCCAGGCCATATAGAGGGCCATCGGCCGCTTTTATTTGGCTCCGCTTCAGTCTAAGCTAAAAAAAGGTGCTAAGATATTGTAAATTTTGAGAGCTTCCATTATCAATGAAAACTTATTTCAGTTAGTAGTCAATCGTATCATTTGAAATGATGGTGGATACAACAAGGGGATCAAAGTAAGGAGGTTACATGCTCCATATCATTACTACTAAAGCTAATGACATCACTCTTATCCCCCATCTTTACACTCTTGCCTGTTGGAAGTCTGCTTAGACTGTACCTGCTCACTGCTCTTGGCCGACACGGTTGAGATCATGCTGATCATGCCAGCGGCCGTACGATTCCTGGGAGGCTCGCTTGCCTCACATTCTGAAGTCGTGGGGGCTTGCCCCGAACCCTTCACGAGCCACTTAAGGTGTCTGCGATGAATCAGGTCTTCTATTTCTTGCTGTAGGGTCCGGTAATTTTTTGTGGAGTGTCCGAGGCAACGATGGTACTGGCAGTACTTCGTATGGTCACTACCGCTTGGGCCCTTCGGCGCCTTCGACTACTTGAAGAACTTTTCATCCTAAATCTGCATCAAGATGTTTACGCGGGTATCGTTTAGAGGAGTTAGGGAAACTGGCTCGTGCTCCTACCTTGATCCCGATGAAAGACGTTGCTACTTGCGATGCTCCGAGAAGCGGCTGCTGTTGCCATTCATCTTCTTGCCTGTGGTTGGTCTGGGGACCTTCGGAGGGCGGTCCACACACTCAGGATGCTTTGCCTCATTAGCCTCTTCTGTAGAGATGTAGGCTCGATCAATAGCTTTTTCTTCCCGAAATGATTGAGGGCACTGATGCGATAGGTGCTTGAAAAAGTCCCCTATTGCCAACGTGGCAAAGAAGGCATTGAGCTTTAACTCGTCGGAGAGATGGGGGATCCGGCGCACCTTGGTAATGAAGCGATTGAGAAATCGCTTTAGGTTTTCATCCGACCTTTGGCGGAGGTGGACTAGGTACCACGGCTACTTCTCTTCTCTCCGACTGGAGGCGAACTAGCTTAGGAAGCTGTTTGGGAGCTCGTTGAAGGAGTGGATGAAATTTGGTGGGAGGCCGTGGAACAAAAGCAGCGCGTCCCCCTAAGGGTGATGGGAAAGTATTAGCACATCATTACCTCACTCTCTCCTGAAAGAACAGATGAGTATGGAAATAGTTGAGGTGATCCATTGGGTCCTTACTCCCGTCGTACCCTTTCAGTACGGGCATTTTGAACTTGCGAGAGCGGTTGGAGTCCGGAGATCCATGGCGAAGGGTGACCTTCGCAGGTCGGCCGAGTATCGTGTGGGCCTCTCATTGTGCAGGAGATCCTAAAGAACTTTCATCTTCTCCTGCATCGGTGGATCGGACTCGCCTCTCCGCGCATTGATGATATCACAAAGCTCCGTGTGACCCTATTGGTATTGTTGAGCTTGTCAGTTGTGGCGGCTCGTTGTGCGGGGCGGGCGGGCACTATTGGAGTTTGTCGCCGTTGGCCTTCCTTCTCGCGGGTGTTATAGGGTTACGCCACTCTAGGCTCTCCTCCCGCTCATCCCGGCTGGGGTGGCTCTTAGCCGTAGACTGGGCCCTACTATCGGAGTCCGCTTGGGCCCCGGCATTGTTAGGCCGGTCTGATCTTCTCTTGGGGGCTCTTACACTCCGCCTTCCTCGCCTGGCGGAGGACGCTTGGGATGCTGGAGGAGCTGCCCCCATCCATGGTGTGTCCGTCCGGTTACAAAGAGCCTAGATCACCAGCCTCATATTGCCGATGTCCATTGCCAGGCGATGAACGTTGGGCTCTAGACGGACGTCTGTGCGGCTACCCACTGAGGGGTTGTCGCCGCGTGCAACGGCATCTCTTGTTGGGACACTAGCTTGTGTCTTGGTATTTACCATCTTGTAGTGAAGGAATGAGTGCGAGAAGGAGACGCTAGGCTTCTTGTCTCGTTCCCACAGACGATGCCAATATTGTTTCTCGGGTCCCGATTGTTGTACGGATTATGGAGCTATTGAATTCCTCGTCATCAAGAGGTTGTCGCGAGCGGGTCCGATCTCCGTCTCTATTGTCGAGACTGAAAAATATAATTAACAAATAGGAGGTCAGAGATCCGGAGGGATTTCTTCCACCGCAAACACTCTAACGCTCAAGTCAGCAACTTCTCACAATAAACGGAAAAGGGCACACGCTTAGAGCTGTGCGAAAATATGCTATAAATACGTTGAGAGTGTGTGAATGCAGGCGGGTGAGATTTAGTGAGCTGGTATTAGTAGGCCTAGCTCCCGAAATGCATCATAGCAGATGGCTAATTCTCTTTACTTGAGAAGGCTGAGAGAGTCGGATTTGAAAGATGGTTTAGAACTTAGCTAGCTTGACGTAGAGTCAATTGTTCAGGATCCGATCAATCCCTTTCCCTGTAGAGGGGGAGGGATTTTATAGGCCCCCTGGTTGGGGGCTTTGGGCGTGAGAATCCCCGTGCAAGGGTTCGTTGGCTGCTGAATGTTGTCAGTAGTCGTCAGTGTGTCGGTTGTCGTCTTGCGGTGGCAGGAAGACCGTAGGATGCTGCCGGTTACGCTTAGTCTACCCCTCGCGTTGGGATTAGCTGAAGAACTGTGGGCAGCAGCGCCAGTCGTGGTTGGCAAGGCTGACTCTCTCCCCATTGTTTCGTTTCTTCTGCGCCACCACTGTCGCCCGATAGTCGCATTAATGAGCCGCAGATGTTGTTCATTAGCTACGAGAATGGGCCGCCATGTAAGCCGCTCTAGGACGTGGGGCTAGATTCTTCATTTGGGCCTTTGCCCCATGAGTTGGGTTTCACACCCATTTAGACCTTCGTACTGGACCCAATAATATTTATGTGCCATTAAGAAAAATAAAGATATTAATAAATTATTAAAAACTAAAATATCATTCTTTCATAAAACTAATTATTTTTTGAATGAAACTAATTTACAAATTACTAATTGTGATAAGTTAAGTTAAAAAATTATGTTTATTTTAATTAGACTCCACTTATTAGTTTACTAATATTATAATTAGAGTTAGCTCAGTTTTCTGCAAGACAATTATAACTTAATCTCTTAATCAAATCATCACAAGATAAGTTTAAATTATTTAACAAAGTATAAATTCATTAATTTAGTAATATTATAATTAGATTTAGCTCGGTTTACTAGCTCCATGACAATCATAACTTAATCTATTAATGAAATCATGACAATATAAGTTTAAATTATTTAGCAAAGTATAGATTCATTAATTTAGTAATATTATAATTAGATTTAGCACTGTTTACTAGCTCCATGACAATCATAACTTAATCTATTAATTAAATCATCACAATATAAGTTTAAATTATTTAGCAAATATAAGTTCATTAATTTAGTAATATTATAATTAGATTTAGCTCCGTTTACTAGCTCCATGACAATCATAACTTAATCTCTTAATTAAATCATGACAATATAAGTTTAAATTATTTAGCAAAGTATAAATTCATTAATTTAGTAATATTATAATTAGATTTAGCACTGTTTACTAGTTCCATGACAATGATTTAATCTATTAGTTCCATTTGACAATCATTAATTTAGTAATATTATAATTAGATTTACGTTTAATCTGACTTAATTAAATAGATCATGACAATATAAGTTTAAATTATTTAGCAAAGTATAAATTCATTAATTTAGTAATATTATAATTAGATTTAGCTCCGTTTACTAGCTCCATGACAATCATAACTTAATCTCTTAATTAAATCAAGACAATATAAGTTTAAATTATTTAGCAAAGTATAAATTCATTAATTTAGTAATATTATAATTAGATTTAGCGGTTTACTAGCTTTACTAAGTTCAAATTATCATAAGTTTAAATTATTTAACAAAGTACAATCATTAATTTAGTAATTTCAATTAAATCATCACAATATAAGTTTAAATTGTTTAACAAAGTATAAATTCACAATTGTTAATGTTTATTAATAGATATCAAGTGAACAAACATATTATAAAAATCATTGGATTTCTAGAAACCCTTTTTGAAAATATATAAATTATAATTTAAAAAATTATTTCAAACATGTCGTCAAATATTATTATTAAAAGTATGTAATTATTTTTTAAAGAAATATGTTAGATGTAATTAATTTTTTAAGAGAGATGCATAGTCAATGAATAGTTGATGTCATAAAATTATATAATTCTCATTCGTTTCACGCATATATATATGCAATTAATATAATGACACCATGAGGCTACGTAGCAAATATTTAATAAAAAAATATATAATTTACCAGTAGTTTGACTATAATATATAGTAAAAAAACAAATTATATGAGAATTTTAAATGGTATTTATGTCTTTGTCTATTCATACTTATACTTAATTTTGTTAACAATTCATTTCAACATTATTACAATTCCCTTGTTTGATCTGTACTTTGAATGAGATAATAATTATAATTATTCATCCATTTTGTCAACAATGCTATGCTACAACATAACTAAAATACGTTAATAATGACAAGACTCAATAAAAATAATATAAAATTCAGATAAAAAATACGACATGGCCACCTTAAATGTTAGACTAAATAGTTTAGGTCAACATAGGGCCAATCTTGAAAGACTGGTCGCCTAAAGAGCTCAAGACCCGTTGAGCAAATCCCCATGCTGATCCGATGGTTACATGAAAAGGTAATTATATTGCTACATTAACAGCGCTGATATAAAATCTTATATATTTCAGCCCTATTATTAAGTTTTGAGAACAAATTTATTCCCTTTTATAGTATCATATGTTATGTGTGATTTTTTTTTTTAAAAATGAGCCTTGAAGATAAGAAGGATATGCCCCAACTTTAGTGAAGAGGTAGTCACACTACTTTATAAGAAATATCGATATGAATATTCATAGAAGATACCATTGTTAAGTTTCGAGATCGAGTTCACTTCTTTCTAAGATATTGCCGATTTAGTAAATGACGAGATATCTTTGTTATTAGCCCGTCTCGTAACGATTTTATCTTTGCGAAACATCTCGAAGCAATAATGAATAATTCCCACAAATATTATACGGCTAAATTTATGATATTTTTATATTTATGAAATATTTAAAAAATAAAAAAATTAAATATTATCGTAGGATGAATAAGACTGATCAATTCAAATATTCATGTACGTGTACACACGCCCCCATACACACCCATGTGTGAATGTGTTAAAATATTAAAGGTTGTGACATAATGAAGATTATATTTTGGCCATCAAGGCCTCGAATAACCTAAGGAATTAATATAATCCAATATTAAAATATATACATAGGTTGCATCATGACAACGATAATAATAATAATCGGCTTTTCTATAGTATCCCATGTAGAAGACAGAAGAAAAAAAGCAATAGCATGCGAATAAATTGTTTTATATTGATTGAATGAAAATACAATCTACCATTTATCAGTAAAAAAGACTTTTTTTTTAAAAAAAATTTAAGATCTATTTTCAGTCATAAAAATCGTACGAAACAGGACTTATTAACAAATATGTCTCAAGCCTTCTCGAACGCGGACGGTGCATTTAATAGGAATAACTCGACTTTAAAACTCAATAATGATGTTGCTTGTAAAAATTTATATCAGCATTCACAATATATCAGTATGATCATCTCTTTGCTAGGTGCTGTATTATTTTAGCATTGAGCTGCTCCATAATTGATTAAGTGAATGTAATTTTTTCTATTTATAAATGTGAATACTTTCTCCACCATTTGAATAGTTTTTTTAATAATAAGATTATATGGGATGAAACTAATAATTCGATTTTATTTTACCCCTTTTAAAATTAGCTAATATCTCTAATAAAAATAGATTATATATTAAATATCAATAAAAAAATAATGCTATATTAATTAAATTGTAATTTAAATTTGCACATATGGTACAAAAAAAAGTAAATTATAAAAAAAAATATTATTGTATTTTCAGGTGCAGTTAGTTGCCATCACGTGCTCACCTAATGACTAAGAAAAAATAAAATAATTCGAAAGGCAAGTATGAGGAATAATTATTTTTTAATTAATTAAAAAAACACAAATTTGGAGAGAGCGGCCACAGGTGTCATTGAATTAAAAAACTCAATAATGCGCTACAGGACAGGGCAGCGGAGAGAGAGCGGTCCCGTAGCGTTCACTCTTTAATTATTTTTTAATTATTTTTTTCCTATTTATGAATAAACATAATTCTCTTAATAATGACGCAATACGACCGTCACACGTGCGTCATGCTCACATCTAAAGACATGTATAGATAGGTAATTTACTTATTTTTAAAATGTTACAAGACATTCGGTTGAATAGAATAAAAATATAATAATTATTTTTTAAAAATAAAATAAAATAAAAATAAAGTCAAAAATTATTATTTTTATATTTAATTATTAAAATAAATTAAAAATTAATTTTTTAATATTTAATTTGTAAATTAATATAAAATAAAATAAAAATTTATCATAATAAATTTTTTATTTTTATTTAATATAAAAGATATTATTTTTTTATATATCTATATACATTATCCAAAATTATTATATAATATATATTTTTATAAAAAAATATATATTAAAATATTTAATATAATATATATAATTAAATATTATATATTAAATATTTATTAAATATTATTTATATATAATTATACGTATAAATCAAATATTTATTAAATATTTATATAATATTACGTATTATTAAATATTATATTTAATATAATATTACATATTATTATATAATACATAATATTACGTATTAAATATTTATTAAATATTACGTATATCTAATATTACGTATATATAATAAATATTTAATAAATATAATTATTAAATAATTATATATCAAATAATTACGTGTGTGTATATATATAAGAGCATTTTAAAAATATAAAAAAATTAATATGGGAATAGTTATTTATAACTATTTGAGAATAACTAATACCAATGAGATTTGAAAATAATTATTTATTCAAGAATATTTATTTTTTATCAAAATATAATTAAATAATAAAATAAATATTTTTAAATAAATAAAATAAAAATAAAAATTATATTATCACCAACCAAACGTAGGATTAGGATTTGGATGGTTCTTTTCATAAAAATAAGAATGATTAAATTAGAGACAGATGGTGCTTACTACCTAAGTAATAACTACATTAACATATAAATGGTAGTTTTTTATTTTTGAAATTCAAAATTAAATACATTTGATTGAGATAATTTGCAATAAATATTAGATAAATTATTCATTTAGTTAAAAATTAGATAAATAAAATATTTAATCCCTTATAATGGTTGCCCGAGGATTAAAAATTAACAAAAAAAAAAAAAAATTAGAATGACGATATTTTTATTTTTTAAAATTATTTAGAATTATAATTTCTGATCAGTCGGCAACGCCCTTCACCGCTGGTCATGCCACCTCCACCACCTCCCGGCTAGGCGTTACCGACCACCTCACCGCTGGTCAATCATTCTTCCCTTTTACTATATTTGTTTCTCAAATGATATTGCTTTCTTTAGGCTTTAAAAGCCCGATTTTCGTGCCATTTTTAAAAGCAAAATGTGCAGACAATTCAGTAAAAATAAAAAATTATAAATTAAAATTCACACCTTATAACGGGCATATATTTTATAAAAATTTTATGTAATGAGAGGAGGAGTAGATACATAAAAAATATAGACTTTTTAGCTTTAAAAATATCATATATATAAATATTTTAAATAATAAATATTATTAGAGATCAGCACAGAGTAACAAGGAAAAGGAGGTTTGGATGTACTTACTTTCAACTAAAAATTATAAAAATATACTTTAGATTTACCTAAAATTTCCTCCTCTAACCTTCTCTCTCTCCCTCTTTCTTTCTTTTCGTTAACTCTCCTTTCCAAAATCTGTTAAAAATGTAGTCAAAAATTAGCAAAAAATGGGTATTAATATAAAAAATTAGAACATTTACAAATAATTCGCCACAAACACGCACGGATATCTTTTGGCTGGACAGCAACATCAGGCTTTAGATTATTTCAATTGAAGGCGGCCTTTTGTATTGAACTGCTATACCTCTCCATGTATCTTACATAATAAAATGTTATTTTGCTTTGCTAAATACATCATTTCAATTATGTTATATAAATAAACTCTAAATCTTTGATTAATATGTCAATGACTTTTCAAAAAATAGTTCATTACTACCTTTTTATTATTACTATTTACTTTTTTGTTTAATTGGTCTAATATTTATAAAATAATGTTATAAATTGAACAATTTTTTTTTTTTTGAGTTAATAAGTCAATTAATCATACTAATTCAATCATGCGGATATAATGAATTTGCTAAATTTAATATTTGAATGCAAAATTTGTGTTGAAAATATATATTAAATTTCTACGAGATGCCTCAATTATTTTAACTGTTAGTATTATTTAAATAGATTGATTTATATTAATTAAAAGCAAAATTTTGCATTACTCTTTTACTAATTCTAGTTTTGTGATAGGGAAGGGTGTTTTGAAATTTCAAAAAATCAAAATTAAAAACATTGTAGATTTCTTGAGTTCTTTTATTGACCAATCAAAGATATTTTATTTAGTGTCATTTAACCTCTATTATGACCTCTCAACTATTAAGAACTCTATAACATCTTTCTTTGTGCGTTCTCTAGATCCAACTTGCTATACAAATTATAATCATGACCTTAAACTTGAGAGTTTAGGTTCTTACCACTCAGTCAAATATCTTTTCTAAGGAGATTTAAAGGATATAGGATGAAAACAAGAGTGTCTTTTTTACCTTGCTCAAAGCACAATAGGCTTTCATGGGTGTTAGGCACAGCATATATGGGATGGAGTAGCCTCTCCTATATAGCATTCCATCCTCAAGGGTATACCATTTGGCCATCTCTTTGGTACACTTAGCCTTGGTTAGATCATCCGATAGTGAACCATCCTCAAATTTTTTTCAAAATGGTGTCATCAAGTTATTTCATCAGATACAAGAAGCATCTCGTTCGATCCATCTATGATTGGGCTCAGGAGTATCTCCCTGGCATATTGTGCAAGATTTTCAAATGTTGTTGTCTTGGTTAGTTGGTCCACATTCCAAATGTCTTCTCTTAGGAAGTGGAGAATCTTCATTTATCGAAGAATGATAGGCGATGTCTTATTTAATCAAGGTACTTTGCTAAGCTTGGATTTTACACTTGGAAATCGACGAGTACTTGGTTCACAATTAGTTCGGAGTCATTGTGAATAATCAAATTTTTAGTCGAACATTCCCTTGTCACGTTAATACCGAATCTTTATGTTTGTGAGGATTTTACCAATATAGTAAATTGGTCGTTGTATGCGAGCATCCTCTCTGGACCAAAGATGAACTCAATGTTGTATCTGATATGGCCAAATAGAGGTAAAATTACTTGCCCTCCTTTGGATAAGTCAAAAGAGGGGATCCACTAGGTATTTCTTTAACTCCCGGAATGCCTGCTGATATTCCTCTATCAATCGGAAGCCATTATTTTTGGCCCTTCTCAAAGTTTTGAAAAATGGAAGATACTTCTCAGTGAATTTTGCCAAGAACTCGATAAGAGCAGCAAGTCTTTCCGTTAATCTCTACACCTCCTTTAAAGATCAGGGTGGTGCCATATTCATGATGGCTTTAATCTTATCCAAATTGGTCTCAATCCCTTGGTGTGAAATAATGAAATTGAGGAACTTTTTGGATGTAACTCCGAACATGCACTTTGTTGGATTCAGTTTCATCCAATGGGTTCAAAGCTCCTCGAAGATTTTGGCAAAATCTCGAATATGGTTGTCGGCCAATACGCTCTTGACGAGCATATTATTTACATATACATTCATATTCCTTCGGTTAGGTCTTCAAATACTTTGTTTACCAATTTGTGTTATGTTACCCTTATATTTTTGTGACTAAAATGTATGACATTGTATCAATAGGTCCCCTGATTGGTTATAAATGGAATCATTTTCTCATATTTTAGGCACATTCGGATTTGATTATATCCTAAATATGTATCCATGAAACTCAACAGTTGATGACTAGATGGTGAGTATATCAATTGGTCAATTATTGATAAATGGAAGCTATCATTCGACATTTTTATTTACATTAGTAAATTCGACACACATCCTTCATTTTTTGTTATTTTTCTTGATGAGGATGACATTCGATAGCTAATTTGGACAATGAGCTTCCCTAATGAATCTTGCATTGAGCAATTTCTTAATATCTTCCCTCATGTCAATGAGCCTCACCGTGGAGCAATTTCTCCACTTTTGTTGGAACGATTTGTGTCCTGGGATTAGGTTTAACTTGTGAACCATTATTTTTATAGGGATCCCTAGCATGTCTGCCGGCATCTAAGTGAACACTTTCGAGTTTCGGTGAAAGAACTCCACCAGTTGGGTAGGGAATTTTCGATCTGGACATATTTATTGGACTCGATCGGATCTAGAGGGACTTGTAGGGATGATTCACCGGGTTGGCTTTGTTGGATCACGGTTTCATCACAAAGGTCAATTTCTTCAATCAGTTGAGTTGGAATCAATTGACCTATTTGAGTTAGGTAATAGATTCTATTTTGTGACTTGCTCGTCTCACACTTTTTTCACCCTATATGGGGTTACAAACTTTATTTTTAGGTGTGGGATGAAGGTTATCACTTCAAAAGCCACCAAGCAGGGTTGGCCCACAAATGTCTTTGTAGACTGAGTGTAGGCTTATCACTATGATTGTTAAGATTTGGGAAGCATTTTAGGGTATGTCTCCAATGTAACTTTCAATTGGATAATCTCTTGAATCGGTATGGGTTTGTTATTTAACCCATATAAGGGACCCTTCGACTGGTTGCATTCGGTTTCTTTTAAACCCTAGCTTAAAAAATGCATCAAGATAGAGAACATATTGATAACTTTCATTATTAATAAGGACTCATTTTAATGTGTAGTCAATGATTTTGTTTGAAACAAATACGGTTACAACAAGATGGTGGGAATGAGGAGTAATTACTGTATTATATTATCATTATTAAAACTAATGATATAATTTTCTTCTCCTATCTTCCACCTCTTGTTAGACAAAATTTTCTCGAGATGATCCAAAGCATTGCTTTTGGCAAGCTTTGTGGAGATCATGTTTTTTATGACTTCGACAGCCACTTGGTTGTGAGGTTGCTTAGATCGCTCCATGTCATCATTGCTGGTATTATCAGGAGCGAATCTTGAGTTTTTTAAATATTTATTGATGTATCTTATTTAAATTAGGGTCTCTCTTTTTTTTTTTTTTTTTTTGAGTTCATCAATCTTCGATGCTATGGCCAGAAAATAGTTGACAGAAATAATATTTCGATTGGTCTCCTCCCTTTGGATTATTCATTGGCTTAGGCTATTTTAGAAATTTCTCATTTTGGATTTGTATTAGTATATTAGTTCAAATGTTATTTAGTGGGGTGATGTTCAACGATTTATATTCCCTTCTGACCCCTGGATCAATCCTCGGCTACTTTCTAGGATCATGGGTGGTCGAATTGTTGTGGCTTCTTCTCTTCCCTCTGGTCGACGTCGAAATATGGATATGGTTTGTGCTCAGACCACTTTGCTTTGTTAGCTTCATCAGTCACGATGTATGCCCGGGTGATTGTTTCTACATTGAGGAACATCTTAGGTTCTTGTTAGACTAGATATTTGAAGAACTCACTCGGCTGTATGGTGGACATAAACGTGTTTAGTTTTACCACATCAGTGAGTTTTGATATGCCTTAAGCCTAGCCATTGAATCTGAACAGAAAGCACTTCGAAGTTTTGTTTTGACCTTCTTAGATTTTGACAATGTGTCGAGGCTGTTTTTTTTTTTTTTTTTTCTCTGACTAGAGGCAAATTGAGACAAAAATTGATCACCCAAGTCTTAGAAGGATGATATAGAATTTGGTGCCAACTGGTAGAACCAAATTTGCGTGTCTCATTTGAGGGTGAAATGGAAGTAAAGGCATAAATCAGGGTCATATAGGCTCTGGAACCCCAATAATATTTAAAAGTAATATATATGATTCCTCGAATCCGTACTCTCGTCGTAGGGCACCAGGGTTGGTATCTTGAATTTGCAAGGGAACCGATATATTTTGATGTCCCTAGTAAATGGTGAACTGCCTAATTCGGCCGACTACCTGCCCATACTTCTACGAAATTGATGCTATTCGATCCTTTTGATTCTTGTTCCACCTCGATTGTGGGTGCAATCCTCTTTGCATTGAGAAAAGTCCTCTACTCTAAATAGTTGGTTAATATCCGGGGTGACTATTGGCTATCCCAAGTATATCACAAATTTTGCCATTTGAGACTTTCCACCTTGGCTTTGAAGTTGAGCCAACCCTCGAGCTGGAAAGGACTTTTTTAGAGGGACATTGCTTGCCCATCCGGGTTCCTTGACTGTTGTGGCGTCATTTTGGACACATACTTTCTTCATTTATTCCTCCTTTTGGAGGTGTATGCTTGAGAATTGGGAGGTGGTATCGCAAGCGGGTGCCTCTCCAATTTGTCCCATGAGGATTTGAGTATCTTCAACATATTGTCAACTTGTGCAGCTAAGGATTCTACATTTATCTTCCTCAGTTGGAGAACATCCTCATGGTTGCCCTTGGTGGGGTCGTGGCTATGAGATGTAATATCCTTATGCAAGAGAGTTGTTTGAGTATGAGTTATTGTGTTCACCATATTTGTTCTTTTTTGGGAATGTGAGTTAAGGTCTTTTTCAGATATTTAGATTTGTGATGAGAATAGGTGACTTAACTGCATTCTTACAGACAATACTAATAATGTGTTCCCTAGACCTAGGTTATCGTACGGATTAGATATCCGGGTGAATTTTTTTACTGAACTGAAAGATTGTGGGTTTGGTGTTTGTAATTAAAATGTACCACAATAACTCAATGAGAGGTTAGAAATATACGTGACTTACTTTTCAATAAATCTTTCAACGATAAAATAAGAAATTTTTTTTAGAAAAATTGAAAGATGCAGAAAGAAAATAAGCGGGAGGACAATGGAAAGGAAGGGGGTGAGTGTAGTGTTTTATAGTGGCTTGAGGATTGGGCTTCGCTTCTTAATTGTGCCCTCTATTGGTGTTTGCATGCTTGAGTTGGACTTGCCCCTTTTTAGTTGGGTGACCCGTATTTATAGTAAAAAAATTTAAACGATTGGTCAGCTAGAAATTACTGCCTATATGGAAGGCATTATATTATATTGTATTAATTATCAGCTATGACTTTTGATTCGTAACTATTGTTTATACCGATTTTGTTAATGTTTGATATTTATTCGGTCATTATTTGATTGGGCTATTCATGTATATATTGTAATCTCTCGAGTTACTGTAATCACTCATTAAGATTTAATATTTTATTTATTACTTTACTAAGTTGTAATTTTGTCACAATCTTGTTTGTTTTTTGCTGTCCAGCCATTCAGAAGGTCAGCACAGTCTGACCACTTATATTCAGATTACTGGCGTTTGGGCTTGACTTTTAATTTGGATTGGACTGGTCATATCTGGGCCATGCCCGTCAAGCCTGTGTATCACCCTTCATCAATACCGTTAAACATCTGAAATTATAAAAATAAGTATGCATCAAAATTTTATTCCTTGATGGAATTGTATTTTTCTATAAATATAAAAACACCATAATATCTAATTAGACATTATATCTATATTTTTATTGCCAAACAAGATTTACTTAGTTCACATTATTTCATTTTAGAATTTATGAATATTATTAGGCAAAAAAATAAAAAAAAAAAAATTCCTAATGCCTCATTTGATCGAATCCGTCCGGCCTCAAGTCCCACTATTATTTTTGAACAGAAAAAATATCAATTAGTTTTGAAAAATTCGACGATTTTAATTTTAAAAAAAATTAAAATATTTTTAATTTTTTATTATTTAATTTTATATTAAATATCTATATTTTCTTTAATTTTAATGATTGCGCATGCGACCACTGTTGATTAAATAAATATTTTATTTCCACGATTATAACAAACGTCGTTCAGTGCCTCTTTTCTCCCTTCCCTTTTTTACCGATGTTTTGGTTTCTTCCCGCTTCGGGTGGCGCGTGTTCAGAATCGGCAACTAATGCCACGTTGGACTTTGACGACGGAGGTGCTGCAATGCAGCTTCGTGTTTGTACCGTGTTATAATCGTTGAATAAAAATTTAATATTTTTTATTTATTAAATAATAAAATAATATTTTTTTAAGTAAAAATAATAATAATAAGCGTTAGATTTTTATCCAACGACTGTTATAATATCAAACGAGTTACACGCTGCATGGCGTGCACCGTTGGACTTGTCACTGGACCAGGTTCACATCTTAAATTTAATTAATATAAAAATTAAATGAAAATTTTAATTTAATATATAAATTAAATATATAAATAAATTTATTTATAAATTAGATTAAATTTTTTTATTATTTATTAAATATGATGTATCATGAATTTAAATTTTAAACAGGTTCGGGTCATTCCGATTGTTAAGTTTGGCTCCATCCACCGAGTTTGAATTCTGTACACTATTATAGAAAGTGAGAGGTCAGGTATCGGCAGGATGTCGGCTTCCAAGAATCGAGAAGGTTAAGAGGAAAACATAATAAGGAGAAAAAGTGAGAGTGTTTGTGGTGGGTATAATACTTTCAAAGCGAAAGGCTTTCTGTGGCTCGAAAGGAGCGCTGGTCTCTGACACTGTTTTCTTGATGGATATAGTGACAGAGAGAGAGAGGCGTTCTGTAAACGTGGGAGCTTGTGAGAACGCAGTGTAAATTTAAGAGTATCTTTATGAGAGTTAGGACTTTGGTGAATGAGTATTAGTAGAAAAGAGAGTGTTTGTTAGCAGAACACGGAGCGTAACCTGGAGTGAGGACTCCATGGGTTTTTATAGGTGAGATGCTGGGCATTCTTCCTTTGACAAGAGCGCTTGATTCCTACGTTCAATTAGGTCGGTTTCCTTTCTTGGTGTGGGGCTTTAATGGCGGTAACGGCTTCTTGGAAGGATTGCTTTTCTTATGTATTTTGTAACAGCTAGGGTTTGTTGCAGACAAAGGAGAGGATTTGGTGCTTTCCTCGTGTAAGACGCGTTGAATCTGCTAGTGACTATTGCCAAGGAGATTGCCTTTTGGGAGAGCACAAAATTAAGAGGGAAGACCGTTACTGGTAGCGGATGGAAGCGTGGGCTAGATTGGGCATGGCCCACATGAGGCTTGCTCATGAGCCAGCCTACTATAGTGCTTCCGGTCAACATAAATGTTAACCGTCCCTTTGTGGCTGTTGCCCGTCGTTGTGCTGGTTTCTTTGGACTTTCGTCCGGTCAACGGTTTGCGTTGATCGTTCAGGTTTATATTTAGGCCTTCATTGATTTGGACTGTTCTTCATTCTTAGGCCAGCCCATCATGGGCGTACCCATCACTAGCCCTCCATGCCGATGGTCTGAATTCTGACCTCCAACATGTTCATGGTGGGTCATGTGACTTGGTGTCCGTCAAGATCCACTGACCAAAACCGTTGACCGTTTCAGACAACCTGGTGCACTCTTGCAAAAGGAGCTGGACGGATTCATTGACCGTTTGGGCCAAAATTCGGAAACCTGCTGAAGGAAATATTGACCAGATTTGTTAACCGTCCTGACCGAAATCCAGAGAACTGTTGAAGGAAATATTGGTTGAATTCGTTGACCATCTGGGTTAAGATTCGGAGAACCACTAAAGGAATTGTTGGCTAAATTCGTTAACCGTCAAGGCCAAGATCCGGAGAACTTGTGGGACTGGAGTGACACACCATCATTTGTCGTTCTGTTAGACAAAAAGGTGGGCACGTGTCTGTGCACGGTGAATTGAAGGTCCCGGTAATTAATGCGCCTGAGGATCTGATTTGACTGCACCCATTCAGGGAATGCCCCATAGCAGCAATGATGGCGCACGTTTATGAGATGGTTATTCTGACCAGCGCTCACATTGCCTTTTAAGTCATCCATTTTCCTTTTAAATTTCCCATGCTTTCCTTCATCCCTTTGCTGAAAAAATTCTAAATGTTCTATAACTTCCTTATTTCCACATCCATGGCTTCTGTTTTTGAGATTGCCTCCATTTTTAGAGAATTGGATGTTAAGGAATTGTATGTTGAGTATAATATGCCAAAAGAGATAGTTTTCCAGGTCCCGGTCAAGGAAGACAAGGTGTGCTTGCCAACGGAGGGTTTCATTACCAAATATGAAGCCTAAGTGAGGAGTGGCCTTCGCGTCCCAGTCCCTACTGAGTTATTGGACATCTTCTTGGCCCTCCAAGTCCCCATCGCCCAATATCATGTGAACGTCGTTTGATATTTGAGTACCTTCTGTATTTTTCTCCGTCAACACACGAAGCGGCTGACAATGGCAATGGTGAGGGTACTATTTAAGTTTAATCAGGGAGTAGAGTAGATCTTTCTGTCCCCACGTGGTGGTCTCTAGGTTAGTACTGCCATCTACGATTCATTAAAGAATTGGAAGAACTGGTTTTTCTTTGTCTGTGTGGATAAGTCCTGGCCATTGGCCAGGGAATGGGACAAGGTGCCCAAAGTTTACACCGGGACTCCTTCTGAGGAGGAGACAGAGTCTCTGAAGTGGTTATTTGAGTTGGTGGAGGGCTACCTTATTGATTTTTGGAGAGATCACTTGGTCTCTCGTGATGAGACCAGGAAGGCCAAGTGGGGGCCTCCGTCTCCTGAACAGAAGATGGTGAAATCCTCTAAGAAGAGGAAGATTGGGGCTCTTGTGAACAGGGTACCATCCGACGAGGGATCTCCCACCAATCCAGCAGTGAAGAGGACAATGATGGCGGCAGCAGTAAGGCCTTCTTCGTCTTCCTCTACCAATCCTAGGAATGTGCTAATTGGCCAATTTGCCATAGTGGAGAACAGCTCCAGTGTATGTGGTGAAGGCTCTACCATTAAGGTTTTTAGGGAGAGTCCGCATCCCACCACTAGCTGCGTTGTTCTGGTCCTCCCGTAGTTGGAGCAATTGATGTGGTTGGAGATAAAGTGATTGCTTGGCTTGATGAGGAGCTGGAGACGCTGAGGGTGGAGCACCGGGAGGACGCGGTTGCTCTAGGGTTCGTGCTAGCCAACTTGGAAGTAGAGATCGCCAGGCTGAAAGAGGAGAATGCCAGTCTAAAGGAGGCCGTGGTGATGGGTCATGTTGAGGAGAATGATAAACTGAAAGAGGATATTGCCTGCCACAAGGAAGAGATCGATAGGTTTACGTGACACGTCGACCAGCTCGCGGGGCAAATGACCACGAGCTTATCAGTTGCATTCGCCCCCACGAAGTCTCGAACATGCCGTTTGCTCGATTATGGGAGGGGATCAATATCATCCGACGTATTACCCGCATGACTGATCCCAACTTTCTAGTTGAGTTTCTCAACTTGGAGAACCGTTCTACTATGTGTCGTGAGAGCCTTGTGGGGGAGCCCCAGGCCAGTCACAGGCCGCTGGCACCTTCTCCTGGGAGCTCCACTCCTCCTTAGTTTTTGTACTCATTATTTTTGTAACTAATGTAACTGTGAGTGAACATAATCAACAAAATGACTATTTCATTGAAGTTATGTGTCCTTGGCCTTTATTGTTATTCCCACTCCTTCGTGATGAGATTTCCAGCCAACTCTATGTGCGCAAGTTGGCCGCCCGCCTTACTTAAGGCGTCGTTGGCATTCTTCTAAGGAGTTGAGCCTTTGTGTAGACATTAGGGTTAACTTGAATGTGGGGCTAAGCTTGATTCATACTCACGTGGGAGCAAAGACTTGGTGGCGTTGCCCTAGTGTGTACTTGGGCTGCCAACATTTGGCGTGGATTGCCTCGCTTCTATCGATCGTTGTTGATTAATTGCACTATCTCCTTACGTAGGAGGTTGTTACGCGTGCTGTATAAGCCCTCTAAGATTTTGACTACAAACGGGCCACTTGGATAACCAAGATTTTGTTCGACCATCAGTAAGCCGCCTGGATGACTAGGGTTTAAGTTCAACCACTGATTGGCCGTCTGGATGACCGGAGTTTACATACGACTACTTATGGGCCGCTTGGGTGACAAGGGTTTAAATACGATCGCTTATGAGCCGTCTGGATGACCAAGGTTTAATAATGGGCAGGTAAGAACCCGCCCGACTTAGGGGCAGTCTGGGTCGTTTATGAATCCTGCAAACAAACATACAAATATGCATATACATACATAACATAACAATAAGACACAATGGACATGAAAAAGGACACTTATTTTATTAATTGAAAGAAGTACATTCTCTTACAAGTATACATATGGACGACCCACGTGGACCCTTACTGGAAGTAGCATTTAAGGTGGGTCGCGTTCCACGTTTGTGGAACCAACTTGTCGTCTTGGGTCCGGAGTTTGTATGCTCCATTCTACAGGATGGAGGAGATTAAGAAAGATCTTTCCCAGTTTGGAAAAAGCTTATTGCGGTTGGCAACCTTGCCTGTGGCTTCGATGCTTTGTAAGATCAAATCCCCATGTTGAACTGCTGCGCTTTTACTTTCTTGTTGTAATAGCGCATCATCCGTTGTTGGTAGGTTATGGTTTGCATTCTGGTGGCGTCGCAAGCTTCTTCCAGCAGGTCTAGGTGCTTCCTGATTTTCTAGGAGTTGCCCTGTGGGTCGAAGGATCCGACCCTAAGACTTGAAAGCCAAATCTCGACTAGAATCACTGCTTTAGTTCCGTAGCAAAGATTGAATGGAGTCTTGTGAGTTGGCTCCTTTGGAGTCATCCGATAAGACCAAAGGACGGAGGGCAACTCATCCACCTAGGAGCCCCGGACATCCTCCATCTTAGTTTTGAGACCGTGGAGTAACGAGCGGTTCGTGATCTCCACCAATCCATTCGCTTACAGGTATACCACCGAAGTGTCGACCAATCTGATGGCCAGACTAGTGCAATATTTAGTGAAACGCTTTTCTGAGAATTGGGTTCCGTTGCCGGTGACGATGACATCGAGAATGCCAAATCTGCTGACTACATTCTGGCGGATGAATTCAAGAGCATGGTACTTTGTGATCTTGGTCAACGAGATGGCTTCAACCCACTTGGTGAAGTAGTTGATGCTTATGATAATAAATTTTTTTTACCCTGTTGCAATGAAAAATGGGTCGATAATGTCAAGTCCTTACTGTGGAAAAAGCCAAGGAGCTAGGAGAGATTTCAGCTCAATGGGTGGCTGGTGGTGAAGGTGGCCTTGGAGCTGACAGTTTTCACACCTTTTTACGAACTCGAGCGCATCCCTTTTCATTGTTTGCCAATAGTAACCCTGGCGCACGACTTGAATTCCAAGTTCTTACTATTAATATGTAATCCACAAATCCCGAGATGGATTTCACCTAGGGCGTAGTCGGCCTCCTCTGGAGTGAGGCACCGGAGGTATGGAGTTGAGTAACCATGACGATATAGCTGCCCATAGACCATGGTGTACTAGCCATTCATCTTTTTGACTCGCTTGGCTTCGTCTGTATCTTCTAGAAGTGCTCCATCCATTAGGTATTTTTGGTACGGCGTCATCCAATTTTCTACTTCGGAGATCTGCATTACTTCCTGCTCATCTGTGCTGGGAGCACTGAGAATTTTTTACATGTCCCTCTAATACTGCTCTGGATTTTCGACCACCGCTGTCCTGACAAGTTAGTCGACCTTCTAGTTCTCAATTCCGGGAACATGAACGTGGGTCACGTTGTTAAATCTCTTGCTAATCTCCATCACCTTGGCCTAGTATTTAACCAGGCGGGGGTTGCATGGCTCAAAGATCTCGTTAACTTGATTGATGACCATTTTCAAGTCAGTGTAGACAGTCTATTGTTTAGCCGAGCACTCTTTAGCTAGCCTCAACCTAGCCAATAGGGCTTCATATTTTGTAATGTTGTTGGTCACCGGAAAGTAAAGTCTGAGTGAGTACTTCTGTAACGTCCTCGACGCATCCGCATGTAGATATTGTCCGCTTTAGCCCGGGAGAACTTCGTGGTGTCTCCAAGCCTACAGGTCACAGCTTGGGAGAGTTTCACGGCATCTCCAAGCCTACAGGCCTCACGGTTTTATTCCTGGCAGACGGCCTAAGCCGCCCCCAAAATGCGTCTACAAGGGGGAAGGTGTCCATGCCCTTATAAGGACACTTTGTTCCCCTCCCCCATTCCAATATAGGACCTTACAGTCCACCCCCCTTGGGGACCCAGCGTCCTCGCTGGCACACTAGACCAGATCCCGGCTCTAATACCATTTGTAACGTTTCCGGCGCATCCGCATGTAGATATTGTCCGCTTTGGCCCGCGAGAACTTCACGGCGTCTCCAAGCCTATAGGCCGCAGCCTGGGAGAGTTTCATGGCATCTCCAAGCCTACAGGCCTCACGGTTTTGTTTCTAGCAGACGGCCTAAGCTGCCCCCAAAACGCGTCTACAAGGGGGGAGGTGTCCATGCCCTTATAAGGACACTTTGTTCCCCTCCCCCAATCCAATGTGGGACCTTACAACTTCACTTCAAACCCGTTCAGGGTTTTTAGGATTACCCCGACTCCGCTGCCTAAGTCCGTAGATGATTCGTCCACGTTGAGGACCTGTTCCGACTTTTCCTCACTCTATCCTGCTTCCTTAGCGGGCTGTTCCTCAAAAATTGGTGTCATGGTCTTGACAATAAAGTTAACTAGTGTCTGCCCTTTGATGGCAGGTTTGGGCAAAAAATTGAAGTCAAACTGTCCCAATTCGATAGCCCACTTTACCAACCATCCAAAAACATCAGGTTTCTGGAGAATATTCTTTAGAGGTTGGTTGGTAAAAACAATCACGTGATGAATCTGGAAGTAAGGTCTCAATTTATGGGCGAAGAAGACAAGCGCCAAAGCTAACTTTTCTGTGTGTGGCTTGTGCGTCTCTGAACTGGTCAATATTTTGCTTACATAGTAGACTGGCCACTGGGTATTGGAGTCCCAGCGTACGAGGATGGAGTTAAGAGCCACCTCTGATACCGCTAGGTAGAGTTATAGCTCTTTTCCATCTTTAGGTGACATTAATAATAGTGGACTGGCTAGGTATTGCTTCAATTTGTTGAAGGCTGTCTGGTACTCTACCGTCCACTAGAATCCGTTCTCTTTCGTTTCTTTAGTGCCTTAAAGAAAGGCTGGTACTTGTCTTCTGACTTTGCTAAGAAGCGAGACAAGGCCGCCAGTCGTCCGGTTAGCCGTTGGACGTCCATGACGCTCCGCGATGGAGTCATGCCTACGAGAGTCTTAATCTTCTCTAGGTTTGACTCGATCCCTCATTGGGAGACAATGAAACCCATAAACTTTTCAGAAGAGACTCCGAAGATGCACTTAACTGGATTCAATTTTATTTGGTGTTTGCGGAGTACCTCAAAAGATTCAGCTAGATCATGAATGTGGTCATTGGTGGCCCTACTCTTGACGAGCATGTTGTTGATGTATACCTTCATATTGCACCCAATCTGCTTTTCGAATATTTTATTCACGAGCCATTGGTAAGTGACGCCTACATTCTTTAAACCAAAAGGCATGACTTTATAACAATAAGTGCATTGGTCCATCATGAATGAGGTGTGCTCCTCGTCCCCTGGTCTTAACCAAATTTGGTTATAGCTCGAGTTTGCGTCCATGAAGTTCAACAGCTCGTGTCCAAAAGTTGAGTCCACCAATAGGTTAATCGGGGTAAGGAAAAGTTATCTTTTGGGCAGGCTTAATTAACGTCGGTGAAGTCGACGCACATTCACTATTTTTCGTTGCTTTTCTTTACCAGGACGACGACGTAAAGCCAATCCAGAACTGGACCTCCTTGATGAAGCCGGCATCCAATAACTTTTTTACTTCTTTCCAGATGGTGATTAATTTTTTCACGGAGTGGTTTCTTCGTTTCTGCTTGATGGGCTTGTGGTCGGGATCGAGGCCCAACTTGTGGACCATTACTTCAGCCAAAATTCCAGGATTGTCAACGGGAGGTTATGCGAAGATGTTAGCGTTCTTCCATAAAAACGTAATCAACTCGTCGCACAGTGTCCCGGTGAGTAAGCCACCAATTTGTACTCACCTTTTCGGATCTTTTGGGTTTAGTGGGACTAGATCGGTTGCCTCTCCGGACTGTGCTTGTTGTAGAGTTGTTTCGTCTCGATGGTTGAGTTTTCCTGCTGATCTGGCGCTGCCACTTGGGGTGATCTGAGACATATAACATGTCTGCCCAATGACTTGATCGATCAATACTTCGCTTACATCGCAAGCTGTTAGGAATTTTATTTTGAGACGTGATATCAAAGTGACTGCTCCAAACGTTGTTAGGCACGCACGGCCTAGTATAGCGTTATAGACGTCGGGTAGGTCAAGTACCAAGAAGGTGAGTATTCGACTTGCCGTTCTTGGGTATGTGCCTAATGTTACTTTTAACTAAATGGTCCCTTGAACGGGCACTAGCTCGTTGTCAAGGTCATATAGTGGGCCTTCAGCAGGCTTTAACTGATTTTTTTATAAACCAAGTTTAAAAAACGTATCAAGGTAAAGCAAATCACTCGAATTTTCATTATCAATAAGTACTCGTTTCAACTGGTAGTCTACGTTACCATCTGAAATGAGGGCAGATGCAACAAGGGGATCTGCGTGGGAAGAAATTACATGCTCTAGGTCATTGTCACTAAAGCTAATGATGTTATTCTCAGTACGCTGCTTCTTCTTCCCAACATGCTGTTCCCTATGGTCCGCGGAGTCTTGGCCGGCCGAGTCGTGATCATGTTGACCACTCCTGCTGCGATCCGATTCTACGGAGGAAACGGCTTTGGGCCTTCACTGCCTGTTGTGCTAGGGCTCTGTCCAGAGTTCTTGACAAACCGGGTGAGGTGGCCTCTACGAATTAGTTGTTCTATCTCCCGCTGGAGAGTCTTGCAGTCCTCCGTGGATTGTTTGGGAGATCGATGAAAATCACAGTACTTGGCTGGATTTCCTCCTTTGGCCTTCTTAAGTGGTTTTGGCCACCTAAGAAATTTTTTTCATAGATCTGCTTGAGGACGTTTGAACGCGTGTCGGTCAATGGCATTGGTTGATCATCCCATAGTTCTTGCGCTCCGACAGTCCAGTCCTGTGGTGCTTTCGGTGGGAGTGATCATCGCCGCTGCACTTCTTTTTTCCTTCAGTTGAAAAAGAGCGAGATTGTTCGGTCTGTTCGGGTCGCTTAGCCTCGTTGGCCTTCTCTGCCGCCACGTAGACCCTAGTGGTAGATTCCACTTTTCGAAAGATTTGCGGATTATTATACACCAAGTACCTGAAAAAGTTCCCATACGTTAGCGCAGAGATGAAACTATCTTTGTGAGCCTAGGGATCTGTCTGGCTTCTGCCATGGAACGATCCAGATATCTCCGTGGATTCTCTCTGTGCTTCTACTTGATATGAGACAGATGCCAAGATTGCTAGTCTTCTCGGCGGCTGGAGGGACATTGTGCCAAGAAGAGGTCGGTTAACTCCCGAAAGTTTTGGATCAAATCCAAGGGGAGGTAATGGAACCAGATGCGAGCGTCCCCCCTTAAGGTGAGTGGGAAGTAGCGACACATGGCTGCGTCCTTCAAGCCCTGTAGACTCAGATGGGTGCGGAAGTGGTCGAGGTGATCAACAGGATCAGCGCTCCTATCGTATACATTTTAAACTTTGCGGGCATGGGACATTTTAAGATCTTCACCGTGAAAGGAGACCAGTGGAGATCAATCGCTTGATCATCGTCTTTGAAGATGCAGTTCTATATCTTCTCCAATCTTGGATCTGTTCGTGTGGCATTGGCTGATCTTTTGGAGTTGAGGTATATTCTTAACTCCGTTCTTTCTCTGACGTGGCCAGTAGCTGGCCGGTTACTGTCATCAGTGGATCTGACTGCCCGGGAGACTCCCTCCTGAGCCTGGGGACTAGATTCCGCCTGAGAATATCGGAGGTTCCTTCGTTCCGTGCTACTTGATCGTTCCTCAAGCCTTAGTCCGCTTTTGGCCTGCGATGATTTAGGCGTCTGAATGTTAGCCGACCTCCTGGATCTTCTGGCCAGTTTCTTCTTCCTCAAGCCTGCTCTCCTAGAAGCCGGTGCAGCGGCTGCTACAGGCGGAGCCTCTTGCTATGCGTGCTCCCGGTGGGATCAAAGTATTTGGAGCATCTTGTTGGTGTTCTACATATGCTCCACCCGGTTTTGAAAGAAAGGTGTGGCACCCTACTGACCGTCCCATTAACCATGGCACCAGCAGTGTGGTCTTGGTCGGGTGAAGTCACATCTCTAGTAGGCTCGCTGGCTTGTGTCCTCGTGTTCACCATTTTGATTGATGATGTTAGCTGAGAACAGTGAAGCTGAGGAAAGTTTCTGAGAAATGTGGTTGGCTTTTTGTAAACGATTTCTACAGACGGTGTCAATGATACGTACTGGATCCAAACTTCGAACAGGTTTGGATAAATCAGATCGTTGAGTCTAACTTTGTCCATCAAATTTGGACCCTACACACCATTACAGCAAACGAGAGGTCATGTGTCGGCAGGATGTTTCCCACAAAAAACACTCCGATGTTCAAGTCAGTAAACAACCTTCCAAGAATCGAGAAGATTTAGAAAAAAACAGAATAAGGAGAAATGGTGAGAACGTTTGTCGTGGGTGTTATGCTTTCGAAGCGAAAGGCTTTCTGTGACTCAAAAGAAACACTGGTCTCTGACACTATGTTGTTGAGAAACGTAGTGACAGAGAGAGAGAGGCATTCTATAAGCATGGGAGCTTGTGAGAACGCAATGTAAATTCAAGAGTGCCTTTATGTGAGTTAGGGATTTGGTGAGTGAGTTTTAGCAGAAATGAGAGCGTTTGTTAGCAGAAATCGAAGCATGCCCTGGAGTGAGGACTCCATGAGTTTTTATAATTGAGATGTTGGGTATCATTCCTTTGATAGGAACGCTTGATTGTTGCACTCTGTTGTGCCAGTTTCTTTTCTTGGTGTGGGGTTTTAATGGCGGTAACGGTTCCTTGTGAGGATTGCTTTCCTTATATGTTTTGTAATAATTAGGGTTTGTTGGAGGCAGAGGAGAGGATTTGATGCTTTCCTTGTGTGAGGCGCGCTGAATTTACTAGTGATCGTTGCCATGGAGATTGTCCTTTGGGAGAGCAGGAAAATAGCGGAGAAAATCGTTGTTGGTAGCAAATGGAAGCGTGCGCTAGATTGGGCTTGGCTCACATGAGGCTTGCTCATGGGCCGGCCTATTGTAGCGCTTCTTGTCAATAGAAATGTTGACTGTCCCTTTGTGCCAGTTGACCGTCCTTATATTGGTTTCCTTGACTTTTCGTCCGGTCAACGATTTGCGTTGACCGTTCAGGCTTATATTTAGGCCTTCGTGGATTTGGCCGTTTTTTCTTATTTGGCCAGTCCACTATGGACATACCCTTTAAAATACATATATTTATATCTATGTTCTATAAATTTTTTAATATTACTATTCAAGTAAAATTATATTCTATAAATTTATAAAATAATAATTTATAATTATTTATTATTAAAATATTAGTGCACAAGTATGATTATATTTTATAAATTTATAAAATAATAATTAAGAATCAAATATTGTCAAAATAATACTATACAAGTAGAATTATATTTTATAAATTTATAAATAATTATTTATAATCATATATTATCAAAATATTTTTAAATAAGTAGGATGATATTTTATAAATTTGTAAAGTAATCATTTATAATTATAAATTATTAAAATATTACTATATAGATAGGATTATATTTTATAAATTTATAAAATAATAATTTATAATTATATATTGTTAATATATTATCATAAAAAGAGGATTATATTTTATAAACCTATAAAATAATAATTTTATAATAATATATTTTAAAATATTATTATATCAAGAGGATTTAAAAAATTATAAGTTTTTTTTAAAAATTTTTATTTTAATGAAAAAATTTAAAAATAAAAATACAATAAAAATAAATTTAAGAACTTAACCTCTGCCTGTTGGATTCTACGGGTAGTATAAATAGGAATGGAATTCTACAATGTGAAGTATTATACTTTACGATTTTTTTATTATTTATTTTTTTAATACAAATTATATTTAAAAAATAACCCAAAAAAAAAAAAAAAAAAAAATCACAACCCGGACCTCAAGTTCGCACGATAAATAGGGGTGTTGTGCTGAGGATAACTTCAACCCTAACCAAGCTCTCTCCCTCGACCAGAAATGGAGCTTCAATTTCGGGAATTCTCTGTTCTGTTTCTGGTTGGGGCACTCGTGCTTCCGCTGTTACTGAAAATGGTTAGGGGGCGGCGGGGGCGGTTGCCACCGGGGCCTCCGAAACTACCGGTCATCGGAAACATGCACCAACTGGCTGGCCCAATTCTTCCTCACCACTGTTTCGGAAACATGGCGAAGAAGTACGGCCCCATAATGCACCTCCAACTAGGCGAGATCTCCACCATCGTCGTCTCCACCCCGGAAGCTGCCAGGGAGGTGCTGAAGACGCACGATACTGCGTTTGCCAACCGCCCAGATCTGCTCCTCCCCAGAATCATGACCTACGAGAACTCCGACGTTGCCTGGGCGCCGTACGGGGAATACTGGCGCCAGGTGAAGAGGATTCTGGTGACGGAGCTTCTGAACGCGAAGCGAGTCCAGACTTACAGATCCATAAGGGAGGCGGAGATGACTTCGCTGGTTGAATCCATAGCAGCCAAAGCGAGGGCCGGAGAGAAGGTCAATCTCAGCAAGGATATCTCCGGGCTGATGATGGGGATCACCGCGATGGCGGCGTTTGGGAAGAAGAGCAAGGACGAGGAAGCGTTCGGAGCTTTCGTGCAGCAGGCGATTCAACTGGCGGCGGGTTTCTCGCTCGCTGACTTGTTTCCGTCCACCAAAGTCCTGCATCTTATCAGCGGGATCAGGAACAAGGTCGAGAAGCTGGTTCAAACTTCCGACCAAATCCTCGAGAACATCATCAACGATCACATCGCGAAGAAGGAGACCAATCATCAGAATGAAGCGAGGAATGAAGATTTCCTGGATGTTCTTCTCAAAGTTGGACCGACTTATTCCCTTACCATGGACAACATCAAAGCAGTAATCTTGGTCAGTCCGCCGTCGTAGTCCTCCTCTTTCAAATTGAGCAAGTTGTATAAATTATTTTTCTGAATATATACTTGTGTAAATACAGGATGCTTTTCTCGCCGGAAGCCAGACATCGTCGACAACATTGGTATGGGCGATGTCAGAACTGATAAAAAATCCAGAGGTAATGGAAAAGGCACAAGCAGAGGTGAGGAAAGTATACGAAGGGCGTGGAACAGTGGATGAATCGAGCCTCGACGAACTCAAGTACATGAGGCTGGTGATCCGAGAAAGCTTAAGGTTGCACCCGGCAGCTCCGATGTTGCTGCCGAGAGAATCCATAGAAAGATGCGAGATCTTCGGGTACGAGATCCCGGCAAAGACAAGAGTCCTTGTGAATGCATGGACTATTCACAGAGATCCAAAGCTGTGGAAAGAGCCCGAGAAATTCTACCCAGAAAGGTTTGCAGAGAACTCCATAGACATCAAGGGGACCGATTTCATCTACCTGCCGTTCGGTACCGGCCGGAGGATGTGCCCTGGAATGTCGTTTGGCTTAGCCAACGTCGAGCTGCCGCTCGCGATGCTGCTCTACCATTTTGACTGGAGTCTTCCGGCGGGTTTGAGCCGTCATGATCTTGACATGACTGAAGTTCTTGGGACGGTGGTGAGGAGAAAGAATGATCTCTTTCTGGTTCCCGTTTCCCATGCGTGTTCATCTCTGAAGTGATTTCGTCTTCATCCGGCGGAAAAACTTGTTGTTCAGTTCGTCGGGCACAGTCTTCCCGTCCGTCGGACCGTCATTGCTGCGTCGTTCCGTACTTCAGTCCCTACCGTATTTCAGAATCCCTTCACTGTACTGTAATATTTCCCCTTTTCTAATGTCATGTAATAAATAAATATTTAAAGCCTGGGAAATAGTACTATATTGGATTTTCTACTTTCTATTTATGGGGATCCGGGGGCTGACACGCAGTCCGTACGATTTTTATTTTATCGTTTGATAAAAAATTTGATGGCCGATATTTTTTAAAAAAAAAAATTAAAAAAAATAAAAAAATAATTATTATTTTTTTAAAATTAAATACTAAAAAATTATCAAAATAAAAAAAATAATATCAAATTATTATTTTTAATATATATACATGCAGCCGTCGGTTTATTTCATCCGACGGCTGCATACGCGCTGCAGGGGTTGCAACGCCTTTCCCGCGTTGTAGCCCCCTCGTTCCCTATTTATGGAAAGTTATAAATAGTATTATATTGGATTTTCCTTTTTTCTTCTTATTTTGCTTATATAAAAATAAAAAATATTAAAATATTTTTAATTTTTTAATAATAATAATAATAATACTGATTGAATATTTACTAAGTACGAGAAAAGTTATAGTTAGGCATGAGAAATTAACAAAGCTTCGTGAACTTTTGAACCTACCGATAGAAAAACCCTAAAATTGAGGCAAATGGGATTGAAATTTGACCAAATTGAGTCCGCCAAGGAGGGATCGGGGTTATGGGCAAGCCATGTACCGATGAAGGATCCCATAAAATAAAGAGCAAGAGGCGGCTATCTTTAATGATCATCCGAGAGACCAATTTTAATTCTTAAGCTTTAGTAAGTGTCCATATCAACAGTGATACAATTTAAAAAAATAATACACATTAACTATCATAACATTGTTTTTGATAACGATTGAGAATGATGTCCCAACCAGTTACAGCTCGTATAGGCTATTATTGCAGTATTTAGGGTTTGGATAATTGAATCTTGAAACCTTTTTTTTAACCCAAATTGATCAAACCTGATCTATAAAGTCTATAATTACAACCAAATTAATTTGATTGGTTAATTTGTTTTTAAGCTGTTATAATATTTTAACTGAAATTATAAAAATATGACATGTAAAATTTATAATTTAAAAATACTCATATAGTATATTAACATATGAAATATAACATTAATGTTTAGTAAGTTAATACCAATTGTCAATGTTATTAGTTTTATGTAATTATAAACACTTAAACTTATCCCCTTCAAATATATTACGAATTATCGTATATGTAATTAATTATCAAATAATATTATAATCATTTGTCAAGTAAAATGATTGCTTATTTGTGTATCACAATCATAATTAAGACACAAGCTGATCATCGATTAATCAGGCTTACCAACGTTTTTCTAAGTATATGCAGATAGATTATATAATAATAGATGTAAAAATTTAATAAAATTTGTATTTGATACCAAAATGAGTGTGCATGATGGATCAGTAATTAAAATTCAAATACAGCAACATAAAAGAGAGATAAAAATTATACTAGTAGCTTGATAAAACTTGGCTTTGACATCAAAACGAGTATACATGATCAATAATTAAAATTCAAATATAGCTACATAAAAGAAAAAGAGAAATTATACCAATAACTTGATAAAACTTTTTTCTTTATTGATAACTAATGAAAATTGGATACAAGAATAAGGAAGGATGGGATACAAATTTGAGAAAAGGAATACAAAGGTTGAGAGTAAGCCAAAGGATAGAAAAATTTTATCAAGTTTCTAATCCTTTGGCATGCTTTCAACCTTTGTTTTCCTCTTTCCAAATTTGTATCCCATTCTTCCTTATTTGGGTATCTAATTTTCATCAATTATCAATATAGAACAAAGTTTTATTAAGTTATTGGTATAATTTTTTCTTTCTTTTATGCTATTGTATTCAAAACTTTTTTTTTATTAACCCAAATTGATCAAATTGAATCTATAAAGTTTATAATTGCAACCAGATTTGACCTGTTAATTGATTTTTAGATGTTATAATATTTCAACTAAAATTATAAAAATATGACATGTAAAATTTATAATTTTCAAATACTCATGTAGTATATTAACATATGAAATATAACCTTGATGTTTAGTAAGTTAAAACCAATCATCAATGATGCGTCATTAGGTTTGGATTACCGTATAGATTAGAAAGTTTTTGGATTCCTCGCATTGCGTCAAACTAGAATTAGTCCAATCTCTACATCTTCAATTTGGACCCCTGCGCACTCCAAATTACAACAAAGGTTGAAGGATGGTGAGAAGTATTCCCACCATATATCCTCAGACGCTCAAATTAAAAATCTTTTTCGATGAATGAAAAGATATAAGCGTAAATGTAAATATGATATTGAATGCTCAAATGTTTGTATCCTAGGGGTGTGAGTGGGTATTAGATGAGGTTTTGGCTCCTTTTGTGTTCTTCAGATAGTGGCTTACTAAGATTGCCAGACTAGAGTGGCGGTTTTGGAAGAAAGGAGTTGGTTCTTTCTCCTTGCATTTTATTTTAAAGCTTAGTTTGATATAGCTTTGAGGTGCCTCAAGTGACCATGGATGATGAAATCATCTTTTCTTCAATGTAAAAGAAAGTATTTGTAAGCTCTGTGGAGGAGATTTTGGGTACGGGAACCTGTGACAGGTGGCTTGTCTAGGATATGGGTTGGCGATGGCCAGTAGTATCAGTTGTTATCTTGTGGCGGCGTGAAAACCATTACTGAGTGTAGCCGACACAGGCCTGGTCGAGAGAGAGAGCTTGGTTAGGGTTGAAGTGATCCCGAGCACAACGCCCCTATTTGTTGTATGAACAACGGATCCGGGTTGCTTTTTATTTTTTAAAATAAAATTTATATTAAAAAATTAAATAAATAGATGTAAAGTACTATCCTTTACGATGCAGGATTCTATTCCTATTTATAGTACTCTTAGAATCCAAAAGGCAAAGGTTAAATTCTTAAATTTATTTTTATTGTATTTTTTATTTTAAAACTTTTTCACAAAATAAAAAAAAAAAATTTTTTTAAATTTTAAATCCTATTAATATTGATAGTCCTGAATCCAAAGTTTGGACCGATTCGAGTTCAGTTGCTCCTTTGAATATCGTCATCATCCTGTGCGCCCGAGATTCTATACACTATAATTGATGATAAGAAGTCAAAGAAAAACGGTAGAACTTGTTTCGCGATTTATCTTCCAACGCTAAAATTAATTATCTTTTCAAGAGAATAGAAAGATGTAAGATTATGAAGGTGTGCGAAATATAAAATGCAATAATATTCGTATACAGAGGGTGCGAGTCAAAATTTAGAGGAGGCTTAGGCTCCTTTTGTGCATTTTGGAGAATAGTTCACTACGGTTGCTTGATGGGAGTAGTGGTCTTGGAGGAAAGAGAGTTGGGTTCTTTCCTTTCTTTCCGTGAGTTTGGACTCGAGCTTGTATTTGAAGTTTAGCTAATATCATCTCCCATTCTTTGGTGAAGGTGAAGGGCATTTGTAGTGTTTCGTGGAGAAGGCTTTGGCGAAGGTTTCGTGGCGAAGGCTTCTTGGCGGTGACTACTGGTGTCAACTATCGTCTTGTGGTGATGAGGAAAACATTATCAGGGGTTGCCGATGTAGGTCTGGCTACTTTTTTCTTGGATCTGTTGAGCCGTTACCGGTTGGTGGGCGTGGTGACCTACCAGGGTTGAGCTCGTCCGCCAATGGCTAGTATTTTCTATGATGCAAGTCTGCCGCCGTCGAGAGGGCGAGGCGTATGTGGACCGTGATTGGGCACGTGACAGGAGTTGTTGAATGGGCCTAGATGCGGCTCATCTAGCCTAAGGTCCACTTCGCGGTATTGGGCCTTGCATGCGGTTCTTTGGGCCTCAACGTCCAGCTGGACACCTCTATGGATTGGGCCTCCTCAGCCGGCCCAACGCAAGTTGAACCCATCAGAACAGTTTGAGTAGCCGTTTATTTAAAACATGACCAAAATCTAGAAAGGGATTATATATTGACTTGAAACTAAATCAAATGGTCCAATTATCTTAACTGAATAAAAAAAACAATGGCAGTAGAAGAACTACTTTCTGTCTAAATATTATTTATTAAAAGAAATTCAATGATTTATAATTTTAGTCAATTGGGAGGCGCCTGCCTATTTGGATTGCGCTGCAGAATTGACCCACTGATGATATTCGAAGCAGAAACGACTGCTTGCTGATCAGGAAAATCATTAATTACGTTGAATTTTATTTTTATTTATTCAATAATTCTCCCTCCTAAATTTTAATTTTTTTATTATATAAATATTTTTAGTATCATAACATTCAAAAACTCAACAAAAATGGATTATATATATATATTTTTAAAATTAATATTTGATTTTATTCGAATAATCACATAATTCAAACATACATATCTGTTTAAGTATTCCCATGTTATTTTGAAAATCTTTTACCCAAAAAATAAAAAATATATATATATACATATATAATATTTGAAACAGACATATTTCAAAAAAAATTTATATAATAAAGTAGGAATACATACATAGAAAATATAAACTTTATAGCTTCGTGAATACCATATGTATAAAATCAGAAGTTTTATAATTAAATTAGACTAATTCAACTCGACCCAAATAAAAAATGTGTAACGGATAAAGTAGTGAGCATATAAATTATGACCAAACCCTAATTTTTATTCTGCAAACTTCAAATCCTATTCCACACGGCAACTAATGGATTATTTAATTTAATTATTTAATAATAATTTATATTATGTTGTTTAATAGACTAAAAATCATAATTTTTTTTTTTATATGAAACAATTATTAGTTAGATTTTAGGTCCAGGAAAAAAGGGGAAAAAAAAAAAAAAGAAACAGAGATTGAGGGGGCAGAGAGATGGGACATGAAAGTACATTTATTTAAATCTTATCAATAAAAATCCATAACAAGATTTTAAGATAAATTTACAGGGTCCAGATCATATCTTTAAAATGTTAATTTAAGACCGTTTAATATTTATGGTTCAATATTAGCCATTAAATTCACACTGAAACCTAATTTTATATTCATTTTAGCAGCTTTCTATTTATTTCACATTAAATAGATATAAATATTAAGAAAAAATTGAAAATAATTTTCTTAAGGGTACTTACAATATTAAGGGCACTGCAACATGTTTAGCGTCAAGTGTCCTTAGACTCATTTCTAGCTGTCTCATGACCCCGACATTTAGGGCCGATCGGTGTACCAATTCAACAATCTTGAAAGTCATAGCGGTGTTATGATCATCCCATAATTGAGGCGGGTCAGAACTATAAGTTAAAAAATGAATAATAGATATAAAAATAATTATTTATATTACTCGAAATAATCTTTACTCTTTTTTTTTTTTATTTTTAATATTGGTTTTTAGATAAATAAAGAAACCCAAAGAGACAGAGGACCATGACAGCACTATGAAGGCTGGCATTTTATAAGTCGAGCGACTCAAGGACCCTACGAGCTTGGATGTGCAAAGCAGTCATTCTCTCCTCCGGATCGAGTGTTGTGCCGAACTGACTAGCTGCCCAAATCAACGACGCAGATTTCTCACCCAAAAGCCGCCTTACGTCGTCGTGTACGGTCGCCATGGGCATCGTATCTCTCCCGTGGACGTGGCCGATCAGGAGGAGCAAAAACTCTCCACATTTCATCCTAATCACATGCCACAATTTATAAGCAGTAAATTCACCTCCTTGAAATCCATCTTTAAGAGGGAATAACAAATCCTAAGAATTTTCCGTTTCTTTTTTTAAATTATAGCTATCGGTATCGATCGTGACCATATCGATTTTAAACATAAAAGGATAATACCTACTGAAATTGAATTTGTCAGCAAAAAAATCTCTAAGAACCGTAAGATAACATGACAAATATCAGTATAAAGGATCTGACGCTAGTTACATTTTAGATTCTTAGCTTTCTACTTCATCTGACAAATAACATGACAAACGCTTCCTGATATGTGGATAAAATCAAGTGTGATGCCCTCTCTCTGAGTATAAATGAAATTAAAGATGAAATTGTCCAACACTCCAATGGCCCACACTATGTCCTCCAGTAACTTCAAGGATGTGTGTAGTTATTAGAAAGTTTAAAAGAGAGAAAATAATAAGAAAAAAATTAAAAAAGAAAAATATTTTTCTAAAATATATGTAATTTTTATCATATTATTATTATTATTATTTTGTACTTGTGATGTGCACTTAAGAATGATATGATGAAGGCACACAACTCAATCGATCTAATTCATCATCTCTTCCATGCATTTCCATTGGTCATCAATGTTCATTCTCCCTAAGATGTTGATACGGAAGACCGTGGAAAAGAAATGCGACGCTACCCATGGCATGGTGAAACGAAAGTTAAAATTCAGCAGAGGTGGCCTGGGAAGATGTATGTTCCAAAAGGAAGAAGGTGGTTTGGATATTAAAAATCCGGTTGCCTATAACAAAGTGCTCCCGGCAAAATATCTATCAAGACTTTCCTAGGATGAAGGTACTTCAATGTAGGTGATGTGTCCATCATCCAAGAACTGACTTGGATGTCGAGACCCATGATGAAAATGTCGTCCAAAAATCGCAACCCAGGAGAAGGCCCCCACAACACAAGGTCCGAGATCGCACAGCGTAGGATAGCCCAGCATAGGCCGGCCCAGCAGCCCGCCATGAGCGGCTCTATCAATAGGGCCTAGGATCCTTTTTCTTGCGCGTTTAGAAAACTTGTCATAATTGGTCAATATAAGCCTAACAAATATTCCGGGAATATTTGCCTACAATTTGCATGATTTCTCCCAAAGAGACAACTATTATACTAGGAGTTTCCCATGATCACGTCAAAGAAGGAAACCACCAGCCAACCAAGATTTCCTTATACACCTGGACAGCTCAACGGGTGGCTGTCACCAACTAGGGAAGGTCGAATTGTCCACCAATGCTATAAATACCCCTTTATTACAGTAGGGGAGGGGGGGCGGGGAACCTAAAAGACTCTGGGCTCACAGAGGAAGGAAGATGACCAAATAAAAAGGAGATAGAGCCATCTACGTGCATGGAGAAGAGATCAGCGAATATTTCTCTCTACTAGCACATGAGGTCCTATTCATTCTCCAATCAGCCACTCCCCTGCAGGTGCATTCACAAGTCAGCCACTCCCCTGCGGGTGCATTCACCAGTCAGCCACCCTGCGGTGAAGGCATCACACTTTCTAGAAACTTACCCTTAACAGGAGCAAAATCCTCCATCTTCAAAGCCGCCCCTTAGGCAGGTGTACGTCCACTCTGCCTCTTATGCAGGTGCACCAAATATTCAGTCCCCCATAACATGCATCCAGGCATTGCTCTCATATCCGCACATCTTCCTATTCATTGGGAAACATTTCTGATTTGAGTGTTGGGAGATCTATTGAGAAATGAGTCCAGCCAATCTTTTAACCCCTTATTTCTTCATTGTGTTATGTAGGGTTCAGGTTCGAAGAGACGAGGATCGAATTGGCTACAGTTCGACCCGACACGGAAGATCGAACAGCTCCTTAATCCGAACAACCCAGATCCAAGGACGCATCATTGACGCCGTCTGTGAGTGACTGAAAAGTTTTCCACCTCAACCGCAAGAACAAACATGGTCAACATTTCGGGTACGAACTAGCACACCAACGGGACGCGTCATCGCTCATGGCGACAACCCCTCATTGGATAGCCATGCGGATAGACGACTGACCCTAAGCGTGCAAGCACTCGCTGCTCAACTGGTTGCTTGGACCCTATCATCCACAGGCCATTTACACCCATCCGAAGGTGAAACGTTGGGGGACGATTCCGTTTGCGATGAGAATTAAATGAATCACACCAACACCAGGAACCATGGAGATGCGAAGAAATCAAACGACAGAAGGCCGACTCAAGAGAAGGATGGGGGACAAAAAGGCATTGTTTCATAGAGGCCATCAATCGAAATTCGAAACAATGCCTTGAAAAGGCGCACGCATGATGAGCTGGACACATGCCAGCACGGGAAGGCATCGAGGCGCATCAGTCGTCCAACGTCATTAATAATAACCTGCCACTGTACGGACAGCAAACACTTCACGCAAGATAGGCTAGATGTCAGAGCGACGCAACTTCCAAGGCCACTATGCCCTACTTCTAGAGGACAGTAAATTGGCGGTGAGCAGATGTGATGAGCTCGAAATCGGACTGACAGGCCAATGATCCACTCCGATGTCCAGCCTACTTGACCGATCTAGATCCAGTCTGGCATCCAGTCAGTTTGACTATCAGTGACCCAGTCCAATCCGGCCTGTCTGACTGGTCTACAATCAAGATCGGCTTCAAAACGAACTAACACCCGGTATGGTCATTCCTCGATTCAACTCCTAGTCGACCTTTAGAATGGCTATCTAGTAGCTCATAGCGCGCGCGAAGGTCACAATATTCCATCTCGGCATTAAACCCACTTAAGCGTACCATCAATCGGGTATAGGCCCACATAGGAGTGGCCCATAACCTAACATCAATATCATGTTGGCCCTTAACCGTCGCACCCATCCAAAGGTGTAATGTCGAGGGCTCCAGCCTCCAACCTCCAGATGATCAGAGAGAGCTAGTATTATCAGAGGATCCAGAGGCCTGACAATCTCGAGGCCTAAGCGTAGCCAGACAGCCGACCGAGTTGCTAGAGGCAGGCAGAAGACTAGGATGCCCTTAGGAGCAGAGAGCTCTACCCCTTGCACATAGCCTCTCATGCCAGAAGACGTTGCTTACTCGTCGGCCAAGAGCACTCCCTTTTGGCATCAGAAGGTTACACATCAGCAAATAAGCCCAATCGGTACTCGTGCTCCAACAAGCATGTTTGTCAGAGACAACACATCGATGGTGATGACGCTACAAATAGCCATGGCGATATTCGATCTTGCCTTGGACATTATGCTTACGCGACTACGGGTCCCATGTGCTCGCCTTGACGGCAGGCTGCTGGGGGCTCCCTCTTCTCATGCACAAATCTCAACACTCCCAAAAGGAGGAGCCGAAGGTAGAGACCACTCGCCAAGGAAAATCTTATCCGCCTGATGACGTCGATATTCGGAAGGATTTGACTGACAGGGCCCACTCCCAGTGGAAAGATTGACCAGGTCCCGGAATACAGGACAAAAGCCTACAGCGATGACACCCTCGCTATTCTTAAGACAACCGGCAACATTACACCCGTGAAGAGACTCCTACAGCGTCGATAGGCATCCAACCGTCCCTCGCGGGGGCAAGAGAATTAAACCCAGAGAGGCCTCTAGAGTGTTTGGTCTTCTACTTACAAGTGACCTCATTGGAGTAAGAGGCCTATCCCGATGGCTTGGCAAGGTTGATCCCGTGAGAATGCCCTGCAGTGGCCCTATGCAAAGTAGCAAATCCTCCAAAAGCTGTCACTATACTCATGATGGGGCTCGACGTGCTTGGCTAATTGCTCGTTGCTCCAGCCAGAAACATCTTCATGGTATGACCCCTCACCGAGTGGTTATGTTGACAACTGGCCCCGGGGCGATGTAGAAGCTCAGAGTACATATCAGCACCCATTTGCCAGTCCGCATGCATCTGTCCGAAGACGCTACGCTGAGGGCTCTACCCTCCAGCATCACGTCCAATCGGTGCGGACCAGCATTCGCAAAAGAGCCAATGGCCTGACGACCTTGTGGCCAGGGCAGCCACGGGTGACAGGGCCTAGCGTCAACAAGAAGACCAATAGTCATAAGGTGTGAAATGGAAGCCCAGAGCTACATGGCCCACGTCGTTCTCACAATGACAAGATACCCCCTACTTTAGAGGGAACTCCATGGCCTTAGAAGGCACTTTACAAACCTAGACAGGCAACCGTTCAAGATGAGGACTTGGTCATCTCCATCTCCTTGCAGCATTTAGGAACAACACCTGGAGTCCCACGATCGAAATTCTGATCCGACATTCTACTTGGATCACTTTTGCGCTTCGCCAGACTCCACTGGGCATCGTAAGTTCCCAATGTGGTGTCGGAGGCTGTCTCAAAAAGGGTCAAGCCCTTGGCCCCCATTTGCCTGTGGCATTCCACACTGGAAGCCATTTCCTCACAATGACCGAAGTCCACCCTTGGCACCTGCAGGTTGCACGTTGGCAATGACAGCTACCCGACCCAAGGGCATAGCGCACCATCCACTGTAAGTACTAACAACGATTTCACGTCAAATCTAGCTAAGTCTTACATATATCATCTTGAGTGTTTGAATCATACTCTAATTAATAAAATAACTATTTGTTTATTGTTAATCTGCTCATACGAATGCTTGCATAATATTACATAAAATCAGATGACCTAAATAGCCCCTAAGTTGAGTGAATTTTCATTCACCAGTTACCAAACCTTGGTCCCAAACCGAGTGGCCCAAATACAGTCAAATTCAAACCTCAATCCCGTACTGAACAAGCCATATGCGGTTGGATTTGAACCTCAGTCCTGTCACTGAGTGGCCCAAGTGCGGTCAAACGCAAAACGTTAGGGGGCTTTTCAGCATGTATGTGAAAACGCCCTCCTGAGGGGACGAGTAATATCAGTCTACAATGGTCGGTGGGCCAGGACCAAACGCATGAAAGCTATGATATCCTCTATAGGACCAAGCGCTGACGGGTTCATGCGTGTGACAGCCTAGGCTAGGAAAAGCCCGGCAATGATAGTCTCAAAGCTTAGCCAGCAACCACCTTTTCTCAGCGCCATGACCTCATCCTGGTAGGGGCGAGTGCGACCAGCAAGACGTATTTGTCAAAGTCTGGCAATGACTGCCGCGAGGTTTAGACGGCAACCGCGTCTCCTCAGTGTCGCGACTTCTCTTCACAAGAATCAGCACAACCTGACTCAAGTGACAAACCAAACGAGGCGACGGTAACACCTCATGCTTGGTCAACCAAGTAGATCATCCTGATGTCACGATCTCCACCTAGCAACAGCTAGTGCCACCAAGGCAACAATAGTGCTAGCCAATAGACAAAACAAGCATTGGACAAAGAAACTCAGTGCACACGAAAAGCATGACAGTAATGACCAACATTGTCTGATTAAAAGTCACGGCGTACATCAAAGGCGTCCAGTGGCCTCAAAACAAAATGATAACACAAAGGAGTTATGCACGCCTACAAGCTAGCCAGAGCGATCACCCCGCTTCTGGGGCCCCTTTAAAGAGCACGATCCTTCGGCCGGAAAGCTGATGAGGCCCGTCTGGTGCTTGGCTTCAATGTTTCTCATATCAAGATAGCCAATAGAAAAATCCGGAGTCGCCAAAGAAACTATTCGTCTGCAAAAACGGATGCCCTCCTGAAATCACCCATTTAGCAGCAAGGTCACCTCCTCCAGACGAAACCTGGACATTAGTTCCCTCTCCTGCTTGGCACTCACACCAATCAGGTCAGTAAGCAGCTGCCAACTCTCCCGGAGCTCGTCCTCGAGCGAGGCAATCCGAAACAAAGCCCAGGCATAGGCGTCGGAGAGCCCTTATGCTCTGGTCTCGGACTAAGATAGAGCCTGTTCGAGGTAGTTGGCTCGCTTTTGACTCTAATGCACCTCGCTGACAACATCATTGACCCTTTGCTTCATCTCCTCTCTCTGTTAATGCGCTCCGCAGAGGCGGGCAACCTCGTACTCCAAAAAGTGCACGTCCTCCTCCAACTTGTGGAGCACTCCCTACAACAACCAATAGAAGGGAAGGTACAGTTAGGCAAAAGAGTCATTGAAAAGCATGATTGCAAAGGGTAAGAGTTTGCAAGATCCTACCTCGCGACTTAAGGGACGAGAAGATCTGATAGACTCGAGGATGGAGGTGCCCTCAGAACCTTCCGATGCTCTAGAGTGGGAGCACCAAGGTGGTGCTCTCTGCCACCTGCAACGGTGCTTTCCGAGGCAACTACTCCCATCTCTCTCGTCGTTTGTTCGTCATCGTTGCCCTCCTCCTTCAAAGGCATGGGGGCAGAAGAGGATTGCACCTCCAACGAGGAGACAATCAGAACGGGAATGCTGGCAGCATTATGGTCAGCCATTCAAAAAAGCACCAGAAGAACGGTAGAGTGAAGCGCAGAAAGCGTATGCATAAGGTGCAAAAAATGGCTGGAGACAGCACTTAAATAAACGGAGCCACTGCCTTAAACGATGTCGCAGTGAAGCTAAAAGTTCGCGTCACCATAATGGCAAATGATGTGTGTCCTCACGCTGGAGCTCCCCTACAAATCTCCCTGTAGGAGCCGTTATGACGGATGTCACCTCGCATCCTCGTGCAGCCCACCATAAGTTACTGCACCCTGCCACTCTGGCCGACACGATGGTTGTTCAACACTAGTCTCCAGAAGCGTCCATTCACAATGATGCCTGGTGCATTACTCTCTAGGACTCGCAAAGTGACGGTGTACGGTCCTGATAGGCTCAATGCAAGGACGTTCGGCCTCCTCCCCGATTGGGCATCGGGTCGAGAGACATCAATAAGTTGAACCGTCAAACCATCGAAGATCCAAGCGGTAAGAAGATAAGAGGCAACCTTGACAAGACCGAGGTCAGGTCAGCCGGCCACTTCCCTGGTCGAGAGTTCGGTCAAGTGGCAGCGTGCCGGCCCACCAAAAGATCGAGCCGTCCGTCGATCAGCCTGCCGGCGAGCAACAGTGTTCTGAGGCATCCCCCTAGAAGAATTGCAAGTGAACGACACGCAGCCTAGGCAGCCTCGTGGCCGGGTCAGCCGGCCCCTCCCCAATTGGGTGCCAGGTCAAGTGGCCATGCATCGACTCGTCAGAAGACCAATATGTCCGAGGGCCAGCTTATCAAAATGTCAAAGATCCGAATTGTAGAGGATGAAAAATCAAAATACTCCAATCATTCACATCATGCGAGAATATTAGGGACACACAATGGAGTTAAAGAATGTTCGGTAGTTCTAATCATTAATTCCCTTTACAAAATACACTCTCAACAGCGAACATACAACATCATAAAGGAATAAAAGTATATCGAACGACGATCTGACTACTGAAGCTCTACTCCGCAGGCACACAACCCTCGAACGAAATCTCAGTAGCAAGAGCACCATGTTCTAGACAGTTGAAGAGATCATACTCCTACACATCGAGCAGGAAGCACATGTCAAAGCCCTCGCCAACAAGAACGAGGCATAAAGCACTAATGCCATCCCGAGAAGCATCCACCAAAATGGGCCACAATCACGCAAATCCATGTGTCAACACTGGACCCGGCATGGCAACAACGACCTAAGCTTCGGCGTGAACTCAGAGAATGTACCCCCACCAGCAGCCTCCGAATTGAGCCCTCGTGAGCTACCTGGGGATGAGTCGCTTAGCCGAAGGGGACGGGATGTCAACCTCTTCCGCCAAAAGGGCCAAGCAGTCACTCCAACTTATAGCCGTAGAGGAAATCAGCGTGCCATTATTGCGAAAGATCATGCTGCCAGTGTAATCCGAAAATAGTCGGCATAGTCCAGAGAATTACTCTCAAATCCTATCAAATCAGAGCAATAGTCTGTAAGGTTTCTTTAAAAGCAAAGTGTATGGACCTGCACGACGTCCCATCATTGCATGTTGGGGGTTAAAATTTCAAACCACCCAACATGGGGGCTAGTGATAGGTCCATCACCCATTGACCGACTCGAATGCAGAGACCCAAGGTAAAAAGGCTATCTGAAAGTCACAACCCAAGAAAAGGCCCTCGTAGCCCAAGGTCTGCGATTGCACAGCCCAGGACTGCCTACCGAGGCATGAGCTAGCCCAACAGCCGGTCATGAACGACCTTATTAGGATGGCTCACAATCATTTTTCCATGCGCTGAGAAAATTTGTCGTAATTGGTCAGCACAAATCTGACAGATATTTTAAAAATATTCGCCCACGATTTGCACGATCTCTCCCAAAGTGGCAATCGTCATACCAGACATCTTAATAATCACATCAAAAAAGGCAGAAAACTGCCAGTCAACTGAGATTTTTTTTATCTACCAGGACAGTTCAACAGGCGGTTGTTACCAGTCAGGGAAGATAAAACTGCTCGTTAACACTATAAATATCCCTTCACTATAACAGGGGAGAGGGGGGACGGGGAACCCAAAGGACTCTAAGCTCATAGAGGAGGGAAGATGACAAGATAAAAAGGAGAAAGCGCCATCTGCACGAATGGAGAAGAGACCAGCGGATATCCTTCTTTCCGCCGGCGTATGAGGTCCCATTCTTCTTCCGGTCAACCACTCCCCTACGGGTACATTCACCAGTCAGCCATCTTGCGGCGGAGGCATCACTCACTCTAGAATCTTGCCCTCAACAGGAGCTAAGTCCTCTATTTCCAAAGCTACCTCTCAGGCGAGTGCACCTCCAGACTGCCTCTCAGGCGGGTGCACATCTGAGCCGCCTTTTTGTCGGCCGCACCAAACACTCAACCCTCCATAACATGCATCCACACATTTCTCTCATATCCTTACATCTTCCTACTTTTTAGGAAATATTTTTAATTTGAGAATCGAAAGGTATATTGAAGAGAAAATCCCGCTAATCCTCTAACCTCTTGTTTGTTCATTGTATTACACAAGGTTCAGGTTTGAACAGACGGGGACCAGATCGGTTCCAATTCGACCTAATGCGGTAGAATGAGTAGCTCCCTAACGCATACAATAGCTCAAATCCAGGGACGCATCAACAGACTTCTTGGATTTGAGCTTATCGATTGAAAGACAGATGTATTTGCGCAATCAAAGCATCCCATTCTGCAAAATCTTCATCATCTGGTCATTCAGCAAACCCTTTATGCAGCACATCATCGGCAATGGAAGGAGTACTTAGGTTTGGTTGGACGATTAGCACACAAGGGGACCTCCAATGGATGGGTTCCCCAGACATCTCAACATGCTCACTAGGCTCTCTATTAACTCAAGAGTTAGCTCTATCATCTCTAATAATGTGGGCTGGCGGCATTTTGTGGGCTACCATGAAATGGAAGGGAATAAATTTACAATGGGTGGACGCCCATCTAGTTCTAGCTGTGTCAATTGACTATGTATATCAAGGGAGAGGAATACGCTGCTACACTTCAGATGGTACCCATAATCCACCGCATGGTTCATGACAAGCTTGGGATTATTTTTAAGCTTTCTAAAAAGTATCTACTTTGGGAAGAAAGAATAAGTTAATTCTTTTGAATGAATCTTGCTCGGTTAAATGTTTCTTCTTTTGTTGACTGTTCTTCTTTTGTCAGGATATCCAGTATTATTGGAAGGGAAGAGAGTTTAATCAAATTGGATGTGGCAACATAGTTAAGAGAAATAGCACACTTTAGGCCTGATTTGGCAAAGTTTTGGAATAGAATAGCAGGCTAGATCTGATACACTGGAGAATCAGCTCTCGTCAAAGGGGCGAGTTGATATGATTGGTCAATAATCACAGAGCAGGGGAGTTATTTACATTGTGTTATCTTTCACAAAATTCCTCAATGACTGCCTTTGGTGGAAAATGTCCATGTCTTTGTCTAGTGTGTTGAAGTGTTCCGCTGTTTGTGATCATTCGGGTTTTCTTCACAGTTGTGACATTCAATTTTGAGTTGGGGCTTGTCCCATTGGCTTAGATCTCTTAGTCTCTATGAATGCCTTAGATCATGAAAATATCGGTCAATATATACTAATATCAAAGCCCCTTAATACTAATATTTTCAATATCATAGCAAAATTACGATATGTTGCTATATCAATAATATATCGTAATATATTAACCGATACACCAGATATGTCAGCCGACATTTGTTTATTAGCTTACGATTGTTAGAAAGAATTTTTTTTTTAATATATCTGATATTGATACTGATATGTCTAATACCTTAGACTAAGAATGAGTAAGCTATGTTTCATGTACATTCTTCCCTGTATATATATTTCATAAATTACTTATCAGGAAAATAAAAAAACGATTGTTTAATTAGATTGTTTAGTATGCGAAAAAGAATCAGAATACCGGGGCAGAAAATGGCACAGGTGTGTTTCTTTGATATGTTCTAACAGTCTGTAGAATAATATTAGCAAAAAATGTGTATAATAGGAAAGTAACTTAGCGCGGTATAATAATGTTAATATTAACACTCTGGAATTCTATCTGTTTTTGGGGGTTTAACTACTTATTACTTTATTCACTTGCAATCCTTATTAGTTGCTATATCTATATCCTGCCCAAAAAACAATTTGCTATATTTTTGAGAAGGAAGTGATAGCTGAGAGAAATCTACGAATGCAAAGCATGAATTGAAAATACCTGAGATTATCATCCATTTGTTTATCTCTAACAAGTGCAGCAACTTCCTCAATGCCATTATAGGTTTCAAAATCCTGGAAACAGATTGGAATAACAGCTAAATCATGGATATCATCTTTGCTGAGAGTTCTAGAAAAGATATCATAATTCACATACAAAAAGATTGGTCAGGTCAACTCACTAAATTCATAGAATATATACATATATATATATAATATATGACGGTGCAGAAAAAGCTATAACACTCTTAAACTGCTTAATAAACGGACCAAATCAACTTTCTTGAAGTTTACATGAAACTTATACTTTCTGCAATTAATTAAACCCTCAAAATTCAGCAGCGTAAGCCTTTTTTTTCTTAAAAAAAAAAGGATATCATAAGACATTCAAGATGGCATGCATTTAAGTGATACCACAATTTATTGAGGGTATTACAAGAAACTATGGCTTTAATAGATACCATTTGATTGGCAGTAGAATCCGACATTAAAGCAATCAAAGCATCTAAGCAAGCTCCTCGCTCTAGCACTCCCCGAGTTGCCAATATGTTCATTAAGACCTGCATTTAAGCACACTGTTCAAGTCCTTTGAAGAAAATGGCATGTTCTAAGACATTGAGGGAAGTGTAATGGAAAAATAAAATACAATAAAATAAAATCAAACATCAGGCCTGGATGAACCTTATAGAAACACTACACAAAGTTGCAAAGCTGGCAAATCAGAAAAAGAAAATTGAAATCTGATACATACTAGTTACACCTAAACCATAACTTAAACAACAGAAGTAGATTTTCATAGGATATAACACACAAAAGATAGAGCCTAAAATGTTGTATGAAAAGCAGAGGACAACTTCCTGGATGAAGATGGTGAACCTATAAAGATACAGGTATCCAATTCTAGGAACTTGTCACCATTGCAGTACCAAATCATCTCTTCTTAGTAGAGAAGGAATAGAAAGAAAGCTACAAACAACACCACGTCCTCACTTAATCCTTATGCTAAAGTGAAAAAAATCCTTATGTTAAAGTGAAAAAAACATTCCGGGAACAATGGAATAGTGATTTCACTGATTCAATATCTATTTTTGAATGAAATTACATGATATAGTTCTTATATTTTCTTATCAATTTACTAAGGGGATGCTTATTGAATCATTTGAAATTATGGGATACATAGATGTCACAAATAATGAGTCGATTTAATCTCCGTCACTTGTCCTTTGTTAGTGACATCTTTGACATCTATAATGTAATTATTGATGAATTCACAAAACTTTCATTTGGTCATTTTGCTTATTCTCCCTCCTATCTTTCAAAATAGTTGATTGCTCTATGCTGAGCTTCCCTCTATCCTGGACTCTGCTTGCTCGTCTACGCTTTGACCCAGAAAACCATAATTGAAAAACGATGTTTCCTTGCCGGCATTAAGATTTAAAGCTTGTCTTAGAAAAAGGTAAACAAGAAGAAGCTGCATGGCTATTTGGTGGAGCTGGACCGAGTGGAATTGAATGCTCTACACCTGTATATTCATCCAACTTTATATCCAAAGCCTCAACTTCGTGCAGCCAAATGGCAGTTCAATATCACAAAAAAAAGTTTTATAAAATTCTCAGAGTAATCGATGAAAGAAAACCTTCTTCTCTTTAAGGGGGACAATGTAGAAAGGAGGAGTAACAAAGTGGCCCAGAGCATAAAGAAGGTCATACTGGAATCGCCTTATGTTGGTGGGCCAAAATGGTGCTTTGCCTGTGAAGCAAGCAACAACCTTCAAGAACCCGAAGAGCAAGTGCAACTTCAATATCTGTTGAGGGGCTCGTTAGCTTCATAGGTACAACAGTGAATATATGATCCAGATTTGTCACTCTGTCTTCTTCTCCTTCTCTCAAAGAATGGTGGAAGAGAACTGGAACCACTGTGGCAGAACAAACATATACACATCTTATCAGAGGACAGCGAGAAGTTTTGATCACCAATTCTGCTAAAACCAATAAAATGCCTAAAAATAAAATTAAAAAAAAAAAATTCTAACTGAAAACAGAATACCAGAAAGTTGGCAAGACAATTCCCCCACCCAAGCTAAGGATCAAATTATAGCGGAAGTTTCATCCATGTACTTGTAGCAAATCAAACAACAATTCTCAATGAGCATATAACAGTTTTTAAGAAAAAAGCTCACATTACAGAAAAAAGTTCATATTACTTTGGTGATTTACAGAATTGCAGAGAGGGCCAATTGATAGTCTGGAACCAACTTGCTTGTCATTGCTAACAATAATCTTACCTGTAATCATGATGTATTGGTTTAGTCTGGTTAATCGATCTTAGAGATAAAAATTCTTCTCACCTCACATGCTCACCTGATTCTCAGGTACTGTGTATTCAGAAGGATGATGACAAGCAACAACATAGATTGATTAAGTTCCAAGCATTACGTTTTCTGCACTCAAACTTGGCAGCAGAGCATTACTAATGGTCACTTACCTCAAACTCCCATATACTCTCTTCTTCGTCACACATTAATCATGCTAAAGTCCAATAATTTATGTATCTTGACCAAGGAAATTTCAACCTTAGTATCTTATTAAATTGCCAAGGCTATTGGACTTTGTTTATGAAACCAACCACCCTCTGGTAAAAGAAAGAAAAAGAAATCCAGAAAAATCCAACATATAGAGACAATAAACTGGAACCAAATCCGAGTTTTCTCGGTCGATATAAAAAAGATCAGACCTTAATGTGCCGGTTACATTCCCCTTTTTGTGAGGAGTAACTGAAAGACTAGGGGAACCCTATCCACATTTCATTTATATCCTGTATAAAAAGCAAAAGCATAGATATGCGAATATACAATACACATAATATATATTCTTTTACAGATGTAAATATAAACCGTTTTTTACAAAAACAGTTATCACCAAAGTAAATCTGAGACAATGCAAGAGAAAAGGAACGCATGATTTATGTAGTGAATGGAAACTTTGAAAACCATTTAGTTTTCAAGTAAAATCCTCTAGGTTTCTCTAGCCAATAAAAAAAAAATCAATATAAAAGTCAATTTATAACTGGGTGGTCCAAACATACTAAATAATAGCTGACTTACTACTGATTTGTAACTGCTACACAGAAACTTTTCAGATTTGCTTACAGTAAAGAAACTGAATAACTTCTAATTTTTTTATCGATCGTACTTTACTTATTAGTAAACTCCACACACTACTAGATTCCAATGTCCATGCCATTAGCACACCGATGAAGGTTAACATGTTGAAACAAGTGTTCAAACAATGCTAGGGATGATTGGGTGAGAAAACTTTAACAATTCAATTTTAAGAGTGAAAGATTGAGTTTTCTCTTATAATTAATCTCTTCTTCTTAGACAATAATAGTCACAATATTTGCAGCTCAATCTCTATCTTTTTAGGTTTAGAAGAAGAAGAGTATTTATAAAATGGGTAAACAATAGATCAATAAGCACGTGTTTGAAGACAAGGAGCGTCTTAGAGCTTGTGCACTGCCCAAGCCCAGAACATTACACATGCACCTGATGTTATTGAGGCTGAACAAAATCGTCAATTGTTGCAGGTATTCTAGATCAAATGTGTTCATGCGCAAAATAGGCACTCATCACACACTAAGTATTTTAGACCAAGTATGCTCATGTGCGACATAGACGTGCATTGAACTTGAGAACACTAGACGAATTATACTTCTACATGGTGTAGGCATGCATCCAGTATGAGTCTTTAAGTGTTCTTCAGGTGACCAATTTTCCTAATAACGGAATATACTAATACAAGATGTTCCTAGCAACCTCTCCCTTTGGCAATTCTATGACAATTCCACTTATAGGACAAAACTAAATAGCATATGAATCAAGGATTTAGACACCACCAAGATGAAACTCATGTACATAAAAATCTATTCCTAAAGTATAAAAGAATGACACTAAAATATAGATCTTAGAATATAGAACTTTCTAAGACGTGTGCACCTGATGTTTTTGGTCAAACATGATTATTGCAAATATAAAAAATATATAGAATATGTAGATAAACACTAGATAAGTAACAACAATCAAAAGGTAATATAGCAGTTTATTAAAAAGCAGCAATGTATAGCAACTGTAGAGAACAACAACATTAGATGAAATCTAATACAACTATAAACAGCCAACAATAGAGCAATACACAAAATACTCCTTTTTGTCACGAATGCCAAAAAGGAGGTTCAATCAACACTTGAGTCGTCACTGTCCCGTAGTGAACACAGCTTGACAAAGATGCGGTCCATGCTTCCCCTCACATAGGCATCTTGGTCATTCAAACCGGTGTCAATATGTTGAAAGTGCTCAACAACCTAAGACTCTAAGCAGTCAATGTTAGCGGGAAGTCAAAAGTGATTTGTAGAGTGAGTGGCAAGTTGGTTAAACATCCTAGAAAATTGACCCATAATGACGGAGGAAGTAATTGTGGAAGACAGGTGGAGCAGATGGGCCAAAGGGCTGACTGAGATGAGGCATCACCCGATGGAGGATCTGCCAAAGGATTATGGAAACCTAAGAAACAGTGGTGGGTATGAGCCTTACTTTACTGATACAGTTGTGTGGTCAATAGGTTTGTTTAAGGGGACATGGGGAAGATTTGGAAAAGAAACCCCCAATCCATGATTAGACAATGAGTAAGACAACTGTGGGAGAGGTTGTCATCTTTTTTTTTTTCATAATGAAAACAAAAAATCATGTGGGAGCAGAGATACAAGGGAAGATCAATGGGTTGATCGAGAAAGAGAGTAGAGAGAAAGAGGGTTTTATCAAGAGGAAGAGGCCAAATGTGTCACCGAAAAATATTAGTTAATATAATGTGACATATTATGAGATGACAGGAAGAAAGATGCCATGCCATGGGAGCTTCCTGCAAGAAGGACTCAACATTGTTATATAAAGGCATAGAGCAAAAAGACTAAGGATTATCAGGGAAGGGCGCCAATGGAAGATTTATTGTGCTCGCGATCACATCTACAGAGATCCAAAGAGACCTTCCCCACAAAAAGGTAGAGAGTTCTTCGACCATCTCGGTCACTACAAATGCTCCTCGATCAGTGCAATGAGATGTGTCTATTTATCTATCTCTTAATTCAAAATGGGAGCAGGCGATTTTTTATTAATATCGTGCATATTGGAATAAAAAACTTGGACTAGAAGGACAGAGGGAGAAATGAAATGAATGAGAACTGGTTCTCAGTGCCAGTCAACAAAAATAAACAATATTAACAAAAGGATTGAGAGATACAAGATCAACTAGTCATTCTAAAGTAAGTTGCATGTGACTCGTGTTTTCTAAAAGGTTTTTCCCCAAAAGAGTTAGCAAACCAGTCAGACTTAGTAGAGAGCCTAATACGAGGTCGTTTACTAGGAACTTTCTTTGGCGGGCCCATCAAAAATAACATGAGGAGGATAAACTAATAAATTATATTGCAAGCAATGATATTGAAGACTAATTACGAAAAAAATAAACTAAGATCAACCAATCTAACAAGGGAGAAGGTCCAAACATGGACAGTTTCCAAATTGGACTACCTAAAACTCTATAGCCCGAAAATCGATAGATTTATAACGAAAAATAGCATAATGTGATTGAGCTGGAGTTGTCCAAGTTTGGCAGAAACGTCGAAGACTCTCCATCTAGCAGAGTGGAGAGAGAGTTTGATGGCGATTTGATTATAAGTCGTGGTAAGATGTGTCTTGTGCCTAAAGGAATAAGCGAGAAGAAGCCTCAAAGATTTTATTTCGAGTCTGCCTCAAATAGCAAATGACTCGATGATCATTTGGATAAGGTTGAGCTAGCTAATGATGGATGAGCTGATGAAGCTGACCTATTGCTTGTCTATTAGGAAGTTATTTCCGAGATTGGTCATTGGCATATTTTCAATATGAGGAGATTGAAAGGTATTCCTACTTTGAGGCTTTTGATTTGATTTGAGGTCGATGATTGATCAGAGTGGCTCAGCAGAAGCATGTAGTCTCGTGGCTATCGATCACAATATTTGATTTGAGGCTCCAAGTAGGAAATCTAATTTGTAATTCGATTGGAGGTTCAAAAAGAATAGTCGGATGAATCTGGAAACTTCTTGAAGAGAAGATTTTTGAATTTTGGAGAGGACAATTGGAAATAGAGGTTTATTGAGATAATTAAGGTTTTCACCATATTAGAGAGGTGGCCTATAGGTTAGCCTTTCTTCTAAATTTGATGAACGGATACGATATGTTTTGTATGAATAATCCTTCACATGTGATTGGATTGGAGTCGTTTTTGATTAACGGTAAGTGTTTTAGGTTAAAGTTGTGATTTTGATTTTTGGGATAGAAAGGATCTGGTACAAAGGAATAAAATATTTCCATTAGCCATTATGCTTTTAAGGAACCTTCTAGTTGAAAAAGTGTTAAGGGATCTTGAAGATAAGTCCGGAAAAATATCCCTATTTGTTGAGAATATGATTTGGAGAAATCATTTGATCGAAAAAGTCTATTAAGAAGACTGAACATGAAGTTCAGAAAAATATTATCATTGTATGATAATCGAGGTTAAGATCGAGATGCGTAAATTTCGATGCCGAAATTTTTGTAAGGAAGGGAGAATATAATATCCCGAATTTTCATTCGAATTAATTTAATATTAAATGTGATTTTGGGTAAATTGGACGTGACGAAATTAATTAAATATGGAGAGATTTTGAAGGATATTTGGATCAGTCAGGCTGGCGTCCGAGGTGCGCTCATGCTATCGCTCGAATATCGGTTTGGATTTTGGAATAAAAGAAAATTTAAGTAGAAAAAATATATATATAATATATAACAATAATAATATATTATCAACAAAAGAAAAACCAAAAGAAAAAGAGAGAAAAAAAGAAGGAAATCAAAAGTGGGATAAGAACAGTGCAGCAGAGGGATTGGGGAGAGAAAAGCAAGAGAGGATGAGAGGGTTTCAGCGCCGCTGTTCACGGCGCGCGTCGGAGGATGAAGGAGAGAGGTGGCCGGCAACTGTGACGGCTAGGTGCGGTGAGGGGACGGCAGCTCATGGGTGGCGCAGTGGTGGTTGGCGTTGGCGTTGACGGTGGCTGACGGTGCTCGGTGAGGAGGTCGTCGCGGATGTCGGCAGCAGCAGTTGGAGGCATTGGCAGCGCCGTGTGGTGGAGATTGTGGGCCGGTGGTCTACGGCGGCCGTGGGAGGAGCAGCTGTGGCTCTTGGCAGCAAACTTGCACGGGAGAGAGAGAGAAATCGCACGGGTGGAGAGAGAACGGTGCAAAGGAGTTAGGCAGCAGAGTTGCAACGACGACGCTGAAGGGATGACGCCGGGCAGACCGGCGGTGGTAGGTCTGCGCAGCAGCTGGTCGCCCAGCGGTGTTGAGCGGCCGCAGCAGCACAGATGGGAGAGAAAGGGCAAAACTAAAGGCAGTGTGTGCACGGCAGGAGAGAGGCCCGATTCGGGTGCTTCAGAACATTCTTTCTTCAGATTTACAAAGTATAAAGTTCAGGCAAGTATCTGTAAACTCCTTCTTTGGTCTGATTGAATATCTGATATATTTTGAATACTATTTAAAATTTTTATTAACATGCATGTATTTTTATATACCCGTTCTATTTATTCTAAACATGCATGTGTAGTTTATTGGCTAATTTTGAGGGTCTTGGATATGGATTTTATGATTTTAGGAATTTACTATTTTTTTGAAAGCGCGAAAAATTTATTAGACATAGTTTATATTTATATTAGTATGTGCAATGAAAATGTGCACGAAACTTGCATTGACCGTGTATTTTTACATATACGTGTCGGGTTGTGGTCACTACATTTAGATTTGAAAATTGGACATTCTGGCCAGCTCCCAACGAGGAAATTTATTTGAAAATCTCTTTCCACCGGCAGGAAAGACTTGGAGCAGTGACCCTTCCCATTTGAATAATTTGACTTGATCTTATAATATATTCGAACGTCTTAATATATCTAACAAGCTTGAGGAATGCACCCAAAACCGCGGGTGGCAAAGTATAGTGAACAACCTTATCTATGAATACAGAGTACATGCATTTTGGCCTAAGGTTACCGGGATTATGTGTAACTATTCATCAAACTAGTTTTTAAAAAATCAGAATCCAAATTTGATACATAATTTGTATTTCTGCATTGATTTATGTTGGATTTTGATTTGAACTTGGATTTTGGATTTGGATTTGAGGTTCGCCGATTTTGCCTTCAGTTGGGCATTGGTATGTGTCATATAACGATTTTGATTATATGTTTTGAACCGGACCTTTGGAATATTTGTCGCAATGTTGTTTCGGCTTCCGCGCACGCTATTGGATCATCTGGCTATCGGATTCTGCTTAAATCACAAACTGATCGGGCCTTGGATTTGGACTTAAATTTGGACTTGGACTTGGACTCGGATTGAATATCGGTTTTGGAATTGATCCGGATCATCTCTATTTTGTTTATATACATATTAATATATATATGTCCCGATGAGAACTGTTATCGGAATTTGGATATTTGTTTTGAATTTGGGTATTTACTTTGAGTACAAGACTACCATTGAATTTTGAACTTTGGATCTTGGATTTCTATTGGATTTATTTTTTTGGCAATTTGAATTTATTCTGTAATTTGACATAATTTTCATCTATTTGACATAATTTTCATCCATTTGACCTTCCATCTAATTTATTGGACTCATTTTATCTAACTATGATACTTGTTGGATATTTAGCTCACGTTTTCTGTTTTGACCCTTCAGAGTAGAAGGTTCGGATGCACTGCGAGAGTTAGGACGTGATCCATCAGCCATTCGTCCGATTTGGTGAGTTTTAGTTTGTTATGATTAAAATTGAAAATTGATATGATTGTATTATGGAAATTAGCCGGGTATAGGCCCATGGTAATATTTTAGAATCTGTTGGGATATTTTATTATGTTTGATTCATGATTTTGGTTGGAATTGTTACCTCTCTTACAATGATGGTAGAGCAGATCGTATTTATTTGATCGGACGGTTGTCCGATGAGATCTTGTGTAAATTTTGATTTGTCAGGTCCTGTGTATTTGGTTTGTCACATCTGGATTTTGGGACTTTGTGTTATTCATTTAATTTATTTTGGATTTTAGATTTTAGAAATTATAATTATTTATTTAAATTGACATGTTTAATTCGGGTTCGTGACAACACTAGACGAGTTATACTCCTGAATGATATAGGCATGTATCCAACACGAGTTTTTATTGATGTTTGAATGTCCTTCATCCTAGGCATGGAATATTTCTACACAAGATATTCCTTACAATGTAATCTTCATTATAGGAATTCAATCATCTTATGAGGTCTAGCAATCCTTAGATACGCATATGCTTCTAACTCACTGGCTAAACAACTGAAACTTAATATTGAACTTCAATGTTTGTAACTAAGAAGACAGGGCTATTTAGCGATATCTTTAGAAAGACGAACTCTTGATAAATAGACTTGCAGCAGCAAGAAAACAATTGGCAAGATGAGTATAATGCAGTGGAATAGGTATTTACGACAGGAACTTCATTACATTGTTGAACTTCATAACATTGTAGCCTCTTTAACAGTGAGATTATAACTTGCATACTTCTATGAGTTACATGGTCAACAAACTGCACATTGGATTCAAATTAATACTGGAGACAGAAGTGGATTGGTTGGTAATGTCACTCAAAAAGACTCCCACTTCTTCTAACCAGTTGAGCAATGAGACAACTTTTACTGGTGGCAATTATAATGGTCATGGAAAAAAAAAAGAACAAAGGTCACAATAAGATCTCTGAAGGCCGTTGTCCAATTTGTGCATACAACAATAATACGACAAAAAAAATTGCAGCACACGGTTTGATCCATGATTTATTGCTCAACACTAAGATGTGCCCCGTGCTTATTATACTTCTCTGCCTTAAGATCCTAACATGAAGCGTAATATACAATCTTCATATGTTGCTAATGCTCATTATCCTGGTTCTATTCAACACTATTAGTAGTTTGGTATCTGAACGCAGAAGTAACTCGTCACATTACTCCTGATATTTTAAGCTTGAGAATCTCCAAAGACTACTCAACTTCATGTGGGATATTTTAACAGCTAAAACTAGTCCTTCTACCCTTATTTCTAATTCTATTTTTTCTAAGTTATATGATTAAGGGGTGGGAATAAAACAATTAAAGTAGTTAGGTTTGTCTCCAAAATAAAAAGTGAGGAATTAGGGAAAATCACAAATTTTATTTTATTTTAGTTTAATTATTGTTGATTTGCATAACTACAGTTCTCTTATATTTGAGTAAAACTATGGAAAACAATTTATACAAAATATAACTGAAGGTCTCCACCCCTTTCTACATTTTTTATTTCACAGTTTTCTGTCTTTCTAACCAGACAATACATTTTTTAACTCACTTTAATTTTCCATACTTTTACACAATTTTACTCATTAGAAGGAGAAAATCAAATAAGTGTCCTTCATGTTCTCACTATATCCAAACAGATGGCCTCTAAAGTTACGGGTAATTTAGATGTATTCGACTGAAATTTGCCAGCTACATTTCAGAGGATAGTCATTTTCACGTTCTTGCTGCACTCAAAACTGTCATTGAGTGTGGCATAAAAGAAGCTACAAACAGTATGATTACCTCATACAGCTCATTTATAGTACACAATTTGATCGAATAAACTTTGAGCTAATTAGGGATGCGAAATCAAAATTTATGTCACGAAAATGCAATCAGCAGAATTTCACGATCAATATGATGAAAGAACATCAATAAACTACGCAGATCAGAAAACTGCCGCAACATCTCCAGCAAATTGAGCAGAACATTTACTAGATTCATCCCACCATATCAACTCAAAAATAAAATCAAATCCGTAATATCAAGGAACAAAAATGTCATAATTTTGCCCATCTACTCCAACTTGATTGCAACTCACACTGAGCTTTATGACATCAAAGACTGATCCATTACACAAAATAGAGAGAGGACGGCAGAGACCTTGAAGTTCGGGAACGGATTGACTGTCGCAGAAGAGTTGGATGGTGGAGTCGGACTCAGCGACCGATCGGAGGAACTTGAGGAGGCAACGGAGGCCGCGGACACGGAGGAAAGAGAAATCGGCACGCCCATCTCTGAGACCAGTTCGAAGAGCGATAGTGACCTCTCTGTATAGCTTCTGCTGATTCAGAGAACTGACTAACTCTTCCACCGCTGCCTCCGCCGCGAGCGGCGCTGATTCCGTATGTGACTGCATTTCCAAATTCGCATCGCCTATCCGCAAAGGCTCCTTCAAATCCATCTCTTCTTCGGATAAACATTGGCTTTCATCGCTTCGTTGAATATCTGGTTACTAAAACAAAATAAAATAAAATAGATATAAAATAATTATTTTTAAACAATAAAATAAAATAAAATAAAAAATTATTATTTTTACATTTGATATCTGACATATTTATTTAAAAAATAATATTTATCCCAAACATTACAATTTATTTATAATTTTTTAATATATAAAACTCATAAAAATTTAATAAAAATAAAAATATAATAAAATAACAATGCTTATGTATGAAGAGAATTGTTTAAACATAGGTTGTAAATAACAAATATTAACTGAGCAGTATCGCTCGTAACACGTCACAACCTACTTATCATGATTGTACTAAGCATGGCCTCTGATAAATAATGTTTAGATTATGTATAATATATATACTTTAATCCGTATTAGGCAATGAGATAATTAGCCCGCTTATTGTACTAACTTATAGCATAGGTCATACTGTATCTATTAGATGTCAGATATTGTATATCGTTTTCATTTTGTTTTAACCATTTTGCACAATAAAAATATTCCAATAATCGAATCAATTACAGATACTAATTGAAAGATGATTGAAATGATAAAAGATTTTTGAAAAATATTTTATTTTACTACTAGCAAAGTTATTGGTACCCATTACGTTATTCAAAATCTATTATTAAGTTAATTATTATCATTTTCTAATAGTTTTATATTTTATCGAGATGATTATAATTTTTGCTGTATGATATCGACGATAGAGGTAAATATAAAATTTTTAAAAAATAATTTTAAGTGAATATTAAAATTATTGAAATAGAAAATTTATTAATATTATATTTAATTATATTTTTTATAAAATTAAAATATTAGATAAATTATTTATTACTAGCTTATCTTACCACAATTATGGATCCCGCATGAATTTATATGAGATGTATATCTATCTTAAAGAATTCTATTCCAATATAAGAATAGTCAATAGCATAAAAGAAATAAAAGCCAGTGTCCATCATAACCGTATGTAATGAATAACCTATATGAACAATAGTTAATACTAAAATTGTTCAATTCAACAGTAGAAGTAAACAATAGTAGCAAAAGTATAATATTAGTTGAATTTCTTTATTACTTATAGTCCGACTATATTTCTAATTTCACAAATAATAGATTAGAGTTTTAGATTTTGGATTATTAAAAAGATAACTGAGTTTTAGATTTTTAATTTTACATCAAACCAAGCAAAAATATATCTTTTATTTATATAATTTTTCTATCCATAATTTTGTAAAGTTTTATTTCTTCATGATTTTTCACATTTTTCTATCAATATAAATGCAAGTTTGACCGACCGATCTACCAAATGAACGGACTCGATTAAATCAAGAGATTCATTATAAATCTCAAGATCGGTGAGCCCCATATTCATAATTTTAAAACTAAAATAATGTAAATTTTTGGGTTTATAGCTATGAACATAAAAATATGATGCTCAAATAAAACCTAATTTTGAGTTTTTTTCTTAATAATATACGAAACAACTTTCCATTTTATTCACATAAACATAAAAATAATAAAACCGAACTTATATCAAATACAAATTTATTCATATAATGTGTTTAATGTCTCACCCTTAAAACATCAATTAGCAAACCCGATTCACTGGGATCATGCTTGTGCAAGTAATCTCGAATCTAATATCAGTCGATCGATAAAATAATGGACTCACTGAATCCCTAATGCAACGACAAAATTGAGATATATCACCATATATGCAACATACTACAATATATTAATCAATATTCAAATTTCAGATGATACACTCGATAATTCTATGATGGGTTTCGATTTTACAACAGAAATTACGACAAATATATCTAAATCGATACTTATTATATGATCTGGTCAATACTGACATGCATTTGATCGATAGCAATAGAAATACCGATGTTTTTTTTCTCACGGAATATGAGTGTTAATAGTATAGTGAACCATTTCAAAGGGAAAACCATGATTTCCATTCGATCGCCCATCTTCATCCTGCTAAGATCGCATTATCTCGAGTGGGGAATATGCCTGCAACAATGAAACTCAGATGAATTAACAGGACCTACACTTTCGGTCTGGAAACCGATATCTGACCTGCAGCGGAAACAAACATTGTGAACAACTGGGTGGTTCATTCTCAAGATGATATTTGCGCCGACAGGCAACAAGCAGATGATGATTTTCACTACATGTTAAAGAATAATCACTCAAATCTAAGTTCCAAAAGGACCAAAGAAATTTGATCAAACTCTCCTATACTAAGGTAACGCTCCGCTGGTGTGGATACCCAACTCACTCGACTACTGACACTGGTGTAAATTAGACCTGATTGAAACCGAGTTTACCAATTAGTCTGAATTTTAATAGGGTATGATCAAAGTATATAGTACCTATTGATGGTCATAATCAAAATTTTTTACCTGATTTAGTTTTCGGGTCGGGCATAGTTTTAAAGAAAAATAACCTGCATTCCCTAACCCAAATTTCCTCCGTAATTTTACCCTTCGGCCGCTGGCCATCACAATTCTCTCAAACTGTATTCTCTTATCTCGACTCTTGCCTCCAAACCCTTTCAAACTCTCTTGGCTTTCTTCAATTTGTTTCAAGTTGCAAGGGCAACAACCAACACAGAGGTGAGGTGAACACAACTCAAGCAACAATTTTTCTGTTTAGTAATCTGACTCATACTATTTGGTAATATCTCTTTTAATCTGCCACGTTCTATTTGGTTTCGTAGCCTTAATCTCTTTAAAACATTTGAAAATATGAACTTCCTGAATCATGATTAAGACTCTTGATGATGTTTGATTGTAAAGGTGCACGGTTTTTATATATAATTTTTCTTAAACATGCATAAATGACCATAGGCAGCCTGTAGCCTTTCCGTTTATTGGGATAGATGGACACAGGGCAATGATTTCAGCCCGGCCTAGCAATTCAGACAGATTTTTAGCATTCGCATGGCCTGTGTCTGGCTCGAATCTAGTTTTGATCAAGTCTAGTGTGAATGCCTTTAATCAACCCACATTCATCTCTTTTAAGTAGATAGAAAAATTGTTCTCTACTTAATTAGGTTTTCAAGACATGATTAATAGCTTTCACCGAAATCAAAGATATTAATCTTTAATTTAAGACACTTTCTCTAAGTCATCCACAAATGCATCTCAATCGTCATGGGCATCCATCATAGTTCACAGTCTCTCATGGTAAACATGGAACCGAATGCATAAAATCAAGTGCATCTACTGAATGAAACAAATGCATCGTCAACAATTTCATTAATAAGTACCTGGTGGATGATAAGAACTTGCCCAATGCAACAATAACAAATTTTAAGAAATAATAATAATAATAATAATAATAATAATAATAATCACCGAAAAACGTAACCTTTATGTGCTCAGACGATTGCCTCATCTTCCATTGTTAGGCTTTACAGAATTACGCAGATTTTCTAAGGATGTGAACACGAAATTTCCAGAAAACATAGCTTCCCGGTCTGCAAGAACAGGAAAAAAACAAAGACAATTTTTCAGGTCCAACACTTTTTTCTGGTTTGGGAGGTGGGGGAGATAGGCAATGACAACTCTCATTTCATCTCAGATAGATAATAAGTACTCCAGATAAGGCTGGTACAGCATAGAAATGCTAATATGGAAGCGATTCAAAAACCCTAATCACATGTTCGGCAAAATGGAATTGCAATTAGAAACTTCGAAAGGGGAATAGTTATTTCCTGGAATTGTAATTATCAGAGAAATGAGAACAGTTAATATACATGGGAAATGGTGCTATTTTCTATCCCTGGATTCAAAGGAACTGCAATTCTCAATCAGCTGCCTACGGCAGCCACCCCGATTGAGGTGCCCCGGCCACTGGCTACCCAAATAACGTGAGAAAAGACACAATTCCAACCTGAAGTTGCCTCATGAAATAGAGAACAACCAGGAGGAAGCTTCAGTTGTTTTTGGTCTTCCCCTTTTAACCAGAGAAATGCTTATATAAATATTGAACGATATATATCGGTATCGGAATAATATCTCTGTATGTTGTTATATTAGCGATGTACCGAGACATATCGGCTAATACGATACCATCAGATTACAATTTTTAGAAATTGTTTTCTCAATATATCAAATACCAACACATATTATCCAATATGTCTGATACTAATATGAAAATTTTCATTTATAATGTGCATAAAAGAGGCTGCAAATGATCACTTCTGCTAGCAAACATAAAAAAAAAAAAAAGTAACTCGATGGACAGGATTTAATAGAAAAAACGAACCTAACCAAGATCGCGGCCAATACTAATGAAGGTGCATCTTCAAACATCAATCTCATTAAAGTTAAACGGAAAAAAAAAAAAAAACATCTTTCTAACAAAACCCCAAATCCCAATTTAATAAGATTAGATATGCGGCTGTCAGCTAGCTTAGCTGATATGTAGCTGAACAACAGGTTAATCAAAACAGAAACTAGTTATAGATTATCTAATAATTTAAATAATATAAAATCTCTAATATATGATAAGATATCAATTGGTTAAATCAATCAAATAAAAATGATAACTTATCCTAGTTATGCATGTGTAATATTTTTATGTATATATATTTTTTATTTTATAAAATATTAAAATTCGTAATATACATCATGCATTGACCCACTAAAAAAATTTCTAAATCCCACTCTATATATAGGATTCCCTAGCCATTATTTATCCCCTCAAAGCAACCAACTAGAAAAGAAAGAGCTCCACTAAATGATAACTTACTGATTGAGTTATGGATAGATATAAAAATATCGACATCGATATTAGTTACAACTATAGTTATATTAGACATATCGAATAATAACTATTAATATCAAAAAAAAATGATAATTATAAGCTGACCAGAAAACATTAGCTAATATATAGTTATATATCACTTAATACAACAACATATAATGATAATGTTGCAATACCTAGAAATATCAATCGGGACATATCGGCTAAGATTTACAACATCTGCCGATATTTTCATTAGTAGCCTAAGTTCGAACCCAGCTAGTCCCCCTACTATTCAACAAAGAGAAAACAATATTTAAAATATTGGTTTATATTGTAAATATTGCAATATGTAATAGTATTGGATCTCCGACAATGATATTTATTAATATTATGACAATATCATGATATATTTTTAAATCGATGATATATCGTGATATCGTCTAATATTCAAAATATTGACCTATATAATCCTATTAACTTACGATTTTTAGAATTTATTTTTTCCAATAAATTTGATACTGATACGTTTTATACGATATTAATATGATCTTGATTGATATCAAAATTGATATTTTCATCCATGACCTAGGCCATTAACATGGACAAGTGGCTAGCTCCCCATTCGACTACAAACAAAATCCTCTATCTAACAAGATGTGATCGACCCACTGTACAAAGATAAACCAATCACATTGTCATATACACACAAATCCCAAATATGCTTTGAAAGTTTTATTTTCAGTCTTGCATATGACAATTCTAATGACTAATCAACATATCCATTTTTTCCAATTGTCTAGACAAGCATGTAAAAAGAGAGAAAAAAAAAAAGAGAAACATAGAGCCACAACCCACAACATTTTTCAAAATTCCATCAGTCTGTTTCTTAAAACAAAGATGAATAAAGATTCTGAATACCACCCAGTCACCAAAGAAAGGAGGACTCAAAGGAAATGAAGAGTCACTTACGATTGTAGGTATCAAAGTCGTCTGATACTAATATTTTCCTATATTGTGATATATAGGCTGATATGATACTGTCAACTTACGATTTTTAGTTTTCCTTCCTGTATATTATTGATATGCATTGCCCGATACTAATATGACCTCAACTGATACCAATATCTTCATTCATGTGAAACGATCAAATATAATAATTGGGGAACAACATAAGACACTGGGAAATAAACTTGAATCACCAACCTGTCAGTGAAAGGCAGCTAGCTTCATGGCGAATATACCTAGACATAACCTGCAAATATATTGAAATTGCAGTGATGGCATAAATTATAAAGTTAAAAACAAATTGGGGGGGGGGGGGAGATGAGCACCATGTCACCAAAGGAATCAAGGTGCTCTCTCTCCTTTTTTATTGTAGTTTTTGGCTATTCTATGGTGGGGTGGTGTAGGATGGGAAGAGGGAAAAAAAAAAAGAAAAGAGAAGAAGAAGAGAAACTAGACATGAATTAGAAAGGAGAATCTAGAGGATATTCAATATTCACAAGAATCAATCAATTCATCAAAGTGGAAAAAAGAAACATAGAAGAAACCATAAATTCTGGGGGATGGGATTCCAAACAAACATAGTATTCCTGAATTCATCAACAATTCAGTTAATGGAACAACCAAGTTGCAGGCATATCACAGTATTGGCCAGTATTCAAAATACCAGCCATCTATTAATCTCAAGGCCCCCATGATACTTCTCAATACTACGAACTTATCACAATATGACATCCTATAAGAAGCATATCGTGATATATCGATCAATATTGAAAATATCATTTAATATGGCGATACTAGGCCATTTGTTTACAACAAGAATTTGTCTCCTTCCTCACTGTTGACTGTTGGGTGATGGATTCGTATATTTTTCCACAAGAAATTAAAGCCAAAAAATTATGCCATTTGCAACTGTTTGAAAAATGAATTGTTTTGAAAGGTTGCGGAATAGATAAATGTTGTTTCTCATAGGAAAGAAGGCAACAAGCCTTGTTTGTTGCCGGTCTTGCATTGCGAAGAATGGACTTGTCTCATTAAATCTGAGGGTGAAAAACTAGACTTATAAAGTGGGTAGGTGGGTGAGAAAGGAAGTGTGAACTTGATCATACCCATAGAATCAAGCACTAGCTCTAGGATCTCTTATTGAAATTAGAGTCCTTATATTTCAATTTAAATCCCTCCAATTTCACCTTCCAGAAGCTTAAATTTTGTTAAAACAATAATATTAAGGTTAAGATTTTTCCTGAATAGTGAACGGTAAGATTTTCATTTTAGACCCATTCTTTCTACTTTTTGCCTGATTTAACGAATATAGTGTTTCAAACACAAATCTTTAGGCAAGGATTGAGGTCATTTTGTGGCTTGCAAGCTATTACTAGTTATTAAGGTGTTGAAACTTGATTATGTTAAAAAAAATTGATTAAAACTCTTCAAATATATAAATATATAATAAAAAAGGATCTAATTTTATTATATAACTCAATTTTAATGTGATTGAAAAAAATTTCCCATCCGTGAAATATGATACTATCATATATCACCCACTACGGGCGATATTTGATAAGGAACAACCTATACAATAATATATTAGTCCACGCTTAGAGAACAAGCAAAAGCTAACAAAATAATCACAATATGATAAGGCAACTTCTCACTCCTAAAAATTCTAGCATTTATAAAAATAGTACAAACAAAACTAAGGAAATACATTGAGGTTAAGAAATTACAATGATTACCTAAAAACAGGCTGAGTACCATAAACTCATCAATAGTCATAATTCTAATCCTCTGGCTTGGATTGCTATTCAGCATCATTTTTCCAATGTTGGAAAGACCCTTCCTCAAGTTTTTAAGTAGGAAAGAACGAAGAAAAGCATTTGCTGTGGTATATAATGGTATACCGAGGCATGAGTGAGCAAACTGAAAACATATGAACTTCTCTAATTGGATTAATGACACTATACTAGAAGAAAACATTCAAGATGCCATAGCCTATAATTATACAAAAGTTTTCCTCCATTTGCTTTGGTTGTTCTTGAAAAGAAGACTGGAAAATTCATTGTCTAACAGCACTTAATGAAAAGATACCACAAAGGACTTGGCACTAGATTTTGATCAATGCTCATCTTGTTGAAAATCTTTATGCATAGTGGAATGATCCACAATAACCTGCAGCATCAAATATTAGCTTCTTTTGTCATCTTAGGAGGTCCCTCTATTTTTCTTTGCCTCACTCTTAACATGATGTTTCCTCACAATGACCACTGATGCTTTGCTGCTCTTTCTCAGAAGTTTCAATATGGGTCACTTCAGTAGGAGGCTGAGGCTAAATAAAATCTCCTAATGTCTTGATTAATTGCTGTATGATCTTGAGGATGCTAAAAAAATACAGTCTTCATTGCAAGCCTCCAAGCTTTTACGTCCATTTAAATAAGATAAAATGCTAGCAATGGGATAATATCTACAATAAACAACTTCACAACCAAGGGATAATATCTACTATAGAATCATGCGCTCACACAGTCCACCTTTCTTTCATTTCTTTAAAATCTTTTTTCTGTTTGTTTTATCTATTTTTCCATCCAACCTATTCAGGGGCAATTCATTTCATTTCTTTTTTCAAGACTTGAAAGAGAAATGGAATAACAAAGGAAACCTAACTGCTGGGAATGAATTAGCAAATTGATTTTGGCTGCGCTGTGGACTTAATGAAAAGGCCCAGCTACTAAAAGTGAATTACTCTTGAAAAGAAAACAAATAAACACACAACAAAACCCATAATTATGACCCCCTCCACAACAAAGATCCAAGCAATGAGAAGAAAGACAACAGCAAAGAACAAGGGCAAAGGTTGATGATGGCAAGCAGTGACAGGAGGTGACATTACGACAATGGTTGGAAATTCTGGCAAGGTGTTCAAGTGAAGAGCTCATACACTCCCTGCATTATACTTCTCACTTACAACACTCCCTCTGTTCTTGGAAGGCTTTAGAGTTCGGTTTGGGGTTGCAGGCGGTGAATGAGTGGGTCTACAGTGCAAAGGTGATTCATTTCAAGATAGTTGCGACAAATGATGAGGGTAGTTGTCTGGTGGGTTGGATTTAATTGGAACGCAAGGATAAATTTGGTTATGGGAGATGACTAGACCATGGGAAGAAGTGGTTGCGGGTGGATGGTTGGTGACTGCAGCATTTAGCAGCATGGAGATGCTGGTCTATGTGAAAAGGATAATGGCAATCGTTATCAGATGCATTGAAGGTGGCAGAATTTGAGATTTTAAACTTTATGAATTTTCAGCTATAAGACCAAATTGAAATGGGATGGAAATGAAAAGGAAGGCAGAGGAGGAATCAGATAGAAAGTGGGCAAAATATCCAGAAACCAAATGGAAGTGATTTTAGGGAGGAGAGCTAGCCAACCAATCCAAGAACTCCAGACTGCTGTCTGCAGTTGCTGCTTTTATTGATACTCCTGGTTGGGTATGCACTGATTTCTATGTCGGCAAATTAATTATTGAAACAGAGTTTAACATCCTCCTCCTCTAGATGTCAAAGCTCCTAGGATAAAATTGTTTCACAAACACATTCACCCAATCATGTGACTCTTAGCTATGATGTAGTAGCCTATGCCCAAAGAACTTTTATTGTGGGTGTCACTGAAATTGATAAGACACCACTATTTAAATGGTGCAGTTCCATCCCAAGGCTCGGCAAGAGGAACAAAGAATTGTTGTAGATAGTCGTCAAAGATCACATAACAATATTATATGACAATAAACCTCCTTTCTCGTGAAAAGAAAGAAATTTCATTCGTATGAGAATTCAAGCAATGACAAATCTCTCATCCTTTTGAATATGAGCTTAAAGCCTCATTAGAAGAAACTCCTACAACAAAGTACATCACAATGTATCATATTGCGATTGAGAAAGGCTAAACAAGAATGACCAACTTCTAATATTCTTTTCAGTGTAAGTAAATGCTCTCGTTTCTTTCTTGGATTTTAAATCCTTGAGCAGGCCATTGGTTCACCAGCCAAGACCCCTTAGGCATTTTGTCTTCACTTGTGGCCAATATAGAAAAGAGGTCAGCAATAACCCACTTACGGAATTATAATTGAAGGCAAACTCCTAAATACCTAAACTCAATGTAGGAATTTATGACATTACAATATCCCCCGTTCAAAAAATGCAAACGTACTTATTGTAGCACATCACGAACAGATCCCAAGTCTTCCCATGTAGGTTTAGGGTGCTCACAAGCCAAAATCACATACACCTCACATCGTACAAAAGAGAAAAACCTGCTAGCCAACGTCTTGCAGTCTTATGCTGGCTCATATACGACAAAGCATCGTTGGCTCATCCGCCACTCTACAGCACCAATTAATGATAAGATGGGCACACGGTCATTCCATATCTAATTATTCTTCTAAAAGCCTAACAGCATACATTTGATGAATGTCAATGACCACTAGAGGATCAAGATCTCTGACCTGGTCCTATGAAAGATCCATTGTTAATAGTCTCCCTTTGATCGTTAGTTACTTCATTCAGATCATTGCACACTACTTTTTCAGCCCCACATGCCCTTTTAACTTTTGTATAGGTTTTGATCATGTTTTAGTTCAAACCATGGAAATAGTCTTTCTACATTACGAAGTATAAACTGCACACGTCTCACTCTCGCCTGAGTTTGCAATGCCAAAGGCCTCGCTATATTGCAAGGTAAGGCTGCACATATCTATATATTCCCCAGAGCCAGCAATGCAAAAATCCTTGCGCACTAGACCACCTTTTACAGATCAGTTATCAACATCTCAAATCCGATGATTTTTCTTGTGGACCCACCCATTTCTCTCACTAATCACTGAATTTCCTCCATAGCATATGTGTAACTTTGCAACATCCCTTGACAATCACTAAATAGATCATGCTCCATCTGATTGCTAGTTCTCTCTTTCCTCTATCAGCTCTTGATGAGAATATTAAAATTTTGAAATTTAGGTTGAAAGGAACTTGAAGTGATAATATCTCTCACGTATCCCATTTGGGAATTTCACAAAATTTGAATAATCCCAAGCTAGATGACAAAGACAGAACAAGCAGCCAGGAGGAGGCAGATCAATATGGCAATCATCACATACACTGCAAATGCTGCATAGTTAAATGCTATGGACAAAACTAAACCAAATCGAAGAGAATGCAATTGTGCAACAGAACTCATTGGAATTGAGATGCAATAATTGAACTGCAATATGATAAAAAAAAATGGGCCAAAGACAAGTAGAAAAGTGTCACACGATTGAAAAAAGTAGTGCACAATTATCTATATTAAGTATGAATAATGAAAAAAGAAATGGTAGAAAAGGAAGCTTGCAAAGGTTGGATCTTTTACTAAACCATCTAAGAGACCTTGATCCTCTAATCTAGTGGTCTACAACGTTCATTTAATGAATGCCCTCAGGTCCTTAGATGACAACAGGATATAAAACGGTTACTTATTCATCTCACCATCAATTGATGTGTATAACAGATGATGAAGGGGAAGATCACCAGTGAAAAAGGTTCAAACCAAGAGTATCAGAGCCCCCCTAGCGCCGTTGCACTAGGAATTATTGCAGGCTGTTCCATTGCATTTTTGTACCATGTGGGACGTTTGTGCTCACCACACTATCCACATATTAAGGAAGTATTAGAATCTGTTTCTAATGTGACATGATGAAGACATCGCATATTTTAAGGGAGACTGTAATACCATGATATCCTACAATCCGTCTTTGAGGAGTTCAACTCCAACTATAAGCTATGCGGGCTACTACAAACATCAAGGGCTCTTCCCATTTCTTTGTCTTGACTGAGGACAATGGGACTAAGGAGATAGAATTGTGAGGCTAGTGGCCCGCTTGAGGCATAATAACTGACATTCAAGCCTTTTCCCTTTGCGTTATGTGGGACAATTAGGTCCTACAGTGCATGCTGTGCCACCCTAATTCTACTGGGGGTTTAGGTATTGCAGCTCTAAAGATGGTGGCAATGGTGTGGTGAGCACATGGTGACCCCACAATCACACATTACTTATGGTAAACTTATAACTTGTAAGGATGTTGGGGATTTCCATGGGGTGGATTGTGAAAACCTGTCCCTCCTTGAAAAATAAGATGAATTTGAGATGAGCTCTAAAGGTTAACCTCTTGTTCACAATGCTTACCTTTTAAAGCCTCAATCGGCTAAAGGCCCCAAAGGACTTTCTTGCAAGTTGGTCTGTGCTTAGGTCATTACAAGGATTCATAAACAATATAATAGGTGGGCACTTAAGCCAGTCAATCTTTGTAGCAGTTAATGTCAAATGCTTGACTAACTTATAAATCAAACCGCCAATAAAAGGCCCCTCGTTGAAAAATAAGATGAATTTGAGATGAGCTTTGAAGGTTAACCTCTTGTTCACAATGCTTACCTTTTAAAGCCTCAATCGGCTAAAGGCCCCAAAGGACTTTATTGCAAGTTGGTCTGTGCTTAGGTCGTTACAAGGATTCATAAACAATATAATAGGTGGGCACTTAAGCCCGTCAATCTTTGTAGCAGTTAATGTCAAATGCTTGACTAACTTAAGAATCAAACCACCAATAAAAGGCAAATGTACCTGGATGGCATGCTTTACCAAACCGTCTGGCTCTGAAGCATCATCCTCAGAGAAAATGTTCCTACAGCACATCCAAACAGCAGAAATTAGAAAGGCTGAATATTAGTTAACATTTACTTTCACAATTTCAACTAACTGCAAAACAATTCAATATGTACTTATGATCCCCAAAATATCAACAAACAACACCAAGGTGCCACCATGTTGGCTGACAAAAATCAGCTTCCAAAGCAAACCTGTATCTTCAAATCTTTAATTGTATTCCAATTTCCAAGAAAAACTAACTCGCTTTCAACAATATATTCATAATTCAATAAGCAAACTGTCTATAACCCCACTTAATGGGAAAAAGATGTAGTTTGGCATCCCCACTAAATGGGAAAAAGATGTAGTTTGGCATGATTTGGTTTTCTACAAACATTCTACTGCTAAGACTGCCAATATATTTTATGATCACCTTCCAACTAGTCACCATACGACCATCAGCACCAGTTAGAGAAGTAAAGGGTGCCAAAATAAAGGTGTTTGGCCGATGCAAGTACCTAAGCAAGAATGCCCTTGGTAAAGAGACGGATTGATGGAAACTTGAGAAGGGCAGGCATATGTTAAAAAAGGCTGAGTAACGGTTCATATCAAGGTACCAACATAGAATAAACAGCTGGGTTCAATATTCTGGGAGAATTGGACTCACTCAAGCACATTTGACAGTTTCAACAATTGGCATTGAAGGTTTCCATTCACTCAACCAGGTGCAACAGATTCAACACTGCTGGCTTTGAAAACCTTCAAGATGGCCAAGCCATGCACTTGTTGGTAGGAAGTACAACTGCTCTCACTTGACAGCGACTTGAACTCAACCACAGCTTAACATTACTTTTTGTGTAAGGCATTGGCATAGAATAGCCACATTGCTGTTAATTGACTCAAACACATATCCAACTATTCATCACGCAATTCCAAGATGACAATGTTAAAAGCATAAACTACAGCCACCTAGTCATTTATGACACCATGAGGCTACAGGTTCTTCACTATTACCTCACAATTTGAAAATATGCTCACAATCTATCAATTTTTCCATCTAGAACAATGGATAACACCATTTTTCAGTTTTCTAACTATGGGCTGAATTTTGAAAAACTTAGAAACAATAAACAAATATTTTCAGGAATTTTTCACTAGTTATAAAAAAGTGTTTTCCACAATTAGCTTATACACTAATCAGTTGAAAATTTGAGATGGTGGAAACATTGTAATATAATCTTATAAATATAAATATATGCCAAATTTTGATGTGATATTGGTAAAAATAATGAAATTGGTTTGTTTCATAATCAATATTGTTTGTGTTATTTTTTGTTTCTTTAAAATTATCTATAAACTTCATTTAAGTTATTAAATCATTATAAATGATATAATTACACATTAGACAATACAATTATCTTCTTCATAAGTGGAGACAAAAGTATGATCCTATTAAAATTCAAGTCACCAACTAATGATATCTATAACTTACAAAATTTAGCAGCTGTGCATCATGAAAAAATTAAACTTATTACATTATTAATAATTTAGAAGATCAACATTATCACATGTTGAGGTATCATTAATAGCCATAATTGAATTATTGACAACCAACTACTATAACTAATGCTATAAGTGAATGATTATCACTTTACTTAGACTTGACTAACTAATTTGCAAACTTAGAATTAGGTTCAAGCTCATCTCATTATCTTAAGAAGTTAAGCACCAATGAACTAAACTCAAGCTTCTAAATGAGCTATACAATTCAAGTTTGTTGATTTATTATAGATGAATATACAATGTAATGCCATATTTAAAATTTGCTTCTCACTTAAATGAACTCATAAAATTTTCTTCTCCTATTCTTCCTCTTGGACACAGCGGTTTGAGAGGTCGAAGACAGAGCTCCTTTTGGCCGCTAGTCCAACCGCATGCAAATTGTCTGGACGGCCATAGAGATGTCCATCTTCATCTTAAGCACACGTACACAAAGGTCGGGATGATCATCCATTTGATGACCATGGGAGGACAGTTGCCACAAGAAGTAGCTTCTCTGATGGGTGCACTAACTTGTGCTCTAGTGTTCACCATGTTTTTATCGAGATTGTGATTTTCAGACTTTAGTCACGCTTTCCATAAACGGCACCAATGTTGCATTCGAGGACTTTGATTATTGTACGGATAAAGAAAATTGTCCGTCGGGTGTTAAGGCGTCTTCGGTCTCCGTACGTTTTTAATCAAATCCTATGCAATCACAAAATAACGGTTAAAAGATTGGTTGGATTCACTCCTCGGTATATCCTCCGACACTCAAGTAAGTATCTTTCTTAAATTAGAGGAAAAATAGAGATTGCAAGTTGTATGTTTATGTCTAAGGGATTGCGCTATTAAAGTAACATCTTAAATTAAGGGAAAGTGTGTGCGTTCTTGGCATCTTTTTAGTATTTGTATACTTTTTTCTGAAAAGTATCAAGTTGTCCCCTTTGGTTTGAGAGGACAGCCTTTTATAGAAGATGGACGCTGGCTAACCGTTAGGAAAACTGACTAACAGCTAAACTTTATCCCGACAGCGATTTTAACGAATATCTGATGTCATTAATTTAAGAACCATCTGGGCCGTTAAATTGGTCTCGGTCATTTTCACTGAAATGGGCCGTGCGGATGTTTTGGGCAGTCAAACTTTATCTTTTGACCCGAAGTCGTATTGGCCAATTTCTTTAGGCAGTTGGACATTATATCCATCACAAGCCTCCCATACCAGGAGATTTGAAATTCAGCCTTCTGGTATGAAGTCCGAAAGCATCTTTTTGTCCAAGTCCGAAGTCTTGTCTGGCAAGATTTATTAGCTTCTCGGATAAAAACTTTCAATCTGAATGCTTCCACGGAATGAGGGCAATTAAACCAACGGTTTTTGTCTCTACCGTCAATCGTTGCATTAAATGCGCATCGTTTCGGATACTAAATGGCTCGTTGGAAACGCACAAACCATCATTACTGAAATCAAGCAATTTGACGTTTGGCAAAGTGAATGGGCAGTCGACACGTATTAGTGTCATAATGAGGTGCGTCTTTTGAATTTTGAATTCAAATGGTGTCGTTTGAAGCTTTCTCCTCTACCTATAAATAAGCGGTCGAACGCTTGAGAAATACTTTTCATTCCTTTACCTCCACTTTCTCATTCAAAGATTTCTCTTGCCTTTTCTTGTTGGAGATTTTCAATGGTGCCCAGAGTTGAAGATATTCAGTCGATCCTCACCTCTATCGATGTCGAGTACCTTCGAGCTCAGTACAAGATTCCGAGTTCTTTAATATATCTTTTGCCTGGGGTGAGTAGACGAGCTTCTTCTCCGCCGAAAGGGTATATTACCGTATACGAGACTCGTCTGAAAGGTGGTCTCCAATTTCCTTTGGCTCCAGAGTTTTATAAAATAATGGTGAAGCTTCATATACCGATTAGCAGACTTCAGCCGAACAGCGTAAGGTACCTTGTCTCTTTATGTATTTTTGCTCAAATTCACGGCCTAGTTTTTAATGCCACAGCTGTGAAAGTCTTGTTCCGTTTTCAGCACCGACAAGATAGGATCACCGTTTCTCCCAGACCGGAATACGGCTTAAGTGGAGGAAACCCTCACTCCACAAAAAGGAGGAAGGGCCAATTTTTTTATTTAGCGGTTCCTCCCACGTGGGAACTTTGTACAGAGTGAGGTCGGGTTTTTGCTTCTTTTCAGACCGATGTTTATGACCACGAGAAAGCAGCAGTCCAAAGGTTGACAGATCTCATTTGTAAAAAGGTTGCAACCTTTAATGAAGATAAAAAGAGCTGTTGGCTCTTCGCTAAGTCCCTTGTACAGGCTAAGTGGGAGCATGTGGTTGAAGGGTCCGAGGCCCTTGTGGGAAGTCTGTTCATAGGAAAAAACATAAGAGAAAGGCTAAGGCCCTTAGAATAAAGGAGTCCTCTGCCAAACAATCCGAAGACAAGGAAGCCTCTATTGGGGTTCGACACCCAGATCCACCCGATCCGGTAGCAGCGGAATACCCAAACCCCCGTCATCGTCAGCCACCATATAGTAGGAATAATGAACACAAGAGATGCACAGTAACTTTTTTACGTAGAAACCCCTTCTGAAATAAGGAAAAAATCACGAGACACAAAGCCCACCAATAGATCCACTATGTAAAATGGTTACAAAAATCCAGAGACAGAATACAACAACCACATTGGCTACACAAGTCCTAGAGGCGAAAACTGAAGAATAGAGCACGAGAATACCAAGGCTCACTCTTTGTGTTTCTCTCACTGCTCTCTCTTTCTTTTACTCTTTCTCTCCTCACTGTGGTACTCTTTGCTATCACATTTTACAAGTGTTGGTAAAACGGCAACCGCCGTTTCACCTCCGCACTCATGCGGCCGGCGCACAGCGCCTCCGGTATTGTCTCCCACACCAGTCCGGTGCAACCCGCACCCTTGGCGGTTTTCACATGCCACACACTTGGTAGTTTTTTACACCTTTTGGTGTTGTCACAGGTGCTACCACACATTGGCTGAAGCTCCTAGTGCTTATATATAGACGTCCTGGCTCCACCTAATCCCATCTGCCCAACTTGTCATCATGCAGATGATTGGTGTCACATCTTCATCAGTTCCCAAGCTTCCTGTAGGCCCATGCCCTGCAAGACGGCACATACTCTGCACTGTGCAGACGCGTGCTCTGCAACCCAACTTCTAGCCTGTCGACCAATCCTGGAAAGACATCTGTCCACCACCAGCTGCCACTTCCACAGTCTCCTAGGCTCATTACTCAATCGGTCAACTTTTCATTGACCGTCTTCAGCATTCATCCGGTCAACCTCCGTTGACCGTCTTCTGCTGCCATCCAGTCAACCTCCTCGTTGACCGTTTTCTATTACCCGTCCGTCATTCAGCAGTACTCTTACAACCCTAAGACGGTCAACCTCCTATTGACCGGAATCTATAGTTGGCCATCCACCGGTCAATCTCCATCGACCGTCCACTGTTCTCCTCCAATCAACAGAATCAGTTCTCCAGATTTGTTCTCCACAAATCCTCCGATGACAAACATGTTTGTTGGGTTACCCACAAGAAAATGATCAGACCCAACAGTCTCAAAGGACATTGTAATAAAGGAACCGTCGGCTATGGCACCTGGAAATAAAGAGGCCTCGGTTGATTCTAGTTCTGAGGACGAAGCCACTATTGATCAGCTAGTAAGGAGGAAGCGTCCGACAGTCTAATTAGACCCAACTTCTACGTCTTCCTCGGCCCAAGTTCCTGAGTTCATCGGGCCAGTTTAAGGTGGTGAACCTGTAGAGTCTGTTGCTGAGGAGGTGACCGAGGTTGTGTCGATCCTTGCCCCACTTCTTGCTTCACATGGGGTTCCGGCCGTTTTACCACCGCTGCCCGAGGAGCCCCTACCTGATATTCTGACTAACTTTTCCGAGGGTACTTTGATCAATATTCATAGCATGTTGCTAGGTATTCAAGCAAAGATATCGAAATTTTGTCAAAGGAAATCGATAAGTTGACTTCGGAGCGGTTCGGACAAAGAACTCCCGATCTGTATGTACTTTTCAGGATCATTGGGGTTTAATGGAATTTGATCTGTTGATTCTCTAGCCTAGGCTTGTAAAAACATGGTCTCATCAAGGAAGTCAAGGTCTTGGATTGGTTGACTTGTGGACGTCTAAGTGACTTGAGATAGGTAACATGTTCGCCCAGTCATTCGATCACTTAAAACTTCTCTGAAGCCAAATGGAGTCGGAAACTTTATCTTCAAATGAGGGATCGAAGTCACTGCTCTAAATGCTGTCAAGCAAGATCGTCCGAGAATGGCATTGTAGACAGACGGAAGGTCTACAGCCAAGAAGGAAAGCATCTTGGTGGCCGTCCTTGGATGTGTGCCTAGTGCGACTTCTAGTTGGATCACCCCATATACTGGTACTGGTTCGTTATCAAGTCCGTATAAGGGTACTTCTAAGATTTGTAATTGACTTTTTTTTAATCCCAATTTGAAGAACGCATCTGTGATGTCTTACATACTAATTCATCATTAGCTTCATTCTTAACCGTACTTATCTTTTATCAATTAATACCATAAAGGGACGTGAACTTTTCCTACATCCTTTCATACATATATGATAGTCTCCACATACACAGGACCCAAATCAAGAAAGATGCCCTCTAAAAACCATATAAAATTTTGCAGAAGCGAAACTCAACTAGTATCGATAAAGTTGTCATATATATTCATATTAAATACAGATTTCAAAACTTATCCTGGTAGTTTACATCAGGTATATTTTTTTTCTTTTCTTACATCCTAAACTAGTACATATAACAAAATAAAGTTCCATCTCTGATATATCCTTTATCCTTCACTACTGCTTGTCTGGTACAAACTTGTTCGGGCCATCTGAAGGGTTAGTAAAACAGTAAAGGAGTGAGCTAAATGTTCAACAATGTACAATATATATAATAAAGATTATGCCATTTTCTTAGTTAAAACACAATAACATATATAGTAATCATTACAAATGACGAAAAACATGCAATTCTTTTCTTGTACTTTTCTCCAAGCTTTCCATGTAATTTTACTTTTCTTTTTTGTGGGGACCAGGGCCAGTAGGTTTTACTAACTAAAGCAGCAGTTGATCGAAGTCGAGATTGTATTCTATCCATATAATCCAAGGCCAGAGCTCATATTGCACCTCGAGATTAATGAATTGTGTTCTGTCCACATAATCTAAGGTTGAAACTCGTATTTACACCCCGAGATGGGTGATACATACCTTTATACCTAGTAAACGGGGCTGGAATTGCCTCAACGATACTAAACTGAACTGAATTATCATATCAATCTTCCGTCATAATATACTAAGGCATGCCAGAATATATTATCAGTTGAGCTATCCTGGTCCAATTGCTTACTTAAAAAAAACTCTATCGTTTGTTACAGATACTGAATTTTCTTTATTCTAAAAAAATATAATCTTCTGACACATTTCTTAACATGGTATAAAGCTCCCATTTGGTATTCATTTTTACAATACAATTTGCAATTCTAACACTAATATTCATACTTACAGTAAAATATTCGAGTCTGAAATTATATCTTTTTATGCTAAAAAAGAAGAGTTCGAACTTGACGTATTTGTCGGATTATATTTAGTCAACGGCTTGATACTCTGTTCTGAATTTCAGAATTAATATCAAATAATCCAGCAGCATTTTTCATTCTTTAACTTTGATTTTCTCATGATTTTACAACAATAAGTAAAATAGAAAATTGAAGTATTGAACAACAATACTTAAGAAAATAAGCAAAGAAACGCAACAAGGCATAGGAACAATTGCCCCTTGCTCTCTTGACTTTCTAAGTTCTGCCTCTCCTCTTTTACTTCTCTTCGGCCACACAATTTTTCCTCTTGTCCTTCCCTTCCCTCGCGAGCCTTAAATAGAGTTTTTCGTTAGCTGAGCTGCTACAAGCATGTTAACTTAGGTGTCCCCAATAGTACTTAGTCATTAGTTTCTTAAGCTGAATTGCTACCAGCGTGTTGTCCCTAATAGTGCTTAGTCACTGGTTTAAATTGGTTGAGTCATTAGGCTAAGTCTTAGAGTTCCAAGTGGCATTACAATTGGTTAATATACACAATGTTGTATAACAGATAAGATTTGCAGATTGTTGGGTCGGAGTGACAATTTCCGAAATGGATTACTTAGCTAGTTTGGATTTTCGGAATGATAAATATCGAAATGGATTTTTTAACCGATTTGGATTTTCAAAATGGTAAATACCGGAATGGGCGTTTTGACCGGTTTGGATTTTCCGAATGATAAATATCGAAATGGATGTTTTGACTGGTTTGGATTTCCAGAATGATAAATTCTAGAATGGACGTCTTGACCAGTTTGGACTTTCGAAATGATAAATACCGGAATGGACGTTTTGACCAATTTGGATTCCAGAATGATAAATTCCGGAATGGCGGGTTTGGATTTCCAGAATACCGGTATGGACATTTTGATCATTTTGGATTTCTGAATGGTAAATACTGTAATGGATGTTTTGACCGGTTTGGATTTTTGGAATGGTAAATACAGAAATGGACGTTTTGACCGGTTTGGATTTCCGGAATGATAAATATCATAATGGATATTTTGATTGGTTTGGATTTCCGGAATGGACATTTTGACCGGTTTGGATTTCCGGAATGATAAATACCGAAATGGACGTTTTCACCGGTTTGGATTTCCGGAATGGTATAAAATGCCGGAATGAATTATTTGACTAGTATAGATTTCCGAAATGCTTAAATTACCAGAATGGATTATTTGGCCGGTATGAACTTCCAGAATGGTTTGGCCGGTATGGATTTCAAGTCTCTAAGTCCTAGCATAATTAACATATTTAAGAAATTCGAAACTTGGACCTTACAATTGAAGTAAAGTAAATTTTTAGAATTTTTATTATCAATAAATACTCGTTTCAATTGGAAGTCTATACTACCGTTGGAACGAGCGCATTTATAACAAGGGTCGGAATGTGGAGACGTTACATGAGTCAAATCTTTATCACTAAAACTAATAATATCATCCCTATTTTCCATCCTTGGTTTTTGTGGCTGAGTGCCATTCTTGAGCTTTCCGAAATATCATTCCGAACGAAACACGTGGAAATCATATTTACGACGCCAGTTACCACTCAGTTCCATGGCTACTCGGTCTCATCTCCATTTGCTCCTCCGAAAATCTGTCTGGATCTTTGCAAAAATCGGTTGAGATGTCCCATTCGGATTAGTTCTTCAATTTCTTTCTGCAGCGTCCTGCAGCCTTCAGTACTGTAGCCTCCGCACCGATGGTAGTGACAATACTTTGACTAGTTACCCCCATTAAGAGTCTCCAATGCCTTTGGCCATTTAAAGAATTTTTCATTCTAAATCTGCATCAAGATGTTGGTATAAGAGTCATTTAGGGGAGTCAAATTTTGTTGCCTAAACCCTCTTTTATGCGCTGATTCAGACTTTTGCTACTTCCTTGATCCTCGAGGACTCATATTGTCCCCGTTTTTCCTTTTCCCTTCCATCGTCTTTTGGTGGGGCTAGTCTCTTCGTTCTGGCCATTTTGTTTCATTGGCTCCCTTAACTTCTATATAGGCTCAAGCAATGGCTTCAGCTACTCTGAAGATCTGCAGATTTTTATGAGCCAAGTGCCTAAAGAAGTCGCTGGGCTCCAACGTGGATATAAAAGCGCTAAACATCACCTCTTTGACGAGCCTAGGGAATTTTCTTGGTCTTGGCTGTGAATCTGACCAAGAACTTTTATATACTTTCATTTGGCCCTTATTTAACTCAGGCCAAATGCCACAGCTACTTCTCTTTCCTCCTACTGGAGGGGAATTGGGACAGGAATCTGTCGACCAGATCTCGGAAAGTTCTGATGAAGTTTGGTTGAAACTAATAGAACCATGTCCAAGTGTCCCCTTTTAAGGTCATGGGAAGCATAGGCATAGATTGTCCAAATAATCTGTGCCTCATCTACGCCTTGAAAGCTTAGAAGGGTATAGAAATTGTCTAAGTGATCCATAGGGTCAGAACTTCTATCATATCGTTCCAAAGCTGGCATCTTAAATTTATGCAGAAGCGAGTGCGTACGGATCTCCATTAAAAATTCAGATCATCTCAAGTCAACAGTTCTTCCTCCAGTGTCTTTTCTAAAGACATGTTGCCAAATTCTCTAAAGTTTTTCCTCCATTCGGGGAGGAGCTGCCATCCTCTTCTCATTGAGGAAATTCCTCAATTTAGAGGGATTTTGTGCAGACTGGAAAACTGAGCGGCTCACAGTCCTGGGAGGATGTTCACTATGAGAGAGTCCTTCCTGAAATGTAGGCTCCCCCTCGTCACGACAGTACCGAGGGTTTTGCCTCTCAGGGCTATCCTCTCAGACTCAAAAAGTTAAGCAACCTTCAAGTTACGACAGAACTTTACCGCTCGAGGCTGCTTTAGTTCCATGGTCATCTTGTTGGTTAATCTTCTTAGAGGGGTGCTTTCTTCCCCTATTCCTCCTCTTGGACATAGCGGTTTGAGAGGCCGAAGACTGAGCGCCTTTTGGCCGCTCGTCCAACTGCGTCCAAATTTTCTGGACCGCCTTAGAGATGTCGCCTATGTTCATTGCAAGCACACTTACACAACGGTCGGGATGGTCATCCATTCGGTCAACCATGGGAGGATAGTTGCCACAAGAGGTGGCTTCTCTAATGAGTGCACTAACTTGTACTCTAGTGTTCACCATGTTTTTATCGAGATTGTAGTTTTCGGACTTTTAATCACGCTTCTCACAGACGGCGCCAATATTGCGTCTGAAGACTTTGATTGTTGTATGGATAAAGAGAATTGTCCGTAGGGTATTAAGGCGTCTTCAGGCTCCATACGTCTTTAATTAAATCCTGTACAATCACAAAATAACGGTCAAAGGATTGACAGGACTCACTCCCCGGTATATCATTTGATACTTAAGTCAATATCTTTTTTAAATAAAAGAAAAGATAGAGGATGTAAGATGTATGTTTATGTCCGAGGGATTGCACTCTGAAAGTAGCGTCTTAGATTAAGAGAGAGTGCGCTCTTGGCGTCTTTTTAGTATTTGTATATTTTTTTTTCTGAAAAGTATCAAGTTGTCCCATTTGGTTAGAGAGGACGGTCTTTTATAGAAGATTGGCGTCGGTTAATCGTTAGGAAAACGGACTAACGGCGAAGTTTTATCCTAACAGTGGTTTTAACTAACGTCCAATGTCATTACTTTGAGAACCATCTGGGCCGTTAAATTGGTCTCGGGCATTTTCGCTGAAATAGGCTGCGCAGACGTTTTGGGCCGTCGAGCTTTATCGTTTGACCCAAAGTCGTATTGGGTCGGCTTCTTTTGGCCGTCGAACATTATACCTATCATTATTATTTATTAAATACTTATATTCATATTTTATAAATTTATGATTAATAATCTTATAATTACACATTTTAAAATATTATTGTACAAATAGGATTATATTTTGTAAATTTATAAAATAATAATTTATAGTCATATATTGTTAAAATATTATTATATAAAGAGAATGATATTTTATAAACTTATAAAATAATAAATTTATAATAATATATTTTTAAAATATTATTATATGAATAGGATCTAAAAAATTATAAAAAAATATTTTCTTATTTTATAAAAAATTTGATGCGTACCTGGATCCGATCTCGGACAGATTCGGATTCGTTTGGTTGGTTCGATCCGGCTCCGTTCACTGAATCTGAATCTTGCACACCACTAAAATGAACAAGAGGTCAGTGTGTCGGCGGGAGGTGGTCTTACCGAAAACATTCCGACGCTCAAGTCAGTAAAAAAGCTTCGAATCGCAAAGGTGAACTGATAAGTAAAACAGATAGAAAGAGAATAGGTTTGTCAGGAGTGTTGGCCCATTGAGAGTGTGAGTTCCAGTTTATTGCTCACGGAGAGCGAGTGGAAGCTGCGTTCCGAAAGCGTGGAAGCTTTGAGGGACAGTTCTCAGAGAGCTGGAAAGGACACCTCGATCTGGAGGCCTTTGGTGGGATTTGAAGGTGAACGCTTTATGCACAGAGAGAGAGAGAGAGAGAAGGAGAGTCTTTACTCAAGCTCTGCAGGCGTTCATGACTTAAACTGTATCAGGAAGTCTCTTTGTTGTCTCAGGAAGCGTGTTCTGTATGTTCTCTTGAAGGCGAGTTAGAGAGCATATTTGAGAGCTTGTCTTCCAGAATGAATACTCCAAGCTTATATAGATAGTAGGAGAGCCACCTTCTCAATGTGGCGTGATATTCCGGCCTGGCAATGGCAGCCTTCTCTGAGTTGGTGGGCATGACTTGCGTGATTTGATGGATCCTTTTCCTTCTGAACAGTGCAACGGATATTCAAATCATCTGCTTTCCTTTCATGCTCTTGTGACCGTTTAGACTCCATCGTTGGCGCCGAATTCCTTGCTGCCTTTTTGGAGAAGATCGGCTTTTAGGAAAACGTATAATCATGAAAGGATCGTTGCTTTTCGTGTACGAGATCGCCTGTCAAATTAGGCCTTGCCCGTATCAGATTTACCGCCTTTTTGGGCCTGCTGCTACAGTACTTCCGGTCAACAGAAGCGTTGACCGGCTTGCCGTTGGCCGTTCGTTGTTCTCCAGGCGGTCAACGCTTAATGCGTTGACTGTCTAATGTGCTTGAGGCCCTTCTGGATTTTGGGCCGCTTTTTTATTGGGCTTGCCAGCCGTGAGCCTACCCATCAAAATTAAAATTATAATTATAATATAAAATAAATATTTATAAAAATAAATTAAAAGTAGTGTTTATTACTTAAAAAATAATGTTCATTAATTAAAAAAATTATAAACCATAATTTTTATTTTCATGTCCCCAACGTGTCATGTCTTTAATTTTTAAAATATAGCATGTCAATGTCGTATCGTATCCGTATTCCGTGTCGGTGTTCGTGCTTCTTAGGCAATAGAGCTCCATGAATAAGCAAGGCAATAAGACAGCAAATGGATTAGCAAAAGCATCAAATGTCCCAAAAAAATTAAAATCAAGCTATAATAGCTCTTCTAAACTGCCCTCAGCTTGAAGAAACTTTTCCAAGTCAAGAATTGACTTCCAAACAAAAAACATGGCAGGTAAGACTTGTCAAATTTACAGAAATTCAAGTAAATAAAATGTAGAACATCACATATCTGCCTTGAGACAAAAAAAAAAAAAAAAAAGGCAGTAGAAAAACCTTCATAATTTCTAGGGCCTGCTCAATTGTGGAAATATGAAGCCTCTTTTTTTTCCCCTTTTGGAAAACTATTGCAAGAACACGATGATTTACAAATTTTCCACTGGTCATAAAGATATATTTTGCACAACATTTCAGTCTAACTCATGTACCGCTTTTAAAAAATTCATAAAGGTAAAAATAATGTTTCATAAGCTTATTAGTGTATATATATATATGCCAGATTTGAACTAAAATTTATACTAAATAACAGTGGAATTTTATAACTTTTTAATGAATTTTGTCTATATTTTGTCCTGTTCATAGAATCACTGAGCGATTTTCTGTAAGTTTTAATTTTTATGATACCACATATGCATTCAAAAATATGGTCATACCACCGGTATGACAAGCCAAAACTATGGCCCTTTTATAAATACAGATTATTGTATAAGGTTTTCTATAGCTTTATGAAATTTATCACCTATTCAACTAACAGAAAATTGAACTGGTTACAATGTTAATAACTTAAAGGAAAATTGTTAAGAATTATTGTGCTATTGACAACCACTTGACTAGGTGACAATTACCTAAATTAGATAAGAATGTAAATAAATTAACTATTACTTTGCTTAGACTGCTCAATCCTCATTGATTTGATGAATTCAAAATTAAACTCAAACTCAACTCATTAATTTCATGAGTAAAGCTAGAACAAACTTACTCCAAGCATCTAATTACATTAAGTTCAAGTACTTAGTTAATTATGAATAAAAATATCAAGTAATATAAAAGGACAGCCTATGCATGAAACTCCCGCAGGGTCCAAGGAAGACCAGACCACTATTCAGTCTAAGAGGTCATCTCCATGATTCGAATTTGTGGACATCAAATCACATAGTGACAACTTTACTATTATACTATGATTTCGTCCAAGGAAGGTCAAACCACTATTTAGTCTAATGTATCTAAGAGGCCATTTCTATGACTCGAACTCGTGACCATTAGTTTACATGATGACAACTCGATCATTATGCTATGACTTACCTTCAAAAAAAAGAAAAGTAATGCCCTGTGTAAAACTTGCTTGTCGCCTAAACATGCTCTAAAATAGGCTTGTTGCAACTTGTTAATCATTTGAGCTTCAACCAATAGTTTCAAGTGAGGTCTAAGTAGTTTGGTTAGTTTAACAATCCTAATTATATGCTAATTTATCAATGTGTTGCCACTGACTACTAATAAACCTGGACTAGTGGAAACAAAAATATTACAGATGCATTTCCACGACGACTATGGAAATGGAGATATGAAAAGTAAAAAGAAAATTAGAAAATAGAATGCTAAAAACAATTTTCAAAACTAAGTGGGATGCTAAATTTGCTTTTATTGATCTTCTTGTCGTCTCAACAATCTTCAAATATTAGATGACCCGTAGTAATGCCTAAACCAAGTTCAGACAAATACCTCCATATGACATTTGGCAACTCATCCTTTTTAGCTTCTGGAAGCATTGCAGCATCATAAGCAACAATATTTCCATAGAATATTTTCTCCAAATCTTTCATCCATCTAGTCAAGAGTAAGTTAACCTGCCAATGAGAAAAGAAGTAGGTGTGTAAGAATTTTGTCAACTCCATAGCAAAATAGCATTTGCATATAACATCAATTGAGGATAAGCCTTAGTGAAACCGTAAGGTTACTCCACTATGTCCTAAATCAATGGTTCAAGTCATAGAAGCCTCTCTACAATGTAAGGATAAGGCAACATATATTCGACTCTCCCCAGAGCTCATAACTAAACAAAATAAAATTGTCATACATAAACACTAAACAGGAACCCAAACTTGTAACATACACAAAGACTTAACAGAAACTCTTCTTGTCTTTAAATAAAGCATAGCATTACTTATATACTACCAATAACAAAACTCTGATGCAAAAGGAGAAAATGCTGCAGGTTTAAATAGAACTGCTTCTGCAATGGCATGCAATTCATTCATGATTTATGAACAAGGGTAACAAAATGCAGAAAAAAATCATTCCTAGTTCATTTGTAAGTGAAGGAATATTCAACACTGAATCTGATGCTTCTGAGCAAATTAAATAATTCAGGATGTACATGTCAGTGACCAGTTGAAAATTGGAATCTTACACAACTAGAAGCTTATAACCTATTAAGGTGTTAGAATTCTAGGTACATTAATGTGAAGGGTATTCTAGTCACTACAGTAAATTGAATAATTCTATTTAGCAACCTATCTCTCTCTCTTTTCTCCTTGATTCCTTCTAAATGATATCAGAGCTTAGTGTTTACCTTCCGAATCTATGGATAAAGTTTTCTTTTGTTCTTCTACGGCAGTGAATGAACAAGTATGACATTGTTTTTCTATTCTTTTCTGTGCTTCCTTATTTCAGCATCTTTTTACAACATTTATGCAGTGATTCAGATCTACTGCTGTTACAAATCAAGATCTGAATTTTTATTGTTCTCAATTACATTTTGTAGCTTCTTGCAGTTTTCTTATTGCTATGGCTCAATGTTTTATTGATTGAGAGGTTCATGATTCAACTACTAACTTTTAATCTTACCATATGCGCAGTGATTTGTCAATTAATCTTGGCTACCTAATCCATATTCAGAAATCATGGTGGTAAAGACCTTGTTGAAAATTCGATTTGTTTTCATTGCAGTAAAGTTGGTTATCCACGGAGCAAGTGCTGGAAGTTACATAGCCTACTACTAAGTCTGCCACTACAGCATCTAGGGTTGACACTTGACAATGGTCTACTATGTACTGCTCCCATCGCTTTACACTGCAACAGTGCAAGCCTCACATTTAAATGTGAGAATGAAAGAAGCAAACAAGATTGCAGAATTGCTACATTATCCCAAAACAGATTTAGAAACAAGGTGCCAAACTAAAAGATCTGAATAGAAAATAGTATAGCTTCAATCTTGTAAAAAGATACTAATACATCTGAATTAGGAGTTATTTTATGCACAGAAGTCTAGTAAGTAGGAACAACCTAAAACAGTTGTCAGTTAATTTATCACTAACCCCAGCCTTAGATACTCTCAGCTCTAAATCATGATTGTATATCTCATACAAATATTGTGCGAACTCAACACCTTCCTTGCCTTCTTCTTTCAAACGGCGTAAGCACAACCACATGTGAAGCACGAGCAAGGAGAATGTCGTTTTAAAAGTTTTCTCCAATAAGAAAACTGCATGCAGAAGATAAGTTTGATTAGGTCATCAAGCCAACAGAAAAAGAGGGGCATAGAGAGAGTAGGAAGAAGAAACTTAAAGCGCAAAAAGGAAAAAGAATCAGTCAGACAGATGTCAATTCACTAAAACTTAGTCTAACCAAGGCATAAAAAAGCAGTATAAGTGAAAACATACCAAGAGATTATTGTTTCATATAAGAATACTCTTAACATATTAGCAATACATAAAGAATTGTCACAGTTAACTAACCTGTATTTGCTCGATAAAAAATGGACTGGATCTCAGATTCTTTTATTTTCTCTACTTAATAGCACTCACTGACTCAAAAATATGACTTTCTGAATAACTACTCTAAATCACAAACAAAAAACTTATAACAAGGAGAAGGCTACAATTTCAATGCATTCATGGGTTCGCAAGTCAACCAAAATTCTATCACTGTCATATATATAAGTGCTTACTCTATTTGGTTAGAACGGAATGTAAAGATCCATGTTTCACTGAACTCTTTATAGAGCAGAGAAGCATTCTTTTTCCCTTCCTTTGATCTGACAGAACATTCATCTACTGGAAGACCTTGATCAAGCTAATTTCTGGTCAATTAATTATCTCCTTTTATCTAGTAAAAGAGACAAATGACTTCAGTATTGAGCGTTGGAACTACCATAAGATTGACAGCCATAACAAGTCAGTTGCCATGTAAGAACTCAATTCAGAACTCCTAGATTGATTCCTTACAATAAAATCAAAGAAAATGAATAGAGACAATGGTGACAAAATTTCAGGGAGAAAAAGACCTTGAAGAGAAGATAGTTTTCCAATTCGAGAAAATAGAGGTCTCCAAATTTAAGCTACCCAACGATACTTCATTAATTGCCTTCCTTCTACTACATGCTTGTTATTTTGTACTATTTCAATTAAGATGCCCTAATCATTACAAAAGATGCTTTTAAACTAGTTAGTTATGTACAACTAAAGTGGTTAAATAGACTACAGCTGCTCTGCCACGCTTTGGCATGTGTTATGTGGGTTTTTCCTTCAATTGGAGTCACTTGCAAATCACGCTTTTGTCTGAGCTAGTGCAACCAACTAAATCCTCACCTTTGCCATCAGACAGCTAAGATTCATCCATTTGGATAGTAGTGATGAATTTCCAACAAAAACACAATCCACTCCTTTTCCATTAGATGCTTGGTGTTGATCCACGTGGACGACAATGATATTCTCCTCTAGCCAACAAAACCACGATCCACCACCTCTAAATTGAAAGGCGCCTGAGTTGCCATATGGATGCTGCATATCGCCCCTTACCTCTTCAATCTTGTCTACCTGCTATGGCTGTAACCTTACTGTCCTGACTTTCCCTACCCTACACAAAGCATGATGCTCATCCGACAATCCTACGAGGGAAATTTAGACAGCATTGATGACAACGATTATCCTGAGTCTCCATTTTGATTTTGGCCTCATAAGTCTTCACTGCTTTCAATCTGCACCCGTTTTTTCCCAAAGATTTCATCCCCTGCTATGGTTACTCTATTTATTTTTCTTCTTTTACATTGTTTTCCACTTCTATGCCACTTTTGGAGTTTATTTGTAATGATCTGCTAACAAAGCCCCCTCCCTTAAAGCACCTTGTCCTCAAGGTCAAGATATTTGAGCTTAAGAGAGTGAAGGGACTCCCAAGTGTTACGTTTATTAGAGGTCCCTTTCCACTTGACCAAGACCTCCAAGACCTTCCCTCCTGCAATTTTCCACAACCTTCATCCCACTACCTATTCAGACTATGGCAATATTTTTCCTTCCAAACTAATTGTAGGTAAGGATAGTAACACTTTAGATCTGGATACAACTTGTTTCTTTAGCGTTGACACATGAAACACTAATTAGATCCTTACAGATAAGAGAAGGACGAGTCAATAAGTCACAGTTCCAACTCTCTTTGTAATTCCATACGATCCGAAGTATCGAGGCGCTATGTCTTGGGATGACACTATCAACTCGTTCACCCGTGCAACACTTAGCATCACCACCATCTTGGATCTACTAAGTCATCAGAATCCTCACACTTATTCACAAGTTAAGTGACTTGGAAGACGTGAACACTAATGAATAAGCTCGAAAGCACAAAGAAGAGTGTTGGAGAATGTAGAGATTATATTGCTTGAAAACACTTTGCTTAATTTGCTACAAGTGAAGTTCCATCCTCATTTTATAGTGGAGCCCTTCCATCCACCCCAATAATCAATAGCCAAGATTATCCAACATGGATGGTTAGGATTGAACTTCTAGATTTCTCTTAGAGTATTCTTCCTAGATGCTCTCTCTAGATTTCTCCACTATCTTCCTCATTCTAGAATATTCTACTAGAATATCTAGATATTTACAAAGGAGGGACATCTCTACACTCTTTCGGATTTTTTTAGAATATTTTGTCCTATTTTAGATAACTTAACTATTTATAATAATTATCCCGAAATGATGTACAAGTTTGTATCTATACAAATATATGGTTCGGGTAATGTCGTGGATTAACTTCCACGTCCGTGCTTGGGAATAGTCTGTCGGTGACAATTACCTTCAAATTCCTTTTAAATGATACTGACTTCTAGCAGTACAGTTGCAGGTAGAGATAAACAAGGTCCGTAACTTAAAACTCTCTCTCCTTTTTATACTTATCGTATCGTGTCTATGTGTGCTTGAGCATTTGGAAATTTTCTTTTAGAAGGTCAAGGATTCAGTCGTGAGTTCATAGCTCCTCATCCACCGCCTTATTAACAGTAGTCCCTTTAATAAACCTGGTCAACTTAGGAGATGAGTGTCCATGGACAGCTTCAAAAGGGATTATCTCCGTTGAAAAATGTTGGTTAGTGTTATAAAACCATTCGGCCATGGCTGACCATTTTGACCACATTTTGGGTTTGTCACCCACATAGCAACATAAATATTATTCTAAACTCTTGCTCAAGATTTTCGTCTATTCGTCAAATTGTGAGTAGTAAGTTGAATTGTATTGCAATCGGGTCCCCTTGAAATCTAAACAATTCCTTCCAAAAGAAGCTTGTGATTATGGCGCCTCTATCACTGATGATAATTCTAGGAATCCCATACAACTTTACAATGTGAGTGAGAAAAAGTTGGGCAAATTTGGCAGCTGCATAGGGGTGTGTGAGAGCTTTAAAGTGGGTATACTTAGTTAACATGTCCATAACTACCAAAATACCGTTATACTGTTGGGATGAAGGTAGGCATTCTTAAAATCCATAGAGAGGTCTGACTATAGAAGCTCGCTATAGGTAGAGGTTTGAGGAAACCTTACAGTTTTTGAGGATCAATCTTGGTAATTTGACAACGGAACACTCAACAAAATGTTTGATGTTGCCTCGCATTCCCTTCCACCAAAAATTTGCCTTTGCTTGGCTCAAGGTTCTAAAATAGCCTGCATGTCCAACTAAAGGACTAGCGTAGACCCATTCCAACACTAGTCATTTTATTCCCAAATTCCGACCAACGAAAATTTTTCCATTTTTGAAATGTAATGTCCCGAATTTTCATTTCATTTATTTTAGGTGAAATTAATTGTTTTTGGATGAAATTGGATTAAAAATATATACAATATAATAATAATAATTTTTATTATTATAATAATTATTATTATTATAAGGGGGGCGGCTAAGCAAATTGGGGGAAAAAAGAAGAAAGAGAGGGAAGGGAGAAAGAGGAAAGTTAGAGAGAGGGAAGAGCGGCATGGGGAGCAGCCAACTGCCGTTGCGAGAGGAATCAGCGCCAAAAATGGAAGCCAATAAAGCCCTCTCGACTAGTTACCTTCCGATTCATGCAATAGGTGAAGAAAAGGGAGGGGTGCGAGTCGAGCAAAGGAGCCACAGTCGTCGCTGGAGAAAATGGGTGAAATCGAGGCAAGTAAATCCTTCCATTCTCTTTGTTGATGCCGATTTGGTGTTTACATGTATCGATTTTGGGAGAAATCGGACGAATCATGAAAAATGGGTTAACAAGGCGCGGTGGAGAGAGAGTCATTGACGACTTGCATGCACTGTCGTTGTTGCCATCATCGTCACCAGCATTGTCGTCCGAACCAAAATGGCCTATGGCAAAAGGGAAGTAGCGCACAGGGAAGAGAGAAGGGTAGAGGAATAGCACGGTAGGAAGAGAAAGAGAAAAGAAGAGAAGACAAAGGAGAGGAAAAACTATGCGCTGCTGCGTTGCGCGGAAGGCAGTGTAGTGCAGGAAGAGGAGGCGGTGGCCAGGAGAAGAGGCAGAAGCACGAGAGGCATGCAGACAGGAGAGAGGAAGAGAGAGAGAAGGGCGCACGCGGCTGAGGAGAGAGAAGCACTCGATTCCGGTACCTCAGAGTATCCTTTTGACAAATCTTCTTGGAATAAAGTCGGGGCAAATATCTATAACCTCATTCTTTGGTCTAATTTAATATCTGATATTTTTATATAAATATTTTATATCTATATGTTTGTATGAAAATGGGAAGAGTCCAAGACCCAGTGGGTCAGTGTATCTGTGAGACCATGATGATTTGAAACCTTGGTGGGTCGATATATGTGTGGGGACAGGGAAGTCCAAGGTCCTAGTGGGTCGATAAAAGATAACCGAGAGTTGCAGGCCTAAGACGTAGCCTGACCAATGGAGCCAATGAAATCTTATGACTAAGAGCTGCATGTCTAAAATATAGTCGGGTTGATAGTCAATGATATGAGATACCCATAATTGTAGATCTAAAATGTAGTCGGACTGATAACCAATGATCTAAAATAACCGGAAACTGCAGACTTAAAATGTAAACGGACTAATAGCCAATAATATGAGATAACTGAGAGCTACAGGCCTAAAATGTAACCAAGCAGATTACCAACAATATAAGATGATTGATAGCTACATGCCTAAAATTAGTCAGGCTGATAGCATATGTTATGGGATAGTCTAAAGTTGCCGGCCTAAAACGTAGCTGTTATGTTATGCAGATTCGGACCCTATTCTCCATTATGTGGGTGTGCGGTAACTTCCATCATGTGAGTGTGATGAGGCTTTTGATAGGTGTTTCTACTTCGGGTGTGATGAGGCTTCTAATATGTGTTTCTGCTTCGGGTATGATGAGGCATTCTAATATATATTTCTGCTTCGAGTATGACAAGGCATTCTAATATGTGTTTCTGCTTCGGATATGATGAGGCATTCTGATATATGTTTCTGCTTCGGGTATGATGAGGCATTCTGATATCTGTTTGTGCTTCGGGTATGATGAGGCATTTTCATATATGTTTCTCCTTCGGGTGTGACGAAGGATATTCGGATTTGCATGTGTTATTTGCTTTTGACATTTAATTTTGAACTATCCCCCTGATTTTGCATATGTTGTTTTGTGCATGTTATGTCAGCACTTACTAAGCCTTCGGCTCACATTTTTATGTTTTCATCTCATTAGATTCGTAGAGAGCTGAAATTCTTTACAGGAGCTAGACGAGATTTGATGTGGCGTCACATGATCTAATGAGTTTAACATTTATATAATTCAGTTGGCATTGGTTGTATTTTCTTACTATTTGGATGGGTTTGTTATGGGTTTTTTTTCGATATTGATAAATGCCGAAAAGTAGGCATTTGGATTGAGTAATAATAACAACTAGATTTATAAATGTTATGTACATAACTTGATGTTTTGTTTGGATGCCTCTCTTATGATGTGTTTGAGAAGGTCGTATATATGTATATATATTATCCAAACAGTTGTCCGATGAGATCCCATGCAAGTTCTATTTTATAGGGTCTTGTTTTACTTTGGGTTTGTCGCACCCGGATATGTTAGGAAATTTTTTTGTTTCATGTATAATAATTTATTAGATTTGCTAATTTTCAGGACGTGACATAAAAAGTACCCCACTTTTTTAAATCAAACCCCTTAGCCTGTTAGTGTCCCTTTGCGTATTTGCCAAATAAGATTCTGAATGTCCAAGTCAACTCAGTAAGAGGTCTTGAGCTCATTAATTTAGCTTAGATTCTGGTAGGATATCATCATGAGTTTAGGTTCCTCCTTTCGAGACATGGGTGTTTGTAGTCAATGATGAAATCATAACCAAGTAGCTTAGAGATTCATTTTTGCTGCAACGAGGTACCTACCTCCTATTCCAAAAGAAACTTGAGGCTTTATTCATCAATTTTGATAGTAAAAGTCTATCCTAGTAAACAGGATCTCCACTTTTTGATTGCCATAACTAACGCCAACAACTCCTTTTCGTAAGTCAAAAAATTGGAGGGTCCATCGTCTAAACAAAGCAATATGTTAATGATCTAGCATCCTATGCCTATCCTCAAAGCACAATGACTTTTGCCTCAAGGAAGAAGTCTCAAAGCTCATGATTAATTCAATCACGAATTTTTTCAAGAAATCAGGCAAGGTCAAAACAAGGGGTCGAGAAACTACATTTTTTAGCCTTTAAAAGGCCTCCTCAACCTCATTAGATCAGATAAACACATTCTTTTTCAATAGGGATGTGAGAGGTGAAGCTATTGTTCCATAGTCCCAGATAAGCTTTTGGTAATCCTAAAAAACCCGTAAGGACTTAATATTCTTTGTCAATTTCTAGTCAAGCACGGTTACTATTCTGCAGGGATCAACTTTTACCCCTTCCTTTGAAATCACATGTCCCAAATAATCAATCTCCTTAGAAAAAAACTTACAGTTACTCATCATGGCAGATAATGATCCATCAGAACCCGCAAGGCTTTTTGGAGGTGCACTTCATGTTTCTCCTGAAATTGTGCACCACAAATAGGAGCTAATAAAGATGCCTGCGACCCTATAGTTTTAGCTAATGTAATGAAAAGACCAATTGTTATTTCATAGAATTGAAAATTAGAATATCATCAAAAAATACGAGCAAGAATTTCCTAAGGATGGGTTGGAAAACCTCATTTATTAACCCTTGGAATGTGGCTAGGGCATTAGTCAAGCAAAATGGCATTACAAGTAACTCATAGTATCCTTCATGAGTCCAAAACAATCTTGGGAATGCATGATTCCCTCGTACGGATTTGATGATACCCTGACCTTAAGTTAAGTTTTGAAAAAATCATGGCTCCATACAATTCATCTAGTAACTCGTCAACAATTGGAATAGGAAACTTATCTTTGATTGTCTCGTTGTTCAAGGCCTAATAATCTACACACATTCTCCAGCTACCATCTACCTTCCTCACCAATAGAAGCGAGGATGAATAAGGGCTCTAACTGGACCTTATACTTGATTCCAGAAAGTACCACACCAACTTCTCAATCTCGCTATTCTGGTAGTACAACTAATGGTAGGGCCTTGCAATAATTGGCACGGATTCATTTTTTAGCGCAATCAAGTGTACCCTGCCCCTGTTTAGAGGCAATCCCCTTGTATCCTCGAAACTCATTCGAACAACTTTGGCAGGATCATGATTTAGTTGCTATGAGGAAGATGGCCGAGTAGGGGCAAGGCATAACACCCTTCAATTGATTCAAGAGTAGGTCTGTCCTGGAATTTTCGGCAGAGTTTGATTCGATAAAGGCCGAGAATTGGCTTTAGAGGATGGAGAAGGTATTCGAGGTCATCAGCTGCCCGGAAGAGGATAAAGTCAAGTTCGTTGCTTATAAGATAGAGGGCGAGGCTAGCTCGTGGTGGGCCACTCAGCGCCACATTTTGGGAATAGAAAATGAGGAGATTTCATGGGATGTTTTTGTGGAGACATTTCTGGAGAAATTTTTCCCGTCCAACATTGGAAAGATTAAGGAAGATGAATTTAACCAGCTAAGGTAATCATCTTTTTGGGATAGTCTAGTGGGTGTCCAAAGTCAGAGCTATCTAGGAGTTTAAAGTACTACTCGTTTTTTTCCCAAAGAGGGATTTGCGGCCACGCACTACCCTCTTGTATAGTATCCTCATCTTTCTTTAACCCTTATAGGCGCACGGTTCATCCCTTGTCCTAAAATTCCATTTGAAGGGTCAAGAAATTCCATGTAATAGGTCCTAGGGTAAGCAACCATTGTATCCCTAAAACTATGTTGCACAGGCCCAACGCTAAAAAAAAAAAAAGGTTAGCTTGAGATTAGTGGTTCTATCCACCTAGAATCGCATCTTCGTAGGATCCCTCCCCATGTACTATTTCACCTTTGGCAATTTGAACTCTCATCTTCATTTATTTTCACCTCCTCCACTTCATTCTCTAGATCAAAATCGCATCAAGGAAGTTGTGGGTACTTCCTGAATTGATTAGGACCACACTATTGACACTTTATTTATCTTCCCTATTACACACATGGTTTTGTAGTGTGGGATTCCTATAATGGCATGTAGCAAGATCGCCACTAAAAACTCATGACTGGGGTCAATTTCTTGAGGTAGGGCCTCTTTTGGGTCCTGCTCAAAGTTAGTTTTCTCTATCTCGGCTGCTTCTATCAGGAATAGTCGTAGTTTGGCACATTTGTCCCTCGAGTTCCACATCTCATTGCATGCGTAATATAGGCCACGTTCCCTTCTCTACTTCATCTACTTAGGCATCATTTAGCGGACTATCATCTCTGACTTGGTAGCAACTCATGGTAAGTAAGTTGCCCCGAATGGAAAATGATGATGCATATGGCCTCCAATCGAGGCAATTTGACCTCACTTAAATCTTTTCCAACTAATAACAAACTTATCCTGAATTTGAGTCATTCTAGAAACCTAATGAAAGCCAATCAAGTTTAATAGTTTTATTAGATAACGAATCTCATCCTTTAGGCCTCCCAAAAAACAACTTAATTTCACCAAGGCTGGGACATGGCTCAGCCAATTTGTAATGGCCTCGAATTGGGTCTTTATACTCGGCTATGCTCCTTGTTGGACTCAATTTTTGTAATAATTCTATGAAATTGTCACAGGCTAGAGTCCCGAAGCTTACTAGCAAATCTTGGGCAAATGTCTCCCAATCTTCAAAATATCTGGCTTCTTCCACTCCTTGGAACTAGATCAAGGCTTTCCCCTCATGTAAAAGGAAGCTAACAAAACTTTCTGATTCTCGAGGGTTTGGTGGAGCCTAAAGAATTGCCTCACATTATAAACCTCGCTACTCGAGTTCTCACCATCAAACCTTAGAAAATCAATGTTGATAGTGAAAAAACTGTTAACTCTTAGTTGCTCCTCTCGCTCCCCTCTCAACTATGAGGTTTAAGTTAGGGGTAGAGCAACCTGTGGGTTGACTAGTTACCTTTGATATAGATTGAATAAGTGACTCCTTTGTTTTGTGAGCCCGATTATGCTAAGTTCAAGCTGCTCTGTGTGTTGGTTGTTATTTTGCTCTAAAATATCAATCCTCTAGTTTCTTGGGGCTACTGATCCGATTAATTGGTATCCGATTTTCCTCTATCATTCTTTATCTCATATACTAATTTGTAATAACTCAATTCAGAATTCCTGCATTGATTCCTTACGATGATATCAAAGAAAATGGGTAGAGAAAATGGTGACAAAATTTCAACGAAGAAAAAACCCTGAAGAGAAGATTGTCTTTCCAATTCAAGAAAGGAGAGGTCTCCGAATTTGATTTACTCAAATATACTTCTCCGAATTTGATTTACTCAAATATACTTCATTAACTACCTTCCTTCTACTACATACTTATTATTTTATACTATTTCAATTAAGATGCCCTAATCATTACGAAAGATGATTTTGAATTGATTAGTTATGTACAGCTAAAATGGTTAAATAGACTGTAACTGCTTTTCCATGCTTTAACACGTGTTGTGTGGGTTTTGCCTTCAACTGGAATCATATGCAGATCATGCCTTTGTCTGAACTGGCACAACCAATTAGATCCTCACCTCTAACATCGAATGGCTGAGATTCATCCATTTGGAAGGTGGTGAATAATCTCCAACAAACACACGATCCACCCCTTTTTCATCGGACGCTTGGTGTTGATCCATGTGGACAGCAATGATGTTCTCTTCTAGCCAACAAAACCACGATCCACCACCTGGTAATCAAACAACCCCTAAGTCGCCACAGGGACACTTGAGATTGCCCCTTGCCTCTTCATGCTTATCTGCTTGCTATAGCTGTAACCTTGCTATCCTGACTTTCCCTACCTTACTCAAAGCATGATGCTCATCTGATGGTCTTACGCAGACCATCTAGACAGCGGTGGTAACAACGATTGTCCTAAGCCGCCATTTTGATTTTGGCCTTGCAAGTCTTCACAGCTTTCGGTATTCACCCGTTTTCCCCCGGCAATTTCTTCCCTTGCTATGGTTACTCTATTTTTCTTTTTTTTTCTACTTCTATGCCACCCTTTTGGTGTTTATTCATAATGAGTTGCTAACATGCACAAAGCCAAGCGTGCAAGAACTTCTCCAAAAACTCACAGCTACTAACCAAAAACCTGTCAGATGCTATATTGTGCTATCTAAGGTTACTTGTAGAAAGGGATCCATGTCTACTACTAAGTTCATCGTTCAAAGATTTTTGTATCATTCTTCCACACACACCAAGCAAGAGATGCACCCTTTATATATCAGTCTAAATTTAATTTGATTAAGATTGAAAACATTCGTCGATCGAAGCATCATAGCATCACCACATTTTCATACGTACAGAGTGATAAAACCTAATGAAAGCACCATGCAATCAGCAATAGAAAATTTGCTCAGGTGTGGCCAAGCAGTATATAAACAATAAAAGGGAAGAGCGCTTGAAGGATAGTCCCTTCATCCTAACAACCAAGGGCAAGGAATCTTCTCTTCAGGTATAACCATGTAAGCAAATAATCAGTGACAAAATCCATGCTATGGAATAAGCATTAGACTACTAGAGCTTTTCGAAGTAGAATGGGGCCCTTATTATCTATCACTTCACCTTCAATGAGGTAACTGAGTCATGTTTATGTGCTTTCACCAATCCCTTGATGTTAAAACATATGCAGCGTTGTATATATAGAATAAAATCATATTTAATCCATTTGAGACACAATTCAGGAACATCTCATTAACTTTCAGATGAGGCATTTCCATGGTAGAGCCGCATGTGCCACAATGCACAAATCGAGGCATCAAAAAGTTGTGATACTAATGGAGTTGTGTGGCCTGAGCCTCTTGACAAGCACTAGGGAGTGTGCGTGTCTTGGTCAATATATCTTTGATGCAGAGGTGGCATGGGTGATAATGTTGTGGCTAGGGTTGACATGAATGTCAACTATAGTATTGGATTGAAGTTTCTTGGTGTCATGATGTCGTGGTGTCTCAAAGCCTTATGCGTATAAGGGACATTGAAGCCATTGCATAATGGTTGAGGAGTAAATTGTGACCCATAATTAAATCTATGGTGTCAGCATTTGCATTGACACTATAGAGTGAATATCAACATTGTTGACATGGGCATCCATACTGTCACATGAGCAGCGATATTGTCAGCAGGGACATTGACATTCTCAAAAATGGTATCTGGTTGTCAGCATTATCAGCCTAGCCAAGGACTTCACCAACGTCTGTAAATTCGACATTCATGTCGAGTGAATGAGTTTGTCCACACAAACAAGATATTTCACTGAGAACCGATGGGACAAGGAATTTCCTAGGTGAGAACATTTAATCCCAACAAAGTTGAGTCCTCCCGTTCGATCAATTCATAAATGTGACATATTAAAAAATTTTAGGGGGGGGGCCTTAATATACACTCCTAGAAATTCCACAAAAGTGTAGACTCTTAGGGGGACCATGGAGACAAGACCTCACCACCCTCGCAATAATCGTAGTTGATGGGGACGGCTGTAGTGAGCCGGCCCAAAAAGGGTAAGTGGCACAAAATCTATAACGGCCCATTTATCACTGGGACAGTCAACGCCGCCGTCGACCAGGAAAGCATCCCAAGTAGGCCGGAAACAGCCCAAAATAAACGCAACTTAGATCAAAATCAGTTCACGTGCACCTTTCCAAGCTCAACGGTCATCTGCTCTAATTTTCTGCAGCTTCAAGGATGACAATCCTTTCTATAACTGAAATCCCCCAGAATCAAAGCACATCCCACAAGAAAAGCTCTCAAGTCAACACGCGACTCACAGAGGCAGCCTCAACGGTCACTACGTGCATTATCTCCGCAGAAGGAAAGGAATCCTCCTTCCTGACCGTTGCAACCAAGAATGGCGCCTGCATCCACACGAGGAAATGAAACGATCCTCTCAAAGGGCGGGCATCCCACCTCGCCATCTAAGGAATGCGACAGAGGTCCACGGCTATAAAATTCCATGGAGACTCATTCCATAGACACGCTTTCTTGCATACTAAAATTAGTAAAAGCTCTTCATCTCTCAAGCATCCAATTACTCGTCCCTCTCTTCTACTACTAGTTCCCTACGAACTTAGCAATCAGAGAAGTCGCTCACTGCGAGCAATCCACAATCAAAGCCACTATCCATGAGTGCACCTCCAATCCTCATTCTTAAATCTCACACCTAGCATTCATCTTTACATCCTCGGTTTTTACTTTCTTATTCTTAGAAGGCCGATTACTGACTTGAGTATCGGAGAATAAATCGGGAAACGAGTCCCGCCTTTTTCCTCTGATTCCTCTTCATTTGTTGGGGTGTGCAGGACCTCAGCATGTAGGACGGTGACCGAAACCCGAAGAACAGATCGACCCGAATCTATTCAAAAGTTTGGATCCAGGACGCATCAGTAATTATTGTGCTTTAAGGCATGTCAAGAGCATACCCTAGGCTCACCACAAGAGCAGGTGCCAAGTGGATGCTATCTAGTAAGGGCCAAGGACTTGGTAGTGTAGATAAGCATTGAGCTAGAGGTCACAACCTTCAGCATGCTTACCGGACATGTTGACATTTATAATACTTCTAAACTCCTCTAAGACGAGACACATGTTGGGTGCCTCAAGGTTGCAAAGCATTCATGATGAAAAAGGAAAAGAATTGCGCAACCATGTGCTATGGGGAATCAGGTATGTTACTTAACAATACGGGAGCATAAGGATGTGTTATTATGTTCAAATGACTAAGAAGTGTCACAAATCAAATTTACTGTCCCAGGTGCTGGGAGAACTATCTAAGAAAGGGCTATAGAGCCCAAGTGACAATGATAGTGAGTTGTGGACACCAGAGATGTACACAGGTGCACTAGCAAGTTGCCAGTGGCAATTAGGAACTAAGGTACTCCGTGGCAAGGCATAAGACAATGACCTAATGAGTGCAAAGGGACCTAATGTGGTGGGGCCTTGGACATCATTAGAGAATGATTGCACACAAGTTTTGGGTTGGCAAAAGAACCAATTGATAGAGCATAGGGCAAGCATTAGCTCAACCGTAAGGCAGACGCAAAAAACAATCGGTATGTTGCTATTTTCTTGATAACAAGGTGTCAGAGCTTGTAGTTAAGGTAAATGACACATGACTTGTTAAAAAAGAATTGTTTTAGGTGTTTCATGTGGCTAGATATTCTCAAGTTAAGGATAAGACATGTTTGATTGGTGGGAATAGAAATTATATTCTCACTTTATTACTAGTAAAATATTTATTCCTTCATTTAGTTCTTTTTTTACACAAAATAATTATTTTTGGAGGAATAAATATTCCTCTAACTCAATGAATAAAAAATACCAAGTTTTCTTTGGTATTATTTATTCATTGTATCCAAGAAATAACTATTCCCGCAATAATTACCGTTTTGCCCCTCATTTTTTTATCCTTCGTTCAAAACTTTGGTTGCTTCCTCCTTCGTTTTTCGTCTCTCAACCGTTCGTCACTCTTTTCTTTTTCGGTTCGATGCCATCCAATTCGCAACCCATACTCCTCCGACTAATTCCAGATGCATGAGTTCAAGGTTCGTTACTGCACCCGCAGCTGCAACCACAACTGGACCAACTGTCCATTAGTCCACTCTGGTGAACCCATCAGCGGGACCCACAAAAGTACCACTACTCCGGCACCATGTGCCCGAAACACACGGAGTGCCGCGGAATCTTTTTTCCTTGTTTAAGTGTAAAAACGTTATTAGCATAAATTTTCACTCTATTCCTTATACTATTACTACATACCAAATATTAAAATAATAATTCTCAATTTATTCTATTTCGATAACCAAATATGAAAATAGAAATTTTCAATTCTATTATCATCTTATTCCATTCCATGAGAATAATTATTTTATTCCTACCTTATTCCATTCTAATAATCAAATATGCAATTAAAGTCTTAACGTTGCATGGTTGACTTTAGTTGTAGAAGAGTTGAACTGTGACAGTTAGCATGGCTCTTCCATAGTCAATTTAATACCAAGGAGACTTCTTAAATTATTGCCAACTTATTCTATGAAAAAGGAGACCTAATTTACAAAGCTCTAATACAATAGGGTCTAGGGAGGGTCAATGGTATAATCCTACCCATGACATTACAGAAGGTTTACTTTCATGGTTTGATCTCATAATATTGTAACATGACTTGCCCTCACAACTCATACTATAAACTTTACCAAAAAAAGACAAAGTTAATATTTGTATCAATAATGAGTGGTTCTCCGCACGGAGGTAATAAAGACAACGCATTATCTAAATTTCCCCTACCCTTATCTACAAAAAAAAAAAAAAAAGAAAAAAATCCCCCACCCACTCCGCTCTATGTTTCACCCTTCTTCTGTAATTTTTCATTTGCCTTTGAGTAATTATTGTTTTTGCTGGTCACCCCCTTTAGCCCTCTCTCTAATGGTTTTTGCTTCTCTAGAATTTGCTGAAAGCAACTTCATGCACACAAATGACTAATGTTTTGCATATAAATTTCTCTACATCAAAATAACAGAAATTGCAAAACACAAGGGATTGAAAATTAAATATTGCATGAAACATGGCCATTTTTTGCTGGGCTTTAAATAGCCAAATAAGAATGTTAGAACTTCTCTTGCATTTCTTTTGGGTGATCACTTTTCTTTTGCTTCTTTATTACTATTCAAGTGATACAAGTAGGAATCCATTTGGTGGAACACCTAGAATAAAGCCCTCAACCTTCCATCTATATCTAGGAATCATGTGAACTAAACTCTTTGGTTTTTGACTATCTCACGTTCTAAATTTTTCAAAATAGTATTTTTCTACTGTACCAATAGTATTGAAAATAAATGTCTAGGCAGTCACATTGTCTTTTTTTATTTTTAAGAAGTAATTGCTGTATTTTCCTTGTCCATTAGAAGGCCGTTAGAGGCTTAGCTGAGCTGGTGAAGGCTCAGGTTCTAGAAACTGTAAGTTTTAGGTTTAAACCCCCTAAATGTAACTATCAGAATAAACACATGTCAAAACAGTTCCCCCCACCCCAAGTGTAAAATCTGGCTCCACACTGTCAGTTACATAGAAACTAATAGCCACTCCAAAAACTAAATCCATACAAAACTAAATTTCCCAATTTATCATACAGCAGTAAACTGTAATTTTGAAAAATCCAGCACTAGCCATTTCAATCTGTGAACTACTCAAGCCGATTTTCTGCAGAACACTGTCACCACGTACATAGTAATATTTGAATCACCCATAGAACATAATGCAGAAACAGAACTCACCATTATATATAGCAGGTTTGTCAACTTGTGAAATTATGCGCTTGTAGACTACATTGGCTCCACGAATAGACTTGCTTTGCTTGCTATAAAACAGCAATAGTTTGAGGATAATCCGGCGAATGCCCACATATTTCGGATCTTCAATCCTCAATGGAGAATCCAGGGCCAATGCTAAAGAAGAGGGCTTAGACCAGAACATTTTATCCACATTAACCTATAAAAATCAAACCATCAAAGATAATTGTTGGATAGGATATACTATTAGAATATACTTTAGGATATGCTATGTAATATTCTTTGTAAGAGTAGTTTAGTATTTTTAATATTTGTAAATAATACTATAAATACATGTGAATAAATCTAATCCTTGTGTGGGTTTCTCACTTCAGTTCTTATATTCTCACAATAAGCAAGATAGAGGTATATAACAGTTTAACATCTAATGGATAGAAGATTATTGTCTCTGAGCATTTCCATGGTTATATTCAATTACTTAAAATTTCACACCCACACACGCGCACATACACACACACCCTCTCTCTCTCTTATATTTATTGAAAATCATCTACCAAAACAACCATAATTCTTTCTTCGCTTCCTTATCTCTCTAACGTATTGAATAAATTGACCAATACTTTTTTTTCATTCATTTATCTAACCCACTTTCATATTATCATATTTGGCTTAAAAAAATTATGCCATGGTTTGCTGGTCCAACTTCAATCTGTTTATCATGAGATGCTGGATTTGGGTTGAATAATGATTTCCCAGATAATATCTAAAAGAAAGATCAACAAAAAAAAATATGATAGGTGATCTAAGTGGAAAAAAATGATTCTTGAGGACATTATTGACACAATATGCTAAAAAGCAAGTTACTTTCATTCTATACTTTACCAAGGACCCTGTGTCAGAGTTATGCTCCCTTGAACTCTAAAATCAGTAAACAAAATACCTACAAAACTTTCAAACAAGCTGAGTCTGCCACCTAAAGAAGCACCCATATCAGACACAAATGGAAGGTTCAATAGTACTGAATGGCTAGTTGGTTTATGTTCGTATATTTTCCAGTAAATTAAAGATTTGATAACAGGAATTGAATCACCAACAATGGAGTGCATTCATATTTTAAAAAATATAACATAAACCCTTCCAATTTTATGCCGCACTCTATAGCTTACTTGAGTTATCTCTTGGCACTTCAATAAACACGTTTTCTCAAGCTTCATAATGAGATCTTTTTGTAATTGATGATTATTCTAGAACACTTCACATGGTTGCACATCTAGCGTCCTTGGCAAAGTTTGGAGGACTCATAGTTAAAAGTGGCATCCCTTGTGTAATTGGCAAGGGTTTGAAGACCATTGGTTGTAAATGTATCCCTTATATGAAGTTATACAAGAACTAGAAAATCCAAAGGTCGAAGAAACCTTAACAGTGGAGATAGCACTTGGTTGAACCACTATATATACATGTGTTTGATTTCTTTTTACAAAGTCCTGCATTTTATTGAATCTCACTTTGTTCATATACATCACAGAACCAAGTCGCAAACCTAATGAGTCTTCAGCATGGAAAGACTATGGTAGACATGGCTTCATTTGCATAGGCAATAGCCCATTGAGTCTTCCCTGAGCCAACAATGGAATCGATGAAAGTTTTCAAATACCGATTTGTACCCTTTAACAAACATCTCTTCGTTCTCAATGTGTAAATCCTAACTTGAAAAACCAGAAAAGTAACCTTTAATAATATCCATTATACAGGTAAACTATATTACTTGAACTTAGTAAAAGCGCTGGATATTGGCTGTTCATATATGTATTCCCCTATTTGAGGATGATTTTTTGTTCACTTGAACCACATTAATATGAGAAAAGCAAAGAGTGCAAAAAAAAAAAAAAAACATAGAAATCAGTTTGAATAGCACTACTAGCAACCAGATTAGGAAAGTTACAATATTCAACAACTAAACCACCTAAATTCACATGATTAATTATGAACAGTTCTGAAATCATACTAGGACTTTGGTCGCAGCACCCTTTTCCTTGGAATCAACAGTTGCAGGACTTGACGTTGCTGCAACCTTAGCATAGTTTTGACAGGCAATAAGATGTTTGTGAATCTCTATAACTCTATTTTGTGATCCAGCTTTAGAAATTTCAGCAATAGCTCTACTCCAACGTGGCAACATTATTGTCACTAGACAGAACATTCAAATACAATGGTATAAGTTTCATAGATTCTAGTAAAGCTTATCTTACAAGACACAAACTAGACATCAAAAACTAAGAAAAAATGCAATTACATTATATGGAGGAAAAACAAATACTATAACAAAAACATGCACAGCAACTGGCAAGACATCATATGCTGCAATTAGATCAATTTTGAAGTATTCATGAATGAGATGCTTTAGTTTCTCCATCCTTCCATTCCATTGAGAGTCTCAATTCCCACAAAAAAGATAATCACATGACTCTTATGGAGAAATAAAAAGATAAAATCAACACAAGAAGCCATAAACCGAGTCCTGGTTTGGGCTGGGTTAACTAAACAAGTTTTCTTAATGATATCTACACTGTAGACCAAGCCTCCTGTAATAACGTCTATTAGAAACTACAAACTTTGTATAGGTTTTTAGTTGGCGCAATTATACCAAGTTGGACCTAGGGCCCTAAAAGAAATGCACAGTATTGACATTACCACCAAATGCAATAAGGATGGGGTAGCCCAGTGGGGATTTTTACCATTGTACCCTTTAACAGATAGAGGAATCCAAACATATAACAGGTTTGGAGTGGAATGAGGACTCTCCATTTTAACGATGGGCTGGGTAATTGATGCAAATATCAACAAATGTATATTGATATTTGGGCCCCCTAATACCGATATTTCCCAATACTGCAACAATATCAAGACATGTTTTTGTATCAGCCAATACAGCCTTGTAGCTTGCAATTTTTGAAATTTCTTTCGTCTGATACTAATATATATTATCCAATACATTCAATACCAATATGATCGTGACTGATACAAATACTAATATTTTCATCCATGCCTAGGTCACCTTCTAAGGGAAAATACGGTGGGGCACCCAAAAATTCACAGTATATATTGGTTGTGCACACTTCAATCAAAATAAATCAAGCCGCTATTGTAAGAAAATTTGAGTATAAAACATATTCTAGGGCCCTCCACTAGCAGCTTATGCCTTTAGGATAAATTGGTTCTTTGGCGTGACATCATAGCCTTTTTAGCTATGTCCTCTACATTTTTAATCCTCATAAAATCCAATTCTACATATTCACATATGGCTAAATGTAAGAGGTAGGTCCGTATTTAGTTCACCCTTCAAGGAGCATAGCAGAGTATAATAACCTTCTAAGCCCTCACCCTGCTGCTTAAGTGTTTGGGATAAGGTGGTTCTAGCACCTTTTCTTGTCTCAGCTAGTGTGTCAATGAAGTTAAAATAGCCAAAGGTGACTGCTCTGTTTTGGCAAGCAAGCAAGGCCATTAACAAATCTACCCAAAAGGTTCAAGAGATACTTCAAAAAACATAATAAACAATCAAGCAGAAAATAATGTGGCAAATTGACTTCTAAATTCAATCTTGTAAGCCAAAAAATAGGGTATGATGCACCCCAAGATCCAAGTTGTGGTACGGATTAGGGAGCCACTTGATCTTCCACTGTGAGTCGGATTGGAGCGGGTCCGATCTCCACCTCTGTTAATCTGAAACTTACGCACCACAAATAACAAATAAGAGGTCAAAGGATTGGCAGGACTCACTCATCGATTTAACCTCTAACGTTCAAATCAGAAATCTTTTCAGGGAAATAGAAAAATACAATGAGGATATGAGAGAATGCAGAGTTGTATTTATGCAGGGGGATATGAGAGGAGAACTGGGCTAATGTATGCGCTCAGCAGAGAGTGACTTAGAAAGATGGAGGATTAGGCTCCGATATGTGGTACTCGATGAGTGGCTCACTAGAAAGCACTCGACGGAGAGCGGCTTATAGAGAGAGAAAAGGCACTCAATTGGAGTGGCTCACTAGAGGAGAAGGGAATGGAGGCACTCGACGGAGAGCGGCTCACTAGGTAGCACTCGACAGGGAGCAGCTCACTAGGTAGCACTCGACGGGGAGAGGCTTAGAGTGGTGGAGGATTGGGCTCCAATATGTGACACTCGATGGGCAGCTCACTAGGTATGGAGAGAAAAAGCTATATTAGGGGAATAGAGCTTTGTTCTTCCTGAGTTCTAGCAGCTTGCTCGAGGATAGCTTCAATAGAGGATTGATTAATCCTTTGTGATCAAAAGTCCCCCATTTGTATGCTCCCCAAAGCTCTCCACTTTGCAATGGTGAGAAGTATTTGTAATGCTTCATTTTGTCCTATGACAGGTGTCCTACCAGGATTTGCCGGCTGCTGGGGCACTGACGAGAGCCATTGTTGTCAGTTGTCGCCTTGTAATGAAGAGGTGGCAGCAAGTGGTTCTCTCAACCAATTCGTCAGACTACTATGGCGACGACTACAGGCGGCGCCTACATACGCGAACTCTAACCGCTACATGCGTATATTCTGACCGCTCTATTGACGATCTAGTCGAGAGCCTTCCGGATTGGTCCATCCATCTGTGTTGCCGCCATTGGTGCTTGTCCCCTTGGCCCAATGATCCCTAGGCCTCCATTAGGTCATTGTAGAGGTGACTGGGCTGGACTGGATTGGTCTCCTTCCAGGGGCCTTGATTGCTGCTCGTTGGGCCCTCGCTCTTCTTTGCATGCTAATGGCTGGGCCAGACACTGGACCAACCCACTGTACTACTGGACCTATTAGACGATAATATAATAAAGCATGTATAATTGGTAATGATATATATTGTTTGGATCTGTTCAACATAGCATACCAAGCATAGATAATAGAAGGGTTGTGACAGCCAGTGAAAAACCTTTTCCAGATCCTACATGAATGAATCTTGTACTTTTGGGGCATACCTCTGCAACGAAACATCCTACCACTACCACACAAGGAGTCAAAGAATGAGCAACAGTGGCCCAGGTCATCTCCCTGAAGAGGCGTGCCATGACTTTGCTATAACATGGCATCAAATGTGCAAGAACGGACGTGTTAAGAGGCTACTTCTAAAGGATAAGATTAGAAATATTTTCCTACAAGAAACTGAGAGGGTATAAGAATAACTAAGGGAGACAGGTCATAAAATTTGGGGTACAAGAACAAAAAACATAAAAATGGGTAGTCATTATTGGATAAAATTATCAAAGATTGTGTATTAGATGCTAAAAGAAGTGGGAATAGAATCATAAAAATCAAAATGGTCTTAGGGATAGAAAAATAAATGTTTTCAGTTCTCATGATCCTCAATATGTATATCAAAAAATGTTAAAAGTCAATTTCGGGAAGACATGGATAGTGTGATGCCAAGGGTAGATACCAATGGAAAAAAAAATGTTGTATTAGAGTTAAATGAGCATATAGGCAATAATAACAATGATATGAATGAGTAGAAGGTGCTTTTGGTTTTGATGATAGGAATGATTCAGGTATGTCTTTTTAGAGTGTACTTCCTTCTATGGCACTAGATTACTAAACACTTACTTTAAGAAAAGAAATGAACGCCCCATTTTATTTGAGAGCAGATCTAATGCAAGTCCAACAGATTTCCTCTTAATAAGAAAAATAAGAAGCTGTAATTACTCCTAGACAGAGTCTAACTACACAACATAGATTTTCATATTAGATGTATCCATCAAAAGAAGGAAGAGAATAAAAGATAACATAAGTGAAAAAGAACTTGATGATGGGGTGGAAAAAATGTAACAATATTGAGAAGTAAGATGACAATTGCGCAGTGGACAACAAAAAAGATGCAAATAACGTATAGAATAAGATGGGTAGTAATATTAAGCTGATAGCAACGAAGTCCTATGAGAATCTAAAGGAGGGAACGTTGGGCTGAGGGAATTTGGCGGTGGAGTGAGGATACCCGAAAAAGCAACGAAGACGAAAACAGTGTGACATGATGGAGAGATTCATACTCAGCAATTTATCGTGGATCTTGTGCTTTCAGATGGCTAATTGCATGGTTTCATTTGGAGGCCAATTAAGACCTTTGATATCCATAGATTCATATATTTATGTATCAAGCTTCATATTATAGGACAGTAAATTCTATCTCCCTCTCTCTCTTTTCTTCGTTTTTTCTTTTCTGTTCTTAATTTTGATTATCACAATTTCCCAATGGCATGCCATTCGAATGATCTCAGAACTGTAGATTTTTGCCTAAACACTATTCAGGGATTTTCTTGACCACATCGTTCTGGAAATCAACCAGAGCGGCAGTTGCTAAGAAGAAAATATGCACAAATATAGAAATCAGGGCTTACAGAGTAACAGAGGCTACACAAGCTGAGCTTTAAAACCCCCCTCTTTGCCTTCTCGTCCTCCAAGCAAACAAAAACAAATGGTTGCCACAAATCTATAGAAGACGACTATGTTGGCCGGTAGTGTGTTGCCGATGGTGATCCGTTGCCGGCGTACAGGGTTGCAACGCCCTTTCACCGGGCGACTCTCCGTCTCTCTCGGCGAACCCGAGGGTACAGTGCGTGTGCCATTTTAAAATTTTTAAATCTCGAATTTACTTAAGAATTTATAAGTAGTTAAATAAACAAAATTGAGAATTACAATCCTAATTTTAAAAACTAAGAAGTTTGGGATTAAAACCCAATCCCGTTAAAAAAATTCGGGATTTAGAATCCTGAATTTAAAATAATAGTAAAGAAAATCCTGAGATAAAGAATCCAAACATTAGAAATATTTCTAAAAAAATAACTAAGTAATTTAAATTCTTGTAATTATATGACTTCTAATGATAAGGTTAAGTGACTTATACAATTGGGCCGTTGCACAATGCAGAAAAGAAACATTGTATAATTATTATTTTTATTTTCTTTAACCGGTTATTATCGTAAAATTTGACATCAACCAAGTAATTGATTGAGAACTAAAACTACCCCGGTAACTTCCATGTTAGCTCGAATAACCACTAAATATTACCCAATTCAGACACATTTCACAAAAAATTGTCTTAAACATCCCATAAACATATCACAAATTCTCTCACCAACCATCTCAAATATTTGACTCATAGATACGCACATTTCTATAATTTTTCCGCACCCAACTGTCTTCCTATATCTAATGGACTATTGCACCTCCATAAATCGGACTACATGTGCTGATGCACTTGAGAGTTGCAGCACACTTGCTTGTTCCATGCGTGTTTAATTTGGGCACACGCTTTATCGAGTTACATGTATATTTTATTATAAAATTACTTAAACAATCTAATGTCAAGCTACATGGGAATTCTGATGTCGAGCTTCACAAACATTCCAGTATCAAGCTGCACAAACACTATTTCGCTTTCTGAACACTTCTGTTACAACCCAGTTGTCCATATTTTCAAGCCTGCCTTTTTGGTAAATTTTCAGGATAGTGTAATTAGATTTACAAATAAGTCAAGTTGTTCATCAGTAATTTTAAATGTCAACTTAATAATAACTCATTTAAGTTTTGTAAACATGCACAACTAACATTTAAGCCTAATTTTAAAACCTGTTAAATAAACGAGTTAAATCTGAATCTAATGGGTCTTGGTTTATTTAGAACCGGGAAACACTAACTAGGTTAGTAAATATGCACTTCTAAGGGCTTTTTTGTGGATAAGGTTTGGCTAGTTTTAAACTAAGCTTGAGCATTGTATGCTTATGAGATGGTTTGACAAAGGTAACCTCGACCAATCTAAAGCCTATAAATGCTTTTCCAAGCCCAACTCAAGCTAAAACATGAGTATCACTTCCTGCACGAGTCCAGCATAAAAAGAAACCAGAGACTTGAAAATGTTCAAACTTGGTCTAGCCTGAGGTTGTGCTGGTTGGAGTTGAAAGACCTATCGAATAATTAGGGTAGTGATTTTCTATTCAGTGCTGTTACTTTCATTGGAGCATTTATTGTGATAACTAATTATATCACCAAAAATTTCTTTGAATTCACTTTAATATCCCCCTCTAGTTTTTTCTCTCTCATATCCTCTTTTCCTTCTCTCTCTTCCCTAAAAAAACTAGTAAAAATAACTAAAAATCAGTCGGATGAAACTTATATAAAAGATTGGTACACATGTACCCATCATGCACATATTGAGTGTTGAGACAGAATATTGTGGCACACAAGCATCACCTCAAGAGCACACCGGGGGCTAACAACCTACCAAAAGTGTGCATGAGTGTCCCAAATGCGCATTGGGCATGATCAATCTATCAAAAGTGTGCTTAAGCAATAGTCAGGCCTTTTTCGGGTGTGACCCTTCGACCTAAAATGTGCAGGTGTGTATGTTAGACACCAGTCTAGCGTCACTCAATTTGACCCAGTCCAAAAGTTGATTATGACCTAATTTTTCATTTGACCGCAAAACTTTTTTCTTCTTATTTTAATTAATCATTATCAAAATTATAATTTAAAACTCGTACCTTACACCGTATCTTATAAGTATCAAGTGTTAACATTATAGGAGATTAGTTATAATAGAAGACCAACATTAGTTTGATATTAGAGGGGTGTTACTCGATCATGTTAAATTTTTGGAGAAAATCAACCTATGTGATGATAAATTCTAAGGGTTTCACTGAATTATATTAGGAAGATATGTATTAGAATTATTAGAGATATTGGTTAGGAAGTTAAAATGATCTTGGCCAAAAGGAAACTGTTTTGCGTCTAGAGTTATTGAAATTTTAAGAATCAAAGACATATGCAACAAACTTTGTTCAAGCGTAGCATTTAGAGGGTTCAGTTCTTTAGGAGGATAATCATCAACCAACTCCACCTAGATCACTAAGTGGTCACCCTTGTGTCCAACTTTATAGCAAATAGCTAGGTTGTTAGTTTACTAATTGGTAGTCAAAATTAGTTAATTAATTGGCTAATTTTGAGGTGAGGATATTGAGAGAAATAATAATTTTTATAGATGGAGTAATTATTAGAAAGATAACATGAAATTTTGAAATTCAATTGAGGATTTCTCTAATATATAAGCCTATTTGTAAGGCCTGAAATTTGATAGTCCTTGTCTAGTGGTTTAGGTTGGTGTTTCTAACTTATTATCAGCTTCTATTAAGAGATTTTGGACAGCCACTTCTCCTATTTCTAATCTAAATGAGGGTAATAACAAACTCCCTTCCGTTACCCTCTTTTCTATTTAGACCTCTACATCCTCCTATTATTCTAGCCTTGCAAAATTCATCCCTGATAAAGTGGTCGGTTGGTGAGGAGGTGATTCATGAGGAAGTAAAGAGCATTCACTTTTAAGTTATACTGTGACCTTCTTCGATTTATTCTTAAAAATTTCATTTTAGTTATTCTTTTAAATTTAATAATGAGAAATTATAGAATTATGATAAAATAACAATTTAATCAGTTGGAACAATTTTTTAGTGTAATATTCAATATAAATGCAATGTTTGATCGATGTTCGAATGCCAGTACTTAAAGAAGTAGCGTTCTAGTACCGTTTGAATGCTGGCGATACTATTATGCATATATGTTGATATATGGATTTTCATGATAGTATGCTATTTTTTATTTGGTATTTTCATAATTTAGATCTATTATTTGATAGTACAGATGTATATATATTTATAGTTATTTTTTACATGAGAAGATAAATCTAAAATAGAAAAATATGTCCAACATTTAAAGGCCATCTGAACACCAAAAAGTGGATTATGGGTTTCATGAATCGGAGTGGTTTGATCGATTTTTTATGGGATTGACTAAATGGTTAGTTGTTGAATGGCCTTAGTGGTGGAAACACAACCTGATTGAAGAATTAGATTTGCCTTTCTTAGGGATTTAGGTATGGCGTTGATAGTGGCTAGGTTATCCATTAAATGCCATGATTAAGGTTTAAATGTCATAGGGATGGATTTATAATCATAATTTAAGTCTTAGGTTTTGAAACCTAAGATTAAGATTTTAATTTAAGATAAAGTGTTAGAGGATGATGGGGGTTTTAGTGAGAAATGACCATATGGGAATATCCTAGTACTTATGTTGATTTCTTGATTTCCTTGTTCTATTGGTTTCATGTGCGTTACCATTTAATTCGCATGAGTATATTTATCGATACTCTATAACTAAGTAAATGAGATCATATAACAATTTTAAGGTATTCAGGCAAATAAAAATTTATAGACCCTTAACGTAATTTATATTTTTTGATACATATTTTTTTTAGTGGTAGATGTTAATTAATTTTTGAGGTGGGATACTTATAATTTCATGACTATCATGTTGAGATAATATTCGTGATGTTATGGATAAGTGTCATCATAGATAATACGAGTATAGTATAAGTACAACATTTATGAGCAATATATGAGCAATGATGATACTATAGGGTGGCAGGATCTCGTGATATTTATCAAACCGATGAGAGTATAAATATATAATCTTTGTTCACAATAATATGATAAGATTTATATGAATTTATTGATATCTCATATTATTGTAACATCATGTTAAGTTAGATTTATAAAAAATTCAATAAAAGACCTTAGTATCACAGATGCTTTAAGAATTTGTTGTACTTATTGGGGTTTGTTGGGATTCGATGGATGCCTTTCATAATATCAAGATTATTTATAAATTGACATTATAGATGTTTATTCACATTGAGTTATCTTATTTATTGATATCATTTGTAGTTATTGCTTCATTAATAACTAGGATAATTATTATTTTCTGTATATCATACATTATCTTGGAGTACGTTTTGTTAGATGAGTTCCTTAGATTACTTGATTTCGCTGTTATTGATTTGTGTCAGAGTTATTTGGTAAATATTTGACTCACATTTATTATTTTTTATTACTAAGTAATATCGGATAGGGATGATTGACTCTAAAATTAGAGAGAAAACTTAGAATTTTAGCATCTTTGAGAGTCTAGTTGGAGAAGACTTTATCTGCCTTATGTCATATAAATACATTTAATACTTATATTCATTCTGATTGTTTTGGAGGCTACATTTTCCTCTAAAATTCAGATGTGTAAAATATTTTAGGTCTTAGTGGTTGTATTTTATTATGTTATGAAATAGTTGATGCTTGTGAAATTTATGTTTTCTAGATCGTCAGATTCAAACAATAGTCATGGGTTGGGTCCAAGTCACCAAAGAATTATATTTGCTAAAGTTATTAAAAATGACAATGGTTCAAAAGTTGTGTCTAATGGGATCTGTTAATGGTTTCAATAAAATTTTTACAACTTTTTAATTGAAAAGGACCAATCACTTTCGTTGATTCTTATATTTTTGCTTCTTATGGGCTTTCTCATGTGTGATTAGTTTGGTTTTTCCATATGAAATTATCTTTCAGAACCTATCCAAGTTGGCTCGTCTGCATGTGGATTTTCTTTGGGGTTCTTTTTGACCTCATTATTTACTTCCATTTGCATTATTCAATACTTTTCTACTTTCAAACATTATCATTGACTTGTGATCTTAGAATTTTGGAGTAGCAAGACATACATGGAAAACAAGTTCAGATACCGGGGGAAGAGGTCATGATATATCGGAACCAGGTAGTGTGAGCTACCTTGATTGTAATTTTTATGGCAAAGCTAATCTAAGTCCCACAATGCATTAGCTTTTGCTTTTGTTTACAATGATAATAATTAGCAAAGTGAATGGCTAAGACTCCAATCCACTTGCATTAACACAACTTGTTAGGAGTTGAACACAAATATTGTTATATTGACATCTTAGGCACTAGCTTTTCAACAAGCCGAGGTTCAAATGGTAATATTGAGAAATAGAGGTACCATATATTGATATTTCCTTCATAAAATGATTCCAGAAAGCACAATTTGAGTGGATGTTTTTAAATTTGCATAAATTTGATGATCATAAATTTTGGTAGAATTGTATAAATTTTAGTAAAGTTTATCGAATTCCTTTTGTGATGAATCACATCTCCATTTCCGTCATTAACCATTATTATGAGTAATTAATGTGATATATATAAATATAAATATGCCCAAGATCTATATAATTGCCACGTCATCGGCGACTCCAACAATGTATAATAAGAGTACAACGTCAGATTTTATCAAAAAAAGATACATGCTAAAAATACAATCCAACAAAATAACTCCACAAAATATACTGTAAAAGCATACAAAATATCCATAATAGTCTGTGGAAGCAATACTAACTAATATCACCAAAATAAAATACATCATTTCTTACTTTCAAATATTTACATAATTTCAGTATATCAAAATTCAAAACAAAATTTCTAAGCGTCAAAATCTATCTTTCTAAGTATAAGAAACTTCCATCTTTATTGTTATTCATTTGATATCAGTTTGTACGACTCATTTGAAAGTTAGCAAAAATATTAAGAAAGTGAGTCAAATACTCGATAAGGCATAATATATAACACTAAATATGCACATTATACTTAAAATATATCCTTGGAGGGGATAGGAGTCATGATACATATATAAGCATAAGACATGGGCAGAAAATATTATCATGATGCATTTAACCTTCTTTGTCTTATCCTTTTACTGTTTTAACTGTCAAACACATTGAAATCTTATTTATATTTAAGGATCAAGACTAGTAGGTTTTACTAACTAATGGAGTGAACAATCGAAAAAATGATTGTATATATTCCAATACAATTTAAGATTGTACATTCCTATTTAACACCGAGATGTGAGCAGTACACATCTATAATCCGATAGACGGGGCTATAATTCACTTTTATTTCTCCTGCAGGTTAGGGGCAATTTTTCGATTACCACTGTAATATCCTAAAGCATATCAGCAAATATTACCCTTTGAATCATAATCCTTACTTCCTTAACTTATAAAAATTTCACATTTTACTTCTAAATTCTTAATTCTCATCTTTTTAGAAAAAAATTCATATTTTTCATATCATACTTACAGAATTTCCTTTCTTTTTCGTAATGTCTTATACATTTTGTCATAACAATTCCATAAACATGAAATTTGATGATAAAACATGCCAAAGAAAATTTAGAAAGCTTGATACAATTTAATAAATATGTAGCACATAATTAAATATATATTATATTTTTAACATATTACAGATAATATCGAATGATTTAAAATTAATGTCTACAAAGCACAAACATGTGCAAAATATTTTTATGCATCTAAATATGAAGAGAATTTTAAAGTAATACATATAATTAAACATGAGTTTTGGATAAATTTCTTTATAACATCTTGGAGAACTAATAAATATACATATTTTTTATACTTTTAGTTTAAAATCTTAATTTGAATGAGTATTAGAATAATAATACTTGAAAGGAACGGAAATAAATAGTAACAAAGGAAAGAGGGAGTTAAGGGTGCACTTGACTCAACCTAATATCTCGAGATTCTTACTTCAAATGTCCCGAATTAAACTATCCGGAAGCTTTTTCCCTTTCCTCTCTCGTTTGGCTCATTTATCTGTTCTCTCTCTTCCTAATCAGTTCCACCTCTTGAAATGCGGTAGACTGATTTCCCGACCGACTTTTATAACAGACTCGCACTCGAGTGCGGGTCGAGTACGGGAATTCTGGAATCGGTGTTTGTTAGGGCGCTTGGACACACGGCAGGTGTGTCCTCCTCTGCCTCCAACACCGCAGTGCCGACTTGAGGCCTAGTGCACGATGCGTTTGGTTTATACTTTTTTCTTTTTAATTTTCTTTTTTATATTTTTTAACTTTAATTTTGATTATATTAACTAAATTAATCGTCATTAATAAAAAAAACTCGAACATTACACCATTTCCCTATCTTTGCAATCCTTTATCTTTGCTAAAAAACTTACTATTCCCAAAAATGTTGTCATATAGGCTACATCTCCAATTTTTTTAAACAACAAAATCTATTAATCAAAGGAATAGTCAGGTATAATTTTAGTTATATTGGCCAAACTATCCAAAAGTTATAGTCTTCAAAATTCAGGATATTTGCAAATTACAAGCTTTAATAAATATAAATTGGCCCTTATCATAAGCCTCTGGCTGCATGCTTACTGAAGAATGAGCTGATAATTCTTAGGTAATGGCTTGGTTAATAAAAAATCATTGGACTCATAGTGAAAGTGAATTCCTATAAGACAATTATTATTAGTTATGGACTCGAATAATTATTTCTCCAACTATATTATGCACATAATTACCAAAGAAAACCTCCTATGACCATAGTCCAATATCAAATGTAACATTGCTCAGTTTCTTCTTTTTTTTTTTGTTTCCATTTTTTATTTTTTAAATATTTTAGTTAGTTGGGGTAGGGATGAATATGGATTGATTAGATATAGATTGGAGAATGATCCACAACCATGGATTTGTACTGAATCGAACAAAATCGTTGATTGGGATACTTTTGGTTTGTGAGGTTTATGTAATTTATAGTAGTAAACTCATTTCCATAAAAAATTACTTGTTCTACTTTATGTATCATATATTAAAATTAAAGTAATAAGCAATAATTGATAATACAATAATAATATAACAAACATATTTTAAAATAAGGTTGCAAATTTAGTGGGTATTAATATTGATGTGTCTTTAGATCCGAATTGCTGAATGAATTAGGGAGCCGCTTAATATTACTAGACAAATTAAATTAAAGTGGGTACGATTTTTGTTATTTTGAATATGAACCCTACACAAAATAATTAATAAAAAAAATTCAGAAAATAGCAGAACTCACTTTTTAATATATCCACCGATATTCAAGTCAAAAATTTTTTCTTAACTAAATAGAAAGATAGGAGAATGAGAAGATAATATATAGATACATGTATAAGATGATCGAGTGTTTAATGGAGGGTTAGATTACAATAGGTGCGCTTAATCAGGTGAGTGACTTAAAGAGAAGTGTGCTTTATTCGGAGCGGCTTAGATAGGCGTGCTCGCCTAGGAGCGACTTAAAGAAGTGCGCTCAATGGGGAGTGGCTTAGGTAGGTAACCTCAATAGGGAGCGCCTTGGAGAAAGGCATATTTGATGGGGAGCGGTTTAGAGTGATGTAAGCTCAACTGAGCGTCGCTCAGAGATGTGTGTTGTCTAGAAAGGATAGTTTTCGGATGGATGAACTTTTCGAAAAAGTGGCTTTGCTGGACCTTGGTGTGCATGAACACCTGAGAAAGGAATGTATGCTCTATCCTTAAGAGTTAATTGTTTCGTTGCTCGTTCGGACGGTTAGGGTTTTCGATCTCCTTTCTTGTGGCAGAGAAGGAGTATTTTTAGAATGAAGGTTAGTTTAGCCTTCATTGGGCTTCACAGTTGATAATAGCTACTCGTGTAGACCTGCTGAGCTGTCCCGACGATCATGAGAATCGGTTATGGTAACCGATGCTATTTAGGAATATTTTTTCCACTATTAGAGCGATCGTGGAGGGTGCCGCATGATAATTTCCGTTTGAGAAAATTTGTTAAGTTATAATTGTCATCTTTGAAGAGAAGTGGAATCATGGGGCAATATTTTGAGCATATTTGTTGAATTGCTTGGCCGATTATGGCAAGCATGTCCTGTCCACATGCGTTGAGTTGTGAAGGCTACTGGCTGCTGAGCTAGAAGGTTGGTGGCTGAGGCAGGATACCACGAAACCCTAACTGCTCGTTTCCTGTTAAGCGGCTCCGGTTGACTTACTTGGACCAACTGTGATGCCTTTCAAATCTTGGGCTGAGGAAGCGTTTTATTTGGCTTTTGTTTCATGGGCCTCTTTTCTTTCAACGGATTGGGTTTTTAGACTGACCCATGAATAGTCACACCTATCAAATATAAGAAAATTTAAAATAATATTATAAGTAAAAAATTAATTATCAATCAAGAATTATTCCAATATCAATTTTAAATATGGCCCATGAAATTTCAAAGAGAAAGAAAAAATCTATAAGATAACATTTAATTATAAATTTTATATTAGAGTAAATATATTATAATATTTAGAAAAAAGTATTATTCTATATAAATTCTATAATCATTTCAATATCTAAAGCTTCTCTAATATTACAAAAACTTGTTCGAAATGTGAATAATTTTGATAACATAAAAAAGTATATAATATTTAGGTGATAATAAATTTTTGAATGATCAAAAATTTTGACCACTTATATGAAATGCCAGGTCACAAGCATAGAAAAAATATGTACGATCAATATAATGGAAAGTTAAGTCACACATACACATATATGAATGCGTACAATTTGTATTGGTTTGGTTTAGCTTAAATTTCAAAATCACAATCAAACAAAAAATACAATTTCAAAAAAAAAATTAAACAATAATTAAATCATACGTAAATAAAACTATCGTTTGCTATTTAGAGTTAGATGATTTGAAGAATGTCTTTTAATCCCTAGTTGCTAAGTACTAGAGTGGCAACAGGGAGGGTTGGGATCGATTTAAGGCAACCCTAACCCTAATTCTAAATTGTTTAGTTTTGTCCCTTTTTCATCCCAATAATTAATGAGGCAGATAATTTAATTTTTTATTTTTTTTATGACCGTGGATTCTTATTTTACCCTAATATCCAAAATATTTGAAATAGATGGGGAGAAAATCTAATGTTGAAAGTGTAAAATTAAAATTTAGCATTATGATTTTAAATACCAAAAATAATATTCAATATTGGCTTAAATTTTAGATTTTTTGGATTTTATGGTGATTTAAGATATCAAAAACCATTAATTTTAGGATAATTTGGACGAATTGTAAGATCATTTTAGGGTATTATATATGGGATAAGATCAGATTTAATTTTAGTTTTTCTAAAAATCATCTCAAACTAGTTAAGCTAATATTTTAATGCGTGGACCGAACTGGGATGTGGAGGGCCAAAACTGCGTAGGAGCAGAGACGACGTTTTTAGGGGTCGAGTTTGGGCTGGCATGGCCCGAGAATAATAATTTAGCCTAAATTCTCTCCTTCTGCGGCAGTCGTCGACGTATCCAGACACAGGGAACGAACCAGCGCTTTGGGAGCTCACTTCGAAAGGAACTGCCATTAAATTCGCTGCCGACACATAGTTTTCTCGTCGGCCGAACTGGGTCGCCCTTAGCAAAGTGCGTGATGGCAAAATCAATTTTCAAAGTGGCCTTTCATCTACTTTCTTTTATTTGATAATGAGATTGGTATGTCGTGTTTAGCGACAGCTTCGTTCCCCCCCCCCTCCTGACAGTATTGATGTAAGTAAATGCATATTAGTCCCATTAGCTGGGCAAATTAATCAGGTTGCAATGATTTCGTTGTCTGATGCTATGAATAAATCATGATATAGCTACGCGGATTTCTCGGTTGCTATATTTTTTTGGTAATTCTGAACCTATATATGTTACGTTTCGTTGCCCCTTTTTAATGTGGTATCTGATTTTACCTATTTTGTTGCCCTTTTTAATGTAGTAACTTTTTTACTACTTATGGTCTCTTTGATTTTCTGCTACACGATGATTTGAAAGATGAATTTTTCTTCGATTCCATTGATGAGGTAGTTGGTGCAGGCTGGACTCTTCCAAGGAAACTGCATAAGTAGGGTTGAGAGAGTTATGAAGTTGTGGATTTAATTGGTACCAGAAGAATGCCAGGCATACCTCTTGTGGCTCGGGAAACTACGTATGCTTTCCTTTGGACTACATGCTCTCCCTTCTCTCGTCTGTTATGACACAGAAATGTATTTTGCATAGTTTTCATGGTCAATTTTGATACACTTACATAAATTGGGTTTTGCTGGAGAAATATCTTTATGGAGAGTATTTAGTTAAATAATTAATGAGACCTACATATATGGTGGGGTATATATTTATCTGTTCTATGTATATTTCTGCATATGTTTTTCTCTTAATAGTCATAATTTCCCCCCAAAATATACAGAATACATGAATGAATCATATCACCTCAGAACGTATAGTCTGTATTTATTTTTTCCCCTATAGTACCTCATAGAAATTGATACACTAAGTCCATCACCCAATTATTCTGAATGAATTAATAGTTCTTAATGGTGTTGGGAGTAAAACAGTATTCATGAAATCGATTTTAGTAATTCTATATAGAACATTGGCAAAACAAAATAATGATCAAGAGAGTCCTAAAGATAGTAGAATTCATTAAATTGGATTAAAATTCAAGGAATTGGAGAAACTGATGATGATGTGATGCATAGGATAAATGTAAGCAGGTTAAAATAGAGAAATGCAGTGGAAGTATTTTGGGACTAGAAAATGTCCTCTAGAGTTGAAAGGAAATTCTATAGGACAACTACTAGATTGATTTTGCTTTATAAGAATCCTTTGGCAATTACAAACGTCCCGAAAAAGTTGTGTTGCAGAGATATGAAGCTTAGGGTGGATTAGTGGGGCTACTTTTGAAGATAAGGTAAGATATGAAACCCCAAAATGTTGGCCAAACGAAGTGCTAGTAATAAATGGTGATTTTATGGAGATTAGAGGCAGGAAGAAAATGAGTTGTAGGCCTAAATAACCTTGGAGTGAGGTGACCAAAAGGATATAAACTTGCTTCTACCTTGGAAGTATGTTGCGCAGAATGGTGTGAAAATGATAAAAAAATTTTCACACATTCGACCCCACATAGTGGCATTTGTTGATTTTGATGTTGGCCCTTTTTTTTCACTTAAGCACAATAAGAGTCCATTTGAACTGCTACTATATTTGCATATGGAAATGTCATTGGGCATGGCCAATGGAAGCACATTGCTTATGGGCATTATAGATGGAGAAGGATTCTAGTATTTGCCCAGGTTTTGTGGTCACTCCTTTACTCCTTTGGGGATACAGGTGCCTGGATTGTAAAGGATGACCAGTAAACAGGCAAAAATTTTTCAGTTACTTTAATCATTGAATTGGCTTAGCATAGACGTTTTCTTTTCTTTTTATACATTTGCTTTTTTTTTGGGCAACTAAGAATATTTGAAGAGAAGGAAAAAAATCGAAAGGAAAGCACTTCTTTAGTTTTTAAACATATGAAATTTAATAGCAAAAGTGACATGAGGAAAATACCATTGAAAATGTCACCTATTTGAGAATTTTATCTTCCACTTAGAGGAAAGTTGTGGAAATACTTTGAGCCTATCCCGATGCCTATCTTATCCAAAAGAAGCATTTACACTCCGAGGTTTTCTCCTTTGTCTCCTTCTCATTCTCTCTCCCCAGTAAGTCTCTCCTCACTTTGTCTTCTATTTCTTTTTTAGCAAGTTGCTAGCAAGCTGACTGTGGGAATTTGTGTTGCTTTGTCCAAATTTTTGTTTGATTGTGGGTTGATTTGGTGACATGTGTTGATTATGATCTGAATTTTTAAAGTAAGATTGGTTAATGAAGGTAGATTATTTGCTTGCGCGAAGCACATGAGCTTGAGTTGACTTGCATTTAACTGTGACATTGATGGTGAGGGGATATAAATGGTGGTTGGTTGGTTCAGGTGCTACTGAGTACTGATAAAATGAGAGGAAAATGAGGGGATTTGTTGTTAGATTTGGTCATACTTTAGACCTTAGATATGTATGTAAACTATGTGAACGAGGTAATGAGAGCATTATGAAATTGTGTTGCTTATGCATTCAATTTGATATTCTTGTTCTTCTTCAAATTCAAATTTTTATCTTTGATAATAAAAAAATAAACAAATTACGAATGCAAAAGCAAAGATCAGATACAAAGATGAGATGGTGCCTTGGTAAAAAAATGGAATGTTTTAGAACAATGATTTTGTCAATGAAATTGCCTACAAAATTGTGTATAACTATATAAGAATCCCTCTGGGATAGAGGTGCCTGGGTTGTCTCAAATGATCATGCTAATGTAAAAAAGCCTTAACTTTTGTTTAATATAAATGGAAAATTCCTCTTTTTAACCTAAGAAGGTTTTCCACAAATCCCGACACAATGAGCGTTGTCACAAAAACATTCATGCATTACATTTCAAGCTCCTATTGATATGGGAACAGAATTTCAATCATGATGTCCAGTGACAGAAGCTGACAGCGAGCATTCCATTGATCAAAGATCTATGCTTGGGAAGCTTATTGGGATAAGCGAAGTCTGTATTTTTTAGATTAGTGAACTGTTTAGTGTAGAACTTTCCTTTTTCTTTTATCCTTTTGAGAACTGTGAATAATAGTTTTATTATTATATCGCCTACAAGCCCAAGCCCAAAAGTTTCAAACCCAATCTAAAAGCCAGAGAATGAAAAAGCATTTTCTTGCTTGTCAAAAACATCGAGTTCCATTCTTTTCACAAGTTGAAAAGTAATTTCGTGTGTCATATTGGGAGCTGTTGTTGAATAAAAAATGCTATATGTCAGTTGATGGTGATTCCCAGATGGTCTTTTTCGTTATTATGGTACATTAGTACTGGGTAGTTCTTGAGTTCTTTCCATAACTAGTTAAAGAATAACTTATGCTTACTTCGAACAAGTTGCTGATATTATTTCTGATTTGTGGTAAATTCTTGAGTACTTACATTCTTTAATTAATTTCTCTCTGTCTCTCTCTCTCCTATTAATGTTGAAAAGGATTTGCTGTGTTAATACCTTAAGGGATAAATTGCCATGTAAAAGAAGAATCATTTATGGTTGTTAGGTTCTCCCTGGGAACGACATTCCATGAAATTATGCAGTTATTGGCCATCAAAGCAGTTGGTTTCTTCTTATGGATGATACTTTCCTTGTTATTGCAGCCAATCTAGAAGTGTAGATCAGATGTGCCGTCAAGGATCTCTGGTGCATTTGTCTGTTGAGGAGGAGATTGCTGCTGAGGAAAGCCTATCAATTTACTGCAAGCCTGTAGAACTTTATAACATTCTTCAACGCCGAGCTGTACGAAATGTATGCCTCTAGTGCCAGCTTATCTTTTGATCTATCGATGTCCGAAAGGTTGTAGATTTGGATTAGACTATTGATATGCATTTCTCTGGTGTTCTACATTGCTCTGAATTTGATACATCTATCTCTTGAAAAACTTGGCTTTGCTTCAAAATTTCGGAATGCATAGTAAATTCTCTGCTGCTGCTGGCAGTAAACTGCAGGCTTGTTCAATATAATCTTAATAAATGCTATTTGGATTTTTAATATGTGTTGCTAACATAGTTGATATTATTTTATGCTTCCCTCCATGCAGGGATGGGGTCTTGGAAAGCACACGAGAGATAATCCATGTTAACCCTCCCCCAGCACACCAAAAAACTTAGGAAAAAAAGCAATCAAATATCTTATACAGTTTTGTTTCTGTCTGTGGCGAATTTACATACCAATAGACTGATGACATTGCCAAGCCTGTACTCCCAATTCTCCTCCCTAATAACAAGAAAAATAAGAAAGATTCAGGATAAAGTATTCATAGTGTTTATATTTATTTTTCTATTCCTTTTGCCTTTCTAACTGGACAATTTATGATGTAGCCATTATTTCTTCAACGATGTTTGCATTACAAAATACAGGCGAAGCATCACAGAAGGTACAATTTTCTGTCAATAGATTCTTTATCTGTTGTGAACAATTTGTTGGTAATATATGCTGTATTTTCCTATTATTGCTTAGTGTCACTCAAACATAATCGTCATAATGTTGACGAATCATTTGGTGGATTTTCTACAATTTGTTTTGGACCTTGATGGGATTCATTGAATTGTGTTGCTTTTGGAGTCTGAACAAAGTCCTGGGTGATTTGTAGGATACAAATGGCAGTTTCTTTATCGGGTACACTCAACGATGGATTGCAAGTCCAGAGCCTGTTTCCTCTGCACATCATGTTGGCAAGAATGGTTTTTGATGTTCATGCCACAGAGGTAGTATTTTGAACTTAATCTATTGCAATTTGTTGATTAAGTGATACTGATCACAACTGTGCATGCCTTTATGCCCATTAGTCGTGCACCCAATCTGACTCCTGCTGATTGTATAAATTGAGAGTGGTACTGGGACATTAATTTAAGTTCAAATACAATCTCAGAGACAAATATTCTATATTGACCCAAAAATGTTAAAAGTTTCACTGCTAAACAGTTAATTAATATGGGGTACAACATGTTATTCTGCTGTCATTTTAATTCTGTTGGCAGTAGTATTCTGCAGTTTATCGCCTGACTAGAGAACGTGTCCTGACTACTACTTGCGTAGCAGAGGGAGTAAAACTAGTCCAAGTGAAGTTTCTTCTTCCTGAGATGAATAGGCTAGCAGCAGAGGCAAAATCTGGCTCAACTTTCATCTTGCTTATTAGCTATGGTACACCTTTACATGCATAAACTGATTGATTTGAGCATCGTGTAGGTTTCCCATTCTCACACTTGGTAACATATTTTTGTTCTTGCAGCTAAGACAAATTTGTTGTGTCAGTTGGATACAAGCAAGGACCATTTGGATAATGCATCTTTTTCATGTAAGATATGTTTTGCTTATATGATTAAAGTTTGGCCCTTATACACGATAAACTATAAATTAAAAATAGAATCATAAAACTGCAAAAAAAATCACAAATTCATGAACCATTATGTTAGCAGTACAGTTTCTGACTGGTTATGTTTTTTTACTGTGTCCAAATCTAGATTTTAAAATTTTCTCGAATGAGAGGGGGGCAGTTTAAAGCAGTTTGAGGTTGTTTTGAGCTGGCAATTATGGGATAGCTAGTCTGAATCTGTTTCTTGTGCCAGATACTACCTAATTTGTGCACGTGTATGAGCTTGGTTCAATTTACATTCTCCTCAGTGTATCAACAATTGCAGCCTATGTTTATGGATTGTATCAGTGGTGCAATTATATACAGGATTTCCTTTGTAGCCCTCAGCTGAAGAAGTAATGAAGGGAAGGAGCATTAGAAAATTGTTGATTAAGGTATTTGGGAGATGACATGTATTTTCCCTTTGTATATTCAAATTTTAAATGTTATAGACTTTGGGGAATAGTTTAGTATTCTAAGGTTGAATCCGGGAATCAGTTAGTGGGTAGTTTTTGCAACCTTTTAATGGTTAATCTTGCCAATCCGTCTACCTAACATTATGGAGGGCTCAGCTTTACATCTTTTCGCAAGATGTCACTAGTAAAATTAATGAAATGAGACATGTACATTTTGGAGGAAGAAACCCTAGAGAGAACAAGGAGAAGTGCCACAACAGAAATCATGAAGATGAAAAATGCCTTCAAGAATCAAAACCAAAGTAGTGCTGGTTAAGGGATCATCACAGTCGTCCACCTGATTTTATTCTCAACCGTTGGATGAGATCAAGTGGGTAGATAGATCAGATTTCCGCAAAAAGGCATTAGAAGGCATGGTGCCAAAGCAGTAAACACAAAATAAGGGGGCGTCGAGCCTTCTAGGTGGGGCGAAGATCACTGTTGGATCACGAAAGGGTGGATCGTGGTTTTGTTTCACATAAGGTGAGGCATGCGTCTCATGTGATCAATTTTAGAAGCAGCCAACAAGTCTTTAGCAGGAGCATGTGGGAAGGCAGGCGAGGGATGATGCATCATCGCTCTAGTTAGTCTCTAGTAGTTGTAATAAATACCAAGTTGTTATGAGAATATTTGTTTAGTTTGAAAATAAAATTAGAGCATAATTAGAGAACTTCCTTGTAAGATATGAATGTAATAGAAAAAAAAGGAGGAAATGAAATACCTTTGAATGGCTTTCTTTGCAGATATCTTTCCTTCTTGAATCGGAAACTCTATCCATCTTCCATTTTTCTGAAATTTTCATATTTATCTCACTCCCATTCTATTCTTCTACACTTGGAGGAAGTCGAGCATAATAAGATTAATTTGATTCTTACACAAGATGGGTTTTCTCTACGCATAGAAGTGTTTGTTGTTTGGCCAATCTTGGTTGTCAACAACTCAACAAATGTAGTTGACATGGAGAGAGGTGATCTAATTTGATTTTATTTGTTTTTATATTTTGTAATATCTTGAGAATTCCTGAAAATTTATGATTTTGGTAGTCCCTAGGATACTTCAAATTTTAGGTTATTATTATTTAGAAAATTATGTCTTTTTTTCTAATTAGTTTAGGGGTAGGGTGCCTCTACATAAGAATCCTAGTTTTATTGTTAAAAGTCATTGATGAATTGATTTGATCTTGAGAGATTGCATTTCTCTTTCATTTCCCTGGTAATCTCTACTTACATTTTTTCAATTCTCCTCTCCTTCTTCCCTGCCTTCACCCTTTCAGTTCTTCTTCCCTTTCCTATTTCCATTTCCCTGCATCAGTAGTTTTTGGAGAAGAGAATGCAGGGTTTCTTGGTTCACTAAATCTTAGGCAAGCATAATGCCAATAGTGATATTCCAACTTTCAGGTGGAGTACGGAATTTAGGTTCTGGCCATTTCAGGTAACAATCTGCCTGGCCCAGTCTAATTTTTTTTTTTTTTTTTTTTGATTTAGAAAATTGAGGCTAGCATTGTGATGGGCTCTCGTATGAGTTGGATTCAATTGATACTTTCCCCATCTTACCTATGAAAAAAAGCTTCGTTTAGTCAATATCCCCAAAAAAAGGCAGTGCATTGTGCATTTGTTCAAGTGACAACAAAATACTTACTGGGAATACATGAAAGTATATCTGTTATGCATGTTAAGGGGCTATTTGGTGAAGCCATTATTGGCATTGGTTGATGCAATTCAGTTATTCAGGACATTCAGTTGATCCATTTGGTGGATGGATAATGCATTCGGTTTAATGGTAGCCCATGAAAGATTGTGAAGCAATAATATCTCAATGGAAATTGTAAAACACTTTTATGTTGACTTGATGACAAGAGGAAATACATTGAATCAAAGACTAATGTATTTGAAAGCTGTTGATGTTATCTCAAAAACTCACACCTGTAATTAACTAAGTAGTACAATCCATGGATCTACTTTAAGATATGAAGGTGGTTGATTGTAGGCATTCACTCTAGCAAGCACACTAGTCCGGTGTTAGGAAATAACAGCTGGTCTAGTGGTGGATTGGTGTTCGAGGGTTTGATTGAGTTCCTTTTGTCTCTTTGGAATTTAAATTAGAGTGATTCCATTGCTTATACTCTTTTGACCAATAGTGAGAACTACCATTGTCTTGTTGCCTAAGGGCATAGTTCTCATCCTGAAAATGGACCTCATAAATTTTGCATACCATGTGTTTGAATATTTGTCATAATTCTGCTGTTACTGATAACACTATTACCTTCCATGGAAAAGGGCTGGTTGATGAGTGTTTAGTTTGATGTAAAATTAGTAGTGGGCTGAGTGTGGGTGTAATCAGGGGTTATGGTTTCATTATTTTCAGTAGGTATATGGTGAGGATAGTTTAGAGAATGAGGAGGCTTGGCATGGTTATGAAATCTGTCCAATTATGTGCAGGGGTTCATATTTTTGAGGACGTCACAAAAAGGAATGGTCACCGTATGAAGAGTAAGGAGGAAGAGAGAAATTGAATAATATTTTACTCAGTCAGGTGGCTGACAATAATCCGGGAAGCAGAAGGTAGTTATGGTGTCTTAGTACTGACATTGAAATATTTCCAAGCTGGATGTATAACTTGTGTGGTTAGATGAGGATATGATAAAAACAAGGTGATGATTGAATAGACCTTCTAGACATTTTGGGTTTAAAATTTGTTGTTAAAACATATTCCAAAATAAGAATGTGCATTTTTATGAGGACGTATGCAAGAAAAACTTGGCATTTAATAGCTTGAAAAGCTCTATATAATTATATGCAGGGGCTTGGAGGGTTTTTCCAATGATTAATGAGCACTGTTGATTTTTATCTAAATATTTTCCTTTGGTAGTTGTTTTATGTTTTCGTAGTTTTTTCAGGACACTTTGTCCTTTTCTATTTGGTCTCTCTCTCTCTCTCTCTCTGCGATAATACTCACATTCTTTAAGGAGAAAAGGGATATCTAGCTTCTATAGTTTAGCAGTGGACTGCCCTGTCAAGAACCAATGAGATAGATTGTTTCATACTATGGTATCAAGTTGAGTTTATTTTGCTTTTGATTATTTCCTCTTGTAAATTTTCTTTGGTTTTTTTTTTTCGAGTTAACGATTTGAACACTTTGATAGCAGTTTTTGGAAAGTACTCTAAAATGTTAATTTACAAGAAGTCATGGTGGCAAACAAGGTTATAAATAACATAAAACAACGGCAAAAACCACTGAAGGTGTATACAACTAGTCACAACCATTATAGGAGATTGGATCTTCTAGTGAATTCAGATGCATGAACTGCACTGTCATGTTCTCCAAAAAAAAACAAGTTGCTTATTACTTATTTACTTTTTATCTTTGGGTATTTTAGATCCCTCATGAAAGTATCTTCACAAGTGTGCCCTCCGTCATTCCTTGAAAAGACAGCAGCTCTTTCACAATCAAGAAATCTTAATAAAATCAAGATATCAGTGAAACAAAATGTTGCCGCAAGAATTCTCAGGCACTATTGATGTATCATATGCTTCTTGTCGGTTTCTGTAATTGTACTTTCTACTAGATGCATGAACAATATCAGCATTGGCTAAAATGGAATACCTTTGAAATTCAAAAAAAGGAGAGACCAAAGATATAATACATAGGTGTAAGGCAGGTGGGCTAAATTAGAATACCTCTAAAACTAAGAAAAATTTTTAGGCTGGTTAAGATTCAAATTAATAATGTATAGATCACAATTTAAATCATGATCTCACGGTGCCGTAGGTGCATCGTCAGTAAATATAAGAATCATCAGTGTTGCGGCTGTATTATAATGGCTGTGGTGCACGTTGCAATCTATATTTTAATCTATGGTACATAACAATGTTCAGCAACATTTGTGAAGAGGAAGTGCAGCTGAAACGAGCTCATGTACAAAGGTTTGGCAGCACATATGAGGACATCTGTAGCTCACATGTATGATGGGGGTTACTCAGAAAGATAAAGTATGTTTAATGTAGCACTTGCATGAGAGGATGTATAGGAAGGTTTGGTTATGAACTACCGGTGATTCAGAATAATTTGGTTGAGGTTAATGGAAATAAGAGAGGGCAAGATAGATGTGGAAAAGCTTGGACTGGGTAATGAAACAGAATGATATTGCTTGCAGTTGAACAGAATGACAAAAAAGAGTGGCAGAGTTCATGTAGTAAGATGAAAGGTCTATTTGATAGATTATAGAGAGAGATTTGGAGGTAAGAATAGGGTGGAGAAAGATTTATTCTGCTGTGGACACAAAAGCAATTGCTCACTACTATCTGATAGGGATACAAGGCCAGGAGTGGTGATGTTGCTGCTATATTTGGCATTTTGTGTGGGTGGATAGGTTGGTGGCAGAGAAAGAAAGAAAAAGGTATGGTTTAGTTCCCTGGAGATGGTTGCATGTGTGATAATGGGAGGACAAGAAAAAGTTACCGTTGACGTGGATGTGTTAGTAAGAGGAGGTTGTTGCATAATATGGGCTGATGGTTTACTGCTAATCACAAAGATTGACCTGTTTTAAATGTTCAAGAGCTCTCACTTTTATGTCAGATGTTGTTAAACTGGTTGATCTTGGTGGTAAGGAAATCAGGCACTACTGCAGGACATTAGCATGCCTTTTCCTTCCGTCATCTTCTATCTGTAAGAAGTTCTACCTTTAATTTGCGCTAGCAGTGCTATGTTGATGGAGTTCTTTTACCACATGCTGTGTAGGACATACACTTGGAAGTGTCTTGGACTGTCAGTGAGAAATAAATAACCCAAACATTGTATTACTTATAAATGAGTGGCGTTGGGGAGGATGTAAACTATTCTCTTTCTTCTGTCTTAATATATGTGTATAAAAATTAGTGACCATATTTGTTTTTTTAAACATTCCTTACCTCTTAGTCCTTATTAGATGAACCTTCATTTTTTCCCCTTAAAAGTCATATGTAAATTGTCATTTATTTATGTAAGAACATATGAGTGGTTATTAGAAGGTGTCTGCATGGTGGTTCTACAACAGTGGATCTGTTGTAGACCCTCCAATTATAAGGTTATAGCTCTTGATATCGTTATTGTTGCTTTGCTAGTGTGCTATTCTGGGAAAAGGTTTTGGGCTCGTTTGGTACTATGGGAAAAAGGATGGGGAAAAGTTAAGGGGGAAAAGATGAACGGATATAAGAGTAATGACGAGTGGAAACTTTTTTAATCCTTTTAGAGCCAACCACTGCAAGATTACCACCACACTGTAGCCAACTGCAGCAAAATTACCACCACCACCACTGCTGCGGCTATGTCTGTATCATGGAATTGTCTCCACTACCTTGGTCACTACAGTACTTTGAAGGTTTAGTCGTGGTGGTTGTTGAAGGCTGTTGCCATGACCATGGTTGCAGAGAGAGCTGCAAGATTGGCAAGAGGAGGGGTGGGAGACATTATTGTAAATATCAGTTGATATGTATTTATATTAGGGTCTTTGGTATCAATATTTTTCAATATCACTGTATTTTTCTTCATCGGTAATATATTGTAATATGTTGGCCGATATTCAAAACATTGGACGATGCGGCCTTATTCGCTTATAATTTTTAGGAAGTTTTTATCATTTGATATATTTGATGCCAATATGTATTATCTAATATGTTCTATACTGATAGGACTGCAACCAATGTTGATATAGATACGATACCGATATTTTCATCAATGGTGGGGGGTGATGGAGGGCACAAGATTGACAAGAGAGGGAGGGAGTGGGATGATGGTGGCAAGGTTGGGATGGAGCAGATGTGAAGGCTGATGATTTTTGCCTTGGTGGTGGCATGAAGAAAGGGAGTTGGGAGAGAGTGCGAGGAAAGAGAATGAGATTGTGAGAGCAAGGGGAGAGAGTTTGGTGACGATTGTGGGAGTGATGCTTGGTGGTTTGCAGAACTTGTGGGCTGTTGTGGTGTTTAATAATGGTTATGGTAGTTTGACGTGCTATGGAAGAGGAGAGGGAGGGGGAGTGCAACAGTAGAGAAAAGGGTGGTGGGTGGCAGCATGTTGCGGGTATTGTTGCAGCGACATGTTACACATGCTGTGTAGGTGTCTCCAGTAGTAGTTGTGTTGATTGGTGGCATAGCCTTAAGTTGCAGTGTCGTGAGCATATTGTCGGTAAATATGATATTCCAATGCCCAGGTTGCATATCAAGGCCTGAATTTATATCTCTGAGTGGTGTCTTTGGTGGAAGAACTAGGTTTGGTGGTGCAAGGAGACCATGTGATTGGTACATGCTTCTTTCCCCCTTACCCTAGCCCCCTACAGTAAATTCCTCCCCCTCATTTTGGTTCAAAATCCTCCCTCCTTCCCTTTGAATTATTCCCCTCTTCATTTGTTTGTTGTAAATTGTGAAAAAAGGGAGGGGGGGGAGAGTTGAGGTTAGTTTAGTTCCTGTTAAATCAAACAATGACGTCTAAAATCGTCCTGTGACACTTATCCTCCTTTGTTTACGCTTGGACCAAACTTGGCCATAGTCTATTTAGTTTGCACAATCTCTTCCCAGACATTGCTGTCCATAAAATAGATGTAATGGATTATGCACTATCTCCTCCTAAGTATTTATGTCCAGAAAATATAATCTTATTGGATTGTGTGGTATTCTGTGTCAGTATCGTCAATGTAGTGAATTGTTCTTCACCTCTCAGTAGGAGTACGTTGGCGTTGGAATTTATTTGTTTTCGGTATTTATCCGAGTTGGAACAAACTTGAAAGTATCTTCTATCAATGCTCTATGTTTTTCCAGCTCATGGTGGAAGACACTGCTTATTGGGCAAGATACCCATGGAAACACTCTTTCTGTCATGGGAAAAGTCACCAAATCTAAGCCTTGGGGAGAGAGCTGAAATGATGTCCACAGTTGACATGCATCCTTGTCTTCTGAAGGTATGAAATCTGCTGTAGGTTACTAGTAAGTTAAAATGTCGCTTTATGTTATGCAACATCAGTGCAAGCATATTTTCTTTTACCTTCGTCGACCCCAGATTGCTACCTTTTTTGATTACAGGATTACAACTTTATTCTGCCAGACATTGATTTTACTTTCAATGTTTAGCCTTTGTGACCCCTTCCCCTGAAAAATAGTGCAGATATTGTGAAGCATATGAGCCAAAAAACCATGTCTATGAAGTTGTTCTATTCCATTCTGTAAGTTACTGAATTTAATATCCAATCCTTATCCAATAAATGATTTTTCTGTAATTATGTTAGTGTGGTTCATAGGGTATAATATATGGCCCTATGAAAAATTGTTTTTCTTTCTTTTTTTTTTTTTTTTTTTGCGGGGGAGGGCTTTGAATGGAATATTGATTTGTTTTCTGGTGTCCCTAGTGTCAGGACTTGGATGTGCATCAATAGGTATTCGAGCAAGCCATTTGCTTGCCTCTTTTCTTGTCACCATTGTGATAGTCATTCTCATAGTCCTCATTGTTGGTGCGATCCACAACCTTAGTTGACCACCCAAATGCACCTTTGAAACCCGAGTGTTTTTGTCAAAAACCAACTGTTTCTATAAGCAAACTGCTACTATTGACTGGTAACCCCCAACTATCTTCATTGACAACCTATGAATTTGCTGGAGACTGTATCCCCAGATCTCTGAATTGCAATTGATGAGGATATTATGGAGATTTAATTTATTAGTTTATTTTGTTAGATTTGCTTTCAAATCTTGTCATATATTGGAGATTTTTGAAATTATATGATTTTGGTAGAACACCTATGGGAGGTTATTTTTTATCTTCTTTATTTCCTTATTATAGGTTGTTATTAATTTGAAAATCATAGTTGTTTCCTAATTAACCTATGAGTAGAGTGTCTTTATGTAAGGATTAATTTTATTATCTGAGTAGCTATTAATAAATGAAATTATTACTATGACTGTTGCTTAGAATTGCCTCTCCTCTCCCATTCTCTATTCTTACACTCCCCTGTCCTTGATCTTCTTTCTTCTTCTTCCCCTTCCCCTTTCCTCCCTCTCCTTTCCTTCGTCAAATTTGGTATTAGAATCGAAATCCTAATTCTCTAAACTTTCTGTAATTCTTTGGAAACCATCACTTGCTCACCACTCCATAGACTAGCTCCACAAAAGGCCTACCACCTTCATGAAATAGACACCACTAGCAACCAAGCTACTGTCACCATTTTCATCTCCTCCAAATTTAGCTATGACAACCATTGCTGTTGTCATTGCCACTTTTCCACAATCAAGCGCAAATCATGCTGTCAGTAACAATTAGAGAGTATCACAAGAAATAGATGGACTATAGGAGTATTAGGATTCCTACTTGACGGTGCTTAGTTCCTTCCACCTCTAGAGAGCTGATGAAGACACCCACATAGATTTTATTTACAGGTTTATTTTGTTATATTTGCTTTTATATTCTATCATATTTTAGATATTTAAGAAAATTTATAATTTTGGTAGTCTCCAGATTGCCTATAAAAGGTTATTTTTATCTACATTATTTCTTTATTTTAGGTAGTTGTTAATTAGAAAATTTATTTGTTCATTAGTTAAACTAGGAGTAAGGTATAACGATTATAATTTTATTGTTTGAATAGTTATTGATAAATAAAATTATGATTATGGTCATTGTGTAGAATTGCCTCACCCTCTCACGTTCTTTGTTCTTCCTCTCTTCCTTTCCTCTCTGATTCTGCGTTCTTCCTCTTCTTCCATTTTTTTCTTTTTCCCTTTTTCTCTTCCTCCTTTTCATCTCCTGCATCAGCAATCTACATGAGCAATGAGCACAGTTGAGCTGTAAGACTTACAAAACACATTCCAACCATGGATAGTAATATCGGTATCGATCATGGCTATATCAGTTTTTACGGTATCAAGCTATATGTATTAATATTGGCCATATTGGACACAATTTTTTCATAACTACATCAAAATTGAGATAAATAGTAAAATCTAACCACATTTAATAATATTTCATGTATTTCAAGCATTTTAGATAATATTTACCCGTTGAATCAACATTTTATATTAACTTATATACTAGTTAATATTTAAATGATAAAAATAAAACCAAATCAAGCAAATAAATTGCTATTCATTATCAAATGACATGCATGTAAGTTATTGATAATTAAAAAAATAAGAGCAAATGGCATACTGGTAGTTTAGATCTTTTGCATATTATGGCCAAATTAGCAGATAAGCAAACTCAAATTCAAATTGCACAGTCTACAGCCATTCTGTAGGAAATAAGATAATTTATAGCATTATCTGATATTCAATCAAGTTAATGCTAGGAAAGTAGCAAGTATTAATTAATAAACAAAATATTATTATATCAATAGAAGTTGAAATTGAGCAAATTACCTTAATATCACCACCATGTCGATCTTGTTGTTGAAGTATATCCATTGTCTTCATTACTTTGATCATTGGACGATTTATTTTGATAGTGCTTTTCTCAACATTACTATTGGTCATCAAAGAAGTAACAATACATATTGCCAAACTTGTCATTGGTAGTGCTCCATGACTATTCTTAGCTAGACTTTGTTGTGGTGGAAAATGAGCTGGGTTCCGTGATGCACCATAAAAATCCGGCAGCGCTGGGTACCGATGCCCATACGGATAATAGGGAGGATGATGCCCGTATCCATAAGTCGAGAAATATTGGGGTTGTGTGTTGGTATAGTTTTGTGTACTTGAACTACCATTGGAATAAGGGGATTTAGAAATTCTAAAACCATTGAAACTATTTATCATCTTTTAAGATGATGAACCTCTAGCTTCTTAGGCGCCTTTCCCTTATCTTCTATAAGTTTGTGCCGGCTTCTGTGATGATTTGATGCCTATTTCATCATCTTGTAGGGTGGTACAAGAACGATCTTCGAGATATAAAGAGGATGCCTAGTTGATTCAATAATAGGTAATACGGGTTTATCATCATCATTATCATGACCCCAAACCACCTTCTCCACTCCATGCATCATCACTTTCAGTATCGGAACTTTTCTTGTCTGGGGAAGTAGATCTATCATAATGTTGCTCTTCTTTGGCCGTGTAGGAGCAGCATCTATCCCACTGCAACCTCTTCATCTCCCTTAAGTTCTGGAATGAGCTGTTCTAAATTATTTTGTCCATCGAAAAGTGGTCTCCCTCACTCCAACCATGAATGCTATGGATCATCTTCATTAGATATATAATCCTAGTCTATCGTATTAAATAGGCTTTTGAGTTTAGTTTGGGTTTTTCTTATGACATTGTATATTTTCTCCTTAAGTTATGGTAAACATAAACTAATTTATTCAATCTTTTATATTTTAGTTTATTAATTATCTTTATTTGTATGAGGCTAAAAGTACTCTATCTCCTTTTGCACTTGGAGAAAGAGTTAGTTTGACCCTAGAACCTAGACAACAATTCTTTATAGTTCAGGAGCAAAAGGTTTATAATAAATTCACCATTTAATTGCATTATATAAATTAATCAATATTAAAATTAGCAAATCTCAAAGATACAAATATTAGATAATCAATCGGCAAAATAACCAATTGGTTTAATACTTAGATTCATCGACAAAATATCTCATTGTGCAAGTTTTGTCTCAAAATAATCTTATTTATTATGTAATACCAATTAAAAAAATACCAAGGAAATGATCAATAATACTCAATACTAGTACAAATGTATAATGGACACGTTACATAGTAGTTTCATATCATACATTTATACCTGATTTATTGCTTTGATTTAACTTTTTAGGTTGGGCTCAAACCTTTTAGTAGCCTTTTTTTACCGTGTTCATAACCTCCAAATGGATAGAAATCCTTCTACTGTATTGATATTGTGAACTTAAACAATAGCCTAACAATAATAAATTAACAATATTTACAAATAAACTAACACATTTGTACAAAAATGAAAGAATTAGTAACGATTTTGATTACTTAAATAAAAACATGATGTAAATGAAATTTTCAAATGAATTTTCTTTCCATACTTGCCGTATGTAAATCATGATGTAACTGAAAATTCCACAATTGGTCCATTGTCTTTCAAACGTTTGCATAATTACTACAACCTTTATTGATGGCCATCTTTACTTAGTCCATGACTTCATAAATGAACTACATTATCGATTTCTCATAACCATTAACCAATCTGAGCAATTTAATTAGGTGTTCTTGCATTCTAATCATTTCATTGAACCTTCTCTAGAATCCCTTTCCTAAAATAATCTTCTTGACCATGTGTGGTAGGCCTGATTTTTTTTCCCAAATCTGGAGGACTTGTAATCATTTAATTTAAATATGTTCCACAGGTCCTCCCCATGGAGATAAATTTATTTCATGACAAGGAAGTTAGTGGCGAAATGTATAATTGCAGCGCACTACAACTCTTGGCCATTTATATGCATCTTCATATGGTGAATTAGCAATGTCGAGCTATAGATTTAGCTTGTTATTTTCTTCACCTCTGTCAGCAGCTCCTTTACACCTTGTTTTTTCTCTAAATTTTCTAGAATAAGGTCCAGGCAATGAGCTACATAACTAGTCCAGTATAAATGCCTCCTCTTCTGTATAGCTGTTCTCATGACTATCTCATTGTTTGTAACAACATGGATAACTCTATCTTTCCTAATCCCATCTACAATTTTGTCCACCAACTTAAATAGTATTCTTCATTTATGTTGTGGATACTAGTGGCATTAATGGACTTTTGGAAAATTATTCCGGCGGCGCAATACACTAAGAAATTAATTAGGTGTTTATGTGTTGTATTTGTCCATCCATTACATATAATAATGATACCCCACTCATCCCAAATAGGGTTGAAGTTATCAATCCACTACTTAAGTTGTTGGTACCTGTCCTTCAAATGAATAGTCATGAGCTTATAAAGAATAGGGCCCTTAACTCCTACATCAAACTCGACCGCTCATAGGTTGATAAAATGTGTTATTTTCAGCAACTTTTGGTGGAATATTACTCAATCATAAAACCCAACAGCCTGCTTAGCCTCTTTCATAAGCCCTTGACTGATGACTTTTATTTTTGGTTGCTTGGAGGACTTCTATGCAAAGTTGGGTCAATCTCCACCAATCGAATATGTATGCCCTTAGGGTCAATCCATTGTCTCTTGCTACTATCTACATATGGATCCTGCTATTGGACCATAGACGATCGTTGCATCCTCGGGTCCTAACTACCAGTGGCTCTCACTCCACCTCTATTGTAGCCCTCCTTAAAACGAGAAGACCAAATTCTGAATTTTTGTCTCTCCTCCAATACATTTTGGCTTCTGATACTCTCTCATCTAGCTGCCTCAAACTATATATCATCCTTATCTCCTAAATCAACAATGCTGCTATGTGGCCTACGCCCACCTAAGCCAAAGTCACCCATCGAATCAGGGTTGGCCCTATTGCCTATGATATCCTTGTACAAGTCCTTCTAAATTCTCTTTTTTTCTACTCTTTACTTCTTTTATTCATTTACGTGTTTTTATGAGCTCCTTAACTTCTCTTGATGCGCCGCTATATGGAGCAACATTCCTCCTAACATGGCCCAAGTATTCTTTTAGCCTACTGATCTCTCAACTAATAATTTTATCACAATTTATATTTTTATTTATTTCTATCCGTCAATATAGGATCACAAAATCGCCACATAACATCATCTTGGTAATCTCTTTTGTTTCCACCACTACTACTCCCACTCTTGCCTTCTGCTACCTTTGATGTTGATATTTTAAAATATCTACAGAAAATTTAAAAATATAAATATAGAAAAAAATGAAAAAAAAGGATAAAAAATACTAGAATTCACTAACAACTAATATTATTATCTACAAACATTATGACTTTATTAAACAAGGAGTATTCAAAAAAGAATTTAGAAAAATATTTAAAAAAACAAAAAAAATCTCATTGCCATTCAACAAAAAATATTAAATTTAAAAGCCACAAAGTTACAAACATAAATTAAAAATGCTAAAATTCGTGAACAAGTTGCAACCAATATTACCTACAACAATATTATAACTTCACCAAATGATAAGCCTTTAAAAATATTTTTTGAAAACATAGGTTTTTTTTTTTTTTTCCGAAAAAATATTTGTAAAAGATCATCATTCTATTCAATACAAAATTTGCCAAATTCAACTTTTATACTATAGATTTATGAATTCTAGTCATAAAATTTATTGAATAGATCTTTTTTTAAACAAAAACTTAAAAAAAAAAAAATTTAAGAGTTATAAAGTCACAAACATAAATAAAAAAAATACTAGAATTCATCAACAAGTAACAACTAATATTATCCACACCAAAATTATAGCTATACCTAACAATAAGCCTTCAAAAATATTTTTTTTAAAATATTTTTTGTAGGAAAATTTTTTTTTAAACAATCCGTATTCAATTCAATATAAAATTTGCCAAATTTAACTTTTTTTATCATAGATTTATGAATTGTAAGTATAAAATCGAATAAATATTTTTATATTAAATTTAATAGCCACAAAGTCGTAGTTTAAAATACTAAAATTCATTAACAAATAACAACCAATATTACTTACAATAATATTTTAACTTTACCTAACAAGAAATCGTTAAAAATAATTTTTTTATAATTTTTTATTAAATCATCATTGAATTCAATATAAAATTTATAGAATTTAACTTTTGTACCATAGATCTATGAAATATAGGTATAATGTTGAGTAGATTAAAAATATTCAGAAAAAATTTAAATTTAAGAGCCACAAAGTCACAAAATTAAATCATAAATACTAAAATCCATTAAAAAGTAACAACCAATATTACCTACAACAACATTATAACTTTATCTAATAAGAAGTCTTGAAAAATATCCTTTTTTTTAAAAAAAAATATTTTTTTCTTGGTAAAAATAAAATCATCATTCAATTCAATATAAAATTTACCAAATTCTACTTTAAACCATAAATCTATGTATTCGTGTTATAAAATTGGGTAGATCTTTTTTTTAAAAAAAAATTTAGAAAAAAAATTAAATTTAATAGCTACAAACATAAATAAAGAATACTAAAATTCATCAACGGTTAATATTACTCACAACATCATAATTTTATCTAACAGATTGTCTTTAAAAATATTAAAAGATTCATGAAGAAAATTAAAACAATTCATCATTCAACATAAAACATGTAAATTAAGCTTTTATAATGCATATATATGATTTCTATGTATATATTAGAGTAGACCTTGAATAGTTACTTTGGATGTAATTTTATAGTTTCAAAATGAAGGCTTAGATGTCGTTTTGAGCCTGAAAGCTTGTAAGATATTTGTTAGAAACACTATATAAGCTAAATGAAGTAATAAACGGTGAGAAAAATGGGACTAAAACAGCAATTTTACATTTTTTCATTTTTAAGCAATTTTGCTAATAATTTCAAATTCACTACAAATCATGAGAAATTAAAATATGATAAATGTTTGTAATTGTGGGATTGAGGTGTATGTCTGAGTAATTTCTGTTTAATTTGAAGAATGAAAAAAAAATGAGAAATGTTGAAGAGGAAGAGAAAACTTCACCTTTGTTGATAAGAGTGTATAGTCCCTTTCTTTAGTGACTTGTGAGGCTCTGCCCTTTGCTGGGTGGAAAATGAGGGTAGACACCCTTTAATAATTGAGTATGTAAACTTCGGAGTCTTTTTTTTTTTTTTTAAATCGGTCAAATATATTGGCCAATATAGCCGACATATTATAGGCCAATACACTATGTAGTGTATTGGCCGATATTTTCAACAAGGATCCCAACTGAAAACTGACATTTTGCCCATCAAACACAGAACCCGCCGGCAAGGCCACTGGCACCCACATTGACTGCCATCTGTCTCAAGCTTTCTCTTTACCCATGCCAGTGACATGCTTTTACAATCAGTTTTCTCAATAGAACGAGCCAAAGAAACTCCCCCATCATTGCCTGAAACCCATCAACCAAGATCACCAGCATGCACCTGAGACCATAGCATCATTGACCATCATGTGATATTTTTGTTGTGGAAAGTCTGGCTGCACCTCTGCTTTCTCCTTTAATACACAAACAGAATGGTGAAGAATTTGGTGGACCTTAGTCACCCTAGGTTTGACCTCAATCTAGTCCAGCCCACACAGTGATCCAGCATCCTTTTCTTATTTTAGCCTACTTCATATCCAGGCTAGTTAATTATGGATAATGATATGGCATCTGATGAACATTTTGGGGCCTTGGTCAAAGTGGCCAACAATTTGAATGATCATATGTGGACTATGGTGACTCATTCTGTTGGAACCTTATTGCCAGCACCAAAGACCAAGCAAGTTGACCAATCTGAGTATATGAGTGGGTCTTGGCTCAAGTTGTTGTAGAAGCTATTGAGCTGTTGTTTGAGAATCCAGAATAATGGGAGTACATTGACTTTTCACCAAAAGAAATTCTTAGAATGATGAAGAGCCTGAGATGGAAGCAATTAACAGTAAGAACGTGGAAGTGGTCCAATAGGCTGAACACAAGGCTGTTTTACTTGAGTTCTTTGACCATGTACCCCACATGTTTGCTAAATTTGGGCTGTTTTTGTCAGTGGGCCTCAATAGAGAGGATTGCTTTTTGGTTATACAATTGTCCTTTACTTTTTGATTCTAGTTTACTTCAAAATTCACGGACAAGTCTTTTCTAAGAGGGAAGAATGATGTAGAAAGGGCATTATTTGAAATCAATATCTCACATAATCAACACTAGTATTATGGCATTGTTAGGAAATAGACTATTTCAGGTTTTATTGTAATTCAGAATATTTAAGATATGTTAGATATGGTTTTGTGTTTTAGATTAGGAGTTGCTCAGTAGGTTTTTCAGACATCATTTAAATTCGTTTTCTAAGCATCATCGTCTATTGATAGGCGCTATTTACGTGTTTCATTTGGGGGGTGGAAAGGATTTCCCTTTTTTTGGGGTGTGACGTTTGGACCTTTGGTGCTAGGACTTTATCCTGCATCAATTCTCCCTATTGCTTTTCCTCTCCTCTGCTCCCATGCTATTTCTGGTAAAATGAAATAGAAGAAAACAATGCATATGTTCCATGACTGGATTGTTTAATATCATTGTCTCACGTGTTTGCCAAAATTCAGTGCTTTGACAAATTTTCTTTTTCATGTGCCTTCTAGTTTCTTTCTTTTTCCTCTCTCAAATCTGATAAGGCAGAAACATATTCTTATATATGAAATCATGCTCTTTTTCATGCTTATTCATGTCTTCCTTGCTTGCGGGCTACACTACTAATGCAGTTGCTCATTGCTGCTTCCTTCGACGATGTTCCCTTAGAACATAAATTTGCTTCATTGTTCTACCTTTTGCTCATTCTTGAATATTTCTGTCTGGAAATGTAGCCGTGTAACATCTTGTCTATTATCTCCTCATTTGGCATGTTTGTACAAGCACATTAAACTTGTTTGCACTGGTCTCATTTTATTTAATCTAATATTCTTGCTTTTGACATTCTAGTTGGCACTACCTTTTATAGTTTTATGATGCCAATTGAAGAGTCCTCAACTATTAGTCCCTCTATGTCTTGAGGAGAGTTTGAATAGGATGTTGCAGGGATATAGGTAGTGCTGTCATCAGTGTCATGTCTCATGTTGACCTTGTTTTCCAATATTTCCAAATCTATTTATAGTAGCACAATCCTAAGATCTTTGAATGGAAGTTCTTGGACAGGTTAGGGTGTGTTTACTTTTAGAAAACTGCTCTCATTTTCCAAAAAGGTTGTGCCTAATACTGTGTAATTCCCCCTTATGTTTGATGTCTTTGTCTTTTTCTAAACTAAATATGAATGGGAAATCAGTGATTTTGTCAAAAAGAAGTAAGCCAAAATTAGAAATTGATCAGAACTTGAAAATTTTCAAAACAGTGAATTGAAGATGGCAAAATAAAATTTTCTGACCGACTAGAATCTAGTCACTGGATATATAAGACTTTCAATTGGAGCTGAAATCTAGGGGAGAAACTTCAACAAAAACAAAAACAATGGGAGTTTATTATTCTTCAAGGTAATCCATTGGCAGCCTCCATTACATCCTTGTCTGAAATGATACACAAACATTTCGGTACTAAAGAAAGCACCTATAAAATCCACTGGAATACCAATCATTTCTGAGGATGCTTATCAAACCAAACAGTTCCCACATGACAGCATTCTCAAATTTCTTCATACCTGTTGCAGTCATTGTTCCACCTCGTTCAAAGCCAAATGTGATGGGAGGGTGGTCCTCTTGGAGTAATGGTGACTTACTATCTTCCTTCTCTGTTGTTGCGGACAGCCTAATTACCAAATTGTCCATGACAGTATTTGATAAACGATTAGAAAAATAAAGTGCTGGGAAGGAAAGAAAGCTGACATGTATCAGCCTTTCCCAACTGCAATAGTAAGTGAGAGAAGAGAGATGAGGAAGGCAACGGAAGGGGAATAGGACATAGATTAGGTTCAGACTTGTACAGGGTCTTTGTTTGGGGTGCAGGGAGGAGAGATGATTGAAGATGAATATAAATTGATAACATTAAAGATGGCATTTGATCTGTTATTATAAATGGTGATAGCTTGTGTTTTCCATTAGAGCTTGAAAACTTACTAAAAAGGAGCAATAGAAAACTGCAACCCCTTTTTCTAATTTTTAAAAATTTATTTCTTATCTGGCAAACAGGTTATTTTACCTCTCTATTTCCCCCTTTAAAAATTTCTGAAATGTTATATTAATAATGTCCTTCAATCACATTTGAAACATACTGTATGATGGATTAAATTTTAAACTCTGACTTACAGGGTTAGCCTTGAAAGAGGCATGCATTTAAATTTTCAGCAATGGAGTGTATACATACACTTCCTGATCACATCAAAGCCAATAATAACGTCCACCAAGTCTTCTTATTTCTGAACTAAATCAATTTCTGAATGCAGGGTGGTGTACACACTATATGCTGCTTTCTTTATTCAATATTCTGGAAGTACTAAGCCAATAGCTCAAACACCTCAATTAAACTGACTGCTCTTAAATTAAAATTTTTATTTTTATTCATTTAGCATTGATTTTCTATGAAGTAGAAAAATAAAGGTGTCATTAGTTGGCACATGCCTGACTGAATTAAGTAATCTACAAAGACGAGTGGTGTTTGTCCTTGATATTAGATCACCGGTGCTCCGAGTCTGTGTAACCAACCAAGGTGCTGAGCATATCACTTTGTTTTGAAGCTCCATCATGGTGCTTTTATCAGAAGAATCCCAGTAATTGGTTTATATCTGAGTCTACAAAACCTTCCTTTTTTGGTTCATCACAAATACTCAGTGGCTTCAGATTTGATCAACATGGTTCTTTGCAATTTGATCACTTTCCAAGCCAAAACAAAGCTTCACACCATTAATGACTCTCAGGACTATTACTAGGGGACTCCTTGCCATTTATTTATTTTTCCATATTTAATTCTCTTGGGCTATTGTTTTCTGTAGTTAAATGCTCGGCATGTTTGACAAAAAGATTGCTGGCTTTTATGTTCTACCTTCTGGCAGAAGGTATTGCCTACAGGACCAGGCCCTTGCATAGGTGCTGTACTAGGAACATGCTTGTTGTATCCACTTCAAAAAGTACCTGTTTTTGACTATTACATTGGTAAAATTATTCTTTTAATTTCTATCAGAAAATAAAAGTACATTCTACTGTTGACATGACAAGGGTGTGCCATGTTACATCAACCAGACATTCTGATGATTGTGTCTTATCTTGGAGCCAACGCATGCATCAGATAGAAAGAAGTTCATTTAACTTGGAGCTTGTGTCTTATCTTGGAGCCATCTTGAAAAGAATTTCACATTGCTTAGTTGTTGCCTTTTTTAAAGTCAAAGGAAGAGGCACTTGGGGGAAGGGCGGATGTTTTACGGTAGCTTAATGTTGGTAAAAAATTTCTCTAATTTGGTCAATGGGATGTATGAACTGGACATAACAGTAATATCCGCTGTGGTACATGCGGAAATTTTCTTTGTCATGACTGCATGCATGGAGCCAATAAGAAAGACCCATGGAACCAAAGTCCTTCCAAAACTATTCATTTCATTTTGCCTCTTGTTGCTCCCATAAAGTCCCACCTTCGAACCATCTATTTCAATGTTAGTCCTAATGCTTTGTGGATATGTTTTATGTCTGTTATTGGGCGTAATAGTATTTTCAGGTCAGGAGGATTAGTAGATAGGTGTCAATGTGGTATTGTTTTGAAGTATTTATATTTGCTTGGAAGGATGAAGGAGGAAAAATATTCTTGAAGACAGAACAATTGCAGGTTTTAAAAAAAGAGTGTTCTAAAGCCGTATTGCAATTTGTTAAAACTTGAAACACAAGCAACAAATGAAATAACGTCATTTGATCTCTCTTTAGTGCCAATCAGTGACGCTATGCATTCAGCATCAAGAAGGCAATGCTTTACCATATGGGGCCAATACCATGATGGTGTTGGTTGCTCCATTTGTGGCATGAAAATGGCTTCTGTATAGTGTAAGGGTAAAATTGTGTACAATTGACTCTATCCAAAACTCACAATGTGAGGGCCTTGTGCATTTTGGCCAATACCATATGTGGCCAAAGAGTATCACAAGGTGTGAAGGATTTAGTGCACCATGCCACTCCTTGGGATGCATAAGAATCTTGATCTTACTCCTTCAGAGATGCATGGCAGTTAGGAAATTAAAGAATCAAGTATTAGGAACATTGGAGGGCATAAACTTTTAGGTTAATCATTAATTTTTCCTCAATTTATATTATTTGGTTCATCTCTTAATTTGCCACCTATAGTTATGTTTATTGATGTTATGAACCAGATAATTTTTTTTGGCCTTCATGATACCTTTTTAGAGATTGCTATTGCTATTATATTGGATTCGTGCATATAGTACAATAATGTTGTTCATGTTTACCATGTCATAAACAACATCCATAAAGCCGTAGGTCCCCTGGCGAGGAAATTCTTGTGTTTAAAATGAAATCCGATTTAACTGAAGTATGACATTAAAATAATTTAATTGCTCATCTTCGTCATTTGTTTCAAATTGCTATGGTAGACTTTAGCTACAAGTACACTTCACCCACCTAACATCTAATAAACTATGGCATGAATGAGGATTTCTTATTCATTCTCAATTCCTTATAGGCACCATTAAAAGGCTTTGGAACGGTTGTTTCACTGGCTTTGCATATTTAGACATTTGACCTTATTGAAACTGGTCTTTAAACTTTAGTAAATAGTATATTGGATGGAATATATTGTATAATTGTTAGCTACCACATTTGCTGTATGGGATGGAAAGCTGTATGTTGAAAATTTTCATTTTTCATAAGGGGTTGTCATTTTGAATCCCCAGTATTTGCTTCACCTGGGGTTAATCTGGTTAATATACTATTATTTGCTCTCACTTGAGGCAAATCTTGGTGCTGTACTCAAGTAATGGGCTATTGTATGTGATGCTGTCAAAGATTATTTCATTAAATGCAGAGAAACAAGTGAGGGTAAAGATAAAAAAATTCCTCTTATAACAGTTTCATACCTTATCTACTGGTGTGGTTTCTGTACCCTTTAATATGGATTGGTTTGTTGATGTAGCCCGGTTGCTCGGATGAAGGTGACAGCATTTCATTTCAGCTTCGTCATAGTTCTAGTGACATGGTTTGTTCTTCCATCTGGTTTGTTCCTTTCCAGAAATAATTTTTGCTTGTTGCTCTTGATTTACCTTTTCTATTTTCTTTTGGTTCGGAAAAGAGAACCTTCAAGCAAGTGCAAGTCCTCATTTCCGCAGAAGTACTGGGGGCTAAAGAGAAATCGCCTTACAATTTGTGTGCATACAGCAACAATCTTGCTTCATCATCGCCTCATATTTTGAGGTAATTTTTAATGCTACTTTCTGGTTTTTACCATAATCATCTCCCTTCTTGCTATTCTTGTAGCTCATTTTGTGTGTAATCAATGCATTTGATATCTGATACAACTTGGATATTATGAAACAAAAAAAACAAACCTGAGCTAAGCCTTTTCCCTTTGGCTCCTCAAAATTAACTTTTCCCATTTTCAATCTCTACTGCTCTTACATTATACACACTCTGTGCTCCCATTTCCTTGACCATCTATATTAAACTGCTCCTTCCCCCTTCTTTTGGTGAATAGTTTCCTCTGTGATATGATTGTAACATGGTAGGACTGTGGACATTTGAGCTTTACCAATGTTGCTTGGAAATGTTTTGCTTGCCTTAACTGATTCAGCATTAGTTAGAATATTCTGTGATTGGGCTGACAACTTTGATTGGTTGCTTAATGACATGAAATCCGAATATACCTGTCAGTCACTTCCAAGTTGAAATTGGAACTCACAATTTGAGGAAGAATAGGCAGGACTTACAGTGTTTTATCAAGTGCTGCCGTGAAATAGGATGATGTGGGGTCTGATGCTCTTATGGCATGTCTTACAAGTCTGTTTTGGCTGCCTAGGAATTGTAGGTCTGGTTGTTGTCGTCATGTATGTATTCAGGTGACTAAATGTCCTTTTAAGAAGAATTACAGGGAATGCACTACTCTAGGAATGAGAATAAAGCCGGTTCTTATTGCTGACATTTCTGTCCAAGTAAAGGGAAACTGTATTTATTTACTGCTTGGTAATTGGTAATTGGTAAAATAAAACAGCATAAAAGGGAGTGGATGTAACGGTTAACTTCAAGAAAGAAGAGGAAGTAGGGGAGCTGAGAGAAGAAGGTTGAGAGAGGCAGCAACAATATTGATTGCCAGTCTTAAGTGTGAGCAGCAGAAGTAATCAGGAGGATGCAGAGTCAGTGACAGGTTATGATGGGGATTTCCAAAGGCGTTGTGGCAGCTTCAGAACTGTGGAAGAAGGGAGCAGCGTGGCTGCTTTACAACCGTGGGATGAAGACTAATCTCACCCTCTAGAAGCTTTCTCCCAGACACATGATTTAAGCATCATGTGGCTTGCTCCCTTGCCAGCTCAGCAGCAATCGTAACAATTTAACAGAATCTTTTGTTTCATCATCTTTATTTTTTTCTTTCTCTACCTGTATTCTGTTAAAGAAATTGAGGAGAATTAAGGTAGGAATTTCAATTTAGGAATTATCTATAAGTAGAGAAATGTAAGGGAAGTTGAGGACATAAAATGGAATTACCTCTGAGTTATTTTCCTTGGAGACCTTGTTCCTTCTCGAATCGGAGCAGCTTACTTTATTTACCTTCATTTTCGATACCTTCCACATTTTCCAGAAGCTGGAAATTCCCAGTTTCCGGCCAATTTATGTGAAAAACAGAAAAACCAAGATCAGTGTAACAGTGGATCATGATTCACTTAATTATTTCAGTTGTATTAGTAGCAAATCTGGAATTTGTGCTGTGAATCTACTTAGTGGGGTGGCTGTCCTTAAATCAGTTCTTTTATAAACTTGTGGTTGTTGTGGCTGTTATTCTGTTTGGTAGGCCCAATCAAATTAAGGTACTGAAGGATGATTGCCGTAGGGAGTTCGATATAGATATTCTTTTGAGGGTGAGGATGGTCCGCTTGTGGAAGGCTTGCAATCTAGCTTGGAGCATGTTAATGATGTGATATCTAGGTGGTTTTTCCTTTGGCTACTTGGTCATTGGATGTTGTTTGCATCAATTTTGCTACTGCTGAGGCAGTGGATTTGGAGGAAACTATTGGCTGTTTTGACCAAAGTGGTTCTTCTGGTTTTGTGACTAACAACTCTCTGATGTGGCTGCTAAATTGAAAGACATCTTGGATGGATCTGAAACTGGGTAGGGTGTTGTTCCAGAATGGATTTTTGACGTCAGTGCTTCATGAAATAATGGATTTTAGCAAATATTGGGGGTTGCCCTTTTCAGTTAGTGAAGGTAAGGCAATGAAGCTATTTGAGGATATTGAAGCTAGGTTGGAGGATTTTAAGAATGCTATTCACAGGAAAAGTCACAAAGAGTGGTTGGAAAGCTTATGAAGTCAAAAATCTTCCTTGTGATTAGAACTATTGAGAGGATTTGATGTAGGGAAGGAGAAATAGGGGAAGAGAAGAAGAAGAAATTGGAAGAAGGTGAAGAAATAGGAGAATAGAGATTACTGAGGAAGGATAATCACAACTTTCAATATCTATTCAACTTTATCAATGCCTTTCTAATTGTGCTTAGTGAAAGGAGTTATAATTGTGCTAAACCCCTTAATGAACTAATAATAAAAAGTAGCTAAGCTGTGAAAAATTCGAACATTATGGATGGATTTGGGTTCAAGCCAATCTATAATTGCGTGGATCTTTATAGGGTCAGTAGAGACACCATCAGTGGAAACGATAAAGCCCACGAAAGTTATCTTGTCTGAAAAAATAAAACATTTCTTAAGATTGGCGGACAAGCACTCTTTTCTAAGAGTAAGGTAGGTTTGTGTGAAATGGTCTAAATGTTGCTCCTTGGTTTTATTATAATTAAGGATATTATCAAAATAGACCATTAGGAACTGTCCCATAAAAGGCTGCTAAGCTTGAGTTATAATTCTCATAAAGGTATTGGGTGCATTAGATAGCCCAAAAGGTATGACCAACTACTCATAAAGACTGTCATTCATCTTGAAAGTTGTCTTCCACTTATCCCTTGGACGAATTTTGATCCGGTGATATTAACTCTTTAAATCTATTTTAGAAAAGATTTTGGTACTAGCCATTATATTTAGCGTGTCATCAAGTCTAGGGATGGAAGAACGATATTTCACAGTGATTTTTGTTAATAGAGCTACTATCCCCACACATTCATCACGATCTATCTTTTCTAGGTGTTAAGAGAGTGGGCACCACACATAAACTCTTGCTCTCTCGAACGGATTTCTTGTGAAGGAGTTCTTCAACTTGTTTTTGGAGCTCAGCATACTCGGTGGGATTTATCTTATAATGAGATAGATTTGGAAGAGACGCACCTGAAGTAAAATCAATAGTATGTTGAATGTCATGTAAAAGCGATAAGTGATTGGGGAGGTCCTTGGAAAAGACATCTCAAAAGTTTTGGAAAATCTCATGGGCTTCATTGGGTATCAATACAGTAGTATCCAAAAAGATTTCAAGAATAATAACAGCAAACATAACATGCTCACCTGTAACTGCACATTCAATGTTGTAGGGCTAATGATATATATAATCTTTTTGTCACTTCCATAGGCTTTTCTTTATTGTGAGTCACCGGTGTTAGGGGTAAAGAATAGAGATGAATTTTTTTTCTCCTGTGGGCAAAAGGATAGGAATTGGCACGACCTTGGATTATTACATCCAAGTCGTATAACTAAGGACCCCCTAAAGTGACATTATCTATGTCCATTAGAATAACATCACATCAAATATGATCTTTTTACGCTAAGAATTGAATGGGTACAAGATAATGTTCCTTAATGGTTATTAAAAATCTATCAATCCACAAGACATTGTATGGATTAGGGTGTGGGACAACTTTCAACCTTAAATGAGAAATAGATTAGTCGAGACAGTATTAATGTAACTACCGTTATCCACGATAATTTTACAAGCATTTTTGATCATTTTGATATAAGTGTGAAAGATAGTATGCCAGCGCTAATCATTAGTTTATTTGGATTGAGTCAAGGTATATCGTACAACGCTAAAAAATGGCAGATTGGAGGAGGAATGTGAATTTAGGTTAAAGGAAACAGTTCTAATGCAGCCCACAAAGGTGTCAATATTATTACCATGCAAGTCATCAAATTTCTTTAGCTTGGATTCATACACTTAGTTCTTCAAAAGGTTCCTCATTTATTCAGTTTTTTCCTTTAATAAGAACAGTTTTACTTGGACTGTTTAAAGAAATATATCCAAAACATTTACAATTAAAGTACTGTGATTGAGAATTTCTTCTTGGGGTTTCAATACCTTTTCCTCTAGCTTCCTTTGTTGGGGAAATTGTAGACAGATGAGGTCTTAAGACAGACTTAGGATTTGTGGTGGGGGTGTGTTTTGGTAACTAATTCATAGTCTTAGACCAAATTATATGCATGGTTTAAAGTGGTACCTCCTTGGAGGATAACCTTTCTCCTAAGGTCCTCATGTAATCCTTGCCAAAATCTATGTAACATCATTGCTTCATTCTCAATGATGTGACATCTCATCCAAAAATTATCGAATTTAGTCACATACCTAGTTACGGATTGATTTCCTTATCGAATAGTATTCTAGTAAGTTGCTACTATATGAGCTGGATAAATATTTCTCTTGAAGGTGTTATTTTATCTCAGTCCAACTCTTGACAAAGGCTACCTAATGTCTAACAAGAAGGTTCTCAACACTTTTCTAAAATAGTTAGGCATTTTCGGTTAACTTGATATTGGCAAATTAAACTCTTTTATCTTTAGACACACTGTACTATTCAAAAAAACAATCCATATCTTGGATCCATTGAGTAAAAACTTGAGGGTCTATGCAATGCAACCATAAAAACTAGGAGTATCTAATTTGATATTTTTAAAGAGTTGTTTGTTCTGATCCCGCTCTTAATCATTGTGTCGATCCTGTAGTCGCATCCATGTTGTACTTGCCTTCATAGGTGATTCCTATTACGGGACACATCGGAATTGTCAGCATCTGATGATTGAGGTCTTATTTCTAAAGTGGTAACTTGATTTGCTAGATCCAAATTCGTTTAATAGGTAGTGGCCAAATCAGTTTGAATAACGATTATGTAATTTTGTAGTTATTGATTTGTAGCTAATTGGGTTAACTGTTGACTTAAATTTTCAAACTTATTAGAATTCATGATTAGGTCAGATATGTTATGGGAAATAATACAACCATTTTGTAAGTGCGTGTAACACTAATATAACTAATGAGGTTGAGATTAATGAACAATAGAGTCAATTGGAGGACTTTATGAATGCAAGTCAATATTTATTTATTTATTTATTTTTTGGGAATTTGTATGGTTCAAAATATGCAGACAAATATTGCTACATCGATGCCTTTACAATAGGGGAAGGGGAAATTTGATGCAGGGAGGGAAAATAGGGAAAATTTGCTGCATGATTGCCTCTCGAATCTGTCTCTGATACCAAATTTGATGCAGGGAAGGAGAAAAGGGGATGAGAAGAAGAAATTAGAAGAAGGGGAATAAACAGGAGAAGGGAATAGAGAGAAGAGAAACAAAGATTGCCAAGGAAGGAATGACAATCACAACTTTTAATATCAATTCAACTTCATCAATACATCTCTAATAATAGAGTTAGAGTTCTTATATAGAAAAACGCTACTCCTAATTTAATTATGAAATAAATATAATTTCCTAACTAGTAACATTTTAAAATGAAGAAATAATATAACATAATTTTCTAAAATCAAATAAAATAAAATGACATCAAATGGAATCTCTCAATAAAAATCTCTCAAATAAAATAAAGTCAAAATCAAATAAAACAAAATCCCCCTTTTAGGAGTCAAGTGTTCCAATTCTAATGGTCTATATTCTGTACTTGGATGGAAGGCGACATTGCCTTTGTGTCATTTGGGATTATTAACATTTACTTTATTGCTGGTACGGAAAAAATCTGTCCTTTTCTTTCCATTGATCTCCTGATAGAATTATTATCTATTCATGGATATTGTATTATCACTTCTTATTCTAAGTCTACCTTTTTGGTCCTTGTGTTTGTGGCTTGGGCCGGCCAAACAAAGGGGCCTCACAACTCAATCTGTATGAATCATCAAAGATTTGACTTGGGCTTGATGATTGATGCAACAAAGTTACTTGTTTGAATGTGAATAACTCTCATTGGTGTTCTACGTGCATTCTTATGTGAACTCAATTTGATCCAGTCCTATTAGAACAAGGAAATTGGTACCAAGGTGGGCCATCCCTTCAAATCCTGGTATGGTGTGAAAATGAATGGCTTCATTCTTTCATTTCCTCTCACTAATTTTCCCCTACATTTGTGGCAATTGCGGTGTTAAGCAGAACAAATTCCTCCCTTTCCATTGGGCTGAAGTTTCATGTTTGAATGTCCTTGCCTGTTGTCTGAATCCTAAACATTAGTAATCTTAGAACATATGTTAATTGTTTCCTGTCAAGAAGCTTGTGATTCTCTCCTCCTTTTCTCTGTTTATCACTAAGCTTGTCATCCCTGAAGGCCTTCAGTTTTGGATGCTGAGTTAATAGAGATCGATATATTGGTCAGAGAATTCTGATGTGATGTTCAGAATCTATTTTTTCTTTAACGGATGCTGCATATCTGTCCTAGAAATGTTGTGCAAATCTTTGCCTGTCATTCATGCTAGATAAAAGAGGAAATTTTCTCTCTTCCAACCCTGTAATTGGGTGCACACATGTTGCTCCCATTGGTTATCCCTTCCCTGAATAGAGGACTGCTCTTTGAGACTTTTCATGAAGATGGATTCCATGCATTGGGAAGAGTCAGTCATCCTTTATACTTCCATTTTCTTGCTGTTCCCTCCCTAACGGCTTCGTTTGAGCTCGAGCCTTTTGCTTGAAACATGTTTTCCTTTTTATTTGATGTGATTAATTTGATTTATTTTAAATTTGAATTACTGTTTGAACTATGAGCTTTTCTTCAATGCCTGGCATTATTTAATTACATTCATTCGGACTCTGTTTACGTCATTTTCTGTTGTTATCTTTGTACGCTAATCAATGGGTTGGTCCTTCCCTAGGTTGCGGACTGGCAATGTGATCTTCAACTATCGGTACTATAACAATAAGTTGCAGAGAACTGAAGGTAATCCATTTTGGTTGAAACACATGATCGACCCCATCCAAGCTGATTGACTTTGATCAGTATCATGTCTCTATAAAAAGATATTTGGCCTGAATTATTTGTAAGTGCATATACTTTCTTATAGCTGGTCAGCATCATTGTGTCAGTGAACGTCTTATTAGAGCTGGATTTTTTATTCGCTTTGCCATGGCTCAAAATAGGTGACAACATATCTTGTTCTTTGCGGCTGCAAAACTATAACACCTGAATATCACTTGATTTATCCGGTGTCTTAAGGACCTACAAGTAGGTTTTGCATTGATATAGGAATTATGCTTCAAAAATTAATTGGAGGGGGTTGAAACAGAAACCTGATGTACTCTTATTGTGCTAAATGTGATTGTATTATGCTGCTACAAGTAAAACTGATTGATTTTATGGGTTTTGAGATGTAGCTACATGAATCAAGCCTTCTGTTCACATGGATAAAAAATAGTCTAGAAGTGTAGGTCTACAAGTTGTGCAACCTAGCTATTGTGCATCCACCTTCCATGATGGACCTAAACAGTTCCTGTTGGAATTTGGGAAATTATGCGAAGTTTTATGAAGTACAACTGGATTGACTTCTCTAATTTGTGATGAAAATTTTGGGAATACCATCCCAGAATAAGATGCTTTTCAACCACTTTCAATCTGGTAGTTTAATGATGCAAGCCTGGGATCTCAAGATGAATAAAAGTAGCCACGTAATTGAATCAGATAAGCCAACTACCTCTATTAGGTGAATGTAGATCTCAAGATGAATTAAAAGTAACCATATAAATGAATCATTTAATCCACCTCTGTTTAAGGTCAATTTAATTCAACAGATGAATTTTAGGACTAGACATGAATAAATATTCCATGGATATCCATGCAATTAGGTGGTGATGCTAGCTAGCTGTATGAGGCAGGTTCCCATTATTGCTGTGAAATCTTATTGTTGATGCTAGCTTGCTGTATGAAGCAGGTCCCTATATATATATATATTAAATTTTCATCCAAGTTCATTTGGCAATCTGACAATAGTTCCATTTGTTTGAGATCCTGTATATATTTTTAGAGGAGTATACAGGAGGAAATCATTATTCAAAATCAATCATGTAGCAGCATGGTAATGAACTAAACTAAACATGGAAATTGTACTATTTCAATAGCTTTTCTGCTTACAAGATATCCTGTTATAACATTCTATTTTGGTGTAAAAAGTGTTCAGATACTTAATCCTAGAGGATAAGTCCTAGTCATTTCTACATTGAAGTTATATTTCTGAAAGTCAATGTCATGTAATTCTAGTTTTTCAGTCTAATGATGTTATCTAATTCAGAGTTAATCTTCTCCCTGGGTTTATACTTGTAGTCTCCGTTTTTTGATGAATCATTGCCATTATTTCATTGGTTTTCTTTCCTTTTGTGACATGTATCATTTAGGACCTGATTTGATCACTGAGCTATTTCCATTGAAAGGAAGATCATTGTAAAATAGTGGTGAAAGCTTTCGTTATACTAACTATTCTTTAACTTGTGTTTCCATGTGGACTGTGCAAATTGAATTGAATTTCCATTTCCTATCACAATGGACATTGGTATTGGGTAGGAATTAGATTATCATGGCTGATCAGGTCATTTGTCTCCAGGCTTCACCAATGGTCTTTCTTCCAATTTGTTTTAATATCAAGAGTCAGTTATCAGTTGCAGTTATTGGTGATTGGCCACTAGGTGATGAGCCAAATCGATTACTTATACTGGTCATTAATCATTGAATGTCTACTGAGAAAGTTGACAACATCATCAGCAGTTGCAGACATTGCTTACTGCTTTCGTTGATTGTAAATGTCATTCCTCTGCCATATTGTTGGCTATTAATCTTTAGTCACCAGCTGGCAATTTAGTTGTCCATCAGTCGTGCTGGTTGTTACACGTTTCATTTCAGGGTTGATTTGTGTGAGGTGCCAGGTGGCAGGTCACACGGGTATGGGTACATTTTTGATTGTATCATTTTGGGTTTGTGTGCTTAAGATCTTAGTTCTTGTCTGGTACTGAGTCATCATAGGTTGTGCTTCTTTTTCGTGTTAAACTTTGGTTTGGGTTGTTCAAGTTAGGGCAGAATCAGTTTTGGACCTTTTGGGTAAAAATTATTTTTACACATTTTAGGTTGGGTGGATGGGTTCTGCAATTAAGATCATATTTTGCCATCTATATTTTGGAATATAGTGCTGTTGAATTTAGGTGATTTAATAGTTGAAAGTGTCTTGAGTCTGAATTCTCATGCTGAAGCATGATTTTAGGGTTCCCTTGAACTCCAACCTCTAATTCCATGCATCCAAAACTTACTTTGTGATTTATTGGGATGTTTAAATTGCCTTTGTTATAAACAAAAAAAGGGAGCTGCGAAATGCAAAATGGGAGAAAAGGATAGACTTGAAGGGCATAAAGGGTGTTAACAGTTTCTATGCTTGGGGGAGGTAAAAAGTAGATAAGGAATAGGAAGCATGTTCTGACGGACCTGGTTATTTTTCTGAAACAACCTCCATTAATAATCACATAAATTTATGCCTATAATTAATAATATAAATTTCTGCAAAAAATTGGGTAGAGTTTCGTTTGTAATTCAAATATTTGCCAAAATACAAACACCTGTAAATTAACCATATACAATAGTTCACAACAATTCCACAACACAAACAACACAATTGCAAAACTTATCACACTACACAGGATCCAACGCCACAGCAACAGGGGTGGCACCGACATTATAACCCTAGTACAATGTCGGCTAGAAAGGATGCCAACTAGGTATCCCAATTACAACTACAATAAGAAAAACTTGCGGAAGCATAAGAACAAAATATACAGCGGAAACTAATCCTTCCATCAGCCACATAAACATCATTAACATTACGGGACATATTTTATACAGTTTTCAAAAAATAGAACAAAATCCCGGTCTCATACATATAATCAAGCTAAGTCCAAGTCTCAAGTTTTGCACGCGATATCAGCTGCCTATCACGCTTCTATGACTTATTCGGTCTCGTCGGGTATCAGTGCGTTCTCATCTGAAAAGAGAGATAGCAAGAGTGAGTGTACAGCTTAGCAAATGAAATTATACATCACTATTATCGGGCAGATAAACAGTGAAAACGATAAATGGATTGGGGAAATACATAATTTCAATAAAAACGAAACATGAGAGGAAAGGGGACATCTAGGATCGCCTAGGTTACATGTTTACACTAGTTACATTTTATTCATTTTCATTATTTTCATTAATCTTTGCAAACTCGGGGCCAGTAGGTTGTATTAGACAACGATGCGAGAAAACGAAGAAAGGAATGTGTTCGCTACACATTCTAAAGCACACATCTACATTTTAGGCCTACAGCACTAGGCTATAACAATTCGCCCCATATCCCTCGAGGATTAGGGCAATCATCGTTCTTCCACAGTAGTATCCTAAGGCGTATCACAAACATCACCCGCTCCCACGAGCGGCCAGAGTATTCTCTAGGTGCTCACCATGATGTACGTGGTAAGCCAGAAGGTACCACCCCGTGAACATAAGCCCTTGGTCCTAGTTTCAAGATTCATCATTCTTTTGAGGGAGGATACACCATTTTCCATTTACATTCTCCAATCGGGAGATCACATTCCCATCACATATTTTCATCCGGGAGATCAATTCCATTATATCGCACTTTGTGGATTTTCCTCTATTTACTTGTACAATTCATATCTTTCTTTTGGATTTAAGTCTTTTGACAATACATTTCATGTGCTTGGACATTAAATACATGGAGGAGAGCAAAGTTTTATACCTCAACATGGCCATTTCACCTTGGAGGCCCTCCGGAGCACAATTCTTTACAAGTGGGGCATACTTATTTCCAGGACTTACATTTAAATGTAAACAGTTAGCCATAATTTATAACAATTAAATGGGGGTAAAGCATGCAAATTTACACATTCACCTTGGGTGAACAAGTGTCGGGGGCATTTAGAGCGTTCGGACGCCGCGAACGGGTCGATTCTTGAGGGATCGGACGTTCGGCCAATATATACACATAATTGAGACGTGATGATTCACATTTTGTGATCAATTTAACAAAATACGGAGGGAAAATGGGAAATCCCAATTTTCGCTTGGGTTAGGGTTTGGCGGAACCCAACCGAACGAATTGGTGAGCAAATTGGACAATAAACTACATATTCCTTGATCACTAAGCACGGGTAACATGTTTTTCATGGTTTGGGTGGATATTGAGACGAAAATATCCGATGAAAAACGAATAAAAATCGAAGGGGAACAAATAATGAATATGAGAACACTTGCCTCGATGCGTACTACAACCTTGATAACTAACTCTCGGATGGATTCGGACTCCATGGCCTCGATTTCCTCCTTTCCCTCTCAAGTTTGGCGCTCTCTCTCTCTCTCCAATGGTTTGTTGTGTAGGAAAATGCGAAAACGCGAAGCAGGTTGCATACTTAAAGTCGCCGGGCGCTCGAGCGCCATGCGAGCGGGCAACGAGCGTGGCTCACTGCCCGGGCTTGTGCTCGAGTGTGCAGAGGGCGCGCAGTGAGCGCTGCGCCACTGCCTTTTTGCTCTCGAGCTTAGGCTCGAGCACACAGCAGGTGCAGTTCTGCTGATTGCGTTTCAGTAGTTTATAGCCCGATTTTTCCTCGGTTTTATTTCCGATACATATACTTTCGCGTACAATAGACCTAGTATTAATTACCTCATATTTATTATTTTTTTAGACTCGGAGCCTCACACATATTGTCTAGAAAATGATAGATATAATGACTTCTTGTTCCCTGTAACTACTGTGTTAGTGGAACACTTGTTTCTTAGCCAAGTGTCTGTTGCTATTTGAGTTCTGTTGTTTTTGTCGCTTTCACCTTTTATGAGCAATTGTATTTAGTACCTTGACCATGGGCATGCAACTTCTTTCTGAATATGCAGTGACAGAGGATTTCTCATGTCCATTTTGCTTGGTCAAATGTGCCAGTTTTAAGGTTGGATTTCCTTGTAACTCCATTTGTGTTTGGAAGTAACCTATGATGATACAGTGTTGATTTTTTTTTTATGTCTAATCTGTAGGGCCTGAGACATCACTTGCCCTCCTCACATGATCTGTTTAACTTTGAATTTTGGGTCAGTCAATCAACAGGGCAGTGTCTTTGTAATCTCACTGATTTTAGTTCCATAAATTAAGTAATCAATTTACATTATGTAGGTGACAGAGGAATATCAAGCTGTTAATGTGTCTGTCAGAACTGATTTCTGGAGATCTGAGGTACATCAGTCTTGTTTCTAATCAGCTCACTTGTTCTGTTTGTTTATCCTTTTTGGCATAACTTGTCCAAATATTGCCCATGTTCAGAATTTTCGACGGATGAGAATAGTTGTTTTAGAAGTCATGTTGCAATACATTATATGTTTTACTTAGCTGTGACCTGGATTTTTACAGAAACTCATTTACTTTCCTTTGTCTCTAGAGACTTGGGTGTTTAATCTTGGAAGAGTCTGGGAAATTTAATGAAATTCTTAGTGCTGTTTCAGGAGCAAAAACCGCAATTTTTAGGTGTCTGACGGAAAAGTTGCCTTACATCATTTCAATTTTTTTTGTGACAATATTTATGTCCTTTATTTGGTCTAGGGCTGTTGAAATAAGTATTGCAGTTGAGAGCCACAGACAAGAAGTAAAAATTGGGACCCTGCAAAATTGGCAGGAAAATACAGCTGGTTGAATATTAAAGATTTCTTCCATGTCCATTTACAACAAATTTTAGAAAATGGTGCTCATCTCTAATGAGCTTTGCATCTCTGCTCTCATCAAAACCTGTTTTTATGTGGCTTCATCCAGGAAGAATTTTGTGTCTGCAGATCTTATTCTGATTTGAAAATTTTACAACCCTTCGTGAATTAATTAACCCCTAATACATATGTAAAAAATTTCAAACACAAATGAGTACGGAAAAGAGAAATCGGACACATATTTATCGTGGCTTCCATCTATGAGTTATGTCCATTATCAAAGACTTCTCACATTGTTTCTAGGATTTCTAATGACCCAATACCTAGAGTTCTAAAGAACCATTGAGCTGGGTAACCATCCGACAGTTGAATGGATTAAAAGTACACTTGTTTGGTATCAAACAATGGGTGTGTTGCATGAATAAAAATATCGGTATTGATCATAGTTGTATCGATATTGGTTATATTGGGTAATACATGTTCGCATTGATGTTGGACCAAAAAAATTTTTGAAAATCGTAAGTTGACAAAGTTGTATTGGCTAATATAGAAATATTCTGATATTTTCATAGTTTCGGAAAATGTTAGTATTGGGGTCACCGATACCTCTTGACCGATATGTATTCTATCGGCCGATATTTACATTCATATTGTGCTGCCTTGAAGCTGAACACAAAATCTGTGAGATCATCACTATTTTCACTGCTATCTGCTACGACATTCAGATAATAAGAGTGAAAATGCATTCGAGGGAAAATCAAAGAATGGTTCCTTTTGGCAAGTAGATACCCCATACCCTTGATTAATTTCCAACTGCTGATGTCATTTGGAACTGCAGCATATTTTCACGCCTCCAATGAGTTGATCTCCCTCCATGAAAAATGGAGCAAAAAACTTGCCACTAATGGCTAGTAAACTCCTATCTGGAGAAGTTTCTTTGTCTGCATCTGGTTCATTACATAAAACAACTTGCAGATGGTGGAAGTAATAGGTTGTTTTGGACCGAACTTTGTTGCATCTGTAGGGTAGGAGATAAGAATTTGATGCGCTAGGAAGTCAGTCACGTAAACTATGATGGAAGGGTCCTTGAAGGAAGTTAGATTTTCACAATTAATGATTTTTTGAAAAAGGTTTAAGGAAATCTTAATTCTGTTTATCATTGTCTTATTAATCGGTGTTATTTTTGGTATCAGAAAGCCATATTGGGTAGTTTTGTTTCGAGATGGTTTAGCTGCAATGTTTCCTTGGTCTGTTGAGATCTCTTTAATTTGAATCCCATCCTTGGTAAGATGCACTGGCTGCCTTTGTTTGTTGTATATTGTGTCTATGTTTTTAGTCAATTGTGTTTGAACCCAATTGCTGGCATGCTAGCAATTTACATATGTGCTCTTGTCCTAGATGCACCATGTATTATTTATTGATTTGATTATATAAACATGTAATGCTTCTTTTCTTTCACTGCAGAGATTATTGCTTATTTATGCCTGGATTTTGTTGTTTTAGATTCTTGTGGACGGTGTTGATCCTAGACAGCAAACATTCTTCTTTTGGTACGTGATGTACTCCCCTTCTGGCTGTTGAGGTTTATTTTTGTGGAATTACGCCGCTCAACCCTCTTCATAAAGTGGAAACTTTGGGTGGTAAATGTTGTTCAATTGCAGCTCGAAGCGATTAAGACGGAGGAAACAAAAAAATCTACTTCATACCACAAAGTATGTACACCCACTTGCCTTGGCATCAGATATACCTACAGCAGTCAACGAGTTTTTTGATAAGGCTGACGGTACGGACTATATTCTTTTGCCATTTCCCCTCAGGATTTCATGGACTGGTTTGAAGTTTTCTTATTAATAACTATTCTTGTACTTAGTTGTGTTGAAATGATGTACTCACTTTCTTGAATCATGCTTGTACCAGCATTTTTTAATATTTGAATTATTCGTAGCATATATTTCCATCTTTGGTTCTTAAGGATTTACTGCCAGCACATATTTGCATGTAATTAGTTGCCGATACTAGTTGAGCAGCCAAACTTAAGCTCCAATAATCTCCGTGAATGATTGTTATCATCTCACTTGTGTAGCTTTTTTGACTGGAGATCTACAGATGATTGATTTGTCAGAATGCCTTACTGATCTGGGATGAGAATTATGCTAATTTGTTCTGCAAACTGCTGCTACTTTATGTGTGTGCCATCATCCATGCCCATTCTAGAATAGTTGATCCGCTGCATGAAGCATGGTATTGCCATGGTGGAAATTCTGCAATCCGGGTATGAGAACAGTTCATAGTATCACATTGTGGGGTCAATCTCCTATATTCGGGGGGTGGGGATGGTTTGGGGTTGGGGGAATATTGCTGTTGGTTTTGGGAACATCTTGATCTATATCCTTATGGGATAATAAATCAAAGAAAGATGCATATATTTTGTGCAATATTCTTATTTGCATGTCCCTCCCCCTTCCCCCACAAAAAAAAAAAAAACAGAAAAAGGAAAAGCGTGCACATGCTTTGCTTTTTCATATGAATTCATAATAAACAGGTATTTTTGAACAGAAAAGTATTCAATGTCTGATTTGATGAATATTTTTCCTCTGAGTCAACTTTCTATTTACTTGTTTACACTATTCAGCTCCTAGCATCTTTACTGCCCTTTTCCAATCTCCTCATTGGTCTATTTGCCATCCATGATCCCGTGGCTGGTGCTGATCCTTCAGCGTTGCCCAAATCAAACATCATTGTAAAATGATTGATCATGGTATTAGGAATCACCTTTGTATTGTCCTGCTAAAACTGCATCTTTAGATATGAATGTGGATTTTATATAGCAAATGAAATACGGAGAGTATTTTTTGTGAATGGTGATCGGAGAATTGGACTGTTAAAGGTGATCTGATGGTGAGTTGGTGCCTTGGGAACTTGATAAGTTAGTGTTTCATGAGATGATGGAATGCATTTGACAGAATTTTTTCTTCCAGAGTAGGCATGTACAAGCTCCATCTTTTTGGCTGGAATGCAAGAATCTCATGCATTGGGCCGTCATTTTAATTGTTTGTCTTGGCATGTAACAAATATTATATTTATAACTTAACTTTCACACTATTATTATTATAACTTGTTATTTGTATATTAATCAATTGAGAAAGCAAGAATTTATTTGAGTGAGTTATATGTCTGCATTGTTTACTGCTCTTTATTTGTCCATTGAGACCTAAAACAATTGGACAGAAACCTAAATAACGTTCAAGGTTGAAGCTTAGAGAAGTGATTATATTTTGCGCATTCTAGGAATAAAAAAAGCAGGTTGTTTGTTTATATATAATTTCAACTTATTATTTATGTTTCTGTATTTTGCCACTGTAATAAAGTGGTTTCACTCCTAAAATTTTGATTTTCCCATGAATTTGTAGCCACACTTTTTGAAGGGTATTTGGAATTGTTGTATATGCATGTATGCAACATTTGTTTCTGGTCCTGTATCTTTCTAAACAAGAACAGATGTTGATAGAGGGTTTGGAAGATAATGGGAGAGGGAGTGAGGGGAATGACTGAGAGGACGATAAAAGGATTGGCTCTGGGAGGATAATGGAATTTGGGCAGTGAAGTGATCTCGTTCTAGTTATCTGATAATGTAGTTTGGGGAGTGATGAGATCTCTTGTTACTTATCGTGTGCTTAATCCCCTTTCTTTTTCTTCCCTGTATCCATTGGAGCTTGTTTTTATTTTAATAGCTATGGTGAAAAAGGCCGTTAGCTGAACAATTATTTGCTGATACTGTGGGAGTTAATTATATACTTGTTTAATTTGTCATACAGGATCACACACACATATCAATATATAACTGTTTCTAAGTCAGAATCGCATGTTTCTTACAGGCACATATGATTGTGTGTATGTCACACATCCTGTTGGGAACTGCATTTTTCATTCCAAACTTAAAAGCAAAGTGTATAGTGTATCTATTTTTTTTACGTGCTTCATTGTTGACCGCTTCCTTTGCTGTTCTTGCTGTATTTTAAGAACAAGGCTATCCACATTTGTTCTGCTCTGCCTTTATGGTTTCCTGCATTTCTTTAAGGTGAATATAGGCGCTGCTAGTGTTTTCTTCAATAGAAAGAATGAATGATGAATCATACGCATGGGCCTGTTTTATCTTTTTGCCATTGCTGAGTTAACTATATGTGATATAGTATGAATTAAGAAAATGGATGTTGTATTCTTCTCTTTAATGAAAGGGATGAAGATGACTTGTATGAATTATTGTCCAGGACTTATTGGTTAAATTATCCTGTTCAAATACCATTTGCAGAAACCCTTTCTTGTGCATCTTGAAGTTTCAAAGATAAGAGGGTGGCAGGAGGCCTCCCCTACACTGGATTAGTTTTGCAAGTAGAAGAATGAAAGAAAACAATGAGATTTTCTTTGGATTGGAGTGTAGATCTTGTTGAATAATGAAAGTTGTTTGATTGACTAAAAACTAGATAATTCAAAATCTTTAGTGTAGAAACTGCTAGGTGCTCGTGTCTTAACGTTTTTCAACAATTTGACTACAGAGACACTAGATTTTTAAACTGGCCAATCTTTAACAAGCCATGTGGGACAAATTTTTATCATCTCACCTTTCCTTACTGTCAAATTAGAAGTACATATATTGACACCTATCCATAAAGTTTTTACTTGCTACATGTGTTTGACTTTTCTTTTATTCTCTACGGTGCCCTTCACATAAAATTTAATTCAAATAGTTCTAAGTATGGCTAGTATTAGTTGCATTTAGTTCATAACATGTTAAAACTTAATTTAGTTAGCCGGTTAATAAAAAAGTGATGATTCTATAATTTATAGGACGGATTTGAATAAATCTTCGTTGCCTTAGCATATATGAAAATATCAGTATTAGTATTAGTATTAGTATTACTATTAGTATGGTTCGTGATCATATCGATATCAGATATATTAAATAGTATATATTGGTATAAAATATATCAAAAGAAAAAAAAATGATCATAAGCTGACAGGAAAATATTGGCCGATATATCATTGATACGGTAATATATTGCAATGTTATTGCGGTATCAGAAAATATCAGTATTAGGGAGCCTAATTTTGATACATATTAGTGGATATTTTAAATATTAACTGATATTTTCATCCATGTTTTTTTGTAAAATAGATTCAACATGATTTAATTGGCTATTTTTTGGGTTACCTTTGTTTTGAAATTTATGATTGTTAGCATGTTGAATTGCTTGAGTATTTTGTGAAATAGGGAAGTTTTATGCAGTTCTCATACTTTTACATCTAGTATGTGATGTTATAGGATATGTGTATTTCACTTTTATGGGGGAAGATATTTGAGTGTTGTACGCGTGTCTTTTTGTTTTTTTTTGGGGGAATGCTAGTTCTTCGTAGCTGGTGTCATGTGTGTTATGTTCATTTACAGAAGATTGAGTAAACAGTTTGATTTGTCAGATGCTCAATCAAGTAAAGGTGGAAGGGGTCATAGTTCAAGTGCAAATGATTCCCATACTACTGTCCCAGGTGTAGTAGTGTATTTAGTTTTGAGAATATGAAATATCTGCCTAAATAGAGTGGATGTGTTTTCTTAAAGATTTAAATCGTGCAGATCCTGAATCCATTCAGTCTGTTAGTGGACATCACTTCGTTGGTCCATCAGTGCTTCAGTTTGCAAAGACAAGGAAGTTGTCCATTGAGCGTTCTGACCATAGAAAGTTTGTCATCTTTATGTTATGTATTCCTTTTCTTTTGCTGTTTTGTTGCTTCAATTTTGATTGTGTAATATCTTATTTATAGTTGTATAAGATCAGACTGGTAATGTTTGGCAGGTTGGTTACATTGTAAAAGATATATACAAGGTGTCACTTGATGGTCAAATATTTATAGAATCAAAACGACAATACTGCATTATATTGTACTAATTCTTTGTTCCCTTTTCTGCTCATTCCCCTTCATTTGTTTTTTTTTGTATATGGTATTTCATTTATGAGATATTATATATCCACTATACTTTTTGTATGAGAATGTTGGTTAATTAAACATGTACAAAAGGTTTTGTCAATATAAGAATGTCTAGATAGATGAGTGGGGTCTATATATAGATCAGATATGGAATGAATTTTTCAGTAGTCATTCAAAAGTTATGCCTATAGAAGAAAGATGAGTAAAGGATGACTAAGGTGATTTGGACACCTGAAACAATGACCAAATAAAGTGCTAGTGAGAAAGATTATTTAGTTGAGGTCAGATACACGAGGAAAGGGTGATGTAGGCCTATAGAACTCCAGCGAGGTGATAATGCAAGGTATGGCGGAAGCAGATATTGAACTAACCCAAGCGGATTGCGGAAGTAGATTGATATAGTTGAGTCACTTAGTATGACTAAAGGTTTTTTTGTTGTTGTTATGATGTTTCATTTGTGATTATAGAAGATCTTTGATATAAGGATAAGGGGGGTTGGTTAAATTTGGATATGAACTTATGAAGTGCTGTTTGATTGTCAAGTAAAATGAAAATAATATAGGATAGCTATAAGGCCAACTATTTTTGTGCATCATATTGTTGGATAATTTAAAAATGGTGTGTAAAGGAAGTTTTGCTAAAATACAACGTTAAGAAGATGAGTTTTGTAATTATGGTAGGTAAAATAAGAAATTGAACATTTAAATCAAGTTACAAGTAGTATGGATAAAAGATAATGGAAGAATGATTGAGAAAAATCAGACTCTTAAGAAGTATGCTAGGTACTGCATTGATGAGGAAAAGTGATTTTGTGGTTAGAGGCTCTAGAGGGAGAGGTGGTGATGAAGCATCAGAGTGTTTTTAAACTTTAAGAGTATGTTGCCTTACTGACATGATGTGGAAGGTGATTTGTATATCTCATTTCTAGAACATCAAATTCCAACATGAGAATACCTTGGGGTGAGGTACAGGAGCACGGAACAAGGTTCTCCATCATGCACTTTGTGAAAGAAAACCTGTCGAATATTCCTCTTTTATGTGAGGAGATCTCTTCTCAAATGACTATTTTTCAAGGCCCCTTCCTTTGCTATTCAAGAACACTAGTAGTAAGAAAGGCGATAATTACTCAAGGTAAGGATGTTATTTTTTATTCAGGATGTTACTAAAACTCATACCCATATCAACTATCTTGTGAGTCTTGCATGAGGTTATAGACCACTAATACATGGGATCCCAATTAGTGCCATGTATTCCTTGGTCCCTAAATCAGAGCATTCATGCAGTAGTAAGGGCAGCATGTTACATTGCGATGTTGTCTCCATACTCTATACATATGCTATGAATCTCGAGACTAGGTAGACTTGACCGTGTAAGGAAAGAGTGTAAGAGCTAGCTGCGCTTCCACTCTTATTGGACTGCTGTCTGTGCTCTCCTATAGCAAATGAAACTAGATACGTATAGGATATGGAAGAATAAATGGGCGTGGGATTGGATTTATGGTGAGAGAAATGTGCACATTGTATTTCTTGGAACAATGCAGTGGATTTTGTAATTGCAATTAGGAGGCTATGGATGTTGAGCTAAAGGAAAAAAGCATGTGATGGGATTGTGTGTGTGTGGACCAAACAAGTCTAGTCCATTGAACTTTCCTTCATTCTGGTTCAATCTCCTCCATGCAAATTTAGTAGTGAACCTCCATAGTTGAGAGAAAGATCAAGCGGTTTATCATTGAATTATGTATTTGGGTTATAACATGGCATTTCCTTTTGATATCCTTGAGATAAAAGTCATTTTCTATCAGCCAGGCCCAAGAGTTCCCCTAGCAATGGTATTATCCCTAGCAACAATGGGAAATCTTGTGATTAATGTCTCCTAAAAGTTCATTCCCCAAGTGGACTAACGGATGCTAAATATCTGTCAAGAGGAAGGCATGGGAGCAATGTCCAATAACATGTCAGAAAAATGGTTTTAGGAGCTGCCTAAGATTTATGATTTTGCGAAATCTCCAAGGCACATTCTGTGGTACTTTGATTCTCTGGATTCAATCCTTCAGTCTGCCCAGACCAATATTTCATCACTACTAACCAGTCTCCAAAGGTGTTCAGATAAGATGGCTTTTTTGGAAGCCAATAAATTTCTGATTTCGAGCCCTCCTTCCTCTTTCAGGGCGTAAATTCCATTCTAAGCAACTTGTGCAAATGTTCCACCTTAACAACTACCATGCTGAAGAAAATGCTTCAGCAAGCTTTCCAAATTTTTTAAGAACAGTTTTTGGAAGGATGAAGGTGGATGCCCATTAAACATGCAAGGCGGTGAGGATAGAGATGATGAATTGGACTTCTTCCATCAAAGGAAAGAAGCTTAAAACTCCATGAAGAAATACACTGATTCAGTTTGTCCACAGGAATTCTGGAGTCTGCAATTGATAGCTTTATAGTGATGAAAGAGCTACATATGTATCTTACAGGACATTACGAAGACAAACCCAGTGATGCTATTCAGAATAGCGAAAAGACTAGGATCATTTGGACAATAAAAAGTTCACCTGTTGAATTGTTTAACTTGAGCCTTGAAAGATCAGAGAGGATGCCTGAGGCTGTGTTGAAGGATGGAGACATAGGAACATTAGCAATTGAGCAGAGCATCAGATTACCTGCAAATACAAGCATTATGGTTTGTGTTTTCTCACACTACCGGTGGTACTTGAAGTGACTCGCTCTCTGAATTGGTTTATGGATGATGCCATGAAAGACCTTCTTAGGAAGAACGAAAAATTAGGAAATAGGTTCACCTTGCGGAAAACCCTTAGCTTCTTTGAAGAAGCCAGCTGATTTACCATTAAGGGAGATTGAGAAGGTAGGAGAAGTAATGCATTGCCTGAGCCATTTGACAGACAGAGTATGAAATGCCATGACCTCGAGAGTGAAGTAAAAAATCCCATTCAATTGAATATAAGCCTTCTAGAGATGTACTTTCAATCCACATCTTGGGACCCCCTTGGTAGTGTGATAATGCTGGAGAAGTTCCAGTGTAGGTGGAACATTATTTGCAATACTCCTACTAGAGGTGAAGGCTGATTGCCATATGTCCACCAAGTGAGGTAATGTGTTCTTTATTTGATTTGCAAGTATTTTTTAGATAGTCTTGTAAAGCTCGTTGCAATAAGGAAAGGGGTGGAAATCCAATACCTAGGGATGGGAGTCACCTTTGGGATAAAATTGATAATGGAAGCATTAGCTCATTTGTGGAGTCTTCATCTGTGAAGAACTCAGTCGCTGCCTCGATGATCCCTGGTCCCAGAATAGCAAAGACTGTTTACAGAAAGTGACAATATATCCATCTAATTCAGAGGCCTTTATGTCTCCAATGCTGAATAATAGGCATCTCCAGACTTCATCCATGTTGGTTGGTGCAATGAGGCCTTCTTTCAAATGTTCGTAATAGCCAAAAGAAATTACCGAGTAACTTAGTAGAATGGATATGACTATTATGGGGGGGTCCAGCACTGAATAAACCTATTGGGTAGCCATTTGCAGCTGTTGTTCCCCTCCCAAGGGCAGATACCGGTGGATGGCTGTTGTAATTTTAACGGTCCTAGTATACGGTTGATGTTTGTTTGATATTGACAATAGTTAATTGTATTGCTAGTAAAATCAGAACAAGTAATTGCTAAAATTCACGACCTAGGGGTGCAAGACAACTCCAAGAAACCTGACAAAATAACCCTGTGATGTCCTTGCAGATCATGATGAAAATATCCGTTTCGGTAGTGGTATCAGCGCAGCCATATTAGACAATATGTATCGGTAGTTGATATATTGGAAGAAAATTTTTTCTAAATATCGTAAGCTGATACAGAAATATTAAACAATATTTTAAATATTGTCAATACAGTAAGATTTTGTGATATTGTCGCGGTATTAGGAAATATTGGTATCGGAGGCCATTATAGAAAATGTTTACCTTTCTTATTTCAATTGGCCCGGTAAGACTTAACATTCCAACAAGCATCACCGATCAATTAACAGTAGAACTGGAAGTACTTTTAGGCCTCTTGGAAGTTTCTTTTAACTTTGTGTTGGAGGCTGAAGCTATTCCCCCCTCCCAAAAAAGCTGGTCTGGACTTGAAAATAGTTCCTTTCTAATGTCTACCACTATTGATATTACCTGTGAGAGGGATACACTTTTGATGACTTTGGTGATTAAGGTTACAAAGTCAGGTTCCACTTCCTTGGGAATCACTACAGGTTTTTGGATCAATGCTTGGGAATCATTTGCAGAATCGGATGCTTCAAGAAGGTTTCAGCCAAAGTCGTCCATAATGCTGTATTTCTTTGGAGATTACAGCTTCATAGCTCTATTATTGGAATTCTGCACCTCTATGGGTTCACTCATGTCACTCTTCTGATCACTGGTTGCTTGTTTTAATCTAGTCTCTCGGGCACTTAAGGAATTAGAGGTTAAAGTAGGTGCAACTGGTAAATGCATCCTTGGGCATATTTGGGTTGGCTTTCTTTGGCTTACAGGTTCCTGGATCACACAGATTACAGAATAGAGGCTCCCAAGGATAATCAACTTCAATTTTCACTTCACTATCTTCCCATGTGCTATGGTCAAAGCCAGAGATTAGCTTAAACTTGTTTGGTAGGGATCCATTGACTCTCAGTTTCAACACATACATAAGCTATCCCAAACAATCCACAATTTTGAGAAAAAGGGAGTTCGCGCCTAGAGGTTTGCCACTTGTTACGTATTTGGGACAAATATGAGCCCAGTATTCCAGGTGAAAATTGAACAAATTCACCTAAAATGATTTTTTCTTGTGTGTCTGTGTGTGTTCATCATTAGATAAAATCATCCCCAGATTCCACACTTCCAGTATGAAGGCTTTTCCAGCAAGGTTCCAATGGCCTTCATCAAAGATACTCATCATATAAGGCTTGTTAGAGAACTGGAAGAACAAAAAGACCCTAGTATTGACAAGGACCATCTGAAGTCTGAATTTGCTCCAAATCTTCCTAGCTGACCTAAGAAAGCCTTTTTCTCCAAAAGTAATCCATAGGAGTGGGATTCCCCACTTTGCTGTACCTTGAATGGCAACTTCAGAAGGAGCGTGAACAGATATGCTGTTATTTTTCTGTGTTGCACTCTAGTGACAACCTTGGACCTATGGGTGGGAGTACATTGTTGAGATCATAGATGAAAATATTGGGATTCGAATTGGTTTCACCCATATTTGTGTTGGCCATATCAAGTGATAATGTGATACATCGGTATTTGACATATCAAATGCAAAACTTTTTTGCAAATCCTTAATTATGGGCAAATATCAACTGAAATATTAGAAAATATGTGATATATCAGTCGATTTTTTGAATATTTGCAATATATCGTGAAATCTTCCTGATATTGCGGCATCACGATTTTGTCGTAGTATTAGAAAATATTGGTATTTGGGGGCAATATTGATATATACTTGCAAGTATTTTGCATATTGGCCAATGTTTGATTCCATGATTGGAATTAAATTGGTATGGTCCTTCGAGAGGCCGATCAACATTGATAGTTGTTATAAGAGAGATTGTTATGGTGAAAACCCTATCTCAGAGTGTTACAAGGATACCATGTATATAAATAAATTTACAAGTTTCGTATAATGACCAAAGTACCATTGACTAGGGTTTGTTATCCTAATACTATTCCACTTTCTCTCAAGTTGGAGTATATATATTAATCATACATTGCTAGTTACAAATGTACTCTGCTTGACTTCTAATTGAAGATTTATCAAAATTGGTCTCTTGTTTACACGTCTAACATAAACGAGGCCTTGTTATAGTTTCTCATTAACAAAGTAACAATCAATCTCTATATGCTTCGTATATTCATGGAAAATTAGATTTGACATCATATAAATTGTTGCCTGATCATTCCACCGCAACTGAGATAGTCTAGAACTCTTATATCTCAATAATTTTAGTAATTGTCTTTGCTACATCACTTCACATGTAACTTGGATTAATGCATAATATTCTGATTCAGTACTTGACCAAATAACCACATTATGTTTTTGCTTTTCATGATACTTATTTTCCTCAGTAAACATAGTATCTTGTAGTAGATATGCAGTTATATGGTGATTCAGCCCAATCACTGTTTGAGAATCCTTTATTCGAATATGGTCATGATCATTGTAAAGTAGGACGTCTCATGGTGAACCTTTAAGCTATCTCAATATATGCATGGCAATTTCCCAATATGGAACATGAGGAGAGGATAAAAATTAACTTACCACACTTACTGGTAATGCAATATCTGGTCGAGTCACTGCTAAATAATTCAATTTTCTAACTAAATGACGGTATTTCTCTAGTTTAGCAAAGATTTCCTTATTGTTCGGTGAAAGTTTCATTCTAGGATCCATGGTGCACTACACAGTTTTGCATTTAGCATATCCGTATCTCAAAGTAAATCAACTGTGTACTTTCTTTGTGAGAGGAATATCCCACAACGCACCGTACAACTTCAATGTTGAGAAAGTACCGTAAACTCCCGAGGTCCTTAATCTGAAATGAACACTAAATAAACACTTTAAGGTTTGCAATACTACTATTATCACTGCTAGTGATTACAATATCATCCAAATATACAATAAGAATAAAACATTTAATTTTGGAATGGTGATAGGATACAGAATGAGTACTTCCATAAAGAGAGAGACCAAACTCAAGAACGTCACTGAACTTGCCAAACCAAGCTCGCGGAGACTGTTTCAAGTCATATAACAATTCTTTTAACTTGCAAATGAAACCAAACTCCCCTAGAGCAACAAACCTAGGTGGTTGCTCAAGATAAACTTCTTCCCAAAGATCTCCATATAAGAAGGTATTTTTGACATCCTGGTAGTATAAAGGCCAGTTGTGAGTAGCAACCAAAACCATGAAAAGACGAACTAATGTTAATTTTACAACAAGAGATGTATTGTAGGCCTAACCATAATTCTGGGCATATTTTTTAGCTTACAAACAAGCCTTTGGCTAGGCAACAGAATTATTAGGATTAACTTTTATTGCGTATACCTATTTACAACCAATAGGTTTTTCCCGACAAATGAGGGAACTAAATTGTATGTGTGATTATGATCAAGAGACGACATATCTTCTTCCATGACTGCCCCACCAACTAGGGTGAGAGATTGCTTCAGGCACCGATTGTGGTATATAAGTCCAATGTAGACACAAAGGCACAGTGGGAAGATGAGACATGAGTATAATAAATAGTCGCAGATAAAGGATATTGCATGCAACTATGATAACTCTTTCTAAGTGCAATTGGAAGGTCTGAAGCTATTGTTCACCCGATAGTGTAGGATATGTAGGCAAGGGGATCAACGCTGCAGGGGCCAGCTCAAGGGCATATATGGGGGAGGACCAAACACCTTATGAGGACCACGAACATAGGTATAAATTACCAGCTTAGATTGTGCATGAGGGGAAGACATAACTTGATGGGCAATATGATAGAGAATAAACTCATCATGGGGGGATATGTGGGAGTGGAGGGAGACTCATGGAAAGAGAAAGGAGTCAATTCCTGAAAATAAACACCAGAGGACACAAGAAATTACCCTAAGTAAGGTGAGAAGCATTGATATCCCTTTAAGTGTGAGGATTTTTGAGAAAAAAATATATTTGTGTTTTGGTATTAAGGTCACGTAAGGGTGAATGTCATGAACATAGCATGGACAACTAATTATTCTTTGAGAAATTGGAGGGCATATGATGTGGGATATGCCCTTGAAGTACAATCGAGGACATATGATTGACAACATAACAATTGGTTAAAACAGCCTCATTCCTAAAAATATTTTGGAACTCTCATGTGAAATAGAATAGTTCTTGCTACTTCTAAAATGTGTCTATTTTTAGGTTTTGTCATCCTATTTTGTTGTATTGTATTGGGACAAGAGGACTGATGAAGTTACTCATATTGGCACAAAAAAGAAGTGAATTGAGTGGACAAGTATTTACAAGCATTATCACTTTGTAGAATGCGTAATGAAATAGAAAATTGATTTTGAATTTCAACCCAAGATGTGCAGAATATGGAAAATAATTTAGAACAATATTTCATTAGATATAACCAAGGTTTTTGTGAATAATCATCAATAAAAGTAATAAATATGGAATGCTCATTTTGGATGATTCTAGACCAGGACACTAAATATTGGAAAGTGATACTCCAAAAGCAGTAGAATCTTGTTTATCAACTTTAGGAGAATATGACGCTTGATGGTGCTTAGCAAACTAACAAGGCTCACAAAATATCACTAAGTTAAGGTTTGGATATAACCTTTTCAAATTTGATAATGATGGATGACCCAATTGTTAGTGGGGCTGATGATGTATAGGAAAAATGCTTTGAGTAAACAATAGTATTGGGTCCTGTATCCAACACATAGAGACCTCTTGACTCACGACGACCTCTACCAAATATTATCGTCATCATAAGATTCTGGAATGCACAACCCGTAGAAGAAAATACAATGGAACAGTTATGTTCATTCATGAGTTTGCTTACGGATAATAAATTAAATAGAAAGCTCGGCAAGTGCAACACCAATGAAATGTGAAAGTTCGGGGTTAGTGAAATAAAACCAATGTTCGCAACCTTCACAGAAGAGTCATCAGTTAAAGTAATTGCATGTAAAGTTAAAGTTCTTGTCATATTATCAGATGCACCTGAATTAATAACCTAAGTCTGATAATGGGGCTACTTGCTTAAACTATGGTAGCAATAGATGTAGTCGTGCCAGCAAGTAAATGCTAGGAGTCCTCTAAGGATAAAGTAGCAGCATCTTTCGTTGAAGGGTTAGGGGTAGCAAATAATGTACCACTATTACTTCTAGAAGCGATCGTAGCATACCGTGCAAATGGCATAGTGGGTTTCCCATATAACTTACAATATTTACTTCGAGTGTAACCAACTTCACTACAATGGAAGCATTTTAGTTTCCCATGACCACCTTCGCCACCTCGACTACCTCTACTAATTTCATGTCCACCACTTCGGCTAGCGAATGAGGATTAGGTCACTAAAGTCGTCTGTATAGCTAAACTAATAGTAACTGATGGTGAAACCTCGTGGTCAATTCATAAAATCTAAGAAAACACATCAATCAATGAAGTAATCTAACTAAAATATGCTTGATCTGAGATTCAAAATTAAGTTTTAGACCAACAAGAAAGCCCAGAATAGCCAATTGTTCACATTGCTCCCGCATTTTGTTCACATCGGTGGTGATAGGTATTAGTATATTGAGTTCCTCGTAGAGTTTCTTTGTGTCAATAAAATAATCAGTTACACTCCGATCCTTTTGATCCCCACGAAAGGATTTAGATATATCAAACATTCTTGACATATTATGTTTTCTAGAGTAAAGAATCGATAGATAATCCCATAATTATTTGATAGTATTGATATGTGGGACTAAAACCACCATCCTTTGTTTCATAGAATTAATTAACTATGTATAGGTGAGCATTTGCATGAAACCATGCGCGGTCCTCAAGAGGGTCTAAGAGAGAATCAGAAGGATTATCATTGAGATAGTGTTCCTTATCAAGCCCTCAAATAGCAAATAATATGATCTTTCTCCAATGCTGATGATTCGTCCCATTCAGACATGAATTCGTGATTCGAAAAGACATGGTCATATACCTCACAATAAAGCAAAAACAAATACGGTGGAGCCCCAAACATAGATCACCACAAAACACAAAAGAAAGAATACATGTAACTTGCCATTATTGTGTGCCATCCCACATGACCTACGAACCTTTACTGGAAATTAATTCTAGTGGCCATAGAAGCATATGCCAAAACGAAGAAATAACTAGAAGAGAAGGCGAACAAGTTGGCTCCAAATGCTCTGACCTACTAACAAAGGAATCACAAAGGTCCCTTTCTCCTTTGAGCACCCATAGGGCAATATTTGTAGTCACGAAATCACAGAGGCAACATAGAAATAGAGTACTATTAGTGGTTGGCGAAAGCCACAGTCATGCTTTGTGTTAGAAAGCTGTATTCAGGCTTCATTTTCGGAGAACTGGTGCAAATCAATGGTCAAGGAAACTATATTGAGCATCGGCAACCTTCAATCATCCAAGAAAATAGGCAAAGCTTTTCCAAATTCGTCGAATCTTACAAGAAATGGCCCAGATCCAAGGTTTTGAACAAAACCCTAGATTGGAAGAAAGGGGTCTAAATACTCACCAATGTATGAATAAAAGATGGTTCTTTGGTTTTCCTCGAAGAGGTGCAATGATTTCTGGAGAGATGGGTCGGGCGGTCTTATGGCTCTGATACCGTGTTATAAGAGAGATCGTTGTGGTGAAAACTCCATTTTAAAGGGTTATAAGAGAGACAGGCATGTAGAGTTTTCATTGCCTGTCTGGTCTAGCTCATGGTTTGACTTCTTTCCCACCTAAGGTTCTAGCTGGGTCTTTGTCATGGGCCTCATGAAAAAGAGCCTGTCTAGAATATGCTTCAGAGGTGGGAGGCTAAAAAGCTGTTCCTGCACCTTTGCTATTATCAGCTAACCCAACATTGTGCTTTTGACTTTTATGCTGCACAGCAGACATGAAGGAGGCACAGTCCTGGGATGTAGCAAAGAAGGTTGACTGCAAAGCTTGACAATTTGGTTGGAACTATGGCCAGGCTATTCTTCATAAAGACAAAGCTCTTTAGGATAGGAGGCAATTCATTGCAACGTCAAGTGCGATACACTACTCCATGAGCAACATATGAGACCATCGACAGGTATCAAAGAGTGCATCCAGCTTATGGTAGTAAGGGTTGGTTATCTTGCTAACTGATGATGCTGCATGATCTGCTGACTTGGTGGTCAATTTAGTAGTACTCTTGATAAGAACACAAGCTGAATCAACATTACAAGGCTGGGGGTGTGGGAGTGAAGAGAGCAACATAAACAAACGAGGGAGGAGGACAAGAAGTTTGGAAGGTATGTGAAGATAGCAGGCATTGCCAGTTCACTTGGGGCTTCAGACGTGGAAGGTACAGGTTTAAATTTAGAGAGGTCAGGTAGGAAGAGAAGGGTGGAGGAGACAAGGCTTGATGGGCATAGCAGATAGGGAGCTGGAGAGCTAGGAAACAGGCATAGAAGTGAATAGCATAGAAGGTAGAGCTTCTACAAAAAAAATATCAATAACTAGATTTTAAAAAATTTCACAAGACTAACTCACATGATCCCAAAAAATAACTATCAATGCTTTTGCTGCACACTCTAACTTGATTACGCTTAAATCCCTTTGACCTATTCTATTCTTGAAATTGTTAATTAGTGGTGAGCTATAAATAGGGTCCGATAAATAAGACCACCTCATACACCCATTCCTCGAGGTCCAAAAATTAAGGATGGAACAATTTGCTTGACTTCAAATGCAACGAATGGAGTGGTTATATTATTGGGTCAATCCTTTTTGAACCAAAGAGAAATAAATGTTAGAGGATAATAGTGTTTCCATTAGAGTATAAGAGATGGAGAGAAGAGTAAAACCCCATACATAGGTTTATTCGATTATTTATAAGTATCAAAAATAATAAATTATCCCTATAAAGAATATTTTATAGCATATCTTAAAGTATATTCTGATAGTATATATCCTATCTAATACTCCTTAAGTTAGAGTATAAATGTTAATAATACCTAACTTGTTACAAATATATGTAATACAGATTCCAGTCAAGGTCTTGGTAAAAATGCTTGTAAGCTGATCTCTAGTCCTCACATAGTGAATGTGAATTATGCGTTATTGGAGCTTTTCATGAATAAAATGACAATCTATCTCAATATACTTCGTGTGTTTGTGAAATACTAGATTTGATATAATATGGATCATTGTTTGATTATCGCACCACATAATTTCACAGGGAACGTGTGTCAATATATGATATTTTGATTTCACACTTAACTTAGTTATCACATTTTGTTTCTTACTCTTCTATGACATATGGTTACCTCCAATAAAAACATAATATCCGGTGGTAGATTTTCGATCAACCTAGCTCAATCAGTATTAGATTAGATATCGACCTGATTATGACCATGATCACTGTAAAGCAAGCCTTGTCCTAGTGTACCATTGAAATATCTTATAATATGTATCATAGCCTTCCAATGAGGAATACAACGAGAAGACAAAGCTGACTCACAAAACTAGCTGAGAATGTAATATCTAGACGAGTTACCATGAGGTAATTGAACTTACCAATTAGTCATTGGTACATTTTTAGTTTAGTAAGGATCTTCCCATCATCTGGGATCCATGGGAGCATCACAAAATTTTGAGTATACTATATTAATTTCTCAAAGTCAATTTACAATGTATTTTGTACTTTGTGAAAGAAAGATGCCATAATGGCACTTAGCAACCTCAATGGCAAAAAATAACATAAAATCCTGAGATCATTGGTTTTAAATTGACTCTAAATGAATAATTTCTGATCCATAATGCTAACGCTATCATTGTCAATAATCACAATATTATTTACATACATGATGAGAAAAATATACCTGCCATTTGAGTGACGATAGAACACAGAGTAATCACCGTCTCAAGGAGAGAGCTCAAACTTATACATAGTTTCACTGAATCTACCAAATCAAGCTTATTTATACTGTTTCAAGTCATATAATGATTTTTTCAGTCAACAAACATATTGAAACTTCCTCTAAACAATGAACTCTAGATGTTGCTCCAAATAAAAATCTTCCCAAAGATCATCATGTGAGAAAGTATTGGACGTTTAACTGATCTAAAGACCAATAATAAATCACTGCCAATGACATGAACTACCTAATAGGAGTTAATTTGGTGATAGGTTTAAATTTGTTGGTGTAGTTCACTCTATAAGTCTGAACATATACTTTAGCTACTAAACGGGCTTTCAGTCGAGTCAAAGAACCATCAGGGCTGACTTTTTCTGTGTAAACCTATTTACAACTGATGAATTTCTTCCCGAAAAGTAAAGAGAATAAATCCTATGTGTGATTATACTTGAGTGTAGTCATCTCTTTCTCCATAGCCATCCACCAATCATGATGGGAAATAGCCTTAGATATAGATTGAGGCACACTAATCGAGTCCATTGTGGTTATAAAAGCTCGATGAGAAGATGCAACACCAACATAAGATAACATAGTTGCCAATGGATATTGAGTATAGCTGCAATGAACCTTTCGTGATGCAATTGAAATGTTTGAATCATTTTCCTAGGTAGGGACACTAATATCTATAATCAAAATAACTGACTCAATAGTGGTGATCACTAGATCCAGTCCCAAAGAGTAACCAAATACCGGATGAGGGCTACAAACATATTCTAAGCAACAAGAGGACAATAAAACACATGTGATAGGTGCAGGTGGTACAACTTTATGAACAATTTCATATATAAGAATATCATCGTCATGTGAGAGGCTTGATGATGGCCTCGTTGTAGATAGATTGGGATAAAAATGTACAGACTCATGTAATGTGACATCATAGAACATAAAAATGGTCCCAGCTGTTGAGAGAAGTACCGATACTCCTGTGCACGAGGATATTCAAGAAAAATACATTGTAAAGTTTTGTGATCAGGCTTCGCCACTTGTTGAATATTGCAGACATAACATATACAATCGAAAATCTTTGTATGAAGAAAATATAATGGCTTTCTAGGAAATAACGCATGAAAAGGAACCCCTTGAAGTATAGCCGATAGTATCCGATTGATAAGACAATAACCTTCCTTGTAGTAAGGTTTTAAAACTCACAATGAGTGAAAAAGATTACTACACAGCAATTACGTTGTTCAACAAACGTACTAATTAGTAGCAAATTAAACGGAAAATTTGGCGGGTAAATGATTGACGAGAGGTACAAAGTCCGTTAGAAAAGCAGAATCAACACCCTTGACCTCATCAACTAAAGTAATGTCTGGAATCGTGGAACATAATCAATAATCAAGTAAGATACCAGTGAGCCTAGTTATGTAATTAGAGGCACCGAAATTGATAACCCAAGTTCGAGAAGATGCCGAGAAATAGGTAGTGGATTGAACAAGAGTAGTAATGATATGTGTAGAAGTTATAGCAAGCCTCCCATGTAAGCAAGCACTTATTTTGTGTATGACCAACTTTGCTACAATGAAAATAAATCAATTTCTTATTATCGCCTCTTCTATCAAAAATACCCAATACTGATTCATCTTTAACTGTCATTAAACAATTCAATTATATATATTTTCACAAATGAAAATATAATCAAATATAAGCTTCTATGCAATACTAAAAACACCAAAATTGCCACTACCTTCCTCTCAGGGAAAGTCAAATATAATGAAATATAATCATCTAAACCCGGCAAATTGGTAAGCCTCAATTAATAATCTCCAGCAAATAAGATACTACCATAAGCAACAATTCAAGCTGCATCCTCAAAGGCACTCCATTCCTTCCCATTGGGAATGATCGACAAATTGATTCATCGATCCCACACCTTCAACACTAATGGTGACATCAACGGCGAAGAACACCATTGGGGACAATGAAGTAAACAAGAGAAGCAAAGAATACCTCGATTTCATTGAGATCTAGAGAAAATCACAACAAAGATAATGGATGTGCTTAATGTCATTGTTGAAGCCCTACCATGCACAATTGACTTCCATTCACATGCAAAAGGAGCCTAAATCAATGATGGAAACATCAGCTGATGCTTATCGGTATCTGACCCCCTAATACTAATATTTCTTGATACCGTGATAATATCACAATATGTTTTGATCAACTAATATTCAAAATATTAGCCGATATTTGGTTGATATATCAGACGATATAATCAATATATCGGTGAATACGACCTTATTAGTTTACAATTTTTAAAATTTTTTTCTATTTAATATATTTGATATCGATATATATATGCAGTATATTCGATACCAATATGACTATAACCAATATCGATATCGATATTAATATTTTCATCCATGGTCTGAATCCTTTTAGATACTCTGATTGAACTGTATAGGCTAGGTCTAGGGTTTCGAAAGGAAAACATTAGATCAAGACAAAAATGAACAAAATTTCGCTCAATTCATGAAATTAGTATGGGGCTATGGTGTGACCTACGGATTCTCACTGATTTCTGAGTAAGGTCACTAATGGTGGTAGCGATGGTCATGGCAATTGTTGGCAACGGCGAAAGATGCTGTTCTCTCTCTGATACTATGTTAGAGTATAAGAGATGAAGTGAAGAGTAAAACCCCATACATGGGTTAAGTTTATTCACATGTATTTATAGGATTATTTACAAGTATCAAAAATACTACACTACCCTTACAAAGAATATTCCATAGTATGTCCTAAAGTATATTATAATAGTATATCTTATCGAACAATTTCCAATCAGTTAGTTTCATATTGTGCCATCTTAATAAGGTTTATACCCTCATTGACTAGGCCAATTCTTTGTACCTGGTACAGAACTAATGCAGCCTATTCCAATAAGATATATAGCTCCAAAAACTCATTTTCGTGATGAAATAAATGTATATATATATATGTATGTTTGTTTGTTTGTATTTATCAAAGATGGATAAGCATTGTCTTTGAAAATGTGGAATTGAAATAAGAAAGAATAAAATGCGGTAAATATCTACTTATCTAAAATGTAAATGTGTATACCACGTAGAAAATCCCAATCACCATTTTTCTTTACGCTATTTTTTTCCTTTTCCTTTCATTCTGTCTCTCTCTATTCTCCCCTTTAATGGTCCTCTTCCCCACTTCTTTTTTGTCTATGTTCCTACTCTTGGCTCTTGTTTATTCTTGAAATAACTCCTTTTCTTTTTCTTTTGTAAGCTTGCCCTTTTTCTTTCTTTACCTCTCTCCCCTGACTGATAATTCTGCACCGTTCGCCTAATTCTTTCATATACTTATAATTATTATCATCAATTCTTTCAATTTGATTTCAAAATGGATTTTTATTTTTCAATTGTAATTTCCAATAAGAATTATACTTATACAATTAGGTACCATATTTTATGTCAGTTGTACCTCATTTGTTGCAATACTTCTTCCAATATTTGTAATATAATCATACAAAAATTATAGTCCTAAATAAAATTATTGTGATTAGTAAATTAACTAAATTGAAATTACAGGTTAACTTAAGACTAGTGCGTAAGGATCATATATTATGGGTTTTAGGAGGGTTAGATGTATGCATTCTTATTATAACATTGCAAAGAGGCTACTTTTAAGGTTTGAACTTGAGACTTTCAAGAATTAAATGTAGCAATCTCATTATGGAGCCCACAATGTAGTATTATTTTCTCATGGAAAGAATGACATATTTGAATTATTGGTTAACCTTGATTGATTATTAAAAAAAGAATTGGTTAACCTGGATTGAGGGGGATCCTTCATGTCTGTTTAATGTTATTCTCATTCACTAGTCCGTAGACAGCATATGTGAGACCATGAGGAGCACTGAAATGCATTTCTGATGTGGTTTACTGTTGAGTTGGATTTACGATCCATTTGACGAAATTTCTGATCATTACTTAGTTTGTTTATATAGGAAATTGCATTATTCTTGTTTTTTTTCCCCCTTCATTTTCATTTTGAAAAAGTTGCAGCTAACATGTACATCTGCTGAAGCTGTGTTAGCTATTTTGGAATCAGAAAATAAAACTAGTCATTTGTAAAGGTAAAAACTATGAAGGAATCCCTAATCACCAACCTGTACGTGATGTACTTTGATGGATCAAGGACAATAAACTTCTCTCAGCTCTGCTTAATTGGATTTGAAACTAAAGACTATGAAGCCGCATACTTTAAACATTCTTGTTTATTGGTGCAACTTGGAGTTATTGTCTGTTGTTGTTAGAAGTGGTGCATGCTCAAGAGTGCCCCCCTTTTGGAGAGTAAAAGGTGGGTTTATATGTGGTGTCACTTTTAGTTATGCAATGTGTCTTAAGTGTGCACAATGGGACTATTTTGCCGAGGGAAGATATATCAGTAGTATTTACTTTAGATATGCATTATAGTTTGGGCTAATGTACATTATACTTAATTAAACTGAATGAAATGTTAAATGTCTTTAATTTTTTAAATTATTTTTTTACTGTTGACTTAATTAAACAGGGTTACTTGCTTGAGGCTTCCTAGTGGTGTGGTCTTGGGAAGATTAGATGAATGCAACCTTAACCCAATTGCTAAGTACCTATTTCCATAGTTTGAACCTGTGACCTTTAGGCTACATCACAAAATTACCTTTATGCCAAGCTTATCCCTTACATCTTCATTTGATGGCAATGGTTCTTTACATGCAGCAAAATGTGGAATGCTCATGGAGTAGCACAAGGTCTAGTTAGAGAATGTGAAAGGAGGTGGACGTTTGTTTAAGGTCGATGTCTTTGTTTGAATGTTTGGTTTTGGATTGAGTGAATTATCCCTCTCATTATCCTCCTGCACAGCGCTGCTGTGTATAGATTGCCAATATGCATGTGGCTGCCACTATGCTTTCTGGTTTGTATTCTAATGCATGTGGCTGCTGTTTCATATGTCCTGATTTTTAATGCCACAATAGGTTTCCTTAACATTTTGCAGAAAAATAAAATTTAGGTGTACTGTAGATGTTTGATGCTTGCTTTTGTCATGTGCTAGTTTTAGGGAGTAAAAAATAATAATTTGCAATATTGTGATTTTATTAACAGAAATACCTCAAATCTTCTTTGCAGTTATTTTCATCATGGTCGTCATTATCCTCTTCTTCATCCCTTTGTGAAGTTGTTCTTTTGTTGCAACTGTGTACTCATTTTCGTGTGATATGGCTTATCTGGTTTTTCTTTTTCCAGTCGTGCTCTCTTGGAGAGGAGGCAGTTCTTTCACTCGCACAGAGCACAGGTGATCAATGCCTTTTCTGATGTTTTTGCTTCCGTTATTTGCTTATCTGTCTGCTATTAATTATTGCCCTCGCCTTCTTTTTGCCCTTTACAGGCATCTAGAAACTTTGAGGTTAGACCATTAGAGAGTATTGGAGGGGTAAAGGAAGGCCTAAAGAAACTTGGGGGGGCAGTTGTAAATGGTGTTTGATAATGTTTTAACTCTTGGAGGATGTTGCCTTAAGAAGAAAAGAATGAAAAAGAAGATACATATGGCTGATCCTGTGTAGTTAACTTTAACCTCTCTTCTTCCTGTTTGGTCATTTGACAGATTCAGCTATTCTTTACTCAATTCTGATATTGACTTCCATACTTGCCTAATATTAGTTTTACTCAGTATAATGAGGTTGTCAAGCTCCATCATGTGCAGGTTATTTCCAAATATTTATGTAAACATATCAATGGATATTCTAAATATATTTTTAATGGTTCGGCCTTCCAACTGTAATACTTTGGAAGTTCATGCCGTCTTATTTGTCACACTCCAACTCCCTAGTTCCAACTCCCAACTAGGGACAGTTGCTTTGCAGCATGTCATGAACTCAAGCTGAAACCATGAACTTGATAGACTTGCAGAGCTGTAATTCTAATGTGTTCAATTAAAATATCACAATCCCACTAAATCCTTAAACGTATTTTTTAAAATAATTAATAAAAATTCTGGTCCTGACTAGTGTTACGCTCTTAGTCTGCCCCCAAACCCTCACACGTGCTCTTCTAAGACATTTAAATATTATTTCTCATTACTGATTCACCTGAGAAATGTTAAATATTGAGTGAGCTACATCAACTTAAAAAGTGGCATTCCAATATTACCAAAGTAAGCAGCAAATAGATTGGGCATATAACTTAAACATTTCGGTTCCCACAAATGATCTGAAATATTATAAGCAAATTCTTTTTCTTTTCTGAAAGACAATTTCTTAGAAATATTTTGGAAATATGCCAACGCGGGCAAAATAGCTCCAAAGTCAAATTAAAGTCAGAATATACTGATATGAACATAATAGTTCCATAAACAGAATGGAGTCTGAGATAAACATGTCAGTCTCAGCATTGTGACTACACAGGATCCATGCAAATGGGGAGGCAAAGTTCAACTTTGTACAATCAGAATGGAAATGGAGGACCTGGTTCAAGAATGTGCACATTAGACTATGTTTGACCCCAGTACCTCTTAAAAAGTGACAAAACTTGGCTTGGCCCTTCGAATCGATAATGTGAACAAACCATTGCTAAAAATATCATGGAATACTTGATTCACATCAAAACATATGCTTTATTACACGGTAACCCGTTTTGTGAAGGTAAGATTACAGTTGTGACTTCGAGGCTAAGACTTCAAACCACGGAAATGTCCTATTTTGGATTCTAGGTACAGCTACATATGTTTGATCCTCCTTGAGCTTGCAACAGGGGAATTGTCCCACACCGGACCACCCCTAAAAATATGTTTTGTTGTCAAATTTACAAAGACAAAAAATTACCTTATACTTCTGATTTTGGAACAAGCATGAAGAAGTTAACAATAATTCTTTAGATTAATAAGCAATCTGATAAAATCATTTGAATGAATGTGCCTAGGCAATATGGAATTTTGGAGGGTTGATGCCCACCATGCTACCACAGTCCTTGATGCCACTGTCGTACCCAAACACCCCAATATGCGCTACTTCCAATCGAAAGACATTTTCTAGTCATCTACACAATTGTCAATGGTTTCTGTGATCGAATGCCACTTGTCAAAATTTCTCATTAAGAGAACCATGCCATATAGCGTAAAACTAGAATTATACAATCTCTACCCTTGCCAGATTGAGGATGTCATAATGATGCATAGTATCCCCAAGTGATCAACATACTGTGAAGGGTTGCCGACTTGCTGCTCTTAAACCTTTTTATATGCTTAATATGATGTAGTGTTGAAAAACAATTTAAAACACATGTATAATAAATAACTTTATTCCTGTATAGTACATAACTGAACAGTCTATGTACTAGTCCAACAGCGTGTAAAAACTAGTCAAGCATTGATATGTCACTTGCTGCAGCAGATTGGGGCTTGCATGGCGTAGAAAGCAAGAAATTAGTCTACATAAAAGGATATAATAGGCTGCTAACAATAGGTTCCTGAATAGTAGCTTCACTGGGATATCTTACAAGTTATTGGTCACTTGTCTATTGAAGCAAAATTTGATTGATTTATTGTGGTCTCAAACTCTAGTCTCATTAGGTCGAAATTTAGAGTAGATACTTACTAGGTATTGTGGTCCACATATCATCAGCTTCCATTAAAAATTAATGGCTGAGACCAATCATATATCATCACTTTATTTACATCTGCACTATATGTAGGTTTTATTGTATTAATACAAGAAATTGATTGGCTGATGATGAAGAATTTGTTTTGTATTGTTGGGCCTTAGTGCATTGCAGCAAACCTTTTCAGTGATTTGGGTGAAATTTTTCTAATACAGTTGGTCAAAATTTTGACTTGTGACTACATTATTATATAATGTCATGTAACAGGGAACATATAGTTTCATATTTGATTGTTTTGACTTTTTGTTTTTTGAATCAAGAGATGTTTTCGAAATGATATGGTTCTTTTGATAACAGCCAATGGCATTGGAACAAGTTTTGTCGGAATGTGATAGTGAGGATGAAGTTGATGATGATGTGGTAGATTTGGAAGATCGAAGGGTATGTCTCATAATCTTCTCTCCTTTAATTGTGCTTATACTGAAAAAATGTATACCACCCTCCTTGTTGTTCAGTAGATGGAAAATTACCTGATCATCTATCTAGCACAGTGGTGCATTTTTATTTGGAATTTATTTGGAAAGCTTGAAGGCATTTTTAATTATTGCAGCACATGTAAACCTATTTTTCTGGTTGTGCATCAGTGACAGATGTATCACCATTTCTCTAGTTGGGTTGGGTAGTATGTTGCTTGGCTTTCAGGATGAGGATCAGCTGTATGCTTTTCGGTGTGTGTACCTTCTATTGCTTCAAATACAGTACAATGGCACGGTAGATCACAAAATATATATGTACTTGTAGATATGGATGAGGAAGTTTATTTGATAATTAGGGAATTTTGCTATGAAAATTTGTTTGTGAAGAAAACATATTTATTTGCATACAGAAATAATAAATATGACAAGATGCAATTGTTTTGGTGGTTTGACGATCTAATTATACCACATTGTGCTGATGCCAATACAATAAAATCCTTTTTCTATGTTCTTTCAATTTACCTCGAGGCCAATATTGTGTGTTGACATTAGTTTCCTGTTCAAAAGGGAAAGAATATTGTTAAGTATCAGGAAATTGGTTTACATTCTTCTGAGAAGATGTAAAACTTTTATAGTAATGTTTCCAGATCAGAACTGAATTTATTTGCTGAGTGCATTGGTAAAACACTTCTGATCGCAGAGATTTTGGTTTATAACAGAAATCTGGAGAAGATAAAAAGGGTTCTACAGTTCCACACATTGTTTTCATTCATTTGGGGAGGGATGATGAAAGTAACCCTGGGAAGCCTTATGATGTGTGTAAGAAAAGAATGGAGTTTGTAATAAATGGGTGTCATTAAGGATACATATGACTGACTGGTAATGAGTAGCATTAGAAATTTAGAGAACAATCTGTGGATTTTCCAATTTTAATGCAACTGCCATTGCATTTGCTTGCATATTTAAGACGAGGTGCTTCTCCATACATTTCTTGCGGATGATATTCTTTTGAAAAATGAAGCTAGAGTGGAATCAGAATTTGAACAATGGATAGGGGCTTTAGAATCTAAAGAGTTCAAGATATGTAAAATCAAAACAGAAGGAACAAGTGTTTTTTCTGTTGCTCTGGACAGAATCATGGACAGTGAGTATTAATGATCAAAGAAATTGCTGAAGACATTAGTTTTTTCATTACCTTGGGATCATAATTCAAGATTGGAGAGACGTGACATATAGCGCTCAGATGGGTAGGTTAATTGGATAATCGTCTTAAGAGTGTTATGTAATAGGCTTCTATTACCTCTGAAACGAAAAAGAGAATTTGATGTGGCTGCAATATGATCAGAGTATTAAAAAAACATTTATATAAAGTCAGAAAATGAACTTTGATTGCCTAGGGAAAGAAGGCTTTAATTTCCAAAGGCCAGCAGCTTCTTGATTAAAGTTCCATGGAGGTGCTGAGTCAACAGGGAAACAAATAGTCATTACAATAGAAAATGAAATTGAGAGCTGATGCTGCATTTCTTCTATTATTTCCACTCCTCTGGTAAATTTCTGGTTTGTTTTCCGTGCAACTTTCATTGCCTAAACCCCTAAGAAACTGGATTCTAGAAAAATAAGGCATAGTTTTAAATCTCATTGTCGCGGGCATATCATCATCAAAAGTAAGGATCATATGGCCTTATTCAAATATAACATGTAATGTATTTGCCAATTTAAGCCTATTAGTCTTTCTGGGTGTCTTCACATGCTTCTAACTGAAGTCTTGGTTACCTGGCTTAAAACTGTGTTGGAATAGCTTGTTTCAGAGCAGCACTATGCTCCTAGTAAAGTGAGACAAATTTTGGATGATGCTTTGTTGGCAAATGGTTGTGTTGATTTTCATCCAAAGACAGGGAAATAGGGACTAGCTTGTAAGCTTGGCATGGATAAAGAATATGATCAATTGGATTGGTGCATCATATTTTATTTATTGGTAGGATTGGATTAATTGGGCCAGTTGGTGTATCTCAATTGCTAAGTTTTCAGTTATCATTATTATTGGGGGAGATGTGTTTTTTTTTTTTTTTTTTTTTGGTTCCTCTTAGTGTTGCTAAAGATGTGAGGCACATTAAGGCATGAAGAGTTCCTAGGGTTAAGGCGTAGGCCTAATGGAAGTGAGATGCCCGTTTATAAAATATATAGAATGTTCTTATACTGAAATCTGATTGTTAAAGCTAATAATATAATAGAAACACAAAAAAATATATATGACAATAATCATAACTTATAGTTTAACTAATAATTTGAAAGATGATAATTGATAAGTACAGTTATAACTTACCATAAATTTACAATAATAATAAAATTCATCAACAAATTTAAAAGGCCTTTCTTAAAATACTCATAATAAAGATTAATATTTATCATCAAATATAATTTCAGATCTTCTCTTGAGCGTGTAGGCTTAAACTACTTCATCTTTACATGTCTTGAAAGGTTAGAATTTTTATCATTTACAAACTCCAATGGAGTAGCACTGGAGGCACTTATTGTTCAAGATTCACACTGTTTCTCAATTTAGTGTGATATGTAACCGACATTATAAATTCCAATTATATATCAATATCGAGCCCTGCAATACTGATATTTTTTGATATTGTAATAATATCATGATATGTTTTTGTATATGTGATATATTGCTAGATATGACTTTGTCAACTTACAATTCTTAGAATTTTTTTTTTTTTCAATATGTTCGATATCAATATGGCCGCAACCGACATCAATACCATGGCTTTATTTATTATAACAATTTTAATTGCAATATCTTTTGTCAAATACAAATTCATCAGAACACTAAATATTATAAGTGGCAATTAAATATAATGGCTAATATAAAATAAAAAATTATTTTTTCAAAAAGATTTTTAAAGCATTCAAGGTACGCACAATTTAAATAAACCTTTGAGGCACCAGTGTTTGAGTCCCACGCCTAGGGGATTAACAACATTTTAGTTCCTCTGGGGGATTAAGGCAAGGTAACCCTCTCTGTTGTCATTTTTATTTCGGTTTTGGAGGCATTAAGCCGCTTCATATGTAAAGCAATGGATGGTGACCTTATATTTGGGTTTTTAGTGGGCAGGAAACATGCTACCCATATGGTGGTTTCACATCTTTTTCTGCAAATGATACAATCATTTTTTGTAATCATACAGAAATTATTTTTCTGCATTATTGTTGCATTCTTCTTGCTTCTGAAGCTTGTTTAGGCTCGAAGGTCAACTTGGGGAATCATAGTTCATTTGTGTGGGAAATATTCTTGAAGGAGGTAAGCTTGTATCTATATTGGATTGTAAGGGAGCTTGTTTCCTATTACGTACTTAGGCCTTCCTCTTGATTGTAAAGGATGTTTCCATTTGGGATTTAGTTGTTAACAAGTTTGAAAAATAGGCTCACTGCTTTAGAAGAAAAACAGATTTTCCAAATGCAAGTTGTATCACTCTTGTCCTCTTGTTGAGAGAACCATGGTGTCTGTACAATTCATTTCATCTTTCTTATTCCTATTCCTTCTTCAGTGGCAAAATTGAGGGGTTCATGAAGCATTTTATTTAGGGAGTTTCGTGGGGATTCTTTCAAGTTCCATTTAGTTTAATGGGTGCAAATAAAAGGTCTTTTGCGCTCGGGGCAGTTTAGGCACTACAAATTTAAAATGTTTAATAAAATGCTGTTGGGCAAGTGGATTTGGGGATTTTCTTATGAGAAAAATAGACTTCAAAGAAGGGTAGTACTAGTTGTATCTATGGAACAGATGCCTTTGATGTGGTCCTGATTCCCTTCCAACCAGACTTAGTGTTATTGGACGGAAAAATATGCAGAAGGTTGATTGTGATATTAGATCGAACCAGTCTTTCTCTATTTGTGTCTGCTGTTTGTTTTTGGCATGATTGGTGGATCAGGGTAGTCCACTAAAGGAGGTAAGTATTGTGAACACTTCAGCTTGGGATAAGAATGCAGCAGTTGCTGATTATTGTTATTATTACTTTGTGGTAATGACAACTTTGTTTGCTGGCTTGTTTGATTGTCATGGCTGCTGGCTGAGGGACATTGTCTGAACGTCTGGGTCTTCTTTCTATGTGTTCAAAGGTGGATGTGCAGCTTGGGTTAGTGACTCTGATGTGGAAATTGGATGATTCTGGTAAACTCATTTGTTTTTTCCTTTTCTGATTGGTTGAAAATACCAGATTTCCTGTTAGTGTAATCTGGAAGTCTAAGGTGTGTTCTAAGGTCTTTCTCTTAACATGGGAGGTTGCTTGTGGGAGGTGGTTAACAATTAATAACTTGCACTGGCAAGGTTTTCATTTCATAAATAGATGTTGTATTTTCTTGTCAGACAGAGACAGTTCAGCACTTGTTTTTGCGGTGTTGTGTTGTTGAGAGTCTTTAGTCTTCTTTTTATTAAGCTTGGATATTTGATGGATTTATGCTGTATCTATTTGGGATGAGCTGGTGACATGGGAGTGGTTTGTTTCTTGATGAACAAAGCAAGTGGAAGAACAAAGCTTGGAGGTGTTTCAGTTGGCTGTGATTTGGTGTCTTTGGAAGGAAAGAAATAATTGAGCTTTTGATTGTGTGGAAGTTTTTTGGAGCTCTCTTCCAGCTGGTTCAACTTTCTCCTTTATAGTCTTTAGGGCAGTCTATTTCCTGACCTTGCTTTTTAGATTTTGTTGACAATTAAAGGATTAGGGCAGTCTATTTCTTTCTGTTTTGTCGTTCTTTTTTGGACTTTTATTTTAATTCTGTTTCTTGGATCAATTGATTGATGCAACCGAGGCTTTTTCAATGAGGTCATGAAGAAGAATAAAACTCAGAGATGCTTCAGTTGGCTGTGATTTGGTGTCTTTGGAAGGGAAGAAATAATAGAGCTTTTGATTGTGTGGAAGTTCCTCGGAGCTCCTCATCTAGCTGGTTCAACTTGCCCCTTTATAGTATTTAGGGCAGTCTATTTCCTGACCTTGCTTTTTAGATTTTATTGACAATTAAGGATGTCGTGTTTTTTATTTAGGGCAGTCTATTTCTTTTTGTTTTGTCTTTCTTTTTTGGACTTTTATTTTAATTCTGTTTCTAGGATCAACTGATTGATGCAACCGAGGTGTTTTTCAATGAAATTTATCTTATGGATGGAGAACATTGATCACAAAAAGTAAGTGAAGTAGAAATTCGGATTTTTTCAATGAATGAGCACTATAACCATAAAAGACAAAATGAGAAACGAAATATTCATAGTTAATTAAAATTATCACTTGAAAAGAAGCTTCAGGCATTGAAAAAAATGTGTACTAAATGATGCATTGGTGAAAAAATCATGTAGTTGAGGTTAGAGGTAACAATAGGAGAGGTAGGACTAATGTAATTTTGCATGATTGAGTGAGGTACTAAGTAGGATATAGAATTGCTTCTATTTCTAAAGATATTTCCTTAATTTGGTGGAGTAGCAACAGATGATTCATATAGCAAACCCTATCTTATGGTTTCTGCGCCCTCTCTCACTCACATTGAATTGAAAAATGATATAGCATTCAACTCTGACATATATCCCCCTTTTTCAGGGAAAAATAAGAATTGTGGGATCAGCAAATTGGTGCTTCATCACAGCATTCAGACCCTTAATACAATGCACCATTTTGACCTGATATTTCTATTTTACACATCAGCTCCCTTTCTGTGGGAGGCCAACTGAGATCAGTAATGTGCCAAGGACACAGATATTATGTTGGGTCAACATAGGAGTAATGGGTGCAATGCAAATCTGAGTTTAACTTGTTTAATGATTCCTTTCTGCATCAAATATTGGCAAAATGATAGGACATGTTTCCTTCTGTTGTTTCACTTGCATTGCTAAAAGCCACTGTTTTATTTGTCAAAATTGAGGCATGACAAAACTGAAAAGAGCAGTTGTTTTTCTTTTGCACTTTCCTGATGAATTTGTTGGCCACTTGGCCCTGTGAGGCAGTAAATGCTGCTGTATTTCAGTGAATCTGAAATGTGACTTGTTGCAGATGCTTGACGATTTTGTTGATGTCATCAAAGATGAGAAACACATGATGCATCTCTGGAACTCATTCGTCAGGAAGCAACGGTAATGCCATTGTCCATCCTTTTAATAAATTGATCCCATGTCGTGATGCAAATTGAGATTATGCACTGATTGTATGCCTTCATCTTTTTGATTTTGTATATCTGGAAAATTAATTAGATGCTTTACCTATCCTATTTCTCCTTGTGATAAGATGTTTTATCAATTGCTACTAGTGTATCTGCCCATCGAAATTTGTTTCCTGGGCAGTGTTTCCATGGAATTTGTCAATCGAGTAATCAAATGCTTATTTTACAATGATGCACACAAGGAGGGGAAATTTACCATCCAATTTGGATTACAACTATTACATGAACAACATAATTAAACCTTTTTAACCTTCTGCAGAAATGGTCAAACTTTTATATATTGACTTTTGTCAACCCTCAAATTTATTAAACCTTTAGTTGACATTTATCATGCTTCTTATTCTTTCTTGCAGCCTTCCAAAAAAAGCTCCCTTGCATGTGACCCTTGGCTTCACCACACCACAATTGTGCCACCTCCAGCAACACCTAGCTTCACTGCACGCCCATCCTAATGTTGTCCTCCTCCCACAGCAGCACCACATAGTATCATTGGAATTGGTGCTGGGCATTAGCATTGTGAGAAGCATCCCATTTCAGGATATGATATCAAGCCGGACCCAATTCATTTACCATGCACAAATAGCAGAACATGTGAATATCACCATATGATGGGAAGAACATAGTATAATGATGAGTGATAGAAAGAAATAGATGATTCAACAACCAACAGTAGTGATAGTTGCAGGATAAGCAACCAACCTAAATAAGCTCAAACACACCCAGAGCAAATTCTAGGAATGCCAAGAGTACCAAAGAGTCCCAAGCTTATTGCTGCCAAGGGTTTACACTATTGCCCAAATAAATGACTTGCTGCCTATTTTGGATTAATGCCAGTTGATATAGCAAACTAAAACCCAAATTATTGTCCTAATTGCATTGTTGCCCCTTAATCTTATTACTATAATACCCTTAATGAAAAGGAGTTGCCACTTTACATTTTGTTTTTTGGTCATGACACGCTTAGAGAGTAATCACTCAGTTCAGTAACCATCAGATGAGCATCTGGATCCTTTAGAGCTTGGCAGTTTTTACCCTGTAGTTCAGCACTGCCAAGTTCCATGTGACTTGATGGTTCAATATTGCTGGGTTTGGCCTTGGCATGGACCTCTCCTTGGTGGTTGGATTGAGCTCGACACATGTTTTAGCACTGAGAGGCTTGACACTTCATGGTATCTGTCCCTCAACTGTTTAAGTAGCTCAGACTCGGCTGTTGGATGCCTTGCCTCAGGGTTGGAGCTTGAGATAAACATACTCCCCGGGCTCAAAAGTTACGTATCTTCTTCCTGATCTCAATCTTTTCATCCTTCCCTGTGCGTTGTCAAGCTCTTTCTTCACCTTGTTGGGGACTTCGTCTCAGGCTAATGACTCTTGCTCCACTTCATTTTGGTTTGTATTTTTCTCATATGTGCTCAATATCGGTAGTGGCTGTATGTATATGACCTCAAAGGGCTTCAGTTGATGGAGGCATGATGTGATGTTTGTAACAATACTCAGCCCAAGGGATATACTTCTTTCATCTGGTCTATTCCTCATGACAATTGCTCCTCATATAATGCTCCAGATTTCAGTTTACAGTTTTAAGTTGTTCCATCAATTTTTGGGTGATACAATAAACTCGCCTTTTACTTCCTTGCAGGGTACAGAGCTTCTTTGAAAAAGAACTCATGAATAGCTTATCCCAATCAATCACATTGTTCCTTGGAATTTTTTGATGTTTGACAGCATGGTCTGCAAATGCCTAAGCTACACTGTTGGCTGTGATGGAGTTCTAGTGGAATGAAAAGAATTACCACCACAACACTGCACTATTGTAACACCACAAAATTTGTTGAAAACCCTTGACTAATAGCCATAAGTACTCCCTCGATGAAATCCATGGTGAGGTCCTCCTAAATCCTCTCCAGTATTGGTAGGAGTTGTTGGCCCATAGGTACCCGATGATAGTATTTCACCTTTTGGCATGTATCACACTTCACCTTTCACCCTTACATACATCATCCACCACCCAAAATGGCCACCTTCCTTGCTATTGTGAAAATGAGCAATGTTCTCCACCTTCAAACCAGGCACCTCTAACACGCACATACACAAGCATATGTCATTCAGGAGTAGAGTAAACCATCCCTAAGTTGTAGTGGACCACTCCAGCTTCATATCTCCCCAGTTCCTCAAAGATGTCTCGGACCATGAGTCGAGCTTTACTGCCTGTCTGAGCTTGTCCCACTTCAACCCTGTGGATATCCATTAACCCTGCAGTATCCTTATCATTTGTAGTCTACATCGTCAATTCCCTTCCTTTCTGGTCAAAACATCAGCCATTCTGTTCTCCTTACCCTGTTGGAATAAGATGTCATATTCACCCCGAGTAGTTTCACAAATAAACTTCTATTGCTCTGAGGTCACAATCTTCTGCTCCAGGTTGTGTCTTAGAGCCTTTTGATCTGTCACTATAGTAAACTGAAGACCTAGAAAATAGGGTCACCCCACCTTCATTGCATGTATCATCAGTAGCATCTCCCTAGTGTAGCTGCTCCAAGCCGCCTTCATAGTTCGTAAGGCCTTGGAAATGAATGCCAACTATCTTTTTCCCTTGTACCAGCACATTTCAATCTCTTTTCCACACGCATCGATATAAATGTCAAACGTCTCTCAAAATTGGACAGAGCTAACATTAGTGTTTGAGTCAAAGTCTTCTGCAGATCCTCGAAGGCTTGTTTGGCTTCCACTAGAAGTTGTCTTTCCAAACATGGTTGTTATTGTCTTAGCAATCAACCCATGGTTTTTGATGAAGTGTCGTAGTGTCCAATCTACCCCTGAAAAACCCCTCAAAGCCACCACATCCTCAGGAAATGGCGAGCCTACCATGGCTTCATTTTTTATGCATCAACCTTCACCCTTTCCCCTAAGATGATTTGCTCTAGGTACTCCAACTTTCCTTCCACAAATTCACACTTACACTATATGATGAAAAGTTTCTGATGTTTGCATACCTCCAGAACCAATTCCAATTGTATTAGGTGCTCTTCCATGGTCTTCGGGTAGATGAGGATATCATCAAAGAATACCAACATGAAATTCCTAAAATATGGTTTAAAGATTCTGTGAAGTGTGGTGTGGAAGGTAGAAGGTGCATTGCATATTCATAATTCCCCAAGTGAATTCTGAAAGAAGTGTGTGGATGTCCTCCTCCAGGTGGACTTGATGATAACCTGCCTTGACATCCAATTAGGTGAAAACTGGGGCTTTGTGCAAGGGAGCTTTATTCAAGGCTCAATAGTTGGTACAGAACTATTTGGACTCAACATTTTTCCTCACCAACAATGTCAATAATGAGGATGGGCTTGTGCTTTTTAACATTTCTTCCACCTGCATCTCAATTTCTTCCTTCTGAGCATGGGCATATTAGTTAGGCTGTATGTTTATCAGATTGGACCCGTCCTTCTTCATGACCTAGTTTCCAAAGTGCCTTGACAGCAGTAAACTTTATCTGCGTCTCGAGGACTTTCTTATGATCCTTGACAATCTGTTTGACCGCTACAGGTTGCCACTGCAATTCGGCCTCCAACCCCTCTCTAGCCTTCTCAACTCATTTAATTCGACTCATTCCTATCACCTGTATGGCAAAGCATTGGCCATTGGGCACCCACTTTGCATAGTCCTTGTCTATTGGCCTCACACCATGGATGAAAATATCAATATCGGTTGACATCGAACAATATGGATCAATATTGAATTATATGAGATGAAAAAAAATTTTAAAATCATAATCTAATAGGATTGTATCGGCCAATATATAGGTCATATTAGTTGTGTTGGTTGATACAAAAACATATCGTGATATTGTCACAGTATTAGGAAATGTCGTTATTAAGAGGTACGATACCAATACATATCGGATAACACATCGTATCAGCTGATATTTCCATAGATCTCCTTTGGTGATAGCTTCTTTCAAGTCCTCTTTTTACCCCTCGAGCCCAAACACCATTCTTATAGCGTTGAATTATGCCATCATGATCCCATGAATCTGACCAAGCATTACCAATCACCACATCCTGCCTGGTTAAAGGAAGTAGTGAAAATCTACTATAATTATGACTCCTTGCACATTCATCCTCACATCACTAACTCTTTGCATTTCAGTTTCCCCAGCATTAGTGATGTTCAATTCAAATTGTTCCATAGCAACCCCCTGTAATCCAAATTTCCCAATAGTACAGGAGTTGCCAAAGTTGTTTGAACACCTAAATTCAACTGGCCAGGTTATCTTGCATCTCCCACCCTGGCCATGAACCTTACAGTTGAATGCTTGAGAACCGTGGACATTGCATTGGGGGTTAGTCTTCCTGTTCCTTGTCATCATCTACCTTAGCGTTCCTTAGGTCTTCCTCCTCACCGGACCCCTCAACCATGCCACCTCATCTCCTTCGTTGTGTTCAGCTAACACAAACACTTGGCCTGATTTGCATAAATGATCCTTGGCCCACTTATCGCCACATTTGAAGCACAATCCCTTTTTAATTCTTCTTGTATTCCTCTCTAGACAACTTTTATCTTTTGCATGACAATCCATAATCCAGTTTCCTTTCCAAATCCCATTAGGTGTGTGGTTTTAAGAAGGTACCCTCCTTTATTTGCTTCCTTTTAGTAACTCTCATTGAGAATCTCAGCCATCCCCATCACCTCAAGCAACCATTTGGCTGCTTTAAATTAATCTTCTTGGCAAACAAATCCTTAACCCTTCAGTAAGTGCTCCCAACAGTGTTTCCATGATCCAACTTAATGAACATTTAGAGTCAGCGAAACTCCTCGATATAGGTTTGGACCTTTCCCTCTCGACGGAGATTTGCCAATTTCCCATTGTAATGTAGTATGGGTGATGGCCCCCATTAAGCCAGAAACTCACACTCAAACCCTGTCCACCCTAGCCTCTTTCCCTCCTTGCCATATTGGGAGCCTTGACCCACCACCACCAATTGCAAGCCTTACCATGAAGTTAGAAACTACCAATAGTAACTATAGCCTCTCTGGTTACCAGATATACGTATATGGTAAAAAAATTAAGATTTTAACAAGAAGATGGACTGCGGAACATATTACTTTTGGAGAGTCACCCTTCAAGGATATTGCTTAGCCTTATATTGCCCATTTTGGGAATCACTCAAGCATGGGTTGAGACTCGCTAATAATGGACCATTATTTTCTGATAGTCTACATAGAAAATTACTCTTCTGAGGGTTGAGACTCACTCACCAACAAATGACCAATACTCTTAGAGAAGTAATTCCCTGATGGAAAAATGGAAAGCACATCAACTGTCATCTATAGCCCCGGTGCTTCTTTTTAAAGAGAACTATAGAAGAAAACAGTACAGCACTTCTGTACTGTGGGCTGTAATGTCTACATAGCTGCCTCGATTGCACCATTGGTTGCCAAGACCTCATTATTCTCCTCTTTGGAGAAAAAACGGGCAGTTTTTTTAATTTTATCTTTCTCTGATATCATTTAATGCTATTAAAAAATCATATTACGATAAGAAGATGGATTCAACTACCTCAGATTACAGTCGATAGTATTTGAAATGTCTCTCACCTTTCAACACTGAACTTTGGATGGTCTACTTAGCTAATCACTCACCTAAAAATTGGTTCTAGGACCATCATACCCTAATAGTCTACTTGGAAAATCACTCACCTAAGGGTCAGAAATCACTCACCAATAGAGGACTAGTACTCTTAGAGGAGTAATTCTCTTGGTAAAAAAATGTAAAGCTTTTCAAGCCATTAGGGCTTCCTTTTAAAGAGAAGACCGTGCAAGAAAACAAGGAAATAAAGAGGGGCTTCATTGGGATCCCTCAACTGTGCTTTGGGAATCTTTGAGCTTTAAATGTTCATTAGGATGCTGATTTCTATCTTCAGTTGTGCCTTGGGACCTTATGCCTTAAATCTTCATTAGGAATGTGCTTTGGGGCTCCTCCACTTGTTGGAACCAGGAACTTCTTTTACTGTGGGCTGTAATGTCCACGTTGTCTGCTTGGGTTGCACCGTGAGTTGCTAGTACTGCATCGCTTATTCAACTACCTATGTGGTTTTTCCCCTTCAAAATGAGGTAAGACAACCTTTGATTACTGCAGACCTCGGTCATGATACGTTTGGAGCTCCATGTCTGGTACCACCCCTCAATGATACCTAGGTAGAGGCACTTCTGATCTTTGGCCTTCCCCATGAGTTTGTGTATTTATATGACCTCCTTCATTCATCTTCTGCTCCAACCTCTCTAAGGCGATGTTATTTCCTTGTCTTAGTTCCTGCATTGTGGTTTGATTGATTAAATGTCAGAGTCTGTTGAGTAACTGACATCATCATTTCCTCCACGATATGGGTGAGCCTTGCCTGGCTTTCCTCCAACACCTCAAATCTGGCAGGATTGGCTTTTGGAATACATTCTGAGGAATCAGGCACACTACTTGCCAAACTTCTAAAATTGAAATTGAAGAAATCCAAGTATGTGACAGTTGCCTGCCTTGAAATTCTCTGAGTAAAAGCACTAATTGATAGGGACCCATTTCACAATTCAACTACTAGTCCCAACTGGATTTGTTTACTGTGCAGTGAATAAATAATAAAACAACCGTGAATGCCAATTGATAGGGACATTGTTTCAGGATCCTATACCAAGTCCCAACCCAATATGTTTACCATGCACAAATAATAGAACAACCGTTAATATCACTGTATAATGCAAAGAATACAATGCAATGACAAGTTATAGAAAGAAATAGATGATTCAATAACCACTAGTAGTGATAACCAAAGGTTAAATAATGTACCTCTCTTAAGTAATCATGAGATTGATCTTAAATCAGCCCAAGCGCACCCAAACAGAATTCTAGGATTGCCAAGAAGATACTTCAAACAAGAGTTTACGCTATATTTCTTGAATAACAAACTAGCTGCCTACTTTTCTTTTTGGTCAGCTTATAGATGCAACAACTCTAATGATGCCACCATCCTGATTACATTGTTGTCTCTTAGTTTCATTGCAGCAGTACTCTTAATAGAAAGGAGTTGCCACATCACAGCTTGTTTCCTAGCATCACATGCTTCAAAAGTAACCACTCAAATTTGTAATCATTGGAGTAGCATCCGGATCCTTCAGTGCTCGGTAGTTTGGTGCCCTTATTTCAACACTCCCGAGGTCCATAAAATTTGATGGTTCTATACTGCTAAGTTTGTCCTTGAGTGTGGTTCTCTCCTTGGTGGTTCAGTTGAGTTCGACACATGGTGGTTTGGTATTAAGAAGCTCAGCTCTTCGTGACAGTTATCTTTTGGTGGTTTGATGTAGTTCCGCTTCGGCACTCAGATGTTTTGCTGCAATATGGCTGCTGCCCCTCTGTTTAGGGTCCTCATCACTAGTAAGAACCATGTACTTTCAAAGGGGTGGAATGATAAAAGGTTGATGAACTCAAACCTAAATGGACCAAGAGTGACTTGAAAAAAGGTTCTGTTACTACAGTTTGTACTCAAATTCTGTTGTGGTAGGAATTTTGGTGAATTTAATTGACTCTGTGAGGAGATGTAGACTCTAGAGAACCTACAAGGTGCCAAATGCCCAATTAGGGAATCTGGAGAGTAATCTAGCCATCTAGGAAGTCAAATACCTGCTCTAGGGTAGTGTATTAGTATTTGATGTATATCCAACATTGACTAGATACACTGGGACATGATGAATTTTTTAAAAATTGTTTGCACTTAATTTGGGCATACGGGGCTTTTGGATACCTTGGGAATGTGTTTGGACTGGTTGGGACATATTTGTTCTCTTTTTCAATATTCAAAAAAAGGGTTCCAACTTTCAACATGTTGGGATTGGATGGGCTATTCATGGCTACATTATTAATTTGGCTGTTAATTGTAGTTTCATAATGGGTTGAGGGTGTTTGTGATATCATTTCTATTTCTTGCCATTGTGGATTCTTTACATGTGGTGCATGGACCATATAATAAACTATATTTATTACTTGCCCAAAACTAAAGGATTCTCTGCTTGTGTTCTCTTTTCCCCCAACAAATGTAATGTAAAACTATATCTTGCTTCCATTTGAGGTTGGTTCCCTTTTTATGTAATAGCAAGAGGCAAAACGTTGTTCTATCAAAAAACACGAAGACAAAGTGCTTGCCTCTAGTTTTTTCAGTGAATTTTCATATAGCAAAACATACACACACTGAGACAGAGAGTGAAAGATCAAGGTATGCGTATTATAATTGTGTTACATGTCTTTTAAAAAAACCTGTAAGTTCTGGTTTGATATATCCTGATCAGGTCCTTGCTTCTTAGCTTGGGTTGGCATCTATGAACCAAACTGGAAAAAAAATTGAAATCAACTTGCAAGACTACCCTAGTGCCCTAGCTTGACTCAAGGTTGAATTAGAATCTAGGTTGAGTCAAGCTTGGGAAGCAATTAGCTGTCTCAGGTTATTTTTGTTATTTAGACAACTATTTAAGGTTATGAGTTTTTTGTTTGCTGGTTTACAGACTGAAGATGGGATTGTGAAAAATGAGAAAAATATGTAACCAAAAACAAAAAGAGAAAAATATGAAATCTTCTGTTAAACTCAAAGCAGTGACCAGATTTGGTGATAAGATTGAGCCAATGATAAATGGATGACTATACTAGGATAATAATTGATACACTTATTATTAAGTAATAATTGTGTAATAATAGAAGAGAAAATGGAGCCCTTTACTCGTAGATAGACTATTGTTATTATCACATACTAGCAACAGCTCACAATTATAATTTTTGGACTTTTAATTTGACATATTGTGCCGCAATTTTCAAAGTTGAATGAAGGTGAAGAACCTATATAGCCAATCTCACTTAGTGAAAAGGCTTAGTAGATTTTGTTTTATTATGCATAATTTTCTGAACTATGCGTATAGTCTTTTGTTGGCCAGTAATTCTGTGAACCAAGCTCAAACAAATTTGAACAGTTGTATATGCTAGTAACTTGAGCTCAAACTTAGTCGAGGCTGATGTTGAGCCAAGCTTGAGTAGTTTGTGAACTGTCTTCTGCGACTTGTCTGATTTACAATTCTAATTCGGATTGTGTTCATCATTAATGGATCTGGGACTGGGAAGGGGATTCTGAGAAATGGGATAATATTGGGAAATTCCTGTAGAACTCAAAAAGAGGTGCAAGGTTTGGCACCAAGAACTGGTCAATGATTAAAGGATAGCACAAATAAACTTTTGTGAACTATGCCTTAAGTATGTTGTTGCATGAAAAACTGTGTTACTTTTCAAACATCCATAGCAAGATCGGTAATGTTTACATCAATTTAGGATGATTAGGGATACGTATGCCATTATTAACTTGGTTGTTTTCTGGGTTCACTGTGATGCTGAGGAATGTTATTTTCCCGTACATTTAAAGGGTGGGTAATTGTATGAGGTTTCCATATTGTGGGGTCTAAGAATGATCCAATGTATGCAGCTTTGCCATTGGCATTTTGAACCTGTGACCCCCATGTCATGATGTGGCAGCATGCATCCATAGCAACACGTGTCCAGGGATGCTACTTTTCCTTTTAGGAGAAGAGCATTTGCTTCTCTTCATCTCACTATTGAATTTAAAAGAAAAAAACAATGGGTAAATTTTAACGCTTAAATAATACTTTCTAAATAGTTTTTTTTTTTATATATATATTAGATATAATATTCAATGGATGATATTGTCAAAAAATAAAAATATGACTATTTTCATTGTTTTTTTATTTTTAAATTATACACTTGGGTTTGATCCAACGGTTATAAATGGCGAAGCAGCATCCCAAAATCTGCTGTAACATTGCCTGTACACCAAGGATCACCTTCATGATTATCATATTTCCTTGCAATTATAACGTTTTCTCAGTCTCTTTCATTGGAATATTACTTTCGTTGGTGGCAGTGTGCTGGCAGATGGACACATTCCTTGGGCATGCGAGGCATTTTCAAGATTGCACGGACATGAGCTGGTCCAAGCTCCAGCTCTTATTTGGTGTGTTTTCTTCTCCTGCAAATCTATCAATCCCAATATCCCATTAAGGATGCAACTGGTGCTTGGTTTCATATATAGAATAGTAGGAGGTTAATTTTCAATTGCATTTTCACAATTGAGGATTCAACTTTTCAAGTAAAATCATTAAACTGCTTGAGTCCAGAAATGCTGGGAAAGAATCATGACCTGAACTAAGAATTTCAGGCTTACTGACCCAGAATTAAAACTGAAACCCCTGTAGGGACAGTTGAAATTGGGTTTCAACTTGTTAGCTTTAATTTAATTATCATCATTAACAATTTACCACATTGAAACAAGCCACTTTCATTACTAATTATGGTAGGTGTAAAGTGGAAGTACAATGATATATGCAGGTGAGGCATCCTAACAAACCAATTGACTCGAACCTTGTTCCTACATGATCTGATCAATTTGATATCCTCTTATTTTGATTCGGGATCCTAGTGCATATAGACGCATATGGTTTTACCTCGTTAATTTTTGGCAATGTTTTTTTCCCCTTGTGCTCTCAATCAAAAGGAATATATATCGATCAATTATCAGATTATTCAATGGATTTTATTAGTTTTCTTTTAGGGCATTCCATTGGTGTTGTAGACCCTTTACTTTCATGACATCAATGTGGACTGTCTTGTGAAATTCCGGTAAAACTTATCCAGAAATTTGTAATTCGTGGTGTAATTATGCAAACCTCTAAAAGGAAGTTAAAAAGAGGGGGTCATCCAAGTAGAACCAAAGTCTTTTGATGTGGGGTTATGCACTCCCCCGCTCCCTCTCTCTCGTATTATTAATTGCATCTGAAATTTTTATTGGGTTCGAAACAGCATAAAGTAATGGTTGTATAGCCTGGCAACGTGTTTACATGTGATGAAACAGCTGTCTTTTATACAAGTATTCACTTTACATATGATGCAAAATTTGATATACTTTGACTCGTGTCAGCTTGAAGAGCTTAATGGGGTCCCATTGTGGGTTCTTTCCTTCTCACCACCTCCCTCTTTTTTGCATTTCCAGTCTTTATCTCAATCTCGTGGTTCCATATTCCGCTTTTGACGTCCCCCTCCACAAGAAAATAAAATAAAATAAAATAATTTTATTATAATTACTATTATTTTTGAATCTCGTTGAATCTTGATCCATCCCTGGAAGAAGATGTTGCTAAACTTTCACGGAATGGGATTTTTTGTGAACTAAAAGATCAATTTGCTCTGTGATAGGCTTTCCTTTGTTTTCAGAAGTTGTTGTCTATTCTGCTCCCTTTCCCTATTGATGAGGAAGCATTTTAATGTCCAGTTTTATTCACTAGGGCAGACATGAGGGAAAAAAACAAGAGTTATTGAGGGAGTAAATGAATGAGTTCAATCTCTCTATCCATGTGGAAGGGATGTAAAGGTGATACAGCAATCAGAGCACCGTTGTTCCTTATTGTCAAGGTACCGAAAGACGATAGTTCTTGGGTTGAATTTTGGAGAACAGTCATATGGATGAGCGCAATTGATAAGAGCGACTTAGGATGACTTGGTTGGATTCATGGTCACGAATTCAATTCCTTTCTACATGGTCTTTGTGGGTTAGGTGATGCACCCAACATTCGGCCAGAGGCTAAGAATTTTTTTTTTTTTTTTTTTTTGGGGGATTCTTCGTTACAAAAAATTGAAAATAATAAAAAAAAGAAATTGGGAGAAATTATATTGATAAGTTTATGTTGGCTTCACAATAATCTTTCTATTAGCATAGTATCTGCTTTAAATAATTGATGAAATAAGCAAAATATTGGACAATGCAAAGAACATTGAATTTATTGATGACTTCATTTTGTTGCGTTCTACTTAGTCATGTTTCAAATTCTTCTAAGCTGAATTTGTACTCCATTTTGAAAAAAAAAATGTTTGTGACAATTGAAATGGATTCCTGATAAACAAAATAAGGAATGCCCCTTTATCTTGTACTTAATTCTCTGGCAAATACTGTCATTTTTGTCATTTCTTCACATGATCCTACAGTTTATATTCAGTGCCAATTTCTTCTTGTGTGCTTGTTCGTTTGTTTAATTATTGAAACTAAGCCTATTGAATTCACAGGTGCTGGAGACTATTTATGATCAAATTGTGGAATCATGGACTCCTCGATGCACGGACCATAAACAACTGTAATTTAGTCCTTGAACAATTCCAGAACCAGCAGCTAGATGGTGCATAAATTTGAGCTGCAGAAAGTACTTTTGAAGCCGGAGGAGGCATTTCATGGGAAACAATGGAAGCAATTTGCACAGGATGATGCCTTCATTCATTCAAGTGTGTTTCTTGTCTGTAGGTTTTAGTTGCTCCCATCTCACATGACAAATTTGCTCCTGTTGTTTTGTATTATTTGCATTGGCCATCTGCTTGGTTTCTTTGTTTTTTAAAAACATTTTCATAAATCGGCATTGGATTCATGCTTACAATTTACATTGAAATTGAGGGTACGTACCCCAAAGACGGTTGTCATCTTAATTTGGATCCGCATAAGCTTGCTCTATACTAGCCAAATGCCTATAAATTTTAGTGCAGAAAAAAGTTATTGGGAGACCCTACTCTGATTTTTGGGACAACCATGAGTGTCAGTTTGGTCCACATCTATTCTTTATTTGGACCCATTTGTGTAAATGGATGGATATAATACTATATTATCGAGGGTGATCCAAGGGTGGCCTCTTTGAACCTCTAATGTATCTACAATTCAAGAATTTATATGTTAAAAGGTTTTGTTATCGTTGGTATTATGACTTTTTAATTAGAAACAATCATTACATTAGGCTATGTTTATAATCTACATGTCCTATAACCGAGTGGGGCATTAGAGGATGCCCTTGGGATATTTTGGGGTGCTATTGCATAATATAATATCCACCCATTCATATATTACTGTAGATTGGTACTGTGGATGTATGGAGTAAATGTTACTTCTAGCAAAGGGTGTCTCATTGTGCTACCCAAATCTCTCTTTACAAATTTACAAGTTCTCTATTGGGTCTATTATACCAAGAAATTAACCATATACTGGTAATGTTATATGACACTGATTAAAGGTAACGTAATTTTTAAAAAATGATTTTATTTTTCAATAGTTAGTGGTACCACCATAAGATAATCTATCCCGCCTGATGTGTCATATGGTTATTATTATTATAGCATATTGTTTTTCGAAGTTACTTCAAATTGCCAATTTGAATATTTAGATTTGCTTGCTTTCATATTTTTATGGTGTACGTTTACAAATTGGTAATTGTACTTATGCTTTAGCAATGTCCAATATGCATGACCTATGTATAGTAGTCATTTATTTCTTCAAAGCATAGAACACTGTACAATCTCGAATCTGGAACGCTGTCACACAGGAAATTTCACTGTTTTCTAATAACTTAGAGCACACATTGCACAATTGAGATTAGTTGGTTATGTCAGACATGAATGACCGTAATAATTTTCTTACGTGATATTATCATGCAAAACTAACGAAAGAGAATCGTAATTTTCTTGTTCTATGCTAGAAAATTCTTTAATCATCCACTGAACACCACCAATGAAGTCACTTTATCCATCTATACATATTAACCAACCTGTATAGGAACAGGTAGACACCACATTAACTAAAAAATTTCCAAAAGATGGCAGAAATAATGATCAAACCAGTGATTTCACAATCCTAAGAGGGAAATTAAGGGCCGCCCAAAACAAGCTAAAACTCGTGAGATGGTGTAATGATCAAACCCCCACCAAAAAAAAAAAAAAACATATAAATATATATATATATAATTGAAAAAGGAAAAATAGACTCCTGAGATGATGATACATTATCTGGCCATAAACTTGTCAACCAACTGCATTATAACAATAAAAAGGATGTGAAGTTTGATAATGGAAACACATCTAACTGAGCATGTCAAATTTCAATGTCTCCAGCAGAGTCATGTCATAAACAATCTGTCAGCTCCTCATGCTACCAAAGAACCTAGAAAGAGGCAAAGGACCCTTGGCCTCTTCATCATCATCGCAACCCGAGTGCTTGCTTCTTGACCGTCGCTTTCTTTCTTTTTTCGATCTCTTGGACCTCGATCTCAACCTTCTTGACTCTCTATGTTCATTGTCGCTGCTGGAAGACTCAGAAGTAGAACTCGATGAGCTTGAATCTGAAGTTCTCGAATGCTGCAAAAGTATTATCAGCAAAACATCTTTAGGTCAAACAATTGTTCCAAATGATCAAAATGGCCTGCTATTAATGAAATTCTTTCTCGGGTCCCTGTGAAATACTATTAAGCTAGACATGTGCCGACAAATAACCTACCCACATAAATAGGGAAGGAATAGTAATGCTATGAATAACCCAGTACTGAATACTGGGGATAATATCAGCAAGACAGACCAGACTTCTACAGGAGGCATAGGGAATTTTCAGCAATAGGCAAAAGCTTGCCAGAGCAATGCCGCATGGAGGTAGACAGAAATCAATCACTAGAAAGCTTTGAATAACAGCCTCCCTACCCCAAAAATGTAAAATAGCAGATCTTAGGGAAGAAAACTTATTTAATTGTCAATGGCACTCCGCCCTTTACTAATATTTAATTTTCCTTTCAGCTTACAATTCTCGGAAGAAAAAATTTTTTCAGATATATCTAATATTAATATGTATTATTTCTATTCTCCATCACAAATTCCTCTTTCTAAAACAGTGTCCTTGATATTGAATTAGCACAAGTTAATTCCCTCACAATTAGTGTCAGAATTTCGTTCTATCTTAGGGAACTTGGCTGCTGCTACAAATTTTTCTTTCAATCCCTTTTAATTCTTGAAGGCCAACCATGCCTGGCAGAAGGAAATTGTGGAAGACCGACTCAGACAATCAAAGCAGAATGCTCGAAAGAACCTGAAGCAACAAATGAAAAAGATACGCAGTCAACATATATGTAAATATCAGTCAATATGTCTTAATATCAAGTTCCTCTGATACTGAAATTTCCTGATACCGTAATAATATCGTAATACATTGTTATATCAGCCAATGCATTTGCTGATACAGCCTTGCCAAGATACAATTTTTAGAAACTTTTTTTACAATATATCTAGCACTGAGACATATTGTCCGATATATTCAAATCCCAATACAATTGCAACTAATACCATATTTTCATCAATGGCACTATCTATCTTGACTAATCAAAGGTGTTCCCAACATCAAAAACTAGAGCAGAATTTGACGTGCTTTTATCAGAGATCGCAGGTCTTGTGATGAGCAAATAAAAATTAGAATTGCCATCCACCAACGCTCATGATATTTTCTCCTCATGCAAGCTCCTAAAAATTACCAAAAAATTGCAACCTTCAAATACCACCATTAATTCTCTTGAAACCTCTACTGCTGCTGGTTCTTCCCCTACTCCAAAAAATACTCCACACCCTTTTCAAGATATATTCAACATTCCCAAGCAGCAGCTATTAGACCCATAACCCCAGAGCACACAGGTTTCTTGTTCATGTTCTTATAGAACAACAGCAAAAAGACCCAGATTATGTTCTTGGTCAAGAACATTTATGTTGAGAAGGTGAAGTATTTAATCAAATTTCAGTTTTGTATTACAATGGCCTTGAGGAAAGTGGTTATATGAGCTTGCCAACAAATGATGCTGACTTCATTCTGGATAAGCAATTGTTTGCACCAATCTCTGAGAGTAGTCAAGGTCCTCCCATATCATTAAGCTCCATATTAATACAATGGATAGGATAAGAAGTTGGCTGAATGAATGATAGAAATTAAATAATTATTTAAATCACTTAATACAGTATTTACCATTTATCCACCTATCTTCCAATCGTAACCGTCTGGGTTCATAGGGAGCCTAATAAGGTGGGAGAACCTTAACAGCATTCCAATACTCCACCTCATTACTTCAAAAAGGGTGTAAAAGCTTCACATGGTGCAATCTGCCTTGGGGTTACAACGGCTCTTCTTCAGCATATTTTTGGTCATTCTTCTTCATATCATGATCCAGGAAGGATATTTCTCAACAAGACATTGGGTTATGAGGCAACGGTGATTTGAAGCAAAAATAAGAAGAATGGGTATTTGCTTGCACACTTGAGGCAATGGTGATTTGAGCCAACGGGAATTATGTAGTTCTAAGTAGACAGTATATTAATTGTAGAATGAGAAAAGGGGAAACTAGTAACAGTATGAGGTATCGACAGGTTTGTTAATAGCTGTTATAATTAGTTACTTGCATGTATGGCAGCAATGGGAAATCGTAAAGCAAGCATGACAGTTTGTTGTAAGCAGCAAAGAGGTTGCTCGGCCTATATAAGCAGCAAAGTCTTATGAATGGATGAAGCAACAAACCTGACTTGTCGCACCCAGCTTCCTACCTCTTTCTCTTTCACCACCCTCCCCCTATTTCTCATCTCCATTCTCTCTCCCATATTCCTCTCAGTGTTTTCAAAGGCGTTTTGGGTGCTTGGATGAGGCGAAGTCAGGCATGAGTGCCTAGACCGTGTCCGAGTGAAGCAAAATGGCAAGGCGCTCACTTGAAACAGGGCAATTAGGCACTTAGGCGCCCGCTTTTTTTTATTAAAATATTTGTTAATTTCTTAAAATATCACGTCTTTAAAAAAATTTACGATATTGTATTTCTTTTAAATGCATTTGTCCTTTCATTGTCACAATCTACACAACACAGCCCCCTTTCTTTTGTTTTATTTGCACCACACAATCACCATCTTTATCATCTTCGCTACTAGTCAATGTCACGAATAACAAGTCTTGAGTGAGACAAAGGCTTCAAGTTGTAGAGAGGAGGTGTAAAGCCTTCAAGTTGGAGAATAATAAGAGTAGAGGAGGTAGAGGAAAATTCAGAGGAAATAGATGAGGAAATTAATGGCGACAAATCTTATGATGGATTTGATAATGGCTTATTTGATGATGATAATAGCAAGAATGATGATCTGGTGAATTTTGACAACAATTAGAATAAGAATATCTTAAGATTGCACATGCGCCAAAAGATATATATTGTAAACTACTGTTTTTATTAATTGCATTATATGTAATGATATAATACTTATATATTTAGACACATTTATAGTTGCTTTTAATTGTTTCAGTATTGATAAATATTTTTATACATAACTTATAGACATACATTTATAGTTCAATTAGCACCTTGTCTCAAGCGAGCACATCACACAGTACTAAACACATCGAGCACTATCGAGTCTAAATGCCTTTGCTTGCCTAGCGCCTTGGACACACCAATTCCTCTCTCTAAAATTGCATTCTGTTCCTGGAATAAGGCCTAGACATTCTGGTTCCTCAGCTTTCGCTGCCTTAACAAAATGATCAATTCCCGTGAATTTTTAGGCTTGATATTTTGAACAACAAGGTTATGGATTTCTTTGAAGAAATTGAACTGCACTGATTAAAGGAATTTAAAGTAAAAATGGAAAAAGACAAAGATAACTTATGAGACTCAACTGGAATATATATTATGATAAAACATAAATAAGGCATCAGTTGTAATTGGATTTGGACTTGAAGTTTTGGCTATTTAGTCTTTTGTTTCCTAAGCGCTGCTAACAAGGGCAGAGCTTGAAAGAAAGTCGATAGTCAATTCATTCGTAGACTCATTGATTGACCAATTACAGAGCCAGAAAGAAAATATAACAATGCAATTGTTTTGGGGCCAGTCTTACTATTTAGTTGTTTTCCTTCAATTTGGGCTTTAGCCACTTTTAATGTTCATTTGAAAGAATATGGCCAACAATAGTTTGAATGTACATTTGAAAGAGCAAAGAAAAATTTTATTATTTCTTATTGTCAATTAGTGCTATGTATCTGATGAACCTCTGAAGCTGATAAACTTCATTGTGGGAAAAAAACAGCAAAAAGCGTTACAGTTCTCATTAAACAGCATTTTCAGTAGATTTCTTGTTTTCCATAATCTAATATAACTTACAATTGCATAGTTTTACTTATGGTATCAGTCATATTTTCTTTTGATTGGTAATCAAGCTATTTGCACTTCTATTGACTAATTAAAAAGTATATATCAGAATTGTGCAACTAAAAGGAATTGAATGCACCTTTCTCTTTCTGCTGCTGTGTTTCTTGGAAGTCTTATCCTTATCTACAAAAATAAATATTTCATTAGACAGAGGCTCATGAAAAGACAGAATCTGAAACAAAAAGGTTAATAAAGAAAGAGACCAACAAATACCACTCATTTTCCATGGGTTTCCATGTTTCTCTAGGGTCTCTCTACATACCCTTTTTATGACTTAACTTGCTACTGACGTGGTTTCTTCCTTTTGATAGCTTCTTTTCTCTTTCAGCATCCAGTTGAGCTCTGTATTCTCTCATCATTCTATCTTTGTCAGCTTCTAGTTCCCCTTTTTTAACTTCTTCTTCCTAACAATCAAGGATAGAGCTCAAAGAGCATAAAGTCTGAAAACAAATATAGAAAAGGCACAGGATTCTGCAGCATGGATTAAGATCATTTTTTTCTTCCTTTAATTTTCTTCTGGTTAATTAGGTTGGGGAAGGACGGAAAGAGCTGAGTGGAGAGAATCAACCAAGGAACTATGCATCACATTCATATAGGAGTGCACAATAAAAGACATGCATCTTATAGGATCATTTGCATGAAATAAAAAACAAAAAAAAAAAAAAAAAAGGTGGCACATTGCACAAGGCTTCTGTATTAAAGGGTCTAGGATAACATAAACTGTCCCACCTGAAATGCATAGACACAAACATAAGACAACAATATGATACTACCAACACACTAACGTGCTATTTTAAAAAAAATAAATAAATAAATAAGAGACAATATCATGGGACAAGTGAACTAAAATTCATCACTTTATACTAAATAATCTATAAAATTTGCATAATTCATGACACATCATAAAAAAAAAAATACAAGGAATGAACAATATACAAATGAATCAATATATAAAAATTATGCTATGACATAACACATAATAATTTAAAAAAAAAAAAGACACTGGGGGATTAAGTTCTAAACTATTTCCAAATTACCCATTGTTCAAATTTTCTCAATCTTATATTAAGAATTTCTAATAATTATAAATAGCTAAATGTGCCCAAAATATATTGAAGTGTGCTAGAATCAAAAGAAAAAATAATAAAATACTCTCATAAGTGTCAAAGACTGTCAGTGTCCAGCATGTCTCGGACACTGATATGTTAGCTTGAGATAAAATTGGTGCCTTCTCAAGTCTTACATATGCTTTGCAAAGATATTTGACAAAACACCCTCTATATTCGTTTTTACACCCCCAAATACTCCATTGATACAAAAAATTTCACTAGTGAAGAAAAGTCTTGATTCCCAGTGCCAAGTATTAGAATCCGAACCGAGCCATATAATTTTTACATAACTTTTCTCGCATCATTGTATTTTTTTAGGAATTTAAGTGAATTTAATTTAAATTTTAGTATTGTAAAAAAATTAGAAGTCGCATCGTGAAAACTGGAGCATCCCAATGTATACTAGTGTCAAAGGGAAAAAAGCCTTTAAATTTTAGTATTGTAAAAAAATTAGAAGCCTCATCGTGAAAACTGGAGTATCTCAATGTATACTAATATCAAAGGGCAAAAGGCCCTAATACTTCTATATGGGGGAATGAATTCTTGAAATCTTCTTCCATATCTGATTGTTGTCTTATTGTTATTGATTGATTGCTTATATTTCTACACTTTCACTAGCGACTTACTTGCATACTACGAACTCGACACCAACAAAAGTTTTCGCATTGCGTCCCGAGACCAACCCCGAGCACTTTACAATGCTTATAGTTTAATTTGGCTGGCGTTCGTTCTCACCTTTCTGCCACACTGTTGGTTGCTATAAAAATTTGAATCGTGATAGCTGGTATCAGAAACTGACTTATGGGAGGAGCTGTAAGAACGTTCTCGATTTTCAGAAAATCACACACGGTGGGATTGGGATGGCCCAAGAGACGCCACAACCGGCTGCTCAAACAACTCTAACGGTTCTTCTGACCACAGTGACTCATCTTGAAGCCATTGAGAAACGGTTGACCGAGCTTGAAGCCCAAGATGAGTCCCTCGATAGGATGGAAAGGTAGGCGGACAGCCTCAAAGGCCAGTTGAGGGCCCTAGAAGGGTAGTTAAAGACCTAACAGATGATATTCGCAACTCTATAAGAGTGTTCTAGGACTAGAACATTGAGCTCACTGGTAAGATGAGCCTTCTAGTGCGTGCTGCCGCAACCGATGGTAGTGCCTTCAACAGTAGCAGAGTCAAGCCCCCTAAACGTCGCTTAGATGGTGGTGTACGAGATTTGAAAAAGCTTGATAATTTCATCTTCGACCCCCAGCAGTACTTCAAGGTTCCAAATTCAAAAAATTTGCTCTTTTTAACCAATCCCTTCAAAGAAAATAACTTAGTAAATCCATGCACCAAGAGTAAGGCCTACAAAGGGAGTTGATTGTCTCCAAATAATGAAAGATGAAAAATAGTTTGGTATGGTAAAATGAGCAGGCATCTCTTTAGCACTCACTTCCCGGGTTTATCCTCCTTATTGGTTGAATTTCACTTTAGATTTGGAGGCAACAATGTTGCTTGGAGGCTAATCCTGACTACATGCCAACATAAAAGCTTTGAGTATAGTTTCTATCAAACACCTTATACATTGCCAAGGATTCAAGGATAAAAGCATAAAAGGGTATGGAGCTAGTCTAAAAAATGAGACTTCAATCTTCATGTGGCCGTACATATCTAAGGAAAAGAACCCAAATTTGCTCTAACTAAAGCTAGTGCATTGCTTTCCCTAATGATGGCCTTTCTGAAGTCATTTCCATTGCCATCAAAGAAAGAAGGTTGAAGACACCATTGGTTGTCGAACGTTGAAGACACCATTGGTTGTCGAACAAACAAGCAAGGGAAGCTATCCTTACGTACGAGAGTTTATCTAATTCTGGTCTAGAACTGAATTATTAATTAGTCCTGCTAAGACAAGGGAGTGGGTAACGCTAGGAAAAATGTGATTAGTGGCTTGTACTTTACATGTGTCTAGTAGCTATTTTAGGAGATTTTGTAAAAGTTTGTATTCCCAGAATGAGGCTGATTTAGTTAGTTTCCTATTCTGTTAGAATATCCCATAAATCATGGGATCTGATATAGCCTAGTTAGTTTCCTTTTCTATAGCTAGGTTTATTATACATAGCTATCTCTTTGTGTATATTCATATGAAAAGAAAGGAAATTCTTCCATAAAACTGTTTCTCAGTTTATGCCTTGGTATCAGAGCCATACAGGTTAGAATTTTCTGGGAAGATTTATTCTGATCTGACCGCTTGTACTTCAGTGCCAGCAGTTTTGTGACCACTGTTAGCCTTATTGCTGGTGGTTTCTGCTTCACATAATCTGCCTTAATTGCCGAGAGATTTTTTTTTTGGCCTGGGGAGGAGGATGTCAGAGGTTGCAAAGACGACCAGTACAGCAAGATCAAAGGAGGTTGTTCAATCCCAACAACACGGGGTATTGCAAAATATCCAGGCTGCATATAGCCTAGATGGAAAACATTACCTTCATTGATACCAACTTGTTTGCACCATGCTAAAAGGAAAAGGGAAGATCAGCCATCTCTAGGGTATAGGGCTGAAACAAGCATGAAATGAAAAAGCTTCCATGATTATGGCATCGCTGTGGAATTCTGTGACTCCTGAGATTATTGACACATGTATCTTCTTGTTTTCTGCCAAGGATATTGGGGACGTAATTCAACAGACATATTCTAAAGCTAGAAACACTGCTCAAGTATTCAAGGTCAAGGTGAAGGCAATTATTGCAGAACAAGGAAGAAAAACAGTTACTGGATATGCCAATCAATTAAATTTTGCGGCAAGAGCTCGATCATTATAGGGTGATAAAAACCAAATGTCACGAAGATGCCGCTGTTCTAAAGGATTTCATCAAGCAAGATGGAGTCTATGATTTTCTTGTTGGACTTAATCCAGAATTTGATCAAGTGAGAATCCAGATTCCCTGGAAAGCAGGAAATTCTGTGCTTTAATGAGGTGGTGGCACTGATTCAAGGTCAGGAAAGCAGAAAAGGCCCAATGCTTGAACCACAGAGCACAGACAGCTCTGCTATGGTGGCTTGTGGTGGCAACAGCACAGTTGCAAATGTGGAAAGGGCATCAGTTTTCTGGAAATGGAAGACCTAGTCATCCGAAAGGTCAGAACCGTGATGGCTTGTGGTGCACTTATTGTAAGAAGGCATGCCATAATCGTGAACGGTGCTGGAAGCTTCATGGAAACCTCCAAAACAAGAGTGGGGACAGAAAGAAAAGCAGCCAAGGAACAATGGTCAGGCCCATGTTGCATTGGTATAGCAGAATGAAGCAGCATCACAAAAGTCAGGCAGTATCAACCAAGAAGAGGTCGAGAGGGTGATATCTCTTATTGGCAACCTTGAAAAACCTTTGGGTACTTGCTCATTGGCGTAATCAAGTGAGTTTCCATCCTCTATTGGATTAAATGTCTCTGGTACAACCTTTGCCAAATCCTGGGTCATCGACTCAGTAGCTACCAACCATATGACCCACTCACTGAACGTTTTTTCCACATATTCCCCAAGTCCAAGCAAAATGAAAATAGCCACAACCGATGATTCTTTGACCATTGTAGCAGGGTAGGAGATGTCAAAATAAGCCCATCATTGACATTAAAAAATGTTCTCCATTTCCCTAGATTGTCCACAAACCTTGTTTCTATCCAAAAACTCACTCAAGATTTACGTTGCAATGTGGTTTTTCATCATAACTATTGAGTATTTCAGGATGAGGATTTGAAGAAGATGATTGCACCTGCTAGAGAACCAGATGGGCTCTACTACCTCGAAGCACTGAGTCAATCAAGCATTACCAAGGACAAATTATCTCATCCCTTTGTTTCAGAGCTTTTTTCATCCAATAAAGAGAAAGTTTGGTTTCACCATTTCTGACTTGGACATCCGTCATTTAGGGTTATTAAATATTGTTTCCTTCTTTATTTAAAGGTCCAGATGTTGAAAACTTTCATTGTGGAGTGTGCAAACTTGCTAAACACAAACGCGTACCTTTTCAGGTTAGTAACAAAATAAGTTCTATTCCTTTTTATCTCATTCATAGTGATATTTGGGGTCCTACTATTCCTAATGTTTCTGGGACAAGATGGTTTGTTTCATCATTAATGATTGTGCCGGCGTTACTTGGATTTTCTTGCTCAAACATTAATCCAATGTTAGTATTGTTCTCCCAAATTTTTGTTTCATGATTAAGAATCAATTTGGGGTCAATATCAAAAGGTTTAAATTGGATAATGCTAGGGATTATTTCAATCAAGTCCAACTAACTCCATAATTTCAGAAGGGATAATACATGAGTAATCTTGTGTTAGTACCGCACAGCAAAATGGAGTAGCAAAAAGAAAAAATGGTCACCTTCTTGATTCAACCGAGCCTACATGTTCTAGAAAAAGGTGTCCAAATCCTTTTGGGAAGAAGCAATTCTTACAGCCGCTCATCTTATAAATCATTTGCCTTCCAAAGTCTTTCAATTCAAGAGTCCAACGGAAATGCTTTCAACATTCTATCCTAACCTACACACTACAACTAATCTTGTTCCTAGGATATTTAGGTGCAAGTCATTTGTCCAATTCCATAGTCAAAATTGGGGGGAGTTAGATCTGAGAGCATTTAAGTGTGTTTTTGTTGGTTATTCTTCGATTCAGAAAGAGTACAAAAGTGTTACCATCATTCATCAATGAAGCTTTATGTCTTGGTGGATGTTACTTTCAATGAACAAGAGTCTCATTTCTACACTCCTTATCTTCAGGGGGAGAATTCAAATAGGGGGGTTTTTTACTTGATTTGCCATCACTTCCCATATCTAAACCAGTTTCCTCACCTTGTTCCACTGTGTCAAATTCTCTGTGTCTGAGCCCGTATCCAAATCCATGGCAAGTCCTGTATCTGAACACATGACAGAAAATCCCCAAGAAAATAATTTGAGAATGTGAGATTTGGTAAGGGCAAGGTGTTTTCGAGGAAGAAGATGGTTGTCCCTGAATCTGTTCAAGTTCCAGACTCCAACCCAGATCCTCTGAACAACATAACAATTTCTAAACCATCGTTGCAAACTGAAACTGAATCTCATGAGAGCAATAATGGCCAAGACCTTCGCATTGCTGTTAGGAAGGGAGTAGAGATTGCACAACATGACCCATATATCAAGTCGCACACTTTTAAAAATTCTTCACTATCTAATAAAGCCTTCCTCGTTTGCTTAAATACCATTGCCATCCCTACCACCTTATCCAACGCTTTGTCCAACGAGAAATAGAAACAAGCTATGAATGTGGATATGGAAGCGCTGGAAAAAAACCTCGGGTATTGGTGAAGTTGCCGGCAGGAAAGAAAGCCGTGGGGTGTAAATGCAGATGGATTGATAGAAAGATACAAGGCAAGGTTGGTGAATAAGGGTTACACTCAAACATATAGAATTGCTTACCTAGAGACTTTTGCTCAGGTTGCAAATGTGAATGATGTTAGAAAGTTGTTGTCATTAATGGCCAATTATGGTTAGGAATTGCGGTAGTTTTAAGACAAGAATGCATTTTTGTATGGAGAACTAGAGGAAGAAATATATGGAGGTCCCACAGAGTTATGCAAATAATTTGGTTGTTCATAGTTAGTGTAAGTTGAAGAAAGCCTTGTACGGACTTAAAACAATTACCACGGGCATGATTTGGAAAATTTACGAGAGTTATGATGGCCATGGATATAGACAAAGCCAGGGGGATCATAGGTTGTTCACTAAACACTCATCTTCAGGGGGAGTCACAACTCTCTTGGCATATGTCGATGACATAATAGTGACAGCAGAGGATGATAGGGAAAGAGTTTCTGAGTAAATGTTTGGCTAAGGAGTTTGAAATCAAGGTGCTAGGGAGATTGAAATATTTTCTTGGGTTGAGGTGGCTCATTCTAGGCAGAACATTTTTATCTCCCAATACAAGCATGCTATGGATCTCCTCCAAGAAACAGGCAAGCCAACATGCAAACCAACAAATACTCCAATAGACCCGAATCTTAGACTTGGAAAAAGGCAGAGGAGGATGCTGCAGTAGACAGGGAAATGTATCAACACCAGGTAGGAAGACTCATTTATTTGTCTCACACACGACAGGATATAGCACATGCAGTGAGTGTAATTAGCCAGTTCATGCACAGCCTGAAGGAAATTTATCTGCAAGCAGCTCACCGAGTGTTACAGCATCTCAAAGAGCCACCAGGAAAAGGTGTTCCATTCAAAAGGAATGGAGGTTTGATACTTGAGGCATATGGATACTGATTATGCTCGGTCGAATTTTGACTGGAGGTCATCCTTGGGATATTGCATACTTAGAATTTGCCTGATTTAGTTAGTTTCCTATTCTGTTAGAACATCCCATAAATCATGAGATCTGATATAGCCTAGTTAGTTTCCTTTTCTATTGCTAGGGCTCTTATGTATAGCTGACTCTGTGTATTATTCAAATGAAAAGAAAGGAAATTCTTCCACTAAATTGTTTCTCAGTCTAAGTCAAGTAAGCTTACCGCTCCATTAAACCAATGGGTGTAAATAGCCTCCCTGTCATTTATGCACCAGCTTGCCTCTCAAGTGGAAGCAAGCAAAGGTTTGAGATATTAAATGTATTTTTATTAGCTAAGGGCTCCATGATTGTGAATAGACAATACAAGTCCTTCAGCCTTCTGTTTTAGCCTCATCTGAATTTGCTATGAGTAGCCCATGGTCAACTCTCTATTATCCACATAGACCAAATAGTTAGCTATGCTATCTTAGAGCAGGTAAGCAAGTAGCAGTACTAGTAGCCTTGACAATTTTTGTGCATATTCAACTTTCTTCAACAAGTATCTTTGCACTTCTCATCTATTACGCTTCGGGCATTGTTGTCTCACAATCACGCTACAAACGCTTCCTCCTTTGGTGAAGAGACAAAGAGGAGAGAGTAACTAAGCCCTTAGTGATATAGATAGAAACTTAACAACTATCACAAAGAGGAAGTTTGATGGTCCACATATGTTTCTAGAGAAAACAGAGCATGGAATCCATAGATCTTCTTATATGTTGTCCTATGCAACATGTCAAAGGTTTGAATCAACAAGCTTTTACGAAAGAAATGAATTCGCTGCAAATGGATGAATTTAGAATTAATACTTTGCATTTTGCAAGGTAGGTTTGAAGGGAAAGCTAAGGAGAACATGTATCCTAATCAATCCACTTACTTTCTTTAGTTTTCCAGAATGAAAGATCATAGGAGAGCATTGGATGATAACGAAGCATCATTCCATGTACTAATAAAAAATAATTGAAATTGTATTAGGTACGGCACAAAGGAGCCTTAACTCAAAACAAAGCAGGTAGACTAAGCAAGCGTATAGTTCTAGGGAAAAAGAACTTGGAATAAGCTATTTTGACCAAATAGCAACTTTGGTAGCTAGAAAGTTTTTGCAAGTAAAGCCATGCAACACTGGACAAGAGATAGATCTTCCAAAGAATCAGGCTTTTTCTATTAGTACTATACAAAAAATCAAATATCTCGGTAGTTCGGGCTTACAATAGAAAGAAGTATGTCAATGTATGTCTTGTGATATGATCTCCTTTTTTCAATAAGATGACCCCGTCATCAATTTGATTGTGATCTCCAATGAAATTTTCTTTCATCAAAACAAAAAGAAAAACACAATTTTTTGAAGAGTAAAAATGTAGAATATAGAAAGTAAAGGCTTACATTGGAAAGAAGTATGTTAATGAATGTATCATGATATAATCCACTTTTTTCATCAAAAATTCCCTCAACATTTTGATTGTGATCTCCAATGTAATTTTCTTTCATTGAAACAAAAAGAAAACATATTTTTTGAAGAGTAGAAATGTGAGTTTGATTTTACAAATTCACATAAAATTGAAAACAATCCTATTGAATATAAATTAAAACAATGTTCAACAAGTGATTAAGAATAAGTTTCAACATCATCATTGCCATTGCATCACATGTTACTGAAGAAAAAAGATCCTCCGGATTGGATTCAATAGGGTTTTGTCACCTTAATGTCCACCAATAACATTTTTCCAATGCTATACAATTGCAAACTTGAATACATTGTTTTGCTTTTGAATAAATATCCAAAGGATGATTCTTAGTTTTCTAATGTCACAAAAGTATATAATATTTGTCTTGAAGTACCTGTTATGCATCAGTCACAAGTCCAAAGTATGATCTATTAATTTTCATTTGCTAAGACTTGAGAAGAGTCTTTTGATCTATTAATTTTCATTTGCTAAGACTTGAGAAGAGTCTTTTATGTATCTGAAAACATTGGGAAGTGCATCAGCACAAATATACCAACCATATACCACAGGCTAATGCATACAACATAAGGCATACAAACATCTACGAGCCATGATTTCATGTTTTATACATAAAGGCTACTGCTTTTCTTTATGAGGAACTTATAGGTATGATTTAGGAAGTCATCCAACTCTGATGCCAAGGATGGGAAACAACAACATTTCTAGCCCAAACGTTTGAGATGATATTTTGATTTTATATGTTTGGAAAGCTAATGCAAACATTAACCAAGGGAGGGGGGGCAAGCGACTAAAAAAAAGCACAACACTTGCTACATCATGCAAGTCATATAATATAGTCCATAACTCCACACGATGCGATCATTACTATGTTGCCTTGCTACCACTTTAATGGAACATTTTGATACATCCCTTAAAAGAAGTTTGGTCCATATGGAACTCTAGGGTTCAATATGGTCATTAAATGATAATAAGTTGTAGCTTAATACAGTCTTTTTGAGAATATTTCTAGTTCTCAAAAGGAACATTAGCTGGGAATGCTAAATTTACTAATTTCGATATTTAAAGAATCCCAAAAGCTACCCAAGCCCCAACTGATTGTAAAATGAAATCATCATCATAATTTATGTCTACTGATTTCAGTATGATAATAGAAGGTAATAAAACAAAAAAGAGTGCTTAAGGCATAAGTAAAAGCATGGGAATCAGTCAAAGTATTACCTTTTGCTTCTTCTTAAATTCTTCCCATGTAATAGTGTGAGAAGTTTTAAGGTTAGCCATGCGAGCAGCATGCCATTCTGGTGAATGAAATGAACCATCCGCCTGTGACTCTCCTCATCAATAGAAGTATAGGAAATAACACGTCTATAAATATATTTAAATTCCATGAGGAACAGATCAAACAGCATATAGACAAAGAAAGGCATCTTAGCTAGTCTATAATTTGTATTTCAGTAACTTCAAATATTTCGGCCTTAATACCTCTCTGCTTTTCCTCATCATTTAATGTGCATGATTTTTCATGCTCAACAAAGCATCAATGAATTCACACCAGTGTGTTGTAGAAACATTTAAAGGTAATACACCTTAACGCATGCTTCTGTCTATGGAAAATAAAAACACTTCAACAAGATCATGGATGTCTTCTTGCTCATTCTTGGAAACAGATTGACACCAAGGTGATGCATAAGTTGGAAGTTTAACAATACAAACACTGGTACTGAACTAATCAAACTGAAAGCACCACTTAGTCGGACAACTCAATGAGGTTGTCCAACTGGTGGATCTGATATTGAACAAAGAGATGTCTAATAGCCAGCGATGAATGGATGTGCTGAAAGGGCAAGATATTTGTCCTTCCAACTCTCTGGTGGCACCCATGGTTTGGGTGCCCAGTGGCTGCATTGGTGTGTCATTAAAGTGTGCAGATGGCAAGCTACTAGAAAGCATTCCATTAGGGCCATGGTATAGTGGCTATGCAAAAGCCTGAGTACTTATTGGTCCTGGTGTGGTCCCATCGAATCACAGTTGCCGTCCAAGGGTCGTGGCAGCTCACCAGGAGTAAGATATCCAGATTTGCAGGAATGGAATTAAAGATAGAGGTTTAGGTTGCACAAGCCTAGGAGAGTGTGAGGGCTGATTAGAGTGCTTTTTAGAAGTGAATTTTAAATTTGGGTCATTTGTTGGCAATACAAGTGTAAAAAAATGCCATTTTGGTAATGGGCCAAGTTTCTGGGTCACGGGCTCACAGAGAACAATCATTAGTTTGATCTAGTCCACGAGTCCATTTATTCTTCTTTTGTTGAGGTATGCTAGCTTTAATTTGATCTAGCCATGAGTCCAGTCATTCCTCTTTCATTGAGGTATGCTAGCTTTATCATTGGCAGTTATGGGTATTTATCAGGCTCAACCCAAAAAAATAGTCTATCTATGTCTCCATTTGTTTGTCAGAAAATATTTACCAAATAGAAAACATTTTCTATGGAAAATCTCCTAGTAAATATTTTTCATGGAAAATATTTTCAAAGAAAAATAACTTCTCATCAAATATTTTCCAACGTTTGGCATATATAAGATAATAGAGTAACACAAAATCGATAAATGATAGAAGATGTCTACCTTTTTTATTGTGGTAATATTTTTAGGATGGTGATAATATTTCACAATCAATAAAATCTTTACTTTTACTGTCGATCAATCTTTAATTTGCTGATATTCTGTCTAGCGGTAATGTCAAGGATGCTGTCAGTCAGTGATCAATGGCATGGTTGGGGACGTCGATGGCTAGATACCATCTTCGGCAACTAGCGGGACAAGGTCGGGACAAGTCGTCCAACTACTGACAGGTCGGCCCAATGCGTCGTCATCCAGTGACCGTTGATGGGGATCAGGGATGTCAATTACCAATGATAGAAAATAGTGGTCAAGACCTTGAAGGGCGGGGGGGTCCGGGTCAATGTGTGCTGATCGGAAAATGACAATGACGGCCAAAGGCATCACTGTCAATTGAATGGCCACATGGTTGGAGATGTCAACATCAACCAATGACAATGGAGGTCCAAGGCATCTCTGACCGATGACCAAAGGGTTAGGGCATCATGGGCTGAAATCGTATCATCTTTGGTTAAAAACTTTCAATTATGAGTATTGGTAGCCATTAGTAGATAGTGGATGAGCTCTGGAAAATAACTTCCTATTTTGAGCCATTTTTCAAAATTTAAGCTTAAATTTTCCTTTGTCTTGGAAAAGATTTTCTGTCAACTTATTATTCTGTACGTGCCACATATCGGAAAATATTTTCCAATGCACGCCAAACACCAAAAAATGAAAAAAAATAATTTCTTGCAAGTCAATTCCTACAAACAAATGAAGCTTGTGTCTTCACAGATTTTTTAGCACTACAATTCTCTTCACACAGCTTTTCCTTTGACACCCTTTCATGCATCTTCTTCTTTAAAGAAAAAATGCTAAGCTCATGGTGCTTAAAGACCCATTCCATGGGATTTTTTCTTTCTATGCTAGTAATAGACTCCCTAGGCACAAATATTTCTAATATGTTCATTTTGAAAAGTAAAATTGTGCTTAATGATATCATAGAATTTAGCATATTTTTGGACCTTTCTTTTATTGGGCAAATGAGGACATGGTGATGAAATTCTTTGAGGACATTGAAGCTTGAAGCTGAAGGAATATATGGCTAGCAATTGCAAGAATGAGATTATCAAGAGTGGAAAGAGAGATAGGAAACTTAAAAGGCTTGAAGAGTATATAAACTATGGAATGGATTTGTTTTGACTTTCCTTTCCTGCTTAGTTTCTTATCCAGGTGGATAAGAACCCTTCAAGGTGGATATTGGTGTTTATGCATGGTCCTTGCTTGTGCAAGGGTGTGGCTCCGTAGGATGTAAATGGGAGACACCCTCTTAGTGTCATTTTGATATACATACATTTATTTTTTACCAATCAAAAAAAGCATCAGTTAAAGCACAATAGTCCGTGACTATTTACTATTTCCCAACTCCTCAGTGAACTAAATTACCCTAGATATTTTAATGTGAATATATGCATACATACCGTAGCTAAAAATATCGGTATTGGTATTTCCCACTACCGCTGACAGGCCATCCAAGCCATGAGTGCGGTGGGAAAACATATTAGACAATACGTATCAATATATATTTGAAGCAGAAAAAATTCTGTGAATTGTAAACTATTAAATCAGCATATATTTTTAAAATCAAATGATATGCTGTGATATAATGCCAATACAGTGACAAATCATAATTTTGTCGCGGTATTAGGAAATATTGAAATTAAGGAACCCAATACTGATATATATCGGCCGATATATCAGACCTTGGCTGATATTTCATTTTATGATATGTATGTGCATATACATACATGCAATTACATTACACGCCACCAATGATTAGATTGGAACTTCGACTCTGGCTAAGTCATAAAAGCTATAACTATGCTATTTAAGACCTGAACATTAAGAACTACACTAGAGGAGTATAATATTTATTATCGTGTTTTCCCCATTCTTTTCCAGGCAAGCCTCATTAATGCATAGTAAGCAATAAATCAAGGAATGTCCCAATATAGGTTTCAGTTTCCCAATTCTAACTAATAACCAAGGTTGTCAAAGGCGCACCTAGGCGTGCTAGGGCATACCTGGAAAGAGAGTAATCTTATTGCATTTAGGAAATGGGAACTATCTTGAACAGATCAAACAAATGTGGCTTCACTTACTATGTTTCAGGAGATCCAGGAAGACTACATTTACCATTGCACATTGGCAGTCTGCATAAATTCGAAATGTTAATAGGTTTTCCTTTGTATATTTTTCATTGAGACTAAGATACCCCCTTTTGTTTTTCACAGATTATCTTTGCTTGATGTTAATAAAAAATTTTGGGCAACCAGGGAAAGCCATCACTCCTTGTAACCTAGTATTTAATAAAAATTAAACTCAATTATAGCTGCCCCACTAAACGACAGTCTAACTTGCCTTCTGGGAATCATGATCAGATTCAAAGCATGTTGCCTATTATATCCTAAAAATGGATGCTGGCAGCAAGCATTCACTTTGATCGTCTACAGCAATCCAATTAACTTTTACAATAAGCCAAAAGGTGATGAAACTCTCATAACATTCAAATTGAACACAGGTAGACAACAGCAGCATAGTTGACCAGAAAAAAATCTAACAGCAGCACTAAACAGCAAAAAACGACAGAAAGCCCAACATTTTGCCCGCAGTTGAAGGACTTTACTGATCCACACTCCCCATTTCTTATTTCTACCTAACTACCAAAAAAAGGAACCCAAGAATTCAATGAAACCTATAATTCAACTGATATTCACCATTTTGACTACAACGGATACAAATGATACTGCCAGTGAATAATTTCAAATTAAATTTTTCCAGAAGATTTTAAACCATGGAAAGAATAAATACCAGCAAACGCAGAGTCAAGCATATGATTAGATGAAAATTTCGTTGACGCATCAAAATCAACAACAGAATGAAGTCAAGAAACATAAAGTACCCTCTAAAGGTGAACGCAAACAATGGAGGCAATTTAAATTACCGACAAGGGTTCTCAAATATACGAGATAATCGATAGGGAAATGGTATAGAAGCATACGAACCATGCCATCATCAATTTCTTCGGGTCCAGCAGAGCTGGAACCAAGCCTGGCCCTCTGCATAGCTTTGTACGCTTGATTTTTACCCATCGACCCAGATGAGATTACGAGAAAAAAAGAGGGAAAATCGAAAATTTATGCAAATATTCTGTGGGTAATCAACGGTCGAAGAAATTCATGAAATAGAGAGATGATTTGGTTGGGTTTCGGGACAATATGTTGAAGGTTGAGCTTCGGAATTAGAAATTTTATTTTCGAGGAGAAGGGATATCGTGAGATCAGATTTTTTTTTTTTTTTGGTTGTTTTTTAAATTCTGAGGCCTGCAATCGGCGAGGCAAGTAAATAAGAATTGATTTGGGCCCAATCACGCCCACACCTTGTGAACATGGCCCAGCCAGTTCTTTGTTAAGAGATATCATTTTTTTCGTGTTTAAATATCAAATATTTTATTTATTTATATATATTAATAGATTATATAATAATATATTTTTAATGTTAATAAAAAATAAAACACGTTAAACTAATGGTGAAAGCTTCTTATTTTTATTTTTGATGCGTTATTGGATTCAAATTTTAAACAGATTCGAGCTAATCTGCTTGTCTGGTTCCGGCTCCGTTTATTGAGTTTGGATCTTACACACCACTAAAACGAACAGGAGGTCAATGTATCGGCAGGAAGTTGCCCCACCGAAAATATTCCAACACTCAAGTTAGTAAACAGCTTTCGAAATCTTGAAAAATAATTGGAAATACGAATTGAGGGGGAGAGTGTAAGAGTATGTGGGTTTTTAGATGAAAGAAAGGTAATACCGTTTCTTGAATCTGGATGGTGGGTAAATGTAGTAGGCGTTCCTCAACAGGAAAAACGCTTACATGCCTTTTATTGGTGTTCTTTCTCTCAGCAAGTTAGGATACTTTGTAGAGAGAGAGTATAAAATCGTTTTTAAGATGCCAGTCGAGAGCGTATGTTGAGAGCGTAGTAGTAAGCGTTGTGAGTAGTTGTTCGCATATCTGCTGAGCGAAGACCATAAAGCTCTTTTTAATGGTGGTTGGGTGATCTTCCTTGGTTGGAAAGCGTGATCCCCTACGCCATGTTTAGGCAGCTTTCATTGTGAGTTTTTTTACCCTTATTCAAATAATAAAGATTTCACGGTCCTCAGGGCATTCCAAACACACAGTGACGGAGTAGTGATACTTCTGTGAATCCCACCGATAAGCCTTCTCATTAGGGTGGGTGAACAAGTAATGAGTCAAGTTGTAGTTGAGGCTGTGAGTATAGCGACGAATTTTGAATTCATACATTTGAAACTCATCAGAAGAATACAGGTCGTGAATTTTGACGAATTTGAACGGTTCAAATTAAAAAAGAAAAGATTAACGAAAAATTGAGAGATGGAAGACGAATGAAAAAGCAATCAGAGTTTCAAATGAATAATAAAAGGATAATAGGCAAAACGGTAATAATGTTAGGAATAATTATTTTTTAGATATAAAAATTAATAATACTAAAAAAAAATTTATTTAAAAATAATTATTTTATATAAAAAAACTAAATATAAAAATAAATATATCACTAATAATAATATAAAAATAAAATTTTTACACTTACTAATCAAATATATTTTACAAATTTACATAACTTTAAATCGGATTGAGATATTAAAAAATAATAAAAAAAAAAGAGTATTTGATTATTACGGGTTCCGTCACAAATTCTCTGAGACGGAAGCGACCAGAGCTGAAGGCTCTGACCGACGGACCTTTCTCCTTTGGCTTCACTCCCTGAACCTCTCTCATCTGTAAATGGCGACCATCAATCTGCCTCCCTCTTTCCGATTAGTTTTCTACCATTCTCTGCAAAATGCCCCTTCTACCTCACTCAATTCACATACCAATCGCTCCTTGACGGTTACCCGCCATATATCTTTAAAGCGAAATCGAAGGGCCAAATCTTACTCCCTGATGACCGTTTCAGCTATCAAAAAGCTGTTGGAAGCCGATTTGATTTCTGTGCCAACGAAGATAGATGATGTCGCTGGAAAATTCCCGTCGGGTTCCGGCGTATATGCTGTTTATGACGGAAATAATGATATTCAGTTCATTGGCATTTCTCGGAACGTTGCTGCGAGTATACGTACTCACCGGAAGTCGGTTCCGGACCTCTGTTGCTCCGTGAAGGTATCTCTACTTTTGTCTGAAATCCCTGCTTAAATTGTCAAAATTGTAGTTGGTGATGATGGAAGTAAACCAACAAAGTAACATTTATCTGTAGCAAAGGAAATGAGAATGAGGTGACTTTACACTCCTAGATTGACTATGTAAGGTCGTGGCGTTTATAGGGGCAAGATAATCATGTTATTTTTGTTGGGGTCACTCTTTTGTGGTATTTGTGTCCACGGACGTGTGGAGACAAATGGACGCAGATTTCTGGAGAAGACCAAGAATATCCGTCCTCAAGGTGGCTGGAAGAATTGGACGAGGACTATTATGGTGGAATAGTGGCTGAAGAATCGGTCCGAGAATTATTGTCCGAGAAATGGCGGAAATAGTGGACGATGATTCATCAGAGGCGTCGTGTCCGAAAGGTTGCTGAGGACATGGACAAGGACTCTGAAACCTAGGCGTTGACTTCCTCTGTAGGCCTGCTGCAGCCGCATTTTGCAGGTAGGCGGCTGCAACTTCCAAGGTGTCAGGCCTGCCACCTTGGCACGCCTGGCGTGCGCCTACTTTTGCAGGGCTAGGCGGCATGGCCTTCCACCCTAGTCCCTAGGGTGGCTGGCTGCCCCCTAAGGGTCAGTCCACTATATATATGGACTGATGGCTGGTGTGAGCCAGTGAGCTGAGCCAGAGAGAGCTGAGTGAGCCTGGGTGTGGGCGAGAGAGCAAGATTGAGAGAGCAATCTTGGAGAGAGCAAAAGGACTATTGTGAAGGAAAAAGAGGAGTGCACCACCGGTAAGAGAAGGGAAAAAGAGAAGAATAGAGAGTGAAAAGAAAAGAGTGTTTTCTTGGTTTGCTCTGGAGAGTTTTTCTCTTTGACTTCTCGGGTGTGTAGCGGATACTCCATATTGAAGGTTTGTAACCTATTTCACATAGTGGATTTGCTGTGGCTCTACTCCCGTGGTTTTTCCTTTTGGTAACAGAAGGGTTTCCATGTTAAAATCTCGTGTTTCTCTCGGTTTTCTATCTCTCCTTTTGATTTCTCGGGTGTGTAGCGGATACTCCATATTGAAGGTTTGTAACCTATTTCACATAGTGGATTTGCTGTGGCTCTGCTCTCGTGGTTTTTCCTTTCGGTTACAGAAGGGTTTCCACGTTAAAATCTCGTGTGTTTCTCTCGGTTTTCTATCTCTCCTTTTGGCTGTCCGTCCGAGCGCTCTCCCTCGGTCCGAGTGTTTTGTCCTATTGGTCACTGCACTTTCCGAGCATTCTGTCCGGACACCCCGTTTGCCCCAACAATTTTTAATCAGTTTGCTATACATTATTGAGGGATTCCAAATTCTGGATCATGAGGGTTTTGAAATTGTTGGGGTCACTCCCTCGTGGCACTTATGTCCACGGACTCTATTAGAAAAATAGACGAGGACTTTCTTGAGTTTTCCGAGAAGCCTGTCATACGGACGAGGACTCATTGGAGGCATCATGTCCGAGAAGTTGTTGAGGACACAGACGAGGACCCTGAAAGCGTAGGCGTTGACTCTATATCCGTAGGCCTGCTGTAGCCGTGTTTTGCAGGTTTGCTGGTCACCCACTCTGATTGGATGTTGCGGCGGCTGTAAGGTGTCAGGCCTGCCATTTTGGCACGCCGAGCGTCCGCCTGTCATGGCAGGCATAAGCGGCATGGTCCTGCCACCCTAGTGCCAGTAGGGTGGTCGGATGGCCACTAGGCCCTTTGTATATAAAGGCTTGTGTGCCCTTGTTGAAGGCATCTTTGCATCGTGAGTTTTGGAATGCTTGTGCCGTGTCTTTAAGAGCAGCCTTGGAGTGAGCCTTGAGAGAGCTGTGGGCAAGCCTCGTTGTAAAGATAGAGTGAGAAACACTTTTCGAGAGAGATTGTACACTTGAGATTGTTTTCTTTTTGTTTGAGCTTGTATAGCTAACATACTTGTAAACAATCCATTTTATAGTGTATTCTTTGGTGGTTTTTTCCTTGATTGAAGAAGGGTTTTTCACGTTAAAATCTTGTGTGTTCTCTCTCGTTTTTCTATCTCTACTTTTGACTGCCCGTCTGAGAGCTGTGCTCTGTGTTGCTGTCCGAGTGTTTTGTCTGCTCGGTCACCGTGTCTTCCGTTTTTGCACCAACAAGTGGTATCAGAGATTTTGGTTCTTTGACCGGTGATTTTGTTGCTGGCTGTTATGGAGGTTGGAAACAAAATGATTTGCTTAAACGGAACAAACTTTGACACCTGGCAGAGCAAGATGTCAGACTTGCTCTTTGTAAAGTCCATGCATAATCCCATTTTTGCCACAGAAAAGTCGGCGACAAAAACGGACGAGCAGTGAACGTTGGAGCACAAGCAAGTGTGCGGGTACATCCGGCAGTTCATGGACACAGCGTGTACAATCACGTTCGGTGGGAGACGATTGCCAAGCAGCTTTGGGAGAAGCTGGAAAAGCTCTATGCCTCCAAGACCGGAAATAACAAAATTTATCACTTGATGAGGCCGATGAAACAGTCTGAGGATGGCTCATCATCGCCGACCACCCGAATGAGTTTCGAGGTGCGTGGGACGGCGACCGGCGTGGGGATCAAGTTCGAGGATGAGGTCCTCGGACTTTGGTTGCTAGCAACCCTCCCGGACACATGGGAGGTTATGAGGATCATCATAGCCAATACAGCTCCTAACGGCGTGGTGACTTTAGAGATGGTCAAAGGAGTTGTGCTAAACGAGGAAGTGAGACGGCGTTCTCAAGGCACATCCACATCTTAGCACTCCGAGGTCCTTGTTACTGAATCAAGAGGAAGGAGCCGAGGACGTGACCCAAAGTCTGAAGACAAAGGGCAGAGTAAGTTACATTCTCGGTACCAAGACATGGAATGCCACCATTGTGACAAGAAGGGCCATATCAAGAAATTTTGTTATAAGTGGAAGCGTGAAAACGCTGGCAAGGTGAGGGGCGAAAAGAGATGAGGCGAGGAAGAGTCCTCGGTCTCTGTTGTTACAGGAGGTAATTTCCTTTTAGCTTGCGAGTCTGAGGACTCTGTAAGCGTGGCTGAGCAGGCTTCTGACTGGGTGGTAGACTCTAGCGCATCCATCCACGTCACCTCCAGGAGAGAGCTGTTCTCCACTTACACTCCTTGTGCCCCAGGATTGTTGAGGATGGGCAACATGGAGACGTCCGAGATCATTGGACGTGGCGACGTCTCCTTGCTGACGAACACTGGAGCCCGACTGATTTTGAGGGACGTCCGACACATCCCCGATATTCGGATGAATATCATCTTAGTAGGACGGCTGGATGATGAAGGCTACTGCAGCATCTTTTGTGGCGGCAATTTCAAGTTGACAAAGGGCCATGGTGGTTGCCCGATGAGTAAAGGCCTCAGGCCTTTACACGTTGAAAGCCCAGGCCGAGGTGGCAGAGGTGAATGCCACAAGAAGTGTGGAGTCCTCGGGCCTGTGGCACAAAAGGCTCGGACACATGAGTGAGCGTGGCATGAGTAATCTCGTCAAGAAGGGTCTCATCCCGGAGATGGATGGAGACAGGTCGAGGATTTGCCCTCACTGCATGGCGGGGAAGCAGCACAGAGTCTCCTTTCAAGGAGACGTATCTTCCAGGAGGTCCGAGGTCCTAGAGCTCGTACACACAGATGTGTGTGGTCCTCTCCCGGAAAAGTCATTTGGAGGAGCACAATACTTTGTCTCCTTCATTGACGATTGCTCGAGGAAGCTGTGGGTGTTCCCGTTGAAGAGCAAGGATCAGGTTGAGGGAACCTTTGAGTAGTTTCATGTCCTCGTTGAGCGAGAGACCGGGAGGAGGTTGAAGGCCGTCCGGAGCGACAACGGTGGAGAATACATTGGGACGTGTGATGCCTATTGCAGAGCTCGCGGCATCAGACATTAGAGAACTCCACCAAAGACGCCACAGTTGAATGGCGTGGCCGAGAGGATGAATCGCACCCTGATGGAAAGGGTCAGGTGCATGTTGTCCAAGGCCAGGCTTCCCGGAACTTTTTGGGCCGAGGCCTTGAAAGCGGCCGCCCACGTGATCAATCAGTCGCCCAGTAAGCCTCTGGACAGGGAAGTTCCGGAGAAGATTTGGACCGGGAAGGAGCCAGCGTACAACCATCTTCGGACATTTGGCTGCAAAGCCGTTGTTCATGTTCCGAGAGATGAGAGGACCAAGCTGGAGCCAAAGACAAAGTAATGTGTCTTTCTGGGCTATGGCGAGGACGAACTTGGGTATAGGCTGTATGACCCAAAGGAAAGGAAGCTAGTCCAATCCAGAGATGTGGTCTTCGTTGAGGACGAGACCATCGAGGACATTGGGAATGAGAAGAGGTCTCATTCCAACACTTTCCGAACGGACAGAGTTGATATTGATCCAGTGCCTCTTGAGTCCGATGTCGGCGGATCAAGAGTGGCAGGCAACCATGGTGAGGCGGTTCCAGCGCCTCAGGAAGATCAAGTTGAAGATCTGGACCCTCAACAGGCCGAGGTGGCCCCTGTGAGACGGTCGTTCAGGGAGAGACGTCTGTCCGTCCGCCCGCCTTCCAGCAAGTGAGTTCGTCCTCCTCACTGATGCTGGAGAATCAGAAGATTTTAACGATGCCATGTGTAGTGCTCAAAAGGATAAATGGTTGGAGGCCATGAAGGAAGAGATGGCCTCTATTCATAAAAACCATACATTTGAGCTGGCTAAATTGCCCAAGGGGAAGAAGGCTCTGAAAAATAAATGGGTCTTCCGACTAAAGGCGACCGAGGACGCGAGCAAGCCAAGACACAAGGCACGGCTTGTGGTGAAGGGCTTTGGTCAACGCAAGGGTGTTAACTTTGATGAAATTTTCGCACCCGTTGTGAAGATGTCCTCGGTCCGTGTAGTGCTCGGACGAGCAGCAGCTTTAGATCTGGAGATAGAGCAACTGGATACCCGGATAGCTTTTCTCTATGGAGATCTTGAGGAAGAAATCTACATGGAGCAACCAGTCGGTTTTGAAATCAAAGGGAAGGAAGGACTGGTCTGTCGTTTGAAGAAGAGCTTGTACGGGCTGAAGCAAGTTCCGAGACAGTGGTACCGGAAGTTTGAGTCTGTTATGGTCGGACGTGGATACCATAAGACTACTTCCGACCACTGTGTCTTTGTCCAAAGATTCTCGGAAAATGACTTCGTCATCCTCCTCCTTTATGTGGACGACATACTGGTTGTTGGATAGAACAGTGCTCGGATCAAGGAGCTGAAAAAGTAACTGGAGTAGTCTTTCGCCATGAAAGACCTCGGACTGGCGAAGCAGATCATGGGGATCAGAATATTTCGCGACCAAGGGGACAAGAAGCTCTGGCTGTCCCAGGACGGCTATGTTGAAAAGGTGCTTCAACGGTTCAACATGGAAAGCTCCAAGCCTGTCAGTACCCCTTGGGCCAACCATTTTAGGCTGAGAAAGAAGCAGTGTCCGTCCTTGGACACTGAGAAAGTGCGTATGAGTAAGATTCCTTACTCCTCGGCCGTTGGTAGCTTGATGTACGCGGCCGTGTGTACGCGGTCGGACATTGCCCATGCGGTTGGTCTTGTGAGCAGATTTCTCTCAAACCCAGGGATGGAGTATTGGTCCGCGGTAAAGTGGATTTTCAGATATCTCCATGGGACCTCCAAGACGGGTTTGCAGTTTGGAGGAGAGAAGCCTCAGCTGATTGCGTACACGGACGCAGACATGACCGTGGACGTTGATTCTCGGAAATCAACGTCCGGATACTTGGTAAAATTTGCAGGAGGGACGGTCTCCTGGCAGTCCAAGTTGCAGAAGTGCATCGCTCTCTGGACTACGGAAGCAGAGTTCATTGCCGTGACCGAGACCTGTAAGGAAATGCTTTGGATGAAGAGGTTCGTCCAAGAGTTGGGTCTAAGACAAGAGACGTACGAGGTTCTCTGTGATAGTCAAAGTGCCATTCATTTGTGTAAAAACTCTTTATTCCATTCGAGGTCAAAGCACATTGACGTGCGTTATCATTGGGTAAGAGATGTTTTTGATGATGAGCAACTATCAATTGGAAGGGTCCGCTCGGATGACAATGGCTCAGACATGTTGACTAAAGTTTTGCTGAAGGAAAAGCTGGAAACTTGTTGTGACATTACCGGTCTGACTAACTTCACTCTCACTCGGTCGTGAGGGGAAGTTTGTTGGGGTCACTCCCTTGTGGCACTTATGTCCGCGGACTCCATTGGGAAAATAGATGAGGACTTTCTTGAGTGGTCTGAGAAGCCTGTCATGCGGACGAGGACTCATTGGAGGCGTCATGTCCAAGAGGTTGCTGAAGACATGGACGAGGACCCTGAAAGTGTAGGCGTTGACTCTATCTCCGTAGGCCTGCTGTAGCCGCGTTTTGTAGGTGGGCTGGTCACCCACTCTAATTGGATGTTTTGGCGGCTGCAAGGTGTCAGGCCTGTCATTCTGGCACGCCGGGCGTCCGCCTGTCATGGCAGGCCTAGGCGACATGATCCTACCACCCTAGTGCCAGGAGTGAGCCTTGAGTCTTGGAATGCTTGTGCCGTGTCTTTGAAAACAGCCTTGGAGTGAGCCTTGAGAGAACTGTAGGCAAGCATTGTTGTAAAGATAGAGTGAGAAACACTTTTAGAGAGAGATTGTACACTTAATATTGTTTTCTTTTTGTTTGAGCTTGTGTAGCTAACGTACTTGTAAACAATCCATTTTATATTGTATTCTTTGGTGGTTTTTCCCTTGATTGAAGAATTTCCACGTTAAAATCTTGTGTGTTCTCTCTCGTTTTTCTATCTCTACTTTTGGCTGTCCGTCCGAGAGCTCTGCTCTGTGTTGCTGTCTGAGTGTTTTATCCGCTCGGTCACCGTGCCTTCCGTTTTTGCGCCAACAGAAATTAGTTTTGTCCGTCTGCTGTGCTAAATGATTCCAACAAAAGGAAAAGACTTGCCTTTTTCTTCGTTGAGGATTTGTTCAATCAAAACCGCTAAGCTCCTCGCGGAAGAGAAAAGAATAAGTTTTATATTTTAAGATGCCTCCTTGTGTGAATGCCATCGGATAAACAATGATTTTTCAAAATGCAACATTTGCATCCATGAGAAGCTCGGGATTCAACAACCTTTACTAAGTGAATATGAACTCTAATGTGTGCTCGAATATAACATTAAGAAAATGGGATTTATTAGGATTTGAAAATTAGACTACTTAGTCTATAGGGTCTAATTCCAGGTCAATGAACCACTGAACCAAAAAGCTTAAACTATTATCCAATTTAGTAATTTTTACCCTCCTATGAAGAGCCCTGTGTTCGTACCATCTGACCCCATCAATGCCTTTGCTATCCATGATAGCGGGAAAAAAATTCTACGAGTTAACAGGGCTCATGCTATCCTTTTTTATCCAACTTCCTCAAATAAAGGAAAACTAAAAGATTTGGGCTCACCTATGGTGACAAATTATCTTATTATCATATGTGGAAAATTATTGGTTGCAAATTAATGCGGGGAAGCTTGCAAAAGGTTGAAAATCAATCATGAAACACGTCATAGTATGAGTATAGCTTATTCATGCGTTCCCGTAAGTTCTACTTGAATTCATTTTAACCAAAGCAAATCAAACCATAACAGACTATACCTTTCTCACTTATATTTCTCTGGTCTAGCTTTACCTCCTTTTAAAAAGTCTGTTTGTCTGCCTACACCTCCTTCATGGTGACTCATTAGTTTTGGTCAAATGAATAAACCACTTTAAATGCATTTATTACCAATGCCTTCAACTGTTTCCACTCTGATGAAGCAGAAAGAAAAAGAGCAAGAAAATAGGAATTTGCTCCAAAGTAAAAGAGCATGAAATCAGATCACCTCTGGTGCAGAACAAGAAAGCACGAACACTTTGTTTGGGACGGTGTATTGGTGTCCAAAATGTATGAGATCCTTCGACATTCTTAGACACTTTCCGATGCATGATGTGGATCTCCAACACTTGGTACTCTTTTACATGTGCTAGCAATTTTTCGACACTTGCCAAAATGTTGCTTTTTGTGTTAATTCAGACATTTGGGGACATGTTTAAAAATGTTGAGTACTTCAAACATATTTGTGCTGTTTTTTTTTTAATTTTCTAAACCAGAACACGAGACATTTGACAAGAATTTATTAAGTACTGAGGCTACTCAATATTTTTCCAAAAAAAAAAAAGAAAAAGAAATCAAACATAAGCTTAGATTAGAGAAACAAACACTATTAGGACCCATGGCCACTTCTTTTCTTTGTCATACACTTCTCTCTTTTTGATTAATTTGAATAGAAACCAATGGTGTTCCCTTAGGACATCTTAACCTTACCTACAAAATTGTTTTACTAACTACTCAGTATCCTCAATAAGTACTTAATTTTTGTAAAATGTTGTATTTTCTTGTTTTAGAGGCTACAAAATTAGCCCTAACGTATCCCATGTATATCTTAAATATGTTCTCAGTGCTTTGCTAGCTTAGTCAAGAAGATATTTTCCATTGTCTTCTTCTATTCATTTGATTTGCTATTTCCTTCTACTCCTGATCTGTTTAATTTTTGTTGTGTTCATCTTACGTACTAGTATTAATGTCTTCCCCTTACGTAATTCCTCTTATTTAAAGTATTTGTCGTGGTTGAGTTGGGTAATTATGGAACTCCATCCTAAGTTACTCTCAAGAGAAGTAATTAAGTTAAAAAATAACACATTTGGACATGTGTCAGAGAGTGTTGGTGTTTGATAAAGCCGTGTATCGGCATCCCCCCCCCCCCGAGGAGATGTCCATGCTTCCTAGGTGGTAAGAGAGGACCAAAGGAAAACCATGGAAAAACTTTTCCACCTGGGGAATCTAGTTGAAGTTTGGTTGGAGCAAGAGCTCAAGTTTTGCAGCATAGGAGTACTTCAACCAAATGAGCAACACAAAGCAAAGTAATAAAATCGGAATTGCTCGGGCAATGTTAGGGTGTTGGAACCTCAATAAGTGCAGGATTCTCTGCGGATAATATAGTAACGAAGGGTGCACATTTTACTTTCATGGAAAGTAATTTGGAAGTAGCGGATTGGAATCTAGGAGCATTAATTTGGGCAGGGGATGATTTTTACTGTTGTGCTTTAGCCTTAATGGTTTTATCTTAGGGTCTTTTATGCATATTGATAAAATGAGTTTAGGTTGTAAATGATCTAGAGATGGATGGATTTATTTGTTTAACAGAGAAATTGGTCAAGAAGGGGTGACTGTTCCACAATCAAAACCAGAAATAAGAAGGCACAGGATGAAGTAGACGAATTTGAAAATCACTGGATTCAAGAGCATTTCCAAATGTTGTAAAGGTGGTGGCAGAGGTTGTGATGCAAGATATGTGGAGAAAAATCCATATGAACAGCATTCTTTTAATGAAATTCATTATTGATGAGAACAGAGTGATGCTTTCATGATGTGGCTAATAATAGGAAAGAAAGAAATACTTGGGATGTGATTAATTTCAATGGTTTGTGAAAAGGATCAGAAGACAGCAAAGGCACTTCGTGTCGAGTGTTTTAATTCTATCTTTCAATAAAATGACCTCTGTCATATGGGCTATCTTTTGGCAGAATTTTGGAGGAGGAAACAACAGGGACAAAATGTTCATCAGTTAGAGATGACTCAAAAGATACTGTGCTGAACTGTGGTGAAAAAAGTATTTAGCCGGATGAATTTAATTTTCTTTTTATTAATTGATAAAAAAGGTAGGCCTAGTGAAATGGGGTATTCAGTCAAACGGTGTCCCAAACTAGCTCATTTTCAATAGGGTAGGGGCAAATTCAAGGCGTTCCAAAAACATTGAAGTAGGGAAGAGGAAATAGGGGAAGGGAAGAAGAAGAAATTGGGAAAAGGGGAAGAAACAGGAAAAGAAATAGAGAAAAGAGAAGAAGAGATTACCAGATAGAAGAAAATCACAATTTTCAATACCAATTTACTTTCATCAATAATACCACAAATAATAGAGTTAAGACCCTTATATAAAAGTATCCTACTTCTAGATTAATTAGGAAATAAGTATAATTTTTTAATTAATGACAAATTAAAATAAGGAAATAACAAAATGTAACATTCCTAAAATATAAATCAAAATTTCAAAAATCTCAAAGATATTACAAAATTAATAATTAAAATCACATAAAATAAAATCTCTATAATTTTAGAATAATATCCACAATGTTCATATTAATTCTTCCGATGTGGTTGGGACTCGACCTCATCGAGGAAACTTTTGTCATCAATTCCCTAACCACAAACTAAGTGGTTGTGCAATCCTTCTCTGACGCTATACATGTGTAAGCGCCTTTTGAAATCTGAGAGTTACTAACTCCGCCTGAGTGAGATGAACTCAAATCTAATAATAGTCGATCCTATTGACTTTGATAGAATTCCAAAATATTTAGATCTAATTGTTAAGAGTGTCTTTCTAGAAATCTAAAAATTCTCTAAATCTGATCATCAAACCTAACAAATAAGGAAGCTCTAAACCTCTCCATCTCTAGTAAATATAATTTACTAATCTATAATATCATCAATTTTATCATTATGTGCTAGAGAACCTTGGGAATTGTGTAGGAGTGGGTGAAGTTTTAATAATTGGTACATTTGCGGGTATTTTAAATGAATTATCTAGTGGGTTGGAACTTCCTTTTTAAACAATTAAGTTTTTTATATTGAAAGTATGATGAAAATCAAAATGAGATGGATTATCAATAACGCATGCATTTAATCTAACCCACTATAAAATTTTAAATGAACCAGCATTACAGGCTTACAATTTAGAAATGGGCCTATGTGGGCACCACTCTAATCTAGTTCGATCCATGGCATAATTTCCAACATTAAATTCAACGTGTCTTTTATGAGTATTAGCTCAAAGTTGATATGATGCAGTATTCATTTTCAGTTGTTTATTGATTTTTGTGTGTAAGTTATGAATGTGTTGTGTAAAAGTTTCGGCCAACATGGACACACTAGCAAGCGAAGATATCAGAATAAGATCTTAAGATTTTTTAGGTTTTTATCCATGCATAACCTCAAATAGCTTTATGTCTGTAGACCTATTGACAGAATTATTATATGTAAGTTGGGCTGTAGGAAGAATCAATCCCTAGTTTCTGAGATTTTCTTGAACCAAACATTTTAATGAATTTTTTAAACTCTAATTAACAATTTTCATTTGACTGTCTGTTTAAGAATGGTAGGTAGTGAAAAAGTTTAGTTTGGTGCTAACTATGTACCACAGGGTTATCTAAAAATGACTGGTAAAACGAACATCTCTATCAGAGAATAGATTTAGAAAGATCATATAATTTGATAATCTCATCAAAATAAAGTCTAATAATTGAAAAATATCAAAAATTTTACTACAAGGAATAAAATAAGCCATTTAAAAAAGTAATCTATAATAACAAAAATAGAGTCATGCTTTTTAGTGGTCAATGAGAGTCCTACCACAAAGCCTATACACAAGTCCTACTAGGGGCAACTAGATACAGGCAAAGGGGTATAGAAGTCAGTGTTCTGCTTTTTATACTTTGCTAGTTGGCATATTCGACAAGTGCTATCTTAGCCACGTTTTTTTTTCAAACGAGGCTAGTAAAATTGCTGGTCAACCTCCTATGCTGTTTTATCACATCTGAAATGACTAGACAGGCTGTCAGCAAGAACTTTCCAAGCTATAAAATCTCGAACAAACGTCCTAGAAATGCAAAGTTTATTGACTTAAAATAAATAGCCATCCTGAATGCAAAAATTTTTTGTAATGTCCGGCTATCCATTTTGTAAAGCTGGAAAGATTTTGCTAAAATTAGGATAAAACTCATATTTTTCCTTAAGTTTTTCAAATCCAACTATCTTAACTTGAAGGACTAACAACAAAGATACTTGACAGCTCAAGGCATTTGACGCTTGGTTCTTGACTCCTTTTTTAAACGAAAGAATAGGCTTGTATCTATTGATGATGTCTATAATTCAAGTTCTTTGGGGAGTTAAGAAAATGAAAAGTTTTATGGTCAAAATAAATGACAACTCCTGAGATAAAAATTAATGAGGCCAGTAATGTAAAGCTTGTACAATTGCATGCAGTTCCTTATCATAAGTAGAGTATTGTTGTTTGGTATCATTTAACTTTCACTAAAATAGGCAATAAGATGGCGTTATTAGTTAAGAACTCTTCATATTCTTACACCTGATACATTACAGTCTACCTTAAACACCTTAGAAAAATCAATGAGTTACATGACAAGGGTTATTGTCATCCTTTCTTTTATACTCTTAATGGCGTTAGTAGTGTTAGGAGACCAATTGAATTCAACTTTATTCGTATACTTAGCAAGAGGAGCCATGGTTGTACTAAACCCCGTAATGAATCGATGATAAAAAGTAGTTAAGCCATGAAAATTTTAACTATTATGGGTTTGGGTTCTGGTTAATTTGTGATCACCTTGATCTTTGCGGGGTTAATAAAGACACTGTTAGAGGAAACAATGAAGCTCAGGATAACAACTCTATCTAAAAAAAAGAAATACTCTTTAAGATTGGTAAATAGGTTTTCCTTTCTAAGGATAATACAGACCTGTGTGAGATGGTCTAAGTATTGTTCATTAGTCATACTATAGATAAGGATATCATAAAAATGGATCACTAGAAATTGCCTCATGAAAAGTCGTAAAGTTTGGGTCATGACGCTTATAAAGTTATTTGATACATTAGATAGTCCAAAATGTATGACCAACCACTCATAAAGGCTCCATTCGTTTTGAAAGCCGTCTTTCACTCGTCTACTGGACAAATCCTGATTTGATGGTAACCATTCTTTAAATATATTTTAGAGAAAATTTTGGCACCAACCATCATATGTAATATATCATCGAACCTAAGGATGGAAAAATGATGCTTCATAGTGATTTTGTTGATAGTTTATTATCTATACAAATTCTCCACGATCCATCTTTCTTGGGTGTCAAGAGAGCGAGTACCACATATGGGCTCATGCTCAACACATCACTTATAGAGCTCCTCAAATTGCCCCTAGAGCTTAATATGATAGTGGGATTCATCCCATAATGAGATAAATTTGGTAGAGATGCACATGAGATAAAGTCAATGCCATTTTGAATGTTATATAAAGACGGTAAATGATTGGAGAAGTTCTTAGAAAAGATATCTTGACAGTTTTGGAGAACCTGATGGGCCTCTTTGGGTATCAATATGGGAGAATCCGAAAGGATTTCAATAATCTTGAAAGCTTGGTTGATGGTGGTGGTTGTTTAGGGTTGGCTTGGTTTGTAGTATTTTGGGTTCTGGTATTGATTCGGCTTGGTTCTGATATTCTGGTGGTGGCGGTCAGTGGTGACGTGGGGGGCAGCTTTGGTGATTTGAAGGGGAGAAGATGTCTTTCGGTGATTGCTTGTGATACTTTCAGTGACTTTGGCCTCCACTGCAATCCTTTCTCCACGTTTTTTGGTCTTTTGTTTTTTCGTTTTTAGCAACAGTTATAGATTTTTTTTTCCTTCAACAAATTCACTTTTGTTTTTCAAAAATATTTGTTTCTCCCACCGCCTCTAAGCTTCTATGCAACTCAAACTTCTCAAAATAATTTTTTTTTGCTCTTCATATTCAGATAGTGGATGTCTGGAGCATGATTTACGAAGGGAGTTCCATTGGTTGTTGAAGGGTGGTTCAATGGTGGCTAAGGTTATGGCAAGGCAGCAGGTGGATTCACTAGCAATGGGCAGAACACAGTTTATAAAGGATCAAATAAGTCTTTGATACCAAATTTGATACAGAGAAGGGGAAATAGGGGAAGGGAAGAAGAAGAGATTAGCGAAAGAGGAAGTAACAGGAAAAGAAATAGAGAAGAGAAGTAGAGATTGCCCAATAGAAGAAAATCATAATTTTCAGTACCAGTTCACTTTTATCAATAATACTACAAATAATAAAGTTAGGGCCCCTATATAGAGGTGTCCTGCTTCTAGGTTAATAATAAAATAAATCTAATTTTCTAATTAACGACAATTTAAAATAAGGAAATAACAAAATATAACATTCCTGAAATATAAATCAAAATTTCAAAAATATCAAAGATATTACAAAATCAATAATCAAGATCACATAAAATAAAATCTCTCTAATTTTAGAATAATATTCGCAATGTCCGCATCAAACATTTTTTGAGATTAGAGGGAGACATCACCATCAACACGACCAATGTCCGTATCGCCTCCGTTCAAATCAAAATCTCTAGGGGCTTTCAGAGTAGTAGTTCATCACCTATAAACAAAAATAGCATTTGAACCATGAAGGGTCAGATTAGCAGCATCGTGGTTAAAAACATGGGAGATATGCTGTTCTTTTCAAAGCAGTTTAAGCGAGACATGAAGCTCATCTATAATGGATTTCAGAATCTATGGCTCCTTAAGATGGTAGTTCAAGTCTATCGGAGTTTCTTGACTCCCTAAAACTGAAGCAGCCAGAGCACCAACCATTGTTAACATCTCCTTTCACAGTAGCACCCTACTTTTACAACCACTGACATGGAATGAGAGAGCTACTGTCCTGCTTGAAAACCTGTGCAGTGCTTCCAAATTTTCACAAGAAATATTGCCTGAAACAAAAAACAAAGCCTTACCAAACCCAATCTCAATGAAGGCACCATTTCATTTCGGTTAGAACTTAGACTTGGCTCAAGAGCTTTCTCTCTCTCTCTCCCTCTTTTTTTTTTTTTTTTTTTTTTTTTTTTTTGTGGGGGAGTGGGAACTAGTATAGCATTGGCAGTATACATCCTTCTATGTACCATGCAAACTACCTTTAATCCAGCTACCTGCTTTAGAAGGCACACAATCTGGGTGACCCAAATCATATTATCCCTCTTTCGACTGCTTTGTTCAACTAATTCATGCCAAGGACCTTCATTCTGAACAGATAGAGTATGAAAGAGTTCATATAAGTGATTAACTGAAACACAAGAGGAGAGAGAGGAGGTAGAGCAAAAGAGAAGGGGGGGGGGTAGAGTGGGAGAGAGAGCTGGGAAAAACAATCCTGAGTCAATCCTAAAAGTAAAAGGAATTGGCGAGCAAGGGAGGACATTCAAGAGAGACAGAGCAGACAAGATGCGACTTGCTGTCCATCCCAACAAGCAAATGGAAGAAAGAGACACAGAACAATCTAAGGACTCAGACAGAGCTCTTATCACAAGAAGAATAGGTATAAATGAGCAAAAAGTACTGTTAAATGAAGGGAGAGGAGGGAGAGATGAGGCTGGAGGCTTCATTGGTAGCTGTAGAAGAGATTTAGATCATTTCTGATAAAAAGGGCTACATAACAAATTATTTGTAATGAAGTTTGTATTGTCGTGGGAACACTTAATAATTTGTCTATATACTAGGTTTAGTTATTGTAGGAGCATAGACAAGAAAGGCTAGGTTCTTTGAAACTCTTGGCCCATGGCTAGTTTGTGGTGCCTTTAATATGGATTTACATGGGTTGGGAAAGCTTAACTGCAATCGTGCTGATATTTCTAATTTTTGTGGTTTCATTATTGAAACTCATGTTCAAGTTATTAGAGGGAAAGGATGCTTCTATCCTTGGTGTAGTGGCCATGATCTTGAATAAGGACTTGGGGTTGCAATGATGATCTTGAATCAAGGAATTATCATAAGTTGGATAGGGCCTCGGAGAATTAGTATTTTCTAAGAATCATACTAATTTTGGTCTTGAATCAAGGAGTTATTGTAAACTGGATACGGCCATGGGGACTTCTGTATTGTTCTTAGAACATACTAATTCAGTGGCAAAATTCTAGGTTTGTCCAAGGTTCTGATGATTCTTCTGTTGCTGTCTCATTGGATCAGAGGATAATATTGGAATAAGCCTTTCACGTTTTTCAACATATGGATGAAGCATGGAGATTTCATGGGAGATTGCAGCTGAGATATGACAAACTCTAGTTTAAGGATGTTCTGTTTTGTAGCTACTTAAACTCCTAAAACTCTGGAACAAAAGATAATCTTAAAACTCTTGGAGAATAAGTAAATTCAACAATGATGCTTATCAGATATCTGCACTCAAATGTGAGAAAAGAGGAATTGAATTATTTAGAGATTTTGGTCTTGACTTCTAACCCACCAAACATAAATTTTTGTGTATACTAAAGATTACCGAGAGGGGGAGAGACCCCAATCAGCGATACAGAAATGGCTAAATCAGAGTTCTTGATTAGATTGATTTCATGGATTTCTGTCCCTTCTGGCTCTCACTGATGGACCACCTTGTCCTATCACATGCCAATGAAAAAACAATCTAAACCGAAGGGAGCTCAATGAATGGAAAGAATTAGGAGAAGAGAAGGAACCATTCTTCAGCTTTATCCTCTAAATGTAGAATCCTGATTGCAACTGAAGAGGCTTAGAATATGATATATATATATATAGATAGGGGAGGAAATTTTGCCTTCACAGTGTTGCAGTAACAGGGTGTTGCGGACATTATGTATACAGTTGTGATCTTTGCTAATTGGTTTTCTGTCCCATTTTTAAATTGATTTTTTTTTTCTTGGATTTTTAATAGTTAATATCAAATGGACCATTATTAATAATTCGATGTACTTCTAATGATTTTCTACAAAGTAAATATCATATTATCCAGTTTGTCATATTTGAACTTAAGGGGTTATCATATTTTAAAAAAGGAAAATTGCAAAACGTCATCCCTAACTTTTTCAAATGCATTCAACAAGCAAGCAAGATGCAACTCATGAAACTGTTGCATGGGAACTGTTACACCTTACTAAAAGCTGGTATCATTATGTAACGGCCATATTGGAAGATGCACACAATTTTCTAAATTTGCATATAATATTGAATTTTAGCTCATCTGCAAGGTATGCATATGGACTAGATTGTTGTTAATGGTGATAATGGGCTGTTATTGGCAATTCCTACATCCCTCATCATTCTGAATCCCCACAGAAAAAAAAAAAAAGCCTAGCTGGCTGCCCCAATGGAAAGTGAGAAAGGAATACAAACTGCAGAAGGAAAATCTCTCTTACTGAATGAATGTGCATTTGATCATAGACCACAGAAATAAGTGTAAATGCTTTCTATGATATCGTCTTTCTAGCTACCAAAGGTGCTAATTGGTCAAAATAACTTATTCTTTGTATTTTTGTAAGAAAACACTGTGGGGCTATATTAAGGGATGCAGATTTGTTTTCATGATATTGTAGGTGGGAGAAGTAAATGAACCTGAGAGAGCATCTCTGACACAAGCATGGAAATCATGGATGGAAGAGCAGATAGGTGCTACCGGAAAAGTTCCTCCGGGAAATGAGAAGGGGAACACAACATGGGTCCGACCACAACCTTATAAAAAGCCCGATCTTCGTCTAACACCCGGACGCCATGCCCAGCTAACGGTGCCATTGGAACAGCTCATTGATAGACTGGTGAAGGAGAACAACGTGGTGGCTTTTATTAAGGGATCTCGAAGCGCTCCACAATGTGGATTCTCACAGAGAGTGATCCAGATTCTAGACAGTGAAGGGGTCGATTATGAGAGCATAGACGTGCTCGATGAAGTGTACAACTATGGATTGAGGGAGACGCTTAAGAAATACAGCAGTTGGCCTACGTTTCCTCAGGTCTTCGTTAATGGGGAATTGGTTGGAGGGTGCGACATCTTGACCTCGATGTACGAGAGGGGTGAACTAAGTGATTTGTTTAAGAAGTAGTTCGATATTGGAGTGATGAAAGATGTACATGATTCATAGGAAGCAGTTTCAGTTGGATGTGTCAAAGATCTGCATGAAGACAAAGCCGAATTGATGTTCAAAGCTGTCATGGGGGCAAAAGAAAAGAGCTGGTATGACTCACTTTGGTTTTCTGATGCAAAGTAAGCTATAGAAGCTGCTAATAAGGAGTCTATAACTAATGGAGTGTAGTCATTTTAGTTTTTATGATAGTGTAACACTTGATAAGAACCTGGATGCTGTATTTTTTGTCCTGGTAAGTACGCTTATGCTGCAGTAGAAATTTACGTGAATGATGCTTTGATCGATCACAGAGCACCTACCGCTGCAATTATTCACCAAGAGTTATTCTCTATTTGTGGTCCATTTTCAGAACTATACAAATAGGCTGTATCGCCCACCTGGATGTGTTGTATGCTGGTTGAATCAATGAAAAGCAGTACATATTTCAAAAAGAAAAGTTCAATTTTCAACATCCAAAATCACTTATCCGGTCGTCTTGTGATCTTCTAGCCGATTTGGTGTTAAACGGATCAAGTGATATCCAGATTGCTTGGTGGTCTCACGATATCACCCGAGCGAAATTTCTCTCCTCGATGTTGGCAATCGTTCTGTCATCGATGCCGGCAATTGAAGCACTGTTTGATGAGAAATATGCATTCGTATCAGGAGTTCAACTGAAAGCAAATGCGACCTTATCATTTAATTTTGTGGTGAAATGGTAGCCTAAGCTGAATCTTGGCTATGAAAAAGTCAGTATCAAAAACTTTAGCGTCCTCAGCAAATTGGGAATGTGTGCTGGAGAAAGTCTTCAATAACACGGCTAGGACAGAATCAGGAAGAGAGAGGAAACAGGGAGACAGAGTGAGGGCATTTAGAATAGAAGGATTGACCCACAACCTGTACAATTAAATCAAAAATGATAACAAGGAATAAAATATCGGTCGATATATATCAGAATTAGGCCTCTCATTAGTGTGACACAATCATTATATGTCTCTGTATCAGCAATGTATCGTAATATATCAGCCAATGTTAAAAATATGGGTCAAGATACCTGATATTTAGCTAATGTATCTGCGATATTTGTCTATCAGCTTATAATTTTCATAAAAGTTTTTGTTCCCGTTATTATTCAATATCGATAGATGTCTCATACTGGTGCATTTTGTCCATACTAACGGTTAAAAGCAAAATGGCTCAACTACTTATGTCCTGTCTGTCATTGTTGTTACTTCTGTTTGTTTGCTGAAGCATTGTTGCTTTGTTAATTTGTTTGGTTGCCCCATCTGTGGTCTCTTGTTCATGACAATCCCACCCTGAATGAAAGCATCCTTGTCCCCAATGATGGAAATCAGTAGAACACTCATTGTTTGGTGGATCCAGATTGATGTCATCGTTGCTTTGATGTCCCTCTGTTTTTAATACTGGAAATTGTAACTAGCTAACTAGCTATGAACTACTATTGCCAGATTGATGTCTGAATGCGGTTATGATTCTTTCAATAGGAAGGCTTTCATATATACTAATGGATATGATTAGAATTTGGGTGGATAAATGGTGGAGATCACATCAAGTAATTTAAATGTCTTGTTTTGTTTTTACCATTCATCTATTCAATTTCTAATTCTCTTCGTTGGAATTTGTGAGCATCCCTACTGGGAGGATCGTAACAGCTCTCTATTTACTTTTGAAAATTTAAATGCTTGTTTAGTTTTTACCATTTATCAATTCAACTTCTAATTCTGTTTGTTAAAATTTGTAAGCCTTCCACTGGGAGAACCATAACAACTGTCTATTTATCCTTGAGAACATAGCTTGTTGATGAAGATTCTACCTTTAATTATAAAATGAGAATAAAAAGTTGGTCATTTGTTTGAGAACTGTTATGATTTTCTCACGGGGGAGACTTTCATATATAACAATAGCTTATATTAAAAATTACATTAATTAATTTAAATAATTATTCAATCTCAACTATTTATTTACTTAATTTTTAATTCTTATCATTAAATTACGATGTAATTTTATTTACTGAGAGAACCATAACTACTCTCCATTTGTCCTTAAAAACTTGTCTTATTGATGATGATTCTGCCTTTAATCTTAACATGGTTACAAAAGAAGGTAACGGGCGTCGATATGGAATAGATGGTAATGAGCTAAATATGAGCCTAATTTAGATAAAAATTTATAATCAATAAATTGAATTGGGTAGTATAAAGTCTAATCGTCCAAACCAGTCTTAACTGTGTCTATCTATAAATTATATAAGAATTATTAATTATATAAAAATATAATATATATTAAAATAGTTTTTAAATTTGATATTTATTTAAAATAAAAAATATATTTATAAAAAAATTATAATTCAAATCAGGTTGGACTAAATCAAACACTTTCACTTATAATAGCGCTAAGTCTAAAAAATTATTCAGGCCTGATTTTATAGTTGTACCCATCTATAATATTTTTATCTATTAATTAAATTTTATAAAATTTTAAATTAATCAGACAAAATCGGTGGTACGGTATGATTTTAATCAAATTTATTATCAATGAAGGCAACAGACCCATGTAAGGATTTAGTATTATCAACATAGAGATATATAATATTTATATATTTTACTGAATAATTAAATGTAGAGTATATTTTAATAGTGTCTGCATGTTGTTTAACATTTAATTGGTATATGATAAAATAGACAAATTATTATATTATATTATATTATATTAAAATGCTATGTTCTTCCGTAGTAAAAATTAAAAATTAAAAAGGATCTATAATTATTATTCATCTTAATAACAACTAAATCCATTACACAAATTAAAAATACTATTTTACAGAAATTTCTTTCTATTTTTAGAATTATATCATATTTTTAATATATTATGTAGTTTTCAATTGCATGACATTTATTAGTATCTTATTTTTCCATAAGGAAAGATAAAGGAGAAGTACCACCAACCAATTTCCACTAAAAAATAAAACCCATGATAGACCGATAGATAATATCTATATATATATATATATATATATATATATTACAAAATTATATATAAATAACTATATAAACAGATGTCATATTATCCAAATTATAATAGACTGACTTGTTAAAATTAAAATTTGGGTTCCCAAAACAGCCCTTCAAAGCTCTGGCCAAATACAGCTTGGCCAGGATTAATTAGCCCATTTACCATACTAAACATAATGATTTTAGAAAGTTTTAGTCATAAAATAAGTAGTCCATCCAACACAAGAGTTTGCTTATGGTGCAGTCACTATTCCCATTGGCTAGAGTACTTTTAATCACATATTAATATCTTCAAATGTTATTTATATTATCTTTAAAACTTGTAATTAACTAAATAGTGTAATTCATAAGTCTACTTATGAAGGTTTTTAAATTAGCATGATGCAAATATCTAGTTAGCCGCTGCCCGTCTCCTTTTTTGAGCTATCAACCTTACGTCATGATGCAAATATAAGCCGATATTGTCCAATACTACAACAGTATCAATGATATATAATTAATATAATCCCGTCAGTTTATAATTTTTAAACTTATTTTTTAATATATCTGATAATAATACATATTATTTAATACGTACAATACCGATATAAATGAGACCAATATTAATACTAACACTGATACTTTCATCCATGCCCTACATCAAAGTGGCTTTGCATTAGTAGTTCTTGAACGTTCAGAAATTCATCCTTGGCCAATTTATAAGGCTAAAAACCAGTAAATGGGAACGAGGCAACACTCAAACCGGCGTCAAATACAAATATGCAAGAATTAAGTGCCAACTGCAATGCCTTATATACCTCATCCTTGGCCTCTTCAACTATCTAACTGTTATCTGAAAATGCTTCCTTGTTCAATTGCTTCAGCACAGACTTTGTAACATTTTAAGCTTCGCCGCATGTATGCCAGTATTTTCCATCTCCGGTCTACATGAAGAAACCTAAAAAAACTACTTCTACTGGCTTCATCCAGCAAAAATGAAGTATAATATGCAGAGTTATCTGAAACACCACAGTATTAAAACTCTGCAAAAGTAGGAGTAAACACTGCAAAAGTAGGAGTAAACTAGTTCAATGGACCACACAACATTCCTGATTGCTCTGTCTACCTTGTGAATAAATTCTATCTGGAGCATACTGGTCGCTGCACCAAGCCAACACCAACATATTTCGAGCCAAGGAGATCACCATTCTAAATAGTCAGCAAAATTGGCAATGTCAGATGCAGAATCCAAATTATCACCAATTTTCAGAACCATGAAAAGCACGGACCATAGACAAGAAGAAAAGAACATTCACTTCTTTATGCCTCACTTTTCAATGAATCATCTCAACAGCACATTCCATCAGTGTAATTTCTGCCACTAATGGATTCCAAATCAGCCAAATCCTGGCTTTGGGGCACAAAATAAATTGCTTTCCCACTTGACTCCTAACGAATCTTAGTGAAAATCTTAATGAAGTTTGCAGCCTTGAGTTTCTGAAAGTCCCAGCACACCAATTTCATTTGCCCTTTGAAATGCTTCACCACATTATGCTTTGCAGCCTTATATAAGTGAATCAAGCCTCTTACATTTGAAGAGGCTGGACCATTAGGCATTTTGAGTGCCTCTCCAGTTGGCTCACGCAGATCCCATTTTCTCATTTCGATTCCCTTCCTGCCCAAGCTCTGTAGATTTAGCATCATCACCTCGGTTCACGAAGTAGCTTCATCAAGCACAGAATCGATTAGTAGAGACTGCTTTTTTATTGTTATTAGCAACCTTTACCTTCATTTGCTGATACTAAAAGCCACCCATCTTCATCTTATTTCTAGAGCCCATCATGTCTCATTTCGTCCATTTCATGCATTTCACGGGTTTCAATGCATTGCTGACAGTTTACTGATTCCTTACGACAGTTAATCAAGCTTTCAGTCTCTAAAATTTCGACATTAACTACAGCTAAGAGTCTGGCAAAGCAATCCTCCCCCTTTGAGCCATCAACATAGCGGTTCATAAAGCCTTCTTGTCATAAAGCCTTCTGACAAGCTTCAAATCTTTGAAGTCACTGAACAATTCCAGTAATATTTTGGCAGCTTTGGCAAGTTTAACCACATGGAAATGCAACGCAGTTATCAAAATCGGACTTCTCTGTTTTCCTTTTTGCCATAATGGGGACTGAGTTCTTCCCAAATTCATGAAAGCCCTTTGTCCAACAAATTTTGAAGATCCAAAAGACCTAAACAATGAAGAAACCTTGAGAATGAAGACATACCGTGGGATCCAAATCTCACTCAATCTATAACCCACAATTGAAATTTTCCTACTTACACCTTCAGCAACATCTGCAGAAGTAACTTGTATGAAATCACCTTCGGATTCAACCTTTCCCAACTTCAAACCCTTATCAAATGGTCGATTATCTGCAATCAGTTCGACTGAGTCCTCCTTTCCCTTTCAAATTCTACTCAAATCCTATTTCTCCACTTTCTGGGTGGAGGACATTATCCTCTCCAGATAGTGTATTTCTGTATATATCTGAAAACAATGAAGACAACAAAGTTCGACTCCAAAAAATAATAGATTTTGTCTTTATATCCTAGTTTATATTAAAATAGCATTATACTTCTTTCATAAGACAACTGGCACTCAATTATGTCCTAGTGTTTTTGATTTTTAAACATGTAAGGGACAGTTATAAACCATCAATGGACATGTCTGAAAAACAACATAATCAAAAGATAGAACAATTCATTCTGTAGTCTATAAAAAACCAAGTTTGCGAACAGATTCGAGAAATAGAAACAACCAGATTATACCTAGTTATCATTTACAGCAGGAATCATTTCTGTGTATTAGATATTTATGTTTCTCTATTGAAAGTTAAGCTGTGGATACACAAAGTTCCTTGAACACCACAACTTATGTATATAAACGAATATACATTTAATAAAATTATAAGTTTATCTATCATTTCTGCTGACTCTAAATTCTTCATTATTCTCCCCTGTTTCAAAGCCCTTATGAATGCAGCTTTTACAAATCCCGATAATGCAAAGATCGGATTCACCTTGTAATAAGAGAAATCATAATGGAATAAACGAAAGCGTATGCAATATTGAACAGATCAAATGGCAGCTAGCCAAAGAGACCCAATCTTGAGTTATTTTTAGTAGGCTATGGCATTGGAGGTGGTGTAGCCAAGCTCCCAGCGCCAGAATCAAATGTTTCCCATTGGGTAGTCACCACTACAGCATTGCTGTAATTCCCAAACAGATTGGAATTTCTTGCCTTAAGTTCATCCAATGTATCTACATAGCTCTGTACACGGGACACCTGTGCAAACATATATAAGAGAATTTTATACATCACCAAGTGGATAAATCATCATGTTTGGAAAGAGCGATATTTATTGTGATTCTAAGGAGTAATTATGTATAACTCACCTTATTGTGACAACTGAATTAGTTGCTTTAATTTATGATAATAAAGAAGTGGAATGGTTGAGATATTCATTGTATGAAATGTCCTCGTGGCCTTATTAGTTGAACAAAGTCATGTATATAGGATTAAGGCATAGCTATGTGAAACAACTAACAGCAAATTGTGGGATCACTATTGACTTTGTAAGGTTGAGTTAAATCTGATAACTCCGTTAACAAAAGGGTAGGCAAAAGAGATGATATTTAAAACATCAAAGGCAAGGGTCTCAAGCACACAGATTAAAATAAAAAATGGTTGCACCTTAACTTACAGCTTAATACTACATGAAGTCCTAAGGTTAACATGACAAAATACAACATAAGAGTGATTTATAATTTTACAATATTAATTCATGTTTCCATCCTAAAGTTATTTAAACTTTTGGGATCTTCCAGTAAAGCCTAACTATGTGAATGTGAATTGTGGCCGCTACTTGGAGTCAAAAGGCTTGATTCTTAAAGAACTCATGAAAAAGATATAGACACATGGCCATAACAACGTCACTCATTTTCGAGTTTTCATTGATGGTAAACTTATGTGTGAATTGGTCTTTAACTAGTCAAGTAGAATAGTTAGTTCAAACCATAGTCCAGCTCATCTTTCTTACAAGTTACAACATATTTTTACTAAGCGGTGATTCAATCGTAAGAAATCATCATTGCATAATTGTCGAGGATCTGGAAATTTTCAACATTTGAAAATAGTGGATGAATATTAGATATTTTCAAAGAAAAGCACCAAAAAAGAAAAATGCTTGGGCAAATGTGATTCTTTTAATGGATATAACAGTTCAAATGGACATGAGATGCTACTCTTCAAAAGCTATATGATTATAGTTTATGAAAGCAACATTTGTGGACATATTGCAATGACCAAAAATAGAGAACCTCCTTAATTAGCTCCCAAATATCATATCATTCTAAATTATTGTGTAACGTTGGAGACAATTTTCAATTGCCAAATGACCCTGCTTTCCATTTCAACTTTGGAGTTTGATTTTACTAATGCAAAATGCTGACAAATATAAAGTAGAATTATATCCCAAAGGTGATTCGAATAAACTGTTTGAATTTGTAGGGGAAAATATAGTCTTAACGAAAATGATCTTGATACACACCTTAAAGTCTTTCCCTAAGTTGACACTGATCCCTGCATCAATGCAAGGATGCCCTACACTATCGGTGGGAAGCCCAAGCACAATTACAAACTAATCTCATTAGCAACAATACTAGAAAAGACTGGCCAAATTAAGTAGCCAAATTTACATCTAATGAGTATCTAAAATAGTAGAAAGAACAACCTAAGAATTTCTATTTTGTTTCATTTCGTTGAAGCTTCAGGAGTTCGAAGTATGGATTCATCACCATTACATATGACAAAAGACACAATAAGAATTGATGCCGTGTCGACATGTGTTAGGTACTTCTTTGATGCACCTTATTTGAACTAGAGAAGCGACATGAGAAACATTTTGGGTGGGCTCCATAGAGTGGATAAGGACTAGTTGACTGGGGATGATATTCAACGAGGTTAACTGAAAAGAGAGATTTTCCTAATCACAAACTAGCTAATCTATTAATTCTGGCCAACTGTTTGACGGTGTTTTAGGAGGCCAAACTCTTCCTATTTATCAATTGGGAGTCCATGAGGAAAATGTTGCAAGGTGTTGGATTCCTGTTCAAGTCACATATTCAGTCAAGCAATATGCATCCCACTATATGCACTATTACATTTTTTAAATGAATGTGTTATCATAAGTAAGATGTGCATATTGAATAAATACTTACCTCATTCTTTCTCTGTATCTTTGCTTCTCCTTTGGCCTCAATGCTGTCCAGCTTTAGTAATTGCACCATAAGCAACTCAGTTGAAACAATGAAGTCCTTCTCATTTACCTTTATGCCACCATCAACAGATGCTTGTATAGCAGAGACCTACACCGACAACAAATTCAAATGCATCATTAATGATTTTCACGTATCAAAAGGTAGACTCAAGACACGTTAATAGCTACCTTTGCAGAAAGTTTATCAACTTCAGCACGGACTTCACCAACTGCTTCACAGGCCTTCAGTATCTCATTTTTTTTTCTTAACTCTTCCATTTTTCTCTCTTTGCTTACTGAATGCTCCATGAGCAACAACTTTGACAAGTCCTTCACTCCTGCTGTATGCAAAACATCTGCATCGCCTTTCTCCCTTCCACGGAAGAAGAGTCGTTGTTCCTGAGGCTCTAATCCCGATTGAAGAGCAAGAACTTTCTTCAGATAACCTTTTGAGAAAAAATACAAAAAAAGCAGACAAACAATAAATGAAGTTAGCAAAGAACAGAAGGCATGCTTTTTTTCCCCCCCTCCTAGAAAGTCCACTAAATTCAAGCATACGGAGCTCCTCATCATAGAATTCTACATAACATAATAAAGTGTTCGGGAAAGTCAAATTGGGTTATCTCAAAGAACAAACAGAAGGAATTGCAGTAGGAAGCCTTAAAGTTTATCCAAGACTCGGATTACATCAAACTTAAGCTCCTAGTAGATTTCAAATATTTTCACGAGCAATGTTTTCTGATTGACCTGTTCAAAGGTTTAGAAAAAGACCTTACCAGAACAAAGACAACAAATCTCACATCAAATCTACACCTAAACAAAAGTTCCAGAGCCCACAATGATGAGGCAGTAATTCACCAATAATATGATTCAGCAAGCAAAACTCCAATAGCTTCATGCAAAATTAAAACAGGGAAAACACAATTCAATCGAAGCAACCAAAACTGTAAACCCCGCACAAAGCAGCTTTAAGCACCAAACGTGGTGCACAAATGATGTATACGGGAATGTTCAGATTAGAAAGGACCTAGCTATTTCTTTTCCAAATTTTAACCACTTATATTTTTCGTTAGGTAAATTTGTCGGAAGGGTTGATCTTTTTTTTTTTTTCCCAGTTGTATATTTCGCCCCAGCCCCAATCATAATTTTAGGACTCCGATCATCAGCTCCGATCGAAATTGCTCAAACGTTATACGAACTCGAATTTCAAACAAAGCAAGAACATGGGAAAAGTAGCAGTCAAGTACTGAGGAAACCCTTACGCAAACACTCGTACAGAGCAAGATAATTAACAAATTCACAAGAAATAAGACAAAATTCTAAGAGATTATGAAAAAAAAAAATGGTGAGGGAAGGACCGTACCAAAAGTGGATTGAGAAGGAACTTTGATATCAAAGTGAGAGGAGACAGAAGAGACCTTGACCCTGATCATTGGTCCGTCAGAACTACTGCCATCAAGATGATGATGAAGATGGTCGTCATCATTCTCACTCATCTCCCACTTTATCTCTTCATTCCCGTTCACCACATCGGAACCAGCTGGATTCATCTCTCTCTCTCTCTCTGTGACACAGTCGAAGATGATCAACAAGTAATGAACTGAGAAGTGTAATAAATGAGGGTTACGTAGTAAGGAAGGGGGAAACCAATTAGCAGAGAGAGTCCGAGATGGATTCTCACTCCGCCCACAGAAGGGAACAGAGAGCAAATACTCGTCAGTGGCAGGAAAATAGGATATTTCTCAAGTCTAACCAGCTACGCTTACGACTATTTTGGTAGGGATTAGGGTTTGGGATTGGTGGCAGGGTGATACATCTAAACACAATGTAATATATATATTTTTTTAATTTTATAATGCAATATTTAACCTAAATTACTTTAGATCAGGTAAAAATTTGATATTTGGGTTGAAAAAAAATTATGGAGATATTCTTTAAATAATTTGAGATATTTTTGATAGTAGATTAATATATTTATTTATTCATAATAGTTAATTAATGTAAAAATAGATGAATTAATAGAATATCACATTAGAATTAATATACAAAGTAAGATCAGAAAAACCATATCTCTTTTTAAATCAAAATTATAATATTACATTTGGAATCAAAATTTTATTATTAGGCACCATAAATATCGATATTTCTCGATATAATAATAAAATCATAATATATTATCATATTGATAATAGACAGTGATATTAATTTAAGTTAATTTCAGATTAGTATGAAATGATTGCCATTTGATTCTGCAACTGGTTCCTTGTCTTTGTGTTTGCACCACTGCACAGAAGAGCCAGCGATGTGAACCAGAATAGTCAAAATAAGGAGTCATGGTTGCCAAAGGTGAGAAATAAACCGGTTAACCAAACCGCATGGTAACTCTTAGTAGTAATTTGACCCAAAGTTGATAGGGTTGTAATTGCTGAGCTTGAAGCCAAAAACAAACTCCCATCTCAAACATCTGAATATAAGGTAATAAGTAACTATTGGACTGTCGAATGTATAGAATAAGAGATTATTCAATTTTTAGAAGAAAATTTTCGGTACTTCAAAGTGAAGAATGTTCCATATGTAAGATAATTTGTGATGACATAGGGGATGATCTATAAACAATGAGTAAATTGCTTTTTTGGTTAGATAATTTTTAAAAAAAATTAAATGATAGTAACAAATTTTAAGAATAACTTAAAGATTCGTATGATCATAAAATCAAATGATAAATAAAAATAAATAAATTTAAAGATAAAATTTCAAAGACATTAAATGTCATGAATGCCAAGTTCTTACATATTAGGATTAAATGTCCTAATTTTAAACGTAATAAGGGCAAAATATTATGTACTACCATTTTTGATGAGGATACTCAGGAGAGCAATAGTGAGCTTTTCATTTCTAAAATATGTTCAAACTATTTGGTTTTTGTCTCTCATGTCGAGACTAATAAAGAGCATATTATAGGACATGATGAAGAGTCTAATAATAATGATCATTTGTACTCTAAATTAGAAAATGGTTTGGATGGCTTGCAAAACGCTTTTTACTAATTATACCATGATTATCTAGTAACCAAATGAACTAATTGGATTTTAAAAAAGGGTTGAAGAATTGAGGTGTGAAATAAAATTTTCAAAAGGTTATTTAAAAATGGAAAGGCCTGAAAAACATGTGTGATGAAAATATTATTCATAGCGATAAGATAAAAAATTTTGAAATTAAACTTGAAATTTTCAATGCCCATTTGCTTATGTTTAGAAAAAGTTTCAAAAAGCTTGACCACATCCTTGGTTTCCGCAAGGTGGCTGCTAACAATAAAGGACTTAGTTTTCAAGAAACTAACTCTTAATGGATGAACCCTATAAATATTAAATTTACATCAGTTATCAAGCGTGGCAAAGAAAATGAGTTGGGCGCTACATCGTTTTAAGAGACAAAGCCTAAGTAAGCCCCTTCCAAAAGTTAATCTAAGACTCACATATAAAATATTTTCTAATAAAAAGTTTGTTCCAAGATATGTTGAATAAGGTAAAGGATATCACATTCTCCAAAACAGTGCTGAGTCCACACAAAGGCATCACTCCATTAGGGTTGGTAGAGCACCTAAGTCTTCTATCTCTATTAAATTGGGAATCACTTATTATCACTATGGTGTCTTAGGTCACATTTGTTTTCAATGTTCTGTACTAAAATCTAATAAACCTAAACATAAATGTAAATGTTAAGAATTGGGCCATGAAGGGTTATTGAAATATGATGCCATCTTATGTGAATTTTAGAAGAATATCTAAAAATTTTGAACGTTATACTACAAAACCATGTACTACTCTAAGATAATGTCTAGATTATTTTCTCGTGTGTCCTACTTCCCTCTGAGATTCATTTCTACATACTATTTGTGAGGCCAAAATCGTCATATTCAGCCTTGTTGTCACAAGCCTTCTTCTAAGAAGTTTCAAGATAGATCCCCTAAAGACATGAAACATATATGTAAAGTATAAGATTTAAAAGGGATAATATTTAGTTTGACTATGATAATCAAACATAACTTTAACAAAAAATGAGTTTGATTCAACTCATGTATGTACAAAGAGGCTAACCCATTCTTTTAAGAAATGGGCTTGAGTTAAGAGGAATGATTTGACTTCTAAAGCCAAGGTACTGCACGCTACTCATAACTAGCTCATTCGTGCATTTTGCATATAGATTTGAGTGTATTTAGATTAGAGCATGCATTTTAAATTTTAAAAATAAAAAAAATAAAAAAAATCAATAATAGATAATTAATTTAAAATACATTCAGAGATGAATGGATTGTTTTACACTTAATAAAAAGTTATCTTTATAAGAGAGATTTCTTATTATGTACAAATTTATTACATACACTGTCCTCTTTTGATTGAGACCTTGACTATATTTGTATGTATCGAGCAGACAAATTTTAGCAGACCTAGACTACATTAAAATCAAATTGATATTAGACTAGTTGAGCCTAAACTTAAATTATAAGAATCCTAAGAAAATTTTGAATATTGCTGATGAGTTTTTAGTCGTGACTCATAAAAAAAAGAAAATATTATGAAAAATGAGTTCCTGAATGTTGGGGCTCTTATTTAGGATAGGCAAAATTGTTGATATAAGTTATAGGTCTTAATGATGTTGTGCTTAACTTTCTCTTTTAAGATTTTTCAAAATACACCATGGATTTCATAGTTATAGCCAGTGTCCTTTATAATTCAAAATTTTGAGTTCTCTTAATTATGTATGGTACTTTAATCTACGTACAACATATTATATGTATCAATTTCATTTATTTTGTTCAAAAAGTAATGTTCAAATTTTAGACATAATTATTAAATTCATAAAAAAAATTTAATTTGAATAATACATTATATTAACATCACTCACTATTTCTGTCTTAATGACATATTATTTTTTCTCTTGTTATTGTTTATATTGTACATTGCATTCCATATTCATCTCTAAAGAGAGGGAATCTCTGCCTGCTAGTTTTTTGCTTCCTCCAGCTCCTCGTCCAAGAATTTCACTCAAATATTATCAATTTATCCGGGGGGGGGGGGGTGATTTGCTTTGTGTATTTATATTTGTGGTTAGATTATTTGGATTACACTTGAGATAATTCAGAATACTCTAGTTCTCTCATTGTTCTATCACCAAACTATAATTACCTCGCCAATGTTATATGCTAATAATATCTTTTCCTATTTATTGCAATATCCCTACAAGTATGCTACTCATAAAATCAGGACAAGCGCATTAAATGATTACTTTGTCCTTTATAAAGTACTAACATCCTTTCGATATTTCATATGTCAACCCTTCACTATCTAGAAAACTATTTTTATCTATTGTTTTTCAATGTGATGCCATGGACATCTCAATCATTATCTATCACAAGTTTATATATATATATACACACACACAATGATATTTAACCAACAACCTAATTGCCTCATAGATGCCTCATCCAGCGCCTCCTCTCATCTCTCTATATTTCTCTATTTGTCTATTTGACGTATCTCTTGTGTCTCTCACATGCCACATTGGTAGGGGTACTCTTGCTCAACGTTGATCACATAGGTCTGGCCATATCTCTCCTCATAAGGGCTCTATGCTTCCTTCTACTGATGAGTCATTTAGAGGTCCTTTCGATGTTTATCTTGACTTTGTCAATATTATTATGGATATCTTTTGCTGTATATATCTCCAAATGGAGCAAATGACTGCGTCCAAATCTAAGTTTCAAGTAAGCTAGTAGCACCAGTTAGCATGGATGACTATCTCTTAGTTTGCGTTTCAGAGAAGCACTTGTAGTAGCGGATAGAGTAGGCACTTGGAACTCATATAGATATTTAGGCCAGGATGACTCATCTTTAGTTTTGGGCTGATCAATATAGTTGATACATTAGGCGTAGGTGAGTGCTGCTGTGATGACCCAGATTCTAAAACATGGAAGTCCCAGTCGTGGGATCAAAATAATCAAAGAATCGATGAAGATTGAAGAATGCTTAAATTTGGAAAAGATCGGCCGTATATGGGTTAAAAGGAGGTTCAACTTTCCCTTGTGTCTAAAATTAAGTCCGGCTTTGTGCAGTCCGGCTTTGAGCATGTGAAAATCCAGTCCGCCCTTTTTATACGAAAAATCAGCTTTAGCCCTTTGAAAAGAAGTCCGTTCGGCTTGTGCATAGTAAAATCAGGCCGGCCCTTAAAGCACGAAAACACAACAACTCCGGCTTCCAGTGAAAAGGCACTCCGTCCAAAAAGGGCACTCCTCCAAAAAGAAGTCTGGCTTGTAATGTAAAATGAACTCCGGCCGTAATAAAGAAAAAGAGCTCCAACTTATATAAGAAAAAGAACTCCGTCTAAATGAGCTCTGTCCTTTTTGAAAAGTACCTCGTCCAAAAGAGAGCTCCGTCCTTTTGAAAGAACTACGTCCAAGAGAGAGCTCCGTCCAAAAGAGAGCTCCGTCCTTTTGAAAGAACTCCGTCCAAGAGAGAGCTCTGTCATTTTGAAAGAACTCCGTCCAAAGAAAAGAGCTCCATCCTTTTTGAAAAGTAATCCGTCCAAAAGAGCTCCGTCCTTTGAGAAAACGAGCTCCGTCCTTTGAGAAAACGAGCTCCGTCCCCTTGAGTAAAAAAAGACACTCCGCCCTTTTTAAAAAAAGTACTCCATCCTTTGGAAAAGTGAGCTCCGTCCTTTGAGGAAATGAGCTCCGTCCCTTGAGAAAATGAGTTCCGTCCCTTAAGAAAACGAACTCCAGCCTCAATGTGAAAACAACTCCAGCCCTTTTGAAAAGAGGTCCGTCTGGCCTGAACATATCAACTTCGGCCATTTACATGAAATAATCCAATCAGACCCTTTGCATAAAATAATCGAGTCCAGCCCTTTTCAAAGAACAATCAAATTCGACCTGCCTTGCAAGGAAGTCAAAGAATCAGTTCGGTTTTCTAAGTGAAGAAATCAGTTCGGTTTCCTTAAGGCAAACTTTATTATTTAGTTAGAAACCAACTAGGCCTCGACCAAATGGGGTAGGTAAAAACTACCTCATTACACCCTGAGAAAAAGTACCATAGTGAGTAGCCTAACCCACTTGCTCCCACCTACCCTCTGAAAAGAGGTACCGAAGTGGGTGACTTACCCCACCAAACTCATCCTCTATATAAACCGACGCTGATTGATGCAAGAAGAAGGAAGAGAGTGAAACTGGCGCTGGTTGATGCGAAGGCAAACAGAATGAAAAGTAAGGAGCGAAGGAGGGGAGAACTTTGAGTCGGCGAGAGAAGGCAGTTAGGCAAGTGTACCTCGGACGCCGTTTTTAAATTCATACTTTAAAGATATTGCAAGAGTACTCACCCCTGTTTTTAGAGTTTATGATACCGCATGTTTGCTACGCCAGTGTGAAATTATGTATGTATGATGCTTGTTCTGTTCTTATGATTTATCGTTCGTAATGGCATGTTTAAAGGAAACCATGATATTCATGATATTAGATTTTTATAATTGATTGTCGACTTTTATGAACTCTGATAATCTCATGAAAAGACTTCTAACTTTAAGAAAAAGAGTTTCGGACTTTGAATGATAAAGAACGCCGGCTTTTAAGAACTTCGGATTTGAAGAAAAGAACACCGGCTTTAATGCACTCCGGCTTTTAATGAAATTCCGTCCTTTATGATACAAAAATGAACTTCGACTTTAAGGAACTCTGTCTTTTAAATGAACTCCGCCCCTTAAAATGAACTCCGGTCTTTATGAAAGAAAGAACTCCGTCTTTTGAGTTTACGCACTCCGTCTTCATGAAAGAAAGAACTCCAGCTTTTGAGTTTAAACACTCCGTCTTTATGAAAGAAAGAACTCCGATTTTAAGAGGAAAAACGACCTCCGGTTTTAAAGGAAATGCACTTTCGATTTTAAAGGAATGTCACTCCGTTTTTAAGAAGGAATTTGCACTCCGGTTTCCTGAGCACTCCGGCTTTTAAGCACTTTGACTTTTTGAGAAAAAGCAAAGCACCCCGTCCAGTTGTGAAAAGCACTCCGTCTCTTTATAAAAAGCACTCCGTCCTTTGAATAAAGAACACTCCGGCCTTTGAGTACTCCAGCACTCCGGCTTTTTGAGGAAATGCACTCCGATTTTGGATTGAAGATGAACTCCTGTTTTGTATCGAAAAAGGGAACTCCGGTTTTTAATATGCTTCCACTTTTGAGAAAAACACTCTGTCCCGAAAAAGAATTCCGACTCCAAACTGAAAATGAACTCTGGCTTTATTGAAAATGGTTTTTCAAGAAGGAAGTATTTCTGTACTGTTATTTTAGGATTCGGGACTTACTACAGTTCGGATAGGTTCTCCGGCATGCCTTAGGACTTTTCGGTGGTAATCGAGGATAACTCTGTCCATGGAGTTATTTGTGGTCCGCCCTGCCCTCGGGGCGTTATGGACAGAGGGAATTACCGTTGCCGGCCTACATTCGGGTGGCATACCGTACCGATCCCGTGAGATGGGATACCCATATGACAGTATTGGCCTTAGATTGTGTGGAGTGAACACAATCTATTCTCGATTATTCGCCCCCTCAGTTAGTAGGGTATACTGGCATGGTCTATACCGACATGATATGAAGTACCGTTTACTGTTTTACTGATATGTTATGTTAGCGTACCGATTATCGAATATGAAGTACCGATTATCGAACATGAAATGTTGTTTACCGATATGATTGTTCACCTTTTATCGCACCATTTACCGATATGTTATTGTTATTTCGTTTATTGTACCAATCACTGATTTTGAAGTATAGCACTGTCAATGTATGTTTTCTCTATTTCTTGGACTGTATTCTAATTTACCGTTCTATTTATGCATAGTTACATGACCGTTCTACATCATCGTTTTACTACCCATGTGCATGTACCTTGTTGGGTCTCGACTCACTATTTTATGTTTTCCCCCTGCAGATAAAACTTTAGAACTTGTGCCTAACGGGTTGGAGTTATTAGAGCTTGTCTGGAGGATTATTAAAGACCTCGGAAGCTTATTTTGGAGAAATATTATTGTAATGACTTGATGGACTTCTATGGTTAAACATTTTGGTCATGTACTCGGAAATGAATATTTTGGAATGAATATAAATGCTTCCGCAGTGTTAGAATAACTTTCGCTATACTTATTATGGTTAAAAGTATATGGGTCCTAGATGGTATCTGAGATCCTGTGTTGCATCTAATTGGTTTAGTTTAGATTTTTAATTGTGTTATGAATGACGGAATCAAAAAAAAAAAAATCCGTTCTGTCACAGCTGCCCTATGGGTTGTAGAGATTTTTGATGAGTTTGATTCTTAAGCCATTATCCTTTGACAATTTTTATCAAAAAGGGGGAGACCTATGAAACTTAAACTTGGTTAGTAATACTAACACTTACACTAATATGAATTTAGGAGATGTGCTAAAATATTTTCAGGGGAAGCATGTACTATATTTTATTCCTAGTTATTATTCTATGCTTTGGCTATGCTACTAATTGTTATGTTATTAGTATCCTATGGTGATGTATTTTGCTTTACTGTCATTGCATTGATTTGTTTTCCCACATTGTAAAAGCTTTAAAACTATGACTATCCAATTTTTTCTATAAAAATGGTTCTTAGATGGAGATGTAATGTTGTGGCATAGGTTGCCTAGCTCCTATCAGAGGGAATTTATTCTTTGTCTACTAGTGTTTTTGATTACTTGTTTGCCACCCCAACTAAATTTGAAAGGAATGTACATTGATTCTCTTTGTCCCATTCTGATATCGTTGAATATGATTATAATGGTTGTGGACTTTTTTTATTTTAATTTTGTTTTTATATTATAATTGAGTTATCAATTGTATATCTAATGGTCTATATAATAAAATATGGCTATTGCATCTCACTAGTGTGGTGGAATCCTTCTCGTTCACCATACTAATCTATCATCTAGAAGCACAAATGAGCTGTTTGCATGTAAGCCCAAAGTATAAGAAACATTAGTGAGATAAAAAATTTTAATTTTGAAGATTTTTATTATCATATTTTTTTCATTAATTAATTATATATTTAAGTAAATTTGCATACCTAAATCCATGATCACTAAACTTTATGTGCCATAGCACAATTATTCTTATCTCGAATAATCGAAAAATAATTTCTCTATATTTTTCTTATAATTTGTAGAGTATTTTTATAAATCTTATATATCCAAATTTTGATGGTCAAGGACGTCCTTTTATGAAGGAAGATATGACCATTTTTAAATTATCAAAATACCCTTTATTTTGTCCTAGAGATACGTCTTGAATAGATATAATTATTAAAAATAGATATCCTTTCACGCAATGGGTATGTTTTAAAAAGATATATCTATTCACTAAATGATACATCTATTGAAAAATAATATATCATTTTCATTAAAAGATACGTCTTGAATGGATGTATCTTTTAAAAAATTTCTTTTTAATATATATAAACTAATATGATTGTATTAATTTAATCAATTCAATAATTTATATGTCACGTCATGTGGGACATATTTCTAGTACTCTTCTACTTGGTTCATATGACAATGATATTTATCAAAATTGATTAAAATAAATTTTAAGCGCGTAACATTACAATCATCTAAATAGTTTATATATTGTAATACTATAATCAAGTAATCAACAAATACGAGTCATGACGGTTCCATATCATTGTGTGACATAATATTTTTCATGTACTATAACATTTGTAAATTACATAATTAAGTCATAAATAAGAAATATTGATATGATCCAAGAATAATGTCTTAGTAGAGACTATTTCAATTATCATCAATCCAAAATTTTAAGTTTAAACAATATAAAATAAATAGAAAATATTAGAAATATATTATGTGAGATTTTATATATTAAGAGTAATAACATTATATCATGGGTAACAACAAAGTCCAAAATTATCAATATGATCCACAAAAACATTTTGAGGTAAACCATTAGTTAATGGATATGCAATCATAAGTTTAATACTTATATACTCTATTAACATTTTTTATTTCTAAATTTTATTTTTAATGACAGTGCTATACTTATATAAAAATTTAATTTTTATATGTTTAATACCCTTTGAATACTTGTCGTTCTTTAAGAAGAAAACTATTATGAAATTATCACAATAAATTTTCAACAATCGGCTAATGCTGTCGATAATTTCAAGTTCTAAAATAAAATTTCATAACCAAAATATATATATATAGTAGTTTTAAAGCATGCCACAAATTCTACTTCCATTATAAATATCGTAATAGATTACTTTATATTTTTTCATGAGATTACTCCTCCACCTAAAAGAAAAATATATCCAGATGTGGACTTCTCGTATCTGAATACTCAACATAATCTGAATCTAAATATCTTGTCACTTCTAAATGATCGGACTTCTTATAAGTAAACATATAATCTTTTAATCCTTATGAATATCTCTTCACTTTCTTTGTAACCTTTCGGTGATCCATACCATGATTGCTTTGGTAATGTTCGAATATACCAATCGTGAAACTTATATCTAATTTGGTATAAATTTGTACATACATTAAACTTTCTACAGTAGACACATAAAGAATATCATTCATTTGATTTTATTTCCTATTCATTTTGTGGATATTATATGAAATTAAATTTATCACTTTTCTGAATTAGAGTAACACTAGCTATATAGTTTTTCATCTCAAATATCTCTAAAATTTTCTTAATATATCTTTTTGAAACAATTCTAACAATTTATGTGATATATCTCAAAATATTTCTATTCTTATCACATAAATTGTCTTACACATCTATTTTATATCAAAATTTTTAGAGAAATAACCCTTAATCTCATATAATAACTTAAGATTACTACTTACAAGTAATATATCATCAATATATAGAATAAAAAAATATAAACTTACTTTCACTGACATTCAAGTATATATACCAACCAACGATATTAAAATGGTATAATAAAACTTAAGGTACCATTGTTATAAGACTTGTTTAAATTCATTTATTAATTTATTTAATTTGTAAACCAAGTTCTCTAATCCTTCGTCTAAGAATTATTCAGGTTATTCTATGTAAACTTATTCATCTAAATTTCTATTTAGAAAAGTAGTCTTTATATCAATTTGATGCAACTCTAAGTTAAAATGTGTCACCAATATTATTATAATTCTAAAGGAGTCTATTTTTAAAACCGGAGAGAATGCCTTCTTATAATCAATGCCACCTCTTTAAGTATAACTTTTGATCATAAGTCTAACATTACATCGTTTGATATTGTCTTTAGAGTCACATTTGATTTTATATACTTATTTACAACTAACTGTTCTGTAACTTTTAAACAATTTGACAAGATCCTAGATTTTATTATGTGCTATTAATTTTAACTCATCTTTTATGATATCAATCTATTTAAAAAATTTATTTCTTTTTATGACTTGTTGGAAAAAAATTGAATCATTATATATTCCTTTATCATACTCAAATTCTTGTAGATAAATTAGATACTTATTTGAAGTAACAAATCTTCTTTCTCTATGAGACATTCTTGATGCTATTTCTTTTAGTTGTTATATATTTCATTCAATGGTAATATTCTTATTATAGATGATAGAATTGTTATTTTGTTATTTAAAAGTAGTCGGAACAATAATTTTTTTTAAAATTTATGGGTATAAAGACTTATACTCTAATTTTTTAATCTCCACATCTTGTGAAATATCATTTCCACTTATTTCACCATCCTTAAAGAATATGATATTTTTGATTTCTATTATTTTTATATTATGATTAGGATAGTAAAATCTATACCCTTTAGATTTCTTTGAATAATCAATAAAGTATCTACTAATAATTCTAAAATTTAATTTTTTTCTAGTGATTTATACATTCTAACATCTACTAGATACCCATAAATATATAGATGTTGAATACTCAATTTTCTTTTAATTTATAATTTAAAAAATTTTAAAATTACTTTATTAAAATTTTGGTTAAGAATATAAATAGCAATCTTAAAGGTTTGGGTAAAGAGAAATTACTCAATATGATCATAACAATATCCATTAATGTATAATTATGCAATTCAGCAATACTATTTTACTGTGGCATCCCTAACATAATGTGTTGTGTATGTCAATGTCATGCTTTTCTAACAGTTTAGCAAAAAGGTTAGGATATTATTTTGATTTATTATATTTACCGTAATATTCACCACTTTTATCAGATCGAATGACTTTTACACTTATATTTGATTGTCTTTTAACCTCAATAATATCTCCAAAGTATTTACAGTTTAAGATTTTTTATATAATAAGTAAATATAATAATAATGTGAAAAATTATTGATAAATATGATAAATTATTTTTTTTCGTCTAAAGATGGAGAATCAAAAGGCCTATAAATATTTGTATAGATAATCTTCAAAAGTTTTGTACTTCTTGCGGCATCCTTATTTGTATGTTTGGTTTATTTTTTTAATATAATTTGCACATATATCAAGATTGAAAAAATCAAGATTATGTAAAATTTCTTTTTTCATCAATTTTTTCATATGATTTTTAAATATATGGTCCAATCTTTTATACCATAAAAAAGAAGAGTTCTCACTCTTACGATTATATTTTGTTCTTACATTATGATATAGGGTCATAAGAGTTTCAATATAATTTTGGTCAATGTTTATTTTGTACAACCATCAGAGAGAGAGTTTTGAACCAAAAGAAGGTTTTATTTTTGTATATACTTATTCTTTTATTTTTAAAATTTAAAAAGTAGTCTTGAATATCAAGTTTAAAAATAAAAATGAGATTTCTAAAAATTAAATGTACATATAGAGTTTTTAATAAATTTAAATACAATCTAGTATCAAAAAATAAATGAAAAGTTTTAATAGTAGAAACAAAAATTTTGACACCATTTCTCAAGATAACGAAATTTTTATTTTGATTTAGGATTTGGATTGTAAGAAATCCCTACATCAATTTAAAATTATGAACATTAAAATAATAATTGAACTACCAGGTATTAAAAAAAATTAATTAGATTTGATTTAAAATAAATATAAGTTAAAAACTCACATTTTTTTTCAAATCAAGTCTTTCTTTTAAAGTAATCTTTCTTAAAGTATTTTATTTTTTTTTTATAAAAGTGACACATTATATTACGTTTCTTTTTTTGAATCATTGTACTAGAATATGAGTCCTTTTCTTTTAATAGTCAACCTTAATATTATTTTTCTCTTATTCTTTTCCTTATTATCATAATTCGTTAAATTTATTGAATGATAAAATGATAGATTTAAATTTCACATTACATAAATAAATAATTAAATAACATATATTAATATAAAGAATCACCAGATATTTTATTTCATTTACTTTTATATATAATATAATTATATATATATATATGTAACTTTAATATATTATATTATATTATATTATACTATTTCACTTTTATATTTATTTTTCCCGTTTTTCTTTCTCCTCTCCCGTTCCTGTTTTTTTCCTCCATTTTCTTTTACCAGTTGCCGGCGGTTGTAATCATTCCATTATCCGTCCAATAGACACCAATTGTGATACGGGCTCCATGGTGGTGACAAGTAATCACCGGCGAGATGATGATATTGAAAGCGGAAGAGGAGATCGGCAGAGGAGAAAAAATGGAGGGAATCACGGCCATAGATGCTGAGTACCGAGGTGCAGGAGAAAAGAGACCGAGGTAAGGGAGAGGAGAGGTCGAGGTGCAGGGAGAAGTGGCGCCGAGATGCAGGGGGAGAAGCAGAGAGGGAAACACCGAGGTAGAGAGAATAGAGATCGAGGTGAGGGAGGGATGGCGGTGAGATGAAGAGTGCAGAGATGCAGAGGAAGACAGAAGAGAGAGAGAGAGAGAGTAAAATAGAGAGTAATATTCCTTTCTTTTCCTAATCAGCCAAACATGACTTTATACACAAACTGTCCACATGAGGGGAGCGGGGCAGGGACCACTGTTAACTGAAGGAATAAAAAAAATAAACCAAGAAAAAAATGAGAAAAGAAAAAATTAAGGGAAAGGCTCCTTTAAAAACAACAGTTGAACGAGGGGCCGAATGAGACTCAGCAACGGCTTTTGCTCTTATTCTAGAGGCAAAAATCTCCAAAAGTAGAAGTGCAGGCACTGGCCTAGCACCAAGGAAAAAGGACAGAACATGTAGAACAGTTTCGAGGATAGCAATAGGACAAGAATAGGGTGCCAGAACCTTCCGTGTGAAGGACAAAGACAGCAGCAACATTGAAGCAGCCATTCCAGAGAAACTTGTGATTAGTAGACTTTTTCTTCCTTGCTTATCCATCAATGATGATGCAATAGCATTACAAAAAAACATGCTCCTACTAAGGCGCACAACATCGATGTGTAATTCCAAGATTGTGAAACACTTTGATGAAGAGTAGAAAGCATTTATTCCAAATTTGCTAGAACAAGAAAAGTGCAGCACCCACACTCACAACTTTCCATGTACTAAATAGGTCAAACCAGCCAGCCTTCTTGTTCGGAAGAACCTTTCTGCCAAGCGATGCATAACTTCCAAACTCTTTCCTTTCCAAAAGGGTAATTGCCTTCCGCCAAATCTTCCCTTTGCCGGAGAAGCCACCGAGGGCTTTCCGGACAAAGTGCCATCCCAAGTGGAAATGATGGAACAACCAGGAACATTGTCCTCCACCATAGAGGGGAGGGCAATCCAGCCACTAAGTTAAGAAGATGCAAATAAAAGTCAAGTTGACAGAAAAGTGCACCCCGAATTTCAATTGGTGAAATCTCAGAGATGTAAAGTGGCACTAGTGCGGATGATATACCAATTCCAATGCCACAAAGCAACCAGCCAATCATCATTGTTTGAACACTTTGTGTGGTGTATATGATAAAGGCTCCGATTGCAAGAGGAATTGCATATGGTTGGAAAGTCTTTGTTCTACCAAACTTATCAGCCAATGATCCACCAAAGTAAATGAACCCACAGATTGCACGCAAGTAAGCTAACAACCCACCCTTGTTGTTCCCAAAAATACCAAGATCACCGGATAGGTAAAGAACCATTGACCACACCTAGGTGAAAGAATAGCTCCCAAACAAGCAACACCAACAGTGGCGCAGAAGGTTTGCATTGGAAGGTCTTAAAATCCTCCAATGCCAATATTATTTTGCTTTGCAACCATGGATGGTGTGGCAAGCCTTGTTTAGTAAGCATATACAAAATCACAGATCTCAAGTACCGAAATGATGCAATCAAGCTTCATTCAGCAGGTAGAGGTCATACACTGGAAGGCGTTCAAGGCTACCGCACACGTTCCTTATTCGAACATATCTCCCGTAAAAATCATCAATGAAGAAAAAGAACTTCAATAGCACGAGAATTGAATCAAGAGCGGTGGATACCTCTAAGGCATTCTTTGGCGTGTCAATTTGCCTATCTCAAAAGACAAGAGATTAACCAAAATTTCGTCCCATGCCGAATGGGGAGAAGAATGGATGCAACTTCTGTTGATTTTCTTGGCTCAACTCTTTTCAACAAGGTGGATTTAATGCATTTTCACAATCCAAAGAATCCGGTTTAAAATATGTTCGACTGCAATGCATGCCCAAGTAACCCGCCGGACCTTGAAGACCCAAGGTTAGTAACCAACATGCTTCACACAAACAGGGGTATTATCTAAAAACACTTGATCTATAATTGTCTCCATCAACGGAGATTATTTGCTTCATAAGAGCTTCATGGCAAACAAGGTTGCCAATTATTTCATACACAGTGTCATAAGATTCACCAAAAGCACTTCAGCAACCACAAGGTTGTCAACCATGAGTTTCGCGTGATATTGATTACAAACAAGAAGATCGATCTTATCAAATACACACGAAGAGCACCGAGTCTACAACGATACTGAGATCGAAAAGCTGGCTTCCTTCCAACTATCTCGGCTACTTTGAACAACTACAATTAGTTCATTTTTTTGTTGACACAAACTCCATTGTCTTGTGGATTGGAGTTTCCGAGTTTGTGGTGCAAATAAGTCGCCCACCCCACACTTCATTGATGAAAATTGTGGTGGCGATTTGTATGAAGGGCACTTGACAAGGTGGAAAAACTGACAGGAATGGGCAAGAGGTGAGGATAACTTACTTGACCACGTATCCACTTTTTCTTCCTTTGCAACCATCCCCAAGCGTTATTGTCACGGTTTCAACAATAGGAGCTCACGGTTTTGTTGCCAATTCTCCGCCGCTTGGTTAACGGAGGAAAGTTGGACCTCCATCACCTTCGGTTTTGCTAATTGGAGACGGAATGGGGGTAATTATTTGGACATTGGTTAAGGCCTTGTGGTGGTAAGAACTGGGGAAATGTTCGAAGGTGAAGTGAGAGGGAGGTGAGGATGGGGCTCACATTGGTGGTGGTGTAGGGGTTGAGGAGTTTTAGTGAGGAATCGCTGGAGTGGTGCCATGGTGGAGGCCGAATGGTTAGAGTGGTGCTCGATTTTGTGGAGCAATTGGTTGATTTTGGTGATGGACGAGCTGATTTCGGTGAATGTCGACCGGATTTGTGCTGTCGCGGTAACTGCGGTGGACATGGTGGCGCTAAATCTATCGGTAGCACGGTGGAGGACCTTCATCTCGTTGACCAGTGCGGCAATGGCCCCTTCGAGCGCTTCGAGAGCTCGTTCTTTGATCTCCTCTACATTCGTCTCAATGAAAGCACCAAATGATACGGGCTCCATGGTGGTGATGGGTAATCGCCGGTGAGATGATGATATTGAAAGCGGAAGGGGAGATCGGCAGAGGAGAAAAAATGGAGGGAATCACGGCCACAGATGTTGAGAACCGAGGTGTAGGAGAAAAGAGACCGAGGTAAGGGAGAGGAGAGGCTGAGGTGCAGGGAGAAGTGGCGCCGAGATGTAGGGGGAGAAGTAGAGAGGGAAACACCTTTTCTCCATTTCCTTTTTCCTTTTGGCGCTATAAAAAGCAAACAATCGGCGCCACTCCCACTATTGCTGCCAATCGTCGCCATCATCGATTTCAGTCGGTGCCTATTGGACGGATAATAGACTGATGACAACCGCCGGCAACCGGTGATGTTTCGATATTCTGTTTTGACGCCAAATCCGGCAACTGTTCATATTGGCTGGCAACCAAACGGCAATGAGGTCAATAGAATACAGCCGATCATGGGCGGCTGCCAACTATGAGATCGGTGGCAACAGTCATGAACGTCAGCAGATGGTTGCAAATAACGGCGAGAGTCTAATGACATGAAGGAAAACTTTGTACTACCACGTTTTCCATTTTTTTTTTTATGAGGTTATTTGTTCAATTCTCCCAACATTCTATAATTTGTTATCACAGAAGGAGAAGGAGAAAATGAGAAAACATCTCGTGTGGTGGAGGGAGAAATTTTAGTGAGATAAAAAATTTTAATTCTCAAAATATTTATTATTATATTTTTTATTAATTAATTACATATCTAATTAAGTTTGCGTATCTAAATTTATGATCGTTAAACCTTACGTGCCACACCGAAATTATTCTTATCTCAAAGAATTGAGAGACGATTTTTCTCTTCTGCTTATGATTTATAGATTATTTTTATAAATATTGTATGTCATAATTCTGATAGTTAATGATATTCTTCTATAGAGAGGGAGAGGATCTTTTTTAAATTATCAAAATGTCTCTCCTTTTGTTCAAAAAATATATTTTGAATAGATATAATTATTGAGAAGAGATATCATTTCGTTCAATGGGTATGTTTTAAAAAGATATATCTATTCACTAAGTGACATATCTATTGAAAAATAATATATTATTTTCATCAAAGAATATATCTTGAATAGGTATATTTCTTAGAAAAATTTGTCTTTAATATATATAAATAAATAGAATCATATTAATTTAATCAATTCAATAATTCATATACAATATCATGTGAAGCATATTTCTAGCGTAAAGTATTAGAGAATATTTATTAAATACTTGTTATTTAATTCTGTAGCTGGTTCCGGGTCTTGGTGTTTGCACCATTGCATAGACGGGTCTGACGATGTGAACCGTAGTTAGTCGAAATAAAGAGCCATGGTCATAGAGGGCAAGTAATAAACCAGTTAGCCAAAATGCATGTGGTTCTTGCTAGTCTTTTATCTCAAATTTGATAGGATTGCAGTTGCTAAGCTTAAAGCAAAAAGCAAACCGCCACTTTGAACATCTGAATTCTAGGTAAAAAGGAACTATTTTGAAGGTGTGGAACAAGAGATTATTCATTATAAAAAAATTCAATACTTCAAACGGAATAATGTACCATATATAAGTTTCTTCCTGCTCTACTTTAGGAAAGGGATATTAAAAAAATACAGATATAGTAGAAATATTTCTAAACTAATAAAGCTTTTCTATTAAATATAATCATTTTAACTCACTCAGTAGAAGAGAAATTCATTTTCATGGACATGATTTTCCTTTTCAGAGAACATGTCTCTTATAATATTTGCATTATATTTGAAAAAAAAAAAGTGGTTAAGGTACAAATATAGCATAATATATATTTGGTCTCTGTAAATTTAAATTTGATGGAGGTTCGTGTTTCATCTCCTTCCTTTTCCCTTGTTATTAGCCTTGTAGCAAAAGTATATATATAAATTACCTTGCGTAGGATAAAATAAGTATTAAGACGATGTATAAAAATAATTTTAATAAAATTTTCTAATCTTAAAATCATTTTTTTAGTGACCAAGGATTTTCACCACCGCTTCTTAAGATTAGATCAAACTCCCAAGTGTATTAACCCATCTGCAGATATCGTAAATTAAGTAAATCAGATATATAATAATTAGAATTAAACTTGTGATCACAGGTCCAATCACAACATCTAAAGCCATTTTTACCAATTATATCAACCTTTTCAAATTAAAAATAACCCCCTTCCTTGTAGTTGCATGTTACCCCTCTTTGCCAGAGAACACTACAGTAAGCTTATCATGTTCGTTTTTTTTATATTTTTCGCTGGCTTTCCATTCAATCACAAAGGATATAGATGCTTTCAACATCTTAGATTTTGTTTTTCAAGCAGATAAAATTTACTTACAAAATAAAAACGAAAAGCATTTTCAAACCTACAAGGTCAAAAATGATGGGCTTAATGATATCGGATGAGATGGGCATCTTCAATTTGCTAAAATAAAACCCGACAACTGGTACTTTAAAGTCTAATAACGTAAATTTTATGTCAACGGATAAAAAATATATAAAAATAAATAAATTTAGATAATTGTTAAATGTAAAGAGTTGAATGATAGTCTAAATTTTGACTTAATTAAGATATAATTAAAATATAAAGAGTTTTAAAATAGAACCCTAAACTCATATTTAAATATTAAAATAATGAGTATTTTAACTTAATATATTTATTTGATCTTATAAAGGTTTGAAATAGGAGAAATATTATCTAGAGACTTATCCTACTAGCTTAGACACAAATTTATCAATGTTTTTACTAGAACTTCCCCCTTTTGAAACAGCTCCCTTGATCAAACAGCTCAATCTCTTAGAGTTTGCTTTCATCTCCTCAGCCTTCCCTCCATGCATTACTTCTCTTATGCATCCTGCAATTTCTCGTCCTGTTACAATCCCTTTCTCCTCACTTTTCACTCGTCTTCCCACCTTCCAGACGTCCTGTATAAGCTTTGCATTCGTCGTCTGATCAGCCCACTGCGGCATTGCCACCATCGGCACACCCAAGGACAATGCCTCCAGCGTCGAGTTCCACCCGCAATGCGTCAAGAAGCAGCCCACGGTGGCACTTGATAGCACTTCCAACTGTGCACACCATTTGACAATAACCCCATTATCGCCCGTCTCCGCCGTGATATGTTTGGGTAACTTCGCCTGCTCCGAAGCCCTGATCACCCACAAGTAGTAGCAGTCGCTTGCGTTCAGTCCCCAAGCCAGTTCGTTCATTTGCTCTTCGCTTAAACTAGCTTGGCTGCCGAAGGAGACATAAACTACAGAGTTAGGAGGTTTGTCTTTGAGCCAGTTGGTGGTTGTTTCGTGGTCTGGATTGAAGAGATGGAGCCCATAGGCTTTGTCCTCCATGACTAGGTTGTCTAAGTAGAGAGATGGGAGTGTCGGGCCAACTGTAAGTACTCCACATTGAGTTGAAACCGCATCTACTGCCTATTGAAAAATAATTAGCAACAATTCGTCAGTTGTAGGGAGGAACTTATATTACCATAAGCAGAGATTGAAACAAGCATTAGATTTCAAATTGGTGTTAAAGATTACATAAATTATGAAAAAAAAACACTACCAAAGTCACCTTGTGGAGAAAAAAAGGCACATAAATATATATACAAAGAGGGAAAATTTGCATTTAGAAGTTTAAAGCCATCAATGTGAATGTCAAGTAATTTGATAGGTCACAGTAGAAATGTTTGGATGTATGAACACATGGAGATGAATCAGTTATAAGCATAAGGCTGCATTTGGTTACTCTCAAAATTCGGAATTAAAATTTAAGTTTTAGATCTAATTTCAATTTTGTTGTTTGATGTATGATGGAATTTGAATTCTTGTTCCATATTAATTTGAATAAAAATATTAATTAAATTAGAGGTATGATAAAGAATTATAATTTTAAAGATAAAAATTATCTATTAATTAAATATGATAAAATTAAAAAAACAAACTCTATTGGATAAAATACTTTTAATTATTTGGGTTGGGCACAAGTAGGCCAAATTGTTTAAATAATATATATATCTAAAAGTGAGATTTTATAAAATTTTACATATTAAATTTCATACATTGAAAAATTTATATTTTATATTGCGTTACTTATTTCTGTTACTCTGTTGGATAAAAATATGTTTAATTATTTGGGTCGGGCACAGGTAGGTTATATATATATATATATATTATTATTTATATCTAAAAATAAAATTTTATAAAATTTTGCATATTAAATTTCATACATTAAAATATTTATATTTTACATTGCATAATTTATTTTTGTTATTTTTATATATAGATTAAAAATATAATCACACATTAATTATTTTTTTCTCTTAAAATTATAATTCATTGTATAGTTTAAATAGTAGAATTAAAATTCTATTCAATTATAATTATAACAGAATTAAAATTAAACTTATATTTTTAAATTTTAATTTTAATTTTACGATATTTAAGAAGATGGACATAGGAGACTTTCTTTATGATCTTGTTAAGTTAATATTTAATCCGTAATATTATTATTTCTATCAATGTCAACTGTTTATGCTTTAGGTTAAGATCTCTTGAAGGTTCCACCGCCATTTTATTAGTAGTTGATATGAAACCGACTGACTAGAGTTAGTGGGATTGGTATTTGAATTCAAAATTCCATGGTTAAATTATTTTAATTATTTTGATAGTAATAAATATATTTATAGTAGATTATAATTTTAATGGATTAAATATATTTGAAATGGGACTTATAAAATTTTATGAAAAATTCTTTCTAAGTACAAATTCACACTATTGTCATAAACTAAATATTTACATATATTATGGGTTTAATCCAATTTAAGATTTTATAATAAATTTAAAATCTATTTTTTTTTTTTTATAAAACTAGATATCATAATATTTTTCGCTGATATATTACATCAAAAATTTGGATTTATATACTAGTAATAACAATTCTGCAAAATTTAAAATTCGTAAAGATAAATGTTAAAAGCTTTAATTGTCATTGTAGTCTTCCATGCATACCATGTTTTATATAAGCTTTATTTTCATACATGAAGAAAAATTGCTTTCACTTAGAAAATATCAAAGCACATAGTAAAATATTGATCTCTCTTGAGCACAAAATTTTCATATCTTAATTAAGTGAAATTTATATTTTAATTGTTTATATATTTTTTTGATAGATAATTTTATAAGATAATTTTTATAAGAGTGAAAGAGTAAAGGTATCACTTTTTTAAAAAAATCCATATTGGAGTATTATTTGATATTATAAGATTTAATCTTCACTCAACGGAACATTCTCGGTTTAATGGATTTAAAATTTCAAGCATGACTCAGACACTAGATATAAACCATACTGAACCAATATAAATATAGTGTTGAATCTCTCTTCTACTGCTCTTTTTTTTTTTTTTTATTTGTTGTATTTTGTTTAACTATACATGTCTAGTATTTTAACAAATCAAAATTAATTTGAAATTAGTAAAGTCTAATTTACAACACTTTTAGGTTGATTATTGGGACAACAATATATATATCTAATATTGATGCGTTCTTGGATCCAGATTATCATACGAATTAGAGAGTTAAGAATTGTCCGATTGGGTTGATGCCAGTCCGGTGTCCGTACATATTTAATCTGGATCCTCTACAACACAACAAAGTATGGTTAAAGGATTGGCGGGACTCACTCCCTATTATATCCTTTGACACTCAAATCAATATATTTCTTTGAGAAAAGAAAATGGATGATACAAGTACAAATACTCGTAAAAATAGTTTTTAGTTGTGGCGTACATTTTTTAGAAAGCGTAAAGAACCGTCAGATAGATAAGCGACGCAGTTCGGCAATTGGCAGTCGAGTCTGTTGAGTCAGAAAAGGAAACTGCTTTAGTAGATTAAGTTGGTTCCGTTTTCCTTCAAGAAGTAACGGACTCGGATAAGACCAACAGGTTTGTCTATCGATTTTGGGCCAAGTGGGTCTCTATTCTATTATGGGCTGAATCTTTTGACGGATTATCCTCATGAGCCGATAGTAATTATACCCATTACTAACTACCCATGCCAGGAGACTTGAAGTTCCGCCTTTCGGTATAATGTTTGAGAATAGTTATTTGTTTGAACCCATCCTCTTAGTCCGATGGACTTCGTTTGCTAGCTAGACGAGGAATTTCAATTTGATGAGCTTCATTGAATGTCCAGATGATGGCTTCTAATCTAACGAACTTCATCTATGCCACTAGTAGCAGTATTAAATGCGAGCTTCTTTGAGTCACAGACCATTCTCGAAATTGCACCGGTCGTCATTATTGACTTCGAGCTATTGACGTGCCTCACAACCTACAGGATGTTGATAAGTATTACTGTCATAATGAGATGTGTCTTTTTAAATTGTTTTTCTATATGGCATCGTTTTGACCTAATGAGTCCTGCTATAAAAAAGTTTAAATCATTCATTCTCTCACTTTCTGAAACATTTCATTCCTTACCCTCTTTGAAATCCTTTTGACTTATTCTTCCTTTGAAATCCTTTACCTTCTTTAACGGCTTCTGGCGTTAATGGCATCCAGTTAGTCCTTACATCCGCCAATATCGACTATCTTCGTACTGAGTGTAAGATTACCGTTTACGAGATTCATCTCAAAGGAGGTCTTCGATATCCCATGGCGTCGGAGTTGTATAAAATAATGACGGCTCTTCATATTCCTGGTCTCTAAATTATAACCCTATGTAATTAAGTGTTTAATTTCTTTATGTATTTTTGCTCGCATTCATGGCCTGATATTAGACACCAATGCCGTAAAAGTTATTTTTCGTTTTCACCATAGAGCAGACTAGATTTCAATCTCTCCACATTTTGAGTTCATGTTGAGTGGGAAAAATCCTGACTCAACAAAGAGATGGAAAGACCAATTCTTCTACCTAGCGACTATCTCCAAATCGGAGCTCTCTAATGAGTGGGGCCGAGTCTCAACATTTTTTAATTCCGACATTTTGGAGCACAAGAAGGAGTCGGGTAAGGCGGTGACGGATCTCATTAAGGAAAAAGTCGGCTCCTTCTATGACAATAAAAAGAACCGATCGCTGTTGGCCAAGTCTATGGGTCAGGCCGAGTCTATGGCTCAGGCTAAATGGAACCTATATTGGAGGGGTTGAAAGTGCCTCTTGCACCAATGGTTTATAAGAGGAAGCCAAAGAAAAATAAAGGCCCTTCCAATTTAGCAAGCCATCGACCCAAATGCTCGAGCGCAAAGAGGCCTAGGCTGGGTTCTCTTTTGACGACAAAGCCACTATTAATCAGCTTGTATGGAGAAAAAGGCCATCGGTGAGGATGCACCCAACTCCTACGTCTTTCCTGGCATAAACGCATGGGGTTGTTGGACTAGATGAAGGCTGTGAGCCTTCGGAGTATGCTACTAAGGCTGGAGTCGAAAAGATTCATATCCCTACTCCAACCCTTGCTTCATTTGGGATGCCAGTTGTTCTATCATCACTATCCGAGGTGCCCCTACCTGATCTTCCTACTAGTTTTGTCGATGGTGCTTCCTAAATAGTGAGACTCAATCTGGAAAGGCCGAGGAGGTGCCTCAAATCAAGTTTTTAGAGGCCAGCATCCAAGAGATGGACGTCCTAGAACTTCATGCTGAGGTTGGCAAGGTAACTTTTTCTGAGCTCCCAGCATCCAAGGCCAGAGTTAAAGATGAGGTCGATAGACAAGTCGAGGTGGTACACGTGCCTTGCTTGGAGGCCTCCATGTTTGAGGCTGAGTTGGAAGACACTGCTGAGGTAGCAGTTAAAACATCCAATTCTGAGCCCCCAACACTTGTGGTTTAGGGGGATGTTTTTGCCAGAGGAGTCAATGAGGCAGCTGAGGTAGCCGTTGCAGAGCCCTCGAGGCCAAAGGTTTATGATTTTTTGGAAGTTCCCATGGGTGATACTCTCACAGGGAGCTCATCTTTCTCAAATGTATTGGCCAAACTTTTCCTAAAATTTTTTATCACTTTCTTTACAGCTTCTAACTTATTCTTTTCTTATAATTTCAAGAACTAGCCTATCGTCTTATCTCAACTGCTGACCGATTGTCTCATGATTACATTAAGAAGGAGAAGTTCATAGCCTTGGAGTATTTCCCATCTCAAACGTGAGGTGTCTGTGACGAAGTAAAAGTACGCTCTCCTTTGTGATCAGAATTTCAGACTAGAGAGTGAGTTTCTAATATCCATCAGTCCGATGACATCAAGTAGGGGATGGAGTACAAGTATGGGGATGGTATCGATATCTGCCGACACATCATCAAGACGGTGGCTCCTAGCATTCTCATTTTTATATTCCATCCTAGGAATGTCAATACTCGACATAGTTCAGATGTGTTGTACTATCCTAACAATGATGTAGACTCTTGGAAGCCTTTGTCAGAGACTCCACAGCCAAATCCTCCTTCGAAATAAAAATATTTTTTTATCATTCCTATACTTGTAACATTTTTGTAATAAAATGAGTTTTGTCACAATTGTGTCAATCCTTATTTCTCTCTCTCTTTTGTTACTTATGTATACATAAGCTGGTCGATCATTATAGGCTTAAATGTTAAGCTCTTGAGATCACTTAAGCCGTCTTCCACACACGGTTTCTGTCACTCAGACATGCCAAAGGTATCAAAGTTCTTGTATGTCTAATTTAAAGTTTCTTGACCATGATCAATTGACGATGCTATCTTTCTTTAATTGAGGGTCGTTACATTCGTACTTTAAGGAAACTCTATATGTTTTTAGCCTTCGGTCTCATAAGGGCCACTTGGTTCCATGATTAAGTTTTACAATTCGAACTTATTAGGGTTGCTCGATAACATGAATGAGTTTTATTGACAATCAAGTGGTGGTTCAAGGAGCAGGTGAATGGATTTCACCTGACTTATGCGTAACTTAGGTCATACAATATTATGAAATGACAAACAAGTACTCATATGAATAATAAATAATTATTTTATTAATAAAATGTAACATATTTTACAAGCACTCCAGATGATGTAAATTAATCTTACTTGATCAGATGTATATTTATTGATAATACTTTTTGAGGTAAGAGGCATTCCAAATCCTATGAACTAGTTCATCATTCTGGGTGAATAACTTATACGCCCCATTTCAGAAAAAGGCCAAGAACAATAAAGGCCCCTCTGAGATAGGTGAGAGTTTGTTCCGGTCGACATTCTTACCAATTGTTTCAATACTTTGTAGTACTAAATCTTCCACTTTAAATTAGCACGCTCTCACCTTCTATTTATAATATCTTGCAACTCACTGCGTTGATAAATTACCATTTGCAATCGTGCCATGTCCCGAATCTCTTCAAGTAGGACAAGGTTTTTTGGGAGCCTTTGTGAATTACTGAGTAAATCAAAACATTTGATTTGGAGATTGAATAGTCCGACCTCTATCAGCATGATAGCCTCAGTCCCATAGTATAGGATAAAGAGTGTCTCTCAGGTTGGCTATCTGGGTGTCGTCCTATATGACCATAATGCAGATTGTAGCTCGTCCACCCATGAGTCGCCAACACTTTCAAGCTTCATTTTTAAACTATGTAGTAGTGTGCGGTTGGTAACCTTCACTTGTCCATTGGTTTGTGGGTAGGCAATGAAGGTGTGAACCAACTTTATCCTCAAATTAGCACAATATTTTATGAACCCCTTGTTAGTGAATTGGGTCCCATTATCGGTCACTATGATTTCGATAATGCCTACATACTATACTCTGATGGATGAACTCTATTGCATTCTGTTTAGTGATCTGAGTCGGTGGGACGGCCTCGACCTACTTTATAAAATAGTCGATCTCGATGATCACGAACTTTCTATGTCTGATGCAATTGGAAGGGTCCAAGGATATCGAGCCCCCATTTTGCAAATGGCCAAGGCAACTTTAGGGCTCGGAGCTCTATATATGGTTGATGGGTAAGGTTCCCATGAATCTAATGATTCTCACATTTTCATATGAAATCCAATGCATCATACTTCATGGTAGGCCAGTAGTAACCTTGTCGGATGAGTTTAAAGGTAAGGTTCTTGCCTTCAATATGGGATCCACAAATGCCAAGGTGTACTTCTCCTAGCGTGTAGTCAGCCTCTTCTAGCGTAAGATGTTGTAGGTATGGGACGGAATACCGACATTGGTACAACTTCCTATCCATAATGGTATACCAACCGTCTTTTTCATGTACTTGGTCTCATCCGAGTTCTCTAATAACGTGCTATCGGATAAGTATCTTATGTAGGGAATCATCTAATTGTCAACATCGGCTATCTATATTATCTCTAGCTTTGGGTCGTTCATGTTGGGAATTTTGAGGATTTTACGAATTTCTCGTGTATACTGCTTTGGGTCCCGGGTTACTGCGGTCCTTGCTAGATGGTCTACTTTTTCATTCTCTTTTCTTGGGATGTGGATCATTTCTACAATATCAAATGCCGAAATCAAGCCTTGAACTTCTGAGAGATACTTGAAAAGTTGCGGGTTGGTAGTTTTAAAATTTCCTTCAACCTAATTGACAGTCAATTTTGAGTCGTAGTAGATGATCAGGTTCATACCGAGCACTCCTTGGTCAATTTGAGTCCGAAGAGTAATGCCACGTACTCTACCACATTATTGGTTGTCGAAAATCTAAGGATCATTGAATACTTTATTTCTGACTCTTTAAGAGTTCTCAGGACCACGCCGGCTCCACAACCTATTTGCATTGAAGAACCATCTACGTGCAAGATTCATACAAGAGTCCTTTGCTAACCGTCGGTCTCATTGAGATTGAGGGCCTCCAGAGTTGGGGTTGTTATTTTAACAATGAAGTCTGCTAAGGCCTAACCTTTTAAGGCTTGCCTCGATCGAAACTCCACGTCAAACGCAACCGACTCAATGGCTCATTTGACCAGTCATCCTGACATGTCTAGCCTCTGTAAGATTTCTTTTTAGCAGTTGGTCTATTAGGACGATAATTTTGTGTGACTGAAAATAAGAAAGGAATTTTCGGGCAAAATATACGAGTGCTAGAGCCATCCTTTCAATGTGTGAATATCGAGTCTTTGGGTCATTCACAATTTTGCTAACATAATATGCAGGTCGTTGCCATCGGACTGTTGTCTAATTAAGACCTAGTTTAAGGTGGTGTCGGACACTACTAGGCACAAATACAGCTTCTCACCTTTGAGAAATACTCTTTGATCCCTCAAAATGCAGTTTCGCAGTCAGTAATTCACTGGAAGTCAACGGCCTTCGTTCCCCTCAAAGTTTTGAAAAAGGGCAAATAGTTCTCCACTGATTTAGCTAAGAAATGGGAGAGCGCTACTTGCCTCCTAACAAGCTTCTAGACTTCTTTTACAACCGAAGGGGATTCATGTCAATGATACCCTTGATTTTTTCATGGTTCACTTCAATCCCTTGATGTGAGTCGATTAAACCTAAAAATGTTTTCGATATCACACCTAATGTACACTTTGTTGGATTGGGATTTATTTGGTGTGTACGAAGGACATTGACTGCATCGTATAGATGGCAAATATGATCATTGGTTGCTCTACTCTTGACGAGAATATTGTCCGTGTACACTTTCATATTCTGGTCCGATTAGGGCTCGAATATTTTGTTAATTAGCCATTGGTAGATGGCACAAATATTTTTCAATCTGAAGGGGGTATAACTTTATAGCACTATGTCCATTGGTCTGTTATGAATGACGTGTACTCATTGTACTCGAGCTCATTCTGAATCTAATTATAACCCAAATATGTCTCTATGAAGCTTAACAATTCATGTCCGGACATTAAGTCTTTGAGAAAATTAATTTACGGTAACGGAAAGCTATCTTTAGAACATGTTTTATTAACATCAGTGAAGTCGGCGTATATCCACCACTTTCCATTACTTTTATTGATCAAGAACACGTCAGATAATCAGTTTGGATATTGAACCTCCATGATGAATCTAATATCGAGCAATTTCTTCACCTCCTCACGAATAATAACCAGTTTATCAATCGAATAATTCCTTCATTTTTACCGAACAGGTTTATGATTGGGGTCTAGGCCCAACTTATGAACCATTATTCTAATCGGTATTCCTAGTATATTGCTAGGTGTCTAGATAAAAATATCAAAATTCTATTGGAGAAAACTGATAAGTTGGCACGGAGGGATTCTGGTAGAGAACTTCCTATTTGAACGTACTTCTCTGAATTATTGGGGTCCAAAGGGATCTAATCTATAGATTCTCTAAACTGAGCTTGTAATAAGGTGGTCTCGTCATGAAGTCAAAGTCCTCAATTAGTTGATTAGAGGGTGTTAGAGTGATTTGGGACAAGTAACATGTTTGTCCGGTCATTTAATCACAAATGACCTCTCCTACACTGTACGGAGTGGGAAACTTCATCCTTAAATGTGAGATCAAAGTCACTACCCCAAAAACTATCAAACAAGGACATTTGAGATGACGTTGTAGACCAATGAAAGGTCTACTACCAAGAAGGAAAGCAACTTGGAGGCAGTCCTCCAATAAGTTCCCAGCGTAACTTCCAACTGGACAACCCCTTGAACAGGTGCTAGCCCATTGTCCAATTCATACAGGGGTCCATCAGTGGATTTCATTTGACTTCTTTTTAGTCGCAAATTTAAAGTACGATTGAAATAAAGTAAATTTCTTAACTTTTTATTATCAATAAATACTCACTTCAATTGATAGTCTATATTACTATTAGAGACGAGTGCAGATACAACCAATGGATCAGAATAGGAAGATGTTATATGAATCATATCTTCATTCTTAAACCTAATGATATCATCCTTAATTCCTACCCTTGGACTCTTGTGCCCGGCGGCCATGCTTGAGTGCTCCGGGGTGTCGTTCCGCACTGGTCGTATTGTATTGTAATCATATTAACGACTCCGGCTGCCACTTAATTTCTTAGCTACTTGGATTCATCTTCGTCTACTCCTTCGGAGGTTTGTCCTGGTCTTTACAGAAAACGGGTAAGGTGTCCTTTTCGGATTAACTTTTCAATCTCCTTCTGTAATATCCGACAGTCTTCAGTGCTGTGGCCCCTACATCAATGGTAATGACAACACTTTGATTGATCACCTCCATCTGAATTTTTCAATACCTTTGGCCATTTGAAGAATATTTCATCCCAAATCTACATTAGGATGTTAGTGCAATATTCAATCAATGGAGTCAAGTCCAGGGACCTGAACTCCCTTCGTGCTATCGACTTTGACTTTTGTTACTTCCTTGATCCTCAAGAGCCCATGTGGTCCCTATTCTTCCTCTTTTCATTTATCTTCCTCTGACAAAAATGATCAACACGCTCCGACCATTTTATTTCATTGGCCTCTTTTACCACTATGTAGGCTCTGGTAATTGTCTTGACCTCTCGAAAAGTCCGTGAGTCCTTGTGGGTCAAATATTTAAAAAAGTCCCCAGTCTCTAAAATTGATATGAAAACACTCAACTCACCTCATCGGTGAGCTCGAGTATCTTTTGGGCTACGATCATGATCTAAGTCAGGAATTTTTTAACTTTCATTTGACCCTTATTTGACATGGGCAAGACGTCATGATTGCTTCTCCTCCCTCCAACTGGAGGCAAATTGGGACAAGAGGTTGTCGGCAAGATCCTGGAGCGTCCGAATCGAGCTGGACTGAAGCCGATAGAACCATACTTGGGCGTCTCTTTTAAGAGTTAAGGGAAAGTATAAACACATTACAACCATGTCCAGGCCTTATAAACTCAGGAGAGTGTAAAAACGGTCTAGATAGTCTATCAGATCAGTACTCTCATTGTAAGGATCCAAGGCCAGCATCTTGAATTTGTGAGGGAGTGGATATATTCATATCTCCATCGTGAATGGAGATCTTCGTAAATTAGCACTTCGTCCTTTGGTGTTTCCTCTAAAAATGTACTTCCATATTTTTTTAACTTTTTTCTCCATTTAACGAAGAGTTGCCATCCTCTTCTCATTGAGGAAGATCCTCAATTTTGAAGGGTTATGCGTGGTATGAGAGGTTGGACGGCTCACAACTTTTGGAGGGCGCACACTGTGAGAGGCTCTTGCTTGGTACAAGGGCTCCCTATCGTTAGGGGAATAATGAGGATCTTGCCTCTCAGGGCTATCCTCTCAAGTACATCGAAATTTTGTTACTTGAGGCTGTTTGGGTCTCGAGGCCTTTAGGCCGTTGGCCCTTATCGGTCGGGCACTTCCTTCCCCTCTTTATCAGCTCGGAAGTCACTGTTTGGAAAGTGGAAGATGGAGCCCTTTCGATCGCTCGTCGAGTCGTGTGTAAATAGTTTGACGACTTTAGAAATATCATCCATTCTCATTGTGAGAGCACGTACACGCCATGGTCGAGATAATCATCAACCCAATGCCAATAGGAGGACAGTTGCCACATGAGATGGCATCTCTGATTGGTGCACTGACTTATACTCATGTGTTCACCATGTTGGTATTTACAGGAGTGTTGTAGTTAGAATGCCACCTTGGATCCGAATTATTATACGGGTTAGGGAGCAAAGAATTGTCTGATCAGTCTGATGTAGGTTCGGTCTCCATATAAACTTAATCTGAATCCTATGTAATACAATAAAGTACAGTCAAAGGATTGGCGGGATTCACTCCCCGATATGTCCTCAAATATTCAAATCAGTAACTTTTTTTGAGAAAAGAAAATAAAGGATGCAAGTGCAAATGTTCGTAAAAATGATTTTTAGTTGTGGTGTATACTTTTTAGAAAGCGTCTTAATGTGAGAGATAATGCACTTTTAATGTCTTAAGAGTATTTTTGGTTATCTTTTAGTTGGTTAAGCGTCATCCCCTTTTCCTATTGGAAAGGCGAGGTTTATATAGAAGTTAGAGATAGTTGACTTTTTCACCCAATCACTTAAGGAATCGTCAGATGGATAAATAGACATTGTTCGACAATCGGCAGTCGAGTCCATTAGGCCAGAAGTAACAACTCGGATATAACCAATAGGCTTGTCCACTAATTTTGGGCCATATGGGCCGACTAGGCCTTTATTTTATTATGGGTCGAATCTTTTAACGGAATATCCTCATGAGCTATTAATAATTATATCCATCAAATGTAATTTTTTTAATCTAAATATATGATGCGGAGGTGTTCTAGGTTGATTATTAATCACAATAATAATGGTATGAAAAATTTTGGCCAAAGATAAACGGTGGATGTATTTTACAGGTAATGGGTCAATTGTTCTCATTTACTACATGATCGTGGGTCGTATATATATTATGATCTATTATTATATCTAATATCGTAATATATTATCATATCTAATAGATTTATACCCAGATAAGCTTGACATGTACACAGTAAAATCAATGTAGTGTGCACAGGTAAATTTTTGTTGACTCTTAATTTTATTTAATTAATCAAAATGATATATCAATTACGAAAATTTATTATTCATAACAAATAACGCAAAATTAATTCTTTGAAATATATGTATAAAAATTGAAAGAAATATACCTTTTCCTCAAGCTCGTAGACTGTGTTGACAAGCAAAAAATCAGCCTTATCCACATTCGAGTACTGATCCAACGTCGCTTCCAAGTACGCCGGGTGCGCTTCTGGGTCACTGAGAAACAACGGCAAGTCTCCCACCTCCAGAAATGGCATTCCTGTAAATAAATACGTACATATAAACATATATTTAATCAAAACTTTAGAAAAAATAAATATATAAAAATAATTGTTTTTTTAATTTAAAAATAATAATATTATTATTTAAATCCGTGCCTGGAATTGAAACTAGGGTTGAAGATATTGGTAGATGCAAGAGGCCATGATATACGTAGTAGGCCATATTATTAACCGCGCAAGACTGGGTGAAGAAGGCGGTTCCGGCTAGCCCGTGGTCCTTAGCCACGTCCATTACCCACGGTATCACTGAGTCATAGACCACACACTTGATGGGGTGCGGAGAGCTCGAATGCCGTTGGATGAGATCGGCCAGAGTTTTCGAGCCGACGGCCCGGAGGCTAGAAAGGTAGGCCTCGGCGCTGTCTGCTCCGGTGAAGCCGGTCTCGTCATAGCCGTCGGAGATGGTGTCGACCAGGATCGACCCGGTTTCAAGGCGGGTGGATTTGGAGAGGTAGACGGTGGTGGCCAGGGTGGCCTTGACGCGGCTCGCGGCGGCTAACCGCTTCCCGAATTGGAGCATCGGGTTGATGTGGCCTTGTGCTGGATATGGGAATATTAAGACATGAACAGCTTTTCTGGCTTCCTTCCCCATGGATATCTCAGCTGCCTCTCTCAACACTCCTCTCTCACAATCGCTAACATATATATATATATATAATATTTATATAATTTGTATATAAGTTTTATTCAATCATGTATAGTCAAAAATCATAGAACCTTTTTAATTTTTTTTAATTTTTTTAAAATATATTTCTTCCTGTATATAGGAAAGAGTTGTATAAATTTTATACAATGATTGTACAAATAGATTGTTTTTGTGTGTGTGTGTTAGAATTTTAGAATTATTTCATATTTTTAATAATTTATTAAAATAATTAAAAATTATATTTTTATATAATTTTTCATAATTTATTAAAAAAATTATTTACTTACTATGTTTAGTATTTAATAAAAAAATAATATTTATTGTTGCGTCCGCGGTCTCGGGATCCACGTGCAACACAAGTATTCGTGAGTATGAGTAATGGAAAAGGAGGGATGAAACCGGTTTTACGTGGAAAGCCTCCTCGTAAATGAGGAAAAAAACCACGGGTTAACGGCATTAAATCTTGTTATTAGATGGCATCTTTGATTGGTGAACCGTTTTTATACGTAGGAATTCTCTATGCGTTTTGTCACCATGTTGGAGATTTACAGAGTGTTCAAGTCTTTCTCCTTTTTCGGTCTGGAAATGAGTTTGGGAGTAAGGGACCTTGGAGAGCAAAGAATTGTCTTATTATGCCACCTTGATGAATTATTATAGGTTCGGGCCCATATGAACTTAATCAATCCAATGTAATATAATAAAGTATAGTCAAAGGATCAAGCGGATTCACTCCCCGATATATCCTCAAATATTCAAATCAGTAACTTTCTTTGAGAAAAGAAAATGAAGGATGCAAGTGCAAATGTTCGTAAAAATGATTTTTAGTTGTGGTGTATACTTTTTAGAAAGCATCTTAATGTGAGAGATAATGCACTTTTAATGTCTTAAGAGTATTTTTGGTTATCTTTTAGTTGGTTGAGCGTCATCCCCTTTTCCTATTGGAAAGGCGAGGTTTATATAGAAGTTAGAGATAGTTGACTTTTTCACCCAATCACTTAAGGAATCGTCGGATGGATAAATAGACATCGTTCGACAATTGGCAGTCGAGTCCATTAGGCCAGAAGTAACAACTCGGATATAACCAATAGGCTTGTTCACTAATTTTGGTCCATATGGGCCGACTAGGCCTTTATTTTATTATGAGTCGAATCATTTAACGGAATATCCTCATGAGCCATTAATAATTATATCCATCAAATGTAATTTTTTTAATCTAAATATATGATGCGGAGGTGTTCTAGGTTGATTATTAATCACAATAATAATGGTATGAAAAATTTTGGCCAAAGATAAACGGTGGATGTATTTTACAGGTAATGGGTCAATTGTTCTCATTTACTACATGATCGTGGGTCATATATATATTATGATCTATTATTATATCTAATGTCGTAATATATTATCATATCTAATAAATTTATACCCAGATAAGCTTGACATGTACACAGTAAAATCAATGTAGTGTGCACAGGTAAATTTTTGTTGACTCTTAATTTTATTTAATTAATCAAAATGATATATCAATTACGAAAATTTATTATTCATATCAAATAACGCAAAATTAATTCTTTGAAATATATGTATAAAAATTGAAAGAAATATACCTTTTCCTCAAGCTCGTAGACTGTGTTGACAAGCAAAAAATCAGCCTTATCCACATTCGAGTACTGATCCAACGTCGCTTCCAAGTACGCCGGGTGCGCTTCTGGGTCACTGAGAAACAACGGCAAGTCTCCCACCTCCAGAAATGGCATTCCTGTAAATAAATACGTACATATAAACATATATTTAATCAAAACTTTAGAAAAAATAAATATATAAAAATAATTGTTTTTTTAATTTAAAAATAATAATATTATTATGTAAATCCGTGCCTGGAATTGAAACTAGGGTTGAAGATATTGGCAGATGCAAGAGGCCATGATATACGTAGTAGGCCATATTATTAACCGCGCAAGACTGGGTGAAGAAGGCGGCTCCGGCTAGCCCGTGGTCCTTAGCCACGTCCATTACCCACGGTATCACTGAGTCATAGACCACACACTTGATGGGGTGCGGAGAGCTCGAATGCCGTTGGATGAGATCGGCCAGAGTTTTCGAGCCGACGGCCCGGAGGCTAGAAAGGTAGGCCTCGGCGCTGTCTGCTCCGGTGAAGCCGGTCTCGTCATAGCCGTCGGAGATGGTGTCGACCAGGATCGACCCGGTTTCAAGGCGGGTGGATTTGGAGAGGTAGACGGTGGTGGCCAGGGTGGCCTTGACGCGGCTCGCGGCGGCTAACCGCTTCCCGAATTGGAGCATCGGGTTGATGTGGCCTTGTGCTGGATATGGGAATATTAAGACATGAACAGCTTCTCTGGCTTCCTTCCCCATGGATATCTCAGCTGCCTCTCTCAACATTCCTCTCTCACAATCGTTCACATATATATATATAAGTTTTATTCAATCATGTATAGTAAAAAATCATAGACCCTTTTTAATTTTTTTTTTATTTTTAATTTTTTAAAATATATTTGTTCCTGTATATTGGAAAGAGTTGTATAAATTTTATACAATGATTGTACAAATAGATTGTTTTTGTGTGTGCGTGTTAGAATTTTAGAATTATTTCATATTTTTAATAATTTATTAAAATAATTAAAAATTATATTTTTATATAATTTTTCATATTTTATTAAAAAAATTATTTACTTATTATGTTTAGTATTTAATAAAAAATAATATTTATATAATTAATAAAATTAATCTTATTTTTATCATATAAATGATAAAATTATTCATTTGGATAGAGTGAGTGTCTTATTTTTCACTGTTAAGAGAAGTATTTCAGATTTGGTTGAAGGAATTTTTATTAACTTTCCATTGATTCTAATTTAAAGTAGTCTTCTACAAAAATATAGAAAAAAATATCTTTGTTGTGTAATTTTAATTAAAAATGAAAAATAAAGATGAGGGAAGGCATATCCATCCAAATTTTATAATAAAAAAATACTAATTATAGATTCTTTTTAATAATTGGTTAATACCGACCCTACTATGTTACTAGTATTTAGTTTCATATCATTAAATTATAAAATAATATAATAATTTTATAATCTATAAAACTAATTTCATATCTCATAAACTTTTCTAATATATATATTGATTTATTTATATATATATTGATTTATTTATATTTATTATTTATTTATTGCTTTAGCCTTATCTAGCTGCCTTTCAATTACGTGTGGGTCATATGCTTCGTCGACTTGGGCCCCACCATTAGCTTTCTCCTTTTTAGATGTGAAATATATGATATTTTAACGATTTAATGTTAAAAAATTGAAAACTCGGGAAAGTGTGAGGTGGGTCACTTATTATATATTATAACCATTTTTTCATTAGGTAACTTATAACTTTATTTCTTGGATCAGGATTCCGCGCCTTGAAGGCGGAGAATTACAATGACGATTTTAATGTACGTAGATTTCGATGTACGTAGTTATAAATATATTATATATTTTACTTGTTTATTTTTAATAAATAATTATTATTTATTAGAAAATTAATTAAAATTAATTGTTTTAAAATAATTGAATTCTAATTATTTATTTGAAAATAAATAATTAAAATAAAAAAATAAATATTTTTATTTTATTAAGGACGATTCTCCTCTCAATTCAAAAGTGACGTACGATTATAAAATTAGTACATTGCCTCTCTCATGCATGGGAACAAATAATGTACGTAGATTTGGATGCCCGACTCTCCGCGATGTACGGTTTTCATGGAAACTAATAATCAAACCCACGTGACGTCTCTGACGCAGAATTTGGCCAGCAGATCGAGCCATTTGCAAATCTTATTTAATTTTTATTCCGGCAGAAAAATATTACAAATATTGACAATTTATTTTAATATTTAAATCAATTTCTTAATTCAATAAATCCTTATATTCTAAAAAATTTGAAAATGATTGCATTTCCATTTTACTTTGTTTAAGCTTATTACATTTTATGAATATGAGTTATCTTACGAATTGAGTGTCACAAATCGAATTTTTATAATTATTATTCTGATGTGGATCCGATCTCTATAATCCTGAACCTGAATCCTATATAACGCAAAAGAAAATAAGAGGTCAAAGAACGGTGAAAATTACTCCCACATTTAATTCTTTGACGCTTAAATTAGATATTTTTTCAAGATTATAAAAAGATACATGAATGATGCATGTATGGTGAATTGAGTATTTGAATGTGCCCAATTGATAAATGATTTATGGGTGCACGGTGAAAGTATTATAGATTTAAAAGCTCTGGCAAAGGGGAGAAGGAAGATGGCCTCTGGAAGAACTAAAAGACAAGACCTTCCTGGACAAGAGAGATTCTTTGAATGAGGACAAAGCCTCCTAGGATAGAGAGCTGGCCTCTTTAGGATATAGGGTTGGCCTCCTAGGGTGGAGGGGCTAGCATCCTTGCATGGGTGGTTGGTTGACATTTTCTCCGTCTTTTTTTCTCATTTTCCCTTTCAGAATGAAGGGGTATTTATAGAGGTGAACGACGGTTAGACAACCTCCCACAAATAAGGATAAGATAAAACGATTTTTACCGATTACATATAAAGTGTGCTGTCCTGATTGGGCCGACCAATTTTAATAGCTAGTTGTCAGGTCGATTGGGCTAATTGGGACGTTATTTGTTTCTTGAGCCTACTTCTTCATTCGTTGACCTTCTTATTGAGTCAGATTTATCAAACCCATCAAAACTTTGATATATTCCTTAGATCCAAATTATTGTACACAGTATAGAGTTAGACGTTTGTTTTGTCAAAATATAACCATCCCCCAATCCTGCCTTGTGATATATATTTATAACTTAGGCTCCGATCGCTATATCTATTCGAAATTGTTGCTTACGGTGAGAGGTATTATGATGCATTGAATGCCAACTGTTATTATAATTATATAACTTCTATTTGTGTTAGTTTAGTAACCATCTAGGCACTAAAGTCTAGCTTTTATTAGGTCAGTACAATATTAGGCCATTGTAGTATTAGGTCGTTACAATTCGTTCACATCAACTTATTATCCATGATTAATTAGAACTATCTATTAGAACTTAATACTTTATTTATTACATTATTGGGCCATTCACTACATTAGTCTTACATGTTCCTCGCCACTTAATTGCTCGGTCAATCAACTTAGTCCTTGGTGTCGGTATTCGAGTTGCTTATGTTCAAACCCTCATTTCCTCATCTAGCGCAATATAAACACTTGTTTTAGTACCATTTGCTTTTCCTAAAATTTAATATATATTGATCTAACTGACTTATAAATATTTTATTTTTATAATATTATAATTAAAAATGGTTAAAATTTATGCTTATAGATAATACGAGTCTAAAACATAATATTATTGTGAATTTATAATTGTGTTGATTATTTAAGAAATTTGTTATGTAAATAATAAAAATTGTATTTTTTTGTTTTATAACCTCAATTATTGATTTTTTAACAATTAAATTAATGCAATTAATAAATAAATACAGTATTCTAATGATATATTGTAATTTCTCACCAAAAAAAAAAAAAAAAAAGGAATGTGTGGACTGAGGCGATGGTCCTCATTTGTAATTATTTTTTAAAAAAGTTATACGTATGATATTTATTTATAATTTTTTACAATATTTTCTCTATAAATGAGGTATATTTTAATTATTTTAATATTTTATTCCTAAAAGGACATACTTATTAAAAAAATGGGTTATATGTAAAAATTATAAAAGAGTAAAGTATTTAGTTAAAATTTTTATTTCAAATAAAAAATATTATTTATCTCTTTCGACCACAGCTATTTTACAAGTCCTAAAATATGCCTACTCTGTGTTTTATGATTCGCTTTCTTATTTTTTAAATATTAATAGGCCATATATATATATAAATTATGTATAATATTTATACTTTTTTTACAATATTTTTTATATAAATAAAATATATTTTAATTTTTATTCCAAATAGGCCCTACTTATAAAAAAAAGTGAGTTACATTTAATTGTAAAGAGTGATATATCTATCAAACTTCCTATTTAAAATAAAAAAAAAAATGATACTTAACCAAATCAACCATAATTATTCTAAAAGTAATACTATATATTATAAGTTTATTTTGACTTTTAAAATTTTTAAATATTTATAGACCAATATATATATAATACATAATATATAAATTTTTAAGCATAATACAGACCATATCAAAATCGAAATCAAGTCAAATATGAAATGAATTCAGATAAAAATTTATAATCAACAAATCGGATTGTGTCGTATAAGGCCCACTACTGAAGTCGAAAGCTTTATCCGTGCCCATCTATGAGCCGAATTGGGCTAATTTAGACCGATAAATAAATCTTTTATTTTTAATAAGTTATTTTAAAAATTTATATTTATGTAGAATTATATAAAAATATATAATATTTTAAAAATTATTATGTTTATGACAAGGTATTACATAATTTTATAATTTAATGAAAAATTTTTTACTTTGAAAACTAATAATTACATAAAATATAATATATTGAACTAAGTTTAATTTATTTAAATTAAAAAAAATTACATATTTACCAAAGAAAAAGTTGTAATTCTAGCCTAATAATGGATATTTTTATTTATGATCATATTAAATTTAAAAAAATTAATCAAATTTAATTTCATAATTATATTTATTAAAAAAATATATATATTTTTTTATTTTAATCGATTTTTATAAAATTTTGAATATGAGATTAAATTGATGGGTCGCTCCGATTTTAAATATTGAGTAGGTCACGTGTTTCAAATCGAATCCTTCAGGAATCTGAGAAGCATATAGAAAATGCCAAACGACACCGTCAGAAGGAAGAAGATGAAAGAAAACAAGCCACGGTGTACGGCGAATGACGAGCCCCGTGTAGGCCTAAAGGCCGACAAGAAAAAACAAGTTTTCCACGTTCAAAAATTTAGCTAAGATTCCATAAATTTGTAATTCGAATCACATACGCAACCCTTTATATTTTATTTATAAATTATAATATTATTAAAATAATTCTTAGTTAATTAAAAATTAATTATATAATAAAATTTTTTTAAAAACCTAAATTCTAAATAATCAAATTTAACGCTTGACAAGTGTATGTTTTACTCTCATGTCCATTTTAGGCAAAATGACTGTGCCTGATATATGCTCAATCGACGTACATGTGCATTTTGGACAAAACGTTAGTGTCTGAGGAGTACTTGTGTACAGATATTGTGTCTTAATGTTTAATCAATACTTGATTGGCGCATAACTTTAATTTTCTATCAATGAGCTTCTTGACCAATTTTTTTCTCATTTCTACTAAAATTTTGAGACAAAAGGCAAGAAAAAGAAGAGGAACAAAGAGAGAAAGAAGGAGAATGAAAAATTAAAGAGAAATTAAGATATTTTTGGATAAAATTAAATAAAGATAAGTATATTCGGACCATTTATCCTTTGTTGCTGATTGTTTTTTTCATCTCGTTGAATATTTTCTATTCCAAATACTTAGATAAGTGTTATTTTTATTTATGAAGTGATTACACTTTATATATATGCAATTTCACCCCTATTTCATGAAAATTTTATAAATACAGATATTAAATCCACACACATTATATTTAAATACTAAATTTCTACAATAATACATACACATGTCTTAAATTTATGTTAACTGCTCTTATATATGTTCAAATTTTATATATATGCTCTTACATGTATTAATTTCTTATGTAATTGTCTATATATAATGTTCAATAGTTTAAAAAAATTGATAAAATTATATGTGTTGTATCTTCGGATCTTACTCTGATAAGGACGAAAATCCGACAGTAACTTCAAGTAGTGAGCATGTGAAAAAGGAAGAGAGAGAGAGAGACGCAAAGGATTTTTACGTGAAAAGCCCCATGTTAAAAGAGACAGAAAAATCACGGGACTCTTTGGTTTGAAAACTCTGTCCACTATGATGTGTTGGATTACAAGGAGATTACTTACTAGGGACTGAGTATATGGAAACTCTCTTGAGTCACTCTTACAACACTAATCCTCTCTTTCTCTTTGTACAATACAGTGTGTTTCCTTTATTATCTCTTTCTCTTAGTGAGCAAATACAAGAGTTAAGATCTTGAATTTCGGATCCTTTGGTAGGCGTAAAGCAAATATTTTTATAGTAGTTGAAATCCTCTACATGGAGCTACCAAGTGGAGGTTGGCATGCGCAGGAAGCCTGCTACCAACTCCACCAAACACATTCATTGTGCGAGGGACGTAGCGTGCACGCTGGTTGATCTTCTGTGACATCACATCTGTAGTGATTGGGCGTGTATTGCAGGCCATCATTCTCTATGCAATCTGACAAGGTCAGCTACCAAATCTCTAGCACGTCGCTTTTGTAAACATGGCTGACGTCCGAGGCCCACCTTAAGTCCATGAGCTTGAGTGGACTTTAAGTCTACTATACCTCACGGGCTGTCACTAGCACCTAGACCCTTGGGCCTACTGGATCTCCATGGCACCGGGGTCCAAATCCATGGGAATGGGTCTCACAAGTGGGTCTTGGGTATCTGTACCCATCACTAGCCCCCATACTAAAGGATCCGAGGACTTCAGCCCTTTGGTATGTCCATCGGATTCAAACAACTCTCGCGCGATGGTCCTTTCCACTGGAAGTTCACTCGTGCATTTGCTTTGTGCAAGCGTTCACAGATATGATTAGGAGCAGGAGTCTGAGAACTTTGTGTAGACGTCCGCAGATATGATTGTGAGCAGGAGTCCGAGAACTTTGTGCAGACGTCCGCTGACCAAAATGTCCGAGAACTTTGTGCAGACGTCTGCTGACCAAAATGTCCAAGAACTTTGTACAGGTGTCAGCTGACCAAAACGTCCAAGAACTTTTGCGTTTATGGGCCGACCTGAATGTCTGAGGAATTTTTGGTTCCAGGCATTCCTGGGCATGTCTGAGTGAGAGCCGTCGTTGTATATTTGTCCGAGACCAGAAGATGTCATTGGTCATCACCGTCAGTAGTGGTTTAGTCCACGGCTGCATGTTCCCCATCTTAGGCGCAAATTTTACAAGTGTTCGCGTACTTTCAGTTGAATTAGCTTAACTAAAGGCCGTTTGCGGACTCTCATTCCTCGTCCGAGGACTTTCCTGCACCACCAATTGGTGCATTTAAAATGCACTAACCTTCAGCATTTAATGCGTATAACTTTGTTGCCTTGGGAAGGGAAGAGTCATTATTGCCTATAGGCGGCACGTGGCCAAGCAACTAATGGGCGCACCTTTTGAATTTCAGCTGTTTAAGCCTCTCTTCTGTCTTCACTTTTCATTTACGCATTCAAAAATCCTTTCAAGTTTTCAAGTTTTCTCCAAGCTCTCTGAGAATTTCTCCATTCTTTTCCTCTATTTCTTCTATGTTCTTTTCTTTGAACTTCAATGGTGCCTAGACTCAGGGACATTGCTTCCTCTCTTACTTTGACGAGGCTAGACGCCATCCGCACAAAGTATGATATTTTCGACTCAATGGCGATGGTGATTCCAGAGCCCCACGAGAGGGCTTGTAGCCCACCTGATGGGTTTATTACTGTCTACGAAGTCCACCTCAAGGGTAGACTTCATTTTTTCGTTCCCATGGAGCTGTTCGTTATCATACAGGAACTCAAAGTCCCCTTTGCTAGATTGTAGCCCAATGCCGTCAGGTATCTTGTCTCTCTCTGTGTCTTTGCTCGTTGCTATGGTAAGCTGCTTGACGTGTCCATGGTGAAGATGATGTTTCGCTTTACTCATAACCAAAACTGGATTATCATGACTCCATGTCCTGTGTTCGCGGTTATGAGTAGAGGGAACCCTGACTCCACCAAATGGTGGAAGGACAAGTTCTTCTTTCTGGCATTTAATGAGCGTTGGGCCCTCTCTAATGTTTGGGGTAATGTGGATCCCAAGCACTGCTCGGATGCTAGCGATAGGGAGAGGACAGCTGCCAAGGAGGTTACTGACTTGGTGTTAGCCAATCTCGGGACATTCAATGAGAACAAGGCAAATATTTGGCTACATCCCGAGAATATGCCAAGGGCCAAGTGGGGCACCCAGCTCGAGGACTCTGCCACCCCTGCCGCCTCTCCCATGAAAAAGAAGAAAAGGAAGGGTAGGTCTCTGAGGATTGAGGAGCCATCTGAGCCGCCTAGGAAGAGTCACCGGACAGACACTTCAGAGCATCCGATGGCTGCAGTTGTGTCCTCCTCGTCCGATGAGGACGACACGTTGATCGAGCGCCTTGTGAGGAGGCCAAGGTCTTCACAAGCGGAGCTCGTCCGAGAAGTTGAGGGTGTCGGACCCTCAGCTGCTACTAGATCTTTTAGGGAGCCATCTGAGCCTGCGGACCTGCCAGCAAAATTGCTTGTTGGCTAGCCTCCCCTTGATGAGCCAGTGCCTGACTTCTCTTCTATTTTTATTGGTGAGGTCTCAGACTGAATTGACAATCTGTTTGAGGACACCATTGAGGGGCAGGCAGTGAGGGAGGCTGGGCTGACTCAGGCGAGGAAGCAGTGAGGATGATGACTCCACCGACAATTATTGAGACTCCTGAGGCCGAGGGGCATGTGGCCACGGAGGAGCCCATTGTTGAGACTGCTGAGCTCCATTGTCTTGAGATCCAAGTCTACAATCCAATGATGCTCCCGTTTGAGATCTGAGAGGAGACCCTGGTCGGGGACGTTGCCTTCATTCCACATGCTGATGATGATGGGGCTGGGGCTGCAGAGCCCTCGGGAGGTACCGAGCCGCATGGGTCTGAGGCCCGTAGAGAGGAAAGCTCAAATAGTGGCTCTCTCGTCTCTCAGGTAACCTTCTATCCTTCATTAACCTTGTAGTTTCTTGATTCCTCTTACTTATGTTTTGATTGCTTGGTTTTCCTTTATAGTTTCAAGAGCTGGTTGGGAACCTCGGTCGGGTCATAGGTGGTGTCGCCCATCCTTGCTCTAATTTGGAGTCCTTCAAGGCCACTGGAGAGGCCAACAAACATTTGGAGGTTGAGCTTGCTGAGTCAAAGAGGAAGATTATCTCTCTCAAGGATACATTGAGGCTTCAGCGAGTTCAATACGGGCTGCTACAGGAAAGGAACCTCCAGCAGGAGGAAATAATAAAGACTTTGGTGCGGGCCGTGGACATTGCTCCAGCGTTGGAAGGAAAGTATTGGGATGACATTAACTTGTGTCGTCAAGTGATGAGGTTGCTGCACCCGCAATTTTCTACGGCCGTGTTCAATCCTTGGAATGCTAGCGCCACATGCTAGGACTCTTGTATGGTCTTCCAGGAAGAGGTTAGCCTCCCAGCCCTTCCAGGCTCGGATCATCAAGTCATTCCGAAACTCATTGGCAACTGGGATCTTCAGGGCAAGGAGGGTCACCAAGGTCCCGAGGACAGTAGCAGCAATGAACTTCTTCTCAATTAGGAGCTTCTGAGGGCTGATTGTAAATTTGTTGAGTTTTTTTTTTGTACACTTTGTATACTGCAGATTTAAAATGTGAATAAAAATTTACTATTCCCTTGCAATCCTTTTTCTGATTGCCTTGTGCGCTTGGTTCGTTTATAACATACTTTTTAATAAATTTAGTCTTTATTTAGCTTAATATTTGAACATTTTGACCGTCTTAGGTTGAAGATACTACATTTAGGGTTGCCGCATACTTGCCTTTTTAAACCCCCTAAGTTTAAAGTCCAACCTCTAGGGTTGTTTGGTACCGTGACCAAGTTTTATTTTGACCTGTTGGGTCGCTCGGACACTGCCGAGTCTCAAGTATGACCTATTGGCTGCTCGGGTATAACCGAGTTTTACTATGACCTCTTAGTGGGCTGCTCGGACATAGTAGAGTTTTACTGCGACCTCTTTGTGAGCCACTCAGAGTAGCTGAGTTTTTTAGGGACAAGTGAAAGAAATCCTATCCACTTGACCTAGGGGCAGCCTAGATCTTCTTATTTTATGGGATGGCATGCAGACACTCGGTTGAATGTGAAATGGTATTTAAACAAAAAAATTGTTATTTTATTAACGAAGTATGATACAAGCACATGATATGATGCAATTACTATACCTATGTTCTGTACAACTTTACTGATAATATTTCTTGAGGTAAGCGGCATTCCACGTTCACAGGACAAGCCTTCCGTCCTGGATGCGTACCTTGTACACCCCGTTTCGGAGGATGGTCGAGACCAGGAACGACCCCTCCCGATTTGAGAAGAGTTTGTTCCTACTAGTGCTTTTATCGGTGGCCTCAATATTTCTCAGCACAACTCATCAACTTCGAACTGGCACACCTTCACCTTCTTATTGTAATACCGCTTGACCCTCTGCTAGTAAGCCACTATCCGCAACCTTGCTGGGTCTTGGACTTCCTCAAGGATGTCGAGGTTCTCCCAGAGTTTTTCTACATTATTAAGTGGATCAAAGTTTTTCACCCGGAGACTTGGCAGACCAACCCCCACTAGGATAACTGCCTCTACTCTATGACATAGGCTGAAGGGAGTTTCTCGCAACCTTGCTGCGTCTCGGACTTCCTCAAGGATGTCGAGGTTCTCCTAGAGTTTTTCTACATTATTAAGTGGATCGAAGTTTTCCACTCGGAGACTTGGCAGACCGACCTCCACTAGGATAACTGCCTTTACTCCATGACATAGGCTGAAGGGAGTTTCTCGCCTTGGCTCTCTTGGAATTGTCCTGTACAACCATAGCACTGATGGCAGCTCATCGACCCTGGAGCCTCCAGCGTGCTCCAGCTTCGTTTTCAGTCTGTGCAGTATCGTGTAGTTCATGACCTCCACTTGACCATTGCATTGCGGATATACGACTAATGTATGCATCATCCTTATTTTCTGGTTGATACAATACTTGGTGAACCTTCTCCTGGTGAATTGGGTCCTATTGTCTGTCACAATACATTCTGGGATATCGAACCTGCACACAATACTCTATCGGATGAAATTTGTTGCGTTTTGCTCGGTTATGCGAGCAAATGGTGAGGCCTCAACCTATTTCGTGAAATAGTTGATTTCGACGATCAAGCATTTTCTTTGACTGGACGCTATTGACAATGGCCCAAATATGTCCGGCCCTCATTGTGCGAAGGGCCATGACGATTGTAGAGCTCTGAGTTTTATGTGCGGCTAGTGGGTAAGACTGTCGTAGACTTGGCAGTTCTCAGATTTTCATACGAAATTCATGGCATCATAATTCATGATTGGCCAGTAGTATCCCTACCTTATTAGCTTGAATGCTAACTTCTTACCTCTAATGTGGGATCCACAAATCTTGAGGTGCACCTCTCCGAGAACGTAATCAACCTCTTCTGGAGTGAGACACTTCAGGTAGGGGCAGAGAACCCTTGGTGATACAATCGGCCGTTCATGATAGTATACCACCCAGCTGCCTTCTTCACCATCCTTGCCACTTCTGCATCTTCAAGTAATATCCCATCAGACAAGTACCTTACATGGGGGATCATCCAGTTGCTGATCTCAAATATCTCCATCACTCCTGTCTTAGAATCTTCCATATTGGACATGTTGAGGACCTCAAGCATTCCTCAGGCATATTGTTTTGGGCCTCCAAATGTTGCTACCATTACAAGTTGGTCAGCTTCGCATTCTCTTCTTGTGAGATGTGGACTATTTCTGCCATCTTAAAGGCCAACATGAGTTCTTGGGCCTTTGAGAAGTATTTGAATAGTTGTGGGTTGTTTACTTCGAAATTTTCTTGGATTCGGTTGACAACTAACTCAAAGTCACTATAAACAACCAAAGTTTTTGGCCAAGCACTCCTTTGCTGGTCATAGTCCGGTAAGTAGGGCCTCGTACTCCGTGGCGTTGTTGGTCACTGGGAACCCAATGACCATTGAATACCTTATTTTTGACTCTTCAAGTGTCCTCAACACAACACCAACTCCATAACCATCTTTTATTGACGAGCAGTCCGCATGAAGGATCCAGATGGCTGGGCTGTGTGGCTCTTCGGCATCTTAAGTGTCCGAGGAGTCCTAAGTTGTGGTTGTGGTTTTGAGAATAAAGTTCAACAGGGCTTAACCTTTTAAGGCAGGCTTCGGACAGAACTCTATATCAAACTCAACCAGCTAAATGGCCCACTTGACCAACCGCCACGACTTTTTTGGCTTCTATAGAATCGCTTTCAAGGGTTAGTCTGTCAAAACGATCACTTTGTGTGCTTGAAAGGACAACCTCAATTTTCGAGTGAAATGCACAAGCACCACGGCCATCTTTTCAGCATGAGAATACCTTGTCTTAGCATCAGCCAAAATTTTGTTGATATAAGTACGGGCCGTTGTTTATCATCCCACTGACTGATGAAGGATGAGCTCAAGGCTTTGTCAGACACCACGAGGTACAAATATAGTTCTTTGCTTGTTTGGGTAGAAGTCAGCATAGGGGGGTGCAAGAGGTACCCCTTGAGTCCTTGGAAGGATTCTTCGTAGTCGATTGTCCATTGAAAACCGTTTTTTGTCCCTCTCAGGGCCTTGAAGAATGGTAAGTGTTTCTCGACGGACTTGGCCAAAAAGTGTGACAGCTCTGCTACCCTCCTAGTGAGCTTCTGGACTTCCATTACTGTCCAAGGGGATTGCATGCCAAGGATGGCCTCAATCTTTTCTAGGTTCGCTTTAATCCCTCGACGTGAAATAATGTAACCCAAGAACTTTTTAAATGTCACTCCGAATGTATACTTTGTCAGGTTGAGTTTTATCTGGTACGCTTTTAGGACCTGAAGGTCTCGTCCAGATCTCGAATGTGGTGGTTGGCCATTCTGCTTTTAACGAGCATGTCATCCATGTAGACCTCCACATTTCTCCTGATTTGCCCTTTAAACACTTTATTTATGAGCATCTGATGAGTCGCTCCAACATTATTGAGGTCAAAGGGTATGATTTTGTAACAGTATGTCCTTTGGTCTGTCAAAAATGATGTGTGTTCCTCGTCTTCGAGACTCATCATTATTTGGTTATAACCCAAGTACGCGTCCATGAAGTCTAGGAGCTCATAGTCGGATATCGAATTTACTAGTGAATCAATCCTTGGTCGGAAAAAGCTGTCCTTCGGGCATGCCTTATTGACATCTGTGAAATCCATGAACATCCTCTACTTCCCGTTATTCTTTTTGACCATCACAAGGTTAGACAGCCAGTCTAGGTAATACACTTCCCTTATGAATCCCATGTCCAAGAGCTTCTTTACTTTATCCTTGATAGCCACCAATTTTTTCACTGAATAGTTTCTTCTTTTTTACGGAATGGGCTTATGATCAAGATCTAGGCCCAACTTGTGGACCATTATTTCAGTCAGTATCTCTATCATGTCGCTTGATATCCAAGCAAAGATGTCCGAGTTCTTTTGTAGAAAGCTGATGAGCTGGTCTCTCAAAGGCTAAGGTAGCGAACTTCCTATCTGGACAGACTTCTTAGGGTCTCTCGGATCCAAAAGGATTCGGTCTATGGTTTCTCTAGACTCAATCTGTTGCAATGTTGTTTCGTCATAGAAATCTAAGTCTTCAATAGGTTGGGGAAGGGGCGTTTGCGTGACTTGTGCCAGGTAGCATGTCCGTCCGGCCGCTTGATCCCCAAGGACTTTCTCAATCCTGTATGGTGCTAGAAACTTCATCTTCAGATGTGGAATTGAGGTGACGGCTTCGAAGGTGGCCAGGTAGCAACATCCGAGGATAGTGTTGTAGATGGACGGGAGATCTACTACCAAGAATGAGAGAGTCTCGGTTGCTATCCTCGAATAGGTTTCTAATGTGACCTTAAGTTGTATGACTCTCTGTACTGGCACTAGCTCATTGTCCAGTCCGTAGATAGGCCCCTCGGTAGTCACCATCTGTCTTTTCTTGAGTCCTAATTCAAAGAAGGTATCAAAGTAAAATAAATTTTTTAAACTTTCATTATCAATAAATACTTGTTTCATCTGATATTTTTATACTCCATCAGAAACGAGTGTGGTTACAACCAAAGGGTTAGAATGGGGGAACGTTATATGGGCCATATCTTTGTTACTAAAGCTAATGACCTCATCCCTAGATTCTACCTTAGGTTTCTTCTTCCTTACCGATAGATCCTCTCGAGCATCTTGTCCGGTCGGGTGAGTCGATATCATGTTCACGACTCCCGTGGCCACCCTATTCCTTGGTGGGTCAACCTCACCATCCCCTACTATTTTGGAGGCTTGTTCGACTCTTAGTAGGAAACGGTTGAGGTGACCTCTCTTGATAAGTTTCTCAATCTTTTTTTTGTAGCATCCTGCAGTCATCGGTGCTGTACCCTCCGTAGCGATAATAATGACAGTATTTGGATTGGTCACCACCCTTTGGGTTCTTGAGCCCCTTGGGCCACTTCAAAAACTTCTCATCCTAGATCTGTATCGACATATTAGTACATGAGTCACTCAAAGGAGCCAGGTTTAAGTGCCTATACTCCCTACGAATGGCCTGCTCAGACTTCTGCTACTTCTTAGGTACTCGGGAGCCTTGTCAATCTTCGTGCTTCCTTTTTCCCTCTACTGGCCTCGAGGGGAAGCTTTCCACCTGGATAGGCCTCTTCGTGTCATTGGCTTCTTCGACGGCTATGTAAGCCCGTGTGCCAGCCTCAGCCTCTGCGAAAGTCTGGCGACCATTATAGATGAGGTGCTTAAAGAAAGCGACTCCTTCCAGTTCGGATAAGAAAGCGTTCAGCTTCACCCCATCCGTCAACTTTGGGATTTGCCTGGCCTCGGCTATAAATTTGGCTAGGAATCCCCTTAGACTTTCCCTGGCACCTTTCTTCACGCGTGCTAGGTGCCAGGGCTGCTTCTTAATCTGCCTATTGGAGGCAAACTGCAAGAGGAAACTTGTTGCCAGCTTGTTGAATGATTGAATGGAGTTTCTTGGCAGTCCTTAGAACCACACTCTTGCATCCCCTTTGAGTGTCAACGGGAAGTACTGACACATGGTCATCTCATTTAAGTTTTGGAGGCTCAGGTGTTCGCGAAAGTGATCGAGATGGTCTATGGGATCGGCGCTCCCATCGTATATGTCGAGGTTTGACATCTTAAACTTCAGGAGGAGCGGCTTTGCCCAGATCTCCGCTGTAAATGGAGATTGGCATAAGTCAACTCCGCCTCCGTTGTCTCCACCAAAGACTTGTTGCAAGACTTTCTCCAACTTCTCCTCCACGTGAGGTGGAGCTGCCATCTTCTTCTCATTGAGATAGTTCCTCAACGTGTAAGGGTCTTAGACCGCTTGAGGCTCCAGGCAGCCCTTAACCCTAAGAGGGACTTCGTCTTGAGGGGCTGCCTCTTGGACGGCAGGCTCCTGATTGTTGCGGAGGGATTGAGGATTTTGCATTTCTGGGCTCTCTTCCTGGGTCTAAGGACCTAAGTGACCTTCCAATCATTATGGGACTCTGCTGTTTGAGGAAACTTGAGTCCTCAGACCCATATGTTGGCTGGCCAACTTGCCGCTGCTCTTCTTTCCCTTCCCCCTGTTCTGGGACGTCATGGTCTGGGAGGCCTTGGAAGGCACCCCTTTGAGCAGCTTGTCCATCTTCGAGCAGAGAGTTTGGACAGCCTTGGACATGTCGTCCATCCTTGCTGCTAGCGCCTGTACATATGGGTCAAGATATTCCTCCATTCTAATGCAGACAATAGGATCGTTGTTGTACGAGGTCGCATCTATGACAGGGGTACTAGCTTGTACTCTTGTGTTCACCATTTTCTTACTTTTGGAAAACTTCCGAAACTTGTAGAAAACTGACTCTTGGTCATTCCCACAGACGGCGCCAAATGTTGCGTCCTCGGATCCTTACTCTGATAAGGATGAGGATCCAACAGTAACACCAAGTAGTATGTGAAAAAGAAAGAGAGAGTGTGTGAGACGCGAATGATTTTTACGTGGAAAGCCCCCTATTAAAACAGAGAAAAAAAATCATGGGACTCGTTCGTCTGAGAACTCTATCCACTATGACGTGTTGGGTTACAAGGAGATTACCGGCCGGGAATTGAGTGTATGGAAACTCTCTTTTTTTGGGGGGGTAAGAAGATGTAGAGGACCAGACCAACATGCCGATGAGCCAACCAATCGACGGTCTATCAATCGTTCCAAATGTCAGGAACCACAGAAAGGCCATTAGAAGCCGTAATGAACTACAGCCAAGAGTATCTGATCCAACAAAATCGGGTACCAAACCATCGAAAGACCGGCAAACCATGCAGCCAGACCACCCAACAACGACAAAAATGAGGGAAGGACAAGTACATTGGAGAAAAAGAGATCCTCCCGGGTTGGCCAGCAGACCAACCACAGACCCCCTGGCCAAGGAACATGACAGGACCAAAGAAAAAACAAATGGGATTGGACTAAAGAATACAACAGTCCATTTTTTTTCCAAACCAAAAGGGATGAAAGAACAATAAAAATAATAATAAAATAATAAAAAAAAATAATAAGATTTTCTTTTTCCAAACCAAAAGGGGCAAAAAAAAACAACAATAACAATAATAACAACAACAACAATAATAATAATAATAATAATAATAATAATAATAATAATAATAATAATAATAATAATAATAATAATAATAATAATTTTTGGCTAAGCTCCACTTAGCATGATAAGCACCAGCGATCCAACGAGATTTTATCTACCCAGGTAGGGACTTCAAGATTGGCCTTTAATCTGCACCGCACAACCTCAAAAATATGAGAGAATAGTTGGTCTGGTGTTTTGAGGGGGAATCTTGAAAGGTTCGGCGGTTACGCTTCTTCCAGATAAAGTACACTGAGGCAGCTAGGGTGAGACGTAAAGATTGAGCCTTGAAATTTTTTCCTTTCTATTTGTTAACAGCCCATAAGATATTTTGATTCTACTCTGGGTAAGGCCATTGGAGACTGGCACCACGACGAAGCATACTCCATACGGGATCAGAGAACTGGCATTTGAAAAACAAGTGATCATGGTCCTCTTCCCTAGTATGACATAAGACACAGGTCTTGGAACCAATCGGGACACCGCGGGTACGATCAAGAGTACTTAATAGCCTACAAATGACAAGCTTAAGGACAAAGGATGTGCAGGGATATGGGATGAGCCCCAAACAAGTGGGGCCCAGATCACTTTTTCCTTGGGAGGTGAAAAAGGTGATAAACAGATTTAGGCTTAAAATGCCATCAGTACTAGAAGTCCCACTAATATAATCATGATTTCTGGTATTAGGGGAATATGGGGACATGTTTTCCGTAATGAAAGATACATCCATATCATAAGGATTAGGCCTGTGCCAATTATTATTCCGAATAATATCATTGACTTTGGAGTCCTTGGGCAGACTGTGACCCATCCTGGTACGATCTGTGGTTCTTTCACACAGAGGACCAAACGGATGCCAATGATTAAGCCAAAGAAATGTATCAGATCTATCCCCAATAGAGTATCAAGTATGAAGACGCATCATAGGACGCAGCTTCATGATTTTCTTCCAACTCCATGGCGAGGATTCCGGGACTTTTATAGTCCAAATGCGCCGATCCTTAATTTTGTGCGCATGAATCCATAAGGACAAAACAGATTTAGAGTCCTTGGTAGGAATACGCCAAAGCAACCGACATATGAGAGCTTTATTTTGAGCTAGAAGGTTTCTGATATCCAAACCACCTTCACTCTTCGGGTAGCAAAGATCATCCCAGGCTACCTTGGCAGTAGTCTTATCGTCAATAGAAACGTATGTATTTTGCCGGAGCTTGGATTTAGCGTGTTTTGCTTGCTGCTATGGTTGGCGTCTTGGCTGTTACACTACGAGTTGGTTGATCTTGTATCTTTCCCTAGCGCAGACACATTCCCTTTGCTGGTCTTTGATCTTTGGTTGGTCGCCGGCTGATTTGGAGTGTCTAGACGGCTTACAGTTGTGGCGGGTTTGTTGTGCTGATCTGCTACTATCATCCTTCCATTCAGCTTTTGAAAGACTTTCTCCTGATTGCTCCCTTGAGAAGCACAGCTGTCATATTACGTTTCAGGGTGTTTGGGGCTCCCCCCAGCGTCATTGTCCCTATCCCTCGTAGGTTCTCTTTTGATCTGTTTTTTTAACTTCAATTACTTCCAAAAAAAGGGGGTATACTGTTTTTTTCCTTGCCTTTTTTGTGTTATGATTCTCGGTGCTCGGGGTATACCCCAATGCCTTTCTTCTAAATCTAAGTCGGTAAAGTATTTGGAGATAGAATATTGATTCTGTATTTTTTTTCTTTTTATTAATAAGATTTACTTATTTACCAAAAAATTATAGAAACTCTCTTGAGTAACTCTTACAATACTAGTCCTTTTTTTCTCTCTCTAATGTACAGTGTGTTTCCTTTGTTCTTTCTCTCTCTTAGTGAGCAAATACAATAGTTAGGATCTTAAATTTTTGGATCCTTTGATAGGTGCAAAGTAAATATTTTTATTGTAGTTGAAATCCTTTGTATGGAGCTTCTAAGTGGGGGTTGGCATGTGCAGGAAGCCTGCCACCAACTCCACCAATCTCGTTCATTGTGGCTAGGATGTAGCGTGCATGGTGGCTGATCTCCTGTGACATTACATCTGCAGTGATTGGGGGTGTGTTGCAGGCCATCATTCACTATGCAGTTTGACAGGGTTAACTATCAAATCTCTGGCATGCCGCTTTTGCAGACGTGGCTGACATCTGAGGCCCACATTGAGTTCATGGGCCTAAGTGGACTTTAAGTCCGTTATGCCTCACGAGCTGTCATTAGTATCTGGACCTCTTGGGCCTATTGGATCTCCATGGCACCAGGATCCAACTCCATGGGAATGGGTCTCACAAGTGGGTCTTGGGTTTCTGTACACATCAATCTGAGTTATGACAACTTCTTCATTTTCTTTACAGAATAATTTTTGCAATCTTGTAAACCATACATTTAAATTCCTATATATTAGCAATTTATTTTCCTCATTATTTCTATATGTTCATATTTTATCACATGTTATAAATTGGAAGAAATATAAATAAAAATCTACATAAATTTTAATAATAAGATTACTTTTTCAGCATGATAAAATCTAAAAATATATTTATATTTGAGTAGATTTTTTAGTTTAACTAATTCTGGACTATTGTAAAGAATTAAAAAAATATATTCAGATATATTATAATATATTATTAGTAAATTAAATATTGAATATATCATTTGTGAGTCAAAAAAGTGATGTTCAACCATATTTATAGAATTATATATAGACGACTTTTCTATTGGTCTTAAATAATAATTTATGGCCTTTGGTTAAGTATAAATAATTATAACCCAAGTTTTGATATTCATCGTTTGTTTATGAAATCATCATTGATTCTTCATCTTTTATATGTTAATAAGATTTTAACATAATTTATGAAATTAAATAATTTGGCATGTTTGATATTGAAAATGCATATTTGACCATGATTATGTATTAATAAGGTTCGGTATTAAAAAATATCAACGAGTCCCTAATCCCAAACCATTTTGGCACTTTTTAAAATTATAGAAGTAAAATAATCTAAAATATATAATATATGTAAAGAATATTTAGATTTAGATATAAATCCAAACAATTATGTAGAATAAATAGTAGCAATAATAAACATAAATAATAAGTAAAATAAGATAAATTTTTTATGATGAAGAAAAATATCAATAATTAATAGTTACCAAATAAAATCCTCCAAACTTCTATAATCAGTGAAAATGATAACTAAGAAAGTTAACTTATAATTCAGGTATTACAGATACACTAAATTATAATAACTTATGCCTAACTTATAACTCATATAAAGAAACTCCTTAAAGTAGCTACCAGTGATGAAATTGAATACCTTTCAATTTTCTTGTTAATATTACTTAATATGTCGTAGAATCTCCACATACTATTGAATTTCGATTGTCATGCTACCAAAGTCTTGATGAAGGCTTATAGGCGGAAAATTTTGCATATAATAATGAAGAAGAGTAGAGAATATGGGATGAAAAACCTTGGCAATAAAAGTCTAGAACAAAATAATGTTTTTTTTTTTCAAAAGATGGCTCTTCTTATGTATTCAAGGAAGCTTTTTCAATGTTGTCATTTTTACCTTCTTTTTTAATGACTTATGAAAGTTTGCAAGGAAGACATATATAGATAAGGTTAGAAATAGGAAAAAAATATGCATCTATTTAGAGAGCAGTGCCCTGACGCACATTACTGTATAAGTACATTTCAGGCACAGAAAGTTAAAACAAGGAGTCCGTACCCTAATGCACATGCATCACTCAAAGGTACATTAGGTGTAGGTATTTTGTATAAATGGTGCTCATGTACATCTCGAGTGCACATTGAGTATAAGTATTCTAAATAAAATATACACATACACTGTTTAGGCACAGATCGGGTATGAGAATTCTAGATAGAACATGCTTAGCTTGGACATGCATCGTGCGTGAATATTTTGGTCAAAATATACATATACATTATTAGGGTGCATATTAACCCCGAGCATTTTGGACAAAATATATACATACATATGTTAGGCATAAGTTAAACGTAAATATTGGAAGTTGGTGCATTTATGTGCATTCAGCATGTAACAGGCTCTATTCTTGACGATACTTGAGATTTTTTTAAAATACTTATTTTCTCCAATTATAAAATATATTAATATAAAATATTCTAATAATCTCTTCATTTAGTAATTATCTAACAAAATCTCCTTATATATAAAAACCAAAAATACGTGAATCATGAATTCAGATATTATTGAGATAGAATTCGTATATATAAAAATCTACTCCTAAATAAAATGCAAATGACACGCAAACATAGAACAATAGGGGATAAAAGCCCTTGTTGTTCTGGTTCCATTATTGTTAGTATATTTATATAATAGATACAAATAATATTAATGGAAACACATGTAAAGAAGGCAGCAGATTGAAGTAAAAGTGCATAAACATACAATCAATGATAGTGCTTTTACAATCAATGACAAAGAAATCACATTGTACTCCCCCTTTCTCATGGTTCCCACTTTTATAGGAACTTTCCATTTTTATTTATGATCTCTCCCCCTTAAGTGAAACTCCCCCTATGTTCCTAGAGTAATACTCCTACTTTTATAAAAAATGACCAAAAAAAGGATATCACTCCCAATCAGAACAATCACTCCCCTGCTAAGAATGTAGCTCAGGAGATATTCGATCGAAGTTCTCCCACATGTAGGCCACCTAAATATCTAATCAGGTGTCAATCTGTCGAAAGCCCTCAAGGATATAAGACTCTAACTTATCTTGTCTTGCAAAAAAAATAAGAGAGTTGATCAAACATTTTAGAAAATAGGCCCATACTGACAACTGTAGAAGAGAAGGATGACAAGGAAGACCCAAAAGGACCAGGAGTAGATTGAAAATGGCTAGCCTCCAGATATAGAGCATCCTTGTTGTTGGGATGCTAAGGAGAGCAATTGTGAGTGTGTGCTTGTCTTTGTTCATAGATAGTGTGAGTAATGGGTTTGCCAAGCAGCACACAATGGAGATCGAGAAGGCTCATGCCAAAATCAATTATGAGGCATTGAATTAGACAATCATTAGGAATGTTATCATCCTTTTTACTTATAAAGATGGAAATGATCTACGAACAGAGGTTAGACGGAGAGTCAATCATCCTCCCAACAAGGAGATCATATAAAAATAGGGTCTTGTTGAGAAAGAGGGAGGCGTAGTGTATTACTAGAAAAATATTAATCAATATAATCCTTTACACTAGTAGCTTATGAGAAGTGAGATTCTTGGTTTTGAAATATTTTTCATACCAAGTCACGGGAGCTCCATGGAAAAAACGAAGCGGTCTCATTGTACAATGGCATGAAATGGTAGGAGTATGAATATTCAAGATATTACACTTGTGGAATACTGAGAATACTGGATATCACCTACGGAGTAATTCAAAGGATATCTCCCCACATGGAAATGGAAAATGAATTTGATTGCTTGTCAATATCTTGAATATTCAAGTAAAATTCTTGAACATGGAGCACAGATGGGGAAATGAGGTTGGTGAGGATTGGCTTTAAGTGCCGATCAAAAAAAAGAAAGAAATGGAATGACTAAGAGATAGAGGGTTTTCTTCTCATTCGAGAGGAAGTTGATGAAGTGTCTTCATTTTATGAAAGAGGTACTCAATAGCGGTATTTGTAAAGAGGTTTGAACCTAAGGGCATGCCACTTCGGGGACATTTGTCTCTAGTTTTCTTTGATGTTGTCATCTTTTAGGTAGCCATTTGTACATAATATGTGCAGATAGTGTGTAAGATACACAGATCATGCACAATCCCGAAGAAAATGAAGCCTCAAACCATACGATGAAAGTAAGGAAAAACTCTTACAAATCTAAGTAAGAGAGGTGTAGATTTGAAAGTAGAAGGCCAAAATTCATGGGTGGTTCCAACCTGGACCACCTACGATAAACTATATTAAAAAGTCTAAATTTACAACCAAATCTTACAACTAACAATAAAACTCAATAAAATTTGCGCTCAACAAAGACAAATCTCACAAAATGTGAGAACCTAACTTTGTCAACGGTAGCACATGCTCATCACCATTGATGAAGGCGCCAGAGGACAAGCAAGATGAGCACACACTCATATGATTTGCCATAGATTTAAAGAGAAATGAATAGATCAGGAAGATTTTAGGTAGAGAGAGAAAGTATGAAGTGTGAAGAGAGAGAAAAAGAGGAAGAAGAGAGAAAAAATAGTGCCGCGCATGTAAAGCGCAAGATGATAAAAGAGTACTACAAATTAACGCACGAGTGCACATTAGGCACGCTTTAGGTGCTCCGAGTAATTGAAGGTGCACACGAGCATGAGTGAGGCATGTTTTCAGGCGCACCCATTTTGGTTAAAATGCATTCAAGCATGAGTCAAAAGTGCGTCAAAATCAACTGCACAATGCATTAGACGTGCCACAAACGTTAGAGTAAGAGTGAAAGAGCGCGTGAGCACAAGTAAAGTGTGGATCAGGTAACATTGTTATCAGTGGAGTTATTAATTGATCTTTTTAATGATATAAAGGAAAACTCATATCAATCCAAAGGAAGAGAACTAACACCAAAGGCATTCCTAAAGTATTTAACCCAAAGATTATCTAAAAGTTTGGGAAGAATATCAGCCAATTGTTGTTTGGTTAAAATATGTTCTAGGGTAATGGCATAAGTTTCAATAAGTTCACAAATGAAATGATGTTTAGTAGCACTAATGTTATCACAATTGATTTTTATGGTCTCCTGGATAATACCATGATCATTTAACATTTATTTTATCCACAAGAGTTGAGTACAATTCCTACTTGTAGCTATATAGTCTATTTTGGTGGTAAATAAGGAGATAGAATTTTATTTCTTACTTGTCCAGGTTATTAGATTAGATCTAACATAGAAATATCCACCAATGGTAATTTTTCAATTATTGGTATTTCCAATCCAATCAATATTTGAGTATTCGACCTAGTCGAGATTGCAGTCACAAAAGTAGAGAAACCCATAATCGAATGTAACATTTACGTAGTGTATGATCCATTTGACAGTACTCAAATGGAACACTTTAGGATTTGATTGATATCGGATATACACACCTATACAAAATACTATGTCAGGTCTACTTGTAATTAAATAGAGAAGATTACCTATCATACTTCTATAGAAAATCTAATCTATACACTTGCCAATAGGATCGCACTCTCATTTGATCGAAATGCTTGTAGGTGTCCGGATATATTTTTTGTTGTTTAACTCAAAACGTTTGATTAGCTCTTTAGCATATTTAATTTAAGAGATAAAAGTTTATTGGTAAAGTTGTTTGACATGAAGGCCAATAAAGAATGTAAATTCACCTACCATACTTGTTTTAAATTTGGAGGTCATACATTTAAAAAATTTATGTGCATATGAACTACAGTTGAACTAAGGACAATATCATCCACATAGACTTGAACAATAATCATACATTTATCACAAACTTTGACAAACAGAGTTTTATTAATACTATCCCAAGTAAAATAATTGTCACTAAGATATGATGTGAGGCACTCGTACCAAACTTTAGGTGTTTGTTTAAGACCATATACAGCCTTTTTGAGCTTATACACATGGTTGGACAATATAGGATTAGTTAATTTATTTGGTTACTTAGCGTAAGCTTCCTCTTAAATGACGCAATTGAAGAAGGCATTTTTAACGTTAATTTGGTAAAGTTTAAACCGAGTCATTCAAGTAATGAATAATAGAATTCTTATAGATTCTAGATGTGCTATGTGGGTAAATGTTTCACCAATTTGAGTATAGCCTTGGGCATTAAGATATGTTTTGTTTTTAGTTATGTTATCATTTTCATCAGTTTTATTTTAAAATATCCACTTGGTACAAATGACGTTTGTATTTTTAGGTCTAGGTGTTAGGACCCACATATCATTTCTAACAAATTGATTCAATTTTTCATGCATGACAGTAATCCAATATTCATCATTTAAAGCCTCTTCAATCTTTTTGGGCTCAATAAGACAGATGCAGCATATGTAAGTGAGTTAATCATAAATCATCGATACAGTTGCATGCCCTTACTAAGGTCACTTATGATGTAATCTTTAAGATGATTTACTTTGACTCAAGATGAGGGTTTCTTGCCTAGAGTGATATCTTGACTTCATTAGGGCTATCATCAATGATTTTTTTAGGGCTTGGTTAAGTTTTTCACACGCCTCTTTCAAGCTATCACTATTCATAGATTGTTCATTTGGGACATCATCAACTACCACATTGATAGATTCCACCATGGTTAGAGTGCGGAGGTTGTACACTCTATAAACTCTACTTAAGTGAGATTACTCTAACAAAATTCTTTTATTGCCTTTAGAATCAAACTTTTTAAGATTTTTCCTATTTAGTAGTATATAATATTTACTTCTGAAAATGTGAAAATATTTAATATTAAATCTCTTTACTTTTTAAGGTTCATGTAGAGTTTTATCTATTCTGGATCTCAAATTAACCGTGTTAATCATATGACACGCAGTGCTCACCACCTCACCCTAAAAATACATGGCCACATTTTTGTTTTGTGTAAAGTTCAAGTTTAAATTTTATTTTAATCATGATTAATTTAATTAATATAATTAAAGTTGAGGTCACATGAGGAAAAAAATTATGTCAAAAGTTAATTTTAGATTGAGTTTTTGTGAGTTGATGGATACCTAATTAACGTCCAATGTGCGCCCATGTGTGTGTTGGGCAGGAAGGACACACATGATTGTCACCTGAGTGAAGGTCAAGCGTGCTTTTCAAATTAAGCCACACTCAAGGGACGCTTAAGTGTACTAAGATAGAATATCAGTGCTTGATATGCACCTCCATATTTGGCTGTGATGCCTGATGCGCATCCGATGTGCACTCGAACACTACTCTATTATATATATTATGTCAAACTGATTTTTGGATATTTTCTATCAAAATTTGAGAGAGGAGAGAGAAAAAGAAAAGTAGAAGAGAGAGAAAGAGAGAGGAAGTTAAAGAAGTCTAATTTAAGGTCTCAAGTAAGATCTCAATTCAAGTGCAACTTAGCTCAAATGAACAATCCATTCTTAGTAGATATCGTTGGTGATTTGAATAAGGAATCAAGGGCCGATCTCAACATACGGGCTAATAGAGTTTTGAGGTTTTGAGAATGGATATGTGCCGGATATTAGAGAGTTGAAAGAATAAATTATGAATGAGGCTCATCGATCAAAGTATACTATCCACCCTGATATTAACAAGGTGTATCAGGATTTAAAGAGGATATTTTAGTGGCAGAATATGAAAAGAAAAATAGCGGCCTATGTGAAAAAATATTTAATATGTCAACAATTAAGGCCAAACACAATAAGTCACCCGACCTATTACACCCAATACAAACTCCCTATTGGAAATGAGAAGACATAACAATGGATTTTATGATAGGTTTTTTAATGACATTGAGAAATCATGATACTGTTTAGGTAGTTGTAGATTGGCTCACTAAATCAGTTCACTTTCATTGCCATTCAAATGACGTTTTCTAGAGATCGCTTAGTAAGATTGTGTATTAATAAGGTCGTTAGATTGCATGGTGTCCCAACTTCCATTGTATCAAATAAAGACCTAAGGTTTGTCTCAAAATTTTAGAAAAGTTTACATCGAGAGTTGAGAACCAAGTTAAAATTCAGTACAGCAGATCATTCTCAAATAGATGGACAATAAGAGTGGACGATTTAGATTCTAGAAGATGTGTTGAGAGTTTTGATTCTGAAAATGAAGAGCAATTGGGATAACTATCAATCTTTGGTTGATTTTTCATGCAATAATAGTTACCAAGTAAGTATCAATATATCGTTCCCTAATTCATTGGGAGGTGACTAGATATAGGAGACTTTCGGGAACAAAGGTTATGTAAGAGATGTCCAAGAAGATTTGTTTGATTAATAAACAATTGAAGGTTGCCCAAAATTGATAGAAATGTTCTACTAATTGAAGAAGATCGGAGTTGAATTCTAATGTTAGGGACCATGTATTTTTAAAGATATTTTCATTGAAGAAATTTTTTAGATTTGGGATTAAAGAAAAATTAAAGTCGAGGTTTATTAGACCATTCAAAATTCTAAAGAAAATCAATCAAGTAGCTTATATATTGGCTTTACCACTAAGCTTGGAAGATCTTCACAATGTATTCCACGTGCCTATACTTCAGAAATATATCCATTACCCGTTGTGTAAGGTACCGATTTTTAAAATATAGTAATTTGAAATAATTAAGTTAATATAATCAAAATTATGTGCAATGTATGCCAGAAATTAAGTTTCAAAAGCAGATTAGGAAGAAGAGGGAAGACATGCGATGGGCGCCCAAGGCAGAGCTAGGGCATACATTTCAATAGCGTGGTGCCTGAGTGTGGGTCTTCCTGATAAACGTCAACGGTGTGCTCGAGTGCCTGTTTTAGTGTTGCTGCGCTAGAAGCTTGCTCGATTGGCACTCGAGCGCCAGTTTGCGTATTTAAAGCGCGCGATCAGTTTTCTTTCGCTATTTTTGACATAACAGGGAGAGAGGAGAGAGAGAACGCGGAGGAGAAAAGAGAGAAGAGAATATCGAGGCTTTCGAGTCCATTTTTGAGTTAGAGCTAGTTGAGAAAGTTGAAGATCGGGTCGAGATAAGTGCACTCGTATACTTTTTTTTTCTGGATACTCTTTTCGTTCCGTTTCTTTTTGGATATTTTTGTTTAAATGTCCATCTAAGTATATATTTTGGATTACCCATATCTTAAACGTACATATATATTGATTTTATATTCAATTTGGATGTTTTGTGGGGTATTGTGTTTTGTTGGAAACCCTAACACCACGCCCCATCATTTCTTCTGATTATTTTGGGATATATGTGTAATATAGCCTTCAAATCTGAAACCCTAGCTTAATGAATGTTTTTACCTTATGTATTTGATACTTATTTACATGTATTTTATATATTTTCTTTTATATGTTCCAGAAATTATGTTGGATGCCTTTTATGAAGGGATTTATTTTCCAGAAGTTATAAAGTTTTGTTTGGCTCAATGTGGTATGAATTTCTTAATTTTTTTCTAAACTTTATATTAATTTGTACATATATTTAAAATCATGTAAAGATTTAAGCTCATAAGAATATAAAAATGTGTATCAGTATCTGCAAGATTATGACAATCGATAACTGTACCCAATAAATATAAAAATTATGAAAAGTATAAGAAGAAAACTCCACAATTTATTAAGTGTGATGAATCGTTCTCCAAGGAATGAGAATTATGTGTTAAGTATTGAGTTTGAAAATTTTCTTAAGAATAAGTAGTCAAGAAAATTAAATTAAGGATTTGTATTTCAGATGGTGATATTTTCTGATATGTCTTAAGATATTGTAGTGGTATATCGAAAAATACTCCTGGCCTACGAGAGATACTATGGTGGTATAAGCATTATGGCATCGTATATCATGTTAAAGGTATACAACTCACCACAGGATATTTTAATTGCATGGTTAGTACCTTAGAATGTATGAAAATATATACATTTCATTCCTCATTTGGCTACTCCGTTAGTTGGTAAGGCCTACTAACCATGATTCCTAAATATAAATGAATTTCTACATGTTTTAGAACATAAATAAATTAGATATAAAATGTGAAATGTTAATTGAATTTCGAAAATACATTTGATCATATTTTATATTTATATATCTGTATTATACTCATATCCTATTTCCTTGATTTATTATAAATATATTGCATCTATTCTTGCTTATATTTGTGTATTATTGAGCATTCGACTCACTCCTATACTATTTTTCTTACCTTCAAATGAGTACGCGCTGATATCTGATGAGGTGGAGTAGAGGTTCCAATTGGCTAGGCCGAGGAGTTGGAAGATAATGTTATAGGCTTGGATTTTGGGAATTTGTACTAATGCATGGAGGACTTTTATATATATTGGATGGATATGTTGATATATTTAGATCATTTTAATGTTGTTCTAATAAGTTTAGTTTCACTGTATATCAATGATTTTATATATTTTTGCATATTATTATAATTTATACTTAGGTATCTAATAGCATCTCTATATTTCGACGTTGTGTACGTAGATACGATATTGAAGCCACGAATATACTGTGACACTTTCAGATCCTGAGTGTGTTGTGTGATATATATATTTATATAGGTGAATTCTTGTGGATTGCATTTAGTTTTAATGAACATTTTTCAGGCAGCTCCTTGTCGAGTTCTGATACGGAATCGGGTCCGTCATACGTTGCACATTATTGAATATGAACCGTTCAAGATAAATAAATGTTTGACGAATAATGAGAAACTGGTTCAGATTTTAGGTAGAAGAGATTAAGTGTTTCGAACGATGGTAATTTCATTGGTCAAGGTCTCATGGAGAAACCACTTGTATGAAAAAAGAGACATGGAAAAGAGAAGATGAGATTTAGGAAAAGTACCTGCATTTGTTTCTTTGATGAAGTACATCAAATTTCAATGACGAAATTTTTTTGAGAGGAGAAATGTAAGATTTGATTTTAAATATTTTTTAATCATAATTAATTAAATTAAATAATTAAAATTAAGGTTAAATGAAGAAAAAAATCATATCAAAAGTCAATTTTGGATTAAATTTCTCTGAGCTAATGGATGTTTGTTTGGGGCCCGATGCGTGCCTATGTGTGTTTTGGGTAGGGAGGTCACGCTTGACTATTCCCTAAGTAGAGGTTGAGTGTAATTTCTAGATTAAGGCATACTCAATGCACGCTTGAAGGATGTATGAGTGCACCGAGGTGAAATGTTACCACGTTGGGCAATGACACCGGATATACGCCCGACACACGCTTAAGCGCCACTCTATTGCATATATTATATCCAATTGATTTTTAAATATTTTCTATCAGATTTTGAGAGAGAAGAGAGAAGAAAAATAGTAGAAGAGTGGAAAAGAGAGAAAGTTAGAAAAGTCCAATTCAAGTGATTTCAAACAAGATTTTGGTACTTTAAAACTAAGGCAAGTATATCTTCAAATCTACCTTTCTTATTTGATGGTTTCTTCCACTTTTTTTAATATTTCTTATTTTAAATACTCATACATGATATGTTTTTGTAGTTAAGATAATTATATTTCACATGTATGAACTTCTACTATTATTTTTTTATAATTTTATATATATAAAAAAAAACATGTTCTTTGTTCATGTACCTTGAATTATTATTTTTTTTTTGTAATTTTCTTTCACACATGTGTTGAATTCGTGGTTATATTATTCTTGTAAGTTTTAATTTCGTATTTAATATTTTTACATGCTTCAAATTACCAGGTTGATGTCTTGCATGTTCTAAAAATTCAGTAATTTATCCCTGCATGTATGTTATTTGAAATAAAATGTTAAATCTAAAAATGTTACTAATTTTTATGAAATTCGGTTTAAAAAACTTATAATGTAGCCCTTGTATATCCAAAACTTACATATTTAAGTTTCTACATAATTTTTATACATTGCAAGATAATTATTTGAAATGATTATAAAGAAACCTCTACAATTTGTTAAAAGATAAAGTATTTTCTCCGAATTGAGAAAACACAATGATTATGATAAATTATATAGGATTTTCATATGTCTAAATATCAGATAATTATAATAAGTTTAGGGGTTGATATATTATAACATGTCTCAATATATTATAGTGGTAATCGAGATTTAAACCTATTATCTATGGATAAAAATGACATTTAGCTATATTTATAAAGTTATATGTATGATGACTCACTTACGATATTAAATAATAGCATAAGGCATTTGGTTGTATAAAAATAAATATAACTCGAATTTTAATTATTTGTTTATTTAGTTGATAATGCCATATTGGCTCTTGATCCTTAAAAAATTGCATAATTAAGTATAGAATTTATGACACTATTTGAATAAGAATATAAAATAAGAAATTTGAAAATCTGAGTGCATTATCCTAGTAAATTCATAATATTCCATCAAATTTGATTAATTGTTCCTTCTGACATATTTTAAAGCAAATTATATGCTAATTTATGTAAAATTATGTGTCTTGTTGATATTTCGGCTTACTATATTTATGTTTTTCTTTATTCCCTTCAAATTAGAGGCTCGGGCACTTACAGGAAGGTAAGGTCTTAATCGAGGGGCGAATCTTGAAGAGATTTCATATTAGATTTAGAAAGAAATCAGATGTTATATTTTATTTTAGACAATTTTAAGTTTATATTAATTTAATTATGATATCGTAGTACGAATGATATATTATTGTATTGTAATTTTATTATGATTGTTTAGATATTCAGATTTCATTTGAATTAAATATGACTCTTTACGTATTATCCGACGTAATTTTAATTAGATATTCAGATTTTGTCATGGTTGTACTAATGATGATGTCCTCATATTGGTATGCTATATTGACCTGGTATTTAAGTTATTTTAAATTTTAAATTATTTATGGATAAAATTGCCATCTGATTTTGATATTGAAGCATTTTTTTAAAATACAAAAGTTAGTTTGTTTCCAAAAATTATTGAATTAATATTGGCACGGTATATTCAACTTGATATTTGAATTATTTTTGGGTTTGTATTCTTTATATATAATTGTTATTTAGATTTCATTATTATTATTCATTCATTGCTTTTATCAGGATCACAACAGTACTACTACATGAAAGCTCATCGAAAAAATGATTACAGTTATCATTAAATATGAATTAAGGTTGTGTTTGATTGGAGGAAATAGAAATTTTATTCCCTTTTTATTTTTCAAGGAATAAATATTCCTTCGTTTGTTTATAATTTAACCGAAAATAAATATTTTCGTGTAAATAATTATTTTCTCATATTTATTATTATTATTCTCATCTTATTTCTCGTATTATTCTACAAACAAAAAAATAAATTATTAATTTTCATCTTATTCTATTCCAACAACTAAATATGAAAATAACAATTTTAACTTTATTCTCATCCTATTCTATTCCCTAAAAATAATTATTTTATTATTAACTTATTTTATTTCAATAACCAAATATATCATAAGTATCAACAGTATTACTGTTGGGTCTCACATTCATTATTATACATTTCAACTTCTTTAAAAATATTAAATCCTAGAAAATCACATTTTTTAACCAAAATATCTAATTAAATAAGGTAATAACTACTACTAGACATCCTTTCTTTGCTTTTTTATTCCATCCAATTGGACTGTCACTAGCATTTGGAAGGGGGAATTTCATCTGAAAATTGGAACGAGATTACCCACGATATGGAAATTTCATCCTCACATTTCCCAACTTACGAGGGAACAGAAAATCCCGACGACATGTGAGCGAAATGAGTAAAATACACAAAAATTTATAGATTCTGAGCACGAACCCGCAAAGATTTAATGTCCATTTGTTGAATTCATATCGCTTCGATGCATGAGAAGGCACTCTCCTGTGCTCCATTTTAATTTAAAGTACCACAATGAAACAAATTTATTTGTTAATCATGAAACAAAAATACCGTAAAATATTAATCGAATAGTACAATTAAATACTCACACACACATATATATTTGATAGGTGATATTTTTTATTGACTTTTACCCTACGTTTGGTTGGAGAAAATAAAAATTTTATTCATTCATTATTTTATGGGATTAGATATTCCTCTGTTTGATTATAATTTAACCGAAAATAATTTTTTTTATGAAAATATTTATTTCTAAATATGTAAAAATAGTTATTTTCTCAAATTTATTATTATTATTATTATAGCTATTTCTATCTTATTTCTTATACCATTCAATAAATCAAATAATAAAATATTTATTTTTATATTATTTTATTTAAATATTTATATATAAGAATAACAAATCAAACTTTATTTTTATTCTATTATATTATCTAAAAATAATTATTTTATTTTTATTTTATTTTATTTCAACGACTAAACCTACGATTGTTCTTCGAGAATAGACACAAATTTATCAATATTTTTTGCAGAGGTTCCTCCTTCCGAGACGGCTGCTCTGACCAACCTGCTCAATCTCATGGCGTTTGCTTTCATCTCTTCGGCCTTCGCTCCATGCATTACTTCTCTTATGCATCCTGCGATTTCTCGTCCCCTCACGATCCCTTTCTCCTCGCTCGTCACACGTAATCCCGCTTTCCAGACATCCTGAACGAGCTTCGCATTCGTCGTCTGATCGGCCCACTGAGGCATTGCCACAATCGGCACGCCCAAACACAGCGCCTCCAAGGTCGAGTTCCACCCACAGTGCGTTAAGAAACATCCGACGGCCTCGCTTGCCAGCACTTCCAACTGGGCACACCACTCGACGATCATGCCCTTCTTCCCCGTCTCCGCAATGGTGTGTTTCAGTAACAAGGCTTGCTCTGAAGCCCTAATTACCCACAAGAAGTAGCAATTGCTCGCCTTCAGTCCCCGAGCCAGTTCCTTCATTTGCTCTTGACCTAGATTAGCTACGCTGCCAAACGAGACATAAACTACGGAGTTTGGAGGTTTATCTTCGAGCCAATTGGTGACAGTTTTGTAGTCTGAGTTGAAGAGACTGAGGCCATAGGCTTTGTCTTTCTTGACTCGGTTGTCTAAATAGAAAGATGGAATTGATGGGCCAATTGGAAGTATTTGCCATTGTGTGGAAATTGCATCCACCGCCTGTTAAAAAAAAAGGACAAATAATATTTTATAGATGTAAAAACTGACATTAAAAAAATATTCTATAGTGCCTAACTTTTCATTATTAAATTATAATTTTATTACTATAATTTTAGATTAATTTAAAAATAATAAAAATAAAAAAATGGAGAAGGAAATTGATTTTGGGAATCAAATCCAATGCATGGAAGATGCATAACTTGTATTCAAGATAGAAGCCGCAGACCTGATATGCCCCTTTGCAACATTAATGCATGTTAATGTAGGTTAATGATATCTTATAAATGTTTTTGTAACACATATATATTTTGGACAAGTTGAACAGTGCATGATATGTGCCCATGCGGCGCTCAGATGCAGTTTAGACTGGATGATAACGCTTGACATGCACTTTATATGAGGCTTGTGTGTGGTTAAAATAAATTGGCGGTTTTTAAACTCAATCTTTAGTCTATTTTATATTCTTTTAAGTTTGTTTTATATTCTCAATTATATAATATATTTTTGTGATATTTTATCTTATTATTTTCACTGTTATTGTATGCATGTAATTTTTGTTGAATGATTTAAAATTTTGTTTGATTTTTATAAAATATTTGACGATTTTGTTTGATTTGTTCAAAATAAGTGAATTTTAAAATATTATATTTGTATATAAATATTTGTAAAATAAAAGTTCATAAAATTTATACATTTGGTATTATATGTAATAGTTTATATAAGTGCATGGGTCTAAACTCTATTTTAAATTTATGATATTTGTTTATTTTTCTATGAATAGATAGCTCTGTATTTGTTAAAATTTGTATTTGTGTTTCCCCAAAGTGTATAGTTTTGTGTGTAAAGCCTTGTGTTTACTTTTTTTTTTTTTAAGAAAAAAAGACTTTGTGTGTATACTCTATTTGGTATTTATACTTTTTCTAAGTGAAAATTTTTGATTTTTTTGTAGAGAAAAAAAATTTATAATTTGATATAAAATTTTCGTTTTGATATTTTTTTGAGAATCATTTTTATGTAATTGATAAAATATTATCTTTGGGTGTCTTTAAAGTTGATTTTTACATTACTTGGTGTGTGAATCACTAATCTTTGGATCTTAGTTTTACCATATTTTAGATTTTATAAGATTTTACCTATATAATATTTTATATATGATATGATTTAACTATCTAAAATTTACAAGTTTTGATACAATCTTTTGATTTATCTAATTTTAAACTTAGACTTATGAGCATTCTAATTTTTAGATATTTATATGATTTTGTATATTATATTATTTTATACTCGTATATGAATTATAAATTTGACATACAAAAAAAGATTAGATATTTGACATATTAGATTTTACATGCGTTTTATTACCACTTGTTCTTTTATCAATTTTGTGAACACGTTGTATCATTATAGATAAATATATTTGCCGTGCGTTAAATTCATAATTTTGACCTTTTTCTAACTTTCAATATTGAAGGGTTTAAAGATTAATTGAAAGAGTTTGAATTGGATGGAGAATTAAAAACATTCGTTTCTGTTATTGTTTTGTTAATATTATTACGGATTGATTGGTATGAGCAGGTTGATACATTTTATTTATTTATTTATTAAACAGAATCAATTCAGTCAATTTTTATAACTGCTGTAATATTTTTTTTGTATATGTTGATTTGTTAGGTCCAACTCAATATTTAAATGGGTAAATTCGATGGCCCTTTAGAAAAAAAGAGAAAATTTTAATTTAAATATTTAATTTAATTATCTACTTTTTATATTAAGATCACTCTCGTTGGAGCATCACTTTTTTAGCTATTTTTAAAATATATTTAATGATGTAGCAGCATGCCTATTTATTTATTTCAATAAATTTGGGGAGAAAAATAATTTGATAAATGGCATCACGAATATCCATAATATATTTAAAGTGACTAAATCGGATATAGTGAAGAATTTATGAAAGAATTCCTATAAAAGTACAAATGAAATTAAAATAATAAGAGCAGGGGGAAATGCAATCTATTAAATATGTTAAAGACATTTGGGTGGAGCTTCTTGTGAGTTCGCGGAATCGTGGGATATTTCGGAGGATCCCTGGGAAAGCCACAGAGTCTCTTCTTGTCTCGATCGGCGGGACTTATAGGGTTCTTGGGCTTCTCCATGTCCTCGTATCTGGTGTCGTTAGGGATGTCAACATTCATCCGTTGGACTATCCGTGGTCTTGGTCTTTGTGAATTGGCCTTTCTCTTTTTGTCCGTCTTTCGCATCAGGCGTGGGCCTTTCCGTGGGCCGCTTCTATGGGCCCTTATATTGGGGCCCAACATAGCCCCCCCAAAGCCCAGAGGCTCTCTCCGTTTGGCATGAAGTCACCGATCTTCAGAGGAGTTGGTTGCTTCTTGCTACCACTGGACCATAAAATCCAGATTAGATCCTTCATAGTGACCATTTGAGCACGTCGTCCCAAGGGTGAGTCCAAAATCTAGAGATGGTCCCCGGGGTCACCTTGGGCCGGCCTTTGAGATGCATTAAATCCAGGCTGCGACGGGCGCCTCGAAGAAAGGTCATCATCCTTAAAACAAAAACCAGTCGACATGTGGCAAGGGTAATGAGTGTGCTTTTTGAATTCGGGCGTATTTAAACGCCTCCTCGATTTTTCCATTTCGCGCGCCGTTTTCTCATCAAGTGTTGGGCAAGTTCTTTTTTGAGTTTACGCTCCATGTGAATTTTGAACCCTTTATAAATATTTGCCTTAAATTTTTTAGAACCCGCATGATAGGTCTCTTCTCGGGATGGCTTCATAACCGTTTATCAAGTCCACCTCAAAGGTGGGCTCCACTTGGCAAAAGATCTCATTCATAGTCCTTTGGTCTTTGCTTCTTTTGAAAACTAAAAGTGTACAACCTTGAATGCTCTTTCGATCAAGGTGATGTTTAACTAGTTTTCTCTGCATTTTCTCTTTATCTTTTAAACACAAAGCGGTGGAAGGATCAGTTTTTCTTCCTTGGCGTTCAGCATTGGGCCATTCCCTTTATGTGGGGAAGGTGGCGGTGACCCTTTGAAGGAAGAGAGTGTGAAGAGTTCGGACTTGGAAGATGCCAACTGGGAGCTTTCACCCGAACAAGTGGCTGTCCCCTGAGAAGTTTGAGGAGGCCAAGTGGGGACCACGGGGAAGATCTCCCAAGAAGTCCAAGAAGAGGAGGAGGAGGTGGACACTAAGGATCGGGGATCCTGGCGATTGGGAGGAGAAAACCTCCTCGTCGAGCTGGGCAAATGAGCCCTTCTCCGGATGATGATGTTTCTTAGTAGGGATCACAAGCGGCTGAGTAAGTCGGGGTCTCGAAGGTCTAGCCTTCGCTAATCTTACCATCTCGACCGCTAATCCTCCTGCTTTGAGTCCTCGGGGTGATTTTCATAGCTGCATCCATTTGTGATGATTTTATCCCGAAGTTCCGTTGATTTGAAGTGACATCTCGGAAGGATCATTTTCGAGGACATAGGAGGCGGGAACTCTATGGTTCTTTTGACCAAAAAATCTTTTACTATTGTTCAGACGGTCCAAAGGTTATCGAGGAGTTATTGTTTCATGTGCTCCTTATATTTTGCATGCTTGTCCTTATCTCTGGGGATGTTGATTTAGAAATAAATATTCTTTACAAGGAATATTTTATTATTTATTTGTTTCTTTTCTACTTCCACTACTTTTTATTTTGAAACTTGATTGCATAATTTAGGACAAAAAGTCATTTTCAATTGGTGGGAGAGATCGTCCAACTCATTCGATCCTCGGGAAGGCCCGTTCTAGATGTATATGAGTGAATCTTGTCAAGCTCCTCCGTGAAGCCTCCTTTCTTTGATGGAAACAACTATGAGATTGAAAGGTCTGAATGAGAGCCTTCCTAAAATCGGGATGAGCCGTGTATGGACTAGTACCCAACTTGGGCGGGTGGACTCCACCCAAGAGTCGAAGAGTGGTGATGAACCAAAAGTCCTGGCGCCCCCTTCTTTATAGTCAAAAGAAGAACTGGTACTTATAATTGGAATAAGACTTATTTTTATGGCTTTATATCTCTTGATGAGTTTAAAGGGATTTCAATGTTTAAAACTTCTAAAGAAGGAGTCGGGCGCCTGAGACATTCTTGAAATCATCTCTTGAAGATACTAAATTAGTTAAAAATTTAAAATTGTAAATACTCACTACTAGATTCGAAGAAATAACAATAAAAGATGACGAGACATTTGATAAATTCTCTGCGCAATTAAATGATATTGTAAATATTACCTTTAATTTAGGAAAACGAATCCCGAAAAATAGAATTGTTAGAAAAGTTCTACGATCTTTGTCTGAACGATTTAGACCAAAAGTGACTGCGATTGAAGAAAGTAAAGATTTAGACAAATTAAAAATCGAAGAACTTGTAGGGTCCATTCAAACTTATGAGCACACATTGTCACAGTCAATGTAAAATAAATCACTTGCTTTAAAATCAAGTAGGGAAGAGCAAAATCGGGATTACGATGAAGAATCGTGTAGCGATGATGATTTTTTCTTTTTTGTTAAGAATTTTAAAAGGTTTTTAAGGAAAAATAAATCTTCATCAAACAAACTTGATGTGGATTTAAAACGTTTATCTCAATTTGAAAAGAGAGATCGACATGAACTCAAGGACTACAAATCAAAAATTACTCAAGGAATTCAATGCTATAAGTGTAAAGGCTTTGGCCATTATCGGGCTGAATATCCAAACCTCAAAAGCCAACAAGGTCAAGCCTTTAAAGCTAATGTGACATTAAGTGATGACAAAGAAGAAGAGGGTGAAAATATTCTGAAGATGGCCCTGTCAAGTACATGGCTTTTATGACCTCAATGTGTGACAATTCAGTAGAAAACTTTAATTAATATGATGACTTTGTGGATGAGTCAGAAGCTGAATTTGATGGCCTTCAAGAAGTATATGACAAACTGTTTAGGGAATGCTTGAAAGTAAAGAAACAAAATAAAACCGTAAACAGTATGGTCATTGATTTGGAATAAGAAAAATTAGCTCAATAATCCGAGTTAGATGCTAAAACCCAAAAAATTGAGAAGCTGACAATCTCATTTACTACCCAAATCACAACTCTAGAATCTGAACTTGTGGCTAGTAGAAAAATTTGAAACGTTTCTTAAATGGTTCTACAAAATTAGATCATATGCTCAGGTTGGAAAAAAACTTATAGAAATAAACAGGGGTTGGGTTATGCTACGAATATTGTCCAAAATGACGTGAAACCTAAAATTACTTTTATTCCCACCACGAAAATTCTACATCAACACGCTTACAACTCCAAACTCACTAAGCAACCGACTCGACGTGTGAAAAATAGATTTAACTCACATCATTTGTAGAAAGATATAAACAAACCCACAAAGTTTCTGCCAACTTATCATGCGTGTGAAAAGATTGGGCACATTCGGTCCCACTTCTATACCATGAACGTTCCATACAACCCAAGACCAGGGCTGCAAATGAATAAACTTGTTGATCACATTTAGCAACTGGATGAACAAGTTAAAATGTTGAATGCAAAAGTGAATTCAGTGAGACAAGTATGGGTCAAGAGAAGTTAGCTACATTACCCCTTGGCCATTCGTGATAAAAAGGAAGATACTTGATTCATTTTGATAGGGGAAGATTCGGGGAGGTGTTGGGGTGCTGTTTGATTTTGTTGGGGAGCTATTCTTATTTTTGTTAGGGGGAGACTTGTTATATGTTGTTCCCTGTTATTTCGTTATTATTTAACTTCAGTACTACTTGTATTTCCTTATTTTTACTACTATTGCATGTTATTTTTTTTATTCTACCATATTATATTCTGTATTGTTGGTACTAACCCTACTTGACTGTGCTCATCTATGTTGACGGTGTTGGTCACCACATCGAGGGAAGCAAAGATACTAGTGTAGCTTTTTATATTTTTTTGTATCTCTTATTTCTCACAAGGCGTAGATTTTTATAGACACGGGTTCTATCTCGGTAGTGTTAAGATTCGTAATTCACTTGTAGAGATTTAAGACCGGATTTTGTCGTGGAATTGTCAAAAATGGAGATTGTTAGAGACATTTGTCTAATTGGTATATTTAGATCAATGCTTCACTATTTAGATGAAAGTCTTTATGGGTTGTCGTGTTAAGGATCATTATTTTGTCTCTTGTTTTGTACTTCTTTTCTAGGAGGTTTTGCTCACGGGGAGGCTTTATCACTCTCGTTGGGAAGCTTTGTCACTCTTTTTTTTTGTTCCGTCTCACTGGAAAGAGAGGGATTAAGTGGCCGAGAGAGAGAGTGGGCTTTTTTCCTTCTTCTGGAATAAGTTTGGGGAGAGAAAATTCGGTCCTTTGGAAAGGAACTTTGTTGGGTATTTATAGGAAAGATCATGCCGTTGGGGATGAGACACGTGGTAGCCATCGGATGGTTGAGAAGGCTGAAGCGCACCCAGGGTTTCTCCGGAAACCCTCCGTGTGCGTAGAATGACCGCGCGGAAGAAAGGCGCCCGAGCGCCTTGGAAGTTTTTAAATACGAATTTTGAACCCTCTATAAATATTTGGCTTAAATTTTTAGAACCCTAGGACTCTTCACAGACTAATTTCGTGCTCCACTTGAGAAGAATCTCATTCATACTCCATTGGTCTTGCTTTTTTTTAGAAAACTAAAAGCTTTAACTTTGTGCTTCATATTCTAACTAGTTTTCTCTATGTTTTCTCTTTACCTTTTCAACACCTCCATCCTTCTACCTTTGTTAGAGACGTCGGTGAGTTGAAGCAAGAGGCTCGATCGTGTTCGGCAATTCAAGTGGCTAGAGAGGGAAGATTGATGTGAAGATCGGAAGGTGTCCCATTCCGTTGCAGCGGGAAAATCTAAAGAGTTGCTTAGTAGGGATCATAAGACGGGAGTAAGTTAGCTAGATTAGCGCGTCATTACCACCCGGTCTGTAAGTTGACTTTCATAGTGCATTGCTTTCCTAACTATTTTGTATATGTTGATTTTTCTAGATTATCTCGATATTTAAAGTTTTTCCATTCATCACCAAAAATCATTTTCTTTTACTATTATTTAATTTAATTATATTTTCATGCTTATCCTTATATTCTAACATCTAGAAATAAAATATTTTTAATGATGTAGCAGCGTGCCTATTTATTTATTTCAATAAATTTATATAAAAATAATTCGATAAATGGCATCACGAATATCCATAATATATTTAAAGTGACTAATGATATAGTGAAGAATTTATGAAAGAATTCCTATAAAAGTACAAATGAAATTAAAATAATATGAGCAGGGGGAAATACAATCTATTAAATAGGAGAAAATATCAAAATTGGAACTTATATTTATCTATTTTATTAAATTTGAAACAATATTTAGGAAAAAAATAAAGTTTAAAAATAACATTTTTCTGTAATTTTAGAAACTTATAATTAATATAAAATTCACCACTTTACTAAAATTATTTCAAATGTTAGAAATATCAATATAAATTTAAAAATTTTAATAATAAGGTATTATTGATCTGATAATAATAGAAATATAAAAACTTTTTACAATAATAAGATATTATAAAAATAATGAATGATTAAAAATATTTATAAATTTATTGATCTGATAATTTGAAATAAAAATAGCTATAATTATTTAGTTGAAATTCTAAAGTTTCATCTCGAGTTACCAATTTTTAACTTAGTGGTTATCTAAACTGACCATATTTAAATACTTATCCAAAAATAAAAAAATTATAATATTTTTAATTTAGTATAATTGTCTTATTTTATTATTTATAAACATATTTTTTCTTAACAAATAAGTATAACTGTATTAATAATAATAATTAATTAAGTTGATGACATTTGCAAGACATATGAAATTAAAAAATAAATAAACATTTACAGCTACATAAGAGTTATCTTGTTAAAAACTAATTACTAAATTATTATTTTGAAGATCGATTTTATATGTTACATTTTTATAATTTTGATAAAAAAAATATTTTAATATTTAGCACAGATTAACCCGTGCACTCGAACCAGTTAATTTGCGATCATTTATTTAGTCGGATCGGTTTGATTACAGTTCAAATTTCACCGATCCATAAAAGCCCATTGAATGTCAGCAATTGAAGAAGCATTCTAATGTATTATTTTGATTTTATATCTTGATTTTTAATAAATTGTTTACAAGACAATATAAATATAAAGAAAAATTATATAATTTAGTTGAATAAATAGCATTATAATATATAAATTTACCTTTTCCTCGAGTTCATAGACTGTGTTGATAAGCACAAAATCAGCCTTGTCCAAATTTGAGAACTTGTGCAGAGTCGCCTCCAAATAAGCTGGGTATACGTCTGGCTTACTGATGAACGATGGCAAATCTCCAACCTCAAGAAATGGCAGTCCTGTATTTAAATATATAAGATATTATTAAATTATTTTTTATTTATTTTTAGATATGTGAGATGAAGGGGCTCCTGCACAAAAATAAGTATCTAAGATATTGAAATCCATGCCTGGAACTGAGACCAGATTTGAGGATACTGGAAGAGGCAAGAGGCCACGATAAACGTAGTAGGCTATGTTGCTGACGGCGCATGGCTGAGTAAAGAAGGCGGCTCCGGCTAACCCGTGGTCCTTAGCAACGTCCAATATCCACGGAACCACCGCGTCGTACACCACACAATCGATTGGGTGGTTAGAGCTTGAATGCCTCTGGATGAGGTGGGCTAAGGTTCGTGAGCCGGCGGATTGAAAGCTGGAGAGGTAGGCTTTGGTGCTTTCGGCTCCGGCATAGCCAGACTCATCATAGCCGTCTGATATAGTGTCGATCTGAACAGATCCCGTGGACTCATTGAGATGCATAGATTTGGAAATGAAGATGGTCGTGGCTAAGGTGGCCTTCACACGGTTCGCGGCGGTTAACCGCTTCCCGAATTGGATCATCGGGTTGATGTGGCCTTGTGCAGGATATGGGAAGATCAACACATGAGCTACTCTTGCCTTCTTCACCATTGATCTCCTCTCTCTCTCTCTCTCTCTCTCTCTCATACTAGCTCATATCATAAATAAGTACAAAATATTAAAGATTTCTATAATCTTATTTGTCGTGATATTAGAGTTTTTTATTTGATTATAAATTATGAGATATAATTTGTTATACACAAGTTGACAAGTTGATAACTTACAAAAAAAAAAAAAAGTTGACAAGTTGACAATCATCTGATTAATATAATGTTATGCTTTTAGGATATAAGTGAGTTTATGTGAATTATTTTAAAGATATATAATAAAGTATTGTTTTGTTGGGTCCGGTATCACGGGCCAACCCGAAACCCGAGGAGTTTTGGCGAGAAAGATTCATTTTGGCGGGAAAAATATTATTGGCAGAAATTTTTGGGCTCGCTTTGGAGGGAAGACATTTATCCCTTTCCCAAATAAAAGGACAAGCCCCTGCACAGAAAAAGGGGAGAGAAAAAAGCATAGGGGAAAAACCATTTTTCCTGACTCTCCAGCTCTGGGCCTCCGTTTTCGGCGGAGTTTGGAACTCTCTCATCGGAGGGTCTCTCTCTCTCTCTCCGTCCCCGTCTTCGTGAAAAACAGAGAATAAAACTCAGCAGAAGGGAGAACCTGCTCCATTCAGTCATCAGTGAGCCAAGCAAATCACGAATCTCTTTTCGTCGATGATCCTGGCTCCCCCGCTCTCGTTTCCGGTGAAACGAGGCACAAGGCTTCCCTAAACAGGGAAGCAAAGTCTGGAAATGGCAGCTGGTGCCCTGGCTTTGTTCTTGCCAATCAAAACTTGAAAGCTTCAAATGCAACACCCTGACCTCCCTACCCTAATTCTAAGCTCGCCGGTGAAATAAAATAGCACCAAATCCCATTAACGGCGCCTGGCCCTCTTTTCCTGTCTCCGTCAACATAGGACGACAGTGCCCATCACGCCTCACCAAACTGAGCACAAAGCTCGACCTCAGGGAAAATATGTTCCTTCCCGCTGCTCATGAGCCAAACAGGGCATGAAGCCCTCTATCGGCGGCGCCCCACTCTTTCTACCCCTGTTTCGGTCCAAACAGAGCACAGAGCTCTTCTGTCAAACAGAGGCCCTCTGCACCAGCTCTTGCCGAAATAGGACGCTGGGCACTCCGAAGACGAGTCCAGCAATTCCCCCATAAATCTGCGCCAAATCGAGAATGGAGCTCACCAACAATGGCGCACAATCGCTATTTTCCCTAATCAGGCAGCATGAGGCTCCCAACAATGGCCACCCTTCCTCCTCGTATTCCCACCTGAAAACAGAGTATGAGGCCCCCCTCAGATAGTGGCTTGTTCCCACGGTAATGTTCTCTTAGAAGTAGAGCCCAGAGCTCCTCAACGAAGGTAGAGTCTGAAAGCTCTCTCTAAACTGGAAACCCAAGGCTCTCAGCAGAGTAGAGAGCAAATGCTTGCTCCTGCCATGGTGCTTGGTCGCCGTCCTCTAAATCTAGTCAAACGAGAGCACTAAGCCCTTCGCTAGAGGTGCCCAGAGTTCCCTGACGCTCACCTGTTTTAACAATGGACCCCAACGAAGCCCCCGTCGATGGTGCTTGACCAGAACGGGAAGCGTAGTTCCTCCCAAAGAGGAGCGCAGGGCCTCTCGGTAGACCGAGGTGTGAAGGCATGCCCAATGGACGCCTATCAACTTGAACGCCGTCTTAGCCCAGTCAGTAGAGTACAAAGCCCTCACCGCGGCATCTACTAGATCCTTCCGTATGACGTCCTGCGCTTCCCCAAATTCCCGGCAAAGCTGTTCATCCCGTACGGGCCAAGCGGGGAAATCCATATTTAGCGGCCTACTTGCGCGACTGGGACGGGTCAAATCCGGTATTTCCAATCCCATCCTGGCACATCCGGCGAAGCCAACAAGTATCACCGAGGCCTACCAGCATCCCAAGGCCGCCCTCTGTGGGCAAACTTCTAAACCGCCCTAGCGGGCGCCCCTCCAAGCCACCCTCGTGGGTGCACCCCCAAGAGGGATTTTACCTCAGCCGCCCTCTGCCGGGCGAATCCATGGAGCTCACGCCTCCAATAATATCCCTCTCACACTCTCATCATTCTCACATCTTACGTATACATTCATACGTTTAATGCGGAAGGGAATGTTGGAGTGTCGGTGTTGGAGTGTCGGTTTAATAGAGAGGATGACACCTCCTCCGATTGTAACACCTCTTATTTTTATTTTATTTTATATTAAGGAAATCAAGCTCAGAAGTATTACAAAAATAGAACACCCATTTTTAAAAGTTTACATAGAAAACAAGATCGTATTTGGTTGAAGAAAATTATGTTAACTTCTCATTGATTCTAATATTAAGAAATCACAAGAAAATTTATAGAAAAAACATTTATATAAAAATGCTGTAACTATTATTAAGAAAGATAAAATGATAAAAGAAGAAAAATTAATTTTAATTAAAAAAAAAACTCTAAATATGGATTAGATATGTTATTAATGTTTAAATTTATATTATTAAATTATAAAATAATATGATAATTTGACGATTCATATAATAAATGCAAAGAACATAAAATTTTATAGTAATTATATATCATATTCCACAATGCACAATAAATATTGCCAGAACCAGATCTCTCATCTTTGCTATTGTCTCTTGTTCATGTGCTTCGTGGACTTTGGTTTTAATGATAACATAATTAAATCTGACCTGATTTAATTGACTCATTAACATTTCATCTTAATGATCTTATGATAAAAAATACATAAGGTTTAATCTTATAAACTATTAGATCTATTTTATTAGCATATATTTTTATAGTCAAATTTGGTTTAATCAAATTGTATTTGATTTTTTTATTTATTAATTGTGATTCTAATATTAAGACAAAATCAAAAGAAAATTTATGAAGCAGCACAAACATTTGAGAATATTAAAAATGCAGGGCACCTGAATATATTTTAAAATATATGAATGATTGCACAGATAATATCTCTCTTTGATTCTAAAATTACGCTCATGTGCGTTGACATTAAAATTAAATTGTAAGCCAATGTTGAATGCCAACGTAAGTTTTCATCGATTTTTACAATTTAAAATTTTAATTTTCAGTCAGACTTATAAAATATATTTTCACCCTAATCCAGCCGTCACCAAATCAAATATTGAAGCAAATAAGAACTATATATATATCAAGAGATAGAGAGAAACCATCTTTTATTATTTGTGATCTAAAATACTTGATATTTTCATTCTAAAATCCTTTCATTATTAGCAAACACAAGTCCCAAACCTATAAGTTTTTGAAAGTCTATTGGGGAGGAAAATATGAGAGAAGATTAAAAAATATCTTGTTTCACTTTTAGGGAGTAAATCAATTCATGGTTAGTAAATTTATCCCACATGATCTATAAATTGATTTTTTTTTATATTGGATTTATCTTGAGACTAGCTTAAGAAAGTTAGATAATTTTTCTCAATATTTTTTTTATTTTTGAAGTTTCCCTTTATTACTAGATCGTACAAAAATTTATTTTTTTATACTTTTTTATTTTTAATACTAGTGATGTTGAATGATCGGGGTTATTCTTTTATATTCTTATTATCTAAAAACAGATATTTTTTATTTATATTAAATATTTATATAATTTATACTTTTACAAAAATAAAAAGTAGAACTGGTGGTCATTTATGACGACCCAATTTACATTTTATTTCCCATCTGTTGCGTCCTCGGAATCCTGCCTCATATGGACGAGGATCCAAATAACGGCTTAAATGCTCTCGGACGGAATCCGTACAACACATATACAACCCGATAACCCTTTGAGATTAGTGGATGTAATTTGGTTGGTAGGAGAGAGGAGGAGAGGGCGATGATGCACAAGATTTTACATTGAAAACCTTCCCGTAAATAAGAAGAAAAAACCACAAAATTTTAGTCCAAAAATTAACTTCACTATACCGTTAGAGATTACAACAACGGGTCTTTCCCTTTCTTTCTTTTTCTCTCTCTATGAGTTAGAGTAGAGTGAATGTTGGGATCCTTTGTTGGGTGCACAATTAATATATTTATAACGGTTGAACAATCGTTTGAGGGTTGTTCACGTGGCGCTGGCTTGTGCAGGAAGTTGGCCACCAACCTCACAAATCCAACCTTCTGTGTCAGGGATATTGCGTGCACTCTAGATGATCTCCTGTGATGTCTCATTTGGAGTGATCGGACGTGTACTGTAGGCCATCATTATTCTAAATGTCTAGCGCGTTCGGCCACCAAATCCCATACTATGCCGCCTTTACATGTATGGTGACGTCAACAGCCCATCTCGAGTCCACGGACCCGAGTGAACTTTAAATCCATTTATTCCGTTTGGGCAGGCCCTAGCACTTAGACCTCTTGGACCTCTTAGGCCCACTGGATTTCTGCAATACCAGGGTCCAACTGCTGGGAAATGGATCCCGCCGTTGGGCTTTGGGTGTCGGTACCCATCACCATCTAAATAAATTTTATATGAAAACCGACTGCATATTTTTTTATTTCTCATCTAAATAAATTTCACATGAAAAAAAATGGTCTAAAAATTTTTAAAATATAAATTAGTATGGTAATACACTATAAGAAATATAACTTTTAAGGACCAAAAAATAGAAAAGAGACGAATTTTTGTTGCTAATAATAATACTTATAAGTTAATAACAATGAAAATTGAATGCCGCCGCTACGGAAAAATATTTGGCGATGGTAATATTTAATCAGTGCTATTTGTATCATTCTGACATAAATAACGAATCGATTGAAAATATACATTAAAAATAATTTTTTAATATATATTAAATTATACATTAATTTTTTATTCAATTAATTTAGTTTTATATTATTTTAATAATAATAGAAAAATAATGATAATACCGTCATTATTAATAGCATCGATAAATTTTTAATAACAAAAATTGAATACTCTAACTATTATAAATTATATAACAATAATAAAATATTACTATTACTATTAATATTATTTATACACACATATATATTGATAGGTTCGGTATCGCAAGCCGACCCAAAACCCGTGGCGTAGCAAAGAAGTTTCGTTACTGTGAAAAAGATTTTATTTTGGCAGAAAAAATTTCATTTTGCACGAAAATTGGAAAACCCTAGAGGGAAAAAATTCATCCCTTCTCCCTCGATAAAAAGGGATTCGGCGGCGCTGCGACGCCCACGAGAGCCGTCAGATTTCGATCTGATGGCTCCTGGTTTTTTTTTTTAAAAAAATTATAAAATCAAAAAATATATATATATAATCATTTTATTTTTAAATCAAAAACCAAAAAAAATATTAAAAAAAAACCCCTTTTGTTTTTTTTATATAAACCCACGTCGTTAGATTTTTCAATCCAACGACACGGGGACGTCATAGCCCCCTTCGTTCCGATAAAAAGGAGGAAAAAGGGAGCATCAGAGGAGAGGCGTCAAAAAGCAGGGACAATAAACCCTCAAAAAGCAACCCCTTTGCTCCCTTGCCCCAGTTCACCGCCCGGGGCATTACAAAGCCCTTATGAGGACACCTTCTGCCTCTGACCTTGTCGACGGTCAAACAGGGTTCGAGCCCCTACCGAGCAATGGCATCCAGCCGCTCTCCTCTAGGCCAGGACGAAACAGAGCGTAGAGATCTCTCTTCGAAGGCTTCCAGCTCCTCTGCTCTTGCCCTCAGGGAAACAAGGGCGCAAAGCCCTTCATCAATGGAGCCCGAAGGACTCTCACGAAGCAAAGCCAGCAGTTCCCCACAAATGGTGGCCAGCTGTCCATCCACTCTCTATCACTCACAGCCTAGGCGGGGTACAGAGCTTTCCAGGATGACGCCCAGTCCTCTGTCCTCGTGAAACAAAGCCCAAAGTTTCCGAAGGCGGCGGCCAACTCTTCTGCTCCACCTCTCAGCTCATTCCAGTATCGGCAGCCACGGTACCCTCTCCCCGACTATCTTCGAACAGGGATATCCGACCTCCGCAGACGTAGAAGCTTTGAGATATTCCGGTTAACTCCTAAATATAGGAATTATGTTTAGTTACTACGTTCGGTGGCAAATATGTCTTTTTTCCGTTGTTCATGATCATGTCCTTCTGTTATTTTATTTTGTTAGTTGTTATTTTGTTAGTTTGTTAGGAATTATGTTAGTTTGTTACTTTCTTCGGTTGGGGTATATAACTCGTTACAGTGCCTAATGAAAAGGGAGGAAAATATTTGCCCAACTCTCTCTCTCTCTCTCTCTCTCTATCTCTTCCTATTCTCTCCCTCTCTCGTCTCTCTCTTCCCTCTATCCTTCTCTCCCTATTTCCCTCTTTCCCTCCTTCCCCAGCAAAATCTCCCGTCTCCCTCCTCTGCAGAGCTCCGCTCCCGTCGCAACTTCTTCATCATCGCCGGCGACTACATGGAGATCGTATCAAATGGTGCTTTCATTGAGAGAAATGCAGAGGAGATCGAAGCACAAGCTCTCGAAGCGCTCGAGAGGTGCATCGCATCTTTGTCCAACGAGATGAAGGCTCTCCGACGAGCTACCGACCGATTTGGTGCCCGCTTGTCCACCTGCGGTTTCACAAGCCGAACAAATCTGGTCGACCTGCACCAAACTCCACTCATCCATGGCGGAACTCAGCAACTCCATCCACAGCTTCGAGCAAGACACCAGACGGTCAGTAAACTCTTCGCTTCCTGTAGCTTCCTCTACGATGGCTTCCCATCGTCCCATTTCTCTTCCTGCCATCTCTTCCATCACTGGTTCCGTACCACCACCTCCCGTTCCTCAAACAGCTGTTTCTGCTCTCATCTCAGACCAAATTAGGTCCTCTTGCCCCGACCGCCTCGACCGACTACTGTCGTCAACCACAAATTTCTCGTCGTTTTCAACTTCATCACCGATTTCGGCTTCCATTTTTACAAATTTTCCTCACACTGTCCTTACTTCGAGCACGGTGTCCGTACCATCACCTGCTGCTCGAATCGTTTCCTCCGTCGCTACTATCACACAAATTCGACACTCCTGTATCGACCGCTTACCACTGTCGACCACTAATTTCTCTTTATCTTCAAACTCACCATCGGTTGGGTTCTCCACCACTAAACTGCTTTGAACCTCCGTCACCGAGCCTTTGCTGACTCTCCCTCGAATTGAGGCACCCCATCCATAGGCGTCACCTGATTTCCAATTCGAAAAGCTACCTCCACCACTGTTTCGGAAATCACGACTGCAAACCCCATACCACGCCTCACTCGACCGATTCCTCTCGTTTAAGACTCACATCTTAACCCGGATATCACACACATCGACAGATCCCAACTCGGTTAAGCCACCTTTCACCACAATTCTGCAAAATTTCCTTACTCCACATAGCCCTTTGCCAAAATTACCGAAGCAGAACTCAAATACTGCACTAATGGCTTCCCACATAGCACACGAGTTGTGTTCTAACTGTGATACGTTACACCAAACTTTTCAAGGTTCCCTCCAGAATCCCGTTCCATATACAGAGGCCGCCTCCAGTGACAATGAAATTCCAACGGAACCATTTTCCAAACCCGTTCACCAACATATCTCTGGCCAATTTGTTTCCAGAATCTGGTTAGGGGTTCCTCCGACCATATCTCTTCATGCCTTGGAGGGTCCCCTTATCTCGTCCACTCTGCGGTTGCAAGGAGTCATTTATGGCCATCCTGTTGTTGTATCGGTGGATGGGCCAGATGAAGGATTGGCACCAATAATTGCGGATAATTGGGCACTTCATGCGGTGAGGTCACCATGGTGGTTGTAGATTAAGGATAGAGAAGCTCCTGGGCACTGGGTGAAATTGAGTGAAAATAATGCTATGGCAAATACGCTGAAGAGTAATGAGAGTCTTAGGAGGTTTCAGGCCTCACAATTTGATATAGTGAAGGCTGGCCTGAAGGGTGAAGGAGATATTGTTTCCATTGACAAAGTGGTTCTGAAAACTGACGCCCCTTTTTCCACCACTAATTTCATCATGAAATTGCAATTTTCCAAAGCTGGAGCAAGTTTTGACAGTTAGGTCCGAGTAGCACTCAACATGGCAATTGAGTTTAAGCACAAGGTTCCCGTGTGTGCTAAATGGGCAAACTCTAGCCGTGCACTTAGTAGGTCAATCAACTCTCATTGCATATTGCAGGTCCCCAAATTCGTGCAAGTTCTGAGACAGGGCATGCATTTGATGATACCTCTTGGAAAATTTTAGGTGTTGTGGCCAATGCGTTGGGTAATGTAAATGCCAGATTCTTTAGCATCGATCACAAACAAAGAGTTTACAAACAATTAGCTCTCACTGGCTCGCTCCTCATTGCCATAGAGGCGGGTGCTGGTGTGGGAATATATACCTGCCCTCCTCAAACCTGGGCTGGTGAAGAGTGTTACAACATGGGGATCACGAGCTTAACGGTCGATTGCGGGTGTGGATGCTCTCTTCATCCAAATAAAAGAAATTTGCTATCAATTGTTAATCGATGCTTGGAATCATTGACCATTCCAGAGGGGCCACGTAAACTAGTCTTAGCTGGCAAAAATACCCATAAGTTATCTCCATGGTGGGAGCAGTTACCAACACGATGGGTCATTGTACTGCTTTGCTTTACATCATTTCTGTGGTGCCACTTGGATCGTGCGAACAGGAGCATTGCAAGACTTCCAAAGTCACAAGAGTTCAATGGGAAGAGTGCAATTGTGGGTCTGATTCAATTTTTTTCCTTCTGGGAATACCTTCTCACTCAAATAGGTGGCAGCTTAGGGGCAGATAAAATTGGTGGAAAGCTTGTCTTGGGTTTTGGGGTGATTGGGTGGTCAGTGGCTATAGTTTTAACACCTAGTGCTGCAAGGCTTAATCTGCCTTGTTTGCCTATACTGGGTGTCGTTATGGGGATGGGTGAGGGTGTTGCCATGCCTGCTATGAACAACATCATTTCTATCCTGGGAGGCAGCAACTCAAGGGGACCTGTCATTCTATCAAGAGCACCAGTCTGGGCACTGAAAATCGGCCACTTCTGCCATACTTGGGGAACAATTATCATTCGGACATGGGTGCCTACATATTACAATCAGGTGTTGAAATTCCATCTCATGGAATTTGGTTTAGTCGCTGTTCTACCATGGCTAACCAGGGCACTGTTTGCATATGTAGGAGGTTGGATGGCAGACACACTTGTGGCTAGAGGCTTTGCGGTAACATCAGTCCGGAAGATCATGCAATCAATTGAGGGTCTGGGCCCCGTTTTTCTTCTTTCGCTGCTGAGACAAATGAAGCCACTGGTTTTAGTAGTGTTAAGCCTGCCATTCCTTCAGGGATTAGATGCATTCTCACAATCTGGGCTCTATTCCAATCCCTAAGACATTGGGCCGCGTTATTTTTCAAGCAAGAGTAGCGTTGTCGCGCCGGGTCCGGGACATTTGTGCATAAGCCGTTTGACCTTGAGGACAAGGTCATTTTTTATGGGAACGGCAATCTTACGTACCTAGTATTAGCAGCCGCGGTACCCCCTCCCCGACCATCTTCGAACAGGGATATCCGACCTCCGACAGATGTAGAAGCTTTGGGATATTTCGGTTGACTCCTAAATATAGGAATTATGTTTAGTTACTACGTTCGGTGGCGGATATGCCTTTTTCCCGTTGTTCATGATCATGTCATTCTGTTATTTTATTTTGTTAGTTATTATTTTGTTAGTTTGTTAGGAATTATGTTAGTTTGTTACTTTCTTCGGTTGGGGTATATAACCCGTTACAGTGCCTAATGAAAAGGGAGGAAAATATTTGCCCAACTCTCTCTCTCACACACTCTCTCTCTATCTCTCCCTATTCTCTCCTCTCTGCGTCTCTCTCTTCCCTCCTTCTCTCCCTATTTCCCTCTTTCCCTCCTTCCCCGCAAAATCTCCCGTCTCCCTCCTCTGCAGAGCTCCGCTCCCGTCGCAACTTCTTCATCATCGCCGGCGACTACATGGAGATCGTATCACTCTGCCTCTTAGCTCACTTGCGAAACAGAGCACCACGAAGCCTTGTTAATGGCACCTAGCCCTCTATTCTCATCTCCGGTAGATCAGCACCTGAAGTTCTACTATGATGGCACTTAGGCGCCCTCACCAGACAAATCATGAACTCTCCGTTAATGGCGACTGGCTCATATCTGCTGCACTCGAGCAAATAGAGCACTCGTCACTCCCGGCAACCAAATCCAACAATTCCCCCTTCGAGTTGGAGCAAAACAGAGCTTCCCACGTAATGGAGTCACATGGACCTCCTCTCATGGCGTTCGGCAGTTTACCCCAAACCAGAGCAGAGGTAGGGCTCGGAGTCCTCCAAGAATGGCGCTCAGCCATTCTTCCCAAATCGAGGCAGAAATGAAGCATGGAGCTCCCCCAAACGGTGCACAATTGTTCAACAAAAAGCAGAGAAGGCATCCGGCGCCTTTCTCTCTTTCTCTCACACCAAAGGACTGCAGCCCTTAACCTTCGCCCAGAGGTCTACGGTCCCTATATTATGCCCAAAGGCCCGTGGCCTCAAGTTTTGACTAAGGCCTAGGGTCCCACCATTTCACCCAAAGTCTTTGGTGAGGTTACCTGAGGTCCTTTCCCTCACGGGCCATGTCCAGTCTAGCATCTTATCCCGAATCTTGGGTATATCGAGTCGTCTCTCAGTCGGGCACACATTCGGAGCCCAATCTTACGCCTAGTGAGCAGTCTCTCAGTTGGGCGCACCTTCAGAGCTCAATCCTTAAACTAGTGAGCCGCTCCTCAGTCTGACGCACCCATATAGCTCAATCCTTCAAATACATCCCACTCACACAGCCCCCATAGCTGCACATTCGCACTCTTGCCACATTTACCTCTAAACATGTATTTTTCCTGTTTATTGCGGAAGATATTTGACGTGAGTGTCGAAGTGGCGATGGTGGGATAACCTCCCGCCGCCCTCTGACATCTTTTTTGTAGTCTGTGTTATGTAGATTTCAGGTTATCAGCGACGAAGACCGAACCTGATCCAGATCAACCCGCATCAGAAGATTTGAAGGCTCCATAATTCGTACAACAACTGAAAACTTGGGATGCAATATTGGCACCGTTTGTGGGAACGACAAAAAAGTCTTTCCACCTCAAAATAACAAAACAAACACGGTCTATACCTGTATTCTAAATAGCATCGGCTGAAGACATCACCTCCCATGGCGACAGCCCCTCTTCGAGTAGCCATGCCTAAGGACTCCATCCTCTAACTCCAAGATAGTTGAAGAAGATCAACATCTCATGTACAAGCCGCTATATCAGCTAGAGGTGATGTTGCCCGTAGTGATAACCCCCCCTAAGGGTAGCCATATGGACAGACCATCGACCTTGAGTATGCAGATACTTGCTATCCAGCCAGGCGCTCTGGACTTGTCATACCCGTAAGAAGGTGTAACATTGGGGGCTCGCCATTCAGCTTCTTGGCAAACAAGGAGAGTTAGTGTGAGATCCCGAAATCGAAAAAAGAGCTTAAAATCGGAATAAAATATTAAAACCAAGAATATATATTTGTTTTCAACTTAAAACTGAAAGAAGATTGAAATCCGGAGTAAAAATGTCAAAAATGAAATCCGGAGGCCGGAGTGGCCTTATACATTTCAATATCGAAATGGCCTTATACCACTTAAAATTGGAGTGGCATGTGCTATAGAAGGTCGGACTGCTTGAAGTCCGAATAGATGACAAGAAAAGGTTGACCGAAATTTGCAAGGTTGATCGGCTTTCAAAATGTTGACCGGCTTTTAGAATGTTGACTGGCTTTGAGTAAATGTTGATCGAAAATTGTGATATTGACTGGATGTTGACCAGCGTCAAAATGTTGACCGACCAAGGAGTTGACCGGCCTTGAGAAAGGTTGACCGGTCTTAAAAAAAGAAGTGAAACGATGGACAACTCTGAGCAATGATCAAAGAGTTGATCGGAATAAATTAAGGGTAACTAAAGATAAGGACCAACTTTACTGATTAGTTAGAACTCAATTAGACCCTAACTAAATGAAGTGAACCACCCCATTGACCGCCTGAAAAGAAGTACCAAAGTAAGTAACTTAAACTACTTACTCCCACCTAACCTCTGAGAAGAAGTACCAAATAGGTAGCTTATACCCACTTACTCTACCTAATCCATCCTCTATATATACTCAGCTTCGGTCGAAAAAGCAAGTATGAGCGCCGGTAAGAAGAAACAGTAAGGAGTAGAGAAAGAGAGAAAGCTTCAAGTCTGTAGGAGTGGGCGGACGACAGTCAGGCAAGTGTACACTTTGTTTTTAACTTCAGAATATTGCAAGTATATTTCGGACGATCACTCTTTTTAAGTTCGTTTGTAAGTGTGCCCCAATTTTTAAAGTTCATGCTTTGCAAATATACTTTCATCTCCAAAGTTTCAGCTTTAAAAACTGTCAGTCTTCCTTTCCGATTTAAATTAAATGTATGCCATTTTAATTACTGTTTGATAAGCTGTATTCTGGTTTGAATTCATGCTTTTCGCCTTCTGTCATCTACTTTCTACTAAACTCATGTTTAAACTGGAGTACATGAAAATGAAAAAGTAGACTGGCTTGTGTGCCACTTGTATTACCCGAATTTGAAACCAGTCTTGATTTGCATTATAATTGAAACCGGCATTTGCATTATAATTGAAATTGGCATTGTATTAAAATTAAAATCGGCATTTGTATTGTAAATTTGAAATTGGCATTTGCATTATAATTGAAATCGGCATTGTATTATAATTGAAACCGGCATTTGTATTGTAAATTTGAAATCGGCCTTATATTGTAATTAAAACCGTCATTTGTATTGTAAATTTGAAACCGACCTTGTATTATAATTGAAACCGTCATTTATATTGTAAATTTGAAACCGGCATTTGCAGTGTGATTTTGAAACTGGCCTTGTATCATAAATTTTGAAAACCGGCATTTGCATTGTAAATTTGAAAACCGGCCTTGTATTATAATTTGAAATCAGCATTTATAATGAAACCTCAAAACCATATTGCTAAGTGACGCATGAAAATTATGATTTGAAACAAGCCCAGTAATATAAATTTGAAATCGGCTTTATAGTGTGATTTTGAAACCGGCTTATGATATGGCCGTCTGGAATAAACAAAGAAAATGTAAACCGGCTTTATGATAAGATAAATAAGTTCGGACATTAACACTGGGAGATAAGGTCCTCCGGTATGTCTTAAGATTTTATGGTAATAATAAAGGATAACGAAACTAGGAGCCATTCTCGGTGCATTGTACAAGGAGGTAGTGATAGCCGTCCTCGGGCTTTATACAATGAGGTATTGCCGTGATTGTGAGAAGATGTGCACAATCTATTCTCTATTAAAGCTCCTCCCTTCCGCTAAGTAGAAACCTTACCAATAAATAAAATAGGATTTCTAAACTATAATCGGTCTTTTTTTATGTTCTAATATTAACTGATCCGGCTTTCTAATCGACTTTTACATAGTCCAGCCAATTGTTATCTTATGATATTTATGTTGCATGATTACCTGCATTGATCATTTTAGTATTCTGCAAGATTCCAGCCGAATGATATCTTGTATATGTATCTGTAACTATTGATAGCACAAACGTTTACGGAAAAAAATCTACATGTACCTTGTGAGCTCTGACTCACTGTTTTCTATTTTTTCCCCCATTCAGATGAAATTTTAAAATTTGTGCATGACGAGACAGAGTTACTAGAGCCTATCTGAAGGATTGTAAGGTTTCAGAAGCACACCTTTGGGAAGACCGCCATGAAGAAGTAGTTCATGTAATGATCTATTTGAATTGATAAACTTTTGTAATTAGACATTTATGGCTATATATATTCAGGAATAAATTTTATAAGAATGAATATGAATGCTTTCGCAGGATATTAGATTGACTTTCGTTATATGTCTGATAACTAAAGTGTATGAGTTCTAGATGGCATCTGTGATCCTGTGATTAAAATGTATGATCGGCCTGGACTAGACCACCAAAACTTTGGTGTTAGTTCCGGGAGGTCGCTGACGGAATGAAAAAAAATCGTTACGTCACAGTAAGCATCAATCGGCCCGACAACCTTGGGAACTAGGCGGCCCCCAGGGCCTATCTCATTAGAGCGACAGCCTCGGTATCAAGAGGGATCTGAGCGACAGGGCCCACTCGCGAAGAAAAGGTCGATCTAGTCCTAGGAAGCCTAGCAAAAGCTTGAGGCGAAAAACCTTGCCATTCTCGAGATCATCGACATCCTCTTTGAGCGAGAAGAGGTCTCACGAAGCGTCATTGATTCAGAGCCCAACTATTTCAACATTGCTCCTTCCCATTTGAGCCATGTCCCAAACTCGGGACCAGCCGACGTACGGGTCGTATCCAGTGCGACATTGTCTGGCACCGGATCCAGCCCACAGTTGTCTAGTCTAGTGATCATGCCCAATTTGGTCGTGGCTCAGTCCGATGCCCACTTTCAGACCTCCCGTAGACGTTATGCTGGGGGCTCCGCCTTCTAATTCCTAAACTAGTAAAGTGAGGAAACATCTGTGGAGGATCCAGTGGCCTGACGACCTCATGACCTAGCTAGTCATAAGTGGCTAGGCTTAGCAACAGTCGAGGGGCTGGCCAAGCCATGGAGCGCTGGTGGACGCCCAAAGCGACACGATTGGCACTGCTTAAGGTGCTGCCAAAAGTCACCGAGTTTGAACCAGAACGGCCTGATGTGCGAGCCCAATTTCCCAGAAATTAGGGGCCATGGATACGAAACCATCAGCTCAAGTGGCTGCCACCCTATTCACAGGCCATCGTTGGCTTCAACAGTCCTCCCGAGGAGGATGTACCAGTCAGTAGGCCGATCCCGCTGCAACGCCATTTATAGGCCCATTATATAGCAACAAACCCCGTAAAGGTTATGGAAATTATCACAATTAGGGCTCGACATACTCAACTCGCCACAAAAAAATCATCCAGCTGAGCGTTGTGTCGGTCCGGGTCACCTAAGGCAGTATCAGCCGACAACAAAACCCGAGCCTTGGCTATAGGCCATCCAGCATGGCAACAGTATGCTACCCAACCAATCTAAGGTAAGAGACCACATTCCACGGAGCATAGGGGCCATAGGCCGAAGGTGCCTACTAGAGTGCCTTGACGGCCCTCCAAAGCTTACGTGTAGACCATGCACCCCGAGCGACAGGCAAACCCGAGGGCATAGTACATCGCCTACTACCAAACACCTGTGACGATTCCATGCCAAATCCAAGTAAGTCATGCATGTATCATACTGCTTGCTTGAGTCACGTTCGTTAATAGAATAGTATTATAATCTGTTCATGCGTATGATTAATACTACATATAAATATGTGACCTAGACTTCCCCTAAGTCAGATGAGTACTCATTCACCCGTTACAGAAACTCGGTCCCGCACCGAGCGGCCCATACGCGATCATATTTGAACATCGGTCCCACATTGAGCGGCTCATATGCGGTCGTATTTGAATCTTATTTTTGTACCGAGCTGCCCATACGCGGTCATATTTAAACATCGATCCCACACTGAACGGCCCATGTGGTCGAAGTATCAAGCCTGGGGGCTCTTAGAGTTCCCAATGAAACGGCCATCAAAATCTTAGGGGGCTTTTTGGCATGTGTGCGGCAACCACCTCCAGAAGGAGAGAGCACTATCAATCAACGACGGTTGTGGGATAAGACCATGTGCACGAGAGCGACGATTCCCTGAGCAAGGCTGAGCGTTGAGACGATCATTTGTAGTGGCCTCAGACCCGGAGTCCGACTGTTGTGCCCTGAAAACCCAACTGGCCCTTGTGTGGCGCCACTAGGCGTGTGACGACATCTGTTGCAACGGATCACGCGTGATATGACAATCACCTCTAACAAAGGATGAGTACATCGCAAAAAGGCTGCAATTTCGAGCCTTGGTGACGATAGCTAAAGTGCTTAGCTATAACTAAACAATCGTAAAAAAGAAAAAAAAAAAAAAAAAGGGAGGAGCAGCAAAGCTGCTGGCCTGTCTCAGCCACATATGGACGACACTGACTGAAGAAGGTGGAAGATGTGCCGCCTCCCTCAAGCAGGCACCAAAGAAAGTGCAGGCACCAAAGAAAGTGCCTCACAGTTCCTCTTAGGGCTGGGGAAATCACAGGTCTGACGATTTCCTCAGCCCTAAGAGGCCTCCAAAGTCAGAGAGGGGTCCTATGATAATCCAAGTAATGCTGTTCGGGCAACAACCGAGCAACGATAGGAGCATCCATATTCTGCCAGGAGAAATAGATCAGGACAACCCCACCTAAGCAGAGTTTGGCCTTTATCTTTCTGCTCAGACAGGTGCACGAGTTCAGTAGATCAGTGGGATGCCGCCAGCTCTCCCAAAGCTCATCCTCGAGCGATGAGAATCAATTCATAGCCCAAGCATTAGTCTTTGAGAGCTCTTGAGACCTCGCTTCGGACTCAAACGATGCTCGATCGAGGTGGCTAGCTCACTCTAGACCCTGAAAGCGCCTTAGCAACAACAGAATTAACCTATTGCCCCACTTCCTTAGAGTTTGTACCAGCGCAGGGGCTCTTAACCCTCCGTCCTGCCAGGAGGCCCTCAATCTTCCTCTCTTCAGCACGGGGGTTCTCAGCTCTCCGTCTTGCCAGGAGGCCCTCAACCCTCATCTCTTCAGCATGGGGGCTCTCATCCCTGCGTCCTGCCAGGAGGACCTCAACCCTCATCTCTTTAGCACGAGGGCTCTCATCCCTTTGTCATGCCAGGAGGCCTTTAGCCCTCCTCTCTTTAGCGCGAAAGTTCTCAGTCGTTCGTCCTACTAAGAGGCCTTCATCCCTCCTCTTTCTATAACAAGGTTCTCAATCACCCGTCCTGCTAGGAGGCCCTCAGCCCTCCTTTCTCCAGCACGGAGGCTTTCAGCTCTCCGTCCTGTTAGGAGGCCTTCATCCCTTCTCTCTCAAGCATAGAGATTCTTAGCCATCCATCCAACTAGCAGGCCCTTAGTCTTCCTCTCTCCAATGTGGAGGCTCTCAGCTCTCCATCATGCCATGAGGCCTTTAGCCCTCCTTTCTCTATTGCAGAGATTCTCAGCCATCCGTCCTACGATGAGGCATTCAGCCTTCTCTCTAGCATAGAGGTTCTCATTCGTCCATCCTACCAGGAGGCCCTCAGCTCTCCTCTCGCCAGCACGGAGGTCCTCGCCCTCTGTCCTGCCAGAAGGCCCTTAGCCCTCCTCTCTCTAGTACGGAGGCTCTCAGCTCTCCGTCCTACCAAGAGGCCTTCAGTCCACCTCTTTCTAGCACGGAGGTTCTCAGCCGTCCATCCTACCAGGAGTCCCTCAACCCTCCTCTCACCATCACAGAGGTCCTCGCCCTCCATCCTGCCATGAGGCCCTCAGCCTTCTTCTCTTCAGCACGAGAGCTCTCAACCCTTCGTCCTGTCAGGAGGCCCTTAGCCCTCCTCTTGCTAGCACAGAAGTCCTCGCCCTCTGTCCTGCCAAGAGGTCCTCAGCCCTCCTCCTTCTAGCATGGAGGTTCTCAGCCCTCCATAGGCTCTCAGCCCTCTAGCAAGTGCAAGTCCTCTTCCTGCAGGCAAGGCACCCCTCGGCGCACCATGACCCAAAGGTGGCCGGATGACGGTACTCCACTCTGGCAGATTTGAGGTTGACGCGACCAACCATTCCCTAATAGAGCGTCATGAATGACTGCCACAAGTCAAATTGCCAGAAGTATGAGTCGCCAGCCAATCAACCTATCCAGTTGTATCAGAAGATACTCGACCCCAACAGGCCCAAAGTGAGGCTGGCCATCCCACACCCTGGCCGCGTATGAGGATTCATCATTCAGCCGAATGTCAACTCGCCAGCAATCATGCGACCCTAGAATGGGTTACCATCTTCCTTCGACTAGCCGCTCTCCCATGAGTGCATCCATCTCCAGTCACCCCGTGATCGGACGAAACCGGCAGGACTGAAATTTGCATGGCAAATAGGAAAGGAATGTGCATAAGGATCTGCGCAACGACGTCCCTTCATCACATGCCGAGGGTTAAAATTTGAAACCACTTGACATGGGCTAGTGATAGGTTCGGTATCGCGGGCCGACCCAAAATTTGAAACATAGCAAAGAAATTTTATCGTGGCAGGAAAGATTTTGTTTTGGCGGGAGAAGTTTCACTTTGCCCGAAAATTTTCATCCCTTCTCCCTTGATAAAAGGGGAAAAAGGGAGCAGTAGAGAGGAGGCATCAAAAAGTAGGGACAGCAAACCCTTAAAAAGCAGCCCCTTTGCTCCCTTGCCCCAATTCACTACCTAGGGCATTACAAAGCCCTTTTGAGGGCACCTTGTGCCTTTGACCTTGTCGACGGTCAAACAGGGTTCAAGCCCCTACCCAGCAACGACATCCAGTAGCTCTCCTCCAGTCCAGGACGAAAGAAAGCACGGAGATCTCCCTTCAAAGGCTCCCAGCTCTTCTGCTCCTGTCCTCAGGGAAATAGGGGCGCAATGCCCTTCATCAATGGCACTCGAAGTGCTCTTGCGAAGCAAAGCCAGCAATTCTCCACAAATGGTGGCCATCTTTCCAACCTCTTTCTATCGCTCATAGCCTAGGTGGGGCACAGAGCCTTCTAGGATGACACCTAGTCCTTTGTCCTCGTGAAACAGAGCCCAAAGTGTATCTTTCCGTTTACCTTGTCACGTTTACCTTTAAACAGAGCCCAAATCTTCACACTCTTGTCACGTTTACCTTTAAACGTGTACCTTTTTATTTATTATGGAAGATATCTGAATTGAGAGTTAAAGTGGCGACAGTGGGATAACCTCCCGCCGCCCTCTAACATTTTATTTATAGTTTGTATTTTACAAGTTTCAAATTATCAGCGACGAAGATCAGACATAATCCAGATTGACGTGTAGCGAAAAATTAAAAAGCTCTCTAATCCGTACAACAATTGAAAATCCGAGATGCAACATATATATATATATATATGACGATGAGATTTAATTTATTGAGACATATTTGATACTGTCACTATTAACAATTTATATCATCAAAATATTTGCAACCAAAATTATCCAAAAAATCTTATGCCAATATGTTTATATTTTTGTTTAATAAAAATCTTATTTTATTTTTGATACGTATCTGGATCCGATTTTGAACAGATTCGGATTCGTCTGGATAGCTTGACCGAACTCCGTTTATTGAATCTAAATCCTGCACACCACTAAAGTGAACAAGAGGTCAGCGTGTCGGCGGATATTGTACAACCGAAAATACTTCGACGCTCAAGTGAGTAAAAGCCTTCTAAATAAGGAAGATAAACTAGAAAGCAAAAGAAAGAAAGGGTAGGATAGTCGGGAGTGTTTGCTCATTGAAAATATGAGTTCTCGCTTCCTGCTCACAGAGAGCGTGAGGAAGTGACGTCCCGAAGCGTGGAAGTTTTAGGGAACAATTCTCAGGAAGTCAAAAAGGTTTCATGGAATCCGGAGGCCTTTGGTGGGATCGGAGGACGAACGTTTGTGTAGAGAGAAAGAGAAGATAAGCCTCTGTTCCAGCTCTGTAAACGTTCGTGGGTGAGACTGTAGGAAGTATTTTAGGAGGCTTGTTCTCAGTGCTCTCAAAAAGACAAGTTAGAGAGTGAGCAAGAGAGCTTCTGTTTCTGAGTAAACTTTCGTGTTTGATCGTGAGCTTGTGTGTATGCGTATGGGTATCTGAGAATGCATATGTCTTCCAGAACGAAGACATTAAGCTTTTATGGACAGTAGGAGAGCCACATTCTCTGGGCAAAGTGGCATTTCGTCTTGGACTGGCAATGGCGGCCTTCTCAGAGTTGGTGGACTTGACACGCATGATTTGATAGATCCTTTTTTATCAGACAGCCACGATCTTCGATCGCCTTATACTTTTTGTTAATTTTTGTTGGCGCAACCGAGTTCATTGCCCCCTTTAGAGAAGATCAACTTTTTGGAAATGCATGTAATCATAAAATAATCGTTGCTTTTCGTGCACATGTTCGCCTGCTAATTTGGACCTGAGCCGTAGTAGGTTTCAAGCTTTTTTGGGCCCGCCACTACAGTACATCCGATCAACACTCGAAGTTGACTGCCTGTAGTCAAGTCGCCGCTTTGCCAAAGTCTAAGATTGACCGTCTTAAGATTTCGGGATTTAGGCATTTATCTTATGGACAGATTATTTGAGTTGATCGTCCAACAGTCCATTTGGACCCTCTTTAATCGTGGACCAACCCATATTACGATATACCCATCAATTTTGTTAATTTGGTGGCATATTTGAGGTTATTTTTGCTCAAAACTATATTATTTTTAAATCTATCAAAATATATATCTATCGGGAATAAATATTAATATTATTTTCATTAGTAATCGAATTTGTGGACTCTTCCTTCTAAATTTGATGATCATGCATTTTTCAAATACGACAAATTAAGTCTGTTGTTTAATCAAAACCGTTGGATTTAATATAATATTTCTAGTCCATTGTATTTTTAAAAAATTGCTCAAATTTGTTCAATATTTTTTAAAAAATTTAATCCTAAGTCTAACCTAAAAACACTTATATTAAATGGTCTAAATAAATATCTAAATTTGAAAAAAAAAAATTATATTAGATCTTCTTCATTTTTTCTTTTTTTTCTGAGTGTATAAAATTTTGACTTTATTTATCTCGCGTCTGAAAATATCATCCGCCCTTTTACTGCCTCTTATCTTTAGCGTCTGTCGTTTCTTCTCCCATGCTCATCTTCTCCTATCTTCCTCACCACCTCTTCTCCTCTTAAGCACCTCATAGCCTGACACCCGCGCCGTTGTGGTCTTTGCCTACACCGCCGTAAACTCCACTTCGATTCACAAGTCGTCGCCCCGGTAGGTATGTCGTAGTTATGCATGTGGGTATGTCATCGTTGCACCTCGTCGTTTCTTTGATTATTGTCGATTTTTCAAAGTTGAAATGAAACGCTAAATCTTGCTGATTTTGCGGATTTTTTGAACTAAAGTTTAGGCATTTTCGTTTCTCTGCTTATTACTGGTCTTTGCCCCAAACTCTAATCAGGGTGAATTTCGTTTCTCCTCTCTTGATTATTGTGGATTTCTCAAATTTTGTGGAACAATGTTGTCTGCCAGATGCGGGCACAACTAGAGTTTTGAATTTTAACATGTTTAAGCCTTTTTTTTAAAGCACTTGTAGTTAATGTGCTGAGTTTGCGCTCAAGCTCAAACTTTGAGAGGGTTCGCACACCCCCACCCCTTTACAATTCGCAGAGGAGAAGAGGTTAGAGGGAGATAGATGGGGGGAACGGGGAGAATGGGAAGGCATACCAGCGATGGGTAGAGGGTGGAGGCAGGAGTTGGGAGATTTTTTTTTTTTTTTGATTTTTAATTAAGGTCTGATTAAGACAAATTAATCAAGATAAAACGCTTACCCCAATTGAAGTTCATTGAGATTTATTGTGGTTTAATTTTGACAGATCAAAATAGCGTGATAGATTTACAAGATTTCCTGAAGTTGAGAATAGGCTTGCGAGAGAAAAGAAGCTCAAAACAGATTAGTAAACCTTGCAGCTGGCCATTGATCTAAAGCCGCATACTCACCCAAAAACCCGATATTTATTGATTGAATTCATATTCAGTTTCAGTTCACAAATTAAGGTTCCAAGTGCCACTGATTTTGCAGCACGTTTGCCCACACTTCCTAGGCAATGGAGCCGAGAGAATTGTGTTAGACATTGATGTGACTAAAACAACCACTAAAGCGGAATTTAGAATCAATTTTATACCTCCAACCATTTTACATGCTCTGTTTTTAAACTTTGGATTCGGACGGGCTCCGTGCTTCTGGACATTTCTTCACTTCTTTAGATGGTGTAATGCTTGAGTTGGGTGCTGGGCGACAGTTCTCGGGCGCTCAATTTATAGTAAACCATCACTCGCCTCAACCGAAGCGCTTTATACTCAAACCGCCGAGACTGATTAATCGACTTAATGGGAGAGTTATCATCACTTAATGGACCACTAATGCTTCAGCAATTAACTGAGTAAAACGGCAAATGGTGATGAATCGATTGAGAAAGACGAAACGAGCATGAAACCCTAGCGGCTCGGAAACGGCTTCAAAGAAGCCGTTCGTGGCTCGGCTTGGCTCATGATTTGGCGGCTTGATCGGCTCATGGGCCGGCTCAGCTAATTAATTTTGGGCTAAAGCTCATATTCTCCCACTTGGTCCATGTTAAATTTGATGTGATAACCAAACTTATCAATTCTCAAACTTAAGAAATAAATATACGAATCATGGCGATAAGTCCTCTAATAATGAGTAATATCTTCCATGTATTACAATATATTATATTTTTCAAGTCATCCGGTAACTTTACTTTAAGAATAAATCATATGTTTATTCTTTGTCTAACTTAATGATATTCTCAATTCAATTAATATGTACACAATTTTGAGAAATATCACAATAATAAAATAGGAATTTACAACATCATTGTCCATATAATGAAAATTACAAAATTGAACTCAATCCCATTTCAATTACAAGATTCTTAAACCTTAATGGTGGCATGCCTTTTGTCAAAGTATCAGCGATCATTAATTCAGTGCCGATATGCTCAATAGCAATTTTCTTTCATTTAATACGCTTCTTTATGGCTAAAAACTGAATGTTGATGTGTTTACTTCGACTGCTACCGTTGTTATTTTTAGTCAGGAAAACAGCAGCTGAATTATCGTAAAATATCTTTAATGGCCTTGAGATGGAATCAACCACTCTAAGCCAGACATGAAATTTCTCATCCATACACCATGCTGTAGCTTTCAAACAAAGAACGAACTCGGCCCATAAAAAAGTAGCAATCAAAGTTTGTTTGCACTTCGCCAGATACAACTTCACACTGAAACAAAAAATATGTAACCGATGCTAATTTACGTGAATCAACACACCCAACGAAGTCAATCGAGTACCTCAAAACTTCAGATTGTTGGTCGTCTATACGTAAGCATGTAGTCTTTGATACTTCAAGATACTCATGACTTTCGCAACTTTTCAAATTGTTCGATTCCTGATTACTCAAATCTTCCCAACATTCCACCGCAAATGCTATGCCGTGTCTCAGATATACCGAAAGATATATCAAACTTCCAACAACTAAGCATCTGTAATGTTCTTGACCGCTCGCCCAAATCATTTTCCGCATTGGTTCAAATTGAGCTTATCACCATTCACAATGGGTGCTACACTTGGTGAATAATCTTTCATCCGAAATATCTCCAAAATCTTATTGATATAGGTCTCTTGAGACAAACCTAGAACACAACGTGGTCTGTCTCGATATATCTTTATACCAATGACATAAGATGCATCACCATATTTTTCATTTCAAAATTTTTAGAGAGAAATTATTTCACCTCATACAACAACCATTTATCATTGGATGCAAGTAAAATATTATCCACATATAAGATAAGGAAATAAGTCTTACTTTCACTGACCTTCTGGTATATACATTGATCCAAAATATTCTCTTCAAAACTGAATGAAGAGATAATTTCATCAAATTTTAAATACCATTGACGAGATGTTTGTTTCAATCTATATATGGACTTCTTTAATTAGCATACCAATTGCTCACCATCACTAGAGGAGAATCCTTCTAGTTGTTTCATGTAAACCTCTTCCTTTAATTACCATTTAAAAATACTATTTTAAGATCTATTTATTATAATTTCATATCAAAATGAGCAACCAATGACAAAATTATACGAAGAGAGTCCTTTTTAGATACAAAAAAAAGTCTAATTGTAATCAATTTCTTCTTTCTAAGTATATCCCTTAGTAACGAGTCTTGCCTTATATCTTTCGATATTGCCTAATGAATCTTTCTTTATTTTAAAGACCCATTTACACCCTATGACTTTTGTCCCTTTAGGTAATTTAACAAGATCCCAAACTCCATTGGCACTCATGGAACCCATCTCTTCTTTCATGGACATTATACCATAATTATGATTCATTACAACTCATTGCTTGTGAAAACATTTCAGGATCATTTTCATCTCTCACATTATAGTCAGACTCTTCCAAATATATAATATAATCACTAGGGATTGCTGACTTTCTCATTCTAGAAGACCTTCTTAATGTTGTATCATTATCCTCAACAAGAGTATGTTGTACAACTATTTTAGACAAATCCTGAATTTCATAGTCAACTGGAATATGATCAATATTTTGTAGAGTGACATTGATTGGTTGTTCAACACCAGATTGATCTTGACGGGTGTTGTGTATGACAATCAACCTATCATTTGAAGTGGAGGGTTGAGAATCCAAATGATCAGTTCTTGATCGTTTTCTCCCACTTATTAAGTCATTCTCAAGAAATTTTGCATTTCTTGATTCCATAATCCTAGCGGTGTGAGATGGACAGTAAAATATGTATCTATTAGTCCGTTCAACATATCCAATGAAATGCCTACTAATAGTCCTTGGGTTCAATTTCTTCTCATGTGGGTTATAAATTCTTACTTCGGATGGGCATCCCCATACGCATACATGTTGCAAACTTGGTTTCCAACATTTCTATAACTCAAAATGAGTTTTTAGAACAGTTTTTGTTGGGACCCGGTTTAATATATACACCGCTGTTTTAAGAGTTTCACTCCACAAGAATTTTAAAAGTTCGGAGTTATTAAGCATACTCCTTATCATGTCCAATAATGTTCGGTTTCTTCTTTCTACTACACCATTTTTGTTCCAAAAAATCAGGTATAGTGTATTGGGCAACAATCCCATATTCTTGAAGAAACTTTGCAAATGGACTAGACATTTGTTCATCTTCAATATATCTACCATAATACTCTACACCTCTATCTGATCTTATAATTTTGATATTTTTTTTAAATTATTTCTCTACTTCTACTTTAAATAATTTAAAAGCATCCAAGACTTTATATTTATTTTGAAGCAAGTAAAGATACATATATCGTGAGAAATCGTCAATAAATGTGATGAAATATTTTGGACCATATGAGTCAATATCAGGACTACAAATGTCTGTATGTATGATCTCTAATATGTCCGAACTCCTCTTGACATTTTTCTTAGTCTTGTTGTCTGCTTTCTTTTAATACAGTCCACACAAGTCTCAAAGTCAGTAAAATCTAGAGTATTAAGTACTCTATTATTTACCAATCTTTTAATTCTATCAATGGAGATATGTCTCAATCTCCTATGCCACAACATCGAGGAATATTTATTTATAACACATCTTTTAATTTCAGATAATACGCATGCGATTGAAAGAAATATTGTTTTATAAATTTAAACAATAAAGATCATCATCGATCGTATACAGATCCCAACAATATGACTTATAATATAAATCGAATAATGAGTTTGGAAATGTAAAGGAATATCCATAGGGCACAAGTCTTGAAAAGTAAATCAAATTTCTAGAGAAATTTAGAATGTAAAAGGTCTTTTTCCAATGTCAAAACAAAACCACTACTCAAAATTAAATCGCATGTGCTAAAAATGGCTTCCACATGTGAACTCATCTTATTTCCGGAGAAGATACATTGTTCATCGTCCCTTTGGTTTCCTTAGGTTTTGCAAGCCCTATAAGGAATTAAAAATATAGATTGTAGAACCAGAGTCAATCCACCATGTGTTATATGCAACATTAACTATATTAGATTCATAACATACAAAAGAGTATGGATTACTTTTCTTTTCAAGTTCCATTCTCGATACTGACATATCATTCTTTACGTGTTCCTTCTTTTTATAGAAGAAGCATTTTGGACTCATTCTTGATATCGATCGGGAGGTACTTTACTTTTTTCCTTTGATTTGGCCTTCGTTTTGAACCTTCATTCCTTTAACATGTAGACATTTTTACTTTGCTCCATCATAAGCCTTCCTTCCTCTTGAACGCACATGGTCATTAGTTCATTGATTGACCATTTATACTTATGTGTGTTATAAGAGATTTTAAAAGGCCCATATTGTGGTGGAAGTGAATTCAAAATGTAATACACAATGAAAGGTTCGAACATTTTCACCTCTAGATTTTCATTGTTAGCCGCAATATCCATCATTCAGACATATGTGCTCATACACACCCTTAACACCGGTGAGCTTAATAGATGAGAACTTTATTATTAGGGTCAAAGCAAGTGCTTTATCTGAAATTACAAATTGTTCATCTATAGCTTTCAAAAGAATCTTACACTTTAGTATCTTTGACAAAATCACGAATACCAAAGTAGAAATTTTTGTCTTTATGAACATTAAAGGCGAGGCGATTAGATCGCCTCCCAGCGCTCATAAAGAGTTACATCGTCCTGAGTCCGGTAAGGGTAAGAACGGCCTTTTCTTTTTCGGAAAGATAATCGATATCCAACCACCTTAAGTGAAGAAGAATTATCTCCTCCCACACTTTATAGTTGTCACCTTTAAGTTCGAAAATTTCACATCTAATATCAAAAAGATTTACGAATTGAATAGTTGTATAAAAATAAATACATACTTAACATCCAACAAATGAGGCTAACAAATTACAAAATTATGTTTTACCAATGTAAAACATAGATTATAAATCAATAGACAAAAAAATTACCCGTGGGCTAAATTTTAATTTCAATATATTCATATTCAATTTTATGATAAAACTATCAAATTATATTCCATTCTTAATCCCTGTGAGTAAATTAAGAAAAATAATTTGACATTTCATCCTGATTAATTAATTTAATATAATAAAATTTTTTGTGGGATAAATTTTATTATATCAAAATAATTATCCATAATTTATATCTTTGTATCATACGTGATAATAAAAAAATAATTTTATTAATTAAGGGTGCTATGGCTAATCCTCAATTAATTAAATTATTTTAATCACTATACATTTCTATATATATATATATAATTATATTTTAGATATTATATTTTATACGTTATATATAATAATATAATAATATAATTATATATATATATATATACTTGTCTATATAATATATGTAAACAGTATAAATGTATGTATTACATTTCAATGAGGAAATAAGCACATGGCGCTCAGCAGCGCAGTGGCAGAAGCCGCTCATCCTTCCTCTGCGTCCCGGGTTTGAATCCCGTCCACAGCAACCGATTTTTATTTTACCATTCATCTACAATAACGGGTCAGGATCCATTGGGCCGCGTTCGAAACAGTATTGGGCCGAGAACGAAATCGGCCCAAAAACCGATATATTAATTTTTTTATTATAAACATTGTAGCAGAACGACGTCGTTTTATAACCGAAAACGTTTCCACGAAACGACGTCGCTCGTAAACTCAAAACAAGCTTAAACGACGGCGTTTATTACTGCCAAAGAAAACGACGCCCGTTCAAGTCGCTGTCTACCTTCGCGGTTTTCGCCCAACCCGACAACGACCAACTCGACCCGAATTCCAGACCCGATTCAAACAACACAATACGAACACCATCAATGATGAAAAATACATGGAAATTTTGGAAATTAAATTTTCCATCGATTTTCAGTGCTCGTTTGAACCGAATCTTTTAAAAAAACGAGGACTTTAGGTTTTTTTAATTTCAAAAAAAAGTGAAAATATACAGAACAGTAAAGGCAGAGTTGAAGCCTATTTGTGATACCAAATGTTAGACATTGATGTATGCTAAAACAACCACTAAAGCGGAATTTAGAATCGACTTTATACCTCCAACCATTCTACGCGCTTGTTTCGAACTTTGATTCGAACGGCTCTACGCTTCCTCGACACTCCTCCACTTTAGATGGTGTAAAGCTTGAGTTGAAATGCCATGACAAAGCGAGAAAGTTTCAATTTATAAAAGTAAACTATCACTTGCCTTAACCGAGCATTTTGTACTCAAACCGGCCAAAATTGATTAATTGACTTAATAGGAGAGTTATCATTACTTAATGGACCACTAATGCTTCAGCAATTAATTGCGTAAAATGGCAAATGGTGATGAATCGATCGAGGAAGACGAAACGAGCATGAAACTCTAGCAGCTCGGAAACGGCTTCAGAGAAGCCGTTCGTGGCTCGGCTCACGGCTTGGCGGCTTGATTGGCTCATGGGCCGGCTCAGCTAATTAATTTTGGGCCGAAGCCCATAAATTGTCCCCAATTATCACTCAACCAGTACAACAAGCAACATCACTGATCCTATTTATTTTATGTTCAGTTTACTAACACAAACGGAGAGCCGATAAAGCCCGTCAACGCAGACAGCTCATTAGAACAACATACAGTCAGAAACACAGAGCCTAAACTCCGAAAACTTTAAACATTAAATTGATCACCCCAAGAAAATAAAAAGAAGGAAATCGACGACTTCAATACACAGAATCTGCCACAGATTTGCAGGCAAATCAACCCAAACTCGAAAATTGGGTACCGGGGTAGCAAGTCTTATTAATTCACAGAATCAATCCTTAAAGTTAAGAGCAGCATTACAACTGAAGAAGACCGCGAGAGAAAGATGATTAGCGAATCACTCATGGGCCTGGAAGGCTTGAGGATGGAAGCCATTTTGATGGGCTCTTCCAGGAGCAGAGGGCTGGGATGCACTTTCACTTGATAGTGTTAGCTGATCCAAACAGAGTAGCATACAAAGAAGAAAGACGGAATCAGATTATCCTAGAGTTTGATTAAAGCTTCTACAAATGGATGTAGAAGATTTTTGGGCTGCCGTATTGGGGATTTTTCAGCCTAGGGTTGGGCTTGGGGCTTGGGTGGATTTTATTAAAATTTGTATATTATTTTGTCAAAATTACGTGGGTTTCATTATAATTTGGTGGGTTTTAGTAACTAAAATTTTTAATTTCAATTTTATTAAAATTATGGAGTTAAAAATAAAAAATACCAAATTTCAGATATGTTTGAGATAGATTTTAAAATAATTTTTTAGGGTATCATATTTGGGGATAGGATAACTAAATACCAAAATTGGCTCACACCTGAAAATTTTGGAATTTGGTTTTCTCCAAAAATCACCCCAAAACCGGTCAAATCAGTTTTGCCCGAGTTGGACCAGTTAGATTAGTTCGGTGCACCATGGGGCGGGCTAAACTTGCCCTCCGTAATCAAGGATAATATTTTTATTATTGTTAACTAATTGATAACTATGAGATTACAAATTATGTCGTTAAATGGTTATAGATACTATTGACGGTAACGGTATTGTCGATACTTTCCCATCATTAGAAGCAATATTGTTAATTTTGTCAAAATTTTTTTAAAAAAGATATGCTAATATATTGTCAGAAATTTTTTGTATAAATTTTGGTGCCAAATATTTTAATCAAAACATAGCTAGTAAATAGTAACGATTATGATGTGTCTCTGAATTCAGATTGTTGAATGAATTAGAAAGCAGTTTTATTTGGGGGTCCGATCGGGTATAGCTTCGGTCTTTATTACTCTGAATTTGAATTCTACATACTATTACAGACAATTAAGAGGCACAAAGAATATAGAACTTACTCTCCGTTATATCTTTTGATACTCAAATTAATAATTTTTTTAATTGGTTGATAAAGATAAAAAAATAATACAAGTGACTAGAGATTGAGTGTTTAATGGAGGATTAAACTCTATAATTGTACTCGAAAGAGTGAGCAACTTTTGAGAGATTATACCCATGAGAGATAGGGGTTTGGAAGAGTGTACTCGTACAGAATAGTGGCTTTGACAGCGTTTAGGTTTATTTGCTTGTCTCAATATTTTTTGGATGTCATTAAACTAGTATCAATAGTGAGGTATTTCTGGATGCACTAAGTACTATACCGGTCGTGGTGAATCCAATCATGTCGTTATATGCATATGAATGATTTTATTAGTGAGGGTTAAAAATTGAGAAAATTGAGCTTCGATTGTGTGCTCGATTGGGAGCGGTTTTGAAAAGAATGATTGAGTTTCGGTGATGTGCTAAGCTAGAGAGTGGTTTTTAGATGGAGAATTGAACTCAATTGTGCGCTAGGTTGAGGAGCAACTTTGAGATGGAGAATTGAATCTCGACGAGTGTACCCAGCTCAGGAGCGGCGTTGAGATGGAAGACTCGGTTTTAAAGAGTGCGCTCGACTCAGAAGCAGCTTTGAGACGGAGGACTAGGCTCCAGTGAGTACACTTGGCTGTGGAGTGGATTTGAGGGTTCTCAGTATGTTCGGACACCCGAGGTTTGGGATGCATTGAACATGCGAGGATTGGCTGCCCTCTCCTCCCGTTGGGAATCCACTTTGATCATGGAGGCGCTGAGGACCTCGGGGGAGAGAGAGATGAAGAGAGAGATGATGCCTGGGCTTCTCCATTTCGAAATTTTCCTCTTCTCCTTGAGATTAAGAGTCCAAATCGTCCTTTTTTGTGTAGGAAGGGAGGTATTTGTAGGGAGTTAGTGTGCTTGCTAGCTATTGTTAGGGGCTTTGTTGGCATTGCAGTAAGTAGCCGATAGTGTGTGTCGTCACTAGTGCTCTGAATTGTGGGACTTGTTTGCTAAATTGGAGCCACTGAGCTATGCTCGTGGGCCCATCCAACGGGTGACTCCAAAATCTGATATGTCATTAGGTGGATTTAGGTCACGCTGTATAAGTCTTTCGTGGTGTTTTCTGAGCCTTGGACTTAGAGGAACCTCTATCAAGCCACCGCTTCTCCTGCAAGCCAGATTCTAGGTTAATCCAATGAATTGTCAGACCCATACTAGCCCCCCATGTTAGGAGATTTGAATTTTTAGCTCCCGGCATGTCATGATGGGTCATTGTCGTGTAGGTTTTCATGTGTGTTCCTTTCCCAAGCGTTCTATAGATTTTTACAATTGGTGCCAATTTGATCTAAGAAAGCTTGGTGATTCTCTACCGATAGCGATTTGATCTGTCTCTGATTTTTGGTGATTCTCTATAAAAGGGGCTTTCTACACCTTGCTTCAACGCAAATGTCCTTAAGTATTTGAGAGTTCGGAGTTCAATAGAGCCTTTTACAAGTCGGGATTTGCAAAAATGATTTTGTTCGGAGTTCGAGGATGTGCCTAAAGTCTACCTTGATTACCGTCTTTTGGAATCAGTTCGAACTAGCCTCATGTTGCACTAAATGAGGTCTAGGCTTCAATGGCCGGTTTCCTCTCCTCCCAGGCGATGTTGAGTGGTCCTTGCCAAGGCGACCTTAAGGGAGTGGCGACTCAGCCCTTTATGATGGGAGTGGGTAATACCCCGTGTCCTTAGGCCATACGACTTCATCCTCTGTTGCCCTTGGGAGGACAGCTATGGAGATTGCTGGAGGAGCTTGCTCAAGTCCACATCAAACCTTAGGTAGTCGTCGATGCGTTGGCTTTAGCGTAGATGCGAAACCCGTAGACTGCATGGCTACGACCTAATTTGGTGGATGACTTTTGGCGGTCACCTCCTAGGTGAGAACCAGTGTTTTGCGTCTCCCTCCTGCAAGGCAGGGCTTCTGCATGCTTTTCTTGCAAATGTCCATCTCAAAGACTGGTTAGCAAATGTAGTCGAATCGTATGTCTATTATTGTAAGATCGCACTTTTAAAAAATAAATAATAAATGAAACTATTGAGTGCGTTTTTATCTGCACATTACATGTCTCCAATATTCTTGTATGTTGTGAATAGTTGAAAAGCTTGTGCGATGTTTTTCGTTGCTTAATTACTGACAATCTGTCGTTTTGAACCACTAGCGACTTGGTCTTTTGATCATGCGACTCGCAGCAGAATGTCCCGAATGCTGGATTGGAATACAAGCCGGTCGAATCAACCTCGAGCCTACCAAGGTTGTCCATAGCCAGTTTGCAATCTTGAAAAATGGCATGTCATGTCGTAATTAATTATGCTAGGCCGCCAACTTATTGATCTAATCGTCAGGGCCGCCAGCTGTCAACGTGCTGCGTAGGAAGCCAATACATCGATCATCACAAGGAGGCCAGCGAACAGACGCACCGTAGCACTCTATGGCGAGAGTACATGCCATAGTCATTATGGGGACGCACTTCTTTGATATCTTGAAATGATGCCATTGTGGGGCTAAAGTGTTGGCTATTTAAGCGCTAGCGCTTAGCCATTTTTGTGTTTCTTCGTTTTCTAAATATCTCTATCGTACTTGGTCATTCTCCTTCCTATTTATTGTAGTCTTTTGAATGGGTTTCTAGGACGACACCTTTGCCACGTCGAGTCGTCGTTCCAAGAGGAGGTATAAGGACTTGCTTTTCTAGGGGCTGTCCTGAGCGGGCCTCTGACGAGGTGGCTCCTCCATCGCCTACTCTATCTGAGGAATGTAGGCTAATTGATGCAGCTTGTTCGAGGGCACCTACTCCGGGCATTGGCGAGTCCTCGAGGAGGCTAGGCTTGGATAAGCCTTCGTCAAACAATTTTCGTTTTAGCGAGTCATCTGGATGGACCCAGGGTGAGGAGCTCTTAGTGGACTCGATGTTGGAGCAAGGGACCCTCGGCTGGTGGGCCTGGCAAACGGATCAATGCCATGGCTGCAGCTGAGCGGGAGATCCTGATCTTGGTGGCTTTTTCTCCAGGAATGTCTGCATCTACCTTTCCCACTATTCCTATTGAGGAGGTCGAGGAGGGTGTTGGAAGCACTCGGGTGGAGGAAGAAGGGGTTGGAGATGGGCCGGAGGCTAACGTTGGCGTTGAGGGGGCATCTTATCTTGGAGAGTCTATGTCCGAGCCCCTGAGGTCTTTGGGTGGGCTCGGTCCTCCTCTACGTTTCAAGGTGCCTCATTTCTGTGGAGCGCAACCTCTGCGATCCTTGTCGATCCCTGCTAGAACTGGAGTTGAGGATTCTCCTAGCCTATCGTACTGGGGAGGGCCGTCTTACCATAAGGAACTACGTCATGGGTTTTTTTGTTTTGTTATTTGCCTCTTTACGATCATTCTTGATTGACCGTAGCTTATTGAGTGGCAGGTTCATGAGGCATTCCGAGTGGTGGAAAGAGTATTGCATTGGAAGGATGCTGAGATCTTGTGACTATCCCGAACGTGTGTAGATCCTGTTACACTGGAGGATACAAAGCGCCAAATGAATGCTGCTGTCACTAAGGCTTTGTAGAGTGAAGAGCGAGCTACCTATCTCAACCAGGCATGGTCCAAGTCAGAGACAAGATCCCAAAAACTCTCAAAGGCAAATGCTTGGGCTCTAAATTGGATTGCCTCACTCGAGGACGTGCTTCAGAAGACACAGCAGCAACTTGCCGATCTCTGAAACGAATATGCCCTGCTTGAAGGAGAGCTGAGGTCTCAATTCTGCCCTAATGAAGTTAGCCAAGCCATGGACAAGAGGTTCTGAGATGGCATTCATTTTAGCAGGAGAATTGCATCCTTGGTGGCTGTGAGGTTTCTTGTTGGTTTTCTTAACCCGAGGAATGCTAGAGCATGACGGCGAGCTGACCTAGTGGACTTTCTAGAGGTTGAAGGGTGCCCTACGCCACATCCATTGAGGCCCCCCAACCCAAGGATAGTTGTCCGATTAGTAGGCGTAGATAGCTCTTTGTATACATTTTTGAGGCCAGCTGATGCTTTTAATGTACACTTTGACTTTTCAATAAATTAGATTGCTTTAATCATTGTTGCTGATATCTTTGAGTGCGTATTAATTTATCTTTGTTGGACATTGATTCTGTTTGTTGACTAAGTGTTGTTGTCATTGCTAGGCTTAGATGGACGCATTTGTCCGATTGTACTCGCTTCTGTGAGGAAGTCGCGGCACTGAGAAAATGTGACTGCCAATTAAGTCTTATAGCTATCATTGCCGTGCTTGGATGTACTCATTTGTTTGATTGTGCTCGCTCTGTGAGGAGATCGTGGCACGTCTATAGGTGAGCCTCACTAGGGTCGACTGGGTATGGTTGCCACAGTCGCCGAGCTCTGGCGTAGTTGAGGTCGTCATTCTCACGAAACCATTAGTGCTCAATCTCGGTGGGGGAACGTCGTCATTTTTGCGCATCTAATCCTAATCCGACGACCATCGCTAACTGATGGTGCTCGTTCTTACTCGAGAAAATTGTCACACGCATGTTGAAAAGCTCTCTAAAGTTTTAGTATCCGCTTAGTGGCGAGGTCCGATTCTTAGTCCATGAGTTCCCCGGGCTATGATGTCCGACATCGTCTATGACACTCGGTTGCTGGAATCGAGGTTCAAGAATTGACTTCACTTGGGTTGTTCGGTTAGCTGGACCACAATTTTTAACCGAGTTATAGCCGATCGATGAGCAAGTGAAGGCATTCACTGACTTATGGGCAATATAGGTTTTTGAATTAATGCAAACACACAAGCATTCATATGGTTTCCATGATGAATGGAACAAAGAAATAAACATGTTTATAACACTCAAGTAACCCAGATGGATGCACTTGGCTTATCTGCGCTTGGCAAGAAATTCTCGGTAGCACCTTCTGGGGTGGAGGGCGTTCTATGCCCGCAGGACATGTTTTCTACTTTGAGTGCGTACCACATACGCCTCGTTTTAGAATATCATCAATGTTAGGAGCGGTCTCTGTTAGTGAGATGATAGTTTGTTACAGTTGGCAGTTATTTGTCCGTGGCCTCCACACTCCGAAAAACTAGGTCTATCATATTGAACAGGCGCGCTCTTGCCTTCTTGCCGCCGGGCGATTGTCGTTCAACTGCATGATTTTGGATGTTAGGCTCTTCTAGTCAACATGTGACCCGTGGATACCGAGAGTGCCTCATTTGGTGCATATGTAGCGTCCTCTAGTGTGAAACATCACATGCAAGGGGCTGAAGATTCTACTACCCTCGGGGCCATTCCAGGCTGCTATCCTTTTTGTGTCTGGTGTTCATGAGGCCCTGGGAGCCTGATAAAGCGCAAAAGTAATCCAAGTGGGACACCAGATAGAAACTTCAAACACATGCCTCCGGCTTGGCGTCTTGATCCTGCGAGGGAGTGGTTGCGTCCGAACCTACCTCATGAACGGTGACCTCTTTCGGTCGGCAGAAAACCTATTGGCGTTGCATAAAGCTTCTTCCCGGGCATGGGGTCTCCTGTCGTCACAGAAGTGGTGTGGATCACGCCACTCCGAGCTTTTCATCCAGCATCTCATGACTCAATCGGCTATCCAAGCCCGTCTAGGCCCTATCAATCATGGCAATCCGGGCCACGAGGTTGTTAGTGCTATTAGATCTTTTCAGGAGGCTATATTTCTCTCCGGTTCCCCCTTTGAGAGGCTGAGGTCTAGGAGTTGGAGAGCGGAGCACCCACCATAGAACTGTCAAGTGGATAAAAACGGTCTAGGGCTGCTTGGGACACGACATATCTCTGGTCAATGAGCATCTAAACGTCTGGGGCCAGTCGTCGTCCGCATAGCTACCCACGAAGGGGGTCATCGTTGTGGGAGATGACACCTCTGGCCGGAACGTTAGCTTGAACCCTGGTATTGACCATGTTTACTCTCGTAGGTGTGGTGGTTAGACCTTTTAGTTGAATCCTGGATCTGAATTACCGAATGAATTAAGAAACTACTTGATCTTTTTGGTAAGTTAAGCTGAAATAGGTCCAATTTTTGTTACTCCGAATCTAGATCCTATACACTATAACTAACAAACTACAGATTAGAGAACGAGACTCGCTCCTCGGTATGTCCTCTGACTCTAAATCCAAAAATTTTTCTCAAGTAGATAAAAAGATAGGATGATGAGTAAATAATACGTAGATGTATATTTCAGTGGATTAAGTGTTAACGTAGAGCTAGGCTTCTGTGGATGCGCTCGGTGGGGGAGTGGTTTAAAAATGGAGGATTGGATTCCGACGAATCTGCTCAGCTGTGGAACAGCTTTGAGATGAATATTAAGCTCCGAAGAGCGCCTTCAATTGGGAAATGGCTTTTAAATGGGGACTAGGCTCCAATGAGTGCACTTGGCTAAGAAGCATATTTGAAGGCTCTCAATATGTTCGGCCACCCAAGGTTTGGGATGCATTCAGCATGTGAGGACTGGTTGTCCTCTCCTTCCTTTATGAATCCACTTTGATCATGGAGACGTTGAGGACCTCAGGGGAGATAGAGAGAGAGAGATGTAGCCTGAGCTTCTCCGTTATGAATTTTCCTCCTCTCCTTGGGAATGAGAGTCCAAACCCCCTTTTCTACGTAGTAAAGAAGGTATTTGTAGATAAAGAGCATGCTTGCTAACTATTGCTAGGGCTTTGCTGTATTGCGGTGAGTAGTCAACAACGTACCCCTATCACTGGTGCTTTGAACTGTGGGACTTGTCGACTATGTTGGAGCTATTGAGTTGCGTTCGCGAGTATGCCTAGCAGGCAACTCCAATCACCCATATATCGTTGGGTGGATCTAGGTCGCACTATATGGGCCTTCCGTAATGCTTTTTAGGCTTTGGACTTGGAGGAACCTCTATCGAACCACCACTTCTCTTGTAGGCTAGATTCTAAGTAGGCCCAACAAACTGTCAAACCCATCACTAATAAAAATCTGGTCAAAATTTCAAATAAATAAGCAAAAAAAGTGTCAAATAAATACCTAATAATTATGATATTATACCTAAATAAAAGCAACCTATATAATAATTTTAAAATATCAAGAGATTGCAACAATTTGGCAAACATCAAATCTTAAATATAAATTCAAATACAATCAAATACAAAATTGAGTAAAAAATCTAAATATGAATATACAATAACCAGCAACTTTACGTATATTTTGTCTAAATTTTAAAAGTTTTCAAGTCCTTCAATCTAAATTGAGTTAAAAATATGACAAATTATAAGCCTAAAATTTAATAAATATCAATATAAATATATAATGAAATATACAGGTAAAAAAATTGAATATATTTTAAAATTTTAAGCATGTCAAATCTTAAAATGTGTCAAATATTTAAGTAATAAATATTTAAATATAATTCTATATATAAATTTCATAATTTATATATAAATATCAAATAGTAAAGAAGTATAAAATTGTCTAAAGACTCAAATGTATAAATTTTACAAATTAAAAAGTCTCAAATTCTAAAGTCCAAAGCATGAAAATTGGATAAATCCAAATATCAATAAAAACTTACAAATTTTAAAGGTCAAGCATCTTAAATACTAAGTCAGATGCGGATAAAATATCAAAAATCTTAGACATGTTAAAATATAGGAATAAAGGATAAAAAACTAACTCTAAGAAAGAATTGTACATATTTTCAATAACCTTAGATCAAATCATTACTCTTTAGATCCATAAGTAGATTGTCTCAAATTACTCATCACAGATGCAGTTAAATATCACTTTTTACTACCAATGGGATAATATGTGTAGTCCTCAGATCTATCTAAATATATTAAAACGTCTAAATATTTAATTATATTTAATTCTTTGCAATAATTATCAATAAAATACCAAATCTGATGATTTTATAACAACTATCCAAAACTTTTCATCTCTTTAAAAAAATACAAAGTTTTCATTTTGAAGAAATATAAATACAAAACTTTTCATCATGTGTAAAAGTACAACTATCAAAACAAATAACAAGATAAAAGCTAATGCAAAATACATGTATAAACTATCACATGTAAAGTTTAAATATAAGATTTAATGATATTTTTATTTATAAATATTTATATTTATGAACATAACATCTTAAAATATTTATTTATTGAATGATAAACAAATCAATATCCAAATCCTCCAATGAAACCAAATAAATCTTCAAAACAACTTTTGGCAACCTAAGTCGTTATCATCAAATCTGGCTCAAACTACTCATGTGAAAACCCACAAAATAAAAAATAATGAAACACCTATAAATTACCCATCATAATTTTAACATTTCCAATCATAACATCAATTTTCATTAATACATTAAAAAAAATACCTGAAATATAAGAATATTGAAATCCACAAGTCGTAGCACCAAAGAAGACCATGCAACCTTTATCACAACATAACCCGTCTATCACCAACTAAAATGATAGCAATTAATCTTTATAATCCACTTCTACTAGAAAATCTTGCAACAAATGTAGAATCCCCTACAAGTTATAAAATTCACTTGTATCTGGAGCCAATAAAATATAATAATCAAATCATAAATTAATAATATTATAATATAAGTAAATATCTTGAACTATAATACCAAATATATAAAAATCAATAATAACATACAACAAACTAATAACAATTTAAAATTATATAATATGCCATGTCAAAGACCCAAAAGTCATAAGAATAACTGAATACTAGGAATATAATAAGAATTTTATTGAATATGATCATCAAGTCAATACAAGGTCACTATTATATGAGATAACAATAATATTTATTGTACGAGATAATAATAATTTTTATAAATTTTATTCCGCTATAGTGAATCAAAGTTGTTTATTTACACCCCCAATGGTTGAAGAATAAGTACCACAAGGTTACTCAATATTCATGGTACCTCATTACTCTTATGGTCCTGGAGATACTGTATTTATAATATATTCATACCATTTATGATACTCATTATTAATGATATCCCTAATATCATCTCCTATGCTGATCATTACTCCATAAGCATCCTTCATTAGAATCAAAGACCTCAACATTCTGATTGAAATAAGTATCGAAAAAGTATATATTATTATAAAGTCTCGCATGCTCTTATTTGCTTAGATATCCTAGGGTTTTTATACATCATCATTTACTTATCTATCAAATACCAATAGAATATATGCACATAGTCTTTGTTAACGCAAATAATTGTTTGTCAAGGGAATAAGAGAAAAGCCCAATGAGTGTTTTAAATACTCGACCAATCCTATTAATATTTTATTTAATTGTCATCGGTCCTGACATCATAACTCGTATTTCTATGACCATAAAATATTTTCTATTTCATCACTATTGAACAAATTTATAATTATCCATCTTATTCAACTATCCCGACACATCTCACAAGGATCCAGTCAAAATAGTAAATTTTTCGTAATTTTTTTTGTAAACTAATAATTTTCTTGCATATACATATATATAGATATATGTGTGTGTGCACAAGCAAAGACGGCATCTCCTACTATTATATATTCACCCAAATGCATACTACATATACATTTATATATTCATTTCATTATCTAAATAATGGTATAAATTTTTGCATTCTTACTTTCGTCTCCCATGCGATTCATTAACACCACATCTTCCAGATCACCTCCTGACCATTTCGGTAATATTAACAGAGCACAGTGCTCTGTTTCACACTCATCCTTCGACTTCCACCAAAGCAAGGTGAAATCCCAAGTTTCTTTTTCCCCCATGGAATGCAAGACCTTACAAATCTCCGTGCCCCAATTCATCGCAAAAACCCTAAAATCTTCAGTTAATCAATCACGGAGACGAAGCCCTGCATTTTTCCCACTTTTTATTTCACATCCCAAAAACAAAGATTCCCACAAAAAAAAAAAAAAAAGATACGCAAACATAAATATAAACATTAACAATTGAGAAATTGCAAGAAAGTGGACGAGTTACATATGGCCCGATGAAAACATGAAGACTCACATACCCGTGGAGGAAGTAAAAATATTAAAAAATCACTTGAAATCAAGTAAAGCATGGGAAATCACTTGCCTTGATTTTTTTCTTCACAGCAACCCAGCAGCATAGTAGTAGCAGCAGCTTCAACAGTAACAATGGTGGTCCGGTTCGAACAGGGCCTCAGCATGTTGGAAATCACGCCCGTGTGAAAGTCTTGTTGATCGAAGAACTTGCGTGGAACACGAATGTCCTAAGAAGAAGGAATTCCGATCAACAAAATTGACCGGAGTCTTCTGGACGGTCAACTCTTCCGATCAATATGTTGACCGTTATAATTGTGAGTCGTCTGAAGAAGTGGGACGGACTACTTCGACAGGTCAACGGTATGGTTAACCGGCTAACATAAAGCGACGGACAACAGAGTTGACATGCTGCATTTAGGAAACCTAAACGACTGTCATACCCAAAAAGTATGTGCATTTGACCTACCCTTTTGGGTGGTTGGTAAAAGCCATTCTCGGGACTCCAAAGGCTGATCGATCTGCAGAAGCAGGCATGCGCCACTGCTGCAAGGTAAGGCGTGTGCATATAGCAGACCTTGAAAGTTGAGCACCAACCACCAAATTAGGCTATGGTGAGGAGCGTGTATATATGCATGTACACTTTGCACATAGAAAAATATGCGTAAGACAAAGCAAGAAGTGATAGAAGATACCGGTCAAGTTGAGAGAAAGTGTAACAGATGAGTGAAAGTGAAAAGAAAGAGAGCTGTGAATGAAAACAAAAGTGAAAGGGCTTTTGTTTACTTTTACTTTGTTCTTATTTTCGCTCCCGTATATCTCTCATACTTAGTAAATTTGTGGACTTAGTGTCCCGTGATTTTTTCTTCATGTAAAAAGGGTTTTTCACATAAATTATGGGTGTTCATTTCTCTTCTCTTATCTCTACTTCATAGTCTTATTGTGCTTTATCAGTTGGCCGTCCATTCCGACCAACAAGAGAAAACTGTTCTTGTATTCCGGTTAGTAGGCCGCCCGTTGCCAACTAACAAGTGGTATCAGAGATTGGTTGACAAATCCGTCTGAATGGCGACATCGGTCTCAAAGAACTTGTCATTCAATGTAGAACAGTTTAATGGATAGAGCAACTTCATCCTCTGGTAGGAGAGGGTGAAGAACATCTTGACGAGAAAAGGAATAATCAAAGCACTGAAGAAGAAGGAAGATAAGCCAGAAAGCCTATCAGAGAAGGACTAGCAAGATAAACGAGATCTTGCCAATCGCACTATCAAACTATGTCTGGCGGACAACACACTCCAAGAGGTCCTTGGCTTGACTGATCCGACAGAGGTGTGGGAGAAGCTTGAAAGCCGATATAAGTCCAAATCCTTGACAACCATACTTCATATTAAGAAACAGTTCTATGGCCGGCGGTTGTCAGAATGTGGCAGCTTTAAGAAGTATTTGGACGACTTTAATCGGATTGTAACTCAGATGTGCACCCTTGATGAGGTAATCAAGGAGGAGGATAAGGCATTGGTGCTGTTGGCCTCTCTGCCAGCTTCTAATGAGCAGATTATCACCACGTTATTGTTTGAGAAAGACACTCTTAAATCGGACAAGGTCATCGTCTCTCTACTCATGAATTAGTCAATGAGGTCACAAGGGGCTTCGACGTCTTCTCATAGCGAAGTACTTGTGACTGAGTCCAGGGGACGAAACAAAGGTCGAAGCCAGAAGCCTGGAGAGAAAGGATAGAGCAAATCTCGTTCAATGTATCAAAACCTTGAGTGCCATCATTGTGGCAAAAAGGATCATATCAAGAAGCAGTGCTTCAAGTAGAAGCGCGAGAACGCCGAGAAGAAGAAAGGAGAAAAGGGCGTAGTGAGGACAAGTCCTCCGTCTCAATAGTCACAGGAGGCGACCTCCTGGTGACATGTGAAGAAAATAAGGCAAACCTGACGGACGAGGAGTCTAGCTTGGTAATTGATTCTGGTGCTACTTTACATGCCACGTCTAGAAAGGAATTGTTTACATCTTACACTCCATGAGACTTTGGAGTGATTAGGATGGACAATGAAGGAACATTTACGGTGGTAGGAAGGGGAGATGTCATGATCACAAACAATGAGACAAAACTGACGATGAAGGATGTACGTCATGTCCCTAACATTAGGCTAAATGTTATCTCAGCCGGTCAACTAAATGACCAAGGTTTCTGCAATACCTTCTGTGAATGCGAATATAAACTGACCAAAGGATCTCTTGTTATAACAAGAGGAAAAAAGAGCTCCAGCCTATATGTGATGAAGGCTTGTGCAGTAGCCGGAGATGTGAACGCTACAATCTGCAAGGAGGCAGAGGATATGTGGCACAGAAGTTTGGGTCATATGAGTGAAAGGGGTCTGTCTCATCTGGCCAGGGAGGGCCTGGTCAATGGAATAAAAGAGGACGGACTAAAGATGTGTCCTCATTATTTGGTGGCAAACAGAGGAGAGTCTCGTTTCATGGAAACTGTCCGCCTCAAAGGCAAAAGTGCTAGATCTCATACACACAGATGTGTGTGGATCATTCAAAGAAATGTCGATTAGTGGAGCCCAGTATTTTGTTTCTTTCATTGACGACTGCTCTAGAAAGTTGTGGGTTTACCCACTAAAAATTAAGGACCAGTTTCTTGATACATTTGAGCAATTTCATGCTCTTATAGAGCGTCAGACGGGGAAGAAACTGAAGGGTATCCAAAGCGACAACGGTGGCGAATACTTGGGACCTTTTGATGCCTATTGTCGGTCATGTGGTATCAGGTATCAGAAGACACCGCCAAATACACCACAGTTGAATGGAGTGGCAGAACGGATGAATCGTATACTTTTAGAGAGAGTTCATTGCATGCCTTCGAAAGTCAAAATTTCTGCATCCTTCTGTGCTGAGGCACTTAGGACTGCGGCTTATATCATAAATAGATCGCCCAATAAATCTTGGATGGGTGAAGTGTCCGGAAAAGATATGGACGAGCAAAGAGCCATCCTATGATCATTTGCGGGTGTTTCGGTGTAAAGCATTCGTACATGTCCCGAGAGACGAAAGAACAAAGTTAGAACGAAAGACGATCCAGTATCTTTCTGGGGTATGGGGAGGATGAGCTAGGCTACCGGTTCTATGATCTAATTATTAGAAGACTCGTCCGATCAAGGGATATAACCTTCCCTGACAATGAGACGATTAAAGATATTGGCAAGAAGGACAAGTGTGATAATGAGCAAACGGACAAAGTAAGTATTGAAGTTGTCCGTCCGGCATCATTGGAAGGAAAGGATCATGGCCTTGAGATGGTTGACAACAATGAAGAGGAAATCATGGCATCGAATAACACCATGGACGGAGTCATCCCTCAACCGGGCGGGAATTTTTCTGTCAGACGGTCTTCACGTAACAGAGGACCGTCCGTTCATCTGTCGCCCAACAAATACGTCATGCTTATTGATGCCGTAGAGCTTGAGGACTATGAAAAGGCTATGAAGGATGAAAGCAAGGAGAAATGGCTAGAAGCCATGAATGATGAGATGAGTTCTCTTCATGAGAACCACACTTTCAACCAAGTTAAACTTTCTAAGGGGAAGAAGGAACTAAAGAATAAGGGGAAGGAAGTCTTCCGGTTTAAAACAGACGAGATCGCCAAGGAGCCTAGATACAAGGCACGGCTAGTAGTGAAATGTTTCGGTCAACGGAAGGGAGTTGATTTTGATGAGATCTTTGCTCCAGTAGTAAAAATGTCCTCCATACGAGTTGTGCTGGGTTTGGCGGCTGTCTAGGACCTTGAGGTAGAGCAAATGGATGTCCGGATGGCTTTCCTCCATGGTGAGCTTGAAGAAGAGATTTACATGGAACAGCCGGAAGGGTTTGAAGCTAAGAGGAAGGAACAACTTGTCTGTCATCTGAGAAAAAGTCTGTATGGTCTGAATCAAGCTCCTCAGCAGTGGTAGAAGAAGTTCGAGTCGGTTATAGCCCGTCAAGGATACTGGTGGACTACTCGTGATCACTGCGTAGTTGTGCAGAGGTTTTCTGATGATGATTTTGTCATCATTCTCCTATATGTGGATGACATGTTGATCGTTGGACGCAACGGTGTTCGGATAAAGGAGCTGAAAGAGTAACTTAGGTGGTCATTTGCTATGAAAGATCTTGGATTGGCGAAGCAAATTCTGGGAGTCAGAATTATATGCGATCGAAAGGCAAGAAAATTGTGGCTGTCACAAGAAACCTATATTAAGATCCAACGATTCAATATGGATAAGTCAAAACCTGTGAGCATACCATTAGCGAACCACCATAAGTTAAGCACTCGCTAATGTCCATTCTCAGATGATGAGAAGAAATACATGAGAGGTGTACCCTATTCCTCAACTGTGGGAAGCCTGATGTATGTCTTGGTATGCACTAGACCTGACATATCTCATGCCGTTAGGACAGTTAGCCGGTTTCTGTCCAACCCAGGGAAGGAGCATTGGTCCGCAGTTAAGAGGATCACGAGATATATTCAGGGGACTTCCAAGAGGTGCCTGTGTCTTGGAAGTGAAAGCCCTAGTTAGTTGGCTACTCAGACGTTGATATGGCCGGCGGCATAGACTCGTGCAAATCTACTTCAGGTTACTTAGTGAAATTTGCAATGGATTCAATCTCTTGGCGGTCCAAGCTGTAGAAGTGTGTGGCCCTATCCATTACTAAAGTCGAGTGTATCGCAGTGACGGAGGCTTGCAAGGAAATGTTATGGATAAAGGAGTTTATTCAAAAATTGGGCATTGAACAAGAAAGATATGTGGTACTCTGTGATAGCCAGAGTACTATTCATCTATACAAAAACTCCTCACTTCATTCCAGATCAAAGCACATTGATGTGTGATATCACTAGATAAGAAATATACTTGAGGATGGTCTACTGTCACTGGATAAGGTTAGTTGTGACGGATCGGCCACATTCCACAGCATACGGCTGCCCGTCGATCCAAACCGATCATAAACTCTGGTTAAGAAGGTGGACTCAAAATTTTTCTTTTTGTTTATATATACTTTACATCACGTGCACATAATCACGTAAGGCCCAACTTCGTGAGTTGGCGGCCAGGGGGTCGTGGATTCTCTCTTAACTGGCCAAGACAAGGTCGGTCGGACATGAAGGTCCCGAACAAACTGAGATGCCACTAGGAATCACAAATTTCTCAAACCACATGGTACGAAAACATACTAATATTCATTAATCTTTCACAATTTTCATAATGGAAATGTCCTACAAAATGTTTCCCAAAATAATCAAAAGAGAGTACAATTTTGCTCGTGCACTGCTACTTAATCTTGGTCAGCTATTCTGCTTAGCTAGTCCATCGAACCTCAATCTTTTTCATCTGGCATAAACTCCTCATCATCATCTGAAAAATAGGAGTGATGAGTTAGAAAGCCCAGCAAGGTACTCATGCGTAAATCATGCATAGTCATGAATGCAATAAAGGCGTATATGCATGCAGTTTCATAAAACATGGTAGGAGTCAATGCAAATAGATTTCAAAGACATTTTTATACAATTTGATTTTCCAAAAACATGCTTCTGTTTCTAAATTCATTTCCGTCAAAAATCAGCTACATTTAAGGTATGCAACTCTCAACCATCATATCTCATAAACGCTACATTTAAGGTCCGTAGTCATGACCATCCAAAACGCTATATTTAAGGTCCGTAGTCATGACTATCCAAAATGCTACATTTAAGGTCCTAATCATGACCATCCAAACACATTTAAGTTCCGCCATCAAACACTTAGATTTTTCGAAAATCAAAGTCAAATATGTAATTCATCGAACACCATAAAATCTTTTAGAGATAGGTACAGACATCTTAAGGCCGGTTCAAAAATCATATACATCAATCTGGTTTCAAATCATAAAACTTATACGTCACTTTACAAAGCCGATTTCAAAATCACAAGGCAATGCTGGTTTCAAAATCACGGAGCAGATGCCGGTTTCAAATCATAATACAAATGTCGGTTTCAAAATACGATACAAGGTCGGTTTTGAAATCACAGTACAAATGTCGGTTTCAAAATACGATACAAGGCCGGTTTCAAAATCATAGTACAAATGTCGATTTCAAAATACGATACAAGGCCGGTTTTGAAATCACAGTACAAATGCCGGTTTCAAAATACGATACAAGGCCGGTTTGAAATCACAGTACTAATGCAGGTTTCAAAATACGATACAAGGCCGGTTTGAAAATCACGTACTAATGTCGGTTTCAAAATACGACACAATGTCGATTTTGAAATCACAGTACTAATGCCGTTTTAAAATACAATGCAAAGCCGATTTCAATTAGTTATACTTGCATTAGCAACATGAACTTAAAAACAGGGAGTACGCTTACATTACAAACATGATCTTAAAAAGGGAGAAGTACACTTGCAATATTCTTAAAAACAAAACTTAAAAAGAGTAACGTCTGAAGTACACTTGCATTAAGTGATAAACTTAAAAACAGGAGTATGTTTACATTAAACACATGATCAAAAAAAGGTGAGTACTCTTGCATTACAAACATGATCTTAAAAAGGAAGAGTACACTTGCCTGGATTGGATCTATGAACCCCTTATTTGGTTATGGCTCGAAGTTCTTAGCGCCTTCACCCGGTTGATTATCCAGCTTCTTATCCTAATTCCCAGGGCCATTACTTATAGACGTTGGAGTTGGTGGCAGTAGGTAGGGCAGGTTAACTGTTTGTACTTCTTTGCTTGCTCCCCTTGCCTTTCTAGAAGGCCGGCAGGGTGGTTGAGAGTAAGTTACTTACTTAGACATCTTCATCCTGACCTTAATCATATTTAGTCATTATGTCAATCAATTGGGCGATCAACTCTCCCTTAACCTCTCTTCATGCTTTTCGGTCAACTGACGTTTACCGGATTAAATTTTCCTTCTTTCTATCATCTCAACACTTCCGGCCTCCTTCCTTCCTTTCCGATCAACTGGTGTTGACCGGTTAAATTCTCCCTCACGTTTTCCGATCAACAAGCGTTGACCAGATTACTTTCTTATTATATTTTCGGGTCAACAATCGCACAATTCCGGTTAATTTAACTACCCCGACTTGCCTTCTATTATTATAATTGCTTCCTTTATTATTTCCAGGTCAACTGGCGTAAATGGATAAACTTTTTTTTACTCCAACATTATATTAATTCAATGACTGGGACTTTCGATGATTTAGAATCTGGGCCGTTACATTAGCACTAAAGAGAACGGGATAGACATGATGACTAATATTCTATCAAAAGGGAAGAATAAGGCATGCTACAAGATAGCCGGGCTAGCGGATTTAACTTCCTCACGGTCGTGAGGGAAAGTTTGTTGGAAATCATGCCCGTATGAAAATCTTGTTGGTCGAAGGACTTGCACGGAGCACGAATGTGATAAGAAGAAAGAATTTCGGTCAATAAAATTAAACGGAGTCTTCTGGACGGTCAACTCTTCCGGTCAATATATTAACCGTCATAGTTGTGAGTCGTTTGAAGAAATAGGACAGACTACTTCGACGGGTCAACGGTATGGTTGATCGGCTAATATGAAGCGACAGACAACAGAGTTGTCATGCTGTATTTGGGAGACCTGAACGACTGTCATACCCAAAAAGTATACAGTTGACCTACCCTTTTAGGTGATCAGTAGAAATCATTCTTAGGACTCCAAAGGCTGATCAATCTGTAGAAGCAAGCATGCGCCGCCTACTGCAGGACAGAACGTGCACATGCAAGTAGACATTAAAAGTTAAGTAACAACCACCAAGTTGGGCTATAGTGAGGGGCGTGTATATATACATGTATACTTTGCACATAGAAAGCATATGCGTAAGACAAGAACAAGATGTGGTAGAAGACACTGGCTAAGTTGAGAGAAAGTATAAATGAGTGAAAGTGAAAAGAAAGAGAGTTGTGAGTGAAAATAAAGTGAGAGGGTTTTTGTTTACTTTTGCTCTGTTCTTATATTCACTTCCTGTATATCTTTCATACTTAATAAATTTGTGGACTTAGTGTCCCGTAGTTTCTTCCTTAATTTAAAAAGGGTTTTCCACGTAAAATCTGAGTGTTCGTTTCTTTTCTATTATCTCTACTTCACAGTGTTCATTGTGCTTTATCAGTTGGCTGTTCATTCTGGCCAATAGGAGAAAATTGTTCTTGTATTCTGATCAGTAGGCCACTCATTATCGGCTAACATAGCAAAATAACCACTTTGGCTCACTCTCTTCCTCTCTATTCTCTCTTCATCTTCGACCCCTGCTCTCTCTCTCTCTTTCTATTTCACTCTCTGTTTTCTTTTCTGCCGCATATCGTGTCCCCCGTGAAAAAAAGGGAGGGCGTTTTATATAGATTTTTGAAAAGGGTTGTTGTGGCAACTCTATAAATTGGGGAGTGCGGATGCTAACCCAATCACGGTAGCACAGGGACGAAATCGAGAGAGGGATGGCCTTTGTGATGATGGTAAGGGAGGTAGGTAGGGATAATCATTTGGGAGGGAGGCGTTGGAGGAGGTGCTTGGGAAATGGAGAGGGATGAGGGGAGCCGGAAGAATCGAGAGAAATTGGGAGAAATCCGGAGAAGAAAATGGGAGAGAGAAATCGGCTAGGAAGAAGAGAGAGACAAAGGAAAAAAAAAAAAAAAAAAAGAGAAAATCGAGAGGTAGGAGCGAGAGGAGTCCAAGATCTTGTTTATAGACGAACAATTAGGATCCTGTTTTGTAAATTTGAGTAGTCGAATTATACCTTCAATTAAAATTGATTATTTAAATTTGTTTATATTATAAATTTAAAAAAATTATAACCAATATGGATGAGTAATTTCTAGCGAAAGTATAACCTGACTGTTTAGATTTGTAAAATAGGATTCTGTTTTGTTCTTACGAAGCAGGATCCCTGGCCGAGGAGAGAGACAGCATCTTCCCAGTTGAGTGATGATTTCGGGAAGCCAAAACTGGGAGACAAAAGTGGAAAGTTCAAGAGAAGCCGGGAGAAGTCAAGAGAGTTTGAGGAAGATGAGGAATTAATTTAATATAAAATGATAATAAAAATATTATTATTTTTATTATTATTCATTCCTAAATAAATAAATATTTATCATATAATTAATACTCAAAAAATAATTATTCTTGAAATATTCGGGATATGTTACAGAATTGATAAAAACTATATATATGAACACATTTTCAAAGTATAGAAGCAAAATATAAAGACATGTACATTAAAATATAAAATATAAATGAAATTAAAAGGAATCTAAAATGAACTAAAAATTGGATTTAAAAAAGCCAACATTATTTTTTTGATTTGATTATCAAAAGTTTTAAAATCTCCTTCTTGCTCTTTATTCATCCTTTCCTCTTCTTCGGCTTTCTCTTTCCCTTTACTCCTATGAAATGTACCAAACAGTTGATAGGTCCTTATAAACACAATTAGTACACAAGTGTTCAATAGGCATGCATCAGATGCCGCTCTGAGACCACATTTGCACACAACTGCCGCATTAGGCGTGGCTCAAATATCAATCAATTTGTAAAACTTACATACAAGGGTTGTAGAGGCACACATCAGGAACCACGCGATCTGTCCAAAATATACATGAGTATGGCTCTGGCTCCCATCAAACACCATGCTTGGATCCTTAAATTTAATATTTTTATAAATTTTTATCATATAATTATTTTTATATTGACATCTATATACTCAAGATATATTGTTAGAACAGTCACCTTAGATATTACAATTAAGATCTTAATTGAACCAACACTCTAATGTATTTGAATGCTGCATTCCATGTTATTCTTACGCCGAAGCCTACATTCTACCATGAGTTCCGCACGGCACCATATGCTATGGTCCATGCCACCAAGGTAGTAAAACAGATAAAATATATCCTAGTAGGTCGTCAACCCAGGATTCTCTAAAACATTGAACTTTGCTTCAAGACACATCTAACATTTGAATGTGGCCTTACATCGAATGGTTGCTCCTAAATGAAATGACACTATTTTTTTTTTTTTAATGTCTTAAGGTACACATTCCACTTATAATACATCCACCATGAAATATACTCAAAATACGCTACCAAGCCCCGTAGATCTATCAATCTACCTCAAGCCAAGCACTTGCATTTGAAAACAATGTCGCACACTGGTCTCATGCTAAGTTTGTAACAACCCGAACTTGAGCCCTCAGATCCGACTAGGACCGTCCACACAAAAAATCTAAAACTATCTGAAATCATTAATTATCCATCATAAATTTCAACATCAATTAATATAAATGAACTCAAAATTTAATATATTAATAAATATCAATCCTCCAAAAATATTGGATAATAAAATAGTTAACACATCCATCAAAATCAGGAGATGTAATTCCAACCATAAATATCCAATCACTCTGTAAAAAAGAAATAATAATAATAAAAGAAATATTTTTTACTCTCGTTCATAAGTTACTAACTTTAGAATCACCTCTACTTGATGTTTAACGATAATCCCACAAATCCTGACTAGCACCTATGATATCTCTTCAATTTGGAGTCAAAAAAATACAAGAATGAGCCAATACCTAACAAGTGAATAAAATCAATAATATATGAATACAATTAAGTATGTTGGATTATAATATCAGATGTGTAAAATCAATAATAATATGCGACATATAAACCGTAATCCGAGACTCAATAATATGCATCTATGACCCAAAAGCCATATGAGCAACTGGATATCAAGAATGCAACATGAATTACACCAAATCCGATCACCAACTCAATACAAAGTTATCATTGTACGCGATAACAATAATCTCTATTGATCTAATTCTATCATAGCAAACCAGAGGCCACGTATTTATACTCCCAACAGTTGAGTAGGTACTATAAAGTTATTTGACATTTATAAATTTTTCACTATCTCTACAGTCCTCTCAGAGACTGTATTCGTAACATACTCATATTAGCTATAATACCCGTCGCTAATGTTTTTCTAATATCATCATCTACGATGGCTACTAGGCTATAAGCGTCCCTTCTCAATATCAACGACTTTAACCTCTGAAATAAAATCGTTATCAAAAAAGTATAGACTACTCTGAGGTTCCACAGACTCCCATTTACCAAATATCTTAGAGTCTTCACATATTCTCATTTCCTTACCCATAGAATACTAATAATAAATACGCACACGGTCTAGACCAATACAAAAAAATCGTTTATTACAAGAATAGGAAAAAAATTCAAAGAAAGTAATAAATATTCAACCGATCTTCTTAATATCTTATTCGATCATCACCAGCTCTCCCGGTATACTAAATTTTATTCCTTGGGCCATGAAATACCTTGCATTTCATCGCTACAAAATAATCTTGCGCTTACCCATTTTATCAAACCATCCTGACTAATTTCAGAAGAATCCAAACTGAATAATGGAGAACCTTAAAATTCTCCTTAAACCATCACACATATATACATATACACACACAGCAAACGTCTACACATACATATAAATTTGTGTATATACATCTTCAAATATATTCATAAGTACATACCTACATGCTATAGGACATACATATATACATGTTGTTCTCAGTTTACCAAATCTACCAATGTATAGACTGATTTTTCACATACACATACATGCCATACCTATTGGAGGTCACTCCCGTGTGGGAATCCTGATGGCCGGAGAACTCGGATGGAGTACGAGAAATTGTATGTGTTGAATGTCTGCGGACTATGCACAAGAAATTCCAGTCAACTTTGTTGACTGACAAATTATGTGTTCCGGTTAACATGATGTTGACCGGCTGATAACATACGGATCTACTACAAGATAAAGATTTTTGGAGAGGGCGTCAACGGGCATAATCTCAAAACCGTTTTTTTAAACGAGAAGAATGACATATTCATAATATTATTTTGAAAGGGATATTCATTTATAAGGAGGACAGATTTATTGAAAAAATAGAATATTCCTCAAATTTGCTCCATATATATGTCTGTATTGAAAGGAAGGCAATGATGCACTTGGTGAAAAAATTCTTCTAATGGTAAAGATTTGAGAGAGTGAAAAAGTAGAAAAGAAAAAGAGAGAATAGTGGGCAAAAACAAAGTGTGCATTTTGTATTGCTTGTATTCTATTCTTCGGCTCTTTCTTTCTCTTGTGCTAGTGGGATTGTGAAAAATTATTTCCAACCTCACATAGTAAAATTGATTTGTAGACGAATATCTCGTGAGTTTTTCCTTCTAGTAAGAGAACGGTTTTCCATGTAAAAATTCATGTGTTCATCTTCTTCTTCCTCATTCCCTTTACTGTGTCTGTTTAATGGTGGTTGTTTGTGTGTGAAATTCAGCGTCCTGCTATTCAACCATTCATGCCTCCTTGCGCCAGCAAGTGGTATCGGAGTCCGATTGAGAACTCTATCTAAATGGCGGCGGCGTCTTCAAAGAATTTGTTATTTAGTGTGAAGTAGTTCAATGAATAGGACAACTTCATCTTTTAGCAAGAGATGGTGAAGAATATCCTAACAAAAGAAGAAACAGTGAAAGGGTCGAAGAAAAAGGAAGAGAAACTAGAAAACTTGTCCGAGGAGAAAAGGCAAGATAAAAAAGATCTTACAAACTGCACTATTAAATTATGCCTGGCGGACAATACGTTCCTAAAGGTCCTTGGCCTGACTGATCCGGCGAAGGTTTAGGAGAAATTGGAAAGCCGATATAACTCTAAATCCTTGACAACTAGGCTACACGTGAAAAAACAATTTTATGGCCTGCGGTTGTTTCAAGGATGAAGTTTTGAAAACCACTTGGACGAATTCAATCGGATTGTGACACAGATGGCGGCTCTTGATGAGAAGATCCAAGAGGAGGACAAGGCACTAATCTTGCTGGCTTCTTTACCAGCGTCTTATGACCATATTGTCACAATACTGCTATTTGAAAAAAATACTTTCAATTTAGACGAGGTCATTGCATCCTTACTCATGAATGAGTCAAAGTGGTCGCAGCAACGCCCTCGCATTCTAACGTACTTATAACCGAGTCTAGAAAAAGAGTAGAAGTCATAACCAGAAGTCTAGAAAAAAATGTCATGGTAAATCTCGGTGAAAATATCAAAACCTTGAGTACCATTACTGTGGCAAGAAGGACCACATCAAGAAATAATATTTCAAGTGGAAGCGTAAAAACGCATAGAAAGAGAAAGGAAAAAAGGGACGAGGTGAGAAGTCCTCGGTCTCAGTAGTCACCGAAGGCGATCCTGCTGACGTGTGAAGAGAACATGGCAAACCTGACAGACGAGGAGTTTGGTTGGGTAGTTGATTATGGTGCCTCTTTGTATGCCACGTCTAAAAGGGGATTGTTCACATCCTATACTCCAAGAGATTTGGGAGTGATAAGGATGGATAATGAATGAACATCCCAAATTATTGGTAGATGTGATATTATATTGGTTACCAATAATGGAACAAAGTTACTGTAAGATGTCCGACATGTCCCTGAAATGTAACTTAATATCATCTCAGCCGGTTAGCTGTGAAGGTGAGTGAAAATTCACCAAAGGATCTCCTGTTGTGGCAAGAGGGAAAAAGTACTCCAGCCTGTACATGATGAAGGCCGGTGTAGTAGATGGGGAAGTGAATGCTGCAATCAGCAAGGAGTTCGAGGGCTTATGGCATAGGAGGTTGGGCCACATGAGTGAACGTAGATTGTATCATCTGGCTAGAGAGGGCTTTATCCCAAGAGTAAAGGAAGACAGATTGAGGACATATCCTCACTGCTTGGCCGGCAAGCAAAGAAGAGTCTCATTTTATGGAGACTCATCCACTCCGAAGGCAGAATTGCTCAATCTCGTCCACACAAATGTGTGTGGACCTTCCAAGGAGAAATTGTTTGGTAGAGCTCAGTATTTCGTTTCTTTTATTGACGATTGTTCCGAGAAGTTGTGGGTCTACCTACTGAAAACCAAGAACCAAATCATCGGTATATTTAAGCAGTTTCATACTCTTGTTGAGCGTCAGATAGGAAAGAAACTGAAGGTCGTCTGAAGTGATAATGGCAGCAAGTACATCGAGTCCTTTGAAGCCTATTGCCGATTACATGGTATTAGTCATTAAAAGAAACCACCAAAAATATCACAGTTGAACGGAGTAGCCGAGAGGATGAACCGCACACTCCAAGAAAGAGTACGGTGCATGCTTTTTGAAGCAAAGCTTCCCACACATTTCTGGGTCGAAGCACTGAAGACGGCAGCCTATGTCATAAATAGGTCACCCAATAAACCCTTGAAGGGTGAAGTGTCAGAAAAGATATAGTCGGGTAAGGAGCCGTCCTATAACCATCTACGAATATCTAGATGTAAAGTATTTGTTCATGTTCCAAAGGATGAAAGGACCAAGTTGGAGTCAAAGACAATACAATATATCTTTTTGGGTTATGAGGAAGATGAACTAGGCTACAGACTCTACGATCCAACTGAAAGGAAACTTGTCAGATTAAGAAATATAGTTTTTGTTGAGGATGAAACGATTGAAGATATCGACAAGAAGGCCAAGTCTGATGTTGACCGGACGGATAAAGTGAGGGTTGAAGTTGTCCATCAAGTATCTTTGAAGGGCAAGGAAAACGGTTCTGAAGTGGGCAAGGACAATGGTGAGGCGGTTACGGTACCTAATGAAGACCAGGATAAAGTCATTTCTCAATCGACGGAGGATGTTCCTATCAAATGATCCTCACGAAACAGACGGTCATCCGTCCGTCTGTCACCTAATGAATATGTTATGCTCATTGATATCGAAGAATCTGAGACTTATGAAGAGGCTATGGAGGACAAGAGTAATGAGAAATGGCTGGAAGCCATGAAGGATGAAATGAGCTCTCTCCATGAAAAGCACACCTTTGATTTAGCCAAGCTACCTAAGGGAAAAAGAACTCTAAAGAACAAGTGGGTCTTTTGACAGAAGACGTCCGATGACACTATATAGCTGAGATACAAAGCACGGCTAGTGGTAAAAGGTTTTAGTCAACGGAAGGAAGTTGATTTTGATGAGATTTTTGCTCCAGTGGAAAAAATGTCCTCCATAAGGGTTGTCTTGGGATTGGAGGCTGCCCGAAATCTGAAAGTTGAGTATATGGATATCCGGACAGCCTTCCTCCATGATGAACTGGAAGAAGAAATTTATATGGAACAATCGGAAGGGTTCAAGATTAAGGGGAAGGAGCGACTTGTCTGTCGTTTGAGAAAGAGCTTGTATGGGTCGAAATAGGCTATAAAACAGTGGTATAAAAGGTTCGAGTCAGTCATGGTTAGTCAAGGGTACCCGCAAACTACTTGTGATCATCGTGTATTCATACAGAGGTTTTTCGAAGATGATTTTGTTATCCTTCACTTGTACGTAGATGACATGTTGATTGTTGGATGGACTGGTGCTCAGATAAAGAAGCTGAAAGAGCAACTTAGGTGGTCCTTTGCCATGAAAGACCTCGAACTAGTGAAACTGATTCTTGGTGTCAAAATTATTCACGATCAAAAGGTAAGGAGACTATGGTTGTCCCAGGAAAGTTACATTAAGAAGGTGCTCCAACGCTTCAATATGGATAAGTCCAAGCCTGTCAGCACTCTACTAGCAAACCACCACAGGCTGAGCAGTCGCCAGTGTCCATCCTCAGACAAAGAGAAGACATACATGAGAGTCGTTCCCTATTTCTCAGTTGTGGGAAGTCTAATGTATGCCCTAGCATGCACAAGGCCAAACATAGTACATGCTGTGGGCACAGTCAGTCGATTTCTGTCTAACTCGGGAAAGGAGTATTGGTTCACGGTCAAATAGATCATGAGATACATCCGAGGAACTTCCAAGAGGTGCTTGTGTCTTGGAAGTGACGAGTTTCAATTAGTGTGCTACTCGGATGCTAATATGGCTGGGGACATTAACAGTCAAAAGTCCACCTTGGGATATTTGATAAAATTTATTGGAGGTACAGTCTCCTAACAGTCTAAGATGCAGAAGTGCGTTGCCTTATCTACTACTGAGACTGAGTACATCGTAGTGACAAAAACTTGTAAAGAGATATTGTGAATGAAGAAGTTCATTCAGGAATTAGGTCTCAAACAGGACAAGTATGAGGTGTTTTGTGATAGTTAGAGTGTCATACATCTCTATAATAATTCCTTATTTCATTCTAGATCGAAACACATTGATATATGATATATTGGGTAAGAGACGTGCTTGAAGTCGGTCTATTGTCACTGGAGAAGGTTGGCACTGAAGAAAATGGAACGGATATGATGACCAAAATTCTACCAAAAGAGAAGAATGAAGTTTGCTGCAATCTAGTTGGGCTAATGGATTTAACTTCTCCACGGTCGTGAGAGGAAGTTTGTTGGAAGTCACTCCCGTGTGGGAGTCCTAATAGCCGGAGAACTCGGACGGAGTACGAGGAATTGTGTGTCTTGAATGTCCACAAACTATGCACAAAAAATTTTGGTCAGCTTTCTTGACCGGCAAGTTATGTGTTTCGGTCAACATGATGTTGACCGGCTAATAACATACAGATCTGCTTCAAGATAAGTAGCACTGGCCGGTCATGTGAAGATGACGGTCAACAGGGCGTTGACCAGCCTTGTGAAGGATACGGACGGAGGTTTGTTGGCCGTCTACCATTAAATTCAAAAGAATGCCAGCTTAGAAGATTTTCTGAGAGTGCATGATTTTAAAATCATTATTTTTTGGATAGAGTATATTTGTATTGTTAGCAATGACAGATTTATTGGGGAAACAAAATATTCCTCAAATTTGCTTCATATATGCGTCTGTATTGAAATGAAGGCAAAGATGCATTTGGTAAAAAAATTCTTCTAAGGGTGAAAATTTGAAAGAGTGGAAAAGCAAAGAAGAAAAAGAGAGAATAGTGGGCAAAAACAAAGTGAGCATTTTATATTGCTTGTATTCTGTTCTTTGTCTCTTTCTTTCTCTTATGTTAGTAGAATTGTGAAAAATTATTCCCAGCCTCACATAGTAAAATTGGTTTGTAGACGAATGTTCCATGATTTTTTCCTTCTGATAAGAGAAGGATTTTCCACGTAAAAATTCGTGTGTTCATCTTCTTTTTTCTCATTCACTTTACTGTGTCTGTTTACTGGTGGCTGTTTGTGCATAGAGTTTGGCATCTTGCTGTTCAACCGTCCACGCCTCCTTTGCGCTAGCAATACCTACCATCTCCATCCACGTACACATACCTACCATCAGACATCCACCACTTCCTCAAACTGCCAATCATGGACATCAGTCGTGTAAATACCCACACGACAGTGTGTACCCATCACCTACGCATACATATATACACACGTGCACACATCCGTATAGTATACGTTTGTACAGATACACAAGCTACACTCCATCTTCTCTCAATCGATTCCTCAACATTTCAAATCCACCGCGATAAATCAGTGTCCAAATAGAGCACAAACGTTATGTTCCTTAACACTTTTGATTTCCACCGAAATCAATGAGAAACCCAGCCTTTTTTCATTTACAAGAACAACAAAGATTTTGTAGAATAATCCCACTAAATTGCACACCCCGATTTACCTCGAAACCCAACAAATCTGAGGTTTTCCACCCTTAGAGTCATGGGCTCTGTTTTCGTTATTTACAATTTGCAACAAAATTGTTTACTGATTTCCCACCAAATTGTTGGGAAAAGGGGCGTCCGGATAGAATGATAAATAGTGAAAGGAAAGAGGAAAAAGAAGCACACGCCGTTTTACGTGGAAACCCTTATGAACCAAGGGAAAACCACGGGAACAGAGTCGACAACAAATCCACTATGTGAAAAATAAGTTACAAACCTCCAAGATGGAGTATCTGCTACACACCCGAGAATAACAAAGAAAAGTCTCACCGGAGTAAACGGAAAACACTCCACTCTTTTACTCTTTGTTTTTCTTTCTTCTCCTTCTCACTGGTCGTGCACTCCTCTCTTGTTCCTTCACCCTTAGATTTTCCCTCTTGCACTTTTCCGTACTCCTCTCTTATTCCTTCACCCTTAGATTTTCCCTCCTTGCACTTTTCCATGCTCGGATACTTTCTTTCACTCTTACTCTACTCTAACACTACATGCCCAGCATGTCTATATATGGTGGTCTGCCCGAAAGCCTTCAACCAATAGGCAGGTTGAGTGTGGTCAAATGTCTTTTTGCTTCTCCGCAACCTGCCAAATGCCTTTATCCACCAACTCTGCAACTCCGCCACCCGCAAGGTGCATGTGCAGCAAATCTGCGCCACCTACCTACTCATTGTCCAAAACTTGTTTTGTCCGCCAATGACGTCTTGATCGTTCTTTGCCGTAGTCAAGTCCCTTAGCCGTCTGCACCCATTGGCTATCACAAGAGTCTTCCGGTGTTCCTTGGTTGATTCCATACCAGTAATACTAACTGGTAAATTCTTCCTTCCTATTTGGTCAACATGTTGACCGGCAACCCAAAGGCACTCCAATATTTTCTACTCCGAAAATACTATCAGGAAATCCTCTCCCGATTTCCTTTCTAGCCTTAGCCGGTCAACCTTCCGTTGACCAGATCCGTAGCAATCCGGTCAACCTTCCGTTGATCGGATCTACAGCCATCCGGTCAACCTCCTGTTGACCGTCCTTCACAACCATCCAGTCAACTTCCCTGTTGACTGTCTTTGCCACCCGTCGCCATCCAGCAATACTCCTGTAGCCCTTAGACAGTCAATTTCCCGTTGACCGGATTCAACTGGCCGTCTGCCGGTCAATCTCCATTGACCGTTTTTACCTTCCAGCCGGTCAACATTGGTTAACCGGCTAATGCACTCCGATGACAAACTAGTTTGTTGAATCACCCACAAGGGATGATCATTTTCCAACACAAATCTAGGCATGCAAACAAAAAGTCGACATCAATAAAGAAAAGGGAAGGATTTACTTCCCTCAATTTCATACGTTTCTTTTGATGACGACAACGACGGCTTCGTTGTTTCCAGCTCGTGCTCTTCTCTCCTCCATTTTCCTCCTTCCTTTCTCTACCCACTTTGTTGCTTAAATAATAAAAGGAAAAAGCATCTAGGGTTGATTTCGGCTTCCAATTTGGGCATTGGTTTCTTCCTCCTCGCCGTCGTAGTTCACGTCGCTGCTTTCCTCCCCATTTCTTTCCTTCTTTCTCTCTTGGCTTTTCTTGTTCCTCCTTCCTTCCTTTCTTTCTTTGTTTCTTTCTTTCTTTTCAAACTTTCGTTATTATTATTATTATTATTATTATTATTATTATTATTGTTATTATTATTGTTATTATTATTATTTATCTCTAATTATATTTATTTGATTAATTTTCTTTCCCTAATTTATTCAATTATTCATTAATATTTAAATCTTTTATCTTAAACTCTATTAATCTGATCCTTTTTAAATTTAATAATTATATTTTAAATCAGTAAATTCTAATATATAAAAATTCACCTAGTATAAATATATAAAAATTCACTCAATTAGTCAAATTTATGATTAAATTGATTCAACATAATCTATTAATTAATCTAAACTCAAATCATGGCCCAAATATCCAAACTAAATCCATCGATCCAAATATTCTAACTCATTAGGTCCAAATAAATATTGACTTATTTTTTATACCATTGATATACTATCTAATTTTATTGATGGGCTGACCCAATAACAGGCTGATCCAAGAAGGAGGAAATGACCCAAATCCAGAACAGTCTAATTCTGCCTGGACAGTCAACGTTATCATTGACCGAATAAAGAGCAAGTGGGCTAGCAGAGACCCAAGAGTAGGACTACCCGTTAAAACCTAGAACGGTCAATGCTTTCGTTTACTGGAGAGGTGGCCAGTAGACCGTTTGGGGTACAAGATGCACGTGGCCCAAGCACTAAATGGTCCATGTGTCCATCTCAAAGCCACAATGATCAACTGTCCTAAGTTTTTGCATATTCGAGAATGCAAACTCCACTGTAACGGTCCCCTCCAGAGTCAGTACGCATCCTAAGAGGAATGCGTCAGAATCTGTGCGCTTTCTGCTGGAAATCCTAACAATTACAAAACACAGAAGGAATGAGATCAACCTCTTTGACTGTTACAGTTAGAAACGACGATCACACCTGCGTAGAAAAGGCAATGATCCCCAACATAGCACATGCATCAAACCCCTCTAAGGAAGGTAGCCCATGGCCGTGGCTATAAAAGGCCATGGGAGCTCCCTTCAAATGCACGCTCTCAGTCACACTTGCAAACGCCTTCTCTTACCCGCGAAAGCTCTCAAGTTCTCTTATACTCGAGCATCCTAACGCTCTTTCTCTGCTACTAGTTCCAAACAAACTCAATACTTAAAGAATCTCCTCCTTACGAGTAACAGCAAAATCACTCTTCCTACGAGTACTCTCCCCCTTACAAACACTCACCAGCATTTATATTGCATCCATCGCATCCACCTTCTTATCTTCAAAAGATTGATTACCGACTTGAGCGTCGAAATATTTTCGATGGTACCAAATTCTGCCATCACCTGACCTCTTATTTAAATTGTTATGTGTAGGACCTAAAGCTAAGCAACCGGAGACCAAAACCAGATGGACTATTTGACTCAAATTTGTTCAAATTTAAATCTAGGACACATTATTGGCGCCATCTATGGGAAGCTAACAAAAAACTAACCACTTTTATCTCTACAAACACTTTCTTCTACAAAATTGGTACCATTAGATAGAATGGTGAGCACAAAATGACAAGCTAGCGTTCCCGCTAAAGATACTGTTTCTCCTAACCAGGACCACTCGGGTAATCTAGTCGAAGGGACACCCGCGCCATTCCTCCAAAACCTAGTGGAGTGGATGATCAATATGAACAAAATACTCCTAATACTCTGCACCCGCCAGGGTAAGAAGAAGTAGGGGGCTCCGCCCTCCACAGCTCCTGCCCAGGCCTCCAAGAAATGAGGCTAGAGGAAGAAGAAGATGGCCAAGAAAGCCACAAGGCCGGCCAACTCTCATGCTCCGGAAGCCTCCAACACCAAAAGTCATCCCAGGCTTGAGGATCGCTTGGGCCACAGGATTTCGAATAAAAGTCCAGAAAGAAGGAACCCCCGATATACTCGAGACAAACCAAGGCCTCAGACTCGAGGAGGAAGCCTCCCGGAATGAATGATCCGTCAGTGGCAGTAGCCGGACAGCTACGCGACACATTGTCGATAGAACGGAGTTGAGAACTTATCTTAATTTTAAAAAATTTGGGAACGCCTCCTAAGTGGAGGCAAAAGTTGAGAAGATTTGGAATCGCGTGTTCAAAGATGACGATGAACACGCCACTGATCTGGAGAAATCTCCCTTCACTACTGAGATCTTTAACCGCTCATTCTCGGATAAGTTCAAGATGCCAACACTGGATTCTTCCGATGGGAGCACTGATCCCATGGATCACTTCCATATCCATCTGAATCTCCAGGGCTTGTAGGATTCGGTAATGTGCTAATACTTCCTACTCACCTTGAAGGGACACGCTTGGGTTTAGTTCTACTGGCTCCCATCAAACTCGATCCGAAACTTTTGAGAGCTCATTGATCTCTTCCTAACCCAGTACGTTTCTAGCCACTGGGAAGAGAAATAGCCATGGTATCTCTCCAACATCAAGCAGAGATAGGGAGAGAATCCAAGGAAGTTCCTGGAGCATTCGTAGCGGAGGCCAAGAGGATCCCTAGGCTCACAGAGGAGATGAAACTTGTCAGTTTTATATCTGCCCTGACGCACGGAGACTTCTTTAAGTACCTGGCCTACAAGAACCTGCAGACCTTCCGAAAAGTAGAATCTATTACCAGGGTCTACACAACCGCTGAAGAGGCTAACGAGGTGAAGCATCCCGAGAAGACCAACCAACCTCGCTCTTTTTCGGCCAATGGAAAGAGGAAGAATGGTGGCAGTGACAATCTCCACTGGAAGCAGCAAAGGACCGAAGCAGTGGACCGCAGGAGTACAGGCCAATCAGCCTGACCCCTCTCAATGACACACGGGCCAACGTCGTGAAAAGTTTCTCAGGTGGCCAAAACCACTAAAAAACCGGATGGAAGAAATCTAGCTAAGTATTGCGATTTTGATCGATCTCCAGGACACACCACGGAAGATTATAAGACGCTCCAGTGGGAGACTAAGGAGCTTATCTGGAGGGGACATCTCACTAGGTTCGTCAGGAACCCTAGGTAGAGTCCTAGCTCCTCAGGCAGGGAAGGACCAGATCCATCCTAGCCATGGAATAGGGTCGCGGTTGGCGTGATCAATATGATCACAACTCGACTAACTAAGACCCAAGCGGATCACAAGAAACGGAAAGCCTAACGGAAAGAAGTAGAAGACGGAAGAAAATATCATTAGCTTTAGTGATACTGACATGAATCATGTAACGTTCCCATATGCTGATTCCCTTATTGTATCTGTACTCGTTTCAGATAGTACCATGGATTACCAATTGAAACGAGTTTTTATTGATAATGAATGCTCAAAGGATTTACTTTATCTTGATACTTTCTTCAAACTTGGACTCAAAAAGTATTTATTGAAACCAGCAGAAGGGCCACTGTACGGTCTAGACAATGAACTTGTGGCTGTCCAAGAAACGATACAGCTAGAGGTCACCCGGGACACATACCCCAGAATGGTGAGTCACACACTCAATTTTCTAGTGGTTGACCTGTCTTCCGTATACAACGCTATCCTAAGTCGGTCGTACCTAGCAGCGTTCGGAGTGTCACCTCGATACCGCATTTAAAAATAAAGTTTCCAACAGCATGCGGTATCGGTGAAGTGTTGTGTGACCAAGTAATTGGACGGATATGTTACATGTCCATATTGCATCTAATAGCAACGGACGACCTACAGAGAAATTAGACCATCGAGACGAAGCAACCTTACAGCAGGCGTAACCTGACGAGACAACCGTCCTAGTACCACTAAATCCGGAGGACTCGAAGAGGTGTGTGCAAATTTGGGGCTTGCTCACTAAACCCCTGTGTGATGAGATGATAGCGTTCTTGAGATAGAACGCTGACGTCTTTGCATGGACACCTGCTGACATGCCTGAGATTTCTACAAATTAGGCGTCGATCCCAACCGTCAACCCATCAAGTAAAAGCGGAGGAACCATGCCGTGGAGAAGCTTGTCGCCATCAGGGAAGAAGTGAGAAAGATTTTGGATATCGACTTCATCAGAAAAGTCCAATACTCGGATTGGCTCTCCAACATTGTCTTGGTAAAGAAGAGCAATGGGAAATAACAAATGTGCGTCAACTTCATAGACATCAACAAAGCCATTCCAAGAGACAGCTTTCCTTTATCCACGATTGACCTGTTCATAAACTCGACTTCTGGACATAAGTTACTGAGTTTCATGAACGCATACTTGAACTACAATCAGATCCGAATGAGCCCAAAGGATGAAGAGCACACCTATTAGTATAGGATCATACCTTTCGGTATGAAGAACGCAGGTGCCATCTATCAAAGGGTCGTGAACAAGTTATTTGAAAAGCAAATTGGCCATAATATGGAGGTGTACGTGGATGACATGCTCATCAAGAGAAAGACCACCAGTGATCATATTTGCGATCTTGCTAAGTCCTTCAAGGTACTCCCCGTGCACCAAATAAAGTTAAATCCTTTAAAGTGCATCTTTGGAGTATCCTCAGGGAAGTTCCTGAATTTCATTGTCTCTCAGTGAGGGATCGAAGTGAACTCAGAGAAGATCAAAGCCCTCACAGACATGTCCCCACCGCGGAGCGTCAAGGATGTCCAGACGCTAATTGCACGACTTGCAGCATTGTCCTGTTTCTCAGCAAAATCGGTGAACAAGTATCAGCCTTTCTTTAAGGCTCTAAGGGGAACTAAAGCAAACAGCTTCCAGTGGACTACAGAGTACCTGACAGCCGTCGATGAGTTGAAGCAGTACTTGGCCAGTCCACCACTGCTGGCGTCACCCAAGGACGGATAAGTGCTAGGCCTTTTCTTGGCAGTATCAGAGGTGGCTCTTAGCTCAATTCTTCTGTGCAAGAAATTCGACACTCAACGGTCGGTCTACTATGTGAGTAAGACGTTGATCGACCCAGAGACGTGCTACTCGCGCGCTAAGAAGCTAGTTTTGGCACTTGTCTTCTCAGCCCGAAAGTTGAGACCATATTTTCAGGCTCATCACATAGCCATCCTGACAGACTGGCCACTAACGGGTATCCTTCAAAAATCTGACGTTTTCAGACGGTTGTTTTAGTGGGCCATCAAGTTGGAAGAGTTCGACATCAAATTTCGACCCAAGCTAGCTATTAAGGGGCAGGCATTGGCAAATTTCATCGTCGAGACCATGACCCCAGTTGCCGATAAGCACCCAACTGAGGATACGGGTCATCACCCAGCACAGTCGAAATGGATTCTCAACGTGGATGCTTCATCTACAAATTCAGGCAGGGGTACTGGACTTGTCCTAAGGACCCCAAAAGGTTTTGAGGTGAAGTACTCCCTAAAACTTGACGTTTCGGCTACCAACAACGTTGTTGAGTACTAAGCCCTGTTGGCTGAATTACGACTTACCAAAGAGTGCTCAGTTAAGCGGCTGACCGTCTATAGCGACTCAGAACTAGTCATTAATGAGATCAACGGGAGTTTCAAGACGTGTAACCTTCTCTTGGCCAAGGAAAAGGATGAAATCCAGAGATTTGACAAGTTGAGCCTGGTCCACGTCCCCAGAATTGAGAACTAAAAGGCCAACCAATTTGCCAAGGTAGCGGCGGCCAACGATCCAGAATAGTACTCGAGAGATATGAGGGAGGTTTTGAGCACTCCCAACATAGAAGAATAGAAAGCGATATAATTCTCCAACGTCGAAAACTTGATGATACCTTATTGGAGGTATCCGACGGATGGTACACCATAGTCGACGGACAGCTCTATCGCCGTAGATACTCGACCCCATACCTCCGTTGTTTTACTCTTGAAGAGGGCGACTACGCCTTAGGTGAAGTTCACCTCGGGATATGTGAGTCACACCTTATTGGAAAGAACTTAGTATTCAAGGTCATACACCTGGGACATTACTGGCCTACAATGAAAAAAGATGCCACGAAGTTTGTGAAAAAGTGTGAAAATTGTCAACTCCATGACAATCTTTACCACCAGCCACCCGCAGAGCTAAGATCCCTCCAAACTCCTTGGCCTTTCACGCAGTGGGGGCTCGATATTTTCAGTCCATTTTCCATTGTGGTTGGGCAAATAAAGTTCATCATCGCGGGTATTGACTACTTTACCAAATTGGTTGAAACCACCCCGCTAGACAATATCACCAAGCACAATGTCTTGGAATTCGTCTACCAGAGCATAGTGAGCAGATTTGGCATTCTCGAGATCCTAGTGACCAACAACGGAACCCAATTCTCGAAAAAGAACTTATCCAAGTATTACACCAATTTGGGCAATAGATTAGTCCATACTTCGATAGTATACCCCCAGGTAAATGGATAAGTGGAAGTTACCAACCATACGCTACTCCATCGTCTGAAGACTAAGTGGGAGGATGCATGGGACTCCTAGGTCGACGAGCTATCCTGCATCCTATGGTCATACCAAATGACTCCCAAGGAACCAACTCGCAAGACACCCTTTAGTCTTTGCTACGGGACTGAAGCGGTAATTTCAATTGAAATTGAGCTCCCACGTCTTAGGGTCGAAGGTTTCGACCCATTTGGCAACTCCCAGAAACTCAGAGAACACCTAGACTTGTTGAAGGAAGCCCGCGATGCAACCAGGATGCGAACAGCAGCCTACCAGTAACGAGTCGTCCACTATTACAATAAGAAAGTGAAAACGCAACAATTCAAAATTGGAGACTTGGTCTTACGAAGTATAGAGGCTACAGACAAGACCACCAACAGGAACAAGCTTTTCTCGAATTAGGAAGGCCGATTTATAGTCTCCGCCATCCTACGGAATGGAGCAAATAAGTTCGAAAGCCAGAACCGCAGTTGGCCCCACGGACGTGGAGTGCGGTCCACCTAAAGCGTTACTTCCAGTGACAACCCAAGTAGGTCATCTATGTGACATAAGCAAGCTTGTAACATATATTATCATCAATAAAAGAAAATTATTTCCCACTTGTATTGTGCTATGTATCTTTTCTTTCTTTTTCTTTTCCATATAATTGCTTGCTTGCAAATTATACGAAATAAATGAACCAAATTGCCCCTAAGTCGAACGGGCTTTCATCAGTTCGTAATTAAATCCTAGTCATCTAGGCGGCCCATAAGCGGCCAAATTGAACATTGGTCATCCAAGCAGCCCTGTAAGCGGTGGAATTAAACCCTAGTCATCCAGGCGGCTCATGAGCGGTCGAATTGAACCTTAGTTATCCAAGCAACCCATAAGCGGTCAAATTAAACCTTGATCATCCGGGCAACCCACAAGCGATCAAATTAAACCTTGGTCATCCAAGTGGCCCGTTTGCGTTCTAATTTCAAACCTTAGGGGGATTTAAGTGGCACGCATGACAACCTCCTCCAAGAGGAGGAGTGCTGTCTACCTAAAAGTCAGCAACCCAAGATCAAACGTGGGCAACAAAGCCTCAACTCAACCCAAGATCAATATCTCCTTGAGGATTTAAGTCCATCTAAGGCAACACAACAATGTGTGAGACGGCCAAGCGAGGTCAACTCTAATACAAATGGCAAATAGCTAAAGGAACAGCTAATGAAAGCAAAGTTATGGAATGTAGTATGTTGCTAAAATAACTATTTTATTAATGATAAAATTATATCTACATCCTCAAAACACCACGGGAGAGGCCCCGCACACTCTGTGACTTATTCACGAGGCTCTCACGTCGTCGGGCAATACGGTTCACTGGGTCAATGACACCGACAGGAAAATTGGGATCCACCAGATGGAAAATGCGGCGACTAATGTTGATGCATTCTCATAACCATGCCCACAACGCCTGAGAGACCTTGTGAGTGTGTATGCAGGTGGATAGATCGTTCTCTAATGTAGCTATCTTTCTTAGAAGCTCATCAGTGTACCTCGCAGTCCTGGCAGCCACCTTTTCCAGTCTCACATTTTTTTCTCAGCTAAGACAACTCCGACTGGAGAGCGGCCCTCTCCTCCTGGTACTAGGCCCTAAAGAGGTCCACCTCCTCATTGAATCAGGCAATCTCTTCCTCGCGATCCTAGATCACTAGGTCCCATTTACACAATCCCTAGCTCACTGCGCCAAGAATCTTTTCCTCCTACCAGCAATTAAAGGAGTTAAACCACAATGGTCAAGGAAGAAGAGAAGGAAAGGTTTAAAAAGTTACCAGCCAGACTTTTCGCTACCTCCTTGCTGGCCTGCTCCGTGACCTTGGGGCTAATGGCGGAGGACTAGGAGCGGCAGTCTCCCCAGCACGCTCCACTGAAACCTCAACACCAATCTTCTCTGCCAACTCAGCACTGAGGTCAGCCACTTCAAAAAACTCTCCGGCGGCTAGCTCCTTAGGCACAGGAGGCGGCTCTAAGGATGGCTCCTCCAGCTTAGCTTGCGGCTCATCAGTCGGCTCCATCGTAGCAGCTTCAGGTGGCTGCTCCGTCGACGTGGCTAACGCCGACAAGCCCATCGGCTATGGTAGCGTAATGACCACGCCACTTACGGCGGTGCACAACATAGCCTCGTACTCCTCCACAGACGCCTCTACTCTGGAGCTCTCTCTGACTCCAACAAATCGTCCAGCCGTTATGTAATCCAACCCTATGGAGGATGAGGAGGAAGGCACTATCGTCGCAACCCTTTTCTGCCTTGGACAGCTGGGAGTATCATCGGTGAAAGGTGTATCGGCTGCATCAATAGAAATGGCACCAGCCTTCCTCTTACACTGTAAGGCATCCAACAGCGGTAATCTAATCTTCTGGACTAGAGATGGAGGCCCCCAACGAGTTTTCTTGGCTTCCTCCCTAAAAACCAAATAATCCCTCCTAAACTCGTCAGGGTATTTCCTCACCAGCTTCAACAATGGCTCCACAGCCTCCAGCTCAGCCTCCTTGGGCATCCCGGTGAAAGCACTGGGAACCCTTCTCCAATCCCGAGACAAGGGCCATGAGTCATCGACATGCACGAAAACGTAGCAATCCTTCCAATTTTTCAACGAATTTTAGATGGCCTCGCTGATAGGAAGGTCTCTGGAAGACAAAGAGATCTAGTTCCCACTCAGGGTGAATCGAAATATCACCCTAACTGCCTTTTTCGTTAGCATCCGTGAATGGTGGCGTAAGAAGATGTATAGCGTGTAGAGGTAATGCTTGGCATTGATATGGAGCCATGCGATAGAAACTCTGAGTGCTATAAAAATGTCCAACAGCTCCTCTCGGACAGGATTGCGAAGCCCACTCTTCAAATGAGTATCATATACAGTGATGCAACCCCTAGGAGGGAAGTAGGCCCTGTTGTGCTTACTAGGCATCACAAGGACAATCTCACGTGAGATGTTAAACTCCACGTACAGTTCTCTCACCTTGCTAGGGGTATACAGAAGCAAACTCAACAACAAAAGAAGCCATGAAAATGAGGGTAAGAAGAGTAGTAGAGACTTAGAAAATTTTCAGCGTAGGAAAGTTAAACGGACGAACTAGTTTTTGTAAAGGCACACAACCGTTAGTAAGGCAGCACCTCAAAAAGTATGCCCATTATGGCAAACATGCGTCGCATCGAAAAGGACGCAGTCGAATCAGATCTCCCACAAAATTAATTACCGGGATTGCAAACTCGTTGTGTGTTGACACATGGAAAAACTTTTCATCTTACAGTCCGACGTTATGATGGCGCGTCGTTTCAATTCCCACAAGTTCTCTAGATTTTGGCTAAAACGGTCAACTAATCTGGTCAACATTACCTTTCTTTCATGCTCTTCGGATTTTGGCTAGAGTGGTCAAGGAATCCAATCAACGCTACTCTTCACGCTCAGTAATCCTGATTCATGCTATAATGGTCAACAAATCCAGTCAATGTTTTCTCCAATTCAGTTCTCTAGATTCTAATTAGAACGATCAACGAATCTGGTCAACATTTTCTCCAATTCAGTTCTCCGAATTCTAGCTAGAATGATTAAGGAATCCGGTCAATGCCTCTGTTCCTATCGAGTTTTCTAAATTCTTACCAAAACAGTCAACGAGTTCGGTCATCATTTCCTCCAATTCAGTTCTCCGGATCTTGGTGTTAAGATCAACAGCAGCAGGCGATGCGGTCAGCAGACCAAATACCATTGTCAGTTTCAAGCTGTCTTGAGCAAGTTGCCTAACCAGAAATGTCTCATCGTGAACATACTAAAAGTCGGAGTCCTAGATCACCAACATGGGGGGCTAGTTATGGGAATGCTAGTAACGGACTGACCCACGACGGAGGAAACGGCCTAAATCTAAAATGGCCCAATTCTGTCTGGATAGTTAACGCTATCGTTGACCGGATGAAGAGTAAGTAGGACGGTAGAGGCCCAAAAGTAGGACTGCCTATTAAAACCTAGAACGGTCAACACTTTCATTATCCAGAAAGGTGGCCAGTAGACCGGTTGGGGTACCAAACGCACGCAGCCCAAGCACCAATTGGTCCATATGTCCATCTCAGAGCCACAACGGTCATCTGCCCTAATTTTTCACATCTCCAAAAAGACAAGCTTTACTATAACAGTTACCTCCAAAATCAGTACGTATCTCGGGAGGAATGCGCTAGAATCTGTGCGTTGTCTGCTAGAAACCTTAGCAGTTACAAAACACAGAAGGAATGAGATCAGCCTCTTTGACCGTTATAGTCAAGAATGACGATCATGCCTACGCAGAAAAGATAACGATCCCTAACAGAGTGCACGCATCAAGCCCTCTATATAAGGAAGGCAGCCCATGGCCATGGCTATAAAAGGCCATGGGAGCTCCCTTCAAATACACGCTCTCAATCACACTTACAAACACCTACTCTTACCCGTGAAAGCTCTCAAGTTCTCTTATACTCGAGCATCCTAATGCTCTCTCTCTCTCTCGCTACTAGTTTCCAATGAACTCAATACTAAGAGAATCTATTCCTCACAAGCAATAGTAAAGCCACTCTTCCTACGAGTACTCTTTCACTTACAAACACTCACCAGCATTCATATTGTTTCCATTGCATCCACTTTCTTGTCTTTAGAAGGTTGATTACTGACTTGAGTATCGGAATATTTTCGGTGGGATCAAATTCCGTCGTCACCTGACCTCTTGTTTAAGTTGCAATGTGCAAGACTCAAAACTAAGCGAACGGAGATTGAAACCAAACGGACTATTTGACCCGAATCTGTTCAAGTTTGGATTCAAGGCGCATCAATATATAAGAACAATTTTGTGTTAATTTTAGACATATAAAAGTATATAACTCAAAATTAAAGATATACAACAATAATTATAGAATTTAAAAATATATAAAAATATTATTATAAAAAATCAACATTTAAATTTGACGCACAAGTACTTAAAACATATATTTTATAAAATGTTTATAAAGTAAAAATTAGATCACATGCATATAAGGTAGTAACTCTTTAGCTATAAAAATAGTATATGTATAAGTATTTAAAATAATAAAATCAGTAAAGAATAGTAATAAATGAAAGATGGTTTAAATATACTTACATTATACTTAAACTGAATAATAATCTATTAAATTTCTCTTAGTTTCTCATTTTTCTGCCTCCTCTCTCTCCCCCACTCAGTTTTTTTTCTCTTTCTCTCTCTCTCTCATAAATAGTAGAAAATAAATAAAAATCAATTAAATAATCTATTTATAAAAAATTAGTACAGGTGCACCGATCAGATGCGTATCTAGTATCAAAATATAATCTGTATCGCTCACAAAAGTCATTTAAGTGAGCATTGAACGCCAACATTCTATCTCAAATATACACGCACAATAATCGATCGTGCATTAGACGTGATCAATTTGTCTAAAATATACACGATCGCCTAAAAGACATCATTCAAGTACAACCTTACTATCCAAAATATGTATATACGATGGTCAGGCTGGTCAAACACCAGTCGACTTAACTTGTCCCAATCTCAAAATTAATTTATTCTAGAACCTCAATTATCCTAAAAATTTTATCAACTTAATTTAATTAACTTTTCTACGAACACATCTTCAAAGTTACCACTACCACCACGCTCGACATCGAAGGATGAGAAGGTTAGAGGGTTAAGGGGTCTCTCCCTCCCTCTCTCTCTCTCATGGTCGAAGCTCTCACACACTCTCTCTAATTATCAAAATACGATTCTCAAATTTATGTAAATCTAACTTATTTAGAATTTTTATAAAGTTAGTCTATACTTAACTGACAATTATCAGCTCCACAAAATTTCATACTCAGCATAATTATTTTATTGAAAACTTTAACCAATCAGGAGTGTAATTAATACTAGGCAAAACATTAAAATATTACAGTTAATATCTATCGTCTTTGGGTCACAATAAATTGCTATTTTTGCAGTATTAAGCTTATTGTATAAAAAGATAAAATTCAAAACTTTAATATTAACTCAATGAAATGTATTTAATGGGCTTTATTTTTTTATTTTTTTAATTATCAATCTTTTCTATCTTTTAGCCTTTACTTATTTTTCCTCTTTGGGTTAGGTTGATATCATTTTCTTATCAACCTTGGTCTTCTTTTCTTACTATGAGCATCCTTATCTTAAATTAAAAACCTATATTGATATATTATTTTAAATTTATTCTATTAAAACATTAAAATTATATAAATATTGACTTTATTGAAAAAAATCTTGAATTGTCGTTAGTTTGATTTGATGGGACCTATCAGATTGTGCCGTGGAATTTACTCTAACCAACAGTCATTATATATATATATATATATATATATATATATATGTCTGTTTCAACAATTGACATATGAATAGAATTTTAATATATAAATATTTTTATCTTTATTTTATATTTATCGATTTGATAATAAAAATTGGACTTCAAATTAGTGATTAGTAGCATATAAAATTAAAAACTCAGTTTAAATATGATTTTTTGAAAATTAAAAATAAAATAAAATATTTTTTTTATAAAATTTGTCGTAAAATAAAAAATAGTGTTGAAAATTAGAAATTTTATGGCTGCTTTGGTTGTCAGGACAAAAATCATGTCAGTGCTTGTCGATTGCCCAAGTCTTTCGTAGACTTGTATTAAATCATTAACTAAAATTAAAAATAAATAAATAAATATTCACAAAAAAAAATAGTACCTAAAATTAAAAAACATTTATAAAGAAATTATTTAATGTATTTTTAGAAATTAAGTAAAAAATAAATAATAATTCACCACAGCTTGGATATTTCGTTTGTGTGCGTGATACAAAAATTTAGTCACACTTTAACATTTTCTTGAAAATTTTAATTTATTATATCATTTAAGCAATTAAATAAAATCATATATTATTTTAATTTTCAAAATCTAATTATCCAATTCAAACACATATAAAACAGAAATATTATTCATATATTAAATTGTATATTTAATTATATTAAAATTGTCCAAAAAAAAAAAGAAATCCAACCCTATTTTAATTTTAATTTTTTAATTTTTTTATAATTTTAATTTAATTAAATATATTATTCAATATGTAAAAATTGCCTGATATGACATATGTACTACGACAAAACCCCCACAGAAAGTTAAAATAAAATTAATAAATTTGAAATATTAAATACACTTTAGCATTTTCCATTTAGTCATGGCAATGACTTTATAACAAATTGCAATAATCATATTAAGTAGGCCAAAGTTATTTATGGAAAGGCATAAATATTGTCACATATGATTCATAATAAATAATATTAATATTTTAAATTATGTTAGGCCGTATGCTGACAACTCATAAGATGTATTTTAATATATATTAAGCTGTATCAGATTTAATCAAAATTTTTATTTATTTTTATTATTTTTTATTAATCATTGTCATGTGACCGGTCACATGTCATGTGACTATTGGGAGGGGTCGAGGAGAAGTCGAGCCAAATTTATTTAAAGTAATAAATAAATAAATTTAAAAATTATATATATGTGCTTGCGTCCATATGTTTACACACCTAACACACTGTACCTTATATCTCTTTACTTTCTACTCTCTACTCTTTTATAGTATAGTAGGTAATATCATTGTAATATTATTGATATATTTATATTATTTTTATTAATAATTTATTTATTAATGTTATTATTTTATAAATTAATTATTAATTATGGTGTATAATTTTTTAGTTTTGATAGTAATAAATATACAAAAATTATTTTAATCATTTTATGCTGGTTATATTACGTACACATATTAATACTTGTTTTAAATTATCAAAATCACAATCTAATTTTGGCCCAAATAGCACTGCTACTCATTCTAATTATTGCCGCCCCCAAAAAATGTTCTAGTATTATATGGTAAATTTTCAAGATTAAATTAGTTAAGATTAAGAAATATCCATCTATAAAAAAATATAAAAAAATTATACATATGAAAATTTTAAGAGAATAAGATACATGAAAAGACACAAAAAATATGATAAATAATAATAATCTTTAACTTAAATTAAACTAATATTTTTATGTGGTGAAAAATTATAACCCTTTAGTGTGACCATCGGTTAAATCAGAATGGATTGGCGGAACATATAATTTAGTCAGAGAGTACTTTTCTCACGACAGAAGAATTCAAGTTTAAAAGGTACTTTCATAAGTAGTTGTAGCTTAGATATAAAAATATTTCGATAAATTATTAATTGTGAAACTATTCATCCCTTTATATAAATTAAATAATAAATAATTTATCAATAAATACATATAAAATTTTATATATTTTTAACCAATAATATATAATTTATAATATAATAATTTACTTTATATTTGTATTACAATGCATTGGATTTCAAACGATTAGATATTACAAAAAAATGTATTAGTTTTAAGAATTTGTCAACACTCACATGCTACTTCAACAACTACTAATATAATTAATGCTATCTTAAATATATATTATTTTGATTTTAATTTCAAGAAATTTATATAAAATTTATATCTTAAATTTATACATATTATATAGAAGTCTGAAAAAGTTTGTATACATATTGTTGTATCCCTTTTATTTGCTATTAATTTGATAAAAACTCTACCGTAATTTTGACAAATATGAATTGTCTTTTCAAATTAAGAAAAAATTATTATATTCATATTTCGATATAAGATTTTTAATTTTGATTAAGTAAAAAAATTTTAAAAATTTGATAAATTATATTCGAAAATGTCTTGATATATGATTTACAAATCAAAGGTTGAATTTAATTATAAAAAATAATATATAGTTGATCTACCCATGAGTCATAAATAGTAGTGTATAACATTTAATTATATAAAAATAATCATAATCAAAATTTTAATATTCAATCATTATTGATAAGATTATTACTGAATCTTAGTTCTCATAGGTTTCGATGATTTTTCACATATTTTACATCATTATAAGTTTACACAATTTCGTATATTTTACATTCTTATATTTATACATGATTTTCACTTCTTTTATCACAATTTTAATATTATCAGCATTTCAATTTTTGAACATTAGTAGCACCATTTGCACATTTGCTCACTATATTCACATATATAAAAATTATATATGATTTGTTTTGCATTAAACTCACTCTTGCCATCTTACATTAACCTTTCAAATTAGCAATTCAAATATATTTGTAAGAATTTCGGACATTAGAAATGCTTTTTGGAAGAAATGGATTTTTGATATTTTAAGTATACCGATTATTCAATTGAAAGTTTAATAATTCAAATTTTGGATTGTATGGCCATGGGGCCAAGATTGCCATTTAGAAATAATGTTGAATATTTTGTTATTGGGTTTGATCATAATTTTTCTTACTTATGGTCTTAGTCGATATAAAGATAAGTTATTAAACCATTTTTTAATATGATATTTGGATCCAATGTTTAAATATTTATTTATTATGAAACTATTTAATGCTATTTATTATGGGATTGCTTTTCGATATTTGAAATGTATTCAAATCAATTATTAAATTTTTAAATTATGAATTCTGTATGAAGTCATGACAAAATAACAAGTGACAACCCAAGGAGGGGCTGTTTTATGGCCTAAACTAAGTTATGTATCAAACTATTTAAAGTAATGAGGGAGAATGTTATCAGTCTAGTAGTTGTAATATTACTAGTAGAAATTATGTTTGAATTATGAAAATATAAATATGTAAAATAGATAAAAAATAAAAATTTTATTATTTATAGCGATGGGACGACAGAAATCGATCAGTTCAATATAAAGGTTCACGGACTGACAGTAGATCTAGAGGGTGTCGGACCCGTAGGCCCAAAGACCAATCAATATTTTCGTTGACCCAAACAGCAGCTAGTTGGCCTGTACAGCCAAAGTCGATATTGGTCCAATCAGAATAGCTCATGATCCTCTTCTCCGCACGCAAAAATTACTTGTCTAAATTGACTCAATGCCCAAAATATTGCAATCGATTATAATCTTTTCCGGAATAACTACTCAAACTCAATAGATCTTTTCTAATGACAACTCTCATATCCCGCATCGCTGTAAAGAAGGAAAGTATCCTCTCTACTAGTTTTTAATTTTCAATCTTTTCTATCTTTTAGCCTTTACTTATTTTTTCTCTTTGGGTTAGGTTGATGTCATTTTCTTATCAACCTAGGCTTTTTTTTCTTACTATGAGCATCCTTCTTTTAAATAAAAATAATAATAATAGATTGATAAATTAATTTAAATTTATTCTATTAAAACATCAAAATTATATAATTATTGACTTTATTGGAGGAAATCTTGAATTGTTGTCGATTTGATTTAATGGGACTTATTAGATTGTGTCGTGGAGTTTATTCTAACCAATTTAGTCATTGTACACATGTCTCTTTCAACAATTAATATATGAATAGAATTTTAATATATAAATATTTCTATCTTTATTTTATATTTATGGATTTGATAATAAAAATTGAACTTTAAATTAGTGATTAGTTACATATAAAATTAAAAACCCAGTTTAAATATGATTTTTGAAAATAAGAAATAAAATAAAATATTTTTTATAATTTTTGTTCTAAAATAAAAATAGTGTTGAAAATTAGATATTTTATGGCTGCTTTGGTTAGTCAGGACAAAAATCATGTCAGTGCTCGTCGATTGCCCAAGTCTTCGTAGACTTGTATTAAATAATTAACTAAAATTAAAATAAATTAATAAATAAATATTCACATAAAAAATAGTACCTAAATACTAAAAAAGCATTTATAAAGAAATTATTTAATGTATTTTTAAAAATTAAGTAAAAAATAAATAATAAGTCACCACAGCTTAGATATTTCGTTTGTGTGCGTGATACAAAAATTTAGTCACACTTTAACATTGTCTTGAAAATTTTAATTTATTATATCATTTAAGCAATTAAATATAATCATATATTATTTTAATTTTCAAAAAATCTAATTATCCAATTCAAACACATATAAAACAGAAATATTATTCATATATTAAATTGTATATTTAATTATATTAAAATTGTCCCAAAAAAAAAAGTAAATCCAACCCTATTTTAATTTTAATTTTTTATTTTTTTTATAATTTTAATTTAATTAAATATATTATTAAATATATAAATAATATTAATTTTATGTAAAAATTGCGTGATATGACATATGTACTACGACAAAACCCCACATAAAGTTAAAATAAAATTAATAAATTTGAAATATTAAATACATTTTAGCATTTTCCATTTAGTCATGGCAATGACTTTATAACAAATTGTAAGAAATATATTAAATAGGTCATAGTTATTTATGGCAAGGCATAAATCATGTCACATATGATTCATAATAAATTACTTATCAAAAAAAATTCATAATAAATAAAATTAATATTTTAAACTATATTAGGTTGAATGATAGGTAACTCACAATGATAAATATATCATAAATTATTATTTATAAATATATATTTTTACTATTTTTACAATTGATAAGCTCAATATTCAATTTATTAATAATATATTAATATATATTTAATTATATAATAATTCATATTTAATTAAACTAAAAATTCTACTTAAATATAATTATATTTTTATTATATTAAAAAAATAATTTTTTATCAAAATTTATATAAATTTTCTTCTTATATTTTTCACAAATATGTAACATGTAGAAAAACTATAAGTATGCAAAAAATGATATATTAATAAATATCCCATATTGGCCAGAGGCAACCCATGTGCAGGGGACAGACAAGCATTGGATTCTCTAAAGGAGAAGCAAGATCATATTTTTTTTATAAGATCATTGAATTAAAATTTAATAGCTAAAATTTTAAAAATAAAAAATATTAAATATAATTATATTTTTATTTTATCTTTTTAAAATATTAATATTTATTAAATATTAAGTCAAATATTAAAAATATTTTTAATAAAAATAATTATTTATATATCATTATATAATATTTAAATTTTAACTGTTAAATTTTTTAATATTGATGGTGTGGATGAGAAAAGTATGATTCTACTTCTCCTTAATACTTTTAATAAAAATAAAATTTTGTTTTAATAATACAAAATTTTAATTATTTTTTTTTCAATACTTTTTAAAAATATTTCTAAATATTTATTATTTTATAAAGAATATTAAAATAAAAATAATATGTGAACAGACTCAATACAACCAAATAGCCAGAAATATTTTGTCCGATTGGGTGCGGGCCAAATGTCGGCCCCATATAACTGATCGACACATATTAGTCTAAGAATGATTTATTATATTTTAAAAATTATTAAAAATTATCAAGTCCGATTGATAGATAGATACGATTATTTATCTTAAAAAATAGCAATTAAAACTCAACCATATAAAAAAGATATGGTATTTAAAAACGACAAAATTTTATAATTTAAATATGAAAATTATTTATGACCAGATAAAATTTTATATTATTAAAAATATTTATAAATTAATTATACTTTTTTAAATAATTAATTGACCCATATGCCTTTTCAATTATATTTTTCTATAAAAGAAAATTAAAGTCAATCTCACAAAATCAAATAATTTCTCATCAATTTTTAAACTGTGGCTTTGTGTAAGAAATTTCACCTATTTTCAAGATCTAAGAAATTTCATCAATTTCACTATGAACTGCATATGGTATCACTCATGGCATTTGGACCCGTGGTATGAGCTCCTTGTCATGAGTAAAGAAAATAAAAAATAAAAAATATATAAGTATATTAAAATTATTATTTTTCGTATGGAGTGAGAAAAATAAAAAGAGTAAAAATTAAAATGGGATAAAATTTACTATTTTTTTAAATAATTTTAATATAATTAAATATATAATTTGGTATATAAATAATATTTTTTATATGTATTTGAATTGGGCAATTAGATTTTCAAAATTAAAATGATAGATGATTAAATTTAACTGCTCAAATTATATAAGAAATTATATTTTAAAAATAAATACCGAATTGCGACTAAATTTTTGTATACAAGGGAAATATTTAAGCCGTGATGAATTATTATTTATTTTTTAACTTAATTTTTTTAAAATACATTAACTGAACTATTTATAAATGGTTTTTTATTTATTTTGAGGTACTATTTTTTATGTGAATATTTACTTTTTTTTTAAAAAAAAAATTAGATAATTATTTAACACAATTATACATAAGACTTGGGCAATCTTGTGCCAGGATCTTTGTCCTGACTGACCAAAGCAGCCATAAATTTTTTTAATTTTCAACACTATTTTCTATTTTATAACAAAAATCATATAAAAAAAATATTTTATCTTATTTTTTATTTTCAAAAAATAATATTTAAACTGGAATTTTGAGTCCACCAATGAATTGAGCTTGAAAATTTAGATGAAAATTAAAATTTTAGATCTAATTTTAATTTTATTATCCATCGTTATAAGTAAATAATAAGAGAAGCTAGAAAATAACGATAAAATACAAATCGATACCGAATGAAAAAGTCATTGTTAAAATCAAATAGCTTATATCTCTCGAGCTTTCCTTGATCGAGCCAGAGGACTGAATCCAGTGTTTTATTAAACTTAGATTTACGTAAAATATTATCTAAGATAAAAATAAATAAATATATTAACCAAACATTTATAAATAATTTCCAAAAAGATTTTGTGCTTTAAAAAAATAACTAATTTATTTCTATAATCTATGGTTAAAAAAGCCTAAAAATTTTGGATAAATGATATTTTATTTATAAATTGCTTTATTATCTATCCATTCTGACAAAAAAAATAAATTATTGGGTAAATATCATTTCACTTGAAGATGTGCTAAAAATAACAGATATTTCGATTGTTTGTGGAAATATTTTTCATAAAAAAATATATGATAATTCTTTTTTAGATTTATGATGCATAAAAATATAACTTATTGCATAAATCAATTAATAATATTAGATACTTATAGTTATTACTAGTGACTTACTTCAAATCGGGGGTAAGATATTTCATGAATAAAAATAACGGTAAGGCCAAAGATGTCACTAGATGGTAATCAATTATATCTTTGTTGAGATTTTGGGTCACTTTTATATAAGAAATATTATTCGCGGTGTATGTAATATGGCCCAAAGTAGAATAAAGGTCGAAGTTGTTATATTTGTACGAAGTGGTATAAAAGCTGGAGTAAAAATTTCTGGAGTGAAATTTTCTTTTAAAAGGTGAAGACTATAACTAAAAGGCGAAGATTCTAATTGAAGGATGAGAACTCTGATTGAAAGACGAGGCCTCTAAGTGATGGCTGAGAACTTTGATTATTGGCAAAAAACATTGCTTGAAAATTGAGAATTTTGGACAACGGTTAAGGACAGCTTGCTTGAAAAGTTGACCTGTAAAGTTTGCGCAAATAGTTGACTTTATAGAAAAGAAAGTTAACTTTTGGAGTTGGTAGTCGATTTGTAGAGTAGATCAATTACTCTCGATAGAAATGTGTCTTGTAGAGTTAGTGGTAAGATTTATTGTGCACGCAACCGGCCTAGAGAGTAGGTGATCGTCTGTTATCTATAAATATGTATGCTGAGTTCTGTGAGAAAAAGAGAGAGATGTGAGTATGCAGAAGAGAAGAATAGAGAGAAACACAATGAGTCACTAAGTTTTGTTTTTGTGCTATACTTTCGTTCTGTTTTTTATTTTGCGAAGGTTTATGTAATCAGAATTTTTATAACTAAAATTTTATAGTGTAATTTTTTTATGGACTAAATATCCCGTAATTTTTTTCTCTTATTTATAAGAGAATTTTCACGTAAAATTCGATATTTTCAATTATCTCCCATCTCTCTATTGTGTGTGTAAGTGTCCGTCATTTTTTGTTCTCTCAATTTTACTAACCTACCGATACTCATTCCCAACAATTTTAGGCTAACTCGATGACAATGACTAACTTTAAGGCAGCGACAATGAAAACATCGACAACTAGCAAACCGGTTGGAGGCGTATTGTTCTGTGACTAACAAGATGACTCCTAGATGTGATCAGCTAGTGACCCCTAATGGGGTTGGCTATGTCGACAACCATGGTTAGACATCGTTGGGTGGTAGAAATTGTTGGGTTGCAAATGACAGTGGTGGCCAAATGTATTTACCCGCTTTTAAATGTCAATGGGATTGGTGATGTTAACAGCTATGATCGATAGTCGTGTCTTAAGGCATCTCCAATTAATCAGTGATTTCCAGCGGCCGCACGTTGTCCTCCATGTGGGGCTTCATCTTCAAATGGAAATGTTTATTAACTGATGTTGATGATAAAAAAATTAATTAATGAAACTCAGAAAATAAATTTATATCAATTTATTTTTATATACATATTAAATATATTAAAAAATATTTTTAAAAATTCACACATGCCAAACACAATATATATATATATATATATATATATATATATATATATATTATTGAATTATTTTTCAACAAACGATTTGAGGAGAAAAGAAGTCCTTCCGTATATAGTGGAGTCGGAGAGAGAGGGGTGGTCGTCGATCATGGCGGAGGAAGCGGGGGAGAGGAGGCCGAAAGAATGGAGGAGAGCGCACGTGCTCGGCGTGCCGTATCCAACGCAAGGACACATAAACCCAATGATTCAATTTTGCAAGTGTTTAGCCTCCAGGGGCATTAAGGTAACTTTCGCCATCACCATCTTCGTTGCCAACTCCAACTCCTTCAACCACCCATCAAACTCCGGCCGGCCATCACCCCTCCACTTCGACACCATCTCCGACGGATTTGACGTCGGAGGATTCGCCGAGGCTGGCAGCATCGCCGACTATCTCTCCCGCTTCGAGGCCGCCGGATCAGAATCCTTAGCGGTCCTCCTCCGAAAACACGCGGATTCCGGCCACCCTGTCGACTGTGTGGTGTACGACTCGTTTCTGCCATGGGCGCTGGACGTGGCCAAGCAGTGCGGAGCCATCGGTGCGCCTTTCTTCACACAGGCTTGCGCCGTGAATTTCATATATTACTACTTGCACCATGGGCTGTTGAAGCTGCCGATATCGTCGCCTCCGGCGGTGATTCCGGGGCTGCCGCCGCTGGAGATTGCAGACATGCCAGGGTTTATCGGTGAGCCGGGCTCCTATCCGGCGTACTTCCGGATGTGTTTGAAACAGTTCTCTAATCTCGATGAAGCTGATTTCGGCCTTGTGAACACCTGCTACGAGCTGGAGGCTGAGGTTCGTGATTGACTGAAACCCTAAAATCACGTTCTTAATTTTTTTTTTTAATGAAAATTTTCTCTTCGCTTATTTTTCCCACAAAATAATATTCAAGAAAATAAAATATTTGAAATATATATTCAATCCTATCCATACCAAATTGTCTACGAATTTAAAAAAAAAATTAAAAAAATATATAAATAGGATTATTGAAAATTGTTTTGCTTGTTAGAAAATTTTTCTACACCTAATTTATGTTGTTGTTTTTTTTTTTTTTTTTTTTTGAGAATTTAAAAGAAAAATACATTATTTTATAAAACCCATGAGCGTAAATATATTGCAAGCTGACCAAAATTTCTAATAGTTATAGTATGTGGTGCATTCTAGATTCAAATCTCAAATAGGTTCGGGTCAAGACGATCGTCGAATTCACCTCCGTTCACTGAGTCTGAATTCTACACACCACTACAACAAATAAAAGGTCAGGTGTCGATGGGATATTGTCCTATCGAAAATATTCTGACGCTCAAGTCAGCAAACAACCTTCCAAGAATTGAAAATGTTAAAGTTAAAATGATTGACAATAAGAAAAATATTGCAAGAGGCTTTCTACAACTTGAGAGGATCGCAGGTTTCTGACACTGAGTTCCCAAGGAACGTGGTGACTGGAACAAGAGAGTTGGTGTCCCGCAAGCGTAAGAGTTAGCGAGGGTGTTGCGTGAGCTTGTGAGGAATTCTTTTGCAGAAAGGAGTGTCTTTCGTTCGTCGAGGTCAGAACGTCCTTAAAGTGAGGACTCCATAGGCTTTTATAGTTGAGGTGCTAAGCATCATTCATTTGGCAGGAATGTTTGATTCCCGCGCTCTACTAGGTAGGCTTCCTTTCTTGGCGTGGAGCTTTAATAGCGGTAACGGCTCCTTGGGAGGATTGTTTTCCTTCTGTGTTTTGTAATAGTTAGGGTTTGCTGCAGACAGAGGAGAGGATTTGGCATTTTTCTCGTTAAGCCGTGTTGAATCTGTTGGCGACCGTTGTCATGAAGATTGCCTTTTAGGGGAGCGAGAAATTAGGGGATAAGACCGTTCTGGTTGCGGACGGAGGCGTGGGCCAAACAGGGTTTGGCCCACGTGAGACTTGCTCATGGGCCATCCTACTGTAGCATTTTCGGGCAATAGGAGTATTGACCATCCTTTTGTGCCAGTTGCCCGTCTTCACGTTGGTTTTCTTGACAGTCCATCCGGTCAACGGTTCGCGTTGACCATTCAGACTTACATTTGGGCCTTCATGGTTTTGGGCCACTTCTCCCTCTTGGGCCAGACCACTATGGGGGTACCCATCACTAGCCCCCCATACTGGTGGTCAGAATTTTGACCTCCAACATGTTTACGATGGGTCACGTGACTTGATGTCCGCCAAGATCTACTGCTCTAGCAAGGAAGCGTTGACCGAAACCAGTGTTTGTCTGAGACAGAGTCTGGTGAACTCTCGTGAAGGAAGTTGACCGAATTTGTTGACCGTTTAGGATGAAATCCGAGGGACTTACGGAGGAGCAATTGACCGGATCGTTGACCATCTAGGTTAAAATTTGGAGAACCGCTGAAGGAAATAATGACCAAATTAGTTGACTGTCCAGGCCAAAATTCGGAGAGCCGCTGAAGAAAATATTAACCGAATTTGTTGACCGTCTAGGCCAAAATTTGGAGAACTCGTGGGAGTTGGGGCGACGCGCAATCACCGGCCGTTCTGTGAGATGTATAGGTGGCCACGTGTTTGTTCGTGGTAAATTGAAGATCTCGATAATTAATGTGCCAGATGGTCTGATTTAGCTGCACCCGTTCAGAAAATGCCATGTGGCAGCAATGATAGCATGAGTGAATTTCCCTAACCACACGCGACGGTCTCCAGGTTAGTACTACCATACATGACTTTTTAAAGAATTGGAAGAATTGATTTTTTTTTATTTGTATGGATGAGTCCTGGCCGTTGGCCCATGAATGTGGCAAGGTGCCTGATGCTTACACTGGGACTCCTTCTGAAGAGGAGACGGAGTCCTTGGAGTGGTTGTTTCGATTGGTGAAAAAACACCACTTAGAGTTTCGGAGAGACCACTTGGTCTCTTACGATGAGGCCAAGAAGGCCAAGTGAGGGCCTCCGTCTCCTGAGCAAAAGGTGGTGAGGCCTTCTATGAAGAGGAAGGCTGGGACTCTGGCGATTGGGGAGCTATCCGGCGAGGAGTCTCCCTCAAGTCCAGTGGTAAAGTGGTCGATGACGGTGGCTGCAATAAGGCCTTCTTCATCCTCCTCCACCGATCCAGGGACCGTTCTGATCGGTTAACTTGCCGGTGTAGGAGATAGTTCCGGCTTAGGCGGTGAAAAGTCCACCATTGAGGTTTATAGGGCCAGATTGCACTCCGCCACCAACCGTGTCATTCTTGCCCTCCCGCAGCCAGAGCAATTGGTGCAATTGAAACCCTATATTGGTGATCCGTTGGAGTAGGTACCTACAAGGGAACCCAAGAAGGCGCCAACTGTTGGAGTGTCACATTTGGCGGTTAGTATTTGTGTGGAAGTTGCAGAGGGGGCCACCGCTGAAGAGCTTGCCTGGGCTGTGGAAAGGTCGGAGGAGCCCGCTGCTGGTGGGATGGCTGGGACGGAGCATCATATGGTGGGTGTGCCGGAGGAGTCTTCAGCGGAGGCCACCGCTAGGCCTGCTTAGGAAGGTTTGACTTCTAGCCTTCCGCCGTAGAGCCAAGGTCTCGCTTAGCCCAGAGCTGCTGGTGCGCAGGATTTGGCAGGTAAATTTTCATAACTTGTTTTTCCTTTCAGTTTTACCATTGCTGACACTTATTGTTTTCGCAAATAGATAAGGTTTCGAGCATTGTTATTAAGGCTCTTGGCCAGCGAGGCTTGGTGATCTCTGATAGGGATAAGGTGATTGCTGGCTTGGCGAGGAGTTGGAGTTGCTGAAGGCAGAGCACCGGGAGGACGCGGTTGCCCTGGGGTCTACGCTGGCCAACCTGGAGGCAAAGAATGCCCGACTAAAAGAGGAGAATGCTAGTTTATAAGAGGCCATGGTGGCAGGGATAGTGGAGGAGAATGATAGACTCAGGGAGGAGAATGCCCGTCTCAAGGAAGAGGTTGAACGGGCCACAAGGCGCATTGATCAGCTTGCGGGGTAGATATACGCTGAAGAATGAGCTGACCGCTCGCATTCATCCCCATGAAGTCTTAAACATGCTGGTGGCACGGTTATGGGAGGGGATCAATATTAGCTGGCGCATTGTGCGCTTGATAGAACCCAATTTTCCAATCGAGTTTCTCAGCCTAGAGAATCATTCCGCCCAATGCCATGAGAGCCTTGTGGGGGAGCCCCGGAGTGGTCAAAGGCCATCAGCACCTTCTCCCGATAACTCTACTCCTCCCTAGTTTTTATAATCGATGTAGTTGCGAACAAGCATAATCAATAAGATGGTTGTTTTAGTGATACTTGTTATCGTTTGCCTTCGCTGTTATCTCCAATTCCTTGTTGGCCGTCCGCCTTGCTAAAGATGCTGTTGGCGTTCTTCAAGGGACTTGAGCTCTTGAGTAGACATCAAGATTGGCTTGGATGTCGTGTCAAGCCTGATTTGTACTCATATGGGAGTAAAGACTTGGTAGCGCTACCTTAGTGTGTACTTGGGCGGCCACTGTTTAGGGCGGATTGCTCTGCTTCTATTGACTGTCGCAGATTGGTCACGTTATCTCCCTGTATAGGAGGTCGTCACGCACATTGTTCAAATCCTCTAAGATTTTGACTGCGAACGGGCCACTTGGATGACCAAAGTTTAGTTCGACCGTCAGTAGGCCGCCTGGATGACTTTGGTTTAGTTCGACCGTCAATAGGCTGCCTGGATAACCAGAGTTTAAATACGACAACTTATGGGCCGCCCAGATGATCGGGGTTTAAGTACGATTGCTTATCGGCCGCCTGAATGACCAGGGTTTTGTAGCGAGCGGATGAAAACCCACCCGACTTAGGGGCAGTCTAGATCGTTTTAGTCTTGCAATCAAACATACAGACACACGCATAGATACATAATATAAAAGGGAGATTGTAATATGATACAATGCTTAAGAAAAAAAATGCTTATTTTATTTAAAAAGTACATTCTCTTACAAGCACACATATGGACGACATACCTGGACCTTTACTGGAAGTAGCGCTTAAGGTGGGTCGCGTTTCACGTCTGTGGAACCAACTTGCCGTTCTGGGTCTGGAGCTTGTATGCTCCGTTTCACAGGATGGCAGAGACTAAGAAAGGTCTTTTCTAGTTTGTGGAGGGCTTATTCCGATTAGCGACCTTGCATGTGGCTTCGATGCTTCGCAAAACTAGGTCCCCAACGCTGAACTGCAGCACTTTTACCTTCTTGTTGTAACAGCACGCGATCCGTTACTGGTAGGCTATGGTCTGCGTCTTAGTTGCGTCGCGGGCTTCTTTTAGCAAGTCTAGATGTTTACTGATTTTCTGGGAATTGCCTTGCGGTCGAAGGATTCGACCCTTAGACTTGGAAGCCCGATCTCAACCGAACTTACTGCCTCAGTTCCGTAATAGAGGCTGAAGGGAGTCTTGTGGGTCGGTCGGCTCCTTTGGGGTCGTTCAATAAGACCAAAGGACGGACGGCAGCTTGTCCACCCAAGAGCCCCCAGCGTCCTCCAACTTGATTTTGAGACCGTGGAGTAGCGTGCAATTCGTGACTTCCACATGTCTATTTTCTTGCGGGTATGCCGCTGAATGTTAACCAGTCTGATACCCAAATTGGTGTAATACTTGGTGAAACGTCTCCCGGAGAATTGGGTTTTGTTGTCGGTGACGATCATCTCGGGAACACCAAATCTGCTGATTATATTCTGGCGGACAAAATCAAGAGCATTGTGCTCTGTGATCTTAGTAAGTGGGGTGGCTTTGACCCACTTGGTGAAGTAGTCGATACTTGCGATAATAAATTTCCTTTGTCCCAAAGCGATGGGAAGTGGGCCGAGGATGTCGAGCCCCCATTGCACGAAGGGCCAAGGAGCCTGGAGAGATTTTAGCTCGACGGGCGGCTAGTGGTGAAGATTGCTATGGAGCTGGCAGTTTTCACACATTTTTACGTACTTGAGCGCATCCTTCTTCATCGTTGGCCAGTAGTAACCTTGGTGCATGATTTTGAATACCATGTTTTTGCCGCCAATATGTGATCCATAAATCCCGAAGTGGACCTCACCTAAGGCATAGTCGGCCGCCTCTAGAGTGAGGCACCGGAGGTACGGAGTCGAGTAGCCACGACGATATAGCCATCCGTCGACCATGGTGTACCAACCGGCCATATTTTTGATTCGCTTGGCCTTATCTGCGTCCTCTAGAAGTGTCCCGTCCATTAAGTATTTTTGGTACGTCATCCAGTTTTCTGCTTCGGAGATCTGCTTCGCTTCCTGTTCCTCCATGTTGGGAGTGCAAAGAATTTCTCGCATGGACCTCAAGTACTACTTCGGGTTCTCGGTCGTCGCCGCCCGTGTAAGTTGGTCGGCTTTCCAGTTCTCAATTCTGGGAACATGGGCAAGGGATACCTTGCCAAACCTCCTGCTGACTTCCTTTACCTTGGCCAAATATTTGGCCAGGTGAGGGCTGCCCGTCTCAAAATTCCCGCTGACCTGGTTGACGACCAGCTCGGAGTCACTGTAGACTGTCAGTCATTTTACGGAGCATTCCCTAGCCAGTCTCAACCCAACCAATAGGGCTTCATATTCGACAACGTTGTTGATTGCTGGGAAGTCGAGGTAGAGTGTGTACTTCCCCTCAAACCCGTCTGGGGTTTTTAGGACTACTCCGACTCCATTGCCAGAACCCACAGATGATCTGTCCACATTGAGGACCCATTCCGACTCTTCTCTGTGCTGTTCTACGTCCTTAGCGGGTTGTTCCTCGGGAATCGGTGTCGTGGTCTCGGCGATGAAGTTGGCCGAGCTTGTCCTTTAATGGCAAGACACGGCCAGAACTTGATGTCGAATTCTTCCAATTCGATTGCCCACTTTACCAACCGCCCAGAAATGTCAGGCTTCTAGAGAATGCTCTTCGGAGGTTGGTCGATAAGAACAATCACACGATGAACATGGAAGTCAGGTCTCAATTTTCAGGTGGAGAAAACAAGTGCCAAGGATAATTTTTCGACGAGTGGGTAGTGTGTCTCTAGGCCGGTCAACGTTTTGCTCACATAGTAGACTGGCCACTGGATGTCAGAGTCCTGGCGTATGAGGACGAAGCTGAGAGCCACTTTCGACACTACCAGGTAGAGGTACAGCTCCTCTCCGTCCCTCGGTGACGCTAGCAACGGAGGGCTAGACAGATACCACTTTAACTCGTCGAAGGTGGTCTGGCACTCCACCAACCACTAGAATCCGTTCGCCCTTGTTCCCCTTAACGCCTTAAAGAAAGGCTGGTACTTGTTGCCTGACTTTACCAAAAAGCGGGACAAGGCCGCCAGTTGTCTAGTCAGCCGCTAGACGTCCTTGATGGTTTGCAGTGGAGACATGTCATTGATAGCCTTAATCTTCTCGGGGTTTGCATTGATCCTCGCTGGGAGACGATGAATTCGAAGAATTTTTTTGATGATACTCCGAAGATGCACTTGGCGGGATTCAACTTCATTCGGTGTGTGCGAAGTACCTCGAAAGATTCGGGCAGATTGCGAATATGGTCACTGGTGGTCCTGTTCTTGATAAGCATATCGTCGACGTACTCCTCCACATTGCGGCCGATCTGTTTTCAAACATTTTATTCACAAGCCGTTGGTAAGTGTCGCCCACATTTTTTAGACCAAAGGGCATGACCTTGTAACAATAGATGTCTTGGTCTATCATGAATGAGGTGTGCTCCTCATCCTCTGGGCTCATCCGGATTTGGTTATAACCCGAGTACGTGTCCCTGAAACTCAACAGCTAATGTTCAGATGTCGAATCCACTAATAGGTCGATTCGAGGTAAGAGAAAGCTGTCTTTAGGGTAGGATTTGTTAACGTCAGTGAAGTCGACGCACAGTCGTCATTTTTGGTTGCTTTTCTTTACCATGACGACGTTAGAAAGCCAATCCGGGTACTAGACTTCCCTGATGAAGCCGGCATCCAGTAACTTTTTTATTTCCTCCTTGATGGCGATTAATTTTTTCACGGAATGGTTTCTCTGCTTCTACCTAATGGGCTTACGGCTTGGATCGAGATCCAACTTGTGGATTATTACTCCGGCCAGAATCTCAGGCATGTCTGTGGGAGTCCATGCGAAGACATCCGCGTTCTGCTGTAAAAATGCAATCAACCCATTACACAGTGTCTCGGTGAGTGAGCCGCCGATCCACACACACCTTTTCGAATTTTCTGGGTTTAGTGAGACTAGATTAGTTGCCTCTCTGGACTGCGCTTATTGTAAAGTTGCTTTATCTCGATGGTCGAGTTCTCCTACCTATATGGTACTGCCACTTTGGGCGATCTGGGACATGTAACACATCCACCCATTAACCTAATCGCCCAATACTTCGCCTACCCCGCAAGCTGTTGGAATTTTATTTTGAGATGCGGTATTGAAGTGATGGCCCCAAACACTATTAGGTACGGGCAGCCTAGTATTGCGTTATAAACGGTGGGTAAGTCAACTACCAAGAAGGTGAGCGCT